>JARHVA010000072.1:4622500-7422500 GCA_037957365.1 Torreya grandis | reverse complement strand
CCTTCAGGAAGATGTAAAACAAGAAGCTCGAAGGCCATTCGAAGACCGCCCGAAGGGAAAATACCTTGCAGGGGGATCTTCTCGACCCAAAGCAGATCATTTCTTAAGGCCCAAAAGCATAGGTTATTTTTGAGAAAGTGCCAAACAAAAAAGCCGAAGAAGGACCAAGGGGTGACGTGCCCGAAGATGTCAAATTCAAGACAACAAACTAGCCGTTGAAAACATAGTGATGGGCACGCGAACGTCAATTTTAAAGCTCATAAAATAGTCGTTGATCCTTTGAATCTATAGACCCAAATGCATTCACAGGATTTAAGGCCAAGACCAGTAGAAAGTGAGGAAGGAACAAAATAACAAATTGAATCTAGGACCCGATTCAATTAACCAGAAAAAGAGGAACGATGAAGAAGGATCAGATCGCCAGGTGGACATTAAAAGTTTCAAACTTTCAATAGCGTGACTTGTTTCTCTGCATTGAGAAAAAAATGGGTAGATGCCCCTAAATTCTATCCTATCTTCTTAACAGATTCCAATGCAACATGATGTGTTACTGTTCCCGAGTCCTTCTTGAAGTGGCTATATAAGGGACTCTCTTTTATTGTAAATGTATCTCTTTTTGATAATTAGAATGAAACTCTACCCAAATTGAAAGGCATTCTGAGACTTTGAGCTCAAATTGTTGATCATATTTTGTTATTGGAATAAGAAAGCAAGTGACTTTTCAAACTTTGTGATGTAATATCTTTGTTATTGGGGAAATTGTTCTTATGTCTTTTTACTTGATATATTTTATGTTCCTTTAATTTAATAAGCAGAATTAGTGATAGTAGTCAGGAAGGTGTCCTGAAGAGTCAACTATGGAGAGACTTTATGCCCCCATAATTGCCTTTAGTGTGTTTTCTTTTCATTTCGGTGTAAAGGACCTTGGGACGACTTTATGCCCTCGTTGTCTTTCGTATCTTATTCTTGAGAAATTCAGGTGGAGACTTTGTGCTGCATCTTGATTTACTGGTTACTACATCTTTGGTTACATTTTTCTGTTACTACTAGGAGTACTCTTGTGGCTGGCTGAATAGTACTTTTGAAAGAAGAGGAGTGATGTCTGTCATTTCCCTTGAGTTTTTTCCTTTGATTTGCATGCATCATCTATGAAGAAAGAGAGATGGATGGTTTGTCCTACCCTTGAGTATTATTTTCTATTAATAATATACCTATAGGGAACCTCCCCTTGATGAGAGGAGAGATCAGTCCCCTTCTGATGTGGTAAACCTACACATTTGGATGACTAATCTTCCTACTTTGGCTGATCAGACCTATTTTATTTATCAGTACGTTGATCGACAAAATATTCAACCAGCAAAACCTTTGATCAAATGATTAATCAAATAAAATATCTTTTAAAACAATGTTATTTCTCTTTTGGCATTTAAATCAAACCTATATAATATCATAATAATAATATTTAATTATTATTATCTAGACCTTATAGATGAATAACAATAATGGAATATGTCATCATATCATAACACTATACATACTCAACAAATTAGTAAGGTAAGCACATCATATACAAATTCATTTATTCAATCGAATAATTATGTTAACCAAGATAAGCTACATACTAAATCACTCAAACAAATCAACTTGATCATTAATAACAACTAAATTTAATAAAAACATAAAATCACACAATAGTCATTTAGATGTAAGATAAATCATACTATGACTACCTATCACACAACACAATCATGAAATACAAATATGGTGTAAGGGTTTTCGAATTCATTCTCTGTCGTCCCCCAATGTCTCCATTTAAACCACCCTCTCTGATGATGTTATCCATTCGTCACACTCTGAGGGAAGAATCTGTCTTGCATTCATCTCATAACAATGAAGTTAGTTAGCCTGAAACATCATTATATCCATAAAATAATGGGGTATAATAATTAAACATGATCACAATCTACAAAATATAAAAGCATTGCTAACTCATAATAACTAATCATGTAAATTAAGTAGCACAAATTATTCCATAATAAACATATGTCATTAAGCTTAATCAAATATTAGTGAATCAAGTAATCAACCATAATAATCCATGGATCAAATAGGTTATTCAGTTTAAATAGAAATTGGGATGTGACATCCTTCCCCCTATAGCTGGTCATCATCCCAATGACATTTATTCAAACACAAGTTCTAAATTTAAAACATTGTTCAATAAAAAATAATATAATATGACACAACAAATCAAGCAAACAAATATGGAAAGAGTTTGTAAAACTCATCATAGTCCTCCTAAGTGTCACTATCCTTAGAATATTTGTCCCACATGACCTTGCACTGTGACACTTCTCTATTACGCAAATGGAGTTTGCGAATGTCAATTACTCTAATTGGTTCTACCATAACCACTGTAGGGTCCAAAACCTACAAAGAATTCCAATCTAACTAATATGAATGATTAATAACATACTTTTTAAGATAAGACACATGGAAGACATTATGAAAAAGAGCTAGAATTGGTGGTAAAACAAACCTATACACTATAGGATTGACCACTTCCAAAACCTCGAAGGGTCCTGCATATCTCGATGAAAGTGTAATCATAATTCTCATGACCCTACTCCTCCTTATGATTACACATTCACAAACTTCTTAGAGACATTCGCCACTCATTTGAACCTGTCCCACATCATATTCTCATCCCCTACACATCCTCAATTCATCATGATCCTTTTTCACCCTAGACAGGCTCTGTAGGCACCCCTGAGGCCCTTTTGGAGGCTTGTTGACCACCCTACATGGCCTTTAGGCCTAGGTCATGGCTTAGGGAGGAAACTCATGGCCTAGGCCACACGTTTGCTTCACAAGAGCCACAACCTAGGGAGAACACATGAAAAAGTGTCATGTTTGGGTCCAAATGGCTAGAAATGACTAGTTTTTGGCTTGTTGGCAGATTAGGGTTGAGATATATGCCTTTTTCCTCATTCATTTTGAGCCTCTCTCTCTTCATTCTCTCTTGCATTATTGCTTTGATATTTTCACTTGATCATCACACTCAAAGCTTGGCTACCTCCTTGAATCTCTCTTGGTTCTTGCTTGGCACAATAGCTTTCATTGTGATAGGGGATGCCCTACTCTACTGCAACTTATCTTGGTTCTTCACATTGCTCTCTATAGTGTTTTTGAAGCTTGTGGGTTTGTCTTTGATCCCTCAAGACTCCATTGCACATGTTATTATGTTATTTACATTGGCTCTCTCTCAGATTGGTAGCTTCTCCTTTACCTCTTCCATAGCTTTTGGCTCTTGGTTTGGACTCAACTCACACATAACTTGATCCTCTTCCTCTTTTGCTTCCTATCTTGGATAATCAGTTGGTAGAAATTCTACACATTCATTTTGAGTTTGATATGAGGGCACTTTGCTTTGAAAAGTGAAATTCTTGTTTGTTTGTAGTAGTATACATGTTAGGGTTTGATTTGTTTTAGTGATTTAGCTTTTTTGGACATTATCTAGGATAGCTTCTAAAGCTTATGCATTTGTATGTGGTTAAATATTATATTCATCGATTGAAATATCTCTCATCATATGTTATGCTTACATTGGAAATGTTTCTCATTACATAGTAAGATCCTATATGCTCAAAACAATCTATACAACTTGCTTAAACAATCTCTCTCTCTTATTAATCTATAGAATTATATTGTTAGAGAACAATAGGATTAAAAGTAAAAGAGATAGCTCAAACTAAAATTAGGCATATTCTTGAAACCTTGCTTGAAAACATATTTATTTCTTAAAACATCTTTCATTTAGCCTGAAATCACCTTTGCTTCTAAGTTCACACATGACTTGTTAGCTCTCTTTATTCAACATTGTTATTTCCACAATTTATATGCAATTACTTGTCTAGTCTTAACCACTTGCTTCACTGTGGTTAGATCCATTAGAGATACCTATGTCCTTTATGCGATTGATTATGATAGCCCTAACTTGGTTTACAAGTCTATCTATAGCGTAGTGCAACCTAAAAAACTAGATAGTCACTATAGATCTCTTGTATCCCATAGAAGCCTTGAGCCTTCTATCCTCCTAGTGGTTTGTTTAAGTACCCTATGTACCCCCCAACCAAATACTAGTGGTTCCATTCAGATTCTTGGAGCTACATTCTAACATGCCTGATGGGACCTCACATACAGTCTCATACTAGTTCTATCCCATTTAGAGATTTCTTATCTAACTCCACTCTGTTATTTGTTAGGCTTTGCTTTTAGTTGTGTTTTGGCTCTTGCCTTGGTTATTTTATCTTGCTTTGGTTTTGTGTCATTCTCCTTGTTGGTTCTCTGTTAATTTGGATTTTTTGTTGTCTCTCATGGTTATCTTATTTCATTGCATCCATGGTTATCCTCCCCCTTTTGGGACACCAATTCCATCTAATTCATGGACTTATCCCTAAGATCATTCATGAGTAAACCATAACTACAATGGAATGCCATAGACACCATAAGATCCAGAAGGTCCCCTCGACCTAGCAGGTGCTCTACACCCTATTGCATTCTAAAGGGAACAAGATTGGTAGGACTATAACCAATGGACTTGGTCCCCTTTTCACCAATCCAAGCTTCATTCATTTGAGGATGTTTCTTCTCAACTTCAAGCCACATCTCATTCACCCATTCAAGGTAATGAGGATCCCTTTGTATGACTGGGACCTAATGAGCTATGTGTGATCATTGATGATTTCCATAAACACTTTTAGGTGAATGAAGTGAATCCTTTTCCCATAAGAGTTAATGGCATGCTTCTTCTAGAGATAAAGCTCATACCCATTCAGTTTTGAGTGCCTCAACCAGTTATTGTGTGAGTACCATCCATCTTTCTCAGTAGAAGACTCTACAACAAGAAATCCATCATGTCCATGTTATGGGTCATAGGTATTCTAACTCAATGAGGTATCTCCATCATGAAGATTCCTCCCATCCTCCTATCCCTTCCTTTAGAGTTTCTAATGAGAGTGCTGATTTTGATCACCACCTACAGACTTGAGACCTATGGGATGCCTATATTGAGCATCAATTCCCTCTGATTGACCCTCATTTAATGGAACATGACCAACATCAGGGAGACTTAGGTCATCATTATTTTTTCCATGAGTATGCCACATCTTCCCATCATCCCCATGGGGAATTTTATCCTTCTTGTGGTCATTCCCCACCCCGTGGTAGAGATGATTTTTAGCATGAGCATCCCCCATATCAGGATTCACCTCGATATCATCCTCTGCATAGTCATGGTTCTTATGATGTCTATGGGCATAGGTAACATCATTACCATCATGATCCCCCTCTTGAAGCTCATCTCCATCCTAATATCAATCGTGCCTATGAGGATCTCTGTTAGAATCCTCTAGCCCCTTGGGTACGTGTTATTACACTTCCTACTCCTATCCTTGAATTGCCTAAGTTCAATGGGACTTAGAATTCCAATCCCATGGATTATATTACGACATTCATGATGACATGTATGGATTGAGAATAGGATGAAGACATGATGTTTAATCTCTTTGTTTGATCTTTATGAGTTGAAGCTTTTGTTTGGTTTTAGAATCTTCCTTCAAATTCTCTCTCTAGTTTCTAGCTCCTTCTGGATGACTTTCTCCAGTACTTTGATATCTCCAAACCTTTTAAACATTGACATCCAATCATGCACCTCCATGGTACAGGCTAAGGATATATCAAACTTTGATTTTATGCGTAGGTGGCATTCAATTGTCTATACATGTAGAACCAGGTTCTTGGATGATCAACTTTATGACATGTTCATGCAAGCATTGAAGAAGAGGGTTCACCTTGAGGTACTCAAGCATGAGCACACCTCATATGATGAAGTTGTTAATGAGTGTCTAAATATTGAAGTATTGAGGTGCATACATTCATGTAGCTTATACCAACCCAAAAGTCATCCTCTTCATATGATCGTAACCATAATGCAATTGATGATGGTGTCATTGATTCTCCTCTCGAGAAGAAGGACAAGAAGGACAATTGTGAGTTAAATGCTTTGAGAAAAAATTCAACTTAAAAGAAGGCTTCTGAATCAGTCACAACAAAAAAACATATGGTGTTTCCTTATGGCCCTGCCAAGTTTTACAATTGTCATTGATGAAGGGGCATGATGGTGCCAATTGTGCTACCCATAAGTCTGGTGTGCAAGCCTCACTTCCATATCAGATTTCTCCTCTTGTGGAACCCAACCATAAATTTAATTTGTTCAAGGAGCCTCTACTTGACCATGACAAGGAGAAGAAGAAAAAAATAGAAATCAAATGTTAAGTCCCCTCAGTTTCCTTATTCTTGCACCTCTTTTGACTCCTCTTCCCAAGATGACCTAAGAGGGACATCCAAGCATGAGAGTAGTAAGGTCATTGTTGCTATTGACATAGCCTCTACTAGGTATGAGTGTTTTGTCATCAAACGATTAGGTTGGGTCACTGGCCTTATTGGAGAGACTAGTGGTGTTGGGCCCTATCCAGCCCATGGGGTAGGGAATCCCAAAGTTAGATTTGACTTTTGGTGTAACATCCTTCCCCAAGCTAGACAACATCCTTACTATGTCATAGAGGAGTTGTAAGGCATCTTATCTAAAATATCCATTTGGGACCTTCTTTGTATTTTACCTAGGCAAAGGGACCTCATCTTTGATGAGCTAGGTCTCTCTCATGAGGGTCTATTGTGGGATGATGTTGAGGTTTTGATAAACTCTAATGCATCTGAGTACCCTCACCCTCATATCTTATCTTTTGACCCCACCTCTTTGCCAGATGCTTCGATTCTTGTAAAGAGGGCTTGGTTCCCTCTCTATATTGAGACCTCCATCAATGACTATCATGTTAAAAGATGCATCATTGATGGAGTTGCATTGAATATCATGCCCCTATGTGTGTTCAATGAACTTGGGATCAGTCAGAAGAAGCTCTTTGATTCTCACCAAAACTATGTTGGTTTCAATAATGACATAATTACATCGATGGGGAATGCCAAGCTTTGGGTCAAGTTTGGCCCTAAAATAGTCAGGATTGAATTTTGTGTGTTAGACTTGGATCTTTCATACAACATGATTCTTGGCTATCCTTAGACCGCTACCATACAAGCCATTGCATCAAACATGTTTTGTATGGTTTAGTTTATGCATGAAGGTGGGGTTCATACCATGGAGGCTGACCAAAATCCTTGGGCATTAGGTAAGGTTTTGGCTATCTCTTCATGGGGCTCTATAGATTCTCACACACCCCTTCTTTTGAGTCTCATTTTCTCAAGGATGAACATTGTGATCTAACTAAGGATCAAGCAATGTTCACTCCTTCAAAGTTTGAAACACGTCATTCAACTCCCTCTCTGGATCTACAATGCCAGGGTAAATCTTCCCTTTTGAAAGACCTCTCTCATGATGTTTCCCTAAATGTCAAACTTCTCCTTTCTTCATGCTTTTCCCATTAGAGTATCAAATCTATTAATGCATCTCCTACAGAGATTAATAGAGTCACTAAGTTTGATCTCGAGTGCTATGCCATCCATGGTATAACATGCTTCCCAATCAATGAGAGGAGAGATTATAAGAACCTCATGCTTATGCATTGTATGGGCCACCATCTTTTTACTTATTTGGGTTCATATGTCTCATTTACCAACAATGACCCCACCTTTGACACTCCTATATTTTGGGTCATGACTGGAAAATCTAAGGATATGGATGCTCCATCTCCTTCTACTAACCTTTTACCCATTATTTGGGCTCTTTGTAGGCTAAGTAGTGGCCTACCCTTTAGGCCAGGCTTGGACCTAGGTCTATGGTGCTTTAGTGAGCCTCAAAGCTTTATAGAACACCCTCCCTAGGCTCCCATTCAGTGGATTGCCCCTTTTATGACATCCATTATCAGATCTTGTGGGTCTTTGTAGCCATTTGGCTTGTGCACTCCTCCTTAGATGCACCTCGAGATAGAAGCAAAGTCTTTTACTTATTTTAGTTGGTTAGGCTACTGCTTGTTGGTAGTTATCCCTCTACCAACTCCCCCTCTCCTTTTCTACAGTTCCTATAGGTGGTGTGGGTTGGTGGTTGTGGTTACTTATAACATAATATGGCCTTCCTTGGTCAATCTTCATATATCATAGGCATCCATCCACCCCTCCCCACCTCTCATTTAGTTGGCATTGAGGAACTCTCTCATAGTTGGCCACTACACAATGGTGGTGGCACTATCAGTTGAGATGCCTTTCCTACCTCTAACACCCTGACTCCTCCTCATGTCTGCACAAGAGAGAAATATGACCCTAAATCAATTATGTATGCATTTAAATGAGATTTTTTTTGACAAGCTCAATAACTATTTTTTTTGTCTCCCTCCCTTCCCAACCTTCTAGGCAAGTTTTGGGCCCTGCTAGGCTCCTCAGGCCTATTTTTGGCCTTTCTGGCCTAGGTCACGGGTTTTTGGGCTAAGTCATAGCTTAGCAATGGGCCAAGCTATGCTCCCTATAGCTTGGTAGTGGTCTAGACTGTAGTTTTTCCAAGGTAGGCCATGGCTTGGGCCCAGAGCCTTCTTTTGCCCTCTCTTGACCTTCATTTTACTCTGTTATTGCTCTCAAAACCACATAACCTTCATCTTGGAGGTTTTGGCCCATTCTAGATGCAATGATAGGGTCCATTTCTCTCTTTGAGGCTTCTTTGGTATGTTTTAGGACCAATCTAATATCTTAGACCCTCAGGTCCTCTGGCCTATCAGGTCCATGTAATCCTTATCGAGGTACACCTTGGGATAAAAGTTGATCTCTCTTCTTCTTTCAGTTAATAGTGTCTTGGTTATTCATATCGAATCCCTAATGACTCCCTCTCCCTCTTTCACTTTGGTTCTTGTAGGTGTGGGTTCATGGTTCCATATTATCTAGGACTTGCTCTAATCTTCACCAATCGATCTTCGTCTCTTCATGGACTTTCTACCACCCTTCATCACCTCATCCCAGAATTAGTGTTGGTCTTCACCCCTCGATTATGAATTGGTTTTGTTATTTATTTACCTCATGTAACTCACTTATCCTACCTTGCTTGGAGATTATATTTTTTTAGTTGCTTGTCTTCATCCTTGACCGCCATCATGGTGCACCTCTCAGTGGTGATTCACATAGATGTTGGTAGTCAGAGCAACCTAGAACCCACTGTTATGGCTTGGGTTATCAATGATCCATGGGGCTATGAGATTATTGTAGCTGATTTCTTCCTTATTAGTGAGATGAATAATGCCATTGAGTATCATGCAATTATTATCACCTTGGCCAATGCCTATGAGTTAGGCACATGCTATGTGTAGCTATTCTCTAACTCACTCTTAGTCATGTCTCAACTCATCGATGTTTGGGTCATCTTTAGCTCTAACTTACTTCCCCTCTTTGAGGTGGTGTATAATTTGCTTTCCTTCTTCAAGGATGTCCATTTCACCCATATCCCTCACATGGAGAATACTAAGGCCGATGCCTTAATGAATGTCATTTTGGATTGTGCGATTTGATTTGATATCACTTTGGTCCCTTATTTGTAAGAACTAGAACTAGAGCTAGAGTTGGAGTTAGATTTGGATTATGTAACATTTGCACTCTCACCTATGGATCATGTTGTCAACTTCTTCTACTGCCATCCTTATTTGGTAAGTACAGGTAATGTTTTTTTTTTTCTTACTTTCTTTTACTTTTATGTGTCTTCCAGGTACTGCATAACACTCCTTTTTTCATTCGCACACCAATTGCTTGTACCATGGGGGCATATGTAATCAAACTTCCCATGTCTCTACTCCTCCCTGTTATTACACATCAGCTCACATGCAAAATATCAACCCTGGTTATCCAATTTAGAGATATCACCACTCACTTAGACCTTTCATGCATCATATTATCATCCCCTACACATCCTTAGTCCATCTCAATTCTTTTTCATGCTAGACAGGCTCTCTAGGCACCCCAAGGCCCTTTTAGAGGTTTGTTGACCACCCTAGTGGCCTTTAGGCCCAAGTCATGACTTAGGGAGGAAAACCACAACCTAAGCCACATGTTTCCTTCACAAAATCCGTGGCCTAAGCCATTGCCTAGGTAGAATGCATGAAAAAGTGCCCCATTTGGGCCCAAATGGCTAGTTTTTGGCTTATTGGTATATTAGGGTTGAGATATATGACTTTTTCCTCATTCATTTTGAGACTCTCTCTTCACTCTCTCCTACATTTACTCCTTGCTCCCTCAAGACTCCATTGCACTTATTGTTGTGCTCCTTGCATTGGCTTTCTCTTAGATTGGCAACTTATCCTTCACCTCTTCCATATCTTTTGGCTGTTGGTCTGGACTCATCTCACACACAGCATGATCCTCTTCCTCTCTTGCTTACTAGATTGGATAATCGATTGGTATAAATTTTACACTTTACTTTTGAGTTTGATATGTGGGCACTTTGCTTTGCAAAGTGAAATTCTTGTTTGTTTGTAGTAGTATACATGCTAGGGTTTGATTTGTTTTAGTGATTTAGCTTGTTAGGGAATTATCTTAGATAGATTTTGAAGCTTATGCATTTGTATGTGGTTAAATATTATATTAATTGCTTGAAATATCTCTCATCATATGTTATGCTTGCATTGGAAATGTTTTTCATTACATAGTAGGATCCTATATGCTCAAAACAATCTATCTCTCTTGCTAAATTAAAAAATTACATTGTTAGAAAATAATAGTATTGAAAGTAGAGAGATATCTCAAACTTAAATTAGGCATGCTCTTAAACCCTTAAAACATCTTTATTGATTAAATTGTCTTTCATTTGGCCTAAAAGTGCCTTTGATTCTAAGTTTACATCTCATTTTTTAGCTCTCTTTATTCAACATTATAATTTCCATAATTTATATGCAAGTGAATTTATAGTATTAACTAATTGCTTTACTAGGGCTAGACCCACTAGAGATACCTGCATCCTTTGTGTACTTGATCATGCTAGCCCTAACCTGGTTTACAAGTCTATCTATATTTTGGTGCAAGCTAGCAAACCAGATAGCCGCTATAGATCTCCTACAACCCATAAAATCCTTGAGGCTTCTATTCACTTAGTGGTTTGTTTGAATACCCTATGTACCCCCTAGCAAACACTAGTGGTTTCATTCAGATTCTTGGAGCTACATTCTAGCACACCTAGTGGGACCTCACATATGGTCTCACATTAGTTCCATCCCATTTAGACCTCTCTTAGCCAACTAAAAGCAAAGTCTTTATTATTTGTATGCTGTTGGGCTTTGCTTTCAGTTGTGTTTCAGCTCTTGCCTTGATTATTTTATCTTGCTTTGGTGATGTTTCATTCTCCCTATTGGTTCTCCATCGATTTTCATTTTCTAATATCTTTCATGTTTCTCTTGCTTCATTGCATCCATGGCTGGCCTCCCACCCTTGGGATGCCAATCCTATCAGATTCAGGATCTCATCCCTAAACTCACTCATGAGCAAGCCACAGTTGTAAAGGAATGTCATAGACACCATAGGATCCAGGAGGTTCCCTCAACCCACCATGGTAAGACTATAACTAATGGACCTATTCTCCTTTTCACCAGTCTGAACTTCATTTATCTAAGGATATTTCTTCTTAGCCTCATGTTGTGACTCATTCACCCATTTGAAGTGACAAGGATCCCCTTATGTAACTATAACCTAATGAGTTACATGTTATCATTGATGATTTCCATAGATGGCTTCAAGTGAATGAAGTGCACCCTTCTCCCCCTAGGATTTGATGGTGTCCTTCATCTAGAGACAAAGCTTTCACCTATTTAGTTTTGAGTGCCTTGACCAGTTATTGCATGAGTTACCTACCACTTTATCAATAAGAGACTCTATAGCAGGAACACCCTCATATCCATGTTGTGGGTCATAGGTATTCCAACTCGATAAGGTATCCATGACATGAGGAGTCATCCCATCCTCTTCACCCTACCTTTAGAGTTTTAATTGAGTGTGCTAATTTTAATCACCGCCTATGGACTAGAGATCCATGGGATACTTATCACAAGCATCTACACCTTCAAGTTGACCCTCATTTAATGGCACATGACCTGCATCAGGGAGACTTAAGTCATCATGATCATTTCCATGAGTATGTCATGTCATCTTATCATCCCCATAGGGAATGTTATCCTTCTTATGATTTTTCCCCACCCCATGGTAGATATGATTTCCACCATGAGCATCCCCCTATTAAGATCCACCTCAGCATCATCCTCTCTATGGTCATGGTTATGATGTCTTCTATGGTCATAGGCAACATCATTACCAACATGAACCCCCTTTTGAAGCTTGGGTTCCAACCGATATCAACTATGCCTATAAGGATCTCTGTTCAAATCCTGTATCCCCTTGGGAACATGTTATTCCCAATCCATACATGCCATCATGAATTCCATAATATGCTTCATGGGACTGGAGTCTTGATTCCCATTGAACTTAGGTAGTTCAGGGATAGGAGTAGGAAGGGGAGTAAGTGAGCTTCGTGGGACTCTTGCGCTCTATAGAATAGTGTAAAAATGAAGTCTTGAGGGTGTCAGGAATCTAGAACATAAAGCTTTAATACCACTTGTCAGGAATCTAGAACATAAAGCTCTGATACCACTTGTTAGGAACTAGGAGCACAATTGATTACCTTTGTATAAGCAACTAAACACATAATTTAACCAGAAGTAAATAGTAACTAGAATTCAAAAATAACACAGAATATGAGAGACGATACCCAATTGTATTAATACTCTTCCAGAAGGAAATACAACAAAGAAGATGCCACAATATTCTTCACACTCCTCTAGGGTTCCCACACCTCTAGGGCGTACAAACAGTAAATCTTTTCAAGAGATCTCTCTCTCAATCACGGTCACAACAAACAACTCAAACACAGAGATGTTGTTCACCTCCAACCAGTCAGTATAAATACTGCCAGTACACAAGTACTCAAAGTACTTCAAGTATATCTCCCATGAACTTGCAACAACCTGCAACTCAAATGATCTTACTTACCCATGTAGATCTTCTACCTGATCTTGCAACAACCTGTAGATCAACCTGATCTTACATAACCAACACCCCTGTGGATCTTCTACCAGACCTTGCACTCTCTTAGATCTACCTAATCATACACACTTGGCACTGTGGCACTATGAGGATCCAACCTTGCTCTCTTCCCTCTGAAGGAGCTAACCTTGCTCTCTCTATCTAGCACCCTTTACAATACAGCCCATGAGTCTATTATATAGATCTCATGCCAAATAATAATTAGACATCCAATTACAATAATTAAAAACCGTAGCTCAAGACTAAAATTAGTCTTTACATGCAAACAATCGATTCGTTAACAAACTGTTGATGAACTAACAATTCTGGAACCACACAGGCAATCGATGTCAGTCACTGTCTGTCTAGAGATGACTGACGTCAGCCATCCATGATCGATGTCAGCAGCTTCCTGTCCACCCCTAATCAACCTCAATTGGCCTGATCAATGCCAGTGACTGTGACACTCAGCAACCTCCTCCATGTTTGCATACAGTGAAGCTTTTAGCTCCACAACCTAGCAATCTCCCACTTGGAGATAAACAGTTGCATCTATACTTATACTTTTACATCATCTAATTTGTTTCCTAGCTTGTATCCCTCTTCAAGATCAATCTTGAAGACCAACCACCACACATCTTGTGGTGATTCGCTCAACACCACCGACTCTAATCTGCACATGACCGTCTTCGGTACCTGCCTGATCGATGTCGGTTCTACCTGACCAATGCCAGTAACTGTGTTTTCCTGTGAGTGATAAATTTTACCTACAAGCTCTCTTTGGATCAAAACCCTGTCCAAACTGCCCTCCTTAGAATCATTCAGCCCTATCTGCTGATCTCTGTCCATCATCTCCTCCATAAACACCAAGGCTTTCTAGTTCTTAAGTTTGTCAAACACATCTGACTTCCTCTTAAGAACATGTATCTCCTTCTTGCTCACGTGACCAAGCCTACAAAGCCACGTCTTCGTAACAGAAGAAGAATCAGTAATACAAGTAGTTAGATAAAGAGTACCTACTTTCTTACCACATGCTAATTCAAGTGCATCCGCTATGAGAGTTCTTGTGCATCTCTCATCACCCAACTTTTCTAAAGAAATTAGCCTCATCTTCAGAACTGGGACCTGCATAACATCCATCAACACCCGTCTGTTGGCCGTCTACAATTTCAGCCGCACTTCCCCTTTGCCAATACTTTGACAAGGCTCACCAACCCCTAAATAAATCTTTCCAAAGTCTCCATGGACCTTAACATGGAAAAATACTCTATTTGGGGCTGCATGGAAAGAGGCAATAGAATCTATAAACCAAGATTCTACTTTATCCAGGGAACATATAAGAACAACCAGTGTAACAATACTTGCAACACATGCTCCTTCATGCTGATCTTCTACCAACCAGCAATCTTTCTTTACCTGCTCTTTCTTTCCATAACACCGTAATTGACCATTCTTGCTTTTAAATTCCTCCATTCTTAGTGTACTTTCTTCTACCATTACTATACTCCCAATCAATTAGAAACCCTTGAGAGTGACCCGTAATCAAACACAAACCTGCTCCCTACAACCTCGCTTTGATACCACTTGTCAGGAATCTAGAACATAAAGCTCTGATTCCACTTTTTCAGGATTAGGAACACAATTGATCACCTTTTATAAGCAACTAAACACATAATTTAACCATAAGTAAACAGTAACTAGAATTCAAAAATAACACAGAATATGAGAGACAATACCCAATTGTATTAATACTCTTCCAGAAGGAAATACAACAAAGAAGATGCCACAATCTTCTTCACACTCCTCTAGGGCTCTCACACCTCTAGGGCGTATAAACAGTAATCTCTTCAAGAGTTCTCTCTCTCAATCACGGTCACAACAAATAACTCAAACACAGAGATGTTCACCTCCAACCAGTCAGTATAAATACTGCCAGTACACAAGTACTCAAAGTACTTCAAGTAGATCTCTCATGAACTTGCAACAACCTGCAACTCAAATGATCTTACTTACCCATGTAGATCTTCTACTTGATCTTGCAACAACCTGTAGATCAACCTGATCTTACATAACCAGCACCCCTGTGGATCTTCTACCAGACCTTGTACTCCCACAGATCTACCTGATCATACACACTTGGCACTATGGCACTATGAGGAGCCAACCTTGCTCTCTTCCCTCTGAAGGAGCTAACCTTGCTCTCTCTATCTAGCACCCTTTACAATACAACCCATGAGTCTATTATATATATCCCATGCCAAATAATAATTAGACATCCAATTACAATAATTAGAAATCACAGCTCAAGACTAAAATTAGTCTTTACATGCAAACAATCGGTTCATTAACAAACTGTTCGTGAACTAACAGTTCTGGAACCGCACAAGTGACCGACATCGGTCACTGTCTATCTGGAGATGACTGACGTCGGCCAATCCATGACCAATGTTAGTAGCTTCCTGTCCACCCCTTACCAATGTCGGTTGCCCTGACAGACGCCGATGACTGTGACACTCAACAACCTCCTCCATGTTTGCATACAGTGAAGCTTTTAGCTCCACAACCTAATAGAAGGAGCAAGAAAAAACCCACAATATTTAAGAACACTATAAAGAGAAATTTGAATCACCAAGATAAGCTATAGTAGAGTAAGGCATCCCCTATCATAATGAAAGTTATTGTGCCAAGCAAGAACTAAGAGAGATTCAAGGAGACAACCAAGCTTTGAGTGTGATGATCAAGTGAGAAGATCTGCGTAAGAATGAAAGAGAGAGTGAAGAGAGAGAGGATAAAAATAAATGAGTAAAAAGGCATATATCTCAACCCTAATCTACCAACAAGCCAAAAACTAGCCGATTTTATCCATTTGAGCTCAAACAAGGCATTTTTTCATGTGATATGCCTAGGCCACGATTTTTGTGAAGGAAACTTGCAACCTAGGCTATGGGTTTCCTCCCTAAGTTGTAGCTTGGGCATAAAGGCCACCTTGGGTGGTCAAAAGCCTTTGAAAGTGCCTAAGGGGGTGCCTAGAGAGCCTATCTAGCATGAAAAAGGATTGAGACGGATTGAGGATGTGTAAGGGATGAGAATATGATGCAAGAAAGGTCTAAACAAGTGGTGAATGTCTCCAAGTGGGATAACCAGGGTTGGTAGTCTACACGTGAGTCAATGTGTAATCATAAGGAGTAGGGTCATGGGAAGTATGATTACATATGGGCCTAAGCTGCCCATATGTACTCAGGACTCGAGACTCCAATCCCATGGAACTTAGGTAGTTTAGGGATAGGAGTAAGAATTTTGACTTCTCAAATTTAGTTGAGATTTTTTGTGGCTTAACCCTCAAAAACACTATATCACTAATATAAAATTGCCTATTTGTTCTCTTTAGATTATCATAACTTCTTTATCTATCATTGGCCTTGGCCAACCTTTGCCTAATTGACCTGACTTGCTCTTCCATTTATGAAAGCATCTTAGGTACAAATATTACTCTATCTTCTAACTTGTCCCAACTAATTAGTGTTCTACACCTCCTTCTGTACATTGCCTCAAATGGATCCATCTTTAGTGTAAATTGGTATAAGTATTTGTAAGCAAACTGAACCAATGGAAGGTATTACTCCCACTTATATTATTGATCCATGCAATACATACAAAGGATATCTTCTAAAACTTGATTAAATCACTCTATTTATCCATTAGTTTATAGGTGATAAGCAATGCTAAAGTTAAACTATGTACCCAAAGCTAAACTTAGAGTCAATCAAAACCTAAAAGTCATCCTCTAATATAAATCCAAAATGATCTTCTCTAAAAAACCATGTAATTAATACACTTCTTTTATGAATCTCTTTGTAAGCATAGGTGCATCATCTATCAAGTTGCCTAGTATGAAGTGAGCTAACTTGGTTAGTTTATCAACTACTATCAAGATCATGTCATGCCTATTATGTGATAGTGACAAACCTTGGACAAAGTCCTTAAAAATCACCTACCACTTCCATTCTGGTATGTCATGTGAATATAAAAATCCTACCAGATGCACATGTTCAAATTTCACATGCTAACATTCCTGACAATGAGACAAAACATATTGCATCTCTCTTGATTCCTTTCCAAAAAAAAGTGGTCTAAGCTCAGACATGAGCTTGATTACTCTTGGATGTCATGAATATGGGGCATTGTTCAATTAATTTAGCATTGTGCTCCTCATATTCTCTTTATCAGGCACATACATCCTACCATTATACTACAAAAGACCATCATTCTCTATCTTGAATCCCTTATACCTAAGATTTCGAGCATTCTCAGATAATTCTTTCCTAACCTAATCATAGAATTCATCTTTTGATGAGAATTTGATCACTTGATCTTTGAAAGTACTCCTAATAGTAGCCATGACTGTTATGTACCTTCTATGACTTAGATCATTAGCTACTCTATTCTTTCCTTTGATATAGTTAATATTCGAATCATAATTAAATAAGAACTATAACCATTATCTTTAATGTGCTTTCAAATTTAGTTGGGTGAAAATGTGCTTGAGTCCTAAGTTATCAATATTGAGATCAAACAGTTTTACCAATAGATAATGCCTCCAAACTTACAAATTATGAACAATTGGCACAAGTTTTAGGTCATGAGAAGCATAATTCACCTCATATGGCTTCATTTTCCTAAACTCATAGGATACCACTGAACCATCCTACATAAAAAGTCCAAGTCCATCCTCAGATGCATCAATGATCATTGAGAATTGACCATTAAGACTGGGAACTCTTAGCACTGGTGCTAAATTAAGCCTCCTTTCTAGTTCCTAAAAATCTACCTCACACTTATATGACCAAATGAAACTCTGATTCTTCTATTGAAGAGAGGTAATTGGCTTAACTATCTTAGAAAAATTTAGAATGAATTTCCTATAATAGCCCACTAATCCCATGGAACTTCTTACCTCATGCACATTATTTGGTGTTAGCCACTCCATAATAGCTCTTATCTTTGTTGAATCCATTGAAATACCAACCATTGAGATAATATGTCCCAAATATTAAACTTCCTTTTGTAAAAATCACACTTAGACAATTTGCCATATAATCTATGCTTCTGCAAACATTGTAAAACTAGTTCTAGATGTTCCAAGTGTTCTTCCTCATCCTTAGAATAAATGAGAATGTCATTAAGAAAAACCAAAATAAAATGATCCAAGAAATCTCTGAACACATTGGTCATGAGATTTATAAATTCTATTGGAGCATTTGTCAATCCAAATGGTAACACTATGAATTTGTAGTTCCATATCGAGTCTTGAATGTTGTTTTTAGAATATCCACTTTATAGATCCTCAACTAGTGATACCTTGCTCTAAGATCAATCCTACAAAAGATTATTTCTCCTCACATGTGATCAAAGATATTATCAATGCATGGAAACAAATATTTGTTCTTTATTATTTCTTTATTCAACATCATGTAGTATATACACAGGCAAAGAGTACCATCCTTCTTCTTGATAAAGACAATTGGAGCACCCCATGGTGACACACTTGGTTAAATCAAACATTTTGACAAAAACTCCTGAAGTTGTGCCTTTAACTCAACCAATTTAGTGGTTGTCATTTTGTATGGTGACTTAGACTATGGTTCTGATTTAGGTATGACATCAATTGAGAAATCAAACTCATGCTTAGGTGGCAATCCTGGTAATTATTCTAGAAACATGTCATGGAATTTTCTTAGAAAAAGATAATCATTGATAGATGGTTCCTTATATTCTTTCATCTCATTTATATTAATGATAAATGCCTAACATCCCTTCCTTTGATCTTTCTTGAGTTGAATTATAGAAGTCTACCTTAGCTTCAACTCTCTTTGTTCACCTTGAAGTTGTGTCTCATTTTCAAAATCATCTTGACACTCAACCCTCTTCAGAAAACATTCAACCTTCATTTTATGCTTTGCAAGCCAATTGAATCCTAATATCACATCTTATGATCCTAATGGTGCTACATAAGGATCTACTCTTATAGTAAACTTAGGTAATATAATCTCTGCTTTGACTAGACACTTGTCAACTTTAACATTTGACTCATTCCCATATTGTACCAACCATGCATTTGCTTTTACTCTAGTATTTCTAGATAATTTACTAAACATTTTAAGAGCAATGAAAAACTATGTATCTCTCGTATCAATCAAAATATAAATTAGATGGTCAAACAAAATACCTAAAAATTCTATGGGTGACACTTGATACTCAGCCTATCGATTATCAACCACTGCATGAATCCGTTGCTGAAACATAACTTATTGAGAAGTTGAACCCTTATTCTTAGATTTGTCCTAAGGATATTATTGAGCAAACTAGTCACCTGCACATATGAAATAACCTCTAACTAGTCATTTCCTCTCAGACTATTAGTTTCCCTTGAAACTACCCTTGAAACCATTACCAAGTTTTCTATTCTCTGAACCACTATTAAACTTGGTGTTCTAATTATTTAACTAACTCTTGGAATCTCCACTCCTCTACTTCTAGTTCTTCTTCTTGAAAGTTGGATTAGAACTTTCGAATTTCTTTTTGAACTTATCTCTGACTTGGGTAAGAGCTTTTAATTTTTATACCTGCTTAACCACGTTCTCAAATACCTGATCCATGGTAGATGGACCATGCACATCTACTTCACAACCAATTTGGGGTTTCAATCCCATGATAAAATTTTTATTCTGAACCTCTCATCTATTTGATACCAAGGTACATACTTACAAATCTAGGTGAATTACTCCTAATATTCATTAATTGATAAATCATCTTGCTTAAGATTCTAAAAATCTATAAGATTTTGATCAAAGTATAGCTGTGAAAGCCATCGTGACCTAAACAGTGTTACAAAATATTCCTAAGTGGTGGTGATTGAGTTGAGGTTCATATTAAGCTTCTTATTTTCTCACCAAGTCATTGCTTCACCAACAAGCTGATAATCTCCCCAAAATGCTTTCATGACTTCAAAATAATTCTGAATTTTGAAATACTTCTCTATTTCTATTAGCCATGCTTCAAATCTATCCCTAAAAATAGTTCCATCAAACTTAGGTGAATTCACCTTTTTCAAGTCGCATACTAACTCTACTACAGCTACTCTACAGTAATTCAATAATCAATGATCTTTAGGATCAGTCAAATTCATACACACCATTCAATCAGATTACACCTCATCTTGCATTGATAGCGCTAATTAAACTAGTGGAATATATCTACTACTTAATTAGGGTCATGAATGCAAGATTCATTAAAAATAAATAATAATATTAAAACTAATAAATTCATTCAAAAATATTCCTTTTTAGGAAATCAAAAATATGCTAAGTAAAAAAATATCACACATTCATTTAGTCTATCAAATGAAGTGAAATGGATCCATTTATCTAGTTTATTACATATAATTATTAGAATCAAAAAATAGTCTTAAACATAACATCCAGGTATAATCACATCAAAACTATCAGTTACCTATAACACTAAGTAACTTATAATGTTATTTCTCTATGAATAAACATTATATCACAGGCTCATAAATTATTCATATTCCACATATAACAAAAGCCAATCCAAACATACTATTATATTATGTATTTTGCAGTGAATCCATGCTTCCTCATCTCAACTATATTTTTTAGTTTACAATGTTTTTTCCTTATTGGGATTACAATAAAAACAAACTTCATGGCTCCCATGCTCGTAATGATCTCTGTAATATTTAGTGGAAGACTAGCCTCTCAAAAAAGTAAAAATAATTGAACTCAATTATCTAATTTGTGCAGTCTTCAATAACTAAACTCAACTATCTTAGCTTTGTATTCCTCCTTCTTGGATGATCTATTTAGATTTATCTCTCATGTATCCTCTGATTTCTTTGATTATCTTTGCCTCACCAGGACTTGTATTTATCCTTTCCTAGCCTTAAAAACTACCAATAATCTCAATTGAACTTACAAATGTAAGGAGAAACATAAAAAAATATTCCAATATACATGGCTCTAAAGATCTAAAGTAAGGCTCTGGAGATGAATAGTTAGGTTCCTGAGATTGACTTGAAAGAAACTCCCCTAACTTTTGAAAGCCATAACGTTTGCATACGGACTCGAAATGACATTCCATTTTTTAACATGTCTAATTTTTTGAGAACTCAAATATGTAATCAAAATTACCTTTGATGCCAAACATATGCTTTTTTTTCTTGTACAATACAAACTCAAATTTTATAGGTCTCAAGATATTGTAGATTACTTATATTTGATAGTTGATTGTTTTACTGAGTTGGATGATATACATGATCAAATTTATAATTACACACCCAAATTTTTTAGGATTTTGGGTCCCATAAAAGATATGAAAAAGAATATGAATAATTACCTCTTGTCTTCCCAAGTGAGAAACCAAACTTATCATCCACTTAGACAATACCTTTCTCATGTTATATTATAATTAATTCTAATATAATATAGTTAACTCTTGGACATTACCTTGCTTAGCTTCCAACATGATTAACTCTTGGACAATACCTTATTCATGTTCCAATTTGATCAAGTCTCCAATTTTAAGGCTTTTAGTCCCACAATTTTAGAAACTCAAGTGTCGAGGAAAATATTTACCCCACTTTTTCATTGAATGCCCTTTCTATTTTCTTGCTCTCCCCTTATATACGCTTTTACCTTAATTTATAGTAACATATTTGTCCTCATTCTCTTGGACAATAGGAGCAAGGATCTATAATGGAAGGTACAAAAGATCTTATTTGTTCCACATGGAAATCTCAAATAAACATCAATTTTCAAATAAAAAGAGGCATATCTAATTAAAAACATTCTCTCTTAAGCTTCATAGTGTTACCTTTGGAGGTTTTATTTGCTCAAGTATATCCATACCTTTTCATCATAAGGAAACTATGCTCAAATTGATCCAGGTGGATCCATGTACCGTTCCATTTTTTAAAGTCTTCAAATTCTATTCAAATCATTTGCACATCGTAGAATTCGTCAAGAGCTTTCTAGCGCTTTTCACGGTTTGAAAAACGGAGTGCAGATGCTCAAGATATAGCCAGTTGAAGAAATCTTGTGACAAATAAAAAAGGGTGTCAAAAGTGACGTGGCACTGTTGAAATATGCCAAGTGGACCAATAGCCATTTGACATGTGGAAAAATAATTAGGTGCAAAAAAATTTTGGTTTGGTGTTTTTATCCACATGATATTTGAAATTTTCAAACGTTTTAACAAGGCACCAAAGGCCAAACTGCCACGTCACTCGCCACGTCATCATGCTAAGATGAAGTCAAAGCATAGCCTAAGTTGGCACCTAAGTCTTAGGCATTTGAAAGGGAAACAAACTTGTCTATTTTAAGCATTAAAAACTGAATTCTTAGTAAATGTGGGACAAAACAAGTCAAAGCGCACCAAAAACAAGGAGGAAGCTGACCTTTTCTCTCATCTCAAGCACCTAGAAAGGTGGCCAGTGGTTTTGAACCTTTGACTTGCCACCCAAAAGGTTAATGCCTTGACCACTTCAGCCACGGAGGTCGAAGTGTTATAAGAGGGACTAAATTCTACTTGAATAGACATAGAAAGACTGTGTAAGGAGTTTTAAGAAGATTAGAGTCTTATTTTTGCTTTGTACGGCCTTGGGCCATTATTTTCAAGTCTGAGAGATATATTTACAAGCAAAAACATATCAGAGAAGGTGAATTGAAGACTTGTATTGATTTTGGAAGCCATTTGTTGCACAAAATTAATGATAATGGTCCTCACTTCGAATGGACCCGGAGACGTAAGCTATTGAAGCCGAACTCCATTATCAATTTGCTGGTGATTTCTTCTGATTTTTATCTATTGTTTTATAATTTTGATCTTCATTTATAATTTTGGTTATAATTTATTTATTCAAAATTTTAAAAAAATTCAGAAAATAGAAAAATCTTTTAAATGCAAAAGTGAGTTGTTCGAATTTGCCACACTTGCATTTTTATTTTACAGATCAGATTTTTGGTATCAGAGCGGTTGTTATTTAACAGTGATTACTAGTGTATGTTGACAAGGTCTAAGTCCCAAAAGGGTGAAGGAAAACTCGTTGAGTATAATCCAGAGATTGGTTCAAGGCGTGTTTCAAGGATGGCCGAAGAAGAGATGGAATCTGAACAAGCTTTCTGTTGAGCTTTCATGCACATGAGAAGCATGGTTGAGGAACTATACCGTGATAAACAAAGGAAATCTAAGAATGAAAAAGAAGGTGATTCACGAGAATCAAAAGGTAAAGAAACCAAAAAACCTTCTTCATCGGATGACGGTAAAAAAACTGTGGAATCTCTTCCTTCACTAAAATTGGATATTAAGTTTGAATTACCAATTTTTAATGGCAAAGTTAATGTTGAAAAGTTGGATAATTGGGTCAAGCAGATTGAAGTTTATTGCAGGGTCTAAAAAATTGCAGGGGATGAGTCAAAAATTTATTTGGCTACTCTTCGTATGGGAGGCACAACTCTCATCTAGTGGGAGAGTAAGTTGAAGGAAGCCAAGCTTCAAAAAGGTAACTTGATTTCTACTTGGAATGAATTTATTGAAGAACTCAGAAATCAATTCTATCTTTTAGGCCATATGCAACAAGCCATGATGGATTGGCAAAGTTTTAGACAAAGAAAATGCCAAAGTGTTCAAGATTATACACAAGAATTTAGGAAAAAAGCTTTACTTTTTAATGTTCCTTTATACACACAAAAAACACTGCTAAAATATATAAGTGGGTTGCATAGTTACTTAAGACATATGATTCTTATGTTAAGGATGGCATTGAATATATAGTTAGAGCATATCACATTAGAACAAGTCTTTCTTTGGTTACAACAGGGCAAAAGAAAAGACTAGTTAATTCAAGCAAGACTTTTTGTCTCATGTTGATTAAGTCTAAGGAAAAAGAATATTCTCAAGCTTTAGAAAAGTGTGATCCTAGACACAATAATGAATTGGTTGTAATCATTTCTATTTACGATGATGTATTTCAGGATCTTAAGGGCTTACCCCCTAAAAGGGGAGTTCAACATGAAATTCAGCTATTGCAGGATTCTTCTCTCCCTAACATTGGCATGTACAGGTTATCAGTGGTGGAAAACGAAGAAATCAAAAAATAGGTAATGGATCTATTAGATAGAGGTGTTATTCATCCAAGTTCATCTCTTGTTGGTTCGCCAATTATTTTGGTGCCAAAGAAAGATGGCACTTGGTGAATGTGTGTTGATTTTCGTGCTTTAAATAAAATTACTATTAAGAATCGTTACCCTCTTCCTTGTATTGATGATTTGTTAGATCAATTAAAACATGCTATTTATTTCACTAAGCTAGATTTGAGAAGTGGATATCATCAAGTAAGAATAAATGAAAGTGATGTGTGGAAAACCACATTCAAAACAAAACAATGATTGTTTGAATGGCTTGTTATGCCTTTCGGGTTATGTAATGCCCCGGCTATATTCATGAGATTGATGAATGATATTTTTAGATAGTTCCTTGATGATTTTGTTATAGTTTACTTAGATGATATATTGATTTTCAGCAAGTCATGGGAAGAGCATGTGATCCACATTAAGAAAGTAATGGATGCATTACGAAGGGAAAAACTTTATCTAAAAATGTCAAAATGTGAATTTGGCAAGACCTCTTTGATATACTTGGGTTACATTGTAGGACATGGTAAATTGAAAATTGATCTTGCAAAAGTGGCAGTCAATGTTAATTGGCCTACACCCACTAACACAATTGAGGTTAGAAGTTTTCTTGGTGTAGTACAGTTTTGGCAAAAGTTTATTGCTCAATTTTCATATATTGCATCACCTTTGCATTCTTTGACAAGTGTGAAATAGGTCTCTCAGTGGGGAGGTAAACTTCAAAAAGCCTTCGACACTTTGGAAGAAAAGATAAGTACTGTTCCAGTCTTGGCACTTCCTGATATACAACAACCATTTGAGATCAAGACAGATGCAAGTGAGTATGCTATGGGAGCTATTTTAATGCAAGGTAAGAAACTAGTTTGTTATCATTATGAAACCTTTACAAGTGCAGTAAGAAAATATCCAACTTACGATAAGGAATTGTATGCATTGGTTCAAAGTGTTAAGAAATTAAAACATTACTTAATGGGCAAAGAAATAATAATACATACGATCATCAGCCCTTACAGTATCTCCAATCACAAACCAAACTACAACAGTCTAGACATTTTCGTTGGATGGGTTTCTTACAACAATTTCATCTTGTGATCAAGTATAAAAAAGGTATTTAGAATAAGGTTGCAGATATGCTATCTAGGCCTCCTATGGTTGTTGCATCTATTATTTTACAACATGGTTCTTTGTCTCATGAAAGTTATAAAGAACAATATGTGAATGATCTTGATTTTCAGGATGTTTATAAAGACTTGATGAGTAGTAGACAAGTAGAAGAATTGGACTATCATGTACACAATGATCTTTTGTTTCATTTGAGTAAAGTATGTATTCCTCAAAATGAGAGGGTACACATGATTAGAGAAGCATATACTTATCTTATTTCTAGTCATTTTGGAGTTGCTAAAACGGTTGCAAATTTGAAGATGTATTGTTATTGGCCTCGTATGCAGGAAATTTTTTCTTAATATATAAAGGGATGTACCCTTTGTGCCACAAGTAAACCTAGTAACAGGAAAGTGGGGCTTTATACTCCTCTACTTGTTCCTATTCACCCCTGGGAAAGTATCTCTATGGATTTTGTGGGGGGGTTGCCTATGACACAAATAAAACATGACTATTTATATGTCGTTGTGGAAAGATTTAGCTAAATGTGTGTTTTGATTCCTTACACTAAGCAAATTACTGGCGAAGGCACTACACATTTGTTATTTAAACAGGTATGGGTTCATTTTGGTTTGCCTACTTCAATTATTTCTGATCGGGATTCTCAATTTATTGGGGAGTTTTGGTCAACTTTGTGGGGACTAATGGACACTAAATTAAAAAAGAGCACTGCATTTCATCCACAAACCGACAGACAAATAGAGGTTGTGAACTGCACTGTGGTACATTTGCTTAGGGGTTATAGCAATAAAAATCCAAAGTTATGAGATGAACAATTGTGTTACATACATCATGCATATAACTAGGCACTTCATTCTTCTACTATGAAATATCCATTTGAAGTTTGCTATGGATGCTTGCCTAAATCTCCTCTAGATGTTTGCTATGGACATGATACAACTGTTGGTGAACCAAAAGAAGCCATTCGAGCCAAGAAGTTCATTGAACAAATATAACTCATTCATCAGACTGTTCATACTAAATTGGATAAAAGTCAAGCCAAGTACAAAGCCAAGAATGACAAACATCGTATTGATCACCAATTTGTTGTAGGTGATATGGTATGGCTTCACATTAGTAAGGAAAGACTAACAGGTGAAGGTAAAAAGTTGAAACCAATCTGGTATGGTCCTTTTCGAATAATGAAAATAATTGGCACAAATGCTTTCCGATTAGATTTACCATCTTACATGCAAATTTATTCAATTGTAAATGTGGAAAATCTGAAATTGTATGAGCCTCCAATGATAATAGATCATGATGAAAGTGTATCCATTCCTTCCATTGATGATTTTTCTCCTGAATATCTAACAGAATTGCAAGAAGATACTATACTTGATAGGAATATGTGGACTTCATGAAGAGGTAATGTTGAATATCTTCATGTTGGTCTCAAAGGGATGCACCCAAGCAAGGCCAAATGGATGGAAGTCAGAAAGGTGAGGGAAAAATACCCTCACCTCATTACCAATTAATTCCAACTTTTAGAGGTCCAAAAATTCCCAGTGGGGAGGAATGATCCAGGTGGATCCATGTACCATTACATTTTTCAAAGTCTTCAATTTCTGTTCAAATCATTTTCACATCATAAAATTCGTCGAGAGCTTTCTAGTGCTTTTCGCGGTTCGAAAAATAGAGTCTGGATGCTCAAGATATAGCCAGTTGAAGAAATATTGCAACAGGTAAAAAAAGGGGTGTCGAAAGTGTCGTGGCACTATTGAAATATGCCAAGTGGACCAATAGCCATTTGACAGATGGCAAAACAATCATGTGTAAAAAAAATTTGGTTCGGTGTTTTTATCCACATGATATTTGAAATTTGCAAATGTTTCAACAAGGTGCCAAAGGCCAAACTGTCACATCACCTGCCACGTCATCATGCTAAGACGAAGTCAAAGCGCAGCCTAAGTTGGCACCTAAGTCTTAGGCATTTGAAAGGGAAACAAACTTGTCTATTTTAAGCATTAAAAATTGAATTCCTAGCAAATGTGGGACAAAACAAGTCAAAGCACACCAAAAACAAGGAGGAAGCCGACCTTTTCTCTCATCCCAAGCACCTAGAAAGGTGGCCGACGGTTTTGAACCTTTGACCTGCCACGCAAAAGGTTAATGCCTTGACCACTTCAGCCATGGAGGTCGAAGTGTTATAAGAGGGACTAAACTCTACTTGAATAGACATAGAAAGCTGACTGTGTAAGGAGTTTTAAGAAGATTAGAGTCTTATTTTTGCTTTGTATGGCCTTGGGCCATTATTTTCAGGTCTGAGAGATATATTTACAGGCAAGAAGAGATCAAAGAAGGTGAATTGAAGACTTGTATTGATTTTGGAAGCCATTTGTTGCACAAAATTAATGAGAATGGTCCTCACTTCGAATGGACCCGAAGACGTAGGCTATTGAAGCCGAACTCTGTTATCAATTTGCTAGTGATTTCTTCTGATTTTTATCTGTTGTTTTATAGTTATAATCTTCATTTTTAATTCTGGTTATAATTTCTTTATTCAAAATTTAAAAAAAAAGTCAGAAAATAGATAGATCTTTTAAATGCAAAAGTGAGTTGTTCGAATTTGCCACACTTGCATTTTCAGTTTACAGATCAACATGTCTTGCTCTACATTTTTTTTTGCAACTACCTTAATCTTTCTTTCTTTTGGAAGAGTAATTTTCTAAGGTGATTTCTTAACCTTTTTCATGTCCCTTGTATGGCTAGTCAATCAAAGTCATTGGGTAAATACCATCACATAAAAAAAGACCATAATGTCCTATATCAACAATAATAATAGTGGAATTTAAACCCACCTTGCTGCCAATTAGTTAAGACAATCTCTCCATTGGCACTTGTTATCCGGGTAATGGGAAACATATGCACAATGGACACACCACAACAACCACCATAATAGAACAAGAAAAAGTATAACATAGTTGGAGAAATATGTTATAAAAAATTTTATGAAAAAGGTTAACCTAATCTGATACCAATCTGATCTGTAAACTAGGTGGATATTCCACTCTAAGTTTTACCAACACAACCCCTTTCAATTCAATGTATTTCTCTCAAGTTTGATGCGTTAGAAAATCACACAAAATGTTGTTTTAAGATGCATACCAGTTCTTATGAATGACATATACAACATGAAAAATAATATTAAACCCTTCACATGTAATCTCCATATGCTACATATATTGCATATATTCATCCACACTCTAAACATGCTACTATTCCATACATGACTATAGTTGAAATGCTTGCATAGAAGTGCAATCCAAAATGTGAAGTTATTTCATATTTAGGGATGAATTTTGAGCTCTCTTAGATTTTTGGTGTAGTATCCTAGTTTCAAGGAATGTAAATATGTAAATAAAGGAAACAAACACATCTCCAAACACATAAAATAGAAACATCACAAGACATACCTTGGAGAAAGTAGAAAATTCCAATAAGAGTGAAGCCATGTTTCCTTATATACACTATGTTCTACAGTTTACAATATTTTTGCATTCTTGGATGTACAATGAAAACCAATCTCATGGCTCCCATACGTGTAATGATCTCTTTAATATTTAGTGAAAGACTTGCTTCTCAAGAAAGGAAAAACTATTGAATTTAATTGTCTTAACTATGTAGTCTTCAATTAGTGAACTCAATTACCTCTAATATGTATTCCTCCTTCTTGGATGGTTATATTTGGATTTATATTTGACATTTTTTCTTATTTATTTTACTATATTTTTCTTTCCAAGACCTATATTTATCTTTTCCCAACCTTATAAACCACCAAGAATCTTAATTGTACCACCAAATGGAAGGAGAAATATAGAAAATCATTCCAATATAGTCGAATCTAGAGTTCTAATGGTGCCTATGAAGATACATAGTTGGGATTTAGAGATGAATAGTTGAACCTCTAGATATGAACAGTCAGGCTCTTGAGATTGACTTGAAATAAATTCCACTAACTTCTGAAGGCCATGACATTTGCATATGGACTCAAAATGACATGCCATTTTTTATCTTGTCTATTTTTTTGAGAGAAACTCAAATATGTAATAAAAATTTACTTTTGATGAAAATAATATGCCATTTTATCATGTACAATAGAAACTAACATTTTTTAGTTCTCATCATATTGCAAATTACTCATATTTGATAGTTAATTATTTTACCAACTAATTTGGATTATATACATGATCAAATAGCTGATCATATGTGCTAGATGAAGTCCATAAAGGGTCGTTAAAGGTCATGTTTTATTTAAAATAATTGTGAATAAGATACTACAAAGTGGAATATGGTGGCCTATAGTGTTTTAGTATGTGCATCAGGTTGTGAAGCATTGTGACATTTGTCAGTGCATTGGTAAGCCAAACCACAAAGATAAAATTCCTCTCAACCCAATTTTCACCACACAAAATTTGGAACAATGGGGGATAGAATTTTTAAGGTTGATTAATACACCATATAAATGCTCCAATTACTAATATATCATTGCTTTAAAGTATTAATTCACAATTTAGGTTTGGGTAACTGCAACTCCTAGTTGTAGACCAAAAGACAGTGCAAAGTTCCTTTATGAAAATAGCATAACAAGGTTTACTGGCCCTCAAAATTTAATTAGTCATAGGGGCACACACTTTCTCAATATTAATATAAATATCTTGATAAATTAATTCATGATATCACATTAGAAAAACATTTCATACCATATCCAAGCTAAAGGCTAAGACGAATCATCAAATAAGGTAAGACAAAAAATTATAAAAAAAAATTTCAATGTGTAGAAAGATGATTAGGAAGACTAGATATTAATGATATTATGAGCATATATCACCAATTAAAAGCATGTGATGGGATATACTAAATTACAATTGGTTTATGGAATGGAAGAAATTATATCGATGGAATATATAGTACCTTGTCAACTTGGTGACAAGGAATCCATGTAAAATTGCTTGCTAGAGTTGACTCACATGGAATAAATATTTTGAATGGCCAATTAGAATTAGTAAGTGTATCCATACTAAATATTATAGTAATTTTTTATCTAAGGAGTTTGAACTGGAACAAGTGGTACTGTTATGTGAAATAAATTTCAAAGCACACCCTAGAAAGCTACAAATTTTATGGAAGGGACTATACATAACCCACCATATGAGAGTTATTGGGCCCTCAATTTTGAATCTATTTTGGCTAAGTAATTTTTGAAGGTAACAATGCTTAAAGAAGTATAGGCATAGAAGTGACATGACATGGAAACCTATGGTGTAGAAGATCATGGCATAGAATAGGCAAGTCACATAGAACAAGGAGACATGAAACACAAAAAAATTGAGAATGAAGGACTCAGGAAATAATGAGATACTTGGGAAAAGGCATGGAAAGTAGAGATGGTTAGGGAATACTTTGCATGAAATTTGGAGAAGAATAATCAAGCACGAATCTAGCATCGATTCATAGGAAGATATGTGCACAATGATGAGGATATAACATAGAGAGAGAATATAGGGGCAGTTAGGCCTAGGTCCTTAGGAATTTAATGTAAATGGCCTGCCATGATTTATTATTGTTAATAGTATTTGATGCGTCATATTTTTTTAATTACTTCTATAACTAAATGGTTGGGGTAGACCCATGTATAAATACCCCTTAGTTTTACTTAGTTTTATTGTTGATCATTGTAATCCTAAAGTGATCATAATCTTGGATATGACACATGAATGTAATGAAAAGAAGCTTATGTGTTGATGAAATATTTATGTAATCTGTTTATGAATATAATGAAGTTATTGATATTTTTATCTCAATTTTCACCAACTTCTTTTTATTTTATTAGTTAAGTAAGAAATAATTAGTTAAGAGTTAGACATGGAACTAAGTGTGAATTTAGAAATAAGTGCTTATTAGAGTGCCCTAGATTAGGAACATAGATGAATACACCTTCATGTGATTGAACCAATGGGAACCAGTCTTAAGATGTGTGCTTTGGGTGAGCACATGAGAACCTTTTCTCGCATGATGCACTGACACACTAGCTCATTGGAACTCTTATTCTCTTAGGCACGTAACTAGGGGAAATACATGCTAGACTAAAGGAAAATATCCCAACATTTTGGTTCCATTGATAAGACCCATTGTGATTGTTTGTATTATGGTACAAAAATGATTGAATAGTTATCTTTAGAAAATGTAAAACAATGGGTTACTACCATAGAAGAGATTTTTGCACTTCAGTATCTTAAACCAAGATTTTCTACATGTGCATGGGTAGAACAACACCTTTATGACTCACTCTATTAAGCTTTATTTTTATAAGTTCATGTTTACTTTCATGTTTGGTTTTTGGTATATGCACATGATCATTCTAGGAATTGTTGATAGAAGATCTCCTAGTTAGTAGAGCGTCAGTTGGTCTTGGCAAGATTGGAAGTGCCCTAAACACGCCTAGTAAATATTTGGTGGAGATGAATGCTTAATAGCTATATTTTGGAATACTTGGTCTCTATGTACTCTAATCCAAAGGAATTCTAGTTTAAATTCATTTGAGAGCCATATGGAAGGTATCTCAGGAAGTTTTTGTTGGAGATTAAGAAGATTATAGTTTACTCAAGACTTGAAAACTTCCACATGGATGGTTAAACTCTTCATCGCATGATCAATGTAATCAATGAAAAAATGAAGTGGCACACATTGATATAACATTGTCGGTTCAACATGGAAGCTAGTCAGTGAGAGTTACATAATCCAAAGTATGATGAGGATAGGCAAAGAGATATGATTGGAATCAATTTAGATAGGGACTAAGAGGACTCTAGAAGTGCTGTGAGGATCCACAGGGAGACATAAAGGCATAATGAGGACTCCCCAACCACAAGATGGCACCCAATGATAGCATAGGTGATAGAAATAGAAACAAGTCAAGCACTAATGACTGTAGAATCAATCTAGATAGGACCAATTCCCCACCCATAGCGCATGCTCATGCCTTTGAGTTAGATGATGTTCTTGTAAGAAATTAGGATATAGATAGTGTAGAGTTTGAGTTTGAACCCGTTGAAAAAAAATTTAAAGTACTGAATTAAGATAATAGTTTGTTATTAATTTCTTTTCTATTATAAGTCAACCCTATGACTCATTTTGGAATGCTTGGTCGACCAAGTATCACTAGTCGATAGAGTATAAACCCTTCCATAGTTAATCAACTCAGTTATGTGACCAATGTATTAGGTGCTTCTATTGTCATAGGAGGCATGGGAAGTAATACCAGTGGTGGTTCGGATGGAAGATCTAAAGGTGGTATAGGAGGCATTGGTGAACCTCCCCCATAGGTTCTAGAAATGACTAGAGGTGCATCATAATAGGATCCATTGTCAACATCCAGTCCACATACAGTCTAGTACGATATGACATTTCATTTTCCTGAATATCATAGTGTTGAAAATGTAGTGGAACATGTTCATAAATGTGAACTTGTTTGGTAGGAATGAGATATTACTTCTACTAAATGGAAGGTAACTCAATTTTCCACTACCATTCCAGACTGCATGCATTAATGGTATCAAAAATTTGATCCAAAACAATCTATGGTAAACTATAAATAGTTGAAGGCAAATTTTCTCCAAGAATTTAACATTTTAGAATTTGAACAACAGAGTAATGTTACCCTGTAGGCTATTAAATAATAACTCACTGAGAGTGTGTGTGAGTATGATGCACTTTTTAAAACACTTATTTCCAAGTTATCATTTGAGATAAATGCCACTTAACATGCCCAATGGTATGTAGGATGCTTATTACTTCCTTTCCAATGTATATTATCTCAAAAGACCTTCACTGACCCACACGAGGCATTGAAGGACATTACTAAATCCATTCAAAGTATAGATATAAGGAGTAGTCCCTTTATGGAAGCCTAGATTACTACTATGACATCTCATTTTGAGAATATCACTATGAATAATAATCAAGATACTCATAACAGTTTATGGTGTGTTGACTATGAAACAAAAGGTCATAATGGGAATAATTGTCTTTAGAAAACTATTCATGCTATGGTAAAATAGTCCAGTGAGATCTACCAAGAAGATCATGAGGCATGTGCATGAGGTACTCATTATACCTATGTATCTAATAACTAGGACAATGGTGGAGGATGGTCCTATAGAGGTCACGGTCATGGATGCAGAGGTGGTTGTCATCCACATAGAACCTACTATAAGTATGATCCCTAGAGCATTATCAGTGTGATTACCTAGGTTATCCAACCTGTGCCTTTTGTAAAAATGAGCATCATCTATAGGAATGCCTAGACTTGTATGAAGCCATCACCATGGACCATAATGAAAAGGGTGATAGAATTATATGGACTGAAAAACTCCAATTACTCATTGGAGATTGTGCCCTACTACTTTGATTGGTCCTAAGGTAAATATTGCTACACGAAGTGGCATTCCTTCCCAATCTATTTCAAATCCATTTGCTGAAAAGGTTAAATGGGAGGAGCCTCATGCTGATCACTATATGGATGCTCAATATTAGAAATAAGTATTAAAAGACACAATGACTTTGGCATAGGAGCTGTAAGATGAAATTTAGTACCTTAAGGATAGAGATGTTGCTATGCACATTGAAATGTAGAAAGCTTCATTTCGCCAAGACTCAACATGTAATAAGTTTCATGAATTATGTGAATGACTTCTTGATGAGGACATTTTCCCATTTTCATGAATTGACTGGGTCATCAAGCACCAAAGACTACTGAATATTATCACTTGAACCAAGCATGATGATAAGAGGCTCATGTCCAACCTAGTACAAAGTGTGATAAAGAAATCTTATTAAATACATATTTTGATGGTTATATCATTCAGGATATACTAGTTGACACTGGCATAGAGGTAAATTTACTAACCAAGGATATTTGGAGAAAGATGGTGTTCCCTCCTCTGCAACCTTCTCCACATATATTATTCATGGCTAATAAAACTCATGCACTACCCATATGGGTTCTTAAGGATGCCACTATTGTCATTTTAGGTGTCACTTTCAAGGTTGACTTTAAAGTAATTGATTTGGTTGAAACTGATGATTTTATATCTCTTTTGGGTCAGCCATGGTGTTATGCAAATGATGTTGACTTGAGCTTCAAAAAGAGCTACATCAGTTTTAAAAATGACAATCAACACATTATGATTCCCCTAAACAATGCTCATGGACCTCATTTTGTTGAACCAGTTAATGTCGAGGAGGACCTCAATCATATCTATAATGTCATGGCTTAAGGAATTGAGTGTGTTGATCCTAGTCTAGATGGTATATTATATTATGCAGACACAGTCTATTTTTGACACTACTAGCAATGCTTGTGACCATTGGGCTTATAGAGAATATGATGTTACAAGATGAATTTTTTGTGCCATTGGTAGCTGAGAGGACATTATATACAAGCTAATTAAGCACCATAAGTTTATTCACATTATTCATGGAGATTTGATGTTTGGACCACCCCTATAGTTAGATCAAGTAGCTAGATTTCATTATCAAATGTAAGCATGAGAGTATATAGACTAGTTGGAAAAAATTTATGTGTTTAAAGATTAATAGATGCATTCACTTAGGTATGTTTTTCAAGGGATAGTTGCTCGATGGTGTGTAACTCACCATTATAATCTATTTACCTAGGACCAAGTGCATCCTACCATGCACTATTATTTCCATCATGATAATCATGTTTGTGCCACTTTAAGTTATGATGGTATTACTGCTTGAGAAGCTCATCTTGAGGACTATAGAAACCTTTAGAATGTTTTTGAGACATCTCTACCTAACTATCTAAGGGATCATGTATTTTATAGTACTTTACACACCTAGGCTAGAGTATGGTATATTCATGAAGAATGACACCTAGACATAGATTCCTGGAGTGACATTTAAAGTAATATGATTTTATCACTATCTGACTCAACCCCTAACATGGATTTACACCTATCCCTATAATCTATTTGTCAATTCATTATAGGCTATCGAGTGTCAGTTGAAGATTGCATATGACATATACATGGCACACATGAGGCTAGCTTGTCCATTTTCCAAGAATTTGATACTCTTACCTCATCTTCTTCACATATCTACTCTCAAATAGACCATGCATTAGGGGAATAGATATGGAAGGAAAATAAAAGTTATGTACAAAGTTGAGTAAGGTACTAATTTTGACTTGCAAGATCTGTCCATTGATCACTTGGCTTTACATACTAAATATGGAGTGTGTAATGTCTGAGATTCTATACAGACTAAATAGTAACATATTTAGAGCCACTCCAAATGGTTCAACACAATATTTGTATTGAGGAAAAACCCAAGATGGACATTAGGGGGAATTATTGGTATAATACTGAGATCACCAAGGTTTTTAAACTCTTATAGTAATATCAAGATGTTTTGTCACATAATTACATCGAGATGAAAGGCATGCATCTGTCATTGGGTAAGATGCACATTAGGTTAGTTGAGGGTGCTCGACCAGTAAAAAAAAGACCTTATCAAATGAATCCTAATCTGCATACTCAGGTTAAAGAGGAGATTGATAGTATGTTATGAGCTAGATTTATCACTCTTATTGATGAATATGAATGGGTGAGTCACATGGTGATCAGTATCAAGAAGGATGACCATATTCACATTTGTGTAAAGTATTGAGTACTTAATTTTGCTTTGTAATTGACCCTTTTTTGATGCCTTTCATTGAAGAAATTTTTGGATTTATTGGGTGCAATATTTATACCTTCTCTGATGGTTTTTTCAATTATCATTAGGTCCATATCATAGAAGAAGATAAACTAAAGACCACCTTTACAATTGAAGATGATTCATTTGCTTACAACATGATGCCCTTCAGTTTGAAGAATGCTTTAATCATGTTTTCATGTATTATAGTAAATGTTTTTAAGTATTTTATTCATAAATTCCTTCAAATATAACTGGATGATTAGACTATCTATGGTTTAGTGCATGATCATTGTGTTAATCTTTGCCTTATACTTGATTCCTGCTGATAACTTCAGATTTCTTTGAATATGAAGAAGTGTGTTTTTATTACTCCATTTGCAATTTTGATAGGTCACATTATCTGTCATGATGGACTCCTAGTAGATCTAGTTAAAATTGCAATCATTGTTTGCCTTCTAACACTAACCACTCAGTGTGAGGTCTACACCTTCCTAGGACACATGGGGTACTATTGGAAGTTTATTCAAGGATATGCTAAGATCACAACACTGCTAGAGGAATTGCTTAAATAGAATAGTCAATTCTTATGGACAAATGCTCACTAATAGACATTCATGGCACTCAAGGACAAGCTAATCACTAGCCCTATTCTCTAGTTTCTAGACTAGACAAAGCCTTTTCATGTACATTTTAACACTTTAGTTATGGCAGTGGGTACTACACTCTCACTATTATTGGATCAAGGAGGCACACCATTCAAAGTAACTCCAAAGCATAGTAACAACCATTAATAACCATGAATAAACTTGCTTGATCAAGTCCTCCAAAATAAGGGATATGGATATTATAGAAGGGGGCATAACCTAAAAGTTTTTAAGTTCCATAATGATAATAAAACCAAGAGATGGAGGTTGTAGGTGTATGAGTAAGGTTCAATGGGTTCCAAGGACTCATTGTTATTATTGACCATGGAAACACCGTGAATGAGACTTCAAGCTTATTAAAGTTCACATAAACCAATGATGATGAAGAATTAGATATTATATATCAAAAATAAGTTTAGAGGGGTGATTAGTTTGAGGAGTTAGGCTTACTAGTAAAGTTTAAACACCTTTTGCATGATCCATAACAGATTCCAAAGAGTATTACATCATGAGCATTGTATTCAACAGTGTTTGATGTATTTTAGAAGTGTTCAAGGTATTTTAGCATGGTTTAAGGTTTTAGAAGCAACTTCATAAAGTTCTTATCTCAAATTTTGAGATTAAAGGAATCCATTCATGCATATGGGAAATTGTGAGATCTATTTATAGGTGTTTCTACACTAAAATGGAGGACCAAATTGGTCATAGGATTCCCCAATAATTTATTGAGAAAGAGTTCATGTCAAAAAGAGAAATGTGAAGTCATATGCAGGTCTAAGCATTCAAACAGGGTCCATATTGAGTTTCCAAGGTTAAATCAAGTTCCAACTTTCTTTAGAAGCATGATAGTTTATAACAATGATGAAGAGGTTATCAAAACCCTATCATTTGAGGGTGTCAAAACCCTACATTGAGGTGAAATGGGTTAGATCAGTGAAGGTACAAGCACTTAAATTGATTTACTTTAAGAAAAAAGAATAGAATCGATACAACTTTCAAGTTGCAGGGGTTTCCTACGCTCAAACCAGGAGTTATGACAGTCAACATGAAGGCTTTGACCCACCATTGGAAGTTGCTTAATTCATAAGTGTGACTCTTAAAATTATACTTAGTCAATATGAATGGAAGTTAACATGGATTAAGGTAATTTTAGTATTTTTTGAGTAATTTAGCATTGTTTAAGGTATTCATGGCAACTTCATGAAGGAGCATGTCAACATTCTCAGCTTAAAAAGTTGAACTTGAGGAGCCACAACATGCTTAGGGGAAGGTGTTAGGACTATTTAGAGACATATTATACTAAAATGGAATATAAAATAAATCATTAGGTTCTTCCATGCACCCAAACACCTAGAAGGGCATATCTCAAGCAAGAAGAGAACCATAAAGTATGCACATGCCTATAAAGAGGAGGAGTAGATTCTAAAAGAGTTGCTTGGCATCTCCATACTCATAGAGCATATCCTAAATTGGAACATGACTTAGAAGGTTTTTAAGAGGTTTATTAATGTCCTAAAGACCATAACATTGAAGGTTTCACCTAGTCCAATCCACTCTTAATGAAAGTTACAATCCCTCAGTTCTCTTAAGAAGCAAGTTTGGTCTTGAGTATGATGAAAGACTTTATTGATGTCTTGGATATTTGAATATGTCAAATAACTTTGTGAAGGTGAAATTGATTTGAAATTTTGAAGGAGTAGCTCCTATAATGGTCTTATTTAGGATAAGATCACAATTGACAAAAGTTTCCAAAGGTTGTAAGCTTGGTCCGTGAGTCAGCATGTTGAGACAATCAACATAGAAGCTTGAATCCATATCTAAAAGTTGTCCAAGTATCAGGGGAAATTTGAAATAGATTGAGACATGTATAAGACCATGATAAATCGCCAAATATACCTAACTATTACTTAAAGAGGTGATACATCCAAAACCTCTGCTCTCTACCTATACTGGACTATACCCTATCGATGGTAAATATGGACCTTAAAAAATTTATATATTTTGTTCCATCCAACCAAAATGAATTAAATTTTTAGGGGAGTTTATCACACCATATTTATATTCATTTTTTAAAAATTAGGATAATTGAGTGACTTGAGAGGTATATATTCAATTTTCCATACCTACAAGTCATAAAAACATAGTCTACGACTATCAACAATGGGTTTTGAACCAACTGAAGGTTAGATGATGCATAGAGGATGGAACATCAAGATGAATCCAAGAATACTCAAAAAATATTATCCACTACTTGAGAAATACAAATACAAGAGTTTCTTAATCTCTTCTAAAGTATGCACAGGTTTTTAAGACTCTATAGATAGGTCTATAACAGGTCCAAACTTTCATATCTTCTTGTGACATCTTATCCAGGGTCATAGAGCTCTTATAGGGATTTGATACATGGACTAGTGCCTCCAAACCTAAGAGAGGTATCAAAATCCCTTATTCTAGATGTTTGATGTGAATAAGTGAGCATTTTGAGATTAAGCATATACTTTCATGCCTATGGCAAGTTCCAACAAATGAACCAAAAGATCAAGGTGGCCAAATAGGTTATTAGGTTTCCTAAACATTGATTAGCATGTTATCATTTCACCTATTGGTTTACCAATAAGAACAATAGATTTCCTAGAGGTTATAAAACCTTGTTGGGGTAAGAAGGCTATTTAGATGGAGATCCAAAATAGATTTTCAAGGCCATTATAAACATTTGAGAAACTACCTAACAAGCCAAAAAACCATAAAAGTATAGATTTGTAGATCTATAATGTGTTTTAAAGACCTTGTAAATAATCTCAAGCACTAGATACAAGTTTGGAGGTCTAGAAAGGTCATTCAAGATCAATTTCAAGGTCTCAGTGATCTTAGATATCTCCATCACGGTCCATAACCATAATCTTAGGATAGTGTATGCTTTTATAAGCTTGATAAACATTGAAGAATAGTTGTTAGAAGAGGACAAGAGGTCAAGTTTGCATGCAAAGTGTGATAAAGTTTGAAGACTATGACACCTAAGTTCTTAGCCTACAAGCTCTTGACAAGGCTTCATGATAATCAAGGATTCAATTGTAGGTCAGTGTGTGGTTTAAAAGTTTCATTAGTATGAAGAGTAATGGTTAGAATAAGAGTGCTAATTTAGGCCTCTCAAATAAGCATCAAATTTTCCCTTTTTGATGGCCATTTAGAAAAATATAAAATGATTTTCAATTTGAAATATGCTAATGGAAGTGGTTAAGCATGACTATAGTGCAAAATTAAGACCATCCAAGACCCAAATAAGGAGTCAATATATTGGGATAGTGGCCTAACCATCATGTGGATGATCATAAAATTCATACCCATGCATGACAACCATGATATAGGCCTGAAAATAGCATTTAGAGAGATAACTCCCATGAGGATAATAAGTGACCAGCTCAATTCAACATGTTGTTGACTTTTTGACATGCAAAATGAAGTGAGAGGAGGAAATTTAAGGTTAGAAACAAGAGTTACTTGATTATGGAGCAACCAATTGACCAAGCCACACATGTTTCATCACTCTAGAGGAAAAATCTAGTGAGGTCAAAGTCCTCTACTCCACTACTATGCCACCTTCTTCAAAATATATCCACCATTTCAAGTATGATGGCATCGAGAAGAGGATAATGGTTTGAATTTTTAGTTACTTTCCTCATGAATAGGTGGTTTTAAATTTGTAACAACTGCATTTAGGTAGCCTACTAGTGCTTTCTTTTACTTTTTCTTATAAGAAGGGCTAGAAAAGCCTACTTTTCTATCCCTCTCAGACTCTACCCACATGTAATGCTAGTTTTTAAGACTTTTGATCAATAAAAGACTAAAATTTGCCTTCTTTTTACTGATATAATTATGTGAATCTCATGATTAGTTGATCTACAACTTTGATAGAAGTTTTCTTCCCCTTGTATGCCTTTTGTTTTCACCTTATTATCAGTAGGCTGAATTTATATAGGTTTTACGCTGTGTTGACATTGTCTGAGCTAGTGAATTATTATAGAAACTAGATGATTGTGTTTGATTTAAGACCTTTCAGTTGTCTCTCAATGTCCTATGCATAGAATCACAACCCTTATATGAAATATTGATGTGTGAATAAACCATTTTGAGGAGAGTGTAAGACAGTTTCAATCAATATTGAGTCATATAGTACTATTAGGAAGTTGGTTTAAGGAGAAAAACAACATTGGTGCATCACCTTCCTTATATTTAGGTTTATTTTATGTCCTTTTTCTCCCTTTTCCTTGAAAATTGTAATATTTTAGTGTTAGTTTTATGGGATTCACCAAGGGAACCAACCCTCTCTAGAGGTTCACTCCAATCACAGGTCATCCATAGTCTTAGAGTGATCTCATTGTATAAATTGGGTGAGAAGACTTGAAACACATCCTCAAAGGGTGCAATCCAAGTTTATAATAAGACTCTAAAAACTATTTACTAAAAAATGCATACTATTATGACTAGGATTTCCAAAGCTGATCACTTACAATGCAACATACATGTATTTTACATTATAATTGTGACCTCCTGAGATAAACATTGATTGGTGAAAGTAGAATGGAGAATGTGCTAGGATAAATGAACTGACTCAATCCATTGGAAGGTGATCTCAAAGGCATTTTCAATAGTTGTTATTCATGGAGAGATATGAGTCTAAGGTTGAGCAGAAACCATTTGGGAGAGTCGTGAATGCAGCTAAGAAGGCAAGGTGACTCATTGTCTATCCTGAATGAATAAAATATTATATAGTTATGAGCATATATCTAATCTATGGACTAAAATAAAATACTCTTATCCAAATCCAAGGCAAAATTTGATCATCAATGAAAAATATGAGTTTGTAGAGTCGTTGTGTTGATCAGTGGCTACGAAATACCTCAAATTATACTAATAAAATCCCAAAAACTAATATATACTTACATAAATTGTTATAAACTCTCATGCATTAAGACAAGAAGGACAATAATAGAGTTACCCTTGCAAAAAAACTTATTCATCCATCACAAGGCAAGATTTAGAATACTCTCATACCACTATTAAGAAGTAGAATAACCAATTGTTGATTAAAAATTATGAACATAGTACATAGAGATAGTAAACACACAACAATAATATTATATTTCACTCTATGAATATTTCCTATTACATATTAATTTGGGCATTACACACACATATAGGAAAGTCTCCCTATAATGATGGAGATTCGTATATCCATAATTAACTCTTCATATCCCTATGAATACTCACTAACCTATAATCTCTCATAGGTTAACAACAACTAACCCACATATGTAATATTTTTTTAACTCACAACAATATCACCACCAACTAATATATTCTAATAACTAACCCAAATAACAACTAGTGAATTATTCCTGATGCAATTATTCACTTTACAATATTAACCCAAATCCCATGTAAGGCTAACTTTTCCTAACACTCTAAACATTGCCATTAGTTATATCATGCATCTTAGGTTATGATGTGATCACATACCATGTGCTTCAATGTTATATCTACCTAGACATGTTACTCATATATTTTATATGATCCATACACATCTTATACAATTATCTTATCCTTTTGATGTAAGGTAACACCTAGATTCTACTTCCCCTCACCTCAAAAAGTGGGACATGGCATAGAGGCATGATTTCCACATTTTCATAGCCCCAAATTATAGTGGGGGCATGTCAAAAAGGCATGACCTACACATTTATTCAATAATAAACATATTCATATTATAGTGGGGGCATGTTATGGAAAACATGTTCTCCACATTTGCACAAATTCTCAGATTTTCTACATTCAATGTGGCATGTCATAAAAACATGTTCTCCATGTTGGATTTTAGTATTTACATGAGTGATTTTACTATGGTAAATAGTTATTGATTTACAATATGGTAAATTACTTATTAACTTTATTGTTATGTAACAATAATATATAGTTGGTTAGCATATTATTGTTCTGAATAATAACAATAGTGTCGTATATAAGCATGAGTATTATTAGGAGATTGGGAAGATATTTCAGGTAGAAAAATCTCTTGAAATATAGAAAAGCTATTTATTATATATTTGTGTAATGGTTCAAATGTAATATGCAACATAATAATATATTATATTTGAGTATGACTTTGTGTGTTCAATTTTAAAAAAAATTGTGAGTTAATCTCTTGTATAAGCTCTTTAAATGTGTATCATTGGTGGAGTACTAAGACATTATAGAGGGTAAAACCATTTTTGTTTTTACTACCCTAGTTGATGACAAAAGCATAATGCAAGGCAAGGTGCAACCCAGTGTTGGTTGGAAGTGAATCAATTAAAATTAGCACCACCTATATAGTATCACACAAAAGATGAGAAAGTGATACAAGCCATCATTATAAAATTATGTCAAATCAAAACTGCTATAGTTTCTAAAGATCCATTACACTTTTGAAGGAGCAAATTCTCTAATAGATCTACATAGATTTAATATCTCTTGATTTAGATCAACAGTCATTCACTCTTTGTAAATACTTTTACGATGGCGTTAGAGTAGGTCAAATTCACCTTTGGCAAAGGTTTCAGTTATCAGACATTGTGCATCGATTTTGATCAAAAAATTTATTACATCAGATTGCATTAAGATTAAGCTTGGTAAAGCATTGGACATCAATTTTTCATGCCATCTAATTCATAAGCTTCATCCCTATACACAATCTTCAATAATGAAGAGAGGTCTAAAAGCATATTCATCATTATTATGTGTAGTGTGGAAAATAGTCTATAAGGAAATCAAAGCCTTTTATGGTGGAAGTTGTCCATGGCATCAAGAACTATTTCCACCAAGTATATGAAGCATATCACTGTAGTGTAGATGCCTATTCTTAGTGGGACTAATTTGGTAAAGGTGATATAGTGATATGGCTGGGTGCATTACTTTGCTAAAAATAAGATTTCAAAACCTACATTCTATTTGAATTTGATTTGCATTATTTGGTAGCATCTTTGGTTCTATTGTTTATTACCATGTTTTCAATCTCCCACCTATGATCTGATTTGAAGCTCATATCGATTTATATCACATTTTCCTTTCCACATTGCAATGGTTCACTTCATTGGCATTGGCACTCATATCAGTTTAAATCTTGCTAGCTTTATTCAACTTAAATGGATAAATTTGTTGTCATTACATGAAGTTCCTCATTTGGATCGAAAATAATTACATAATCTATTCAAACTAGTCTTGTCTCTGTAATTTAGGTGAAAACCAAGGTGTCTTATACTCGAGCCTTTATCATTGTCTTCAAATTTGTAAGCAACAAAGAGCTCATTGTATTAAGTTTTTGAAACAATCCTTTTTATATTTAGTTTTAATGTTTGTAAGTATATAAACATTTAATTAATAGAATTTAGTTTCTTTATGGTTTTCATTATTATTATAATAGTAGTCAGATTGATAAAAAAATTGTTCAATATAAGTAAGAGTTCTATAAATGTCTTATTTAAAGATATTTAGTTTGGTTTTGATTTTGTCTTTTAAGATTATATTGAGTTTAGTCAAGTTCATGTCAATAAGTCATTCTAAAAATATTGAAAGAGTCATTTTTAAGAATATGTTAAAAGAGTCAAAGTCCTTTTTAGAGTCATTGTCAAAAAAAGTAAAAAATAAAAAAATTGCTTGTAAAATGATGCATTTTTGGGCAACCCCGACGTCTTGTTTATTATTTCACATTGAGGGGGTAAATACACCTAATGTGGAAACTTTTGAGCTTTATCGACACATTCGTTGAGTAAATAGTGGACCTGAAGGAGGTTAGAGGAGACAAAGGAAAGAGGCCATTGAAGCCTCTCATTAGAGAATAGTAATGGGGGCACTTCTACTTTAGAGACATGTGATTTTAGTTGTGTGAATTTTAGCTTTTTAGCTTTTCAGTGTGGTGGGACAATAAGAACATATATGTATTCTTGTTCACTTGTGAGTTTTCCTCATGTAACCCCTTTTGTAGAAACATTGTAGAACATTGATCAAAATGTATTTTAGCAATCATGATGTGAGGGTTTTTAGTAAACTAGGAAAACCAATTGTGTAAGGTTTTTGGTGAACTTGGAAAACCAATTGTGTAAGCTTTTTGGTGAATTTGGAAAACGAATTATGTAAGGTGGTAAACCTAGAAAAATAATTGGGTAAGGTTTTGGTCATGGCTAGGGAAAACCATCATGAGAAGATCATGAGCACATAGAGATGGCATGATACAATTGGAGAATGGGATATGTTTTAGCATGTAAAAACTAATGGGGGGAATTTTGGAGTTTAGTATTTACAGGCGTGATTTTACTATGGTAAATAGTTTGTGATTTATGAGATGGTAAATTAATTGGTAAGATTATTGTTATGTAACAGTAATCTATAGTTGGTTAGCATATTAGTGTTGTTAATAACACATATAATGTTCTATATAGGTATGATTATTATTAGGAGATTGGGGAGATGTTTTGGGTACAATAATTTCCTAAATTATCGAAAAGGTATTTCCTAAATATTTGTGTACTGGTTCAAATGTAATATGCAATAGAAGATTATATTATATTTGAGTATTACTCTATGTGTTCAATTTCAATAATATATATGAGTTAATCTCTTGTATAAGATATTTAAATATCTATCACTCCACACTTGCACAAATTTCAAATTCACCAATTCTCATAGTATTATGGTTCAGATATATATTTGTGGCAACATTCTATACATTGGTATTGTAATTATACCCTTCATCTTGAGACATACATGAGGTGAATTTGCCATGCAAAATGGCACCTAAAATTACAAAATAAAATCATTTTATAGATTGAAAATATTATTATGAACTATTACTATACCCAAGATGGACTGTTATTGAGCCAATCTACTATACTAGTTGGTTCACCTTTGGAAGGTTGAGTTGATTGAATCACTCAATCTTATCAAACTTATTATTTAGATTTGATTAAATAATCTAAATTTACCAAACTTATAGGTTGGATATAATTAAATCATCCACCCTCAACAAATAAAAAGCGTGAGTTAATTAAATAACTCACACTCACTAGATCATGCACATATTTGGGTTACATGATTGAAATGAAAACACTCAATGGACATGTTAAAACTCACCTTTACACCAAGGTTAGGGGCATGTATCCTCAAATCTCTATATATATTCACTATCAGGTTCAAAATTGTCCTAATCTCATCTTCAATGTTTCACAATGAAGCATCCTTTCAAATCATATTGCCAAAGGGCAATATGGTTGCATCGACACATAGGTGTGATCCTAACCTTGTTCTTCTTACTTTAAAGCATTTCAATTTATTTCAATTTCAGATTTTATACACTGATTATGTATTGTAACATTATCTTTGTTGCAGGTTAGTTAATACTAAAGCATTCAAGTTGGGCTCACATAAAGACAAGGCAAGTTATACACACCCATGTATGCATTTATTTCCTTTGAACTAGTAATTTCACTACTAGAATAGGGGGGATGTATATAAAAAAATCTAATTTATGAAGTACCTAAGTCTTTACAATTGGAAAATATATATCATTTTTGTACCTTTCAGTTTTAGACTTACCTGCTATCGAAAGGCTTGTATTCATTATCTCTTTGTGCCAAATTACTTATCTCTTAATTTGACCATTGTTATTCTAATGACCAGGCCTTTTATATTATGCAAAAATATCTAAACCTAATTATTATCTTTCAATACCAGTTCTTGACCTTACCTATTTTCGCTATCCTTGGACACTTGCATCCTAGATAGACTCCTACATTGACACAAGTGTGCACTTTTCCTACAAAGTGTCAAGTGCCCAAAAATCATCTAAATTTAAAAAAAAACATATCTTAAAGGCTAGTACTAGTGCATTATCATGAGATATTTATAAAAGGGATTGGTATATATACAAGATCAACCCTCATTCATACCTCATCTATCAATCACATGGAAATAACATACAACTCACAGGGCCATATATGAAGAAGCACTCAATTAAGAAATCAAGTGAATAAACTTGTCTTATTCATCCCTATTTATATATCATTCATAGGATAAATTTTTCCATAGGTATGAAACATTATAAGAGAAGTTCATGAACCATATTTGCTAAGTTCCAAGTTAGGTTGTTGCATGTCTTTACTTATCGCACATTGCATCTTTGTGCACACACAATTCAACATGTAGGGGAGAACCACATAAGTCTTAGGCCATATTTGGATTATTGGATATGTAGGCAACATACATTGATAGAGGGGTCCTTGGGGAAGCTCAAAATAGTGAGCCTACTAACTCATTTTTCTCATAATCACTCCAAGGGTAAAGAGCTAGGGGTAATGAAAGAGTGGCATCCTATGTGCATGATTTAAAGACATCATAAAAAAGGTGATAAAAAATGCAAAGGGATCTAGTTGGTCACATCTATATCCAATCATTATTTCATAAAGGATACCTACATCAGAGTTAGACACCTATATTGACGCAACTATCCAAATTCGATGCAAGTGTTTGAGGCCACAAAAAGTATATTTATAGAATATGATGATTGTTCTAGGTTAATCTTCCAGTCCACTTCTAGCATATTCTTGATTAGAATTGCATGCATGTAGTAAAATAGCTAAGTATCATTTGTTTCCAATTCAATACAACATATATCAATAGTCGTACTTTACTATTTTTATCAATCTCAATTGTATAAATTTAAAATATATTTATTTGAGTTTTCTATTAATTGGCTTGCTCATTAGGTTAGTTCACCACCTTTATGTAAAAGCTAATTTAATACCCCTTAACCCTAGATAACCCACACACCATCTAAATTTAGGGTTAAACAAAACCCAAGGTATATGTAATAGTATAAACGAACCCATGAAGGTGCAAGGAATGAATGAATTGTAGGCAATTCATTCATGTCAAGAATAAAATCTAATCCCATGTCAGGAAAGAGGAAGACCCAAATAAATTTGCATGTAAATACACCATCCACAATAAATTACTTGAATGATATATTTAATTACTAACATGGATGTATTAAACTAAAAAAAGGAATGTACAATGAAAAGTATGTAAATAACAAAAATGATCTACAACAATACCAAGGATCAAGAAGTAATATTAAATTCTCCTAAATGATTGCATCTCCAGCAACTCAACTTTACAATATTTTCCAAGATTAATTGATTGATCTATACAAGACATAAAGGTTCATTATGTAAGAAGAGCAAGAGGTGAGTGGGAGATGATTATCAATGCATAGAAGGTGGAATCATTCCATATATACACTTATTCTTTCTCACACATGTGAGGATACTTACGACATTAAATATGCATACTAACAATATAGTACACATAATACATTTCACCTAGATAACAAAACTACCTAAGTTGGACTTCACATCAAGTGTGAATATTGTTGTCCCTGAAAAATGATTTCTCATTTTCCAGACAACATATGACTATTTTGGTCCTTTATGGCCAAAATTGTTCATCCCCTTTCCAAAAATTTGTTCTGAAACATTCAAATTCATCATTTTCTCAACTTTTTGGTAAAGGGATTAGCAGGTTCAATGGGTTCAAGGTTCAATATCGGTGGCAAGCTTCAAACAAATCAAGCGCTTCATCTAGAGTTCAAAGGTTTAAGCAATACAAAGGCAGCCTCAGTCAAAGAAAGAAGCAACAAATAGTTGGTTCAATCAGTAGGTTCAAGAAAAATCCCTTGAAAGTTGCCATGTGTCCTATTGAAACTCTGCGGAGCACGACAAGTGTCCGTGTCTGTGTCTCCAACCTTTTCATAAGCTATAAGGCTTATTTTGATAGGTTTCTTAGAGTCTCGTAGATGGTGAAAAGTGGCAACTATAGAAGGCCCCAATGTATTCATTTAAGAGTAACAGAACATGCCACGTGTCCCCTCTAAAGCTCAGCGGAAGCTGACAAGCATCATTATCCATGGCTTCTTTCTTCTACTTTTTATCTTCGTTAAAAACCATGGCAGGCCCCAGGTAAGTCATAGAAGCAAGTGGAACATGCCACGTGTCCTCACCTATTCCTATGGAAGATGTCGCGTGGCACTTTTTCAAAGTGCGAAAGGTGCCACATGTCAAAGGAAAGGGGCACTCACAATGCAAAAGCACATATAGAGCCAAGAAAAGGTTTCCTTCAGATGAAATATCCGAAGGAATTCCTTCAAAAAATTTGTTCGAAGGAAATGAAGGGGATGACAGCCCACAGAAGAATCAAAGTCGAAGGCCACTAAGAAGACCCCGAAGGGCAAGTTCCCTTTGGGAAAGGTTTGAGCTTCAAAGAGCAGCGGAAGCTGCCAAGTGTCACAAGCTGAGACAGTTTAAAATGAAACTTCATAAAGCGGAAGCCACCATGTGTCCTCACCCACATCACAATGAAAAGTGACCATGGCAAAAGATAAAGACACAAAGGAGTTGTTAGGAAACATGATGAGCCCGCAAACGTCAAATTTATCACAATGAAGTGTCTGATTGATTCCAGCAGACTCAAGGTGCAGACCAAAATGCATTCAAAAAAGCCTAAGGCTAGACCAAGAGAAGGAAGAGACAAAGAGGGAAACTTAGTGGGAGTTATTTCCAGTAGGTGGAGCAGTTCACCGAGTAGATATTTAGGGTCTGCCAACATTGAAAGTGCCATCTATTTGTCTCCTGTGAGATAAAGGAAGAATAGACAGTTGTGTGGCTAAACAGGTGATGGAATGAGAGATTCAAGATTGGGAGGAGGCACTATAGATGAATCAACACACCACAATCAAGGTAGCTGCCCTGCTCCAGCATGGCCCTTCTTGACAAGACCAAAATGCATCCAAGCCAATGAATGCACTGAATGGGTCACTCAATGGGACAAAGTGCCAAGCCTCCCTCAAGCCTCTATATAATGTAATCTCTTGTATCATTTCAAAGGAGATCTTCCCCTTCCCAAAAACAAAAATCTACCCAAATTGAAAGGCATTATTGAGACTTTGAGCTCAGATTGTAATTCATATTTCTTTGATTGAATGAGAAAGCAAGTTACTTGCAAACTTTGTGCTGTTATAGCTTGTGCTACTTTAAGAGATTGTTCTTATGTATATCTTCTGAAAACATTCTTATTTATTTGATTTAACAAGTAGGACTAGTGGAGGTGATAAGGAAGGTGTCCTAAAGCCAACTACTTTCAGACTTTATGTTGTCATAGTTGTCTTCAGTGTGTGTTTATTTTTTGTTTCTATGTAAAGGACCTTGGGGTGACTTTGTGCCCCCTTTGTTCTTCGTATCACACTCTTGCGAAGTTGGGGTGGAAACTTTGTGTTCTATTTCATACTGCTGGTTACTATGCCCTTTTGTCACCTGTTACCAGAAAGATTCCTATTGCCTGCAAGAATAAGCACTTCTGAAAGAAGAGAAGTGCCTTTTATCGCTTCACTAGGATTTATACTATCTAAGAAGGGATCTGGCTCTTGGCTAAATGTTACTTCTGAAAGAAGAGAAGTACCTTCACCAATCACCCAGGATTTCTTCTCTGTCTGTGAGCATCATCTCTGAAAGAAGAGAGATGGATGATGTATTCTGCTCCTGTGTCTTACTTTTTTCTTATTTATATAGTATATAACCTATGCATATTTAATAGGGAACCTCCCCTTGATGAGATGAGAGATTCATCCCCTATCGATGTAGTAAACCTGCACACCAGGATGACCCATCTCCCTATGTTGTGGTGATAGGAACTATTTTGGTCACCAGTTAGCTGGTCGACAAAATATTCACCCAACAAATATGACACACACCAACAACCCCCTTAAAGATTAGATTAGGTGATGTGGTAAGATGTAAGTCTTAAGCTCATAAATATGGGTGTCAACAACTAACCATGATGAATTACTCATGTATAATGAAACAGTAAAATAATAATGAAGTTGATGTAGTCGATGACTATTGAATCTTATGAAACATCCAATAGAATGAATTAGATGCTAAGGAATGAAACAAAGACTGAAAGTGACAATAATTTTGGTCACAAAGAACTATTATGTCATATTCATAATATTAACCCTCATTTTCATAAGAGAACGCATAATATACCCAATGAATAGCCAAGGAAGCATTGCCCTCAAAATGCAAAAGGCAATACATAACACCCTACCATAATGTTGACTAGGGAGTGAATAAATCACAACTGTCAATGTATCAAAATGTGTATCAATGTGGTAGGTGTGCAAAAAAAATACCAAATTCCTCAAATAAGAATGCCCAATATGTCACATGAAGTACCCAACAATTTCTATGAGAAAAGGATGTGTGTAAAAAAAAACACACACTTGAAGGTAGACAAGGCTAAAAAAAAAACCTCCCATGACACTTTATAAATCAATGTGAGTATAATATACATTTGAAATACCCACCCAAAAGTTGTATGAAGCATTAAAAATTGATCCAACTGAAGGAAAAACAATATCTATTACCATGTCAGGAAAATCTTTGATCCCATGTCAAGAAAGATGAAGACCCAAGGAGCACCATGTGTAAAGGCACCATTCACAAATAAATACTTAGATGAGAGGTTTCACCAATAATATAAATGTATTAAACCAAGTAAATAAATATAAAATGAATAAGTATTCAAACAATAGAATGTTGCATAATAATACCAAGGATCGAGGAGTGATCCTTGGTTCTCTTAAATGACTACATCTCTACCAAGTCAACTTTACAATATGCTCGAGATTAACTAGTTGATCCAACAAGGACACAAATGTTCCTTATATAGGAAGAGTAAGAGGTGAGTAGGATATGATTATCGATGGTGGAAGTATTCCTTAAATACACCTAAACCTTCTCATGCATGTGGTTATAACTATCACATTAAATTTGAATATTAACAATATTGTGCACATGATACATCTTACTTAGATATCAAAAATATCTAAGGTAAACTTTACATAAAGTGTATATATGACATATACCAACAATCCATATGTCCAGAAACATGATGAAGACTGTATTGTGAGATTGAAGAGGACTACACAAAATTTGAGATATTTAAAGATAATTTAATCAAGATTACCAAGGAATAAAGTGATCTATAATAGATTGAAAAATCATTTTCAAGTACTAGGAAATTATTATTTGATGCTAGTGTCTTTGAAGGCCCAAAAAAGGTAGTAAGATTATAAAACTATGAGAAAATAGTGGAGGTGAGAAATTATGACCTAATTCTTTTGGAGTTTTCATAAATAATGCTTATCTAGGACATATTCTTGTGTATATATCTCTTTTGTTAGTTTTTTTACTCGTTTGTTACATATGTCTATTTCTTGCAATTAATTCACTATCTTGTACACCAACATAATAAATTAGGTAATTATACAAGTTACAAAAGCATAACATTTATTCATAACAATAATTAATAACATGTATATAATTACATAATTAAATATATAATGTAGATGACAACATGTATATATTTGCATAGTTAAATGTATAATGTAGATGACAACCAAAAGGGTTCCATTGAGCAATACCCAAAATCACCATGGTCGACTCAACATCCATTAGGGCTTGACTTGGGAAAAATATCTAGTGATACCATATACACAATCTAACATATAATTTATCATGTGTAGGTGTTGTTTCAATAGCATAAAATTTTGTAACAACATACCAATAAAAAAGTAAATTTGTATTGATGAATCATATAATAAAATATCATCATTAATTATAAATTAATGTAATCTATAACTTAAAAGGATAAATTCCCTCGCCAAATAAAACTCCAATATTTAATTAAAGAATAAACATATAATTTTTAAATTTAGTTATTATAAATATTAAAGGATATATATCATTGTTAAACTCATAAATCCATTTTGGCTAGGAACTAAACATTAAAAATTTATATTCATCAAAACACAATTGAAAAGTTGTATTTTCAGCTCCCTATTTTAAAATCGTAATATAATTATCTCTTGATTATGTTCTTCTTAGTTGGATTATGTTGTTTTTTATATAAAATAATAAGGGAAAATGGCCCCTTACCCTATGGTATAAAATGATATCATTAACAGATCAAACCAAGATAAATAAAATAAGCCTTTAAGAGAACAAATGGAGACAAACAAAAAATCTAGAAAGGCAAGTAGCCTACAAAGCCAATAAACCAAATACAAGACAAAATACCAAAAAATTGAAGTCCAAATGCAACACATTTCATATTATTCTAGGAGTGCTTGAGGGAAAAACCACCATAAAACCTCTCCCAACAAATAGGAAGATGCCAAAACTAGAAGGCTTGGTCAACAATCACTAGGATGTCTTTCAAGTACTGAAATTACAATACACACTCCAAAATAAGACCACTAAATCTTCAACAACAACTTGAACAGAAGGGAAGTTATCAGCAAGTCAAGTATTTTCTAATTAATTATCTACATTATTCCTAGGGAGGGGGTGCCTTCAAAATACCGCTCTTCATTAGGAGGAAGGTGGAGAGCTCCAAATTTAGCTAAAAAATATGTCGGAGAGTTCATTTCATGATAGTTGTGGGAGAAATAAATGTCATTAAAAAAAGGAATGACATGGAATATATCTTGGATGATTGAATCAAGTTGTCACTGATTAGATCTATTCATTTTTAATATTAATAGACAATCACATTCTATAAATAAATTCTTGAAATATGAATCAATGTTGGTTCTCAAACTTCTGAGAAGAGCTATAACTTTAGCCAAATTGTTAGAAGACCATGGAATGTTGAAGGTAAAAAATTAAAAAACTTGTCCCAAATAATCTCTAAAGATTCCCCTTCCACCAAAAATATTGGATATTTTTTAGCAATGTCATGGAGGTGTCTCGGTGAGTGGATAAAATTCTTTGATAGCCTAAGTAACAATGACAAAGTGTGCAATGTCCTTGTCCTAGTGTGCTTAAAGGAGGCTTGGTTGATCTTTAGTTTTGGCTTCATTAGAGATGTTTAGGGATGAGTATGGTGATTTGAGCATCTTCAAGGGGTACTATCAGTAGTCAAGGATGATTTGAGAGCTTGTGATCATGAGTGGATTCCATCTGGTAGTCCATAATTTTCATCTAAATAGTTTGGGTTTAGTGGCAGAAAATCTAAGTAGGTAGTTTGTTGACATCACCATTGTCACGTGTGGATGAGTCAGGGGGAGTTGGTCATATGTTTATTATCAAATTAGTCCCTAGTTTATATTTTCTAAATATTAGGTCATGCACCTAAGCATATTCAAAGATATGTAGGTGCAAAGTTGGGTTCCCAGGCATTTTGATAGTATTTTCCCATAGACAAATTTGCAAAGTGGCAAGAAGAGATGAGTAAGCATTTTGATGATGGAATATCTCACACATGTGAATGTTTCATAATAAGATGACCATATTGGTTTATTCAATTTTAAGCCTAGTTGATTTTCACTAAATGTCATGTCATGCACTAAAGCATGTCAAAAGATATGCATGTTCAAAGTTGGCCTTCCAGCCAAGTTTTTGACATTGTTGGCTATGTGGCCAAAAAATATGAGTAAGCATTTTAATATAATTATATCTCACACATGTGAGGGATCCATGATTATTTTATCACATGGTTGGTTATTACTATATGATGATATCATATGGTCTAAATTTTAGATCATACGAGTGAGCAAGGTAAAAGTTATTGAGGTTCAAAGTTGGCTTCTCAGACATATTACAATGGTCCCTATACTTAGTCATTTTTACAAGAGTTAAATTTTAGGACCAAATATAAATCCAATGGTTCATAGGTGATCATACGAATTGATGTAATAGCACATGTCGATTCAAAGAGGTTTAAGTGACAATTGTTTAATGCTTAGGAAAGGTAAAGGATAAAGATTTGACGGCGAGTGGGTGTTTGTAAAAATTGATCAAACGATGAGCGTTATAAGATAAAGACCAAGTTGATCCATAGAGATAGATGGTGTGAATTGAGTCAAGATTTAAACATTTCCTGATATGAGGTCAATTGTTTGAAGTTTAATTGTGACCATTTAAATTCAAATATTTGAATTTATCAAAGGAAAAAACTAGTGCTCTATATTTTAGTCATATCTTTCGATCTATGTAGAATTTGCTCATGGTGTAAAAATAAAAGTTGTAGAATATTATAAGTCACATATGTAAATATGAATTTTAAGTTTAATTATATATATAAACAAATATATTGATCTCCAAATTTGACTATGTGTTCATGCATGCTCTACAAGTAATTCGATAAGGGTATTTGAGCTTGTTATGATGTTGTTTCGATATCTCATGATGAACTAGATATATGGGAGTGTTGTAGAATCCATAAGGATTATCTATGTGCATTATGAAGGTTTGACCAATCGTATTCAATATGAACAAAGTTTTACAAGTTGACTGTGAATTCATTCATGGTGACAATGTGCACATAATATTGATTAAGAGTTTTGTGCTTAAGCAAAAGGGTAATATGATGGATATGGACACTTAAGGAGGACCTATAGATCATGTGTTATGGGTTAATGAGTTGTAAAAGTGTTCTTATGTTCTTATTTTGCTCAGAAAAGTGTCAAAGAGCTCAGTGGGTCTCCATAAGACCTAAAAGTGATTTAGGCCTATTTGAAGTGGATTATTCTTAAGTGTGACCTATGTAAGATGCCTTAAGGGTGAAGGCATGTATTATGGCCATCCAAGTAGTTGATAATTCATGATAGATCTATATATAGTGAAATCAAAGATTATGATATTTATACTTTGAAGGGAAGACTTGTGAGATAAGTGCAAGGTGTTTGTGAGACTTATGGAACAAAGGAAAGGTAGAGTGCCCAGTTGATGAGTCAATGAGTAGAATAGTTTGTTGACTATGTATATGACCTGTAAGTCATATTTTTGATGTATAAATAGTGATCTTACAATTTGAGGATATGCAAATAGGTTTGAGTGTGCATATGAAGACAGTTTGAGTGAAGAAGGAGAGAGATTGTGGCATGCCTATTTGGGAGGCTTGTATGAGATAGAGAGAGAGATTTATGCAAGGGTTAGAAAAAAGAGATCAATCATTAGGTGTTAAATACATTAGTTCTAAGGTGGAGATATTCAAAGGAGGGTCTAAAGGACTTGATCTTCCTTAGGGGTAATTTCTCCTTGTGAAATAGATGTTTCACTAAAGGCCTTTGGTCTAGAGTATATGATCAAGGTTTGTTCATCTAAAGGAGTTGATCAATCTCTTATTTTTAATATCTTATAGGACAATAGTCCATGTGTTACATATTTGAGAGTGGGTTTTATTCCCCATGAGGGTTTACCATAGGAAATTTGTGTTATGTGTTTGATCTTGTGTATGCATTGAATGAATTAGCTCTCTTGTTAATGTTGCTTGATCAAGTTGACATATGATGATTGTTTAATAGTTTTAAAGGACTGTAATTGAAATTGAAATATTTTATCTCACTAATTCACCCCCCCAAGTGATTGTACCTATAACAATTGGTATCATAGTGGGTCCTTTGTTAAAGGTTTAATAGCTTGAAGATGATCCAAGATACAATATGGGTAGTCATCAAGGAGGTTTCTCTACTAAGAAAGCACTGATATTCGATGGATCGAATTATGATTTTTGGAGTGAAAGGATGAGGACATACATTATGTCCATAAGATTTGATGTATGACAATCTATTGTGGATGGTTATGTTATTTCTACTATTCCTCCATCTAGTGTTGCAAACAAGAAGTTGTTTGAGAACAATTCTAAGGCAATGAATGCTATTACTTGTGCTCTTTTAGAGACTGAATACACCAAGGTAATCCATTATAAATATGATAAAGAGATATGGGACAAAATTTAGATCATTTATGAAGGAGATTCAAAGGTCAAGATTGATAAGTTATAGACTCATAGAAGGCAATATGAAAGTCTCAAGATGAATAAAGAAGATTATGTGGCATCATTTTTGCAGAGAGTTGATGAGATTGTGAACATCATCAGAGGTCTTAGAGAGAACCTTGAAGAATATATTTTAGTTCAAAAGGTATTAAGGTCCCTATCCCTCAATTTTTATCCAAAAGTATCTAATGTAGAAGAAAATCATGATCTTACTTCGCTGAAGTTGGATGAACTGCATGGCATCCTTACTGCCTATGAGGTGAGGAAGAATGGTGATATAACACTAAAGAAGGAAGTAGCTTTCAAGACTTAAATGAAGCCAAAGAATAAATTACAAGGTAAGAAACCCAAAAAGGATGACATTTATGATATATATGAGGATGAACTAATTGCTTTAATTTCAAGGAAATTAAGAATAGGTTCAGGCAAGTATAAAGGTAAAATACCCCTCAAATTATTCAATTGTGGTGAGATAGGACATTTTGCTAATAAGTGACCTCATAAGTATAAGAAGGATGATGATGAAGAACATGATCAAGATCATGATGATGGAAAGATATCATTTAGGTTAGATAAAAGCAAAAAGGGATTCAGAAGGTTTGACAACAACAACAAGTACTTCAAGGACAAGAAGAGTCTCTACACTAAAGAAGATTATAGCTCATCAGATGAGAGTGAAGATAGTGACTTAGAGTATGATCATGAAGATGATGGTCCTATTGAAGATGAAGTCCTATTCATGGCTAAAGAAAGTAGTTTCTCACATCAAAAATAGTTTACTTGGAGTGATTCAAATGATGATGAAGATGAGGTGGACTATGAGACTATTTTGACAAATGCTCTTAAAGAACCAAATATTGAGAACAAGATTAACAAGAAGATGAAGTCTCAAATCAAAGGCTATAAGGATCAATTAAATGTATTTAAGGCAAGAATGAATGAAGACACCAATGAACATGAAGATATGGTCAAACACCTTAGTTGTCAATTGGAAATCCTATTTACAAGCCTAAAAGCTAAAGAAGATGAATGCTCAAGGTATATAATTCAAAATGAGTAATTAAAATCTTAGTTAGAGAAGATATCTAGTAAGGTAATGTCATTTTTGAGATTTGAAAAGATCTCAAGTGTTCTAGACAACATTCTGAATGATCAAAAGAGTGCAAGTGATAAGATTGGTCTTAGATACAAACAAGAACCAGAGACTGCAACTCAAGACAAGATGAAGACTAATGTAAATAAGGACAATTAGCCCTTGAATACAAATCATCAGAAAAGGAATGATGGTGCAAATAGATTGATGATAAATTAGATCAGATAGCTAAATGCCATGAGGTATGCAGATTTAAATGGTTACTGTTATACTTGTAATCAATTTGGGCATAGAACTAGAGAATGTAAAAAACTATTAAGAACGAGTTTGCATGAGACTGTGATGGGGGCAATCAGTCAAAAGGAGTAAGCAAGGTTGAGTGCTTAAACTATCATGATGTGGGACACTTTGAAAAATATTGTCCGAATAGGGTAAGACAAGCTAAGTTTCAATCAAGGAGTATGGTCTGCTACAACTGTGAACAAAAAGGTCACATTGCTAGATTCTACAAGGAAAGGTCTACAAATTAGAATAAGTTCAATTAGGCCCCAAGAGTAAAAGGAAAAAGGCAAGTTGACTCATTGAAAACAAAGGTGGTAAGTTTGAGGCATGATGAGATTATAGGTCTAAGTAATTTGTTTGCTATGGTGCAAAATGATTTATAAGGTGAAGAGTGCCAAGAGCTCTCATTGGCTACTCATGTTGTGAAGGAGAAGACTAAGGTACTCAGTAAGGCTAGTCTTAAGATGTGTCTGGATCTAAGTGAACATCCTACTATTTTTTATCAAGTTTCATGCAAAGAACATTAATTGATAGTACTTAGTGATGAGGTCCTAAGCTACAAGGTTGTTTCTTCAAAAGAAAAGGTGTGATCTAGGAATTTGACTCAAGATAGGATAGTTAATATGGTTTTAGTTCCAAAATGTAAACAAAATGAAAGAAACACACTAACTAGCATAACATCTCTAGGCCTATACATTAGGGAGAGCTTAGTTAATAAACATGAATAAAACACACAACTAAAATGTAAAAGAAACCTCTTTCACCTTCCTTGGATGCTCTAAAATGCTTGTTGTAGTGGCTTTCAGCTTGTGCTCATGTAGTCCTTAGAAATGGAAGCTTGGATACCTCCATCTCTCCTTGAAACCTTTGGATTTGGCTTGGAATCAATTTGACATGGTAACACTAATTTCTTGAAGCTTTTGGAACCATTTGTGCATTATAACTTTGCATTATCAAGTCTTAGAAATGATGTTCATGGCCTCTCTATTTATATATTTTTGAGAATGTCTAGAAGCAACCTAAACCATCCATCTTGAGATTGAGATGTGTGATTGAGGATTAATTAAATTTTTGGAATTAAGTTTGTAATTATCCTCATCATGACATTGGAAGAAGGGGCAATTAAGAGACATAGAGGGCATGAATCTTGATATTTGTGGCATTTATGACCTAGGGATGTCTTTCCAAGAAATGAGATCACTTGATGATGCAAATATTCAATATTTATTTCTAAAAATAAGTATTCAATAATTTTCCATGGAATTATTAATTAGGCCTTGATTTGGGTTAATAAGCTCTTAAGCATGATTAAGCACTTTGTGCACAAATTACTCAAATTGATCAGAATGTCTTGTTATTGGTCCAAAATTTGACTAGATTGGAATTAGAAGGTGATGTCAGATGCATTAGAGTCATATTCCAATTTAGGATGTTACCAAAAACAAATAACAAAGGCATGTGTCTTGTCCAGAATATTTGATATGAAAGAGCAATCCAGAGCACCCAGGTGCAAAATTGGCATTTTGACTCAAAAAGATCTAACCAAAGTTAGCTGGCCCATAAATTGAATTGCCCCATTTAATGATACTCCAACCAAAATGGGCACTTGAATATGTTAGTTTCATATCATTTAGTTCATTTTAGTATTTTTAGGCCAAATTATGCATTCTAAGTGGAAATTGGCCAAAATCTTGATTGGAGGTTATTGGTGGCCAGATTTAGGTTTCTATAGTTTGCCCCTATTTGGGAAGGCATTACAAGCTATAAGCACATCAATGTCTTTTCAAAGAATGAAAAGTTCCTATATTCCTACAACTACAATGATGATAAACTAATTGTATAATACCCCCTTGAGGGAATGGTTGGCACAAGTAAATTGACAAATGATCCCTTGAAAAGAAAAAGCAAAATGAGGGGACCAAAGAAAGGAAAGATGATGGGATGAAAACATAAAGATACATAAAAAGTAGTCAAAATCATTGAGAATGCAAGTGGGATGGTGCACAATGGTTTTCGCAAAAATAGTTATAAAAATTATACCTCGATAGTGGTAACGTGATATGATAACACAATGATTTTCCCAAAGGCAGATATAATCATTGAGAAGATGGAGCTGGCCCAGTTAGAATAGACAAATAAGATAATAACATGCCCTTGTATGGACAAAAAAATTAAAGTGGTGACAACACAATGATTTGCCCAAAGGTGGTTATAATCATTGAGAAATGCAGGTGGCATAGTGTGCAATGATTTACCCATAAGTGGTTATAATCATTGGACCCTGATTATGGAAAACGTGATAAAATTGGCCAAGGATAATGCTAACTTAACACAGAGGATAAAGATGAATTGGAATAACCTACTAGTAGGGAGATGCTCATCTGAACTAATAAAGATCGAAGTTCTTTTATGGTTAATTACTCTGTTTGGGATATGATTAGGAGTAAATCAAGATGTTGATGCTGAAGAGATGATACCATTGTTGAATAGACTTCTTGAAGCTGAGGTTTGTTATAGTACGTGTTGGTAGGCATCATGATATAACATCATGAGGACTTGGATGAAATATGCATGATGACTGACTCTCATAATCCAATTCTTAATAGAAAATAATGCACCAATGATAGAAACCATGATGACAATGTAAACATATGAATATGGATAGATTCAAGTGTAAGTGTGGGTAAAGAGTCACCTAATAAACACACATAAACTGAATCAAGGCAATAGTGCTGAATGCCAACAAATAGGTAGACAAACAAATAAAATAAGTAGAAACAAACAAATAAACAATGTAATTGAAACCCTACAAACATTGCCCCTAAAAAATAGGTGGCAACTTAATAAATGAACAAAATGAGGGAATAGAAGGAAAGGAAGGGGATGGTCGAGCTATCTCCATATGCACTAAGCAAGTGGACATTGCTTACATAGTTTCATAGATGTAATATTCAATAAAAAGCTTTAGACCAAATATAGTTCTCCCAGGGAATGGGAAGAATGTGATAACAGAGGAAAACAAATAGAATGGTTTTGATAGAAGAATAGGAATGGTCTTGAAAAATGACAAGTGTGTGAGAGAAAAAGGCCAAAAAGGATGGGAAAACTAAATGATAAGTGATTTACTTGTAACTTAGTAAGGGTTCCCAAAATCCTTAAGGCAAAGAAGTGGTCAATGGTTTTGTTCTTTTTTAACAAATTTTTAAATATTTTTGGATTTTTTTTTAAGTATCTTAACTCAATCAAGAATGACGAGACACTAAATGGTTCAAGCTTGTAAAATGGCGAGAAAATTTAAACTAAGGTTGCTCACAAAATGGTGAGAGCATGGCTTATATTGTTTACAAAATAGTGAGAATGTGGCTTAGGGTAACTGAGCTGACCTCAACAAGTATTGAGCACTGCCTACATATTCTTAGAGTAGGACATCAAGTCATTGTAGTTCCACCCTTATAGTAAAGGAATTGGACAAGTGTAACCTTCAATTCAAACAAAATAGGAACAATTGGTAAAAAGGCATAGTAAGACATAAGAAGTGGCAAGTTGGTACATCAAAGTTTAGTGTTGCCCCTAGTCTGCCCATAGGCGGTTATAACCAAGACACAACAACATAGATCAAAGGTACTAATTTCCCTAAAGGTAATTATAATTAATAGCAAAACCAGTGGTAAGAAAGGAATATCAAATGAAGGGTGCATCTACCAAAACTTCTATCACACTATCCCAAAATATGATGTCTATCTGAAGTTCTTGAATCAACTGATGAAACTAATCAGATACCCTAATGCTAAAAATGTGTAACAAATGGTAAAAAACCAAGGTCAAATAGGCTAGGCTTGAGAACACACTAGGCTGATAGGTCAGAAGTGAAAAGTGGATATGATGAAGAGGATGGATAAGAAAAATATTTGTACAAAGAAAAATAGTGATAAAATGGCATAACTAAAATGGTGTTGATAGAAAATACACTTTAACACTCAATCATAGTACCGCTTGAGATGAATAATATTCATCAGCTCAAGAAGTTCATCTCCATCTGGTGTAGTAAGCTTGTATGCTCCTAATCCATAATATGCAATAATGATGAAAGGACCTATCCAGTTTGGTTAGAATTTTTCTTTATGCTTCTTCTCAGCCATGACATTCTTTTGGTTTTCTTTAAGAACAAGATCCCCAAGTTAAAATGTTTTATGCTTAACACACTGATTATAGTAGCAATTAAGTCAGTTCTGATATGCTTGAAGATTGTTGAGTGTGGTTGTGTGTTTCTTATCAAGTAGGTGTAGCTCTTACAAGCGAGTTATTTGACATTCATGATCATCTAGGGCATGCTTGAAAGAGATGCACAGTGAAGGTAATTTGACCTCAATGGGAAGGATAGCTTCAGTACCATAAACAAGTGAGTATGGAGTGGCTCCTAAGGGGGTACAATGATTGGTATAATATGCCCAAAGGGTAGGGAATATCTGGAGGTGCCAATCATGACCAACATCATGACAATCATTTTAAGAATATTAACAATAGTTTTGTTAGATGCCTTCGCTTAGCCATTACGTTGAGGGTAATATGCTGTAAAAAAATGTTGTGTGATGTTATATTCAGTACATAGCTAGTCTACATCCTTGTTCTTGAATTATTCTCCAGTATCAAATATAATGTCAGAGGGGATACCATAGCGGCAAATGAGATGGTTGAAGATGAATTTGGAAATTTGCTTTCCAGTCATGTAAGTGAGAAGTATAGCTTCAACCCACTTAGTAAAATATTTGGTGGTGGTAAGGATATGTTTATGGCCGTCAGATGAAGTGGGGTTGATATTCCCAATGAGGTCAAGTCCCCATATAGAAAATAGCCATGGTGTCAACATTAGTTTCAGAGTTTTTATTGGGGCATGAATTAGATTAGCATGTCGTTGACATTTGTCACACTTTTTTACATATGTAGTGGCATCTATGTCTATTATGGGCCAATAATAACTAGTATGCAAGAGCTTTTTGGATAGGACTACCCTGCTAGAGTGAGCTCTACATATTCCTTCATGAACTTCTCTTAACACTAGCATAGACTTTACCAAAGTTAAACAATGAAGCAGAGTTCCATCAAACTACAATGATAAAGGGTGGATCCTAGTAGAGTATAACGAGTGGAATGATGAATAAAAGCTTTAGTTTGTTTTTGAGATAGGTTAGGTGGTATAAATTAGTCATGAAGGTAGTTGTAAAGGTCCGAGTACCAGATAGAATTAGGACCAACAATATCACAAATCATTACAATGGTTGAAGGTTCATGAGTTGGTGCTGACAAATTCTTGATGAAGAACTAATACTATCTAGCTTTATCTATTTGTCAAATTTGAGAGCCAATAGTAGCCTTGGTATCTATCGTTCTGTTACTAGCCCTTGGTATGTGCTCAAAATAAATATTGGTAATTTGTTGCTTAAGAGTGTTGACCATGGCTTTATATGGAACTAGCTTATCATCTTTGGTTTAAAAATTATTTGTGACCTGATTGATGATTAACTGAGAACCACCATAAACTTGGAGATGAGATATATTCCAAGGCACTGCTTTCCAAAGTCTTGTAACAAGTGCTTCATACTCAGCCATGTTTTTTGTACATGGAAAGCTAATTCTGAATGATTTATGGATTAGATCCCCCTATGGTATAATAAATAATAAGCCTACCCCCGATCCATGTGTGGTAAATGAACCATCAAAATACAGCTTATAGGGCTGCTCCTCAAGGGGAGTGTCAATCATGGTCATGATGGATTCATCAAGAAATTAAAACATGAGTGGTTATGTGTGTATGAGAGGTGCTTCAACAAGTTGATCTGCAAGAACTTGTCCCTTGATTGCCTTTTGATTGACATAGTCTATGTCAAACTCACTGAGAATCATGATCCATTTAGCCATTCTACCTTGAAAATCCATTTTAGATAGTAAATAATTGAGAAGATTTACTTTTGAAATGACCATGGTCTTATTATTCAACACATAATGGTGTAGTTTCTGAGATGTAAAAACCATGACTAGACAAGATTTTTCAATAGGTGCATAGTTATGTTCATATATAACCAATGTACATATTAGGTAGTATATGGCATTCTCTTTTCCATAATCATCATGTTGAGCCAAGAGTGCCCCCAGAGCATGGTTGGTAGTTGATAGGTATAATAAGAATGAATTCCCAGCATAGGAGGTAATAAAACAGGTGGATTAACAAGATCATCTTTGAGTTGTTGGAAAGCTATTTAACAATGATTGTCTTAGTGAAATGCAAATCCTTTCTTTAAAAGGTGTATAAATGGATGACACTTATCTGCTAACTAAGAGATGAAGCGTTAGATTGACTAGATCTTACCTTGCAAACTACAGAGTTGGTTTAAATTGGTTAGTGGTGGGATCTCAGTTATAGCATGGAATTTAACCAGATCGACTTCAATACCTCTATGAGACACGATGAAGCCAAGTAATTTTTCTGAAGCTACACTGAACACACATTTCTTTAGATTGAGTCTAATTTTATAATCCCATAATCTTTCAAATATCTTATGCAATACTACTTGATGGTCGGCCTTAGTTTTGGATTTTCCCAATATGTCATCAACATAGTCTTCAACAATATCATGCATCATATCATAGAATATGATAGTCATGGCCCTTTGATATATGGATCTTACATTATTAAGGTCAAATGACATTATCTAATAATAAAATGTTCCCCATGGAGTGGTGAACGCTATTTTATGTTGGTCTTCTTGTGCTATTCTGATCTAGTTGTATCCTGAAAAGCCATCCATGAGTGAAAGTATTTCATAACTGACCATGGAGTCGATGATCATGTCGATATTAGGTAAGGGATAATCATCTTTAGAATAATCTTTGTTGATGTCTCTAAAATTATTACAAATTTTGATCCTTTTAGGCTTTTTACTAATAGGTACCACATTAGAGATCCATTCTGAGTAATCAATGGATCGAATACATCCTGCTTCTAAGAGTTTTTCCAACTCTTTCTTTACCAATACATCAATATAAAGATGCATCTTACATAACTTTTGTTTTACTAGTTTGGCATCAGGATTAACCACAAGGTGGTGTAAAACCAAGGTGGGGTCTAAACCTGGCATGCCAAAATAGGCCCATGCAAATATATCTACATATTCTCTCAACAAAGCTATAAAGATGCCATGTTCCTCCTCGATGAGGGATGTACCTAATTTTATCCATTTTAGATCTAATAGAGTCTTGATATTTACCTCTATTGTATCTTTGACTAGAAGGGTCAAACCATCTTCTAAGATAATAGGCAACAACTTGAACTATTGGATTATGTTAGGGTCCTCAGTTCGGACTTGCTCTTCAACTTCTCCTAGGCATGATGAATCTGAGCCTCCTAATGGAAGATCTGGCCATGTGACAAAAATAGTCAAAAATTCTTGAATAATTTGATCAAATACTTATTATTTCTCAAAGCTTAACTGAGATCCATAGGCAAGTTCATCGTTGGTGGTTTCCTAGTCTAAATTCAAAGAAAAATAAACACCCCCATCTAATGGCACCTGAAACAGGTTTTCACCACTAGACTGGGCTTTATCTTTACTTTTTCCTTGGTAAAAAAGCACCTCAAAGAGGTTTTCACTTTGAGACCTTGATGTTGTACTTATTTGTTTTTGGCTAAGGATATTCACTCGTCTCCAAAATAGGCTATAGGATCCAATGTGATTGAGAATCTTGATTTGTGATCTCTCAATAGAACGTTATCTCTAAGGCCTAAGAAATCACATAATGCCTTATCATTCTAGAACTCATCAATCGATAGACTAGATTCTTGTTGGTCCAAATCTATTAGTTGGGGATAATATAATGGAAAAGGGTTATGATGAATGGCTAGGGTAAGGGTACAAATGACATTGTTATCAAACATGTTGGTTTCAACTAGGTTATCAAAGGTGAGGCTATGATCGAACTCTGCTTTACTATCAACATCATCATTACTGATCACTAGTGATAGAGTTTGAATAAGATATGTGGGGTCACCCTAAGTGGTTTAAATCTAAGTCCATAAGGTCTTTCATACTTAGTCATGGAAATTGGCTCAATGGTTCCTTGCTAATTTAGTCTGAGGCCTCTTCCTTCATAATTGTGATGATCCATGATCCTATTGGGAATAAGATACTTTGCATTTTTATAACAATCATCTTGGTTGTCATTATATAACCATGATTTGTCCCCTTCAAGAGGGTTAGGTTCTAGGCCAGATGCTAGTATAAATGTGGCAGGTCCTTTATATTTGTTCTTTTGTTGCTAATGCATATGTGGGGTAAGCCCAAAGGTTTTCAAATTCTAAGGAAGATTGGAAATATAAAATTTATCATGGGTCACATACTTTCCTAATCCATTATCTAAAATGGTGAAATGATTAGAAGCTTCAGGAGGTAGCATATTGGAAAGGGAATCCAAGGTATTAGAATCTATGTAATTATCCAATGAAGGATCAATAAGTATAGCCTCTCATTTATCTCGCTTGGAAATTAAATTCATGTTGTACTGATAATTATAGCTTTGAAATTTGGCCTCAAGATGCTTGCAATGTTCACATGGGTGTAAATCCCTTGGAATATTCACTTTCATCCCTGAGTGAGAAAACTTGATATAGTGGTGTAGCCTTGACAGGACTACATAAATCTCATGTAACCAAGGCCTACCTAGAAGTATATTGTATGATAACTCAAGATTAAGCACATGGAAAAGTGTATCATGGGTCAAAGTCCCAATGATAACTGGCAAACTAATGGTGCCTTGTGATTCTCTTTCCTAATTATCATAAGCTTTGATAGTTATTGTTTCTAGCTGGAGATCTACCATTGTGTACCCAAGAATCTTGATAAACTTTAGAGACATTATGTTGAGGTTGGATTCATTATCTATAATCACACATTTCACTTTATACCATCTTATATAAACTTCTATCTATAATAGATTATTATGGAGCGGGCGAAGGGAAGATACATCGCTTTGGTTGAATGTGACTTGTTGGGATGGAGCTAGGTGTCCAACCAAAGCTTGAAATTTATCAAGGGATATGTCACTAACAATAGTGGATTGGGTCAAAAATTCATTCAAGATGTTCTTGTGGATTATTGACATTCACAACAAATCTAAAATAGAAATAAGTGATGGTGTCTTCTGTAATTATTCCATAATATCAAACATCTTGTCTTGGTCAGTAGTGAATGGTTTATTTCAAGGTTGAATGGTTGGTTAGATGATAGGAAAAGTGGTAGATGGTTGTGGGCCTGGGATAGTAATATTTGACCTCTGAGTTGTGATTATATAATCAAGATTAAATAGTGGTATGGGACTAGATAGGACAAGTCTCAGTTGCCAGTGCACTTACATGTGGTCACGTGGCAAGAATGAGTTGTCGATATAAGGTCCAAAAGGGGAAGTCTTGGTTTTTTGGTTTGCCTGTATGCACTCCCACATCAAATAAGGATTATCCATGTAATTTAGTTGAATATTATTGTTTAGCAATGGTCTAGGATTAATGGAGATGGTATTAACCTTACCCCCTGTAATATAACCTACAACCCTATTTTAGTCATGTGCAACTACATGGTATGTTTATTGGTTATTAACATTTTGACCTTGGTTATGTCTATTGTTTTTTCATTGTGGGTTCTATTGCTGATTTTATTGATTCTGTTGGTTTGAACTTTGATTTTGATACTGTTGATTTTGTTGTTGCACTGGCCGTTGTTGATGATTATTTTGCTGCTACTGATTGTTATGTCAAGGAAAGGGGTTTTAATAAATCGCAAGGGTTTTATTGGAAGTGTAATCACCATTATCCAAGGTTATCTCTCCATTCTCTAACATATTCTTAATTAAATGCTTGATTTGGACACATCTTCATAGATTATGCCTGTTGACCTGATGATAGTCACATAATTCATTTTCATAGTACCAATCAAGATAAGGAATGCCTTACAAATAATGATTTGGTATAGAACAACTAATCAGATTAGTAGGAATAATCTTGTGAAATAAATATTCAATAATTTTTCCTAAGTTACTAAAGACACAATGTAGAGGCATGGTTCTCTTAGGAGGAGGGGATTGCAATGGTAAAGGATGTTGTATTTGTTGTGTAGGTTTTGGTTGTTGTGCTTGTGGCATTGGTTGGAGAGTTTGTTGGGTAAGAGTAAGCTAAAAATGTGGTGTGGATGATGTTTTCATATTTTGGACATGATGGGATTCGGTTACTCCATTTTGCACAATATTTGATCCAGGTGGATCCATGTACCATTCCATTTTTAAAAGTCTTCAAATTCTATTCAAATCATTTTCACATTGTAGAACTCATTAAGAGATTTCTAACACTTTTTGTGGTTAAAAAAATGAAGTTCGGATGCTCAAGATATAGCCAGTTGAAGAAATCTTGCGACAGGTAAAAAAAGGGTGTCGAAAGTGACGTGGGACTATGGAAATATGCCAAGTGGACCAATAGCCATTTGACACGTGAAAAAATAATTAGGTGAAAAAAATTTGGTTTGGTGTTTTTTATTCACATGTTATTTGAAAATTTTAAATGTTTAAAGGTGCCAAAATCCAAACTACCACGTCACCTGCCACGTCACTCCACCAAACATGCATTAACCAAGTCAAAGCACAGCCTAAGTTGGCACCTAAGCCTTAGGCATTTGCAAAGGAACAAACTTGGCTATTTTAAGCACTTAAAACTATCATACCCAATGCATGTAGGACAAAGACAAGTCAAAGGCACCAAAAAAGGAGGGAAAAACTTTCAAATCTCATGCGTAGCGCCTAGAAAGAAGGAAGGCCAACCTTTTCACTCTTCCCAAGTGCCTAGAAAGGTGGGAGGCAATTTCGAACCTTTGACCTGCTGCCTAAAAGGATAATTCCTTGACCACATCAGCCACGGAGGTCGAAGTGTTATAAAAGTGACTAATTTCTACTTGAATAGACAGAAAGCCGATTGTGTAAGGAGTTTTAAGAAGATTAGAGTCTTATTTTTGCTTTGTACGGCCTTGGGCCATTATTTTTAAGTCTGAGAGATATATTTACAAGAAAATAGAGATCAGAGAAGGTGAATTGAAGACTTGTATTGATTTTGGAAGCCATTTGTTGCACAAAATTAATGAGAATGGTCCTCACTTCGAACAGACCCAAAGACATAGGCAATTGAAGCTGAACTCTATTATCAATTTGTTGGTGATTTCTTCTAATTATTATCTATTGTTTTATAGTTTTGATCTTCATTTTTAATTCTGGGTATAATTTCTTTATTCAAAATTTAAAGAAAAAGTCAAAAAATAGAAAGATCTTTTAAATGCAAAAGTGAGTTGTTCAAATTCGCCACACTTGCATTTTTAGTTTACAGATCAGATTTTTGGTATCATAGTGGTTATTATTTAAGAGTGATTGCTAGTTTATGTTGACAAGGTCTAAATCCCAAAAGGGTGAAGGAAAACTCATTGAGTATAATCCAGAGATTGGTTCAAGGCGTGCTTCAAGGATGGTTGAAGAAGAGATGGAATCCGAACAAGCTTTTCGCTGAGATTTCATGGACATGAGAAGCATGGTTGAGGAACTATATTGTGACAAACAAAGGAAATATGAGAATGAAAAATAAGGTGATTCATGAGAATCAAGAGGTAAAGAAACTAAAAAACCTTCTTCATCAGATGATGGTAAAAAAATTGTGGAATCTCTCCCTTCACTAAAATTGGATATTAAGTTTGAATTACCAATGTTTAATGGTGAAGTTAATGCCGAAAAATTGGATAATTGGGTCAAGAAGATTGAAGTTTATTGCAGGGTCCAAAAGATTGCAGGGGATGAGTAAAAAATTCATTTGGCTACTCTTCGTATGGGAGGCACAACTCTCATCTGGTGGCAGAGTAAGTTGAAGGAAGCTGAGCTTCAAAAAGGTAACTCGATTTCTACTTGGAATGAATTTATTGAAGAACTCAAAAAGCAATTCTATCCTTTAGGCTATATGTAACAAGCCATGATGGATTGACAAAGTTTCAAACAAGGAAAAGGCCAAAGTGTTCAAGATTATACACAAGAATTTAGGAAAAAAGCTTTACTTTTGAATGTTCCTCTATACACACAAGAAACACTACTAAAATATATAGGTGGGTTGCATAGTTATTTAAGACATATGATTCTTATGTTCAATCCCACTAATTTAGATGCAGTATGTGTTCAAGCCACTCATTTAGAGGCTAGAGGAAAACAATCAAAATAATCTTTTCCTAAATTAAAAAGTAAGCAATCTAATGTTAAGCAATCCAAAAGGGAAAGTTCATCAGGAAAGGGTAAACAAAAATTCACTTATACTATTAAAAAGGAAGAAGAAGGAAAACCATTTTGTAATCATTGCAAGAAAATCATGAAGAGTCTAAGTGTTGGAAACTACACCTGAGTTAAGGCCTAAGAGGTATCAAAAGAAAGAAAAGATGGCTAATGCTATGGTTCAGGACTTAGGTTCAGATTCAAGTGATGAAACTAAGATCACAGCTATGGGATTGCATAATGATTTTTCTCTTTTAGTTTCTAGCACTAAGTCATCAAATGATGCATCTTCTTCTAAATAAAATTATGTGCATGTTGATAAGAAAAGAAATGAATTGTTCCACATTAGAGTTGTTTCAAAGCATACTAAGATTGACACTCTATTTGATAGTGGTTCACAAGCAAATTTAATTTTTGAAGAGGTTGTTAAGAAGCTATGCTTACAAACCAATTGTCATCCGAAGCCTTATCCACTAGGTTGGGTGTGTGACAATGCGAAGCTACAAGTATCACAAACTTGTAGACTAAGGTTTGCCATCACATCCATGTTCGTAGATGAGGTTGAGTTGGATGTTGTTCCATTGGACATATGTGGGATTGTTTTGGGAAGCCCATATCTTTATGATAGAAAAGCAATCTTATATAGAGAGGAGAATAAGTACTTGCTTGTTAAGGATGGCATTGAATATATAGTTAGAGCACATCACATTAGAACAAGTCTTTCTTTGGTTACAACAAGGAAAATGAAAAGACTAGTTAATTCAAGCAAGACTTTTTGTCTCATGTTCATTAAGTCTAAGGAAAAAGAATATTCTCAAGCTTTGGAAAAGTGTGATCCTAGACACAAGAATGAATTGGTTGAAATCATTTTTACTTACGATGATGTATTTCAGGATCCTAAGGGCTTACCCCCTAAAAGGGGAGTTCAACATGAAATTCAGTTATTGTAGGATTCTCCTCTCCCTAACATTGGCATGTACAGGTTATCAGTGGTAGAAAATGAGGAAATCAAAAAATAGGTAATGGATCTATTGGATAGAGGTGTTATTCATCCAAGTTTATCTGCTATTAGTTTGCCAATTATTTTGGTGCCAAAGAAAGATGGCACTTGGCGAATGTGAGTTGATTTTCATGCTTTAAACAAAATTACTATTAAGAATCGTTATCCTCTTCCTCGCATTGATGATTTGTTGGATCAATTAAAACATGTTATTTATTTCACTAAGCTAGATTTGAGAAGTGGATATCATCAAGTAAGAATAAATGAAAGTGATGTGTGGAAAACCGCATTCAAAACAAAACAGGGATTGTTTGAATGGTTTGTTATGCCTTTCGGGTTGTGTAATGCCCGGGCTACATTCATGAGATTGATGAATGATGTTTTTAGACAGTTCCTCGATGATTTTGTTATAGTTTACTCAGATGATATATTGATTTTCAACAAGTCATGGGAAGAGCATGTGATCCACATTAAGAAAGTCATGGATGCATTATGAAGGGAAAAACTTTATCTAAAAATGTCAAAATGTGAATTTGGCAAGACCTCTTTGATATACTTGGGTTACATTGTAGGACATGGTAAATTGAAAATTGATCCTACAAAAGTGGCAGTCATTGTTAATTGGCCTACACCCACTAACACAACTGAGGTTAGAAGTTTTCTTGGTGCAGTACAATTTTGGCGAAAGTTTATTGCTCAATTTTCATATATTACATCACCTTTGCATTCTTTGACAAGTGTGAAATAGGTCTTTCAATGGGGAGGCAAACATCAAAAATCCTTTGACATTTTGAAAGAAAAGATAAGTACTACTCCATTCTTGGCACTTCCTGATATACAACAACCATTTGAGATCGAGACGGATGCAAGTGAGTATGCTATGGGAGCTATTTTAATGCAAGGTAAGAAACCAATTTGTTATCATTCTGAAACCTTTACAAGTGTAGTAAGAAAATATCCAACTTATGATAAGGAATTGTATGTGTTGGTTTAAAGTGTTAAAAAATGGAAACATTAATTAATGGGCAAAGAAACAATAATACATACAGATCATCAGCCCTTACAATATCTCCAATCACAAACTAAGCTACAACAATCTAGACATTTTCATTGGAGGGGTTTCTTACAACATTTTGATCTTGTGATCAAGTATAAAAAAGGTATTCAGAATAAGGTTGCAGATATGCTATCTAGGCTTCTTATGGTTGTTGCATCTATTCTCTTACAACATGGCTCTTTGTCTCATGAAATTTATAAAGAATAATATGTGAATGATCTTGATTTTTAGGATGTTTATAAAGACTTGATGAGTAGTAAACAAGTAAAAGAATTGGACTATCATGTACACAATGATCTTTTGTATCATTTAGGTAAACTATGTATTCCTCCAAATGAGAGGGTGCACATGATTAGAGAAGCATGTACTTCTCTTTTTTCTAGTCATTTTGGTGTTTCTAAAACGGTTGCACATTTGAAAATGTATTTTTATTGGTCTCGTATGCAAGAAAATGTTGCTAAATATATAAAGGGATGTACTCTTTGTGCCATAAGTAAACCTAGTAACAGGAAATTGGGACTTTATACTCCTCTACCTATTCCTACTCGCCCCTGGGAAAGTATCTCCATGGATTTTGTGGGGGGGTTGCCTATGACACAAAGAAAACATGACTATCTATATGTGGTTGTGGATAGATTTAGCAAAATGTGTGTTTTGATTCCTTGCACTAAGAAAATTACAAGCGAAGGCATTGCACATTTGTTCTTTAAACATGTATGGATTCATTTTGGTTTGCCTACTTCAATTATTTCTGATTGGGATTCTCAATTTATTAGGGAGTTTTGGTCAACTTTGTGGGGACTAATGGACACTAAATTAAAAAAGAGCACTGCATTTCATCCACAAACTGATGGACAAATAGAGGTTGTGAACTGCACTGTGGTACATTTACTTAGGGGTTATAGCAATAAAAATCCAAAGTTATGGGATGAACAATTGTGTTACATACAAGATGCATATACCCAGGCTCTTCATTCTTCTACTATGAAATATCCATTTGAAGTTTGTTATGGATACTTGCCTAAATCTCCTCTAGATGTTTGCTATGGATAGGATACAACTGTTGGTGAACCAAAAGAATCCATTCGAGCCAAGAAGTTCATTGAACAAATATAGCTCATTCATCAGACTATTCATACTTAATTGGAGAAAAGTCAAGCCAAGTACAAAGCCAGGCATGACAAACATCGTATTGATCACCAATTTGTTGTAGGTGATATGGTATGGCTTCACATTAGTAAGGAAAGACTAACAGGTGAAGGTAAAAAGTTGAAAGCAATTTGGTATGGTGCTTTTCAGATAATGAAAAAAATTGGCACAAATGCTTTTCGATAAGATTTACCATCTTACATGCAGATTTATTCGGTTGTAAATGTGGAAAATCTAAAATTGTATGAGCCTCCAATGATAATTGATCATGATGAAAGTGTATCCATTCCTTTCATTGATGATTTTTATTCTGAATATCTAATAGAATTGCAGGAAGATATTATACTTGATAGGAATATGTGGACTTCATGAAGAGGTAATGTTGAATATCTTTGTGTTGGCCTTAAAGGGAATCACCCAAGCAAGGCCATATGGATGGAAGTCAAAATGGTGAGGGAAAAATACCCTCACCTCATTGCCAATTAATTTCAACTTTCAGAGGTCCAAAAGTTCCTAGTGGGGAGGAATGATCCAGGTGGATCCATGTATTATTCCATTTTTCAAAGTCTTCAAATTCTATTCAAATCATTTACACATCGTAGAATTTGTTGAGAGCTTTCTAGCACTTTTCACGATTTGAAAAATGGATTCTAGATGCTCAAGAATAACCAGTTCAAGAAATCTTGTGACAGGTAAAAAAAGGTGTGTCGAAATTGACGTGGCACTGTGGAAATATGCCAAGTGGACCAATAGCCATTTGACACATGAAACAATAATTAGGTGTAAAAATATTTGGTTTGGTGTTTTTTATTCACATGTTATTTGAAATTTTCAAATGTTTAAAGGTGCCAAAGGCCAAACTGCCACGTCACCCGCCACGTCACTCCACCAAACATGCATTAACCAAGTCTAAGCACAGCCTAAGTTGGTGCCTAAGCCTTAGGCATTTGAAAAGGAACAAACTTGGCTATTTTAAGCACTTAAAACTATCATAACCAACGCATGTGGGACAAAGACAAGTAAAAGGCACCAAAAAAGGAGGGAAAAACTTTCAAATCTCATGCGTAGCGCCTAGAAAGAAGGAAGGCCGACCTTTTCACTCTTCCCAAGCCCCTAGAAAGGTGGGAGGTGGTTTTGAACCTTTGACCTGCTGCCTAAAAGGATAATGCCTTGACCACTTCAGCCACAGAGGTCAAAGTGTTATAAAAGGGACTAATTTTTACTTGAATAGACAAAAAGCCGACTGTGTAAGGAGTTTTAATAAGATTAGAGCCTTATTTTTGCTTTGTATGGCCTTGGGCCATTATTTTCAGGTCGAGAGATATATTTACAGGCAAATAGAGATCATATAAGGTGAATTGAAGACTTGTATTTATTTTGGAAGCTATTTGTTACACAAAATTAATGAGAATGGTCCTCACTTCGAACGGACCCGAAGACATAGGCTATTGAAGCCAAACTCCGTTATCAATTTGCTGGTGATTTATTCTGATTATTATTTGCTATTTTATAATTTTGATATTCATTTTTAATTCTGGTTATAATTTATTTATTCAAAATTTAAAGAAAAGTCAGAAAATAGAAAGATCTTTTAAATGCAAAAGTGAGTTGTTTAAATTTGCCACACTTGCATTTTCAGTTTACAGATCAACATGCCTATTACAGCTGAATTATTACAATCTTTCTTGGTTATTGACCTGTGTCGGTTGTGATGCTTGTACTTGAATAGGATGTTGATGTTGGCCATTTCCTTGATTGGTACCTTGATTTTGATTAATTGAATTAAGCTTGATGACTCATTTATTGATGAGCACCTGCTCAATCAACAAACCTTTATGAATGATCTCTTTGACCATATGTGCACATTGTAGTTCTAAATGATAAGCTATCTCACTATGCAAATTTTTAGTAAACATAGCGGCTAGTTGTTTATCTTGTAAATTGTGGGTGAAATGGCTTGCAAGGGCTCTCCATCACTGTAAATAACTTGCCAAACTCTCCCTAGCTTTTTGCTTTGCTTGCGTTAAGTCCACTAATGAAATCTCATGCTCAAGATTATAAAAAGAGTGCTATAGAAATTTATCAGAAAGATCATCAAAATATATTACTAAATTCTTAGGAAACTTTAAAAAACCACTCCAAGGCTTGTCTAGCCAAGATCTTTGAAAACAACAATAAAAGGTATATGTCATTATATTGCATTAGTTGACATGCGACAAAGAATTTGGTCAAATTAGCCTTAGGATCACCTTTCCCTTTGTATTTTTTGAATTTGGGTGGTTCGTATCCTAGAGGAAATGGTATCTATAAATAATCCATGTTGAATAAATAAGAACACACGTAATCCAATTTGAACTTTTTAGTTTGTTTACTTGCTTGAATTATTGTAATTACATCTTTCATCTATTACAATTCTTAGGATAGGAAATTGGAAGGAACATTGGTTTGAGGGATAATATTGGTTTGGGTAGATGGTTGGGAGGTCACAAGTGGGACACTTTGACCAGGGTATGATGGATATACCTGTTGGGGTATATTGGTTTGGTTGGGGAATGGACCAAGGATACTCATACGTGGATTAGGATGTACTTGAAATTACACAATTAGTTGCACAATATTTTGGTCTAGGTTGGTGATAAAGGTTTGAATTGGAGGATTTTGTGGTTGGGATGGAGGGATATAACTATATTGTGCCTATTATGGTTGAAAAAGGACATGCTATCGACTAATCAAACCTTGATGTAGAGTGGGAACTTGTAGAATAAGACCTTGTCTCTAAATTTGTGGCACATTTTGAACCAACGATTGTCTAGTAGGTACTTGACAAACATGGGGACCTCCTTATTGCATGAATCCCTATGAAGAAGTGAAAGCAAGTTATAGATTCAACATCTATCGCTTACCAATATTTATACATTATTGACTAGTCATCACTTGGTTTTGAGTTGACATATTAGTCTATGACTGAAGAGGTATGTTCATCATTACCTAGTGAGGTGGAGCATTAGTTGCCCTTGATCGAGGTGGTAATGTATTTGTCCTTTGTTGCATTGATACACTAGATTGTGTCTATTATTGTGGAATACTACTCGCTACTAGTTGAGGAGTAGGATTCATCACATTCTATCATTAAAGTGTGACATTATCCATTGTTTGATTACCCTGATCCTGTAGGTTGTACACTTGAGGGTGTAGTCAGTTGAGGTTGGGGTGTATAAAATCTTATTCCCTGGTATGATGATCTACTCATGAGATTAACTACAAGCACATTTTGTTGGCTAGTTGTTTGTGCGTTAGTACTACTTTGATCAAGTTTGGATGTTGTTTGCACATTATCCACTATGTTTGGCTCACCATTCTATGTAGAAGCCAAAGACACTTCTTCAATAATGGGCATATGCATCAAGTTATCTAGTGAAGTTATTTATATGAATAGGTTAGAACTCAAATTTTCTTATCCAATTAGCTCTATCAACACTCCTATTGAAGGGACTAGGTCAATAAGAGGCTTACTCACCATGTTCATCTGATTGAAATCATGTGCTAAATTTAGGTAGGTTTGATATGATGTCTGCATTTGGTTAAAGTGATCTTCCATGATATTTTTGCCTTGATTAGATATATTAGGGTCTTGATAAGTTATTGGGACTATATCCATAAGATTGCTAGAAGAAGTTTGTTAATCATAAATGATATTGTGGGGCACTCTTACTAGACTTGGTAAATTTTCATGGGGGAAGTCTATTAGAAACTTGGCCCCTACCTCTATGGCTCTAACCAAAATCTCATCTTTATTCTCTAACAAATGTCGCTCAAACAAAAATGGATCATATGTGGAAGCTGTATTAGTAGAATGTGACTATTTAAGAACTGGCTCATCCACTATGGGCATTGTAGCTAAGTATTATGTAGTTTGTTCTTGGTCCTATTTTGAATAAGGCAGTGTGTTAACCAAATAGTTAGCTAATAGATCTTGGCTTTATGCCCCTAATTGAGTATTATAAGAGGGATAAGAATCCATCTCATAAACAATATTATCCACATAGGGGTCTTGCACCATTTCTTCTTGTGCAACCACATTACTAATCCTCAGGTTGTACATGAGTCCACTACGAGTGTAGGAATACATGTTAAGATCCATAGTCAATGTTTGTTGATAAAAGGTCAAAGAGTTCTACAATCTCTAAAAAGGATAGAATCTAAAATAGATGATGTTCCAACTTTATTTGGATTCGTCAAAAGGATCAAAAGATTTATGCAAAGATTTGTGAGGAAACAAGCTAGCATAAAGTATCTAATGTTTCACTATTCATGTAAAGATAAGCAAGTAAATGGACCAAAAATCAAAATGCCAAACTCTAAGTTTAAAGTGTTTCAAATCAATCTAACCTAGGAATTTTAAATTTTGTTACGTCTTTTGGCCAAACATGACATCAAAAGCTAGGCTCAAATAAGGCATGTGCTACGACTCTTGGCCAAACAACGTCAAAAGCTAAACATTGAAATAAATGAAAGTTTTAATCTAACGGATTTGAAACACTTCTAACAAACACTAGGCATTTGATTCTTGGACATGAACTTGATCAACTAGGTATAAGGTATGAAACAAAAGGCACTTTAGAAATAGTTTATTTTCTCATAAATAATGGTATAAAACTTTGTTATTTTGACAAATAAACTAGATGAAAGTGAATGGTAAAATTGTGCTTTAGACAAAGGATCACAAAAGTATACTTGGATTAGTCTGAAAATGTAGGAACAAATTAGGCAATATATGTGAGAGGGTCTATGAAACAATATTTAAATTTTTTTTGGGCAACATAATGATGCTTTACTACCCAAAAGGTGTGACAAAAAAGTTTGTTTCAAAAACTCTCTAAGTCAAAGCTAATTTCCCATAATTTTGATAACATAACACTACTTCTCTTGACTCAAAATGTTGTGGAGGATAGACTCAAAGTGCAAGTGTTTAGCACAAAATGGATTAAGTCTATCAAGTGATGTAAATGATTATGAGTCTTAAATGACCTTCAACACAAATTTGGAAATTAAACTTAAGTTCCCTCAAGTTTAGTGCAAATGGTGAACCCACTTAACACATAAACCCTATGAACTTATAAAGGCACAATTACAAATTTAGATTATAAGTGAAGGACTTAAAATAACTTTGGTAAAGGTCTAGACTCAATTGGGTAGCATAACTATGCAAAAGTGGATGATATGACTCTCAAGCTTTTGATAAACTTTGAACAAGGCAAATTGATGTTCTCACACAGGCAACATAATGCCTCTTTGTTCAAAGGAAAATTTGGACTATGTGTTTGGTTTGGATTGTTTGTTTACACCAAGTTTTGACTTCAAACAAGACCTTAAACTAGGACAAAACCAACTAATTAATTGCTCTTAAATCCTAAATTGACAAGGTTGTTTGATATTATTAGAATCCATCAATATACATCATTTGAAAGGATTTTAAGTGTTCATCTAAAAGTAAATGCACATTATATAGTACGGTTTTTACACCCCCTTCTCTCAAATGATATTATTGTGACATGGACCTTGAGGTGCACCTTGCACCAACAATACCTCTATGGTAAGTGAGGATTTGTTTAAGATCCAACAAGTTTTTGAATGATCTAGGGGAATCAATTGCATAATGACTTTCATGCCAAAAAATACAAAATAAAAGCACAGATTTTAAGTCCATAGCACTTGGCTTATTGAAAAAAGGTCTAGTCCTTTTTGTAACCACTACATCTTGTTGTTCACTCAGTGTAGTGCGATGTCCAAAGTGCCACTACGTCCCATGTGCAATTCTAATTAGGATCCAAATTAAGTCAATGCTAGAAGGTGAAAACCTAGGTCAAAGCTTCCGTAAAGAACTCATGGGAGGTGATGAAGTCCCCCTCGTAAGCCAAGTTTGCATAAAAATAAAGAAAGCATGAAAGTAGAAAGACTTTAAGGTCCGTTTCAAGGTCACCCAAACTTGGACAAGTTTTTGGGGAGTGATTTAGATGACTTTCTTTCTAAGCCTTGGAATAAGCTACTTGTAACAGGAATAACACTTTTGATTCTAAGGGTTCCCTAAAGGGGATAAATGGAAGATCATACATGCAACATCTCTCTTTTTGCCAAACAAAAATTTAATCTAAATAACTAAGTAAATACAAAAAGCTTTGAAAAGGTGAGTTCATTTTTAAGCTCAAATGAAAATGAGGTGGTTTTCATTTGACCCCTTGGTCTTAGTTGAAAACTTTGAAAACATTCACCAAAAACATCTAATTTTTTTTGTTAAACATCAAAACAAGGTTCCTAATTAATCTTTAAGCATGCAAAAGGTGATCTAAAACATGTTTTTAGCAAATGTCAAGCTTGGTCCTACAGAAAAAATGTTAGCATGTCCTTTAGCCTTGAAACTCTTTTTGGTTTGAAACAATGAACTTTAAAAAAAGTAGCTCTCGGGTCTATATTTTAGGAAAAACACAGTGACTGACATCGGTTATATAAACCTGATGATGATTACTTTGGCTAATTGATGTCAGATATCTAACTGACATCAGTTATACCAATGTGCCCATCTTGACAAGTATCTAATTATTGTCAATTTTTCTAACTGACGTCACTTAAGCTTATATAACTCATGTCAGTCTTACTTGCTGACATTAGTTTCTTACTTGCTGACGTCAGTTACTGTGTAAAACCATGATAAACAAAAATGGCAAAATAAGTTAGAAAATCAATTTGCAAGAGTTTTAAAGGTCCAAATGAATATTTTAGAACTGAAAAATGATCTTCTTCAGGTATGAGATGCATCTAGTCCCATCGGGCATGCCATTATGTGATATAGGAATTTGACTCAAGAGAGGATGGTTGTATGGTGTTAGTTCCAAAATGAAAACAAAATGAAAGAAACACACTAACTAGCATAACATCTATAGGCTTAAACATTAGGAAGAGCTTAGTTAAAAAACATGAATAAAAAACACAACTAAAATGTAAAAGAAACCTCTTTTACCTTCCTTGGATGCTCCAAAATGCTTGTTGTAGTGGCTTGCTCAGCTTGTGCTCATGAAGTCCTTGGCAATATAAACTTGGCTACCTCCATCTCTCCTTGACACTTTTGGCTTTGGCTTGGCTTGGCTTGGAATCAATTTGGCATGGTAACACTAATTTCTTGAAGCTTTTGGAACCATTTGTGCATTATAAATTTGCATTATCAAGTCCTAGAAATGATGTTCATGGCCTCTCTATTTATATATATTTTAGAATGTTTAGAATCAACCTAAACCATCCATCTTGAGATTGAGATGTGTGGTTGAAGATTAATTCGATTTTTGGAATTAAGTTTTTAATTATCCTCATCATGGCATTGGAAGTAGGGGAAATTAAGAGGCATGAAGGGCATCATGGAAGGCATTGATGAGGCATGGAGGGCATGAATCCAAATATTTATGGCATTTATGGCCTAGGGATGTCTTACCAAGAAATGATATCACATGATGATGCAGATATTCAATATTTATTTATAAAAACAAGTATTCAACAAGTTTTCATGGAATTATTAATTAGGCCTTGATTTGGGTTAATTAGCTCTTAAGCATGATTAAGCACTTTGTGCACAAATTACTCAAACTGATCATAATGTCTTGTTATTGGTCCAAAATTTGATTGGATTAGAATTGGAAAGCAATGCTAGATGCATTGGAATCATATTCTGATTTAGGATGTTACCAAAAAAAATAACAAAGGCATGTGTCTTGTGCAAAATATTTGATAGGAAAGAGTAATTCAAAGCACCCAGGTGTAAAATTAGCATTTTGACTCAAAAAGATCTGACCAAAATTAGCTAGCCCACAAACTGCATTGCCTCATTTAATGATATCCCAACCAAAATTGGCACTTGAATATGTTAGTTTCACATCATTTAGTGCATTTAGTGTTTTTAGGCCAAATTATAGGTTATCGGTGGCCAGATTTAGGTGTCTACAAAAGTTATGTCAAGATTCCATAGTTACTCCATGTGTTGTCAATCCTATCTTAGAAGAGAAGATGAATGGTATAAAAAAGGAACCAATTGTCATAGTTTAGACTAAAGAGAAGAATAACAAGAGCAAGAAGTCTTATAACTATATGAGGATTGTAGTGGTTATTGAAGAAATGTGGGCCACTCCTAGCTTCACTTTATTCTAGAGCATTGTGGTGTAAAGGATGTCTCTGTCTATGCTTCTTAAGAGACACATTTTAGTGGAGAAGTAAGAGTTTTTGTGCTATTCTTTAGATGATCCTAAAAGTCTATAGAAAAGTGTTTTTAATTAGAGCAGGTATGTCTAGATGGAAGATATGTTGTGGTGATGTCAAAGTGATGTCATAGATGCAAGATCAAAATGGGTGTTTCTATGTGGCATAATAAGATTGATGCAATGTCAAAAAGGAGTTTGATGCTTAGAAAGGTTTGTGCACTTATTTTAGCTATGTTCTAAGTGATTTCAAGATTTGAAGAACTTTTGGGTGCAATTGGAGATTTTTGTTTGCTCTTGGGTTTCCCAGTTTGTACTTAAGAGTATGCAAGTCCTAAAATAAGTTATAGTATGTATGGGTTGCCAAAGATGTGGAAACTCAATTATTGATCCATAAGTGTGTTATGGGTATCTCCAGGTCTGCAAGAAGTTTTAGAGGTGTGCATTAACCAGAAGGAGGTTTGTTTACCCTTTTTGTTTTGAGTTTTAAGGTTTTGGGCTACGTTAAAAAAGTGGTCTACCTTATGAGTTGAGGTTTGAGGATTTTTAACAGGCTGAATGGGCCAAATGCGTTAAGAAATCATCCCTCATAGAGATTTGAAGGTTTGTGGTTTTCAAGTCATTCATGTTTTTATCAAGATAGAGGCTTAATTGACAAGTTGGTTTATGAAGTATGTTGTAGAGGATGAGATAGGTAATGTAAATTAGTGTGCTTAAAGGGGCATAAAAGAGTGCTCCAAATATGAAGCTTTAGGTCTTGATGGCATGTCTATTGAAATATGTGGGTTCTGTAAGTTCTTAGTAAGGCTATAAGGAATCTAGATAGGCCTATTATGAAGATTTGATGCTTTTGATCAATGTTTCCGAAAGGGAAAGGTATGATAATTTCAAGGTGAGTTCTGAAGATTATTTTAGAGCATGTTTCCTATTTGGTGTGTGGCATGAAGTGTTGTTAGTGGTCCGTGAGGTGGTTTGAGATAGAAGTCTAGTAAGTCTGTATGGTGGTTCCTCATGATGTATGGAGATATGAAGATGCTTAAAAAGTGAAATGGCTTATAAATATTATGGGGAGTCCCTCTGAAATTTTTCTTGGTGAGTTCCATCAGATTTCTATTTTTGTGTGTGTTCTTTCTTCATTGGTTGGAGTGCTTGGTTGAAGAAGAGTGTTGGCATAGAGAAAGAGGAAGTTGTCAAGGCAAGAAGAGGTTGGCTCAAGGTAAGGGGGAGTTTGTATAATATTTATGAGATGGTCATTTCGTATTGATGGTCTTTTCAGGTCCTCAAGATCAGTTGGTGCCCACTTTGTCATTGTGTCAAAGGGGGAGAAAGTTCCTATTGTGAGAGTGCTTAAAGATAAATAAGGTGAGTTGAATGATGTTTATTGACATCAATGACAGAGTTATCAGTGATTTCATATAGGTGTTCTTGTGATTTGATAAAGTAATTTGATAGCCTAAGTAACAATGACAAAGTGTGCAATGTGTTTGTCCTAGTGTGTTTAAAGGAGGCTTGGTTGATCTTCAGTTTTGGCTTGATTAGAGATGTTCAAGGATGAGTATAGTGATTTGATCATGTTCAAGGGGTATTATTAGTGGTCAAATATGATTAGAGAGATTGTGATCATGAGTGGATTTCATCTGGTAGTCCATAGTTTTCATCTAGACAGTTTGGGTTTAGTGGCAAAAAATCTAAGTAGGCAGTGTATTAACATCACCATTACCATGTGTGGATGAGTTAGGAGGAGTGGTCATATGGTTGTGATAAAATTAGTCAGTAGTTATTATGTGATAAATCTCATGTCATTAACCTAAGCACAATCAAAGATATGTGGGTGCAAAGTTGGGCTCCCAATTATTTTGACAGTGTTTTCCCATAACCAAATTTATAATGTGGCAAGAAGAGTCGAGTAAGAATTTTGATGATGGCATATCTCACGCATGTGGATGTTTCAAAATAATATGATCATATGTATTTTTTTGGTTTTGAGCCTATTTTATTTGTGTTAAATTAAATACATGCACTGAAGTGCGTCAAAAGATATGCATGTTCAAAGTTGGCCTTCCAAACAAGTTTTTGACATTGTTGGCTTTGTGGTAGAAAAATATAAGAATTTTAATATCATTATATCTCACATGTGTGAGAATTATAAGATTATTTTTTCACATGTTTGGTTTCTCCTATGTGAGGAGATCATATGGTCCAAACTTTAGATCATACGAGTGAGCGAGGTAAAAGTTATTAAGGTTCAAAGTTGGCTTCTCAGATAGATTACAATGGTCCCTATACTTAGTTAGTTTTGCAAGAGTTAAAGTTCAGGACCAAATAAAAATCCAATGGTTTGTGGGTGATCATATAAATTTATCTAATGATGTGTGTCGAGTCAAAGAGTTCAAAGTGATATTTGTTTAATGATGAGCAAAGGTAAAGGATAAAGATCTAACGACAAGTAGGTATTCGTATAGATTGATCGAACAATGATCACTATAAGATAAATACCAATCTAATCCATAGAGATAAATGGTGTGTATCGATTCAATATTTTAATATTTCATGAGATGAGGTCAACTGTCTAAAGTTTAACTGTGATTGTTTGAATACAAATATTTGAATTTATTAGAGGAAAAAACTAGTGCTCTATATTTTTGTCATATCTTTTGATCTATACATAATTTGCTCATGGTGTAAAAAGAGAAGTTGTAGAGGATTAAAAAATGATTTTTTAAATACAAATTTTAATGTCTAATTATATAATAAACAAATATATTGATCTCCAAATTTTACTATGTGTTTGTGCATGTTCTGCAAGTAACCCAAGAAGGGTATTTGAGCTCGTTCTGATGTTGTTTTGTTATCTCATGATGAACTAGATATATGGGAGTGTTTTAAACTACATAATTATTCTCTATGTGCATTATAAATGTTTGACTAATCGTATGTAGTATGAACAAAGGTTTACAAGTTGACTGTGTAGTAATTCATGGTGACTGTGTGCACAGAATATTGTTTAAGAGTTTTGTGCCTAAGCAAAAGGGTACTGTGATGGATATGGAAACTTAAGGAGGACCTATAGATCATGTGTCATGGGTTCATGAGTTTTAAAAGTGTTCATGTGTTCTTATTTTTCTCGGATAAGTGTCAGAGTGTTGAATGGGTCTCCATAGGACATAAAAGTGACTTAGGCTTATTTGAAGTGGGTTGTGCTTAAGTGTGACCTATGTAAGATGCCTTAAGAGTGAAGGCATATATCATGGGTGACCAATTAGTTGATAATTAATGATATATATATATATATATATATATATATATATATATATATATATATATATATATATATATATAGTGAAATCAAATATGATGATATTTAGACTTTGAAGGGAAGAGTTGTGACATAAGTGCAAGGTGTTTGTGAGAGTTGTGGAGTGAAGGAGAGGTAGAGTGCCTAGTTGATGAGTCAACAAGTAGAATAATTTTTTGATATTGTATATGACTTATAGGTCATATTTATGATTTTGAAATAGTGCTCTTGTAGTTTGAGGATATGCAAAGAGGTCTGAGTGTGCATATGAGGACAATTTGAGTGAAGGAGAGAGATTATGGCATGCCTATGTGAGAGGCATGTATGAGATAGAGAGAGAGAGTTTGTGTAGGGGTTAGAAAGTAAAGATCCATCATCAGGTGTTGAAGAAATTAGTTCTAAGGTGTAGGTATTCAAAGGAGAGTATAAAGGACTTGATCTTCCTTAGGGTAAGTTGCTTCTTGAGAAGCAAATGTTTCATTAAAGGCCTTTGGTTAGGAGGATATGATCAAGGCTTGCTAATCTAAAGGAGTTGATCAATCTCTTGTTTATAATTTTTTATAGGATAGTAGTCCATGTGTTGCAGACTTGAGAGTGGGTTTCATTCCCTATGAGGGTTTCCCATGGGAACTTTGTATTATGTGTTTGATCTTATGTATGCATTGAATGAATGAGCTCTCTTATTAATTGATCAAGTTGATATATAATGATTGTTTAATAGTTTGAAAGGACTGCAATTAAAATTGAAATATTTGGGCTCACTGATTCACCCCCCTCCTTAATGATTTTACATCTAACAAAAATACATGGGTTATCTTTGGACACCCCATTCAAATTTAACTTGACATAACCTTCGCTTGGAGGCTTCTAAGAGGCCAATAACCTTTTATTAATTCGAGGAGGGAGAATGAAGTTATTTTTTAGTAACTTCCATTTTAAGAGAATATGATAATCTTATCTAATGATTTTATTGTTAAGAGGTGGCTTTTTAGCCTTAAAGATGGATTATATTGTTACAATCATGTTTTTAGATTATATAATGAGCATTTAAGTTGGTTTATCACTCTGTGTAATTTGGAAACCTTGTGTAATGAATGAAATGAAAAGGTTTTAATTATATTTATGAGACCTAATACTTTATAAGACCACAATTTTTTATAGGCATCTCAATCCCTTGATAATGTTATGAATGAGGGATAGATTTTTTAAAAAAAATTACTTTTTTTCCTATTAATTTATATTAAGAAGGTTATTTAAAAAAAATGGAATAGAAAAATATATTAAATGATTTACATTTTTTTTATGAAATATATCTATATATTAACTTAACAAAAATATACAAATAATTCACAAAAAAATGTATGCGGTATGAGAGCATGTCATGCAGTCACACTAGGCAAAGCCTAGGAGCCAAAAATAAAAGTATCACAAACAACTAGGCAAAGCCTAGGATCAAGTCACATAATAAAAAATAACTTTAAGCAATAAGATTAAGGCCAGAAGGTGTCATATCCATATCATATGAACCCCAACCAAAGTTTGGCAAGTTATTGCCATCTAGAATAGGCTCCCAACCAGTAGCTTGAGCAGTGTCCCTATCATCATCTTCTTCCTATGTTCAAGTGGGTGAAATGGCTAGAGAAAGCCTAGGGAACTTGTCTAGCACATCTGATCAGCCTCTAGGTGGTGCCCCCCAAGCATCTAGGCGTAGAGGAGGAAGAGGAGCATCCTATCCATCTTACCCATCAGGGGAAGGAGGTAATGACTACCACCCTTATTACTACCCAGGAGGGGTCATGCGCTAGTACAGGGTGTCTCTATAAGAGCACTGCTGGGAATGGTTGTGATGATTCCCACCATAGGGTGGTAGATCCACTCTATCCTCTAATCTAGGATCCTTGAGTAGAGATGGTAGAACTTGAGCCATTACACAAGGAGCATATGCCCAGTGGGAGAGGAGATCTTAAAGGTGCCCAAGCTCCATAGCCACTTTATTGGCTTAAACTTAAATTTGAAAAAGAACATTGGAGATGATAGAGGAATTGTTTAAATCAAAAACTTTATAATCAATAGAAGTATTATTAAACACATAAAACTTTATTTCTTTATAAATCTATTAGATGATCTCCACTCTAAAAGTATGCCAGATTTGTGTGTATTTGAAGGGCATTGTGGGTTTATCTCCAAGGAGGATGTGATGCCAAAGGAAAAATTTGGGCTGAAAAGGCCTAAAGAGATCATGGATCTAAGTCCAAACCCTTTGAGCTTTGGAAAAGTACTAGAAAAGATGAGGAAGCATCTCAAGATAGCCAAAAAAAGGATAGGTAGGTAGATGGAATCTTCGTTGGATAAGTCTTCTGCCAATGGGTAAGCCTTGGTGTAGTATACACTAAGCAAAATGAATAAGCTTGGGCTCCACACAAGCCCCACAAATAGTGTTGAAGCAAAATATCCATGTAGTAACAAATGAGTGCAGCCCCTAATGGGCTTTGATCTTGTTCACCATGGGCAAATGGGGGGTGAGCCATCCATAGCCAAGCTGAGGAGTGTAATTGTAAAAAGGGGTCTCCACATACCACTTCTAGTCCCTCTACCATGGCCAAGTAGAGTGGACTGAGATTTTTTGGAGCATGGAGGGCAGCATAGCATTGAGTATCTCCTAGTAGGATTCATGATCTACATTGGTTAACTAAAATTTGGCTTCTTCATCCTCCCAAGATAGCCAAGATCAAGTTCGCTTGCAATAGCTATCCTAGACAGTATGAATTCCCCTTTAGAAAAACTTGAAAGCATTGATCCACAAGACTTTTACCAGGGGCACTTCATTGAGATTAAAAATGGGAGACCACCAGAGGGAGTGGGTGTTAGCAGATAACCCATTATGAAATCCAGAACCATTCCATAGAAGCCATGGCTTAATATTTTCCCATGCCTTCTAACTGTTTTTAGTCACAAAGGACCCTGTGATTTAGATGGGAGACTAAATGAAAATCAAATTGGGGAAGCTGAGCCCTTTCTAGGGTTTCTTTCCTTTATGTGATATAGTGTCTGAACAACACCTTCTAAGCTTCTTGGCCCTCAATGGCCCACATAATCCATTTGACATGTAAGGCATATCCTTGTCGAGCTATGTTAATGATCTCTATGCCTATGGCATCACACATGAAGTAACAATATTCCCAGGCCACCCTGTGGAATCCTTTACCTTGGGGGGAAGTGGCCCAAAGGAAATCTCTAAATAATTTCTCCAACTTTTGGTAGGATTTCTCAGAAGGTACCCAACATGATGAGTAGTACACATGGGTGGTCACAAGAATTTTTTAGCAGATTTTAAATTTTCCTGGTAATGAAAGATACTTGGTCACCCAATATTCTAGATTCTTAGCAACTCTATCAACAACATATTACCACAACAAAGGTGGAAAAACATCAAAAGTAAAGGGGATGATAATAAATTTATAGATTTCTTTATGCTGGATCCACTTCCAATCAAATTTAGCAGCCCATGCTGGTGGAGGGAGGTAAGATTGTCTGTAGCAATGAGTTTTCTGCCATTAGATGCTAGATCCAAAGGCCAAGCAAAAAGTGTCAAGACACTACAAAGCATTGTCCACATTGGATTCATCCTCAATAAGAGTAAGGATTCATCCACAAAGTGACCATTAAGCAATTGCATATCTTCTTGTGGATTTGTGGCATTTAGAGGGAGATAAATTCCCTTAACAAAGCCCATACAAAAATTATTTTTAAGTTTATATGTAAAAAAGAAAATAAAATAAAATTTAATAGATTAAAAATAATTCATTATTTATAATTTCAAAATTCAAAGCAATTTTTTTTTACCCTTATTTTTCTATAAAAGTAGGTGTATTAGGTATGTTGTTAATTTAAAGTGAAACTTTAAAATAATATATATTATACAAACATAATCTAACATGATTACATTGAAATAAACTTCCCACCATTAATAATTATTTTTAACCTCTTATTTTTAAAAAGAAGTTGAAAAAAACTTTAATCAATAATTAAAATTTTAAGGTATTCACAATATTATAACTCTTCCCAAAATAAAAATGTAAAATTAAAATTGAAAATAAAGCATTAAAATCTCTTTAACATGATAAAAATATCAAAATAAAACTTGAAAGATATATATATTATTATAAAAACATAAAATTTTAAGGTATTCACATTATTATAACTCAACCCAAAATAAAAATATAAAATAAAAATTTGAAAATAAAGTATTTAACTTTAGAATAGTAAAACTATAAAAGATTGTTTTTTTACCAAATGAGAATTTTGTTCTTACAAATAATTTAACATAACGTTAGTTAAAGGGCCATTTTCATTGTGGCATCATCTTTATTTGCATAATATTGTGATCTATTCAATTCATATGTTATTAAAGACTAAGCCTATTGAATAACAAGGGGCATAAAGTGGCAAGTCCTTACGGGGCAGTTTGTTACAGGAGATTGATAACAAAATTTGCATAAGTGACAAATAAACACAAAAGCATATATTTACATAGACAATTATAGTTTATGATATTTTCCATTGTTATTTCCTATAGAAAATAAGCAATCCTTTAATTTTGCTAAAGCTATGTAGCAAATGTTTTCTAGGGACAAAATCCTCCAACCTATGGGCAGTGTAAGTGACTTCTCCCTTCACCTCAAATAGTAATTTGAAGTATACCTAAGCATAGATGCCATTGCTACCTTAAGTATTTAATTAGCAATAGTTTCGATAAATTTAATGGGCAACCATCAAACCACTCGATTAGTTTTAGGGTTAGTGAAAACGCTACTAAAAATAGGTTATCCATACCTTATCTATGTAAGCTTTGTATTGTATTTTATTTTATAATGCCTAAACTTATGCTAAGAATTAACAAATTATATATATGAAATAATTTTATGATGTCACACTTGTTGTGAGAATATATTTTGAAAGATGGATACAAAAGTCTTATTATCCCTAGGAGGGTGATAATCTGGAAAATCAAAAGTATTTTCATGGCTAGTTGGCATTGATAAGGTTTTGACCTAGACCAATCTTCAGGAAAAAGGCTTTTATGGGCTATCTAAATCTCTAGAATTGGATGGGGAAGAGGCAATTTAGTGAATTGGTGTTTATAGGATGTTTAGCAGGCAAGATTAGATCTAATATAAACCTTAGACTTGAAATTTATTCCCAACATTGAATGGACTTTGTTCATAAGGTAGTTCAACTCTTCTCCCTTCGATTGTTTGTCAGGAGAGGAATAAAATACGAGTGTTTACAATTTCAAATTATTGAATTTAAAGCTTCATATATAAGCATGGTAGTTTACAATTATTGTAGTATTGATACTTGCTAGAGCTACAATTTGCATAAATTATAGTTTTCAAATAAACTGTAAAAACTATATTGAAAATCACATTAGCAGATGGAAACATTTCTCCAGAGTTAGGCCATATTCCAAAAAAAGTATTCACTTACCATTTGTGGTGCCAATGGCTATACTTGTATAATGGCTATCAATAGGGATAAAACTTTCATCTTCTATACCAGAACAACACAACAACTGACACATTGTTCTTATTGCTCTGCTCGGGGTTTAAGCTTCTCATAAAACAAAAATGTTCCTAAAGGGAATTACTAAAATAAACCCAAACTATGTACCTACCTTGGAGAAAGCACAAAATAAAGAGCAAGATTTAATCTTTGTTAGCATAGAAAATAAATACCTCTCATAATTAAAGATAAGAAAGCAGTTTCAATGTTAGAAATGAATAATTAAGCAACACTTCAATTATAACATTCCTATGATCATTGATAGCCAACAGACTTGTCTTAATAGTTTTGATATAAGCATTTCTCATTTATAACTATTCTAGAATATTCCACTAACTATAATATACATTTAAATAAATATATGAGTCTGAAGCCTCCTAGACGAATTGGCCTATCATTTCTCAATATGCAAATGTTTTTTACACAATTATAGAAAAGAGCTCATAATAGTCCCTTGTACAAAAACTAATCCCTGGGGGAATTTAGAAGATACAACACAATTCAATCCAAATACATTCTTCATAAAGCCAACATATTGTATAATCAATTATAGTTTCAAAGTGGTTTTAATAAAATAGTGATGAAAAATTAATATCTGATGGACACTTCAACTTTACACTCAACACTACATATGGGCATATGTGCTCAACTTGCTAAATTCATGAATCTGCTAAAATTCATGAATTGGGTGAAATTCATCGATCAGGTAGGGTCACCTAAAATTTAATTTCTAAGCTTATTAATAGACACTGGATCAAAAGATGATTTCAATGTGAAGACCACAGTGGCCAGCTGATTAAGAAAACTTACCTTGTTTAGATTGTTGGTTAAGAAAAATTGAGTATCATTTAGGCCCATTAAGTTCTGCTCTAGGATTTTTCAAGAAACAAACTAGTGAAAATATCTATAGTGGATTGCAACAAGCTTACCAATGCGGATATAGCTAAATCTATCACTAAATGAACAAGAATTTTTGGCCTAATTTCAAATCTTTCTATGGGATTCTATGACAAGCAAATATTTATAAAAAGTTTTTAATGGTTTTCAAAGAAGAAAATGGCACAATTTAGAAGCACATATTTGTTGATCTCAGAGTAAATATGCTATGGTGTATGTTGCCTAAATGATCTCATAGATTTAGTTTGAATGTGGGGTCCCTTGTGGTATGGGTTGTTGGAAGTCCTAAAACATGATATGATTCCATTGGGCACTAGTAATATCAAAAGATATGAATCAAAGGGTTTTCTACCTAAATTGGCATGTTTCTCAGATAAATATAACCAAACATTTTTGGTCCTCAAAGTCCGGAATGAACCATGTGGATCTCTAAATAGAGTTAGATAGTGAAACCATCCATGGATGTCATACTAAAGAGGGCATCTGCTACTAAAATGGTCTTAAAATTTTGGCTTGTGAAGAAAAGGTCTGCAAGTACCTTGCTCAAATGAAATATGTTGATTTGATTCCACCTAAAGCTGATGGGAACAACCCTAAAACTGTGCTAAAGGGATTTTCAAGCAAAAAGGTAGCATCCTCTTGAAACAAAACACTTTATTTCTATCCTTGTTCTAATAATCTCTAGTTTAAAAGTTCAAATTGAAAAATAAATTCTTTGTAAAAAACAAATGAAATTACTAAAATTTGTTTAAAAAATCAAGTTTGAAAAAAAGATCTAGATTATGACTAAATACTTTCCATGCACACATCCTACCTTGAACTATAAATTAGAAAGCTTGGAAAAAATATTTTTAGATGTGTCACAGCCAAGAATATCTGGCTTAGAGTGCACGAAAAGGACCTACGTCTAAGGTTTGCAAGGAATGAAAAATACACAACACTTGTTAGAGCGGCCATATCTGGGTTTGAAGAGTGCTTGGAGTAATGAGATTGGATGGGACATGAAGAGCTTGACCATCCCTATGCCTTTGGTTTCACTAACACTAGCGTTCACCTCTTTTGAAACAAATTCATGGCCCTAAGCAAATTAGGTATGCCATGTGCCTTCTGTCGTGCATGACTCCCATCTAGAATGATGAAAAACATTAACTGGTGCACCACCCTTCCAAATGATAGAAACTTTCCACAATAAGGATGGTTTTTTTGGGCATTAGCCATTAATAACTACGATAGACCTAAAATAATTTTTTAAAATCATGCGCTGCCTCGATCTACCTGAAGCCAAAAATAACATGCAATATTTTCAACCACTCAGAATGCATAAAATAATATTATTCTATGTTATGACTTTAACTTTGTGCAATTGACTTAGGAAAAAATGTTTACTTATTTCCAATACATAAATCAAGGTACACTAATTCATTTAGTGAAGGAAGATGAATAAGTACTTGACGTCAAACAAAAGTAATAGCTCCCTCTGGGACTAACAAGGAATTTTTAGTGCATATTGTGCATGTATTCAAGTATTAATTTGTATTGGAAAACATATAATACAAATATTTTTCCAAATTTAAAAGTTTCAATATTAACTTTATAAAATACATTTTATTTTGAAAAAAAACAAAATTGGGAAACATTTTTTTAGTTTTCTATTGGTTAGGGGTAATAATAAGACTAGTTTATTAGAAAAATTCAATTATTTGTTAGTCCAAAAAATTAAAAAATCGTTATCTCTGAAAATATTAAAGTAGGTAAACTAGTAAAATTTCCAAATGAATTTTTTTAATAATGTTTATGAGACCAATCAATCTATAGGAACAAGAGTTGTAATAAGATTGTTCCACACTAACTCAATGACTTGACATAAGCGATGCCCTATTATTCTTGCTAAGTTCTAATTCTTTTTTGATGTTATATCTTTTACTATGGATCTTGATTAAAAAAACTTGTTTTTTTGTCTAGCATTGCCTTCTTGAATAAGTTGGTGAGGTTGTCTAACCTCAAGAAGTCATTGTATTTAATAAAAATATCATTATAGGATGCACACTCCATGATGCAATGCCATTTTTTTCCACTACCCCCTTATCACAAAATAGGCATATCTTTTTTTCACATTTCTCCTTAGGCATTGTCCACCTATTAGTTTCATATGTAAGATGATGAAAACTAGTACTTAATGGTGTTATTAACATTTTCTTCTTTCACTTAAATTTTACTCCTATGTATGCCTTTTCATCATGGTCCCATGTGAGAATTTACTCTTTGATATACTATTATTTATTTTGCACTAGTTGTTTTGTCCACATCATCATCTTAAATTTCTCTCACATATACTTTATTATTTCCTTATTAGTCCTGGAGGGTATACTAAAGCCTTCAATTTGCTTTAACCCTTGATTAAACTTTGTCTTTTGAACCAATCAGAATGCATTGTTTTTCATGCATAAAAAAATATGCATTTTTACCAAAAGTTTAGTTACACATTTCTTAACAAAAATTATAAAAATTCATTTATCTTTATTGTCATTAGCTCATGTTATTAAGGAGAAAATGAATGATGTCATGCACAGACCATGTTAGATTTGTCATCAAAAAAAATAAATATGCTATCAGGTTCGTGCAAAGCATAAGGCAATACACATAGATTACATATAGGAGTGGTGTGTATAATTTTGGTGTCATTTTTTGGAGATAATGAGTGGCAAAAAGGTTTTGGATAACTCCATCAAACATGCCTAGAATTATCTTTCAGCTCAACCATTGTGTTGAGACAACTTATTATTAGGATTACAATACTTCTTGTTTAACTCTCGCTTTTGAGAATTTGTAAACTCTATACAAAATTGCCTCTATATTAAAAGTATAAAATTATCTTGTCAAAACATTTGAACCAAGTGAGAAGGCTCTCAGCTAAAATAATTTTAGATATAACTTATTGGTTGTTAGACACTTAAACCACACAATAATTTCTAAAACTTTAAGATAGGTATGACTTTAGAGTTTTCCATGGCACATCCTTTGCAATTAATTACATTTACTTGTTAAGCATGGAATATACTGAGAAGGGGGGGTGAATCTGTATATTATATATCTTATAAATCTTTCCTTTAACCAAATTCCACTTAATTAAACATTCAAGATATGCAATAAAAATCAAACAATAAACATCCACACAAGATAGAGAGAGACACCATATATAACATGGAAACCCAATGTGGGAAAAACCATGGAGAATCAATCTCAAATATATTCATGAGAACAACCCCACAGGAGCACCATACCCCTTTGCCAAGTACAAACCTTAGCTATAATTCATGAGCACCAACCCACAAGAGCTTCAAACCCCTTTGCCGAGCACCAACCCATAGGAGCACCAACCCCTTTGCCGAGCACCAACCCAAAAACAATTCGTGAGCACCAACCCACAGGAGCACCAACCCCTTTGCCAAGCACCAACTCAGCAACAATTCATGAGCACCAACCCACAGGAGCACCAACCCCTTTGTGTATACCACACACCTATCTCTCAATGTTTCTATCTCAACAAATGATAGATCAATACAACATCTCCTTCCTCTCTCTCTCACCTTTGCTCTTTTAAGCTAGATATAACAAATACAAATCATATTCATCTCTCACAATTGCTCTTCTAAGCTAGATAATACAATATCAAATCAACCTCTCACTCTCATGTTACAAATGGCTTCTCAAGCCTTTATTTATAGCTTTTCAAATGACCTTTGGCCTTCCCCCTTTGTGACCTTTCAATCCTCATGGAAAATGGCACCAATCTTGGATGACCCTTCATATCCAAGCATTTGAAAAGTCATGTGGTGACCCTTCATGACCAAAAACATCTTTCCCACTTTTGTCCTTATCTTTGGTGACTTTTCGTATTCCTCAAAGTGTCCCTTCATGAGAAATTCTCCCTTTACTCTTTTGTCTTCACTTGGTGACTCTTGGTATTCCCAAAGATGACTCTTCATGGGAAAATGCATCCCATTCTTCTTTTGTCTTTATCCCGTGACTCTTTGACTTCTCCATGGGCCCTTATTTTGTCTCATATGCAACCAAAAATATATTCGTTAATATTAAATAAGTATTAACTCATATTAGCCAAGATAAACAACATTAAATGCAATGGGGCCTTTATCACCAATAATACTAAACCTTTGACATCAATGACAATATTTCCAACATTACTAAGGGGATTGATCTTGGGTCGATCACACCTACTTTAGATGATGTTAAAGTTTTGCATGATGTCATTCATTATGACATATATAAGAGTTGAATTTTTAAATTAATAAAGAGAAAGGAATTCATTCGTTGAATGGTTTAGTATTCAAACTTAGCTAGTATAACACAAAATCAAAATTCACACAAACTATCTTAATAAATAGATGAAACAGTTAGCATTTCTAACACACACTTATTTTCACATGGTTAGTGTTGTCATAAAGAGAGTATTTTATTTATTTGACATATTTAACCTATGGAGTGTCCTTACACTATAAGTTTTTCAAAAGCCTTTTAAATAGACTTTTTTTTACACTACAAGAGACTATATTGTGTATTCTTTGGAAAAGCAAGTCTTCAACAGTTGAAGATATGGAGAAAATATTTCTAGGGTTTTATGTTCCAAGTAGAATATATAGTGTGATTATAGATGAAGCATAGGAAATGTACACCAATACTTGATGTATTACTACTATTTCAGATTGAGATTAGTAGGATGAAATTAACATTAGCATTGTAAGATTATAAATGAAGCACTGGAAATGTGCACTGTTATTCAATCTATTTCTACATAAAGCATCTGCCAGTAAATAGTAAAACTTGCATAAAAACATGGTTTAGAATAAATGGGTTTTCCCACCTTGTCATTCGTATTGGGTTTTGACTAAATTTAATTTTGGCAGCTATTTGTGTGGTAAAAATTTGATCGTTTAAACATCTTTTATGTGTTTTTTAAAATATGATTATGGATATATTAAATGTTTTTAGATGCTTAAGACAAGAACAAGCTTCTTCCTCAGACATAAGGTAAGACTCTCAGTTCCTTTCATACCAACTGAAACAACCATTTGCATATAATTTTGATCTCTGCATGTAGATCTTAACCCATAATATTGTCAAAACTTTCATAGACAAGCATTGAAATGTTGGTGAATCTTCTTGAGTACAAACACATTCAAAGCCATAGGTAGACTCTAGGGTGGACATGCAGTAAGAAAGAGATCATATTGTTTGTGGTGAAGGATTGGGGTATAGTCTCATTTTAAGACCAATATTCTTCACTACTATATGAAGGACCCCTCCATTATGGATGTATATTGTAACGTCTTGCTAGATAAAGGCATTCATTTAGTTAAATATTGTTTTTATGTATTTAATTTAGTTTTACCATTTATTATTATCTATTTCTAGTCTACAAAGAGAGATTTTTTAACTAAGAATGTGACGGCTTACATATTATTGTGATGGATGATTCTTAGGCAAACAATAGTTGGGGTTTAATTTAATGGTTATTGCCAATCCATATAGTAAAACCAAAGCTTCAGTCCATGGGGTTAATGTGCATATTTTAAAGAAACAATAGAGTCTTAAAAAGCCAATTGTGGTACTAGAGGGAGGGGGTTTTAATGGATATTGGTCCACTAAATCAACTACAGGGCTTGACTTGTCAAGTTTCCTCAAATTTTAAATTGCCTTGGTCCTAAATTCTTACCAATCTCAATTACGGAACTACTTAATTTAAATTGTAGCTACTTGAAGATTATTTTGTTGTTTTATTTTTGGGAGCTCTCTAGATTGTTACTTATATAAAGAAAAATTATTTATTAATTAGTATAAGTACAATACAAAATGCAAGAACCATCTACAATTAAAGTAAGTGCAAAAAAAACTTAGAATATCTAAGACTTGTCAATACATATTATAGCTAGGCTTAATGTAATAACACATTATTGTATAGCAGAGTGAATCTGCTCATTTGAAATTTCAAAAACTTATTTATAACACTCCCAAACTTATCTATTTCAATCCCAGAAGGGACTTGGTGCATGACACCCTTGTTAATATTTGGACATTCTTATATGTTGATGCCCCATTTACTCATTTGCTTATTGTTTTATTTCATCCACATGTTTTTCCTTCTGCTTATCTCTTATTCCATCACTATTTATGACCATCGATTAGTGTCCTTAATTTATGTTTTTCTTAAATAACTTAATGTCGGAGTTATTGTTGATGCCTCCAATATAAAATAACATGTTTCGACTATTCTCATATAGTACTAATGTTTTGAATTTGAGGCTGATTATGATTAAATGTTTATAAATTCTCTCTATTTATCTCCATTTTAGGTCAGAAAAATTGTTGCTCTAAACTTCATAATCGTATAGGACCACTAGTTTTACAAGTAGACCAAACAAGGTTCTCTTGGTTTTCCAGTCCCATAATTCTACATTCATGCACTTATTTTGCAGTGAATTTAAGGCCTTCCACCATTTTGTATTGTTTTTTCTTTGTATGTCTCCCAACTAAGCTTTTTGTGAAAGGCAAGTCCAAGATACTTATATTCTTTCACTACTTCTAGCAAGGTTCCTTATATCCATCTAGAATAGAATTGCATGAAGCAGTAGGCTGATCAACACCACTTTGAGTGTACCTTTCAACTTGGTGATATGGTTTTTCTTTGTCTGTAGCCACACAAACACTCATCCATAAAATAAAAAGGGTGTCATAAGCTTGCCCCTAAGTTTTATGGGCCATATAAGGTTCTCTAGCAGATTGGGTCAAAATTTAAGCTAATTTTTTTATCTTCATCTATAGTGAAAATATCATGACTTTAGTTTTTGATGGTGTTAGCTTGCATTCCCAAGTCTTACCAGAAGAAATCTAGAGCCCTTAAGGTTTTTTAAAACTATGTGTTATTTTTATAATTAGAATAAGATCATTCATGTATAAAAGTAAATTTACAACATAGTTAGCTAGGTGAATGCTCCTTCCACTAACTTTAGTATCCATTCCTCCAGCTTATCAATATATAGCCCAGATAAAGTGGGATTTAGAGGACATTCTTGTTTACACCAATGTCACTTCCAAAACATTCTAACATTCTTTCACTTGTTTTGATTTTTTCCCTAACTTGCTTATAAAGTTCATGCATTTTTGCTCTATACTCATCTAGAACTACAAACTCATCCATCTTGCTGCAAAGTTTGCCTTTTTGAATTATGTCAATTGTTTTTGAATTTAACAAAGCAAAAAAACACTTATTTTCCTTGGGTATCCCATACTTTTTTGATCAGATGCCTAAGAGTGATGTAATTGTCGATAGTGGAATGCTTTACCTTGAAACTTGCTTGTTAGTCTCCTCTTTTCCCTTCTTTTTCTACCCATTTGCTAATTATGCACTCTACCATGCCCTCAAATAGATTTTTAAAGAGGGGATTGACCATGATAATGTGATAGATATATTATTGATATCCTCTTTTATAGTGAGGGATAATGACATTAGTCGTCTAACCTATTGGGAAGCCTTCCTAGATGATACCATTGAACTTGTCTTTAAGTTTCCCTTTTTATTTTAAAATTATATATAATTTCATTCTCTCTGCAATTTTTTTATTAGTTATATATATTAAATTTTATTTTTCTTTTCAATATATGGCTTTTAAAATAAACAACATTAGGGAAAGACTATATGATAGAGTCATTAGTTTTTAGTAGTTGTATAATAATAATTATTTTAATTTTAAATATATGGTTTTTATAATAAATGGCATTAGGGTAATATTATTAATAGAGTCAATATGTGTGTGTGTGTATAAAATATACGAGGATTTCAATTCATAAAAATAAAAAATCCACAAAAATTATTAATCTAATTAAAATTTCTATCCAAAATTTTAATTACTTAACATATATATATGATTGGATTGTAATTGAATTAATTTTATAATGATAAAACTTGTAAAATAGGGGTGATTATATTTTATAATGTATCCATTTACAAAGGTAATCTTCATCACGATCATTATGAAGAGTGACCAAGTGCATGATATCAAAATTGGCCACTTGTGTCATAACCACAATGGCCACAAAGCCAAAAGCTCCATGAAGGAAAGTATTCTTGATTTCTTTAGGTAGCGAGATCTCTGTGAAGTGTCACAATTCCATGTGTTGAGGTTGCTACAAGGCTAACACATTCACGAACTTGACTAATCATCATAAAGTTCACACTTGATATTAGTGTTATGTTCAAGGCAAAAGAGACAAAGGGTCCACCACACCCACTTGGCCACTTTGCCCAATTAAAACTAACTTAGAACTTGTGGGCAAGTCCATTAAACATGGCTATATATTATGTATCCTTTACCAAAATTAAAAGTCAAACTACTTTTTTGATACAACTCTAAATAAGTCTCAAAACTCTTTCACTTTAAATATTCCTCTAAGCCATAAGGACTAAAGTTGCATCATGGCTCTTGTTTTTTGAATGAATGAAGATTTTAAAGACTTGCAAGTGGAGAACACCTAAATAATATTGGGCATAGATAATTCTTCATTGTTTTAATTTGGGGTTAGTAAGGACGAAGTGGCACTATACTATGGAATGTCTGATTTACAAGGATATTCAAATCGAATACACTTATAATTTGAAAGTTGATTCTTTAACCACTTTGTTTGAAGAGCAGAGATTGACTAAAAAACATGATTTTCTGACCAATATAAATTACAAAAAATATAACATCAAAAATAAAATGGATATAACACAAATTTAATCTAACAACATTATTTTACAAAATTATTTGTATAAAAAATAAGAGTGCTAGCACCAAGTCCCTGTGGGAGTTTGGTAGGGATAGCTTACTGAAGGAAGCATGATTTGGTGATTATTTTCAAGTCAAACCAAACTATGAGCGAGGCTAAAGCTTTGTTTCATTGTTGGAAGGTCACTTTGAAGCAACTTGGTTTATCACTTAATTTATTGCATTTTAGCATATAAATTTTAAGAAACAAAGAAGAACAAACTCAAACACGCTAATGTAATATTATTATTCAAATGTATATTGTCATCTTGTGAAATTGTTAACTTGTTACAACCAAGGAACAAAAAATATGATGCTCAATAGAGATTTTATGGTTTAATGTTGAAGTAGTGAAATCTTTTTGAACAAGCTCTATGAAAATTTAACTTTGTTGTAGTTGACATGCTAGGGCGATAGGTAAATTACAAAAATGCATATATAGACATAAGTTATCAATGTTGCCCAAAAAAATTTGGGAGTCTATGTCTGATCATAATCAACATGAATATTTATCATGAGCCTGGTGATGGATTCCATGAATGTTGTAAATTTTCTGGTTTGTAGGCAGTGGCAAGACACTAAAAATAAGCAACAAGATAATGTCAGTGAATTATTTTAATCATTGTACATTAATAATGACTTTAGTGTGATTGAAACATGAAACTAAAATTCATGATTTAGTGCCTTGTATCTAGGAATATAAAGTTGTATTTGAGCTTAGTGAATATAATGCTTAGAGGATAAAATGAGGTCTTGTAGACAATTTGACTATGACCAATTTTTCATTGACATGAAAATCCAATATTTTTTTTTGAAAAAAACAATTCGTTTGAACTTTTATGTCTTTGATGTGATAGAAAAAAAAATAGGAAAAGTCCTTGAAACATCTTTAAAGATTTGGATCTCAATTTTTTGTGAGACATTGGAACTATTTATCTTCTTGCTTTTTCTTTGCATTTATTGAACGTAAGATAACAACTACAAGAAAAATCAAAAGCCATGTGAGGCTGAAAATTGCAATGGACTTAATTTTTTTAAGAAAAGTGTGTTATGATTTGAAAACTAAACATGAACAATGTTATGCAATTAAAGGTATAAAGATATTACAAAAATAAGATTCTAAAAGTGTACTTAAACAAATAGTTAAAATAATACATACTGACTATTGATAAAATAAAACATGTAAGTTAGAATCTTTTGAATATAAAAAGTAGTGTGTATCTGAATTACCATTTTATCAATATTAGTATTGCAATGAGCCATATCCCTTTTTCATATCCATAAAGACCAAAGTCAGTGATCGTTGCATCCACTATTACATTATTCTTGGTTAGTACAAATAATAAGTGATTTCAACTACTACTATGCTAAAAATGTGCCTTTGCTAAATCAAGAAGTAATTGAGCTCTTGCATGCAAGTTACAGAAGGCAAATCAATTATCATATTCAAAAAATCATTCTTTGAGCACTATGATTTATGTAATCCAAGGTTTTTCTGATAAATGATACATCAATGTCAAAGCATATTAGTTGGCTTTTATAATAGTTACCTTGCGATGAAATCCATCACATTTTTGCCCATTAAGGAGATACATTAAGTGGATTTGCTTATTGGCTTCAGGAACATATTCTACTCTCTTCATAATATCATATTTACTTGGGCCAATCCTTCCAACAACTATACAAATATAATTTGAGAAAAAAATCATAGCCAATGCATCATAGAGCATCATACTAATTAGTTTATATATAATGAAACACATAAAAATTAGTGGAAAATTAGTATATTGTCACTATTGACATATAGTTATAAATTAAATTTGTTGTTCACAAATACCAATAATTTCAATCATGAGAGCAGAGTGCTTTGTTCTTTTAAATGCAGCAACAAGTAACTAAAAAAATAGTTAAAATCAAGGCCATATATATTTGAGTTTATACAAAGTTTAAAGGTTAAATGTTTTCTTACTTTGTTGACATGAAGCCCTTGAGAGGACATATTGAGGTTCTGAGATGTTTGGTGGAATGTAAAGCTCAATTGATTCACTGTAATATGGGTTATTCATGAATTTCAAGCCTTATTTTTTCACAACTCGATAAAAGTACTCTTTTTAACAATCTATTACAAATAGTTACTATCATTATTAGAGAATTAACCTTATTTGAGTCCTTCCTATAGTCCTTTAGGCTTACCCTAAGTCTTATATGTATGTGTATTTATTACATTTATAAATACACTTTATTCTAGCCTTTTGAGGTGTCACTCACCTCTTTAGTCTAGTTTTTGGATTTGGAGTTACTTGCATGTAACTCCTCTCCTCCCATATGACACACACATCCTCCCAACTTGTAATAGGATTAGAGACACATGACACACATAGTGGAGCTTGCACTTATAACTCTTTTTCTCTCTTAGCTCTTTATAATGAGCTCTCCTATCCCTTTCTTCCATACTAACTACTACTTTCTCACAACTCTCTTATTGTACTAGTCTTACTCTTGCATCCTTGTGATGTCTTTGGTCTAAAGTCATTCTCTCTCTCTCTCTCTCTCTCTCTCTCTCTCTCTCTCTCTCTCTCTCTCTCTCTCTCTCTCTCTCTCTCTCTCTCTCTCGTATAACTTCTTCATGCTATTGTACTTGGAGTTCATTGTTTACAAGATTTTAATAGATTGTAGGGTTTTTCTCTGTATGACAGTTTCTCCACTTTTTACATTTGTCTCAACTTGTGGTTTGTGCTCACTTCAAGGTAACATTGTTCTTTAAGTTTTTTTGATTGATTTTCAATGTTTAAATCAATTTTTGACAACATTTTCGTCATGGTATTAGATTTCTATGGTTTCTAACATTGGTTTTTAGAATTTTTTACAGATTTAGAGATTTAAAAAAAAACTTCTAACGTTCCATTTTTCTCATTAAATACTTTTCAATAAGTTTTTAAAAAGTTTTATGCCCTCTAACTTTGAGTTGTAGGTTGCTCACAAAGGTTTCTCAAGCTGATCTTAAATTTTTTCAGCTTATTTCACTCTACCAAATGCCTTGATTCTCTATTACTAGTGTAGACAATCAAATTTGTGTTGCTCTTTGTTCTGGATATTTAACTCTGAGCCTTCTTTTAAATTATTTTCATCTCTTTTGATTCATTTTCTATCTATATACTTCTAGTACAAGTTTTGCTTGATATTGTGTATATGGTCTTTTGTGAGGACTATGTACAATAAAGTATTCAAACATTGACCATTTTTATCACAGGGATTACCAAGTAAGCATAGAAAAATAAATTAAATTTGACAAAAAAATAAATAAGTAAAACATTATTCAAAGGAAGATATCGCTTTATTTGTTTTCAAAAGAAAAAAAACAAAAACAAAAACAAAAAACAAATCCACTTTTAAGTTGATTTTTTATGCTAAATTTATCAAAACTCAAACTTGCCAAGCTCGCGTTGGGGTTTTGATGATATAAATCCTCTACCTTTCAACCTTGCTCTGATAACTTAATATTCTCTCTGATAATAGTTTAATGACTTGTTCCTAACAAGACCTAATCTTGTTTTTACTTTTGTAATTTTTTGTTTTTAGACTTGACCCAACTACTTTTATAATTTTCTGTTTTTAGACTTAACCTAATCTAAAGTTGAAGTGTACTTAAATAATACCTTTTTTTTTTTGTGAATTATTTATATATTATATATTTTATTAAAAAAATTAATAATAAAAAAATTAAAAATTCTGTGATTAAATATTATGGAAGAAATTTTGTTTAAAGCTTTAATATTTTTGTCATGATTTAACAAATTCAAACTTAATCTTTCATATATTTTAAACCACGTAGTTTAAAAAAAAGCAAAAGCTAAATCTTTTTTAGATAAAATATATTTTTTAATTTTTAAAAAAAAAAAGTTATTTCTATAAAAATTCTAAGTTTTTTTTTAAGTGCCTTCCCCCTGCTTTTTTAAAATTAATTAAGACAAATAGATTATATTATCTATTTTTTATTATTTAAATTTTAGGTTTTTTTCAATTGAATTAAAAGAGCACAGCTAAAATTAATTCATTATTTAAATTTTGATGTGGATTCACATTTACAAGTTAATATTTTTTATTTAAACATGTTTGTACTTCTAAAACCATTTTTATTATCTATTATGTTGCATTATTTGTTGTATTTTTAGTTTCTTTTGCTATTCTTTTAAATTCATTTAAGATTGGGGTGGATTTATATTTACAAAATAATTGATCTTGGTTTGTTTTTTTTTTTTAAATGAATATTTTAAAATATTTTTAGATCACTCAATATTATTAGTAATTAATTTTCTTTAAATGATAGTTAACTTTGTTTCTTGTGATCTCAAGGCTTTCAAATTGGTCATTTTTCGTTTTCAAAAAACTTATATAAATTATTTTTTTCAAAAATAAAAAAATTATTACTTTTAAACATCAAATTGCATGTCAAAATGTCATTTTAAATGTTTACAAGTCTTTTTTTTTAATCAAATTCAAACTATGAAATCTTCCTTAAACGCTCTCAATGAAAAAATTGCATCTTTTGCACATGACACTAGCTCTCATAATGGTGAAAGTTCATGTTTTTCAAACACTTCTTTGAACACTTCTTTTACCAACCTCAGCATAAAAATCATGTGTAGTATAAGCTATTCAAGTGGTGCATTTGATAAGTGCAAAAATGGTATTCTTGAACCTTTTTTATCTACTTCAAATGTAAATTCTAAAGGTCTCAATTTTGATTATTCTACTACTTCTAATGCAAATTTGACAATATCTACTTTTAATACAAATTTTAAATGCCTCAGTTTTAATAATTTTATTGCTTCTAATGTAAATTAGACATCTTATTGTCCTCCATATAGAAGGACTTATAATATAACTTCTTTTAGTTATACTATTTCCAATGTTCATATTTTGGTTAAAATTGTCAAATCTTATGCGCATTGTAGAAAATATGGGCATCGTATATTCAAATGTTAGAAATTGCACCCATACAAATCTTGTGGTAAATCTATGTACGGCATTTTACATTGTTAGAAAATGATTAAATCTCCTATCTCTAATTGTAAAAATGTTTGTATTCCTTTAAAAAAAAATCTTCTATAGACTTTGATATGTCTTCTTATGATAATTCTTCTAATGTTTCACGTAGAATATTTTTTGCAAGTGGCATGTCTTCTTTATCTCCATTTTGATTAACTCAATCTCTTTTATTACATTCCTTATTTTTATTGCATAGGATATATACTTTGATCATGTTTACTAACTTCTTTTCATATAGGTTTATGCATTTTATGATGAAAGTTGTCTTTGCTCACATTTATCTTTGTTGTACATCTAATTTTATTATATTATATATGTGTATTGTGTTTTTTGGCATAATGGTTACTTAACTTGAAAGATTAGTGTTAGCTTACTTATTTTACAGGTTTGTGGATCATTATTCTTTCTTGTTGGTCTTTGTTCCATTACGGATCGACCACATTGTTCAAATAGGATTCTTGAAAATTCTTGGTGATCACATATTTATCTTTACGACTTTTGGTAGTACTTTCTTTTTTCTTCTCTCTAAACTTTGTAATTCCTCTTAAAAGAAGTTTTTATTAAAAGGGAGTAATATCTAATTTCAAACTCCCTTTCTTGTTTGTAAAAAAAATTCTCTATTTTTGTAACCCCAAATTAAGTTTAAGAGGGAGTGTTGGAGAATTAACCTTATTTAAGTCTTTCTTATAGTTCTTTAGGTTTATCCTAAGTCTTATGTATGTGTGCATTTATTATATTTATAAATACACTTTATTCTAGTCTTTTGAGATGTCACTCACCTTTTTAGTCCACTTATTAGATTTGGAGTTATTTGTATGTAACTTCTCTCCTTTCACATGACACACACATCCTTCTCACTTATAAGAGGATTAAATATAAATGACACATATATCGAAGCTTGCACTCGTAACTATTTTTCTCTCTTAACTCTTGATAATGAGCTCTCATATCCCTTTCTTTTACACTAACTACTACTCTCTCACAACTCTCTTATTATTCCAGTCTTGTTCATGCATCCTAGTGATGCCCTTTGGTCTAAATCCTCTCTCTCTCTCTCTCTCTCTCTCTCTCTCTCTCTCTCTCTCTCTCTCTCTCACACACACACACACACACACACACACACACACACACACACACACACACACACACACACACATAGCTTCTTCATACTATTGTACTTAGAGTTTATTTTCACAAGCTTTTAATAGATTGTGAGGTTTTTCTTCATATGATAATTTCCCAACTTATCACATTTTTCTCAACTTATGGTTTTTGCTCACTTTAAGGTAACATTGTTCCTTAAAAATTTACTTAATTTTCTATGTTTAAATTGATCTTTGACAATATTTCTATCAATAATTATTTATACAATGTTGTGTTTAAATAGAAAAGAATCAAATCATATTCATAGCAATATTTTTTGTAGAACCTTGCATCTACTGTTATTAATTACAAATTTTTATGTTTAAACATGTAAATTATTGAAACAATAAGGAGGAATTCATAATATTAATTTTGAAACATATATTTTTGGTTACTGTTTAGTAAATTCATTAAATAATAAATAAGAATCTATGATAACAAATTTCAAATTAGCAATTACATATACTTGATTTCTTTATTTATTAATAAAATTTCCAATTTAACTCTAATGTTTTGAAAAAAAATAACATCTAATAAGTACCTAAGTTGAAAGATTGGCTCTTGCTTAATTCCTAGTCTATGAAGGAGTCTGATAAGCCCAACTAGCTTCTAAACTAAAAATGTTCTCAGTATTGAACGATCTGTGAAAATAAATTTAAAAAGGGAAAAACACCTTAGAATTTCAAGAAACATCGAATTATATAGTTTTAGATATTTATAACTAAATCAATTTGATGAGAAACAATAAAAATAATAAAAGTTTGTAAAGAACACATAGGTTTACCTAATTTTCCTGCTTCTTGTGTTGATTTTCTTGATTTTAAAAATTATTCTTTGACCATTTTGATCTATTCAATCTAAGGTTCATCTGGGGAATGATATGATAATGTCAAAGCATATTAGTTGGCTTTTAGAATAATTACCTTGCCATGATATCTATTACATTTTTGGCCATGAGGAAAATCTATTAATTGGCTTTGATTATCATCTTCAGGAACAAATTTTACTCTCTGCATAATATCATATGTTCTTGGACCCATCCTTCTAACAGTTATAAAAATATAATTTGAGAGAAAATTCACAGCTATTCTCTGTAAAATAAAAAGGCTAAAATCCTAGTTAAACTGACACAAGAGGCAATACAAAGAAAATACAAGATTAATATGCAAGGAGGCATTTACAAAAATTATTTGAGTCTTCTTTTCATTCAGGTTTGTGAATAGTTTCTACATGTAAGTTGCAAGAATTTTTTTATAAATTCTTATTATGTATCTAAGGTAGCCCATAGACTGTAATAAAGGTGTAATTTTGGGTTTGTATTGTCCAAACTATTGTATCACAAAGCATTATTATAATTAGTTTATATATAAAGAAACTCATAGGAATTAGTGATAGATTAATATTTTTGTCAATATTGACATTTAGTTACAAATTAGTTGTATACAAAAACCAGCAATTTCATCATGAAAGCAGAGTGATTTGTTCTTTTAAATGTAACAATCAATGATAAAAAAAATCTAGTTGAAATAAAAAGTCATACAGATTTGAGTCTATACAAAGTGTAAAAATCAAATGTTTTCTTATTTTGTTGACATGAAGGCCTTGAGAGTACATATTAAGGTTTTGAGATGTCTGGTGGAGCGTAAATATCAGTTGATTCACTATGACAGGAATTATTCCCAAATCAAAACATTAATTCTTATAGAGTCAAGCAGCCAGTTGGTTAGGAGAGTAAAGTGATTGCTTCTAATTTTCAAAAATAAAAAAGAAGAAAAATAAAATTTTGGCAAAATACAGTTTGAAAAACCATAGTTGTGTTGCTTCATGTATATTAATCGTGTTTCTCTTACTTATTTCAAGCTAAACCTGTGTCAAATTGAACTTGGTAGCAAGCTTTCAAATTTATTTGCATACACCCACAACAAAATTCGATGCCTGCTTTTAATTTTTTCTCGCTTCTTATCACACATGAATTGAATAACATCCACTACATTTTTATTTATGTACTTTTTCCAATGACAAACAATAATGCATTCAATAGAAAATATTCTAAATGTAGTGGTGGACTACGTAAAGTAAATATCTTCACTAAATATTACCTTAAAGAATATGAGGTGTGTAATAATGTCAAATTTCTCCAGTAATGAGTGAATAGAAGAAGATAATATTGTATTCATTTGCCTAAAAAGTATGCATCTTACCTTTTCAAAAGCTCTTTTTTTTTCTAAGCATGGAAAACAGAGGCAATTCTTTTCACACTTGATTCGAATGGTACACATTGCATATTTATGTCAGCATTTTTTTAAAGTTAAAAAATATTTTATTCAATAACAACTCATGTGAATGCAGTGATCCTCTCTGTGAAGTATAATATTATATTTTATCGGTTTTAAAACATGTATCTTTAATTTTCAAATTCTCTACATATTTATTTGCACATAAAACAAAACACTTATAGAGGCAAAAATAATAGACAACAGCAATAGGTTAAAGGCAAGCGAAAGCAATAGTCCATCCTTTGGCAATAATAGTTAGAATAAAATAGTCGATTGTATGAAATAATTACAAGCAAAATACCTAAGATCTTTCTCCTATGTTGTTGTAGACTTTACAAAGGTTGGAGGTTTATGTATTGAGTTAATTAGCCTCTTTAATTTTTCTCCAAGGGTGATAAAGAAATCCATAATACTTGGCTTAAATTGGAGAAATATTAGTTGTGTTAGGTGTGTTAGCATATGTTTAGCTATAAAAACTATAACTTTCAGTAGAACCTATAATAAGCTATGTTTGGCACTAAGAGCATTAAGAATTTACATACTTGATGTCTAATACATAAAGTTTATTTCAATTTAAACAATTTAAACATGATTACTATTTCATATGCAAAAATCAAACACAAGCTACATTGCAAACATAATGAACCAATTGAAGACTAATTTTAAGAAAAATAACTTTATGCAAATGCTAAAGAAAGAAAGTAGAGACAAAAAGCTGATTTGTAGATATCAATGTCATTGTCATCAAATGCAGGCATTTGTTCAGGGATAAATAAAGGTTTGTGAATATAATATGATCCAAAGGGAAGGAAACATTGTACCCAATGAAATTATGCTTGTTGGCTTTGAAAATTTTGTTGAAAATGGTTTGCATAGGAAAGAGAATGGATTAGTACTGAACAAAAATAATTACACACACACACATATGTATGTTGTGTTTCTTTCCAAATTCATATTGATGAGATAGGTAATTCAAAAAACTAAATCATAGTTGCAAGAAGTTTTTTTTTTTGAGAAAAATTGTAAATTGTTTGATATTCTGTCAGAGATTAAATTTATAATTAAAATGGCAAGCATGGAGCAAAAAACGTAAGTGGAATACTAATCAAATCGGTGATGGAAATGATAAGTGTGGGCCATAAATACTCCATAGTAAAACATAACATTATATAATTCGCAATGAATGTAGTGTAATTGGGTAGCATATTCAAGACTATTCAAGGATTAGAGTCTTGTTTATTTTTCTTATATAAATCTATGGTAAAATTTGTGCAGGAGAACTCTTTGTAATGAATATAATAATATTAATTTATTAATTACTTGTTCAACTATTTTGGAAAGCAACACGCATTTTTTGTTCTATGAGAATGTCATAGAAAACATAGTTAGTCTATAATAATGTGCACAAGTTACTTAAGTATACTGATTTATAGAAAATGTCATAGAAAATGTAAACACTCATATGTGTTTCCTCTATTAAAATTAAATGGTATTTAAATGAATATATACGTTGCATGAAGTAGGGGAATGGAAGTAGCATAGGGAGGAAATAAGCTACATGAAAGTGAATATGAGAGATAAGAAACATTACATAAAATAGAAGCAAGAGGAAATTTAGAAACTATATTGTTTATGGAAGGTAGAGTACATTTAAAATTTGAACTTTGTGAGTAGAATGTATTGACTTGGCACTAAAACCACGTGAAAATACACGTGTTATATTAAAACATAGAAACTCACTAATCTACAAAACCTCTCACACACAAATTGACAACATAATGATGACTTGATTACAAAGCAAGATTTAGCATGTTGTATAATAAATCTATCTTTATATTACTCACACTAACTTACCATGCAGTGATACATAAATATACAAAATTTTAAACATATGGGTGAGGATGGAAAATCATATCCATAAAATCAATTCCAATTGAAAAGTTCACCATGAAAAATATAGAAACAAAATAGAACATAATCTAGAAAAGCTGCACTCAAATCTATGAAAATGATTTTGCAAGCAAAATATTTAGTAACAATAGTTTGTTGCCTATGAAATTGTGTTTAACCAGTACTAATCCATGTGCTCTTTTTGTATAGGTTATCTGAAATGAAACAAGGCAAAAATTGATGTTTTAGATGCCTCACCTTTGAAATTAAAAGCAAGATCATAGATACAGTGGTAGATAATTCTGAAGTATCCAAAAATTGTCCTACAAAGAAACTGCATAAAAAGAATAGATGGATTAATATAAGTTTGTGATGACAATGAAAAGAAGATGTACATTTAGTTTTGACGATGCTATGATATATGAATACATAATACAAAAAAGATTGTATAGTCATTATTTTTTTATATCAATTATACCTTTATGCAACAAAACATAAGACAAATGAACAAAACATCAACCAAGAGAAATGAGAACAATATGATTATCAATTAGCAATATTTACATCAAATAAAACTAGGCAAAATGTCAAAATGTAAAAAAACAATCAATGTTGAAGCAACACCACAACAATAACCATAATCATTCAATTGGCAGAACATTATATTGTGAATGTAAAGTAATTTTTGGGTGTTTGCTAAGTAGAACTATTGATTCAAGTAGTCAAAATGATTATACCTTGTTTATTATAGGTGATAAAATAAGTGTTTCCATCGTATCTTTTTTTTGGATTAGGTTTATAGTAATAAAAAACATTTAACAAAATAAAAAATCAGCATAGTGAAGATCTCTATGCGGGAATGGACGAGGTCTGCAACTCATCGCCAAGCTAGGGCAGTTGTGCCCTGGCTTGTATCTATGATTTTAGCAGCTATGAAAGAGAAGGAAGGTAGAGGGAGGAGGTTACAATAGCAGAGGTCTGCTTCAGGAAGGGCACGACTATGGCTCAGAGTGAGCCTTCTAAGGCCATGCTGGATAGGAGTTTTAGAGACGTGGTGGGCATGAACACGCAAGGACAGGAAGCCAAGATTTTTGAAAATGTAGTTTTTAGCTAGACTCTAGGGGCTTTGGACATGAGCTCAACAGGGGGATCAAGGATAACAAAGATTAATGGATGTTTGAGAGATGTAAGGAGAGACCCAAATTGGTAATCCCTTTTGATATGATCGTTGAAGATGTGGAGTACTACTCCAAGCATTCACTGTACTGCAATTTTTTGAGACTAAGAGTCTCCCTCCCATTTTTTTAGAGTTGGGCTCAAAGAGTGTGGGAGCCAGAGGGTGAGATGGAGGTTACGCTGCTAGCAAATAATTTCTTCATGGTTACATTCCTCTGCTTGGCTGATAGAAACATGGTTTTTGAAGGTGGACCTTATTTTTATAATCAAGTTGGGCTTTTTGTGAAACCATGGCATGCTAGATTTAATCCTACTGAGGAACTACCAAACAGGGTCCCAATGTGGGTTTGTTTACCCCGAATGCCTATAGAATGCTGCCAAGAGGATGTTCTTTAAATGATAGCTTCAATGCTAGGAAAGCCAGTGGGGTCTTCAACACAAACCTTAGGTAAGAAAGTTATGACTTTTGCTAGAATTTGCATGGAAATTGACTTGAGTAGACCTTTTCCAGACGCAGTGGAGATGTGTGCAGGCTCATACTCCTGGGTGCATCAATTAGACTATGAGACCCTTCCATTCAAATACCGCCTTTGTCATGAGTATGGATACCTAGTGAGAAGGTACCCGAAGGCTAAATCAGAAGAACAGCAACCCGCACCCCCACCTCCCCCGAGTAGCACCACTAGTGCTGACAAATGGAAGAAGTATGGAGCTGGTGCTAGTGCTGGCAAAGATCCTGAGGGTTTTGTGCAGGTTAAGGCCCGAAGCCAAAATAGAGGTCATAAGATATCCTTAATGGAGTGATAGGATGAGGATTTTTTTAATAGGTTTGAGGTATTGGATGAATTGGGCCAGCAAGAAGTTAACTCAGGACTAATTAGTGTGGAGCAGCTTGCGGGGGGGTTTGGAATGGAGGAAAATTCTTCCATTTCTCACTCGATGCTTCAAGAGGAAGCTGCCTTACCTATGATTATGGATGGGCAGGTAAGGGAACAGATGATCCTTAAACCAAATGCTCACCCAGTTCAGGGAGTAGAGGTTGGGGATATTCCAACACAGACAGCGGCTACAGAGACAGATAAGCGAGGTAAAGCTCCTCCCCACTTGGGCATTCTTCAAAAGGATGGTAAGAAGGGGGCTTCAGAGAAAAGTGTTAAATTGGGACGAAAGAAGGATATGGAGAGGATTAAGATGATAGGGGAAATTTTGGTTGAGTCAGGGTCGGTTAAGACCTTAGATTCCCACTTCTTGCCTCCTCTGAAATGATTTTTATTTCTTGGAACGTAAGGGGCTTGAACAATGGTCCTAGACAAAAAGGTGTTTGGGAATTAGTTAGGAGTCAATGTTCGGATATCCTCTTTCTTCAAGAAACTAAGGTTTCAGTGGAGTACATGATGAGTATTGCACCTAAGCTATGGAGGCAAGGTCTATGTCAGTGCATCGGTGTCCAGGGGTCTGTGGGAGGCATGGCTTGTCTCTAGAATCCATGTAAGTTTCAACCGGTGTCTTGGATCACCTTCAGATCCTCATTATCTATGGTCTCTTTATGCATTGAGTCGAGCGAGTATGTTATTTTATCAAATGTCTATGCCCTTACAGATTTTCAAGGTAAGCTCCTTGTCTGGAATAATATTCAACTGGTTCACAGTGTATTTCCTTACCTGCCATGGATTATGGCTGGTGACTTTAATGCTATTATGGACTTAATAGAAAAAAGGGGAGGTAATGCAAAATTAGAGCCATCTTCCATCTTGCTCTGGGACAAGATTTCGGCACTCAATCTGGTGGATATTAAGCCATGTAACGGACGGTTCACTTGGAACAATAGAAGGGTGGGCGACTGCTGCATTGCTGAACGAATTGACCGATTTATGACCTCTTATTTTTGGGTGGGCGGCTTGTGGTCTTCGAGCTTCAAGATTTTGGATTGGAGAGGCTCAGATCACTAGCCCATTAAGCTCACCATTTCTTCTACTCGTTTGCCTCAGAAGCCACCTTTCAAGTTTTAACTCATGTGGCTCAGGGACTCAGACCTGTTTGGATGAGTTGCTAAATGGTGGAGAGTTTGCAGGCCTACTGCTGGTACAACAATGTATATTTTTGCTAAACTCTTTCAATTCGTTAAGTACCAGTTCAAATGGTGGAATTGCCTGAGCTTTGGGAACATCTTCTAAGAGAAAAAGGAGGTGCAAATGGAGTTGAATGACATTACTAGATCGATTAGGGAAGAGGGGCTATCTGAGTTTTTGCTGAGAGAGGAAGCTAGGGCTGTTAAAAATTTAGAGGAGTGGGAGCTGAGAGAGGAAATATTTTGGAAGTAGAAAGCTAGAATCAAGTGACTGCAAGAGGGGGATAAGAACACCGCCTTCTTCTTCAATTCGGTAAGAGCTAGACAACACGGTAATGTGATAACATCTTTGGTGACAGACAACTGAGAGGTTATTTCTTCTACACGAGATATCTGTAATGAAGCAGTGCAGTATTTTGCTTCTTTATTCAAAGAGGAAGGGCAGGGGGAAGCAGATGAGGAGGCTCAGGTACTCCCCTGTATTCCTTCTTTAGTTTCTTAGGAAATGAAGGAATAGCTGATGAGACCAACATCCTTAGAGGAACTAGAGAAGATTGTTTTCATGATGCAAAAAGGAAAGGCTCCAGGTCCAGATGGTTTCTCGATTGAATTCTTTCAAGAATTTTGGGAAATTATCAAATTAGATTTATTGGCTGTGGTACAAGAATCCCAGGATAACAAGCAAATGCTCTGGGCCCTGAACTCTACATTCCTGGCTCTCATTCCCACGGGGGAGGGGGCTGATCAGTTAAATCAATTTCATCCCATTTCCCTTTGCAATGTAATTTATAAAATTATATCTAAGCTAATTGCTGAAAGGTTAAAAAAGTGGCTGGCTATGTTGATCTCAGAGGAGCAAAGTGGCTTTGTGGAGGGCCGTCAGATTTTGGATGGGATAGTGGTGGCTACAGAGGCTATCCATTCCATGACCAAGTCCAAGGAGAAGGCTATGTATATTAAGCTGGACATGTCTAAGGCGTATGACAGGGTTCGTTGGTCCTTTCTCTAGAAGGTTTTGGGTGCCTTTGGCTTTGAGGAAGATTGGATCCGATGGGTCATGCGCTGTATGAATTGGACTTCTTTCTCAGTCCTAGTTAATGGGGAGCATTCTAATTTCTTTGGGGCCTCGCGTGGTTTGCGGCAAGGTGACCCTTTATCTCCCTACCTATTTCTCCTCTTGGCAAAAGGTCTAGGATGGTTGATTAAAAGGAATATTGATGATGGCGTTATTCAGGGTTGGAAATGGGGAGGCAGCCTTCCTGTTCTATCTCACCTATAGTTTGTGGACGATGTGGCTTTGATGGCCATGGATACTATAAAGGAGGTAGCTAATATTTGCAAAGGCTTGGATGCTTACTTGGCTACCTCAAGATAGGTAATTAATGAGGACAAGTCTTCCATTTTTTTCTTCAACACTCCACCACCCATCCAATGAAGAGTGGCTAATATTCTCTGGTTCCAAATTGGAAGCCTCCCATTATTATATCTCAGGATCCCTATCTCTACAAGGAGGCAGTCCAAGGAATCATGGCAGATGATTCTGAATAAGTTTCGAGCCAAGGTGAATCATTAGACCCACCGGTGGCTATCCTTTGCTGGATGGGTCCAACTGATTCAATCAGTGGTGCAGGCTCTTCCTTTATATAAGTGCATGTTACAGGTGGCACTGGTGAGTTTTGTTAAGGACCTTGATTCCTTGGCAAGACAATTCTCATGGGTTGGTAACTTATCATTGATGAAGTGGAGCCTTATTAAGTGGGAGGTTGTATGTAGCCCAAAAAGGTTTGGGGGCTTGGGATTACAGCAGTCAGTGCTAGTGGCTACGGCCCTAGCAGCCAAATTGTATTGGAGATGGTGTGAGGAACAGGACCAAGTTTGGGCCAGGATCTTATCTCATAAGTATTTTTTTGGGATCCCCCTGAAAGATATCCCAAGGTACAATTTGATAGGGAGAAGATCGGTGATTTGGGCTACTCTCAAGAAAAGAGCTACACTGATCAAGAGAGGTCTATTATAAATTTGCAAGGGTGGGATAGAGGCACAATTCTGGCATGACTCTTGGGATGGCTATCCCCCCATAGTTACTCAATATCCTCACCTATATGCTCTATCATAGAGATTCAGTGAAGCTGGGTGGAATAGGGTGTGCGACTACAAGTCCCTATCCCATCATGCCCAGTTGATGAAAGCGAGATGGAAGACTCCCGAGGAGTGGATGATTATTGGAATGGAGGCAGAGTGCACGGAGCTGAACATCATCCTAGTTGGTTGCAATTATTGTGCACTTAGGGGTGGTGATGTGCTAGCTTGGTCCCCTAACCCCAAGGGGAAGGACACTATATCGTCTGGTTATTAGTAATTGATTACGCAGCAATTCGAAGAGGGCAGGCAAGTTCCTTGGTGGAAAAGAGTTTGGAGCAGTTTCTCTTGGCTGAAGTGCAATTGCTTTACCTAGACATTGGTTTGGAATAGATGCTTGACTTGGGAGAATATTTAGAAGAGGGGTTTTGCTGGTCCTTCGAGATGTGTTCTATGTAGAGGCGAGGAGGAGGGTTCGCCACATCTATTCTTTCATTGCCCTTTCACTCACCAATTGTGGCACGCCTGGTGGGACGTGTGGAGGTGTCAGTGTGTGCACACATCCTCCCTTGCTGATTTTTGGTCGAGATTGGGTAGTCCACCCTCCGTAGCTCACATCTTGTAAGAAGCCTGGTATGCTAGTCCTATTTTTTTGTTGTGGCAAGTCTGGCTGGAAAGGAACTGCAAAATTTTTAGAGATGAAAAATTGGGGATTCAACAGGTTTGGAGTAGAATTATAGGAATGATCCAGGAGACTATAGAAGCTAAGAGTGAGATTATTTTGCCACTGGAGAAGGGGGACGTGGTGATGGTTGACAGGTTTGACATACAGGGTATATCTTCGGCCTCAGCTTGCGTCAAGAGAGGTAGATGTGGAAAGCAAAAAATTCAAAGGAACGGGAAATGGATGCCCCCTCTCGAGGGTCATTTAAAAATTAATACTGATGGTTCTTCCAGGGGTATTCCAGGCCCGGCTGGGATCGATGGGATTGGTAGGGACTCCTCTGGGTCAGTGGTTTTTATTTTTTTGGCTAATATGGGTGAGTAGACTGTTAATAGGATGGAAGGATTAGCTATTTTATAATCCTTGAAGAGAGCTTATGCTTTAGGATGGAGGAGGGTGATGTGTGAAGCTGACTCGTAAATCTTGATCAATATGTTCCTTGAGAGGAAGATTACAAATGTGAGCTGGCAACTATCTATGATAGTGCAATAGATATTACAGGTTAGTTCGCTCATGGATTCAATGTCTTATGCCCACGTTCCAAGGGAGTGGAACAGGGTGGCCGATTGCTTGATAAAGTGGGTGTTAGAGGATATTGATGGTCGAAAGGTTGATGGATGGGCGCAGTTGCCCTATGAGTTATGTCAGAACCTGGAGAGGATTCTAGGAGAAGACGGAAATGGTATTGGGGAGTGACGGTTTTTGTTTGTGTTTTTCTATGGTTTTCTCTGGTTTCTGGGGCATTGGCCCTTTGATGTTTTGTAATCGTTATTATGAGTTTTAATAAAGTTTTTACCCCCCCTCTTATTCAAAAAAAAAAAAACATTCAACAAAATAAGAAAGTAACAAAAAGAAAAATTAGTACCTTTGATTTGGTTGTTTTCAAAACGCTTTTGCATGCAAGAAATTGAGCTGTGAATCAAAGAAGACAAAAAAAAGGATTTAAATAGGATTCTTGTAAATTGTTATTTCATTCTAAATTGTTACGGAATTGGAAATAACAAGCTAGAGAGAAAACAATGTTTTCAATATTTAGCAAAGCTTTAGAACTTACATGTTAATGAAGTATCTTTGGAAGTCAAAGTATCAGTGGGCAACATTGCAAAGTGCAACTGGGCAGTCATTATTTTACAAAGGTCTTGTAAAATCTATAATTTTATTTACCATTGAATGAAATATGTGACAGAGTGATTCAATTTAAGTTACACTTGACTTAACTGATCTCCAAAGTCAAAGCATCAATGCATAATAATGTGAAAAGTAGTATGGTAAACATTATTTTGCAATGCCTATGAAAAAGATATAAGTTTGTTACACATTCAAAACCTTGTAATCTGTTTTAAGGTTTTATGCTTGTAAATAACATAAGATTAGGAAAAGAAATGCAAGGAGAAGAATAGTATAATAAGTAAGAAAGTCCATTCACCTGCATAAAATTCAAGCATTTACAATACAAAAATCTCACAAAAAAAAAGTTTATCTCAGCAATTGGATCTATACAATAACATATATCGAATATTTTATGTTTTTTACTATTTTTTTAATATATATGGGAATACAAACATATTATCTAAGTTATCAATTATGTATCATTTTAGTATCTATATCTAGTAACTATTTTGGTGCCAAGACAGTTTTGGTCCAAAAAACAAAAAAAATAATTTTGATTTATCGATGTGAAATGAGACAAGTATATTATAATGTTCTATATAACATAAGCAATGAAAGCCATTTGTAGGAGTATTAATATTTTGAGAACGTTGTCATGCCATGTCTTCAAAGTTGTCCAATGGCATGAAGTCAAAAAAGGAGGAAAAATAGACAAAACAAAAATTAAATGTATTAGCAAAGGCCAGGAATAACAATTTTGATAAATATATATACAAGTCAAGTTTGCAATAAACTTACTAGTTTGGAGGCATTCTTCATTCTTGTCTAATGGTAGAAATTGTACCATCCATTCTAATTGTAAATACACCATTTAGTTGGAATTTATTTAGCAGAAATATGGTTGCCAAAATGTCTTATTTATATTGGTAAAAGGATATTGGTATTAGTTCTGGTAGTAAAGCCTCAAGCAAAGGTTTTTCTAGAACACATTCAATTTTTTGATCTTTAGTGTTGACATTACATGATAATGCGTGAAGAAATGAATGCCATGAATTTGGTAGACATCTTGGACATTGCAAAGTTTCAAAATGCTTAGGATCTATCACTAAAATTTCATGTTGGCAAGAATTGCACACTGGTTGAAATGGAGCCGAATAAATATTTTTTTGCCTTTATTGTCCCTTTTGCTTGTAGAAACCAATTCTCTCTGTTATTTCATTTATTTTTCTAGGTGGACATGTTCTAAAAGCAGGAAAACATAATTACAAGTTTTTTTCTAGCTGAGAGAGAGAGAGAGAGAGAGAGAGAGAGAGAGAGAGAGAGAGAGAGAGAGAGAGAGAGAGAGAGAGAGAGAGAGAGAGAGAGAGAGAGAGAGAGAGAGAGAGAGAAGGGTACTTGCCTCAATGTTTTCTCTAATGATTGTCTGCAATAATTTTTTTGTTGAGTCATCGACCAATGGCTCAATGAAGGATGCAAAGTTAGTTTGCAGCATCCAAGAAATTTTGGGGCCTTTGTGTATGATGTTTTTGAAAATGTAGATGGGTTGTTTTCTAGACATTAGTTAGGCCTAAATTTCATGACAAAATTGATGATATTATTCATTGAGTTAAATCTAAAATAAAATGGTCAAAGTTAGTTGTTAAACAAATAAAACCATAATGCAAAAAAAAATATAAATATTTAATAGGAGCTTAAAAATGCAGTATTGTTTTTTTTTTGGCCATCTTTAATATGTGGGTTAAATTGAGTGTTTGTTTGCTGGCAACTTGTTATTAGGGCTCCAAGTGAGTCAACTGGAAATGGATTATCTGAGACTATGATATCAGCAATTGTGTTGTCAAGCATAAGTCTACATTTTTTGCAAACAAGAGGGATGTTTTTCATGTTTGATTTCACAGTTAAGACAATGCAAAAAGTAACATCTCCTCTTTTGTATTTTGATTTTTCCTTGATTGGGAAATTTGAGACTTGAATGTTGTTACCAGGAGCTATAAATGTTTCAATTTTTTTAATCAATTCATTGCTCATGTTCATTGTTATTGTCATATGTCCATAAATGTCGACCAAATCAAATGCGCATTATTTTAGCTTTGATCGGGGTGGCAGGATTCATAACATGGGTAGGCCCATAAATTGTAAGGATATCCCCTTCAAAGGCATCAACTTTTTTATCGGCATAAATGTCTAATATTGTGTATAATGGAGCTATTTTTGAGCATGTGCTAAAAGAAAAAGAAGAAAAGTTTTGTTTATTTTTATCAACATAATGACAAGATCTTAAGCACAAAATTAGTCTTCTTTTGTGCAAAGGAAATAAACATTGCATAAGCAATAGAAGAAAGGGAAACATGAATTGAGATTCACCCTTTTTGTAATTGTTGTTGAGAATTGTTTGTTTGACTTGAGCTTGACAAGGTTGTTTGTTATTCTTCATTTGTTTGTTCATGACCCAAAATTTCTTTTTTTGTTTCCATTTTTTTTATTTGTTGAAAGAGAATGTCTTTTATTTTAGTCTTTTATATATAATAGTGCAATAAAGAGGTACTATAGCTGTATAAGAAAGAAGTAGGCTATGAAAAGAATAAATATAATGTTTAACCAAGAAAGCGATTTTATATTTCAAACAACATGCTCTCTTTTTAGTTTTACTAATATAGGAATGCAAATAACATAGTCTAAATTTGTCTACAAGAACAAGGCTATGAACAAAAGACATTGTTTGCTAAACATGAATGTTGAGTTGTTTTAAATAACAACAATTAAGTGTTATTATCCACTACCAAATAAATGGAATTATGATCAATCCAATATGTTTCTATTGTTATGATCTGATTATGTTTTTTTGTATTGTTTGACCAAACAGAATCTATGAGTGTATTTATACATTACCTATGCCTTTGTGGCAAAAATGCATTTGAAAGCGAGCATATGGTTTTCAAGTAATATTGTCAACTTAGTATAAATGCACATGTCAATGTTAAAGTCTCCAAATGCATAGATTTCGTTAGATGTGTTTGCATTTAACAACGTTTTTTCAATAACATTGATAATATCCAGAATGAAAGCAGATGAGGATGCATAGATGTTTATAATTATAAATTCACATCCCCGTATTGTGGAATTTATCGTTAATGCTTCCACCTTATTTGTAGTGTATTTCATTGGGTTTGAGGTGATTACATGATTTTGTACACAAAGCATGATACCATGGACATTGTATGCTAAGTTATAAGTCAAGAAGTTTGGGATATGATTAAAGGAGTTGGTAGATGTAACATAAGTTTTTGCAAGAACAATATATCACATTTGATTAAGTCACGATCATTAATAATGTCTTATGCATGGGGACTGAGGCTATGAGTATTCAATGAGCATATGATAATGAATGCAGATAATATATTTGATTGAAGGTTATGTTCAAAGACCCATTTTAAATTTGATTCTAACCTTGACATTTCAATGGAGATTTTACTATTAACTTTAAAGTTTTTTCTGAGTGGAGCTAGCAAATATAATGAATATATGCTTTACACATGAAAGAGTTGTGTATACTAAGCCATGTTTCCTTACACCAAGTGGCTTGAATGCAATACCTTCTATGGTGAGACGTTGGGACCTATGTATTATGCATGTGTAGGCTAGTTGTACTGGGAATTGGCTCCACACTATTTTTTTTTTGTAAATGGACATGTGGATCGGCTTATGGATTTGAAATATAAGAGTCTAATTTGGATCAATATGGGTTTTATACAACTGAACATGTTTTTTCTTTGCAAACGCCCAATGTGAATTTCGTTGAATTCAATCCAAATAATGTCATTATTTTTCTCTTTGTCATATAGTTTAAATATGCCATCCAAACTGTAGACAAGGCCATCTTGTATGTCATAATTGCAGACAAAAATTTCAAGCAGCATGTTGGGATTCAGTATTATTTTTGTTGGTAGGCATAAGGCATTAGCATATCCCTACCTTTCATTGTATGTATCGTCTTCTTTGTCTATTGCATTGATAACAGTTACTTCATGTGGAATGAGCACCAGCATTTTTTTATTGTGTATTTCGACATCATTTTTTAAGTAAAAAGATATGGAAATAAGGGATCGTTTGGAGTTAGTCGAAAGCATTTATTATTAAGATATGTTATATCTTATTTTGTATGTAAGCATCTACAAATTTTGTTTAGAATTGAGATGAAAGTCTCATATTTTTGGTGCATGGTTTGTTACAATTGATAACATTTTACATTTTCTTGACAAAAAAATATGGAATTAGTTCACTATTAATTTTTAGATACTCAAAGATTAGACAATCATTCACAGGTTGAACTTGGCAAACGTCTTTGCAGAAGATCATCTCAACATTGCCAAAGTATATGGTTGGTAGGTGCATTATGTCACGTAATCATTTGTCGATGGAATATAACATTCCCTCTCCTATGAGTGAGACCTTGTCAATTATAACTATGCATAGTTCATTATAATGTTTGGATAATGCATTTGAACATTCTTGTTTAGTGGAATGGTAATAAAAATGCATAATGCAATGTCACTCCACCTGCATTGTATGCAACTTTTCCTGTGTATGCACGTACAAGGACTTTTGGTTTAAATGAATCACTATCAATTGACTGAGAGTAAATATGACTTAGAATTTTGTGTATGCATTTCATCGTAAAAGTCTTTCCTGTGCCTACACCTCTTGATAGCAATAGGTATAGTAGCTAGTTTTAATTTTTAATTTTTTTTAGGCAATGTCTTTAATAATTACTTATTGCTCTTCATTTAGCATACGTCTATTTTTATAGTACTTGGTGTTTTCAGAAATAAATGGATGGTGGAAAAATTCAAATGGTATAAAGCTTTGTTGGATCGATACAAAGTTTATCAATGGAAAATCCGTCTGTAGAGCATACTCCTATTACATGGCTCTTGTTTCAGTAGAATAAAATCTACTATCATATGTGTTCACAGTATCAAGTTCAATTTGACAAGAAACATGTTCTATGTTTCCCTAAGAAGTATTTATGTCAAAGTTGAACTTAGCCTCATTTGGATTTATGCTATTTACTTATGAAGCGTATACCTGTTGCCATGTTTGAAAACCTTGTTTTAAACTATCTTCATTGTTCTAAAATAACACATATAATAATAGTCATTCACGATAATAGTTTTCAATGTCAACATGTTTGTTGTAATTAATAAAACATATAACATGCCCTTTTTTGTTTTTAATGCCTTTCCATTTTTTTGGTACCCATAATCAAATTTAGCTAGGCAAACATGGTCAATGATTATAGGGTGCATAATGTAATAGTTTTTATAAGAGATTGACATATTAAATTTTTAGAATCGTCTACCTCATATCTAAGAAGAATTGTGGGTTTTAAGATAAACGCTCATTCATTAGGGCAAAATGTGTTTATGAAAGTGCATGTCCTTGAACAATGGTTCAATGGTAAAGGTAATACTAAGTGAATAACTTGTTGTGCAGACATTTATTGATATTTTAGCATTGTATTACCCAATTTACATAACATATGAATAACATCTATGGTTGATGTCGCATCTTGTTTATGTATTTTCTTGAAATCATGCATGGTTTTTGAATTTCCTTTTGTCATATGTGAGCTACAATATGTTGTTTTAGCATATGCATTTAAAATAAATTGTGCATCTATATAATCTTGCCATAAATACATGTTTTTTATAAAACTATTATTCCATGCTTGTGATGGTGTTTGTGCAAGGATAATGGTAGGTTATTCCATTGTGGCATGTATTGTTGCTAGGTACTGAGGTCTAGTTATGCTAAGGTCTTTTAAAAAGTATTGAAGATATTTGCAGTAGTGCATCAATTTATATGTAGCAGCATGTAGATTTTTTGATATTGCAATTGTGGCCTCATCTGTTATTTCATATGGTTCAAGTATTGTTGTTTGTTGCATCGACAATTGTGGAAAGTTGTATCTATAGTTTTTTTTCTTTTTTTCCTACAACTCTTAGTATGATGGTGTATGTGTAATTTTACCAAATCGTCTCCTAGAGTATCAATATTGAAAATTATGTATTTGTCTATGAAATATATGATTGTTAAATTGCTATCTTTTCCATATATCAGTGCATCTTTTATCCACAACAACCGATGGTCATGAACATTTCCTCCATGTTGAAAATTTGTTATACAAAATATAATCCATGATTTTACCCAAGAAAGATTCATCATCACATAACATTTTACTTAATGCATTGATGTGATGCCTATGATAGCATGTACATGTGACAGGATCTATTTTCATAAGGAAGGAAGCATCACTATGTTTGTTAAATCTGACAGGTCCAACATTTTTTTTTCCTATACTTCAAATATAATTATCTTAATGCATTTATCAATGGTTCCCAATGATGTTTAACGCTTGTAAAAGTCAAGAAGAATGTTGTTGGTCCTAATTACCGTATCATGGTAGAGACATTTTTTTAATACCTTACATGTAATCTGGTAAAATGCATATTTTTTTGAAATCTACATATCCAATTTTTTATTTCAGAAATTTTTCTAATTTAGCTTGTGTTTAACATATCTTACTAAAATCTTTCTACCTTTTAGTTATCCTTATCTAATTTCAAACCCACATAGTCTTCCCAACCTGATCTATGATCATTTTTATTGCTTTAAAAAATAAGTTGGTGAGGTTATATGCAAATCGATGATTGACAAGTAAAAGTTTCCATTGTGCTATTTTTTAGTATGTAAATCTTGATATAATATCCTCATCACAAGGATTACCGAAGAAAAGTGCTGGAAAATTCATTTCTTCAGTCATTTTCTTTGAAAATGCCAAGTGGATGATTGTCTTCAGTAGGCATACTTGTAACCATCTTGTCTTGTAATGCAACAATGGATGATGAGTCTATAAAACTATACACTAGGGTGTCATTAGAACAACTATTGTATGTGTCTAAAGACAAATTAATTAACATTATCTATGTTGAATTCAGTCACGTTGGCTAAATTATTACCATCTGCATTGACCATAACAATGTTAATTATGAATGGTTTCCAATCAGACCTAATTTAAACATTGTGAGTAGTATACAATTTTCTCATACACAATTCTTGCAATGCCTTCATAATAGTTGTGGCTGAATAACTCCTTGTTCATATGCACTTTTTAATTCTAATTATCTTTTTGGAGCTATAACGATTGTTGTTCTTTCATCTATTGGTCTTGGTAATGCCTTTTGAATTTTGTCAACATTTGATGGGACATTGATAATTAAACTTTTAAGTCCAGTTGTGGTTTGGGCCTAGGTCTCTTATCTATGCAAATGCTATTCTCAATGCAACGAGTCTTTCTTCAAGATCCAATAACAGAAGCACTATTTTTAACTATTTATTTTGTCTAGTATTAATAGGTGTTGCAAATTTGGGAAGTACACAGTTCTTCAACAATTAGTTTCAATTCACACAATTTTTTTCTTGCAAATGACTTTATTCTTTTCCATTAATTGTCGGCATGTGTATTTTTTAGTTTGATTAAAAAGTTTCATATTATGCTTGAAATGTAGTTGTTTGCACATAACACAAACAATTGTAGGAGTGTCATTATTATTATTTTTTTAAAGTTTTGATTACTCTTTTAATAGTATTTTTGATAACTTTGTTATCAGTTGGCCTTTTACGTGCAATCCTTAATGCTTGAAGCGAATTTCATTGCCTTTTTTTGGGTCGTGTGTCTATACAATCACTAAATCCTTTGACATGTTCTATAGTTTGTTCTTGCATTATCAATGGCTCATAGTGTACATGATTTGTGTTTGTTTGGAAAAAAATAATGTTGTATATGGCATTTGGTAGAGGACAACTATTATAGATTTTGACAATCTCTTGAGTTGTTGAAGAACATAGATGAGTTGTTACTTTTAATAAACATGAAATCCATTGAACAACAAAGTTGTTACCCTCTATCCCCCCATCATCACAGATCATAGCTAGCTTAACAGTATACCCTTGCCAATTTATAATAAGTATGTCTTTGATGACATTATCTGTTAGATCAACATCTAAGGAAGCATATGCATTTATGTCTCCTAAGACAAAAGCATTGAAAAAAGACTGTGTTATATAACATCGTAAAGACTATATGTCAAATGCATTATTTGTTAAATGACAAAAAAACATCGAATATGCTATCACCACAACGAGATGTGTCTTTTGACATTTTTTTTAATCCACACAATTGCATATTTACAGTATTTGCTTGCCAATAAGAAGAAAGCATAATACAAGTTGGAAACAAAGACATTTGTCTTGAGGGGCTTTGATAATTGTTTAATTTCTTATAATACAATGGCTCATAATGTCCATACACAAGGTTCTGATCATTATAACGAATGCAATATGGAGGTGAATGTAAGTTTTGGTTGAAGTGTAAGTATTGTTTCATGTTTTTTAAAGACCAAACACAAATAGGAATATTAAGCCATTTGGAGAGCCAATCTATGCAAAAATTATCACCCCATCGCCCATGTTCACCACTCAATGTATACGAAGTTGCTGAAATTTACATCCATTCAAAGTATATTGTAATGTCATATACATGATGCAATCTATATAATTGTTTAGGATCCAATTCTAGTTATAATGATCTTAGTGCATTTTGATCATTATTTTCCAAATAATACTAAAAAATGTTCTATAATTCCAACATGGAGCTCTATTGATGTGTATTGGTAATGTAATAAGACTTGAAAAGCATCAAACAAGCAGTTGCTGACATTGTATTTAAAGAGACAAGTTCTAAATAGGTTTACTCCATCCAAAGAAACATCTATGTCATTGAATCTGGTCTGGACCAATGACTTTTAGTCTTCTACATAAATGAATTGCTCATGACTTTGTATATTTTCCATTTCTTGATTTCTGGTCATGTACCTTGTTCTACAATGTTCAAAAAGCCATCATTGGAGATTTTCAAAAGAAATCATCTGTCTAACATAAGTGATTATAACATGGCACAAGGTTCTTTTATCAACAAAGGTCATCGAACATTAAATCAAAAAGGCACTATTGGACACTAGTATTTATAACCAAAAAAATAGGTTTTTTCTTCCCAGGGTCCTGGACCTCTTAATGGATGAAAGTCAATGGAGTAAATATAATAATTTATAGTTGCACAACTATTCAAAATTATTGCCAAAAGCCTCACCTATATTGTAATAAAATGCATGAATTAGCTATGAGCAAATATTGGTACAAAAGACAGAAAATAAAAATTACATATGCATTTCCTATTGACTATATTAATTTTATTTTATGCTAGCAAAAATTCCAGAATGAATGTTTGGTAAGTACAATGCATCGATTGTAGAAGAGCTTGTAAAGAATAATCTATGAACTAAATTCCAGATTGTCTCACAACTAACATTATGCATGTTTTGTTGGTTTATGCATATATACCGATTAGAAACCATAAACAAGGCTATCAACACAGTTAAGGGAAGTTGTAGCATTGTTAATGAACCAAATACTAAAAGGGATTTTTCAAATAGAAGCCATATATATTTTTTTAATTCTCTTCTAGAATACTTTGCCATAAGATGCTATAAAATTCTTCTGCTTTAAAATCTTATAAAATACTTTGCATTGAGATTATTTTTGCCTACTATACAATATACATTTTGAGCTATTTTTTTACCAACTCCTTAGATTGAACTCTAAAACATGCCATTCAGAAAAATCATTCATTTTAACCCTGATTGACTCCAATATGTTGTAATTTAAGTAAAACTGAAGTACAAAGTCAATCTCAAAAGGGAAATTTTGAGGACTAGTTATTGTAAAATGGCATTGTACAAAAGAAAAAAATCCTCCTATTACCAGAGAATATAAAAATGAAAGACTAATTAGCAACTCGATGTACATTTCAACAAAATAGTTTTACTAACACATTTTTTTGCAGAAGCCACCACTTTTAAACAAGGAGCTTGGATTGATATCAACATTAAACCACAACTATATATAAAAGGACCTCATAGTTGAGCCTTAATAAATCCATAAATCAGCTCAATGATATAACCATAGTAAAAGGTTGGTTTAAGTTAGATGGAAATGTTCCCACTTATAGAGGAACCCATACACTTAGATGATGATATAAATCATGTTCTTGTAGGATGGCATTGTAAGAAAAAAACAAATCCTTCTATTACTAGAGAATGTAAAAATGAAAGATTAATTAACAACTCGATTTACATTTCAACAAAATAGTTTTACTAACATATTATTTTGCATAAGGCACCACTCTTGAATAAGGAGTCTCAATTGCTATCAACATTAAACCACGACTACAAATAATAAGACCTCATAGTTGAGCCTTAATAAAGCCATAAATGAGTCGGATGATATAACCACAATTAAAGGTTGGTTTAAGTTGGATGGAAACGCTTCCCTTTATAGAGGAACCCATGCATTTAGATGATGATATAATTCCTGATAAACGAAAATAAAAACATAATAACTTAAAAAATTGAGGCAAATACATCATCTCAAACACAAATACTGTTGTGGTGTGGAGCTAAAAGCTTCAACTGCTTGCAGACACTAGAAGGAAGGATGCTGAAGAACCAGAGCCACCGACGTCGACAGTATGACCGACGTCGGTCAAGTGCAGTGGAGAAGGAGATCGGTGATGACAGGAAGTCGGCCGACGTCGGCAGCACCAGACCAGCAGGGACCGGCGTCGGTCGCCTGTGTATTTTCGGAACTGCTGTTGACGAACAGTCAGTTAGTTGAATCGAGTGTTTGCATGCTAAGGGGCTAATTTAAGTCGTGAGCTGTGTGTCTAATTTTAGTAGTTAGATTTCTATTTTTGTAAGCATGGGATCTTATTTATAGACCCATAAGGCATGTATTGTAATTATTCTAAGGCAAGTAAAAGCATTGAAGCTAGCAAGGTCAAGGAGATCTACAGGTGTAAGGTCAAGGAGATCAGCTGAAGCATTCAAGGAGGGATTGCAACTCAGGCTTTAGAGTTGTTATGTTGAGCAAGTGAGAGAGAGAAGAAGTTCTTGAGGTGTGGCAAGCCTTTGAGGTGGAGGAAGAAGTGGCATCTTCCTTATTGTATTTTCTTCTAGTAGTATTTAATACAAGAGTGTGTATTGTCTCTCAAATTCTTTGCTGTCTCAAGTTTCTAGCTACTTTATCATTCTGGTATAATTCCGTGTTTAATTGCATATAAGATAGTAATCAATTGTGCTCTAATTGGTAGAGCTACAGATCCCCTGACAAGTCGTATCAGAGCTACGGTTTGCAGGAAGCAGGGTATTGTTTTTTGATTACAGGTCATTCACAGGGTTTTTTGATTGAGTGGGAGTTTAGCAATGGCAGAAGAAAGCAGGCTACGAATGGAGAAATTTAACGGAAAGAATTATCAACATTGGAGGATGCAGATTGAGGACTATCTGTATCAGAAGGATTTGTACTTATCGTTGGGTGGGGTTGCATGCAAGCCCACAGATATGAAGGATGAAGAATGGAACGTTCTTGATCGGAAGGCTCTCGGTTCCATAAGGTTGAGCCTTGCATCGTCTGTGATTTCCAACTTATCACAGTGCAAGACAACGAAAGAGTTGATAAAGTCCTTGGCAAATTTATACGAAAAGCCCTCGGCTTCTAATAAGGTATACCTTATGAAGCAGCTATTTACTTTGCAAATGCAGGAAGGTGGATCGGTACATACTCATCTCAGTGATTTCCATGGTTTGGTAAACCAATTAGCTTCAGTCAATATTGTTTTTGATGATGAGGTAAAGGCTCTCTTGATTTTATGTTCTTTGCCTGAAAGTTGGGACGATATGGTTATGGCAGTAAGTAATTCTGCATCTGCTTCTAAAATCTTAAAAGTTGATGATGTTATGAGTGTGATCTTGAATGAGGAAATACGCAGGAGAAGCACAGGTGAATCATCAGGGAATGCTCTAAGTGCAGAAAGCAGGAAAAGGCAAAGGGAGAAGGTTGAGCAAGGGAAATCAAGGTCGGGAAGGAGATCCGAGTCCAAAGGTATTACCTGCTGGTTTTGTGGAAAGAAAGGACATACAAAGAAGGAGTGTTGGTTGAGAGATAAAGAGAATCAACATGCAGGTATGGAAGAAGCAAAGGATGCAAATATTGTGATGCAGGATGCTCTCATACTTTCTTCAGATAGTCAGGTAGGATCATGGATTTTAGATTCTGGTTCATCTTTTCATGCATCCCCAAACAGAGATTTGTTCTATGAGTATGAATAGGGAGATTTTGAAGTGCTCTATTTAGGGGATGGTACGCCTTATCAGATAGTTGGCAAAGGGAAAGTGCAGCTGAGATTGCAGATTGACAACACGTGGGTGTTGAAAGAGGTCATGCATGTTCCAATTATGAAGCAGAGTCTGATTTCTGTAGGAAGGTTGGGAGATGAGGGATGCACAATAACCCTCACAGTGGATTCTTGGAAGGTTACCAAGGGAGCACTTGTTCTAACAAGAGGTAAGAAAGTAGATACTCTTTATCTGTCTACTTGTATTACTGATTCTACTTCTGGTGTAGATTCGGAGATGTGGCCTAATAGGCTTGGTCACAAGAACAAGAAGAGAATGGAAGTTCTTGATTCAAAAGGTATGTGTTCAAATTTGGAAAGCATAAATACAGTTCATTGCAGAAAGAGGAAATTTGATGCTTTTGACAGGAACAAAGAAGCCTTGGTGTTTTTGGAGGAGATGAAGGACAGAGATCAGTCACAAGGGCTGAATAAGTCTGAGCAGGGCAGCATGGACAGAGGTTTGATCCAAGAAGAGCTCGCGAATAAAAATTTCATCACTTACAGGAACACACAGACATCGATGTCGATAGCTTGGCACCGATGTCAGTCATCCAGATATCGACATCGATCATGTGCAGTCAGTAGGGTCGGTAGGTCGGACAGGAGAAGTCCGACGTCGGTCCTTAGACACCGGCGTCGGCTAGGGAAACGATGTCGGTAGTCAGGATCAGTGCAGGGAACCGACATCGGTCGGAAGCAGACTAGGAGATGGCCTAGATTGGTCACTGGAACGGATGTTGGGTGAATTACTAAGTCTCAAACACCCATGTGGAGGTCAGGAAAGGTATGTGAACCTCATATTCGTTGTTCACCTTCTTTATATTGCTTACTGATAGTCACGAACTAGGAAGATGGAAGAAGCAATGCAGGTAGAATCCAAAAACAGTGGGAGCTTGGCATGGATGAGGAGTGTGAGTCCTTGGAGAACCAAACAGGTATTTGTTGGTAGTGTTGTCAGCTAGAAGGAAGCACTGGATAGAGGGATGGATTCCCGTCTTAGAGAAGAGAGTGGATGGATACATGAGACAGAAGGCTATGGTATATGGTCTTGATTATGCTGCTGAACAATGGAGGTTTGACCATTGTATTTTATCTTTACCAGGTTGGATAATATTAGCTACATTATCCTGTTACTGTATTGTGTTACTTGTTGCAGGGTTTCATATACAGGGAGTTTTCTGAGCTAAGGGTAGAGTTGGTTCAGAAGTGTGCCATGGAGAATTTGGGAGCAGCAAAATTTTTTTGGCATAAGATACAGGTATTGCATCACAGGTTTGCGTGGTGGTTGGTCTTCAAGAGTGACATTGAAGAGGGATACAGAGCCTAAGGAACAAAATAGATGGTGTACAGGTACAGGTAAAAGTTGCAGCTGTTTATCTCCAAGTGGGAGATTGTTGTGGTGTGGAGCTAAAAGCTTCAACTGCTTGCAGACACTAGAAGGAAGGATGTTGAAGAACCAGAGCCACCGGTGTCGGCAGTATGACCGACGTCGGTCAAGTGCAGTAGAGAAGGAGACCGGCGATGGCAGGAAGTCGGCCGACGTCGGCAGCACCAGACCAGCAGGGACCGGCGTCGGTCGCCTGTGTATTTTCGGAACTGCTGTTGACGAACAGTCAGTTAGTTGAACCGAGTGTTTACATGCTAAGGGGCTAATTTAAGTCGCGAGCTGTGTGTCCAATTTTAGTAGTTAGATTTCTATTTTTGTAAGCATGGGATCTTATTTATAGACCCATAAGGCATGTATTGTAATTATTCTAAGGCAAGTAAAAGCATTGAAGCTAGCAAGGTCAAGGAGTTCTACATGTGTAAGGTCAAGGAGATCAGTTGAAGCATTCAAGGAGGGATAGCAACTCAGGGTTTAGAGTTGTTGTGTTGAGCAAGTGAGAGAGAGAAGAAGTTCTTGAGGTGTGGCAAGCCTTTGAGCTGGAGGAAGAAGTGGCATCTTCCTTATTGTATTTTCTTCTAGTAGTATTTAATACAAGAGTGTGTATTGTCTCTCAAATTCTTTGCTGTCTCAAGTTTCTAGCTACTTTATCATTCCGGTATAATTCCGTGTTTAATTGCATATAAGATAGTAATCAATTGTGCTTTAATTGGTAGAGCTACAGATCCCCTGACAAATACACTATGAGGAATAATATGACTTTGCTTCTTCTTTTGCATAGGCTCAGTTTGAGTGCCAAACTGCTACAAATCCCAAGTATGGATGTAGTTGAGTTTCTAGGCCAGCAAGGTGAGCAACCAAATATTATGTGTTATAATTCCTACATATATGAAATTAGGTGAGATAAATTTTGTTATCAAATTAAAAAAATCAAAATTACTCTAGATAACTACCTTTACAGAAAACCAAATTTCCTTACATATAAATATGCTAATAATCAATTGTCTAGAATTCATTAAAAAAGCAACAAAGTAGAGTTTGACTTGAGTCTCGAATAACGCTAGGTGAATAAAGAACTCATCAATCTAAGTTTTGAGATTGTTAAGTTCAACGAAGTCTGAGTATAATAAAAATTAAGGTACCCTCAACATTAGAAAAAAAGAGCTAGCATAAGAAGTCAACATCAAAATCCAAGTAAGCCAAAGTCCCATTTTATTTTGCACTAAATCTGAAGGGTGCTGAAAGCATATCCAAAGTTAGAAGGACAGAATAAATATGTGGACATTAGATAAAATCCTAACACATTTATCTTAAGAACTAGAATGTTCTAGCTCTAATAACTAAGATTGAGCCTAGTGTAAATGCACTTGGCTAGGTCTAACTCATGCAACTTGGAATGTTTTTGTCTTCATTAAAAACCATGCATGTTACCTTTGCAAAAGCTCCACATATTCTTAGGCACGAAAAAGGAAGCCCTCATACCTTAATTACGATCTTATAATCCCATAAACTACTTATATCTGGTAAACATTATTATTACTTTTTTTTTCATTCATTAAAGGAACCATATAATGCATATTGCATTTGAATAACTGCTTTTTCTTCCTGGGTATTCTATGGGCGTACCTTCTCCTTTTGGTATCGATGCCCTACAAATAAACAAAAATGTTACTCTTCTTGTTAGACTTCTTCAGATGCTACCCAACTTGAACTAGAATTCAAAACTTGACGAAGCGGAATCTGTACGCCTGTATGTGTATCAATCCTATGCTCTGCATGCTAATTCGACTTCTCACCTCTGCCACTTGTCTCGAACACCATCTGATGTTAAAGACATTTCCCACTCCTATTCTAACATAATAATAAACATTTCAATTCAAAGCCAAAACAATTGTGCTGCTATGGAGCTTATTTGATGGTCATCTCACTTTCTGAGGCTTGTTTATTTTTCACATTCAGGTATGTAACATTGCTCCAGTAGATTTTAAATTAGCTTTTGGAAGATGGGTTTTATTGTAATTGGATTAAATCCTGTTATTTGTTTTCTAATTCAAATGGGTGTTGTTAAATCGGAGTAAATCCTTGTTTGTTTTCTAATTCAAATGGGTGTTATTAAATTGGAGTAAATCCCCTCTTTTGTTTTCTAATTCAAATGGGTGTAGGTAATATTGGAGTAAATCCTTTATTTTGTTTTCTAGGTGTGGTTAACATCGGAATAAATCTTCTATTTTGTTTTCTAATTTAAATAATTGTCATTGAATTTTGAGTAAATCGTATATTTTGTTAAAACTGGACCGAATGTGCCTTCTTGTTTCCTACTACAAATGGGTGTTGATAAAGTTGGAGAAAATCCTCCATTTAGTTTTCTAAATTCAAATGGGCACCCGTTACAGTTGGAATAAATCCTCTATTTGTTTTTCTAATTTAAATGGATGTCGTTAAAATTGGAGTAAATCCTCAATTTTATTTACTAATTTAAAGGGGTGTTGTTCAAATTGGAGCAAATCCTCTATTTTATTTCCCAATTCAAATTAATGCTCTCCTATACCCTCCTGTTACTGTGCGTGATCTGGGTTTTCAATTTCAGTAATAGTTATAGTATGTGTGCATCTGTGGAATTTGCTGGCTGTTTGTCGGGGTTTTTTAGGACCATCGGTCCATTTGGGTAGTCTGTCACCACTCAGAAAAACAGAAGGTTTGAACTGTGTTCTTCATTATTGCAAAATTGATTACACTTTGAGATTATGCGTTGTCAACTTGTTATTTAGGATTTTAGGCTAGGCTAGACAGAAGAAAGAAAGAAAGAAATTATATTATTGTCCACGAATGACCAAAAGTAGGTCAATGGGATTCCAGAATACACACAATTACAACAGAAAGTGCTAGGGTAAAAGGTACTCTAGGAACAATCACAAACTAAATAAAAGAAGAAGAACAAAAGCACCATAAATGCATTTGTACATCTTCCAATGGCATTTGATACAGTGCAGTGCTATGTGGACGTAATTGTGGGCCACATGGGAACAATATCCGTAGCCGTAAAAGTGATCCACATCAATGGTACAAATTTTTATCTAGAAGTATGTAGAAAACAGATGTAGGCCATTTTGAAGGCTAGGCAAATTGCTCCAAGCGATGGGCTTCAAACTTGTTATCACCCAATAGGCTTGTGGAAGTATTCCTATGGACTTACTGGTCATAATTGTCAGGTATGTAAAGCACAAGCAGCAAGAAGGAGTGCTAAGGCAAATAGGAAAGACAGAAAAACTAAGATCCACAAATGACCAAAGTAGGTCAATGGGACTCAAAAGTACAACAAGGTACAATCACAAGTAGGAGTGGTAAGAGGGAAACTCTGTTAGGTATTATGAGAGGTACGCCAATATGTTAATTTGTTAGGAAAATAGGAAACACAAAACAACTAAGATCCACAAATGACCAAAGTAGGTCAATGGGATGCAAAAGCACGATAAGGTACAATAGCAAGTGGGAGTGCTAAGAGGGAAACTCTGATGCAAAAGCACAATAAGGTACAATAACAAGTGGGAGTGGTAAGAGGGAAACTCTGATGGGTATATTGATATATTATTTTTGCTATGCAAATAGGAGAACTCAAGCACAATTTTTTGTAATCCTAGAGGCCAGGTCTGGGGGGTTTCTTCCTTCACAATTCATCCATGACTTGTACTTGACCTCATCTGGGGGTTGCATGCTTAATCACATAATGGTTATAATTAGCAGAGAAGCAAACCCAATGGGGTTTGGATCCAGGTCATCATCATAGCAATCAATTGCTCTTTACCATTAGACCATGGTCCATTGGACTGACTGCTTTGATATACCAAATTTGTTTCTGCCTAGATTTTTGTCGAGTGGGTTGTCCTTTGTATGCAAGGAAAACTACACGTCTTATCTCACACACTTGACTTCCCAAGGATCGGTTGGGACAGCCAAAAATTCACAAAAAATAGACATCAAGGATTTTGTTGGTTGGGCAGTTGGTGTGGTTGGCTTGGTTAGCTTCTTGTTGTTGTTGTTGGAGTTGTCTTTGCTTATGGGCTCTTTGTTTGTAGAATTGCTCAGCTTCTTTGTAATCTACATTGAGAGACTGAAAATGGGGAACTAAGAGGTGAGGAAATGCTAGGGATTGGAGAACAAGCTGGCAAAGTTGTTGGTCAACGATGTTTTGGTTTGAGGCTGCAAGACCAGGTTGCAGAACATGGGGGATCCTCCCAGATCTGAGTGGCTGGTACTGAGCGGGGATAGTTATGAAATGACCAGTAAGAAAGAGGAACAGGAAGTGGAATAAGAGTGCACACTTTAGGAAACTTCGAGAACATGCTAGAGCCAAAAAAGTATAGACTAGGAGCAAGGAAGAATAGGAAGAGTAGCTTGTGCTCAAAGTAGCATGTGCTTCTTCAAATCTAATCTAAATGCTTGAAAAGTAAAGTCTAAACTAATGCAGACAGCCAACAAATATAATAACACTTCTTAAACTGCCCAAACAAGCGTTCAGGAAAGTAAATGGAAGCAACAAACAAGATCTCTAAGTTCTAAAGTAAACAATGAAATGGAAACAAGCAAGGTGTGTGATATAAGCTAACCTAGGTTCGTTCAAAGAACCCACAAGGCCTAAGTCTAATTGCAAAATTTGAAAACTGACAAAAAAGGATGCAGAAACACACCTTGATCTTTTAATTTTTATTTTCATGTGTTTTTATAGCAAATCCAAATAAATGTAAAGTGCAGCAAGTTAGCTGAAGATTACTCTATAATCTCAGTGTAATCTCCAGAAACAAAACAGAATGTCTAAGAATATAATGTTGGAGATAACACTATTGCAGATAGAGAGCAGCTAGGTTACACAAGATTGATAAAACGAGTATGCAAGCTATACAATGACAAAGTGTGCAAAGTATCAATAATATTATTTGCTAAGAATGGTTCTAATGTGATGCAATTCAACTATGAAATGCAGGGAGAGCATACGGAGTGACTCAAGGAAGTCCTAAAATGTTTAAAAAGTGCAAGATACAATCTAGATATGCTTTAAGCTTTAAGCTCTAATTAAACAAAGAAAATCCTGACCCGTCAAGCACAAAATGACAAACCAAGGCTGATATAGAAAGGTTGAAGCACAGCGTCCTTATAAATGTGACCTCCAGGAAGTGCATGTTGCATATACATCACATGAGAGACACAGAACCAATGAATCACACTAAAAACAACTGTCCTAAGCTAATCTAAATCTGCAACTAAAGCTCTAAAAGGAAGTATGGGGTTGTGTATCTCAAGGAAGACTGAATGGGATGCTACTCATGATGTTTTGTATCCACACGACCTCTAAAACCTGCATATAAATAGACAAAGGAAGACATTTGAATTTGTTGGGCAAAACCTGAAGGACCTGGAAGGGAAAATGAGTGCCAAAGGCGTCCATGACTCTTCATCATCTGTTATTGACTTTGGTTTTCCTTTACAAGCAAAGGTGGTGACAATGCCAGGAGTAGCAGGGTGGAACCGCCATGCCACAAACGTAACCTCCAGGGCAGTTAAGAAACCACCACCATGATGATTGTGTTCGAGTCATGGTGGTTACGGAACTGCCCTCTAGTTTTGTTTTTTAAAAGGAAAATAAAGGGAGAAAAGACTTTGAAACATGGAAAACTAGGGAAAGCTCGGGACACTAAAAAGGGGCCAGGACAAGCTTAAGGAATATAATTAGTTGAACTGGGAGCAAACGATAGAAAACAAGCAGCTGATCAGGGCTGAACATGGTGTTGAAATGTGCTTTGTAATGAGGTCTATAAGTCATCAGCATACATAAATGTGGCACTGCAAAACCTGTTGGGTGCCTAGATACTCTGATCTGTAATCTACGTGGGTATTCCATCACATGATTCATCAAATTTAATTTACTTTCTTTGTAAGTTGTTCCCAAGTTCTATGCCATTCAAACAACACTCAAATGTTTAAACTTGATCTGAGTTCTCAATAAACTTTATGCTTCTACTTCAATCTTGTTGACATCCTGATTTTTGAGACCCATCAGGAGGGTTTTTGACAGATGACGTCAAATTTGGTACCAAACGTTTAGTGAATAGCAAGGCAAAGTTGTTGACGGTTAGCAGATTGTGATACAAAGATAGGAAGTCACATCATTTTGCCTCATATTAAGCAAGTGGATGGGCAAGGTTTCCTGAAAATGTGGACTGAAAATTTAATCATTCCCATTTTTAAGTTTGGTAATCAAAATGACCCCTCAAATTTTCAGACTGTCATAATTATTCCTCTTTAGAAAAAACATAATATATACATTTAGAAAATAAAATTAGCAATTGGATTAAGGAAAAAGGTAAACAGCAAATAAAGGTCTAGCTGGTTTTTGGATTCAGCACATTACAATTAACAACATGGTCACCCTAAAAGCTATTACTAAGGACTGTAAAAACAACGGAGGCCTTTGTTTTATTGACTTTAAGAAATATTTTCATACTCTTCCTACATCAAAGCATGTGGAAGAGGTAGAAGAACAAGACGTTCCCATAGAAATTAGAGATGCATTGATAAGACTTTATGAGAAGGTACTTGTTAAACTCAAATAAAAAACGATTGGTTGTAGGAAATGAGTTGTTATCCTTTGGAATAGGAGTTATTTATTGGTATTCAGGAAGGATTCCCATGCCTAGATCTGAATGGGCGCTCATATTATTTGGATGTTTAAGACAATTTTTTTTTTGATGAGGTATGGCTATAATTTTCCCTGCTTTTCATCTATATTATTTCACTGCCAGCGCCTACTCTGTGAATGGTGTGATCTCGCAGGTAGAATTTAAATTGCTATTCCACATGTCAAACATTTGGTTTCAAAGTATTGGTGTGGTTCCATTCAGCCATCTCAAAGCTGAATTAGTCTGGTTTGCAAGAGTATTCTTAGGCTATGGTGTCCTATGAAGAATTAGGGAAAATTTGAGAGTATGAAACCAGACTTTGTCCATTTATTTTGCTTCCTTAAACTAAACATGAGTGTTTGCTGTGATTCTGTATATGCATTTAGGTCAATGGCCTTGATTGTTTGTTAGGTCCTATTCTCTTTCTTTGTTCATGCCTTGGAGTCAACAAAAAGAATTCATTGTGATCGTTTTCAGGGATTTGTTATACCAGCAGCTTCTTAGTTTTGCCTTCCTTTTCTATCAGATTTTTTGAAATGATGGCACATCTCCAGAATTTTCTCCCATGTTCAGGAAATAGCATACAAAATTACAACTGCTTTATCAAAAAGTCTATGTAGCACCAATCTATCTTTAATTTCAGTCAGAGTACATCAAATATTTTTCAGTTTATATTTGGACTTCATATGGATGACTAAAACTTTCTTTATAACTAGCAGGTTTTGAGCTTTTCCACAATGGATCAGGTTTCTATAAGTGCAAGCCAGTTCCACGCACTAACAGCACAAAATGTCAAAATAGTTCAACCAGGTTTAGTATCTTGGCCCTCAGTTTGCATCCATATGAAGTTTGACAATGTGATTCATCTTTTCTTGCCATATGCATTTGAAATATAATATTAATTTGAAAGTTTGTAGGCCATAGATTTATTTATTCTCACTAGAGTTCTTGTTGAATTCAAGCTTTCGGTTCTATGCTTGCTATAACAGTCAGTTGCTTCTTTCGCATGGGAAGAGTTTACTGTATAAACTTAAAAATGAAAAGGTTGAAATGCTTCTTGATATCTTTGGTGACATTATTAGCAATGGATTGTTAATGTATTTTAGATAATTACTATATCTGTAGCTCATAGTAAAAAATGGTTATCCTCCACGTTAAAATCCATTGCTCAGTTCGAGTTTACTCAATCCCAAGAAAGCCTAGAATGAAAAAGAAGGCGGTGAAGGGAGCTAAGCATTACCGTCTAAACTTCTATTTAATTTAGTTTATTGATGCCTTTGTATGGTGGAACTTTAAAAACTCCAGTTTTGTTACTAACATGCTTTTTAGCTGATGCTATTTTTATAATAGGTTGAGATAAATATAACTACAAAACTAAACCATTTTTATGCTCCTAAATCCAAAATTATATCAAATTTAAGAAGCTTTGAGAAAGAAACTACTTAAAACAGTTATTTAGAAAGCAGGGTTTTATTACAATATGTTATTATCACAGGCCTCAGTAAGATTAATAAAAGGAAGAAATGCAAAATCCTTTTCCACCTGTATCTACAACTCAGATGAAAGAGGATCATTAGGCTCAACTTCAGCAAGAAAGAGTTGGCAAAATTTGTACGTCTTCATCCTGGATGTTAATAGTTCTCCAAACCTTCTCGTCATCATCTGGCTGACTATCATCATCAATCAAATCAGAAACATGATGGACAGGAGGATCACCCTACCTTGCACAGAGTAGAAGGCTCTTTGACTTGCCGCTTCCAACCAAAATCAGATGTAAGAGGTGAAGGCCAGCCACCATTATCATAATGACTAGGAGAAGCTGCTGCCTGAGTGTTTTCCCTATGGGCAGAAGGTTGCTGAGTAGGAGTCTGTCTCAACATTTGTCTTCTACCCCGTATCCATCAATATGATGTCCTTGAGGCCTCTAATATCTTGTTTTCAAAAACCCTTCAAATCATCTATATGTGCACATGTAGTTTTAGAGGCACCTACAAAAAAAGGACATAAAAAATGACTTTTGCATGGAAGTTATGTGAGTCCTAGTTCCTTTTGCTTAGAAATTTCTTCATTTCAGTTAGACTATTAATTTTACTTGTGTGTTTAAATCATTTCAAGATGACCTCCACGAATAGTCATTACTCCCAATGACATTTTTCTGCACGTATTTTTGGTAATAATCACAAGGCAAGGGGACCCACTTAGCACACAAGCACTATAAGCATCTATTAGGAGGAGGAACCATGAATATAATCGTTTGCTTTGGGATTCTCACCCTCTAGCCTCTTTCCAAATTGGAAAAGTTTTTGGAGCATGTAATTCGTTATAAGTTACCTTTGTCTCATAATTATTACCAACGTGGGATTAACCCAATTACAACGTAGTCATGTATTTGTGTTAAGTAATTGAAGGCTTCCATGAGCGATTTAATTAGATTTTTATTTTTTGTGGGATTTTTCTTGTGTGTGTTTAAGTCATCTCAAGACGACCTCCATGAGCAGTAATTACAGCTCCCGAGTCCTTGATACTCTGCCTCTCTAGAAGAAAGGGGTATGTCATGCTGCTTCTTGCTAGACCAAACAATAGGACCTGAGCAAAGATGGAAAACATAGCCTGAAATGGATTTGTGATCATTGATATTGCCTTCCCAATTGAAGTTAGTAGAGCCTACTCAATGTGTAGGACTTGCTGAATAATGAATGCCATATGTATGAGTGCCCCTGATATAGCAGAGAATCCACCTAGCAACTTACCAATGAAGCTTATGAGGTGCTTGCATAAAACTAGAAACCAAGCCAACGATAAAAAAGATATCAAGGCGGTTGTGAGTAGAGTAAACAAGACTGCCAATTAGGTGCCTATACAAAGTAGCATCAACCATGGTGTGGAGCACTTGGTTGTGAGCTTTACTCAAGATAAAAATGGCGTAGGTGTAGGTTTACAAATAGTCATGTGAAATCTGTCCAAGAGATCTAATGCATAATTGGACCGAGAAAGAAATATCTCAGTCAAAGTGAGTGATCTCTAAACCAAAGAAGTAGTGTAAAATGTCCAAGTCTTGCATCTAAAACTGCTGTTAAAGGGAAGACTTAACATCTTGAAGAAGTGAAGATGATCTACTTGTGAGAATGAGATCATCCACATAAGAAAAAACTAGGAGAAGCTTATCATGATGTTGCGGAATGTAGACAGTGGGTTGGAATGACAACGATAGAATCCTAATGATAGAAGGACAGAGTCCAACTTCTCATACCAGGCTTAAGGTTATAAAGGGATCCCTTCAATTGACATACAAGCGAGGAATCTTGGACAAATCTAGGAGGCTGCTCCTTATAGATCTCCTCATGAAGATCATGGTGAAGAAAAACACTCTTCACATCCATCTGATGCACTGTCCATCTCTAAGATGCGGCAATAGAAAATACATGGCGAATGGAGTTCATTTTACCGATTGGGGCAGAATTCTCAGAATGATCAATGCCTTCTACTTGGTAAAATCCTTTTGCGACCAGTTGTGCCTTATGTTTATCTATTTGATTTGATAAATTCATCTATCTACATCTGCTGCTTATTTGGTTCAATAAATCCATCTATAATGAACCAACTTTCTTCCTTTCGGAAGAGATACTTAGTCCCAAGTATTGTTCTTCATAAGAAAACTATACTCGTTTTCCATGATTGTGTCCCACTTTGAAGTGCCACTCGCCTCATTGAAGGACTGAGGATCTGAAGCTATCGCTACATATGCATGAGGGAACTCACTGTAATCTGCAAGTGTAGTCTATAAGAGTCTAGTCTAGTCTAGTATAGCCCGTATCGGTATTGCAATCCGTTCCGTTTGTTTTATTTTAGATTCATCGATCTCTCTCCCATGACGACTAGGAACAAACAAATAAGAATAAGATTTGTTAATTCCACTTCGAATGCTGAGTATCAGTAGGATCACTACAAAGAGATCCAATTGCTTCTTATGTCTTCCGAACCCATTGAGGAATGGACTGAGACGCAAGGGTAGATGGTGGAGGAGCAGCCTCATCATCACGAGGTGTATCATCCTCAATAGCACTGCTAGAAGTGTAAGCCATATAAAAATGGAAGAAGAGATGGGAATAGATGATGCGACATGTGGAGGATGTTCATCAAAGCAAATACTTATACAAATGATCAACTTGTGTGTATCTGGATGGAGGAGTCTGTAGCCTTTGATATCATCGATATATCCCACAAAGATGCGAGGCTTGCTCTGAGGTTTTAGAGCCTTGTGTTTGGTTTTAAGAATGTGTGCTTATGCCACACATCCAAAGACTCTCTAGTGCCTTATAGAAGGTTTCCTGCCACTCCAAGCTTCTTAAGGTGTCATGCCCTTGATTGCTTTGTGTGGAATATGATTCTAACTATAATTTGTAAAATTAATTGTTTCAGCCCAAAATTTAGGAGAGAGACCTTGAGACGGAATCATACAATTGGCCATTTCTTTGAGTGTGCAATACTTTCTTTCAACAATGCCATTCTGTTGCAGACTAAATGGAACTATATATTGTAGTTGGATGCCATGAGTGGCACAGAAGTCTTAAAATTAAGAATTCAGATATTCTATTTCATTGTCTGTCCACAAACATTTTGATGTACTTCCCATATTGTTTTTCAACAAAGGCCTTGATTCAACAAAAGTGAAAATAGCCTAACTTTTTGGCTTCAAGAAATATACCCCAAGTATGTATAGAAGAGTCATCAATGAAGGTGAACACATGGGCTTGTTCAAAAGAGAGCAATGGAAAAGGGGCTGTATATCATTGTGAACAAGTTAAAGAACCTCAATTACTCGTCATGCTTTCCTTTTCACACAGTTGTCATCAGGATGGTTACCAAGAATACATCTTGGATAGACACCATCAAAAACTTAATGGAAGGAAGACTAGTGACCATGTTGTGCTGATGAGGCTGTTGAAAATAACGGTAGTTCAATTGGTTATACTGTTCATGCCATAACTTACTGGATTTGTCTGTGTGAGTAAGTAATACATAGGAAAAAGAATCATGCACAAAATAAGAAAATGTATAAAAGCGTGCATGGTGACTGCCTTTCCCACCGCAATGATCTAAGAAGGATCATTGTGCTATTGAATGATGGCTGAATCAAGGGTAATCTCAACTATCTTTCCTACTTGAGTGATTTGAGAAACTAAATTAGGTTTGTTGAGAGAGAAGGCACATGAAAAATGTTGTTGAAAGTGCCATCAGGGATCTCAATAGATCATTGTCCCTAAATATTTAGAGAAGAGTTATCCACAAAGATCTATTGTGTAGTAAAACTTAAAAGTATCAAGAGAAGAAAACAAATCTGCAAATTGAGCCATGTGGTAAGCGGCTTTAGAGTCAAATATGCATTCAATATTTGATGATAAATCAACAACAATGGCAAAGAGGGCTATATTGCCTTGCCCTTGGCAAAAGAGGAAGTCGTCGATGAAACATTGATTTTGTGCTTCTTCATTTCTTCATTAAGAATAGTAAGTTTTGTAAAACATTTAGATTCAGGATGTCCATTTACTCCACAAGAATTACACTTTGTCACATGGGCATTTTTTTTTCTGGAAGCATTAGATGAGGAAGAATAATTGTGTTTATGTGATTATGCCTTTGGACCTTGATTCCGTTGTTTCGGAGGTGCTTTAGTAGTCTTAGCTTGGTTTGAAATAAGAGCATGTCATTTTTTTGATTTTGAAATAATGTGCATTTGGATGAACCTATGTTGCTCATGAGTCAACCTTTTGGCAAACTCATTAAATGTGGGCATTTTGAAATTAGCACACGAAGAATCTTGGTTGGAGTAGAAGTTGGTTTTAAAAACAGAGTAGTTATCATCTAGTTTGGACAATACTTGATTTATAAATTGCCCATATTTTTTTGTAATATTACAGACTACAGTTTTAAAGTTGTAGCCTTACGGAGTTGATTTTGGAAATATAGTCCTGATTGTTATCAACGTTAGTTGGATTAAGAGAAATAGGCTCTCTGTTGAGTTGACATCTAATTTTATCATGTTTTTCATACATTTCATTTAGATTTTTCCATGCTGCATGTGTGTAGTTAAAGACTTTGTGAAATAATAGCTTAGTGAATATAGACAAACATATGAGACCAACGGCCTCGTCGCCTATTATATCATACGGGCTTCTCAATAGTCAAGGTAGGTTCTAATTTTGTGCCTGTTGTGACTCTATATAAACCTTTAATTTTTAGTATATTAATCATTTTATCTTCAGGTGTAGTAGTTATATGGAGTGTGGATTGGTAAACTATCAATGATAGTAAGCAAATGACAATGCTAAAATAATAGACACACAAGCATAAGAAACATAAGCCACAATTGTGCTTGATGTTGCACACACGAAGAATAAGGCACTAAAAAAGAACATTGGCACAAACCTCAATTGTGCTAGAAAGACAAGTACCCCCTCCAAAAGGTACTTTGTACTTAGTGCGAGTACAATAGAATCCCCCCCCCAAATTTTAAAAAAAAAAAAAAAAATTGCTTATAAGGGTGTAGTTGGTTTTACGATGATTTCTGCAATTTTTAAACAATATTGTGAATCAAGAAAACAAAAAAAAAATTTCTTTCTTGTACAATACAAGATTCATCTGACAACATTTTTGAATTTTATTCATAAAATCGCACAATTCAAAATAGGGCACCTGTAAATGTGCCTCAGGTGCAGAGATATGCCTAGTTGAAGTTTTGTGTAGAATGTGGGCCAAGCATGCCAACGAGCAGAAAAATCCATGTGTGCAGGGTGTTACCCCTTGTCGTATCGGCTCCACCCTTTGCTTTTCGACAATGCTCAGAAAAGTTCCTTGATGCAAAAAACAAAGACCCAAAAAATACCATTATATGAAAAAGAGCCCCCCTTCTCCCACCCCAAAATATTCACTTGAAAATTCACCCCCCTTTATAAAGATATTACTTATCTTTTTAAAAAATAAAGTCGTTAAAAACTTTTTATAAAAAATCTTGTTTTAAATGGGGATGAGTCGACCCCTAGACCTATTTAAAAACAAAACTCGGGTAAAATTTTCAACCATCCACCATACCTTACAAACACTCATGTATTTAAATAGTCAAAAATTGCATTTTGTCGTGATTCTTTTTTGCAAAAGGCGAATTATAAAAGGTTTTGGTCATTTGATTTGAACCATGCACCTTTTTAGAAAAGCCTTAACAATGCTCTCATAGCCTTATAGGTCCACATGGTCATTCACAATCACAGTTTGACATGAAGCAAGATTTTTGATTAAAGTAAAAAAAAGTCAGTGTTAAAAAAACTTTGTGACGAGTTGAACTGTGGATCTCCTCAAATACAATCAGTTTAGCAAAAGGGTCATATCTGCATTGTTCGTCAATCAAACATGATTATAAATTATGCAAATTGTGTTTTGATGTGAATTTTATACAAAAAGCGAATTAAAAAACATTCTATTGTAATAGCTGGCCGACTATTGTGGACTGCACAGTAGTAATGTGGCTGTGAGGGACATGGAGCAGCTGGGTCGACGTGTTGATGGGGGAGTGTAGTGGGAATGTGGGCTATAGTGGGGTAGGACATGGATTGCTGTGGGATGGCACAGGGGAGAGTGAAGGTGTTGGTTGTCAAGCCGCGTGGGCAGCCGGATATTTGGGGCAGCGCTGAAGCTTTGATAAGCTTTAAAAAAAAAAACAGGGCCGATTTGTTTTTGACTTTGCTTGTTTGTTTTTGAATGTTTGATTATTTTTTTCTATTCGTTTTATTTTGAATTTTGATTTGAAAAACTTTAAGAACCCCTTAATACTTTTAGAAAGATCCCCTGCCTCCCCCCCAACTCACTCAAAGTCCTTTTTAATTTATTTTGTTTTAAATAAATATTTTAATATTAAAAAAGCCTGCCATTCTAATTTTTTTTTTATATAATTTGTTTTTTTAATATTTCAAAAGAGCCTCCCCTCTGGGTTAATTTTTTTGATATTTTTTTAATATAAACCAAAAAGAACAAAATATCGACCTAAACTATCAAAAGCCTCCTTATTTTTAAATCCCAGAACAAAAAAAAATTACTTTTTTTGGTTAAATGTCTAGATTGGATTCAAACAAAAGAAGATGAACTCAAAGGGTGTTGAAAAACACCTATTCCCTCTCTCTGAGTCACTAACTTGATGGAGAATGCAACATGGTGATCTGATACCATATAAGCGTTTTGAAACCTGTTGGAGCTAAGGGAAAACCACAAGATCCTTGTACTCTTCAAAAACAACCTAAGATCTCACTCTGCATCAAACCATACAAAAATTGAATACATCCTTTTATTATGCTAATCTCCAACATTCTGAAATGTGGAAGCAAGACTGTCTTTAATGGGAAAGGCTAGCCCTCATAAATGTTGTTGGCTGGCCTACAATATTAAATGAGAGTGGTTGTCTAAAGTCCATGTAATTAAAAAACTGATGTGAAGTGAGTGGCCAACATGTCCCATGTAAATGTGCAACTTGGTCTTTCTAGAAGTGCAAGTTGCACATCTCATTTTATTAATTTCTAAAATGCAAATATGCTAACTTACCTATGTAAGCTTAAGTAATATTGTGTTATAACTAGATACACCAACATCGAAAAGGATGTTGAAGAACTACTACCTATTAGGTTATTAGAGGCGTTGAAAATGAGAGTAACAAATATTTGATTATTTAGCCAAAGGTATTTGTTTGTTTATTTACATTATGTTTTGGTTTGTTGTTAGTATTTAGTGTGAGTTGGTTAACGGGAATCAATTGGATCCCGTAATCACCTGTAAAAACTTGATAAGCTTTTACTGTCCTTGTAAATAATGATCCGAAATAATACAATCTTATATTTTTATGAAAGCTTTGTTAACAATGTAGTTTCTCAGCGTTCCTCCATTGCCCCTGGAGCCAAGAGTGGTATCAAAGCCATGTAGAAGGATAAAGGAGGGTTGAAGAGTCTGGTGTAATCTTCTTCAATTTTACAGTGCTTCAAGACAATGCTCTACTGAATTGTATGGTTTTTGCATCGCATTGGGTATGATCTTTTGGGTTAAATAATTTATAAATAAATTCATCTACTAAGAAAAAGCATTCAGCATTTCCTAACGGATATTTTTGTTATCATTTGTAAGGATTTATTTTGGAAGCTAAATTTGTATATAGCCATAAGTGTTTGTTGTAATTTACTAGTGGCAACCTCTGCAAAGAGAGACATGTGTACGACGTTTGATGTATGGCACAATAAACATTCCAAAGAAGGCAATGCATTTGATTCACATTCAAAATAAAAGAGGCAACGCATTTGATTTCCCTGATCATTGATTTCCCATGCAAGTTCTGACGCAACGTGCAAGTTAGTTTGGCATTGCAATTATTCCTGTCGCATCCCAAGTGCAATATAAAAGCGCAAACTTTTTATTTTTGTCACTGTAATCTTCATTTATTCATCACTGCCCAACTTAACTGGATTCAGGTTGTGGTGTTTGTGTGGAATTAAATGGGATGGAGCTACCGACTGCATTGACAACAACAAGCGTCCACCATGAAAATTAGGACATATGTGCCCCATGTTGTATAATATAAGGCAATTCCTCCCCAAACTCATATTGGAACATGATAAGAATTGATCGTAATAATAGGTATAAGAGCAGTATTTTTCAAAGACAAATCAAAGCGATTTTCCTTTTCCTTCAAAACTATGGTGCAAAAGTTTAATCTCTTATTTATAATAAGGTATGTCATTGTGGGTCCTACAGATAGAGAAGCGTAGTCCTAATTACACTCAAGTAAAACCTGCCAGTGAATTGATCTCACATTTGCTTTTACATGCAAATATATATGGGGTGAAAGGCCAACTGAGATCGGATATAGCTGGTCTTCCATGAAATCCATTTTAGTAGAGCATGCATGCTTATGGCCCAAGGTAGAGCACTCAATGGGCTAGGGTGGCCCAAAGCTTGACCAAATCCAAGGAAAGAGAATAGATTGGGCTCCCACAGTCTATATTAGAGTTTATATAGAGGGGGGGGCGGGGTATTCGCTACGCTCACCACTATATATAAATTAGTTTAGATATTTTCCCACTATCAAAAATATTTACATTAATCCCTTTCCTTTTTAATTTAAATAAAAAAACTTACAATTTTATATATGAGGAACTAGTCATTAAAGTACCCTGCTAGAAGTGGCATATACCGTCTTGTTAGATCTCCGAAAATTTCAATTGCACAACTTCAATGTTTGAATGACAATTTTTGTAGCAATAGTATGCTTATTTTAGTTTCAGTTTTGGCTCTATCCTTGATATTCATGACATGGAGTAGACATTATTGCTTGATTTTGTTTCTCTCATTGCACAACTTCTGACCTCTCCTTTGATAGGGAGAGAAGAAGATATAACATTGGTAAGTCTTCGATTAGTCGTCTGTGATAGTACAAGTTGATAGGGGTTGCTAGCACCAACAGTGTTGAGCAAAGGTCGTCAGCGTTTGTTGGACATTAGGGATATGTGTCATACACAATACAGAGTGGTCATTTTGATGGGCTTTTGGGTGGAGCCTTATGTGGAGCGATGTAGTTAGACAAAGCTTGATCATGTTTTTCTACAGTACGGTACGGTGATCATAGAGGATGAGCAAGCCTTGATCGTGTTTATCAACATTTTATGCTCAACTTGCACGGTGGGCTTCTGTATGGAGCGACATCGGTTTTGGTCAGTACTAGGATGCATAATACACCAGTTGTTGCTTCAGAGTTTCTTTGATGACTTCAGAGTCATTGCTCCAGTTCTTTCATCTTCCATACCTCTTTGGATCAAAAGGGAGTTTGTTAGATTATTTATCCAAAGGTATTTGTTTGTTTATTTATATAATGTTTTAGTTTGTTGTTAGTAATTAGTGTGAGTTGGTTCACGGGAATTAGGTAGATCCTGAAACCACCTATAAAAGCTTTATAAGCTTTTACCTTGTAAATAATAATCCGAAATAATACAAACTTATATTTTTATGAAAGCTTTGTTTACAATGTAGTTTCTCAGCAATTCCTCCATTGTCTTTGGAGCCAACAGTGGTATCAGAGCTATGTAGAAGGATAAAGGAGGGTTGAAAGCCCCGGTTGAAGAGTTTGGTGTAATCTTCCTCAATTTTATGATGCTTCAAGACATTGCTCTACTGAATTGTACGGTCTTTGCATCGCATCAAGTATGATCTTTTGGGTTAAATAATAAATAAATAAATTCATCTACTAAGAAAAAGCATTCCATATTACCTAATGGATATTTTTGTTATCATCTGTAAGGATTTATTTTGGAAGATAAATTTGTATATAGAATTAAGTATTTGCTGTAATTTATTAGTGGCAATCTCTGCCAAGAGAGACATGCATACGACGTTTGATGTATGGCAGAATAAACATTCCAAAGAAGGCAACGTATTTGATTCACATTCAATAAGAAAAAAAAGGAGGCAACGCATTTGATTTCCTAGATCATTGATTTCTTGTGCAAGCTTTGATGCAGCGTGCAAGTTAGTTTGGCATTTCTATTAAATTTGTATATAGCCATAAGTATTTGCTGTAATTTACCAATGGCAATCTCTGCCAAGAGAGACATGCATTCGATGTTTGATGTATGGCACAATAAACATTCCAAAGAAGGCAACACATTTGATTCACATAAAAAAAAAAAGAGGCTATGCATTTGATTTCCCTAATCATTGATTTCCTGTGCAAGTTTTGATGCAACGTGCAAGTTAGTTTGGCATTTCAATTATTCTTGTAGCATCCCAAGTGCAATATAAAAGCACAAATCTTTTATTTTTGTCACTGTAATCTTCATTTTTATTCATCACCGCCCAACTTAACAAGATTCAAGGTGTGGTGTTTGTGTGGAATTAAATGCGATGGAGCTAACGACTGCATTGACAACAATGAGAGTCCACCATGAACATTAGTACAGATGTGCCCCATGTATAATATTAGGCAATTCCTCTCCAAACTCACAATGGAACATTATAACAACTAATCGTAATAATAGGTATAAGAGTAGTATTTCTCAGAGACTAATCAAGGCGATTTTCCTTTTCCATCAAAAGTATGGTGCAAAAGTTTAATCTCTAATTTTTATAATGGTATGTCATTGTGGGTCCCACAAATAGAGAAGTATAGTCCTATTTACACTCAAGTAAAACTTGCCGGTGAAATGATCTCACGTTTGCTTTTACATATATATATCATTGTGGTTCCCACAGATAGAGAAGTATAGTCCTATTGACACTCAAGTAAAACTTGCTGGTGAAATGATCTCACATTTGCTTTTACATGCATATATATATATATATATATATATATATACTGTGAAAATTAGAAAATTCAAGTTTATTTGGGGTTAAAGACCAACCAAGATTGGATATAGTTGCGTTTTCCACAAATCCATTTCAGTAGAGCGTGCATGCTTATGGCCCAAGGTAGAGCACTCAATGGACGAGGGTGGCGCAAAGCGGAAAGAGAATAGATAGGGCTCCCCCAATCTATATTAGAGTTTATATAGTGGGGGGGGGGAGCGGTATTTGCTACGCTCACCTCTATATATAGATTAGATTAATCAAAAAGATTTACATCAATCCCTTTCCTTTTTAATTTCAATAAAAAACTTGCAATTTTATATATTAGGAACTGGTCATTAAAGTACCTTGGTAGAAGTGGCGTAGACCATCTTGTTAGATCTCCGAAAATTCTAATAAATGCGTCATCGTTTTCCTTGAAGCAACTTTTCATACACAACATAGTCTCCACTAATTAGAATATTTTCCCTTTATATTCGAAACTTGTGTGAAGAGGGATTTGCAAATGCAATTTTGGTAGTCACTTCCCCAAAAGGTCACGTGTTCAAAACTATAAATTGGACAAAATTCCTTTTATATTTGATTTTTTGAATATACCTTTTTGAAAAATGCATATTCTATTTTCAAAATTCTTCGTAAAGAGAATGGGTGACATAAGGGTCACATAAACATTTGCGACACTCATTGTAACTTTTGTGACCAGTCTTTTGTGCGAAGGTGATCGTGTGACCAACGTATTTATAGGTTTTTGGACATTCTAGATAGAACAAAATGGTTCATTTTGTGTTTTGAAGCTTTCTTGTATGCTTTTTACATCAAAACATAACGACAATGATGTATAAAGGTGCATTTATGGTAGAAACCGACACCTTCAAAATGCAAATTTTTACAATGCCACCTTTTGGTTGTGCTATCGGTGAATACAATATCCTTTACAGGTCTCTCAGGGTCTTTGTGATTGACTAAGTGTATGTGTCACACTAGAGGCTGGAGGATCCATTGGAGGTTGGAGGACTATCACCGTTCTCCAGTTTAGCTATTCGCTTGAAGTTTGGGTTCAATGTTTGAATGACAATTTTGGTAGCAGTAGTATGCTTAGTTTAGTTTCAGTTTTGGCTTTCTATCCTCGATATTTATGACATGGAGTAGACATGATTACTTGATTTTGTTTCTCTCGTTGCACAACTTCTCACCTATCGCCTGATAGGGGAGAAAATATAGCATTGGTAAGTCTTCGATTAGTCGTCGGTGATAGTATGAGTTGATAGGGGTTGCCAGCACCAACAATGTTGAGCAAAGGTCATCAACGTTTGTTAGACATTAGGGAGATGTGCCATACACAATACAAGTATATAATTTAAACATAGGCTATTGGCAGTTTCTGCCTCTTATTGCCTTTTATTATAGTTTGGTTTTTCTTTTAATGGATATTTAGCTGACACTTTGATTTGCAGCCATACGCCCTATCCTGTTTAGTTTCTTGAGGCATGCCCTCTTCCCCCAACATGTTTTTGTAAAGAACATTGTGGCATATTGTATCATCAATAAAATTTGAAGTCTAAAAAAATGTTTCTTTTAGTAAAGCCATTCGTATCTTATTTGTTGATATTTGCAGAACGTTTTCTTATATATTTTGTTAATAATGTATTTCCGTGACACGCCTTCCGCATCTCCAAAAGCAGACATCAATAATAGTGTGCTTTGTTTTGCCTTTAATACAGCTTCGTGCTAGTCTAACGGACATTTTCCATTTGCAGGTGAAGGCATCAGTTTATGGTTTTTTGGAATGCTGGTTACATTGAAAGTACTTGGAAATGAAACGGGGGATTCTTACAGCCTGTATGAGGTGATGGTCCCTCCGGAACAGAGTCTTCCCAAACATATTCGGACACAAGAAGATGAGACTTATTACATGCTTGATGGAGAATTAGTTTGGATAGTTGGAGACCAGGAGTTTTATGCTACTAAGGGTTCCTTTGTTCATTTTCCTCGATTTGTTCCACATACGTTTGAAAACAAAACAAACAGAACTGCATCTATGGTATGTTCATGTACACCTGGTGGTTTCGAGAAATATTTGTTGGACTTTGGTAAATTGCAATCAGTTTCAGATAACATGCCTCCTGAATATACTGATGATGAAATTGATCTGGCCTATAAGATGGCTGAGGAGTATGGAATTTTGTTTGTGGGCCCTCAAGAAAATACAGATAATACTTTGTCTGCATAGACTCATTTAACACACAGGCCCTAACAGATCCTGCTAAAGTAGTTTTTCCTTCTTTCTTTCAGGCTTTCAGTGTTTTACTTTGTGCGTCATTTTTACTAATGTATATCTTTGCTGAAAGTAGGCTAAACGAATATTGCCATTTTCAGGTCTTTGTTCTCCTTAACTTATGTAATGCTTTTTTAATGCAAAAGTCAAAGCAATATATATGTTGATGCCAGAAAGTATACATTTCAGAGGCAAAGGGTGCAGAGCACAGAAGCTTTTTTGACATAAGACAGTAGAGTTCAGTAGAATTTTCTGCATGCCACTTTCTTATCTAGTCTCAGTCATGTCTTCGATGTGCCCTGGTCATTACCTGCCAGTTACAGCACCTCAGTTTGGCTGACATGGACAAAACATAGATCCATATCATAGGAAGATTAAACTACAATCGGTTAGTTATATTATTTTTTCCAACTTCCACTATGGCAAGTAGCATTGGTTGCTGATAGAGTCTTTCCAGGAAGAATTTGGTAAGCAATTCAGCTTGATTTAGTAGAATTATGATTCAAACTGGAATTACATATTGATTGAGGTAATTAAGCTACCTATGATTTGGTAACTTTCCCTGGTTGGAGGCTTTTTATTGGCCAGGTGTGATCCATCATCCTACTGAGGTTGCCCAGCCCTTGGGGCATGGTTGGCCGTTTGTTCATATGAGAACTTGTGAGATGCGCATGGATCTACACATAATGTACATGGAAGACACCACAGCAGGACAAGAATATGCTCTTAACACTTGACCTTTGCCTACCACTTTGCTCATGCTCTTGAATGGCACATTCCCTGTTCTAGTTGTGCCACTTAACTAATGTGATTTATAGCTGTGCCTCAGCAATCAGCACAACCCGTTTTAGCCATGTCTTGTCATTATGAGACTGAATTAATTTTATTGAATTGGTTATGTTATAATTCTACGCTGATTCTGCTAATCTAGAGAGAACATAATACTTTAACCACCAGCCTGCCTTAATTTATAGCATATATTCTTTCCATTTGGTTGACTACAATTCAATAGCAGTATTTCCTTAATAGCCTGTGAGAATTGCTTTAATAGTAAATCTTTTCTGTTGACTTATTCATTGTCTACTCGTTCATTAGCTTGTTGCTGAATGCATTGATGTACTAAGTTCAATACCTAGTCTTTTCCTGCTTGAACAAAGACTTACTGGTTAAGAGTTGCTGCTGACCATTTATTGGTTGAACTTGAGAATGTACAATCTCTACAGTTTAGGTGGAATAAACTACCAAAACTGAAATTTGTGCATAATGATCAAAGATCATAAACGGATGAGGTAATTGTCTCCAATGATATTTGTCCAAATAAAATCAAATTGAGCGAAGATCTTGCCAGCCAAGGAAGAGTAACACTCATAAAAATGATAAATTGACTAGAAGACTATTTTCTGTGATTTTTTAATTGGGGATTGTAATAAATTGTCATCTCCCTTTGAAACTGAATGGTTTAAAATATTTAGGTCCAAGTTGGTTCTGTCACGTCAATCACTGTTTGGTCTCTCAGGACCCACGACACGGGAAAAACTGCTGGTATAACCTTGTCAGTGAGAATTCCTGGAGTTCCGAAAATCACAATTTCACCCTCAGAGAAACCTTCACCCTGTCAACTAAGGAGATACTCTGACGCATAGCCAATTCACACCCAATTTATCACAGATTAAAAGGAAACATTTGAATGCGAAGTATTCTGATATCAGTGGCATTCAATCCCATCCAAAAGCTCATTTTTTGTTTTATACTTAAAATAAAATAAATCTGAACGATGACTGCAACAAGAATTTATACACAATAAGTCTATCTATGGGGTGGGGATGGGGTGCCAATGAAACTCTATACTATGCCAAAAATAAGAAATTGAATGTTGCATTCAACTAAAACAACTCCCATCAACAGCACAATTGAAACATACAAAAAGGGTAAAAATACGGGCTATAATTAGAAAAGGAAAACGGATGTTTCATGCTGCTTTGGGGTCTAACCATGTAGCAATCCATTAGGAGCTTAGACCAAGACAGCCACCAGAGGAGAGCTAATGATTTCAAAGATGGGTGTTCTCCTCGCGGTTGATCCTCCCTTATGTTGTGGAAAAATTAAATATGTGCATTTAAACAAAACGAACTAACTCTTTAGAAACATTGACTATTAGTTGTTATCATGTGAACACTCAAATTATTTTGTGCTAGTGGCCACAGGACTGCTTATGGGTTAGGTGTAAGTAGACTAGCATAATGGTCTGTACTCTTATACAATTTCTAAATTTCTTAGGCTAATCACATATTCGTTTTGTAGACGTGGTTTGACATGAAATACGCTGTCTAGACTATACAAAATAGTATTCAAAATGGAAAAATTCACACACAAAAGGTAACTGGCAATTCTCCATGCTCTGCTTCTTGCCTTACAATAGTATTCTTCTTCATCTTGGTGACTTGCTTCAATGCACTAGCATGAGTAAGAGTTAATTTCTCAGTTGTGCTCTCACATGACACTTTACTGTACTCTGCTGCAAATTTCATAGCTTTGAAATCAGCTACAGCTAATTCTGTACTTCTCTTTTTAAGACTCTGTACCAGTCATTTTTATGTTATAACATGCTTAGCGCACTCTATTCATGGAATCCCAAGGTTGCATTGCATTAGCACACCTGTCATAGGTCGGTTGGTAGGCTCAGTTTCTACTGAGCTTGTTCATGAGGTAGAAACCTAAGCAATCAAATTTGAACGCTATATAGTGCTCTTTCTACACCATGAAAGTTTTGCCGACCCCAAATCAACTGGAGTAGCCACTTGTTGATTTTTGATCATGCTCACTACCGGCCAAATCTACATTAAGAAGCCTATCGACTAGAATTTGCCATCGCATCACTACTCAAAGCCAAATGAAGGAGTGCCACAAATGTATCAAAAGGATTCTTTTTGCATTTTGCAATGATCACTCCTCGGATAGTGCATGAATCTAGATTGTATCCTAATTACTAAAGAAATTTCTGGTCTAGTGGTAGTGATACCCAAATGTTGTTAATACAAAGTGACATCTATCAGTTTGCAGAAGTCGATCCTAAAAGTTTACACCGTTGCTCCATAAGTAAAACAACTTTGTTGTCTTTCATCTTAAAAGTATTCAACTTTGTAGCATCCATAGCCTATGATATAAGAGATTTAAGATCAAATTGCCAAACGTTAATCCAAAAAGGTGGTAGTTGTCCCCTAACATTCCTCAAGTGTCTTTGGGGCCACTTTTATGTTTGAGAATCTGTAAGAGAATTAAAATAGATTTTTTTAAAAAACTGGAAACAGCTGAGTTATGTAGATTTTGACATCTCTGCCCTTAAGTATCGGATAATTGTGAGCAACTGATTACAACATGATGAGTAAGCGTGCATCTAAATCATGGTCTTTTTTTGACTAAATTGCCAAGAGTTAGGTGATCCATTCCATCAGTCATCCTATGAAGAGTAAGCGTACATCTAAACCAAAGTCTTCTTTGACTAAGCTGCCTAGGGAGATACACTGTCAAAGTCACCTAGGAGTCAAACTTTTTAAATCATGGAGATTTTAGAATTTAAAATCATTCTCATATATGTTTTGGAGAATAACTTATCACATAAGCAAAGGGGTCGTAAATTTAAAATAGTTTCATTACTTATTATGCCTGCTTTCTCTAGAAGGCAAAGGACATTGCTTCGTATCAAAACTTTGTGTTTGGAAAGGTTGAAGTTTAATTATATCTGTCTTCTTTGGTTTTATTGTGTGGATGGTTCATTATCTGTCTATTTCTAAGCTTTCCTTGTACCACCACTTCGTAGATATTTTTTTTCATAATGTTTAGAGGAAAAATCCCAAGGGAACTACAGGGTGCACATGCCTTACCCATTCCTCTTAAGTTTTCCTCCCACCGCCAGCTCAGTGATTAAACTCACTAAAAGTACCTTGCAATGGTGATGTAGTGAAGAAAAACAAAACATTCATTTGAAGTGCAGGTTTATTTTTTAAGAAAAAACATCTCTTCTTTAAAACCATTAGATTTGAATAAACATTTATGCTATACAATTTAAAAAAAAGGTATAAGAAATAAATGGTGCACCACGAAATGCTACTTGTTAGTCCCTCTTGAATTGTGGTATTACTGTTTTCATGCATTTGCAATCTGAAAAGAAGAATGTGGCTACGACAAGCATTCGGACAATTTTTCTTCTAAGTTTTATGGGTTTGATTTGAATCATAGGGGTTATGGGGGAACAACACCTAAATGAGAATACACAAGTTGCATGTGTGTGTGGAAGCAATATAAATTGAATTACTTAAATATGAGCATTCTGATGGAAATGTGCAAGGAAGATTATAGAACTGAAATAAAAATATATATTAATATTTGCATTCTATAGATGGCATATTCTTGAAAAAACATGTATGGCTCTTTATGTATGCTTTGAGACATCTACTGTTCGATTGCTATCTCATGTTACAAATGTTTATACATATATTACAAAGCCATGGAGGCTTAAAGAACAATTATGAAAGTTGAAACAACTGAGCTTCCATGTGTGATTCTTTACCTTCCAACGAGGGAGTTGAACATGCATATCATTGAGCTTCTATGTGTGATTCTTTGCCTTCTAATGGATGAGTTGAACAATGTCAAAAATTGATGGTCGCCTCCAGTGGAATAGTAATACTGGGTGGTGGAGTTGGCCTTAGCGGCATGGCATTTAGGTGTCTGAGACTCTAAGGAAGCCATCTGTGAAAACCACATAAGTTTTGACGCACACATTGATGGTCCCATGTCCAATTTACGTAGATTGTGTTGCATCATTGTAAAAGTATGTGCGACATCTAGTGGAAATGGATTAGTGAACTTGGAGGTAGCATGAACCTTTGTATTTGGTTCTTGAGTACCACAAACCATTTCATATGATCTACAATTTTGCATGTTGTGAGAATGGGCTTGACATAATTATTAGAACCGCTTTTGGAGAATCTACTTGTATTAGTTGCCCCACCTTGAGAAGTAATAATCCCGACTGCATGAATCCTAGGAAGCAAGTGTGGAAATTTGGTTTTTAGTTGAACCTTGGTGAACCATTTCCCTTAATGAGGGAGTTTTCCTTGCTCTGACAAGTCTATATATTGGCATAAAATAGTTCATACATAATTTATATAATTTGGTATGTCTTTACTGGTTGAGGTCATGCTTCCGAAAGAGATGAAGATCTGAATGTTGAAGATACATCGTTGTATGGTGCAATCTTATGAGGAGTTGGTGCAACATGATTAGAGCGTGGGATCACTTTAGGCATCACATCTCTCTTGCTGCTCATTGATATGATGACACTCCAAGTGTTGGAAATGCATTCACACTGGCGAGTATGCATGTATGAATGCCAAGGAGTACATCGCAAACATCAATTGGTGCTATATCACAAAGTAGCTCTTCTATGAATGAATAAAGAGCATATGATAAACGACATTGATGAGTAGTACATATATCCTCGGTGTTGTAGGAATTGAACCATCCCAATTTGTAAGACTGTAGGTGAGGCATAGTCAAAAAATCCAGTCGCTTGATGGTTGATTCAAAGATAAGATTCTTTATGCTATCACTATCGATTAGAAAATTAAGTGGCTGCCCTATAACCCACATTTGCGAATGTTGTAGGCATTCTACTTTAGCGTCTTGGGCTCTCGATGTAGCTTGTGTGGCAAATACTACAATGTTTGATTTATAGTCAATGATTCCATTGAAGGGGTTGACTTCAGAATCCTCTCTTTATGCCAACATAAGCAAATTCCTCTAAGCATGGCATTTTGAGTTTGAGTGGTTGTTTTTGTGTTTGTCACATAATTTACTTGTCTTATATTGTTGAGGATTCTTGTCTAAAGAAGGTGATTTATTTGGTGTAGATGACATTTTCCTCGTGGCATTCATCTTTAGACTTTCTTAGTTACATGGCGATAGACTTCTCCCATTGTCCGACAGATACACTGAACGACATAAAAAATTGGTCACCCTCATCGGAATAGAGACAAAAATGTTGTTGGCCCTTGGTGGTACTGGGTGGTGTGAGTTAGCTTTAGTGCCCTGACATTTAGGTGTTTGGGACTCCAAGGAAGCCATATGTGAAACCACAAGGTTTGGCGCATGCATAAATGACGCTGTTTCCAATATGCATAGATTATGCTAAGCCATTGTAGAAGTGTGTGTCACATCTAGTGGAGATGGATTAGTGAACTTGGAGGTACCACAAACCTCTAAATGTGGTTCTAGAGTACCACAAGCCATTGCACAAGTTCCCCATTTACTGCATGTTGTGAGAATGCACTGGGCATAATCACTAGAACTGCTTTTGGAGTATACCCCTAGATTAGTTGCCCCACCTTGAGAAGCACTAATATTAAGTGCGTTAATCCTAGGAAGGAAGTGTGGAACCTTGGTTTTTAGTTGAACCCTGGTAAACCATTTCTCTTAATGAGGGAGTTGACCTGCTCTAACAACTCTATATATTGGCATAGAATAATTCTGTGTATCCACAACTTCCAAAATCTTGTGTGTTTACTAGTTGAGGTCATGCTTCTGTAGGAGGTGAAGTTATGAATGTTGAATATGCATTGTTGTATGGTGCGATCTTCTTAGGAATTGGTGCAACATAATTAGAGTGTGGGATCACTTTAGGGATCCTATATCTCTTGCTACACATTAATACAATGACAGAAGGGTTGGAAATGTAAACACACTAGGGAGTATGCATGTATGAATGCCCAAGGAGTACATCACAAACATACATTGGCACTACGTAACAATCTAGCTCCTCTCTGAAAGGATAAAGAGCATATGATAAATGACATTGGTGACTGACACGTATACCCTTGGTGTTGTAAGAATTGAACCATCCCAATTTGTAAGATTGCATGCGAGGCATAGTTGGAAATTTAGCTGCTTGACAAGTTGATTTAGATAAGAGATTCTTTATGTTGCTACCATTGATTAGAAAATCAAGTCGTTGCCCTAGAACCCACATTTGCGTATGGAATAGACATTATGCTTCAGTATCTTGTGCTTTTGGTGTAGATTGTGTGGTGACTACAACAATGTTTGGATCAAAGTTAATGATTCCTTTAAAGGGCTTGACTTTAGATTCCTTTGTTTATACGCATGTAAGCAAATTGTTTTGAGCATGACATTTTGAGTTTGAGTGGTTACTATTTTTTTGTTTGTCACACCATTTATCTGTCTTATACTTTTGTGTCTTCTTGTTTGAATAAGGTGATTTCTTTGGTGTAGACAACATGTCCCTCTTGCATTCATCTTTAAATTCTTCCGCAATTATTGTTGTATGGCAATAGGCTTCTCCCATTGTCACTACCTTAGCCATCTTTAGTTTGGATTGAATCAATGGTTGTAGTTCATTGCAACACTCGAGAACTCCATGCTGCACTAACTTGAATGAGCCCAATTTTGCATACAAGACATGGAAGGCATTAGTGAAAATTTGGAATGGTTGGTCATGTCCTTGTTGTAGTTGTTTCCACTGAATGTAGCGTTCATCATAGACATCTTTACGGTAATATTCATCCTTGAAGGTTTCTAAGAAGTTTTCCCATGTTGGCTCAAATTCTTCTTTTGGCTGATCTTTCTCTTATAGAGGATGGGTTTGGCACTACTTCTTAATGAGTGAAGAAACTTTAAAAATTGCAATTTTGATTTTCTCATCACTAAGAAAGTCATTCATATATAAGTATGATTCTAATTGATCTAACCAATTATCTATTGCATTTGCATTTATTTTAATGTCAAACACAAGAACGCCTAAACTCACTTAAAACCTAAGGGAGACTTGACCACCAAAAGCTTTCCCGGATGAGTGAGTCAATGAAACCCCATATTTGAGTTCTTCATCAAGTTGGTTGAACAAAAATGTCTTTTACTCTTGCAGTGCTTTTCAATTCCTTTATTATTCTTCTCTTGGATGGAAGTTGTCATCTTTTTCCATCTCAATTTTTATTGGAAAAAAAAAAAGTTAATATGAGAGGTCTCGTGGTTTGATGCCAAGCTTCAAATAATCTGAACTCATTCGACATGCGTGAACAAGATGAATCACTTTGATACCATTGATCTAGATCCCAAGAGGTCTGGGGGGAAACCACCCTAAATGAGAGTGTAGATGTGTTGTGCGTGTAAAAGCAATATAAATGAATTACTCTAATATGAACATTTAAATGGAAACGTACTAGAAAGATAATAGAACTAAAACATAGAAGTTTATTAATTTTTGCATTCTGTAGATGGCATAGACTTGGAAAAGATGTATGGCTCTCTGTCTTCCTAGTCTATGTTTATGCTGTGCGACATCTACTCTTTGATTTTTATGTCATGCTACATGTGTAGACATATATTGCAAAGCCATGAAGGCTTAAAGAACTATTACGGAATTCAAAATTGTTTGAGCTTCCATGTGTGACTCTTCACCTTCTTAGGGTTGATCTGAACGTCGTCAAAAATTGATGATCACCCCATGGTATAGAGGTATAAGTTGTATACACATAATATTTTTAAATTTTTATCAAATACTGACACTTTACATCTTGTAAGAACTTGTCGAGACTCAATCTCTCTGAGTGCACGCCTTAAAGGGTGCACCGGAAAAAGGGAGGGTAGACATTGGTGTTTTGTAGGAGTGTTGTCCCTTTTGCCACTTGTTATCTATACACTTGTCCCCTGAAACCATTATCCCTAAGCTTGTTCTTCTCTGTTGTACCCTTTCCAATCATTTGCTACATTTTATCCTTCTTTTCCTCACCTTAATCCCTTTTTGTCAGTCAACTATACTAGGTCGACTGGGTCAAACTTGTACAGTTTTGGGTAATTTTCACCTAGGAATTAATTTGGCCTTTCGCTGACCTAGCTCATGACCTAGTGAATTATTATCCGAAATTGTGCTAGGTCAACTGGGTCGACCCTGTCGGTTGAGATTTTTGGAAGGGTTTAGGGTCAAATCTGCCTAATATAAAGTTCATTTCCATCATTTATTATGAAAAGAAGACGTAAGAGCGAAAGAACATCTGCTTATTGACCATTTTACTTGAGAAACAAAGCTTAGAGTTTCATACATTTTTTGGAGATACAGATCTTGTCTTGTGGAAAAGTCTTTTGGATGCACTGATAGGTTGTGTAGTGTAGCACTGATTTATCTTTGTCATCCTTACATGCCACAACAAATTCTTGCGAAACACCTTGGCCAAGGGAGAGATTGAGACTTAGTGGGTTCGTCCTCAAAGGTAAGTATTCATAACTTTGTTTCTCCTTTGTAAGAGTATATAGATATGCATTTATACTTTTCTTCCATGCATTATAATTATGTATACATTGACGTGAGTATATGTCTTCTATGCATATTTAGTTTTATTGTTTCTAACCCTGATTTTGTGCCACAAGCTTTGGTGAGCACTATATTAGATTTACTTATTATTAGTTTAGGTGAAATATCAAAACTTAGGACTCCCTTAGGGTTATTGCGCGATTGTGCTTGACTGGAGGCTTTGGAACCCTCCTTAGCATGATGTATTGCGGTAAGAGATCCTCTAATCGAGTCTAGCGGATCTCTATATTGGTCATATTTTCGCTTAACAAATGTGTCCCCAATTAGAAGTTTATAATATGATCTATCTTCTCCAAGCTAGGATTGATTTATAGACATGATGCATTTCTGATTGCATACATTCTGGGGAACTCAACGTGAATCTAACCTTTGCAAGGTTTTCTTCACTTATTTCATCATTTTATTTTTCATATATTTGTGATGTTGGGATCACTGTGTCCACACAATACTAACTTTTATGCGCAGGTTTAACACACAATCACATCAAAATGACGGTTTTATTTATGTAGCTTTTTCATAATTCCAGTTCATACTACTAGGTTGACCCTGTCGACCATGTACATTTTTAGACATCAGTTCAACATACTAGGTCGACCCTGTACATTTTCAGGGTTTGAGCAAATAGGTTTCTGCAAACCCAGGTCAAGCCAGTCAACCTAGTTAGTAGAATTTGCAAGTACAAATCAAGGTTCTTCAACAACAATCTTGTATTTCTTTGCATCCTCCAACCCACCAAGGTTCTTTTCTATCCTTTTTTATTTCTAGCATTTGTTATAGTTATGTTTTTCATAGTTTGCAGTCTTTAAAACTGCCCCTGTATAGTCAACTAGGTCGACCTTGTCGGCATAGTTCTATATTCGGTGTGCAGTCTGGAAAGCTAGGTCGACTCTGTCAACGTAGTTCACTTTTAGACTTTTTACTTCTGCAGTACATAGGTGACCCCATTGACCCTGTTCTGTATTCTTTGCATACACTGTCAACTAAATCAACACCATGCTATATTTCAAAGTTAGAATTAACCCTTCTATGCTAGTAAGTCGCTGACACTTTCATTTCTTGTTGCTTGCTTGCTTAGAATAGATCACATAATCTAATTAGGTGGTTTTCAATATACCATTTAGTTTCACTATTTTCTTTTTTATGCACACACTATCAAATCACAAAATCTTAAAACACATTTTAACAATTGTCTACCTAAGGTCTACCTACTTAGATTTCATCATCAAGGGGGAAGCCAACTTGGTTTTCTAGTCAAGTATAAACACGTGGTTAATGGTATATTTTGACTAAGCACCTGACACCCTTATCGCTGTGGTGTGTGAAGTGAAGGGGGTATGCCTCAATACCAAGCCAATACCATTACCAATACAGATCTCTTTCTGCCCAAATGCCCTGAAACCATTTTTAGATTGTTTTTTAGTTTTTTGCTTACAACCAACTTCTTATCACGTCTAAAATTATACTCTAATAATCTAACAACATTCAGGTTGACCACTTAGCTTTTACTTTCCAAGTTGATTATTTGCTCTTTGCTCAATTGTATGTTGTATTGCAAAAACTTGCATTAGCCAGCATTGGTGCAAGGTTTTGTACTGTGTGCCTCAATTGAATCAACCTCATTGATCCAATTGTTTATGTTTCCTTTCATTTCTTGCTTTCAAAATTACTTGCAAATTTTTCCTTATTTCAATACGCAGTCATTTTTGTCGAACAATGTCTTATAGATTGTCTGTTTTTCCCTATCTACTGTGCTAGGTTGACCCAGTCGACTCTGCACACTTTTTCAACCTCTATCTGTTATGCTATTTTTCCAATCGACTCTACAGTTTTTAGGCCTTGTTTTTTGTGCTCGATTGACCCAATCAACTCTATACAGTTTACTGTCACTTCTTATTTCCTTGTTTTGGCATCTCTCTTGCCTTGTTTAGTTTTTCTCCTTCATTATGAACTTTCTGTTTGAAGACAATATTGAGTTGAGTAAGGCTCCTCTCCTAGATGAGATTGATGTTCATATAGCCACTCACACAACGAACTATAGGACCCCTCCTCATTCTTTGTCGCTTCGTAATCGTCTCTTCTCATTATAAGATCAACCCGAATTAGTGTATACCCTTGAAATGCTCTTCTATATCTCCGAATTTTCTCAACATTGAGGAAATGATCCTTCTACCATTTACCATCTCATGATTAGTGGTCAAGTTGAAGAGCCTCATTCACCTTCTCCCACATTCTCAAATGGATTTGGGGATACTAATTTCTTTGATTCTCAACCTCTTCCCTCTATTATGATCCCTTCTCATACCATGACCTCTTCTTCTTTGACTTCTTCTACCTTCATGCCTAGTATATCCACTAACATGGCAGGGCTTACATCTAGTGCACCTCTCTTAATATTCACTCTCCTTAATCCTTCCACTAGTGCATCGTTTGCTACCCAAGGTAATCATGCTTCCTCTTCTCATCCCTTCACTAGTCCATCTTTTGCCACACAAGCAAATTTTGCCACTCATAGTTCATCTCAAGCTCCTATCAACACCAATAGTGGTACCCAAGCCACTCCTTCCAACTCTAATGCTTCAAATAATGCTAACAATGCCAATCAAACCCACCAACTCTTGTTTTAGATTAAGGTAAAAGCAGGTTTTGAAGGGGCCCTGAAACCCTTTACATCAAAAGAGAGATAAACTTTTAAGCACAACCAAGTTTCTAAAAAGAAACTCGAAACTAGTAAAAGCAAAACCAGGTTAAACGGGAACCTGAAAACAACAAAAAGGACCAGATGTAACAGCTGACAAAACACGGAATGAACCGTCAACAGACAGGATTAGCACCCTACAAAACCTTCCATACAAATGAGGTTTTTTTTTTTTTTACACGATCAAAGATTCATATCTAGAGGGGGGACCAAAGGCTTAGACTTCTTCCTCTTAACCACTGTCCATCCATCCTCTACTTTAGCTGCCTCAGCAATCCATGCCTCAGAAGACAGTGATCCATGAAGCCCAGGGGACACAGATGCCTCAACAAAATCCTTATGAAAACCAACCAAAGTCTGGCTCCTAGGAAGTTCCTCCAAAACAGGGGGAGAGACCAAAGCCTCCTCAACAACTGGCTCAAAAAGATCACTAATCTCAGTCTCCACAGTGCCTTCAATAGAATCTTTCACCAGTGAATCCTCCTCAACCATCGGCTCGGAATGGATACTATCTTCATTCTCGAAATCAGCCAGAGCTTCCACAGGTTGTTTAGCTATGTAATGTTCGGAGGAAACCTCAGACCACCAAGAAGGTGGTCGTCTGGATTTTGATTTCCCAGCCGTACAACGAGCAGCAATATGACCCGTCAGGTGGCACTTTCTGCACCGAAAAGGTAAACCCTCAAAATCCAACATTTGTGTCCATGTACCCCTTGGGGAATCCAGACAGATCGCCTCAGGAAGGCCCTTAGAAACATCCACCTCAACCATTAAGCGTGCGCAGGTCGAATGGTAACAATCTGAAGTGTTTTCATCTACAAATAAAAAATCTCCTATAGCATTTTCGATGGTTTTAAAAACCAATTCATGCCAAAGATGTATTGGTAGATTAGGGCGCTGAACCCAGATAGGGAACTTGTTAAAGGTTTCCGTAAGAGGATTAAAATCCATATGCCACCGTTTGGCCATGAGAGGATATTTGCTCTGCCATAAAAAATTACTGTTGCAACCCACCAACTCTTGTTACAAACACTTAATCAAATGAATACCTTTCAAGCTCATAATACAAATCAAATGATGAGAATGCAAAATCACCTTCTCCATCTTCAAACTCATCCTCAACCAATGTCTTGAGGCACGCATATGTAAAATGTTCCCTCACCTGCTCTTCAAGATTTCCAAGGCAATCTCATCCCTCAACCTCCTTTGGTCAACAAAACCATTAAACATCTTCAAAATGAACCTCTTACCACTCAAATTGCTAATATTGATATAGGAGGTATCGCCCCTACCATTTCTTATAATGGATCAATTGATCCTACTCTTCATCTCAAAACATTTGGAAATCTCTATAAAGATTGGGTCAAATTGAATACCTTTGCCATTACTAAGCTCTTAACCAAAACCTTCATGGGTGATGCTTTAGATTGGTACAACCAACTTAAAACTCATTTTATTACTAGTTTAAAAGATTTAGTAAATGCTTTAGTCCAAGAGTTTCAAACTAGTGATCTTCTTAAAAACACTTTGGCCCACTTTATAATTTGTAAACAACTTGAAAACAAAATTGCCCAAGCTTTTGTTAAAAGGTGGAAAACATTGTCCAACAAATATAAACATAACATGGCCAATGATAACCTTTTCCATCTCTTTACCAATGCTCTGTTTTCCAAGTTGCAATATCGGATCCACACTCTCTCTCCACGTACTTTGGAGGAGGCCATTGACCAAGCAAATCGTCAATATTTCTTTAAGCATCAATTCGAGCCACCCCAACCTTCTGCAAGTCCTTGCATCTTACTCAAGAACAAAAATATTAATGCTACCAATGATGGTGTCATAGACTCTTATGACACCATTCACACTATTCAAGTTGTTGTTCCTAACCAATCTTCAAAACCAGGTTCCGCTTCTCAACGATATACCAATCCTCATTTATCTTCACCTAATAACATTAATGTCCACAAACCTTTATCCTTAGTTGAATTACTTAAGCGTCTACCTAGGCCTCTACCATGAGAATTTGATCCCACTCGTCTCATGAAATCCTGGTATGATCCCAACAAGTTTTGTTGGTTTCACGCTAGTTGGGGTCATTTTTATGAGACATGTAGGCAACTTCATAATTTAGCTATGAATTTTCTTCTTGGTCATAATTTTAATCATGATTTTATCCTTCGAAAATGTCAACAAGCCTATGACATTGTTTTTAAGGCTCATGGAACACATACTAAATCTCAAGTCTTGAATCAAGCTAATGCTCATTTGGCTATCTATAAAGACCCTCTTCCTAATCATCAACCTAATCAAGATACCCAAGACAAGCCCACCCCTTCCACCAACAATGTAGAAAGTCTTGTTGACTCCACTTCTGAAGAGAATGTGGTTAATATGACTAATATGCGAAGGGTGGTTGCTTCTATTAACCCTCAACCTATCTACACTCCATTATCTCACACATATTGTGTTATCCAAGATTCTTCTCCAACTCACTTAAATGAGTTGGGGCAAGATGACCTTATAACTTTCGATGATCCAATTCCAACTCTTCCTTTGGATAACACTTCCTATTCTATTTCTACTATCCCTTCATCTTCTTTCTTTAACACTCATGACAATCAAGCTTCTATCAACACTTCTACCAATTCTCAACACCAACTTGAACCAACTTCTTCATCTTCAAAACATAATTTATAACCTTGTTCTAAATCTTCTCCTTCTTATCAACACAAATTCCAATGCACTTTGGCTCCTCCTTCCTAGGACCTTATTAATCACTATGCACCTATTTCTAAAAATCTCATTATGGGTTATGATGAGTGGGATCCCATCATGGAACTCACTAATCTCCTATCCCAAATTCCATTCCTTGAGCTTATAAGGACCTCTTTGCGTCATAAAAATCGTCTTATGCAACTCTTGTTTGAAATGAACATCCCTTGTTCTCCTCTAGCAAGACGTAAAGCAACCTTATCTGGATCTAAAGAGAGCATGTTGCAATAATGTGAAGAGATGTCCATCCATGTTGACGAAACAATGGACACTTCTCTTTCCTTAAAATTTCCTATCGCTTCTATGATTCTCGATGAGATTTTGATTCCTGTAAATGATCCTCATCTATTCATTAGCATCCAAATAGGTGATATCCAAGTCAAGCATTTCTTGATTGACGAGGGTTCAGGAAATTGTGTTGCTTCTCTCAATTTTATCAAAACCCTTGGATATTTTGAATGCAATCTAAAATCCACATGCAACACATGCCAAGGATATGATCAAAGGCAAATGCCTCCTTTAGGTTATATGTGGCTTCTCATTACCGTCCCACCTGTCACCGTTCATGTGAAGGTGATGATATTTAACTTTCCTCTCTCTTATAACATCTTACTTGGTAGGCCGTGGACTTATCGTATGAGAGCAGTGTCTTCTTTCACCTGTCAATGTGTTAAATTCCCTCAAAATGGAGCCATCCATAGGATTCAGGGTGACACTAACCCTTGGAATTTTGAACAATTCCAACACTGTGGTGTCTTCAAGGTTCCTACTCTTGAACCTTTGCCCAATGTTCCATTCCGTGAGTCTCAATGATTCAACTTTCCCGTCAATTCCACTTGAGGTTACAGCGGTCATCCCAAGCTCATTAGGAATATTCCTCCTAACCTCTTAGAGTCCAATGTCGATGAGCCTGATGAGATCAACCTTAAGATTAAAACGTTCGATCTCTCACCTCATCTCATCTCTCAACTTCTTGCTTCATTGCAACCTCATTCTCGCAAACCACCCTGTGATGATATTCCCATTGTCTTCACTAAGACTCGACATTCTATTCATCACATTTCATCAGATGACAAAGTCGTCCCTACTTGCATCATTGATCTTCACACACCTGACTACGATGATGGTTACACCTTAGATGATCCATTCTTAGGTGGTCTTGTTCAAGCCCATGATGCTGAGATTATTTGTTATTATTCTGTTTTGCTTCAGTCTTTTAGTAATTATTCCTGTGTTCCATCGTTTATAGTTCTTAATTTTAGTGTTTTTGCTCTTTATCGCAGGGTAGAGATGGTGCTGACACCTCTAGTTTCTGAGGAACCTTGTAGGGGTATGCTCCTGGATCATGTTATGATCGGGCCTTACTGTTTTGCTAGGTACCTTGACCCCTATAGCTTGCTTATACCTGAGATGCATGTGACCCTTCTTCGGCTTTATGTAGACCTAGCCCCTCCCTCAGTAGAGCCTATTCCTACTCCCGCTATCGCTGAGTCTATCCTTGCTTTTGATCTCATTGCTCCTTCCATTGAGCCTAATCCAGTTCATTCCCCACCATCACCTTTCGTTAGTGATAGTTTGCTTCCTTTACCTCAGATGGACCCATTGTCCACTAAATGGGCCGATGAGCCTTTCCAAGCTCCTTTCATTCCTGTTACACCTTCTCCTGTGAGTACTTCTACTAAGCCTACTCACAAGCGTATATGTTACTTCCATGACACATATAACCATTCTTCCACGCATTGTCATACGTTGTGACAATATATTGATACTTTGCATCCTTCTTCCCCTCAGTCCTTATACAAGGCCATACTTCCCCCAAAGGTATTACCCGAGTATATTCCTAGGTATGGAGAGGTGTATTGCCTTTGGCACCAATGCGACACCCATCACATCGATCGTTGCCGCATCCTTCAACAACACCTTAAATATCACCTTATAGCTATTCCCAAACCTTCTACCATTCTTCTCACAGGTCATTTCGGCAAGAAGGCTCCCCCTTCTTCTCCTATGGTTCCATCTCTAATGGTTCATCCCCCCTATGATTCCTTTGTCACCTATTTCTCCTTCCGTGAATCCTTCACCCGTGGACCTTTCCTCACCTGTGGATCCTTCACCTGTGAGTCCCTCACCTATGGATCCTTCGCCATTGGTGATTCCTACATCTCCCATAGAGTCCACTCCCATGCATCCTTCTGAGCATCCCTTGCCTGCTATTCCTTCTCAGCATGATCCATCAAGCTTTTCTACCTTTTCTGTTGAGGAGATTAGACGAGAAGTATTTTCTTAGTTTTCACTAAAGATAGATGAAACATTATCAACAATTCACATCTAGCTTCATAGAGACTTATCAGATGTTCTGGATAATGTGTGTGGGCAAATCTATCAGTATTTATGAACACATGCATGGTGTTCTTTACATTTTCATTTTGGATTGGACGTGTGCTCCAATATTATTTTTATCTATTGTGTTATATCATTTGACATTGTGTCAAATTCTTATTTATCTTACATGGTGACTTTAATTTTTGCACTTTATATATGCTTATACTGTCATTTATGTTTTCTTATGGATGTCTTTTTTATCATTGCTTTATTTTCCTTCTTGAGTTTCTTTCTTAAAACTCTCTTATTTTTTCTTCACGATCTGTTTGCTTTCTTATCTCTATTTTTCATGGATAATTGTCATTGTGACTTCGTCATATAGACCTAGTTCCTTTTAGTTATTCCCTCTTTACCATGTGATCAATTGACAAATAATTAATCTCATTGTAATCTCCTTTCACCGGTAAACTTTGGATCTCCTTTATTCCCTTTATTTCCTTTTCACAAACTAAGCATATATACGATTGAGACTTGAGATAACACGCTGGTTCATTGTCAAGCCTAAGTGTCATAGTCTGTCTTGTCTTTGGTTACTTAACTTCCTTTAGCCTAAGCCTACAACTCGTTCATGTGTATCACTCTATCTCTCATGCTTGGTCATTCTAAGTCCGTATGGAGGAGGAATCTTAAAAAAACCTTAAAAACATTCAAAATCCAAATCATTTAACAAAAGGCAATGATATAATAGGCAAAAACATTTCAAAATTATTAAAATTCAAATCACACTAAAAGACGTGATTCAAAGCACATCTCCTTCTATTCGAAGCTCAAACTCCACAATTGGCCTCACGGTAGAGCCGAGATTCATTAAGGTGTAGTAGGCCAGTAAATTAAAAGAAATTTAGTCTTACCTACTTTCTCACGTAAGTACTCAATCTTCATAGTAGATTGACGACTCTGTAAGAGGTCTTGAGAAACGGGGAACACATTGTGGTAAGGTAGGTCTATTTTACTTTTCTTGTACCAATCTACCTTTATGAGTTGATCTTAGTATCACACTTATTTGCTTACAAAGCTTTGTGTCTATGGGGAACATGTTTCTTTTGTACATTGATGGTCACTAACACTTAGTGTCTTTTCATGTCTTTAATATGCTTACTATTTCCTAAGATCTTCTCATAAGATGCCTTAGTTATGATTTTTACATTCCCTACATTCCTCATATTTCTTCTTGAGAAATATTATTTTGTTCACTGATCACTCCCCTAGGGATTCTATTTGTGAGTTGCATTGTAAGACTATGGATAGGCCTTGACCTTCCTCACAAATTACAACAATTGCACATTCTTATTACCACCATCTTTTCTTTCTAGATTTTCATATTTATTCCACCTCATTGGTGTTCCCTTTGTGAGTTGTAGTATAATACCACGGATAGGGCCTGCCATTCCTCACAAAAAATTTCAATAATCTAACTCACAATCAAAATTACATGTGTCAAATATGAGATAGTATGTGATTGATCATGAAGTTACACATCATTGACATGTTTTCTAGTTGATTTAGTATGGTTTATGCTTAATTCATTTCTCTTTCACTTTTATCTTCTTATTTTCCAATTGCATGTAAGAATCTAACTATTTCTTGAATTTTTCATACTTCCCCGCTTGAATTAGTGTGATAAATTTAAGACCATTTTGCCAATTTTATTTTTCTTTTATACTTCCCAATGTGATTTAGTATGATTGATTGACTTAATTTATTTGTTTTTATATCATTTGTTCTTTCACGTTTTCCACTTTATTACATTATTTTCATACTTCCCAATGTGATTTGGTGTTACTACTTGTTTTAATTTGGCGTCAAATTTTTATCTTTGTTTGAAAACAATTTTTTTTCTTTTTATTTTACCATCTTGTTTTACCACTCTTTGGTTATTTATACTTAGTCATTTTCTTCTTATTACACATTTTCCAACATAAAATAGTGTGTAGTAATTTTTTTGATTGATTATATTTTACCAAGTCCTTTTTACCCGTTTCTTTTTAATCATGCATGTGTTCCACATAATGCTAAAAAAAACACACCTATATATTTTCCATTACATATACAACAACAACTTAATACATGTGCTAGAAAGAAATAGATCCAAGCATCAACAACTACAACCAAAATGAAAACACATACAATTAGAATCCAACTGCCAAAATGAAACACACACACACATAAAATGAGTTTTTATACAAAAATACAACCATATACAATGCTCCAACTCTATGGTTGGAGCCCATCCTTCTTATCTTGTGGTCTAGCCATGTTATCTGTAGATGTCTCGCTTTGACCCCTCCAAATAGAATGTTGTAAAGAGGTTGTTTGAGATCTCAGTCCTGATACGTACCCCTGTAGACGAGCCACCTGAGCCTGCACCTGTGCCAACTAGGCCAGGGTCGCTAGATGTGTCAACCTTTCCTACTCTTGTACCTATGTCATATGGGTTAGGGTTGTTACATGTGTCGCTCTCTCATGGGCCTATGCCTATCCCATCTATGTCATGGTCTCTAGATACATGGCTCTCTCCTCAACCAAGGCCTACCATGCCCATGCCTCTCCTACATTCACCTCTACTGGTGGATGCATTCTCTCTCTATGCACTCTCAACTACCTCATGGTCTCTCTAGCTAGTCTAAACCAGCTCACCTAAGCTGGGGTAGATGGTACCCTAGGATCCTCTAGTGTAGCAGGGTCATACGACATCAACGTCTCATCTAGGATATCATGGAGTGTTCCCCTTATTAGGGACCCCCATCTAGTCTCCTCCTCTGTAACACCTACAAAAAGCCAACTAGATAGATATTAAATCACTGATATATCTCAAAATCTATCTCTATTATATATCAAATAATTTTAAGCAAAATTTAACCATCTCTTATTACCTATTTGTGTGTCAGCTATCATGGTCTCACCATTTGTGTGACCATCGAGCACGGTCTCCCCATCAGTGCGTCCTCTGAGAATCTCCTTTATCGATCGTCATCTGAAAACAAATCTTGAATTTGCCACTCGTGCCTGTCTCAGTCTACCCCTGCATAGTCTCGTTATTTTTCAACTTTGCGCTGGCTTCCCTGCTGGGTTATCTGTGGGAGGATCCTCCTAGAACAAATTAATAAAAATACATGAATTAACAGATTTATAATTAACCTAAACACTGAAGAGATTTTATTGATCATAGACCACTTTGAGGGGTAAACCTTATTTGAGTAAGTTCAATACAATAAATTCATGGATGTCGTTAGTGGCCTCAACACTTATATACTAAGTCTAATCTAAGCAACTATTACTTCACATGAATGTGGGATAAAAGAAAATGATCATAAAATGACTTTCAAATCATATGTGTCCATAGCAACTAATATACTAACAAAGTAAAATAAAGGGTAGCACGGGTTCCTAACATCCCCTCCCTCTTAAAAAAAACTTTGTCTTCAAAGCTTCAGACATGGGAATTGGCCGTGAATTTGAAAGAGTGATTCCCATGTTACATCCTCTGGTTGCATTTTGTGTCATTGACTTAATACCTTTGTGATAGAGTGGGAGTGAAGTTGGCATGTGCGCCTATTCAAGATTGCCTCTGGCTCAAGAAGGATGGATCCTTCATTATTAAGTTTGGTAAAATAATTTGCACTTTGATGTTTGTGCCAAGAAATTTCTTCACATAAGAGACATGAAATATTGGGTGAACTTGGGAAGAAGGTGGAAGCTCCAACTTATAAGCAACCAACCCAATCTTCTGGAGAACCTTATATGGCCCATAGAACTTGGAAGCCATCTTATGATGCTCTTTGAGTTTTAGGAAGGATTGCTTGTATGGTTGCAGATGATTAACATTTATAGGTTTTTAGATGTTCATTAGTGTTTATAGTGCATCATGATGTGTACCTAGAAGTTATAGTAGTACGCAGTTTAAATATAAGGTATACCTAGGTAGTATAATCTCATACTTGATTATTATTTATGATTGTGGGTCATTTGATTTTTGAAATCATAAGTTTGGTTATGTATAATTAGATAGTTGAATTCATATACAATAAACTATGATATTACAGGATGTCATAGAGTATTACAGTATAAATATATGTCATACCTAGGTGGTAACAAACTAAAATTGATATATCTAGAATTCATACATACTTTTGATGGACTAAATGTATGCAAGCTGGTTATTTATTTGAATAACATGTTATGTGACAGTTAGGACTTTATGTATGCATGCATAAAACCCCCTGTGAGTAAAACAAGTGACTAGGATAAAATATTGTGTTTCATGGGAACTGTGATTTGATTTGTTATATCTAGTTGCTTGAATAAAAGCTTATATTTTTATTGATTTATACTACTCTAATTGACTGATTGGGGTAATTAGTAGTTATGCTTAAAAACATTATACTATGATAATATGGGTATCATAGGGTGTAATATGTTTGAAACTATTTATAGTAATTAAAAACCATAGTTAAATACGTATTTTATCCGGGTGGTATAAACTGTAGCCATTATTTCTAGTATGAGATAGATAATAATGTAAGATTCATTTGTACGTTTGATGGAATAAATATATGTCATTAGATTATCATGTATTTACCATGTTATAGGATTGTTGTTAGGATGTAATCTATGTGAATCTTTTGGTTATATTATGTTAACCAATATCACATTGCTGATACTGAGTAAGGAGTGAGACAAACTTCATTGGTTTACTAGCATCACAATACTAGATGAAAACAATTTGATCAAGTGGTGTGTATGAATTTTGACTGATCTAGAAATCATTATTATTTATTATTCTTCAAAACTTTGGGCCAAAGTATGTTTAGTGAGACATTGTTATTTCATGAGTATGATTTACATGTTTGTGCGATATCTTGCAAAAGAACAATTTTCTATGATACACCACATGTTTAGTTTAGAAATCATACATCACATGGATAATTTTTTATCTTTCTGAATTTTTACGCCATCCCTATCTACTCATCGGTGAAGGGAGGACCATTTCATGATGGGATTAGTGGGAGGGATTGTTAGTCCATAGTTGGTGTAAAAAAGTACTTGAATGATGCTCTCCCTTCCCACATCAGTGCTACTTTTGAGACGACACTTGAGATCACCACAGATACTGGAGAGTGTAGAGAACTCATGCTCCGAAGAGCCATGTATCTTATTTAAGTACATTGTATTATGTTGTATTTATTATTGAAAACATTATCATGAAGAGTTCTAATTACTTATTTACTGAGAATGGATGATAGTGGTTGTATGTTATACCAGTCATCGCTGGGTAATTGTAAATACTATCTATATTTATATTATGATGTGTTTCATATGTTGTTAGTGATCAGTGATTGTTAAATGTCACGTGCATATTTATAGTTATCACTCAAATCATTTTGTATGATCATTGATTGGGTTTTCGTGGAGTGATTTATTTCTAGAGTATGTTTTTAATTGAAAAAAAAATCACCTATTTCTAGTTAGCACCCAGTGGGATTGTTACATTCAATACATAACTCTTAAATACCACATATCTTAATTAGCCGAGTTATCAAAATTGAAATAAGGATCGGATTTATATCTAACGACAAACATCACTATAAACACAAAAGGAAATACATACAACTTATTTGTTTCGAATATGAATAATGTCTTTATCTTAGATTCTACCAATATTTTAGTTCATCGCATATACCCCAGATATTATATCACATGTAGATATTTTTTCTAATATTACATATTAAGAAACCACAGAATTATACCATTCCCCTGATATAATGTATAATGATCAATGTGGTTTTCTATTAACTCTAATTGGAATTAGCATTAGAGCTATGACAATTATTATTCTCTAAAATACCAATATAGTAACATAGCGATCTACAGTCTGGGAATGACAGTCATAAATACAAAGCTATTGTTTGACAATAATGGTCTAAGAATAACGAGTGTGAATAAACGATTATATCTTAAAACTTATGAATAATATTTATAACGTTATAGACAATTAATATTTAGAGCTGTGAATAATCCTATAAATCGCTTTTACAGACATAAGTATAAAACTCATATACCGTTATAATTCAATACTAACTAGTTCATTACGAATACAACATGTGACATCGATTGCTCATTATAGATAATATAACAATTTAGGGTATTTACTAAAATGATATAAGTACAGCCTTAAATCCTCAGCTCTAAGTAAATACAATGACTTAAGTAAGTAATATCTTAAATATACATATCACAAGTAATATCTCTATTATCTGTGGATTTAAGTATGTTGTAATCTAGATAATCGTTGAAACCACATGTAACATCAACGATTTAAGTAAGTATGAATATTAAGCTTAGAAATATGATATCGCGGGGGATCATTGGTAACTCGATATATGATATATGCTAATCTCAATACTCCATGTAATCATAGATCGCTAAGTTATAAGTAGTCACAAATCGCGATTTAACTAAGTAATATCTTATATAGGTTATAAGCTATCAAAGTTAGTTCTCTACTTTCCACTTAAATAACTATCTTAAATATAAATTATCATATTTTCAGTAAAAACTGGCTCATAAGTAATATATTAAATATATAGATCATAAGTATAGATCGCTTAACTTGCCATAGCCTTAAATACATTACCAATATGCTTTGCTATAAGTAAACATCTTAAATAGATTACCAATATGAAGTAAATATACAATAATCTACTCAAATATGAATCGCTATTTTTTTTTACTATCAATTCAAATGTATAATAAACATCACCATCGGCAAAAGAAATGAACAACAAAATAATGTAGGTGCTTCACTTAGATGAAATGTCTACTTAAATTTTATTTTCTTATATTTATAATTAGAAGTGAAGCTCATCTCACTAGTCATCTATGATGATCAAGTAGACTATGAATTGAAAAATGCAATGGTCGTTAATGGACTTGTACTATTTCTGTGTTTACATTATTTAGTTCGTTTATAAAATTCAGATCACAGAAATTAAATGACATCATCTACCTTACCATAGTGCTCAAACAGAAATGTGATCTAGAAAAAAAAACTTTCTTGGCTCCTCCAATCTTTCTCCTTAATGCTATCTTTCTCTCATTTTCCTCTTCTTCACTTTCGTGCTCCAACATCTTCCTTCTATGTTGAGCTGAACCCTCTTTTTATTCTTATTATTTTCTTAAAGAGAATGTCACTTTGCCTTTTAAGCTTGTTTTCTTTCATTTTTATTTTTTTCTTAGTTTTATTTTTTTATTTTATTTATTTTATGCATGATTTTATATTTTTCTCTTATTTTTGCTTTTATAAAAGTATGTGTTTTCTAATTAATGCTTTTTTCCTTATAATAAAAAGCAATCCAACTATTTTTATCTATTTTATTCTCTTTTTTTCATTTTTTTTAATTTATAATCCAATTACTTAATTTCACAATAATAATTTAATATTAATGATTAAATCATTAACCATCAAATTTGGATTTACTTTATTTATGTAATTTATATTTTTGAAAGCATTAAAAGACATGAGCACATTAGCACAACATAAACACAATCACACAGGGTTAATTCCTCCTAGGCATTAACTATGCTAACACAACTAAATATGCGTAAACAATTATCAAAATGCAATCAACATCCAAAAAAATATTACGTTAACCATTTCATTATACATCTAACATGTATTAGCTAATGTGGTGTGTGCATGGTTCTAATCGGTTTTTATGTCATCCCTCAACACTCCATTTATGTCACCCTCTCCAATGATGCTCTCCCTCCATCACACTCTGAGGGATGAGTTCTCCTGCATCAAGCTCATAACAAGTAGGTTTTTAGACCATAACATCATGATATATATACATCATAAAATGTAACTGAAATAACAACTCAACATGTTCATAACGTAAACATATACACTACAATTAACTCATAATAATGTAATCATGTAATCTAAGTAATATCTTACTGTCCCATAACAACATATATCTCAAACCTTTAAAAATACCTAGATCCAAATTTATCACTATAAATACCCACAGATGATCAGGTAAGTTTGCTTAGCGAGGAATCGGGATGTAACATCCTTCCCCTTAAAGTTAGTCTCGTCTTAGATGATTCTTATTCAAACATAAGCTCTGAATTAAAAATATTGTTTACCAAAAAAATAACATAATATAATAGTATTTAATCAAGCAATAAATCTGGAAATCATTTGTAAAACTCATCATAGTTCTTCCAAGTAACACTATTTTCAGAGTGTTGGTCCCACAAGACTCTACATTATGACATCTTGCTATTATGTAAATAATGTTTATGAATGTCACTCTGAATGGTTCTATCATGACCACCTTGGGATCCAGAATTGACAAGGCAAACCTATATGCTACAGGTTTGACCATTTCTATTATCTCGAAGGGTTTCACATATCTCGGTGAAAGTTTCACTAACTTTTCGAATTTAGGCTTCAACCAACAACACATAAAATTATCATAAAATCCAACACATGGCAAGGGAGAATTCCACAAAGCCTCCTAGTCTCTTTGTACATCTCTCTGTCCTAGAGAATGTTTTTCTCACTCTAAAGAAAAGTGTTTTAGGGAACCTGACAAGAACGGTGTGTACCTTGTTTCTATTATCTCGAAGGGTTCTACATATCTCGGTGAAAGTTTCACTAACTTCTCGAATTCAGGCTTTAACCAACAACACATAAAATTATCATAAAATCCAACACATGGCAAGGGAGAATTCTACAAAGCCTCCTAGTCTCTTTGTACATCTCTCTATCTTGGAGAATGTTTTTCTCACTCTGAAGAAAAGTGTTTTAGGGAACCTGACAAGAACGGTGTGTATCAGTCAATACCACCACCACTCCACATAGCTCTTAATAAGTATGACATGTCAATACTGTCTCTACCCCTTGTAGCTCTTAATAAGTATGACAATGAATAGGAACTCGAAATACTACATTTTCAATGTATACAAAATCAAGGAACAAACATTCCATAATATACATGCATATAGCCATACATCTAAATTTGACAAGTCCGTTTGTCAAAGCTTGGATTTGTTAAGCTCCCTTTATTGAATCCAAACTCAGTAACTACCGAGTCAATGTGAAAGTAAATAAGATCCACTCCCATCTCTTAGTATTCACATTCCTACTTCACCACTCGTCCCTTGGGTATCCACGACCTAATGATCTCCAAAATGTACACAAGGTTCAAATAGTCACAAATCCATTCTAACAGATCATAGAAATCAATGATATATGTTAAATAATTCTAGATGTATGAACATATATCACAAGAAAAATCATACAATGATTCCATAATTGTATTAAGTTGCCACTAGCCAAACATAACTAGTATTATATTTCATAGCTTAACTATTTTTGTTATATTCATAGTTAAGAGGAAATAATGTTAAAATTAACATAATATAAAAAGGACATGGATCATATTGTCCTTACAACCTTACAAAAGAAACAAGTGAGGAAATTGCCTCTCTGTTTGATTGGTTAGTTACACAACAAGATATAAGCTTATCTCAATCCCTTAGATTAATAAGATGTTTCGCACATCATATTCCATGCTCATGTTAATTACTATACTTGCACCTTTATGAAGGTAGTTTTAGGCTTTCACAGTCTGAAGTTAACATGGAGACAATCATAGACTATGGGTGGCCTAATAGGTAGATTGAATCTCTAGATTATATGGGCTAGCTCCCCTTGATGTATCATTTAGGATCTCTACTCTATACTACCAGTTTGCAAGGAAAAAGGGAAGAAGGTAAATTGAAAGGAGAACCTATTTAACTGGGGTGATACACCAAAATGTGACCTCCACTTGTATAATATGCACTAATAAGGTTAAATAAGAATATAAACTTGATTACACTTATCAAAATAAAGCCTCCAAAAATCAATGTTTCACACAGAGGTTCAAGTTTGATATATGATTTAAGGCATCTATTCAATAGGTCTCTCAAAAACACTAATGAAATCTTACACTTTCCATACAAAAAAGATGATTAAATCAAACTATGAAACCTATAAGGATGAACTAACACCTGAAAATAGGCAAGGAGGAAAGGACAAAATGAAAGGAAATCTATACTATCATTGTCATTCATGAATAAACCATGAAAATACACTAAAACAAGCTTTGAAGAGGTATGAATTCAGTCTTATTCATTCAAATAGAAAAATACAAGTGTTTTTATGATCATGGCCTTGCCACAACTCAGGTTAAGGATGTTCAAATGCCAAAAATTGGCTTACATATAGTGAGAATGAGAGGAGAAAGGAGACAAGAGCCCCCAAAACTAGGAAATAAAACCTTCACTTTCTCTTCTTCAAACCCAACATAGCATATATTTAATTAATATCTTTTCTACCTTTGGAAAATGGCGTAGAGGTTGTGTATTAGATTTGTTTAGAATCATGAAGAAGTCATGAAGGAAGTGTTCTTCCTTGATTGGTGCAGTTTGACTCTAACAAGTGCCTAAATCCTTGCTCAAGAACCTTATATTCTTGGTTGAATGCCTCCCTTGAATAGAAAAGGTCCTTTACTTGAAAGTAGGTCCTCAATTCACATTCAAGTCTTCATTTGAATCCTTCCTCTCCTTCATTGATGAGGTCTCTCCAATTAGTTTAGGTTATTAGGACTCTTTGTGCACCTTTGAATTTTGTCTTTTGACTAGGCATTGAAGGGAAAGAAGATGTTGTTACGAGTCTTTGAGACCACTTCAAACATTGAAATCTTCTTCCAATCAACCCTGAATTTTTCTCTATTCATATTTGGCTTGGATAATGTATATTAGCCTTGGACAAGTTTATATGAAACATTTATACAATGTTTTAGTCGTTTCACTCCTTGAATGCTCCTCCTTCACTAAGGCGTAGAAGAGAAACATTGGGTTTCTCTTCATGACTACAAATCTATTTCATGGATGGTCTTGAAATAGTATATCAAATTTGGAACAAGGCCTTTGAAGACCTAAAACACTCACAAATACTCAACTTTGCACTAAAACCATGAATTCCTTCACAATTCTTTATAGCCTTTTTTTCAGCAAAGATCCTTGTTTGGGAGAATCTGGAGATGATAGTGAGAAATTGATAAAAAGTACTGATACCCTTTATCCCATTACAACTCCTCACAAAATTTGGTGGCCTAACTCTGAGTGTAAGTGTCTTTTATATCACATTATTTCAGTCAAATTAGGCATAATTAGCCCTCCTAGGCCTAGAAAGTGAGAATCTTGCCCCTGAGAGCCCCACACATGTGAAACTCCAAAAAAACACTTGATTCACTTTACCTATGATATCACCAGTCTCCATGTGAAATTTGGTTATCTAGAACACTGTGGAAGTATGAAAACCTTGAAATGGCCATTGGTAAGCTTGCCCTTTTGAAGCATTTTCAGACGGACTTGAAAGATTTAAATAACTTTGTCACTTATGAGAATGTTTCTCTATATTTTTGAGCTTTTATAGGTAAAATAATTCTTGAACCACCTCTCCCATTTATTGGCATCAACTCATGCTCTCCAAAACCCTTTTTAGGCCAAAATCCTTGAAAATGTATAGTTTTGTATAAATTCATATAAGTGAAGGTATAGCCAAATTACATGTGAAGGATAATCAAAGAGTCTATAAAAACCTCGTGTAGTTTTCAAGGCTAGGTTGTGGCATTTGATATGCTTTTGAGGTCCATCTCTGCAAACTGGTCACAATTGAGGTTTTAGGAAGGTTTAAGACGTATCTAGGGTCTTAACGATTATTCATTAAAATGAGACATCCAAATGATCTCCTTACACTTTGAAAACATTCTTAGTAGACCCCCTAAGCTGTACCAAAAATCTCAGATCCCCATGCAAACTGTGAGAGACGGCACAATCATTTGAAGTTGCTACACAAGTGACTGTCTTAGATTTCCTTAAATGTGAGAGGTGTCAAAAATGGGTCTTGGGTCTAAAAAATAATTCCCAATGTTGTTATAAGCTCATAAAACTTAAAATAAACCCCCTCCATGGTTATAAATGCTCTTGAAGTGTTCAACATTCATTTGTATGCATTTGGTGCACTAGTTAGGGTGCTTGGGGTTTACGACTGCCTTCCCATGGCAAACCCTCAAGGGCACTTAGACTGAGTATTAAAGTGTTTTTACACCTGATATTGTATGGATATCATTACCATGACTGTTTAATTCCCTAAAATCCATTCATGGGATCTGGAATGCTTTATTTGTGTTCTTGATCTCAAGTGAATATCTAGGTCTCTTGAATAGACCCTGCAAATGAAGTGGACCAGGTCTAAGACAAAACAATGGATATGTCCACTACTGGTATAAAATTTTAAATACCATAGGAATTTCAATAAACTCATGAACACCAAATTTACCAAATTTTAGATCTAGATCATGCTTATAGAGGCCTCAAAACTCATTTTTCCTAAAACTAGCTAGTGGGTTGCCTGAGTTTTCAATAGGTCTATGACTGAGTTGTTTTGTCAGTCTTGTGTTTGGGTCTGAGAGTGAAAATTAAGATTTGGTAAGGCCTGTGGAAGCCTCCAAACATCATTCCTATCCTCCCAAGCCACTTAACCACCTTTGCAACTTCTCAAAGTGTTATACTTACTCATTTCTTCCTTCTAGCTTACACCTTGTCAAGACTGGTTGTAGGTGTTGTTCTCAGTAATGAAGGTCTCCTATGAACAATTAAGATGATTTATGTGTCTTGATAGTTTTGATACATTATTCCATGACACCTAGGGTATTTTTATCAATTACAAACACTAATATCAAGTCATTTGACCCCTTCTCACTTCCTTCTCACACAATCAATTTATCATAGCCTCTAGGTGCTGATCCTTTTGAAGACTTAGGACCGTGTATTATAGTTTATAAGTCTATTTAAATCCATTGGATCATGGAAAACACTCTTTTGAGGGTTATCTAATTCTCTATATGAATCAAGCTAGTATATCCCTTCCTCAACCTCAGTTACTTCTTCATCAATGCATACACTTCGCATGATACTGCATATTCCGTACATAATATTGTACCCTAATCATGTCATAAAATTTAGACTATGAAATCCTCACTCCTCTCATCATCTAATGCACACCATATCTTTTAATTCTTCTCCAATTCTCCTTTGGTCATACATCCTTCACATCAATGACCTTGATGACCAAAATCTAACACTGTTATAGGTGTAATTTATTCAACTCAGTGGGTCTAAACCGTAAAGGGATATTTGTTTTAGGTTTATCTGACTTCTCAAGGAATTTCTCATCTCATTTCCCATAGCACAAGTGTGGATCTTCTTCTTATTTCATGTAGACCAAGACTTCTCAAACATATACCTCTAATCTTGTAATCTAACATCCTTAATGTGAGTATCCCTTTTGGTCTTGACTGTAGGTGACTGCTGAGCTTTGTATGAGATAGTGGGTTGCATGGGAAAATGAGGTGGATTAGTAATGACCCTATCTCAAAGATCCTACTATCCGTTTGAGATACTTCCACTTCCAATTTCACTAAATATCAAAAACCTTGACTTAAACCTCAAAACTTAGTCACTAAGAAAGTTGATGACTCTGATGTATGGACTGAGGACATAATGTTGGAGAACATATGAGGTAGAAAACTTGAGATAGGCCAATGGTAGATCCATTTACACATGCGAGTTTTCTCACTATTCATCCTTGACTTACTCACTGCCAAGCGGCTTCATTGAATGATAAGATATATTCCTTGAAGTAGATTTATAAATGGTTGTTGTAGATGAACATTGGTTATTGTACGGATTGAGGAGAGGTGTGTGGCAAGCCTCAAGTCACAAAATTAATCTTAATACTTCTAATCAACCTTCCATTTTCTTGAATTATCTTGGAGAAGCTTGAACTTGATATGAAGAGGCTTGAATAGTAAGAACTCAAGAAATAACTATTTACCTTAAACAAAGCTAAAATACCTTAATTTTTCCAAATAAGAGATTTGCAATGTTGTTTCTTGACCAAATTTAGCTCCATATGACTAAATTCCTCCATGATCTCATTAGTCTCCTTAAGTAATTTATGTGCTTATCACTTGGTGCTCTTGAACCTTTGACTGAGCTCCTCTAACACATCAAGACCATCCTCAGATCTCTATTCTCTTGTTTGCTGTTGTAGGTGATGATTTTAGGTACTTATGACTGTCACCTTCTAATGTAATACCCTTTAAAGATGACTTAAAACTTTTAAAATATTCCTTATGCCTTGAGATTCTTCATAAGACAAATTTAACCACCAACTTTACCTTGAAGCCTCTTGGAATCCAACTTTAGTGCTTGAAATGACAACCAAGATGGCTATAGGTGCATATATGTTGTAGGTAAGGTCACAATTACCACTGAGTTTGAGACTTCATTCTTCACACTAATGACCTCCAAGTGTTCATGAATTGAGTTGAGGTTTCACCTACCTCAATAACTCTTCAATCATAACTTTGCCCATTGTTTGGGTTTAAGACTTGTATATGCTTTCTAGATATGACTGTAGGTCTCCCTTTTGGGGTTAAGACCGTGCTTGGTCATTTTCACCCCTTAGCTACCAATGGAGACTCTTAGATGAACAACCTAGTCTTGGAATTACGTAATTGCTTCCTTGGACAATTAGGTGATTGAAACTTGTTACGTATTTCAAACACTCAAACCTGGCTTTCTTGCCACCTCTAACATCTTCCATCATTGGTCAAAACTTCATTCAACCTTGACCTTACTATAGCTACATACTGAGTGCCTTAAGTACATTTTGGGGGTGTATGTTCACTTTATAACCTACGCACTTTTATTGGTCTTTGATAGCTACTGATACATACTCAAAGATTATACCTTCTGCCTCTTAAGACATTTAAGACCATCTCGTACCTAAAGGAGACTAACTCTGCATTGGGAACTTGTAAACTTGTCCTCTATCCACCTTGACTATTTGTAACTCATCATTCACTATGTGTAGCTTCTGCAAACAACCCTCTTGATTCTCAATCAATCTATCTTATATCAATTTGCCTTGAGAACCTCAATCAGAGACTAACTCTGCATTGGGAACTTGTAAACTTGTCCTCTATCCACCTTGACTGGTTGTAACTCATCATTCACTATGTGTAGCTTCTGCAAACAACCCTCTTGATTCTCAATCAATCTATCTTATATCAATTTGCCTTGAGAACCTCAATCATTTGACTTTTCTTTCATAGTCATGGGGACTCACTGGCAACATTGCTCACTCATTTTTACTTGTCCTTTTAGGTGTATGGACTGAGTAGTCTTATGCATTGAAAAATTAAGCCTTTTGATAGTATCTCATGCTTTTAATGGTATTTGTGAGTTTGAACAAGCTTCCATTTACCTCTTCATGTTGTTCAAGACATTCCTAACATGGATTTGGGTCTTCTAACACACTTGATAGATTTTCAAGCTTGAGAATGTTTGAGACACTTCGTGAACTTGCTCAAGATGAAAGTTTAGATCATGTTCTCTATTGATTCTTGACTCTTAATATCTCAAGGGTGGATATTTTGGTATTTAATGATACTTCTTATTGCTATTTAATCCAAACATGAAGTTTAGACCTAGATAGATCACCTACATTCTGTACAAATCTCTTAAGAAACAAGTTACTTAGAGATTATGGAGAAATATAACCATTTAAAACAAACATATGAATTCCATGAATTTTAAGGATCCTGCATAAGTGATGGAGTGTTTAAAACCTCTAAGAGTGACCACCATGAAGAAGAGAAAACAAAGATTTGCAGTATAATTCATTGAAATACCCTGTGCACTAAGACCTTCTTATTTCAAATGAAACTACCTTATGGATATGATTCAACTAATTAAAACATCATGAAATTTATCTAAAATACTTAAAAAAACCACTCTCAAAATCATTACTCTCCGTATGTTTTTGAGTTCGATAAACAAATGCAAGAACAAACCCCCCTCGGATGTATAAGCCATAGTGACTTGTTGTCACTCTTAGTGAGTTTTAGTAAATAAGAGGACACAAATATATGAACCAATGACATTGATTTAAATCTTACTTGGACCTATAACAATGGCCAAATTTTCAGCTCTTAACTCTCTCTTCTTTTTTTGTACCGAGCATTTAAAAATCCTCTATCTAAAGCTACCAAGGAGGTTGATATAGGAAATAAAATGGTTTTCTTCATTTTAAGACCTAAAAACTCCTCCAAATCACTTTTTTGACCTTTTAATGGACAAATAATGTCTTGAATATTCTTGATGCTCAAATTCACCTTGAGAATCCCACGGTTAGCCTCAAAATAAGCCTTTTTAGCACTAAAACTGCTAGAAACACTTGAGAAATATGATGAAATTAATGATAAATATATCCAATCAATATTTTCATGCCTGAATAAGTACACCTTGTCCTTAAAATCAAAGTTTCAAGTGGTAGGGGTGACAATTTGACCTATGATATCAAAATTGTCAACATTTTGGTGACTCAATTGGGAAGCAGGCCTGTTATGCTTGAGAACCAAACCATTGACATATATTTAAAGCTCATAAAATCACTCTTACACTTCTAAAACAATCATGATTATAATTTCACTAATGACCACAACTCTTGACTCAAAATAAGACAGCTTCTTGCTCCTCAAAGATAGGAAAGAAAAGACAACAAAGCAAAGAAACTAGACTAACAAAATACATGTGATAACAAAGCACTTATTGAAGCAAAACATAAGCAAACTAATGTGCTTGACAACACTTGGAGTAAAACAAAACTAATTACAACTAACCTTTAAATAATATTCCACCAAGATCAAAAGGAAAGTTTTTTTGGATTACTTCATGAGGTATGCAATGGTGTGTGAAATTATATTTGATTGACTTATTACTTGGCTGACCCTTCTTCTTGACTAACAACACATCTGACATACCTTGTAACAAGTATACATAATCAAATAGATCTACAATGAAAACATATTGATCTTGAACTTCAACCTCCACCCTTTGTAGTTTTTCTTCTTTAGCAATGGTCTCCAAGATGGCCAGATATTGGTTTGTAAGAGCAGTTGCATCATGAACCTCATATGACTGATTGGAGTAGCCTACCTAGACCTTAGTATACTCTTGACGAATTTAAACCTATCCATCATTGTCTACAAAAAATAGATTTTTTTGCTTAGAAGTTGTGGCCAAAAGTGATCCTCACTGTCTTCCAATAGTACACCAAGGTTTCAAAATGGAGAGAGAGGATGATAACCCATGACGAGTATCTCAAAAAAATCACCATCTAGTGAGGCTGCCTTTTGAAAAGGAAAATCTGTAAGATTGTCACTCTCTAGTTTGTTGATTGGCTCACCAAAATTGCCTTCTTGCCTTACCTAACTAATAATCACCTAGGAGAAGTGAGTAACCTGATTCCAAAGCTTCAAACAAATCTTCAATATGCTCTTGACTGGTACAAAGGAGATCAAAGCAAGAAATTTAACTCCTCTTCTTCATGCTCAATCACATCAAAAGGAAGCTCTAGAAATAGGTTAACATCCTCATCTTTTGCTGCAACCTTTTCATCTGGTTTGAAAGATAAAATGCCTTTGCTTTCACCAAGGGGAGTACCAATAAATATTTATTCCTCTTCATGCACGCTTTCCTCATCTTCACCACACTCACCTTGAAAATTACTTACAACTAAAACTTCCTCATTTAGCCTCCGTAAAAGAGGCTCTTGTTCAATAAGGGAGATGGTGGGAGGGCAATGGTTAAGCTCATGAGTTTTTTTGGGAGTCAAGGGAGTACTTTTGCAATTTGAGGACCTAGGAATGGAAGATTCTTGTAGGAATGCTTGGAGAGAGAGTAAGTTGAGTTGTCTTATAAGTGCTTCACCTTTGTCAACAACCATTTCAATATTCTTATTATCTTCTTGAGGCTCTATCTCAGTTACAACTTCATTTCTAACCTTCTTAACTATGAACTCTTTCCTCTCTTGAGAACTTTCTTGGATTGACTTCCAAGAGGGAACCATTATAGGCATAGGGTCTTCTTTGAGCTCAAAATCTACAACACTCACCTCCTTACATTTCTTCCAAGGCTTGACTGCTTGGTTCCAAGGTAGGACATTGAAAGTAGTAGGTTCACTTGGAGGTTGAAATTACTTTCTTGGAGGCTCCATTCGATAATATTCAATGACTTCATGAAGACAAAGAGCACAAGAGTGTTGATATGGTAAATAGGAGGGTTCTTGAAGAGTGATGGGAGACATTTCATCTATAAGACTTGGCATGCCAAAACCAAGAGTCATATCCCAAGAAGGCCTCCAAGATGGAATATGCTTGTTCTCTTGAGGAAGGGTAGGTGTATATGGAAGGAAACTTGGAACACAATAATTTTGACCCAGGGTAAGAAGAGATGGCTAAGGTTGTTTGGGTTGGATATCTTGATTCTCCCACCTCACCAACCTATATACCCATCATTGGATCATAGTTCTCATTTTATGCAGTTTGTAAGTCATGACATACTGATTCTCCTTTCCAACTACTGCCCACCTACTTATCAACATCTACACTATTTTCCTCATCTTCTCTATGAGGTGAAAATGTATCAGATCCAACTCTCTATCCCACACTCTCATCACCCCTACATATTTTAACATATTTAGTTTGAATGTCAACAAGGATAGTGTTAAGCATGTAATATACTGAGAGGGGGGTGAATCAGTATATTATATATCTTATAAATCTTTCCTTTAACCAAATTCCACTTAATCAAACATTCAAGATATGCAATAAAACTCAAACAATAAATATCCACACAAGATAGAGAGAGACACCAGATATAATGTGGAAACCCAATGCGAGAAAAACCACAGAGAATCAATCTCAAATATATTCATGAGAACAACCCCACAGGAGCACCATACCCTTTTGCCAAGTACAAACCTCAGCTACAATTCATGAGCACCACCCCACAAGAGCTTCAAACCCCTTTGTTGAGCACCAACCCAGCTATTATTCGTGAGCACCAACCCACAAGAGCACCAACCCCTTTGCCGAGCACCAACCCAGCAACAATTCGTGAGCACCAACCCACAAGAACACCAAACCCTTTGTGTATACCACACACCTATCTCTCAATGTTGCTATCTCAACAAATGATAGATCAATACAACATCTTCTTCCTCTCTCTCACTTTTGCTTTTCTAAGCTAGATATAACAAAATACAAATCATCTCTCACAATTGCTCTTCTAAGCTAGATATTACAATATCAAATCAACCTGTCACTTCCATATTACAAATGGCTACTCAAGCCTTTATTTATAGCTTTCCAAATGACCTTTGGCCTTCCGCCTTTGTGACCTTTCATTCCTCATGGAAGATGGCACCAATCTTGGATGACCCTTCATATCCAAGGATTTGAAAAGTCATGTGGTGACCCTTCATGACCAAAAACGTCTTTCCCACTTTTGTCCTTATCTTTGGTGACTTTTCCTATTCCTTTAAGTGTCCCTTCATGAGAAATTCTCCCTTTACTCTTTTGTCTTCACTTGGTGACTCTTGGTATTCCTCAAGATGACTCTTCATGGGAAAATGCGTCCCATCCTTCTTTTGTCTTTATACCATGACTTTTTGACTTCTTCATGGGCCCTTATTTTGTCTCATATGCAACCAAAAATATATTCATTAATATTAAATAAATATTAACTCATATTAGCCAAGATATATTTATTACCAACAACATTAAATGCAATGGGGCCTTTATCACCAATAATACTAAACCTTTGGCATCAATGACAATATTTCCAATAGATAGGTAGGAGAATCATGATTTTGAGTTGGAAATGGAGTAGGAAGAGGTGAATATGACTGTTGTAAGTCATGATAAGGCTACTGAGGTATATAGTCAGGATCATAGTGAGGTTGATAAGGGTCACTACAAAGTTGATATGCATCATCATATTCTTGACAAGATTGGTCATAAGGCTGATAATACTCTTGGTAATGTTGATTATAATCATAGAAAGGTTCATATGGATCATGACCATGCTGATATAACTCATTGGAAGGCTGATAAGGAAACATAGCATAAGAATTTTTTTCATACACAACCATGAAAACAACATCAAGATAATGCAATGAAAAACTCTTACTTGGACTATTAGAAGCAACTGATTGAGCTTGAAGTCACCAAATACTTCATTAAGAATGCTGATACAACTACAATTTCACCAAGACTGGCTCTAATGAGTTCCACCGGGCATGCCAAAAATTGTTGACTACAAGACTTACATCTTTGTGAAGATAGTTTTAGGCCTTCACAGTCTAAAGTAACATGAATACCATTTTAGCCTATGGGTGGTCTAATAGGTGGATTTAATATATAGATTCTAAGGGCTATCTCTCCTTGATGTATCATTTAGGATCCCTACTCTACACTACCAACTTACAAGGGAAAAGGGAGGAAGGTAAATGAAAAGAAAAGCTTATCTAAATGGGGTGATACACTAAAATGTGAAATCTACTTTTGTAATATGCACTAAGAAGGTTGAATAAGGACATAAAAGTGATTACACTTCTCAAATGAAATCCTCCAAACATCAATGTTTCACATAGAGGCTTGAGTTTGATGCATGATCTAAGACATCTGTTTAATAGGTCTCTCAAAGACACTAAGGAAATCTTGAACTTGCCATACAAACAAGATGATTAAAGCACAATATGCAACCTATAAGGATGAACTAACACCTGAAAATAGGCAAGGAATAAAGGATAAAATGAAAGGAAGTCTATGCTATCATTGTCATTCATCAACAAACCATGAAAATACACTAAAACAAGCTTTGAGGAGGTATGAATTTAGTATCATTATTTCAAATAGGCAAATACAAGTGTTTTTATGAGCATGGCTTTGCCACAACTCATGTTAAGGATGTTCAAATTCCAAAAATTGGCTTACATATAGTGAGGGTGAGAGAGAGGAGAGAGAAGGAGATAAGAGCCCCCAAAACTAGGAAACAAAACCTTCACTTTGTCTTCTTCAAACCCAACATAACATATCTTGATTAATATCTTTTCCACCTTTGGAAAATGGCATAGAGGTTTTGTATTATATTTGTTTATAAGTATGAAGAATTCATGAAGGAAGTCTTTAGCCTTGATTGGTGGAGTTTGACTCTAATAATTGCTTAAATCCTTTCTCAAGAACTCTATATTCTTGGAATGCCTACCTTGACTAGAAAAGGTCCTTTAATTGACATTAGGTCCTCAATTCACATTCAAGTCTTAATTTGAATCCTTCCTCTCCTTCAATTATGATGTCTCTCCAATTAGTTGAGGTTGTTAGGACTCTTTGTGCACCTTTGACTTAGTCTTTTGACTAGGCATTTGAGGGAAAGAAGATGTTGTTAGGAGTCTTTGAGACCACTTCAAACCTTGAAATCTTATTCCAATCAAATATGACTTGTTCTCTATTCATATTTGGCATGGAGAATGTATATTAGCCTTGGAAAATAATATATGAAGCATTTATACAATGTTTTAGTCTTTTCACTCCTTGAATGCTCCTCCTTCACTAAGGTGTAGAAGAGAAAAGTTGGGTTTCTATTCATGACTACAAACATCTTTCATGGATGGTCTTGAAATAGTATATCAAACTTGAAAAAAGGCTTTTGAAGACCTAAAACACTCATAAATACTCAACTTTGCACCAAAACCATGAATTCCTTCACAATTCCTTGTAGCCTTTTTTCAACAAAACTCCTTGTTTGGAAGAATCTAGAGATGATAATCAGAAAATGATCACATTTATAGATATCCTATATCCCCTTATAGCTCCACAAAAAAATATATGGTCTAACTCTGAGTGTAAGTGTCTTTTATAGCACACTATTTCAATCAAATTAGGCCTAATTAGCCCTCTTAGACTTAGAAAGTGAAAATATTGCTCTTGATATGCCCCACACATGTGAAACTCTAAAAAAACACTTGATTCACTTTACCTATGAAATCACCATGATCCATGTCGAATTTGGTGATCTAGAACATTGTGGAAGTATGAAAACCTTGAAATGGCCATTAGTAAGCTTGCCCTTTTGAAGCATTTTCAAACGGCCTAAAAGATTTGAACAGTTTGGGCACTTTTGAGCAATTTTGTCTAGATATTTGATTTTTTATAGGTAAAATAAGTCTTAAACCACCTCTCCCATTGATTTTCATCAACTCATGCTCTCCAAAAACCCTTTTTAGGCCAAAAACCTTGAAAAAGTATAGTTTTATACAAATCCATACAAGTGAAGGTACATCCAAATTACACGTGAAATATCCTCAGAGAGTCTAAAAAAACCTATGGTAGGTTTTAGATCCAAGTTGTGGCATTTTATGTGCTTTTGGGGTCCATCTTTGCAAACTGGTCACAATTGGGGTTTTATGAGGGTTCAAGAACTATTTGGGGTCTTAAAGATTATTCATAAAAATATGACATCCAAATGACCTCTTTAAACTTGTAAAACAATCTTATTATACCCCCTCAATTGTACCAAAAGGCTCAACTCCCCATGAAAATCATGAGATATGGTATGAGCATCTGAAGTTGCTCCTTAGGTGACTGTCTTAGATTTCCTTGAGCGTGAGAGGTGTCAAAAATGGGTCTTGGGTCTCATAAATCATTCCTAATGTTGGTATAAGCTCATAAACCTTCAAATAAATCCCATACATGGTTCTAAATGCTCTATAAGTGTTTAACATTCCTTTGTATGCATTTGGTGCAATAGCGAGGGTGTTTGGGTTTTAAGATTGCCTTCCCTTTGCAAACCCTCAATGGCACTTAGACTAATAAATTAAGTTTTTTTCCCCCTTGAGAGTGTATGAATATCATTACCATTACTTTTTAATTCCATAAAAACCTTTCATGATATCTAGAATGCTTGATTTGTGTTCTTGGGCTCAAGTGAATCTCTAGTCTGTTGAATAGACCCTGCAAATGAAGTGGACGATGTCTGAGACAAAAAAATGGATATGTACACTAATGGTATGACATTTCCAATACCATGGAAATTTCAATCCACTAATAACCACCAAATTTACCAAATATTATAGCTAGATCATGCCTATAGAGGCCTCAAAACTCATTTTTACTAAAACTAGCTAGTGGGCTACTTGAGTTTTCAATATGTCTGTGACTGAGTTATTTCATCACTCTTGTGTTTGGGTCTGAGATGAAAATTAGGATTTTTTAAGGATTGTGTAAGCCTCCAAACATCATTAATATACTCCCAAGTCACTTCACCACCTTTTCAACTTCTCAAAGTGTTGTACTTACTCATTTCTTCCTTCTAACTTACACCTTGCCAAGATTGGCTATATGTGTTGTTCTCAACAATGAAGGTCTCTTATGACTAATGGAGATGATGTAGGTGTCTTGAGAGTTTTTATAAATTTTTACATGACACCTAGGGTATTTTTATCATTTCCAAACACTAATATCAAGTCACTTGACCCCTTCTCACTTCCTTCTCACACAGTCAGTTTATCATAACCTATAGGTGTTGATCCTTTTGAAGACTTACAACTGTGTATTATAGTTTAGAATTATATTTAAAGACATTGGATCATGGAAAAAACTCTTTTGAGGGTTATCAACTTCTCTATATGAATCAATCTGGTATATCTATTCCTCAACATCTGCTACTTATTTATCAATGCATACACTTTGATGACACTGCCTATTCCGTACACAGTACTGTACCCTAATCATGTCATATAGTTTAGACTATAAAATCCTCACTCCTCTCATCATATAATGCATAAAATATATTTAAATTCTTCTCCAATGCTCCTTTTTTCATACATCCTTCACATCAATGACCTCCATGACCAAAATCTAACACTATCATAGGTGTAATTTCTTCAACTTAGTGGGTCTAAACCTTAAAAGGATCTTTGTTTTAGGTTTCCTTGACTTCTCAAGGAATTTATCAGCTCACTCCCCATATCAAAAGTGTGTATCTTCTTCTTATTTCACATATACCAATACCTAGGCTTCTCAATCATAAACCTCTACTCTTGTCATCTAGCATCCTTACTATGAGTACCCCTTTTGGTCTTGACTATAGGTGATTGTTGAGCTTTGTATGAGATAGTGGGTTGTATGGAAAAATGAGGTGGATTAGTAATTACCATATCTCAAATATCCTACTATCCATTTGAGATACTTCCACTTCAAATTTAACTAAATATCAAAAACCTTGACTTAAACCTCAAAACTCAATAACTAAAATTTGATGACTCTGCTATATGGACTAAGGATATAATTTTGGAGAACATATGAGGTAGAAACCTTGAGATAGGCCAATGGTGGCTCCATTTACACATGTGAGTTTTCTCACTATTCATCCTTGACTTACTCACTGCCAAGTGGCTTCCATGAATGATAAGATATCTTCCTTGAAGTGGACTTATAAATGGTTGTTGTAGATGAACATTGGTTATTATATGAATTGAGGTGAGGTGAGTGACATGCCTCAAGTCACAAAAGTAATCTTAATACTTCTAATCAACCTTCCATGTTTTTGCATTATCTTGGATAAGATTTATCTTGATATGAAGAGGCTTGTATAGTAAGAACTCAATAAATAACTATTTACCTTAAATAAAGCTAAAATACCTTAATTTCTCTAAATAAGAGATTAAAAATGTTGTTTATTGACCAAATTTAGCTTTATATGACTAAATTCTTCCATGATCTCATTATTTTCATTGAGTAATTGATGTGCTCATCACTTGGTGTTTGTTGTTGTAGGTGATGATTTTAGGTGTTTATGACTATCAACTTATAATGTAAGACCCTTTCAAGATGCTTTCAAACTTTTAAAGTCTTGTGCCTTGAGATTCTTCATAAGACAAATTTAACCACCAAATTTACCTTGAAGCCTCTTGGAATCCATCTTTAGTGCTTGAAAAGACAACCAAGTTGGTTGTAGGTGCATATACATTGCAGGTAAAGTCACAATTACCACTTGAGTTTGAGACTTCATTCTTCACACCAATGACCTCCAAGTGTTCACGAATTTATTTGAGGTTTCACCTAGCTTAATAAATCTTCAAATATAACTCTACCCATTGTTTGGGTTTAAGCCCTGTATATGCTTTGTGGATATGACTATAGGTCTCCCTTTTTGGGTTAATATTGTGCTTGGTCACTTTCACCCCTTAGGTGCTAATGGATACTCTTAGATGATCAACCTAGTCCTTGACTTACCTAATTGCCTCCTTAGACAATGAGGTGATTGAAACTTGTTACCTATTTCAAACACTTAAACTTGGCTTTCTTTCCACCTCTAACATCTTCCATCATTGGTCAAAACTTCATCCAACCCTGACCTGACTATAGGTACATACTGAGTGCCTTAAGTACATTTTGGGGGTGTATGTTCACTTTATAACCTAGGCACTTTTATTGGTATTTGAGAGCTAATAAGACATACTTAAATCCTATAACTTCTGCTTCTTAAGACATTTAAGACCGTCTCATACCTAAAGGAGACTAACTCTGCATTGGGAACTTATGAACTTATCTTCTATCCACCTTGACTAGTTGTAACTCATCATTGATTGTGTGTACCTCCTATAAATAACCCTCTTGATTCTCAAGATATCTATCTTGTATCAATTTTCCTTGATAACCTCAATCATTTGAATTTTCTTTCATAGTCATGGGGACTCATTGCCAACATTGCTCACTCATTTGTACTTGTCCTTTTAGGTGTGTGGACTGAGTAGTCTTATGCATTGAAAAATGAAGCCTTTTGATAGTTTCTCATGATTTTTATGGAAATTTTGAGTTTAAAAAATCTTCCATTTACTTCTCCATGTTGTTCAAGACATTCCTAACATGGATTTGGGTCTTCCCACACACTTGATAGATTTTCAAGCCTGTGAATGCTTGAGACACTTCATGAACTTGCTTAATATGCAAGTTTAGATCATGTTATCTATTTATTATTGAATATAAATAGTTCAAGGGTGGATCTTCTAGTATTTAATTCTACTTCTTATTTCTATTCAATCCAAACATGAAGTTCAGACCTAAAAAGATCACCTATATTTTGTATAAATCTCTCAAGAAGCAAGTTACTTAGAGATTATGGAGAAAAATAGCTATTTAAAACAAACATATGAATTTTAATGATCCTCCATGCGTGATGGAGTGTTTAAAACCTCTGAGTGTGACCACCATGAAGAGAAAACAAAGATTTGTAGGAGAATTGATTAAAACAACATGTGCACTAAGACCTTCTTTCAAGTGAAACTACCTTATGGAGATAATTCAATTGTTAAAACCACCATGAAAATTGGATTCAAAACTTCTAAAATCCAACCTCAAAAGTATTACTCTTTATATATTTTTGATTTACATAAACAAGTGCAAGAACATACCCCCCTCGGATGCATAAGCCATAATGACTTGTTATCACTCTTAGTAATTTTTCATTAAAAATAGGCCACCAATTCAAAAAATAATTCCACTTATTTCAAGATTACTTTGACCCATAAAAATATGCAAAGTTTCATATCATAACTCTCTCTCCTCTTTTCATACCTAGCATTTGAAAACTGCCATTCTAGAACTGTCAAGGACATCAATATAGGAGATAAAGTGGTTTTATTAATTTTAAGACCTAAAACCTCTTAAAAATCACATTTTTGACCTTTTTATAGGAAAATAAGGTCCTAAATATTCTTGATGCTCAATTTCACCTTGAGAATCACATGAGTAGCCTTAAAACAGGCTTTTTTGGCACTAAAACTATCAAACACACTTGAGAAGTCTGATGAAACTGATAAAAAATGTATCCAATTGATATTTTAATGCCTGAAGAAGTATACCATGTCTTGAAAAGAAAAGTTTTAAGTGGTAGGGGTGACAATTTGACCTGTGAGGTCAAAATTCTCAACAACTTGCTTTGTACGAAAAGTTCATAGATAACTCATTAAAACAACATGTTTTAACAAGATGAGAATAATACCAATATGATCAAGGGTGAATCATATCGTAATGATTATAATCAACTTATAAATCCTAACCTAGATCCAATATCTATTTGAAATTTGCCACTCCACATGGTCAAAGTTCACAAGTTAGATATAGTAGCACTAGAAAGTATGACTCTAAAAATCCACAAGTGAAAAGTAGTGAAATAACATATTAACAAAAAAAATCTTATATACCATCACATGGTATGAATAAAACACCACAACCCAAGTTTCTAAAAATCACTACACCCATATCAAATCTGTAAGTGTAGTATCACAATCTGTTTCCACAACCAGAAATAAAATATTAATCATATAGATGCTTCAATCCATTCCATTCCTACAACTTCACTATCAACAAGAAGTATAAGACATTATACCACAAACTCAAGGGAATATGGCCAAAACAACATTGCATAAACAAGTTTCAACATCATGAAAATAGGAATCCAATCAGCGGGCTTATAATGATGTCAAAGGAGGGTGAGTAAGTAACAACTCACCTCTATGCTAACTATGAGAGATGACACTTTTTCCTAATCCACATAAACATACGTGTGTCAATCCATAAGAAAAATCATAACATAAATGAATCTTCATCAAGGATAATTACACTCCATTACAAATAGAATTCCCAATGCACTAGGTGATGCCAAATAAAAATGGTCTTATAGGATTCCCACTCCTATGATTAGTATATGCACATATACTTAAGAGAAAAGCATCCCATGCTTCTTATACACTCACAATAAAAACACAAATGAAAAAAGTGACTTGATAACTCAAGTAAGGATGTAATTATTCTCAAGCTGTTCGATCTAAATGATCAAAATAATATTGTAAGATTATCTTATTCACAACTCATGAACTATGATGTGCACTCACCTACCCAAACCTCGATTACAACCATCACCATTAAGACACTAGATAAACTAACCCTTTAACAACTCTAAAAGGGTACAAATGCTCTTAAGGGTACACACTCAATATACCACTCACATTTCACTATTTTTTTCTGATAAATAGAAGGATATCAAAATTCTAATGGAATCATTAGGTGTTAGAGTTTGAACCACAACTTTGTACCACATTTAACAACCTCACTAGGTTTGACTTAGAAAAGCATGATTTGTTTTAATTTAATCAATACTTTAAATATATTACACCACAAGAATATAATCAATGATCATATAAAATACCCTAAATGTGATAACTTTAAATGAAGCATACTACATCATGCATCACTGATCACTATCATCATAAGAATCACATCATAATACGATTATAAAAAATAATTACAAATATCCAGTCATGGTTGGTAAAACTATACAACTAATATTGTCAATATATAATAAGTAATTATAACTCATCTTGGTAATGTTTCAATAATAATAAATACAATATAATGTACAAGATACAAGATACAAAGCTCCATTGAGCATGAGTTTCCAAACTCCAATATTTGTGGCAATCTCAAGTGTCATCTTAAAAATAGTATTATTGTGGGAGGGAGAGCATTATCTGAGTGATTTTTCACATCAATCATGGACCAATGATCCCCCATAATAACCCCATCAGGGAATAGCCCTCCCTTCACAGATGAATAGATAGTGATGGTGCAGGAATCTAGAGAGACAAGTTAGTACCCGTGTGATGTATGAGTTCTAAAATTAAACATGTAGTGTATCATAAAAATCTGTTCTATTCAAGATATTGCACAAACATGTAAATCATACTCATGAAATGATAATATCTCACTAAACATTATTTTAGCTAAAATTTTTAAATAATAAATAATCTATGAATCAGTCGAATTCATTCACACCACATGATCAGATTACCTTCATCTGGCATTATGGTGTTAGTATACTAGTAAAGTCTATCACACTATTTACTCAACAACAACAATGTGAGATTTGGTTAACATATATATAACCAACAAATTCATACATATTACTTCCTACCAATAATCACAAAACATGTTAAACATAGAAATAATCAAATGTATACATTCAGTCCATAAAATATATGAATGAATCTCACAATATTATCTATCACATAAATAATAGAAATGATATCTACAGTTATACCATCTGGGTAGAATATACATCTAACTGTAGTGTTAGGAACCCCTCGAAAGCACAATTGATTACCATATACAAGCAACTTAAGATGCGAAATTAACTAGAAGTAACAAGTAACTAAAAACCAGAAACAACACAGAATATGAGAGACAATACACAATTATATTAATACTCATCCAAAAAAGAATACAATAAAGAAGATGCCACTTCTTCTTCACACCTCTCAGAGGCTTTCCACACCTCAAGTGTACAGTACTTCTTTTCTCAAATCTCTCTCTCTTATGGTCTCAACACATAACTCAAACACAGAGTTGGTGTTCACCTCCAACCAGTCAGTATCCACTACTGCCAGTACACCAGTGCTCCACGCACTCCATAAGTGCTCCACGCACTCCAAGTAGATCTCCCCTGAACTGCAACAATCTGCAACCCAAATGATCTTACTTATGGAAGGAACTACCTTGCCTTCTTCTTTGCTCTCCAATGAGTACACACCGTATTTCAAGTAGATCCTGCCTGATCCTACTCCCTGTTGTGTTGCTGTCCTCCCTGATCTTGCACACCTGTAAATCAATCTGGTTTTGCACACCTGCAAACCTGGATCATGCACACACATACACTTGCAGATCAATGATATTACTTACCATGTAGATCTCCTAATGTAGCCATGCACACCTGCTGACCAAGATCCTACACACCTGAAGAACCCTTCTGATTCTCCAAAACCAGCACCCACACTTGGCACTACTGTGGAACTATGAGGAACACCCTTGCTCACTTCACACACAAAAAGAGCTAACTTTGCTCAACTCAAACTAGCACGCCTTACAATACAGCCCATGAGTCTCTTAAATAGATCTCATGCAAATAATAATTAGACATCTAATTACAATAATTAGATCTGCAGCTTCAAGTCTAAAATTGGCTCTTGTCATGCAAACACTCAGTTCGTTAACTAACTATCTGTAACAGTCACAGTTTTGAATCGCACAGGTGATCGACGTCGGTCCATGTCTGCCTGAAGGTGATCGACGTCGGCCAATCCTTGACTGACGTCGGTTGCTTTTCTTCACTAATCTAACCGACGTCGACTGATCAGACCGACGCCGATTGCTCTGTAACTCAACAACCTCTCAGCAACCTCCTTCCCTATTTGCATCAGTGAAGCTTTTAGCTCCACAACCTAACAATATCCCACTTAGAGATAAATAGCTGCATTGTACCTATATCCTGTCTAATCTGTATTCTAATTTGTATCCCTCTTCAAGATCAATCTTGAAGACCACCCACCACACAACCTGTGGTGCACCTCCTGTCATCCAAGTAACCTGCCGCATTCGCATCTACAAACATATGTAGAAAAGAACTTGACCCTGCATAGCATGTCGACCTGCTGTTGGTCCCTCTCAAATACCTGAGAATCCACTGAACTACCTTTTAGTGCTTCTTTCTCGGATCGGCTCCAAACTTTCTGATAGTACCCACTGCTTGGGCAAACTCAGGTCTATACCAGACCTCATGTGATTTCAGACACTGAACCATCTAGCCCTTAGTGTGCTCCGGTTCTACATCTTGAACTTCGCCAACACCTGATTCACATCAGCTCTCACTGAAGACAAAATCAACCTGTGATCTTCCCTGTCTCTCATGCCAAAGAATTTCGTTGCTCCAAATCCTTCATGACATGCCACTGAACTAACCTTACCCTTAGCTTAGTAAAACCCTGTATGTACAAACCTACTAGCAAACCATCCACATACAGTAACAGGATAATGTTACGACCATCATCCACTTGGTAAGACAAACACAATGGTTACACTGACATTGACTAAAGCCCTGCTTTGTCATCCACCTGTCAAAATCTGTACCACTGTCATGCAGCTTCCTCAAGACCATATGACCTGGCCTTTCGTCTCACTTGTCCATTCTCTCTATTCTTTAACCAAGGTATCCATTCGTCTCAGTGATTTCATACCGACTGGCAACCCTACCAAATCTCCCGTTTGGTCCTGCATTCTATTCATGCCAAGCTCCCACTGTTTCATGGATCCTTCCACTTTGAGGCTTACTTACACTTTCAGTCCTCTCCATGGGTGTTTGAGACTCTTTGACAGCTTGTTGTCTGCCCAAAATCCATCTCAGTGATCGACCTCGGTCACCACACAATCTGCATCTGATCGACGTCGGTTCTCATGCAACTATCTTTATGACCGACATCAATTTTATGACCGACATCAGTCTTACCTGGTCACCGACATCGATTCCCTAACCGATGCCGATAGCCACACTACCTGACACCACCGGATTTGGTCTGCACATGACCGACATTGGCACCTGTCTGTTTGACGCCGGTTCCCCTTGACCGATGTCGGTAACTATGTTCGCCTGTGGGTGATGACTTTTTACCCGTGAGCTCTTTTGAATCAATCCCATGTCCAAACTGCCCTACTTAGAAGTATCCAGCCCCATCCACTGGTCTCTGTCTGTCATCTCCTCCAAGAACACCAAGGCTTTCTAGTTTTTAAGTTTATGAAATACATCAGTCTTCCTTTTCCTGCAATAAATCCAATCCTTTCTTGTAGCATCTCACTGCTCACAGAAATTTTGGTCTATGCTCTCCAAAGCTGATCTCTTACCATCTGACTTAAGAACATCCATTCTCTTCTCACTTATGTGACCAAGCCTATAAAGCCACACCTGTGCAATAGAAGTGGAATCAATAATACAAGCAAGTAGATAAAGAGTACCTATTTTTTTACCACATGCTAATTTAAGTGCATCCGCTGTGAGAGTTCTTGTGCATCTCTCATCACCCAACTTTTCTGAAGCAATTAGCCGCATCTCCAAGACTGGGATCTGCATGACCTTCTTCAACACCCATGTGTTAGCCGCCTGCAATTTCAGCTTCACTTCCCCTTTGCCAATACTATGACAAGGCTCACCAACCCCTCTACCTGGGGCTACATGGAAAGAGGCAACAGAATCTATTAACCAAGATTCAACTTTATCCAGAGCATCATGTGTAACAACACCTGCAACATCTACTTCTTCATGCTGATCTGCTACCAACCAACAATCTTTCTTTACCTGCTCTTTTTTTATAACACCATAAGTGACCATTCGTGCTATTCAATTTCTCCATTCGTAGCTTACTTTCTTCTGCCATTGCTATACTCTCACTCAATCAAAAATCTTGAGAGTGACCTGTAACCAAACACAAAACTTGCTCCCTTCAACCTTAGCTCTGATACCAACTGTTAGTGGTATCAAGCTATGAGCCAACAACCTTGCTCTGATACCAACTGTTAGGAACCCCTCGGAAGCACAATTGATTACCATATACAAGCAACTTAAGATGCAGAATTAACCAGAAGTAACATGTAACTAAAAACCAAAAACAACACAGAATATGAGAGACAATACACAATTGTATTAATACTCATCTAGAAAAGAATATAATAAAAAAGATGCCACTTCTTCTTCACACCTCTCAGAGGCTTCCCACACTTCAAGTGTACAGTACTTCTTTCCTCAAAGCTCTCTCTCTTACGGTCCCAACACACAACTCAAACACAGAGTTGGTGTTCACCTCCAACCAGTCAGTATCCACTACTATCAGTACACCAGTGCTCTATGCACTCCACAAGTGCTTCACACACTCCAAGTAGATCTCCCCTGAACTGCAACAACTTGCAACCCAAATGATCTTACTTATGGAAGGAACTACCTTGCCTTCCTCTTTGCTCTCCAATGAGTACACACCGTACTCTAAGCAGATCCTGCCTGATCTTGCTCCCTGTTGTGTTGCTATCCTCCCTGATCTTGCACACCTGTAAACTTGGATCATGTACACACATACACCTGCAGATCAATGATCTTACTTACCATGTAGATCTCATAACGTAGCCATGCACACCTGCTGATCAAGATCTTACACACCTGAAGAACCCTTCTGATTCTCTAAAACCAGCACCCACACTTGGCACTGTTGTGGAACTAGGAGGAACACCCTTGCTCACTTCACACACAGAAGGAGCTAACTTTGCTCAACTCAAACTAGCACACCTTACAATACAGCCCATGAGTCTCTTAAATAGATCTCATGTAAACAATAATTAGACATCTAATTACAATAATTAGATCCGCAGCTTCAAGTGTAAAATTGACTCTTGTCATGCAAACACTCGGTTCGTTAACTATCTGTAACACTCACAGTTTTGAACCGCATAGGTGACCGACGTTGGTCCCTGTTTGCCTGGAGGTGACCAACGTCGGCCGATCCTTGACTGATGTCGATTGCTTCTCTTCACTAATCTGACTGATGTCGACTGATCAGACCGACGTCGGTTGCTCTGTAACTTAGCAACCTCTCAACAACTTCCTCCCCTGTTTGCATCAGTGAAGCTTTTAGCTCCACAACCTAACATGTAGTTTTTAAAAACTGTAAGTAGTTTCCAAATATAATTTACCCTATGATAACTCATATTATCATAGTTTAGTTTCTTAAGTACAACTGCTAAATACCACAATCAATCATAATAAAGTAGTTATGAATCAATAGAAACATAAGCTTATGTTCAAACAACTAAATATAACAAGAAAGCCTCAGTTCTCATAAACATATAGTATTTCATTCTAGCATCTATTATGCTCTCGAGAAAGGTTGTATGCATGCATAAATAAGGTCCTACTAACTGTCATTCTATTCATATAAATATCCGACACACATACATTTAGTCCATCACATGTATGAATGAATCTAGACATAATAATTATAGTTTGTACCACTTAGGTAAAGCATATGTTTAGATTATAGTTTTAAAACATAATTCACTCTATGACATCCAATAATATCATAGTTCATTATATAGGAGCTCAACTACTCAAATACAAAATATCGGTGTTATCATTTTAAGAATCAAATGTTTCATAATCTTAAATAATAAGCAATAAGTGTAGTTTATACCAAACGATTATATCCTATGATTAAATTGCATACTACTATATCTTATAGGAACACATCATGATGCACTAATATATGCTATATATGTATACACACTTGTACATATTCATATACTCATAGAATGCACTACACACATGTTTTGCCCTACTAGAAGCATATGTATATCAATAATTAGTCATAATTTTTTTTATGTCATAGGAGATTGTACTCATATGAATATGGTTTCATGTCCCTTTGAATGTTATGTCTTATGTTAATAATCCATTAACCATAGATATAGACATACTACCTAATACACCCGTTTATGTAATATTTAATATAAATACCCAAGTCCATATAGAGATATATTTTCTATATGATTACCCCCATATATATTAATTGTATTCAGACTATGTTTCATATAAAAGTACTTACCAATATATAAATATGGTTTATAAAATTCAACAGTCATTAGAATTTCGATCAATGACTTAATTGTTAGAACTTTCCTATTCATAAAATACATTGATGATCTATTATAGACATTAATACTCCCAGAATATTAATGAACAAATTATTATAAGCATCAAACTATTTATACCCATATCAGATCACCATTAATTATAACACTCAAACACTCACATAGTTCTTTATAGTCGTTTATGCATATTATCCTATGTATCTTGTTACAAGTTTGATTCCGTTGACTTGTTGTAAAAAGCACTTACACGCACTTAAGGACTCCAAACACGTTGTATATGGAAAAGATATTGCTACATATGTAAAGATGTATAAAGGTACCACATGTAATAGATGTCACAAAAGAAAATATTCCATAATATTTAACACTACATATATACACATATATATTTAAAACATAAAGAGAGATTCAATGCATAGCTCTTAGATACCATATATCTTAATTAGCCAAGGTATCAAAACTGAACTAAAGATAAAATTTATATCTAATGCCAAACAACGCTATAGGCACAAATTTATTTTGGATACAAATAATATCTTTATCTTAGATTCCACCAATATTTTAGTTCATTCCATATACCCCATATATTATATCACATGTAGATATTTTTGCTAGTATTACATATTAAGAAACCACATAATTATATCATTCCCTTGATATAATGTATGATGGTCAGCATGGTTTTCTATTAACTCTAATTGGGATTAGCATCAGAGCTATGGCAAATATTATTCTCTAAGATACTAATACAATAACATAGCGATCTACAGTTTGGCAATGAGAGTCATGAATATAAACCTACTACTTGAAAATAATGGTGTACGAATAATGATTGTGAATAAACCATTATATCTTCAAAACTATGAATAATATTTATGACATTATATACAAGTAATATCTAGAGATGTGAATAATCCTATAAATTTCTTGTACATACATAAGTATAGCACTTGTATACCATTATAATTCAACACTTACTAGTTCATTACGAATATAACCTATGACAATGATTCCTTATTATAGATAATATAACGGTTTAAGGTATTTACTAAAATGATTTAAGTACAACCTTAAATCCTTAGCTCGAAGTAAATACAATGATTTAAGTGAGTAATATCTTAAATATATAGATCGAAAGTAAGTAATATCTTGATTATCCATGGATTTAAGTATGTTGTAATCTAGATAATTGTTGACACCACATGTAACATCAACGATTTAAGTAAGTATGAATATTAAGCTTATAAATATGATAGTGTAGGGGATCGTTGGTGACTTGATATATGATATATGCTAATCTCAATACTCCATGTAATCATAGATCGCTAAGTTATAAGTAATCACATATCATGATTTAAGTAAGTAATATCTTATATAGGTTATACGTTGTCAAAGCTAGTTCTCTACTTTCCACTTAAATAACTATCTTAAATATAAATTATCATATTTTAAGTAAAAATTGGCTCATAATTAATATCTTAAATATACAGATCATAAGTACAGATCGCCCAACTTGTCATAGCCTTAAACAGATTACCAATATGCTTCGCTATAAGGCAACATTATTAATAGATTACCAATATGAAGTAAATATACAATAATCCACTCAAATATGAATCATTTTTTTACTATCAATTCAAATGTATAGTAAACATCATTGCTGGAAAAAAAATGAATAGAATAATGTAGGTGCTTCACTTAGGTGAAATGTCTGCGTAAATTTTATTTGTTATTTTCCTTATATTTATAATTAGAAGCAAATCTCATCTCACTATTCATCTACGATAATCAAGCAGATTGTGAATTGAAAAATGCAATGGTTGGTGATGGACTTGTATTCTTTTTGTATTTACATTATTTAGTTCATTGTTCATAAAACTCAGATCACATAAATTAAATGACATCACCTACCTTACTATGGCGCTCAAATAAAAACAACGTGATCTGAAAAAGAAAACTTGTTTGGATCCTCCAATCTTCCTCTTTAGCCCTACCTTTCTCGTCTTTTCCTCTTCTTCACTTCTATGCTCCAGCGTCCTCCTATGTTGCGTTACACCCCCTTTTTTATTCTCTTTATTCTTATTATTTTCTTAAATAGAATTGCGCTTTGCCTTTTAAGCTTGTTTTCTTTTTTTTTTGTTTTTTATTAGTTTTATGCTTTTATTTTATTTATTTTATCCATGATTTTCTAGTTTTCTCTTATTTTTATTTTTATAAAATTATGTGTTTTCTAATTACTGCCTTTTTCCTTATTATAAAATTCAATCCAATTATTTTTATCTATTTTATTCCCTTTTTTTTCTATTTTTTTCTATTTATAATTCAATTACTTAATTTCACAATAATATGATTTAACATTAATGATTAACTCATTAACCATTAAATTTGGATTTATTCTACTTTCAAAATTCATATTTACGAAAGCATTAACATACATGAGCACATTAGCATGACATAAACACAATCACACAGGGTTAAATCCTCCTAGGCATTAATATACATGTGTGCAAGGTTCTAGCTGGTTTCTCTGTCATCCCCCATCAACTCCATCTATGTCACCCTCTCCGATGATGCTCTCCCTCCATCACGCTCTAAGGGATGAGTTCTCCTGCATCAAACTCACAACATGTAGGTAGTTAGACCATAAGATCATGATAGACATACATCATAAAATGTAACTGAAATAACAAATCAATATGTTTGTAATGTAAAAATATACACTGCAGTTAACTCATAGTAATAAAATCATGTAACCTAAGCAATATCCTACTATTCCATAACAACAAATATCTCAAAGCTTAGTTAAATAACTAGATCCAAATTTGTCACTATAAATACCCATGGATGATCAAGTAAGTTTGCTTAGTGAAGAATCAACATATAACACTCCTGTTCATGAATCTTGATTATTGCTCATATACTTATCATAACCATTTTCAAATGCTTCTGATATGTCTTCTCTTCTTCAACATTCCTTCTTTTTGTCCACTCATACCCTCCTAGATCCCAAGGTCTACTTGTTTTATGTAGTCCTGCTTTGCTTTCACATGTACATCTAGTGGATTGTGCTTGACTACATTTACCTTGAGGCTTGCATTCTTATTTGATGACAGTCCTCTATAAAGTTTTACTAAAATATCAAGTTGTAGATGTTACAACTTGATGGTCACAAAAATATACTAGTCATTTCTCTTTTTACTTGTATCTTCTGGGTGAGTGGATTGCCTGTAAGACTGAAGCACTATCTTCATTCATATTTTTACCTTTTATTTTCAGTTTCTCCTTATCTTATTTTGATACACCTTAACATGAAGCAAACATATTAAAGAAACCAATTTTTTCATTAGGCCTTTGAGGTCCATTCTTAGCCATAAATATGACTGCCATGTAGATAGTTGTCAAGACAATATGCAGGAAAGATTTCTCATCAATATTTTTTTCTTTCTTTCTTTTCTTCTACATATGATCTGTCTATTATCATGTCCCTCTCCTCAAATTCATGAGCTTTTTCCTAAACTACTTCCTTTTGATTTTCCTTCTTGTAAATTTATATTTCTTCTTCCATAAGTACTCTTTCTTCCATAATTTGCTCAAAATAGTCTTCACTCATACTATTTTCAACATCAGTTGGAGATTCTTCACACAATAATCTCTTATTGTCCCTCAAGACAACCTCTTTCTCTCCACTCTCATGTTGTTCACTTAGCAAATTTTATTTTATATTTCCATCCATGGTAATTTTTTTTGGCAAATTAACTTTTACAATGGACTCCTTCGGATGATTTATACTTCTTACTAATAATAATTCACTTGAAAATTTATGAGCTAACATATCCACATACTCATTTAATAAAATATAAATTTCTAAAGGCATATTAGTTACCTCAGTGGCTGCAACAACTATTTTTGGCTTGGCAAGAAATGTGCATCCTACATCTTCTTTTACCTATTTCAAGAACTCTTTTTCACTCATCATCAACACTTGATTACTGGTTACTACTTCTATTACACCTTCATCTTTTAATGGTGTCAATATGTGTCTCTTTACATCTTTCTCAAATGCATAGGTGTTGTTTCTTCCATCACAAATTGTTCTCTTATCAAACTACCAAGGTTTGCCCAATGAGACATGGTAGACATCCATGGACATAATATCACATAATATCTCATCTTTACAACTACCTATCTGAAACTCTACCTTACATTATTCATTTACTAAGACCTAATGTCCTCTGTGTAACCATGACACCTTATAAGGTGTCATGGTTACACAAAACACATTAGATCTAAGGTGTGGATGAGTTATTTTTATCAAATTTAACTTCTCCACCATCTCTAGAGATACTAGATTATCGGTACTACCATTATCTATTATCATTTTGCAGCACTTACCTTTAGACTTTTAGGTGGTTTTGAACAAATATTTCCTCTATGTTGGTTCTTTGATCTCCTTGTTTGATTGGAAAAATACCCTCTTCATTAATAGAGACTCTCTTATGTCAGATTCATCATAGGATCCCACACTTTCTTCATCTTCAATTTGTATAACCTGATTACTATAGATTTCTTGTAGATACTTCAGGAAATCATAAGATCTATGACAATATTCATTTCATCTGAAACACTTACCTCAAAATAATTATCCACTACATTCTATATGTGGCTTTCTTTTCCTATATGAGTAACTTTCTCTTGGATTTTGACCTTGAATTTGATATTTGATTTCTTCTTCATCATAAACCTGAATCTGATTATTGCCATCATGTTGCCTTATACATCTAAAATTGATACTTTTTCCTCTTAAATGTTGATTTTATCTCCTGGTTAAGTTTTCTTTTGCTTTGAAAGCCAACTGGTAGGATTCTTCAACTGTCCTTGGAGATAATAATTTGATCTCATCTTGTATGTTTAACTTTAAACCATTAAGATACATTTCCACTTTTTCAATATCCTCTTCTATATGACCTACCCTGATAGTCAACTTGTGGAACTCTTTTGTATAATCTTTTACGCTCATTTAATTTTACCTCAAATTTTGAAGTTTCTTAAATAATTGTGTGATAGTCCTTGGCATAAATTTGGACTTCAACTTGGCTACCTTTTTTTCTTTTCTCTTCTTAAATTTTGTCCCACCAAAGGGATGTATGAACCTTTAATATGGTAACAACAAACTTAAACTTTTTATCATCACCTACTTCCTCATATTCAAAGTACTTATCCATTGTTGATATCCAATCAATTAACTCTTCTACATTCAGGCTACCTTCATACATAGGAACTTTAAATTGAGGTCTTGAAATGACTTTCATAACTTTCCTTATGAATTTCTCTTCTGCACTTTCTTGTTCTTATTATTCTGCCACATCTCCTTGTGTTTGTTCTTCTCTATCATTCATATAACCTAATTCAACCCCTCTTCTTTGAGTAATCTTCATTGTTTGTAAATGCTCTTGAATGTTCATCATCTTTGTCATCAATTTTGTTATTGTTGGTTGCCTCGTTTGACCTTATATATCACCCATTATTCTAAGTGCCAACCTTACAAGCTTTTTTTTTACAACTTGTTGTCCTCTCTTCCTAACTCTCCTTCACAAATTTCTATTTCACAACCTACCCTCTTTCTTAGATCATTCTTATTGAAACATAACCAAATATTCTCTCTCTTCAACTCAGATATTTTGAGCTTTGATACCACTCTGATTTAAGTAGAATTTCACAAGGGGTTAAGATATTTCAATGACACTACTAATATATCTTGTTTGAAGAGAGTTAGTAGCTTTTCTTTAGACCTACCTTTCATTCATCATTGAATTCTACAACAATATTGATTTATTTAGACTATTATAAGATTATTTGAATAAAATGGACACTGTTCAAGAAAATAAATGGTGTTCAACCCTTCTTTGAACTTGGTTTATAAGAAAAACCCAGACAAACTTCTTTAAATATGTATAGATAGGCTTGTTGATTGAGATCTTTTTCTCACATCTCACATTTACCTGGTATTGTAACAATGTTGTAACATTCTTCTTAATTCTCTCTATCTAATGACATAAATTTACACCTTTATATGCATCTTTATCAATAAATTAGTATACCCTCTTTTCAGAATGATTGGCTTTTGTATTTTGATTGTATAGGCTTGTAACCTGTCAAATAGGTCTATCATGTTCTTTCTCTCAAAATGCATTAATCTCATACTTAAAAAATCATCGCATGACTTTACACTTATTTTACCACATTATAAAAACCAAGAAAACCTTTCCAAGGCTCTTTTATAGCTTATAATTACAAGGAAATTGATAAAAACATTGTTTTAAACCATATTTAAGCTTAGTTACACGTCTATTATGACATAATCATGACTATTTGATACTATAAAGACTTTTAGGACTTGAAATCATTTGGATATCTTAATGTAGCTCCTTAAACATCTCACTATAAAATTTCATAGGATTTAGACAACTCGTTAATGAGATATAGCAAATTTACTGGCTTAAACCCTATTCTAGGGTTTAATAGACAGTGCAAGACCTGAGAGCAAACAAATGAAGAAATCTTAAGATATAAGGAATTTCAAATGCTCCTTTTTGAAATATGTAATTAGATCTTGAAGACTCCATAGCATAGGACCAAGACCTTCACAATTCACCAAAACCTCCAAAACTCTTTGAAATAGATTCAAATATTTAAATTTTCCATTTTGGTGGGAAACCTAAATACATGTACTAAAGATCAAATTTCAAACACCTATTGCTTTGAACACCTCTATCATGACAAAATAAGACTACCCTTACCTAAACACAACAAAAAATGATTAACATTCATAAAATTAGACCTCTTAGTTGATGCACCTACATCAATTTCTATTTTGTGTTAGCACAATAAATTTAGGATGTTGAAGTGTCCTGTATGAAGGATTATTGATATTAGCAGTCTATGTTTAAGGTATTCATGTCCATATATTATTAAATCATGTATGTGTAGTGTTATTTATTCATTATTTATTTTGGCTTAGATCAACAACCCCTTTCATTGATGACATCTTGTGGAGGAGACTCTTCACAAGTTCAAGTAGAGAACTACATCTAACCGTAATTTCGAAGAACAAGTATACAAGTTGCCCAAAATGTGTGGGGATCAGGTTCTAGTTCTTAGGATAGGTTAGGGTGGCTATGTCATCTTTTTTTGAGTTAAGTTTAAAATTTCATAAGGGACTTGTTCAATACATTATTAATATCAAAGCATCTTGTAGAACTTATGTCCATGTGTTGATAAGCCTTGTTGTTTATTAATAAATAAATTATTATTGTAGGAATATCCCCACACTTATCCAAGAAGTCCTATTTTCCAAGGATGATCTTGTGGAGGACTAGTTGTGCATGTTATATAGGGAGGAGTATTATGGCCTCACACCATTGTTCTTTTCTCATGCTTCACCACATTCAACATCACTGAAAACAAATTAAGGGGTCAAGGTATTATCCTTGAATTTTCACCTTATTAGATCAATCATGTGATTGGTTCTCTCTTGCATATATCTATGAAGATTTATACAGAGACATGCCTAGATGTGAGGACTTGTGCCACTTTAATATGGATTTTGAAGAAGAGGAAAGGCACATTTAAGAACAACAAGATGCCTCTCTCAAATAACATCTCATTAGACCTCTATAGGTTATAAATGTAAAAATAGGTTTCAAAGACAAGTCAAAGATTGTAATCATTGAGAATTATTGGTCCAATGTATAATTGGCTAACACAATTAAATTATTCAAGGAATATTATGACTTGTTCCCACATGGTTATCATGATATGAAAGGACTCCACCCTTCTTTGGGCAAGATGTAGATTTTTCCAAAGTCTAGGCTGAAGCTTATGAAGAAGAGACCCTATTGTTTAAACCCTAATTTTTGGGCCAATTTCAAGAGTGAAATTGATAACATGTTAAAATCTAGTGTGATATTCCATAAAAAATAATGGTAGTCTAAGCATTTATGTTGATTAGCGGGCTTGGAATATTTATTGCATTTATGATCCCTTCCCCACTTTGTTCACTGAAGAAATATTAGAATGTTTAGTATGTATACACCATATATTTTTCATTACTAACAGTTTCTATTGTAGGATATTGTTAGTGCATCAATCTCCACGAGTGTATGTCATAAGGAGTTCACTAAAAATGGGGTGAGATTGGCTAGTAGTACGCTACAAGAGATGTTTTAATATGATTCTATCATACCTTCATTTCTATTAGTTTGATCTCCTCTTATTTTTTTTATGTATTATCTCGTTGTCTACTTTCTATTTAGTTTTACTAGCCACCATATATTCCTATTGTATCAGTTAGGCTGATATAATTTGTTTCATGTTTGTCTTTCCCTATACTATATTGGCTTAACTGATATAATTATGAAATTTGTCTCTAGCAATTATACTATATCAGCTTAGTTAATATAGTTCTATGTCATTTGATATATTTTTAACTATATCAGCATGACTGATACTATCGACTGGGTTGATACTATCAGCTTTGAGTTCACAGTTGGTTTTAGGTATTAGAGCTATATATATGTGTGTGTGTGGGTCATATTATGATTCCCAAATATATAAGACATTCATCTGATCTGCTTGTGTATGTGTTTATGCTCTTAAGTAGTGAAAAAAATGAGTTAGAGGTAAAAAGTATTATTCTTGGAGTCTAGTATTGCACAAGGTATTTGAATATCAATAGCAAAAGTTGTGTCAAGGAGGTATCCTACTATTTAGTCCTTAACTAAGGATATCTAAGTCTTCTTCTTTCTAATTGAGGTATTCAACATATAACATCTCTTGAAAAGTGCCAACTAATCCAAAGGGAGAGATTCATGCACTAATGAGTCCACCCAAAGGTAAGTATCTCTATCCCTATTCTCTTTCATTTATTTAATTAGTAGATAGATCTACTTTTATTTTTGTTATTGTGGGTGTGTGTTTTTTGTCCTTGGTTTTGATTCTTCTTATATCAAATAAATTGGTATAGATACAAGGTTTTTTTGGCTCATAATTATCAACTTAGGTTGCATAGATCGCCCATTGGTTGACCAATGCACCACTTAATTTCTTAATAGTATAGTATGTTACAAATATCTTGGATCTAAGTTACCCTTGTTCTTTAGTTCCTTGTATGTGGTATCCTTATTATATCCTTGATACACCCATTTATTACACCTATTACATCATGAGGCTCTGTGAGAGCCATACGTTGTATCATAGGTGTAGACTTTAGAACCCTATTATCTCGACATTTAAGTGTGGATTACCCTTTACTAAGTCTGTAGATATTCTAAGTCATTAATCATTAATCTAATAATATGCAAGTTCTATTATTATGACCTTGTTTGTATCCTATTCTATTGAGAGAAAGAGGATTGGTATTGGCCATCATATCCAATGCATACATTTTGGTGAACCTAACATGAATCCTGTCCCATTACTAGTTGTATTGTTTTCACGTTTCCACATTTCACTTCTTGGAACTTTCTATTTGATAGGTATCTCATTCCAAATTCTTTTATTATCTTGAGCTTTATAAAAATTTCATTACTTTTCAATGATGTCTCCTCTTTCTTTATATTGAGTTTCAACCCATTATTATTTTGCATGGGTCACTCCTTTATACCTTCCATGACCACCATTGAAGGCAAATCCTCTTGGTGCAATTATTCTACTCTATTTCCCATGGTTGAAGATCCCAATGGTGATCTTCCCACTTATGACGATCCTAATGAGGATCGTAATGATGAAACTTATAGCTAGACAAAAGATACTCAATATGGTTTTCCCACTTATGATGATCCCTATGAAGATCCTAATGATGAAACTTATAGCTGGACCAAAGATCATCAATATGATTTTCTCATTTTTGACAATCACTATGAGGACCTTTTTTAATTAAAAGTTGGAATTATTTTGGTAATTAAATCTAATTAAGATAAAATGGATATAAATGCAGTAAAAAATATAAAATAACTTGTGGTAAATATAAAAAAATAGGATAATAAAATAAATGAACTACAATCAAATAAAATAAGGCTAATTTGGTCAATACAAAAGACTTAGCTCTTTATTGTCTATGATATAATTATGTGTGATTATCAGATGACTGGAAATAAACAATTCAAACTAATTATATAAGTTCCATAAGAACTATATTTGAAAGTGATGAAGGTTAGGATCATAAAAAAGAGCATAGGATTGATTGATACTACTTTATTCTATTAGTCATTTTTGTCCTTTGCAGGAAAACAAGGAAATCAGGGCATATTCATTTGTGATATTTTTAAACATGCATGTGTGCAAAAATTTGAATTTTGGATGTGTGAAACTGATGCAAGATCATCCAAGGTCCCAATTAATATTCATCAAACAAAAAAAGAGCCCATTATTAAATTAACCAAGACATGTTCACCTATGAAAAGGAATGGATTGATTAGTTGCACTACTGAATCCATAAATAAGATTGATTGCAAAAAAATGTGCAATGCATATGTGCGTGTGTCCATGGAAGTGATGAACCCATGCAACATAGGCATTAATGGTTGTCTTTAATTGAACATACTATTTTGTTCTTGCACTAAGTTGTATTAGAGCAAGGTAGTGTCCTTGTGGTTGTAGGTTGTGAGAAAGAAGTTTGCATAGAGTATTACAAGTTGTTGGAAATACTTGCATAAGTGGTTGCAGCTATGTGTGAAGTCATACAAAGTTGTGGGGGAGTTTGAGAAAATATCAATTTAGAGTCCATTATAGGTTACGAAAGAAGATCTTGTTGATTTTTGGTAAGAGATGACACACAAGAGAAGATCACATGAGATGGATTAATTGACAAAGATGCTCTAAGTATTCTGGAGAGACTAAACATAATGAGAAAGACCACATAAGTTGATATTGGTTCAGTTGTGTGTGATGGTGATGAAAAAGAGTTTACAATGAGGTTTTTATCCTTATACGAGTGGTTGAATGCTTTAGAGAGAGGCCAAGTGAGTGGAGGAAAAGTTTCTAGTAGACAGAAGAGACCAACTGATGTTGTGGCGGAAGTGAATGGTAAATGTCTTAATGATATTTTTTTCAGTTTTGTGGAAAATAAAATACAAAAAACTCATGACTTAGATAGTTGAGCTTGAATTGTCTTTTTTAAATGAGAATATTGTTGATCCCATGAGGATGAAGTCTTCATGAAAGTGGTTATGTATAGTTGTATCCATGTATTGGAAAGATATACAAGTGAGGATGTAAAGGAAAGGTAAGAAGAATGTTCATGATTGGGAACATATGGTTTCCAAGTTGTTGGGTCACTTTGTACACCCAAAATTGCATCCAGATTGGTTTAAGAAGATTCGTGTGAAGAGGCTTGAGAGAGTTGATGAGAAGAATATTTCCAAGAGAGGCAATAAATATGGAAATTTGTCACATGAGCAGCCAAAGAATACTTCAAGAAGTACCATATAGGTGCATAGGTGCACCAAAGAGTAGGTTGTTGGAGAAGGAAACACAAAGGCAAGGCTTCTATATGTAGAACCTAATTCTAATTTTTAGAACAATAATGTGTATGATAGATATGATCAGCCCATAGGTAGATAAATATTTATGAAGGATGATGGGGAGGTGATACATTATTCACCAAAAGATGAAGATGCATTGTGTGATGGTGGGAAAGAGATTGTGAAGTTCTATGAGTGGGCAAATGCTGAATTGTCTTTGGTTCGTGACGATAATGAGTTTGTCAAATTTATTTTGGTGGGTGGAAGGGTTGATAAAAACTAAGGAATAAAATGTGATAGATTTGAGTGAATATTGCAACCATGTAGAGTTTCAAGTGGATGAATATTTTAGCCATGTAGACTTACAAGTGGATGAAGAGTGCAACCAAGTAGAGTTGCAAGTTTTTTTGAAAGAAACATTGGATGCGGATGTGATGAAAGCTAGTGCACACACATAATTTATGATTGAGAAGAAACCATGTGAGAGAGCTAAAATCAGAGATGTAGATGAGGTGAAGACAACCATGGAGGTTGCTTGTATGGAGCTTTTGAGATCTCATAGGGAGAGATAAAATCATGAGAAACATGCTAGAGTTGAAGAGGAGTTGAAAAACATGTCATTGGGGCATGATGAAATGGTTGATGAGGTGATTATGGGAGATATTATTTTCCCTAATGTGGTTGTTCATTATGTAGTTCTAGCTATAGAGATGATAGAGAAGAAGATGACTAAGTGTGGTGCAGTCTAACATGTTCATTTGTATGAGAGGTGGAGTGAAGAAATTGACCAAGTGATTGATATGGTAACAATGATTGGAGAGATAGTTAGTGTTGACATTTCAACCATACACGAGTGTCTTCAAATCAATATGGAGACAAGATAGAGTGGTAGAGCATGGGAACATGTTTATTATCAAGAGGATATGCAAATAGAGGCTCATTTGTAGTAGTGTATGGAAAAAGAGATGTCACAAGAACATATGAATGTTGGTGAAGGCTTTGTGAAGCCAAAGTTTGATGTGGTATAAGATTTTAGTGTGTGGATGATGGATGAGAGGGTAAAATTGAGTTTTATATCACCCATAGCATGTGTTGAAGAACTTGCTTTTGCAAGTATGGGGAGTGAGTTTATTGAGCTCACGAAATGGAAGGAAGAGCTATTTATGTGTGTAGTATCCCAAACATGTGAAGAAGAAGTTGATGTTACAGTCGAGATGGAGAGATTGCTTGCTATAGAAATGTAGACAACAAAGGATGTGAAGGTAAATACTATCCTTGAAGTGATTTTAGATGTTATGTGTTATCATTTTGATGCCCATGTGTATGTTGATTTAGTTGTGATGAGATTGTGGATGATAGATGAGATGACAACCATGAAGGTAGAGTTGCAAATAGTGATATGTGATGGTGTGAAGGATCCAATAGCTAGTTGGATAATATGTGAACAAAGCTAAGTGGGATTTAGGAGGAGGTGGTTGGTCTATGGTGGATTCAAGCCCACATTAGGGAGTAAGATGCATGATCAAGCATCTTGGTGGTGGTGGTCGAATGAGAGTGGGTTTAAACCTAAAAGTGAGTTGAATGAGAGATGGATAAGCCTGTGGTAGAGGATGGCAAATGATGGTGGGTTTAATCCCAAAAATGAGAGAAAGAGTAAAAATGATGAAAGAAGAGAATACAAATAAAAAATTAGGAGCTAGAAATGGGGAAGAAAGAAACATAATCAACTAAGATACTTGGTGTGTTGGAAGGGGATGCCATGGTCATTAGCCTTTGTGACCAAAAGAGGGGTTCTGCTACTTATCCCATCCATGTGAGTATGATCTCACATTTTTTAACCTCAAATGTCTAATGCAAGATCATCTAAGGCCCCAAACAATCTTGCATCAACCAAAAATAGTTCCATTATCAGATCAGCCAAGACATGTTCCCTTGTGAAAAGGAATGGATTGATTAGTTGCATTGTTTAATCCATAAAGAATATTAATTGTAAGAAAACGTGTAGTGAATATCTTAAAATATCCATATGCAAAATTTAGAATTCTTATAATTGGAGATACCATAGAACCTACTCCTTAAGTTAACACTTCAATAATGGCACAACATTCATAGTCTTTAACAATCAAAGAGGGTTATAGTGGTTATGAAGCAGAACAAGGTGAAAAAGATCTCAAGGTTGATTTGGCAAATTCATTTTACAGAGATTTTGACATAAAATATACTGAGATCTTTGTTTTTGATGGATAAAAATGTGATATTTCTCTTCATTTTTTTTTAATTCAGATGTGACAATGGTAGTGCATGATCCATCTTATTCGACATATATTGATTCAAATGTTATAATGGGTCAAATGGGTACATTTATGAAGGATGCTCAAAAGTATGGGAAGATTGGGTATATGAAATAAGTTCCAAAAAAATGGAATTTTCCTTGATTTTGCATTTGTACTATGAACATATATCATATTCTTCTATTCACCAAATAACTCAATAGGCAATGCAGCTAAAAGAAAGCAAATGGAGCAACATGTTTCATTTACAAAGAGTAATGTACCGATTTTAGTCTATGAAGCTACTTATGCAATTTACAGTTATGGTGACAATATAAATTTGATTTTTGAGATTCTTTGGGCAAGAGAGGTCTTCAACATTTTCATTTGGAAGTTTTTAGTGTTAACTGGTGTACATAGGATAAACTAGGTTGAGGTAAGGCTATTTGAAAATGCATAGTGTCAATTGGATATGCAAGTCCTGAATTGGTCTTGCTTCATTTTAAAACTTTCAAACTCTTTGTAAAATATGATAGGTCTAAAAGACAGAATGTGCATTTTATTTTTTAACTAAGTTTTTTGGTAAAGTTTGCCTAGGTCAACCTATAGGTAAACATTTCCATTTGGTATCTCTTGGCCTTCTCCTTGAATCTAGAATGTAAATGAAATGATGAGAATTTGAAGGGACATTTGGGGAAGATCAAATATTGGTCCATCCCTACCGATATGGGCAAAAATGGCTTAAATTTTACAAGCTTAACTAGGGATTGAACATTAGATCCGAATTGTATTGTTTTTTTTAAATTATTCTTGGTTTAAGAGGGAAGTGTCATGCTTCTTAATTGAAAACAAAAGTTACTTGTAAAATAATAGTGTGTATTAGTATCATTTCCTCCATATTTATGTATTCAATAAGCCCAATAGTAGCAACGAATCTGATTTTATTATATTTATATTTATTGCATGATTGAATCTTTGTTTTGTATGAAGTCAAATGTTTGATGAAATGTGCATGTGTGTCCATGGAAGTGATGAGCCCCTGTAACATGGGCATTAATAGTTTTATTTAATTATACATTTTCTTTGTGCTTCAACCAAAAAGACTTACAAATAAATTCTTCAAATTTAAAACCCTAATAGGGCTTGCAATACCTGAAAACCTAGAAATAGAAGGGAGGGAGTGTAATAGGATGAGCTAACCTCAATCACCCCCACAATGATTGATCATTTCCTACATATCTAATACTCCAAAGAGGAAAATCAAACCCACATAATTCTCCCACCTAGAGTTATTTGTGCAAATGTGCTCATTAGACTACATTTATGCATATATAGATGACCTGATTACTTGATAATTCTTTGCTTGATTTTGATAAAATAGGCTATTGACATGGATATGGACTGCTTCAAATGATTAGAATCAGATTTTGAAAGAATAGGGAGGAATTACTATGAAATAATGTAAGTTTGCTTTGATAGTGTAATTGCTCAGTGATTTCCAAGTGATAGAATATGTGAATTAAATATGCATTTATAACAATCCAAAAGTGGAAAACCTAATGCTTCATATACTAAAAATGAGGATCAAACTATAAGTAAGGGTTTAACTTTTGAAAAAGACTCTTTACTAGGGTAAAGGTTAGGATTGACCCATAGGGATCAAAATCAACTAACACTATTAATCCATACTGGTTGATCCTATCCTAAAAGGGAACATGTGAAATTTGGAGTCTAAGAGGTCCGTATATATGCTCATAGGGGTTTTTAGTGATTAAGAACATTTTTGTATGTGAAATATAGAAATAAAAATTTAGAAAGGAAAATGTTTGTATAGAAACTTAGGATAAAGAGGTGGTGAAATAGGTCCAAATTAAATGCTCAAGCCAATTAAAGTAAAAGTGGGCTGAAACTGATATTATCAAGTATTCATGACCAAATTTGAGTGACTACATGTTCCTTGATTTAGTCTTGAAATAAAAACACTAAATTAAATATATAACTGTGTGTGTATAATACACTTTGCCTTTGAGCTAATACTTCACTTGTGCAGGGCACTTTAACTTAGCCAACCCTATAATAAGTCATGAAGTAGTCAATTTATACATTTGAAAATTGAGAAATTGAAAGAGATCAAGGCATGAATACACATGTATGTGTAAAATCATTGTTACTTTTGTAAATTTGTTTGCAGATGATGCTTCCTTGAAGCATTGGAGAAAAGGGTGATTTCCATGATGCAATTGGAGAGATTAGTTTTTTAGTGGAACTGTTTCAAGTTGAGGGTGACCAAACCCCAACTTGAATTGAACATGTATAGGAAATATAACCCATTCATGGATTAAAAAAACATCATTTTATTCTATTGGTATTTATAACCCTGAGATGTGAAATGGATTGGAATAACAATGGGTTTACGTGGAATAATGTTAGAGGCCATTGAACCTCTAAGTTATGCATTATGCATTTTAACTAAATCAACCACTGTAGATGGCTTGTAGATTCAATTTTCACCTTGTTCCTTAGTTATTAAATACACGATCAAAAGAGAATTGAGAACATCCATACTCCTACCATGTTCGCAGATAACAATTAGTATTGAAATCATGGCACGAACTATATCATGACCCCTAAATTTGAAAAATAGTATAGCGTGTATGAATTTGTATCGTGCCACATTGGATAAATTTAAAATTTGAAACTATATGTAGATGTCAATTTGTAAAAATATGTATCATGCACCCCAAAATTGTATAAATTTATAACTTGTTCTTATAATGTGAGTGCATATGCATGTCATATGCCCTTAAAATCTATACCAATGATGATTTTTTTAATTTTTTTTTGCATTCTTTGTAATTGTATTCTGTACTCAAAACTAATTTTTGCTCATGGAGTCTTATTTCATGTATGAGAAATTTGATTATATGCTTGATTTAGTGGATAAATTGGTATGTTGTACTTATTTTAATTAGTTTGATTTCAATTGTTAATGGCAAATATAAATGGTGTGTAAATTTTAAGATTATGTTGTTAGTAAACTTAGTGGTTAATTAGATAATTAATCTTGTTTAGTATTTTTAAAAACTTGTGTACTTTTTGTTAATTAAACCTAGTGTGGTTTTTAACATGTGGTATCAGAGTGAAGGTTTAAATATTTAGAACTTATGAGTCAACTAAATGCTAACCTAAATTTACTCATTTTCAAGAGGATAAAATGACACATGGAAGGTCAAATGTTAAAGGAAATGTTGTCACCAAATCTCACACCCTAGAAGAGGGTGTTCAATTCTCTTTCAAATTTGGGCAACATGGGAACACTTTTAGGTATGTGGGTGTACCTATAGTGGAAGTGAGTCTCTAGATTTTAAGGGCTAGCTCTCTAAATGTATCTTGAAGTAATTTCACCCATGCTAATGCTTGATTATGAAAAAATATTTAGAAGTTGCATGAAATAAACCTAATATAAGGGGGTGATACACCAAGATGTATTCCATATGACCATCATACTTTCCTGCACTAAGAAACAAGACACACAAACTAACTTTTAAGTCATATGGATCCTAACATGAATATTTTAATATGGAGGTGAGATGTATGAGATCTATCCAAGGAAAGTGAACCACAGGGTAGTTGTAGGCACTAAGGCTCATTGTACGCTTAGAAGATAGGCTCATACACTTGACAACACTTTATATGACCTGTTAGAACAAAAAATCTTGCACAAACATGAAAGGATAAGGGAAGAAAGGATAAAGTACAATCACTTTGCATCACCATACATCACTTACACATTTAGACAATTGTTCAAGAGCTAAAAATTAGATTTGCATTAATGTTCAAAGGTAAAATATGATGTCATTCTAGTAGGGCTTCACCATACATGGAGTGGAACCTCTTTTATAATAGCTCAAGAGCTATACATATAGAAGAAAGGCTAGAGAGAGGAAATTTTTAGTGCTTAAAAGGGAATCAAGTAGTTTGAATCCATTTTAAAATTGATTACAATAACCTCTACAAATATGCTCATTCGAACCATTTGATTGATCCAGGTCACCTTAGTCTATTGCATCATTACGATATCTTCTCAGTGATGCTCCATGGTGGTTGTAATGATGGGATGAAGTTGTTTCCAACTAGGTCTAAGTAACAGTTTAGTTACAACATTCAGATACATCATTTTGAATCATGTCTTGTTACCAACTACTTCTGATTGGTTGTCATAGCATGCATAATAGAGAGAAAGGTCACTTTCAAGCAGTTGGTCCATTAGATGAACTATTGGCATCCACTTGTTTGCCTTCGTGGCACCTTATGAAATATTATCTCCTTGTGATATAAATGGTGAACATAGTTAGAGAAGGATCCCTTTATGATGAAAAAAATAAGATGAATGTCCATATTTAGCCACATGGGCAGTCCCTTTATGTTCTCTAGCTTGACTACATTATACTGACTACTCTATGGTGTTTGAACAAGCTTTGATGGCATCATGATGACTATGCAAAACCCTATTACTTCTATCAAAAATGGCTTTGTTTTGACTCCCATAAAAAACCTTGGGTTTGCCCTTTGCTCCACTCGGTTATCAAAAATTGACTAGTCTCGTTGACACTTTGACTTAGCTCACTCCATTATATTTGCCATGTCTAAATGAATGTGAGCCCTTGGATCTACCTTTAAATTATTAACCTTGTCCCCACTTACGCTATGTGTCAAATGTACATTAATCATGAAGATCCTGCTATCAGTTTGCCAACTTACGCACTTATGCCACCTGTTGATCTCTTTAGCTATCTGACTATTTGACTCATCTCGCATCATTGGATCTCATTTTCATGATTGAGCGTGAGTCGTTAGATCTTTTGACAATCTCAATCATTAACTCTGACCATCTTATGCTCATTAGGTCTCTATCTGATGAGCTTCATGAATGTGACACTTGTCACTTGCACACTCTCTCTGAGCTCCCATTGACAATTTGATTTCATCACGCTCTATTGGATTGAGATGTATGATCGAGCGAAGACTGTTGATCTTGCCAGGACACACAATTTGGAAGCCAATGGCTAGTCTATAATCTTAAATTTTACAGTCTGTAGGATGTCAAATGGCATTCATGTGACCATCATTATGCTTTTTTATCAACTTTGAAATCTTGGATCTTGAAGCACAAGAATCATGGAGGCATCAAACTTTCAGAATAGTCTCTTAAGGTCAAAAGGGATAAACCCATTTGATCTACTAGCCCCAAGAGCTTCCAAAACAAAAATATTCAAAGTTCAACATGGTTGGTCCATAACTACTTCTGTGTGACGTCCTGGTGACGATCAAGCTCAAATGATTAAGTATGGGGAACTTAACAAAAATGCCTAAAAGCCCATCTTTGCACATGGATAACTATGTTTACGCTTTGGTGGAGGACCTCAAACTTAGCACATAGTAACCTAGAACCAAGTTGAATAAATCAATGTGGTCACCTTCCTTTATAATTGTTGCATGCACGAGATATAGCTTCGTGAAGATACTCACTCACTCTGCTAGAACTTTCCTAAAAATGGCTAAGTATGGGAAAACAAGTAGGAGGTGACTGAGGAGCCAACTTTAAACCTTTGTAATTTTTGATGTGCTTCAATGGAGGACCTCAAATTTGGTGCATATGATCTTAACACAAAAGGGGAGAAACCCATATGACCAATTTCCTATGATTTTCTCCACACATGTGAGATATGGCCTCAACAAACTACCTACTTACACTTTCCGCCACTAGACCCAAGATACCTAGATGAATATAATGAAGAACCAGATGAAAACCAATAGCTTCCTAAATCATTCCAAGCACTATTAGCATGCCATAGTGTCTTTGTAACACTTTCCATATGCTCATCCATTAGCAACCTAATCCATGCCCTAACTGCATTGATCACCATGAAGACATACCACTTGCATAAAATGACTCTAAAATGGTCCTTTAGACACCAAATGACATAAAGACCAAGCTAGATTGTGAATACATCATAATGGCATAAGGAATGACACCAAATGAGTTGTAGCATAACTTATAACATTATAAAAGCCCCTATACAAGATTATGGCTATAGGGGGTTGACCCATTTTGGCCTATGGGGAAAAATGGTCAACATCTTTGGTGATTTTCCAGGGGTTGCATGTATGCCTATGCATAAAGAACCTATACTAGTTACCTAATCTTATCCATTGGGCTATGGAGTCACATGTACAGCAGGTTTGACATACAAAATACCTTGAACAACACACTAAATAATAGAAAATAATAGGAACCAAACACAAAATAAGGAACTAAGCAAAACACACATGTGCTTAAGAGTACTTATTGGAACACAACACAACAAGAAGGGAAACACACACCCAAACACTAACTAATCTAAGATGAACACTTCTTCCAGGATTAAAGGGGATTTTTGACAATTTTATTTCATCTTGAGATGAGGGATTGAATGAGGCAAGTGACTCCTTGACCCTTGGTCTTGATGACTACTTCTTTGTTGCAACAGTCAACCTCTTTAGCATGATGTTCAGTGAGAACCAAGCAACACCAAAAAGGTTAGCTATGTGCATCCAGACAACCTTAACCTTTTCATATGGTTCCTCAGTTATGACCTCTAATGGTGGTTGAATAAGGCTTACCTTCTTGATCTCCATGGTGCTCTCAATAATATTGGGTTTCTCATAAGCTACAAGTTCCTCAATCTCATCAAAGAGCTCTGAATAATCCACCCAGTCTTGTTCATTGTCATCCATAAAAAACTTTTCCTCCACCTTCAAATGTACTTGACCCTCAACTTGGTAAAGATCTTCAAGCTCTTGAAAGAGCTTCATTTGTAGCTGTCAATCATCATTGACAGAATGTGCTTGTTGTTTGAAACCATCAAACTTCTTTTCTTCATGTCTTTGTATCTCTAAATATGGCTCAATACCAAGGGGGTCTCTCAATTGTTATTGAGGAACTTCAACCTCCACCTTGCCCTCACTTTCCATGTCTGCAACATGTTGGACACTAACATCCACAGATTTCTCTATGACAATAGATTTTTTATCAATACAATGACCTTCATCTTTATGCTTAAGATGGTAATCTATAACTTCATGATTGGACAAGGAGTCTTCCTCAAATGGCTCTCCCTTCGGGTCTTGGCCACATTTCTCATGGATAGCTGCAAAAGAGTCTTCAATAAGTTCCTCCTTTATTTTAAAATCTGCACCAATAGCTATGATAGGATCTTCAATGTTTTTTTCTTCATCCAGGAAGGCAAAGTTGCACTTGTGGTCACCAAGGGGGGTCCCTATGGTGATTTCCTCCTCATGGTCACTCATGACATCTTCTTGGTCAAATTTGGCTTAGATTTGCTCCCCTTCACTTACTTCCCTCAAGATGGGATTTGACAAGTATTTGATTCACAATCAGATATACTTCTCTTAATCAGAATGAATAAGGATAGTTACCATACACTTGTATCTTCTACTTCATTTAAATGTCAACCCAAAGACATAGATTTGATAGGATGACATCACTATATGTGCACACTCAATCTTCTAATTTAACTTTCTGCTAATTCTAATCTAAGATGTTGAAGTCATGTAGTAAATGTAATGCTCAGAATTAAACATGAACATAATAATATGAAATAAATGATTACACGTTGGAAGCTTCCTTAAACAATATTAAGCAAGAATATAAATCACACAATTCAAAAATAAAACACACAATGCAGAAAGAAACTAAATAACATGCTTAACTACTTAAATAGGTTGGATTGTTGTTGTAAGGCTTCCAAATGGGGCCCTTCCTCCTTCCAACTCCAACTTCAATCCTTCCTCTCACAGAACTAAATTGAACTCAAAAATATTTATTCATATTAATTAAAAATGTAGCAATGAATTGCTACAAAAAATTAAATAGCATTCACTTGACAAAATGTACTCGTGATAATTCTTTAATCAATATCTACTGCCTTCTCAACTCTATTGTTACATAAATATACCACAAAGGATAATATTTTATATAAACTATATATATAAGAAACATCTGAATTGAGATAACCGAAATTGGCTCCTTTTGTTAAAGTTGCTTTTCATGTGAATTTTAAAAGATTATTGTAGGATAGGAAAAGTTTTTTCATTCTTCAATCTCATCCTTATTGAGTTATATGGAGGTTACAGTTGTTTCTGCAGTTTTGGTCATGTAGTGGTTGTAAAATATGTTCATGTGATGAAATTCCTTTGTTGCAGGATGTTTTGTGCTATATACCTATTTATCCAAAACATCTTAAAATACATTATAGAAAAAGTGTCCTATAGTAAAAGATAACTATCATATATTTAATTCCAATACATAATTCTAACTATTCAAAGAGTATGGAAACATAATGCTATTTGTAAGATTATGGCTAATTGCGAAAGGAAACTTTATGGGAAAGCATGGTAAACAAAAAGGATGAGTGTGATATATGAGGACAAGAACAAGACATTTTGGGGTTCTTCACACCCCCCAACTTAAGACTTTGCTCAACTTCAAGCAACAAACTTATTCATTTTCAATTCATAAAGAGCTCTGAAATCCAAAGGATCTATGGAACCACTCATAAGGTGAGTATAAAATCCATGCCTATGTTTAAATAGTTACCAATTTCTAACCTCCCTAGATTTATCCAAAGGGGATTTATCTTTCCAATCTAGAATAGGATACCAAAATAGAGGGGGCTGGAATCTAAAGCTCAACAATTGAGATCTTGTTTCTCTTTCAAGCAAAATATATTTGTGATCCTATTAAATGTTGCCTTTAAGTTAAAAGGAGAATATGGCTCTCTCTTTCTTAGTGCATGAGTGAGCTCATTCCATCGTTCAATACAGGACTCTGACTGTAGGATCAAAAAAAGTTCTCAATCCTAAGTAAAAATCTTGGGTTTCATCATAATTCTTAGCAAACCAAGCTCTGACTTCTTTTTTCAGCATAATATTATCCCATTATGCCAATACAACATTAGGTCCCATTGACTCTCCTCTGATAAGTAGCTAGCTTTTATTTTATTTTTTCCTATATTCCACTACTTCTCTTTCTCTTCTTTGCTCATTCAACAAATATGATGAAAATGCCTTTAAAAATGTCTCCAACATATAGGTTAGGGTTACATTCCCTGTCATAAGGTACAACATAGTTGTGAATATAGAACTCACACAATTGTGCTTGTTCTTCCTATGAGCTCTCTTTATAGATTTGAAAAAAGGAGAGGGAATCAATTACTTCATAAGGCATATCACAGTAAATTAGCATAAATTTATACTTATGCCATTGCTTCTCAAGATAAACTGAATATACTCTTACAAGAGGCCTATAGTCAATGAGCTCTTGGGTAAGAGAAGCCATATCTTTAATTCTCTATTGTAGTTTGGATATTCTTTCTTCATCCTCACTTATTTCAATTTATTATTTTATTTTGTTAATACCTTCAGACTTTCAGATTGACTATCCATCCAATTCATCAATTTAGAAGATATTGTAAATGAGGAATGATACCTAACTTCTTGGGTAGTCAATTTTTCTTGTTGTTTTTCCTCTACAGAAGGTTATGAAACAATAACTGTAGGATGGTCTTCGACAGAGGACTATAGTTGAAAGGGGACTATAGTAAGTGCATCTAGTCCTCCTATAGACTGATCATATAGTTTTTTTATTAGTTCAATTTTTTATAGGGCTTATTCAAGAGTGGGAAATTCCATTTGTATGGTAGGTTACTCCATTTGCTCCACTTCTTCCAGTATTGGTTCCTTTTGAAACTCTTCAAGATTGTGCTCTACTTGTTCTGCCTCCTGATTGTATTCTGGATAATGTTCTTCCTTATTTGTTTCAACTTCTAGAGATTCATTACTGCTGGCAGACTATTTTTCTCCATATTCTTCATTAATTTCAATAATAGAAGAAGGTTTATTTCTCATTTTTCTTCTCGATATGTGAGATCTGCAAGGAGTAGAGGTTACCTTAGCCTTTTTAGGAGAAGGTGGAAGTTTTTCCTCAAATTCCTCTGAATCAGGTCAAAGAATGAAGTTTTTCCTTTTTCTTCGAGATTCTTTACTTGTGTAATTCCTTTATTTAGTCCTTGTTATAGGTTCTTGTGTTGATGTAGGGATATCTTCTGTAGGTTCTTGTGTGGTTGCAAGAAGGTCTCCTATTGCAGGGTCGTGTAGAGCTGAAGGAAGGTTTTCTATTGTAGGTTCATGTGGAGCTACAGGAAGGGCTTCTTCTACCTCCATTTTCTCTTCTATTTCATTTCCTTCTCTATCACTTTCTACATTTCTTGATACTTGGAGAAAATTTTCCTAACTTATGTTGGGTCTAATCCTTTGCAAATAGTCTTAAACAATCAATTGGATTAAATAATAATGGGAAAGAGATTTTGAATTATCTTTTTGAAATGTCCCCACCATTTTTGTGATCATGTAGAGCAAGAATCTAAGGACATTTATCTCTATACCATGCCGTAAATGATTTATGAATTTGAAGTGAATGTCATGCAACATGAAATACCTCCCTTCACAAGTGAAATATCTGTAGATAAACTTAGTAGCTTTGGCCCATATTCTCGATAAAGATAACTGTGCAGTGCCTTGCTTTGAAATTTCCAAGCTTTCATGTCCTTTGATAAATTTTTGCCTCTCTACTTTGACATTAAATTTTTCTTGCATGTCTCCCCTATTTGTGGCAATCCCATTACTCTACTAATGATGGTTTGTATCAACTTTATTTCCATTCCTCTTATTGTTTCCAGGTTATTATGTAGTGAGCCAGTGAATTCATCTACAATTCCTTGATCCACAACCTATATCCTCCCAAAATATTGTGTGCATCTTACATTCTAGAATAAGGTTAGGATGTTTATGCTATTGGTTAGAGGAGTGATATCAATCAGTTCATGTTTAATTAAGTCCTCTCCCATATTGTGAGATGAAATTTGAGTTGTAGGTATGTGATCTTACAACAAGGGTTTTTTGGCTTTAGGCAAAAGATTTGTGACTTTTGTTTTGGGAGTGAAGTAATCCATTTGAATTATGGAAAATCTCCCCCCCTAACTTAAATTATCACTTGTCCTCAAGGGATGAAGCTGACATGCACAAAATGGCTCATGGCAAGAGCAAGGGGTGGTAGTAGTAGCACGTCAATGATCACATCAATCAACAAAGGAGAGGATATGGTGAGTTGGTCATGATAAGGACAAGATATGGCAGTGTGTTAATAATATTAAGTCCCATTATCTTAGTAATAATTAAAACTTATGACATGAAATAAATATAAAATAATTACCTTGTTACTTGTAGGAATACCTTTTATTAATGCACAAATGATGATTTGAAGTGGCAGTCTGGTGTGTGTTGTTGTTTGATTTCGAGAAAAGCACTTGATGAGAATGAAATGATAAGAATACATCTTATAACAATAAATATTTATTGTAGCAACAAGTTATATCCTACACCAATAAGTTTTTCATCCTGTAGCAAAGAATAAAATGTATTTCTGCTTCAAAGGAATGAATCTGCAAGCAAAAATAAATGAAAACAAAAAGTTTTATTGTAGTATTGCCCTTTCTCTTTCTTTTTTTAATGAATTTTGATCAGCCAGTGACCTGGTTTTCTGAGACAATATCTGTCAGCAATACTCGAAGGTTTTTATTACTGAATTTTCCAATCTTTTTTTTTAGATTTTTTGGCCCCAACTCAACTAAAATTACATAAATCCATTAGGTAGGATTTTATTCAGCCTGAACCAAGCCATTATGAATGACTTGTTCTTGACTATAGGAAACTTTTAATTTTCTTGAAAAATATTAAAGAAGTGTTGATAGAAATACCCTTCGGCTATAGGAATAGGTTGATTTGATTCATGAAGAAGAGATGGATGTTGTTCTTCAAGAAGTTAGTGAGTGAGATTTTTTTTGAAAAATAGTTTCTTATACATCTTGACCTGTGGTTGTTAACAAATAGTTAGAATTGAATAGAGTCAATGGTAATAAGATTTACAACTTTATTGTCAAAAACTTGTTCAATATCATAGGGCCCAAGCCATTAGGACTGAAACTTTCCTTTATTATCCTTGTATTTAGTTTCAAAAAAGAGTGCCCAATCACCAGGTTGGAAATTCTTGATCTTGATATTCCTATCATGCCAACCCACACATTATTTTTGCACTATTTTTGTGTGATGAAGTGCTTCCTTTCTTAGTTCATCAAGTTCATTCAGCTACATGATCCTATCTTATTGAGCTTGGGAGAGATTCAAGCACAAATCAAGTATTGTTCTTAATGTTTTATTCTCGAACTCAATGGATAGAACAAGTTTCTTACCATAAACTAGTTCATATGGAGTGAGATCAGTTATGGTAGTGATTCTACAACAAGATAGTTAGCAATATATACAAATCAAAGAGATTGAATTATTATTTCAAATAAATACTCATCAAGAAAAAAATCATCAATAATAGGGCTATGCTCATAATTTTGCAATTAAGATAGAAAATCTACAAGTACATTGTCCTTACCAGGTTTGCCCACAATGGTAATATCAAACTCCCACAATAAAAGCAACCATCGAATTATTTTGCCTGTTACAATAGATTTATTTATTAAATACTTGATTGTTGCATGATCTGTGTGGATGAATACTTGGTAACTTGTAATGTAGTGTCAAAATTTGTTAATGGCATAGATGATAGCAAGAAATTCTTTTTTTGTTATAGTGTAGTTGCGTTTAGTCCCTTGAAGATTCTTATTGATAAAATAGATTGCATAACTCAAAGATTCATCTTTTTGGCCAAGAATAGCTCCTAAAGTGGTGTTAGATGCATATGTGTGGATGTGAAAAGGCTTCTTCCACTCAATCCCTCTCAGAATAGGATTTGTGAGAAGGTATTTGAGTTGTTGAAAAGTAGTTTGACAATCATTAGTCTATCTAAATTTAGCATCCTTAGTAATAAATCCAAACAATGGGGTGGCAATTTTACTAAAATCTTTGATGAATCATCTATAATAACCATGTTCTAAAAATATTCTAACATCTTTCTGATTCTTTGGTGTGGGTAGATCCTTAATGATACTTATCTTTGATAGGTCAACTTGAATTCCAGTAGAGGATATGTGATGTCTTAACACAATCCCTTCAATCATCATCATATAGCATTTTTTATTGCTCAGAGATAATTGGTGGTCCTAATAGCGTTAAAGAACTTTCTCTAGGTTGATCAACATTTCTTTGAATGTCTGTCCATAGATAGTGAAATCATCCATGTAGATTTCAAAAAATCATGGGAGAGATTAAAAAAATGCTCAAAACAACCCTTTAAAAAGTAGTTGGGGCATTGCAAAAGCCAAATGGTAAGACAACATAGGCATATGTTCCCCAAAGGCAAGTAAAAGTGCTTTTATCTTGGTCTTGTTGAGCAATTTGTATCTGATTATAACCACTATATCCATCTAGAAATAAAAAGTACTTTTTCCCTGCTAATGTATCCAACACTTGATCAATAAATAGAAGGGAAAAGTGATACTTTCTGGTAGCAGTATTCAACTCTTGATAGTCAATGCAAATATGCCATTTGCTCCCTTTTTTAGGGACATTGACCATGGGAGAGACACACTAACTATCAAAAATAGGATAAACAAATCCTGCATCCAAGAGTTCTTACAACTCAGTTTTGAAAATATTTTTAACCGTAGGATTTATCATCGTTGGGGTTGGTGAATAGGTTTGCATTCTTCTTTTACGTAAATGTGATGCGTGCATAAATTTGGGGGTATTCCTCTCATGTCATGGTAATCCCAAGAAAATGTTTTTGTGTGTTTTATCAGCATTGTAAGTAATGAACTTTCTTGCTGGGGTGTTAAGGAGGTGTTGATGTTGAGAGGTTTATTTTTCAGAATGTCTACTTACTTTCTTAAAGAAAGCATGACTTCTACATTGGTGATTAAAGGAGTATAACTGCATTGATGGGGAAGTAATTGATATAATGTCCAAATATCTCTGACAATTTCAGCAAGATCATTCTCAAGAAAGGTATTCTAAAGAGGACATGGTGTACATTCTAACATGTTTGTGGCTATAGGATCCTATCGATAGATATTTTTCATGAAACCAATAAAGACAGTGTCTTCTTCTTGTTCTTGTAGAGCTGGACTCTGATCAATTATGCAGAGAGTTTGCAAGGAGACAACTTCTTCTAAGTCATCAATCTAAGGGGTTAGGCCATCATTCTAATAAGGCTAGGCTGACAAATAAAGAACTAGTTTCTTGGTGTTGTTTCTGTTGAAAATTAGTATTTTTCCTAACCTATAACCAATAAAAGCATCAATGATGGTCAACCATGGGTGGCCAAGGATGAGAGGATAACCCCCCAAATTGATTTTTGGCTATAGGATAATAAATTTTACTGGATATTACCAATAGTCCATAGTGATAACAAGGTCCTCAACAATCCCCTTAGGCTTAACAGTTGATCTGTCAGCCATCTGGAGGATGATGGGTGTTAGACGAAGAATGGTGAGTTTCAGTTGTTGCATGGTCTCCATGGTCATCACATTGATGGATGCACCCAAGTCAATTAAAGTATTGAATATGGGTTGGCCATGGATGCTAACATTAACTACATGACTTCTTGGATCAGAATATTTTAGGGGAACTATATTCCCTAACATAATATTCGCTACTTGGCCAATGACCTAGACTATTTTAGGATCCTTCTTTCTTAGTTTTTTTAAACATAGCTCGCTAACAGTCTTATTGTAGATAGGAATATTTATTATTGCTTAAAAGAGTGGGATTTTTATGCACACATTCTTGAGTTGTCCTAAGATATCAAATTTGATCTCTAGTTTAGGTCATGATATGTTTAATCTCTTTGGAAAAATAAGATTGTCAAATTCTTTTTGATTTTTGGGTGGACTTGGCTCAAGATTGTTTATGGTTGGTTTTGGATTAGCATGGAGTGGGGTTAGTTCAAAGTGTTCTGTGATTATGGATGAGGTGGTTTGTGGAAGAACACAACCTGAGTGAAGTTGGACTTGATTAATATCTAAGGTGTACATTGGATATTGCATTATTTCAATGGATCATGTTGGTTAAACCAACTTATTGACAGGGTTAGGGATGGGTTGGCTAAGCAATTGAGTGGTTTGAATAGGTTGTTGAGTGTTTGGAATTAAGGCTATTATTGTTGTATTTTCTGGGGAAAGCCTTGATTACCTCTCCATCGTTGTTTCCATGGATTATAGGGAAAGAATCATTGTTGGTTTTGGAATTGTCTAGGTTGAGCTTGTTGTCCATTTTGTTGCATCCATAATTAATTCTAGGGTAGTTGTCAATTTATTTGGGACTAATTTTGATTGGGTATATTCATCCAATAACCATATTGATGATTATTTGAGAATTGAAAATTTTCAAACATAGAGTTTGATGGCATACCTAATCTTTGTACCCATGGTTTTTGTTGAGCCACGAAAAACACTTGATTCTCATCTTCTCTTATGGCATGTAGCTCCACAATTTCAAGATTCTCTTTAGTTATGTTGGTTACCTAAGATTTCATATAATGTCATGTGCAATCCACCTTTTTTTTCTATATTCAAGGTAATGGGCGACTAAGGCTTTCTCATTTTCTTCTTGCTTTTTTCATGTATGTAATATATCAAGCTAAGTAGCTAGGTGGCTTAATATGTCCTGCTTCATGTCTTGAAGTAGATTGTTAAATTCACTTTTAAACAATCATGATGTAGATGTTGTAGCAAAAGTTTTACTCCTACTTTTGTTCATGGTTGATCTAGAGTAATTTGTACATAAAACTGTTAGTTCATCAAAAGGCAGTGTAGAAACATCACCACCAGACATTAGATATAGTGCCTCTAGACAATCATCTCTAATCTCCTTCAGGAATATCATCTTGACTGATTCTTTATCTATTGTAATTTGTTTGGATTTTTTTAAGTTGAACAAAATTCTTTCTAGATGTTCTTCTAATGACTCATCATCAACTTGTGTCATTCGAAATATGTCACCTCTATCGTAGTTCTCGCCCCTACAATAATCTTAGTATATCATCAAAAACCTCTCCTTCATTTCTTCCCAAGTAGAAATGGCATCCTTTGCAAGTCCCATGAACCATCTAAGTGTTGCATCCTTTAGTGTTGCTATAAATATTTTGAGTTTATGAGCGTCTTGATTATAATCATAGCTATAGTATAAGATGTCAAACTCAAAAAGAAATGTGTCTAGATCCTCAAATGTTTTTCCCTTAAAGGTAAGGAGAGAAGAGTGAGGTATATTCTTCATGGGTGCATTTTCATCAAGATTAAGGATAGGAAATTTGAAAGTAGTAAACTCATTGGTAGTGTTTTCTTTCTGGTGATCCCCCATGAATACTCTGTGTTGGTAGACTGGAAGTTGCTGCTACCCATCACTCAAAATTTTTATCAATTATTTTATCTTTTTTCTTAGGAATGTATGGCTTCTTATACAATGGGAATGGTGTGAAAGTTTTAGAAGATTCAGCTTGTGTCTTAGGAAAGAGTATATCTAAATTGGAAGATTCTATTGGCCTAGTGTTTCTTCTAGGAGCAAGAATGACCTTGAATGCCTCCTTAGCAAGAAATTTGGGAAACAAAGGAAAGGGAACTTTAGATTCCTGAGTATGAGGTGATAAGGTGGTAATTCTCAAAGATGGTACATGTGGGTCTCTTTCAGGGGTATGAACCTCTTCAAGGTCTCCATCTTGTGCTACCAATCCAACCAAAAATTATTCCTTCTCTACCTCTTCTATTGACAATTGTGAGTGATCTTCAAGAATTCCTTCGTGTTCCTCAACTATTGTAAGATGAATTTTTGATCGTGTAGTAATGGTTGATGATTTGGGCAAGAATCTACCTATATAGTCCCCTTCACTTTGCATGTACGTCAACCATTTTTTTTAAAAAAAATTTTTTGCCCACCCTACCTGCATAAGGTTAGTAATATGGAGGTTTTTGAAAATTTTCACTATCTTAATTGAAAAAATGGAATTTTAAACTATGAAAACAAGAACTCTTTAATCTAAAGAATAACAAGCTTTAGAAATAAAAACCATAAACATCTAGAAATAATTACTATCAAGATTGAAGATTATAAGTGTGTGACACCCTTCCCTGATAACAATGCCAAAAATGACTAGCAGTTGATTCACAATTAGATATACTTGTCTTGATCATAATGAACAAGGAGAGTTACCATAGACATGTATCTTCTACTTCATTTAAATGTCAACTCGAGGATGTATACTTGAGAGGATGACATCACTATATGTGCACACTCAATCTTCTAATTTGAATTTCTACTAATTGTAATCTAATATGTTGAAGTCATGCAGTAAATGTAATGCTTAGAATTAAACATGAACATAATACTATGAAATAAATGATTACACATTGGAATCTTCCTTAAACAATCTTAAGCAAGAATATAAATCACACAATTCAAAAATAAAACACACAATGCAAAAAAGAAACCAAATAACATGATTAGCTATTTAAATAGGTTGGATTGTTGTTGTAAGGCTTCCAAATGGGACCCTTCCTCCTTCCAACTCCAACTTCAATCCTTCCTCTCACAAAACTAAATTGAACTCAAAAATATTTATTCATATTAATTAAAAATGTAGCAATGAATTGCTACAAAATATTACAATAGCATTCGCTTGACAAAATGTACTCGTGATAATTCTTTAATCAATATCTACTGCCTTCTCAACTCTATTGTTACATATACATACCACAAAGGATATATATATATAAGAAACATCTGAATTGAGATAACCGAAATTGGCTCCTTTTATTAAAGTCACTTTTCATGTGAATTTTACAAGATTATTGTAGGATAGGAAAAGTTTTTTCATTCTTCAATCTCATCCTTATTGAGTTATATGGAGGTTACAGTTGTTTCTGTAGTTTTGGTCATGTAGTGGTTGTAAAATATGTTCATGTGATGAAATTCCTTTGTTACAGGATGTTTTGTGCTATATACCTATTTATCCAAAACATCTTAAAATACATTATAGAAAAAGTGTCCTATAGTAGAAGATAACTATCATATATTTAATTCCAATACATAATTCTAACTATTCAAAGAGTATGGAAACATAATGCTATTTGCAAGATTATGGCTCATTGCGAAAGGAAACTTGATGGGAAAGCATGGTAAACAAAAAGGATGAGTGTGATATATGAGGACAAGAACAAGACATTTTGGGGCTCTTCACACCCCCCAACTTAAGACTTTGCTCGACTTCAAGCAACAAACTTATTCATTTTCAATTCATAAAGAGATCTAAAATCCAAAGGATCTATGGAACCACTCATAAGGTGAAAATAAAATCCATGCCTATGTTTAAATAGTTACCAATTTCTAACCTCCCTAGATTTATCCAAAGGGGATTTATCTTTCCAATATGGAATAGGATACCAAAATAGAGGGGGCTGGAATCTAAGGCTCAACAATTGAGATCCCATTTCTCTTTCAAGCAAAATATATTTTTTGATCATGTTAAATGTTGCTTTTAAGTTAAAAGGGGAATATGGATTTCTCTTTCTTAGTGCATGAGTGAGCTCATTCCATCATTCAATACAGGACTCTTTGACTGTAGGATCAAAAAAAGTTCTCAATCCTCAGTAAACATCTTGGGTTTCATCATAATTCTTAGCAAACCAAGCTCTGACTTCTTTTTTATGCATAATACTATCCCATTATGCCAATACAACATTAGGTCCCATTGACTCTCCTCTGATAAGTAGCTAGCTTTTATTTTCTTTTTTCCTATATTCCACTACTTCTCTTTCTCTTCTTTGCTCATTCAAAAAATATGATGAAAATGCCTTTAAAAAGATGTCTCCAACATATAGGTTAGGGTTACATTCCCTGTCATAAGGTACAACATAGTTGTGAAGATAGAACTCACACAACTGTGCTTGTTCTTCCTATGAGCTCTCTTTATAGATTTGAAAAAAGGAGAGGGAATAAATTACTTCATAAGGCACATCACAATAAATTATGGGCTGCTTATAATCAGAAGCTTGTTGGGGATCAACCAACAATTTGATTACACTTATGAAAGCAATAAATGCAGAATTAAATCAGAATGATAAGTAACTAGAATGATAAATAGTAAACAAGAAGAGATACAAGAAACCACCCTGAAAACTTGTATTAAACTCTTTACAGAAGGAATACAATTGAAAAAACTTCTTTCTTCCACACCTCTCTCAGATGTACAGATCTCTCTCTAGATCTCTTTCCCTCAAGAGCTCTCTCTCTCAAGTACAATCAACTCCAACAACCTGGAATGATTCAATTCTGTACTGTTCTTTCAACATTACATTACACTACAATAAGCTAAGAAGATCTAATCCTACATATAGAATTAGGAAACTTGAGCATGCATTTACATCCAACAGTTATGCCACTTAAACAAGGGCTCTAAAATAGTCTTACTAATAATAGAGACGCAAAATCAAGACTATGAATTAATCTCATCATGCAAACACTTGATTCAATCCTCAGAAATAGCTCTCTGAACGCACAGGTAACTGACGCCGGTTCCTGCCTGCTTGCCTGTGACCAATGTCGACCGATCCTTGCCGACGCCGACGTCTCCTAAACTGCACCTAACTGACGTCGGTCGCTCCTGACCGATGCCGGTGACTATGTAAACTTGCAAACTACAAATCTGCTCCTTGGGTGAAGCTTTTAGGCTCCACACCTTAACAATCTCCTACTTGGAGATAAACAGCTGCACCAGTACCTGTACATCAACATCTTCTAGCTCCTCCATATTCAACTCAATCGTGAAGACCAACTGAAGTTGAATGAAGATTCAATTTCTCCTTTGTAACCAGCTTGGTTAACATATCAATAGCATTCTTATCTATATAGATCTTCTCCAGCTTCAACTCACCATCCTCCAATACCTGTCTTATGAAGTGGTACCTAAGCTGTATGTGCTTGGTTCTTGAGTGAAAGGCTGAATTCTTAGCCAAATGAATTGCACTCTGACTATCACTGTATAATTTGCAACTCTCTTGCTCCTTTCCAAGCTCTTCCATGAACCGTGTCATCCATATCATATCTTTTCTAGCCTCTGTGACTACAATATACTCTGCTTCTGTAGTTGACAAGGCAACAACCTTCTGCAACTTTGATATCCAGCTAACCGCTGTTCCACCAATAGTGAAAACATATCCTATGGTGCTCCTTCTACCATCTAAATCACCTGCCATATCTGAATCTACATAACCATGTAGAGAAATATCTGAACCTCCATAGCACAAGTGCCTATTGTTGGTTCCTCTCAAATATCTAAGGATCCATTGAACTGCTTTCCAGTGTTTCTTTCCTGGATTGGCCATATACTTACTTACAACTCCCACTGCTTGGGCAATATCTGGTCTAGTACACACCATTGCATACATCAAACTCCCTACTGTGGAAGAATATGGAACTCTACTCATGTACTCTACCTCATCATGTGAATTAGGACATTTTTCTTTACTCAACTTAAAATGTCCAGCCAAAGGTGTGCTTACCGATTTTGCATCCTGCATATTGAACTGTTTCAACACCTTGTTCACATAATCCTCTTGAGACAAAATCAACCTATGATTTTTCCTGTCTCTCTTAATGCTCATGCCAAGGATCTTCTTTGCTGCTCCCAAATCCTTCATGGCAAATGTGTGAGCTAATTTCACCTTAAGCTCAGAGATATCCTGCATGTGTGATCTTGCAACTAGTATATCATCTACATAAAACAATAGAATAATATATCTACCATTATTCAATCTCTTAAAATACACACAATGCTCAGATTGACACCTACTATAGCCATGCTCAGTCATAAACCTGTCAAATCTCAAGTACCATTGTCTAGGAGCTTGCTTGAGGCCATACAAGCTTTTCTTCAATTTGCACACTAATTTCTCCTTACCTTTGACCTCAAATCCTTCCAGTTGTTTCATATATATTTCTTCATCCAAATCTCCATGAAGAAACGTTGTCTTAACATCTAGCTGCTCAAGATGCAAATCCTCAATAGCAACTAAAGATAGTACAGTCTGTATAGAAGTCATTTTAACAACAGGAAAAAAAATCTCACCAAAATCAATACCTGGCTTTTGTGCAAATCCTTTCACTACCAACCTGGCCTTATATCTCATCTATCCATTCTCACCTTCCTTCAATCTGTAGGTCCATCTGTTCTTTAGTGTCCTCTTACCAACTGGCAACTCAACCAAATCCCATGTTTGGTTTCTTTCAAGGGCTCTATTTCCTCAACCATGCCACGCTCCCACTGATTCTTGGATTCCACCTGTATTGCTTCTTGAAAACTCTCTGGTTCTCCACCATCAGTTAGCAATAAATAGAATAATGAAGGGGAATATCAAATTGGAGGTTTACTTACCCTTTCTGACCTCCTGATGGGCGTCTGAGACTCATCCACAACACGTTGTCTGCCCAAATTCTCTGACAGTGACCGACCTCAGTCACTTCCAGGCCTGTAACTGGCCGACGTTGGTTTTGCTTGACCGACGTCGGTACCTGTCCTATCGACATCAGTCTCTATATGATCGACATTAGTTTTTGTCCTGTCGACGTCGGTTCCTGCCTTGCCGACATCGGTCTCTGTGTTTTCCTACAAGTGATTATTTCTTCTTCCTGTGAGCTCATTTTGGACCGTCACCTCGTCCAATTCTCCATTGCTCTACCCAGATTGATTTAGCTGGTCACTATACATCACTTTTTTATTAAAAACAACATCACGGCTGCTAATTATCTTGTTAGTTCTTAGATTCCAAAACCTGAATCCGAAATCATCTGAGCCATAGCCAATAAATGTGCACTTCATAGACTTAGCATCTAGCTTCTTTCTATTTTCCTTATCAACGTGCATAAAGGCTTCACAACCAAAATTTTTTAGAAATGAGAGATCTACCTTTTTACCTGTCCATGCCTCTTCTAGAATTCCACCATCCATAGCTGTAGAGGGTCCTCTATTAATCAGGTACACTGCAATGTCAACAGCTTCTGCCCAAAACTCTAAGGGCAAGCCAACATGCAATCTCATACACCTTGCACGCTCCATGATTGTTCTGTTCATCCTTTCAGCAACTCCATTCTGCTGAGGTGTTCTTGGAACCATTATTTGCCTACGGATTCCATGCATATAACAATACCAGTTGAACTTATAGCTGCAGAACTCACCACCATTGTCAGATCTCAGGCACTTCAATCTTCTGCATGTTTCATTCTCAACCATAGCTTTCCAAATCTTAAAAGTCTCAAATACATCAGATTTCTTCTTAATACAATAGACCCATACCTTTCTTGTAGCATCATCTATGAATGAAACATAGTACTGTGATCCTCTAATAGAAGCAACTTGAGCCGGTCCCCACACGTCTGTGTGAACAAGCTGCAACTTATGCTTCTTCTTTGTTGACTCAGTCTTGAGAAAACTCACTCTCTTTTGTTTTCCAAAAACACAGTGCTCACAAAAATCCAGATATATGCTTTTCAAATCTGAAAGCTTACCTTTAGACTTAAGAATTGACATTCTCTTCTCACTCATGTGGCCAAGCCTTGAGTGCCACAATTTTGCATCCACATCTAAAGTAGATAATACAGAAAGAGAATTGTTAGTAACACAATTACATAAATAGAGAGTACCTACTCTCTTACCTCTAGCCATTACAAGTGCTCCCTTGGTCACCTTTCAAGATTCAGCTATGAGAGTTACTGTACAACCTTCATCCCCTAACTTTCCTACAGAAATCAAATTTATTTTCAAGCTAGAAACATGCATAACATCTCTCAACACCCATGTGTTGTCATTCTGCATTTTCAGCTGCACTTTACCTTTGCCAATAATTTTACAAGGCTCATCATCCCCTAGATACACTATTCCAAAATCTCCATGGATATAGTCACTAAAATATTCTCTATTAGGGGTAGCATGAAAAGATGCACCAAAATCTAAAACCCAAGATTTTATATTATTATGCAAAGAGAATATTAAAGCATCTTGTGCAATACCTGCAACCTTTGCTTCTTCTTTTCCTTTGTGCTGATTGTCCTCTTTAGGCTTTGACCAGCAATCTCTGCTTATGTGCCCAATCTTTTCACAATTCCAGCATTATGGCTTCCTACCATTTCTGGATTTGGATCTACCTCTCACCTTTGACATAGACCTTGATCTCCGTTTTTTGCTCTTCTCTTTTTGCCTTCCCCTGCTCTCAAAACTTAAAGCATTCACTGATGTTTCCTCTGTGCTTTTCTTGCGAATTTTCTCATTCAAGATAACACTAACAACATCCTCTACTTTTAAAATATTTGAAGCAGATGCAATATTACTAACTGCCATTACTAAGCTATGCCAGCTTTCAGGCAAAGAACATAATATTAAAAGAGCTTTAATTTCATCATCAAACACTATATTGACTAAACTTAATTGATTTACAATTCCATGGAAATCATTCAGGTGATTAGATATAGATCCACCTTCCTGCATATGCAAATTAAATAACTGCTTCATAAGATATACCTTATTAGAAGCTGAGGGTTTTTCATTTAAATTTGCTAAAGTAGTCATTAACTCTACCGTAGACTTTGCCTGTGATAAATTAGATATCACAGTAGATGCCAGACTCAGTCTTATAGACCCCAGAGCCTTTCTATCAAGAACTTCTCATTCTTCATCATCCATGTCTGTGGGCTTCTTTGCAATTCCACCTAACGGTAAGTATAGATCTTTCTGATACAGATAATCCTCTATCTGCATTCTCCAATGTTGATAATTTTTGCCATTGAACTTCTCCATTCTCAGTTTACTTTCTTCTACCATTGCTTCTCTCACTTAAACAAAAATCCCTGCAGAAACCCCTGTGAGTAACTTGTAATCAATACACACTACACAGATCTGAACCACCTGTTAGTGAACTTGAGCTCTGATACCACTTGTTGGATATCAAGCTCTGAACCTACAACCAAGGCTCTGATACCACTTGTTGGATATCAAGCTCTGAACCTACAACCAAGGCTCTGATACCACTTGTTGGGGATCAACCAACAATTTGATTACACTTATGAAAGCAATAAACGTGGAATTAAATCAGAATGATAAGTAACTAGAATGATAAATAGCAAACAAGAAGAGATACAAGAAACCACCCTGAAACTTGTATTAAACTCTTTACAGAAGGAATACAATTGAATAAACTTCTTTCTTTCACACCTCTCTCAGATGTACAGATCTCTCTCTAGATCTCTTTCCCTTAAGAGCTCTCTCTCTCAAGTACAATCAACTCCAACAACCTAGAATGATTCAATTCTGTATTGTTCTTTCAACATTACATTACACTACAATAAGCTAAGATCTAATCCTACATATAGAATTAGGAAACTTCAGCATGCATTTACAACCAACAGTTATGCCACTTAAACAAGAGCTCTAAAACAGTCTTACTAATAATAGAGACGCAAACTCAAGACTATGACTTAATCTCATCATGCAAACACTTAGTTTTGTCCTCAGAAATAGCTCTCTGGATGCACAGGTAATCAATGCCAGTTCTTGCCTGCTTGCCTGTGACCGATGTCGACCGATCCCTGCCAACGTCAGCGTCTCCTGAACTACACCTGACCAACGTCGGTCACTCCTGATCAATGTCAGTGACTGTGTAAACCTGCAAACTGCAAATCTGCTCCTTGTGTGAAGCTTTTAGGCTCCACACCTTAACAAAGCTATCATTAGAAGTCACCATTGGTGTTGGGTTGCTTGATTACAAAAGCTAATAGAGAAAAGACACCAAAATTCTTCCCACTCTCTTGGACCTTCATACCACCAGGCGTTCCAAAAATGTTGCCACCAAATCTCATACCCTAGAAGAGGGTGTTCAATCCTCTTTTAGATTTGGGCAACATGGGAACACTTCCAGGTATGTGAGTGTACCTATAGTAGAAGTGAGCCTCTAGATTTTAAGGGCTACTTCTCTGAATGTATCTTGAAGTGATTTCACCTATGTTAATGCTTACTTATGGAAAAGGAGTTAGAAGTTGCATGAAATAAACCTAATCTAAGGGGGTGATACACCAAGATGTATTCCATATGACCACTATACTTTCCTATACTAAGAAACAAGACACATAAACGAACTTCTAAGTCATATGGATCCTAACATGAGTATTTCAATTTCGAGGTGAGATGTATGGGATCTATCCAAGGTAAGTGAACCATAGGCTAGTTACAGGCACTAAGGCTCATTGTACGCTTAAAATATAGGCTCATACACTTGAAAACACTTCATATGACCTGTTAGAACAAAAACTCTTTCAAAAATATGAAAGGATAATGGAAGAAAGGATAGAGGACAATCACATTGCATCACCATACATCACTTGCACATTTAGATAATTGTTCAAAAACTAAAAATTAGATTTACATTAATGTTCAAAGGCAAAATATGATATCATTCTAGTAGGGCTTCACCATACATGGAGTGGAACCTCATTTACAATAGCTCAAGAGTTATACTTATAGAAGAAAGGCCAGAGAGAGGGAGTTTTTGGTGCTCAAAAGGGAATCAAGCAGTTTGAATCCATTTGAAAAGTGGTTATAATAGCCTCTGCAAATATGCTCATTTGGACCATTTGATTGATCCAGGTCACTCCAGTCTATTGCATCATTACGATATCTTCTCAGTGATGCTCCATGGTGGCTATAATGGTAGGATCAAGTTGTTTCCAATTGGTTCTAAGTAACAGTACAGTTACAACACTCAAATCCATCATTTAGAATCATGTCTTGTTGCCAACTACCCCTGACTAGTTGTCATGGCATGCATAATGGAGATAAAGATCACTTTCAAGTAATTGGTCCATTAGATGAAATATTGGGGTCCACTTGTTTGTCTTCATGGCACCCTTTAAAATATTAGCTCCTTTTGCTAGAAATGGTGAACACAGTCAGAGAAGGATCCCTTTATGATGCAAAATTACAAACCATAAGTCCAAATTTAGCCACATGGGTGGTCCCTTTATGTTATCTAGCTTGACTACATTATATTGACTACACCATAGTCTTTGAATCAACTTTGATGGTGTCAAGATGACTCTGCAAAACCCTATTGCTTCTATCAAAAGTAGCTTCAATTTGACTCTCATTGAAAACCCTGGGCTCGCCCTTTACTCCAATTGGCTGTCAAAAACCTACTAGGCTTATTGACACTTTAACTCAGCTCACTCTGTTGGATTTGTTAGGTTTGGATGAATGTGAGCCCTTGGATCTACATTTGAATTATCAACATTGTCCCCATTTATGCCACATGTCAAACACACATTAATTTTTAGGATCCTATTTTCAGTCTATCAGCTTACACACTTATGCCACATGTCAATCTCTTGAGCTATCTGAATATTTAACTCATCTCACACTATTGGATCTCTTTTTCATAATTAAGTGTGAGTTGTTAGATCTTCTAACAAGTTTAATCATTAACTCTGACTAGCTTAAGCTCATTGTGTCTCTGTTTGACAAGCTCTATGAATGTGACACTTGTCACTTGTGCACTCACTCGAAGCTCTCATTAACAATTTGACTTCATCACACTCTGTTAGATTGAGATGTATGATCTAGCGAGGATTGTTGATCTTATTGGGACCCATAGTTTGAAAGTCAACAACTAGTCTATGATATTAAATTTGATGGTTTGTGAGACATCAAATGGCATTCATGTGATCATCATTATGATTTTTAACCAACTTTGAAAGCTTGGATCTTGAAGTGTGAGAGTCATGAAGGGATCAAACTTTCAAAATAGGATCTTAAGGTCAAAAGGGGCAAACCCATTTGATCCGTTGGTCCTGGGAGATTTTGAAGCAAAGATATTCAAAGTTTAAGATGGTTGGTCCATAACTACTTCTATGTGACCTCCTAGTGATGGTTGAGCTCAAACAACTAAGTATGGGGAACTTAGCCAAAATGCCTAGAAGCCCATCTTTGCACATGGATAACTCTATTTTTGCTTCGATGTAGGACCTCAAACTTAATGCATAGTAACCTGAGACCAAGGTCAAAAAACCCATGTGGTCATCTTCCTCTACAATTGCCACACACATGAGATATAACTTGCTGAAGATGCTCATTCGGCTCTGCTAGAACTTTCCTGAAAATGGCTAAGTATGGGAAATCAAGCAGGAAATGATTAACGAGCCAACTTTGAATTTTTGTAACTTTTGAAGCGCTTCAATGAAGGGCTTCAAACTGGGTGCATATGATCTTGATACAAAAGGTGAGAAACCCATATGACCAATTTCCTCTAATTCATCCACACATGTGAGATTTGGCCTCGGCAAACTGCCTACTTGTAATTTCTACCACTAGACCCAAGATGCATGGATAAATATAATGAAGAACTAGATGAAAACTAGGGGCTTACTAAATCATTCTAAGCACTCTTAGCACCCCATAGGGTCTCTACAACACTTTGCATCTGTTATTCCATTAGCAACCTGATTTTTGTCGTAACTGCATTGATCACCATGAAGACATACCACTTGCATAAAATGACTCTAAAATGGTCCCTTAGACACCAAATGACACAAGGACCAAGATAGATTGTGATTAAACCAGAATGGCATAGGGAATGACACCATATGAGCTGCAACATACCCTATAACATTATAAAATCTCCTATACATGAATTTGGCTATAGGTGTTGTGGCATAGAATTGTACCCTTGTGGGAGATTTTTTTAGGCTCTCTCACTCCCAGCCATAATATTAGAGCAACCTCAAGCTGTGGGTATCCTGTAGTGAGGTTGAACATCTGGAGATGGTCAGTTTCCTCTTGGTAGATTGCCTAAACTAATGTTTCTGCTTAGAAAAGAGGTAGAGAGGGGGGTATAGGGTAACTAAAAGAGCTAAATGGGTGATACATCAAATTAATTGACACTCACATCAGTATGAAATAAACACTAATTCATCATAATATAATTCTTGCTCACACAACCTCACAAACTAGTTAATTTGCATAAGTGTTTCATAAACTATGCTCACCAAACAATACATGAAGCAAAGAGGAATTTCAAAATTCACACCAAGCATCCATTAATGGTGGAAAGAGCTCAAGTTCAGACCTGAAACTAACTTGAAAGCACCTAAAAATAGGCAAGAAAGAAGGACAATGGACATGGAAGAACACTTTTTCACAAGGCCATCATGCACAGGCTTGCTAAGCACAATTTAGAGGTAAGAGATAGGTAAAAATTGATCTTTATTGCTTCAAAAGGTCTTCCTTACAGATTTTGATAGATTTTCTCCTTGTCAAATGAGATTCTCCTAAAAAAATGGGAAGAAATGGGAGATATAAGAGAAAAGGGAAAGAGAGAGAGAAGAGAGAAAATATCCTCAAAATATCTAAAAAAGCATTAAAATACTCCAACTTCTATCCTTCCACCTCCACAACTCTCCCACTTGCACTTTTACTCCCCCCCTCCACTTTCTTGATTGATACTCTTTAAAACTTTAAAAGACTCCTCAACTTGAACTTTTAGAAGATATTATGCAAAAGTTAGTTGACTTAGCACTTTATGCTTAACTGACCATGGAGGTTATCTTCTAATTTCAACTTGACTTTGCTTTTTGAGGTTATTTTTGATTTTTGAGTTTATTTTCTCCTCAAACCTAAAATAAACTCCATGATACCTGCAACTCACATAGACTCCATTGATGGAAGTCACAAGCTTGAACCACCTTGAACCAGTCGTCCTAAAAACTTCTCCCAAGGCCATTTGGCACCCTAAAAACCACTTTTGGCCCTGTAGAAGACTTATATACATTCATGACATGTTTATAAGGATTAAAATTAAGATTTTTAAAACCTTAAATACCTGCAACAATGGTGGAAATCACTATTAAACCTGCAACAATGCACAAAAATGTCAAAAATGGGTTTTTGAACCTTTTGCTCAGCCAAACACCATAGAAACTTTTAGGAAGAGCTCCAAGTGCCATATAATGTTTTTTTATGTCCCATTAGACCTATGTCATGGCTTTAGACCATTTTTTTCTTTGAAAACTTTCAAAAATATGCATTTTTGAGCCATTGTGGGCCTTCTAGGCACCCAAACGTGCCAGATTCTAATGCAAAATAATATTTTTAGGAGATTTAGGGGGTCCCATACTCATTAAAGGTATTTTCCAAGTCATTTTGGGCCATTTGATGGACCTATGAGTCCAAAAAATCAAAACTGGGCAAAAAGCTCATTTGCAAGCCCAAACAAGCTCACTTTCAAGACGATTGTTCATATAATGAAGACATCCATTTCACCAATTCTTGACATGAATATATGGTACACGTACCCCTTCAACACCTCTTGAAATATTGAGATCCCATGCGGAAGGTGTGAAAAGATACACATGTAAAGATGATTGCCTGCAGGGTTTGCAAACATTTCGGGCATGCTTACACTCTTAGCGATTGTTCATAAAAATCAGGCCCTTAACCAACCTCAATCCATAACTAAATTTAATTTCATATGGTTACTCAAATCATACTAAAATTATTTCTCCCAACTCTTCATGGTATGAAAGAAACAAGCATCTGAAGATGGGATAAAACTGGGTGTCTTAAGCCTAAAAAAGCTTAATTTTTTTCAAATGACAAATTTTACCATTCCACTAATCTAATTTACTTGGAAACATATTAATGACACCTAAAACACCTCTCTAAATGATCAAAACTCAACCTTGCCTTTTATGCCTTGAGGATGCTTGTGGGGATTTGAGCTTGTCGATGTGTTTGCATGGAGTTTTAAGTATGGACACCATAAAAATGTGTTTAAAAAGAATAAAAACATCTTACCATGCTTTTAAAACACTTTCCTAAACTTTTGAAACTGAAACACACCTTAAAAATCTTAAAAGGATGCTTGCATGAATACTGACCATTGTGAGACATAGGGGACTGTGACAAAACAACGAGCACTTACCATAATCACATGACACTTAAAAGAATTTATATGGATATAATATGTCATGATTACCAAACTTACCAAATTTCAAGTCATTTTAACATGTACTTTGTCCTATAGACCCTTTTTACCAAAAATTACCTTGAGCTGCCTGCATGAATCCTTCATGTCAGAACTTGTCTTTCTTCAAACCTTTGCATGAAAAACCTGAATGTGATCACTCTCATAGGACAATATAGGTTTTAAACGTCATATTATACCATTATAAAACTTCTCCAAGGCCTAAAATACTTCTTGGCATCCAGAACTGACAAAACTTCATTTGGTCTCCAATGGCTACCTTCTTGTTTGGCAATGGAATGTGTCAAAAAAAAAGTAACTCGCACTCTTTATTTGACCTTGATTATGTTATGGTATGATTTTTTAGAATATATATACCATACTTACCTAATTTCATGCTTTGACTCAACCTGTAGATGTCCCAAAATGGCCAATTTCTCCAAGGTATGCTCCAATGTTGACTGTGATTTGACATAGGGTTGACTCTACCAAAACAGAGAATAGTTCCCATTTTAAAAAATCTTTAAAAAGATATTTAATGGGTATAGTAAGTCATATTTATCCTTTACACCAAATTTCACGATTAGATCCTACATATTTTGGCCTGTAGGCCCATTTTGGCAAAAGCTAGTAACACGTGCCTACATGGTCAAAAATCACATTAGAGTTTTCTTTCTCATTTATTCAATTTTTTTTATATAACATGATTATTTTTATTTTAAAATATAATTTATATCATCATTCCACTCTTCATTTCTTTGCTTTCAAATTCCTATGCTTTCAATAGCTTCCACTAGGCAACCAATCTCAAGGGTTTCAAAGACCAAAACTTGGTATAGGCTTCAATAGATAAATATTTTTTCATGGATAGTCTGAGGTGATATTATCACACTTTAAATAACCCATTTCAACTCCCAAATTCTCTTGAAACACTTCTTTCCACACAACATACTCGTCATGGCTTCTCTAGCCTTGTAAAACCCTTTTTTGGTCAAATTATTTTTGAGTTGACCATTATATAATCTCTCATAAAAATTTGAGACTATTTATATATATTATCCATATTATTACATTTGTGTTACAAGTTTCATGACCTGATTCCACTCCAAGATCACACTCCTTTCATTAGGCTCCCCTCAATTAGGCCTAATTAGCCTTTAAGCACACCCCAGGTCTATAAACCATACCATACCGCCTTAAATCAATCCAAAACATCTTGAATCACTTATTAAACCTTTAAAAACATCATAATACAAAGTTTTAGCAATTTTGGATGGTTAAAACTCTTGGAAACAATAAAAACCTAGTTTAGGGCTTCTCTCATGCTCTTTCTGAGACCCTGTTTTGGATTTGGGGGGTTAAAATGAGTTATAGGCTTCAACTAGACTTATTATTGGATTCATTGGATAGGTATGAATGGTTTAGACATGAAAATTTTTGAAAGAATCATAAAAACATTATCAATCTCTCAAACAAAAAATAACAAAAACATGCAAGCTTGCTGCCCTATTTTTGCTTTGATGATGGTGCTTGAGTTATATGGATGAACTAAGGAAAATGAGAGAGGTTTTTGTGTATTATCCATGCCTCCAACTATTCTCAAAATTTTAGGTCCTAAATCCCAAGTAAATTACTGTTGTCACATATTTCTCTTCTGGCATTCTAGGCCTCTCTTAGCTCTCTAGGCCTAAAAAACTAAAAAATGGAATTTTTGCCCTTTTTATGCATTAAAAATCTTGGGACAAGTTTGATTCACATTTGTAAATATATCATGATGTTCCATGCCAAATTTTAGACCTTGAATTCCTATCTTGGGGTGTGAAGGTCATTTGATACATAAATCTTGTAAAATACATTGAATGATCACAGTGCATAGAAGTGAAACTTGGAGGCCCTCAAACACTACTCTCTTCTATTCACACACCCCATATTTTTTGCATGGCTCTTCCCCTATGATAGGGATACAAAATGGTAACATTTGGATGCATCAAGTCCCCTTACAATATTGTTTCATGGCATCAACATAAGTACCTAGAACCGATTTTTTAAAGTTTTAGGGACTTTGTCCCTAAAACTTAAATTCTCAATGTTGAAGTGGTTTCTCAAGGCTGAAAACTATTCCAATAATTCGAATAAGTTTGTAATGTTATTATTCAATTACACAAACCTCAGGAAAGCTTCCAAACATGTCAAATCTCCTTCATGCCTTGGATGCTCACTCAACCAGAACTTTGCTCAGCTTCTCACACCACACCAGGACCTCCCTAAATACTGCACTACATCATCAATTCAGGACCACAAAGGGACTAATCATGGGGGTAGAAGGTTACTGAAAGGTCCAAGAGAGTTGCCTGATCTATCTAGCCAAAAATTTTGTATGTAGGCCAAATTCGGCCAACAGGGGGTTGACCCATTTTAGCCTGTGGGGAAAAATGGTCAACATGAACTTCAAATTAGGATCAACAACTTGATCCCAACTAGTTAGCATTAGAACAAGCTGCTAAGCTTGATCAAATCCTTGTAGTATTGATATAAAATAAGGATAAAGTAGCTTCCCTAGAATAGGAAGTGCATGGGCATGAAGATAAATTTTGAGTATGAGAGGTAACATGCTAATTAAAAAGAACACCAAGAGTATGAGCATACTGAAGAGAATTAAGATGAAAGAGTGTAAGCGGTGGCAAAGATTGTGCATGATATGGAAAAAGTGAATCCACCTAAGTTTGATAAAATAGTGTTGGAATATGGATCATAAAATTGGATCTTGTAAATGGAGAAGTATTTTGAAATTCAAAACCACTCTGAGGTGACAAAAGAGGTATGGGCAGCATATCAATTGGTTAGTGAAGTAACAACTTAGTGGGCCAACAAGAAGTTAGAGATGAGTCTTGACTTCACCACCATAGCTTGGGAACAATTTGTAACATTTTTCAGGGCTCAATGGCTACTATAACTATACTTTGACAAAAAATTGATAGATTTATAGAATTTGAAACAAGGAGAACTATCAATGATAGAGTATTGAGAAAGATTTACAAAACTGTTAAAATATGTTCCTTAATACCAAAAAAATGAATGTTTGAAATTGAAAAGTTCATCATGTAGTTAATTTTATATATTGGATGTGAGGTATATGTGTATGGACCTAGTTCCATGGATCAAGTCTTTGATAAAGTTGTTGAGTAAGAGTAGAAGCTCAAATCTCTTGCAGAAGCTCAAATCTCTTGCAGAAGTTAGAGATAAGTATAGGAATAAGTTAAGTGACCTGAAACCTTATTTAAAAAAGAATAATTGAAAGCATAATGGGAATTCAAAAAATAGATTCAATAATAATCATAATTTCAAGTTTAACAATTCTTTAGGGGCAAAGAAACTAAATAATCACTTCAAAGAAGAGAACATAGGAGGTAACATGTTTGAGACAAAATGATCTCTAGGTGGATGTTTCATTTGTGGGGGAGATCACTATGCAAAATATTGTCCTTAGTGGAAGACAAGGAGTAAATTCAAGAATCCTTCATCATCATCCACTCAATAGGGAACCTTCCATAGTGGATTTATGCAGTTGTTAACAATCGTCAAGCTGAGTTTCAAGCCTCTCCAATTGAGGTGTTAGGTATTTTGTTTGGGCATTATGTTTCAATTTTGATAGATATTGGAGCCATTGAGCATTTTATTTCTCCTTGTTTGCTTAATAAACTACCTAGGAAAGTTATACATATAGAAAATGCAAGGATTGTGCAATATGGGAATTAGTCTAGGGTCAAATTAGATAAATGCCTAGTAGAAATAAAAGTGGAATTAGCTTATTTCGCCACCATAATAGACTCGTTTTCAGCACCGCTAAGATTATATGATGTGATATTAGGTGTGAATAGGATTTGGAAGCACAAATAAAAGATTGATTTATTCAAAAATAAGGTTGAATGCTTGGATGATTTGGGGAATCAAACCCAAATCCAAGGTGAGGAGTTTAAGTTAAGGCAAATCTCAACTATTCAATTGAATAAGGCTCAAAGGAAAGGATGTCAGGTGTTTTTGGTTAAGATAGATGGGGCCAAAGAACTTAAAGAGCCTATTATTGAAGAATATCCATTTTTTCAAGAGTTTTGATATGTATTCCCAGAAGATCTACCTGGATTACCTCCTAAAAGAGAATTTGACATCATAATTGATATCATCCCAAGATTTGAACCTCAATCTAAGGCACCCTACAAAATGACAACAAAAATTCTAGTTGAATTAAAATCCCAACTTCATGAGATGTTGTCTAAAAGACTAATCTGACCTAGTGTTTCATCATGGGGAGCACCAGAGGTGTTTGTCAAGAATAAGGATGGTAATCTTCAACTGTGCATAGATTACATGATGTTGAACAAGGTAACCATCAAGAATGTGTTTCTTTTACCCCATATTGATGATCTTTTCAACAAAATGTGAGGTACAATGGTATTTTATAAGATTGACCTTAGATTAGGGTACCATTAATTGAGAATAAAATATGAAGATATTCCTAAAACTACTTTTAAAAAAAGGTATGGTCACTATGAAATCATAGTTATTCCTTTCAAGATAATAAATGCACCTTCAACATTCATGAATCTCATAAAAAATGTATTCAGAGACTACCTAGATCAATTTGTGCTCATCTTCTTAAATGATATTATGATATACTCTAAGAGTAAGGAAGAACATGTACACTTGTGCCTAGTTTTACAATGCTTGTAGAGACAAGCGCTACAAAAAATTGTCTAAGTGTGATTTATTTAAAAAAAGGTACAATACTTATGACATATCATTTCAGATGAAGGAATATATGTGGATCCTATAATATTAAAGCTATTATGAAATGGACAACACCCAAAATAATCATGAGATGCGTAGCTTTATGGGTTTAGTAGGGTATTACAAGAAACTTGTACCAAATTTTTTCAAGATGGCTAACTTGATCACCTCTTTGAAATGGAAAGAACAACAATTTGTGTCGAGTGATAAGTGTGAAGAAGCCTTCCAGACCCTAAAATAAATGATTAATTCTACACTTGTGTTGTGAGTTAAAGATCCTAATGACTTTTTTGTGGTAACAGACACTTTTGGGGATGGTTTAGGTGGATTATTGTTGTAAGAAGGCTCAGTAGTTGCATATGAATCTATAAAAATTAAGCCTTATGAGGCTAATTATGCTCCATATTATTTAGAATTAGTCATAAAAATGCATTTCTTGCAAGTTTGGAGGCATTACTTGTTGGGAAAACATTTAAATTAAATACTAACAATTTTGGACTCAAGTATATCTTCACAAAGTTAAATTTGAATACCGGACAAAGCCAGTGGCTTGATTTTTTGTTAGATTATAATTTTAACATTGGCTATTTAAAAGGCAAAGAGAACAAAGTCACAGATGTTCTTAATTTCAGAAGGTACATAACAACAATGGCTACTATCATAAGTAATTTCTAAGATCAAATTTTGAGATTCTCATTAGGAAATTAATTTTTTGAGTAGGTTAGGAAACTCTAGCAAAAAACCCTCAAGATCATAGATATAAAGGTTTTAATTTTGAGAAATATGGACTCCTGAGGTTTAATGGGAGAATGTATGTTCTAGACAAATAAAATTTGAGAGTTTTTGTCTTAAGGAGTTGCATAATACTCCTTATTTTGGTCATCCAAGAGTGACCAAGCTAATGTCAGAGCTAAAACCATTGTATTTATGGAAGGGAATAAAGAAGAATACAATTGGTTTTGTGACTAGATGCTTACAATGTCAAAGAATAAAGATATAACATGTTCATTATACTGGGTTATTGTACCAACATGACATTCTAGAGCGGAAATGAAAAGACATCAATATGGATTTTGTCCAAGTACTACCCATGTCAAAGAATAAACATGATATTATTTTGGTGGTAGTTGAAAAACTCACCAAATTGGCACATTTTATTCTAGGTAATTTAATTGATGATGTGCCAGTTTTGCAAAAGAGGTTTGTGTAAAAAATTTACAAGTTGCATGGTTTTTCTGAGAAAATCATCTCAGATAGAGACCCTTGTATGACTTCTATGTTTTGGAAAACCTTAAATGTAGCTTTAGGGACTCAACTTGATTTCATTACAACTTATCATCTTAAAACAGATGGATAAATAGAAAGGGTAAACCAGGTATTAGAAGAATTGCAAAGGATGTATTGCATGAATCAACAATACAAGTGGGAAGAATGCCTTACATTAGCTGAGTTTGCCTATAAAATTTCATACCATTCAACTTTCAAAATGGCAACATTTACGGCTTTGCATAGTAGAAAGTGTAGAACACATATTAGTTGGGATATATTAGAAGATAGAATAGTTTTTGGATCTGAAATGCTTGTTGAAATTGAAGAATAGGTAAAAGTGATTAAAAAAAGGTTGGATAAATCCAATGATAGGAAGAAAAGCTATATTGATTTTAAAAAGATAGAAAGATAATTATCATTTGGAGATAAAGTTCTTCTGAATGCTAAACCACAAAAGAGCTCAATCAAATTTGTTAAATCAACCAAATTAGCACCTAGCTATGTAAGATCTTTTGAGGTTATAGAAGTGATTAACCCAATTTCTTGTAGACTTAATTTGCCACCAACATTACCTCATATTCATAATATTTTTCATGTATATTGTTTAAATTAATATGTGGTTGATCATTCGCATGTACTTGAGTGAAATGCATTACAAGTTATAGATCCAAGAGTGGTAACAATAAAACCAATCAAAATAATTAAAACATGCAAGTGCAACTTGTGTAATAGAGAAGTGGTTCAATGCAAGGTCCAGTAGAGCCAACATTCAAAAGATAGTGCAACTTGGGAGGATTATGAAGAGTTTATTAGGATGTTTCCTTATTTATTTGTTTGATATATTATGCTAACCTATTATGTTTTTAGACATGTGTTATTATTATTTTATAGTGTCATTAGGACAATGACATAATTAAGGGATAAATATGTTATAACATGCCTAGTCCTTAATGAATAACATCTATTTTTTTACTATGGATTAGTTGGATTCTAGTTTATGTAGAATAGATGCATATATTAAAATTATAGCTTTTGAGGAAAAAAAGTGTTCGATTTATTTTCACTCGACGTTTCGGATCACGACCCATGATCCTACCTCAAGAGAATAAGATTTATTAGGAGGTATAATTTTAATTTGTATGGACTGTGAAAGCATAAAATATCTAAGATGCATATATTATGTTGTATTTATTTACTTGAACTACTACATTTTCTGTACTAAATCTCTATTATCAATACTTTTATCTATCACAAAATGTTTAAATTTCAGTTTACATTTATACAACTTAGCATTATTGATACATTGGTATTCGTATCATTTACTATTAGTAATTTTTAGTTATAATGATAAAATTGAATTAACTGCATTTTTTTGTCTAAGGTGGATGCAAAACATCTTTCACCCTCATAGAGTGGTATAGAGGGAAGGCATAATAGGGAGAGGGTGAAAGATCATGAATTTGGAAATTACCCATAATCTACCGAAAACCATCAAAATACACGCACACTAAATTAGTTGTTTGATGTCTTATTGTTCATTTTAGTTTTATAACAAGTCTTTGGCCACATGATTGATTATTAAATAATGTCTAACTTCATATAAGATTGAGTGTTATTACACTCTATTGTGATGCATGTATATGCTTGACCATATTAATTGATTAAATAAATTTTATTTATTTTATATTATTATTTTCTTCCATTATACTATTTATTGTTTCATGTCTCTAATTGCATATAGAAAGAATTGTCTTTGAACTCACTTGACTAATTTGGCATGAATCCAATTACAATAGTCATACCATAGATAGACCCTAAGAAGCAAATCTTTGTGATATGATCTAATTCTAACTTCAAACCAAGTTGGTCTTAGCATATGAATCATAAATTACCACTTAGTGGTTTGAGCATATTAAAAAGGATAATATTTGTATGTAAATTGCAGGTCTTAGGAAAATTGGTAAAGTTAAAATTATAGACAATATTGTCAAGCTTGGTATCTAGGTAAGTCTTTTTTTTAAATCATAATTATTAAAAACAAATGAGATTTTTTTCACAAAGTAGGAGCCAAAATTGAATGGTGATAATTATTGGGTTTTTGATTTGTTCTTAGAAGTGCATATGGGTTTGTTGGGTAGAAGTTGAGAAAAATTGTGGACATAATTGCAATCAAACCCATGTAGTAATTAAGCCTGAGTCGCATGTGAATAGTTATGGAATTTCATAGAATATTTAGGCATGTAGAAACAAGACCTTAAAAAATATTGCAAAATATAATGGAGATGAAAACAAGTTTTGGTGTTCATTCACAGTAGTGGATAAAGTAGAGAAGGGGAGTTAGTTGAGATGTAGTAAATAAGCTTGAGTTAGCTTGATTATTAAATAATGTCTAACTTCATATGAGATTGAGTGTTATTACACTCTGTCATGGTGCATGTATATACTTGACCATATTGATTTATTAAATAACTTTTATTTATTTTATATTATTATTTGCTTCCATTATACTATTTAATCATAATTTATTATTTCATGTCTTTGACTGCATATAGAAAGAATTATCTTTGAACTCACTTGAGTAATTTGGCATGAATCCAATTACATTAATCATACCATAGATAGACCCTAAGAAGCAAATCTTTGTGATATGATCTAATTTTAACTTCAAACCAAGTTGGTCTTAGCATATGAAGCATAACTTACCACTTAGTGGTTTTATCATATTAAAAAGGCTAATATTTTCATGTAAATTGCGGGTCTTATGAAATTTGGCAAAGTTAATATTATAAACAATATTGTCAAGCTTGATATTTAGGTAAGTCTTTTTTGAAAATCATAATTATTAAAAAAAAATGAGAGTTTTTTTCACAAAGTATGAGCCAAAATTGAATGGGGATAATCATTAGGGTTTTGATTCGTTCCTAGAAGTGCATGTGGGTTTGTTGGCTGGAAGTTGAGAAAATTTGTGGATAGAATTGCAATCAAACTCATGTAATAAATAAGCTTGAGTTGCATGTGAATATGAAGGGAATTTCATAAAATATTTAGGCATGTAGAAACAAGACCTTGAAAAATATTGAAAAATATAATGGAGATGAAAATAAGTTTTGGAGGTCATTCAAAGCAATGGATAAAGTAGAGAAGGGGAGTTAGTTGAGATGTAGCATCAATGATGTTTTTAGCTTTTTTTGGTTTTATCCAAGTAAGTTTACCTTCATAAAATAAATGGGTTTCATTTATTATAATAGGGAAATTATTGTTACTTTATGGGTTTGTATCTATATATTCTAAGTTGACTATTATTGTGATGTATATGAAAAATGTGATTAGAAATTTGTAAAAGTTTATTGTATGGTTGTTGAATTTGCAACATGATACCCAGATATGTGGAAAACCCTCAAATCTCCTTTGATTGAAGGGAAGATTATTTATCTTGTGAATGAATTTGGATTACTGTATCAAATGGTTGTTAAATCCTTTCTTGGGTTTTTGAAATGAGATAGGGTTTTAATTTTAAATTAATCCTCACTCATATGGACCTGGGGGTGAGAGTATACTCTCACCTGTAGACCCATATTCCTGAGTAAGTCTTAGGGCTTGTGATTAAAATGTAGCATCTAAGTTGTTTTTATGATTAAACACCAATAAAGATTTTGGTAGGCTCTTAAGAGTCATTTTAGTGGTATATAAATGAAACTATATATTTTAGTTGTTGATACAACCGTAATATCAGTAGTTAATATATATTGTATGCTGATAAATGAAACAATTAAGTGAATGAATTATAAATAATAAATACATTTATCTGTGAATTTTTTTACTATTAGGGTAACAAGAACAACATTGTTTGTATGAATTTTTTGAGAGGTATATTTATAACCATGGCATTATATTTTAAATACATTAACATTTTGTAAGGGTATAAATTCTATATGGATGTGTAAGGTGATTGTATAACATATTATTTGGATATAAGTGATGATTGTTCACTACATCAAATAATTGTAAGGGATGTTTATATAAAAATATACTTGATTGTAGGTGTTATTTGTATAAAACTATACATGGTTGTAGATGATGTTTATGTAAAAATATATGAGGTTGTGGGCGATATTGTTTAAAATTATATATGGATGCAAGATACATATGTATAATATTATGTGTAACTATAGATGAATTGTATAAATGAGTTCGTATCAAAATATATTAAAATAGAAATTTTATTTGAGCTACTTAGAAAATATTTAAGCTTCATACTTCAATATGTAGTTAGAACTTCCATGAAAATGTATAGTGACAAGATGTTAATATGTATGGTTTTAGATTGAGTGTAATAATTGTTGAGCAAATAGAATGTGTTTATAACCTATTCTAAGGATTATTAAATCCTTATAAACTTATGTGCAACAAACAATACTCACACACAGGGTAATAATGAAAATATGGATAAAAAATTAATAGTCCCTCTCTTTAATAGATGTCACTACAAGCTAGATTCATCAAAAGAGTTAAGATTGTATGGGTGATAACAATGATTGTACTTCAAACTTGAACTTGATCAATCCATGGTTTTTTAAAGTTTATAATTATTCCTAGATGGGAATTGATACATGTTATTTAAATGTATAAAATACATATATACATTAAAATAGATGAGAAATGATTTGGAGTTATAAAACATAATATTTTTAATTGTGAATTGACTTCCATTAAAGCATAAATATGATTGAAATGACTTTAAATAAAATATCAAGAATTGGTTTAAAAACTTGAATGTTTTATGGTATTCTTGAATGAAAAGATGTTTTTACCTTTGTGGCATGCCCTGTTTGGACAGTTGATAGGAAACTCCTATTTGTATGAGGTTGTAACTATTAAGACAATTTTGGTTATTATTATTATTGATATGTGATTTATTGGGTTTGAGTCATGTTGTTATCAGAGTTCCTACTTGTTAAGGGATGATGAGTGTTTTTTTCTTCTAGAAAAGAATTGTAACTTCATATTATAAAAAATATGAAAGTACATTTCGCATATGCTAAACAACATTCCTAATGACAAAATTGAAACAAAGGAGAGAAAAAAATCCTCCCCAACACAAAGCATCCCAAAAGGGTGAGAAAGAATAAACCCCTTAACAAAGGGAAAAATTCAACACTTAATGAAATTTTGATGCAAACTTGAAGTGGAATGAAAAGACAAAAGAAATAATTAGGCCATACCAACAACCTACATAGACCAATTAATATAAATGTATCCCAAATAATACTCAACCTGACCCTTTTTTCCACACTTCTTCTTAACTTCTTGTCACATCCTTTGAGGGGACTCCACCACGACCAGTTATAAATATGAAGGCTGAAATTTAGTAGGATTGTATGAAACAAGAGGTTCTAAGCTCATATTGGTTGCTATATCCTTAAGCTATTATGAGTGTTAGGCAAGAAGCCTATTATAATCACTCACCATCAGTTAACAAGATGGAAAAATATGACAGTGTGTATGGCAAAGTATGGATGTCATGGACTATGAATCAGATGTGAAATTTGACAATACTATAAAAATTATTTGGCCAAATTAATGTTGTAAATGTATACATTTCCAGTCCACATTGCTTTTTAGTTTAGATGTATGGTGAAGTCATAATAGATAGAGACATACACAGGGTCTGTTAACTAGCTGTATGTAAGAGTGATTTTAGTCACACGTGTGATTCTTAGATGGATTTCATTACTTGCATCATCATTATCTATCATTTTGTGAAGGGAAGGTTTACTCTCAGTGGGGACGTGTGTGGGAGACCGATGGTCTCTGGTTGGAGTAAAAATGCCTAGTTATTGCTTTACCTCTCTACAATTGAATTTTAAATCTAATATGATACATAGTCATGGATATTATTATGATTTATGAGTTGTCTCGTGGAATATTGTACTATTATACTTTTGACATTATTGTGTTTATTTGGCTTGAACATAAGTGACTATTTTTAGCCATGTATAATCATTATTTGGCATACTGTATAGTAGTAGTGGTTTCATATTTGATGTTTAGTTGGATTAGCCTATGTTAGATTTGAATTATTAATAAGCAATACCTTTATTTATTAGTTATAATCTATTACATACTTTTATTATTTTTGCACTATTGTAATCTTGTTTGGGAGCCAAAATGATAGTTGATTATATAATTGATTTAGTAGATAAATTGATATGTTGTACTTGTTATAATTAGTTTGATTTCAATTGTTAATGGAAAATATAAATGGTGTGTAAATTGTAAGATTATGTTATTAATTAACTTAGTGGTTAATTGAGATAATTAATCTTATTTAATCTTTAAAAATTGTGTACTTTTTGTTAATTAAATCTTGTTTAGTCTTTTTTTTAAAATGTACTTTTCGTTAATTGAACCTATTGTGGTTTTTAACAAATGTAATAGGATTGTAGGAAGAAATTAATTAAATTGAATCTTGTTCTATTTTTTCTCAGTATAATGATCCCTTTATCGATTAGATTCTTCCTTGTATGTATCTGTAAAAAATGTTGACAAGGTCATCCATAATTATATTCTTGACAGAGGATATTTCAAGAACATTATGCTTAAGTTTATTGCTAATCAAATAAGCATATTTTATGAAAAAAAATAACGTGAAACTTACTAGTTTTGGTTCTCTTCAAACTAGAATCTATGATATCTTTTGTGATATTATTATTAAGATAGTTTAGGATGAAATAATTAAGTGCATTTATAATGTGTAAGTTTTAGATATCCCTGCTAACTATGTTATGTTATTAGATAGAGATTGGTCTAAAGCAATTGGTGCTTTGATAGGTAAGGATATTACTTGGGTTCCTATTGGTAATGAGATTGCATTTATGCATAAGGAAGAATAGAATAGTAATCTAATTGAATCTACAAAAATTAATGTTGCATTTGTTGAAACTAGAATAAGAACCATTTTTTGAGAAACTATTTGGTCTTTGTACTTTGATGAACCTTTTAGGTAGGGTTTTTAGGTATGCTTTTAAATCATCTTTTGAAAATACTAACAATATGACTAAATTTAAAAGTTTTTGGGGGTTCTGAATTAATTATAAGATAAGTTAGAAGAATTTATAAAACTAATCAGACTCGTCTTCATAGATATACTAAAAAGTATGGTTTTTTGAAGCAATAAACATCACACATATTCTTAGAGTTGAGTTCACGTGATGATAAGTTTGTTATTTTTGTTTCTAATCCCATTTTAAGTGACATTAAATATTTTATAGATTAATCTTTTTCAAAAGATTTTAGACCTAAAATTCTTGATCTTAATGATAACTGACCTGTCTTTGACTGTGATTAACATATTGATTTGTTTTTAAAGGGTAATTACTTTGATCATGTTGATTACGGACTCATTTATGGTGATTACGTAATCATTTATGGTTTAGCCAGCCTCAAATCAATTTCTACCCCACATGATCAACCCAAGATCTCATAAATCGAGGAACCATTTAGGAGAATTATATGTGAATTTTTCTTATTAATCTTGGTACTAAAGAGAATCATGAATTTGTTTATTTTTCTACTATTGAGGAAAAAGTTCAGTCTGTTAAGTTAGTTAAATAATTTATAGGTATATTCACTTGATCCTAAAAATACCTAAGGGTTATGATAATGAGATTATAAAACATGATATACCAATTAAGCTTAGTATAAAACATGTTAGCTAAAAATCATGAAGACACCATCAATAAGGTGCTAGATAATATGTTAGATGGTGGTGTCATTTTTCTTATAAAATATTCAAAATTGGTAGCTAATTTAGACCTTGTTAATAATAAATAGTTAATTTAGATCAAATTAGGAATAGAAATGGTGATGTTTGTATTTGGCTATATTTTATAGATTTAAATTGTGTTATTGTTAAAGACAATTTTCCTTTACCAAGTATAGATCAGATTTTGCAACAGGTTGTAGATTCTAAAATGATGTCACTTCTAGATAAAATTTCAGGTTATAGTTAAATTTTCTTAAATCTAGAAGATAGGCACAAGACTAATTTCACCACACATAGAATAACATTTGATTTTAACATAATGCCTTTTGGTTTAATGAATGCAACTACCACTTTTTAAAGAGTTGTGCATACAAATTTTGATGACTTGATTAACATCCTCATTCAAGTTTATGTAAATGATCCTACTTTTCATTCAAAAAATATAAATAAACATCTCAACCATTTATGAAAAATATTCATTAGATGTAAAAAGTATGGTATGCCTCTTAATCCAAAGAAATTAGTGTTTGAAGTCACAAAAGGTAAATTTTTAGATCATATTATTTCAAAAAATGGTATTTTGATTTATCTATAACATATCAAATCTATTAAAGATTTACCACCTCATAAACACCAATATGGTCTTAGATCATTTTTTTGTAAAATCAAATTTATACTTAAGTTCATTTATGATTTTGCTAACAAATCTAATACCTTAAAGATTTTACTTTAAAAATGAGACTAATCTATGGGATGTAGGTTCAGATTCAATATTCAATGAAATAAAAGATGTTATATCAAGTGCTCTTGTACTTTATAAACCTAATTTAAATAAATCATTCATAATGTGCGTCAATGATCATTACTCAACATCATTAATAAATACCTATTAGCTAAATGAGTCAAGTTTTTAAAGACATTGAAGTCAGGAACCCTTTGATAGAAAAATTTGTTCTCTAATTAATTTCATCTTTCAATAAATTTAGATATATTTTAGTCAGAAATAAATTCATTGTTCATTCAAATGTACCTGTTTTATCCTATATATTGAAGCAACCAATAATTCAAGTTAGGTTAGCAAAATATTTTTTAAAATTCAAGAATTTGATCTTAAATTTGAGACTTCAAAAAATATTAAAGGGAATGATTTAATTAAACACTTAGCTGAAATTATAAAATATATCATAAATGTTTTATTTATTTCAATGGATGATAGTATGAATGCCAAGTTTCATTTCCAAACAATAAAAGGTTGCTGACATTTCAAAACAATTCAAAATAGGAATCGAGATGCATGATTGGGATTGATTATTTTTATAGGAAGATTGGTATCATGACCTTATTTATTAATTCTAAAATGAACCTTGTCTTGATTCATTAGATAAATGTCAAATAAGAGTACTTAGGTTACATGCCTTAAAATTTGTCTTATTGAATTTTTTTATGTTCAATAGGAATAAAGATGGAGTTCTTCTATGTTGTTTAACCCATGAACATACTCAAAAGGTTTTTATAGATTTTCACAAAGGTAATCGTGGTGGACATCATGCAGTGAAAACTAATGCATATAAAATTATACGTGCAAGATATTATTGTCCCACGTTATTTGAAGATGCTTATAAATTAATGAGATCATATATGCCTTATCAGTTTTTCATTAGTGAGGACAAATTAACAACTATGCCTTTAAATAATGTTATGCCTAATAAACATTTCATTAATGGTGTATTAAATTCATCTCTAATATTCATCCTCTGTCCTTAGCTTGTCATAGATACATCATAATTCCTACTAATTACTTTACTAAATGGCATGAAACTTTAGCATTAAGAAGTTTTGTCACGTCTGAAGGGATATCATTATTTCAAGATTTTTTTGAAGATTTGGTGTTCCTTATGAAATATATCTTATAATGGTCCTTATTTCATTTATAATAAGTTTTTATAGTTCTTAGGACATTATTAAATCAATTCTAGTCATTTTTTAAAGTATTATCCTCAGTAGACCAGGTAGACAAGATCTACTAATGAATTTTTTATTTCTATTATGAAAAAATAGTTTGTGAAAATAAAAGGATTTGACATGTTAATATTTTAAAAAAATTATGAGTTGATCGTACAATGGTGAAAGTTGCAATAGGTTATTCTCTATTTATGTTAGCTTGTGGCTTCAAAGCCACCTTACGAATTGAATTGCAAATCACTTCAACTAAGAATGTTCTTCAACATCTCAATATACTAATGCTATAGAACAAATATTAAATGACCTGTTAGCTCTATATGAAATTAAAACAACTCTGAAAAAAATCATAAAAAGTTAATAAAAAAAACTTAATAAATTATTTGACAAGAAAGTTTGTAAAAAGATTTTTAAGGTCAAAGATTTAGTGTTATATGGAGTAAAGCACATGAAGAAATGGAAAAACACCATAAGTTATATTCATTATGGATTGGGACATATAAAATAGTTGTTGTTCTTGGTTGTAATATTTTTCACTTACAAGATCTCGATGGTAATTGGCTATATCATTCAGTCAATGGTCATCATTTGAAAGTTTTCTTTAATTAACTCTCTTTTGCTTTTTTGTTTCTTTCTCTTTTCTATATATTCTATTTTTTTGTTTCTGATTTTTTGTCTTTTCTATTTTCTTTTATTTTGTTTATGTTTGACTCTTTTGTTTAACTTGTGAGGTAGTCATCATTAAAAAGAAAAATATATATATTTCTGGCATATAATTATAAGTATTGCTTATCAAAAGAAAATATACTAGCAATACTAGATTAATCTTTTATAATCAAACAAGTACTAAAAATATTGTTGTTATAAATATTACTTCTTGTCAAAATCATTATTCTAGGCTAATGTGATGATTTTCATCTAGCCCGAACTTCCCTATTATACTTTCATATTCTTCATACCATGCTAGCTGAACAACATCCATTATTTTTGAAAAATATTTGAAGGAGTTTATGCTTAGTTAGAAAAAAAATGGCATGAATTTCACTCATGAGTTATGAAATTTTAATTTTAATTACAATCCAAATTCACATATGGAACTGGAAACAAGGTTGTCTGTGTTATGAAAAAATTGGCTACCCCTATTTATGAACTTATAATTATTCAATTTATCTCATACAATGGCTTATGTCGTAAAATCCAAAATTAAATTGGTAGGGGCTAACTTATTTGCAAACATATGCCAGTCATTTCTTGTGTATGTGATTAAATGTGACTAATTACTTGGTTAATCGATTCAAATATTCATGATTGTAATTTAAGTGAATCAAATGATAAATAGCATTTTTTATCAATTTGTGAGGAACAATTATACTTCCTATAGTAACAAGGTTACAATTGATATTTAGATAACAGCCTTAGAATTTTTAATTATCTATGAGATGGTAAGTATAGTGATTAATATTATAGTGCTTACATATTATAATATTGTATCTCCAAGGTTTAAACCCAATGCTTAATATTTTTTGATTGTAAGTGTTGTTATTTGTCTATAAGCCTCATGTTTATAGATTGAGCCTTTATTTTACATTGCAATGTTTGAATGTCACGAGTAATTTATAATGGTGTAACCCATCAATTCTCATTGACTCTAGGTGGTGTTTTTAATTCATATTGATGCATAACTTTCATTTGAAAAATTATCAAGTATTGTTGACATGATCTATAGTTTGTTAAGTTTGTATTAGTAGTTTTGAGTGTGACATGATCATGATGGGGATTATTTGGTCGTATTTGGCATAACAAAAGCATGCGATTTTAATTGATTAGCATAAAATAGTGGTCAAGTTGATATCTTGGTGTTCGAGGATTTATAAATTCATAGATATTGAATTAAAACCTTGAGGCATGTTATTTTAGTAGATTTATATACTATATTTGAGACATTTAATGGCCTACATCTTCAAGTTGGTGTTTGATGTGGGTGAATTTGGTCGAGGATATAATAAAGATAGTGTGAAATGACTTAGTAACTTATTGATAAGTACATAAGTTTTCACTAAATGTATTGATTGGTAAATTGGTTATCAAACTCAACCCACCAAATAACAGAACACATTAACCATAATTGCATTCAAAGCATGCATTAGAAGGGAAACAACCATAAGACATGTGGTTATTCTCATTCATCATTCGATATTTCAATCTCTCTATAGAACCTAAACTTTGCATAACTAATTCTTAAAAGGCATAATATGGTTGTTTGGCTTGGATTTCTTGGTTTGAATATCTCAAAACTTGGTAATTCACTAGTAGGTATAGATATTATGTTTATTGTTATTTTGTTGAATTGAGGCACATATTTGCTAAGAAAATGATTGTTTGCTTTGCATGTTTTGTTCTTCACATGCCATTATTTTCCTATTGTTGAATATATAATAAGTTTGTAAAAATTATTAGTCTATTTTTGAAAAGATAATGGATAGTTTCAAGAGCTTGTTTTATGACAAGGAAGGTTTTTGTGATCCGGCACTATGTTTTTTATTATCAAAATGAATTCAAGGTTTCATGCATGAATATGTAGTCATGAAATAGATAATTTAAGGTTTTCATTATTTGTTTGTTACTATAGATTTATCATATGGTCTTTCTTGGTTTATTTTGTTGCTTGTCGGTTTGCTTGATGGTATAGTATTATTGGTGAAAATGTGTAAGGGTGCCATTGCCATTTAAATTTGAGTTCTAGGTTTGTATTTCATATCAATAATTTAACTTTCAATGGGTATCTGAAGAAGATATTGTTTTTAAAAATTTGTTTGGTTCTCCTAAGTTTCAGTGAATATTATTTCTTGTGAAGGTTGATATATCTCAAAACTTCCATTATTGATATTTTAATTTAAATCTGAAGCTTAATTTCATGCATGAAGTGAATAAGGAGTGTCTAGTTCAAAGTTTTTCATTTATTTCTATAGTCTCTCTAAGATTTGTTGGGTCATTTTACTACATGTGGGTTTTGATTACACTATTTAAATAATTTCAAAGTTTTGGGTAATAGATAATGGTTTTGTTATGTCAGTATTTTGTATGTTTCTCAAGCCGGTTACTTGCATGCAAGCTATGTTGAAAATAAAACTCGAGATGGTAGTTTATTGAGATAAAATGGAGGTGTATGTTGTGGACTCTCTGTTGGTCATTAATTTATGACTAAAAATGGAACATGGGTTGTTGTTTTATTCAATTTGGATTCAAAAAAAATGAATGGTATTTTTCCTTGAATGAATTATGTATATAATAAGCTTTGAAAGATTAATAATGGGTTATATTCAAAAAAAAAAGTGATTGATTAGTTATACGACTTGTTTGTGAAAACTTACGTTTCACATGTGCTCAAATTTTTGGATAAGTATGGCAATTTGTATTTAAGAGGATTGTCAAAACAATATAGTTTTTCATTTGAAGGTAGTTAATTGATACTTAATTAATCCTTCACGATGAGCTCAAAATTGATATAATGATGAAATCAAAGTCTTAAAGTTTCAAAATGATGTACAGTATGTATAAAATTATATTTTGATGCTTGAATCAACCCAATTAGTAACTAAAGGCTATTTCTAAGTCTTTATATTACATATATTCTCGGTTTCTTTTTCATTATGACCTATTACATGAGTTTGAAATTTTTATTTTCACTCTTGTTATATTTTGTAAGTTTAAATACATAGTACAAATAAAAGTTTACAAATATTAATTTATTACTAAATCATTGATGTGACAAGTATATTTGATTAAGTTGCATGATATATTAAATTTTTTGATTAGTTTAAGGTTATTTTCACTCATAATTTATGTTGAATTGAATATTTTGAAGTATTTTGAGTCTTTCTTGATTTTTTTCAAATCTAGAGCTACATTAGGTTGTAATCAAGACTCACAAGATTCTGATAGGAAAATATGGGGTAGAGGAAATATGCAACAAAATAATGGGACTCATTCATGAAGTAATCACTAGGATAGACCTTTTGGGGCCATAGGGTTAGAAATGCATTTTATCATCTTTTCCATTATGAAACCCAAGTTTCTATTCAATTCGATGAAAATGACCTAAATGTATGGACTATTTTAGATAATATTCCATCTTTTTCATTGAATATGCAAGGAAATATTTTTCATACAAGTCAGAGACGAACAAGTTAGTGATCTTGTCCATTTGGATGAGTTAAATAAATCTTCTCAATAAATGCATATAACCCATGATGATTTTCCCATTGCTAACACCATTCTTGCTCATGTTGAATTCTTCTCAAAACTTAATCATAATCTTACTCTTGTTATTATTTCTAACCATATTACTTATGCTCCTGATAGTTTCACTTCTTCTAATATAAAATGCATTGGTAGCCCAATGTCTCAACCTATAGTCACTTATGATGAATAAGGTTAAGATTGAGGTGGATGATGATTGTGGTGATACTAATTTGGTTAGTTTTCTTCTTTATCACTTGAGTATATTGAATATTTAATAGAGAAAAGAGCTGCACTGATTGATCTAGTTTTTTAGAATGATTCTAATAGGGAGCAATTATAATTTGGTAATCTTATTATGTTTTTAGTTCAAATGGTTTTATGTTTCTAGATGTTTAATTTATTTAAATACTTGTCATATTTTTTTTTATCATTAGTTTCAATTTCAGCACAATTTTGATAGTAGATATGTTCAGTGCTTTTACTCAATTTCAGTTTTGATACTATGATTAGTTTAGTTTTTTAGAATTTTGATCATATGGTTATTTTAATGCTCAAATGAAACTATGTTTTACTTTATGGATTATGATTAATTATGAATTGTTTAAATCATTGAGTATTATGTTATTAATTATTAAATAGTATAAACATGTAAATGATTTGTCAATTATTCTTTAAACAAGTTATAAAGAGCCCCCACACATTAGAGATAGTTTTTGGTCTATTTCTAATTTATTCTCGAGTCTCTTGAACTTTATAAAGTTTAAACATATTAATTTTTTATAAATTACTTAATATATTTAAGTTAATTACTTTATGTTCTTAAGTTAACTTTATGTTTTAAAGTTAACTAAAAGGTGGTTATAACTTAAAGATTAAATAATTTCTCAAGTAAAACTTTATAAGGAGACTAGAAAGAGATTTTAGAAAGGAAAAATACACACATGTACAAGAGCTCTCTAATTTTAAAACTTTCATATCTTTCTCTTTTTCTGTGGAAACACCTCTGAGATTGATCATCACTTGTAGATAGGCCAAATAATATATTTTTTGATGGTGAAGTAAACTACTTGAGTACCACAAAAGTATTTAAGCTTCTTGTTGATTTATATTTTATTAATCTAAATTTTTTAGGTAATGATTCATTTGATGATTACAGATACGTAGTCATATATGTAGAAATTATAATACTTTCATTGAATAATGATAAATACTTTGTATTTTATGAAAGATTATTAGACTTTTAATTATATAGTGATCATTATTTTGAAGAATTTATTGTAATCAATTTCATCAATACAATTTTCTCAATAAACTATTCCTATTTTCAAAAACATTGAGTCAACTCTTTCTTAGTTTCTTTCTTTATTGGCTAGTTAAGCTTATTTCGATTATTTAATTTTCCTAGATTAGTTTCTTATAGTTTATTAGTTTAGTTTATTTTCTTTCATTTTTTTTTAGTCTTAGATTATTCTTTCCATATTATTTAGTCATTTTAGAATTAGTTTATTTATTAGTTTCTTATTATTTTGATTAACTTTTTGTTCCTAATTATAATCGATGACTCTCTAATCACAAATAGTTAGTATTAACCTTTTGGATTAAATTTAATATTCACTTTTAATTATTTTCTAGGTGGTTTTTTATTTAGTGTTTAGTATGTGTATATATATATATGTTGATCTTTATTAGTGTTTATTTATTTGGCTTTTGTGTCCATTTATTTTATCTTTCCTTTGGTTTCTTGTGTTAGATTTCTTTCAATCTTTTTTAATAATGTTGTAGCATTGAGATAAATTGACTATGGAAGATCTTTATTATTGATTTGAAAATTATAATGAATCAAATATATTTCTTACAATATATTTCCTCTTTCACAGGATATGCTATATTAGATAGGTTAGATCGTATCTTTTAATCTAAATCATAATTTATATACATCTTGAAGAATAAATTGATTACCTGAACAGTGAGGTTTGATTTATATTTTTATTAAAAAATCAATTCTTAGAATTATTAAAAAAAACCCTTTGTATGTCTTAAGGACTAAATTTTAGCTTGATAAAGATGAGAGCGGAAGCAATGGTCCAAATGGGGGAAATTTTGAATCTAGGACCTGGGTGGGAACTTTCTATGGATCACCAGAGCGTTAATGGCCCACCAAATCCTTTCTATACAAAGAACATGCTTGAACCTCAAGAAATAATTTAGCTTTCAGAAGCCCCACATGCACCTGTGGATAACCTAAAGGATAAAATAAAGGACCCTCATTAGTTTGATAGGAGATCATGGGCAAAAATGTTGATTGGTAAAATACAATAGTTTCAGAAAGGTTCTACCTAAACATTGGATTACACATTTGTCAACAACAAAGTGTGCTTCAAAATCCCTAACTTTCTACTTGATAGATCTAATGAGAATCTAGACCTATTTATAGTAGGAAAATTTAAAGGAAACATGCCAAATATTAACATATTTAAGGAATGGGCTAACTGAAAGTGGAATCCCAAATGGCATATGGATATTATGGACATGTCAAATGACTTTCTCCTTATCACCTTATCCATTATAGAAGATTTCACCAAGGTTCTAACTGAGGGTTCATGGTTTCTTGGGAAGTTGAGTTTCTACCTAAGAAAGTGGAAACCAGGAATAAACCTGAATGGAGATGTTTTCTTCAAAACCATGATGTGGGTTAACTTACCTGGCCTCCGTATAAAATTTTGGGAGGAAGAAATCATTCTTGGTGTGGCCAATCCATAGACTATCTAATTGCTCTAGATCTTATCATTAGGTCAAGACGAAGGATTTTATCTACCAAATTCTATGTTTATATCTCCTCTAAAAATCCCCTTCCAAGAATTGTTGATTTATAATCAAGTTATGACACTTAGTCCCAATAAATAATGTATGAAAGAACAACATATATATACCTTATTGTCAAAATTTTGGTCACAAGGCGGTAGTTTACCCTCAAAATAAAACATAGAGAACTAAGGATACATATAAATCCATAACTGAGATAGACAAATAACTAGTCAGGCCTGAAGCCATCTCTGAATAAATTGTCAAAAAATTGGAAGAAATAAATTATCCTAAAAAAATTGTAATCTTAGACTCCATGTTTATCTCCATTGTTGTCCTTAAAACTACCCCTCAAGCCCCCATAAGTAATAAAAAAGGTCCAAAAAGAGAACCACTCTCCCTGGTAAGATCACCTCTAGTAGAGCTTTTACCTCAGTGAAGGAGAAAAATACTAAAGAACTGGATGGTGAAGAACCTAAGAAAACTTCTCCAATATCAGAAGTCAAGAAGACACTTTGAGATTCACCTTTCAATTACAATCTAACTGTAAATGGAGTGAATAAATATGAGGTGGTTGAAGAGACTAAGCACCATGATAGACCTCCAAGACAAATCAATAAAATCAAAGAAACTTTAAAAGAGGTTGTAAAAGGCATGTAGATAACCTTAAAAGAAGGCAAATTTAACATCAAGAAACCACTGGGGAATAACCCAAATTAGGTTATTTGATTATTTTTACTCATTTGAAAAATCCCCTTGTTGATGACTCAGAGAAGTTTTGGGAACGCTTTATGGAAGTTTGGGATTATTAATGGTCTAAACTACTTTATTGACTAGATTAATAGTCTATCTATTCTACTTATTTTTAACAAGCTTGTTATGCTTTTTATTTCTTTGGTGTAGGTTTAGGGATCCTATCAAAACCCTTTGTTCTTCCTCTCTGTCCCTTCTTTTGTTTTTATTTTGTATTTGTTTGTGTGCTCTACTTCACTTCATGTAAAAAAATCTTCTCATATTCTTCTCTTAGGTTGGGGGACCTTATTTTAAAACCTTCGTGTCCAATTCAAAGCTTTGATTTCAAAAACATTTTTACCCATATCTAATATTTTTAAGCCTGATATGTCTCTACTATTAAACTAATCTGATTCCATCTTGGTCATCATGATAGTTGAATAGGTTGCTTTATTGACCTAATATTTTTCACTATCAACACATCTCTCAAGAACCTCACAAATATCATGAATTTAACAGCGTTAAAATAGTGCAATAACCTCATAAATTTCATGCATTAAGCACTTTTAGAATTTTATCAAGTATATGAGAGAATAAAAATCTCTAGATTTAATTTTGATCTAAAAACAAAAGCTTTTGGGTTGTGTTTATAGTCAAAATTTGTCATGAAGATGATGTCTACTCATTGGTGCAAAAATTGGGACAATTTATCAAATTTAATTTTTGGGTACAACAATATTTGATTTAATTACTTTTGCTCATTAATTATATGTCTTAAATGAACCAATGTGCATGTGTGCGTGTGTGTATACTTATTTAATTAAAATTAGGACCATATTGTTGCACAAATCAACATGTAATTGGGAAAACAGTAAAATGTTAGGACCCACAATCCCTAAGGATTCCAAACAATGGTGTAAAGTGACCATCCCCAAAAACATATATTGTATATTTCTAGGAAAAACATCATAAACACAAGGAAACATGGAGAGGGGAGATGAGTAAAGATAGATAAAAAGAGGGTGAACATGACATGAAACACATAGAAATATGGTAAAAGACATGCCGAAAGAGACTAATCTAGACTAATAATAGACAAACACATATGTAACCTATAATAATACAATTTTATGACTAATAAATACATATCGGTCCTTTATACATGTCTACATAATGCCCCACTTTGATTTGTATGTGTATGCATTCATATCAAAATAAAATAGACAATGAGTGGATACATAATTTTACACTCCTAAAGTTCTAAAAATAACTCAAATTCTCCTATGAAACTTGTAAAGGACATTTAAACATGGAGTAGTGCCTAAGAAATCAATAATATACTAAAATCTAGAAAAGAAAAAGTTAAAATGATCCACATGGTATTTTTGGATGTGTCATAGTGATTCCTTTGAGTCCCCAACATATCTAATTGTGTGCTAAAATATGAAGATGACCTTGTGAAACCTACATGAAAAATATAAATGAATAAGCACATGTGATGAGGCCATGTTAAAATATAGAAGGAAAAAATGGAAATGATACAACTAGTTTTTCCTAGAAATGTGAGGGTGCCACTATATGAGTTCCCTGCATCTTTAATTTTTTGTTGAATGAGAATGCCCTTATAGACATCTAATGTCTCTAAACTTGTGTAAAATTGTGTATGCTTTTATGAGTAAAAAAATTAATAATAAAATAACAAGGCTAAATAAATTTGATGTAATATAAAATTTAGTGAGAAAGATCATGAATGTATCCTACAATGGGAGCATGTCACTAGAGATGTCTAGGAATAAAAAACTCGTAATTATCATTATGTATAGGAGCAAAACTATTACTAAATGTCTATAGTCTTGGAATATAGGTCCCATTTTTGAAATGTGGGAAAAATATGTGAACGCATATCTCAAAATAAAAGGATTACGTGCATTATGTGTAAGATATAAAATAAGAAAAATTATGTTGCCATAGAAATATATCATATTTGAAGCATTTATATGATAAATAAATTTCCCCACACAAGGTTTTGATTAGTCTATATAACACAAGTGTAATATGCCTTAAGCAAGCCTCTGATGTAGGAAATATATGCATAGGATTAATGCCCCATATATACAACATGTAATCAATATAATCACAATAATAATTTTCCATACATGTAAAAATATAAGCAATGTAAGTATAGGATAAATATGTCCCAAATGGGTAGTAAGTAATCAGTAAAGTAAAAAAGTAGAATGCCCCATAAGAAGATAAAATGAAAACATTGTAGTAATAGATTGATGCAGGGGCATCTTTAGTTGTCTCAATTTTGGGTTGATTAAGGTCATAGGGGTCATTTATAATGTGTTTTAATTATTTATAGGGCCTAGGTGATCATATAATTCAAATTTAAGCTCATATGGTGTTTTCCCATCAAAAGTGGGATTTAAATATTTGAATGATAAAACTATGTTTTAGAGTAATAAGTGGGTCTTGAGGGAAAATACAAAATTTGATCAATGTGGTAAGTGAGTCTAGGTGGTCCTATAGATTATTATGAGTTATCTTAACATATAAGTGATGATCAATAATCAATGTATACATGAGTCTTGAAGTTGTAACTACCATTCATACATGAAAATGGTCTTTTACGAAGTTAATCTTACATGTTAGTAAAATAAGGAGAGTGGATGCAAGTAAATAGTTTTTGGGAGTAAATTTGAATATGTATGGATGAAAAAATTCAATAAAATAAATAATAACACCTTAATTTTAAACCTCAATGGTATAGACCCTGTCTGTCATACCCTATGTTTCCTATATTTTGAATTCAAGAAGACTATGTGTTTATGATGAGCAAGAGAAGCTTATGTGTAAAGTTGGTTTGATTTCATATTCAAATATGTGATCTCTTATTTAATTTGTATTAAATATATTTATAAGGTTTTTAAATGTTTTAAACACATTTCATAAGTATACAATTCAAATTATATATGAAACTATGACCTCACATGCAGTCAAATTTAAAAATTGTGAAAATCAAGAAAATAGAGGTGTCAAAAGAAGTAATAATGAGTCACAAAGGTATATATGGATTGTATAGACCCTATTAAATCATTACATAATATTTAATCCTTCTACAAATCTTGAAACACTAAAATATCCTCTCTCATGTTATAATCAAGAAAAACCTTGTATTAGGGTTTTAAAACTAAAAGGGACTTTGTGTGCATTTTAATCAGTTAAATATTATATTTTTTGGTGATTAGTTAGTTTTTTTTTTATCTAAGATATTTTAGAGTTTTTTTTCTGGTACAAAATTGTTGTGTACAGATTAGGATGACTAAGTGTGTAACATGGGTAAAGAGACATAATTAGGTCTAGACAGGGAATAGAAAGTGCATCTTGGAGTGAAATTGGACCAAGAAAATTCATGGAGGGAAGGAACTAAATAGAGGATGTCATAAAATCACTTTATTTTTTCAATTTTACTCTATATTTGTCTATACAATTGAAAAAGGTGGAAAAAAAGGCTACAAGAAAGACAGTCCTAAAGAAGGAAGTGGTAGATGTTGAAGGAGTTTTGATGAGATATTTTGTGAAAAGGTTTGGAATATGATAGGTGATTTAAATGAGTATAAAGTGTGTCATATAATCATTTATGTATATACATAGTCTAGAATCATATAGGAAGATAGAATATGAACAAATGAGACTAGTGTTGGAAGAGAGAGGAGTTACTTGGCATGGTTGTATGTAAGAAGGGAGGTGTAGATGAATGAGTGAAGTAAGTAATCAAGAATGAATAGTGAATGAGAGGGTTAAAAGTGGACATGATAAACATATAATCATGTAAATATGATGGAAATAATGAATGACTAAGAGTGAAGAGTTTTCAAGAAGGAGATAGAGACTGGATAGTTCAAGAGTGGGCTCAAGAGCCTAGTATATAAAGAGGACAAAGTGATAAAGTTCAAAGAACAAAGTTCAAGCAAAAGTTTCAGAGATCAAGAGCTCAAGATAATTGAAATCAGAGTTGGGTTTTGGTAGAGGTAAGGTGTGTAGGATCATGTTTACATCCATGACAGAGTCAATTTATAATACCTCTGCATCATAGATTCATCCATGTCATTCATTAATGTGGAGTCTTTCTCCCAATACATGTGTGGTATAGATCATGAAAACTTATAATCATTCTTTTACATGATATTAATCATGGTAAATAAAAGTACTATGGATGATATAAATCATGGCACTATGGATGATATAAATTTTGGCACAATATAATACAGAAACCATAAAGTAAACATGTCATGTATAGATTAGACATTGAAATCAAGGAAGACACATAGAGTAAAAATATATGACATGACACAAAATAAGTACATGAAGCAATTAATAAATTGATAAAACACATAGGGGAGACTCAAATTATATCAAACTAGAGTAGGCGAAGAACACAAGGAAGGAATATCGATCACAAAGTAAGCTCACCATTTAGAGTAAATAGAGAAATCATATCAAAAATAAACATTAAACATAGAAAGTATATAGAGGTAAGAAAGGAAAGCACATGAAACACAAAGACATTAATGCAATGATATAATAAAGAACATATAATTCATGAATATAATTAACATATCAAGACCATATATATGAAAACACTAAGCATATAAGGACACATGGAATAGGCATGATATACCAAAAATTATAAGATCACATGATAGCCTAATATGATAAATTAAATCATTAAATATATAACTTGAAATGGTTCTATTATAAGCCCCCATAATTACTCCCAAAGCAAGCATGGGGTGTGTTTCCGACCTAATGTGAATCCAAAATCATGTGCATATACCTATTTCATATGAATCATGCATCTATATTAGCAATCTCATCAATAACATGTATCTAAACAATAGGTGTAATTTAACCTCTATCATTAGGTAGGTAATCATAAACATATAGTGTATGCTCTATAAATAATGAAGTAGATAGTATTTCAAGCATATTAGAAAACAAAAATTAGTCATATCATAGCACAAAGAGTGTTTTTGAAAAATAAACTATATGTGCATAGAAGGAAGAGGAGGCAACTCATTTGGATCATACAACTATATATAACTATGGTTTGGAGATTTTGTTTCATGATAAATATTTTTCTTCATGTGAAATCATACATATATGATTGTTTATATAATTCAATGGGTGTAAAATAATCGTAATAATAAGGGATCAAGAAATAACCATGTGATGGGGCACACTTTTATATGCAGTTTCTTCTAAGACGCGTAATATTTGTAATTTCTTGAGAATGGTCCATTGTATACTTCTTAAAGTGGAAATCAAGGGGTTGTATTATCTTATGAACATATTAAAATACTTCTTACCATTGAAAATGTTGTTACAAGTTTGAGCACACAAATATATAGTATTCAAACCACAGGTTATCTTCACTAATTATAATACGTGCTTGACCATTTGTATGTGTACACTTAGAATCCTTATTTTTATGATCATCATCATTATTACCAATTCCATGTTTGACCAAATGTGCATTTGGAATAATGGGATCTAATATGCCTTCTTCTCTTTTTCCAAGTCCTTCACTGTAATAACTGACCTTTTTACAAATTTGAGTCCAAATCAATAAATTTTTCAAAGATGTTTGAATAATACTAACACTTTTATCATTACTATTTGTGACAAAACAATCATCCCTCATTGTTTTTTTTCCTTCTCTTCTCTTGTTATTTTTCTCACACTTGTTGAAGAAAAATTTAGCATTGCCTTATATTGAAGACTTATATAAAGAGTTTCAATAACAAATATTATCATGTCATATCTATATTCCATAGGTTTTGTTGGTCACAAAACTTAGCTTGGAAAACTTCTCATCTATACTTTCAACTTGGTAATCATTCTCCTCAATATATTCCTTAGCATTACTACATTCACCAAATTCAAACATAGTCACTTGTTACATTGGAATAACTTGTTGAGTTTCTAGTATGGTTGGTTAACTCTTATTAAAGTGAGGCATAATATTACCTTGGGGTTAAATCATCTTGAAAAATATAAATTACACATTATCTATAGGATATTTTTAAGTAATTCATTAATCTATTGACTTTAAAAGTCTATGTATAATGGATGGGACCCTCTCATGCCATGGATCTAATATCTCTCCAATAAAATATTATTGCTCACATCATTAGGTGCAACTTGGCATTTTATAGCTAAAATGTTGGGTCCAAGTGATATATTTAATGTAATTTCTCCAAGAACTTTTTCTGCTTAATTTTAAAAAAAATGTTAATGATAATATTTGGCTTAGCAAGGGTTTGCATTATAGTGCCTAATTATGAGAATCATGTCTTGCTACAAATGTTTAATCCTGAACGATTGTCACCAAGTACTCTTTTGATCCCTATATTGTTTATAGAAATTGAATATGCAAAGGTAAATGTTGGTCAAAAATATATTTTCAAATCAACTCATGATTATCAAAGGAAATTACATTATCCTTATCTTTCAAAGATTAAAAATAGAAATAAAGTGAGATGGTTGAGTGTCATTTAAAAAATTAATGTCCTTGAAGGCATTGTAAAATATATCCTTATAACATTTGATCTTTTAAGTAATCTTAGAATTGATATTTTTTCTTGAGTATTCTTAAGTTGATTCAAAACATCATAATATTTGTTTGTTTGCAATCTAAGCTTATAATCTTGAAGGATATTAGGAGAGGTGTTTTGTTTGTTCCCATCTAAATATTTATGAATATTATGAGGGACTATTGAATTATTTTCCATATCCTTCTTTTACATAGCATTGCTAACCCCTCAATGTATCATTATACATTAATAATTAAGAATATAAATTTCTACATAAGGCTATATATCTCTTCTATCATTATAAAGGGTACCAAGACATAAGCTTGAAATACTATTATAATTGCATGGAACCCTAACATGTCTTGGAAAATATTCTAAACATTATATGATTTACCATTAGAAACATAAATTTCAACATGGCTAGAAACAACTATACAATAAGAACACATGATACATAATTTTGAAATATACATATGCTAGGGAATAATAATACATAGATATTTGACACCTTCACCTTTCTTATGATATTTACCTTTGAAACTTAATTAATGATGGAGGAGATTTTCTAGGGTTTTCTTGTATGAATGGTAAGATTTTCAAGTTTTTCAAAGTTATATATATATATATATATATATATATATATTCTAATTTATTTATTTTTTAAATTCCCAGGTTTCCAAAGGAGGAGAAATAAATGGAAGAGGAGAAGGTATAGGAATGAGAATAAAGGGTGGAGGTAAAATATCACCCTAGTCCTTCATTTTTAAAAATTGTTATAGGGGAAAGATTATAAATGATGCAAAAATAATTGATGAAACCATTGATGCAAAAGAAAATAAAAGGAAACATTACCTCATAAACTGAGGAATGTTTTCAAAGAGGAAAGTGATGACAATCCAAATTTATAATTGGATATGTATATACCATCCTTAATTTTTAAATAAGAGTATTAATATATCATTTTCTCAATATGAAAATACTGATTAAGGATTTGAACTCTTGGGCAAGAAAATTTTCAAAAACTCACAAGGTGTACATGATTGAATCTTATATAAGAGGGTACTTCATATTATTATTTTATAATGAAGTTGATTGTTTAAAAATATTTTAAGGAGGATCATGGATCTACCATAATGTAATTTTATATATGAAACACTTGCATATTTGTTTCAAACCCATAGTGAAGATTACTTAAAGGGAACTAGTCTAGATCAAGGTATATGTTTTATCTTTGTGGATTGACTATGTTTGTAAAATGGTAGTAGACTCATGGGAGGTTTTATTTGCATATGAAAAATGGTAAAAACAAGGGGTGCATCTTACTGTGCAATACTATGTGTAGAGTTGGATTTGGATCAACCTCTTCAAAAAAAAAATGTTGAAAGATGGTGAATTAGAATGGAAAAAATCTATTGATTATGAATGCACTCAATTTTTATGTCTCAGTTGTCATGAGTATGTCCACTAGGATCGAGAATGTATGATGATAAAAAAAACTATAACTCTAACTTAAATGAATATCACATAGAAGAATAAGGTAGATGGCTTCCATAATCCAAAAAAACATGTTACTAAAAGACAAGTCATAATGAGAGACATGAATTCAAAGGAGATAGAAGTGAATAAGAAAATTATTAATTATAAAATAGGGTATTAATAGAAACATAACCATTTCAATAGTCATGATTAAAAATAGGAATATAAATAATTACTTAAAATTTATATTTTTAAAGATGAAATTACATTGGAAGAAAATAATACTATTGTAAATGAAAGAATGACCACTAAGGTCATACAAATAAAATCTTGGGATAAATATTCTCAAAAGGATCTTATTTATGATTTGATTTTGAAAATGGGGAACTTCCCATTATATAGAATTTATTACAAAACAAATTATTGGTTGGAAAAAATGTGTAGATAAAAGTAAAGGGAAAGCTAAAAAACAAAGATAGAGTAAAGCTACAAGTTAAAATAAAAAGTAGAGAATAAAAAATGGGGAATCTACTAGCTCAATTATGCAATTCTCTAGGGAAAATAAGGCATATGATGTTAGGTAAGGCAAAAGAAGGCGAAAGGTAGTAATTTTGAGACATCAGAAAGAAACCATGGAAGATGTACTTAATGACAAATAATTCACCTTAGAAGAGATGATCAAAATGATAAATAACAAAATGCATTGAAATTACTTAGATAAATCAAGCCAATTCACAAAATGGATGAAAAATATAAATATCAAGAACATAACAAAAATAATAAATCACATTAATAAGAGCATAATCGATAACATCCACACTAAATGTTGACATCATAATAGAATGCTAGAAATATATACTAAATGACTTTGAGGGGTAAACCTCCACAATCATGTGATAAGAACACAACTTATAATATGATACTCAAGTACTAACCACTACCTCATTTATATACCATACTTAAGTTATGGTTACTCTATAGGCAAACCCTACTAATATTATGAAAACATAGATAATTTAGATATAACAAGGTAAATTGTTATGTTGGATAAAAGTTGGCCACACATATCCCTATACAAACTATAGGTTAATGGCATAACATACCCATCCCCTCCAAAACAAAATTATCCTCAATAATGAATAACTCTAGATAGCTTTTTAAGAACGTTTCATCCTCCCATGTTGCATCCTCATTGGTCATATTCTTCAACTTAATCAAATACTCTTTAATCTCCATTGTTCATAGCCTCTTAGTGTATGTCTAAAGGGCCTCCTTAGTTTCCACAATAACTCTCACCTCCTCATCTAGATCTATTAACTTAGTCTAGGTGGATACTCTCTGTCCAATTACATTCTTCAAGTAGTAGAATTGAAATATCATATGTATGTGTGCAAACTAAGGTAACTCTTTCTTATATTAAACACTGCCAATTATTTTGAAAGATTAGATAAAGGCCATAATACTGAGAAGAAAGTTTGATATCCTCTTTTTGTTTCAAATGCATTTACTTGTATGGTTTCCATTTACCCACTTACTTAAGAAGGGCACCACTTTTTCTTGGAATGTTGATTGCCAGAATGCCTTTGAACACTTAAAATAATACTTATCCAACCCACCTATTCTATTGCCACCTATGCTAGAAAATTTGTTACTACTTTACCTATCTGCAACTAAAAATGCCCTGGGGGCATTTTTGGCCCAACATAATGAGCAGGGAAAAGAACATGATGTATACTCCCTGAGTTGCACATTGCTCACATATGAGCATAATTATATGATGATAGAGAAAACTTGTTTATCCATGATCTTCGCAGCCCAAAATTTGCATCACTACATTTTAACAATAATACCATCATCATAGCCAAATTAGATCCACTCAAGTATCTACTTTGAAAATAGCTTTACAGGGCTGCATGGTTGAATGGATCATGCTTATAAGTTTAGTTAGAGATTAACTGTGTTAATAAGAAGGCCATTAAAGGACATGTTCTTATATATCAACTAACTTAAGCTTCCCTTCCAAACACTCAACTATTCACCTTTGGGTTTCCAAATGAGTCCATTGTGACTATAATAGTAGCACCTCTTGAAGAGTAGTAGTGGAAACTTTACTTTGATAGTTCCTTCACATCTCATGGATCAGGTGTAGGATTGTTATTTATCAAACCTCAAGTGAATATCATTCCCAAGTCCTTTTGTATCAACTTTCCTTGTACCAATAACATGATTGAATATGAAGCACTCATTGCAAGGCTTTGTCTTGTAGTACAGTGAAATATCCAACATTTATTTATTTATGGAGATTATTAGATTATCAGCAATTAGGTTAGAAACCAATTTCAAACCAAGGATGAGAAGTTTGTACCTTACAAAGACATGGTGGACATCCTCAAACAACAAATTTCTCATCTTTAGTTTGAGAAGATACCTCAAGCTAATAATAAAATAATAGATTCCATGGCCACAATTAGATTTATGATCCAAATTATAGATAAGGCCAAAGATTATCAGTTCCTTGTTAAAAATATTCTTGCAATAGCCCATGAACCTTCGACTATTGATATGATTTGCAATATTATTTGTTTTAATTCTACCTATTATGTCTAACTATACAATTACCTTCATGACCAAACTATTCCAACTAACCTATCTCAAAAAAATAAAAAATCCTTCATCCACCAAGCTTATTATTATACATTACTTGGACCGACACTCTATTATAGAATTATTTATGGAACTTTGGTTCATTGTTTAACCTTGACAAAATCTAGATTAACATTGAGGGAAGTTCATGAAGGGATTTTTGGGGCCCATACTAGTGGGGTCATCCTTGACAAAAAGTTATTATGTAATGTTATTATTGGCCAACCATGGAAGCCAATGTTGTTTCACATGTTAAGATGTGTGTACAATGTCAGAAGCATACTAATTTGATACATGTTCTAGCTCAAACACTCAAACCACTAACCACACCATGGCCATTTTCAATGTGAGGACTCAACCTAAAAGGAATGATTAACCCTACCTCCTTAGATGGCCATAAACATATCCTTACCACCACTGAGTACTTCACTAAGTGGGTGAAATCCATTCCCCTAACTTATATGACATGCAAACATATATCCAAATTAAGTTTTAATCACCTCATTTGCTGCTATGGTATCCCCTCTAACATTATATTTGATATTGATAGTTCATTCGGGAACAATGATGTCAAATCCCTTTATGCCAAATATAATATTACCCAACATTTTTCCCCTCCATATTACTTACAAGGTAATGGCCAAGAAGAGACATCTAACAAAACCATTATCAAGATCCTCAAAATGATCATCAATGACACTGGCCATGATTGGCACTTACATCTTTTTCATTCCCTTTGGGCTTATCAAACCAATTTTTGTACTTGCATAGGAGCCACACCCTATTCCCTAGTTTATGGTACTTAGGCCATTCTTTCTATCGAGGTCAAGTTGCCTTCTCTCTGCATATCACTAAATTATATCCTTGATGATGAGGATTATAGAGTAGCTCATATTCAAGATCTAGAATTAATAGATGAAAAATGCACAACAGCCTTGAATATCCTTCAAGCATACCAAAACTATTGCATGGTCAATACAATAAGCATGTTTAACATAGAGAGTTTGAGATTAGTGATTTTATACTTAAAGAAAACCAAAAAAACACTAATGTTGAAAATAATAAAAAGGGAAAGTTTACGCCTAACTGATTAGGGACTTATATCATTACTACTAAATATGGTTTTTGGCACATATAATTTAGATATGTAAGAAGGAGATGACCTTGATGAACTAATGAACATAATCTATCTCAAGCATTTGTTCACTTGAGTGACCTGGGGTATTGTCGATGAGGATCATTTAATTTATGTCATGACTATCCCTTCGATGTTATACCATCCCATATACCTTTCCCACTATGCCTTTCTTATTTTTCAATAGGTTATAGTCTCTCATCCCTATTTTGACCTTGGTTTTGATCCATTGGTACTTTAGACAGTGTCAGTGGTTGGGCTCAGATGTAGTTTTAGTAGATGGTTTAGACTTGGGATTATCCAATGCATTATTTAAAGCAGACATATCTTCAACCATTATATAGTGGGCTTGGAAATTGCATCCTTCACTTTTTCTAGTTTTATACCATTATACCTTTCCATACCATTATACTTGTGTCATTTTCTTATTCAAAATCTTGTTGATACTTACTTAGATTCCTCACTGTAAGGTGAACTATAGTGGCTTGAGGTTCATTTGGGCTATATAGGTAGTACTCAATATTTTATGAGGTTAACTCAGCCACCCTTATTCCCACGCTCTCACCATTTTGTGAGCAAACTAAGCCACACTCTCACCATTTTGTGAGAAACCTAATCCATGCTCTCGCCATTTTATGAGCAACCTAAGCCACACTCTTGTCATTTTATGAGCACCCTAAGCCACTCTCTCACCATTTTGTGAGCTAACCCATTCAGTATCTCATAATCATTCATTGAGTTAATATGCCTAAAAAACCCAAAAACATGGAATTATGCCTAAAATCCTAAATAAGCCTCTAACGTTAGGCCTTTTAGATTGTATCCATGCTACTCAGGATGTGCATCTCCTAGTTAGATGGTACAATTGAAGCTTTCATGTGGGTCACATCTTGACCATTTTCATTTGCCTTTATTATTTATTGATTATGTTCCCTCCCATTTTTGGGAGAATTACATTAGTCTGAGATTTGCACAGACTATGTAGGCAGCACTTAGATGCATGGTCATCCCAGGTCATCTCGACTAGTCTTGATGATTTATTTCATTTGTCAATTTCATTGACCATTCCTTATTACAAGTTTGCTTTAAAAAATACTCTCACCATTTTAAGATCTATATAGTCTTACGCTCTCACCATTTTATGAGCTTATTCTTATTCTAAGCCTTAGATGTAGTGAACAATATGAATTATCAACCCTTTTTATTTATCTAACACTAACCTTTTATCTTTTAATGTGGTTTTAGCCTAAACCACACTCTTATAGTTTCACAAGTTTATGTGCCTGATATTCTCACAATTATGAGTGCCACCCCATTTTGTTTCGCACTCTTACTATTTTTCGAGCCCATTCCTATTTTCTTATATAATCAATCTCTTTACTTATCATTAGTTTTATTCTCTTCCCGATTCCTGGGAGAAAATTTTTCAGCCTGAAGTCCATGTTGTAACTCATGCCCATAGGATTATGTAGGCAATGTTTATTTACCTAAGGGAATTAGAGTCAAATCAACCATCCCTTCCTTATTCTTCTATTTCCCCTTACCATCATTGTTGTGCATTTGTTCCCTAGAGCCTAGGGGCAACCTTTTTCCAAGCATAACACTTCTCTTACGCATGCACAAATGGTGTCAATAAGTAGTTTTGGTTCATTGATTTTCTATATTAGTTTGTTTAATGTATTTTCCTTAAATTACTTTGTTTATTTCTTTATGTTTGTTCATTTTGAGTGTTGTGTGTCTAAAGATAATTAGTTTACACTTGAGTCTTTCTTACTACTTGGGTTTAAGTTGTTTAATTTTTGAATTTAGATTGTGTTTTTATGCTTCCTTCCCATCAGTTACCATAGGTTTATTACATAATGTTTACATTTGAGTCTTACTTTTTCATATTTTTTTCTTAAGTTGTGATTATTTGTATTTAGTCATACACTTAGTTTATCACATTATCATTATACTTGGGATTTGATCAATCATATCTTACGCCTAAGTTGATTATATTTGCATTCAAATTAAGTTTTTTCCATGAATATGAAACACATTATTATTATGGTTTGTTTATAAATATGATGCATAATCACATCCTAAAGCAAGAATCAGGGCAAAAAATCTATCAAGCAATGGTGCCTACGGTATTTCCTCTTGTTCTAAACAAACTTAGCCAAACAACACCCAAACACATAGTAACTAAATCATTAATGAATATTAATCACTATTATTTAGGATATGTATCTCTATACTAGCATGTAGCCCAAATTCATACCATTCCCCTATGAGATCTCATCATTAATCTATGTTCTAGATTCATTGCATGAGCTTCCTTTACCAATTTGCCATAACGGGGAAAATTATTTAGACCAATCACTGATCACAACTACATTTTTAGGGAAAATCCTTATTTAGACCATTAGACTGTGCCATTTTTCTATTTTTAAGGGCCCATTTGATGACACTATTTACTTCCTAAACCCCCTATAGGGGGAATTTGGGGATAATCATCTACCTTCTGGGGAATTATCCCTTAATTGTTGGCTTGTGACAACCTATGGTTGTCAATACCTCACTTTTAAAAATATTAAAATTTTCAACATAATGACTTTTTCACTCTTTGATAAAATGTTATTATTCATGTGTCTTGAAATTCCTACTCAAATAGGGGGAAAATTAGACACTCATTTTTTGCCACTTCTGTGTCTAAACAAACTTCAGATTGATTTCTAGCAAACAAGGCATAATTAAGTCTAGAAATCACTGAACATCTCAAATTCATCTACAAATTATATGTAAGTGTTCATAATTATGTCAAGGCATCCCTATTTAGGGTATTACCCTATACGCAATGATAACTTCTCATGAAATCATCCCTAGTTAGCTTGTGACCTAGCTATAACAACTTGCTAAGTTCTACTTATAAATACCTAATTTTTTTTTATTAAACACATATAATATTAATAGATTACACCACAAAAATCAAAGAAGTGATCATACAAAATATTTTAAGTGTGATAACTTTAAATAATCACATGACATCTAACAGTCACTAATCACTATCAAAATATGAAACACTTCATAATTCAAACATAGAAAGTAATTACAAATACCCAACCATTGCTAGTATAATTTACAGTCATTGTTATCAATCCATGATAAATAGGTAATTATAACTCTTCATAACAATGTTTTCAATAATAAATACAATATAATACAATGCACATAAATAAGATACATGACTCCCTAGAGAATGATTTTCTCAGACTCTCAGTATATGTGGCAATCTCAAGTGTCATCTCAAAATTAGTACTATTGTAGGGAGGGAGAGCATCATCTGTCATGTCCCCTTTTTCATGGACATTGACAGTCTTGATGATTAGCCTATTATGCGACCTTCGTAGGCTAATAGGATGGATAGAGGGTCATATTGGAGCTTGGCTTGACTTTGATTCACAGAATTTCTACATTTGGTTTTCATTCAGGTTATTTCAAACATTGGGCATGAGCTCCTACTTTTTAGGGATATTTGATATGCAGTGGAGCGCCTTTATTTTGATATGGTTATGTGCGGAATCACTCCCTGATTCACTAGCTTCGATCGGTTCGAGGATCTGACATGTATTGAGGGAGATATTAATATTTCATTGATTTAATCAAATATTAATTATTTAGCCTATTTTTAATTGGAAACCCTAATTCTAATTTAAGAAAACCCTAATTAAGGCAAGCATATCTTTTTGAGGGTATAAGGGTTTCTCATGGAGGCCATTATTGGTATGCATAGATTATTGATTATTGAAAATTGAAGAAATTCTTCTGTGAAGACTGAGCCAAGGGTTCCAGGATTCCATTGCAGTGAAGAACGTTCCCTCTTCATTGTGTGTGATTTAGAGGCTGTGAGATATCAGCTGATTTATTGCCAAATTGAGAGATAGCTTCATCCAGAAGTTATCACAGAGATACAAATCTGAGAGATAGCTTCATCCAGAAGTTATCACAGAATTCCAGGGTTGAGAGATAACTTCACTCAAAAGTTATCACAGTATTACAGGGATTTTGTTATTTAGTTTTTGATCCAATAAGTTATACAGAGATAGATTTTGGTGTTAGAATCTATATTCATGAGATCATTAGGTTCAGCTATTAGGGGTTAAGAATAGATAGGTTGGTGGCCGTACCAAGTCCGTACGAGTCCGTACAAATCCGCATTAGGAACCGACATCGACAGAGAAAGGTTCCAGTGACCGACATCGGTCGACTGAAGACCGACGTCAGCAGAAAGCCGATTGACAGAGACCGACGTCGGTGAGATATCGACCGACGACGGCGTCTGTGTGTCGACACAGAAAGGCCGAGACCCTTTAGATTCAGATTTCACTCCCAGATTTGCAAACCCAGGGATTTCAATACTGTATTTCATGTTTTATATGCATAAGAGAGGATTATAATTGTAATAGTTTAGAAGGACATCTTTTGTAATCATCTGACATGAATGATAAGATCTGTGATTTGTTTATGCATACTTGAATCTATTCTGTAGTTGTATCTGTGATCAGAGCTTTATGAGTTTATATATTCCCTGTTTGAAAGGGGATATTACAGTTGTTCAGAGCTTTTGTGCAGAAAAAGGAGCCCCTAAGTAAGGGACATCACAGTGGTATCAGAGCTTTGGTCTTTGGTATCAAAGTTTTGTGTCTTTCATATATCCCTATTTGGAGGGGATATCACAGTGGTATCAGAGCCAAATTCCTGCCATCCTGTTGGGCACATCAGAGCCAAATTCCTGCCATCCTGTTGGGCACATCAGAGCTAATGTCTTGCCATCCTGTTGGGTAGTTTGGGTAGATTGAATCAGCAAAGTATCATGATGCCTTCATATACTCAGAAATAGTGGGACAATGATATGAAGAAGCTGGAACACAGTTTGAAGCAGTTGGATGAAACCCAGAGGAGGATGAAGGAAATTCTTTCATATCCTACATCCAAAAACAAACCCGTAAGGTATAAGACAACGAATGATGAGTGGGACTTATTACCTCCTCATGTTCAAGAGAGGATGACCTTTGATCATTTTGTCAAGCTGAGGAGAGAGCACTACAGATCACTTAGACGAGAGAGCAGCATGTCCCATAATTATTATGATTATGAGATAGGATATAGTGAAGATGAGGATGAGTTAGATGCTTGCACTCAGAGTGTACAGGTGGGCTCAGATGTTAGTGCACTGAGGGTTGATGATCTCTCAGTTATGACAGAGATTGTAGAAGAGTCCCAGGATCCTATAATTACAGATGACACTCAGGAGAATGCAGTGGACAGTTTTGAGGACTTAGTTTCACCGGTTGTTTCTCTCCGTATGGAAGAGTTAGACAGTGATGCTACAGTTGTTGATACTCTGTCTGTTGATATGAGCTTTGGCGTTGATTTACAGAGTATGGATGATCATTTGTATATTGAGGTGGTTGGTGATGAGTACATTCCTACAGTTGTTGCTGAGGAGCATGTTGCTGATGCTGATACACATGTTCAAAATTTTGGAGTACCTGATTCTGATGAGTTTGAGATACCAGTGGAGTCGAGTCTCTAGTTTGATTATTCTCACATGGATGACAGTGTGGTACAGTTGGTTGTGCCACCTTTACACAGAGATCAGTCGGGGTGTGTGGGGGAGTATGTTGATGCTTCCACATATAATTTTTGCTGCACTGAACCATTCATGGAGTATTTGCTGGATAGTGCAGGTGTTCATCTGGACTCACATAAGATGACAGAAGGTGTTCTTGTCCGAGGTTCTAGTGCTATTAGCAGATTGGGTGAGGAGATTTTACGAACCCTTTCTACTATGTTACCTTACAGGGATGTTGAGGTGATGTTTGTTGAGCCGAGATTGGAGCCATCTATTGAGTCCCAGTTTGGCAATAGTGAGCCAGCAGCAGAGTTTGGGGGTTCTTACCAGCATCATACGGTGAGGTATGCTCCTTATTTTTCTTTGCATTTAGAGATTAGTTTTGGTGTCAGTGACTCGGGGACCAATGATTGTCATATACACGGTCCAGTTGGATGTGAGTATCAGTTAGATAGGGACTTGAATTTTGACAGAGTTGATATTTTAGTTGGCTTGAGTCCCTCAGAGTGGTTTCTTCTATCGGCATCTATGGTTGGTCTTCAGATAGTTGTTTGGTGTCGAGTGCAGTTTTTCAGTTGCTAATTTTGATACTGTTGATGTTGTTGATGTTGATGATTTATTCACATGGGTTTATTGGTGACATGATGGATGTTACACAACTTTTTCCTTGGGATCCAGGTGGATCGAGTAGTTCATTGTTCCGAGATTGCTTGGGGACAAGCAATTTCTGGAGGGGCGGATTGTCATGTCCCCTTTTTCATGGACATTGACAGTCTTGATGATTAGCCTATTATGCGACCTTCGTAGGCTAATAGGATGGATAGAGGGTCATATTGGAGCTTGGCTTGACTTTGATTCACAGAATTTCTACATTTGGTTTTCATTCAGGTTATTTCAGACATTGGGCATGAGCTCCTACTTTTTAGGGATATTTGATATGCAGTGGAGCGCCTTTATTTTGATATGGTTATGTGCGGAATCACTCCCTGATTCACTAGCTTCAATCGGTTCGAGGATTCGACATGTATTGAGGGAGATATTAATATTTGATTGATTTAATCAAATATTAATTATTTAGCCTATTTTTAATTAGAAACCCTAATTCTAATTTAAGAAAACCCTAATTAGGGCAAGCATATCTTTTTGAGGGTATAAGGGTTTCTCATGGAGGCCATTATTGGTATGCATAGATTATTGATTATTGAAAATTGAAGAAATTCTTTTGTGAAGACTGAGCCAAGGGTTCCAGGATTCCATTGCAGTGAAGAACGTTCCCTCTTCATTGTGTGTGATTTAGAGGCTGTGAGATATCAGCTGATTTATTGCCAAATTGAGAGATAGCTTCATCAAGAAGTTATCACAGAGATACAGATCTGAGAGATAGCTTCATCCAGAAGTTATCACATAATTCCAGGGTTGAGAGATAACTTCACTCAGAAGTTATCACAGTATTACAGGTATTTTGTTATTTAGTTTTTGATCCAATAAGTTATACAGAGATAGATTTTGGTGTTAGAATCTATATTCATGAGATCATTAGGTTCAGCTATCAGGGGTTAAGAACAGACAGGTTGGCGGCCGTACCAAGTCCGTACAGGTCCGTACAGATCCGCATTAGGAACCGACATCGGCAGAGAAAGCTTCTGGTGACTGACATCAGTTGACTGAAGACCGACGTTGGCAGAAAGCCGACCGACAGAGACTGACGTCGGTGAGATATCGACTGATGACGGCGTCTGTGTGTCGACACAGAAAGGCCGAGACCCTTCAGATTCAAATTTCACTCCCAGATTTGCAAACCCAGGGGTTTCAATACTGTATTTCATGTTTTATATGCATAAGAGAGGATTATAATTGTAATAGTTTAGGACATCTTTTGTAATCATCTGACATGAATGATAAGATCTGTGATTTGTTTATGCATACTTGAATCTATTCTGCAGTTGTATCTGTGATCAGAGCTTTATGAGTTTATATATTCCCTGTTTGAAAGGGGATATTACAGTTGTTCAGAGCTTTTGTGCAGAAAAAGGAGCCCCTAAGTAAGGGACATCACAGTGGTATCAGAGCTTTGGTCTTTGGTATCAGAGTTTTGTGTCTTTCATATATCCCTATTTGGAGGGGATATCACATCATCCAAGCACTTTTCCACATCAACCATAGAGTAATGATCCCTTGCACTAATATCATCAATAAATGGTCCTCTTTTCATGGATGAGTAGATAGTGATGTCATGGGAATCCAAAGAGATAAGCTAGTACCCATGCGATGTATGATTTCTATAACTAAACATGTGGTGTATCATAAAAAACTTGTTATATTGTAAGATATCGCACAAACATATAAATCATACTCATGAAACGACAATGTCTCACTAAACATTACTTGGCCCAAGTTTTTAAGAATAATAAATAATAGTGATTTATAGATCAGTCAAATTTCATACACACCACTTGATTGGGTTGCCTTCATCTAGCATTGTGATGCTAGTAAGCCAGTGAAGTTCATCTCCCTCCTTACTCAGTATTAGCAATGCAAGATTGGTTAACATAATATAACTAAAAAATTTATATAATTTACATCCTACTAGAAATAATATCATATAACATGCTAAACATAAGAGTAATCAAAATCATACATTTATTCTATCAAATGTATGAATGAATTTCATATTATTATCTATTCCATACTAGAAATAATGACTACAATTTATACCACCCATGTAAAATATATTTTTAATTGTAGATTCTAATTACCATAATTAGTTTCTAAACATACTTCATCCTATGATAACCCATATTATCATAGTCTAGTGTTCTAAGGCATAACTACTAATTTTTCACAAACAATCATAATAAATTAGTCTTAAATACATGGAAACATAAGCTTCTATTCAAGCAATTAGATATAACAAATCAAGTCACAGTTTCCATGAAATACATAATATTATGTCCTAACATTTGCTACACTCTCAGGGGTTGTATGCACACATACATAAAATCTTAATAACTTTCATAAAACATTATATTCATAATAATGACCAACACGCATATATTTAATCAATCAATGTAGGTGTGAGTCTAATCATAACAATTATAGTATGCACCACTCGATTATAACATATATTTATGTTTTAGTATTCTATGGCATCCCATAATATCATAGTTCTTTGTTTATAAACACAACAACTTAATAAAGAATAACCAATCTTACAACTCCAAGAAATAATTGATCCATAATCATAAATAATAGTCTAGCAAGTATGGGTTTATACCAATTGGGTATACCCTATGGTTAAACTGCATACAACTATAACTTATACATACACATCATGATGCACTATTATATGTTAAATATGTCCAAACACTTGTACATATTAACACTCTCATAATATGTACCAAACATAAGTATTTCATGCTAAATATATATAAACTAATAGTCAGTCATAATATTTGCAGAGAAATGGAAAATTCATAAACCCATTATAAATTTTTATTCAAACATCTCATTTCATTTTTGGAAGATTATTTTAACATGTTTATAGTTTCAGATCCCTAGAAAAATTTGTGTCTTAATTTAACCAACCCTTGCTATAGATATCTATGAGTATTTATACCCCATAATATATAAGTACTCAAATGATATGTAATTATTGTACCATTGTTCATTTATATCTATTATCAATAACTCCCTATGATTATAACAATACTTAGAAATTTCGTGTTTATGAGGTGTATTGAAAATCTTTAATAGATAAGGGGTTCAATAATCTAATACACCTTCATAGATTTTACTATGTTTTAGGGGGTTGGGTAAACATTTAGTTAGTGTCCTACTCTTCCAGAGTCCATGGTTAGTTATAATAATTAATAGAACTAAGGACTTGTATTACTATATACCAATACATACTATATGTACATTTACATTTGTATAATTAATCTACCCATATTAAGCATTGTACACATATCCTCAAAATAATAAAATCTTCATAAGTACTCCTATAGTCATTTATAATTCTAACTAAGGATCTCATAAGGATTCCAACAGTCATTCGACAGAGAGACTAATTATCAACTATAAGACACATTACCTTCGAAATATAGTAAAAATGTTATTTGTTTCCCTCTCAAATCACTACTATAGTATGTTATTTGTAAAGCAAACTCAGTTTTTATTGATTCACTATAATAAATATACATATCAAATCGTTGCTTGCTAAAATAAGTCATTATATATATATATATATATATATATATATATATATATATATATATATATATATATTATTGTATAATTGCATGCATATATACCAGATTAAAATAGGAAAGACAATATATATGCTCCTATGATATATATTGAAAATTGTTGGGTTTGATAATATTTTAGGATCATACGGTATATCAGCTATACATAGTAAATCATATCACTACACATATCACTACCAAATAGTATATATAACCATACTACTCTACATAGTCTCTTATACATTTCCTTGTCAGCGTATTATCATATCACTATACTCATATGATAATACATATCGCTATGCATCATATTTATAGGAATAAATGCTTAAACAAGTTTGTTTCTCAATTTAAATTGTTGTTCCTCTACTTTTATGCAAGGGTGAATCATTGTTTATTCATTAGATAATCTCAGTAGATATATTTGCACATAGTAACATATAGCTACATAATAATATAAAGGGTATTTAAATGTAATAGTGTATGTTACATAGTCCATTAAATCAATGAAATTGTATTAATCCCAAAGTATGTTACATAATCCATTAAACAAGTTCGTATATATTCAACATGTAACATGTAACATACACTATGATATATAATATACCAAAGTAATTCATCGTTGAATAGTTCGCTACTTAAAACACTATACAGTAATATATTATCATGCATAAATCGTTGCATAGCTTATGTTATCAAGTAAATTCATATAAAGACCATTATATTAACACATGAATAACACATATGTAGAAATTGTTGCATAAGCCATAATATATTAATTGCTTGTATAGTTTACTTAAGTCAATGCATGTTTGTTTGATGTCACTACCTACTTGTTAAGTCATTGTCTAACATAATACACCTTATTATTATATATAATATTTATAATGTTACTCAGATTATATTTAATAATTCTATATTTAGCTTGTTAAAATATATGAGCCATTTTATGATGTTGGATCGCTCCAGATCATAACGTAGATAGATCACTGAATATATATTAAATATTGAATATACACAATTCTTTAAAATATTGAATATATAGATCACTCCTATTAATTTAATAATTCCATATACCTAGATCACTCCTTTATATGATCCATTTTAGTAAACTAGTTTGCTAAATATATATATTCCTATTTAATACAATTTACCTAGTGATATATGGCATATATATTCCTATAAGAGAAAAGGAAAGAAACTTAGACCTATATATTGGTTCTCTGTATTAAATTGATTCAGCGCTTAACGTATATATAGGTTCTCATTTTTCCTTCTTGTACCAATAAAAATAAAATTATATTTATATCTTATTATTATATGCCATACTGTATAAATAGATTACACTATGGCTCAGGAATCAGAGCTATGGAACTAAAACATGTCATAGTGTATTCTTTATAATCCATATGATATATTGTTATATCTATTATACTTTGATTTATTTAAACTAAACTATGCATTTTCCTGACTAATTCTATACAGGTTCACTTCACACACACAATTATAAATAGATGCAGTTTCCTAAATAAATCACTTTAGATGTATATTCACAATATACTCACATATAATCAAATATATATGTATTTAATTATATAATTATAGACAAATATTTACATATAAACATATATACATAATAGAGACATCCACATATAGTTCATATCAATACACATAATTTAATTGTCATGCCTACCTGACAAGTGATTTGCTAGTCTTTTTTTCTACCTTGTCTTCTCCAATATTTGTTATCTTTTGTACTATCTCCCTTAGAGCTGCCCTTATCTTCTTTCTCTTCTCCTCTACAGAAAATTGTGCCTCTCCCTTTTCTCCCCTAGCTATCTCCATAAATATTCTTTCTTATTCCCTTCTATGAGGAAAGCATAGCTTTTTGTTTTAAGAGTTTTTCCTCTTTATTTTTTTTCTTTTGTTTTTATTAATATTTTATGTATTTATGTCTTTTTAGTTTTTATTAAATTTAGACCTTTCCCTTTTATTTATTTTTTATTTTCTTTTTCTTTTTCTTTTTCTTTTTCCCAATTTTTCCCTCAATAAGAAATTTCAAAAAAAATAATCATTTTTACATTCATTATAAAAACCAATAAATTTACTAATTTAATTATCATCTCAAATGTCAAAATGGTTTAATGATAAGTCTATTAATCATTAACTTTAAATTTTCACTAATTATGCAAATTTATATTTTTGAAAGCATTAACAGCCACATATGCAAATCACATGAGATAAATTCCAAATGACCGTTTAGACTATGCTAGCAAACCATATGCAAACAACTATCTAAAGCAAACAGTAATAAACTCACTATGTTACCTATTTCATTATGCAATCTAACATGTGATAACTATTGTGGTGTGTACAGGGTTCTAGCCAATTTTCTCTATCATCCTCTGACATTTCCATCTACGTCATCCTTTTCGATGATGTTCTTCCTTTGTCACACTCTGAGGGATAAGTTCTCCTACATCAATGTCACCACAAGCAAGAAGTTATACCGTATTAATATGATATACATACATCATAAAATATAACTAAAATAACATATCACCATGTTCATAATGTAAACATATACACTATAACTAACTCATAGCAATGTAATCATATAACCTAAGCAATATCCTACTATCCCATAATAATATATATCTCAAGCTTAGTTAATAGTAACTAAATTAAAATTTGTCAACTATATATATCCATAGATAATCAAATAGTTTACTTGATAAGGAATCAAGATATAACATCCTTCCTCCCAAAGCTAGTCATCATCCCAGATGACTCTTATTCAAACATAAGTTCTAAATTAAAACATTGTTCAATAAAAAAATAACAAAATATAAAGTATCAAATTAATCAAATAAATGCAAAATTCATTTATAGAACCCATCATAGTCCTCCCAAATAATACTACTCTTAGAGTATTGGTCTCACAAGACCTTGCACTATGACATCTCTCGATTATGCAAACAAATTTTACGAGTATCACTTACTCTGATTGGTTTCATCATGACCACCTAGACTCTTGAACTTACAAGTCAAGCCTCAATACTACAAGACTAACCACTTTTAAAATATCGAAGGGCCCCACATATCTCAGTGAAAATTTCACTAATTTTCCAAAAGCATATAAGATCATCATAAAAGCTAAAATAAAATGGCTAGGGGGAGTTCTAAAAAACCTTTCAGCCCCTCGACACAACTCTCTAACTCAAAGAGTGTTTGTCTTATTTCAGAGAAAAGTATTTAGGGCTCTTGGTAAGACTGATATATATATGTTAATACTATCGTTACTCCACATAGCTTCAATAAAGTATAACATGTCAATACTACCACTACTCCACATAAATTTTGAATAAGTATTATGATGAATAAGAATTGTAAATATTTCATTTATAGTGTGTACCATATTTCAAAATTAAGGGATACCCATTCTATAGTATACATGCATATGGCCATATGATTGAATTTGACAAGTCCATCTACCAAATCCTAGATTTGACAAGTTCCCCCTTATTGGATCCTAACTCAATAAATTTGACAAGTCCATCTATCAAACCTTGGATTCAATAATTTCTCTTGATCGGATCCAAATCCAATAACGACCGAGTCAATGTGAGACTAAATAGGATCCACTCCCATCTCATGTTCTTAATTCACCACTCTTCCCTTAGGACTCCATGACCTATTGATCTCTAATATGTGTACAAGGTTCATTAAATCACAATTCTATACTAATTGATCATAGAAATCAATACTATATGCTAAATAATTCTTGATGTGCCAACATACATACAAAAAAAATTATATAATCATTTCGTAATTGTATTAAATTACCACTAGCCAACCATAACTAGTATCATATTTCATAGCTTAACCTATAGTGTTATATTCATAGTTAAGAGGAAATAGTGTCAAAATTAACATAACATACAAAGGCCAAAGATCACATCATTCCTATAACCTTATAAAGGTAACAAGTGAGACAATGTCTCCCTACTTGCTCGGCTAGTATTTAACAATTTATCTTAAACCTTTTTAGACTAACAAGATGTTCCATACATCTTATACCCTACTCATTTTCGGTAAAAGGTACATAAATAACTTATCAAAACAACATGTTTAAAGCAAAAAAATATTATTATCAATCTAATCAATGGTATATAATAACATAACAATTATAATCAACTTATAATTCTCAAACTAGAACTAAAGTTCATCACTCCACATGGTCTAAATTCCACAAGATTAGATATGGTAGCACTGGTACATATGACTCTAAAAGGTCACAAGTGTAAATTATATAACTAATATCTCAATAACAAAACTCTTAAATACATTCTCATGGTAAAAATAAAATACCACAACTCCAGTTTCCAAATCACTATTCACTTACCAAACTTGTAAGTGTAATATCACAACCTATTTCCACAACCGAAAAGAAAAATATTAACCATTCAAATGCATCAACCATCTAATCCTACAACTTCTCTCTCAATAAGAAGTAGAAGACATTATTCCATGAACTCCAAGGAATATGATCCAAAACAACATTTCAGAACAAGTTTCAACATCAAGAAAATAAGAATCCTCTTAGGGCTTATAATGATGTCAATAAAAAATGAGGGAGTGACAATTCACCTCTATGTTAACTATGAGAAATGACACTTCTTCCTAATACACATAAATATAAGGTGCCAATCCATAAACAAACTCTTAAAACATAAGAATTATCAACCAAGACATCTACACTCTACCATAAGAAAATTTCCATCGCACTAGGTGGCACCAAACTAAAAATGGTCTAATAGGATTTCCAACTCCTAGGATTAGTATATATAAGACACAAAATAAGTGCACATATACTTAAGTGAGAATCATCTCATGCTTTTTAAACACTCACAACACAAGACATAAATGACAGAGGTAACTTAATTTCTAAGAAAAGATGAAATAACTCTAGAGGGGTCTGATCCAAATGATCACAATATGGTAGGAATCTCTTGTTCATGACTTAATAACTATGCTAAGCACTCACCTACCAACATAGACTACAAATAACACCATCGAGACACTTGTTAAACCAACCCTTTAACAACTCTAAGGGGGGTATAATTTCCCATAAGGCATACATTCAATGTTCTACATAATATTTCATGAATGTCTCATACTAAAACTAGTCACCAAGCCATACAAGAAGATCTACCAAGTCTCAAAACTCCAATCATGGTGTAACATGGTTCTACACTAAGGTGTTATAAATCAAAAATACCAGTGTAATACTTCATGTCAATAGCTTCACACTGGTGAATAGGAGGACATGAAAACACTAATAAACTCATTATATCCTAGAGTTTGAGTCACAACTCTGATACCACATGTAAAAATTTCATTAGATTCTACCTAAAAATATGTGAATTTTTTAATTAAACACATATATTAATAGATTACACCATGAGAATCAAAGCAATGATTATACAAAATAATCTAATTTTGATAACTGTAAATAAGCACATGGCATTTAATAGTCATTGATCACTATTAACATATGAAACACATCATAATACAAATATATAAAGTAATTACAAATACCCAACCATTGTTGGTATGATATACAACCCTTATTGTCAATCCATAGTAAATAAGTAATTATAGATCTTCGTGATAATATTTTCAATAATAAATACAATATAATACAGTACATATAAATAAAATATATGGCTCCCTAGAGTATACGTTTTCTAGACTCTTCAATATCTGTGGCAATCTCAAGTGTCATCTTAAAAATAATACTATTGTGGGGAGGGAGAGCATCATCCAAGCATTTTTTCACACCAACCATAGACCAATGATCCCCCACACTAATCCCATCAAGGAATGACCCTCCCTTCATGGATGAGTAGATAGTGATGGTATGAGAATCCAGATAGACAAGCTAGTGTATCATTAAAACTAAACATGCAATGTATCATTAAAACCCCATTGTATTTCAAGATATCGCATAAACATGTAAATCATACTCATGAAATGACAATGTCTCATTAAACATTATTTAGCCCAAGTTTTCAAGAATAATAAATGATAGTGATCTATAGATCATTCAAAATTTATACACACCACTTGATCAGGTTATCTTCATCTAACATTATGATGCTAGTAAGCTAGTGAAGTCCATCTTACTCCTTACTCAGTATCAGCAATGCGAGATTGGTTAACATAATATAACCAAAAGATTCATACAATTTACATCTTACTAGCATTCATATCACATAACATGCTAATCGTAAGAGTAATAAAAAGCATACATTTATTCTATCAAACGTATGAATGAATCTCACATTATTATCTATCCCATACAAAAAATAATGACTACAGTTTATACCACCTGGATAAAATATATTTTCAACTATAAATTCTAATTACAATAATTAGTTTCCAAACATACTACATCCTATGATAACCTATATTATCATAGTCTAGTGTTATAAGACATAACTACTAATTTTTCACAAACAATCATAATAAAGTAGTCTTAAATACATGGAAATATAAGCTTCTATTCGAAAAATTAGATATAACAAAGCAAGTCACAGTTTCCATGAAGCACATAATTTTTTATCCTAGCATTCATTACACTCTTAGGGGTTATATGCATGCACACATAGTCTTACTAATTGTCATAAAATATGTTATTCATAGTAATAACCAACACTCATATATTTAATCAATCAGCATAGGTGGGTGTCTAGTCATAACAATTATAGTATGCACCACCCAAGTATAACATATACTTATGATATATTACTCTATGACATCCCATAATATCATAGTTATTTGTTTATACACATAACAACACAATGATGAATAACCAATCTTACAATCTCAATAAATAATTGACCCATAATCATAAATAATAATCCAACAAGTATAGATTTATACCACCCAGGTATACCCTATGTTTAAACTACATACAACTATAACTTATAAGTACCTATAACAATGCACTATTTCATGTTAAATATATCTAAACACTTTTACATATTAACACTCTCATAATATATATCGCACATAAGTATTCAATGTTGAATATATATAAACTAACAGTCAATCATAATATTTGCAGAGAAATGAAGAACTCATAAACTCATTATAAACTTTCACTTAAACATCTCATTTCATTTCTAGAAGACTATTTTAATATGGTTATATTTTAAGATCCCTAATAAACTTTAGTCTTAATTTAACCACCCCTTTCTATAGGTATCTACGAGTACTTATAGCCCATAATATATAAGTACTCAAATAATATGTAATTACTGTACCGTTGTTCATTTATATGTCTTCTCAAGAATTCTTTATGATTATAACAATACTTAGAACTTCCCTATTCATGAGGTATATTGACAATCTTCAATAGATAAGGGGTTTAATAATCTAATACACCTTCATAGATTTTATTATGTGTTAAGAGGCTAGGTAAACATATAGTTAGTGTCATACTCTTCTAGAGTCCATGGTTAATTATAATAATTAATAGAACTAAGGACACACATTACTATATATCAATACATACTATACGTACATTTACATATGTATAATTAATCTCTCCATAGTAAGCATTGTACACATGTTCTTAAAATAATAAAATCTGCATGAGAACACCTATAGTCATTTATAATTCTAACTAAGAATCTCATAAGAATTCCAACAGTCATTCAACAGAGAGATTGACTATCAACTATAAGACATATTACCTTCAGAAGATAGTCAAAAGGTTATTTGTTTCCCTGTCATATCATCACTATGGTATGTTATTTGTAAAACAAACTTGGTTTATATTGAGTCATTGTAATAAATATACATATCAAATCATTGCCTGCTAAAATAAATCGATGCATATTTATTACTATGTATCTACATGCATATATACCAGCTCAAAATAGGAAAGACAATATATATGCTTCTATGATATATATTGAAAATTGTTGGATTTGACAATATTCTAGGATCATATGGTATATTAGCTATACATAGTAAATCATATTGCTAAACATATCATTACCAAATTATATATATAACCATATCGCTACACATAGTCTCTTATACATTTCCTTGTTAGAGTATTATCATATCGCTATACTCATATGATAATACATATTGTTATGCATCATATTTATAGGAATAAATGCTTAAATGAATTTGTTGCTCAATTTAAATCGCTATTCCTCTGATTTTATGCAAGGGTGAATTGTTGTTTATTCATTAGATAATCTCAGTAAATATATTTGCACCCAAAAATATATAGCTACATAATAATAAAGGGTATTAACATGTAATGGTGTATGTTACATAGTCCATTAAATCAAGTAAATTGTATTAATCTCAAAGTATGTTACATAATCCATTAAACAAGTCTATATATATTCAACATGTAACATACACTATGATACATAATATACCAAAGTAATTCATCACTGAATAGTTTGTTTCTTAAAAGACTATACAATAAAATAGTATCATGCATAAATCGTTGCATAGCTTATATTATCAAGGAAATTTGTATGAAGGAAATTCATATAAATACCATTATATTAACACATGAGTAACACATGCAAAAATCACTACATAAGCCGCGATAATATATTAATTGATTGTATAGTTTACTTAAGTCGCTACATGCTTGTTTGATTGCGCTACCTACTTGTTAAGTTGTTATCTAACATAATACACATTATTATATATAATATTTATGATGTTGCTTAGATTATATTCAATAATTTTATATTTAGCTTTTTAGAATATATGAGTTGTTCTATGACACCAGATCACTCCAGATCATAATGTAGATAAATCGTTAAATATATATTGAATATTGAATATACACATTTTTATAAAATATTTAATATATAGATCGCTATTATAAATTCAGTAATTCCATATACCCAAATCGTTCCTTTATGTGAGCCATTTTAGTAAACTAGTTTGCTAATTATATATTCCTATTTAATATGGTTTACCTAGTGATATATGGCATATATATTCCTATAAGAGAAAAGGAAATAAACTTACACCTATATATTGGTTCTTTGTATTAAATCAATTCAGCTCTTAACATATATATAGGTTCTCCTTTGTCCTTCTTGTATCAATAGAAAGAAAATTATATTTATATCTTATTCTTGTATGCCATATTGTATAAATAGATTACACTGTGGCTCAAGAATCAGAGCTACAACACTAAAACATGCCATAGTGTATTTTTATAAGACATACAATATATTGGTGTATCTAATATACTTTGAGTTATTTAAACTCAACTATGTATTTTCCTGACTAATCCTATACATGTTCACTGCACACACACAATTGTAAATCATTGTAGTTTTCTAAGTAAATTGTTGCAGGTGTATAGTCACAATACACTCACATATAACTAGATATATATGTATTTAATTGTATATTTATAGATAGGTATATTTACATATGAACATATATAAGTAACAAATACATCCACATACAATTCATATCAATACACATAATTTAATTGCAATGCCTACATGGCAAGTGCTTTGTTGGTCCTTTTTTCTACTTTGTCTTCTCCAATATTTGTTATCTTATGTACCATCTCCCTTAGAGTTGCCCTTGTCTTCTTTCTCTTCTCCTCTACAAGAAGTTGTGCCTCCCACTTTTCTCCCCTGATTATCTCCATAAATATTCTTTCTTATTCCCTTCTATGAGGAGACTATAGCTTTTTGTTTTAAGAGTTTTTTCCTCTTTATTTTTTTGTTTTTATTTATTTTTATTAATATTTTATGTATTTATTTCTTTTTAGTTTTTCTTAAATTTAGACCTTTCCCTTTTATTTATTTTTTATTATTTTTTATTTTCTTTTTCTTATTCTTATTTTTCCTCTCAATAGAAAATTTCTAAATTTTTATTCATTTTTACATTAATTATAAAACCCAGTAAATTTATTAATTTAATTAGCATCTCAAATGTCAAAATGGTTTAATGATAAGTCCATTAATCATTAACCTCGAATTTATAATAATTATTGAAATTTATATTTTTAAAAACATTAACAATCACACATGCAAATCATGCAAGATGAATTCCAAATAATCATTTAGACTATGTTAGCAAACCATGTGCAAATGATTATCTAATGCAAGCAATAATAAACTCACTATGTAACACATTTCATTATGCATTCTAACATGTGCTAACTATTGTGGTGTGTGCAAGGTTCTAGTCGGTTTTCTTTGTCGTCCTTCAACATCTTTATCTATGTCACACTCTTTGATGATGCCCTCCCTCTGTCACGCTCTGAAGGATGAATTCTTCTTGCATTAACCTCACCACTAGCAAGTAGTTAGACCATATCAACATGATATATAAACATCATAAATATAATTGAAATAACACATCAACATATTTGTAATGTAAATATATACACTACAACTAACTCATAACAATGTAATCATGTAACATAAGAAATATCCTACTATCTCATAACAACATATATCTCAAAGCTTAGTTAAAAATAATCAAATCCAAAATTGTCAACTATATATATCCATGGATAATCAAATAGTTTGTTTGCCAAAAAATTAGGATGTAACATTAGCAAATTGATATTTTTGACCAATTAAGTGGGACACTTAACCCAAGTCTTGAAATAACCAAAAGACTAAGCAGAATAAATTAACCAAGCAAATAAAATTGAATTCTTAAGTGAAAAATCCATGTTGATTAGTGAATATGTAATTTCTAAAAATGAATTTTCAACAACTATGAGGTCATGATGATGTCATCATTCTTAAAGTCAAGAATTATAAAATATCAGCATAAATGACATAAAAATCAAAAATATTGAGCCATGCCTTCATAAATGGATAATTAAAGTCATAATTAATTGCATTTAGACTCCCAACACTAACCCTAGACTAATTACACATGAGTTAAATTTAGTTGAAAACCTATAAATAGAAGTGACATGACCATTCTTAAACAAGCTTTTGTGTGTAAACAAATGATACCAAATTCTTTATAGAAAGCTTCATTGCCAACACAAGCCAAGGGCCAACTTCCAAGGGAACAAGAGGAGGTGCTATCCACAAATCATTGGCATCATCAAAAACTATTTGTTCACCATACTGAGCACAAGCCATTGTCATGTCAATAAGAAATTCAAATCGTCAGGGAAGGTAAAAGTGTTTGATTTTGTCTTCTCATTGCCTTTCTTTTGTTTGTTACTTGCTCACCCTAGTACTTAGGCTTATAATGCTAGTTATCATTTATTTTTTTGATTTAATTCACTAACAGGAGGCTTCTACCATCATCTTTGTAATCTTATGTTACATTTTGTATCTAATGCCTCGATGTATTTGGTTGGTTTTGATCATTATTGGTTCCATAATACCTTGTTCATTGAGACCAAGACCTTTGCCTTTATAACTCATAATATTACACATTATTTCCTTAGGTAATGATATTTATTTTTTTGAAAATAAGTTGGCTTATCATCATTATAAAGCTAGGAACTGTTAGAATCCTTGATATGTTTATCTAAAAGGAATCCTTTGTTAAAAAAATAGGTTTTTCCGAACTGACGAATGATTTATGTTTTCTTCCTATAATGGGGCCTACCATGGTTTCAAGGAGACATATGTATTTTGACCAAATATAAGGAAAATTGGATTTCATATTATTCCATGCCTCTATCAATCATTTTAAACTTGGATTTGATTGATGGAGTTGTGGATTTTGATGTGGAAGGTTGATTTTCAGTTGTGGATGGCGAGCTTTCAGATGTCTATGGTAACTCATCTGGATGAATATAGTTTTTGAGTTATTGTGATTTTGGTTCTATGGGTTCATTTGTCTCATAAGTATATTTTTAATAGATAAATATTTACATTTTATGTATCATCCCTCTAAAAATTTATAATATTAGAAGGGTTGGGGATCACCAGGAATGGTAGCTTCCATCCCAGAATGAATAAATTTGATACATTAATGGAATGTGGATGGAACGATATTTATGCCATGAATCCATGGTCAACCAAGGAGTCTATTATATGGAAGGTAAATATCAAAGACATGGATTAAGGTTTGGTGTATGATAGGCCCCACCATAAGGGAAAGATGTATTACTTTAGCTGACTGGCATTTTACATTATCATAGGCTTTGACGGTTATAATATGGGGATCTAACGATGATGTCTTGTAACCTAGATGTTTAATCAAGTTTAGTGTATAGATGTTTAAACCAAACCCATTATATATAAGTACATTTTTCACCTTGTGTTTTGAAATAATGACCTCGATATAAAGGTGTAAGTTATGAGATGGGCTAGCAAAGGAGATATCGGTTTGGTTGAGTGTGACTTGATTGTTTGAGGACAATTGTCCTATGAGTGCTTTAAAATTGGATGGGTTGATGTCCTTAGGGATTCTTGACTCCTGTAAAGTTTTGTATAAAATATTTTTATAATTAGTAGATGTTTTGAGGAGGTCCAAAATAGATATTTGGGTTGGTGTATTTTTGATTTACTCCCGTGTTTGCCTTCATAAATGGGTAGGTGAGACATTAGGATTGTGATTTTTGCATGCCTTGAGGTGACTATGTAATATTGAGATTTTAATTTGATCACTACAACATGGTTATTCATGTGTTAGATATTATTGACAACACTGCCAAATATATGGGTGATTTTGTTGGAGTTAATATTATTGGTTTAGTTTTGACCTTGATTTATTTGGGAATGATCTTGGTCACGTTTTAAAAAGGTATCTTGGTATATCTATAGATTTTTTTTGTTTGATGTAGATGAATTATTCTCTAGTTCTGTGTCACCACGATCAATCAAATCTTGGACATAGTTTTTGAATTTCATACATCTATTAGTGGAGTGACCTTTGACTTTATGGTATTCACAATATTCATGTTCCTTATACCAAGTAGGCTTGGGAACATTTTCATAAAAGGGTTTAGTATTTTGGAATATGATTATGTTGGTGGATACTAACCTATGGAAAACCTATTTAATAAATTCTCTCAAAGGAGTATAAGTGCTTCATTTCATGTCTAGGTTGACCCCTAGGTATAGCGATGTTGGGGGTACGTTGAATGTTTTAAACATGTTTGGAATCTGTAACACCATTACCCACCATGTTATTATTTTTATTTAAGAACCTAGTCTTTTTAGTTTGGGTCTATGTTTAGTTATCCTTATGGAAAATATTGAAAAGACCTTTGGTGATAACTGCCCTTTCTAGTTGAACTCCTTTTTTGATTATTTCGTCAAAGGAATTGCCACAACGAACTCGGAGGTGGAAGGTCATTTTTACTTTGAAAATTTTCATGAAAATGGTGATGAGTTGTATCTTATGGATTGACCAAGTAAAATGACTTGATAAGGCACACCATATTTTTAATAAGGAGAAAAATTCTCCATATTGATGTTTGGTGTTTCATAAGTCTAGCATTGTTAGATCATGTTCTATGTTGTAATAAAAGTGTTTAACAAATATCTCAAAGAGATATTCAAAGGTAGTGACTGACCCTTTGGGTAGACATAGGAACCATTATAGAGCTTGACCACTTAAACTGCATGGGAAAATCCTAAGTAAATAGTTGTCACTATAAGCAACTTCTTGGCAAGACTTGTAGAATTCCTTGATGTGTTCCCTAAGGTCACCTTTCCCTTTGTATTTAGAAAACTTTAGAGGTTCAAATTGAGGGGCAAAAGTCACTTTCATTATGTTTATATCAAAAGGATATGGACATAGTTCTTCAAACTTAAACTTTTTGTTTTGGGATTGACCCCCATCTTGCAATCCTTCGATGTCATCCTTCATGATTTTTAATTCTTGAACAAATAATGTTCCTTAAATGGTGACTGTGATAATTAATTTTGATTGGTTTGGGATGACCCTAAGGTCCAATAGGTAGTTTTTTTAATTATTTGATTGATTTCTAGATTCATTGGATTTGGGATTTGAAGGATTCATGATGGAATGATTTAGATTGGTTTAAAAATTGACCAACACTTAGATCAATCTTTGAATACATTTAGACATAGAAAGTTGTTAGTCATGTGGAGCTTGGTTTCATAGAATTGCTTTGCCTTTATCAACATGGATGTGGGAAACATGATCTAGATTCTCATTAGAGAGATCTAATATTACCTTTTTTTTCCTAGGGAAGTGCTAAATTGACCCATTTCTAGAAGATGTAGTAGGGCTTAATGTTTGTTTGCAAGGAAGTAGTTATTGATTTGGCAAGGAGTTTATTTAAGCATATTATTTATAGTGTATTCACTTTTATCAACAAGGATAGCATTATTATTTAATTCTACATGGTCATCTTGGTTATAAAAATGGAAAAGATCCATGTAGACATCCTATTCCTAACAGCATTTGTGTTGGAATTGACAATCTTACTCGAATTGCACTCAAATGCATATTTTAGGTCAAAATCCATAAAACGCACTAAATAGTTCAAACTTATAATTTAAAATTTCCAATTTAGGTCAAATTATCCCTAAATAGGTTAATGAATTTTATGGGCCAGCTAACTTTGATAAGATTATTTTCAGTCAAAATGACCATTTTGCCATTTAGTGCTCTAGATCATTCTTTTCTTCTAATTAATTAGTACACATCATGTACCTTTGTTATTTGGTGTTGGCAACATCCTAAATAGGAATACAGCTCCAATGCATCTAACATCACCTTCTAATTCCTCTTTAGTCAAATTATGACCTAGTAACATGACTTTTCGACCATTTTGATTAATTGTACACTAATTTCCAAAGAATTGCACTAAACTTGATTAAAATTACTTAAGCTAATTAATCTAATTTAAGAGTTTAAGTAAGAATTCCATAGCTCTTTTTGAATATCTCATTACTGGAAATTGATTTTGAATATTTGCATCACCTAGTGACATCATCTATGGAGTGGTATCTATCAAGCCATAAGTGAATAAAATATCAAGATTATGGGTCACCCATGCCTAGTTAATGCTTCCCATGCCTCTTTAATAGTTATTTATCGTGAGGATATTTATGATTTTAATTCCAAATATTAGGATTATCCATGGCCACACATCTCAATCTTGAGATGGATGATCATGGTTGATCCTAACCAATCTCAAAATCTATATATAGAGAGGCCATGGACATGAATTTTAAGCTTGAATATTGCAAAGTTATAATGTTAAATTGTTTTCACAATATTTTGCATTTGACCATAGATTTTGCTTGCAAGATTCATTGATAGGCTAGTTTAGTGATTTGGAATCATGAGCCTAAGCTTTATGGAGTGTTCTAGAGGCATTGGAGGAGCTTACCACCATTGTTGAAAAAGACAAGGATGCTTGATCAAGGGAGAACATATTTTTGAGCCACATGGGTATGGTGAATCTATTTGGGAAGGTAATATGGTGTTGATTTCTTTCATTTGTTTCTTTCTATCCTTTGTAATTCCCATAGGAATAGATAGGCTTGGTTAGTTAGTTCTTTATGCATGTTTCATTATTTATGGACTACTGCTTAACTAACTTGCGTTGTAATCCTCTCTACATCTTGGCACGCTCAATGGGACCAGATGCATCTCACACCTAAAGAAGATCACTTTGCAACTCTAAAATATCCATTTGGACCCTTAAAATGTGTACAAATTAATTTTCTAACTTTATTTTATTGTTTTTGTTTGCCACGGTTTTACATAGTTACCAACATCAACAAGTAATACCGACATTGGTTACTTGGCTTAATTGACGTCGATTAGTAAAACTAGCATCGGTTAGATCTTGGTTAGCCAAAGTAATAGTCATCAGTTGTAATAATCAACATCGGTCACTGTGTTTTTCTTAAAACATAAACATGAGAGCTTTTTTTCCAAAGTTCATTATTTCAAACTAAAAAGAGCTTCAAAGCTAAAGGACATGTTAACATTTTTACTGCATGACCAAGCTTGACATTTGATAAAAACATGTTTAAATCACCTTTTGCATGCTTAAAAATCAATTAGGAACTTTATTTTGGTGTTTAACAAAGAATTTAGATGTTTTGGTGAATGTTCTCAAAGTTTGAAACTAAGACCAAGGGGTCAAATGAACACCACCAAATATTTTGTTTGGGCATAAAATTGAACACACTTGTCAATTCTTGTTTGCAATAGTTGTTTACTTAGGTTTTGTTTGGTAAAAAGAGGAATGTTGCATGTATGCTCTTCCATTTGTCCCCTTTAGGGAACCCTTGGAATCAAAAATGCCATTCCTATTGCAAATAGCCTAGTCCAAGGCTTAGAAATAATATCACCTAGAGCACTCCCCAAAAACTCACCATAGTTTGGGTGATCTTGAAAACAACCTTAAAGTCTTTCTATTTTATGTTTTATTTATTTTCATGCAAACTTGGCTTGCAAGGGGGATGTCATTACCTCCCACAAGTTCTTTAGGAGAGATTTAACCTGGGGTTTCATCTCTCAGCATTAACTTTATTTAACTCCTTTAGAGTTGCATATGGGACGTATCTACATTTGGGCATCGCACTACACTGAGTGAATAGCAGGATGTAGTGATTGTAAAAGAGACTAGACCTTTTTACAATTAGCCAATATTGTGGTTACCCAATTTTTGTGCTTGTCTTTTGCATCACTTGACGTGAAAGTCATTGTGCAATTGATTCACCTAGAACAATTGAAACCTTGCTAGTTTAGTAAACCCACTTTGCCATACCTTGTCAGTTTAGACTTAAGACATTTGTTTTTTGTCATTAGCTTACTTGATCTTAATTTATGTCTAAAACTACTTTTTAACTCAATGAATTTAACAAAAACACATTGTCCTCAATCTTTTTGAGCAAGGGAGGCATTACGCAGTCCAAATGGAAAATTCATCTTTTACTTGTTCAAATTGTTATGATAAGCTTTGTGTCATGTCATCCACTTTGGCGTAGTCATGCTACCCAATTGAGTCTAGATCTTTTACCCAATTTGTTTAAATCCTTCATTTATAATCCACATTTGAAATTAAACCTTTTTGAGTTCTAAGGGTTGGTGTGTCAAAGTGAGTTTGCCATTTGTGCACTAAGCTTGTTTTAACTTGGGTTCAATTTTCCATTTGGATTGAAGGTCATTTATTACGACTCAAAATCACATATCATCTTGGTGGACTCAAGTGATCTTGTGTATCACTCATGCTTTGAGTCCTATAACATATTTTATCCTACTAGAATCATGTGGTGATGTTATGCTGCCTATTTGGTCCTAGCTTTATACTTAGTGATTCGCATATGTTTTTACATCTTGAGTTGTTTAGTTCATTTTGTCTTCTTCATAATATAGAGAGATTTCCTCTAAAATTCTAGGGTCAACTTGTCAAATTTGAAGCTAGCTTTTATGGTGTGGGTGTATCACAAAGATCTAGGCTTTGGTGTACTATTTTTCACTTTATATCTTTGAGTTACCTTACTCTCTTTTGATCTATATGATTTCAACCTTATCAAAGGTTGAGGAAACTCATGAACCAAATCTTATGAATTGTGTGTGGTTTCAAACCACCCTCCTTTATAGTCTCATTGGTACCATGGTTATTTGTTTAAGAGAGCCAAAGCATACTTTGTTTGGTTACCAAGTATTGGTCTAAAGATTAGCTAAACACACAGAGCAGTTCTTTTTAGACATGACTCAAAGGTTCACTCGTAGTGGGGCCTCTTATGGCCTTAGTTATGAAGATGAGAAATTTTATGATGGTCAATATAACCCCATTATTTTTGATAATATCCTCGCAATAATAAGATCTAAAGATGATTACAATGGATATCAACCCCAAGAAGAGCAATATGAAGCCCTTAGATTGATAGAATTAGGTGATAGACTACCTTCTAATTTTCGTATAGAATAATTGCATACCTTAGTTAGATAAGGAGAAAAATGATGGCAAGAGCAAGATTTTTCACAAATGAACGTATCTTCTTCCTCTAACAAAGGAAAGGAAATACAAATAGAGTCAAAACCCACAAATCTAGATCTTCTAGCTAAGATCAAGATAATAAGTCAACGATATATAGATCAACTTGTCATAGACTGAACTGACTCCCTAATTGCCACTTCAATTCACAATAACACTTCTAAATAATAAGGAAATGTGGTTAAAAGTATGCAATAAATATTAGATGAGGACATTTACCATAGTAGATCTAGGTAATCTAAATGAACAGTTAAAGTCACAAAAAACCTTACAAAGTGTTCCATTTGATACAGAACATACATTCTTTAATCATCAAGAACCTCTTTTTACTTTACAAACTCAGAAACCCAAACATTCAGTTCAAATTGAAGAAATCCCTCAAGACAATTTGACTAGTTCTTTTCACCCAACCCAAATATTGGTAAATAAACATAGAAATTTCCAAAATCAACAAAGTGCAAAACAGCCAAATTTAAGGAATGTTATACAATCCAAGAATCAACGGCCTATGTTCTCAACTCAAGCAACAAATCAAAACCAAATCATGGATTGAAAGGTATACACTCCCTATAGATCCACACAAAACTAAGGGCACATTCCACCCCAATAGTAATAAAACTAGGGGCACTTTCCACCCCAATAGTAATAAAACTAGGATTACATTCCACCCCAATAGCAATAAAGCCAGGGGTACATTCCACCTTAACAACAACAAAACTAGGGGCACATTCCACCCTAATAACAACAAAACCAGGGGCACATTCCACCCTAACAACAACAAAACTAAGGGCACATTCCATCCTAACAACAACAAAGCTAGGGGCACATTCCACCCTAATAGCATCTTATCCAATCCACAAATGCACCAAACATGCAAGAATATAATTCTATGAAGGAAATTGTCCAAAGATTTGAGATGAATAATAGATTTAAAAAGTATAAATTCGATGAGATATGCCCATATCCATTTGACTTATCTATTCTCCAAAACTCCTTTCCACCTCATTTTGAGGCACCCAAATTTGAAAAATACAAGGGAAAAGGAGATCCACGTGAGCACATATAGGCATTATTTGTCCTATGTCAAGAGGTTTCTTATAGTAGCGAGTTCTTACTATGACTATTTCCACAAAGTTTAGCAGGAAAAGCTCTTGATTGACTACTTAAACTACCCAAGGGATCAGTTGCAAATTGGAACAACTTATCAAAAAAGTTCATTAACCATTTCTCATATAACATAGAACATGAATTGACTATTGTTGACTTATGCAAATCCAAACAATGTGATGGTGAAAGTTTCATTGCATATCTACAAAGGTGGAGAGCATTGGTAGGCTACTTTCAACACAATTTACTAGACAAATAGTTGGTTGATATCTTTGCACAAAATTTGCATCCTAAAGTTGTGCATAATCTATGGTTAGCTTGTGCTAACTCATTTGAAGAAATTATTGACAAAGAAGTGCAGATTAAGAAGGCTCTTATTGCTAGGGGCCTTGTTAATATTTTGACACAAGGTCAAGTGTCTAATCAGACTAAATCACTAGATCCTATAGCTATGCAGGATAAACCTAAGGGCTTCAGCAAAAATAAGAACATAGTTGGAAATGAGGTGACAGAAAAAAGACATGTATAAATGGTACAGGCTATGCCTCCTCCAAATGTATAATTAACTCCCTCAAATCCACTACCTACTTTGTAGAGACAACCTCCACGAAGGAATTTTCATAACAATTTCAAATTCTTTAGTAAGTTAAGAGAATCGGTTGAAATAGTGTTACAAAATCTCATTACAAATAATTTAATTATGTGGCTAGTATCAAGGCCATTTCCTCAAGATCAGCCAAAACTAGACTGGTACAAAGAAAATGAATGTGTAACTTTCATCATGTTGCTGGTCATGATGCATATCATTGCATTAATTGTGACATATTATTGAGGACTTTATTGAAAGTGGTGAACTAGAAATAAATTTAGCCCCTAATTAGGACACAAATCAAGATATGGGAATCTATAAAGACCCCTTTCCTCGACATGATCCACCACCACCAAGAAACAATCAAAATGGTCACAATCAAGGACAAAGTAAGATTTAAAACCAACAACAAGGTCAGAATCATAATGAGCATAAGTGAGATCATAATGCCCACACTAATAATGTGGCTTATAACAATGTACCTTACGACTATAATAACACTATGGAATGCATTTCAGCAACCCACATTACCACTATTACTGTGAGGTTGCATGGCCAATCTCGTGTTCCTCATAACATGGGACCCATCATTATAGGGTCAGCACCCTCTCCCCCTAGTAATACCATGTCATGTTTGCATCATCATGTTGCTACTCCATTTGCATGGGTTACTAATCTTGAACAATATCACCTTTCTTATAAAAGCTCCTCACTGACCCAAAATTGTCGCAATAATGTTAATCACCCATGAGTCACCATTCAAGGTTTTTTACCTACCTCTTCTAATTAAATAAATCTTTGCCACCTCTAGGTTGTCTAATAATAACTAGACACCCATGAGTTACCATTCAGGGTCCTTCACCCACATCTTTCCATAAACCCAATTAGAACATTGTGCCAATGGTTCCAAAGCTGAATATTGTCCCAATAAAGACTAAACTAGTTCAAAGGCCTTATAGTCTAACGAATCGATTAGATAAAACCCCTACACAAATTTCCATATTAAAAATCTTGCAGACATTTAATGTTCATAAAACCATTTTTAACAAAATTTTACAAGAGTCTATTATGCCTAATGATATAAACCTTAATCAGTTCCAGAACCTAGTTGGGCATTTGTCTTCATTTTGGAAAATCACATTTGATCAAAAGGACATGTCCACCCTTAGCCCGAACCATAATAACCCACTATACATTGAGATAATCATTGCGGATCACAAGATCAAGCAGGTTCTTAATGATAAAGGTTCAGGGCTAAACATCATATCTCTTAAATTGGTGCGATGATTGGGTTACATGGATTACGACATTCAACTAGAAACTATTACAATAAAGGCTTATGACAATGCTCAGAGGGAGTCATCCAGTACAATTTAGTTGCCAATCATGGTTGGGTCTATTTCTCATCACACATTATTCCATATTATGGATATTGATCTTCCTTATACCATACTTCTTGGCCATCCTTAGATCCATAAAGTACAAGTAGTTCCATCTACTTTCATCAATGCCTTGAGTTTCCCCATGATGGGATCAAAGTTACTATTCCTGCTTATCAGTAGCCATACCAATACTACAAGCATCTTGAAGTAGAGTTTAGTAATTATAACTATTGCCCAGGTTATGAATTAATTGCAAAGAAAAATAAAGCCATCATTTCTCATCCATATCCATCTAATTATATAGAACTTGGTGATCTAGCCTCCACTTTGACTGATCCATTTCCTATAGCTCTGGCCAAATAGGTTATTATTAAAGATGTAGGCATTTTTATGTACCATCTAAAGGACATCTTCCATATTTCAAAATTACCAAAATCCCCTAAGACATTTGGTAAGCCTAAAACTTCCTCGACTCCTAATAGACCTAATCAGATTTGGCAACCAAAGAAGAAGCAACCAAAATGTCCTATGGTTTTTATACCTGCAATTACACCAAAGAAACATCGAGAGGCTTTTACTGAGGGATATTGGTTATATTCTGAAGGCCTTGTCAATTTTTTTCAGAATCCAAAGTATCATATCCCTAACAGGATAATGGATCATCTTGACTATACAGGGAAAGGCCTTGGCCCACAGGCGCAAGGAATTTTAGAACCCTTATCAGCTGGAGTTGTCAATTAGAATTATGGTCTCAGATTTAAACCACTAGAGGATGACCTCATAACATTTAGTAGTGACTCTTCTGAAGTGACTAGTAATGAGACCCCTAGCAATGGCATGTCTTATTATAACCTTTTCGATGAGCTTATTGATTTAGATTTGTTTGATTTAAATGCCATATTGACCATAACACCTATTGGACCTTCATGTCCTGAATAAAAAATCTATCCTAGTGATGCTTCCCTTCCTGAAGTAGGACATTATATCTTTACTATTAGAGCTTGTCATCCTAAAGCAAAAATATGTCATAGTGGTGCTTCCCTTCCTGAAGCAGGCCATTATATCTTTACCATTGGTGCTTCCCATCATGAAACAAACCCTCACTGTAACCTATGCCTTTGCCATCCTAAACTCATAGATTAGGATCAGAAAAATTTAGTCATATGCCTCGATGAGTTTCAAAATGAAGAATCAATTGCAGAATATATGGGCCTATAAGATGCATTCCACATTGGTGATCATAAGTAGGGTTTTGATTTTTAATTGAATTTTTCTACCTACTTTGGAGATTAGGAAAAATTTCTTGGTCATAATAAATCACAAACATCGAGATCTTCAAGTGAAAACCTCTTTGAGGCACTTGTTGATCAAGGAAAAAGTAAAGAAAAAGACAAGTCTTTGAGTGAAAACTTGTTTCAAGTGCTCATAGGCAAGAAAGTTTTCTCATCCCCCTCAGGATGTGGAAAGTCCATCTAGCCGAAGTTCCATAACTAGTACAAGCATCTCTTCAAAACAACATCAAATATTTGAGCATCTTACTCTTGATTTTCCAAAGGTTTTTGCTAATTGGCCTTTACCTGAGAAGGCATATTTTGATTCTTTATATTATCCAGATATTTGGAAGGAACAACAAGAAGATATAGTAGAAGAAAATGATCATGACCATACTCTACCTACCATTCTAGAAGATGGATCCACACTCCTTATGGAGAGCACAATAAAAGTGAATTTGGAAACCCATGAGGATCCTAAAATTGTTTATCATAGAGCTTATCTTACTGAAGCAGAACATTAACATATTATATCCATTCTTAAGGATTATATAGACATCTTTGCATGGGCATACTCTGACATGCCAGGTTTGGACTTAGATTTAGTTGTGCATCATCTTGTTGTTCACCCTGATGCTAAACTAGTCAAGCAAAAGTTGAGAAAGACGCATCCATGTTAGGGTGTGGAGCTAAAAGCTTCACCAAAGGAGCGCATTACCAAAGTTGCAGGTTTACACAGTCACCGGCGTCGGTCAGGAGCGACTGACGTCGGTCAGGTGCAGTTTACGAGACGTCAGCGTCGGTAGGGAATCGGTTGACGTCAGTCACAGGAAAGCAGGAAAGAACCGGCGTTGATTACTTGTGCGTCTAGAGAGCTATTTTCGAGGACAGAACCGAGCGTTCGCATGATAAGTTTAAGTTATAGTCTTAAGTTCGCATCTCTATTATTAGTAAGACTGTTTTTAGAGCCCTTGTTCAAGAGGCTTAACTGTTGGTTGTAAGTGCATGCTCAAGTCTCCTAATTCTATATGTAGAATTAGATCTTCTTAGCTTATGGTAGTTCAATGTAGTGAATGTTGAAGAACAATACAGAGTTGAATCATTCCAGGTTGTTGGAGTTGATTTTACTTGAGAGAGAGAGCTCTTGAGGGAAAGAGATCTAGAGAGAGATCTGTATATCTGAGAGAGGTGTGGAAGAAAAGAGTTTCTTCAATTATATTCCTTCTGTAAAGAGTTTAATACAAGTTTTTAGGGTGGTTTCTTGTATCTCTTGTTCTTGCTATTTATCATTCTAGTTACTTATCTATCTAATTTAATTCCGCGGTTTATTGCTTTCATAAGTGTAATAAAATTGTTGGTTGATCCCCAATAAGTGGTATCAGAGCTTGGTTGCAGGCTTTAGAGATTGATACCAACAAGTGGTATCAGAGCCTTGATTGTAGGTTTAGAGCTTGATATTCAATAAGTTTTATCAGAGCTTGGTTGCAAGCTTTAGAGATTGATACCAACAAGTGGTATCAGAGCCTTGGTTGTAGGTTTAGAGCTTGATATCCAATAAGTGGTATCAGAGCTCAGGTCCACTAACAGGTGGTTCAGATCTGTGTAGTGTGTATTGATTACAGGTCACTCACAGGGGTTTCTGCAGGGATTTCTATTTGAGTGGGAGAAGCAATGGCAGAAGAAAGTAAACTGAGAATGGAAAAGTTTAATGGCAAAAATTATCAACATTGGAGAATGCAGATAGAGGATTATCTGTACCAGAAAGATCTATACTTACCGTTAGGTGGGATTGTAAAGAAGCCCATAGACATGGATGATGAAGAATGGGAAGTTCTTGATAGAAAGGCTCTGGGGTCTATAAGACTGAGTCTAGCATCTACTGTGATATCCAATTTGTCACAGGCAAAGTCTACGATAGAGTTGATGACTACTTTAGCAAATTTGTATGAAAAACCCTCAGCTTCTAATAAGGTATATCTTATGAAGTAGTTATTTAATTTACATATGAATGAAGGTGGATCTGTGTCTACTCATCTGAATGATTTCCATGGAATTGTAAATCAATTAAGTTCAGTCAATATTGTGTTTGATGATGAAATAAAAGCTCTTTTAATATTATGTTCTTTGCCTGAAATCTGGCATGGCTTAGTAATGGCAGTTAGTAATACTGCATCTGCTTCAAACATTTTAAAAGTAGAGGATGTTGTTAGTGTTATCTTGAATGAGGAAATTCGCAGGAAAAGCATAGAGAAAACATCAGGGAATGCTTTAAGTTTTGAGAGCAGGGGGAGGCAAAAAGAGAAGAGCAAGAGGAGATCAAGATCTAAGTCTAAGGTGAGAGGAAGATCCAAATCCAGAAATGGCAGGAAGCCACAATGCTAGAATTGTGGAAAGATCGGGCACATAAGCAGAGATTGCTAGTCAAAGCCTAAGGAGGACAAACAGCACGAAGGAAAGGAAGAAGCAAAGGTTGCAGGTATTGCACAAGATGCTTTAATATTCTCTTTGCATAATAATATAAAATCTTGGGTTTTAGATTTTGGTGCATCTTTTCATGCTACCCCTAATAGAGAATATTTTAGTGACTATATCCATGGAGATTTTGGAATAGTGTATCTAGGGGATGATGAGCCTTGTAAAATTATTGGCAAAGGTAAAGTGCAGCTGAAAATGCAGAATGGCAACACATGGGTGTTGAGAGATGTTATGCATGTTCCTAGCTTGAAGAGGAATTTGATTTCTGCAAAAAAGTTAGGGGATGAGGGTTGTACAGTAACTCTCACAGCTAAATCTTGGAAGGTGACCAAGGGTGCACTTGTTATGGCCAGAGGTAAGAGAGTAGGTACTCTCTATTTATGTAATTGTGTTACTAACAATTCTCTTTCTGTATTATCTACTTTAGATGTGGATGCTAAATTGTGGCACTCAAGGCTTGGCCACATGAGTGAGAAGGGAATGTCAATTCTTAAGTCTAAAGGTAAGCTTTCAGATTTGAAAATCATAGATCTAAATTTTTGTGAGCACTATGTGTTTTGAAAATAGAAGAGATTGAGTTTTCTCAAGACTAGGTCATCAAAGAAAAAGCATAAGTTGCAGCTTGCTCACACAGATGTGTGGGGACCGGCTCAGGTTGCTTCTATTGGAGGATCACAATACTATGTTACATTCATAGATGATGCTACAAGAAAGGTATGGATCTATTGTATTAAGAAAAAATCTGATGTATTTGAGACTATTAAGATTTGGAAAGCTATGGTTGAGAATGAAACAGGCAGAAGATTGAAGTGCCTGAGATATGACAATGGTGGTGAGTTCTGCAGCTATAAGTTCAACTGGTATTGTTATATGCATGGAATCCGTAGGCAAAGGATGGTTCCAAGGACACCTCAACAGAATGGAATTGCTGAAAGGATAAACAGAACAATCATGGAGCGTGCAAGGTGTATGAAATTGCATGTTGGTTTGCCCTTAGAGTTTTGGGCAGAAGCTATTGAAACTGTAGTGTACCTGATTAACAGAGGACCCTCTACAGCTCTGGATGGTGGAATTCTAGAAGAGGCATGGACAGGTAAACAAGTAGATCTCTCATTTCTCAAAGTTTTTGGTTGTGAAGCCTTTGTGCACATTGATAAGGAAAATAGAAAGAAGCTGGATGCTAAGTCTATGAGGTGCATATTTATTGGCTATGGCTTAGATGATTTTGGTTTCAAATTTTGGAATCTAAGAACTAACAAGATAATTAGGAGCCGTGATGTTGTTTTCAATGAAAAAGTGATGTATAGTGATCAGCTGAATCAATCTGGGCAGAGCAATGGAGAATTGGACGAGGTGACGGTCCAAAATGAGCTCGTGGGAAAAAGAAATAATCACTTGCAGGAAAACACAGAGACCAATGTCGGCAAGGTAGGAACCGACGTCGGCAGGATAGAAACTGATGTCGATCATACAGAGACCGATGTCGACAGGTCAGGAACTGATGTCGGTCAGGCAGAACCGACGTCGGCCAGTTACAGGCCTAGAAGTGACCGAGGTTAGTCACTGTTAGAGAATTTGGGTGGACAGTGTGTTGTGAACGAGTCTCAGACGCCCATTAGGAGGTCAGAAAGGGTAAGTAAGCCTCCAATTTGATATTCCCCTTCATTATTTTATTTATTGCTAACTGATGGTGGAGAACCAAAGAGTTTTGAAGAAGCATTACAGGTGGAGTCCAAGAGTCAGTGGGAGCGTGGCATGGTTGAGGAAATGGAGTCCTTGAGAGAGAACCAAACATGGGATTTGGTTGAGTTGCCAGCTGGTAAGAGGACACTGAAGAACAGATGGACCTATAGGTTGAAAGAAGGTAAGAATGGACAGATGAGATATAAGGCCAGATTGGTAGTGAAAGGATTTGCACAAAAACTAGGTATTGATTTTGGTGAGATTTTTTCTCCTATTGTTAAAATGACTTCTATATGGGTTGTATTGTCTTTGGTTGCTATTGAGGATTTGCATCTTGAGTAGCTAGATGTTAAGACAACGTTTCTTCATGGAGATTTGGATGAGGAAATATATATGGAACAGCCGGAAGGATTTGAAGTCAAAGGTAAGGAGAAGTTGGTGTGCAGATTGAAGAAAAGCTTGTATGGCCTCAAGCAAGCTCCTAAACAGTGGTATTTGAAATTTGATAGGTTTATGACTGAGCATGGCTATAGTAGGTGTCAATCTGACCATTGTGTGTATTTTAAGAGATTAGATAATGGTAGATATATTATTCTGTTGTTGTATGTAGATGATATGCTGGTTGCAAGATCACACATGCAGGATATCTCTGAGCTTAAGGTGAAATTAGCTCAAACATTTGCCATGAAGGATTTGGGAGCAACAAAGAAAATCTTTGGCATGAGCATTAAGAGAGACAGAAAAAATCACAGGTTGATTTTGTCTCAAGAGGATTATGTGAACAAGGTGTTGAAACGGTTCAATATGTAGGATGTTAAACCGGTAAGCACACCTTTGGTTGGACATTTTAAGTTGAGTAAAGAACAATGTCCTAATTCACATGATGAGGTAGAGTACATGAGTAGAGTTCCATATTCTTCTGCAGTAGGGAGTTTGATGTATGCAATGGTGTGTACTAGACCAGATATTGCCCAAGCAGTGGGAGTTGTAAGTATATGGCCAATCCAGGCAAGGAACACTGAAAAGTAGTTCAGTGGATCCGTAGATATCTAAGAGGAACCAGCAGTAGACATTTGTGCTATGGAGGTTCAGATACTTCTCTACATGGTTATGTAGATTCAGATATGGCAGGTGATTTGGATGGCAGGAGGAGCACCACAGGTTATGTTTTCATTGTAGGTGGAACGGCGGTTAGCTGGATATCAAAGTTGCAGAAGGTTGTTGCCTTGTCAACTACAGAAGCAGAGTATATTGCAGCCACAGAGGCTAGTAAAGAGATGATATGGATGACACGATTCATGGAAGAGTTAGGAAAGGAACATGAGAGTTGCAGATTGTATAGTGATAGTCAGAGTGCAATCTATTTGGCTAAGAATTCAGCCTTTCACTCAAGAACCAAGCACATACAGCTAAGGTACCACTTCATACGATAGGTATTGGAGGATGGTGAGTTGAAGCTAGAGAAGATCCATACAGATAGGAATTATGTTGATATGTTAACCAAGCCGATTGCAAAGGAGAAGTTGAATCTTCATTCAACTTCTGTTGGTCTTCATGATTGAGTTGAAGATGGAGGAGCTAGAAGATGTTGCTGTACAGGTACTGGTACAGCTGTTTATCTCTAAGTGGGAGATTGTTAGGGTGTGGAGCTAAAAGCTTCACCAAAGGAGCGCATTACCAAATCTGTAGGTTTACATAGTCACCGGCGTCGGTCAGGAGCGACTGACATCGGTCAGGTGCAGTTCAAGAGACGCTGGCGTCGGCAGGGAATCGGTCGACGTCAATCACAGGCAAGCAGGCAGGAACCGGCGTCGGTTACCTGTGCGTCCAGAGAGCTATTTTAGAGGACAGAACTGAGTGTTTGCATGATGAGTTTAAGTTGTAGTCTTAAGTTCGCGTCTCTATTATTAGTAAGACTATTTTTAGAGCCCTTGTTCAAGAGGCTTAACTGTTGGTTGTAAGTGCATGCTCAAGTCTCCTAATTCTATATGTAGAATTAGATCTTCTTAGCTTATGGTAGTTCAATGTAGTGAATGTTGAAGAACAGTACAGAGTTGAATCATTCCAGGTTGTTGGAGTTGATTGTACTTGAGAGAGAGAGCTCTTGAGGGAAAGAGATCTAGAGAGAGATATGTATATCTGAGAGAGGTGTGGAAGAAAAGAGTTTCTTCAATTATATTCCTTCTGTAAAGAGTTTAATACAAGTTTTTAGGGTGGTTTCTTGTATCTCTTGTTCTTGCTATTTATCATTCTAGTTACTTATCTATCTGATTTAATTTTGCGGTTTATTGCTTTCATAAGTGTAATAAAATTGTTGGTTGATCCCCAACAATCCACGCATCACCCTTTTAGTTAAGGCCAAGTTATAAAAGTTGTTAGGATCCAATTTTATCAAACCACTAGACTAATCTGAATGGATTTCTAACATAGTACTAGTAAGTAAAAAGACTCTACGCATACATGTTTATACTGATTTTTGTGATATCAACAAAGCATGCCCCAAGATGACTTTCTTCTACCCAACATCGACATGAGTGTCAACTCAACTGCTAAGTATTAGATGCTACCCTTAATGGATGGATTTTTTGAGTACAATTAGATCAAGATAGCCCCTAAAGATCAGCATAAGACCGCATTCACCACTCCATGGGGGACATTCTGTTACCAAGTCATGCCATTTGGTTTGAAGAATGATGGAGCCACATATTAGCGTGCAATTACTGTCATCTTCCATGACATTATCGAGGACTATGTTGATGATATACTAGAAAAATCAACAACAAAATCTAGACACCATGACATTCTACAAAGAATATTTGAGAGGCTTCATGCATATAAAATCCACTTGAATCCTAAGAAATGTGTCTTTAGAGTCACGTCAAGAAAATTGTTAGGGTTAATTTTATCACGATGAGGGATTGAATTCAACCCTGCAAAGGTCAACACTATTATGGAAATGCCTCCACCAAATAATCTTAAACAGTTGTGAGGTATACAAGGCAAGATCCAATCTATACTTAGGTTCATTTCTCAATTGGCAGATAAGTGCCACCCATTTACCCAACTCTTAAAGAAAGGGGTAACATTTCAGTGGGATGAATATTGTCAAATAGCATTTGTAAAGCTTAAAACATACTTGGCCAATCCATCGGTCTTATGACCTCCATCACAAGGAAAGCCACTGCTTCTTTATATATCAGCCACAAAACATGCACTAGGGGCACTTTTGGCTCAGCATGATGATCATGGTAAGGAACACGTGGTTTATTATTTAATCCACACATTGGTATCCTATGAACATAATTATATGCCTATTGAGAAGGTATGTTTATCTATAATGTTCACCACTCAGAAATTATGAAATTATATGCTAAATAACAAAACTATTGTTATCACCAGGGTAGATCCTCTCAAGTTCCTCTTATCTAAAGTAGCACTTTAAGGATGCATGGTTAAATGGATATTGTTCCTCAGTGGGTTTGATACTAAGTACCAAAATCAAAAGGCAATCAAAGGGTAGGTTCTTGCAGACCAACTTGCACAAGCTCTTATTATGGCCACTCAACCTCTCAACTTTGACCTTCTAGATGATTTTATCATGATGATAGAGCAAGCATCATAAGAACCTGAATAGTGGATGCTCTATTTTGATGGAACCTTCGCATCCCAAGGATCTGGAGTTGGTATATTGTTGATCATGCCATAGTAGGATTTGATACCCAAAGCATTCCATATACAATTTTAGTGTGCAAACAATATGGCCGAATATGAGGCATTGGTTGCAGGGCTCTGTCTTACCATACAATGGGACATTCAAAGCTTAAAGGTCTATGGAGATTTATAGCTAATCATAAATTAGACAACTGATCAGTATTAAACAAGAAATGATAAGTTTGTTTTTTACAAATAAATTATCGATAGTCATGTATTTCTCACCAACCTTTCCAACAACCAACAAAAAACTATTCCTTCATCACTTAACACGTTATATCCTCCTTGGAAACATGCTTTATCACAAAGGCTATGATGAAACGCTTCTTCATTATTTATCTTTGGGAGAATCTAAGCTGGCACTAAAGGGGGTTCATGAGGGAATATGTGGACACAGATGCTTGTAATTATGTAAAGAAGTGTGTTCCTTGTCAGCAGCATAGAAAATTGATACATGCACCTTATTTACCATTGCGGTCGATTATAACACCATGGCCATTCTCAACATGGGGTCTCAATCTCATTGGAAAAATTAGCCCAACATCTTCAGATGGCCAGAAGCACATTTTGACTGCAACCAAGTATTTTACCAAGTGGATTAAGGCCATTCCTCTCACTTATGTTACTAGGAAACAAATAGCCAAATTCATTCATTATCATATCATCTATTGATATGGCATTCCAGCCCGTATTACATCCGATAATGGTGGATATTTTGTGAACCAAGATGTGAAATCTCTTTGTGCAAAATTCAAGATCAATCACAAAAAATCCACTCCATATAACTCGCAAGGCAATAGATAAGCTAAGGCATCAAATAAAACCATTCTAGCCATCTTAAAAAAGATTGTCAATGATGTTGGCCGTAATTAGCACTTGCAACTCTTTCCTGCCCTCTGGGCTTATAGAACTAATCATCGCACCCCAACTAGAGCTACTCCATACTCCCTTATTTTTGGTACTGAAGCTATCATCCTGGTCAAGATTGAAATCCCATCATTAAGAATATCACTGGAGCGCATTGAAGATGATGAAGACTATAGAGCCTCACGACTGAAAAAACTATAACTTCTTGATGGTAAGCATTTGGATGCCCTAGAAAACTTGCAGGCCTATTAGAATAGATTGTAGAGAAGCTAAAACAAATGCATTCTCCCTCAAGAATTTGAGATTGGTGACTTAGTTTTGAAAGAGAACCAAAAGAACATAAATGTTGAACCCAAAAATAAAGGCAAGTTTTATCCTAATTGGTTAGGACCATATATTGTCACAACAAACTATGGATCAAGAGCATATCAACTGGCTAAACCTAATGGTGAATAACTTTCAGAACCCATGAACATCATACACCTTAAGAGATTATACACATGAACAACTTTGAACCATTGTCTATAAGACCCCTAACTTGGAGGCAACTTGTGATGTCGTAATTTTATCCCACCCTTTTATCTTACCTTGAACACATTTTATACTACTTTGGTCCACTTTTCATGAATCTCGACAATAAAGGCATTGAACCCTTGGCACTCTAAACACATTCTTCATCCCATTATGGATTGCTCTCTTTGCAAACCATATTCTTTATTTTGTCTAGAACATGTTATAAGCTTGAACAATTTTTATCCCTTGACCAATTATGATCTTGATTATGTCTTATGAACATCTTCATCAGTAGTTCTACAAAGTAGTTCAACAAGTATAGTCTCGTGCAGTTTCAGACAAGTGAATAGCCACATCTTCTCAGTTCAAGTATTTGTTGCTTTTTCTTATTTTATCAAGAACCTTGCTCTCATCAATTTGTGAGTATGGGCCATTATAGCTGGATTAATTGTCTTATTGGAACCTCTACTCTTAGAACATGTATCTTCTTGATTAGATGGTCCCACTTTGTGCATAATTTATCCCAAAAACACCAAAAACATTAAAAAATGCTTTGAAAATACCAAAAACATCAGAACATGATCCATAAAAGAATAAAAACATTGTCTCACGCTTCTATACATTTGTACATTCCCTTTCCACCATCCCACACTCTCGCTATTTTGTGAGCAACTGTTAAGTTTGTTATGCTCTTGCCATTTTTTAAGCACAAAAACACCAGTTCATTTCTTCTTGTCCCATGCACTTGCCATTTTGTAAGATCATTCTTTCTCATCTCATCAGTTTCTTGTTTTCTAGGCCATTCTCGATTTTTTTCGTATCTTCCATTTCTTCTATAACATTAATCATGCTGGTATGATCATCATTTTTCTTCTATCCCATTTCCTATGAGAACTACATTTGGCCTGAAGTTCATGTTGGAACATGCATCCATGGAACTATGTAGACAGCGTCCACTAATCTGATACATCTAGAGTCAACTCGACCAACCCCTTCCTTTTATTCTCTTCCCCCATTTCTTCTGTCATTATTCCTTTTTAATTAGGAAACAATTGTCGTGTCATTGTTCTTTGTTAAGATGTGGTGGAAAGTAATGTCTCTACTGCACATGCATGAACATTTGTCTTTAAACCGCCCTAGCTTAGTTTTTATTTGTGTGTGTTTGTTCGATTTTTATTGGTTTTTTGTTGTGTTTTCTTGCTGTTTAATTGTGATTTCACACCTCTCCTTTTATTTCTTCTCCTTTCTCTTTTTATTACCTCTTGTCTCATCTTGATCTTGTGTTTCATTGTTTGTTTTTACTTCTCTTTTGTGTTTCAGAACATCTTGATGATTCACATGGATCTTGATTGTTTATATCTTGATCCTATGTTATTACGTTGTTCTTAGACCATTGTGTTTATTTAATTGTTGTTGGTGTCTTGTTTTTCTATTTGATTTTGCTTTTCTCTTTTGTGTTCAAGAATGCCTTGATGGTCCACATGGATCTTGATTATTCATATCTTGGTCTCATGTCATTAAGACATTCTTGACTTTTATTTTTAAACATTTTGTTCCTACTTAATATCATATCTTGATTTCAAGTTAGGTTCATTTATGTTTATCCTTTTCTTTGTTTTTGCATTTTTTTTTAAATGTAAATTGTTGTAACTCTAATTTTGGTCATTGTTTTACCATTATATTTAGTTATAGGTATTCACTTTTGAACTGGCTCAGTGCAATTAGAATCTTATGTCATTCTAAGTTATTCATACTTATGATGCATAATTTCTTTTTCTATAGCAAGCACTTTGTGCTCAGGTCTCAAATCCTTAACATCAACATCAGCGCCGATGAACAATTCTCAAGAACACTTTGTAACACCTAGGCTCATGATATGGAATTAGGCTTCTAGGTAACATGCATTTCAAGATTCTTTGTCTATGCTTAGATGTGCATCTCTTTGCATACATTATAATTCTAATCAATTCTTGGTCATTTTTCATCATTCCTCATTCCATTCTCTCCCAAACTTGGGTGAACTACATTGGCCTGAAGTTCATATTGGAACATGAGTCCATGGAACTATGTAGACGGCACTCAATTTTTATTGAGGTCAACTCAACTATCTCCATTCTTCTTTTCATCTCTCTCATCACTTTTTGCATTCTAATATGCTTGGTTTTATATGGATTTCTAAGTCATTACACCATCACATGTACATTTACGCCTGCTTGCTTTAACCTATCTTTTGGGTTGTATCCTTGAGCTATTTTGCTTTCCAATTGCCCATGCTGGGGCACAACATCTAAACCACATCTGAATCAAATCAACCGTACAAGATAAAAATCATTATTTATTCTTTATAAATGATCAAAATTTGCCCTACTGGGGCAAAAACTATTTTATCATGATCAAATCTGCTCTACTAGAGTACTTCTTATTATATTCTCTTTGGAGACCCCATTCTAGTGGTGCTTCCCTTCCTGAAGCAGAACGTTCTCCCTTTTCCTCTAATTCCAAGCTCTCCACATTAAAGCCCATGATGGCAATATTTTAGTGTGCAATTTGTCCCAGGATTGATCAATGTTGTAAGCGTGTAACTTGTACTCTCAAATTGGGTACGTTTACAGTGTGTCCCTTACATTTATGGATTATATCTTTTCTATTCAACCCATCTCTAGGGCCTATTATACCTCTAATTATATTTTGATCATTGATGGTAATCATGTGTGCAAGCATTAGCTCATCTAAATGTGATCTATTCCATGGGTTAATCTCTCACTTTCTCTCTCTTTTCGAGAGTCCATCCTTTTCTTCCATCCTAGTATGTCCTCTTGAGGGGGCATCATGGGTCTGTTCCAATTTCTTCTTGACAACTCTTTTCTTTGAAAAGATGTTGCTTCACCTAAATGTCTCGCTATGCCTTCTCAAATAGGGGCAAAATGTAGACATCCAATTCCTAACACCATTTGTGTTAAAACTGTCAATCTTACTCGAATTGCACTCAAATGCAAATTTTAGGTCAAAATCCATAAAACACACTAAATGGTTCAAACTTGTCATTTACAAATGCCAATTTAGGTCAAAGTATCCCTAAATAAGGCAATGTATTTTATGGGCCAGCTAACTTTGATCAGATCATTTCAAGTCAAAATGACCATTTCACCATTTAGTGCTTTGGATCACTCTTTTATTCTAATTCATTGGTACACATCATGTACCTTTATTATTTTGTGTTGGTAACATCTTAAATAGGAATACAGCTCCAATGCATCTAACATCACCTTCCATTTTCTCTCCAGTCAAATTATGACCCAGTAATATGACTTTCTGACCATTTTGATTAATTGTGCACCAATTTCTAAAGAATTACACTAAACTTGATTAAACTTACTGTCAGGAATCTAGAACAACAAACATGCTCTGATCCCACTTGTCAGGATGCAAAACCGGAAACATACAATTGATTACCAAACTTCAAGCAACTTAACATGCGGAAATAAACCAGATTCACCAAATAACTAGAATTCAGAATAACACAGCATATGAGAGACAATACAAAACTTGTATTAACACTTTATACAGAAAAGAATACAATAAAGAAGATGCCACTTCTTCTCCACCACCTTACAGAGGTTTCCCACACCTCAAGTGAATAGTACTTCTTCTCCCCAAAGCTCTCCCTCTCACAGGTCACAACACTCAACTCAAATACAGAGTTGGTGTTCACCTTCCATGCTCCACGCATAACACAAGTGCTCCACGCACTCCACAAGCACTCCACGTGCTCCACAAGTACTCAAAGTACTTCAAGTAGATCTCCCATGAATCTGCAACAACCTGCAATTCAACAGACCATACTTATGGAAGGAACTTCCTTGCCTTCCTCTTGTTCTATCCGAGTACACACCTGTACTCCAAGTAGATCCTGCCTGATACTGCTCCCTGTTGTGTTGCTGTCTGTATGACCTTGCACACCTGCAAATCAAACAATGGTTCTATTCACCTGTGAACCTCGACCTTGCATACACATACCCCTGCAGATCAACGATCTTACTTACCATGTAGATCTCCTATATAGGCCATGCAACTGTGACCAAGATCCTACACTCCTGAAGAACCCAGCTGGCTCTCCAATCCAGCACCAACACACCTGGTACTGTGGCACTAGGAGGAACGCACCATTGCTCTACCTCACACACAGAAGGAGCTTATAATTATGCTCTCTTACTCCCTAGCACACTTTTCCAATACAACCATGAGTCTATTATATAGATCTCATCCAAACAATAATTAGACATCTAATTACAATAATTAGATCCGCAGCTATGAGTCTAAAATTAGCACTCTTCATGCAAACACTTGGTTCGTTAGCTAACTGCCCGTAAATAGCTCGCAGTCGAACCACACAGGCGACCGACGTCGGTCCCTGTCTGCCTAGAGGTGACCGACGTCGGCCGATATATGACCGACGTCGGTTGCTTCCCTTTGCTATCCTGCCGACGTCGGCTGATCAGACCGACCCCAACTTCTCTGCAACTCAGCAACCCTCCTCTCCTGTTTGCATCAGTGAAGCTTTTAGCTCCACAATCCTAACACTTACTTAAGCTAATTAATCCAATTTAAGAGCTTAAGTAAGAATTCCATATATATTTTTGAATATCTCATTATTGAAAATTGATTTTGAATATCTGCATCACCTAGTGACATCATCTATGGGGTGGCATCCATCAAGCCATAAGTGCATAAAATATAAAGATTATGGGTCACCCATGCCTAGGTAATGCCTCCCATGCCTCTTTAATGGTTATTTATCTTGAGGATATTTATGAGTTTAATTCCAAATATTAGGATTATCCATGGCCACACATCTCAATCTTGAGATGGATGGTCATGGTTGATCCGGACCAATCTCAAAAATCTATAAATAGAGAGGCCATGGACATGAATTTTAAGCTTGAATATTGCAAAGTTATAATGTTAAATTGTTTCCACAATCTTTTGCATTTGATCATAGATTTTGCTTGCAAGCTTCATTGATAGGCTAGTTTAGTGATTTGGAATCATGAGCCTAGGTTTTATGGAGTGTTCTTGAGGCATTCGAGGAACTTACCACCATAGTTGACAAAGACAAGGATGCTTGATCAAGGGAGAACATGTTTTTTAGCCACATGGGTATGGTGAATCCATTTGGGAAGGTAATATGGTGTTGTTTTCTTTCATTTGTTTCTTGTTATCCTTTGCAATTCCCATAGGAATAGATAGGCTTGGTTAGTTAGTTATTTATACATGTTTCATTATTTATGGACTAATGCTTGACTAACTTGCTTTGTAATCCTCTCAACAATCCTTACCAAAAAATTATTCCCTATCTTGAAGGTTATTCAAATAGGCTTGGACTCTAGTAAATGGAGACATGGTGCGTGTTTGACTCAAGATGGTATTTATTCAAGATGTGGATTGACTCAAAATTGGATAGAAATCATGAATGTTTTGTAGGATGTTTAGATTATTTGACAATTTGATGTGATTGGAAAACAATTTTTTATTTTTTTATGTTTTTGCAATACAAGTTTTGAATTTTGGTTGAAAAACAAGTTTTTATATTAGGGATAACTAACATAGTTACTAGTTTGAGCATAAAGGGAACAAACAAGACATACAAACAAGATGATTCTATAATTATTTAGGTAGGTGTATAACCAATAAATAGCCCACCAATAATGCTCTGAAGTGCAATAGGCACATCGTGAGTGATTTTAAGGAATGATATTTTCCTGATACTATTTATTGATTATGTTTGAAGTCTCTTAACCTAGGATTTAAAAGATTATCTAAGGGGAACCCTTGATATACCTTTCGATATAGTAAGGTACAAGTCTGTGGAAGAGGAAGATTAAAGGGAACGCTTGAAAGGGCTGAATCCTAATCTTGCTACACCCCATGTCTTGCCATCACCAGAGTGTTACTAGAAAATCAAGCCTTGAGGGAGATGTCTAAACCTGAGGTATTGGTCAAACTCACCTCACACCATTAGGAGGTTAACCAAGCTTAGGCATTAAAGACAATCAATCCTTAATTTATATACCCCGTCGAAACACAAGGTTTGGCCTATTGCATGGTGATGAAATCCATGGTCGATAGATCCCTTATAAAATAAAATAAAATGAGACTACTCGTTTCTAGTTTTCAGGATCATTTTTCAACATAAGGAAAGAACATACACAAAATACATCAGGATACACGAATTATTGCTATGGTTGATTATGATTTTCAAGGTTACTTTACAACACAAGGAAATAACATACACAAGCTAGTAACAACATAAACAAGATTACAATAATAAAATAAATGCAAGCAAAAATCATAATTTTAAAAATAAAATGTTAGTAAGTAAATTTCTTTTGATTTTTTTTGCATCTTTGACTTGCGGTGCTACAGAAAACAATTAGTAGTTTTAAACATCTTTGGTAGGTGATAAAGTTCTAAGTTAGGCAAATCAAAAGATAGAAAAATAACAAAAGAAAATATGTTGAAACTATTTTGCTAAAACTCAAAATAATTTTACTGCTATCTAAAACAATTTCGCTATTGGTAAACATGCTTTCATTGTTAAGTAGAAATAGATTTTGAAAAAGACATAAAATTAGGAAAATAGATTAAAAAAATAAAATTAACACCATGTTTTTGCTGATGCACAGCGTAATTTCACCAAAGTTCAGAGCAATTTTATTGAATTTACGTAACGATTTAGCCAAAGTTTGTAACAATTTCATTAAAGTTGGTGATGATTTCATTGAAGTTTGTAACAAGTTCACTACTCTACCAAAAAAAAGAAACAAAAAATAGGAAGAATGTGAAGAAAAGAAAAACACAAACACCAAAATGATTTCGTTGTTGTGCGGTAAAATTTTGCTATTGTGATTGATGATTTCTCTATTTTACAAAGTTGCATGAAATAGATTTGAATGATTTCATCGATGTTAAAGATGATTTATCCGATTTAGAAGACGTTTTCACCATTTTACAAAAGCATTGTGTGAACCCAACCTGAAAACAAAAAATGTTAGGTAGAACAATTTTGTTGACGTTCGTGATGATTTTGTTGTTTGTTAGGAAAATACAGAATAAAACTTACAAAATAAAGAATGAGAAGGGAGAAGGATTTAGCTGAAGTACATGACGAGTTTGTTGATAATCATAATGAATTTGTTGCTTTATAAAATGACTTCATTGAATCTCAAATGATAGTTGTAGTTGAGTATAATTGATCGAAACTTATCAAATTTCATCTGCAACAACATGTAATTTCTACTAGAACAATGTTATAACTATCAGGCAATCAAAAGGACTTGAAATAAACTCAAAAGTATAATGAGAAAGCATTAAAAAAATATATTGGGAATGGGTCCCAATATGTAAAATTTAGAAAACAAGACAAAAATCAATAATAATTACTAATTCTTATTCTAAACTCAACCTAAAACTTCATATAAAGTTATAAAAAAAGAAAAAAGACAATATACGTTCACCTACCAACTGATGGAGATCTCTTATTTGCTAACTTATATGCTCTCTTATGATTTTTGTATGTGGATTTTCAAAATGAAATCTCTAATGCAAGGGGAATTCAAGAACGTAATGATAAATGATTTTGATCTCAAGAGGATGCACAATGATAATTTGATATCAATTTGATAGCTCAACGATGAATGATCTCAATATGGAAAAATCTTGTCAATTTATAGATTTCTTGGATGAGAAATGGATGGTTAGATTTAATCTAGAATTACTAAATAATTCTTAATTTGAATGGTGGATCTTCAGTCTTCAAGTCAAAATCATTCAATAAGGAAGTTGGAAAGTTATGAGGTTGGTTGAATGTTTGTAAGGAAGTCAAAAGATTCTTGGAATGAGTCAAGGTAGTTGAATGACTCACCAAGTTAGTTGAATGTCTCCACGAGTTGGTAGGATGACTCAACATCTTGGATGAGAGAATTGGGAAAATGGTTGGGTGACTCAACCTCTTGGTTAAGAGAATTGAAGAGGTGATTTGTGACTTGGAATCTTGGATTCTAATTAGTTTTATTTATTTATTTGTGGAATTATGTGTGCATGATTAATTAGAAATGAATTAGTTCATTAATATTGATTAATTAATTAGTTTAATTTGGGGGATTGGGGGCGGGGCTAGGGATCGCAAATGGGATAAGGTGGAGCACAGGGAGGAATGATGTTAGTGGACTTAGGATAAAATCTATATTTTGGGTGGTCGAGTTAGTGAAGAATAATGGTGATTTTATCAATATTTAGCAAAGTTAATTATGACACTAATGTGGCAGATTTTAAGTGTATACAATAGCAATTATTGTTTTACAAAATATATGGTAAAACACATCAAAGTAAGGATTTTATCCAATCTAACTTGGATAAGATTATATCTCATCCTTATATTGGTCCATATAAACTTGGAGCCTCTGAATTTTGTATCCACCAATTCACAATCTACTATAAAGTCTGCAAGATCCTCCTTGGTTTTAGAGAAGTCATGCGAACCTCATTTTTTTTTCCATATGAGACAGTGGAGTGTTGAAGTCCCTTGCAACTATTCATTCAAAATATTTGCATGTGCTTCTAAAATCCTTAAGGTCATTCCATTAACACCTCCTCCCCCTATGAGAGTTTGGGGCTTAAATATTGGATAAAATCCAAACAAAATCATCATTATTGTTGGTAAATAAGATAGCTAAGCAGTGATTATTTTTAAATAAAACTTACCTTCGACAATCTGTGGATCCCATAACATTGTTAGCCCAGCTAAAGTACCCACCGAACTCATTCTTGAGTAGAGGGATTTATTCCAAAGCTTATCATTTATACTGACCAAAATACTTTTCAATGTCTGAATTTATTGAAGAATTATACTAAGATTATGAGTTTTTATAAGATTTTTAACTATTCTATGTTTGTTGGGGTTGTTAAGCCCTCTTATATTCCATGATAAGATCTTCATTTTTGAATTTTGACTGAGCCTTTAGACTCATTTAACTCCAAAGCATTTTGAACTCCATTAGCCACATCTTTAATTATGTCTCTACTACAAACATCTTTGAGATTTGGCCTCCCTCTCTTTGCATCTATGCCCATATCAGTCGTCTTTTGGGCACCCCTTGTTTGTCTATAACCAAACTCCTGGCTTGATGTAGGAGAAATAGTTCTTAGATATTGGGATTGAGATAATGAAAACAGGACCACCTTCTTTATAACCATTAAATCGTCAAAATTTGATTGTGAATTCTTTGAAGACTCCATTGACAATGGGATTTTTAGTTCTTCATCATTTTTTGTTATCCACATTTGGAACCCTAAAAGAAGTGGAGATGGTTTTTTTTGAAATTTTACCTTTTGTGCTTACTTCACCTTCTTCTCAATCTTCATTTCTTAGATTTTCTATGCCTTCTTCATCTCCCTGGCTCTTGAAAAGTTCCCTTGGATGGAGCCATGTCTTCTTTTCATTTCCAATTAAGTCTTATAGGTGGTTCTTCCCTTGGATAGGATTTGATTTGGCTTTATTCTCCTTGATTGGGAAGTTACTTTCTTCTTCATTATGACCATAGGGAAGATTCTTGTTCTCCTTTTCTGTGTAATCATGACTAAGGTCTTCTTTCATGGCATGACATTGATTAAAGGTATTTTTGTTATCCTATTTCCTTCTCCATACTGGTTTTTCTTTCTTATTTTATGGGCAAGCTTTAGACTCATGATCCATTCTTCTACAAGTTTGAAAAACTACATGGACCCTCTCATACTCTGTCTGTTGGAACCAATCTCCAAATTTGGCGATAGCTTAATGGATGAGGGAAGCTCATTATCAAAAGCAATGTTTACACAAAACCTAATGTAGATCAATGTTTTCTTTGATTTAGTGATCGGATCAAAGATTATGAGTTGACCAATGGTTTTAGCAATCCCTATTATCACCTCTTCTTCTAAATATCCCAGTGGAAGACCTAGCAACCTAACCCAGATGGGAATTTGGTTGATGTTTTCCAAATTTGGGTTGAACCCTGGCTTCCATTTTTTATTAAAAGAGACTAGGTTTCCCCAAAAATCACGATCCTCCCAACAGAGTACTTGCACAATCCTCTTTATTACTAAAAGAGAATAAGAAAATAACTTTAAATAACGCATAAATTTCGAAATGGCCTTTTGGCTTTCATTTCCTATTAGCCCTTTCCCTAAAGACATCTATGTTTGGCCGCAATTTTAATTTTTTTCCAATTAGGGCATTCTCCATTCTGAGATGAGATTTATCCACCACTTTGTCAAGCACTTGCAAGAAGAATCCCTCATCTTCCACCATGGGTTCTAGAGTTTGGGGTTCTTCAAAAGATTCCTCTAATCTTTTACCAACCACTCTCTCCACCCACATTCTACAATGTTTCTTAGCAAAGTCTTTAGGTGTGACTTGACTCTCAATAAATTTTTTAGGGCCCTCGCATTTTTTTATTTGATAGGGTAAATGCTTTTGAAACCAGAGCTATGAACTAGAAATCGCTTTTAACTGGAGTTATGAAGCAGTCTGGGGCACAAATCAGGTGCGTTAGATCTCCCATCAAACAAAAAAAATCATCACCAACATTACAAACATCACCAAAGGCCATCACTGGTAAAACAAACAACACCAACAATATCGATGGGATGCAATAGCCATCATAGCCTCTCAATCCGTCAAACAAAACAAAAAACACAAACAACTACCAAAAAATAAAGACTGTCACCCTTCAACAAAACTTCTGCAAGAAATTCTACTCAGAAACAATAACCCAGAAAGAGTATGTTTCAATCTGAAACAAGATCCCCTACAGCGTTTGAGACATTCCTAGTGGGGCTTCTTTTGAAGCAATCCAAAAACAACCTTCTAGTAAAACGTTGGTTTATACAATCGAACGTCGAGGTAATGCATATTTGAAATGGATTTGCCCATTGTAAAACGACTCAAGCTCAGCGCCAAAATTTTTAAAAGACAATTTAAATCCCCTAATCCCTATTGTGAGGTAGATTTGAAACAAGACCACTTCATAGACCAAGAAACTATTTTTGAGGGCCCCAAATGATTCCTTGCTCCCTTCTCATTTCATGTGTGCATCTGAATCGAGATCGCCCAAAGCTCACTTTCTTGCCCTAGTCCAGTTTCAAAAATCAATTCCTCCTCAGTACGCTCCATCACAAATAAAGTGTTCTAGTGAATCTTATAGTTTATGTGAATCTTATAATTTATCAAATGAAATTCTGTAATTTTAAATTTTAATTTATTATTTATATATTTTGATTGTTTACTCCGTCTTTTAATCTGTAGAAAATAATCTATGCGCAGTCTATAATCATAAACGCCCATTTTCGACACTCAGAAAATTATCTTTACTACGATTATAATTACTACGATTATAAGAAGCATTCTATTTTTTTATTTATTGCGCTTTTATTCTAAAAAAAAAATTCCCATGCAAATGAGTTGCATGAACAGGCATTTAAATTTACAGAAAAAAAAAAAAAAACCTTCCATGGGCAATCAAAATTGAAAGCAAAGGTTTTGGAGATAGCTAAAATTATCAGTTCTGTTCTTATATCTAGAGGCATCATAACATGGAAAACGCCATAGAGCTAAAACAGTGCAATTTTCCATGCAATGCAAGATTTGTTCCATTAAATTCAGGCCAAAGCCAATGCCATGAATGCATTCTCTCCTTGAAATCAATCCACTGCTCTTGCAGCAATGAAAAACTGGTTTATCAAATACCCACTTGCTCATTTCATGAACTCAAGCTTTTTAAAATTGGTTACAATAGTCCGGCTTGATTTATGACAATACCCACTGGTTTCAATAGTCCGGCTTGATTTATGATAATACCCACTTGTTCAATTTTTTCCATGGAAATCTTATTTGAAATAGTCGGCTATTGAAATTTGATTAATGGGTTTATTTCCCATGGTCAGCCTTGTCTATGGAGTCCATTTAGATATTGTTATACATGTATTTAACAAACTGGATGTCTGGATTTCAATCAAATTGTTGTACTTTCCGGCATTGATCTTTGAGCCATTGTAGTTAAGCTAAGTGGGTGTTGCAGTTTTGATCAAAATTTGAATCCACGATTTCAAGGCTTTGTATTTAGCTAAGTGGGTGTTGCAGTTTTGATCGAATTTTGCTTCCAAGATTTTAAGGCTTTCTATTTGGCGAAGTGGGTGCTGCAGTTTTCATCAAATTTTGAATCCAAGGTTTCCAGGCTTTGTGTTTAGCGAAGCGGGTGGTGCAGTTTCAAACAATTGTTGCACTTACTACCATTGGCACATAAGTCTGGGAATTGAAGACCGACCTTGTTGTTATTAGAGGACATAGTGAAATGGGAGAACCAGGAAATTCACTGGCATCTGGTTCGGATGGGGTTAAGAGGAGAGTTTCATACTACTATGATTCGGACATAGGGAACTATTATTATGCTAACAAGCATCCCATGAAACCGCATAGAATTAGATTGGCCAATACCCTAATTGTTGCCTATGGGCTGCATAATAAGATGGAAGTTTGCAGACCTTACATGCTGAAGAAGCAAGACCTCTGTCAATTCCATGCAGACGATTATATCGCTTTTCTTGAGTCTGTTACTCCTCATACACAGCATGAAATGCTCATGCAGATGAAGAGATTCAATGTGGGAGAAGATTGCCCTGTATTCGATGGGCTGTTTAATTTCTGTCAGACTTATGCAGGGGGGTCTGTGGCTGGAGCAGTCAAACTCAACAAAAGGGAAGCAGATATTGTCATTAATTGGGCTGGTGGGCTTCATCATGCTAAAAAGTGTATGGCATCAGGATTTTGCTATGTGAATGATATTGTACTGGCAATCCTTGAGCTTCTAAAGCACAACTCTGTAAGTATTGACATGTTTTTAATTAGAATATTTTTTTGTAATTTAACGTTGTGTTGCCGGTTCTTCAGTCATGTAAGTATTGGAATGCCATTTATTAGATTTCACTTTACAATTTAATTTTTTTCTAGAAATTTTTTAAGTCTATGCAATATGTCACATAAACCCTAAGCCCTAAAAGTCTCAAAATTTCAAACCCAACATCCTACCTTTGAAACCTGACTTCCATAATTGCTTTTTGTTTGGGACTCTTTCCCACATAAATCCTAAACCCTGAATTTCTCAAAATTTCAACCCCAACATTCTACCTTTGAAACCTGACTTCCATGATTGCTTTTGTTTGGGGCTCTTCCCATATAAACCCCAAAAGTCGCAAAACTTCAACCTCAACATCCTATTTTAAACCCCAACTTATATGATTGCTTTTGTTTGGGACTCTTTTAATATCTGTCTAAAACCCTAAAACTTTCAAACTGTTAACTCCAAAATCCAATCCTATTTTTAAACCGTGGCTTCTATGATTCTCTGAATTCTTTTGTTGGTCTCTGCAATCATTAAGATTTCATGTCTTATGTGGTATTCTTGGCAATTGAAATGCACACCTTGTTCAGATCTATGGTCATGTCATTTGTTATACTATTATAGTTCTTGTTACAATCTAAGTTGTTTTTGTGTTCCTTCTTGCTCTATTCAATCTTTCAGATAGCCTTACTTCTATGATTCCTTTCTCTTGGATTGCACATGGTTTTGAGATCAATACACATACCGTTTATCAGATATCTTTCGTATTCTTTGATGGTTTATACAACTCTATGCCTTAAATCCTAAACCCCGGTTCCTGATTATAGGCTGTGGTTGTTTGAAGCACTTTTTGTTACGAGTTAAATTGTTTATTGTTACAATTTAAACTATTTCTGGATTCCAATTTGTGCTGTGCATCGTAATTTTTGTGATTGCGAACCTTTTCATTTATTATCCATGAACAAAGACTAGGGTCATAGAAATCTGATCCACACAGTGAATAATTCTGTTTTCACTGCCTCTTGCTGGGTTGATTTTTTTTCCCCTTTCGGAAGACATTTATCTCATGTTACGTTGGAGAACAGTGAATGGCTATATATATATTTTTTATTGAAGGATAAACATCTTGATCTTTTAAGAGTCTTTTGGCATTCATTGGTACTAAGTGCACGAACAATTGACCTTCTTTGACTTACTACCAAGGACTGAGGGGTATCAATTCTGCCAAATTTGCCTAGGACTTGAAGCCAGCGTCATCTCTTTTTGGTATCTCCTGAGATTTGTACCTTGGTGGATGGCCTGACAATATTACCATCATCTGCACCAATTGGACTACAAGCCTTCCTAATATATGGCTATATTAGAAAGTGCAATAATTGTCATGGTGATGTCCATATTGGCCTCTCCTTCTCAACACAAGAAAGTATGGCCAACTTCCCTGTCTGAGCTCCAAATCCTAATGTGAAGACAGTTGGCATCTGTTATAAAGGTCTTTGCAGAATTCTTTATTGGAACACTATTTCATACATTTATTTTGCAAAGTTGTTTCTAGAATTCTTTAAGGTCTATGCAATCCTTTACATAAACGCCAACCCCCCCAAATCTACGTTTTAGACCTCAAATTCCTCCTTGTGGTTGGGATTCCTTATTGGTATATGGAATTAGATAAACTGACTTGTGTGCCTCCTGCATTCCTAGTTGTTGGATTGCATGTGATTGGGACAGATGCATTTACCGTTTAGTAGATTGCTTATTACAATTTAGGTTGTTATTATATTCCTTGTTGGTCTGTGGCTTCCCTGATACCTCATGGTTTGATTGTACATGGTGTTCAGATCTCTATACATACCATTTTACATTGTAAGTTGTTTCTGGTTTTTTGGTTTGCCCATGAAACTCTAAGCCCTAAATATGAAACCCATATGAATTCCTGATTTCTGGTGATTGGACTGCACATGTTGTGGACGTACGATTTATGAGATTTCATTTTATAATTTAAGTTGTTTCTGGATTCCAATTTTTCTTGCACGATTATGAATTTTTGTGGTTACAACCTTCTTCATTTGGTATTCAATATCGGAGACCAGTTTTATTTTTGAAATAGGCTTTACAAAATGAATGATTTGTTTTTCAAATGAAACTATTACACCTATTGGTGGGTTGGATCATTTCCTATTTATTAAGACATTAAACTTATGCTGCATTGGACAACAATATAATAACATCTGAATGTACAGAAATTGGCAAGATGATATCTGCATACTATTCCTCTTTAAAACATAGAAGGGAACGGCCAACATCTCTACATTAGCCTCATCCCAAGACAAAGATAATCAACATCTCCAAAAATGTCCATTTTAGCTGAAACATTATCCATCAAGAGCTGTCGTCAAAAAGATTTGCAAATTTCTTGTCAAAAAGAATGATTTCTTGAAATTCAGTGATGCTCTATATGATTTTTCTATTCTGCGCCCTGCCTGATCATTCCCAAGCCTTACAACATAGCTACCTTCCTACTGAGTGGACCAATTTAGACGAGTGCATATTTCATGAGACCTAGCCCCACAATGGCAATGCTATCTAGAGCTCCAAAAGCCAAGTTTAATCATTTCCTCCTGCCACATTGCATATATACCACTGGCAAGGCTTGACTTATGTAGGCCATACATCCCTATAACCTTCCGATACCTTGATTTTTTGTGAGTCTTCTGCGATCAATTGCGTAGGTTAATTTAGGTCTGACGTTTTGGGTTGCTCTACAGAACTCTTCATCAGGGAAAAGATTGAAGTGAATACTTGAACATTCTTTATTTTCATTTATCATTTTTCATTTTTCATTTTTTATTGAATTTCTTATCCTGAACAATATGTAATTAAAGTGTGTTATAGAAATCTTGTTTAAGGATGAAATATTTGTAAGTGATCAAAGCATATAGAACTTATTGATTTTTTAAGTGGCTACATAGTTCCAACTTCTTCTTTCCACTTGACAGAGAGTGCTTTATATTGATATCGATGTTCATCATGGGGATGGTGTAGAAGAGGCTTTCTACACTACTGACAGAGTTATGACAGTCTCATTTCACAAGTATGGAAACTTTTTTCCAGGCACAGGTCACTTTAGAGATATAGGATATGACAAAGGGAAGTATTATTCATTGAATCTTCCCTTAAATGCTGGAATTGACGATGAGAGCTATATGAGTCTCTTTATACCTATTATTCGCAAGGTAATGGAAGTATATATTCCAGAAGCAGTTGTCTTACAATGTGGAGCAGATTCTCTAGCAGGTGATATGTTAGGCTGCTTTAATTTGTCAAGTAAAGGACATGGAGATTGTGTAAAATTTCTTCGGTCATTCAATGTTCCACTGATGCTTATCGGAGGTGGGGGATACACCATTTGCAATGTTGCACGTTGTTGGTGTTATGAGGTGTGCATTATTTTCAAGTTGTTCAGGTTGTTGAGGGTGCTTACATTGCTTGCCAATTATATTCAACTTTCCTTTGTGAATTGCTAATCTTTGTAAATCATGCCTTCACTTGCTTGATGCAGACTGCTATTGCTGTGGGAATTGAACCCCAAGACAATTTGCCTCCTAATGAGTATAAAGAATATTATGGGCCAGAATATACCCTCTCTATTCCACCTACACTTATGGACAACCAGAACACACCCAGGGACTTGGACTTATTAAGGTACACTAATGATTTGTTTATGTTTTATGTTCTTAGCAAGAAAATCTTTGCTGCTATTTTATGTCTCCAAGTTTTAAGTAGGATATTTCCTTGAGTATGTTGTTCCTGATTATAAGGGAGATTTTTTCTAGTAAACAAAGTTTGGTTTCTTGTAATTGTGGAACATGGTACAGATAACTCTCTAATACAACATTTTGACCAATGTATCTGTTCTTTAGGAATGCTGTGCTGGACCGTTTGCAAAATATGCAGTATGCTCCTAGCGTACAATTTCAGGAAAGTCCGCCAGACACTGAAATGCCCGATGAGGTGACATTCTTTTTGTGTTGTCCTGTTCTAACAAGTTTATTAATTATTCTAGTACTTAAACTCCCAGTTTTTGGGTCATATGTTCCATTGTCATAAGCTGTATTTCTTATTCTTCTTCCTTCAATCATTACTGTTGCAATCAGGTTTCAGATTCTGAAGAAGATTGAAGAAGATTCAGGTTTCAGTGCTAGTGGGAAGAGTTTTACTTGGCATGCAACAAAAGAGTCCCAGTGAAGCTTTTCCATTGATCTAAAGATGTAATTATATTCATTAATTGACTGAATATAAAATCACTTTATTGGCACTGCTTATTGATTGACTGTATATAAAATCACATATGACAGTTTATGTTTAAGGTTCATGTTAATTTTGACAATGTAATCATATTCAGTGCGATCCTTTGTGAGGTCACTCATTATGTATTCTATCATCAGGATTTTAAGTCTTGATCAACCTCAGTGTCATTAATAATATTATCATATCTGGTGCACTCCTTTATAAACTCACTTTGTCAGAGTTTAACTGACATTTACTTTATAGAGTACTCATCCATGTGCAAACTCTCAATACTTCCTATTGTTGAACCTGTGAGAAAAATGAGATAAGATATCGAAGATGGAGAACTTTGTATGCTCTCAGAATTTTTGTTTAAAATAGTTAGTTCTCACAAACTGCTTTAGCATAATGTTCAGTTTCCTCGATGTTCCTAATCCTACAATGCTATATAATACAATTATTTTATAGTTTTTTTTGAAGACCCAACACAATATAGAAATCCAAAGGAACTTTTACTTTTGGGATTCAGAAATCCTCGTGATAAACGCTTTTTAAGGTTTATTCAATCAAACTGTATTATATGGTTTGGTAAGTCCAAAATAAGCATCAAAGTTCTGCATTTTTACACTGTTGATTTAAAAAACTGTAAAAATAATAAATCTCTCTCAAACCACCATAGTGCGTAACCTTGCTCATAAGTTAATATGGTGACTTTAATGTCCCTCCCTAACCTCTTAGCCTGTAAATAAACCTTTTGAGTGAAAATTGCAGTGATGCATATTCCATCCTAGGATTCCTATAGTAATAAAAATAAACTTGGCAAATAATTCCATGGATCGCTTTCCTGTCTTAGAGAACATTCTTAGGTTCTTATGTTGTCCATTTGTACAAACACAACATCTAACACTTGGGTGTAGTCTAATCTTACTCCCAAACACACTATCAATGCTAAAAGGTGCTCATCTAGGGCGCACAGTGGGATATATGAGACAGGAAATAAAACCACCATGCATTGCATCGTTATGCGAAGATAAATTTATGAACCTGAATATCTCATTCTCCATATATTTGTTACACACACAACTATCAATTGACATAGGTTTACACTCCGAAATTTATCTTTTCATTTTGTTAAGTCCAGTTAGTGCTTGGCAACTTGCACTAAAGATTATCATTCATGGGTGAACAAGAAACAATTTCTTAATATCCTTTGAAGTTGGTTTCTAGATTCATCCTTTGAGATGATGATAAGTAATCTTGATCAAATTGACGACGACTCCTTTTTGTTTTGGCATGTGTTTATGCTTTGTTGATGGTGATTTTGAATGCATTGTATTAATTTCCAGCCTTGTTGACTTCTATCAGTGTAGACTGAAACCCCCAAGGTTCTTCGAATGTTGTTTGATGGACAAGTTCCAATGTGTCTTTCCTTAGTTGAACAATTAAATTTAAAATTTAGTTCTCTTGTTGATGGATTGCGAACTCATGGATGGTTTTTCCAATAAGGACAACGTTGCATCCATTACAGGAAAAACATTTCCTAGCTACAAAATACGCCAAAATATAAGACTGCGTTCTTGGATGCTTCCCTCAAAGATATTAATGTGAAATTATAAACCCAAATGGTTTTGTACCCCTCAAAAACAGTCCCTGAATTGATCTTGATTGGTAGTAATAAAATTAGTATTCTTACATTGTTATGCAGTATAATTGGACGACTAATGTAATGAAACAAAAATCTTATGACTGAAAAGGGAAAATCTTTGTCCTTTGTTTCCATGGGCAAAGCACCTGAAGAAAAATTGATAGTTTGTCAACTTATTCTTTGATCATCAACCCATCTGATGGGAGGAACGGAGTAGGACTATAAGCTACTCCAAAATCATAAAAGCTACTTGTAGTTACAGAAGCATGATTGCTTCCTTTTGGTATCCTCAACTGGGGATTGACCTTTCATTTATTTGTGTCATTTTCATTTTTTGTCTCTACTTTGTATGGATTCTCATGGTGATCACTTGACTATATATAACATATTTTGTAATTTTCCATCACTTACATTTTTTTCGGTCATCTAAGCTATGGGAAAGTGATTGCTTTCTTCCCATCCTTTTTTGTCTTTCCATCTTTTCCACTATAGAAGGATTGCCAAGAATCTACAAAACCTATATGCATAAAAGGAGAGGCATACTCTAAATGTACATTAGCAAGATGAGTAACATCATATTGTTCTATAAGATCTTTGGATTTTACAGAGAATCTACATTTGTGTCTCTCCCATGGGGAAATGGTTGAGATCTATTCCAAAATTCAATACTATTTGCCCTACATCTTATTCTCTTTGTGACTACTACAGATCCATTTTAACATTGGATTTTATATGTGCTGAATCAAAATGACTAAAGTTACCAATCCCTATGTTCAACTCTAGTCTTTTGGATACCTTTGGGAGAGCAGTCGGTAGCCATTGTCAATCGGTTGCATAATGTAACTGTTCGGCAGCCATTGTCTGCTGGCTACATGACCCAACTAGTCGGTTGTATGGAAAAACAAAAAAATGGATTAATCCTATGCAGTTCACCTCTCCTCCCATTGGATTTGCCATCACCCCTACAAATTCGCCATGACTATGAAACATATATCTATAGATTCACCAATGAAATCCAAGGGGATTTTTGATAAGGACTCTTAAATTTTACCCTATAATAGGTGGTTGATTCAGCATTAGGTGGCCGATCTAGTGGAATTTCAAAGTGACTAACAGCGTTTAGGGTCGTTGATTCAATTAAAGGATGTAAGGTGATTGACGATGTTTGCCCTAGCCAATGTAGTTTAACGAAGAGGTGGTCAATCTAGTTTATGTGGTGGCCAATGTAGTTTTATAGAAAATCGGCCAATGTCATAGGCCATGGCCAATCGTGTACAAAAATTGTCTGACATAGTAGAAAAAAGTAGTCGATCTAGTAGGATATGCAAAATTGGGTCATTGACTTAGTATAGAAATTGGTTGACATAGTTTGGAAAAGTAAGGAAAATGCAAAAGAGGTTGATGAAGTAGTTAATTTTGTTAATTACTTATTTTTTTTGGGATTTCTAGAGTATATTTGGTTATTATTTGGGATGCAAATCTGATCAGCGCTTTGTTGTTTGATATTTTGCACAGACGATGGAGACTTTGGAGATTAGTGGATGCAGTTTGGATACTAGATTTGCTTGAGAGGTTATCTGCAATGCGAGCTTAGTTTACCACCCTAGGTTTGGTGAGATTAGGGAGATGCGATGGATTCTGCTTAGTGTGGAGTTAGTCACCATGTTCTTAGGAACATGGGAGTGACTAACTAACATTTTTAGGTGGGTGATGGATGGGCATACCATTGAGCTGGGTATCACCCTTGAGGATGTCCATGCTTTATTGGGACTCCTAGTTGTGGGTTTGTCTGTGTCATGTGATACACTGGATACAAATACAGAGAGGCAAGCACTAGCCTTATGGGCTACTAACTCTGAGAGATATATGTAGGCTGGTGTACAAGTGTGCCTATTTGATGTATATGTGTCGACCATTCTATTGACCATTTTTTGCCCAACAGGCCAAAAATCGGTCACCTTCTTCCCTTGCTATTCTCGGCCAATTCTTTTTTTATTTTGCATGAATTTGGTGATTTCTACAAACTTTGCAGAGCTTGGTTTTCTACGGACTCTGCAGGTTTTCTTTCAGCAATTGAAGAACCAGGCAAAAGGGGCAAGATTTTACAAAGCTTCTTTGGATTTTCGTCTGAAGAAATTCACAAGGTTGGCACCTTTGAATCATTGAACCATCGCTTCATTTCAAGCTTTGGTTCAATCGACAGTTCAATCGCTTCGGTTCAACGCTTTGGTTCAACTGTTTCGATTCAAGCAGCATTCAGTTCAAAGCAAACGGTTCAATTGGCTCGGCGCGCAGCCTTGAACCATTGAGCCGTTGAACCAAATTTTGGTTCAATGGCTTGGTTCAAGGGTGTGCCCTATAGTCGGAGGGCAGTTCAAGATCCAAAAAAAAAGCCCTTGCGGAGGGCAGCCAAAGGGCCCGAAGCAAAAAAGCCGCAAAAAAAAAAGGCCCGATGAACTTTGCCAATGACGGTGACGGGCCCGAGAGCGTCAAATTTTACACCAGGGAAGCCAAAGCACGAAAAGCACCAAGTGGCAACCGCAGAGGATTTCGACATGCTTTTTTAGGAGCAGGGAAACGTGCCACGTGTCCTCTGCAGGGCTCAGCGGAAGCCAACAGGTGGCAACATCTGTGGGTTTCTCCTGTTGGCTTCAAAGAACACTGTGGTGGGCCCGAATGAGTTGCTAGGAGCTAAGTGGAGCGTGCCAAGTGTCAGCATCTGCTAAGAACCAGAAAAGGGCCCGAAAGTTTCTCTAAGGCAGCTAAAGGCCATGCAGAAGCGACCACGTGTCAACTTCCACCTGACTCTCAAAAGGCCCTCTAATGTAAGCGGATGTTGCCACGTCCCATTATCAGCTCAGCAGAAGACGCCACGTGTCAATGCCCATGTTTCAAAGTGTCTTCTAAGTGCCCAAGCGGACTACGACACGTGTCAAGGACGGATGCGCTCTCAGTGAAAAGGGGCAAAGTAGGAAGCCGAAGGAGAGTCCAAGGGTGACAGGTGCGCGAACGTCAAATTTAAGCCAATAAAAAAGCCGTTGGTTTTAAATGCCTAAGCACCAACCATGGAATGAGCCCAAAGAATGCAATGACCCGCCAGAAGATCGCTCCTGAGGGCTAAAGAAGCAAAAAAGGACAAAGAGCCCAGAGAACAAAGAGTAGGCGGACGGTGTGGCTCATAAATTCAAATCATAACAGCAGAATGGCCATCACGCAGAAGCAGACGAAGCGATCCAAGTGACACAAGAAGGTGTCAAGAAGTTATTACAGTGGTTGACACAATGCCTACCATGCGGTCATCAAAGAGGCACAACAATGGTCGACGTGACTGTTTTCTTCAATATGCACTGCAGAGCAGGAAAACAACACGGCTCATAAATTCAAACCTGATAGCAGAATGGCCATCACGCAGAAGTAGACGAAGCAATCCAAGTGATGCAGGAAGGTGTCGATTCAAGAAGTTATTTCAGTGGTTAACACAGTGCTTACCATGGGTTACTTGTAAAAAGGGTGCCAAAAGGCCCCTTTTCTTCCTCTATATATTGGAGACTTGTCTTTGAGAAATCATTTTTCACATTTGTAAGGCGTAACCCTGGCAAATTTTCACCTGAATCAATAAATGCATTTTTACCTCTGTCTTGGTTAGATATCTTTGTGTATGTTTGAGTGTTAGTTTGTGTTTAGTCATTGCTTCTTGATGCTTCCATAGGTTCAACACCAACATACCTGGTGTCTATAGAGTGTCATTTCTGCAGCTGACAAAGAGAGCTATATTTGAAAGTGCAGAAACAGGAGAAATTACTATACAGTGTGCCTTTCCACAACACCTTTGGTGAATCTCTGTTTTCTATATTTTTCATTAAAAGCCTCCCTGCCAAGTTTCTTGCAGCCTGGTCTTTCTGCCAGTTTGAAATGTATGTATTTGTTTGTCTAATTTTAAGTGTGAGTGTGAGAAGGTCGGATCATTTTTGGTGCATCACCTCATTTAGAGTAGTTTGTTTTCCTGCAATCTTTCTCCCTTTTCACCCCCCATTATGTGTGTGTGTGTGTGTGTGTGTGTGTGTGTGTGTGTGTGTGTGTGTGTGAGCACTTACTGAAACAAATCAGATGCATCAAAGGGAGCTAGCCCTTATCTAGAGACTTTCCCCTCCAGCTTCGCCAGTCCCATAGGCGAGAAGGGAGTTTCCATTGTTGCATGTGGAAGGCAGGAGTTCAACCTCCTTGCCCCAGGTGCAATCCACTGCATCAACAGTTTTTGGCACGTCCGGTGGGACCTAGTCTTACACTCAGTAAGGTTTCAGGATTGATGCTGGTCTTGTTACAGCAAATCAAATATTTTCAGCATCTAGTGACTCCACTGGTAAGAGTTTCAATTTTTCAATCAAAGACCAGTTTTAACTTCTTATGCCTAAGGCCACCACACGGTCCGCTTCTAAGGGTGTTCCATTCGATTTTGTTGAGTTGCCTTTGAACTTAGCAAAAAGATTGAGGTTTGAGAAGACCCGTCCTTATTCAACAAATCACCCTCCCAGACTTGTTGTAAGGGACGCATATGCAGCAGAGCCGCAGTTACATCCCATCCCAGCTATGGCATTGCCCTTTGTGGCTTTCTGTGGTCAGAGCCCCTTGAATCTCCCACGTTATGACCCAATCCCAAGAGCAGCCCTCAAAAATGTGCCTTCTTTCGATGGAGAGGGGCCCATTACAGTCGTTGAGCACATTAGGAATATTGCTAACCTCTACAATATTCACAATGTCACAGAAGAAAATATCGCAATCAGATTGCTGGCATTGTCTCTCAAGGGCAAAGCTCTTGACTGGTACGGGACTTTGCCTATAAATTCAATCCATTCTTGGAATGAATTGGATACTCAGTTGACAGACCGTTTTGGGGAAAAGAGCGACGACCTCTCGCTTGCTGAGCAGCTGACGACCATGAAGAGAGCCCCACATGAATATATGCAGGATTTCAACACGCAGTTTTAGAAGACATGGGATAGAATCCCCGTTTTGGTAAAATCGACCGCTAGTTATGCTTTCCTATATTATTTAAGAGCATTCAACAATGATATTGTTGTTATGATACAATCCATGGGAGGGCCTGTGCTGCCTGCTGCATATGACATAGCCATAGCAACTGAAAATTGTTTAGTACATGCTGGAAAAATAGCCCCTAGACCCCACATGCCACTTTTCCCAAAAATGCTACCTCCAATTCAGGCCGTTGCTCTCACATTAGCTCCTCTGCCTAGCATAGAGAAACCAACTGTTGCTCCATCCAATGAGCTTCATAAGGTTAAGACTTTGATGCAGAGTATGTCAAATGAACTTGTAGCTCTTAAAAGGTAGCAAGCTCAAAGCAACAGACCAAACCAAGGATACCAGCAGTATGGTCAAGCTCTAGGACCCCCTTTTTAAAAGTACAATCAAGGATAGGGTCAGCTTACTCAAACCAGACCTTTCTAAGGCTACAACCCAAGCCCCCTTTCATCATCTAAGGTCATGGTGCCCGTTCAGAACAATATGGTGTAGGAACAACCAAGTTGTTCAACCACGAGATATGGTCATGAGCAAGTTGTTTATACAAATGAGATGATGGATTGTTACCCAAATGTGCTAGACAATCAAGCAGCCGCTCGTTCCTAGGTCTTCGAGGCTCCAATGCAACTCAGCACAAGCAGCAATCAGAGTCAGCCTGACTCTACTCTTATGAACCACCTAGAAGGTGAGTCCTATGCAATCAATTATTTGGGTGTTGCAGACAATCAGGGTGACTGTGTTGCAGCTAACACAAGATCCAAAGGGAGAGCTATGTGTAGAGAAAATTCTTACTCTACGTTGCATTCAAATTTTCAATCATGCACTGTAGTTTGTTCCTGCATACCTTGGTCGTGGCGACAGAGTTTTGAGGCAGAGAGAGGGTTTCTTTTCCGTCCAAGAATCAAAGTGCAGTGGAAAGCGCCAAGTGGCAGTCGCGGAAGGCTCTAAACTATTTTTTCAAAAGAAAGTGGAAGTCACCATGTGTCGGCATCTAAAAGACAGTTGGTTCAACGCCAGAGTTCAATGCCTTGGTTCAACATTTTTGGTTTAATACCTCGATTAACGTGTAAATGGCACACAGTGTTGAACCGTTGAACCATTGAACCATTTTGGTTCATCGAGCAGTTCAAGGGAGTGTCCCAAAAACCAAAGGGGTCAAGTACCTTTCCAAAAGGCAGAAAGACGTCGTTTCATTTTGTTTAAGTGCCGAAAAGCAGCGAAGGTCGCCAAGTGTCACTTTTCGAGCCCCTTTTACTCCATTCCCGAAAGAAGCAGAAGACGCCACATACCCCTAGTAGGAGAAGCGGAAGATGCCACGTATCTTCCCAAGAACAGTGGAGGCTGCCACGTGTCAACTTTCGAGAGATCTTCAAGCTTCATTGCCAAAGAAAATTGTGGTGGGTCTCGGGTGTTATTTCAAAGGGCTGTAGACGTTGTCAAGTGTCACCATCCATAGGAGCCTAATATGTGCCTCGAATAATTCTACAACATAGCTAAAGAGAAGTGAAAAACGTCGTGTGTCTTTGATAAATCAGGCAGAAAGTGCCAAGTGGCGTTCTCCGGTGCCTTCTAAGTAATAAGAAAAAATTTAGGAAATTGACTAAGTGTCATCTTCCATTTCAATAGAACAGAGTGTTCCGTGTATCTGTTGCCGCAAAGCGAGATGGAGGGAAACTTGGTGGGAGTTATTTCTGGTAGATGGAATAGTTCGCTAGGTAGATTTTTGGGGGCCTGCAAACATTAAAAGGGTCGTCTATTTGTCCCCTATAAGCAGAGGTAGAATGGACAATTAAGCGGCTAAGCAGATGATGGAATGAGAAATTCAGGCGCAGAAGGAGGTACTAGACATATATCGCCATGCCGCAGTTAGGGCAGTTCCTGATAAGATCATGATACATCCAAGGCATTGAAAGTGCCGTCTTTTTGTTCTCTGTGAGTTAAGGGCGAAGTAGAATTGTGTGGGAAGGGGGATGATGGAAAGAGACATCTGAGGCTATAAGAGAAGAGAGAAGATAGGAAAAAAAGGGGGGACTTTCTATAGTTTTAGACTTTCTAGAGTTTTTTGACTAAGAAATATCATTTGCTTTTGTCTCATTTTCTTGAGTTGTAAAGTTGATGTGACTGTGCATGTTCTTGTGCCTTTTATGTGGCTGAATGAATTAAGGAGATTGAACTCTATGCCTTTGTTGATATTATCTGTGTCATTTACAAAAGTAGTCTGTACCGTAGATTTTCTAGAGTTGTGATTAGGAATGTCATTTGCTTTTGTCTCATTTTCTTGAGTCGAAAGTTCTACATAATTGTATGTGTTTCTACACCTCTTATGTGATTGAAAGATTTTTATAAGAAGATTGAACCCTATGCCTTTGTTGACATTTTCTGTATCTCAGCAAAAGAATTCCCTGTTGTGAGCTTCTGTTTCTATTATTTCAATCTTTTACATTGATCATGCACTTGTCTACTCTTAAATGTAATTGAATCCTATATATAGTCTCACTGTGATCAAGTTAGGATCAAGATTACACTCAGGCGTTTCGCCATAGTTAGGTTTCAATTCTTGCATTTGCATTTATGTTTAATTTCCTATCCCTTTTCCCCCAACACTTGATAAAATAGAAGAGACCAGCTTCTCTAAAATCTAGAGGTTGTTTCAAGTCGCAATATCCCACAGCTTGAAACTTCTCATTGTTGTTGATTAAAATCAAGCAAAATTTTAACCATCAACAGTTTTTGGCATGCCCGATGGGACCAGTCTTGAAGTTTCTTTCAAGACCGTATGAACTAGAGAGCTACGAGGAGTCAGAGCTGTGGACCAGTCACCAAATCGCAATCTGCTACAAATCCAGATATTTTTTTGCCACCTCTGGTAACAAGTCCAAGGAGAAGAGCTAACCAGTTTGTACCAATACTAAATATGGGAACCCCTGTACCCCCAAAAAATTATGCAAGTTGGAACACTAGTAGTCCCCTTATCCTCCCAACACCACTAGCTGTTTGGAATCCTATCCCAGTAAATGCTCTAAAAGCTCTACCCAAATTCAGTGGGCAAGACTCGAAAACACCTGCGAAACATCTTCAAAATGTATCAGATGTTTGTGCCATACATGTTGTCACACAGCAAAATGTGGCCATAAGGTTATTAGCAGCTTCATTCAAAGAGAAGGCTTTAGAATGGTATCGGTCTTTGACCCCAAATACCATATCTATATGGGACTAGCTTGGAGATCTATTTTTTGAAAGATTTGCAGAGAAGGGTGATAAGTCTTCTTTGTTACAGTAGTTAATCACCATTCAAAGGGGACCTCAAGAGGACATGACTAACTTCAACACCAGATTCTAGAAAACTTGAGACAGAATCCCTGTTGCAGCTAAGCCATCGCCTGGTATGGCCATAGTGTTTTATCTCAAGGCTTTGAATTCAGATATATCTGTTATGATTCAGTCACTAGGAGGACACACTTTCCCAGGGGCCTATGAATATGCGATTAGAGCTGAGAATCATTTAATAGATGTTGGAAAGTTACCTCCAAGGCCTCCCATGCCTATGTTCTCAGAAATTTCTTTGCCCTTATCTCAAGAAATTATTAAAGCTATAAGCCCACCAGTGTCTATGTACACTTACCCTCAATCATCCATGAAAGAATTTGTCCCTGCTCAGTCATCTGAGATGGATGATATCAAGAATATCCTAAGGACGTTCTCCAATGAGCTGATTAATATAAAGAGGCAACAGAATACTTTTCCTAAGCCTCCTTATCAAGACTATCAAGGAAACAGGTTTTCGTCCCAATCAAACCAATATCAAGGTATTCCAAAACAAACTAACCATCAGCCAGCGAATCAATTAGTTGCAGTTCTCACACCCTCACAGACCATTTCTCCCAACTCAAATAGGGAGATAGTTCCAGGTCAGAATAATTATGTGGATGATACTAATGCCTAGTGTTTTTCTTGCAATAATACTCATACACCTAGAGATTGTCCTAGGGGTAATCTACAACAAAGGGTGGTTGAGTAAAAAAGAATGGATGGTCAGTTTGCCAGTACCAGTGACAATCAAACCTACCAGTCTCCCGATATGCATAATTCAGTTCTAGTGGCTCAGATGCAAGGAATGTCCTTGCAACAAGAGGAAGAAATAGCCCCAGAACATGCTTTGTTCTCATGGGTTGAAGATGAAGAAGCAGTTTTCTTGAACGAAGCATCTACCTCCCAAAGGCCAATGGTGCAATCTGATTACTACACCAAATCAAAGAGGAGAATGGTGGAACAGCCTAAGATTGTAAGTGGTCAAGTCTAGAATAATCTTTCATCTCAAGGGCAAAGAAATGATGTTGTCAGACAAGAAGTGCCTCAGCCGGTGCAAGATCAAGGGACTCCTACCCAAATTCAAAAAAAATGAGATATTTTTATGTCCAAAAAACTCAGTCTTTGGGACCGATCAATGTAGTGGATCAATTGAAGAAGACTCCAGCACAAGTGTCAATCTGGGATATTTTGGCTATTCCTGAACAGAAGACACTACTACAAGAAGCTCTACAAGGGCAAGCAGTGCCTAAAGGTGTTGTTACCAAAGAAGGACATGCTAAAAAAAAAAGCTCAAAGATACAGTTCCTCATCAGACAATAGCGTTGGTGAACAATGCAACACAAGTAAATCCAAGCTAGAGCCTTTCTATTTGACTCTAATAGTTGGAAAGAAACTCTTGCATAATGCATTGATAGATTCAGGAGCTAGTACAACTGTGATGCCCAAGCAAATGGCTGATGCTTTGAAAATAAAATATGAACCCCTTGCAAGAGGAGTTATGCAGCTAGATGGCAGAACAATACAAAACATAGGGAGAATTAAACAACTCACATTGCAATTATACACATGTCCCAATATAATTGTCAACCAAGATATAGTTGTCATAGATATACCTCATGTTTTTTGTTTATGTTTATCCAGAGACTTTACAACAAAAATAAGAGGATATATGTCTCTTGACTGGTATCACCTCATCTTGAGAACCAGATATGGTTCGAAGATGAAAAGTCTATCTGAACCACTATCAAAGGATCATATCACCAACGAACCAACAACAAGATTAGAAGCTAAATCATGCTATGTTAAATAAAGAAGAAAGGATTTTTGTTGAAGAGCTAGGCGACTAGAGTGAGCATGATCAAGAAGAAGAAAATACCCAGTTGTTGGCTATGATGCATAGCGACCCGTAGAGGAACTATGACTCTACTGGTTTGGGCACATACGTCATTTTTTACGAGGACCAGGCAATCCCAAATGTTATAAGGGAAGAGGCACCTACTGCTCAAGATTCAGAGATCTGGACTTTGAATTTTGATGGAGCTAGAAGTAAACATGGCACTGGGGCAGGAATTTGTCTTACTACTCCAAATGGTGAAAATTTTAAGGGCTATCCGGTTCCAATTTGCTTGCATTAATAATGATGCTGAGTATGAATCTCTAGTACATGGGCTCCTGTTAGCTAAGAAAAAGGGAATAAAGAACCTAAAAGTAAAAAGAGATTCAAAATTAGTAGTAAAGCAAATTAGAGAAAAGGCAACAGCCAAAAATGTGAGAATGAGATTTTACAGGCATAGGATTTGGTCTCTGATAGAAGATTTTGAAGCTTTCAATATTGAGATAATCCCTAGAAGTCAAAACTCTTAGGCTGATATGATGGCCCAGATTGGCTCACAATTTAACCCAGCAACTGGCCTATTGGTTAACAATGAGTCAGTAAAAGTTAGAGTGAGGCTAGCCATTCCAGACAATGATGAGAATTGGCAAGTATTTGAAAATGATGCTCAGGTAGTCTCTTTCTTACAACAATCAGAAGAGTTTGCTGATCAGTGGCAAACTAAAATTAAAGAGGCATATGGTGATTAGATTATACAATTGAGGACTAATAAGCTCCCCAAGGGATTGATCACTTTAGAAAACTTGTTTGACGTAGAGAATATAAGCTTGGAAAAGAATAGGTTCCAGGTAGATAAAGCAGACTATTCTAAAGTTAGAGGTGAGTGACGGGAAAAGGCTAAAAGTTGAGAATTTTGCAACTCAAAAAGAGAAGGAAAGACTAATTGAATTGTGCCAGAGATATGACAGAGTCATAGCTTGGAGCTATGAAGACCTTCATGGATACAATAGAGACATTATCCAGCACACGATAGAATTGACTGAAGGGTCTAAACCCATCAGACAGAAACAGAGGCCAATAAATCCAAGGATTGAGCCTCTAATGGTAGATGAGTTGCAAAAACTTTTAGATTTCAAAATAATATTTTCAATCAAGCACTCAACTTGGGTGTCAAATCTAGTGCCAGTTAGGAAAAAGAATGCAGATGTAAGACTATGTGTAGATTTCAGAGATCTAAATAGAGCATCTCTAAAAGACCACTATCCCTTACGCTCCATGGAACAAATTCTACAAATTGTGGCTGGATCAAAGAGGTTTTTTTACTAGATGGTTTCTCTAGATACAATCAGATTTGGTTGGCTGATGAAGATCAGTACAAAACTGCTTTTACTACCAAATGGGGAACATTTGCATGCGCTAAGATGCCATTTGGCTTATCAAATGCAGGAGCCACCTTTCAAAGAGCTATGGATGTAGCCTTTGGTGAGCTTATAAATAAGATCATCCTGGTCTATCTGGACGACCTCACTATTTTTTCAAAAAATACTGATAATCATTTTGATCATTTAGAATCTGTCTTAAAAAAATGTCAGGATTTTGAGATATCATTGAATCTCAAGAAATGCATATTTGTTGTACCTCAGGGCAAATTGTTGGGACATGTAGTATCTAAAGAAGGAGTTTATATAGATCCCAAGAGAATCGCAACTATAATGAACCTACCTCTTCCAGTAAATAAAAAGGCAGTTTAGTCTTTTTTAGGGAAGATCAATTTTGTCAGTAAATTCATATCTGATTTTGCAGGCTTGGTAAGACCAATGACACTCGTGCTAAAGAAAGACCTGGTCTTCAAATGGACTATAGAAGGAAGGCAAGCCTTTGAAGAGGTCAAGAAGGCTATCTCAGCAGCCCCAATGCTTAAAACCCAGATTTTTCCAAGCCCTTCGTAATGTATGTCTATGGAGGAGAGTCAAGTATTGCTGTTGTCTTGACTCAAAAAAATAACAGGCTGGAGGGGGAACACCCAATAGCCTTTTTCTCAAGAACTCTCAGGGATTATGAGACCAGGTACAATTTTGTGGAAAGACAAGCCTATGCCTTGGTAAAAGCCCTCAAGAAATTCAAGCATCTGATATCAGAGAACAAAATTTTGATATTTGTAGCTCACCCAAGTGTCAGGGAATACATCATGAAGGGGGAAATTACTGAAAAAAGAGCCAATTGGATCACTAAGATCCTTGACTATGATGTAGAGTTCAGACCCACCAAGCTAGTTAGAGGTAAGGGTCTGTGCCAATATATAACCCAAGAGCTTGAAAAGATATTACCTGAGGAAGCAGATTTAGAAGGAGAGATGGAGACCATGCTAAAAATACAAGAGGTTGATCAGGAATCTTGGGTCACAAGCAGGGTTCAATTTATGAAAAATGGGATTTATCCAAGAGAACTCCCTCAAAATAAGAGGAGATATTATAGGATACAGGGAGTTCATTTTGTTTTAATTAAACAAGTCATTTTCAAAAAAAATTATGATATAAAATTGTTAAGATGTGTAGAACAGGCTGAAGCTAAGAGAATACTACACGAAATGCATCATGGAATATCAGGGGGGCATTTTTCTGCAAAGACCACAACGATAAAGATAAGTGAGGCAGAATATTTATGGCCTACTTTATTTGCAGATTGTTATCAGCTGGTTAGAAAATGTCAACCCTGCCAGTCTTATATGGGGATGAGGAGGAACGCAACCATGCCCCTTAGTCCTATAATTATGGATGAACCTTTTGCTCAATGGGGTCTTGACTTCATTGGAATGATAAATCTAGTGTCCAATATACGTCACAAATAGATATTAATTGCTACAGACTATTTCACCAGATGGACCGAGTTAGTCCCACCTAAGGAAGCAACAGAGAATGTGATCCTAGATTTTCTAGGGGGTATCACTACTCGCTTTGGGGCTCCTCGCACCATCATTTCAAATAATGCTAAAGCATTTTTGGGGTCTAAAGTATCCGAATTTGCCTTGAAACATGGAATATATCTGAAAACTTCATCTAACTATTACCCTCAAGGTAATGGTCTGGCAGAATCAACCAACAAGAACCTGATAAGACTCATCAAAAGAGTAGGGCTTGATCGTCACAAAGAGTGGCATAAAGTGCTTAATCTAGCACTATGGGCTGATAGAATCACGCATAAACAGGTGATCAAAATGTCTCCATATGAATTGGTATATGAAAAGTCTGTTGTGATTATCCTAAGCTTGGAAATACCTACTCTCCATCTGATCAAACAAATTGAAATTAAAAAAAATGGCCCCATGCAGGTCAGACTTGCAGAACTTTTGGAAGTTCAGGAAAAGATGGATATAGCCCATGATTCATTGATTAAGCATCAGAGAATGGTTAAGGACTATTTTGATAAAAGAACTTCGAATCCTAATTTTGAAGTAGGCTCAATTATTTTGAAATGGGATGCAAGGGCTGCCAAGCTGGGTCAGCATTCCATATTCGAAGCGTTATGGACTGGCCCGTATAAAATTCGCACGTGCAAGCAGAAGAATTCGTTCGAGCTAGAGTCGATGGAAGGAGAACCTGAAGAGATTCTTGTAAATAGAATCTATTTGAAGCATTTCAATTGACTTGGGTCTCTAATGTATTATAGTTAAATAATTTCTCTTTCTCGCATTGTTTTTTCATTGTTTTCCTACTTTTCTTTTAAATAAGTGTTTTAAACACATGTCAACAGCTCTTTTGAAGCCGTAATTTTTGCAATTTTGATCTAGCAGAAGGCAGAGTTTTCTTTTTGAGCAGGCTCAAAAGTCCTGGGGGTCGCCAGTAACTGTAGAGAAAATTCTTACTCTACGTTGCATTCAAATGTTCAGACGCACACTGCAGTTTGTTCTTGTATACCTTGATCGTGGCGGCAGAGTTTAGGGGCAGAAAACGGGTTTCTTTTCCATCCAAGAATCAAAGTGCAGTGGAAAGCGCCAAGTGGTAGTCGCGAAGGCTCTAAACTACTTTTTCAGAAGAAAACGGAAGTCACCACGTGTCAGCGTCCAAAAGACAGTTGGTTCAACGCCAAGGTTCAATACCTTGGTTCAACATTTTTGGTTCAATACCTCGATTAACGTGTAAATGGTGTATAGTGTTGAACTGTTGAAACATTGAACCATTTTGGTTCATAGGGCAGTTCAAGGGAGTGTCCCAAAAATCAAAGGGATCAATTACCTTTTCGAAAGGCAGAAATGTGTCGTTTCATTTTGTTTAAGTGCCAAAAAGCAGCGGAGGTTGCCAAGTGTCACTTTTCGAGCCCCTTTCTACTCCATTCTTGAAAGAAGTGGAAGACGCCACATACCCCTAGTAGGAGAAGCAGAAGATGCCACGTATCTTCCCAAGAACAGTGGAGGCCACCATGTGTCAACTTTCGAGAGATCATCTTCAAGCTTCATTGCCAAATAAAATTGTGGTGGGTCTCGGGTGTTATTTCAAAGGGATGCGAAAGCTGCCAACTGTCACCATCCATAGGAGCCTAATATATGCCCTGAATAATTCTACAGCATAGATAAAGAGAAGCAAAAAATGTCGCATGTCTTCGCTAAATCGATTGGAAAGCGCCAAGTGTTGTTCTCCGGTGCCTTCTAAGTAATAAGAAGAATTTCAAGAAATTGACTAAGTGTCCTCTTCTGTTTCAATAGAATAGAGTGTTCTATGTATCAGTTGTCGCAAAGCGAGATGGAGGGAAACTCGGTGGGAGTTATTTCTGGTAGATGGAACAGTTCACCGAGTAGATTTTTAGGGGCCTGCAAACATTAAAAGGGCCGTTTGTTTGTCCCCTATAAGCGGAGGTAGAATGGACAATTAAGCAGCTAAGCAGATGATGGAACGAGAAATTTAGGCACGAAAGGAGTTACTAGACATGAATCGACATGCCGCAGTCAGGGCAGTTCCTGATAAGATCAGGATACATCTAAGACATTGAAAGCGCTGTCTGTTTGTCCCTTGTGAGTTAAGGGCGGAGTAGAATTACGTGGGAAGGGGGATGATGGAAAGTGACATTCAAAGCTATAAAAAAAGAGGGAATATAGGAAACAAAAGGGGCACTTTCTATAGTTTTAGACTTTCTAGATTTTTTTGACTAGGAAATATCATTTGCTTTTGTCTCATTTTTTTGAGTTGTAAAGTTGATGTGACTGTGCATGTTTATGTGCCTTTTATGTCGCTGAATGAATTAAAGAGATTGAACTCTATGCCTTTGTTGATATTATCTGTGTCATTTACAAAAGTATTTTGTACTGTAGATTTTCTAGAGTTGTGATTAGGAATGTCATTTGCTTTTGTCTCATTTTTTTGAATCAAAAGTTCTACATAACTGTACATGTTTCTACGCCTCTTATGTGATTGAAATATTCTTATAAGAAGATTGAACCCTATGCCTTTGTTGACATTTTTTATATCTCAGCAAAAGAATTCCCTGTTGTGAGCCTCTGTTTCTATTATTTCAATATTTTACATTGATCATGCACTTGTCTGCTCTTAAATGTAATTGAATTCTATATATAGTCTCACTATGCTCAAGTTAGGATCAGGATTACACTCAGGCGCATCGCCATAGTTAGGTTTCAATTCCTGCATTTGCATTTTTCTTTAATTTCCTATCCCTTTTCTCCCAACACTTGATAAAATAGAAGAGACCAGCGTCTCTAAAATTTGGAGGTTGTTTCGAGCCGCAATATCCCATAGCTTGAAACTTCTCATTGTTGTTGATTAGAATCAAGCACAATTTTAATTATCAACGCTATGGAAGAAATTCAAGTAGCTGTTCAAATGTCCACACCATCTCTTCCACCACTGGTAAACCAAAAATTCCCAAATTTTAGGCTGCCAGTCGTACATTCAGCTCCCCGGCCTACGCCTCAAAAGGCTGCAAGCAACCCCAAAGAAAATATGGAAGGGATCAATCCTTAGATCAACATGGTGGATCAGGTGAAGAAGCTACACATAAATATTTCCTTGTGGGATCCATTATCGATACTGGGTGTGTCAGAAGAAGGAGACGTTAGAAGCTTTCCCTTTGATCTAGGAGGGAATCAAAAATACCTGATTAGTTGTATATAGTAGGTTGCTTTCAGTTTTTTTTCCCTATTTTTCCCTAAGTGTTGTTCGCACAAGTAGTTTTCTTAGCTTTGTGTGTGTTTTCATTTCCTTTGAGGTAAATCTGTGTGATTGGTTCTAGATTTATCAGAGCTATTACTGATCTTCAAGTTACAGTCTGACCCCATGCCCAATGGATTTTTAAGGCAACTGGCTTCTAAGCATAGCAGGCATGCTTCCCCTGAGAGTCGCCAATTTGATGGCCATTTTTTGCCCAACAGGCCAAAAATCGGTCACCTTCTTCCCTTGCTATTATGGGCCAATTTTTTTTTTTGCATGAATCTGGTGATTTCTACGAACTCTGCAGGTCTATTTCTACGGACTCTGTAGAGCTTGGTTTTCTACGGACTCTGTAGAGCTTGGTTTTCTACGGACTCTATAGGTTTTCTTTCGGCAGTTGAAGAACTAGGAAAAAGGGGCAAGATTTTACAAAGCTTCTTCAGATTTTTGTCTGAAGAAATTCACAAGGAAGGTTGGCATCTTCGAACCATTGAACCATCGCTTCATTTCAATCTTTGGTTCAATCGAAAGTTCAATCGCTTCGGTTCAATGCTTTGGTTCAACTATTTCAGTTCAAGCGGCATTCAGTTCAAAGCAAACGGTTCAATCGACTCAGCGCGCAGCCTTGAACCATTAAACCGTTGAACCAAATTTTGGTTCAACGGGTTGGTTCAAGGGTGTTCCCTACAGTCGAAGGGCAGTTCAAGATCAAAAAAAGGCCCTTGCGAAGGACAGCTAAAGGGCCCGAAGCAAAAACGCTGTGGAAAAAGGCCCGATGAACTTTGCCAAGGACGGTGACGGGCCCGAGAGTGTCAAATTTTACACCAGGGAAGCCAAAGCGTGGAAAGCACCAAGTGGCAACCGTGGAGGACTTCAACATGCTTTTTTAGGAGCAGTGAAATGTGCCACGTGTCCCTTGCAAGGGTCAGTAGAAGCCGATAGGTGGCAACATCTATGGGTTTCTCCTGTTGGCTTCAAAGAAGACTGTGGTGGGCCTGAATGAGTTGCTGGAGCTAAGTGGAGCATGCCAAGTGTCAGCGTCTGCTAAGAACCAGAAAAGGGCTTGAAAGTTTCTCTAAGGCAGCTAAAGGCTCTACAAAAGTGACCACATGTCAACTTCTGCCTAACTCTCAAAAGGCCCTCTAATGTAAGCGAATGCTGCCACGTCCCATTATCAGCTCAGCAAAAGCCGCCACATGTCAACGTCTGCATTTCAAAGTGTCTTCTAAGTGCCCAAGCAGTGGACTACGACATGTGTCAAGGGCAGATGCACTCTCAGTGAAAAGGGGCAAAGAAGGAAGCTGAAGGAGAGTCCAAGGGTGATGGGTGCACGAACGTCAAATTTAAGCCAGTAAAAAAGTCGTTGGTTTTAAATGCCCGAGCGCCAACCATGAAATGAGCCCAAAGAATGCAGCGACCCGCTAGAAGATCACCCCTGAGGGCTAAAGAAGCAAAAAAGGACAAAGAGCCCAGAGAACAAAGAGCAGGCGGACAGTGTGGCTGATAAATTCAAATCCTGACAGCAGAATGGCAATCACATAGAAGTAGACGAAACATTCCAAGTGACGCAAGAAGGTGTCAAGAAGTTATTTCAGTGGTTGACACAGTGCCTACCATGCGGTCATCAAAGAGGCACAACAATGGTCGATGCAACTGGTTTTCTTCAATATGCACTACAAAGAAGGAAAATGGCATGGCTCATAAATTCAAATCCTGACAACAGAATGGCCATCACACAGAAGCAAACAAAGCAATCCAAGTGACGTAGGAAGTTGTCGATTCAGGAAGTTATTTCAGTGGCTGACACAGTGCCTACCATGGGTCACTTGTAAAAAGGATGCCAAAAGGCCCCTTTTCTTCCTCTATATATTGGATACTTGTCTTTGAGAAATCATCTTTCACATTCGTAAGGCATAACCCTAGCAAATTTTCACCTGAATCAATAAACACATTTTTACCTCTATCTTGGTTAGATATCTCTGTGTATGTCTGAGTGTTAGTTTGTGTTTAGTCATTGCTTCTTGATGCTTCCACAGGTTCAACACCAACATACCTGGTGTCTATAGAGTGCCATTTTTGTAGCTGACAAGGAGAGTTGTATTTGGAAGTGCAAAAATAGGAGAAATTACTATACAGTGTGCCTTTTCACAGCACCTTTGGTGAATCTCTATTTTCTGTATTTTCCTTTAAAAGCCTCTCTGCCAAGTTTCTTACAGCCTGGTCCTTCTGCTAGTTTGAAGTGTATGTATGTGTTTGTCTGATTTTAAGTGTGAGTGCGAGAAGGTCGGATCATTTTTGATGCATCACCTCCTTTAGAGTAGTTTGTTTTCCTGCAATCTTTCTCCCTTCCACCCCCCATTATATATATATATATATATATATATATATATATATCTGTGTGTGTGTTAGCACTTACTGAAACAAATCAGATGCATCAAAGGGAGCTAGCCCTTACCTAGAGACTCTCCCCTCCAGCTTCACCAGCCCCACAGGGGAGAGGGGAGTTTCCATTGTTGCGTGTGGAAGGCAGGAGTTCAACCTCCTTGCCTCGGGTGCAATCCACTGTGTCAACACATTCTAGATATTTGGAAGGCCATTATGGGACTTGTGATGGTTTTTGATCTATCACAAGTTGGATGGCAAGGTGCCTCTGTATATTATTATATTGTGTTGATCCATATTGGAGCAGGGAAAAATTTATGATTTAGGATCAGTGATTTGGGTGTAGTTGGTACAAGATTTGTATAGTATTTTTTCTCGAGGGCATATGACTATGGGCCCTATTATTTTATTATGTAGTTGGATTTATGAGTGGTTCCTGATGTATCAGCCTACAGGGTTACCACAAGATCATACATTATGTGTTATACCACATGCCCCAACATTACATATGGTGATGCGGGGAGAGATCATTTGGTGGCCATTTATGGGCATAGCCAATACTTGGCCCTCATGGAAAGTACATTTCAGGCACAGGGATAGGTGAGGATTACTAGGCACTATCTTAGTGGGAGGAGCCACATCCAAGGCCTCAGTTACTAAGATAGTTTGGGTTACGACACCTAACAACACCCATAGTAGTGGTGTCATATTAGACGTGTCATGTGAGGGAGTGTCATGGTGCAAGGTGTACAAGAGTAGCAGTGGATGTTCCTATCATATGACCACACCAGCTGAGGCATGGAGGACAATGGTGGTGATGACATGGAAGATATCCAGTGGCAGTTGAAGTAATCGAGGATGTGACTACTGATATATAATAAGAAGTATTAGAGAAACCACAATGACAATGGAAATGAAGGTAGGTTCTATTACAGCCATAGGCACCACCACGTGCACCACTATAAGCACCATTGTAAACACAGCCATAGGGAGACCCATAGGGGGATTCCACAACACAAACTATGCTAAGTTAGTTGATTATGAGGTAGATTCGTAGGGGACCACATCATGCATGTGTGATTTAGCCTAGGCATTATAAAGGCTTCACAATTCGATAGAGTCATGCTTCATGGAATGTACTAGGTGGTCAAGCTGATGGGGTTACTATTGGTAAGTAATGTGTATTGTGTTGAGTTTGTGATATATTGATAGACATGCTAGATAAATGTAGTTATTTTGGAGATTTATATATGAGATATGATTTTCATTTAGTTTGCATTTTGTATATTTTATAGCAGAGGAGGCAATATGGTATGCCATGGTTAAGAGACCACATCATGGTATATTGGATGATGCATTACTTGATCATGATAAAACTTATATGATTGATTTAAAGGTGCTTTCATCTCTGATGTATGATAGCTGCTTTCAGTTGGTTGGTGCAGTAGATCGAGAGTTATGAGATGATTTGATATTGTTGTTATCACACTAAATTGTACCCTTGAGGAGGTTGTTCAAGCCTCCTCACTTAGGTGATAGCATGAAGACATCTCTAGGCTGTGAGTGGCCTAATCAATCAGGTGAATATCTTGATAAGGCTAGCTCCCTTGATGTTTCACCTTGAAACTACAATTAATCCTATTTCTTACTAAGGAAAGGGATGGAGAGAAAGTAAACAAAACTAAGAGGTGATGCACCAAAATAATAACCTCCACTTGTCTATACTGCACTAAAAATATGAACAAAGACTAAAACCTATCACACTAACTCAATATGGACCTCTAAGCATTAATATTTCAGTATGAAGATGCAAATAAGACAATAACTAAAAGGGGGTGATCAAGAGGTCTCATAAGAGACACCAATGAAGCAATCTCCACACTTAGTCAATGTAAGACCATCTAACACACTCCAGATCCTGTTAAGATGACTACAACTTGCAAATAGGTAAGGAGATAGGACAAATAAAATAGAGATATGACGCTATTGTTCATATTCATCAACTAACCATGAAATATACACTAATTTCAGCATTAAGAAGGCTAGAAATCAGCTTATATTCATATCAAAGGCAAGTACAAGTGTTTACATGATAAGGGCTTCACCATACTCAAGTTGAGGATCCCTTTACAAACCTTACAAGGCTATACATATAGAAGAGAATGAGAAGGAGAGAGAAGATGGATGTTGGAGAAAGTCATCATGACTGCAAGGACTCATGAAACAAGTTACAAACAAGAAATTTGTCAAAGAACAATCCAATAGCATATTATTCACAAGTGTTACTTGGCGTGATGATAGCCTTCTCAAAGATGGCGTAGGAGATGCTTCATTACCTTGATGACTCATCATCCTTGAGTTCTTGAAACTACCCTTGTACCTTGATTGGGAAGTTACAATCTACTCTTGCATCTAACTACCTCTTGGTGAGCTTTGACATCTCATACATACTTGAGGACTCTTCAAACTAGTGTTGGAGTAGTAATCCTACTCTCTTAGGTGTCTTAAAACCCTTCATCTTCACTACACCTCTCCTTCAAGGATCTTCAATGATAAACTTGAAGAATCATGCTCGATCTGCCTATGCATTAAACACTTCAAGATTGCATTCAGTCATTAAAATGACATGTTCATAACTTGCAGAGCCTTCTAGAGAAAGTTTGAGGTGCTTAGAAGGATCCTTGAAAGTTTCCATCTCTCACAACCACCTTGAAAAGGTATGCAACTAGTCCTTAATGCAAACAAGAAAGCAAACTCTTCATTAGGTCTAGTTTTTGCTTGAAACCCTCTCTAGTTACCATGAGAGTCCTTGGAAAGAACTAGAATGCATCATCAGACCTCTGCCTAGGCTTACAAAGCCTCCTCAACTAGTTTAGGGACCTGCACACAGTCAAACTTTGTAAATAGGCCTACAACCAACTTTCTAGGCCATTTTATGTGCTTTTATTCTTCACATTTTCTAATTGATTAGCCTACAAGGTACTAAGGAGAGGTACAACTATCACTTAGATGTTTCTAGGATCAGTGATTGCATTGGAGGCACTTAAAAGCACTTACACAGTCATAGAGTTCATTTCAGGACTCTACGAGAGTTTAGAGTGTCTTTTCTTGTTAACGATTGTTGATAAAGTTGAAGATCTGAACTTATGAATTGATGCCACTAATTTGGAGTAGGGACACCCTATGAACATCTCCAATAGCCAGTTGAACCTATGCAAAATCTCCTTCAATTTTTGAGCAAAAGATCATGTCTTCTTATGCTCCTGGGAGTGTTTTAGGAAGATTTTGAGTGCTTTCTTTTCTTTGCAGTTGTTCATACCATACATGCTCTTTTGATAACAACCAATGCCATCAAGTTGGAGTGTGTGTACCTCCTCAACACTTCCAAACTCCATCCTTTCCCATGCATTTTCTTAATGGAGTGTCGAGCTTCAAAAGTAGTCTCTCGGGCACTGCAAGGTTGTTTGTTTAGGTCGAGAGAGTGCATCTTAGGCCTAAAGGCTCCAAGAGCTTGTTCTTGCTTAGAAATGCTTATTATGGATTTAAAACATTCCCACTACATCTGTAGAGTGATTTCATCATGTTTCTTGAAGCTTCATTCCTTTTCAAACTTGTTCTCCTATATACAAGGTTTAGGTAGGGTTTTAGGCCTATTTAAGCTTAATGAACTCCTTGGTTGAGTTTGCTCCTCTTTGGAGTTAATTGATGAAACTTGATGTTTATAGAAGGTGTTGTGACAAGTTTTTAATCATCTCCTTTCTGCAACAAGCCTTCAAGTCTAAAACTTGATGAAAAGAATGCATATTCTTTTCACAAGCTTGAAAACAGACTTGTAGGTCTCTTTTAGATCTAATACTATTTGGGTCCAATTATGGATCTTTTCCTTAATTTTTCTCCTTCTACCCTGCCCATATCTTCTCAAATCTTACTTATGGCTTTCACACCTCATTTGATCCTCTAACCTCATATTCATGCAAGGTTTTCATCTTTTGATTAAGAATGTGGACTTATAGGTCTGCAGACCTGTAGGTCTCCATTCACTTTTAATTAAATCACTTGTAACATTTCTTAGACCTGTTGACAAGGAAAGTAGACCTCAACATACTTCATAACCCCCATCATGCCTTTGATAAGCCTAAGTTTCCTTGGAAACTCTTGTAGACCTGCTACAATCATGTTTCTTTAACACATGCACAGTCCATTTGCAAGGTGCCTAGTAAGGAATATAGGTATATTTTAACATCATGAGCACTAAATGGGCTTGAAGGTTGTATAAAACCTTGTTCACCTAGCGAGGGATCTCCTTCACCTTATCATAGTCTCATTTTACCTTGCAAATCATCAAAATAATGAAGAAATCTATTTTTAGACCTACAACTATGAAAAACACCATATGAGAGTGAGCCTCTTTGAAGTTTGAAACTTGAGGATGTTTGTAACCTCTTGATGAACCTATTTTAGCCCTGATACATCTTATACAAGGTATTCACATGGTTTTTATTATTGAATTTGACCTTGGAAGGCTCTTAAGATCTGCTTTAGACTATGGTGAGGGTTTGAGGTCATATTTGGAGTTATGACCCTAATGGTGTCTTTTGTGATTTGCTTCCCATTTCAAATTCTCCTACTGCTATGGAAACCTTATCTATAGTCTTCTCACCATGTATGAGCCTTATAACCTCATGTTCAATGCAAAAATGTGTTTCCCTTTCATTCTACACCTATAGCAGGACTATAGGTGTACATTTTAAGCATGAAGCCTCATTTCAACCTTACTTCCTGGAGTGAATCCTTTGCATTATGTGGATTTGGATGGAATTGAGGACAATCTAGGAACCATTTAACCCACATGAATATCCTTCAAACGAGAAAACACAACATTGTTAAGAACTTTATCTTCCTACATTAGCAAGTTGTACTTTGTCACTTGGTGTGCATGTTATCATAGCCTCTTTGCCTTTTTGGCCCTAATAGTGTCTTGAGAAGGTTTGAGGAAACTTGATGAAGTCAACATATTGTGAACAACCTATTTCCGCTTTCCTCCATGCATTGAAGATTCTCACATTACTAGGATCTTGCCTGCCAAATCAAGAGACTGCAAAACTTGAGGTTTTCCACCCATATAGGTTTGATACATGAATTGCATGTTTGGCATATGGTATTATAGGGAATGATAAAGATATGGAGAATGTTTCTAAAACACTAACATTTACCCATCAACCTCAGAATTGCTCCTAGAATGAGAAAATTAAGCCTATGGGAATGTAAAGAGCATTTTAACTGCTTATTTTGTTAGCAATGATTCATAAAGCATGACTCCTAAAATTATCAACAAATGCATGGAATATTAAGGGCATAAGGGCCCCTATCTACCCCCAAGATCATTTAACTTAACTCTCTCTCTCCTCTGCATACCATCCTCAAACCGCTTGGCCTTCTTGAGGCTACCAAGAACATGATGGAGAAAAGGGAAAGGCTCCTTGTTTGTTTGGACCCATAACACCTTCTTGGGCATGAATATGCCCTTTGGTAGGTTGGATGATGTTGTGAAGAAGCTTCACCACATGGTGCCATGATATTTTTGGCTAAATATTATCTACTCATGCATGGAAACCTATAAAACTCATCAAAACATCCTCTTTATGCAATGGACATTGATCACTTGAGCAAGTGCCCTGTTAAATCCTTGTATGAGATGCTCATGGAGCTCTCCCTGACATGCCTGATGGAGATGTAATGAACAATATTTCTTCAATCTGCCTTTTCTCATGTTATATTATATTTTGAAGGTGAAACAATAAGACAAGAAGGCTTTATGAATGGGTTGTACGCTAGAAGAGAAGTATTTTTCCACCTTGACAAAGGGAATGTGCAAGGGGAATACAATATGTTCCTCAACAAGTGTACATGACACAAAGACATTCCTTGACTTCTAAACCAACTTGAAACATGTGGACTTGTCATTTGGGATGTCTAGACAAGCATAAGACAAATATATCAATTACCTTAAATTTTCCAAAATAACTTTAAACCATGCTAAACACCTTATAAAGGGTCAAACAATGAGCATCGGTTAATTATTTGAGGACCATGACTTCTCATTTTGACTATACCACCTTATAATACCTTAATCAACACCACTCTTCACCATGACAAGACAAACTAGGAACAAGACAAGAACCTTCAAGGGCTATCAACAAAGTTAATCAAGTATAGATAACAAGTTTTTAATGTTGCTCACCTATGGTAGCCAATTTTGGCTAACATCGTTGGTGACCGTCTGGGATTGCATGCTTGCTATGCATCTTGACCAGTAGCCTTCTTGCATCCATTGGGATATGGGGTCACCTCAACTCAACACAAACTGAAATAGACCTTGAGAACTAACCTACAATCCTCTTAAAAAGGATGAAAAGACTGACTACTTGCAACACACACAACAAACAAGAACCAAACACACCAACAAGAGAGCTAAAACAAGTAAGAGACACATTGTGCTAAGAAGCACTTAGGGAAACAAAACACAAGAAAATAACCATGTATAAGATTAGCAAAACTTCACTCTACCTAGATCAAAGCAAAAACCTCTTATATCTTCTCTATATGGCTGACAAAGTTGCAAAATATGTTGTTGTTTGAGTACTAATCCTATTGGATCAGATCTTATTATTCTTGCCACCCTCTTTATCTTGACTCCAAGTGAATCAACTGAAACCATTATATCTCCAATGTAGACATATTCTTCTTCAAGCTCAACATTTACCTCATGTTATGCTCCAACATTGCCCAAGTCTTCAAAAGTGATTACCTTTTGATTTGTGAAGGCAGATGCAACCTCAACCTCTAATGGCTCCCTGAGACTTTGCTCTTGGTCTTCCATGACATCTTGAGTGATGTCATCTTGCTTATCAGTTGCTGTAAATTCATCAAGATATTCAAGGAGCTTCAAATATTCATTCCAAGCTGCATCATGTCTTCAATAGATATGTCTTGATCAACCTCTTCATGAGCATGATCTCCAATAAGGGATGTAGATTTGCAAAGAACTTCAATCTATTGAAGGAGCTCAATGTATTGCTTCCAATCTTCCTTGAGGTTTTCTTCTAGTTCTTTTGGAGGGAGAACAACTTTTTAATGTTTGCTACAACCTCTTCATTAAGGCTCTCTATGCAGATGCTTTCTGATGGTTCTTCTATTGTTAATTCAATGAATTCCTATTTGCAAAAAGAACTAAGACCATCATTCTCAATCAAATAAGGGAGTTCAAAAAAAAATACCTCTTCTTGGCCACTTGAGACATCTTGAAAAATGTCTAAGCACACCTCTATTGAAGCTAGTTCTTCAAATTCATCAAGAGGCTCCAAGAATTGTTACTCTTGGTCATCCATGATCTCTTAGAGATGACTAACTAATTGGGAAACTACTGCAACTATCTCATTTGAACTTTATTCACCTTTAGGAGTGTTATCTTCTTTAAGGTCTATTGTCACTTGATCAAGAACATCTATTGCACATTCTCCAAGACTATCAATTTGAGGGGAAGCTACCACTTGATCAACTTGTATTCTGTCATCAAGATTCCCTTTCTCTTCATCTCTAAATACTAATTTTCCCTTTTCTTCACCAAGGTGAGTACCAATGATTATTTCCTCATCATATTCACTTGAATTATCTTCATCATGTTCACTTGAAGCATTAGTCTCTCAACTTGAAACTACAACTTGACCTTCTTCATTTGCCTCCCATAGAACAGGTTCTTCCTCAAAAAGGGAGATGGTGAGAGGGTAATGAATATGTTTATGAGTTGGCTTGATAATTGAGGGAACACTCTTACAACTTAGGATCTTGGGGGTGGTGGAATCTTCTAGTAATTCTTGGAGAGATAACACATTAAGTTGTGATATGGATACCTTATTCTGCTCCTCCCTCTAATAATTCATCCTATCAAGTTCTACTGTACTTTGACCCTTAACATCTTCAACAATAAATTCTTCCTTTTTTGAATGCATTCTTGGATTGACTTCCATGATGGAAAGGTTTGACGTTCTACCACCTTCTCTTGATATTGGAATGGTGTAGAAGTTTTGGATTCCATTCCTTTTGTTGTTATAATTGACTGAAATATATGTTCATTTGCAAGCTCAATCTCTCGAGCTAGGTGTGCTTCAAATTCAAGTCTTATCTCTCCAAAATGTTTTTCAAACTGATTAGAAGGAGAATAACTTTGCCAAGGCTGATTGGGATCATGAACACAGGGTATATAGGATTAATGGCAAAATTGATAAGGTTGGTATGAAGGTTGACAAGCTTGACAAGGTTGTTGAGGAAGGGAGGAAGGATAATACTCGATAATAGGGTTGTTCTTATTGATAACTAGAACCATATGGGGGGTAATTAGGGTCATTTTAGGACTGATATGGCTCAACATAGGGTTGATAAGGATCATTGTGTTACTGGTAGGGATTAACATAGGCCTGGTATGGCTCATCAACTTGAGTAAAATTAAAATCCATTCCAAACTCAACCATCACTCTTCATAAGGAAAACAAAAAAAGAGAAACTATCAACTATTCTTTGGAATAAGTACATGGACTATTTAAATTAAGTGTGATTCACTTGGATTCATCATTGATTCTTGAAATCATGCCTCCAAAAGTTAGTGTATTGAAAAGCAACATAAAAAGCTCTTCAATGGATGAAATGTTTACCCCATAGAGTGTGCCAGAACTGTTATCACACTAAATTGCACCCTTGAGGAGGTTGTTCAAGCCTCTTCACTTAGGTGATAGCATGGAGATACCTATAATCTTTGGGTGGCTTAATCAATGAGGTGAATATCTATATAGGGCTAGCTCCCTTGATGTTTCACCTTGAAACTACAACTAAGCCTATTGCTTGTAAGGGAAAGGGATGGAGAGAAAGTAAATAAAACAAGGAGGTGATGCACCAAAATAATACCCTTCACTTACCTATACTACACTAAGAACATGAACAAAGACTGAAACCTATCACACTAACTTGACATGAGCCTCTAAGCATCAGTATTTCAGTACGAAGGTGCAAATCAAGATAATATCTAAGAGGGGATGATGAAGAGGTCTCATAGGAGACTCTAATGGAGCAATCTCCACACTTATTCAATGTAAGACCATATAACACACTCCAAATGACCTGCTAAGATGACTACAACCTACATATAGATAAAAAGATAGAAAAAATGAAAGAGAGATATGACACTACTACTAACATTCATCAACTAACCATGAAATATATACTAATTACAGCATTAAGAAGCCTAGAAATCAGCTTGTATTCATATCAAAGGCATGTACAAGTGTTTACATGAGCAGGGCTTCACCATACTCAAGTTAAGTATCCCTTTACAAGCCTTACAAGGCCATACATATAGAAGAGAATGAGAAGGAGAGAGAAGATGGATGTTGGAGAAAGTCATCTTGACTGCAAGCACTCGTGAAACAAGTTACAAACAAGAAAAATACCAAAGAATAGTCTATTAGCATCTTCTTCACATATGTTACTTAGTGTGATGATAACCTTTTCAAAGATGGCGTAAGAGATGCTACATTGATTTTATGACTCATCCTTGAGTTCTTGAAACTGTCCCTATACCTTGATTGGAAGGTTACAATCTAATATTGTAGTTGACTACCTCTTGGTGACCTTTCACATCTCATACATACTTAAGGACTCTTCAAACTAGTGTTATAGTAGTGATCCTTCTCTTTTAGGTGTCTTAAAACCCTTCATCTTCTCTACACCTCTCCTTGAAGGATATTCAATGACAAACTTGAAGAATCATGCTCAATCTACTTGTGCATTATACACTTCATGATTGTATTCAATCATTAAAATGACTTGTTCACAACTTGAAGAGCCTTATAGAGAAATTATGAGGTGCTTAGAAGGATCCTTAAAAGTTTCCATGTCTCACAACCACCTTCAAAAGGTCTGCAACTAGTCCTTAATGCAAACAAGAAATCACACTCTTCATTAGGTCTAGTTTTAGCTTGAAAACCTCTCTAGTTACCATGAGAGTCCTTGGAATGACCTAGAATGCATCATCAAACCTCTGCCCAAGATTATAAATCCACCTCAACTAGTTTAGGGACCTACACACAATCAAACTCTATAAAATGAACCTACAACCAACTTTTTAGGCCATTTTCTATACTTTTGTTCTTCACATATGCCAATTGATTTGCCTAAAAAATACTAGGGAGAGGTACAACTATCTCTTAGATGTTTCTAGGATGAATTGAATGCATTAGAGTCACTTAAAAGCACTTACACTATCATCGGGTTCATTTCAGGGCTCTAGGAGGGTTAAGAGTGTCTTATCTTATTAACGATTTTCATAAAGTTGAGGCCCTCAACTTGTAAACTGATGCCACCAATTTGGAGTAGGGACACCCTATGAACATCTCCAATATCAATTTGAACCAATGCTTCCTTCAAGTTCTGAGCAAAAGATCATGTCTTCTCATGTTCCTAGGAGTGTTTTAAGAAGGTTTTGAGTGCTTTCCTTTCTTCATGATTGTTCATACATACAGTCTCTTTTGAGAACAACCAATGGGAACCTCTTTAACACCTCCAAACTCCATTCTTTACCATGCATTTGCTCAATGGAGTTTTGAGCTTCAAAATTAGTCTCTTAAGCACTGCAAGACTGTGTGTGTAGGTCAAGAGAGTGCATTTTAGGCCCAAAGGCTCCAAGAGCTTGTTATTGCTTAGAAATGCTTACTTTAGGTTTAAAACATTCCCACCATATTTGCAGAGGGATTACATAATGCCTCTTGAAGCTTCATTCTTTCTCAAACTTATTTTCCTATCTAAAGGGTTTAGGTATGGATTTAGGCCTATTTAAGCCTAATGAAATCCTTGACTAATTTTGCTCCTCCTTGGAGTTAATTGATTAACCTTTATGTATATAGAAGGTGTTGATACAAGTTTGTGATCACATCCTTTCTATAATAAGCCTTCAAGTCTCAAATTTCATTAAAATAATGCATATTCTCTTCACAAGCTCGAAAATAGACCTGTAGGTCTCTTTTAGATCTAATATCTATTAGGGTCCTATTAGAAATTTGGCTTCTTAGGAAAAATTCCAACCCCTATAACCAAAACTTTTCATGACACCCACCCAAGCCAGCACATTGTGATTTCCTACATGATGTCTTCATTGATTTCATTTTGGACCTTATTAGCACTATTAGAATGTCATGGTATGTATTGGAACCTTCTTGTGAATTCATCATATGCCCTAGCTGCTTTGAGCCCTTTGGTTGATGTACTAGGTCCTCATGATGACCCTTGAGTGAACAAGAGAGTGTAAAAATGCTTTGGAAGTCTAGAAGGATGGTCTAAACATTGTTTGATGAGATTAAGGATCTTTTGACAAAGTTAAGGTAGTTTGGGTATTTTAAGGTTGTTAATCCTTATGGTTTCAGACCTATTTGATGCCATTGATTGAAGAGAAACCTTTGTTCACATAATGTAAGGGTTTCAATCCTTGTCCAAGGTCATAATATGAAGGTCTATTGTTGTGTTTAATGTCATTGTTCATGGTTTACCCATTCAAGCAGTTTCAAGCCTTCATAAAAGTCATCAAATGACCCTCAAATCCCCATGATAAGTCTATTTGCATCGAGAATATTTGAAGAGGGGGAGTGTTTTGATAAAAAAATTCATTATTAAAGTCTTGAAAAGGTCCCATTATCACCATATGGTCATAACTAGGTGTTTCATGCCATAAAAGGTCCATTTTAAGGCTCACATTCACTTCTAACTAGCCAAATAGACCCCACACGTGGGAAACCATGACCCCTCAGCTTCCCCATCCACACCATTCATTTTAAATTGATTGTTTGACTTATATTTCTTCCCCTTTTGTCTACCAATGGTGTTTTAGTGCCTAAACCATGAGAAAATAGAGGGAAAATATAGGTTTTACACGGGTTTCTAACTTGTATAGATCTGTACAGTACATATATGGACAAAGAAAGTTAGGAATTTGTAGAGGGGGATCAAATCGGCATTAGGTGAAGAGATCCATGAGTTTCTAAGCAAAACAAGTCCAAAATTGACCTCTCCCTTCCACCAAGCTCCTTGGTAGTCTAGAGAGCACTCCAGGTTCATGCTCAATCCGTACAAAGGAGAGAGAGAGAGAGGGTCCAAGATCTTGTCCAAATGAAGTGGAATTGATGACCTTACAATCATGGGCATTGGTTTCAGGTTTATTCCTTTAAGCTCTATGAATAAATGCTAATAAGTTGAGTGATCTGGTCACCATCCTCATCTACATAGGGTATAAGGAAGAGGATGATTTCATTGAATTCCTAGTCAATTTGATCAAACTAATGATTTTTTATGGTTCTTCAAGTCTTGTAGAGACATTTCATGGCCTCCTTAGCATTTTTTTCACACATGTGGGCATATGGAGGTGAAAAATGTCTAAACTTCCAATGTCTTCAAGCTGCAAGCAAGATTTCTATGGTGAGAATGAGTACTCAATGTATACAACTGAAGGTGAATAATCTTGAAGGTTTAACATGGTATCTTGAAGTGACTCATGCCTCTTTGGTTCAAAATTTAGATATTCATATAGACCTCTAACTCTCTTATGGTGCTCCAAGTGAAGAATGTCTATGTGTCTGAGTTTACTACAAAAGAAGGCAGTGTATTGTATAATGACGAATTTAAGGTTTTCAAAACATAGTAAAACATAGCATGGAATGTTGCATCCACACAAAAATATCCTTGTCTCGAGGTTTACAAGTTTCATCATAGCCCCATAGCCCAAGTAATCACCATTTATCTACCCTTAAGCACCCTCATAGTCCTTTTAGCAAATATTAATCTCATTTAGCAAATGTTAAGGTTTTTGGAGACTCCTAGGTTTCCACTTTTCACCATATATGTTTCATTGATGCTTTCAAAATGTTATATTATGTTATGTATGTATGTGGAGATGCATAGGGTCCTTGAAAACCATCTTGGGTGTGAGCTCACAGTCCTTTTCAAGCCCTTAAAGAGCCTCTCCATTTTGACAACCTCATAACTTGCCATTTTAACCCAGTTTAAGCTTTGTCTCCAAGTCTTAAGCTACATCTGACCTTATCATTCATCATTCACAGGTTTGGATCCTTTACTCAAGCCCAATATATAAATACAAGTTCTAACTACTCCAAGAGTTTGTCAAGTGTCATCAAGGCTAGGAGAGATGAACTCATGCAGCTAGATACCTTGTTGAGAAAACATGATCACAATCTATAGGCCTTTGTGCAAGCAAGAAGATGAAGTGTTGACTGAGGAAGTTATATGAAAAGGATGTTGAAGGAATTCAAGGACATTGAATAGTCATGAAGACCTATAAGCATTATGAGATAGAGTATTTAGGGTCAGACAAACTCTAAACGCATCAAGTTCACTCCAAGGGCAAATAAGCTCAGTCAGAACTCCTTTTGGCACACTTAGAGTATCACTACAAACCTGAAATACATTGTAAAATATCATGAGGTTTTGAATAGATTAAAAAGGTGGAGAAGAATAGTAGGAGGCTGATAATATGCAAAGATCACCCCTAAAAACAATGGAGCATTGTACTCACCTTCTCAATGGCCATACACACAGTGAAATAAACCTCACTCACAGCCTACACTTAGAGTATGAGGAGAAGAAATGGTGTCTTGACTTTGAATAAGGACGTGAATGTGAGTAAGATATAGAATTATGACTCGATTCCTCTAAACCATCAATCTAGTTCAATAATTTTAATCTCTAGGGTAAGATTAAGCCTATTAGGCCTGAAACTAGTATAAAAGCATCTGATTGTAACCTAAGACACTTTGCATGAAAGGTAATATGAATATGGAAGAGTTCCAAAGAGTATATATAAGTGGAAATTATATTATTATTCCATTAAAACCCTTAATGAGCATTAAGTGACTTATCCCTCGAGACATCAAAGACCTTATGGACTAGACAAGCTTAGCTCACCACCTACAACCAAGTACATGGTCAAGCCAAGCAGGCAGGGTCACATGAGAAAGCCTAGTCAAGGAACCTTACATAAGGTTGGGTGCAGATAATAAAAGGAGAGCCATGGATTTTCCTCTTAAATCCATCAAACTATAGTCAGTATCTTGATCCCCTAAAATTTTCCAAAGAAGCACAAGGACTTGATTAGGCCTAATAGGCCTAATCTAGCACATACAAACTTGTATATCAATGGAAGGCTTATGTAAAATTTTGGGTTGTCTAAGATTGGAAACATCTAAGGAAGGAGTAGGAAAAAGATTAAAAGGGTCTCCAAAATACTAGAATCCTTAGTTGAAGCAATAAAAGCACTCAATCAACCCTTAGGGCTATAAAGGCTTAACCTCCTACTAACCCTAGACTTGACTGTGTGAGGGCATGACACATGCAGAGTTGGTGAAGATACATTCTAGAGGGTGTTGATAGGTCCCAAGAAGATGATACATGAGTTTCTAATATATTGGGAAGTAAAGAAGACCAATCAGCCCCCTGCACTAATACAGGCACTCAATTGGCACTGTTATCTACATGCAATCACATGAGAGAATAGGCAGAGGTGATAGTCTAGATAGCTGGAGGATAGTGGAAAGGTAGGAAAGGTGTGAAATGATGATGGTGAGGACATCAACTCATCTACAGGTGCCTCACAGCGATGACACTTAGTTTAGGCCTGTTAGGCCATAAAGCCATTCTTAAGGCCTCAAACCCCACGCTCACCTCAATAACATAAATAGACCCCCACAAACAAATCCAATACCATGAGAAGGTATATGAAGATGTTATAGGCCCTAACAAATTGGTTTCAAGATAAGAAATCATAAACAAATGGTTAAATTGGTCTTAAGACCCTGCTTGAATTCCACAGTCCTAGGCTGCCACCTCAAACTATACTTTCAAATGCTCATATCTTTCATCACAAAAGGATTCAAGGCAAATGATCTTAGTGGGGGTTGAGAACACCAATGCACTTTAAATCCATGGTAGAAGAAGTTAGGTTGAGGGACCCAGGTTTATGAATGAATGCTAAGAAAAATGACCTACACAAACTACCTAGTAGGGAGCTTGAAGTCCACCATCCCCTGTTCATATCTATTTATACCAGTGAAAGAGAACCAAATATTTTCATGAGTTTTATAGGGGTATATGGACTAAACATCCATGATCATAAGTTTGGGATTGGAGGTCTGTTCTTTATGAACCATCGTTAAAATGGTAGACCTTTAAAACCTTGCTTGAACTCTAGTAATGACCTGATTGAGAAGATAGTTGGGAATTGGCATCTAGTTATAGTATAATGACCTAATAAATACTTGAAACCCCTGGTACCCTTAGATAAGATGTCATCCATGGTACTTGGTTGTATGGACATTGTATAGAATTGTCAAAAAAATGTACTTTTTCAAGGTTTTGCGATGTTTATAGGGTGAAAAGTTGTTTGGAAAGTTGCTAGTCATTAGGGAGGGTGTTTTAGGACTTGTTTCATCTTATCAAATCCTAAGGTGTCCAAAAATATGTGTGTGAATTCCTCTATAAGTCTCCTTTAAACAACCAATCTGTATATGTGAAAGAGAAGGTGACCTAGTCACTTAGTTTGTCAAGGTTGCAAGTGTCTTTTGCTTAGAAAGGCCTATGTCATGGTATGAGATAGTGAATCACACTTGAAACTCACCTATTCACATTATCTTAAGTTTTATTACAAGTTTTCATGGCCTCCAGCCACCTGATAGTCAAGTAGGCCTACTTGGCCTAGTAGACCTACTTGGTCAATAAAGAGAGTGTTAGAATGGAATAGAGAGGCTATTCGGGGAGTTAATTCAAGGTCATTACCCATGTAACTGATGCTTAAGGGTAAATAAAAACACTTCTCATATCCATTTTGAAGGAATAGGACAGTTTCAAGACTAGTCAACATGCATAAGGAGTGGGTTGCTCAACACCGCTCGGAGGCCTAATTACACCTCATTGCACCTTGTAATTGATAGGATAAGAGTCATTAACCATATTTGGGCATGGTCATACTCTTAATGGAGTCAAACAAGTCATTTATAGCCTTCACCACTCCACCTCAATGCCTAAGGGCTCATTGAAGACTATCAATCAAGAAGGCCAATGCATGAAGGGGGTATGAGAGGCTATTGTAACTCTTGTAACTGTAGTATGAGTGAGCTATGGTCATTTATGGCCTCTTATCTACACCTCCATTCCATTATCCTTCTCTTTCCCTTCTCATTCTTATATATATTCAAGCCTTAAGGCCTTCATTTGTATTCCTCACTTGGGTATGAGGAAACTCTGTCTAGTTTGGTACTTAATGAACCTATTGGATTGTTAATGGATTGTTACAACTTTTCCATGATTGGTTTATATTGTGTATATGCTTATTTTGATGTGATGAAGTGGTATAAATATTATCTTGGCATGTCTTTGCCACACCTATATGCTGATAAGTTTTCTTATGCAGGTTATATGAAGTGTCAAAGGTTGGTGCTCATGTTTGGAGTGTAACCTGGTTGGAATTGCCTCAAGATAGACTTCCCACTCGCCACCTCCAAGTTGGATCCATTCATCATGACCTTCATGGAAAATAATATTTCATATGATCCTTGGAGCTAGTGATTTAGTTCATGTTTAGTTTGTTGGTGTTATTAGGAGTTCAAAATGAGTGGATGAATGATATTGGTGCATCACCACCCACTAGACTAGGTTTATTTTATGCAATCTCTATCCCTTTTCACCCAAAAATTAGTAGGTTTTAGTAAACTAAGCCCAAAAAAATGCACCAGGGGAGCTAGCCCCATAATCTAGAGGTTTATCCCAGTCATAGGTTACCCACAGCCTTGGGTTATTCCCATGTTAGTCCAGCCTTGAAGGTAGGCCTAAACAACCTCCTTCAAAGGGTGTAGGTGGGAGTGCTAACAGGTCAAAGAATGGATATTTTCCTCAATTTATCTCCTTATTCTACCCTGGCCATATCTTATCAACTCTTACACATGGCTTTCACACTTCATTTGATCCTCAAACCTCATATTCATGCAAGGTTTTTGTCTTTTGATTAAGAATGTGGACCTATAGGTCTGCAGAGGTCTACTTTCACTTTTATTTATATCACTTGTAACATATCTCAGACCTATTTACAAGGAAATTAGACCTTAACATGGTTCATAACCCCCATCATGCCTTTGATAAGCCTAATTTTCCTTGGAAAGTCTTGTAGACCTGCTACAGTCATGTATTTTTTATGCTTGCACAGTCCACTTGCAAGGTGCGTAACAAGGAATATAGGTATATTTTGAGCACTCAATGATCCTAAGGGTTTTATAACAATGTTTTCACCTAGTGAGTGAGGTATCTCCCTCACCTTATCATAGTCTCATTTTACCTTGCAAAACATCAAAACAATGAAGAAATCCATTATTAGACCTGCAACTATGAAAAATACCATATGAGAGTGAGCCTATTTGAAGTTTGAGGCTTGAGGATGTTTGAAACATATTGATGACCCTATTTTATCCCTAATACATATTATACAAGGTCTTCACATGGTTTTTATTGTTGAATTTGACCTTGAAAGGCTCTTAAGACCTGCTTTAGACTATGATGAGGGTTTGAGGGCAGATTTGGAGTTGTGACCCTAATGGTGTCTTTTGCGATTATTATTTAAAATGATTCTACCACTATGGAAACATTCTCTATTTTATTTTCACCATGTATGATCCTTCTAACCTCATGTTCAATGCAAACATGTGTTTCCCTTTCATTTTGCACATACAACAGGCCTATACGTGTACATTTTAAGCATGAAGCCTCATTGCAACCTTGCCTCCTGAAGTGAATAATTTGTATTAGGTGGATTTTGATGGAAATGAGGACAATATAGGAACCATTTATCCCACATTAATATCCATTCAGACAAGAAAACACACAACATTGTTAAGAACTTTCTCTTCCTACATTAGCAAGTTGTACATAGTCACTTGGTGTGCATATTATCATAGCCTCTTTACATTTTTTGCCCTAATGGTGTCTTCAAAATGTCTAATGAGACTTTATGAATTCAATTTATTATTAACAACCTATTTCCATTTTCTTCCATGCATTGAATATTCTCACATTATTAGGATCTTGCCTGACACATCAAGAGATTGCAAAACTTGAGGTTTTCTACCCATATAGGTTTGATACATGAATTGCATGTATGGAATATGGTATTATCGGTATTGATAAAGATATGGAGAATGTTTTTTAAACACTAAAATTTACCCATCAACCTTAGAATTTCTTCCAAAAGGAGAAAATTGAGCTTGTGGGAATGTAAAGAGCATTTTGACTACTTATTTTGTTAGTGATGGTTCATAAAGCATGACTCCTGTAATTCTCAAAAAATGCATGGAATCTTATAGGCATAAAGGCTTCTATTTACCCCCAATATCATTTTAACTAGCTCTTTCTCTCCTCTGCATACCATCCTCAAACCAATTGGCCTTCTTGAGGCTACCAAGAACCTAATGGAGAAAAGGGAAAGGCTCCTTCCTTGTTTGAACCTGTAACACCTTCTAAGGCATGAACCCAACCTTTGTGAGGTTGGCTAATGTTTTGAAGAAACTTCACCACATGGTGACATGATATTATTGGCTGAAGATGCTCTACTCATGCATGGAAACCTGCAAAACTGATCAAAACATCCTCTTTATGCAATGGAAGTTGATCACCTTAACAAGTGACCTATTATATCCATGTATGATATGCTCATGGAGCTCTCCCTGACATGCCTAATGGAGATGTAACGTATAATCTTTCTTCAATCCACCTTTTATCATGTTAAATTATATTTTTAAGGTGAAACAATAAGACAAGAAGGTTTTATGAATGGTTTGTACTTTAAAAGAGAAGTATTTTTCCACCTTGACAAGGGGAATGTGCACGAGGAGTAAACTATGTTTCTCAACAAGTGTACATGACACAAAAGACCTTCCTTAAATTCTAAACTAACTTAAAACATGTGTACTTGTAATTTGAGATGTCTAGACAAACATAAGACAAATATACCAATTACTTAACTTTTCCAAAATTAACTTAAACCATGCTAAACATGTTATAAAGGGTCAAATAATGGGTATTGGTTAATCATTTGCGTACCATGACTTCTAATTTTTACTATACCACCTTAGAAGACCTTAATCAACACCACTCTTCACCATGACAAGACAAGCTAGGAACAAGACAATAACCTTCATGGGCTATCAACAAAGTTAAACAAATTTAGACAAGTTTTAAATGTTGCTCACCTATGATATCCAATTTTGGCTAATAGTTGCAGAGGTTGTATTACCCCTAGTTGTTGGTGATGGGGAGTTATAGGCATGGAAGTCATTGGTTGTAGAATGAGATACACATTTTGAGATGGCTAAATAGTTGGCCTAGGTGCAGGGCCAAGTGTCCCATTTACAGGGACAGGTGGAGGGACTATAGACACATATTAAGTCACTTCAACATATTGTTCGTAAAGGATAGTCATAAGCTTGTATGATTAGTGTAGCTCATCCACCACTATATAGATAGGGTGGACCGCAATTATAAATTTATTATTGCATTTTATCATGTGATTTTGTATGAGACATTTGGAAACAATTGTGTGTCTCTGTGTGTGTGTGTGTGTGTGTGTGTGTGTGTGTGTGTGTAATTATAATTTTGGATGACTCATGTATGTTATGGATATTTTTATTTTCTCCCTAACACATGTTTTGATCTGGATATATGCTATGGGGAAATGTATTATGTATGTATCGCTTCTTATATAGAAAATGTGAAAAAAATCATGGTTAAAAAGAATAAAAGTTAATATGAGAAAGCAAATGAAAAATAATAATTGTAATCGCATGTGAAAATATGTGTAAAGTGAAAATAAATAAGAAGATAAGATAATAAGAAAATATGTAAATGAGAAATGAAAAAAAAGAGAAATCCCAATGTAAACAAAATCAAGACTATGTAAACAATGTGATATACATGTAAACAATATTTGGGAATATGTAAAACAAAGAAACAGCATTGTAACGAAGATTGAGAATATATATAAATAAGGAAATAGAAATGTAAAGAAGTAATAACAATGTAAATAGAATATGTAAACAAAGATATGTAAATAAGCGCGATACAAAATGTGTGAAAATGAAAATAGGATTAAGAATGAAAACCCAATCTTAGGGTTTGTGTTAATCAGTCATGTGGAAGAGTAAAGTTATCATATGACAAGTCATGGTACGTATTTCATCTAGGGGAAATGGATACTTTTTTAGGAAGACATGTCATATCTGAGATCTTATATTTCAACTCACAAATGGTGAGAGGATCCTCCTGCAAAAAATTGATAAAAATGAATGAAATAATAGATTTATAAAATTAGCTAAAGCAATGAAATGATTATATTGATCGCAGACCACTTAAAGGGGGCAACCTCCTTTGATCAAGCTCAATACAATAAACTCATGGATGACTTCATTGGCCTCAACACTTATATATGAATTCTAATCTAAACAACTACTACTTCCCATGAATGTGGGATAAAATAAAATGCTCACGGGATGACTTACAAAGCATATGCATCCATAGCAACTACAAAACTAACAAAGTAAAGAGAAGAGATATCACGGGTTCATAACATCCCCTCCCTCTTAGAAAAAGCTTTGTCCTCAAAGCTTTAGATGTGGGAATTAGTGTTGAATCTGAAGTAGTGGTTCTTATGTTGCATCCTCTGGTTACATTTTGTGCCATTGAATTAAAACCTTGGTGATGGAACGGGAGCAAATTTGGCATGTGTGCCTGTCCAAGATTACCTTCGGCTCAAGAAGAATGGATCCTTCATTATCAAGTTCTAGTAAAATAGTTTGCACTCTATGTTTTGTGCCAAGAACTTTCTTCAGATAAGAGACATGAAATACTAAGTGAAGTCAAGAAGAAGGTGGGAGCTCCAAATTATAAGCAATCAACCCAGTATTATAAGTAACCTTATAGGGCCCATAGAACTTGGGAGCTAGCTTATGATGCCCTTTGAGTTTTAGGGAGGATTTCTTATAGGGTTGTAGGTGAAGAAAAACCATATCACTTACTTGAAAAGTGCACTCAAAATGATATTGATCTACCTGTTATTTCATTTGATTTTGTGCCATATGAAAATTTTCTCATATGGTACCGAGGATCTAATCCTGAGTTCAGAAAATTGTGTCAACCACTTGGACTGATGAACTATTGGGGGTTTACGGAAGGAACACTAGTGGTGCTTGACCATAGATTGCTTCATATGGAGTCATTTTCATTGAAGTGTGGTAGGAGGTATTGTACCACCATTTTGAGAGAGGGATCCACTTTGCCCACTGATGTTATTGTTTTGAGGTGAAGCAATGAAGGAAAGTTTTCAAGAATTTATTGACAATTTTAATCTAGCCATCCATTTGTGGATGATACCCATAACTCATATTTAGTTGGGTGCCGATGCATCGAAATAGTTCTATCCAAAAATGGCTGGTGACGGTTGCATCATGATCTGAGACAATGGATGAAGGAATGCCATGAAGATGGGAAATTTGGTTCAAGAAAATTTGTGTGACGGTGGAAGAAGTATAGGGATGGTTGAGGGCACAAAAATGACTATATTTAGAGAGGCAATCAACCACAATCAAGATCACCATTTTCCCTCTAAATTTAGGGATCCCCTCAATAAAATCCATAGAAATATCTATCCAAATCATGGTAGGGATGGGCAAGGGTTTGAACAACCCAGGGATGAGTGTTATTTCACCCTTGTTGCATTGGTAGGTATCACATTTAGCCACCATCTGTTGAATTGCCTTTTTTACTCCCTTTTAAAAGAAGTTGAATCATGCCCACTCATAAGTTTTGAGAAACCCTAAGCGCCCTATAGATGGAGAAGCATGGATTTTATATAATATAGTATATTGAAGATATATGATCTAGGGAAGCACCATACAACCCTTATATCTTAGAGAAGCACCATCTCAGGAATAATGTGGTATAGCTGAGGGGTTAGTGGCCAACTATTAAATGATTTGAGATAATGAGGAGTAATTGACATACCCTTGCTGTACAAATGTCCAACCAATTCATAATAAGCATGGAAATAGATAAAAAGGAAGCTTGATCTGCAAATATGTGAGATAGAGCATCAGCCACAATATTGTCCTTACCCTTCTTATAAGTTATCTCATAGTCATAACCCATGAGTTTGTTGACCCATTTATGTTGTGATGGGGTAGAGACCTATTGTTCTAGGAAATATTTAAGACTCTAATGATTAGTTTTGATGCAAAAATTATTTCCCAATAGGTATGGCTGCCACTTTTGTACTGCATGTAAAATGGCCATCATTTCCTTCTCATAAGTAGAGAGCACTAAATTCTTTCCAGAAAGGGCTTTTGCTGGTGAATGCAATGGACAGTCCTTCTTGGAGGAGAACAACACCAAGTCCATTGCCATAAGCATCACTCTCGATAGTGAAGGTCTTGGAAAAATCTAACATAGCTAGAACAAGTGTAGTACACATAGCTTGTTTTAATTCTTTAAATGCACACTCAATAGTTCGTGTCCAAGTAAAAGCATCCTTTTCAACATAGTTATTAGTAGAGCTGCAATCTTCCTGTAATCTTTGAAAAACTTGTGATAGTATCTAGTCAGCCCCAAAAAACCATGAAGGCTCTTGAGTGTCTAAGGATGCGGCCAATTTGTCATGGTAGCTTATTTTTTAGGATCCACCTGAACCCCTTCGGCTGAAACAATATGCCTGAGACACTCCACTTTATCCCAGCCAAAAGTACATTTGGATTGTTTTACACAAAGATGATGATAAGAGATAAGTTGTAGTGCAAACTTTATATGTTGGAGATGTTCAGATCATGTTTTACTATAGATGAGGATATCATTGAAGAAGACTAGAATGAATATTTGTAGGTAGGACCAAAATATTTTATTCATCAATGCCTAGAATGTTGGAGCATTTGTGAGGCCAAAGGGCATGACCAAAAACTCATAGTGGCCATTATGCATGTGAAAAGTTGACTTAGGGATATAATCCTCATGAAGTCGGATATGATTATATCCAGAGTAGAGATCCAACTTGGAGAAAAAATGAGTGCCATGAAGCTCATTAATAATAGGGACAGGGAACTTATCCTTGATTGTGAGGTGATTAAGTGCATGAAAATCAATGTAAAGGTGCCATGACCCATATTTTTTCAAGATAAGGAGAACTAGAGAAGAATATGGGTTGATACTGGGGAAAATAATGCCTTGTTTTAGTAAGTCTTAAATGAGCATCTAGATCTTGGTCTTTTGCTGAATTGGGTAGCGATAAGGCCTGATGTTGGGAGGAATGCTTCCGGGAAGGAGATGAATACAATGGTCCTCTGGCCATGAAGGTGGCAATCCCACTAGTTTGGCATAGACATGTGCATACCTCTGTAGAATGGTTTGTAGATTAGAAGGAGTAGTGGAGACTATTGATGGTTGAATTTGAATGGAATGGAGCTAAGAAATGACGCCATGTGAATTCTTTTTAAGAATATTTTCCATGCAATGTGAATTTATGATGCTGAGATATCATGGTTATAAGCCTTTTAATTGTGTTTTTATCCATTATCTAAAAACTACATCCAAAGTTCAGCAAAATCCCATAAGATGGGTCGAAGTGTGCATAACCACTTGGCTCCCAAAACAACATCACATCCACCTAAGGGAAAATCAAATATGCTGGAGCATAGGTTATAATCGCCAATAGAGATATGCACATTGTGACACTTTGTTTTGTAAGTTAATGTGCCTCCATTGGCAATCATGACTTTAAAGTTGGAGCTAGGGTGGATAAAATAATCATCATGTTTGGTGATCCAAGGGTCAATGAAGTTATGAGTGCTACTTAAACCAATGAGTTTGGTGAGAGGGAGCATGTTGAAGTAACCCCTGAATTGCATGGTTTGTGGGGTAGTGACTCTTACTAAGGCATGGAGAGAGATCTCTGGTTGGTCTTCTTGAGAAGCAGGTTCTACAATTGACTGAGCTTCTTTCATATCATTTATTGTATCTTAAACATCTTTCCAATCTTTAGTTTTGGGTGGAGAGTCCACATCCAATAGGTAGATATTTTTCTCGACACATCAATGTCCCCAAGTGAATTTATCATCATATTTATAACATTGTCCTTTCTCTCTATGGGCTTGCATCTCTACTTCAGTCAAATGCTTGATAGGAGTGGTTCTGAGGGCTAGCATTGTGTGAGATCATTGTGGAGCTATATTTTTTAATGGAGCAAAATTAGATTTGAATCATTGCTAAGCTATGATCTTGTCCTCTACCAACTTATCCAACCCTAAGGCTTCCATCATCATGTTGGGTTGAAGCATTTTGACCTCAGATCGAATTACATCCTTTAGTCCACTGACAAAGCAACTCTTGAAAAATTCATTAGACAATCCCTCTGTGTGATTGCCCAATTTTTCAAATTTTGTTTGATAATCTCGAATTGTTCATGTTTGGAAAAGTTTAGTGAGTGCTCCAGTGAAGACATCAAAAGTAGTAGGTCTAAAATATTGCAAAATGAGGGTGCAAAAATTGGTCCATATGGGTTCATCATGAGCCTTGGTATACCAAAAGTACCATTGAAGGGTTTCAAGTTCCAAGTGAAAGAATACAAGTAGAACCTTGCTGGTATCAAAAGTATTATGCAAACTAAAATATTATTCAACTTGATATATCCATCTAGTTGGATCTGTACCATTGAATCGAGGAAAATTAAGCTTCAGCCAATGATAATTATTAGAAGAAGAAAACCTAGTGTCTGAAGAAGACTCTGGATGTCATTTGTTGTTCATGGTGGTATGTTGAAGACTAAGGTCAAGAATTTTTTCATCAATAACTTTGATGTGGGTCTTGAGGGCAGGAATTTCATCTTCCATGTTTTTTTCTCCTATTCAAGTTACTACCATGACCCAAACAACAATTTTTTTTGAAATGGATAGGAAAAACTAGAGTGAAGACACATATAGTACGAAAAGTTTTAAATTTGGGTGAAAATGGAAGGGGTAAAGGGTATTTTAATAAATTGTTTGCATAGTGGGTGTATGATTGATGAAGGCGAGGGCAATTTTAGGAATGAAAATGAAAAAACTAGAAAAATTGTCAAAGAGGGACAAAGGAGTAGAAAGAGACGATGAACACAGTGGAAAAATTTTGAGGCAAACAAACAAAAATAGAAGCTATGGCAAAACTTAAAAAAAGGGAAATTGAGATTTGTGGGAATTAGGAGTGAAATTGAGATATGGGACCTCAACGAATAAAATATAGGGAATGGAATTTTAGGTGTCTAGTGGTAAATCCTCTGAGAGTCTACTAATACTCTATGGATGGTTTATGGATTCTAGTTTCTATGAAATATATGCCTGCAAGTCCTCTAATAGTATGCAGATACTCTGCCAATTGATTTTTTTGAGTCTATTGAAAATAATTTGAAACTGATAGAAATGGGCCCCAAATTTCAATGGTTGTCTAAGAGTTTTGAAAATATCACTCTCACCACCAATACCGTCTAAGCAAGTAATGCTCTCCAAAAAAAATTGGCCATAGATTTATCTCTCAATGATAGCTCTTTTGGTTTTCCTCATGGATGGAAACTACTCAATCAGGAAAGGGTCATTGCCCATTTCACTGCCAGGGCCTCTCAATGGGCCAGCTACTTTGGGGTTCTTGTGATACTCCTCACAATTATTTTTAGGGCTTTTACCCAAACACTTCCCACAATTGTGTGTTCAAGGTTTAACCTGATCTAAAACAGATTATTGTGATACAAAAAATTATTTAAATGAATTATGCCACAAAATGGAGTTAAGATTTTATGAAAAAATATTGAAAGGAAGTATGCAACAGAACAGAGGCAAGACTTTCTAGAAAAAAATTGGCCCTGAAAAGCGCTATAATACCATATGAGAGGGTCCTCCTACAACAAATTGATAAAAATGCATGAAATAACAAATTTATAAAATTAGCTGAAGCACTAAAATGATTATATTGATCTTAGACCACTTCAAGGGGGTAACCTCCTTTGAGCAAGCTCAGTACAATAAATTCATGGATGCCTTTAGTGGCCTCAACACTTATATATGAATTCTAATCTAAGCAACTACTACTTCCCATGAATGTGGGATAAAACAAAATGCTCATGAGATGACTTACAAAGCATATACGTCCATAACAACTACTAAACTAACAAAGTAAAGAGAAGAGATATCATGGGTTCATAATAAATGGATAACCAAGTGTTATTTATTTGTACAAGAAAGGGAATTTTTTTAGGAAGGCGTGGTCCTATCCAAGGTCTTATACTGCAACTCACAAATGGATAACCAATGAGGTATGATCAATGTTAAAATAAATATGCATCAAGGGGAGTGTAGGAATTATGTTATGAAAATAGGGAAAGTGAAGATTGAATATAGGTGTTGTAACAACCCTTGGTACAAATGATACATACTCAACAAATGTGCAAGTGTTTAAGATTTTATTTGAACAACAAAATCTTAAGATACTCCTATTGGTAGACATAAAGTAATTTACTAATGATTGAAGTAGCTAGATCATATCATTAAGGTTATTTATAGGAAAAATAAAATGAGACTACCTCTATATGATGTGTTCCCTTTTCCTTTGGACCCCTTATAGAGTCATCGGTCTACTATAAAGATTGGGTACTTACATGAGAAAGTAGTTTATATGAGATATAGTAATGAGACCTCTTATCTAAATCTAATTGCCTACCACACCCCAATGGACCTCGGCTTTGTTATGAGGCCAACTGTGGAGTTTGAGCTTCGACTAGAATAGGATATGTGCCAAAGAAGTATCACATCTTTTAGTGTGAGATTTTACTTTTGATTTTATTTATTTCATATTTTGATCATTGTATTTTGTTTTATTGATTTGGATTTTGAATTTTATGGAATTTATTTATTCCTCCTTTGTAAGAATTTGGAAAACCAAACTTAAGAGATATAGGTAACTAACACAAAGAATTTTATACTTTGGTTACAAGAAAGAAGTACTTAAAGCCTATTCTGTAAAAATGCTTTAGACTTACCCATAAGTAAATATGCATTCTCAAGACTAACTGTATGTGTGATTAAGATGATGGATATATAGGGGAAAGGGGGGAATCGTGAGAGATCCTTGTAAATGGTGGTACAAGGATAAATATCCTTTTTAGTTGATCATAGGGAGAATAGGATAGTGTAGGGTATGATCCGAGTGTGATGTCACATGAATTATTGTACTATTCAATAATTTATTTAACAAAAAACATTTATATAAGGAAATATTATCTCCAACAAGTGTGTAAACTCTATATAAAGAGATGAAATTAATGCATAAAAGTTAATTGCAAAAAACTTTAAGAGAAGTAAAGTAAGAAGTAAGAATGTAAAGGTAATTATGTACAAGTAGTTGAAATAAATAATATAATAAATGATGAGGAATTCATTACAAATTCTATAATGAAGTACGAACATCAAAAATCAATCAAGTAGAAACATGAAGCACAAGATGCCATGACACAAGAATGTGTTCACAAATATTAATAGATCTCATGACATACATCATCAAAAACATATGATAAGGTATGTTGTAACTAAAATATAACTCTGATAATAGTCTCATTTATCTTCACTGAGAGACGTACAAGACTTCTTGTCACACTATCTCAATGGAGAATGTAGGGATGTTATAAGAATAAGGTTGTGTATGGGGCATCTCTTGTAAAGGATAATCAATGCGAGGAACTAGTGCCACAATGTGGATGAAATTTTATGATCTCTTAGATGATGAAAGTGGTGAGGAAGGGGTGGTCTTTGCCTATGAATGGTTGTGTGTATGCTAATAAGTAGGTAATGGTGTAGGCTATGGAAAATCATGATTGTGTTGTTGTAAAACTCTACATCTATTTGTATTATGTGTAGTACATTGATGCCAAAGATAATAAACATCCCCATGTGTAGGGATGTATTCTATAAGGATCTTAGAAAGAGGTAAATTCTTATCAGTAGATTGTCCCTTCTCCATATAAAGTGCATCAATATATTACCAAAGTTATTGGCAATGTGTAGAGGTATGTGTGGTTATATCATGGAAACAAAAAGTATGTCTGGGAGTAGCTAATTATGGAGGTCTACTATCTCTAGTAGGATAATAACTAGAAGCTTAATGCTAAGAATATTTGATGTGCTCAACAATCCTTAGCCCAAATAATAATAACCTTATGGAACTCACAATATGGCTCATTTGCCCATCGTGTACGTAGAGGGTCAAGCTTAGGCAAAGGTAGGGTGCCATCACCATCAGTAGTACAACTTGGAATAGAATATATGCTAGGTTCCACAATTGTGGTAGATGTAGGTCAATGTAATGTGGCTGACAACTCAAAAGGGAGAAAACTCGAGGGATCTAAAAACATGACAAACTGATATTGTCCCATCATAGCATGATCAACAAGCATGCTCTGAAGAGGCTCAATAGTGACTAGCTGAGAAGTAGTGTGTGTATGCTCCATATATGACCTATGAAAATCAAGTCAATAAGATATAGTATCAAGTACAAGAGAATAAGAGGAACTACATTAATAAAACTAATACTATGAAAGGAAACTTGTATATAAGAATGATATACAAGTATTTTTGCATTTTTAGCTAGAGTAAATCAACTAAGAAAGAGACAAATAATGGATAGCCATGATCATAATCAAGAGTATAGATATCAATAGTTCAAGCATAAATGATCTTATTAGTTGAAGAATCATGAGGAATGGTTTGTTAAGTCTTGGTTAGAGTAACAAGAAACTCATCGATGGGTTTTTTTGAGACTAAGGTCATAAATAATAAGGTAATTGAGTAATTATGTGTGATGGGAGATCAAAAGTTTTGATTTTCAAGTTGATCTCATTTGGTTTGTCATCATCATAATCTAAAATATTAGGCAGGATATTGCCCACAATATTTGGGTGACCATTATAACGTCTAGTAGATTTGACGTGGTAATTAAATTGTAGAGATTCTCGAAAAGGAATGTTAGGTAAAGGTTCAAGGGTGGGAATTTTGAAAACACCATGTTTTGGGAATTGTTCAAAATTCTAAGGGTTCATATCTCCTTGAATATTTCAAATTCCACTATTATAATGAAACTTAACAAATTGGCATGCTGACGAGGTGATAACTTTCATGCGATGTTTCTAAGGTCGATCAAGTAAAATGTTATATGATAATAGAAAATTGAAGATCATAACTCTAATTCAAGCAATGATAGGAGGGACTATAATAGGAAGCCAAACACATCCTAGAGGAGGCATTTGTATTCAATTATATCCTTGAAAGGTACTTTGGTTATATTTTAGATTGTATCGAGAGAAGCCAAGTGTTTTAATAAAATCAAGGGAAGTAACACGTGCAGAACCTTCATCGATCAAGGCATGATTAACTTGTATATCACCAATTTGTACACTGATAAATAATAGAGGATAGTCCAATAAAATTAAATTTTCATCAAGAATCATTGAAGTGATAGGAAATTTGATTGAAGTATCTATGTTTTAATCAATGTATATAGACATTTCTTCACATGTTGAAAAATACTAGCTTCAAACCCAAATAAAGTGGCTTCATGCCCATAAGGGGAGGTCGAGGGATGTTCATTTTGAATAAAAGTTGAATTAAATGATTATAATAATGAGGAGTAGTTATCATGAGTTCAAGAAAAGGAATTTGAGATGGAAGACAAGAAAGTTCTATTATAGGATCCCATTCATCATAGTTATTGAGAGTTATGTTGGATAACTGTGTATAGTGTTGACACAAATCTGTTAAGGGAAGTGTGTAAGTATGTGTACATTGGTGTTGATAAGAGGTATTTTATTGGAACTTAGCTGATGTGGTTGTGTCATGTGTATTTTATTGGGTTGAAATAAGTGATGTGTTGGGGATCATAGTAGGAGTGTTTGTAGGTGGTGAAGAAGTTGTATTTTTAGGTAGGTCAAAGTGAGAGGAATTGAATGATAAATTATAATTGGAATTTGTATTAATGGAGAGTGAATGAGTATCCAAATGTGGTGTTCGATAATAAGTATGTGGGTTATTAGATGAAGGAGGAGGCCATGTTGTTGAACTCTTGGAGATTATTGTCATATGCCCAAGTTTTGTAAAATGATATGGATAAGAATCTTGGACAATACAAAAAGTGGGGAATTTTTTATAGTTAGAATTTGGGAAAGAATCGATATAAGAAATTAATCTCCTCATATTGTTCATATTGACAACATTCTCATCATTAGTATCAATAGAAGTTTTGATAACATTGGTGGTGCGAGGCTGAGAAGTACTTCATTGATGATTAGGAATAGGATCCTTATAAATTACAATATGAGAATTAGATTGATCAAGGGCATCATGTTTAGTTTTGGTTTCTTTAACCTTGGTTGATGCTTCATAAGCTTGTTGATGATCACAAATCAAGGTTTCATGATCAAAATTATGACCAAGAAGATATTAAAGAATGAAGTTCTGTAATTGGCAATAGGTGTCATGAGAGTGACCCCAACTTGCATGAAACCAAAACAACTTGTGTGGATCATACTAATGTTTGGTAGGGAAAGTATAATCAAGATCTCATGGTGAAGGCCTAGGAAGACATTTTTGAATTTTTTCCATGGAAAAAGGTTTGTGAAAATCGACATTGTTTATATGGTAAAATGCAGCACTAGGGTTTGGTAAAGAGTTGGTTGAAAGTGGTTGTGAAAAAGTATTATCATTGGAGCCAATTGGAGTAATGGCATGTATAGTGTGAATAGAATCATAGTTATACATAACACCATCATTGGTAGCATGTCAATTTTTATATATCATAAGCATTCGAGTTCTATTAAGAAGATGGGAAGGCTTGTATTGTCTTATGAGAAAATCTTATCATTTGGCTTGGTCAAGGGATTCTTCAAAATATTTGAGATAAAGGGTCTTGATGAAATATTTTAGTTTAGGGTGAAGAGCATTGGTGAATAAATACAAGATATTTTATTCTAACATGTTATGTTTATCTTTATTGGACAAGGTTTTCCATCGTAAAATGGACACTTGTGCAATTTTGGAGTTTGATTGCTTACAGTTGATGAATTGAGCTAAGTTATTTTTAGGGAGGTTATTAGTTTAGAATTTTTTTACCGATTCAGTAACTAAATCTTATAAACTAGATATAATATAATATTTGAATTGATTATACCAATCTAAAATATCACCTACAAAGGTTTTATCTACAATTTTGGTGTCAACAAAGGTATTGAGATTAATCTAATATTTTTTTTAATAACCCTCCCAAAATTATTTTAAAACAATATTAAATCTAAAAATATATTTTAATTCAACTATCATAACACTTGTGTTTTCCCTACACCAATTAATCTCGAGAAAGGCAATTTTAACACAATTGTAATGGGAAAATTCTTTAAACTTAAAATGTTGATAAATAACATAAAATATAAATATAATAATAACCTCATACTATTATATAACATAAATTTTCCATATTTAATCATAAACACAAATTTGCATACAAAACTAGCAATTCCCTTTACCTGATTTCACTAAAAGTCATAGAAATGAGAAATTATCAGCTCCAGCTTATATTGATGATATATATGATGAAATTAAGGTAAAAGGAGATGTTATACAATATAAAAATAATAAATAAATAACTAAATTAAATATGGGATCACCACATTGGAATCTACTCAAACTACATGCTCCAAAACATGCAAAAATACACACCAAACTGAATACAAGAATATACAAATATGTGAAGCTCCAATGCAATCTTTGTATGAGATTACCCTCTAGAAATAAAATTAGTTTTGTCATATGATCTCCAACAACCCAAGGGGTTTCATCTTCAAATATTTTAGTCGAAGCACAAGTGCATCGAACGTGTAAAAATTATTGAATTAGCAAAAGATCCCAAACTAGTGAAGTTGCCTTAAATAAGGGTTGGGGCACAAATTCTAATGTACCTCAATGAAAACAATTAATAATAATAGAATATTTCCATATTATATCTCTAACATAGGCAATGGAATGTTTCCATGTTCTATCTCCAACGTAGTAATTGAATGTTTCCATATTCTATCTCCAACATAGGCAATGAAATGTTTCCATATTCTATCTCCAGCATAGGTAATATAATGTTTCCTATATTCACATTCCAAAATAGACCCACCAAATATTTTTCATAGTTTCCTTTTTTACACATTGCTAATTTTTCCCCTAAATATTTTCCACTTCCACTTCTTATGATGGTCATAGATTTTGTCCTAGAGTTTCTTTAATAGATATGTTCTTTCTAAAATTAGTTGATTTTAACTCCCCCATTTATGTGATCATAGATTCTATTTCCCTCTCGACATTTTAATTAATTAACTTGGCCTCACTCAACTAATAATAATGAATAAGTGCCCCATTTAAATTGTAATTATAAAGTGATGTTGGGGAATCACTTAAAATATTATGATTAAATTATTCTTTTCTTTATTTAAAAAAGGGGACATGACAGTTTGCCCTTCCCAAAATTGCTTGTACTCAAGCAATGCAACTATGGGAGTCTCTAATTCTTCACCCAATTTGATTATCTCGGTGATTCCTCGATCACAACCCATCCTTGGGAATTTGCCAACTTGCTTAAAATGAGTAGACTTGTAGTTATTAATGACTAAAATCATAAAACCATCAATATGAAGATGATATAATAGATACAAAAAAACAAATACCTATAACAATCTAGAGTGTGAGCAATGTAGAAGCGGTGGACAACCATGTAAGTGATAAAAACTCCCCATTAATAGTCCCAAACTGAAAATCATTCCTTCCTATGTTTATAAATCCCTACAAATCCACTTGTATGAGTACAAATGAAGTAATGTAGTGGTTGATAATGGTGATGATAGCAATATTGAAGCTAAAAATTAGATACATAGCTATCATGATTGTGTTCCTTCTAACATTTGATGAGAAGATAATATCACCACTTGTTGCCCTCATATCTTATTGATGACCCTTTACAGTTACTCCACCATGCTTATGTTGCACTACTCTGATATTCACATAAACTTCCCTTTGAGATCACCTTATGGTGCTCAAAATTTCCTCAATAAGGATGATAAATCCAACATAACTCTATTCTAAATTTTGTTGGTGCTCTTTACATAATGGCTTGCCATAAGTGAAAAATCAAATATCATGCAAAGCTTCATGCTACAAGGAATGGTGAAACCATCTTGTAGTATCCTAACTTTTATGAATGCTCCTTCACACATCCTAGGGTGGCAAACCTGTATGTAGCTTGATTCCAACAACACCATACCATGCTGATCCAAAATATACCAAATGTCATCACGATCAAATGCCTCACTTATGGATGAATTCATGGTTGTCATCAATTAGTATTCCATCCATTTAACTGTGACAACTATTGGAGTTCCATCGATGCCTCAAATAACTACCACTTTTCCCTTGGATTGCAACTCCATAGTGAAAATTTTAATAGAATGTAACTATTGTATGCACAATACTATGCCCACCTCTCTTAGTTTGTTGTTATATTGATTACCTTGGATTCCAATTGTTGTTTCCATGTTGCCCCAAACTATGTTTTTCAATAATTGGTTGGGATCAGACCTTATGATTGTTGATAAACATTGCCTTGAATCTCTTTTCAAACAATACTAAAGATATTAGGATTTTAACATTAATTGACCTCAACAAATGAACTCTCTTACATCTAACATTAAGCTAAGATAATTCTTCGATATCTACAAATCTATGGCTATTCAAAAAATATATTATCAGTCCAACACATGAAACTAGGAAGAGAATCATTTCATGGCTGGAACATTGCATTTTATTACCCCATATTAGAATTGAAGTGGTTAAAAACCATTTTCTATCAGTTTCAAACACTTCACTAATAACAATAGTTGAGAAATGCATCTTCATTGAGATATAACAGCCTTTTATGGTTGTAAATAAAATGTTGTGCAAGTTGGAAATCGGGTGTACAACAGTTCTAAAATTGGATACAGCTCCCATACTAATCCATGTCTCACCTAGACCCATGATATATGAATCATTACATAACTTAGGCTAAAAACATGTTGTAAATGTTCTAATATCCCCTTATTCAATTTTGTCTCCAATTTTGGAACTTAGCTCCAAGGAGTGATTAATGAATCATGAGCATCGATCCTTTACAACTTCAATAGAATGCACATCATATTCTATATGATTCCTCACGATCTTTTTATTTATTTGAATGTATGGGATAAAGAATTCACAATAAATAGTAATATTGATCTCATCAAAGCTTTTACCCTTCTTATATCTCAAAAGATCACCTGGATCCCATATGTAAAAATAATTTTGAACTTGAATCAAAGGATCTATATGCCTTATGTTGCAAGTTGTATCTTTGATCCTATCACCACTTTTAGAATGCTTTCCATGATGACAAGAATCTTTTAATGGCATAATATGAAGCAAAAAATCTGAAATATGATCATCCTTTACATACCTTGGGCTGTAATTAAAGTGTTCACCTTCCTTTATAGTAACAATCAACACTTTATGACTTAATAATGGAGTATGAGAACCAACTTTATCAGTAAAAACTTGCATCTTAACATTGTTTTGTTTCTGAAATGAACTCAAAGGAAAACAATATGTTCCTTCAAAAATATGATTTACTTCATACTCATGTCCTTGGTCAGTCAATAGTTGACTTGCATCAATTCTATAAATCATTTTCTTATTTTCTTGCATAGATGAAATGTTGTATAAAGTTGCAGTAGCATTCTCTCAAGCCTGAGGTCTTCCTGTCTTGATCGCATGTACAAGTGAATTAATAGCCCTTGCAGTAGGAATTTCCTATGATTGTTTTCACAAAGAGATAAATTCAATAATGTAGTAACAACATTTTCTTGGATTGTCAAATCAAAATATTATAGCATTTCAACCAAAGGTCTAATCTCGACAATTTGTGATTGTGATCTTGCTTTCTAAATCATTTTTTACAAAAAACCACAACTCTTTTACAGCTGCTCTTTGCACTTCAATTGAGCTAGCTTTTATATTTTTTACCAGATTCGTAAATTTTAGCTGAAAGGCTAACCCGTTGTGTCCCATATCTGACACTGAAGAAGACGTGATGTCAATCACCAAGTTCAAGTTATCAGGCTAATAACACTAGAAAGACATGTAATCAATGCTAGGTAATCTTATCTCTTGTATTTTTGAAGTACCATGTTGAGGATTATCAATTTCTAGATTTGATGTTAACTCTCTAGGATCATTATTGAAAGATGGAAAATAATCTCTTACTATGCCACTTGTCTTGATAACATTAGCATCTTCTGTTGTTACTAGTTGTACATCATCCAAAGACAAAGGAAAAATTGTAGAGGCTAAGTTTTCTCATGCCCTTAAGACTGCTCTTGAGCATTGGTGGTAGTGATTTTATTTCTAGTTTCCAATTCTTTCTCACCATCAGTCGATGAAATGCCTTTTGGGGCCAAGGTACTTTATTCTTTCATTATTTCAGAGGAAAAGCTCTCACTTATTTTTTCTTTCTTCTTCAACTTTCCAATTTTATTTTATTTCAAAATTTCTAAGAATTCTTCAAAGTTAAATTTAGACCTTTCATCATATGTGGGAAGATTGCTCATACGATTTTGATTGATCCTTCTTCCTTTTTTCCTTGGCTCATGCCTCATTTCTAAGTCACAAAAATCTCGAAGGGTCTGGGAAACTTCAATTTTAGGATTATAATATAATATTATTCATAGTATGCCTCATAATCAAGTCTAAGTTATTGTTTCCATTCTTATTATTTTGATTCTTGCTTCTTCAACTCTTTTTTGTCTCCCATGATTTTTGTCAGATTCACAAGTTAGAAACAAAAAACAAATGCTCTGACTCTTACCCCTACAGGTTAACAAGATCTGGAATCCCCCTTCATAGGCTACCAAAATATTGGCTCTGATACCACTTCAGTAACCCTCCTAAAATTATTTTCAAAAAATATTCAATCTGAAAATATATTTTAAATCAACTATCAAAACACCCACGTTTTCCCTACACTAATCGATCCACAGAACGACAATTTTAACACAATTTTAATGGGAAACTTCATTAAACTTAAAATGTTGATAAATAACATAAAATATTAGTAGATGTACGACCTAATGTTGTTATATAATTGACATTTTATATATTTAATCACAAACACAAATCTGCATACAAAACTAACAATTTCACTTTACCTAATTTCATTGAAAGTTATAAAAATGATAAATTATGAGCTCCAAATTCTATTAATGATATATTTAATGAAATTATAGTAAAAGGAGATATTATAAAGAAACAAAAAATAATAATAATAAATTAAAACAAATATTGAATCACCACATTTGAATCTACTCAAACTACACACTCCAAAACATGCAAACATACACACCAAATTAAATATGGGAATCTATGAATATTGCTCCAGTGCAATCTATGTATGATATTACCCTCTATAAATGAAAGGGGTTTCATCCTATGATCTCCAAGAACCCAAGGGGTTTCATCCTTGAATCTTGTAGTTGAAGTACAAGTCCATCAAACTTGTAGGAATTATTCATTTGGCAAAGGATCCCAAACTAGTGAAGCTACCCGACTTAAATAAGGCCTAGGACATAAATTCCAACATGTTAAAATGGAAAAAATTAATAATAGTAAAATATTTCCATATTCTATCTCCAACATAGTCAATTAAATGTTTCCATATTCTATCTCCAATTTAGGTAATAAAATGTTTCCATATTCCATCTCCAACATAGGCAATGGTATGTTTCCATATTCTATCTCCAACATAGGTAATAAAATGTTTCTTGTATTTGCCTTCCAAAATTGGCACACCAAAGCTTTGTCTTGGTTTCCTTTTTACACATTGCTAATTTTTCCCCTAAATATTTACCACTTCCACTTCTTATGACCGTCATAGATTTTGTCATAGAGTTTCTATTATAGATATGTTATTTCTAAAATCAACTGATTATAACTCCCTCTTTTATGCAATCGTAGATTTTCCTTAATGAAGATGCCAAATAATTAAAATTATTTCCCTCTTGGCCTTTTAATTAATTAAATTTGGCCCCCCACTCAACTAATAATAATGACTAAGTGCCCCGTTTAAGTTGTAATTATAAAGTGACGTTGGGGAACCACTTAAAACATTATTATTAAATTATTATTTTCTGTGTTTGAAAAAGGGGACATGACATTTTTGTAAGATTCATAAGCTTTTAAGTGTAAAGTAGGATCAATGGACCCATTATAAGTGATAGTAGGAATAATACCACCTATGTCAATGTTTACAATTTGAGGGACTAAGGGTTAATTTTGTATATGTTTGATAGTCTTTTTGAGAAGTGGAGGTTAAGGTATATGGTTACCTTGTGCATCTCTAATTGGGGGTGGGTAGAATTCAAAATTTTCACTCCCCATTGAGTAGGTAGAGGATGGTTTTTTAATTATAAAATTTGGTTTTGCATATGGATCATTTGATTTGTACTATTAGTTTCAAAAGTGGCCATTTGCTTTGTGGCTTGTAATAAAATTTGATTATAGTGTTGATAGTAGTTTGACTATTAAAAGCGGATTGAGATGCAATAGAGGTAGCATTTACTTGAGTATGAATATGGGCATTTTGAGTGGGCTTACTCTAGGAGAGACTAACCATAGTAGTTGAGATACTAGGCAACGTGGAATAAGTGGTGGAAAAGGTGGAAGGCATGGAATAAGAAGTGGGTAGTGAAGATGAAAAAATCATGGAAGAAGTCATAGGGTGACTTTCTCCAAGGTTTATAAGTATATTATGTGTAAGTGAAGGTGAAAGATCAATGTAAGGTCTATCATGAGATTGTATATGATTGTGGGATATTTTCGTTAGTGTTGGTGATTTTCATTGATAAAGAGTACCATTTCAATAGTATATTTGAGATCACTCTAATCCTCAAAAATAGGCATGTGGGGAGGATAATTAAGTGGATCCAATGTTTTGGTAGCGGGTGATCTATAGTTTTTGGTCCTAGTAGCCACATGGATATTATTAGCATCTAGATTTTCAATGGAAGTATAGGGAAGGCAAGAATGTGGACACTTCAGAGGGTAGGTTAAAGTCATCATATTGTTGTGGGGTTGCACTTCACTTTTATTAAAAATATAATTCATGCTAACAAGTAAAATCTTGAAACCCATTAATTCAAGTTGATCGACTAAGTATTACATGTACGAATAGGGAAAAAATGGCTAGATAACTAATTCGAGCTAGTCAACTTAGTTGGACACCTAGAAAAATATGTTTTTTTTTAAAACGTACTAAGTCAAGCTAGTCAACTTAGTTTAGAAGGTAGAAAAATATAGTGTTATTTTAAAACCCTTTTAAGTTGATTTGGTCAAATTATTTTAATAGATAGGAAAGTATAGAGTTTTTTGAAAACTTACTAAGTCAAGTTGGTCAATTTAGTTTAGTACGCAAAAAAATATATAATTTTATGAAAACCTACTAAGTCGAGTTGGTCAACTTATTTTGATAGGTGGGAAAATATATAATAATTTAGAACACCTACAAAGTTGAGTTGGTCAAATTAATTTGACAAGCAAGAAAAATAAAGTTTGTTTAGAAAACTATTAAGTCAAAATGGTCAACTTAATTTGATAGGTTCAAAAACACAAATTTTTTTGAATACCTACTAAGTTGAGTTGGTCGAGTTAGTTTGACAAGTTAAAAACCAAAAAACTTTCTAAATACCTACTAAGTTAATCTAATTAACTTAGTTTGACATGCATGGAAAGACAAAATTATACTAAGTCGGGTTGGTAATTTAGTTTAATCTAGAAAAAATTAACAAATATTTGTACTATGTAGTTTTTAAGGTAGAAATAAAGTAGATAAAATATTAAACTATCTACCACACAACACAAATTTTAGTAACACCAGTTAATATAATTTGTAATATAATAGAGAATAGCAAACAAGCAGAAAATATAATTATGTAACTAGTGATGTTAACTAATTATTGAGAAAAAAATATTGGGAAGTTATACTAAAGGGTTTTGATTGATTTATAGGATTCTAAAGATGTTTGTCTATTGGATAGTGATATCCCAATGTTTCATAGCATTAACTATGGAGGAAGTGTTGTTCCCATAGCCCAATAAACTTGATTTCAAAGGTGAGCTAGGCGTAACTTCTTAGAACTAACTTCTAACCAATGTACCACATAATCAAATAGATGGTTGGATTCTTAAGATTCAATTCAAATGAAAATACCAAGCATTTATAAAATATCATGAGGTATATGGAAACTAAAGATCGTGTTTATCTCTTTACTATGGCTATGATTATTAACTCAAGCCCTTCATGTCATGGTATATGTAAATGATAGATAATGATTGTAAACAAAGTATCTCATAGCCTTTTATGATAGTAGCTAAGTATTCTTATAATTTTTGGTACACATTTTCTAGGGAAATTAAGACAAAGTGAAAATTAAGGCAAAAATCACTTGTCAAAAACCAATACCTTTTTAGAAAATTAATAAATAGGCATCTAACTCTTTTCAAAGAAAATGTGAAATTAGTAATAATGAAATGAAAGTGAATTTCTTTATTTAATCTAAAAAACAAATAATATAGAATAAAATTGGCCAGGCTAATCTAGTTTACAATCAAAATAGAACAAAGTCGGGCAGGTTGATCGAGTCTATTATGAAGACAAGTTGAAAATAAACAAGATCAACCAAGTCGATCTAGTTTGTTTAGTAAAGCAAACAGATGCAAAACTAAGTTGGCCAGGTGAACTTAGCTGACTGCGTGGTACAATTTGGTATTACTAAAAAAATTGTAAGGATAGACTAAAAATTGAAATCTTGAATAATTTGACTAAAACACAAAAATGATAAATTAAAATAGTTTGCAAAAATTTGAAATATGAAGCTTGTTTAGAGTGAACCTAGAATATATGACTAGATCGACTAGGTTAATTACGTTGATTGATTGAAAATGTTGAAATTTTGATTGCTAGTTGTGTTGTCCAACCTAATTGAGTCCTATAGAGGCAAAAATCTAAAAAACATAGGGATTAAATAGAATCAACTACGTTGATTCAGTCTATAGATAACTAAAACCTAAAAATAGTAAAATAATACTAGATCAACTAGCTCGATCTAATTTGTTGAAGACTAGAAAAATAAAATTTGTTAAACTAAACTAGATCAACCAACTTGATCTAGATGACTGAAAGTGAAAATTCATAAAATATAAAAAATAATTGAGTCAACCATCTCGATTCAATTTGTTGATATAAGATCCTGAAAGCAAAGTAACAAAACTAGATTGACTAGTGTGATCTAGTTGACTGTTTATCCTAGTCCTACAAATAGAGAAAAAGACTAGATTGACCAACCCAATCTAGTTGACTATGAAGAAAAAACCTATAAACAAAGTTTAATATTAGATTGACCAACCCAATCTAATTGATTGAAAGTGGGAAATTGAAAATGCAAGGGTTAGATTCAAGTCGGGTTCACTAGAATGTATGTAATAAAATAAGATAGATCTAAAACTTATTTAACTTTAAAAAATCTAAGATAAGATAAGGTAACAAACTAACTTCCATTACAATACATGTTTATATCAAGAGTATGTCAAAATTCGATTCGCTAAACCTAACCAAGGGATCTGTTACCACACAACACTAAAGGAGAGGGTTCTAAAGCCTTTAAGCAATTGATACTATGCAATAACCCTATATAAAATAAAACTAATATAGTGCTCACCAAATTATGTGGTACAAATGGGGTATTTAAATATAGACAAATAATCAAGGGATCATGGTAGGTAAATGGGGGCTTAGATCACACAAAATAGAAGATGGAAATAAAAGAGAACCTTATATCTACACTAATTTTAATCATATAGGTAATATAAGAAAGGAGTTATACATTCAACACATATTACTTATACAACATCTATCTATCAAATGAAATAATAATAGTTAGGAATACTTACCTTGGACGAATCTATCAAGTCTCAATATATCCCTTGGCTAATGTTGCTTTGCAATAAGTTATTGTGGCTTATAGGGATCACACAATAGAAATAAACTCTAGGATAAAATACTCCTACTTTTCATCCAAGACTTTTCACAAGATAAGTAATATTATATCCAAAGTAAACCCTAAGCAATGGCTCTTTCAAATAGAAATTTATCAAACTTATGAACTATAATGATGTGAAAATTAATGGTCCTCTCTATTAGATTGAAATTCGCCTTGTATTTATAGTAATGAATAAGCCTTAACCCTTTCAAGTTCTCAACTGATAATATCGGTCACCTTGATCCATTTAGTTGCAAAAATTTATTGTTAGGCCTCAAACTAAGTTGGTCAAGCTGACTTAGTTTCCTAAAGTGTGTGTAGTCATCTGAAAATGTCACTTGAGTTCCAAGAGTGTTACTTGAGACCATATATTCCTAGCTTATCACTACACCTATCTTAGGGCCTATTTAGACACTTATCTAATTTTTGTGTGGGCCACACACATCCTTAGACATCTCAAAATCAGCCCCAAACCCTTCCTTAGGCATCCAGGCCTCTAGTGCCTCAATTTCACAATGTTAATGTCTTATTTGAATGCTACTATCTTTTTCCCTATTTTTAGCTCTAAATAATATCTTTTTAATTCCTAATATACCTAAGGTCATCCTAAACCTATTTCCAACCTTGCATAAGCACTAGATCCATACACACACACACACACACATATGACTTTTATCCCTTTATCCACTAGATGGAAATTAGATGCAAATATACAAAAATAAGCTCAAAATAAGTTGTGCATAATCAAGTTTATTAATCCTTATCCTCCCCTAATTCTACATACAGTCATCTACAACCCTCCTAAGCTCATAATACATAGATTTTTAGTCTCAAGCCTCACTCAAATCACTCAAATCAACATTCATACTAGCTTCACTTTCACTTGAACCAACACTTAGATGGGAATAACTACATTGGTTTTGATCCCTCCTTAGAGTATTGGTATGTAGGAAACTCTCATCACAATTAGTGTTGAAGATGTCTAGTCTATCCAACTAACACCACACATTTACTACTTATGCCAAATCAAATTCTCTAATCACATGGAGGTTTAGGGTTTGCACACAAAATCAATCACAACAAGTCATAGACAATGAAGTAAGGTTTGTCCACATAAGAACATGCTTGGTAGACTCAGACATAGGTACTTCCAGAAGCTTAGATTAGTTCTTGCACATAGGACACTAGCACCATAAGTGAACACTAGCATAATAATACTACTATCCATGGTAAGGCTCTATTGTCCAGGACGGTTTTTGACACCTAGATCCTATTTATGACACTCAGACTAGCTCTTGTACCAATTTTTAGCTTTTAAATCATTCATCTCATGCAGTTTCCAACTAAGTATTCATTTGTCTCCTTCTTTGCTATTATTAGAAATATCAGTTTAGCTTTGCTCTTTCCCAAATCAATGAATATATTTATTACATGTTTTATACCCTACTTTATTGTACTCAAACCCTTTAAAAACCTAGGGATTACACTTTATAAAACATAAAAAGTTAATTCATTATGCTTAATACTTTCTAACAAGATCAGCCTAGCCAACTTAGTATAAAAAGGGGGTATTTACTTAGTTAGAGACTATTGAAAGGATAAATGCTTAAGGAAATGTATGAATGAGGTTTGGCCTACTTAGGGAATTAGATAAGTAGGATTTATAATGGGTTTAGGTAATGATATAGTTGACCAACAATATCTTGAAGCACCAATGGTCCGTCAACCCCTTTTTTGATACACCCTTTAAAGCGTGCACTTAGAGATATTGAAACTCGATAGGTTCCTCCAAGAGATAAAACATCAGTATATGATAAAGATTAAAAATAATGTGTGTGTGTGTGTATCCCTCTAAAATGGTTAGCATGGTGGTTCAAAGAAAAATATTTTGAATTTGTTAAGAAACATCCTGGTAGAGGATCACTAACTCCAAATAAGTGGGTAGAAAATGAGATATTCTTGATAGAGTCACCAGAGAACTTACATGCATGATTATGCATATATATAGTAGGTTGACTTAGAAATATTAGATGAATAAATGCATGGATGGAGTAAGCACTTGAAAATATTAAGCGAATAGATGTGGTCTAGACTCCAGTAGTAGATGTGTGATGGAAGGGATCCTTGGGAAGTTATCTATAAAATTTCTTAATTTCTATGTACTCTTACTAGGAAGAATTTGAATACCATATTTTATGTGAACTACAATGATCCTTCCTTACTCAAATACCTATCTTGACAAATAAAATAATGATAGATTGAGGCATTCAACACTTGCGGTTAGAGAGATATACATCCTTTGTGCATGGGCCATGTGGAAGGTAAGGAAATAATAAGAAAAGAGTGTGTTGTTTAGTAAAATGAAAGACTACAAATGAATGATAGCTCAAGAAGCCCAAGTATAGAAAATGTAGGAAAATGTTGATTATTATTATGGACCCTAAGAAGAGGAGGGGATAATTCACAAGGATGCCATGAAGACTTGAATGGAATGGGAAGGGCATGCCATTGAATCTCACATACATGAAACACACTTCACAAACAAAGATGATAAGTGAAACTAGGATTAGGAGACCAATTCCTTGGAAACATATTCCATTGAAGGAGTTATTTGGGACCCATTGTAGTGATACAAAAACATGCAAGACATAGAATGAGACCAACCCTCACCCTACCTAAATTTATTTCTTGGATGTGCTTCAGTCAAATGTGAAAATACTTTGTAGAAAGGTTGGATGTGGTGAGTAACATGAAATTTAAATGATAGGTTGGTGAGCATTGAATTATGAATAAAGTAGTGCTTTATGCACTAACTAAACATGTAGGAGAAGGAAACACAAGTTTGGCTAGTCAACCCAATACAAGTATTTTAAGCATGTTAAGAGAAATTAGAAGTAGTAATACTACCACCAATTCAAAACATCAAACAATCCTATAATGAAGCAATCAATGATTGTGCATGTAGGTCAAGGGGCTAAAGGATCAGGTCTACGACCAACCACTAGTGGGGGAACTATAAGTTCTTCAAGAGAACCAAATATCCCAAAAGGGACAATTGCACAAATTTCATAGGTGATAGTACCATAACAACACTTATTTTATGAGTTATTAATTAAGTTTGTAAATTATATAAGGGTGGATAATGCAACATGACATGTGCATAAGTGCTATATCACTTGGAGGTGTGATAGTACCATAACAACACCTATTTTATGAGTTATTAAGTTCGTAAATTATATAAGGGTGGATAATGCAACATGACATGTACATAAGTGCAATATCACTTAGAGGGGTAAACACATAAGTGCAATATCATTTGGAGGGCTAAATGCATAAGTGCAATATCACTTGAAGGGCCAAACGGGTCACTACCTTAGAGCACAAAGAAATTTATTTTTCCACTATGTTTATCAACCATACACCTACTTAGTACCAAAAATATGACAACATCAAGTAGTGGTAGACTGTGATTAGTTAAGGGAAACATTCCTTAGAGAATTTAATATTCCATTATTTGATAAACAAAGTATCAGATGTTTAATCAGATAAAGAACACATCTCAAAAAGTATTTTTTCATATTATGCAAGGTTTAAAATCTTGATATCCAAAATATAGTATGAGATTCATCCATTTCAATGTGCACAATGGTTTCTAGGTAGTGATTTTGTCCCTCTCAAATGGGCTTTGTCAATGAACACCATCACATAACTAATAGAGGTTTCAGGTTGCATTGAGGGCTAAAGTTATAGTAAGGGTAAATACTATAATTAGTCATTTCATGGAGGCTCAAATTTCCTCCATGTATATGTAGTTATAAAGGTTGACAAAAAAAACACACATAGTTCATAGAGGGGATTGTTTTGTATAGATTGTGAGGTGGAAGGCCATAACAAGAATATTTTTCCCATGCACGATGTAAGAGTAATGTTAATAGCATGAAAATTTTTCCACGAAGACTATGATATAAGAATTTGTCTCTTTTACGATTAGCTAAATAGAAAATGTTTTAATTTTGTGTAAATTTATTGACATAACCACTCATGACACTGTTAATTGTCAGGTTATAAATAATATGTGAGAGGAGAGGGAACTTTGAACATAAAAAGATACAGTTGAACTACATAACAAGATTAAATATATGGGGGAGATCCCTCCCATAAAGGAAGAGGGTGTGGATGAGGAAGAGGTTGGTTAACTCTAAAAATACGTTATAAATTTGGGTCACTAGACCACTATTAAATAGATTTATCTAAGTTTCCAATGTGCAAGAATATTAATGAGGTACATCAAATGGAGGATTTACCTGACTTGTACTAAAAGATAATCTAGAGGTATAAAGTGAAAAAAGGCACATGAATGATCTACATTATACAATCAAATGATAAATGCGTCCCAAGGAAATTTACATAATAACCAATAGGTGGTCCAAAGGCTAGCATTACTACTTGTATCAGTATGGCTACCTAGCCCATGATGGTGGTACCAAAGGAAATAGAAAAATTATCACCTCCATGTAAGATAATAGATTATTTTGATGATCTAATGCAATGGGTGATTTTTTAGGAAGATGGGGATATGATCTAAAATATCTAAGGATAATTGCAAGCTACATAATATATTAAATCCTAAATCAAAAAGAACCAATTAAGGGGACCTAATGCTAAATAACTTGAGGAACTTACAAATATTTTTGGCTTGTTAAAGATTGAATGTGTTTTACCACTACTTAAGACATAGCTTGTGCAAAGCATTGTGAGCATGCAGGAAGGAAGGGAAGGAGTGGATAAGGAGATAAGGACATCATATAATGTAAATCACGAACAATAAATTTTGATAGAGACCACCATAAATGGATGGTTAGATTATGAAAATCTCATTGATACCAAAGTCAAGGTGAACATACTCACAAAGGATGCCTGGATAAGGATGGATGGTTCAACTATGCAAATGTCTCCAAACATATATTTTATGGCAAATATAACCCATGTAAAACCTATTAGGATTATGTATAATATATGACTAAATGTCATGGATTCAATGTTCAATAGAGACTTCAAGTTTATTGAGCTATTAGAGGCAGATAACTATTCAACACTACTTATAAGGTCATGGTGTTATGAAAAAAAATTGGATATGAGGTTGTAAAAGAGATACATGAGCTTTGAGAATGGTTAGCATAAGGTGGTATTAGTATTTGATAATAGTCAAGGATTTGTGTATGTGGAAAGTGTTGACATAGAGGAAGACATCAACCATATTTAAAACATCATTGTATGCACCTTTTAATTATTATGAAACTCAATATCACTTCCTTAAAAGTAAAACATGATTAAATAAACCTACGATCATTGTAAAAGTGTATTTTGAATATAGGACACTTAGCAGGTTCATGCAATCAAGAAGATAAAAAATTAACTCCAATCTTTGAGGTAAAAAAAAAGACATACAACAAGTCCAATAGAGACAAAGAGTCACATAGGCCATTAGTTTTAGTTTAACTTTGAAATAAAGGGAGGCTTTGTTGATCTATTAGATTATGTGATTTTTTTTATATTATGCAAAGGTTTACTCAATTTGAAGGGTCTCAAGTGTCATAATAAATTAAATTGACTTTTAGGCATGAAAGGGGGCCTTGATAAAATTAATTTTTGGCACAAATTATTACTTGCATGGCCAACTAAATTCAAACCTAAACTAGGTTACATTGTCAAAACATTATTTACAAATATTATACTACATGTCATTTCTAATAGACTGCTACACATCCATATGAAACCTATCAATGCTATGTAATTGTTTTCTCATAGGTAAAATGAACATTGTTAATCACAAATATCTTAAATGTATAATATATTGTTTCTTCAACAAAAATAATCACAATTGTATAGCTATTATGACACCATATGATCAATCTACATATTCAACTCATTCAACGACAATTCTTTATAACAAACCAGTTTAGCACTTGACTTTATAGGACCAATATCCTAATTTCATTTAAATTAACCTTCAAACTTTTTATTTTGTTTCTTCTCTATCTTATTACATGTTACACCCTAACATTATGAGTACTAAGGTTATGGAATGGAGAGCACAACCTTTAACTTTATTTTATTAATTCTTAATATTTAATTAAACTGATATAATTGGTGGGTGTGACCCTTCCCAATTATGGGTGGGACTCTTCCTAATTATGGGTATATATATGGTTGAGCATGGCTCTCCATAATCATCACAACTTTCATTATTTAATTTAGTTTCTTGTTTATTTTGATTATTGGAGGTTCCTCCTTTGAAGTGAATTATATTTGAATGTTTCTTTTGTTATTATAAAAAAATATCTTAACAATTATATAAAAGCATTGATTTTGGAAACAAAATTTTCCCACTATATCTCTCAAACTATGGTGAAATTTCCTACACTTTTTTTAGTGAATTTGGAGAATCAACCAAGGAGTCCACATGAAACACATTGTGTTTTGGTGATCATTGTTGATTGAGTTATTACGAGTTTATCTTTTTTCATAAAACTACTCTACATGCCATAATTTTTAAACTTTTTTATTTGTTTATATTTTCATAAAGCTCATAAATTTTGAGATAGTGTTCGTTCTTTGTATTTTGATATTTGAGGCATTTTACACTCTGAAATTCACTGATTAAATTTGGTCAATAATGGAATATATGCTTCTGATAAAACACATGTTTTAACTATTTATGGTTACCACTCACTCTAGCTACTTTCCTTTAAGAATTGAGAACAAATCTAGAGCTAGGAACAAAACCAAATCAGTAACCAAGAATTTTCTTTAGCTACTGATCCCAATGATTCCCTTTATTGTCCATCACTTAAAATTGAAGGAACATACCAAAGGGATGTGAAATAGTGGTCAATTTTATTGAGGATAATTTGTTTGGTCCACTTGAATCATATTTAAATGAGGATTTAGACATGATCTAATATCTAAAATGAAGTCCTTAACTAATACACATCTTATAGTCATTCATACATAGCTAAACCACCCTAAAAGGCACAATAAAAAAAAACATATGACTATAGTTCCAAGGGCCAAAATTACACCTACCAAAGATGGATATCCACAAGTTTGATGGTATGGATTTAACCTCCTGGATAAGTCTCATGGAATAATATTTTAAGCTTCACAATATACTAGAGAATGCAAAGGTCGACATAGCCTCACTACCTCTAGAATATGAACCTTTTCAATGGTACCAATGGATGATGAATGACAAGAAGGGAAAATGCTTAATTGTTATGAATTTATTGAGGACTTATAAAACCACTATGAGTATATATGGAAGGAAATTTATTTCACTCAATTAATAAATTCGAAACAAACGGGATCTATAACTGAATTAATGTAGAGCATATAAGATTGGTAATCTAAACACCACAAGTAATGCCTTATTAGAGATTGGAATTTTACATCAATGGAAAAAATGAATCAATTAATCATGATGTTAATTTTTTAGAACCATGTATAGTAGGAAATCAATGCAATAAACACTACACATTGAGCAACGAAACTCTGCTACTAAAAGATTCACACAAGGTCAAAATTTGGGATGGCGAGATATAAATATGACTAATATTGTTGATATAAACATGGTCAACTCTTTTAACCCAATACAAATTACCAAGTTACCTCCTCAACAAGACATACAAAAAATATAAAAGGACATATATTGGCATTGTGATAGTAAATGGTCTAGTGTACATGATGTAAGTAGACCTCTTATAGGTCACTTACACTATATCTTCTAAGTTTTAGGTCTTTTTTAGGATTTTCAACCTTCTTATTTATAAGTTCATACCTTATTAATATCAAATTTAACTAAACAAGGGATTTTATACTTCTTCAACCTTTATCATATTAATTTGAGGGTGTCTCAACTCACTATACTGAATTATTCCTTTGATCAAATTGTAACTACAAGTAAATGATTAACAATAGGGTTTTAGGCCTAGAACCTAAAATTGCAAGTATGAGTTTTGTCAATAAATACCTCATTAGGTGCCTAAAAACATTTGAATCACTTTAATTATCTCAAATTAATCTACATTAAATTGTCCATAAATTTTCATAGCATTTGATATAGTATTTTCTAAGTTATGCTACTTTTAGTGTTGTTAAACCCCTATAAAATCCTCACTTACAGGCATGTTATCTATGTTTTGGTCATAAATTTCTCTATAGGTGTATAAAAAAATTTAAACCACTTTAAAATCCTTTATGAAATCTATTTTACATTGTTACAAAATTTCATGCAGATTAGACACTTCATTTTCAAGATATTGAAGATTTAGTGATTGAATTTCTAGATCTTATGTGCAAGATTGATTTATGAGTTTTCTTAATATATTTCTATAAAGGACTATAAAAACTCTAAAATAAATTTTAAAACTTCATAAACATCCTATTATACCATTATATAAAGTTTCATCAACTTTTTATGGTTAGTTTCTGAGTTATAAAGGTTTTTGTCATTCAAAATCTCATTTTAGGGTTACTAGACTATGTGTAGATAACAACTAAAAATCCACTATAAACTCAACATTTAAGACTTGTTTTGGACTCTTTATTTTTTTAATAGACTCACCATACCTATATATTGTTATCTCAATGGAAATTTTACCCTAAAAAATATAAATAAGTGGAAAAACATAACATTTTCTAGCTATTAAAACACCTTTCTAGATTCTTGAAACCCTGTATTATGATTTCAAGCTTGTAACATGCAATATCACCTTTAAAAAATAGTATATATGACTAAAAACCATAAAATAATTTCAATTAAATTATAATTAGTCTGATATTCAATATAAACCAAGATAAAATCTTATTTTATTCATATCTCTTTGAACTAATATACAGACCTTGGCAAACTATTCAAAATTCACATCCAAAACCTATAACTTTTTGTCTTTATCCTTGTCTCATTTTGGTTTATTGGTTCATATATTTATGGTTTAAACTCTACCACTTCTTAACTGACTTATTTTATTATCTTATTCTAGATACATGCACCTTAAGTTTCTTAACAACTTTAAGACTCATTCCAACGTACACAACATCTTGACAAGTCACTTGATTAAGACCTTTGTTTAAATTTAAAATGTTTATTAATGGTTAAAAATAAGACAAAATTATAGAACATGTCCTTAGACCTTAAGTTACAATTCACAATGATATCATGGCCAACAACTTATTTTAATACATGAAAGAACCCCTCTAAATACATTAACAAGTTTGAATTTTTGAATTTCCTAATTTTGAAGGGAAAATAGAAAACTAAATACTTTGAGCTAATCATGGGGTTTTGAGGACTAAAAATGAAATGGACACACCCCTATACCTCATAAATATATAAAATCCACAAATTTGACAAATTTACATGGTTATAATTGATTGCATCCTGATGTTCTTGTATCAAACTCCTCAAGTGAGAAAATTTTGAATTCCTGCTCAAATGGAGTTTTGATTTATTTATCCTTTTCTTCTAGTTGTGATGTACTTTCATACTTCTTATTTCCTATGTTTCAATCTTCTCTTATTGATTTATTTTTTCTTACATCTTCTTTCTAGCTTTATCCTCCAAGATGAGGATGTCTTCTCTTGCAACTTGTTTACTCCTTACTTGAGCTCTTTCACGAAATTCTTTCTCTGTGATTTTAAACTCCTCAACTAATAAACCTACACATACAAAAATTAACAAAGCATTAGATATAAAATATGGATACCTTTGGGTCTCACCAAGTGTTCCTTGTAACCACACCTATCCTTCCAACTTGAAATCTAATTTATCAACTATTTTATCTTCTTCTTTTTTTGCTTTCTATCCTTCCAAGCATTAATTTAGGTATCTCTTCATCATACTCCACTAATTCTATGTTCAAGACATGCTCTAATGCTTCTATTTTAGCCTCTAACTACTCTGCACTCTCATAAAAAAATAAATAATCAAGTCTTACATCTTCTATTTCTTCTTTCAAGTACTCCTTCCTTTTCAAGCTCTCCAGGAGATTTATCCATTGCTATTCCTACTCTTCATCATATTTAGCTTCCATTTCAAACCTGCTCCATTCTTCATTCAATTTTTTGGACTAGTTTTGAGTTCGCTCATGAGTTTTCTCTTCTCGAAATATGCTTTCTCGTTCATAATTAAAAACTTTTAGTTGTTCCATGACCTTATCTTTATCATGTGTTAAACTAAGCACTCCTTCATTCTATATTTTAGTTTATCTCAGCTCCACAAATACTCCATGAGATGCTTCATATCTTCTTTCAATGAGCCTTCTCAATGACCCAAATGATTTATTATTGAAGACACTTTCTAATGCCTTTATTTCATTAATTTGTATATCTGCATGCATGCAATCAAAAGCAACTTTAGAAATGAAAGTTTGATGTAATGTGTCCCCTTGACATGGTTCTTGATTCAACACTATTTCTTCTTCTTGTTTAGTAACCTACAAATCTTTTTTAAGCTCTTCATACTTGAGCTTCTTCACTTCTTTCTTGATTTGCTTACATTACAACCTCTTTTTCTTATTCTTATCTTCTTCACAAGTAACCTTATGGGCCACTTCAATTCATTCTTCATTTCAAACAACAATCCTTTTGCTTGCATTCTCTCGATAACTCTCCATTGTGAGTTATATCTCTGCCATCATCTTCTTTAACTCATTTATCTCTACATTGATCATCTCTTTTGTCATTATATCCTCCTTCTCATTAATTCAAATTTATTTCTCAACCAAGCCCCTCATTTTTTTTCCCTTTTATTCTCTCTCTCTTAGCCTTGACATGATTTTCCTTAACTCTTCTTTCTCACTTTTCTCTCTTTTCTTCACAAGAGCTTGATGTGTCTTTCTTTCTTTCTAGCAAGTCTTTTTCACCTTGCTTCCTCTTGATACCTCACCCTAGGATTTCTAATCTTTTATCTGGTATTTTGGCATTATTTTCCAAGTATACTCCACCTTGAACTACCTCTTCCTCTTGAGTTTCAAAGAACTCTTTTTCCCCGAGTTTCTATGAGTTTCTTTTCGCAAACATCTTTTCTTTCATTTAACGCTGAACTCTCTCAACTATGCAACTAACTATTTTTATTTTTTTTATTTTCAAGGATTATTTCTTGATATTCTTAAATTTCAGTTCTTTTTAAAGATATTTTTTTCTCTGATACCATTTAATTTAATTAGACTTCTTCTAGGTCTATTACAGTAGGTCTTCTAGGTCTTTTTTAGGCCTTTCAACCTTCTTATATGCAAGTTCAGACCTTATTAAGAATAATTTTAACTAAAAAGTGGATTTTAGACTTATTAAACCTTTATAATAGGCATTTTAGGTGTTTCATATCATGATATTGAATTTTTCCTTTGACCAAACTATAAATACAAGTAAATGATCAACAATAGGGTTTTAGGCTTGAAACCAAGGATTGTAAGTCTAAGTTTTATTAATAAACCCCTCACTAGGTGCCTCTAAACCTCGAAATTACTTTCATTAACTCACATTAATCTGTGTTAAAATGTATATAAGTTTTAATATCATTTAAAATATTATTTTCTAAGTTATGTTACTTTTAGTGTTGCTAAATCCCTCTAAAATCCTCACTTGCAGGCCTATTGATTATGTTTTGGAAATAACTTTATATACATGTGTCTAAAACAATTTAAACCACTTTAAGAGTATATATTACATCCTATTTTACATTTATACAAATTTCTTATATATTATAAAATTCATTTTCAAGATATTGAAGATTTAGTGACTAATTTTTCTAGACCTTATGTGCAGGTCTAATTTATGAGTTTTCTCAATATCTTTCTATAAAGGATTATAAAAACTTTGAAATAACTTTTAAAACTTCATAAACATACTATTATACCATTACAATAAATTTCAACTAGTTTTTATGGTTATTTTGTGAGCTATAAGGGTTTTTGTCATTCAAAACCCTATTTTAGGGTTACTAGACTGTGTGTAGACAATGACTGAAAATTCACTAAAAACTTAACATTTAAGACTTATTTTGGACTCTTGATGATTTTAAAATACTAACCATACCTATACATTTTTATTTAAAATACTAACCATACCTATACATTTTTATCCCAATGTAATTTTAACCCTAAACAATCCAAATAAGTGGACAAACATAACATTTTTTGACTGTCAAAACACCTTTCTAGATTCTTAAAACCCTGTATTATGAATTTAGGCCTATAACATGCAATATCACCATTACAAAATATAAAATATGATTGAAAAACATAAAATACATTAAATTACATTCTAATAATTTTTATATTTAATATAAATCAATATAAGATCATGTTTTATTCATATATCTTTGAAATAATATACAGACCTTGGCAGACTACTTAGAATTCACACCCAAAACCTGCAACTTTTTGTCTTTCTCCTTAATTTTTTTTGGTTTCTTGGTTCCTATTATTCATGGTTAAAAATTTATAACTTATCAACTGACTTCTTTTCCTATCTACTTATAGATAAATGCATCTTAAGTTGTTTAACAACTTTAAGACTCACTCCAACGTATACAACATCTTGACAAGTCACTTGATTAAGCCCTTTATTTAAACTTAAACATGTTTATTATTAGTTAAGAATAAGACAAGCTTATATAACATGTACTTAGACCCTACGTTCCCCTTAATAACTATATAATGTCCAATGACTTGTTTTAAGACATGAAAGGACCCCTCCAAATACATTAATAAGTTTGAATTTTTGAAATTTCTACTTTTGGAGGGAAAATAGAAAACTAAAGACTTTGAGCCAATCATGGGGTTTCAAGGACTAAAAATGACATGGAAACACATCCTAGACCTCTTAAACCTATCAAAGTCACAATTTGACATATTTTCGTGATTACAATTGATTACATCTTGATGTTTATGTATCATAACATAAGTGTACTAATGTCAAGAAAAGACTAATGATTATTGAGAATGAGGTTTCAGAGAAAGAAAAATTAACAAAGGAACCAAAAGTAAAATAGGAGCATTTAAATTACGAGGATGAATAAATATCTAGAATCTCTCTACATGCATTAAATGGGATAAGCATGCCACAAACACTCAAAGTGGTGGGTTATATTAAGAAGAAAAAAGTGACAATTTTAGTCGATGTAGGGAGTACACATAACTTCATTGAAAAGAAATTAGCTAATGACCTCAATTGTTTTATGTATCCAACCTCTAATTTTCAAGTCATGATTGTCAATGGGAAACAGCTCTATTGTGGGGGTAAATGTCATCATTTCAAGCTCTCAATGGAGGACTATTATCTAGATTCAAAAATGTTTACCATATCGATTAAGGGAGCAAATGTAATTTTGGGAGTTCAATGGCTTAAACAATTGGGAATAATGTCTTTTAATTTTCAAGACTTATTCATGGATTTTAGTATAAATGGAAAAAATAGCACACTTAATAGGATGAAAATCCCTATCGAGACAAATTATTAGCTCCATAGGATGGAGAAATTGCTTAAGAAAAAATCTTTTGGCATAGTGGAATAACTGCATTTGTAGGAAGCACATGATGTAGAAAATTAGGACCTACAAAATCTTTAAGTGATTATTCAACAACATAAAAAAGTCTTCCAGGAACCAAGGAGCCTACCTACAGTAAGAGATCATGATCATGCAATTGACTTGAGTCCAGGAAGTATCCATCATAACATTATACCTTACCACTACCCCTATAAATAGAGTCAAAAATTGAAAAATTGGTGAAGAAAATGCTAAACTCATACATTTTTCATCCTAGTAAAAGTCTAGTGGTTATGGTTTAAAAAAAGGATGAGTCGTGGAGAATTTGCCCAAATTACAAGGATCTCAAAAATATCACTTTGAAAGATAAGTTTCATGTTTCTATCATTGATGAATTACTGGATGAATTGAATGGTGTTTTTTTTTTACTAGATTGGATTTGTGTTCGGGGCATCATCAAATTTGGGTAAAGGAGGAAGATGTACATAAGATTGTATTCAAGACACACGAAGGTCATTATGAGTTCTTAATTATGCCATTTTGTCTCACTAATGCTCCATCTACTTTTTAAAACCTCATGAAATTCAAAATCTTGCCCATTTCTTTGTAATTTCGTATTGGTGTTCTTTGATGATGTATTAATCAACTTTATGAAAATAAATCTAGTGTGTTTTTAGGGTGAAGGAAGTGGAGTACCTAGGACATATGGTGTCACATGAAGGTGTTCATGTGGATCCTAATAAGATAACAATTGTCAAAGATTGGCCAAAACCTAAAAATATCAAAGATTTAAGAGGATTCATAGGTATAATAGGTTACTACAAAATTTTTATTCATAACTATGCTCACATATTAGCACCGTTAACAATGTTATTGAATAAGGATTCATTTTCATGGTCATAATTAGCCACTCAAGTATTCCAACAACTAAAATAAACACATACTTCCATGCATATGCTAGTTACCCCAGACTTTTCTAAGACATTTGCGGTATAATGTGATGTTTTTGGCCATGGTATTGGGGTAGTAATAATGTAATAAGGGCATCCTATAACATTTGATAGTCAACAATTAAAAGGAAAGAACTTGGTAAGGCCCACATATGAGAAATAAATGTTAACGATCATTCACATAATGAAACAATGGTGCTAATATCTAATGGTAAGGCATTTCAAAGTTAAGACAAATCATGAAAGTCTAAAGTATTTGTTGGAGAAATGACTGTATTTAGATTAGAAACATAAATGGGTCACAGATATGTTAGGACATGACTTTGAAATTACTCACAAAAAAGGAAAGGAAATTACTCACAAAAAAGGAAAGGAGAATATTGCAGTCGATGCACTTTCTTGAAAGGAAGGAAGCAAAACTTTATGTTATTTATTTATTACAATTTGAATGGGTAAAGTAGTTTAGGTAGAGTGGTAACAAGATTCTCTAACTAGGGAAACTCATATAATAATTGCAAGAGAACCCATCTCCTATAGATAAATATATTTGGAAATGAGACTCCTTGTGGTACAAAGACATACTTTTTTTATACAAAAATTCAGAGTTGAAAGCTAGTACCTTGTCTCAAATGCATGGCTCACCTAGTAGAGGACATTATGGGTTCTTAAAGACCTATCACCGTATGAAGAAGGATTTTTTTTAGGAATGCATTAAGGATAATGTACAAAAATTTATGGTAGAATGTTTGATATGTCAACAAAATAAAGGAGAAATGACTAAGACCCCAAGCATTCCAACATAATGTTGGGAAGAAACTTTAATAGAATTCATTACAGGTCTACCTAAATTGAATAACTTAGACGTGATATTAGTGGTTGTGGATAGAATCACTAAGTACACATATTTTAGTGGGCTTTTTCACCCATTTAAAGCCAGTACAGTGACAAATGTATTCACAAAAAATTTATAAAAACTCCATGGCATTCCCAAAATCATTGCGAGTAATCACGATCCTATCTTCACTAGTATATTTTGGATTAAACTATTTTATACTTAGAGCACAAAACTTAACCATAGTTAATCTTACCATCCACAATTAGATAGCTAAAGTGAATTGTGAATCAATGTCTCGAAGGATACCTATGTTGTTTTGCCACATAAACACAAGCACAATGGTCCAAGTGGCTTTCATAGACAAAATGGTGGTATAACACATCATTTCACATAATGACAAAGATGGCACCATTTAAGGCTCTCTATGGATACCCCCACCTTCTACTACATCTTATTTGCAAGGTCGTCTTAAAGCCTATGTGGTTGAGGATCATCTTTAATACTAGCAATAAGTGCTTAAAGTCCTAAAGGATAATTTGGTTGTGGCTCAAAATAAAATAAAAAAACAAGCTAATCAACATCACAATGAGAGGAAATTTGAGGAAGGAGATTGGATGTTCCTTCTCTTACAAAATTATAAACAAAGGTCACTTAAACAACATAAGAACATCAAGCTTGCACCAAAATTTTATGGACCCTATAAGGTTTTACACAGGAACATAAGTGTCGCTTATAAGTTAGAACTTCCACTTGCTTCAAAAATTCATCTTATCTTTCATGTTTCATGTTTGAAGAAAGTAATTGATTCTAAACTTCTAGTCCAATTTGCCTAAGCTAGATGAAGGAAAGTTCATTTTGGTAATTGAAGTTATTATAGAGACAAGAGTGAAGAAATTATGCAATTGCATCTTTTTTGAATTTCTCATCAAATGAAAGAAGTTGCCCACTAAAGATGCAACATGGGATGATGAACGGTTCATGAAACAACATCTTGAGATACTAAGCATCGAGGGAAATGATTTTCTAAATGTGAAGGACATGTTACACCTCTTACATTATGATTACTAAGGTTATAGAATGAAGAACATAACCTTTATCTTTCATTTATTAATTCTTAATATTTAGTTAAGCTACCATAATTGGAATGAATGGGTGTGACCTTTCCCAATCATGGGTATGACTCTTCCCAATTATGGGCATATATATGGTTGAGCATGACTCTCCATAATCATCATAAGTTTCATTATTTAATTCAATTCCTTATTTATTCTGATTATTGCAAGTTTCCCCCTTGAAGTGGATTATGTTTGAGTGTTTCTTCTATTACTATAAATAAATATCCTAATATTACACTTATCTTAAAATTGTCACATTTATTTGTTTCAGTTAGCGAGATAGATTTATTAATTGTTTTCTTCTATTATGTTTTTTTTTTAAATAACTTACACTAATGATAAATGTCATCCTAACTTATGCAGTTCACAAAAATACTTTTCAGTAACTATGACAGGGACTAGCCACCATGTGACCCTTTTTTGTATATGTTTTTTAGATTAGTTTAGAATAAGATACAAAGTATTGTCCTTTTTTTTATAAGGATCGAGAGAATACTAAAAAAATTTATGTAGATTTACATTTAAAAAAAATTGTCCATATATTGCAAGCATTATAATCCATGACACTGCCATCAATTTGACTAAATGAGATACTTTGTTACATATAAATTATCACTATATTTATTTTTAAAAATTGGATATAAACCACCTACAATTTTGTCCTACATCATGGCACTTGTTTTTACTTCACATTTGTAACATCCCCACTAGGATCTACTTAGAAATACATGATTTAAAATAAAAAATAAAAATAAAACAACATATACTTTCATTAGATTACACCACGAAACTCTAATTAGTGACCATATAAAATACTATAAGTGTGATAAATTTAAATGAAGCATACAAAATCATATGTCATTGATCATTATCATCATAAGAAACACATAATAATCGATTATAAAAGGTATTTATAGATATCGAGCCATGGCTGGTACAAACATTCAACCACTGCTATCAATGTACAATAAGTAAGTAATTATAGCTCACCATGATAATGTTTTTTATAATAAATACAATACAATGTGCATATATAACATACATGGCTCCATGGAGCATAAGTTTCCTGGACTCTAGTATATGTGATAATCTCAAGTGTCATCTCCAAAGAAGTACTGTTGTGGGGAGGGAGAGCATCATCTGAGCACTTTTCCACACCAACCACAGACCATCAATCCCCCACACAATTCCCATCAGGGAATGGCCCTCCCTTCATGGATGAGTAGATAATGATAGTGCAGGAAGCTAGAAAAACAAGCTAGTACTTATGTGTTGTATGATTTCTAAAACTAAACATATAGTGTATCATAAAGAAACATGTTCTAATCAAGATATCGCACAAATATGTGAATCATACACATGAAATGACAATGTCTCACTAACATTACTTTGGCAAAGTTTTCAATAGTTTATGATCTATAACATCAGTGAAATTCATGCACACCATTTGATCGGATTACCTTTATCTGGCATTGTGATACTAGTGAGCTAGTGAAGTCCATCTCACTCCTTACTCAGTATTAACAATGTGATATTTGGTTAACATAGTATAAGTAATAGATTCATATAGATTACATCCTACTAGCAATCATAAAACAGGATAAAAATAGAAATAATTAAAAGGCATATATTTATTCCATCAAATGTATGAATTAATCTTACAATATTATCTATTACATAAATAATAAGAATAAATAACTATAATTTATACCATCTGGGTATAATATACATCTAACTACAATTTTTTAGTTACTATAAATATTTTTCAATTATAATGCCCCTATGACATCCCATAATATCATAGTCCATTGTTTTTGAGTTTAACTACTCTAAACAAATAACTAGTTATAGAAATTTCAAGAACTAAAGTCTCATAATCCTATTTATGTTCTGTTTGAACATGGTACCTCATTTATATGTCCCAACATGTTTTAGAAGCATGTGTAGATCTATATCTAGATTCATACTCTTTCATAGTCCATGACTTAGTTTATAATAGTTAATAGAACCATAGGCATACACAACCATATACCAATACATATTATATATGCATATACATTTGTACAAATTAATCTAATCCCAACAAGTATTGTACACATGTTCTCTAATGATAAATAATTACTACATATAAATGCCTACAGTCATATTTATTTCTAAATAAGGTTTACATTAGGTTTTCAACAATCATTTAATAGAATAGATTGACTATCAATTATATGACATTTTTTTTTTGGAATATTAATAAACAAGTTATCTTAGTCAATTTTGAGGTTATTTGTTCTCCTTGTCAAATCATCATATAGTTATGACTACCCAACACTCGTGGTTTTTTATATCTAGCTAACCATATTCTCTTACACCTTACTACAAGATCAATTATGTCAATCCCTTTTGCATAAACTCAATTCATAGTTATATATACTCTCATGTTAAAAGTCCATTTATATATGCATGCATACCAAAGTACATTTATAAGCTTTATATATATGATTAGCAGCATCTATATTCTCATAAAGCATACTACCAATTAACTCCTTAATATGTAGCATATTGTAGGCATACATCCACATTACACATTATGTTTCATATGCTTTCTATGATAAGCTGTAACATATATATATAACTTATTATAAGATGATGGGAGAATACATTAAGCTATATATGCTTCATATACTAATCCAAAAGCTATATTATGATTAGGTTGATAGATATGAGCTAGAAAATCTTTCGCTTTATTAACATAAATCATTATCACTGCATATTATGATTAGCTTTTTTTATTGATAAAGGAAGTGTGGTTTATAAATAATCTTTCGTATAACTAATACGTGGTAAATAAAATGAGGATATTATACCACTCAGAGAATTTTATACACTATAGCCCTAACACACACCCTAGATTAGTCATAATTATGAATAAGCATGTAGCTAATTCATATTATCCTTGAAAATGGTAAACCTCCAGGACTGGTGTTCCTCTATGCATGTTAGATCCTCAAATGAGATGGTAAGTATACCTCTAGATCAGAATATATATGTATGGAATCACCATAATTGAATTACACCTATATATGCTAATTTATCAGGGATCATAGAATTAAGCCAAGTACTATTAAAGACATACTATGTAACTGATATTAAACCTATTATCAATAGGGTAATACGATGATTTACTTGTTATAGTTACATCGTATGTAGATGCAACGATCTAGCAGTATTTTAATTTATACATCAATGATCTTAATATTTCAATATCACTATATATATGAATACCTCACAATTAACTTCCATCTAAATGACACCCCTCATACCACGATTAAAATGACTTAGTTATGAAGCGAACTATCTCAATTCATTACTCTGAAGGTAAGTGATATATCAACAATCTACTTAGTGGATTGCTACCTATTACATAGTTTAGAAGATCTATTTTTACAGCCTAACACATCCTTAAAAGTATGATTCAGTACAGATCGATATTACAATTAGTGAGATATATTTACATTTCTAATATGCAGTTGATTTCAGGGCATAGAATATCCTTGTCTATGTATGTATTATTGTATCAACTGGTTATAAGTATGTAGCTATTACATCTTTATATATATGACACTAAGTTTTTAATATATGCTATATAGTATAATTTTCTATATACACTTAGGTGCTACCTCATAAATAGATAGTTTATATAACCTCGTCACGTAATTGCTAGTGTAATTCTATAGTAAATGGTTAACTATCACCACACAGACTGTTATTTTCATTACACAGTCTATTCAATATAAAAAACAACACATAAATTAAAGTTTTTATAAGAGCAATGGTGCCTAGCTAAAATTGTGTTGATTCCTTCTACTCATTTCCTTGTCTTCTTTCTTATCTCTTTGCATCTTTTCTCTTTCTGCTCCTCCCTCAGATTTGTGCCCCTAGTAAATCTTTTATTCACTTCCCTGAATAAGGCATAGTTTTTTTTACTTTTTTTAAGATTTATCTCTTTTTTATTATTATTTTATTTAATTTTCTTTTCTTTTTTTCTTAGGGGTATGAGACTTGGCCTTAAATCAGACCTTTTTATTTATTTTAAGAATTTCCTCTTCTTCATTTTCTCCTAACTATTAATTATCATATTTTATTCATTTTAATTCTAATTAAAAAATCAATATAATTGTTTATTAAATTAGCACCTATAATATCATAATGATTTAATGATAAATTTATTAATCAATAAACTCAAATTTATTTTAATTACATAAATCATATCTCTAAAATCATTAATGATCATACGTGCAATCACACAAGATGAATTCCATATAATCATTAAATTAAGCTATCAAACCATGTGTAAACAACTATATAAATGCAAGCAACATCAAAACACACTATGCTAACCATTTCATTATGCATATAATATGTACTATCTAATGTTGTGTGTGCATGGTTCTAATCAATTTCAATGTCATCCCCTAATATCTTCATCTATGTCACCCTCTCTGATGATGCTCTCCCTCCTCATGCTCTAAGAGATGAGTCTCTTCTACGTCAAACTCACAACAAGTAGGTAGTTAGATCATAACATCATGACATATATACATCATAAAATATAGATAAAATAATAACTCAACATGATTATATTGTAAGAATATACACTACAAATAACACATAACAATGTAATCATGTAATCTAAGCAATATTCAATTGTTTTATAACAACATATCACTCATAGCTTAGCTAAAAATAATCAAATCAAATTGCTAACTATAAATATCCATGGCTAATTAAGTAAATTTGCTTAGTGGGGAATCAGAATGCAAAATCCTTATCCCTAAAACTAGTCATCATCCCAGATGACACTTAAACATAAATTCTAAATTAAAAAACATTGTTTAGTAAAAAAATAACATAGTATATAGTATCAAATTAGACAAATAAATGTAGAAATCACTTGTAAAATTCATCATAGTATTCTCAAATAACACTATCCTCAGAGTATTGGTCCCATAAGACCTTACACTATGACATCTCTCTATTACACAAATAAAGTTTGCGAGTGTCGATTACACTGATTCGTTCTACCATGACCACCTCGAGATCCAGAACCTACAAATCATTCCAATCCAACACATGCGTAGTATCAACTATATACTTTTTAAGATAAGAAACATGGAAGACATTATAAAATAAAGCCAAGGATAGTGGTAATGTGAGTCTATACATTACAAGATTGATCACTTCTAATACTTCAAAGGGTCCCACATATCTTGGAGATAGTTTCATTAACTTCCCAAATTTAATCTTGCTCTTCTGTAGCTTAACTCGTAAGAACACTTTATCACCTATTAAAAATTGCCTATCTATTCTCTTTAGATTAGCATAACTCTTTTGCCTATCATTAACCTTGGTCAATCTCTGCCTAATTAATCTAACTTATTCTTCTATTTTTGAAAGCATCTTAGGTCTAAAGACTTCCTTGTCCTCCAACATGTGCTAATTGATTGGTGTCTTGCACCTTCTTTTGTATAGTGCCTTAAATGGTGCCATCTTCAAAGTTGATTGGTATGAGTTATTATAAGCAAAATCAACCAACGAAAGATGATATTCCCACTTGTATTATTGATATATACAATACATATGAAGAATATCCTCTAACACCTGATTACCTCATTTAGTCTAACCATTAGTCTCTAGGTGATATGCAGTTTTGAAGTTTAATTGTATATCCAAACCTAAATTTAGAGTTATCCAAAATATAGAAGTAATCTTCGGATCACAATCCAAAATGATCTTCTTTGAAAATCTCTGAAACCTATATACGTCTTTTACAAACCTCTTTGCAAGAGTAGGGGCGTCATCTGTCAAATTGCTTGGTATAAAATGAGCCACCTTAGTTGGTTTGTCAACTACTACCAAGATCATATCATGCTTATTTCATGACATCGATAAACCTTGGAAAAATTCTATATTGATCACCTACCAATTCTATTCTAGTATATCATCCAGATATAACAACCCAAACAAATGCACTTGTTCATCTTTCACTCGTTGACATTCTAGACAACATGACACATAGTCTACTACATCTTTCTTGATTTTCTTCTAAAAATATAGTGGTATAAGCTCTACCATGAGCTTGGTTACTCCGAGATGTCTTGAATATGGGGCATTATGCAATTCATTTAGCAATGTGCTCCGTAGATTCTCTCGATTTGACACATACATCTTCTATTATAATGCAAAATACCACCACTCTCCAATCTGAATCCTTTATACCGAGGATTTTGAGCATTCTTAGACAATATTTTTCTAACTTGATCATAAAATTCATCTATTGGTGAGAATTTGATCACTCAATCCCTGAAAGTACTCTTAATAGTAGCTACGACTATTATATACGTTCTATGACTTAGGGTATTGGCTACTTTATTTTCCTTGCTTTTGATATAATTGATATCAAAATCATAGTCAGACAAGAACTCTAGCCAATATTTCTGATGAGCATTCAAATTTGGTTGGGTGAAGATGTTATTACATCCCAAGTTACCCATCTTGAGGTCAAATGGTTTTCCCAACAAGTAATGTCACCACATTTGAAAAACATGCACAATTGCTACAAGTTCCAGGTCATGATGGGCATAGTTCACCTCATAAGGCTTTAACTTCTTTGATTCATAAGCTACCACTACACCATCCTACAAAAATAATCCTCTTAGTCCATCCCCTGATGCATCTGTGATCACTAAAAATTGATCATTGGGGTCACAGACTCTTAACACTAGTGTTAAAGTGAGCCTTCTTTTCAATTCCTGAAAAACTACTTCACACTTTTCTGACCAAACAAAACTTTGGTTCTTACGTTGTAAAGAAGTAATTGGATTAACTATCTTGGAGAAATTTGGAATGAACATCCAGTAATAGCCTATTAATCCCATGAAATTTCTTACCTCATGCACATTATTTGGCATCGGCCATTTCATAATGGCCCTTATCTTTAATGGATATACATAAATAATATTATTGACAATTTTGACCCTATAGGTCAAATTACCACCCTCACTATTCAAAACTTTGCATATCATGCCGATTTGTCTTGTGAGTCAGTTATTGGTCCTAAAAAGTCCTTGAAATAATCAATGATTAACAGGCTTTTTTAAGGCATTCACTTTGGTTTTCTGAGGATTTTTTGAGAAAAGCATTATGGAGGCTTCTTTGGGTCCAAAAAAGGGGCATTTTCATAAAGTTCAAGGGATTCTTTTCCTTCTGAAAAGCTCCATCTTCAAAAGGTTCCTGAGGGTCATCTACAATAAGTCCAAAGGAAATGATTTTTTCAGGAAAGTCCTTTTCAATAAATCTAAAGATAAGAATTCCTTCGGATAAATTATCTGAAGGAAGGTGTCAAAAAATAAGCCAAAGGAAGGGACTTGACAACTTTTTCTAAGGTCCATTTCAAGTTCTTCAAAAGGCGAGACAACTTTTCTGAAAGGTGCTTAACAAAAGCCCGAACATCATTTTCAAAAAATTCGAGGACTGTTTCAATTTTTTTGAAGGGTCAAAGGGTTCAATTTTTTTAGAAAAGACCTTTTCCAAAAGTCTAAAGGGTATTTCATAAAGTTCCAAAGGCTTATTTTATTTTTTAGAAGCCCTGTACAATTTTTTAGAAAGGTGCACATTCCAAAAGTTTTTAAGGTCTCTTGTCTTTTGGAAGGACCATTTACAAAAGCCTGAAGGGCATTGTCAAAATGGTCGAATGGTACAATTCCTTCAGAAAAGATCCAAATGAAGAAATGTAAAGGGTTCATTTTTTTAGAAAAGTCCTTTACAATTTTTTCGAAGGGTAAGTAGACCGTTTCAATTTTTTTGAAAGGGTCTTTTCTAGAGCAAGTGGACCATTTCAAAAATTCCAAAGGGTCTATTGTAGAAATATGAAAGGCACTTCCTCGAAAGAGGTCCATTTCAATTTTTTTGAAAGGGACACTTGCAGGAAAGCCGAAGGGTTCATTTTTTTGGAGAAGTCCATTTCAACTTTTCTGAAGGGTAAGTGGACCGTTTCAACTTTTTCAAAGGGTAAGTGGACCATTTCAACTTTTTTGAAGGGCAAGTGGACCATTTCAATTTTTTTGAAAGGGTCTTTTCTAGAGCAAGAGGACCATTTCTAAAAGTCAGAAGGGACACTTGCAAGAAATCTGAAGGGTACATGCCCTTCAAAAAAGGGCATTTTCAAAGACAATAGGACCATTCCAATTTTTCCAAAGGGTAATTTACATAAGTCCATATCATGAATAACTTCAGACTTTTTGTCCAAACGAATTATCCTTTACAAAAAACCTAAAGGAATTATTCGAGCCAAAAGAAAAGTCTTAGACAAATAGTATGTGAGAAATAGACAGGGACAAATTGTTCAAAGAAAATAACTTGTCAAAAAGCCTGAAGGGTAATTTGCAAAGGTTTTAAGGACATGAATTCCTCCAGAATTTTAATATGAAGGAATTATCCATTGCAAGAAGTTCGAAGATAAGATTCATTTAGACTTTTTATCTAAAGGAAATGAATGAAGGAAGAGTTCTGAAAGAAATAATAGAAAGAATTCCTTTAGACTTTTTGTCTGAAGGAAATGAATAGATAGATAAAACACAAACTTTTTATCCGAGGAGATTCTGAAAGGAATGGTTTGAAGGAAGTAAGCTACGAGCAATAGGCCCGAAGGAAATGAATGAAGAGGAAAGTCCATGGGAATAGATAGAAACAAATAGCCTGAAGGAATTAGCTCAAAATATATCAATAGAACAAGATTAAGTCAAATGGTCAACAAATCCAAAGGGCTAATTAATCAATGACAAGTGGCATAAGCACATTCTACAACAAGGAGATCAATGGACAAGGAAAAGTCAAGTTTTCAAAAGGATTTTGGTAGGATTTTGATAGCTAATCAGCAGAAGACAATGATGACTTCCCCATTTGACTCAGATCAATGCATTTTACAGTCACATTCAAAGCATGCAAAGTGGCCCAAATAAGATTAGACTGCAATAAAGAGCACACCAAATAATAAATGCAATAATTAAATTATTCATAAACATACAGTTGCCTTTAAACACGGCTCTCTCAGTGCCAAAAGGGAGACTTGAATGCATGAAGGGCTTGAAGAGTTTAACGTTGGATGGTTATTCAAGGAGAGCTTAATATAGAATTTTATGCATGCACTCTTGTTTATCTTGTTAATCAAAGCCTTTTCAAACACCTCCAACTTAGCTTCAATTGGAGTTTGCTCTTTGAAAATTGGCGTAGTGTCATGCATGAAGAGAGTTGAATTACCAAAGATCAATGCATGTTTGATAAATTTTGAAGAATTTAATGTTTATTCTAAACAATGATTATGAGATGAGCTCTCCATCATTTTCAATGCCAAAGACCTTTTCATGCAAGATAGAAGATGAAATTATATTATTTAAAGGCTTAGTTATCTTTTGACCATTAAAGTTGGACTTGTGAGATGTGGGAGTTGATCTCCTCATTTGTTTTTTGTGCCAATCTCTTGTTTATGTATGATTTTTTCTATATAAGTTGGCTTTTCTAGCCATTTTTGATGAATCCCTCTTTCGGTAAGATCAGACTCTGTCAAAATTTGAGTTTTGTAATCTTTTCAGATAAATAGAAGGACTATTTTCAGATTCTAGGATGTTGGTATAGTGTATTTATATTAGTGATTTGCATATGTGATACAATTTTTCTTCCTTCTCAAGTCCTAATTCTTACCTATTTACTAGTTGATTAGATTATGCAGGTCATGTTTTATGTTTAATGTCTTTTGGCTGAAGTTATAGTAGATGTAAGTGGCTAGTTAGTGCCTTGAATCAAGCCTATTCCCTCATTTCCTCCAAGCTTTGATCACCAGATAGAACCTTTTCTTAAAATATTGATGCATAGGAGTCAATTGGAATTGAAAGTTCAGTCTTTTTATTGTCTAATCAATGTTTTTAGGAGGTCAAATAGAGTGGATGAACCAAAATTTAGGTGTATCACCATTATTAGATAGGATTTTTTTTTCAATTTTCTTTCTTCCCTTTTTCTAGAAATTCGTAGCATAGAGTAGAGATCCTAATTGATACACCAAAGGGAGTTAGCCCTTAGAATCTAGAGACTCAATCCGCTAATTAAGACACCCACAATCTAGGATTGTTTTTATGTTTCAGTAGACTATGAAGCCCTAAAACTACCTTCACAAGGGTGCGAGTATGATTGACAACAATTTTTGGCATGCCTGATGGGACCCATTAGAGTTGGTCTTGATGAAATTTCAGTTGCAACAATGTTCTTCATGAAGTATTTGGTGATTCCAAGCTCAAGCAATTGCTTCTAATAGTCCAAGCACAGTTTCCATGTAAGTCTATTTCTATTACATTATCACGATTGAGTTTTGATGGTTGTATACAAAGAGAATTCCTATGTTATGTTTCCTTATCATCCCTATGATGAGTCATACCATCCTTGTCTCCAAGAAAGAATGGATGAGATAGAGCTCAAAATACTAGCATATGAAAGAAAAGTTTGTTCAAGCTTTCAGTACGAGGAAGTGAATGTTTTTTTTGTTAAAATGTTCCTAATGATCTACAAAAGATAAATAAGTTATGTATTTTTGTATTGGATAAAATTGAGTCTTGGGAGAGGCAATGAATTGAGTTGAACTAGTTTTCTCAAGAGGGATCTTGTCTTCCTTATTCTCATGAAATTCTTAGCCATGCTCAGTGTGTGCCAATGGAGCTTCCTAGTTGGAGTCAAGAGTAAACTCATATGCCTATTGAAGACCCTATTCAAGAGACTAAATCTTTTTATAGTCCCCTTTCTTCACCAATCATCCCTCGAGTTCAATTTTTCAATGAAGATAAGGAGGTTTTAGACTTTGATGAGGTAATGATCAAGTGGAAGGAACATAATGTAGAGGTATTTAAGAGTTTCTCTTTTCCTCCTCTCCAAAATTCCCTAAATGATTCAATTGCCCTCTAGGTCCTAAAATCTGATCATGATCAACCTCCCATGCTTCATTTTCCCTCTCAAACAAATGTATTTTATCACAATTCCACCATCTCCCTTCTTTAGGAGGATCCTGTTCTCTAGAGAATTGAGAAAGGGGTTACAGCTACAAGTCAAGTTCTTGTAGAGTGTGAAGAGGATGCTTAAAGTGTGTATGAGGAAGAGTTTCTCATCGATACTTCACTTGAGGTTGTAGTTGAGAATGAGAAGGTTGATCTTGATGTGAAGGAACTCCAAGAGGATTTGGTACAAATTGAAGTCATAAATGAGTTAGAGATATCTCCTATTGAGAAGGATCAAGATAACTTTCAAGCTAATCCTATCCAGATTGATCAAAATGAGAAAAAAAAGATGATTGGCAATTGTACTTTGAATCTCTATAGGAGATTGAAGAGCTCTGTAGGGATATGTTGCCTATTGAAGAACATGTTTATGAGAAATTTGATCAGGATCACCTACTCAAGATCATAATATAGATTGGGTTGTCTATTTAAAGCTCCTTGAAGTGCTGGATGAACTTACAACAGCCGATAAGAAGGATAAGGCCACTCAAAGATAATGCATAGATGAGATATTAGTTGACAAGATTGTAGATGACAAGCAGTATGAAAAAGATCCAAAAGTACTAGATGAGTTTGTCTTTTTTGATGATTGGTTTATTGTTGATGACTCATTTGAGTAGATGCTAAGAGAGTTGGTGGGCAAGAAAAATGCCTCATCAAAGGTTATAATTAATAAACATCCTGCCTTGCAACTTGTACCATCTCTTGAGTGAGTAGGTTTATGAATTTCCCTTTTGATCCAGGTGAATCATGCTTTGTCATGGTTAGTTAGTTTGTTTTTTTTCCTCCAAGTGTTGTTCAAGCATATTAGTTTAGTTCTATTTTGTCCCAAATAAGTGCTTGTTTGCATATTTGCTTTGTTTAGTTAGTTTTCTTGTTTTGTGTGTTTCCTTCTTATTTTGGAGGATGAAGGTTGTCTCATGCCAGGTCAAAAGAGATATTTGCAGTCATGGATCAAATTTATCATTTCTTTATGAGTCTAGGAGTCATGCAAATGGTTTGGTTCTCAAGCATAACAGGCATGCTTCCCAATTGAGTTGCCAAAATGTTGACAATTTTGACCCTATAGATCAAATTGCCACCCTCATTATTCAAAAATTTACATATCATGCCAGTTTGTCTTGTGAGTCAGTTATTGGTCCTAAAAAGTCCTTGAAATAATCCATGATTACTAGGCATTTTTAAGGCATTAACTTTGGTTTTCAGAGGTTTTTTGAAAAAAAAGAATTATGGAGGCTTCTTTGGGTCCAAAAAATGGGCATTTTCATAAAGTTCAAGAGGTTCTTTTCCTTTTGACAAGTTCCATCTTCAAAAGGTTCTCGAGGGTCATCTACAATAAGTCCAAAGGAAACAATTCTTTTGAGAAAGTCCTTTTTAATAAATCTGAAGGCAAGAATTCCTTCGGATAAATTATCTGAAGGAAGGTGTCAAACAAAAAGATGAAGGAAGGGACTTAACAAATTTTTTGAAGGTCCATTTCAAGTTATTTGAAAGGTGAGACAACTTTTTCGAAAGGTGCTTAATAAAAGCCCAAAGGTCATTTTCACAAAAACTGAGGACCGTTTCAATTTTTTCGAAGGGTCAAAGGGTTTAATTTTTTCAAAAAATACCTTTTCCAAAAGTTCGAAGGGTATTTCATAAAGTTTCAAAGGGTTCTTTTATTTTTTTAAGCCCTCTACAATTTTTCAAAAAGGTGCACATTCCAAAAGTTCTGAAGGTCTCTTACCTTTCAGAAGGACCATTTACAAAATCCCAAAGGGCATTGTCAAAAAGATCAAATGGTATAATTCCTTCGGAAAAGGTCCAAATGAAGAAATTCAAAGGGTTCATATTTTTGGAAAAGCCCTTTACAAATTTTTTGAAGGGTAAGTGGACTGTTTCAGTTTTTCTAAAAGGGTCTTTTCTAGAGCAAGTGGACCATTTCAAAAAGTTTGAAGGGTCTATTGCACAAATTCAAAAGGCACTTCCTTGGAATAGGTCCATTTCAATTTTTATGAAAGGGACACTTGCAAGAAAGCTAAAGGGTTCATTTTTTCAGAGAATTCCATTTCAACTTTTTCGAAAGGTAAGTGGACTGTTTCAAATTTTTTGAAGGGCAAGTGGACCGTTTCGAAAGGGTCTTTTCTAGAGCAAGAGGACCATTTTAAAAAGTCTAAAGGGACACTTGCAAGAAAGTCGAAGGGTACATACCCTTCAAAAAAGGGCATTTTCAAAGACAAAAGGACCATTCCAATTTTTTTGAAGGGCAAGTTACATAAGTCCATGTCATGAATTCCTTCAGACTTTTTCTCTGAAGGAATTGTCCTTTTCAAAAAACCTGAAGGAATTGTTTAAGCCGAAAGAAAAGTCTTAGACAAATAATCTATGAAAAATAGATAGGAACAATTTTTTTGAAAAAAAGGACTTGTAAAAAATCTCTAAGGGTGGTTTCGAAAAGCCCGAAGGGCATTTGCAAAGGTTCTGAGGACATGAATTCATTTAAACTTTTTGTCTGAAGGAATTATCCATTATGAGAAGTTTGAAGATAGAATTCCTTCAAACTTTTAATCTGAAGGAAATGAATGAAGGAAAGGTTTTGAAAGAAATAATAGAAAGAATTCCTTTGGACTTTTTGTCCAAAGGAAATGAACAGAGAGATAAGACATGAACTTTTTGTTTGAGTAAATTCTGAAAGAAATGGTTTGAAGGAAGTAAGCTGCGGGCAATAGGCCCAAAGGAAATGAATGAAGAGGAAAGTCCATGGGAATAGATAAAAGCAAATAACCCAAAGGAATTAGATCAAAACATATCAACAGAACAAGATTAAGTCCAATGGTTAGTAAATCCAAAGGGCTAATTAATCAATGACAAGTGGCATAAGCACATTCTATAGCAAAGAGATCAATGGACAAGGATAAGCTAAGTTTTCAAAATGATTATGGTAGGATTTTGATAGCCAATCAGTAGAAGACAATGATGACTTCCCCTTTTGACTCAGATCAATGTATTTTATAGTCACATTTAGAGCATGTAGAGTGGCCCGAGTAAGATTGGAATGTAGTAAAGAGCACGTCAAATAATAAATGCAATAATCAAATTATTCACAGACATGTAGCTACCTTCAAGCATGACTCTCTCAATTCCAAAAGGGATACTTGAATGCATGAAGGGCTTGAGGAGTTTAATGTAGAATTTTGTGCATGCAATCTTATTTATCTTATTAATCAAAGCCTTTTCAAACACTTCCAACTCAATTTCAAGTGGAGTTTGCTCTTTGGAGATTGGCATAGCATCATGCATGAAGAGAGTTGAATTACCAAAGATCCATGCATGTTTGGTAAATTTTGAAGAATTTAATATTTATTCTAAATAATGATTATGACATGGGCTTTCCATTATTTTTAATGCCAAAGAGCTTTTCGTGCAAAACAAAAGACAAAAAGATATTATTTGAAGGCTTAGTTATATTTTGACAGTTAAAGTTGGACTTGTGAGATGTGGGAGTTGATCTCATCTTCTATTTTTATAGTCAATCTCTTATTTGTGTATTATTTTTCCTATATAAATTGGCTTTTCCAGGTATTTTTGATGAATCCCTCTTTTGAAAAGATCAAACTCTACCAAAATTTGAGTTTTGTAACCTTTTCATATAAATAGGACTATTTTTAGATTCTAGGATGCTGGTATAGTGTATTTATGTTAGTGATTTGCATATGTGATAAATTTTTTCTTCTTTGTTAAGTCCTGATTCTTACCTATTTACTAGTTGATTAGATTATGTAGGTCATGTTCTGTGTTTGATGTCTTTTGGCTAAAGTTACAACGAATGTCAATCACTGGTTAGTGCCTTGAATCAAGGCTATTCTCACATTTCCTTCAAGCTTTGATCACCAGATATAACCTTTTCATGAAATATTGATGCATAGGATTCAATTAGAATTGAAAGTTTAGTCCTTTTCTTGTCTAATCAGTATTTTTAGGAACTCAAATTGAATGGATGAACTAAAATTTAGGTGTATCACCATCATTAGATAGGATTTTTCCTTTTGTTTTCTTTCTTCCATTTTCTTGACAGTTTGTAGTGTAGAGTAGAGATCCTAATTGATACACCAAAGGGAGATAGCCCTTAGAATCTAAAGACTCAATCCGCTGATTAGGCCACCCATAGGCTAAGATTGTTTCCATGTTTCAGTAGACTATGAAGGCTTGAAACTACCTTCACAAGGGTGAGATTCTAATTGATAATAACTATCTACAGAAATAATATGTCCTAGATATTGCACTCTCCCTAAAAAAATATGCACTTAGATAACTTGCCATACAGCTTGTGCTTCTACAACTATGTAAAACCAATTCTAGATGTTGAAGGTGCTCCTCTTCATTTTTAGAGTATATAAGAATATCATTAAGAAAAACCAAAATAAAGAGATCTAGATAATCCCTGAACACATTGTTCATGAGATTCATGAATGTTGTCAAAGCATTGGTCAACCCGAATGGTAACATTATGAACTCGTATTGCCCATAATGAGGTCTAAACGTTGCCTTTGGAATATCCTCATCCTTTATCCTCATGTGATGGTATCCTACTCTAAGATCAATATTAAAAAATACCATCGCTCCCCACATTTGATCAAAAATATCATCGATTTGAGGTAGAAGATACCTATTTTTAATAGTTACCTTGTTCAACATTCTATAATCATTGCAAAGTTGACATGTACCATCCTTCTTCTTGGCAAAAACAACTAGTGCACCCCACAATGACACACTTCTCCTAATCAACCACTTAGAGAACAATTCCTAGAGTTGAACCTTCAATTCAACTAACTCAGTGGTTTTCATTTGTATGGTGCCTCAGACTATGGTTTTGATCTAGGTTTGATATCAATAGAAAAATTAAACTCACGTCTAGGAGGCAATCTTGGTAATTCTTTTGGAAACACATCATGAAAAATCTTAAAGAATGGATAATCTTCAAAAGATGGTTACTTAGGGTCCTTTATTTCATTTATCTTTATGACAAATGATTGGCACCCTTTTCCTTGGGCCCTCTTGAGTTGCATTATAGAAATATGCCTAAGCCTCAACTCTCTTTTCTCGCCCTAAATTTGTGTCTAATTTTTAAAATCGTCTAGACACTCAACCTTCTTTAGATAGCAGTCCACCTTGGCCTTATGTTTTGTAAGCTAGTTGACTTCTAAGATCACATCATATGACCATAGTAGTGGTACATATAAATACACTACTATTATGAATTTGGGCAACCTAATCTCTGCTTTGACTAAAATCTTGTGAACCATGACTTTTGAGTCATTCTTGTATTATATTGAACATGCACTTGCCATTACTCTAACTCTTTTAGATTACTTAATAAGCATTTTAGGAGCTATAAAACATTTTATAGCCCCTTTATCTATCAAAATAGAAATTGGATGTTCAAACAAAGTGCTTGACAATTCTATAGACGATGCTTAAAATTTAGCTTATTGATTATCAATTGTTGTATGCATATGCTACTAAAAACTACCCTACTGAGGAATGAGACCTTTTTTCTTTGACTTGTCCTGAGTACAATCATGAACATAATGGTCATTTCCACAAATAAAACAACCTCCAAGTGGTCCTTTCTTGTCAGTGTATTGGTTTCCCTTAAAACTGCCTTTGAAACCATTGCCTGATTTCTTGTTGCCTAACCCATTATTGAATTTGGGATTCTAGTTTTAAACTACTTCCTAGAGTCTCCATTCATATGTTTCCAATTCTTTTTTTCAAACATTGACTTAAAATTTCCAAACTTTTTTTTGAAATTGTCCCTGCCTTGTGCAAAAGACTTCAAATTTTGTTCCTATTTGACTGCCTTCTCAAAGACCTAGTCCATGGTAGAAGGTCCATGAACATCCACCTTTCCACCAATATGGGTTTAAATATCATGATAAACTGTCTGATCTTGAACCTCTCATTTGTCTAGTATTGAGGTACATACTTCATAAGTTTGGTGAACTACTCCCATTACTCATTCACTGATAAATCTCTCTGCTTAAGATTCTAGAAATCTGTGAAATTACAATCAAAATATAATTGTAGAAGCCATCATGATCTGAATAAAGTCACAAACTGCTCCCAAGTAGTGGTGGTTGAGTTAAGATTTATTTTCAACCTCTTGTTAGCCCACTACATAGTTGCTTCACCAACCAACTAGTATGCTCCCCATACTACTTTAATGACCATGGAGTAGTTTCAAATCTCAAAATAATTCTTCATCTCAGTCAACCATGCTTTAGTTCTGTCACCCAAAATAGTTCCATATAACTTAGGTGGGTTCATATTTTTCATATCTCTAGCCAACTCTACAGCTACTTGAGCTCTCACATCCTGAGGGTTTTCCTGCTTAGCGGGATGCTCTTCAATTTCATCTTGATGTTCTTCCTCTTCATAGCCATGAACTACCTACTCTGAGGCTATAATCTAGTCCTTGGTCTCATTCATGGCTATGAGAATCTGATCTAACTTCATTGCTTGCTCAACAACAAATTAGTTAGGATTAAATGGAGGGTTATTGTCATTGACATTTGATGCACCCTCTTAGGATACTCTATCTTTCACCATCCTCCTTTTTGTCAATATAAGTATATAAAAATGGTACTAGACTCATTAGGTCCTAGAGGTCAAGTCATAGCTCTGATACCACATGTAACATCTCTACTGGGATCTACCTAGAAATACATGATTTAAAATAAATAAATAAAAGAATATATACTTTTATTAGATTACACTATGAGAGTTTGATTAGTGACCATATAAAATATTCTAAGTGTGATAACTATAAATGAAGCATATGACATCATACATCAACGATCACTATCATTATAAGAAACACATCATAATTAACTATAGAAGGTAATTATAGATATCTAGCTGAGGCTAGTACAAACATGCATCCACTATTTTTAATGTATAATAAGTAATTATTTCTCATCATGATAATGTTTCAATAATAAATACAATACAATGTTCATGCATAAGATACATGGCTCCACGGAGCATAATTTCCCTGGACTCTAGTATATGTGGCAATCTCAAGTGTCATCTCAAAATAAGTACTATTGTGGGGAGGGAGAGCATCATCTGAGCACTTTTTCACACCAACCATGGACCATTGATCCCCCACATAATTTCCATTAGGGAATGGCCCTTACTTCATGGATGAGTAGATAGTGACGGTGTGAGAATCCAGAGAGATAAACTAATACCCGTGTGTTGTATGATTTTTAAAACTAAACATGTGATGTATAATAAAGAAACTCATTCTAATCAAGATATCACACAAATATGTACATCATACACATGAAATGACAATGTCTCACTAACATTACTTTGACCAAAGTTTTAATATTTGGTGATCTATAGGATCAGTCAAATTCATATATAGCATTTGATCGAATTACCTTCATCTGGCATTATGATACTCATAAGCTAGTGAAGTCCATCTCACTACTTACTCAATATTAACAATGTGAGATTTGGTAAACATAGTATAACCAGTAGATTCATACATATTACATCCTACTAATAATCATAAAACATGCTAAGCACATGAATAATCAAAAGGCATAAATTTAATCCATTAAATGTAAGAATGAATCTCACAATATTATCTATTACATAAATAATATGAATAAATAACTATAATTTATACCATCCAAGTATAATATACATCTAACTACAATTTTATAATTATTATAAGTAGTTTCAAATTATAAGTCACCCTATGACATCCCATAATATCATAGTCCATTGTTTTTGAGTTCAACTACTCTAAACAAACAACCAATTATAACAATTTCAAGGACTAAAGTCTCGTAATCATATTTATGTTGTGTTTGAATGTGATACCTAATTTATGCATCTTGGAATCTTTTAGGAGCATGTGTAGATGTATAACTAAAGTCATACTCTTCCAGAGTCCATGACTTAGTCTAAAACAATTAATAGAACCATAGGCATACACCACCATATACCAATATATATTATATTGGCATATATAATTGTACAAATTAATCTACCTTAATAAGTACTATACACATATTCTCCAATGATAAATAATTACTACATATAAATGCCTACAGTCATGTTTATTTCTAAATAAGGTTTTCAACAATCATTTGATAGAATATATTGACTATCAATTATATGACATATTATTTTTGGAATATTAATAAACAAGTTATCTTAGTCAATTTTGAGGTTATTTGTTTTCCTTGTCAAATTGTCATATAGTTGTGACTACCCAACACTCGTGGTTTCTTATATCTGGCTAAGCATATTCTCCTACATCTTACTACGAGATCAATTCTATTGATCCCTTTTTACATAAACTATGTTCATACACACACACACACACACACACACACACACACACACACACACACACACACACACACACACACATGTTAAGAGTCCATTCACATAGATACACATCCCAAAGTACATTTATAAGCTTTATATATGTGATTAAGGAGTATCTATATTCTCATAAAGCATACTACCAATTAACTCCTTGATACGTAGCATATTATAGGCATACATCCACACTACACATTATGTTTCATATGCTTTCTATGGTAAGCTATAACATGTATATAAAACTTATTATAAGATGATGGGAGAATACATTAAGTTATATATGCTTCATAAACTAAGCCAAAAGCTATATTATGATTAGGTTGACAATTCTGAGATGGAAAATCTTCCACTTTATTAACATAAATCACTATCGCTACACATTATGATTGGATTTTCTATTGATAAATGAAGTGTGGTTGATAAATAATCTTCCATATAACTAATACGTGGTTCATAAAATGAGGATATTATACCACTGGGATAATTTTAGATACTATATCCCTAACACGCACCCTAGATTAGTCATAATTGTGAATAAGTATGTGACTAATTCATACCATCCTTGAAAACAATAAACCTCTAGGACTGATGTTCCTCTATGCATATTAGATCCTCAAATGAGATGGTAAATATACCTCCAAATTAGAATATATGTATGTATGAAATCGCCACAATTGGATTACACCTATACATGCTAATTTATCGGGGATCATAGAATTAAGCCAAGTAGTATTAAATCCGTACTATACAACTAATATTAAACTTATTATCAACAGGGTAGTACAATGACTTATTTTGTTATAGTTACATCATTTGTAGATGCAACAATCTAGCACTAATTTAATTTATACATCAATGATCTTAATATTTCAATATCACTTTATATTAGAATACCTCATAACTAACTTCCAGCCAAATGAGACCCCACATGCTCTAATTAAAATGACTTATTTATGAATTGAACTATCCCAATTCATTGGTCTGAAAGTAAGTGATTATCAACGATCTGACTGGTGGATCGTCGCCTATTACATAATTCAACATATCTATAATTTAACATATCCTTAAAAGTATGATTCGGTACAGATCAATATTACTCTTAGTGAGATATATTTATATTTCCAATATGCAGTTGATTTCAAGGCATTGACTATCCTTGTCTATGTATGTATTGTTGTATCAATTGGTTATAAGTCTGTAAATGTTATATCTTTATATGTATGGCACTACATTTTTAATATATATAATCTAGTACATTATGATATATACACTTAGGTGCTACCTCATAAATAGATAGTTTGGTATAACCTCGTCATGTCATTGCTAGTGTAATTCTATGGTACATGATTAACTATCACCCCACAGATTGTTATTTTCATCACATAGTCCATACAATATAAAAACTTACAAACAAATTGAAGTTTTCATAAGAGCAATGGTGCCTACCTGAAATTGTTCTACTTTCCTTTTGCTTGTTTCCTTGCCTTCCTTCTCTCTTTGTGTCCCTTTTCTTTTTGCTTCTCCTCTCTTAGATTTGTGCCCCTACTAAATCTTTTATTCACTTCCTTGAATAAGGAGTAGTTTTTTTTTCTTTTTTAAAGATTTTTCTCTTTATTTTTATTTTTTTATTTTTTATTTTTTTCTTAGGGGTATGGAACTTAGCCTTAAATCAGACATTTTTATATATTTTAAGGATTTCTTCTTCTTTTCCTACTAAATATTAATTATCATGTTTTATTCATTTTATTTCTAATTACAAAAATCAATATAATTGCTAATTAAATTAGCACCTCTAATGTCATAATGATTTAATGATAAATTCATTAATCAATAACCTTTAATTTATTCTAATTACACAAATCATATTTCTAAAATCATTAATGGTCATACACACAATCACACAAGATGAATTCTATATAACCATTAAACTAAGCTATCAAACCATGTGTAAATAACTATATAAATGCAAGCAATATCAAAATACACTATGTTAACCATTCCATTATGCATATAACATGTATTATTTAATGTGGTGTGTGCAAGGTTCTAATCAATTTCTCTGTCATCCCCCAATATCTCCATCTATGTCACCCTTTTCGACGATGCTTTCCCTCCATCATGCTCTAAGGGATGAGTCTTTCCTGCATCAAATTCACAAGTAGGTAGTTAGACCATAACATCATGACATATATACATCACAAAATATAGCTAAAATAACAACTCAACATGATCACACTATAAGAATATACACTACAACTAACTCATAACAATGTAATCACGTAATCTAAGCAATATTCAACTATCTCATAACAACATATAACTCATAGTTTAGCTAAAAATAACCAAATCAAATTGTTAACTATGAATATCTATGGATAATCAAGTTTGCTTAGCGAGGAATCAGGATGCAACAACATTAGTGACCACAAAGCTTTATAATTTATCTAACTACATCTCATTTAATTTATTTCTCATGTTCACATGGATAATTGAACCACACCATGGGGCCTAAGACCAAGCATGCGAAGGGCAACTAAGTTTTGGTTATGTAGAGTGAATGGGCAAAGTTAATTTAGAAAGAAATAATTAAACACATTCAGGAGTATAAGTCTTACTTGCAGGAAATATAACTTTTATTCATTAATAGAGAACAAGGAAAATTGATACAATGTGCTATAGTGCATATTTTATAGAGTAGATACATAGAGCGTGTTATCTATGTTATGAATGTGTGGAGCATCGACCTTAGGCTGGATGTGTATGTTACATACTTATAAAATTAGAATATATGAGTGGTTACAACTGCTGTTAGTTACCAAGAAGACAATTACGTCAATTCATCTTCTAGACTGGATAATAATTGGTGAATCCCTTGAAGCACATGGTCGAGGTAAGGTAACACATGGATGTGCTATGGAGCCCAAGAGGTAGCTAGGTGCATAGGGGATATGAGCTACAATGTGAGACAATGAGACACATGGGTATATAAGTTGTGAAGAGCACAAAAGTTGGTGAGCTTGTGCAAAACTTATGTAGTGTACAGGTCTGTAAGCTACATTATGAAAATATGAGTTGTGAAGTGCATAAGGGTTAGTACACATAAGTTTATAATATGGCACGATACTTGTACATACAACTTTGAATAATATTTAGGTAATGAGTACATAAGATTGGGTGAGAGGTGTGTGCCCTATGCAGTAGAGTGAATGAGGAGTAAACTTGATTACATGGGAGCTATGGATGAATCATTTGCCTTTTCCTGAAAAGCAATGGTATTTATTGTGTCGATATGCAGTTGTAAAAACTACACTTGAAGTTGTTGTGAAGTGAACCACTTGGTCGATTAATGTATTGTCCAACCTTGACTACTCAAAAAAGTGGATGTGTGCCATGGTGGGTGCATGTGTCTGTCACTTTGATGATATGGTCCTTTGCGAGATATAAGTGCTCAAGATCTAAATCAGAAGGATGTTGTATCATGACTAGCTCAAGAAGCAACAAAGTGTAAGGATTGAAAAGTTCCACATTAAAGACTGGGTCAATGCCCAAGTACTAAGGCAAATCAAGAATGAAGGCATTCTCACCAGCTACATTCAAAATGGTGTAAGGACCATAGTGCAAAGGCTTGATCTTTTGGTGTGGACCTTTAAAGCACTCCTTTTGAAGTTGTAACCAAAATTTATCACCAACTCATAATGTATAAGGTGTGAGATGTGCATCATGGTGATCCTTGTACTTAGCTTGAGTGTGAGAGAGAATTGTTGACCCTGCTAGTGAATAGATTGGATGTGGTACATAAACTTTTTGGCTTTGTCTATTTCCCATTCTTGTGCACATAACTCACTTCTTGATGGTGCATGATAGGAAATGTCTAGAGGTGCCAAAATTTGAAACTCAAGACATGTTTGGAATGGACTATGGCTAGCAGGGTTATGGAGATCCTTGTTATAGATGTGTTGAATGTATAAGAGATTGTCATCCTAGGTACGAGTATGTGCACAATTATACATTTGTAGAAGATGAACAAGTGTGCGATTGACCACTTTAATTTTCCCATCTATTTGAGGATAAAAAGTCATTGATCGATCTAGCTGCATACCCATCAATTCCCACAATGCTTACCAAAAATGACTCTCAAACTATGGATCGCAGTTAGAGATGATGGATGTGGGTAACCCAAAATGAACCCACACATGAATGAAGAATGCATGTGTAGTGTCAATTGCATCAATGTCTTTTCTACATGCGACCATGATGGCCATATTAGAAAACCAATCCACTAAAATGAACACAACGTCATGTTATTGTCTCATTGTAGGCAATCCAATCATGAAATCCATGTTGACATATTCCCATGGTCTATATGAAACTGGTAGAGGTGTGTAGAGTCCTAGCTGCCTGTTTATGGGCTTGGTGATGTAATAAAGAATGCAAGGCTTAATGTAGCAATCCATGCCTATGTGCATATGTAACCAGTAGAAGTGTGACTGCAATGTGGCTAGAGTCTTTGTCATGCTAAAGTGTCATAAGGTCTTAGTGTAGTGTGCCTCCTAGAGGAGTCATTGGTGAGGCGTGCCAAAGGGAACATATAGATGCCTGAACTTGTACAAAAGCTAGTCAGACAAGTAAAACTACTGAACTTGTATACCTTACATGAGGCTGGCGTAAGTTGTTATGAAGTCTTAATCAACTAAGTAGAGGGGAACCCAGCGTGTGAAATTATGACTGCATATGTCTAGTACTATGATGAGCGCTTAAATTGGCAGTCGACTAAGGTAATCTATGACTTTGTTATCCTTCCTTTTCTTGTACTTGATCATGAGATGAAACTATTACAGGTAAGTCATCTAGTTCATGTGGCATACATTTTCTAGCTTGTTTTACGATTGTAAAAACTAAAGTGGTTTATGATCTGAATGAATAACCATCTCCTTCTCAAGAATGTAATGTCACATTGTTTAATTGCTTGCACAATAACAACAATTCATTCTCATAGGTGGAGTACCTTTACACTATGTCATTGAACATCTAAGATTGGTATGCGAGTAGATGTCTATGTTGCATGAGCACTACACTGAGTGCGTAGTTAGATGCATTTGTGTGTATTTTGAAGGTTTGTGTAATATTAGGCATTGTGAGAACACGCACTGTGTAAAGTCATTGCTTGAAGGCCTAAAAATCACATTTTAATGCATGTGTCTAATCAAACTTGACTTTGGCATGTGTGAGCTAGCTGAGAACCCAAGCGATGTGTGATAAACCAAGGATGAACCTGTGATAGAAGTTAACAAGTCCAAGAAAACTCCTCAATTTTGTGAGATTGCATGGAGTAGATCGCTTTGATTTTATTTGGATCTACTATGATGTTGGTGCAATTAATGATGTAACTTAGGTATTGGATATGTGCGGTGTCAAATGTATAATTTACTAAGTTGGTTTACAACTTATGTTGACACAAAGTGTCTAAGATGTGCGAGATGTGCTCCATATGCTCCTCCCAAGTCTTATTGAAGATGAAAATGTCATCCAAGTTGATGATGATGAAGGAGTTTAGGAATGACCTGAGTAGATCATTCATCAAGCGCATGAAGGTGGTTAATACATTGGCGAGGACAAAAGGCATGACCAACCATTCATACAATCCTTCTTGAGTCTTGAATGTTATCTTTTAGACATCTTTAGGATGGATTGAAACTTGATGGTAAACTGATTTTAAGTTGATCTTGGTGAAGTATTGTGCACATCTGAGTTGGTTTAGAAGATCATCAATATGTGGCAGTGGATACCAATTCTTCACTATACTTTTATTATGTGTATGATAGTCTATGCAACATCGCCAAGACCTATCCTTCTTGGGTGTTAGGACTATCAGAATCCCTTGAGGTAAAGATCTAGGCTTGATGTTACCTTGATAAAAAAGCTCTTGAATATGACACTGAACTTCATCATTATCCCAAATTGATCAGTGATAGAGGGGGCTATTTGGAAGAGGGGATACAAGAGCCAAATTGATGCCGTGCTTTACTATGCAATGTGTTGGAAGACCTTTAGGTTCTGTGAAGACTTCACTACTATGTTCCAGTAACTTGTCGAGATGTTGTTGTTATGACTATGTGCAAGTGGTGTGTTATGCCAAGGTGTGCTTTGACTAAAATTGCATAGGTGTATTAGGGTAGACCATGAGTAACATTAATTTTTGTACATATGAGACGAGCTTGTGACATTGTTTGGTAAAGACCAAAGTGACTTTGGTCATGGGCATTGACTCAAAAAGTTTGTAAAAGCAATCTTGCATGTAAATAATCCAATGTTGTGGCTTGGCTTGATATGTAACTTCATGATCATACAAGTGTAGTCTCCCCAATAGGATGTTACAGACCTCTAGAGGTGCGATGCCACAAATGATGTTGTCTTTCATAGACTTGAATTTGTACTGAAAAGTACATTGTTTTTGAACCTATATATCTTTCTCCTACTGAAGCCACCCTAAAGAGTATGGCTTTGGATGCATAACAATGGTAAGACTAGGCATTGAAATGTGGATTATGCGATGATGTTCTTCTAACTACCACTATCGATGATGACATGGAGAGGCTATCCCTTCACCCATAACTCGATGTGGAAGAGACATTCATGCCCTTTAGAGATGTCAATTGTAGTGGTGTCAGTGCTTAAATAAGAGGCATCTGGATCACTGTCATCCATAGATGTGGGTCTTGATGTAAATTATGCAAGTAAGGATTACTTCACATTGCATTTAGAATTGTTGGAGTAGATGAGCAATGACGATGGCACCACTTATCATTAGACTTCTTCTTCTTGCCTTTATTTGAAGTAGAAGGCATTGGAGCCTTTGGGGGTTGAACAATCTTCTAGTGCTACTCTCCTTTACAAGAAGTGTGTTATTGCTTATGTGTAGAAGGTTACGATGTGGAGTTGTGTGAAGGTTGTGCCTTGTGCACTAAGTTGGATGAAGAGGTGACATTGTACTTCATCTTTTCCTTGGATTTGATCATTACAATGTTACGATATGCTTTCCCCAAAGTGTCAGAAGTCAATAACTCCATCTTCACACGGATATAAGGTGAGAGGCCACTGATGTACTTCAACACCTTATGTTGTTCACTCAAGTTCTTGTGTAGGTGTGTAGAGTAGTCATGAAAAATGTTGGTGTAGACTTCCACGGACTAACCTTTACACTGGCACAATTATTGGAACTCGATGTCTTCATCTTCAAAGTGGCACAAAGATTAATATTCTTCCTTTAATGCATCAATACAAGTTTTCTAGGATTCAATTGGAACACACTCTTGCATGCACTATGTGTTGAAGCTCTCCCACTAGTGAATGATCGGTATGGACATCTTTAGTACTATGAAGATGATCTTCTCAATATCGGTGAAAGAATTAACTAAGAAGTACACATTGAGTTGTCGAATCCAGGCATCCAATGCTTTGGCACCAATCTTGCCTTCGAAGGGAGTTTATTATTGAAACTGTTGTTGAGTGAACTGTGAAGGTGTGGTAGAAGGCATTTGATTGAGCTATACTATTAACTCACAAAAGTGGCCAAAAGTTTGGTGCATTGTGCCTCTAGTGCATTAGTGATGAGCTCTCGTGCCTTAGGGGCTACCTCAAGTTACTTCTGGGCGTCAACCATCTTACTTTTGCTACGACATTCTTTTGGATATTTTGAAATAAAACCGATTGACAAACCTTCTTTCTTGAGTTACGCTCGTGTATTTGCAAGCATAAAAAAGAATGGAGCTTTTTAGCTCTGATACCAATGATCTTCACCACAAGGCCCATGACTAAACATGTGAGGAATAACTAAGTTTTGATTGTGCAGAGTGAATGGGTAAAGCGAATTCAGAAAGAAACAACTAAACACATTCAATAGAGTGAAAGTCTTACTTGTAGGAAATGCAACTTCTATTCATTAATGGAGAATAGGGAAAACTAATACAATGTGCTACAATGCATATTTTATAGAGTAGATACATGGAGCATGTTATATGTGTTATGACCATGTGGAGCATCGACCTTAGGTTGGATGTGTATGTTATATAATTAGAATATAAGAGTGGTTTCAACTGTTGTTAGTTATCAAGAAGATGGTTGTGTTGGTTCATCTTCTAGGTTGGATGATGGTTGGTGAAGGCCAAGGTAAGACGACACATGGATGTGTTATGGAGTCCAAGAATCAACTAAGCGCACGGGGGTTATAAGCTGCAACACAAGACTGTGAGGTGCACGGGTTTATGAACTACGAAGAGCACAAAATTTGGTGAGTTGACGTGGAACTTGTGTGGTGCACGTCCCATTAAAATGTATGGGTGTGCAAGCTGCAATGTGAAACTACGAGTTGTGAAGTGCACAATAATGAGTGTGTAGTGTGGAATGCATAGGGGTTAGTGTGCATAAGTCTATAATATGGCACGAGACTTGTACGCATGACTTTAAGCAAACTTCATGCAAGGAGTGCATAATATTAGGTGAAAGGTGTGCACCCTGCACAATAGAGCGAATGAAGAATAAGCTTGATTGTACGAGAGCTACACACAAATCAATAATAGTCTACATTAAAATATAATGTCCACTTTTGTATCACCAAAGCATCAAAGTGCTATGTATCCATATGGACAATGTATTACATAAACCATTTGCATATAAGACGATTGCAATTATCAATCCACTATTAAAATCCATGTTCATTGGTACCTCTATAATATAAAAAGATATAACTGAAACCATAAGAATCAGAGTGCTTATCTATCTTAATCATAATCATATATGTATTAATGGGCACATGAGCAAAACATCATCCCAATCAAATAAATCAACAAAATTAATAAGTCCAACCTTGATTTATACTTAACAATGGGCCTAAACAAAAATTAGATACAAAATTTAGATTGAATTCCTATATCATATCACTATTCATCTTTTTACTTTTAATACATATATATCTATTTCTTAAAACAAACATTCTACTGCACAAGAATGCCCTCGTTTAAATAATAAAATAAATAAATAAAAAATAAAAAATAAAATAAATAAATTAATGCTAGGAGGGCGAAATTATTGAAATAACTTTAGAAAGTAATATCCTTCTAAAATTAATGAAATAATTTTAACCTCTTCGAAGGACAAAGGATCGCCTTCCCCTCTTTACCCCCAACCCTAAAAACTCACGTCCTTCAAACATGAATCATAAAACCATAGAAATATATCTTTACGCTAGAGAAGTGGAATCCATCGATTCTTGTATTTATAGAGCCTTCGGGTTACTTTCCAATGTAAGAGTAGCATAGAACCTCTTTACTTGTAGCCTGCTCTTATGTTGGTGGTTTGAATCTCGGAAGAACAAGTCGAGTCAAAGAGGTACATGGAAAAGAATCCAGTGCAGCTCAGCTAAAAAATCTATGGAACAACGATTACTACTTCCACATGCATTGAGAAAAGGCCTATGCAATGTAGGTTTGTGTTCATTCTACTCATTTGGATCTCAAGGAGTTGCAGACAAAAATTCCACAAGGTTTATTAAATACCCACTTGCTCAAATTCATTAATTTCATTGATTGAGATTGTTTTCTCATATTTTTCCCTCCTGCCTTTGTGACCCATTTATTCAAATAGATGCAAATTAGCATTTAGCTAAGTGGGTGTTGCAGTTATTTGCATTTAGCTAAGTGGGTCCTGCAGTTTTGCTTCAATTATAGCACTCTAATTAGAGTCCAGGGGCTTTAGAGCCTTTGTTTTACTTAAAATAATGGATGAATCAGGGAATGCACTGACATCTGGTCCAGATGGAAGAAAGAGAAGAGTTTCATATTTTTATGATTCAGACATTGGGAACTATTATTACAGCCAGGGTCATCCCATGAAGCCTCACAGAATTAGAATGGCTCACAACCTTATTCTTCACTATGGACTACATGAGAATATGGAAGTTTGCAGGCCTAATTTATTACAGAGCAAAGAGCTCAGGGTATTCCATGCAGATGATTACATCTCATTTCTTCAGTCTGTTACACCTGAGACCCAGCATGAGCAGCTCAGGCAGCTGAAGAGATTCAATGTGGGAGAGGATTGCCCTGTGTTTGATGGGCTGTATAATTTCTGCCAGACTTATGCAGGGGGCTCCGTGGGAGCAGCTGTGAAGCTCAATAGTAGTGATGCAGATATTGCTATTAATTGGGCTGGTGGACTTCACCACGCTAAGAAGTGTGAGGCATCTGGTTTTTGCTATGTTAATGACATTGTCTTAGCCATTCTTGAACTTCTGAAGGTCCATCCAGTAAGTATTCTTATACCTACATATGTTAGGTTTTAACATATGTTTTTTTCCTTAAATCTCAGTTTAGTGGTTTTTTTTGCATCCAAGCATTTGCTGGATTTCTTGTCTCTCTGTATGATCTGTCTCATGCACATAGGATCCAGGCGACTTCCTAGATTGCTTGTAGTGGGGTTGCAGTAGCAGGATATACTTACATTTTTAGATTTAGAATCATCTCTGCCATGGTTAAGAAGGTTTTTTTGTTTATAATTTTTTTTTATTGCATTAGTTTTTTAATCATAGGGTCTGCCACTCAGACTGTGGGTAATACACCATTGATACACTCCATTTTCAATGCTCCAAAATCTCACATATGAATATTTGAACCTGGATCACTCTCTTACAGAAGCGCTCATTTACTAAGTACACCACAACGCTTTGGACTAATGATAGATTTTAAAATAGATCTTTGTTTCTATGTATTCTACCCAGTCTCATTTCTTAAATTCACATCTTATTTTGGTGTGGGTAAGATTTTTCTGATTTGGAGCTGCTCGGTGTTAGGGCTGAAAACAATAGTCAGCACTTATTAGGCGCTTAAGTTCAAAGCACAGGTTGGGGTAGCCCAATGCCATTGACATGACAGTCTTGATGACCCTGGACAGGTTCAGACTGCAGATGAATTGGAGTCTTCGGGGTGGTATAATAGTCAGTCTTACTCACTGGTTAACTGCCGCCCAATGCACAGCTTCTGTTTTTTACATGGTGACAAGGAGCTGCTGGCATGGGCATGGGAACAGAGATGGGGACACTATTTTCAGAATTATGTTATATGGGTACAGGTTATTCACGATATTTGTGCCTTCCAAATCTGGACTAACATGTTTTTGCTTGAAAAACCTCTGGTTTGGCTCTAGGCTACCTTTAAGGCACTGCAGAGTATGTTTGGACCACATTCTTTGGATCTGTAAACACGCTTCATGCTAGATTGTACCCCATAATAATTACATTACAAACTCAATACATGTCTGCTGGAGTTATGGGTTACCTTTCTGTGCAGGGAAAGGAGGGGGTGTGTGGGGAAGGGGGACCATGGGCATTATTCATTAGTGTTCCCCATTACCATTACACCACAACTTCTTGGATCAAACCTGCAATGCTTTTGATCTTGCTCTTGTTTTTCCAAAATCCTGTTAATGTTTTGTGCAATTTTTCTTGTTTAAACAGGTGAGAAATGGCTAAGGTGGAGTCTTTACTTTTTGATTGTTTTTGCATTTTTTTAGCAGAACATTTCCTTTGATGTGTTGGGATCCCCAGCTTGCTAAAGCCATCCTTTCACTAGGGAGACATCTACTGCAGCTATCCCTGTCTTTGAGATGCATGCCTGTCCATGGAGTGGATACAGTCTATGCAGTGTGTTGGGATGACTTGGGTTCTAAATATCATTTAAGCTTTTATTTGCCCTTTATCTGATTTTTCTACTACTGCCTGCACATATAAAATTTTCTGGGTCTCACTATTTGTATGTTTAACCCTTGTCATTGTAATTCTTTTTATTTCTTATCCAAGGGTCAAATACTAGGTTTTTAGCATAGTTACCATATCCTGCTGTATCTGGCCCAGATCCCATCAGATCTGAATTTTTTAGATGTATTGAATTGGTCAGATCTGATCAATGCATTTTAAAATTATTTGTTCAAAATTTAAATTTCATTTTTCTGCAAACTCACATCCCAGCCAACTTGCTCTGATCAGCCAAGCAATTAAAATTTTACAATCATATATTATTATATAAATTACCTCCTTTTCGAACCAGATTTTCCGATTTTTTTCTGGAATTCTGGTCCCTGGATATTGGGATTCCCTCCCTCCCTTATGAATCTGGAATTCTGAACTTGGTAGCTATGGTTTATAGTAATGGGTTTTTAGTATTTTAATTAATGTATGATGCTTATTTCAGTCCAAGATATCATGCTTAAGGTTGATTGATTTTTTTGGGAAAAATATACATCCTGTGTTGCATCAGAGCACAATAGGATTTTGTCCTTATAGGCCTTCTCTTCTCCACGTATGTGAGTAGGGCCCACACATTTTCTCCAGCACCAAACACAAGAAAATGTACATCTTTCTGAAAGATGTCCATCATAGACGAAACCTGAACTCCTAGGTCAGCTTTAAAAGCTGTCAACTCACTCTCCCTCCCTCAAATGAATGTTGGAAGCATCATCATTAGATTTTTCCTTTCACATCACTCACTATCTTCCTAAAATAACTCCTCTCCAACAGAATCGCGCAAGGGCTAACAAAGAGTAGTGCACAAGTCCCCAAACCCATAATGACAATGTACCATGCTCCAAAAAAACATTATTAACCATTGCCTTCTGCTATATATTATATATTCCTTTGGGGAGCCTACATGGCCATGGAGAACTGGCTATTCTTATTTTTGTCAAATCTCTTTCTGATGTTGCCTTAGCTTGACCTCCATGTAATTAAATCATGTTGGTATAGAAATATTATTTAAGTGATGAATTGTCTAATACTAATTGAATCGAACATAAGTTGCTGGTCATCTAAGGGACTACAAAGCTCTAATTTATTATTATTTTTCACTATGACAGCGAGTGCTTTATATTGATATTGATATACATCATGGGGACGGTGTGGAGGAGGCCTTCTACACTACTGACAGAGTTATGTCCGTGTCATTTCATAAGTTTGGAGACTATTTTCCTGGCACAGGCCACCTTAAAGATGTAGGATATGGTAAAGGGAAGTATTATTCATTGAATGTTCCCTTGAATGATGGAATTGATGATGAGAGCTACAGGAATCTTTTTAGACCTATCATTCAGAAGGTCATGGAAGTATATCAACCAGAAGCAGTTGTCTTACAATGTGGAGCAGATTCCCTCTCAGGGGATAGGCTAGGCTGCTTTAATTTGTCAGTTAAAGGACATGCAGATTGTGTACGATTTCTTCGGTCATTCAATGTTCCACTAATGCTTGTTGGAGGCGGGGGTTACACCATTCGCAACGTTGCCCGTTGTTGGTGTTATGAGGTCTATATTCTTTTGTGCTGTCAGGGATACTTGGTTCTGAATATCTATTATTTTTTTCTTTCTGAATCATTATGACCTTTTAAGTGGTTGTTTCGACTTGCTTGATGTAGACTGCAGTTGCTGTGGGTATCGAGCCCCAAGACAAATTGCCTTATAATGAGTATTATGAATATTTTGGGCCTGACTATACTCTCCATGTAGCTCCGAGCAATATGGAAAACCAGAACTCAGCTAAGGAATTGGCAAAAATAAGGTGCACAATTTGGTTTGTTTATGATTTTAACAGTATTATAGATTATCTTCTTAGCAAGGGAATGGCCAATATTTTAAGTAGCTGGATATTTCCTTGAATTGACTGCTCTTTTATTTGAAGGTCAAGATGCTTAACAATTTCTAGTAACAATGTATTGTACTTTGTAATTGTGGCGCATCATACAGGTAATAGATTACCTTCAAATAAATCATTTTGACCGTTGAATTTTCTGTTTAGGAATACTTTGCTGGAACAACTGAACAAAATACAGCATGTTCCGAGTGTACAATTTCAGGAAAGGCCCCCTGACACCAAATTCCCTGAGGAGGTGACAATTTCTTCTTTTGATGTTTGTATGTCTGCCTTAACAAGTTTCTTGATTTAGAATTAAATCCAGTCTATATCTATATTTTATGGTCAGAAGCTGTATGCATCATTCTTCTTACTCCAATTACAAATTGTAACAGGAGGAAGAGGATTATGAAAAGCGACCTAAGGGTCAGAGATGGGATGGAGAATATTTTGGTTCAGAATCTGAAGAAGACCAGAAACCTCGCAATCGTGATGTAGATGCTACTGAGAAACCTTCGCTGAGGCATGCGACCATATAACACCCTGAAGCCAATGCACTGGTTTACAAAGACGTGTTAAAATGCTTGCCTAGTTGCTAATTGATAAAATTGGTCTGAGATTTAAGAATGACACACATGAATAACTGTGTTATTTGCACACAACACATGATACTTCTATTATAACACGAGAGATATTTATACAGGTTTACAAAGTTTGTTGTGCTTCCTATTTTCTAGGAGTACTCAATATTTCCATCCTCGAATCCCATTTATCTCTCCATTCCTATTCTACGTTCAATTACTTCCTAGGACAGTCTAACCATTACCAAATGCCTAACTAATAGGATAGACTCTAATAACTAATATATAGTATACTAATATGCTATATGTAATAGTAAGCTAATTTCCTAACATACCCTCCTTCTTACATATAGTTTAGACTCTAGGATAGAACACACACTCATGTGTGAACTAGACCACACTCTCAGTTCAACACATTTACAAGCACACTTGTAGTGGGAACGGTCGCCCTTCACCTCCTAAATATTTTTGACCAAGGATAGGGACATGCGCTATCCAAAATCAACAACAATGGGAAGAGGGACTACACATCTGCCTGCCAAACATGACAGTGGGTCTGGGGCATCACTACACAACCTCAGTTGGAATGGTCCTCACTGATCAATACAAATTTGTGAATGAGGACCAACACTTGGTTCAACACCAACAATGAACGGACCAACAATGAATGGACTAGGACTCACACCCTGGTCCATACTCTTCAACATGTCTGAACAAGGACACACCTCTTTGCCCACAATACAATTAGTTGGATTGGGCCTTATTTATTTTTGTCTTAATCAGTGAATACATGCAAACACATTGTTCACAACAAGTGTGGCATGGGCCTTCATTTGTTCTTCACTATTGCTCCTCTGGTTGGACTTGGCCTCATCGAGTAGTTACAAAGCAATTGTAGTGGGATTGGGTCCTTGGTACTCTTCCTTAGTGGATTGATCCTGATGGATTGCTGTATGATGTCCTTTGATGGTTTCAGCGTTGTTTCCTTTATGTTTGTCACCTTCATGGGGAACAGGGTTTCCCCTAACTCCCACCTCAAAAACTTGTATAGGTGTTGGGTACTACTAACAATGCACCCAAATACAAAAGAATTCAACTTAGGGATTTGACGGGTGATTTTTTAATGCAAAATTTGCGGAAACACAATTTTAACCTAAAATTATAAAAAACTACACTGAATCATTTTATGACAATGTCTAGACCACAATTTTACATAATGTGACAATTTTTTAGGAGAATCTGCCTCCCGGATAAGAAGATTAAGAATTTACCAAACTTCTGGGCTAGTTTCTATAACTAAAAAATCACTAAAACTTTTAAATCTAGAAAACTAGGAATTCTGGAATGAAATCCTTTTGAGGGATGTTTGACTACATTGAAATACACTAATAGTCAAATTTCTATGAGGAACTCCCGCCCCTCCAGATCAAAATTTAAGGTATTAATCTGGTTTTTCAGGTTTGCTTAAGAAAGACTAAAAAATATTCCTGTAGTTTTATGATTTTTAAATTTTAAACAAAAGATAAAAAAACTATAAAACAACTGCAGGATGCCCTAGATTTTTAGAGGCAAAACTATTAGGAAAAAAACAGCTAAACATTGTATGGCTGCTCTATTGGACTGCTGCTTCTTTGCTTGCATCATCACACTGTTACACAGGTGGGCGCCTCGTATCTTATTGCTGTACGGATCTACAAATATTTGTTTGTCTGCAATCTGCTTTCCTTCCTCTTTCAACGCTTCTTTCAGCAAAAAATGAAGCACCTTCAATCTGCCTGCTGCTATTTATTTTCAAGTACTCCTTCACATCTTTGCTGCTCCTCTTGCTTAACACCAACATAAAACAAAAAATTTAAATGCTTTTGTACAACATTCTTACTTTATCTTTTCTTGGGTGCTGCCTCTTTTTTTTTCTTTTTCCGTTTATGATGTACGGATCTGCTCAGGCTTTTGTATGATGGCGCTCTTGTATTTTTGGATGCCGCTGAGCACAAAATAGGATGCCTCTTATCCTTCGCTGCACTTCTATTTCAACACTTTGATCTTTCAATTGTTTATTTTATTTTTCTTCCTAGATATTCAGATCAGCACAACACAACAAAGAAATGTCTATTTATATTCTCTTGGCTCTCTATAACTACAAGCTCATGGCCTCTCCTCTTTCTATATCACACGGAACACCTATTCAAAACTAACACAGTAAAACTTCCTACAATGATACTGCAAGAACAATTAAACTATACACAAATTTTAAATAGGAGACTTTCATTCATTAACTGAAGCAGTAGCAGAGTGGAGCTGCCCCTTGATCAACATCAAAACCCCATAATTTCTCCTGGTCTGATAGCAATGATAAAATTGGTTTGATATTAAACAATTACTGACATGAATAACTCTGATATATTTGCACACAACACACAATACCTTTATCGTAATACGAGAGGTATTTATAGAGGTTTACAAGATTGTTGCACTTCCTATTTTCTAGGAGTACACAACTATTTCCATGCTCAAATCGTACTTGTCTCTCCACTCCTAATCTACGTACAACCACTTCCGAGGATACTCTAACAACTAACAAATGCTTAACTAATATGATAGACTCTAACAACTAATATACGGTATACTAATATATTATATGTAATAACAAGCTAATTTCCCAACACTAATGAAATGTGGAGAATGACCACCTTGTTTGGAATTGCCTTTGATTGAACATACGTGAACTGAAATATATTTGTTGATGTTTAAGATTCTTGTTATGTTTGATTGCCAATATACATACTAATTGCAGTCCCTTAAACAACAACTCTCTCATTCTGGTTTCTTAATATTTTTCTCGTTAAATTTGATTGTCATAAAAATTATTATCTTATTCAGTAGAATACCTTATAAGTCCAGTGCACTTCCATTATTTTTTATGTAGAGTGTTGCTTATCATAAAGTATCGATCTTCATGCAGAAGGCCAGCAATTCCTAACATTGAGCCTGCCAAGAAAATAAAACAAGAAGTTGAAGATGGAGAAGCTGGAATCGCTGTAAGTTTTTAGGGGTTTCACTTTGAATAGGGGTTCTGCTTTGAATTTTTTCACAACTTTAGTGCTATCATCTGTCTTTTTGAAATTCCTATTTTTCAAGATTAGTATAGTTCAATTTAATTATTAATAGGATATGGTGCTGGAGCTACATAGGGCCAGGGATCCATTTTTGGATAAAAGCCCCCTATAAAGAAGGCTCCAGATTTATCTACCAAAGAATTCATTAAGATATTTTGTGTTTGTGATATAGGGAATTGACCAGAGGACCATAGATTGACCCCTCGGAATCCTTTGCATATTTCAACCAGTAAAGTTGTTATAATACTCAACATTTAGTGCATGGCTTTATTTAATAGATATCAGAGCCATGGCATTGATTGGGTATATTGAGGTATGCCATGATTACATGTTGAGGATCAAAGTTTGATGGTACGTTAGGTATACGATCAGCACCATTTTTTCTTTGAGGTTGCATATCCGTATACTAACTGATTTTCCTGAAGAATGTCCTATTGTTTTATTCATCATTAGGTTTATATAACATGTTCAGGGCTTGCATTTTGTATCTTGTTTGCTTTTATTTATATTGTACATGTTGCACCTATTAGGAACATAGTTAGTCAGTGTTGTATTCATAAGGATAGTCAGATGTGATATTAAGTATTGTATCGGATTAACAACTTGGTAGCTAAACTTAACTCAATCTATGTCATATAAACAATGAGACTTTCAATATACTTTGAGAGGGAGCTATTATGATGTCAAATTTCTTGTTTTACTTTCCACCATTTTTCAACATGGTATTAGAGCGACCATCTTCACTTTGGTGCATGTGAGAGGTTAGATGCATGTGAGATCTATGCACAAGTGTATGAGAAGAGGATTAGCATTCCAGATCTGCATTAAGAGTGATCGTATACACATCTCTCAAAACTCAATGAAAATCCTTATTCTGTTTTGCTTTTCTTCAATTATGTGTTTTGATGAATGGGATAATGCATTGTGAATGGTTCTGTTTACTTTTTGTTATAATCTGCAACTACTTAAAGGAATGAATTAGTTTGTGTATGTTTAATTCACAATTACGCGAGGGATTATTGATTGAACCTAAATAATTCTATGCACAATCCTAGAATACACAATTTTGGCTGTCTTGGTACAGGTTAAGAGGCTGTCTTTGTACAAGTAAGCCAAAGAGGCGCTAACAATGGTTCCATTGCAAATGATGAAGGTTATAGTACCCGAGTTACATCCAAAAGCCATTTCATCATTTCCATCTCAGCCTATTGTGAAAATATATATATCATTTGCAATCCAAAAACCACAACAAAAGCAAAAGGAACTGCAAGATCCACTAGCGCAACAAGAGCTCGAGACTCGTGAAAACTCTATTCTCATTGGCCATCCTCAAATATGTGCTCAAGGACTAGAAACAAGTGTGGTTGGTTCTACAACCACAGATGTAGGCCACATTGATCACTTTGCACTGGGGGAAGTGAATCAAGAACTTAAGGATGCAGGGTAGAGAAGCAGCCTCCACAAAAAATAAAAGGAAAAATCATCAGGAGAGATTGCAAATCCCATAAAAAATGCATATCCTAAAGGGGAGAAATTGTAAGTTGCTGGTGGAACTTTAAGTGTGGCAGGAGGGCTAGCAGGCGACAACAAACCCCCTAATCAGCCACTCATCCCTTGGGAGATTGAGCCGAAATCAAAGAAGAGGAGAAACATTTTGTTTGCAATGGCTGTTGGGAAAGTAATAGCTGCCACAGGTGACCAACTGAAGCGTTATGGAATGATTGGTTTGGTTGGTCGAACTCCCTCAAAAACTTGCCATCAATCCATAACAATTTGACCTTGATAAAATGGCAGGAGCTTATGCTTGGAATACCTCCATTCGACAAGGTTATTTGGAGGCAAAGGAGAAAGCTAACTTGGAGGAGACAATGAGGAAGACTCTTACAGTAATCAATGACTAGTACCAAGATTCTGCAACAGTAGACAAGTTTTTTGCATTTTTTCCCACATTTGAACATAAACAATGGCCAAGTTGTGGACAAAAATTGGTGGCAAACGAAGTCAATAGAGTGTCATGGAAATTTCAACCAAAACATAATATCCAAAATGAGACTCTTTTTGACTTCACTAGAAAAAGACACGATTTATGAAATGAAAACTGATTGAAACATGGTTGAAGTTTGTATTTTTCCTTAAGGATTGTGTAAATATAGAGTGATTGTTTATGCTGTGAAAAGTAATTGTATATTGCCCTTTGTAGAACACAGTAAATATATTGGTGTGAGGATCCTTCCTGAAACATATTATAACTATATTGCAAATATGCAGAATTAAAGCATAACATGAAATAAAAAATGATTATTTGTATTAAAAGAGAACATAATTGCATTACAAATATCACTGGTCTCTTTGAGGTGGCAATCTTCTTTGAGCAAGCTGAATTTCATAAAATTCGTGGATGCTTTCTCCCTCGTCTAGACCATAGTTTACATACTTGACGAGTACTCTCTGAGTGGTCGAGTACTCACTGAACGAGACCGCAGGCAAGAAATAATCGTGGGTTTTTTGTTTTGGGCCTGGCATCGAGTAGTGTGCCATTACTCGCCATAGGCTGTGAGTATTGTGTCCCGCAGCCAAAACGTGTGTAGAATGCAGAAAACGTGCACAAAACCTTGCAAAGGCATCCAAAACGTTGAAAAAATGTGGGATACACAAAATTTTGTCCTTTATAAGTTGCCGAGTATTATCAAGTAATGGCGAGCAGTTGCTGAGTGTTTGCCGATTAAATTTTTAGGGGGTTGGCCGAGTACTCGCCGAGTATGAGTATGCAAACTATGGTCTAGACAACTATTTATACTAATTCTTCATTAATTAATTAATACTTCCCATAAATGTGGGATTATTATAATGGGTTCAAAGGACATCTTACAAATCATATGCATTCATAGCCTTTTAATTAAAGATAACAATTATAAAAAAATGGTTAGGATGAAGGATCCTAACATGCCTTCCCCCTTAAAAGCTTTGCTCTCAAAGCTTATGATGAGGAAATTGTTGTTGGAGTTGAAGAAGAGGTTCCCAGGTAACATCATTTGGTTGCATCCCCAACCATTGTACTAGAGCTTCCGTGATGACCTTATTGTGGAGTTGATGGGAGTGCCTCTCCAGGGTAGTCTCAGGTTCCATAATGAGAGATCCTTCAGCATCAAGTTCTGGAAGCACTGCCTACGCAATGACATTTTGACCGAGGACCTTCTTTAAGTAGAAGACATGAAAAACTAGATGCACGTGCGATGAACGTGGAAGTTCCAACTTGTATGCGATGGGGTCGATCTATTGAAGAACTTTATATGGCCCATAGAATTTAGGAGCCAGTTTATGGCAGCCATTCATCTTGAGAGAGGATTGTTTATAAGGTTGCAACGGAAGGAAAACCATATGTCCAGGTTGAAAGGCTCATTCTGAGTGGTGTTGGTTTGCGATCCGATACAATGGAGGCTGGACTGTCGCGACGCTGGAAGATTTGATCAAAAAATGTTTGGGTTGTTGTGGATAAAGTGTAGGAATGGGCGAGAGCACAAAATGATAATATTTAGAAAGGTGATCAACCACCACGAGAATGATGGATTTACCATTTGATTTGGTAATCCTTCAATCAAATCCATTGAAATTTTGATCCAAAGACGTGCGAAATGGGTAGCGGTTGGAGTAAGCCAGGTGATCCCATTGTTTCCCCTTTGTGGTGTTGGCACGTATCACATTCTGTGACAAATGTCTTGATATCTAGATTTATTTCAGGCTAGAAAAAGTTGCGGCGGACTTGCTTATAGGTTTTTAAAAAACCTGGATGACCCACATAAGGGGAGGCATGCAACTCACGCAAGATATGATGTTTGAACCTAGATCCAACAATCAATACAATGCAACCTTTATATTGCAAGGTTTGGCCATCCCAAGTATAGTGAGGTTTAGCAGTGGGATCAACAATTAATTGATAGATGGGTTGTTGTGTGGGGTTGTTATGATGTCACTCTTGTTGAATATCATGTAGCTAATTGGAAATGGGAACAAATACTACACAGTCGCGTTTGTTCTTCAAACTAGCGAGAGAGTGCATAAACAAACGAAAGAGTTTACTCTTATTCAGCTTTAGATTCAAACACAAGCCATTTCCATATGTACACATCATATACAAATTCATCATTAATTCAACCTAAGCATCTAAAATGAAATAATGCCATTATGTAGCTTGCCTAGTGAATGGAAATTTGACATTTAATCGACCAAGGTCCTCCCCAAGCCCTCAAAAAGTTTTGATGTTTAGGACATATGTCAAATTTAACCCTGTCAAGTGCCACATGGAACATATTTATTGGCCTAGAGGCCTAGGGTTTATGGTTTGGTGACAAGTAGAATACTCATCAAATTTAAGCTCAAGGGAATGTTGACTAGGTCCTTTGGCCACCAGGTTTCCTTTCCTTTTTTGTATGCGATCTCATGGTCATATCCTGTGTTTGGAGACCCATTTCTGCTGATCCAGGGAAGAGACCCGTTACTCAAAAAAATATTTGAGACTTTGTTGGCCGTTTTTATGCAAAAGTGTTGCTCTACCAAGTAGGATGCCATTTGTTGATTGCATTGAGGATAGCCATCATCTCCTTATTGTATGTGGACTATGCCAAATTGCTCCAAGTGAGGGCCTTGCTGGTGAAGGCAATGGGGCGTACTTCCTGGATGAGCAAAACACCAAGTCTTGTGCCACAATCATTACTTTCAATAACAAATGATATGGAGAAATCAGGGATGGCCAAAACCGGTGTCGTGCACATCGCTTGCTTGAGGCAAACAAAGGCTTGTTTTGATGTTGTCGACCATACAAAGGATTCTTTCTTGAGCATAGTTGTCAATGGGGCAACAATTTTGTTGTAGTCTTTGACAAATTTTTGTTAGTACCTCGTTAGGCCAAGAAATTCACAGATTTGTTGCCTAGGCAATATGTCTTAGGTACTCGACCTCTTGTTGCCCAAAAGAACATTTGGAACGCTTTGCACATAATTGGTTCTCACAAAGCAGTTGCAAGGCAGTATCGAGGTGATCCTCCCAAGTTTTGATGTAGATGAGAATGTCATTAAATAAGACCATAATGAACTTCCGCCAAAAAGGGCAGAATGTTTTAATCATTAAGCCTTAGAATGTGGTAGGGACATTGGTAAGTTCTAGTGGCATGACTAAGAACTCGTAATGACCATCATGTCTGCGAAAGACAATTTTTAGAATATCTACATTGGCAGATCTGGTGATAACCAGAGCGTAGATCCAACTTGGAGAAAAAATTGGCACCATGGAGTTCATCCAAAAGCTCATCAATTACCGGAATGAGAAATTTGTTTTTAATGGTTAGCTTGTTCAGTTCTTGGAAATCAATGTAGAGCTGCCAAGATTCGTCTTTTTTATGAACAAACAAGACTAGGGAGGAATATGGGCTAGTGCTAGGTTGAAAGACTCCCTGTTGTAGGAGGTCTCAAACCATTTGTTCAATCTTTGCTTTTTTGAGAAAGGGGTAAACAGTATGGTCGAAGTTTGGTGGTACACTCCCTGAGCGGCATTGGATGCAATGGTCTTTGGGTCAACGAGGTGGCAACCCTGTTGGTTCCTCAAATACTGCTGCATGCTTGACTAGAATAGTTTGCAAGTCGATTGGTTGGCTAGAATCACTTGAGTAACTAACCTATATGAAGAGAGCAGAGTTGGGCAATCATTCCATGGGATCCTTTTTTGAGAAGTTTCTCCATGCGGTGAGAGTTGATGCTGGTGGAGCCTGGAAGAAGGGTTTTCAGTTTGTATTGTTGTCCATTCTTAGAGAACTACATCCAAAGCTCTGAATATTCTCACATAATAGGTCCAATAGTTCATAGCCATTATGCACCAAGAACGATATCACATCCATTAAATGCTCAAACAAATGTGTTGGTCTTGAGGTTATAGTCTCCTACTGAAATGCTAACATTGCAACATTTACCTTTGTAGGGCAGTGTTTCACCATAACAATCATTGCCTCAAAACTAGAACAAGTGTGCACAAAATAGTTTGCTTGTTTAGCCAATCGAGGGTCAATGAAATTATGTGTGCTCCTAGAATTAATGAGAATGGTGAGGGGGTGTTTCTTGAAAAACCCCTTTACATGCATTGTTTGAGGAGTGGTTACCCCTGCCAAGATGTGCATATAAATTTTTGGGGGTGATTCTGATGACCTTGGTTCTTGAGTTTCTAGCTTGGGTTTATCCAAATGTGAATTGGTAGCATCCTCCTATTCGTTTGTATCAGGCGGGGAATCAACATCAAGCAAATGCATTTTTTGTTTGATGCATTTGTGACCCTTGGTCCATTTGTTGTCGCATTTATAGCCTAACCCCTTGTCATGACGTGCATGCATTTTCGTTTCGGTTAGATGTTTTGGGAGTTGCTTTGAAAGGGGGTTTTGTGGTAGGATGTTATGAGGTAGGGGGCTTGGAGGGTGCCAAGTTGGAAAAGCGCTTTTGCAATGTGATCTTGTTTTCAACAAGCTTAGCTAAGCCCAAGGCTTCCATCATGGTTTGAGGTTTGACTTTGAAAAATTTGACCTCGGTTCGAATCACATCCGTGAGTCCACTGATGAAGCAACTTTTGAAGAAATCATCAGATAGCCCTTCAGTCTGGTTTGCTAGTTTCTCAAACTCAATTTAATACTCTCGCACTATACCATTTTGGCGAAGTTTAGTCAAGACACCTGTGAAATCATCATAGGCATTGGGCCTAAAATGTACCAACAAGAGCTTGGAAAAATCAACCCAAGTTGGTTCTTCATTTGATTTTTGAAACCATTGGTACCATTGGACAACTTCAGTTTCCAAGTGGAATGAAATGATAGGTACCTTGACTACGCCCACTGTGTTATACAAGCTAAAATACTATTTAGCACAGTAAATCCAACTAGTAGGCCTTGACTACCCCCACTATGTCGATAGTTATCTATTTTCTATCTATATAATATGCGTTTATTAAATATATATCTTATTTTTTGAAAGGTAATGTTGAATCGATAATTGTTATAATTTTTTTGTTTGATGAATAAGATCAATTGTCAAATGTGAACCCTCACTAGACTTTCCCTAAATTTAAATGTGTAAATAGAAAAGAAAATTATATTTTAAAATTACTAATACAACTATAAAAGCTCCTCTTTCCTTCTCAATTATAATGTCTCTATATTTATCATACTTTTTTTTGATACATATTAATATGGGATTAGTAGGCCCACACCTAATTTGGAACACAAGTGAGGGTTCAAGTCTCTGTACTTCCACTATACTATTCAATGATTTATATGTTTTTAATTGTGGGTACCTTGATTGTTAATAACAATTGAACTTGGGTCGCTTCATTACAAATACATCTACTTCACCATTACCTCATAATCCAAAACACATCTTTTTAAAATTAAATACTTTTATTTATTTATTTATTTATTCATTTTTTAATTTATTTTTAAATAAAAAACTACTACAATATAAAACTTTGATGATACATTAAGAAATAAGTGTAAAGTTAGATTGTCACCTAAGAACATGACGCACTACAATAGAAAAACATATAGACAGACATCTAGTACTAATGAAGCTTATCTCTACACAAAAAACAACCTATGATAACCATAAGAAAACAACATGTTAAACGATAAGTACATGAATGATACCAATCAACTTGTTGAAGGAGACAACAATTGTCTCCTTTGTAACATACATCATGGAAGAGGTTAATTATCTTGTTAAAAAAAATAAGTTTAGATTTTATAAATTTTGATATTTTTTTTTAGCGATTTATTTCGTGATTTTATGTATATTAGTTAATGATCGGAACTAAATAGTTAAAAGTCACAAACGTACATTTTTACTAAGATAATTAACTTCTTTTATATAAGATACTATACTTTTTTTAATTAAGAATATATATATATATATATATATATATATATATATATATATGACCCTATCAAATGAATTATGAGAAATTTATATATTTCATATTAACTTTCACTAAATAATAATAATATACTTATGATTCAAGGCCTACTAGTTGGATTTATCTTGCATAACATAGTGGGGGTAGTCAAGGCCTACTAGTCGGATTTATTGTGCTAAATAGTATTTTAGCTTGCATAACACAGTGGGCGTAGTCAAGGTACCTATCATTTCATTCCACTTGGAAAATGAAGTTGTCCAATGGTACCACGTGGCATTGTTTTGGAGGAAAAAATGTTGTCAAAACGTTTGTCCCCATTATTTCTGAGCACCCTATTTTTTGCATGGAGGCTAAGTATTCAGTCATTCAACTTGGAAAGCCATGAGTCAAATTATGTGTGGAGTTTATCAATGCCCTGCATCATGGTGTTGGCCCAACCCAGGTGACGACCATTGGCTAGGGGGCTTCGGGGGTGTTGGAAAAAACTAACATAAGTTATATGTTAAATTTTCACAATGGTATAATTTCCACACAAGTGAAACAATTTCAAGAAAAAAAAAGTGTTTCCTAGACTGTAGGTGAAAAACAAATTGTATGTGATTTTTTTTTCGAAAAAATGAAATGGAAATTAAAATAATCATCTTGATGAGAAAATCAAAAAGGTGTATTTGGTCTATGGGCTTTGGTTTTGTTTTTTGGCTTTTTTTCTTTTGTTGGGTACTGCCCTGAGTGCGGCTAATTGTTGTGGAATAATTGAACCCTTCTAATTTTTGCTATTATTGTGTTTTTGTCAACTAAGAAAATCTACTACTCCGGTTCTCGCTGTTCGCTATGGTTGCTTTTTTTCCAGAAGTCATAGTTAGGTCTGTGATTGTAGAAATGTCATGGTTACAGGTAAGGTTACTACATGATGTGTTTGCATTATGAGCTTGCTAATGTACTATTATCATTTTTAAAATAGTGTCGGCTCAATATTTTAGAATGCTAACTATGGTAGATAACCATTTCGTAGCCCACATCCCATCTCCAAGATATGGTGTAACTTCTTAGGGCTAACCGCTTGTCGGTGAATCACATAAATGAACAACCAAAGGCTTCCTACGGCTAGGCTGTGAAAACAACTAGAGGGTCTTCCTATATACTTGAAGGTATGTGGAAGCACAAATCCGTACACAACATTGTTTAATGGCTTGCATATTGGGGCATAACCTCTCACTCCATGGATCTAGGGAAAACTAAAATCTACTTAGCTTGAAACGACAACTCTTTGTTAGTTTTAAAACTGCTAGAATACAATTAATACCTAAGGGAGAGAAAGAGGAAAAAGTGGGTGCAAATTTGGGGCAAAATCTTAGTGCCACCACTCTGTTACCACTTTTTGATCACCAAGATTCCATTTGGGCGAGGTGAGAGCATACAGTGGAAAAAAGTAGATAGCCCAAAATCACTAAAGTTGGTGCCAAAAAAAGCCCTGGAAAGAGCTTTGATACCAGATGTTAGGATCATTCCTAAAACAAATTAGAATTATATTGCAAATATGCAAATTGAAAACATAAAATGAAACGAAAAATGATTATTTGTAATAAAAGAGAACAAAATTGCATCACAAATATCACTGTCCTCTTAGAGGGGGCAACCTCCTTTGAGCAAGCTCAATTTAATACAATTTGTGGATGCTTTCTCACTAGTCTAGACTTCTATTTATGCCTATTCTTCACTAACAACTTCTTTCCATGAATGTGGGATTATTACTGTGGGCTCGATGGAGGCCTTACATAGCATATGTGTTTGTAGTCTTTTATTAAAGATAACAATTATAAGAAAATGGTTAGGAGGAAGGGTCCTAACAATTGGAGGTCTCTCTTTATTTAAATATGTTTAATGGAATCGTTTTCCTTAACAACTGAACCATGCAATGTTATGGCACAATAATGCTATATTTATATAGTTGAAGATGAACTCTACCTTGCTTAGTTCTATCATTGTTTATGTTACTTATGTAATAGGAGTGTTTGATTTGAAAACAAAGATGTAGATTGTTTGACAATATGCCTCACAAAAATGTAGTCTTATGGATTAGGATGATTGTAGGATTGACAACCTAATGCAGGTCTTGTTATCATTTCAGTGATCCAATGCATAGTGAATAAGTAATATCCAGACAAATCAAACATACTTGCCCATTACCATCTCATAGGATGGAAACTGATTTCTTGAGGTTACTAACATCTTCAATCATAATGCATAGATGCTGCAAGTACTAAAAATGATCACTTATACAATACATAGTTTTGTCATCCAAATCCAGTAATTACTTTGCTAGTCGCTATAGCCTTAAAATTATTCCACAATTGTTACTATACGGATAATGATATCGATTATAGTTTTAGCACAAAAAAGATAACAGTTACAAAATCCTTGTAGAGTTGTAAAAAAAAATGAGTGTTCATTTTCCATGTTATTTCATTTATATTTACACATACCATACACTTATCAACCCTCTGTATTTCAAACTTCTGAAAACTTAATCAAGATCATCAAAACAAAATTGAAAATTGAAGATCATCCAAACAAAATTGAAAACTTTGCAACAATAAACATATATAATATTTTTAATTAATGATGTTCATATATAATACAATAATATGTTGTAACTATTTTGTACATAAGAAAATGCATCATTCATAAATGTGTTAATTTTCAGGCTTTTAGGTTTGTAAGTATTATTTTTTGTTTCTCTTTCATCTTTATCCTTCTTCCTCCATGGAACCTTCTTCTTCTCCTCCAACTTCTTTTTTCCCAAGTTATCATCATCATCCACCTACATCAAAATGCAAAACATAACAGAAAATAACACAATAAAAAATAACATTGAAATTATATTGGTATGTGTTTCATTTCTACCTCTTCACATGCACCTTCCTGCGATGGTTGACGGGGGATTACTTTTTCTCTCTCTTTAATGTCACTCGCACTGCCAAGTTTATATTGTACTTAGTGGCCTTTTAATTAAAATATAAAAAATAGTGAAGGAATGATGTCACATTTATTAAATGTTTGTTTACCAAACAAATATATATCGAATTATCAACAGTACCCTTTAAAGGGGCACTCCTTCCCACCGCTTTCGTACAATTTGATCTCCCTCTTAAACTCTTCTCATTTTCTTCACTTATTTGGGTAGGTCTTGGAGTATTGCAATCCTTTGCAGTTCTTTTTCTGATAGTCCATCGCAATGTTTTCATAAGAAATGCTGCACATTGAAACTAGAACAATCATAATGTTTCTTTTGAGTATTGAAATTTCTTATGTGAAAAAAAGAAACCAATTTTTTTTAATTGATCTTAACTGCCTCCTCGCACTTTTCTTTCCACAAGAAACTTCCTATCTTCTTTTCAATTCGTGCATTTTGTCCTTAATTTTGTTATGTTGCCGATGCCAATTTTTCCTTAAAAAGGAACAATACATTCTTAAATTTACCTACAACTATTATTGATCTTCAATGTCCTCATTAGGGCAGTATCTGTACCCTCATCCACAGGTGCTGACATCAAACATAGCTCATAAAAAGTAATAATTTGAGCCAACGAATCTCTCTCCTATATAGTTATTGGTGACACTCGCAGGAAAAATTTTCGTGCCTTTCTCTTATATCTAGTTGTTTTTTAGTTGCTGCAATGGCAGGATACCATAGGAATCAGTTTTTGCTAAATAACGATTAAAATGCTTATCGTTGAACCAGTCATTTCTTAAGATTTTTTTATACAGGGATATCTATAATGTTTAAATTACTAAACTTGCTCATTTCTTAACAAAACTTATTTAAAAAATGATTTATCTATGCGCTGATTGGTGGAAAGTTTTGAGATGTTTTTAGCCAGTCCAAATTTGCTGACATCATCAAATACTTTGCAATGTCACTCACATAAAGGATTCAAATTTTTATTCAATATATAAAAATATAAACTATACCACGCTCTTGACACATCCACCTCCAATTAAATGTGACAACCAATATTAATGTTTTCTACTACTTTCCCATTAATTCATACTCTGTGGATATTGAATGGGTATGTTGGGGAAATCTTAATACAAATTAAATATTAATAATGCCAATGCTGGGAAATGTAAGCATGTGGTCTTAAGATAGTTACCATGCCCTGTGTATGAGTAGTCATGTCGTTAGAAGGCCATCCTAAATAATGGTGGCTATCATCATTGGCCAAGGGGGAGAAATATGTCGTCACGTGTTAAAAAATGAAGCATCAGGGCATGGTGGTCCACACTCCACAAGACACAACTTAAATAAATAAACTAATACACCATATACCGCTGCTTCCCATTACTTCATTCACTGTGGATATTGAATGGGTATACCTGTAAAATCTTAATGAATCTCAAAATATTAATGCCAGATTCAAGGGGCAAGCGTGACGAGCATACAAGGATGGTTTCTTGGACAACTTTTAAACCACCAACAAGTTTAGCAGTTAGTAGCTTCCTTTGATGTGACCCAACTGCCGCACATCAAGTAAGAATTAAGAGCTTTGGATTCTAGACCACTTATATTAATTACACACATTTCCCCTTGGATTCCATTACAATTTTGGGTTCAATTAAATAGTACAAACGCTTATTACTACGACAAACCAAAGTTAACCGTCACAATTTTCCATTGAGAGACAAGAGTGCCTATCAAATCTCATTGCTCAAACACTTTTTCTTACCATTTTGAATGTGTTTGACCACTATATACAATTGTACAATTGTTAATTTTAAAATTTAAATTGTGGACTTCATACTACAATTCTTGAGTCATATAATGTTGGTAGTTGGCACAATCATTGTAAGCAAACCACACTCATTTATGTAATTATAATTGCATTTGTCTTTATTAACATTTTGTGAGTTGTGTTTGATTTTACTATGGTGTCATGAATAACAGCTAAATCTAGGCCACCTTGTGCTTTATTTCTTTTAATTGTATAAATGTAAGCAAGCCCAAAAAATATTATTTTCAAACTTTGGAATGTCCATCTGACAACTGAGAAGGCCAAATTATCTATACATTTTTTTAGTTATAATAATAATTAATCACACACTACATATTGTTCTAAAAATCTATGCAAATTAATAAGTTACGTCATCGTAACTCCAAATTTTTAAGATTCAGGGAGAAAGCATCACAAATAGTTGAGATAGCTAGCTTTCACGGCATGAATATGAAATATGAAAAACATAAATAACAACATTGAAATATGAAAAACTTAAACCTCATGGTCTATCATTATAGGTGAAGGGAGGGACTGTGGTGTCCTTACCCTTGGACCCTGGGGAGATAATAGCATGTGTGCCTTCGTATGTTTTTTGGCCCACCATTACGTTTTGTTCATTCTTAGGGTTTTCTAACTTGGACTTTAGGTTCTTAAGTAATTGTCATAGTTAGCATGGGGTTTGTGACCAGGGACCAAATGCATACAAACTTTTTCTAAATAGAATCTTCTACACAATCAAGGCTTTACTGTTCTATTGCATATTTATTTTTCCAATGTTTTATTTTGTAATGCGTGGATATTTATTTACTTATATCTATATCTATATCTCATTACAAAAATACTTTGTCATTGCCCTTCACCATCACTACCTAACTCACCTTGAAATATATCATTGCTTTCATGTTCTGTATGGCCTTGCCCTTCCCCACCACTTTGTTAATGTACAAGCTCATCTTGAAACGAAACGTCTCCTCCTCGCACAACTCATTGCCACACTGTATGAAGGAACACGCCACCTTATTTTCTACCATCACATCCATTAAAAATATCTAATTATTGTTGCATAACGCTTCCTACACAAAAGAAGAGACAAGGTTAGTGGTCATGGATTTCAAGGGAGGTATGACTACTGATTTACACTCTTTCACTTTACAAAATTCTGCATTACCAGAACATAAAATTTTCTCTTCTGGCATAACTTGCTGGTTACTATAGGAATTACTTGTGACAATAATCTTAGTCAACAAGCCAATCAAAAGAGATATTTTTTCTTCAATGTTGAAGTTTTTAATGTGTGCATTCAATTTTCTCACAAAAAATCCTTTTTTTTTTTTGTTTAACATCTTGTTGGCTGGAGAGCACTGACAGGACATTTTTTGGGTGTTATTCTGATACTTATTTTTGTTAAACAAAAAACCCAAAAGTGGTGTACAATAGCATTGATTACTAGCATTTAAGATTAGCAGTGAGACAATTTGAAAGTGACGTTGCAGATAACTTTGGTGATATGTTGGCTTGAGCTTCCATAAATATTTTAACCACTCTTGACATCATGTCCCGTTATGCATCTACAAAGCCAAATACTATTCTCGTTTTTTGCACCACCTTGTATGGTAATATCCACACATTTAATAATATAATTATGCAAAATATAATGTGGATCAATTCAATGCAAGAGATATTGGTGGGCCAATATGCTATAATATGCAGTATATTCAGAAATAGAATAATACCTTTAAGGTAGGACAACACCATACAATACTTCTTAAGGAAAAATAACTCCACAATTCCACTTTGAGTGGGACACCTCCAATATCCTTTTAAAAAATGGAAGAGTCAGCACTGACTTTTTATATCTTACAATGATATTCATCTCCTTTATATGGATCTCTTTTTACAAATATTGGATGGGTATACACCAGGGCCCAATGTTGGTCGACTCATTACCCAATATACTAATTTCACAAGTTACTCATTTGACCCATACAACTAAGGTGGATGTCTGCAACAAGTCGACATCTCCATCAACCCATATACATTATCATATCATATCCCTATGTACATAACATGCTATACCTCCTTGACATGTTTCGTCCCCAAAACATGAAAAGAAACCAAGTAATGAGTTTTCTTCAAATAATTGCACACTTGCCTCCATGGCCTATCATCCAACCACCCATATGTGATCTTTTTAGGTGAAAGCTCGCCAACCTTGCTTCCAAATTTCACTGTGCTATTTTGATTTGATTCATGGTCATAGTTGTACTTCTTTTGTGTTCATGCATAATGATTCCTCCTTTGATTCCATGTTCCATATTCCACTATGCTGTTTTGATTCCATGCATGGCCATAATAGTTCTTCTTTGGCTTCCATGCATAGCCATAGTGATTGCTCCATGGATTCCCAGTGCCATAATCCATCGCACTACTTTGATTTCATGTATAGCCATAATTTTTGCTCTGTTGATTCCTTGTGTAGTCATAAGTGATTGTTCCTTTGATTCCCTGTATAGTCAAAGTGATTGTTGCTATGATGCTCTCTAACGTGCTACATGATTGTTGCCACCCTTGATGATGTGGGTGTCTATATGCTTCAACCTTAGTATCTTTTTTTGATACTTTGACCTTCTCAACCTTTTTTTCTACCTCTTCCACCTTTTCATTTGGTAGTGCCTTTATCTCTTGAGTAGATGAAGTGTTATTCTCTACTTGTATTGTTTCTTCATTTTTTTCTTCATCTGAATTTTCCTTATGCTCATCTTCACCATCTTCAACTTCGTCGTCATGCTTTACCTTGACTTTTATTTGTTCTTCGTTGAGTGTGATATCTTGCAAAGTGACATTCTTTTTCATGTATCACAACTTCATGAGCTTCTGCACATTAATATTGATTGTTTCTAAAGTCTCTAACCAAGGATATCCAAGAACAATATCCAAGACTTTAATCTATAGATGTTTCTGTAATAGAATTTACTATATTGATTAGTAGATTTGATGGAATCATATGCTGATATAATTTCTCTCATAGGAAACTTGTGTCTATAATATGACAACTTTCATTGGTGTTCAAACACCTATAGGAAGCGTCTCTAAATAACTATGTTTACATCAAAATTTTGATGTCAATAGTTGGAAAAAAAACACTAGCCAACTTAATAAAATTAAACTTTATTTGGGTATAGTAATATCCTATTGTTGTGTATTATTAATTCTCATGTGAATTTTTAATTCACATGATCAAGAGAATATGAGGTGGTGTGTAGCCTTGTTCTCCTTTGTCTCATTAGAGATATTTCGTATTATGAAGAATACTGAAGTTAAATTTCAGCTGTAACTCCTTTGCTACTTTGCACCCACTTTCTTCTTACTACATGGAAAATAGGGACACTAGACACACACTTTGAAGGGTTGGCTAAGGTAACACGATTGGAGTTACTTTGTAATTCATTTTCTACTCTTTACTCTATTTAAAGAGTGTATGGGCCTCTTCTTCTATACACTTTTTTTAAGAGCTTTTCTTAGGCTGCTTCTAGTGTTTCTACGGATATTTTTTATCTTCTCTCTTGGAAGAGTTTTACACGAATTGTGTTATCTTGTAAGTTTTTTGAGCCATCTATCAATAACACGTGGGGTTTTTTTCTGGTGTACCGGTTTTCCCATTAACAAATCTTGTGTGTCAACACCTTTATGGTATGTCTTTTTGGTGAATATTAATTTCATTGCATACTCTTTACTTATGATTCATTATTTTAATAGTTGTTCTTAGAGTTATTTCTTTCACGGGTCTTGCAATTATTTATGTGATCTATGTGAATAAAATGCCAAATTACACATACCCGTAGTCTCTTTTTGATTGCATTGGAAAAAGGCAATGAAATCTAATTGGAACATGGTTGAAATTTGTATTTTTGCACGAGTATTTTTCCTTATGCTCTGAAAATCAATTACATATTGCCCTTTTGTAGAACTTAGTAGAGATGTTGAAGGTCTCTCTTTATTTGGATGTGCTTAATGAATTAAGTTCCTGTAGCAACTAAACCATGAAAACGAACTCTACCTTGCTAATTTCTATCACTGTTTATATTAGTTTTTCAGTAGAGTGTTTGATTTGAAAGCAAGGTTGTGGACCTCTACTCCCAGACAATCTTCCTCTATTGTTGCTAATTTTAATGTTTCTCATACAATTGGTACAGTGGAGCTGGAGATGGAGAAGACCTTAACAAGGATAAATTGCCTGATAAAACATATAGGGTAGGACAATTGTCCAGGTCAGCCAAGATTTCCATCAAGTGGCCACAGATTCCACAACAACCTCTTGTTTAGGTACTCTGTGGTATCTTCTCCCCTTCACTCTTTTGCCTGCCTCGATACTTCACTTATAATTTATAATATAACAACACAATTTATGGCTTCCAATCACAATCAAAGTCATGTGCCTTCTTCATCCACCTCTCCGAAATCTACCCACAATCAAAGTCACGTGCCTTATTCATCCACCTCTCTGAAATATACCACGTACCGTTAATGTGTCCACTCAAAGCATACCTTCCCAACCATCTTCTCCACCTGTTCAACCTTTTGCGCCTCCTCAACAAGTTGGAACTTCCTTAGGAGTTTGGGATTCTAGTTGGCGATGTGGATAGTGGTTCTTTCGAATGGGTTGAGGCCATGGTCAAAATGAGGAAAAAGGTAGTAGTTAAGGTTTTAGTTCACGATTTTGATATAGTCACATCCCTACTCCATCAACAACCTCCCAAAAAGTCAGAGACCACTTCAAGGATCACCTCAGATGAACTCGAAGCCCAATTTTGCGAGATAGTTAACCTGATTGGAGACAAAAGCAAAGAAGACATGGCAGTTGAAGATGATCAACTTCAAAGAGTCCCAATGGGGAAGTCTACTAGAGGTGGTGGTATCAACAACCCGAGGAAAATGGTGGAAGTAGCAAGCAAAAGGATGGAGAATTGAAGGAAAAGATGAAGGATAAGATTTGTGAATGGTCATCGTACATTCACCATTTGATCAGTCCTGTTAATATTCCCTTTGTTACAATTCCTCCTTCGGTTCAAATTTCAGGCTTAGTAACTATGGTATAACTACGAAAGTATGGATTGAGCAATTGTTGATACAGAATTTGAGGGTTATAATAGACGAATCACTGAAGACTCATGGAAAAGTTAGTATTGAACATACCAAAGGAGATGAAGAAATTCAGAGGTTCGAGGAAGAATTCTTGTTATGTAACATTATGGTTCAATATTTGCATGAGATGTCTGTAGTAGATGTCAATCTCCTTGTCTCATAAAAAGTATTTGAGAAATTTGAAGATGATGATTCGTATGATTGGCATGAATCTATCAAATGGAGAATCAAGATCTTAATGCTGCTTTAGAAGTTTTCTATGATACGCAGATGAAGAATTTAGATGCCTTGTTCGACATACAGTCGTTTGTGCACTTCCTTGCAATTTCTTCGATAATAAAGGCGATCCAAGGCTTGTGAGTGAAATTAAGGAGCAATTCCTGAAGTTGATCAAGGAAGAATTGACCAAATCAAATGTGTTAGATATCAATGCTATGATAAAATTTATAAATTAAAAAAATATGCTTGACGAGATGAAGAAAACACAAGTTGAATTGGTCAAATTGCCTAATAAAAACATTGAAAGTCAGGGAAGTTGGGGCATCAAAACAAAGTGTACTAAAGTGCCTGATGAAAAGGTAGTGACAAGAGGTAGTAAAGAGGTTATGTGAGTTCAAATTGAAGATGGATGGACAGAAAAGAAAGTCAATTGTATTGACCAATGATGATGTGTCACCTCCTCCACCGGACTAATAATCAATCAATAAATCCAAATGAATGTGGAGTCAATTATTGGTTTTTTTAATGTATTGTCTTCGTATTTGTAATATTGGTCATCTTCATAATGTTTTGTAATATTTAAATGTGACTTTTCAAATGACTTAAAAGTTAGTTATTGGTAGTTATTTTGATCCCATGGGTTATAAATAGGAGTTCAAGTGATTGTAAAAGGACTTTTGACACACAGTTTTGGAGATGAAACTTTGTATTCAATTTTGGAGAGATACAAGAATAATTCCTGAACTTTGTGTCAGGGTATCTTTTGTTCAAGCTATTATTATTTTCAATGCTTAAAAGTGCATGTCTGTTCTTTCAAATCTATTAGAAGCAATTGCCTTAAAATGTTAATTGTCAATGAATTCTATCTCTCACACAATCTGAATTCCAGATTTATTCCACATTACATGTAATTCTCTTGCTTTCATTTCCTATAGATATTATATGGAACACCCTATATACAATTTTGCCTGTATATTTTTAGAACTTTATTTCAAAGCATTATTTTGGTTTTCAATAAAAGAAAACTCTCTTTATGATAAGGGACTTTGTCCTCTTCACTATCGCAAAACCTCATAAATTTTTCTGTGGCAAATTATTTTCTAACATGTCCTATATTTTTTAATTGTACACAAGATGAGTCTTCGTTGTGCAGGTTTTTAATGGCATTGACATCGAAATTTTGATTTCCTAAAATTAAAAGAAAAGGGCAGAAAGGCTTAATATTGACTCTTAAAAACACATAACAAATCGAAAATTGATTTTGAAATTCCAACATTCCTTTAAGAATGCCAAATTTTTGATGTTTGTACACTGAAAAAAGAAAAAAGAATATTAGTTTTTGTCGAAACAAGTTGGATGTATTTTGCAAAAATGCCGAATGCTGAAATTACATCAGAACACGATGTCGAAAAATGCATCAAATGTTGTAGTGAGAGTTAGTGAGTAAAGTTGTGGGATATGTAATTCCCTGATACTCTCAAAGTCATCAACTTGGTTACCCACCTCGCAGGGGTATATACTAAGGCTAGCAAGACAGGCATGGTGCGAGGTAGGAAACAACTGTGAGTGGAGCTGAATGCCTTTATTCCTGACCTGGATTCAACTATAACCAAAATTAAGGAGGCATACAAACAGGCAGGTGTTATGAGAGAACCCTTGTACAATTGGGCTAAGAAACTTAGGGAACACCGCCAAGACCTGGGAGCCCTTCAAGAAAGTGCTGTGAAGGTTAGAGATGAACTATGGTCAAGGATGGATGACTTGTAGAAGGTAGATGCAAGCATACAAGCCCAAAAGGACGAGCAACAACTTTTGTCGACTTATTGAGCATCTGTTGTGGATTTGCAGAGAAACCATTTTTTTGGACACCAACTGTGAAGACGGTCAAAGAAACTGTAGAATGTGGCTAAGATACAATTTGTAATCAACACAGTGAAGGTTGCTAAAATTCAACTTACTGATGATGATATAGAGGGCACTGTGAAGTTAGAATTCAGTTGAAATTGTATCAGTGTGTGGTAGATAAGGTATTGGAGGATTGAGAGACAATGAAAAGGGATATTTCAATAATTATCCCATAACACAAGCATTTCATCACACCTCAATATCTACCACCACCAGCACCCTAAATCGCTGTGAAGATAAAGCAAAATTTTTGCTTCAATTGTGCAATGGAAAGAGCTCTGTTGTGCAAGGGTTGAAGAAGGGTGGCCAACTAAACCTAGACGGTCCACTGAAAATGAGAAAGGCCAGTCGATTAACTTGCTACTCAACTGACAACCATCAATGGTGGTTGGTTAGTGCACTTTATTGAAAACTCACAAGGTTGTCATTAGTTATCTACACTCAGAATCTCTTTATACAGGTGATTCAGCAGCAGTTTCAGGGAGACAGACATTTTCACATTGTCTTGGGGCAAGACAATTTTGTAAGTCTGGGAGAGATGTTAGGATGTTTTATATTATAAATGACTTAAATGTTGTATTTAGTATAATGTTTTGTTGTGTGAAGGTTGGATTATGTGATAAATAAATAAATAATTATTATATTAATGTTCACAGATGACCAAATGTAGGTCAATGGGACTATAGGATACAACAACTAACAATCAAAAGTTCTAGGAAGCTATAAAAAGAGAATCCTAGAAGAGCCAAAAAGAGGAATAAAGTGCATAAATGATAAAACAAAGTAAAGCAATGTGCCACTAACGAAGGTGGTGATGGAACCAATACAAATAACAATAAGGGCAAACAAGAGCCCCCCAAAACACGTGCCGATGAAACCTGGACTTCATTGAGTATCTTTGTTTATGCCTGTATTGGAGGAGCCATCTTAGCCATCATCGATCACTGCAAAAGGATCCAATAGTGCTTGTCGGGGAGTACCTAATGTCGGAGGGGCCAGGTTGGGGATCCTAGGAGGAAGTAAAGTACTTCCTCTAGAATCTCCCCTAATAACTAAGGATGATGCACTTCCCGTAGTAGAAAAGGAACTCATAATATGAATCTGCCCCTATGGTTTGGAGGGGCGGCCGGGACTTAGTAGATCCATGTCGCCGGAAAGAGGGAGAGCTGTCCTGGCAGGAAGGAGCAGAGCCATGACGCTGAGGGAGAACATGCTGGGGGATCTGAGCAGTCTGAGTAGAAATGGTGTGTTGATAGAAGTGCCACCTAACTGATCTAACAGCTCTGATATGTGATAAAGTAATACTTAGGAGAAATGGGGAATATGTATGATAAACTGGGTAGTTAGGAGTCATAAACTGATTTGTAATAAGCTGGAATTTGAAATGATTACATGTTTGAACTGTTTTTGCAGAAGAGGAAACAGGTGGAGACAAAACTATATGATGTAAATGGGCAGGCAATGATATGAGGAGTTGATTTTGACGAGTCGGTTTTTTTGTTAGAAACAATTTTTTGTTTATAAATGGATCATTGTAATCTTTATATCTCTAATAAAGCAACAAATGTAAATATGAGAGTTCTGTCCCAGGGATCTACACGTACCTGTGTATAAATGGTTTCTGTGTCTTATTTTGAGTTTCCAGTTTCTTCTCTTTCAGTTATGCATGATAAAAGGTTTCCGTTTTGTATATGCTCTGTAATTTCTAGGTCTCCACGAATTCTCTGTATTGCCATTAAGTCTCAATAACCTATAACAAAATATTAGGCTGTCCTTGCTGAGTTCAGCCAAAGAATTGCTAACAAACAACCAGCAAAGCGGCCCACAAATGTACAAAGGAAATGTGCACTCTGGAGTCAGCGGATGAATATTTGAAGCATGGTGATTCATTAGAGAAGGAATTGCACAATCATGAGTCGAGCAAAGGTCACAAATATGAAATCTATGACAAATGCTTTTGTTTTGGTTTGAGATTTGCCACTATTTCCTGCGAAAGAAGCATATTCTGTAGTTGTAAGAGGCTTGATGAAAACGAATATCAGCATTTGTTGATGTTTATGATTTATAATGGGAAGTGTCAAACTAATCGTTGCAATGGATTTCCTTCCAAAAGAATACTAGGTTATCATATTAGCTGGTTTCGTTGTATAACCAAAACAGCAATCCATAATACATATAAACGAGGTTTTTGTTTTTTGAACCATGCATCTTATGGTCTAGTTAAAAAACACAAAGGTCAATGTATGGACACACCACATTGCAATTTATCAGCTATATTGAGACTCCCTTCTGAGAGGCAAGAAGGTCCAAGCGAAGTCAAAGTCGCTGCATGAAATCTGTTCAGAGATAAAATAAATGTTATACATTCATAATAATAAAAGCATTAATGCTTTCAGTGGTCTTGAACATTCTTGATACCATGGTGTAGTTGGTGGGTCTTCTTCCTGTAATCATTCCTATGATCATTAACTTCAGGAGGAAGTGTTGGTGTTGTATCGTACAGATTTACCAGAACTACTGTAGTTCCCACAATTTGTAATATTGGAATCCTAATAGTGAAGGCATAAGAAATAACATTCGTAGGCTTGTATCTTTCAAATGAGGAAGTAAAACTAGAGATTATTACGAGGATACATTGGCTTCCCGGGGTAAAATATCATGAAGACAATAAGATATATAATTTAAGTTAACGAGGTTTAATAAAGGACAATTTTAGCTCACAGTATGGACCTCCTTTTGATTGCTTGTTAATTTCATTTCACTTTAGCCAGGTGTGCGCGTATGTGTGCTTCTATGTTTTTAAACTACTTAAACCAAAAAGAATAGTTACCTTGAGACGTGTGGATATGGGTACTGGTACGGGACGGGTGTGCCATTCGAATTGGTGTATGTGAGTAAATGAACAAGGGTATGGCTATATTGTATGTAAATGTAGTCCCCAAAAAATGTTGGTACATGGACGGGGATGAGGTCTGCATCTCTATATATTGGTGTTTCTTGGTAACAATGTCAAAAAGATAATTTCCATTAGGGTGTCACCTTTGGAAGGTCCTTACCCCACAAAGGTTAGGACAACATACATCTCTGCTTTTGCACCAACTTGCAAATAGCCAATTTTTTTCTTCTTCGACATGATATGGTCTACTGAGTTTATCCCACAAGAGTATAGCTCTCTTAACCGTATTAGAGAGTGATTTTCCAAACAGCCGATCCGTTTCTTATCTACATGAAGAAAATTGCAACAAGATTTACAGTTTGCCATATTTCTGTACTGCAGTAAGTGATCAGCCAAGTACCTCCTAGTAGTACCCCTTCCCAATGCAAGGAACACTTGTGGGTGTGTCAAATTTTGCTTGGATCCTTCATAAAAGGTTCTATTTGTTATGAGATGCCAAAATGTCAAATGGTATGTAAAACCGTTTTCTTCTTGCTGGCATGTAACACAAGCAGGTTCTCTGAACCCCATCTTATTTCATCTTGTGTTGACTGCTAAACTCTGTTGGATAAGCAACCAGCAACCAAACCAGTATTTCTGCTTGAAATTAGTTCTATTCTTCAGGATACTTTTTGTACCCACACAATGGTTTCCTCAGGGTTCTTGGGTCCGTTATTTTTAGGAAATAGGAAGCTTGTATCTGACATTGTCATAGAGGTCTTTCATTGCACAGAAGTAGAAGGGATTCACATCACTCATAATCTCTTCAAATGGGCCTTGAAAACCCTATTTGTATTTTAAAAAATACACTCACGAGGAATAGCCCTGCACATAGAGCTCTATATAAAATAGGCTTCTATGCTCCTGGCAGTCAAATTTCTCCAAAATTTCCTTACTAAATTTGGTATCTTGTTGGGATTTTTAAACTCTAAAGAAAGTCTACTACTATGTGCTTGCTTTGCATTATTTTTCTCAAACAAATATTTTCATGCTAAATGTTTCATTTTGTCTATAATTTACAAACGTTGCTCTAAGACAGTCTATTATGGGTGTGCTTCATTTCAATTTACATGTTGCAATTCTATCACCAATAAGAGTTGTGTTTTCTGTGATTGCAGAATGAAAGTGATGGCCCAAAGTGGCCATTTGCAGAATCTGGATGAAGAATATGATAAGCAAAAAGAAAAATCAGAGGCAGGTTCAGGTCATTGGTGCAGCACTTAAAGATGATCATTTTTGTCAAGAAGCAGGAGGTACATCTACTGGAAATCAAATGTTGAAGTGGTTCTTCTATTTCTCTACTGACAAGGCAGACGCCAAATGTACTTTTATATTGAGTTCCAGGCATAATTGTAGATATGTAGTGCAAAGAATGATGAAAATTTCATGTCATTTTAATGTAAAATATGGCCCTGGTTTTGTAGCATTATTTTTAGGATACATGGTGATTGGTCATTTAAGATGACCCATTTCTGTATACTAATTCAAAGCTACTTTCAGCCTGGGATGCTTGTATCCGGGCTATAGAAAATCTGTATTTTGCTTTGATCTTACTTTGTAAAATCCCGCCCCCACCTGCAGAGTTTAGTTTATGAATACTTTTTTGGTGGACTTTTAAATTCTAACCCTTTGCATGCACTAAAAATTTCAGCTGATTCAAAGCAAGTTGACTTATTATAAGATCTTTTTGGTTGTATACAGGACCAGATGTTTTGATCTCTATGTAATGATATACAGAAACCTGCGCTTGAAAACATCTACAATTTGATATCCTCTATTCAGTATGGAAAATAAGTCTGTTATATTGCATCAATTAAATGTGTTTTTCTTTTTCTGTAAATCTTGGATTAGGCTATGGGCTCCCATCAACATGGTGTGGATCACGCTTGACCGCATTGTTAAGATTTGTAAATTGATCTTTACTACATAATCGTTAACCGAGATGAGACTTTTGAAATCCTTTATACCAGATTGGTATGGAGTACCTACGAGTGCACTTATTTGTTAGAAAATTAGTTTTTATATCTTAATACATAATTGTTACTGAGCAAGACTAAATGTGTTTAAATGTGTTTTTCTTTTTCAGTAGATCTTCGATTAGGCTATGGGCTCCCATCAACATGGTGTGGATCACGCTTGACCGCATTGTTAAGATTTGTAAATCGATCTTTACTACATAATCGTTAACCGAGATGAGACTTTTGAATCCTTTATACCAGATTGGTGTGGAGTACCTATGAGTGCACTTATTTTTTCGAAAAATAGTTTTTATATCTTAATACATAATTGTTACCGAGTAAGAGTGGATAACTTTTGAGTCCTTATGCCAAATTGATACGGAGAATCTGTGAGTGCATTTTTTTATTTAAGAAAAATGTTTCTACAGATGATCGGTTAGAATATGAATTCTCCAACGATTATTTGGTTTCCTCGACTGATTTAAGATTATATATTAGTATTGCAAATATCTTCATATTTATGCATATAATCATTGTATAGTGGGCAAAAAAGGTATGATTAAAGGTATGCTTGATCAGACTCTAAAGACTCAGTATTCATACGATGTTTTCAAGTGGATCCATCCTACTAGTTTCATGATGTAGTTCATTTAAACTTGTTCTCAATTTCATGATTTAAAAAAAAAAAAAAGTTTAATTTTGACATCTCAGAGGCTGTTGAAATTTTTATGCCGGATGTGTCATCACATTGAGAACGATACTCTTGGATATTAATGATTTTATGTTTTCACAGTCCAAACAAATCAATTACAGTGTTTTTGGAATAATTATGTTTTCGTTTATTGTTCGCTGCTTCGAATCACTACTTGTAATCCTTCCGCAGGTGAAAAGGACTAATGGTCATGGGATCATGGGTAGTGATCTGAAACGTTAAGTAATAAATGGAAACACAGTTATTGCAAAAGAGCTATAATTGACTCTTGGTTATGTTTTTCGTATGATGACTGAAATATTGACTCCTACTCTACATTTAAAAAAAAGAATTCCACATCCATCCCCGTGTTCTGTTGCAGTTAGATATATAAATGCCATGAAGTCTCTCCTGTCCCTCGTCCCTCATGTTTATATAGCATACGTTGTTTTCATTATAACTTCCCACATTTACTACATTGTTTATTTTCATGATAACCTTCCATGTCTGCTACATTGTTTGTTTTCATTATAACCTCCTACGTCTACTGCATTGTTTCCATCATAACCTCTTTCATGTCTAGTGGTATTATAGATATTAACATGTAGTTTTCTTGCATGCATTTATGTATAAGTAACAATTTTCTTTGAATTGCTTCAATTTTTTTGAGTTTTTTGATTGTAGCTTATTGTATTAAGGTTTTGTGTATTTATTTTCACTCTAAAATTATCTTCTGGATTTTTAAATTTGAAAGGAATAATTTTAATATAAAACATATAGATTTGCTTATTCATGATAAGTATTTTATTATTTAAACCTAATGTTTTGATATGGTAGAAACTTTGAATTGTGCTTAAAAATGTAACCCGGGGCAATTCTCAAGAATTTATGTTGGATATATTATAAATTGAAATAGTTAAAAGTTTAATATTGAGTCCTTTGGTGATGGGGGAGAGGGAAGGTTCACTTGTTCAACCTTCCATGGAGGATTGTATCCTAGAAACAATTGAGGTAAGAGGATTTCAAGATGTTGCGAGCCCTTTTGAGTCTCAAATGACTCCCATGAGTCAAAATAAGTTCCATTGTTTAAAGTCCATTGAAGGGGAGGACAATATGGAGGTTGTGCCATGCTCTAAGTAGGAAGTCACTCTTAAAGCTTGCAAGAAGTTATTTCCTTTAGAAATAGGTAAGCATAATAAAGACATTATTCAAGACGATGTTTTGGTTTCTCATAATAGAATTTTTACTGTGGTTTCTTCACCATGTTTGAAAAAAGGTAAGGAAGCCGAGGATACTCCATCTAAATATAAGGGGTCTCAGAGACAAGTTGATGTAGGCTCTTCAAAAAAGTAGGGAAATCGTCTCAGCTTGAAAGTAGGAGGAAAACTAATAAGAAAGTAGTAGAGGGTGCTCAGTCCATGATCCAAGTTAAGAAGATCCAAAGGTCCTCCTATACGTTGTAAATGAAGATCATTAGTTGGAATATTAGAGGGATGAATCACAACAATAAGCATATAAACTTTAGGGATTTAAGAAGAAACAATTTGTCAAGTATTTTGGTTGTTTAAGAGATTTAAATGGATTTCTCAAGTATTTTTACTGTTCAAGAGACTAAAATGAGAATGACTTGACTAAGGACATTTTTATTAAAGAGATTTCTCGAGTGATTATCATACTGTTGTGGTATGTGAGGAATCCTTTTGGAGGCAGAAGTCAAGGGCTATCGGGGTCAAGGAAGGAGACCGCAATACTAAGTTTTTACATTTGTCAATGCTTAAGCACATGAGCCATAACATGATTTCTAAAATTTTCAGGGATGATGGTGTTCTATGTTCTAATCCTCTTCTTATAAAGGAAGACGTTCTTCATTTCAAAAAATTGTTTGTTGCTAATTTTAATCTAAATGAGGCTTTGGTTCAAGATTTCATTGCTAATGTACCTTCTCTTATCTCTGCTCAAGACAATGCAAGTTTGTTGAAACTAATTTCTATAGAAGAGGTGAAGTCAGCAGTTTTTCTTTTCGTTAAGGACAAGGCTCTAGGGCCAAATGGTTTCCTTGTGACATTATTTCGAAATTTATGGGATATCATTAATGTTGATTTGGTCGAGGTTATTGATGAGTTCTTTGCTTCTGAAAAGATGCTTAAGGAATTTAATAATACTTTCATTACCCTAATTCCCAAGAAGAGTAGTGTAACAACGTTTAAAGATTTTTGACTTATTAGCGTGTGCAATTTGGTTTATAAGATTTTTACAAAAATTATGGCATTGAGACTTCAACATTTGATGGAAAAGATCATATCAATTAACCAATGAGGTTTTGTTCCAGGGAGAGAGATACAAGATGGGATCATTGTTGTGCATGAAACTATTCATTCAATGAAGAAAAGCAAGCAAGCATGAATGATCTTTAAACTTGATATGAGTAAGGCGTATGATAGAGTTGATTGGGAGTTTTTGGATATAGTTGTGAATAAATTTGGGTTTTATCCCCATTTTAGATTATTGGTTCAAAATTATATCTCCTCAAGTAGGCAGCGTCTAAAGGTTCAAAATTATATCTCCTCACCAATGTTCCTTTCTATAAAACATTCTTCGCTATCAAGGGAAGCTTGTTTCCCAATAGATAGCTTGCATATATTCTTTCCCTACCTACTTAGCTATGCCCTACCTACTTAGCTTCTATTGTTGGTAAGGGAAACTTGCTTCTTGATAGATAGAATGAGAAATGAAGTTTTGAATCATGTTACGTATGTAATAAGTTTAAATACCATTGAGTATGCCCTACCTAATTTACCTATTTGAGTATGCCCGACCCAATTAAATATTTGAGTGATATCTTGATCTTGAGTATGCCCTATTTACATACCCGAGCCATATCTTGATCTTGACTATGTCCTACCTACCTTCTTGTACTTGAATACGCTCTACCTACCTATCCTTCTTGCCCTACCTACTTGAGTATGCCCTATCTACTGATTAACAGCTGATTCACAATCGGATATACTTCTCTTGATTAAAACGAACAAACAGAATAACCATGGATATGTACCTTCTACCTCATTTAAATGTCAATCCAGAGACATAGACTTGATAGGATGACGTCACTGTATGTGCACATTCAATCTCTAAATTGACATTCTACTAATTGTATTTAAGATGTTGAAGTGTAGTAAATGAAATGCTTAAAATGAAACATAAACAAAGTACGGTAAAATAAATGCTTATGCATGGAAGCTTGTTTAAACAAATCTTAAACAAGAATGTAACTCACACAATGTTTATGGAAATCAAATAACATGCTTAGATAAACAAATGGGTTGGATTGTTGCTGTAGCCTTCCAAAGGGGACCCTTCCTCCTTCCAACTCCAACTTCAACCTTTCCTCTTACAACATTAAATTGAACTTAGAATTGCTCACTCATATTAATCAAAAGTGTAGTGATGAATTGCTGCAGGAAGTTACAATAACAATTGCTTAACATAATATACTTCTAACAATCTCTATTCAACATATACTATTTTATATATATCTCTTAAACTCTGTTGCTACATATTTATATAATACAGAGGATATTGTTTTATGAAAAATAATATATACATTCTATTCTACGATAAATTCGAATTGGGATAACCGAAATTGGTTCTTTTCATTAAAGACATCCTTTATGTGAATCTTGTGACTTTGCTATAAGACAAACAAGACTGTTTTGTTCTTCAACCGCTTCTTTATTGAGCTCCATGGAGGATAGAGTCGTTTCTGCGAGTCAGTTGGAAGAGAATCAAAATCTATTCATTCATGTCTTTGGTTATGCAGTGGCTACATGATGGTTTGTGTAATGAGATTCCTTTGCTATAGGATGCTTTGTGTTACATACTTATTTCTCCAAAACATCTTTAAAACACATTTATAGAAAAAACATCTTAAAGCAATAGACAACCATCATATATTTAATTCCAATACATAATTTAAACTATTTAAAAGAGTTTAAAAACATAATGCTATATGGCTTATGAAAGCAGGAAACTGATATGGAAAACTATTCAAAAACATGGTTGATCCACATCCCTTCTCAGGGATACGTCTCCCCACTGAGGCGATCATCACACGCCACGTGTCCGACTAGGAATCACCTCGGGTGCTTCGTGGCTGGCCATATAGGGATCTGGAAGAGGACCTAGATCATTCCGGAGCTTTTGGCGTGATGGCCAGTCCTCTATTGGTATCAGAGCTAGGTCTCAAGGTTGAGGAAGCTGGTGGGCATGATCCACATCCCTTCTTAGGGATACGTCTCCCCGCTGAGGCGATCATCGCACGCCACGTGTACGATCGAGAATCACCTCAAGTGCTTCATGGCTGGCCATATAGGGATCTGGAATTCCCAGTCAGACACTTGGCATGCGATGATCGCCTCAGCGGGGAGACGTATCCTTGAGAAGTGATGTGGATCAATGGTAATCAAGCATGATGAGTACAGTTCATCACACCCCCCAACTTAAGATCTTGCTTGACCTTAAACACCATACTTGTTCATTCCTAGTTCACAAAGAAATCTAAAATCCATAGGATCTACAACACCCTTAGCAAGGTGAGTGTAAAATCCCTGTCTTTGTTCAAATAGTTGCCAATTTTGGCTTCTTTGGCTTCATCCATTGGGGTTTTGTCATGCCAATCTGGAATAGGATACCAGAATAGGGGTCGCTGGAACTTTAGGTTCAATAATTGCGATCCCATGTCACTTGTTAGAAAAATGTATTTTGTGGTCTTGTTAAATGCTACATTTAAATTAAAAGGGGAATATGGCTCTCTCTTTCTAAGTGCTGGGGTGAGCTCATTCCATTGTTCAGTGCATGATTCTTTTGCAGCAAGACCAATAAAAGTTCTCAATCCTAAATGAAAATCTTGGACTTTATCACAATTTTTACCAAACTAAGTTCTTACTTCATTCTTCAACATGATATTATCCCATTCTGCTAAAACAACATCAGGTGCCATTGATTCACTCCTGATGAACAACTGACTTTCATTCTCTTTTTTCTTGTATTTTGCTACTTCTCTTTCTCTTCTCTGTTCATTCAACAAATATGATGAAAATGCTTGCAGTTGGACATCTCCAACATATCGATTGGGGTCCCACTCCCTATCATACAAAACATAATTGTGTAGGTAGAACTCACACAATTATGCTTGTTCTTTCTGTGAACATTATAAATAGAAAAGAAGGAAAGGGGATCAATAACTTTATGGAGCATATCACAATAAATTCTCATAAATCTAAACTTTTGCGATTGTTCTTCAAGATAAATTGAATAAACATTTGCATGAGGCCTGCAATCAAGGAGTTCTTGGGTTATACTAGCCATGTCCTCAACTTTTTGTTTCAGTTTGGTGATGCTCTCTTCAAATTATTTTTTTCTTTCAATTTTCAATTTTCTTTCTTCAGTTTCTTTAGAGTTTCAAATTGATTATCCATCCAATTCAATAATTGAGAAGATATTGAAAATGAGAAGTGGTACCTGACCTATTGGGTAGCATTGGGTTCTTCTTGTTGATTTACCTCTATAGAAGGTTGTGGAATGTTGGGTGTAAGATGGTCTTCGACTGAGGGCTACAGTTGACAAGCTGCTACAACAAGTGCTTCCAGTCCTCCACCAGATTGATCTTGCAGCTACTTCCTTAGTTTTTCAATTTCTTGCAAAGCTTGCTTAAGAGTGGAAAACTCCATTTGTTAAGCAGGTTACTCAAATTGTTCAACTTCTTCTTGCAAGGGTTCCTCATGCAGCTATTATTCTACTTCTTTCTATACTGGTTCCTCATACAATTCTTCAAAATTGTGTTCAACTTATTTTTATTTCTCATGTATTTCTTCAACACTATGCTCAATTTGTTCTGCTTCTTCATACATTGGCTCCTCATGAAATTCTTCAAAACTATGCTCAATTTGTTTTACTTCTTCCTGATAGAATACTGGAGAACATTCTTCCCTGTCTATTTCAGTCTCTAAAGATTCATTACTACTAGCAATCCATTCTTCCTCACATTCTTCATTTATTTGAATAATAGAAGAAGATTTAGTTCTCATTTTTCTCCTCAATCTGTGAGATCTATGAGGAGTAGGGGTTACTTGAGCCTTTTTGAGAGAAGGTGGAAGTTCCTCCTCAAACCCGTCTGAATCAGGTTGGAGATTGAGTTTCTTCCTCTTCTTTCTAGATTCCCTGCCTCTGAAAGTCCCTTCTTCAGTCCTTGTTGTAGGAATACTTTCTTCTATAGATTTTTGTGTGGATGCAAGAAGGTTTTCTACAACAGATTTTTGTGGTTCTGCAGGGAGGGCTTCTTCTGATCCTTGTTCTTCAACCTCTAATTATTCTTCTATTTCATTTCCTTCTCTATCACTCTCTTCATTTTCTAGTACTTGAAAAAATTCTTTCTAACTGATGTTGGGTCTAGTTCTTTGCAAATAATCTTGAACAAGTAATTGGATGAGATAATGGTGAGAAAGAGCTTTAGAATTTATCTTTTTGAAAAGACTCTGACATTTTAGTGATCATGTGAAGCAAAAAGTTGGGAATCTTTATCTCCATTCTATGCTGCAAAGGATTCAAGAACTTGAAGTGTAAACCATATATCATAGAATACCTTCCTTCGTAGATGAAATATCTGGAGATAAACTCAACAGTCTTAGCCCATCTTTTTGGTAGAGACAACCTTATAGTGCCTTATTTTGAGGTTTCTAGACGTTCATTTACTCTAATAAACTTTTATCTCTTAGTCTCAACATCAAATTTGTCTTGCCATTCTTCCCTTGTTCTTGGTAGTACCATTAATTTGCTGATGGCTGTTTCTGCTAGCTTTACTTCCATCCCTTTTATCATGGCCAAGCTATTATGCAATAACTAGCAAATTCTTCTGCAATTTCTTCATCTAGGACCTATATTTTCTCAAAATATTGCATCCATTTTATATGCTAGAACAAGGCCAAGATTTTTGGACTGTCGGTCAAGGGGGTGATATGCAATGGTTCATGTTTCAACAAATAGCCTCTCATATTGTGTGAGTTGTAGGTCTAGGTGCTTGCAACAAGGGTTTTAGGCTATGATAGAATGATTTGCAACTTTTGCTTTGGAAGGTGAAATAATATTTTTGAATTAATGAAAAATCTCCCCCCCCCAACTTAATCTATCACTTGTCCTTGAGGGATAAAGCCGATGTGCACAAAACACTTGTGGTAAGAGTAAGGGGTGGTAGTAGCAGTTGTGTCAATGGTCAAATCAACAAAAGAGATGGTGAGCATGATAAGGAGAGGATATGATGGCACATTGATAGCATTAAGTCCCATCACCTTTAGAAATAACTAAAATGCATGATAAAAAATAAATATATAATAATTACTGTATTACTTATAGAAATACCTTTCATAAATGTGTCAATGATGATCCGAAGTGACAATCATGGCATATGCTAGCATTTGAGTAGGAACAAACACGTGATGGAGAATGAAATGTAGGAAGACATCCTATAGCGAGATATCTTCCCTGTAGCAACAAGTGTTGTCCTGCAACAATAAGTTTTATCTTGCAACAATAAGTTTTTCACTTGTAGCAACAAGTTTTCCATCCTGTAGCAAGAAGAAAAATGTATTTTTGCTCTAAGAGAATGAATTTGCAAGCAAAAACAAATGAAAACAATTTTTTTTTATAGCAGTAACATCTTTTTTTTTCACTTTTTTTTTTGTAATGAATGTCGATCAACCAGTGACTTGGGTTTCTAAGACAACATCCGTCAACGTCTAAAGATTTTCATTGCTAAATTTTCTATATTTTCTGGTTCAAATTCAACTAAAATTACAAGAATCCAGAGGTAGAATTTTATTCATCCTGAACCAAACTATTGTGAATGTCTTGTTCTTGGTTGTAGGAAGCTTTATTACACTTGTAAAATATTGGAGAAGGGTTGATAGAAATACCCTTCGATTACAGGAACAAGTTGATTTGCTTCATTAAGAAGAGATGGATGTTCTTCAAGAAGTTGACAAGTGAGAGTTTTTTTGAAAAATAGTTTCTTGTACAGCTTGAGCTTGTGGCCATTAATAAGCAGTCAGAACCAAACAAAGTCAATGGTCGTAAGCTTTACAGCTCCATTATCAAAAACTTGTTCGATATCATAAGGCCCAAGCCATCTAGACTACAACTTTTTTTTATGATCCTTGTATTGAGAATAAAAAAGGAGTGCCCAATCTTTTGGTTGGAAATTTTTAGTCTTGATGTTCCTTTCATGCCATCCTACACATTGTATTTGCACTATTTTAGTACGATGAAGTGCTTCTTTTCTTAATTCATCAAGTGCATTCAGTGGCATGATCATGTCTTGTTGAGCTTGGGAAAGATCGAAACCCAAATCAAATGTTGTCCTTAATGTCTTATGTTCAAACTCAATGGGTAGAACATATTTTTTACCATAAACTAGTTCATATGGAGTGAAACCAATTGTAGTTTTTCAAGTGATTCTATAAACCCAAACTGCTTCTAAAAGATGAATTGACCAATCTTTTCTATGCAGACTGACAATCTTAGTGAGGATATTTTCTAATTCTCGATTTGTCACTTCCCCCCGACCATTTGACTGAGGATGGTAGGGAGAGATTTCTTGTATTTGATTTCATATTCCTTGACCAAGGTAGTTGTGAGGTCTAATGTGAAATGTGGGCCTTGGTCTGTGACTATTGCTCTTGGTACTCCAAAGCGAGTGAAGATTTATCCATAGAAAAACTCAACTACCTTTTCATCTCGGGCATGGGTTAAGGGTTTGACCTCTGCCTATTTGGTGAAATAATCAGTGCACACCAGTATGTATTCTTTGTTGTTAGATTTAAGATCAATGGGACTTACAAAATCTAGTCCTTATTTGTCAAAGGGTTCTATAACTAGTTATGGCTGTAATGACATTTCATTAGAACGAGTGGGTTTTTCCATATGTTGACATTGATCACATCTGTGGGTATACATCATGGCATCCTTATGCCTTTGGCTAATAATATCTAGCAGTGAGTACTTTCATGGTAGTCCATTTGGCATCAAAATGACCTTCATAGGGTTCATCATGGCAGGATCTAAGAATGTCATAAGCTTCATCTTTTCAGATACATCTTCTCATAACTGAATCTGGTCTAATGATAAAGAGATATCCTGCAATCCAGAAATAATATCCATTCTTTTGGATCAGGTGTTGTTTGTCCTATTTTAGGCTAGAATTACACCCTTATGGGAGAGTTTTTAAGGCTCTCTCACTTCCAGCTACAATATTAGAACAAATTCAAGCTATGGGTATCTTATAGTGAGGTTGAACCTCTAGAGAAGGCTGGATTCCTCTTGGTAGATCACCTAAAACTAAAGATAAACTAATGCTCCATGGGGAAAAGGGTTAAAGGGGATAAGGGCTCCTAAGAAAGCTAACTAGGCGATGCATCAAAATAAAATGGGAAACTTCCATAAGTTTGAACCCACACTAGTTCTATAGAGGACAATACTGACTTACACAACCTCAAGATCAAACTAGTTGCATTAATATTTCATGGAGGAGGTTCAGGAAGCAATGAATGCAAATAAAGAGGAGTTCTAAGACTCACTAAAATTTCATATCAATGGTGGAAAGAACACTCAACCAGACCTGCAAACAACATTGAAAAACTCCCTAAACAAGGTCAAAAAGGAGAACCATGGACAAGAAAGATTCTCCTCCACATAATGCCATAGTGCGCAACTCAATAGACACAAATCCAAGGTAAGAGGTAGGCAAAGAAAATACTTTATTACATCAAGAGGTAGTTCTTACAAATGCTTGGCATGGTTGAGCCTAATCAATCTGAGCATCTTTTGTAATATCTCAAAGATTATCCTAGTTCCTCTAAAATTTCCAAATCAGAGAGAACTAGTCTCTAAAAATTTCAAATCAAAGAACCCCCTTACAAAATGAAAAGAATGGGATATATAGAAGAGGGAAGAGAAATAGAGAGAGAGAAAAATGAGAGGGGCACGTTGTCCATGATCATTGAATGAGCTCCACCTTTCAAGGGATGCCCCACCACCACTTTGTCTAATCAAGACAAGTCCATCATCAACATTTATACTTCAATAGCTCCAGTGAGTTCTCAAGTTCTTCTCATTCGCTGAGAAAAGTGCACTAGAGGACAAGAGTTTATTTTATATCGTGAATCATGATTCTTTCAAGGAGAAAATATCTTTGAAGGTTTTGATCATTATTGAATGCTTCAACTATTTCTCCAATCTCTCAAATTTGCTCTAGGAATCTCGCCATACCTTCCACTTGGCTTCGTTATGAGGAAAAGGTCCTCATATCTTAAAACTGACGAAGTCATGCCGTGTGTGCTTTGAGTGGTGGTTTGTCAAAATCATGGCTTGGGCTGCTCTTTTTTATTAATCACATACCTGCTCTATGCTTTGGGACCTAAACCTAAATTACCTATAGGTTGAAAACCAATATAAATTATTGGTTTTTCCATAGTTATAATAGATGACATTTTGTTTGATGCCTGGTCTTTTTTCATCGATAAGTTACTGACCTTTGATCTATACTAGGTTTGAAAGACCTATTCTATCCCCTGCTCACTGTTGATCTAAATCCATGATTGAATGTGTGTCATTTATTTTTCTAAGCCCATTAACCTGTCAGTCATCGCTCACCATTGGATCTTTTGTATGATTGAACACGAGCCGTCTAGCCTATTTTTTGAACCCAAACATCTATTTTTTGAGGATTCACTTTGACATATGTGTGCCTGTATTTGATGTCTACATGAATGTATTTGACGTGCATACAACCATCATCGAGATATTTGAACCTCAACAACTAATCTTCTGTGATTGAATTTAACATTTTTGGGAACGTCATTAATCCTTTCAGGGCCTTTCCCAAAGTTATTTCTTTGGACTTTTTAGCTTGGTCGATTTCTTCAAGAATTTTTTGCTCAGACACTTTTCTTGAACTAATTCCTTCGGCCCCTTTTTCCCGATCTTATTTCCTTCAGACAATTTTCTCAAACTTATTTCTTTAGGCTAAATTTTTTTAGGTTTTTTTTGAGACTTTTAATTTCAGAGCCTTTTTCTAAAAGAGAAAGTCTTCAAGATTTTTACTAAGTGCCCTTTCTGAAGGGAAAGCACCCTTTGGAGCTCTAAAAAATGTCCCTCCCAAAATCAATATCCTTCAAAATTGCTGCATAATGTAACATTTTGGCATGGAAATGACGCTTCAAAAAAAGTGTTTTGGCCCTTCGGCTTTGGAAAAGTGACCTTCTGAAAGGAAAGTGGACTCTTCGGCAATTTGAAAATGGCCTTTTTGAAAAGAAAGTACCCTTCAGATTTTTTGAAAAGAACCTTTTCCTCGAGAAAATATATCTTTCAAAATTTTGTAAGTGCCATTTCCTTTAGAGAACTGATTATTACCTTTCATAAATTGTGTCAAATCAAAATGTCCAAAATAATTTCTTGATATTTGAAAAAAAAGCCGAGGCAAAAAATCCCAAAGAAATAACACTTAGCTGAAAGAGAAAATATTCCTTGGAGAAAATTGTGCGAACAATTTTCTTGAAAGGAAACTGAAACTTATCTTTAAATTAATCCTGAAAGAATTTACCTTTCACTTAGTCTCCATACATAGTCCGAAAGAATGAACAAGTAAAGACCTAGCCAAATAAGAGATTTTGCACTTAGCCCTTTTAGTCTGTGATATCTTCTAGGTTTGGGCTTGAACTGCTACTTGATCTTGTGAAGGCTCAAAACCATGAAGACTTACTCAGATCCTTCATCTTTACCACGTTCATCTTGCTTCAAAGCTTTAGTATGTGGACTAAAAATGGCCAACATGTCCCTAAGTGATAAATGTTGTGGTAGTGATCCTGTAATAAGATAGTTAGAAATATATACGAACCAAAGAGATTGAATTGTTACAACAAATAAATGTTCATAAACAAAATCATAAACAATAGGATTGTGCTCATCATTTTACAATTGAGATAGAAAATATGCTATTACATTATCCTTACCTGGACTGTCCACAATGGTAATATCAAACTTATACAACAAAAACAACCAGCAATTATCCTATTTGTTACATCAAGGTTATTCATTAAATAAATTATTTGTTACATCAGGGTTTATCTTGGTCTTGTGGAGTAATTCATATTTGATTATAACCACTATAGCCGTCTAGGAAGGAAACATACTTCTTCCCTGCTAATGTATCCAACACTTGATCATTAAATGAAAGGGGAAAGTCATCCTTCCTCGTAGCAGCATTCAACTCTTGGTAGTCAATGCAAATATGTGATTTGCCCCCTTTCTTAAGGACAATTATCAAGAGATAAACCCACTGGCTGATCGAGATAGGATAAATAAAACTTGCATCCAAGAGTTTTTGCAAATCAGTTTTGATAATGTCTTTGACTACAGAATTCATTCATCATTGGGGTTGACAAATAGGTTGGTGAAGTGTGCATAAATATGGGGGTATAACTCTCATGTCATGGTAATCCTAGATAAATGCTATTGTGTGCCTTCTCAGCATTGTGAGAGCAATGGTTTTTTAATGAAGTGTTGATGTTGAGAGGTTTGTTTGGCAGGATGTCTACTTGCATTGTTAAAGGAAACATGGTCTCTATGGTTAACATTAAAGGAGCATAACTGCATTGATGGAAAATTAATTGAGGGAATGTTCAAATATATTTTGTGGTTTTAGCAAAATCAGTCTCAGAAAAGGTATTCTGAAGAGGGCATGGTGTACATTCCAACAGGTTGGTGGCTAAAAGATCTTGTCAATAGGTATTTTTCAAAATACTAGTAAGGACAGTGTCTTGTTCTTGGGCCTGCAAAGCTGGACTTCGATTAATTGTGTAGAGAGTCTACAAGGAGATAGCTTCTTTAAAGTCATCAATCCAAGGGATTGGTCCATCATTCGGAGAAGGCTGAGATGGTGGATACAACACCAATTTTTTGGTGTTATTTTTATTAAAAATTCATTTTTTTCCTAACCTGCAACCAATACAAGCATCAATGGTAGCTAACTATGGGTGACCAAGGATGAGAGGATAACCTACCAAATTGCTCTTCAACTACAAGACAATAAAAATTGTTAGATATTGCCAAGAATCCAAAGTGATAAAAAGGTCCTCAACAATTCCTTCAGGATTAACAGTTGATCTATCAGCGATCTGAAGGATGCTGGGTGTTGGACAAAGAGTGGTAAGTTTCAGTTGCCGCATGGTCTCCATGGTCATCACATTAATCGCTGCACCCAAGTTAATTAAAGTTGTGGATATGGGTTGGATGTGGATGTTAACATTGACTATAAGACATCTTAGATCAAAATATTTTAGGGGAGCTATATTTTCCAACGTAATATCTGTTAGTTGGCCAATGACTTGAACTGTTTTAGAATCCTTCTTCTTTCTTCCTAGTTTTTTCAAACATAGCTCTCGAACAACTTTATTGTAGATAGGAACATCTTTTATTGCTTGAAAGAGTGAGATTTTAATGCACACATTCTTAAGTTGTCTTAAGATATCGAATTCAGGTTCTTGCTTAGGATGTGATATGCTCAATCTCTATAGAAAAGTAGGATTATTAGTTTCTTTTTGATTTTCTAAAGGACTTGACTCAAGATTGGCTACAAATGGCTGTGGATTAGTATGGAGTGGTGCTGGTTCAAAGTATTCTATGATTAGGTGAGGTGGGTTGTGAAAGAACATGACTTGAGTGAAGTTGAACTTGATTAATATCTAAGGTGTATGTTGGATATTGCATTATTTCAATGGATTGTGTCAGTTGAACCGACTTATTGATATGATTGAGGATGGGATGGATAGGTAATTGAGTGGTTCAAATAAGTTGCTAAGTGTTTGGCATTATGGCCTGTTGTTATGGTTATTGCATTTATTGGGAAAAGCCTTGATTTCTTCTCCATTGCTATTGCCATGAATTAGAGGGATAAAATCATTGCTTGTTTTGGAATTGTCCCTATTGAGGTTGTCCATTCTGTTGCATTCATAACTGATTTTGGGATAGCTGTCAATTTGTTTGGGACCAATTTGGATTGGGTATATTCATCCAATAACTGTATTGAGGATTATTTGAGAATTGAGAATTTGCAAACATAGAGTTTTATGGCATACCTGGTCTTTGTATCCATAGTTTCCAATGAACCACAAAAAACACTTAGTTCTCATCTTCTCCTATGCCATGTAGCTTTACTATCTCAAGATTTTTTTGGTTATATTGGCTATCTGAGATTTCATGAAATGTCATGTGCAATCCACCTTCTTTAGGATGCCTACTTGATTTTTTAAATAAAGCATGGTCTCTACATTGGTGATTAAAAGAGCATAACTACATTGATGAGGAAGTAATTGATGGAATGTCCAAATATCTTTTATAGTTTCAATAAAATCAATCTCAGGAAAGGTATTCTAAAGAGGGCATCGTGTACATTCCAATAGGTTGGTGGCTACAAGATCCTATTGATAGGTGTTTTGTATGATATCATTAAGGACAATGTCTTTTTCTTGAGCTTGTAGTGTTGGATTTTGATCAATTGTGTAGAGAGTCTGCAAGGAGATAATTTCTTCAAAGTCATCAATCCAAGATATTGGTCCATCATTCAAGGAAGGTTGAGTTGGTAGATAGAACACCAATTTCTTGGTGTCATTTTCTTTGAATATTAGCATTTTTCTCGACCTATAGCCAATAAAATCATCAGTGATAGCCAACCATGGGTGACCAAGGATGAGAGGATAACCCCCCAAATTGCTCTCCAACTGTAGGACAATAAAATTTGATGGATATTGCCAAAAATCCACAGTGATAACAAAGTCCTCAATAATTATTTCAGGTTTAATAATTGATCTATCAGTCATCTACAGGATGGTGGGTGTTGGACGGAGAGTGCTAAGGTTCAGTTGCTGCATGGTCTCCATGGTCATCACGTTAATGCTTAGACCCAAGTTGAGTAAAGTATTAGAGATGGGTTGGCTATGGATGATAACATTACCTATAAGACTTCTTAGATCATAATATTTTGGGGGAACTATATTTCCTTAACATAATATCTGTTAGTTGGCCAATGACCTGGACTATTTAAGGATCCTTCTTCATTCTTCCTAGTTTTTTCAAACATAGCTCTTGAATAGCTTTATTATAGATATGAACATCCCTTATTGCTTGAAAGAGTATAATTTTGATGCACCAATTCTTGAGTTGTCCTAAGATATCGAATTTAGGCTCTTATTTAGGACGTGATATGCTCAATCTCTCCAGAAAAAGAGGATTGTTAGTTTTTTTTTGATTTTCTGATGGACTAGGCTAAGAATTGGCTACGGTACCTATGGATTAGTATGGAGTGGAGCTAGTTCAAAGTATTCTATGATTATAGGTGAGGTGGGTTGTGGAAGAACATGACCCGAGTGAAGTTGAACTTGATTAATATCCAAAGTGTATGTTGGATATTTCATTATTTTAATGGATTATGTTTGTTGAACTAACTTATTGGCAAGATTGGGGATGGGATGTGTAGGTAATTGAGTGGTCCAAATAGGTTTTCGAGTGTTTGACATTATGGCCTGTAGTTGTGGTTGTTGTATTTGCTATAAAAAACCTTGATTTCCTCTCCATTATTGTTGCCATGTATTAGAGAGATATAACTTTGATGGTTTTGGAATTATCCTTGTTGAGGTTGTTATCCATTCTGTTGCATCCATAACTGATTCTAAGATAACTTCCAATTTTTTTGAGACTAATTTAGATTAGGTATACTCATCAAAGAACCATATTGAAGATTTTTTGAGAGTTAAAAATTTACAAACATAGAGTTTGATGGTATACCTAGTCTTTGTACCCACGGTTTTCATTAAACCACAAAAAACACTTGGTTCTCATCTTCTCCTATGGCATGAAACTCTATTGTCTCAAGATTTTCCTTAGTTATAATGGATACCTAAGCTTTCATGGAATGCCATATGTAATTTGACTTCTTTCCACATTTAGGGTAATAGGTAAGTAAGGCTTTCTCAGTTTTTTATTGCTTCCACTGTGTATGTAATGCATCAAGTTGAGTAGATAGGTGATTGATGATGTCCTACTTCATATCTTAGAGCAGGTTACTAACTTCAAATTTAGACAGTCCTATAGTAGATGCTTTAGGAAGGGTTCTGCCTGTACTTTTGTTCATGGTTGATCTGGAGTAGTTTGTATATAGTACTAGTTCATCAAATGATAGTGTAGAAATATCACCACCATACATTACATCTAGTGCCTCCAACCAATCATCTCTAATTCCTTTTAGGAATATTAGCTTGACTGATTCCTTGTCCATTGTAGTCTATTTGGATTTTTGCAATCTTAAAAAAATTCTTTACATATATTCTTCCAATGACTCATCATCATCTTGTGTCATTCAAAAAATGTCATCTCTCCTATAGTTTCTGCCCCTAAAATAATCTTGATATTTCATTAGAAACTTTTCATTCATTTTTTTCAATTAGAAATAACATCCTGTCCAAGTCCCATGAACCATCTAAGTGCTACATCTTTGAGTGTTATTGGAAAAAAACTTGAGTTTCTAAGCAACTTGATTATATTCATAGCTGCGGCATAAGATGTCAAACTCAAAAAGAAATGTATTTGGATCCTCAGATGCTTTTTATCTAAAGGTAGGGAGGGTAGCGTGAGGGATATTATTCATGGGTGTATTTTTATCAGGATTAAGGATAGGAAATTTTAAAGTAGCAGACTCATTGGTAGTGTTTTCTTCTTGGTGATCTCCCATGAATACTTTTTTTGTTGGTAGATAGGAGGTTGTTGCTACTCAATGCTCAAAATTCCTACCAATTCTTTTATTTCTTGGGGTGTAGAAGATGCAGAATTTATCTTTTTCCTTAAGAATGTATAACTTATTATACAATAGATATGGTGTGGAAGTTTTAGAAGATTCAATTAGTGTCTTAACAAAAATTCTTTCTAAATTAGAAGATTCTATTCACCTGGTGTTTCTTCTAAGGGAAAGAATAAATTTGAATGCCTCCTTAGCAATAAATTTGGGTGACAGAGGGAAACAAACTTTAGATTCTTGATTATGAGGTGATAGGTGAGAATTCTTAGAGGTGGTGTATGTGGGTCTCTTCTAGGGGTATAAACCTCTTCAAGATCTCCAGCTTGTGTTACCAATCCAACTAAAAATTCTCCCTTCTCTTCTTCTTCTATTGACAACTATGAGTGATCTTCATGAATTCTTTCATGTTCTTTAGTTGCTATAGGATGAATATTCGATATTGTAGTAAATTTTGATGATTCAGAAAACAAACATCCTATAGAGTCCCCTTCACTTTGTATACATCAACCACTTTTTTTTTTAACTTTTTTTTTGCCCACTCTATATGTACAGGGTTAGTAATATGTGAGTTTTTGAAATTTACACTATTTTACTTGCAAAAAGGGAAATTTTAAACTATGAAAGCAATAACTCTTTATTCTATAAAAATAACAAGCTTTGGGAAAACAAAAAATATCCAAAAATAATTGCTATCAAGATTGACTATTACAAGTGTGTGACACCCTTCCTTGGTAACAGAGCCAAAAATGACTAGCAATTGATTCACAATCAGATATACCTCTCTTGATCAAAATGAGCAAGGAGAGTAACCATGGATATGTACCCTTTACCTCATTTTAATGTCAACTTAGGGACGTAGACTTGATAGGATGATGTCACTATTTATGCACACTTAATCTCTAATTTGACATTTTGCTAATTATTTCTAAGATGTTGAAGTGTAATAAATGAAATGTTTGAAATGAAACATAAATAAATTAGGTAAAATAAATTCTTATAAATGGAAGTTTCCTTAAACAAATCTTAATCAAGAATGTAACTCACATAATTCAGAAATGAAATAGACAATGCTTAAGGAAATAAAAAAACACGCTTAGCTAAACAAATAGGTTTGTTTGTTGCTGTAGCCTTTCAAAAGGGACCCTTCCTCCTTCCAAATCTAGCTTCAAAACTTCCTCTTACAACACTAAATTGAACTCAGAATTGCTCATTCATATTAATCAAAAATGCAGTAATGAATTGTTGTAGGAAGTTACAATAACAATTGCTTAACACAATGTACTTTTGACAATATCTATTCAACATATACTATTTTCTATATATCTCGCAAACTCTTCTACATATTTATATACCACATAGGAGATTGTTTTATGTAAAAAAATATATACATTCTATTCTAAGATACATTCAAATTGGGATAACTAAAATTGGTTTCTTTTATTAAATATGTCATTCATGTGAATCTTATGATTTTTCTACAAGATAAAAAAAGTTGTTTTGTTCTTCAACTGCTTCCTTATTAAGCTCCATAGAGGTTAGAGTCATTTTTGAGATTTGGTTGGAAGAGAATCAAAATCTGTTCATCCATGGCTTTGGTTATGTAGTGGCTATAGGATGGTCTGTGTAATGAGATTCCTTTGCTGCAGGATGCTCCATGCTATATACCAATCTCCAAAACATATTCAAAAAAAATTTATAGAAAAAACATCCTAAAGCAATAGACAACCATGATATATTTAATTCCAATACATAATTTAAACTATTTAAAAAAGTTTGAAAACATAATGTTATATGACTTATGAAAGCCAAAAACTGATATGAAAAAGTTTTCAAATAAAAGATAATCAAGCAAGATGAGTACAATAGATGGACACAATAAAAGGACATTTATGGGGCTCATCACACCCCCCAACTTAAGATCTTGCTCGACCTTGAGCACCATACTTGTTCATTACCAATTCACAAAGAACTCTAAAATCCATGAGATCTACAACACCCTTAGCAAGGTGAACATAAAATCCCCACCTATGTTCAAATATTTGCCAAAATTTAGCTTCTCTAGCTTCATCCATTGGGGTTTTATTCTGTCAATTTGAAACATGATACTAGAACAAGGGTGGCCGGAACATTAGGTTTAACAATTGTGATCGCATGTCACCTACAAGAAGAATGTATTTTGTGGTCCTATTAAATGCTAAATTTAAATTAAAAGGGGGATAGAGATCTCTCTTTCTGAGTGCTGAGGTGAGCTCATTCCATCATTCAGTGCATGATTCTCTTGAAACAAGACAATAAAAGTTTTCAATCCTAAATAGAAATCTTGGACTTTATCACAATTCTTACCAAACCAAGTTCTTACTTCATTTTTTAACATGATATTATCCCATTATGCTAAAATAATATCAGGTGCCATTGATTCACATCTGATGAGCTACTGAATTTTTATTCTCATTTTTCCTATATTCTGCTACTTCTCTTCCTCTTCTCTATTCATTCAACAAATATGATGAAAGTGCCTGCAGTTAGATATCTCCAACATATAGATTAGGGTTCCACTCCTTATCATATGATATAACATAATTGTGCAGGTAGAACTCGCACAATTATGCTTGTTCTTCCTATGAACTTACTTTATAAATATAATAGAAAGAAAGAGGATCAATAACTTCATGAGGCATATCTCAATAAATTATCATAAATTTGAACTTGTGTCATTTTTTTTCAAGTTAAACTGAATAAACTTTTGCAGGAAGCCTACAATCAAGGATTTCTTGGGTTATACCAGCCATATCTTCAAATTTTTGTTTCAGTTTGATGATTCTCTCTTCCTTCAACTTATTTTTTTCTTTCAACTTCCTATTTTTTTCCCTCAATTTTTGTAAAGTTTAAAATTGATTATCCATCCAATTCAAAAATTGAGAAGATATTACAAATGAGGAGTGGTACCTAACCTTTTGGATAGCTTTGGGCTCTTCTTGTTGATTTACCTCTATAGAAGGTTGTGGAATGTTGGCTACAAGATGGTCTTTGGCTGAGGGTTATAGGTGACAAGCTACTACAACAAGTGCATGCAGTCCTCCACTAGATTGATCTTGGAGCTACTTCCTTAGTTTCTCAATTTCTTGCAAGTCTTGTTCAAGAGTGAAAAAATTCATTTGTTCAGCAAGTTTCTCCAATTATTTAGTGTCTTCTTGCATGAGTTCCTCATGCATCTCTTATTCTAATTCTTCTCGTATTGGTTCCTCATACAATTATTCAAAATTATGTTCAACTTGTTTTTCTTTCTCATGTATTTCTTCAAGACTATGCTCAACTTGTTATGCTTCTTCCTGCATTGGCTCCTCATAGAATTATTCAAAACTATGTTCGATTTGTTTTGCTTCTTCTTAATGGAATATTGGAGAACATTCTTCCTTGTCTATTTCAGTCTTTGAATATCCATTACTACTACCAATTTGTTCTTCCTTAGATTCTTCATTTATTTGAATAATAGAAGAAGGTTTAGCTCTCATTTTTTTCTTCAGTTTGTAATTTCTACAAGGAGTAGGGGTTACCTTGGCCTCTTTGGGAGAAGGTGGAAGTTCTTACTCAGACTCATCTAAATCAAGCCAAAGAATGAGTTTATTCCTCTTCCTTTTGGATTATCTATCTCTAGAAGTTCTTTCTTTAGTCCTTGCTATAGGTTCTTGTGTTGATATAGAAATACTTTCTTCTGCAAGTTCTTGTGTGGTTACAAAAAGGCTTTCTATTACAATTTATTATAGTTTTGAATGGAGGGCTTCTTTGATCTTTGTTCTTCAACCTCTAATTCTTATTCTATTTCATTTCCTTCTCTATCACTCTCTTCATTTCTTGGTACTTGGAGAAATTCCTTCTAACTGATGTTGGGTCTAGTTCTTTACAAACAGTCTTGAACAAGTAATTAGATGAGATAATGGTTGGAAAGATCTTTAAAATTTATCTATTTGAAAAGCCTCTGACATTTTGGTGGTCATATGAAGCAAAAATTTGGGAATATTTATCTCCATTCTGTTCCACAAATGATTCATGAACTTGAAGTGTAGGCCATGCAACATAAAACACCTTCCTTCGTAGATGAAATATATGGAGATAACTCAACAACATTAGCCCATCTTTTTGGTAGAGACAACTTTGTAGTGCCCTACTTTGAGGTTTTCAGATGTTAATTTACTTTGATAAACTTTCATCTCTCAGCTTCAACATCAAATTTGTCTTGCCATTCCTCCCCTATTCTTGGTAGTCCCATTACTCTATTGATGGCTATTTATATTAGCTTTACTTCCATCCCTTTTACCATGGCCAAGCTATTATGCAATGTCCCAAAAAAACCCTCTGCAATTCCTTCATCTAGGGCCTAAATTTGATCTACACCCATCTTATATGCCAAAACAAGGCCAAGATTTTTGGACTATTGATCAAGGAGGTGATATTCAGTGGTTCATGTTTCAATAAATTGCCTCCCATATTGTATGAGTCGTAGGTCTAGGTGCTTGTAGAAAGGGTTTTGAGATATGTCAAAATTATTTGAAACTTTGCTTTGGAAGGTGAAATAATCTTTTTAAATTAATGAAAAATATCCCCCAAACTTAATCTAAAACTTATCCTCTAAGGACAACGTTGACGTGTACAAAACACATATGGTAAGAGTAAGGGGTGGCAATAGTACTTATGTTAATGGTCAAATTAGTGAATAAGATAGTAAACAGATGTGATAAGGAGAGGATAGGATAACACATTGATAGCATTAAGTCCCATCACCTTTAAAAATAATTAAAATGTATGATAAGAAATAAATATAGAATAATTATCGTATTATTTATAAAAATACATTTCATAAATGTGCCAATGATGGTTTGAAGTGGTGGTCATGGCATATTCTAGAGTTTGAGTAGGAGAAAATGCGTGATGGAGAATGGAATATAGGAAGACATCTTTTATCAAGATAAATTCCCTGTAGCAACAAATGTTGTCCTAAAACATCAAGTTTTATCCTGTAATAGCAAGTTTTTCACTTGTAGCGACAAGTTTTTCATCCTATAGCAAGAAGGAAAATATATTTTTACTCTAAGGGAATGAATCTGCAAGCAAAAATAAATAAAAACAAAACATTTTTATTGTAGTAGTGCCTTTTCTCTTTTTCATTTGAATATCAATCAGCCAATGACTTGATTTTTTGAGACAATATCTATTAGCAATGCCCATAGTTTTTCTTTAATTATTTTTTTGATTTTTTAATAAATTTTCTAGTCCAAATTCAACTAGAATTACAAGAATTTAGAAGGTAGGACTTTATTCAACCTAAACCAAGCTATTGTTAATGACTTGTTCTTGGCTACATGAAGCTTTATTACTCTCAAAAAATATTAGAGAAGGGTTGATAGAAATATCCTTCAACTACAAGAACAGGTTGATTTGCTTCATGAAGAAGAGATGGATGTTGTTCTTCAAAACGTTGGTGAGAGTTTCCTTGAAAAATAGTTTCTTGTACAACTTGAGCTTGTAACTATTAACAAGCAGTTAAAACTGAACAGAGTCATTAGTCACGAGATTTATAATAACCTATGATCTCATAAGGCCAAAGCCACCTAGACTGTAACTTTACTTTATGATCCTTATGTTTAGAGTAAAAAAGGAGTGCCTAGTCCCCTAGTTGAAATTTTTTATTCTTGATGTTCCTATTATGCCATCCTACACATTGTATTTGCACTATTTCAGTATGATGAATTTCTTCCTTTCTTAATTCATCAAGTGCATTTAGCTACATGATCCTATCTTGTTGAGCTTGGGAAAGATATAAGCCCAAATCAAGTGCTATCATTAATGTTTTATGTTTAAACTCAATGGACAGAACAATTTTTTTACCATAAACTAGTTTATATAAAGTGAAATTAGTTGTAGTTTTCCAAGTGATTCTATAAACCCAAACTACTTCTAGAAGAGGAGTTGACCAGTATTTTCTACACACGCTGACAGTCTTAGTTAGGATATTTTCCAATTCTGAGTTTGTCACTTTTACCTGACCATTTGATTGAGGATGGTAGGGGGTATATTTTTGTCTGATTTCATATTCCTTGACCAAGATAGCTATGAGGTCTAATGTGAACTATGGGCCTTAGTTTATGACTATTTCTCTTAGTAATCTATAGCGGGTGAAGATTTCTTCATAGAGAAACTCAGCTAGGAATACATCTTCTCATAACTGAATCTAGTCTAGTGATAAAGAGATATCCTAAAATCTAGGAATAATGTCTACTCTTTTGGATCAGGGGTTATTTTTTTTAGGTGAAAAATATTGTGTTAGTGATCCTACAATAAGATAGCAATATCTGTGAACCAAGGAGATTGAATTGTTACAACAAATAAATGTTCATCAAGAAAACAATCATCAACAATAGGACTGTGCTCATCATTTTGCAATTGAGATAAAAAATATGCTACTACATTATCCTTACCTGATCTGTCCATAATGGTAATATCAAACTCTTATAGCAAAAACAACCAATGAATTATCCTGCCTACCTTATTGCTACATGATCAGTGTGGATGAATACTTGGTACCTTGTAGTGTAGTGCCAAAATTTATTGATGGCATAAATGATGACCAAAAATTCCTTTTCTATTACAATGTAGTTAAATTTATCCCCTTGAATATTATTGTTGATAAAATAGATTGCATAACTTAGAGATTCATGTTTTTGGCTAATGACAGATCCTAAAGTGTTGTCAGATGAATCATGTGGATGTGAAAAGGATTTTTTCAATCAGGTCATCTCAATATAAGAGTTGTTATGAGAAGATATTTGAGTTGCTAAAAGGCAGTTTGACAATTGTTAGTCCATATAAATTCAACATCTTTAGTAAGCAATCCAAATAATGGGGTGAAAATTTTACTAAAATCTTTGATGAATCGTTTATAATAAACATGTTCTAAAAAATTTCTAACATCTTTCTGCTTCTTTTGTGTGGGTAGATCCTTGATAATAATTATCTTTACTAGGTCAACTTGAATTATAGTAAGGAATATGTGATGTCCCAACACAATCCCTTCAGTAATAAGCATGTAACACTTTTCATTACTCAGAGATAATTGATGGTCTTGGCAATGTTGAAGAACTTTCTCTAGGTTGGTTAGCATTTCTTTGAATGTCTGCCCATAGACAGTGAAATCATCCATGTAGATTTTGACATAGTCATGAGGGATATCAGAAAATATGCTCAACACAACCCTTTGAAAAGTAGTTGGGGCATTGCAAAGACCAAATGGCAAGACGACATAGGCATAGGTTCCCCAAGGGAAAGTAAAAGTGGATCTATTTTGGTCTTGTAGATCAATTCATATTTGATTATAACCACTATAGCCATCTAAGAAGGAAAAGAACTTATTCCCTACTAATGTATTCAACACTTGATCAATAAATGGAAGGGGAAAGTGATCCTTCCTCGTAAAAGAATTCAACTTTTGGTAGTCAACACAAATACACCATTTGCCCCATTTTTTAGGGACAACGACTAGGGGAGAAACCCACTGGCTATCCAAGATAGGATAAACAAAACTTGCATCTAAGAGTTTTTATAACTCAATTTTGATAATGTCTTTGATTGTAAGATTCATTCATTTTTGGGGAAGGTGAATAAGTTTACATTCTTATTTAATGTAAATATGATGTGTGCATAAATCTGGGGTTATTATTCTCATGTCATGGTAATCCCAAATAAATGCTATTGTGTGCCTTCTCAACATTGTGAATAACTGAGTTCTTGTTGGGGTGTTAAGGAAGTACTGATGTTGAAAAGTTTATTTGACAAGATGTCTACTTGTTTTGTTAAAGAAAGCATGGTCTCTATGTTTGCAATTAAAGCATCATAACTACATTGATGGGGAGGTAATTGATGGATTATCCAAATGTCTTTTGTATTTTTAGCAAAATAAATCTTAGAAAAGGTATTTTAAAGAGGGCATGGTGCACATTCCAATAGGTTGGTGGCTTTAGGATCTTGTCAATAGGTGTTCTACAAGATACAAGTAAGGATAATGTCTTCTTCTTGGTCCTATAGCGATGGACTTCAGTCAATTGTGTAGAGAGTCTACAAGGAGATAACTTCTTCAAAGTCATCAATACAAGGGATTGGTCCATCATTTGGGGAAGGTTAATCAGGTGGACACAACACCAATTTATTAGTGTCATTTTCATTGAAAATTAGCATTTTTATTGACTTGCAACCAATAAAAGCATTGATGGTAGCCAACCATGGGCAACCAAGGATGAGAGGATAGCCCCCAAAATTGTTTTTTGACTAAAGGATAATAAAATTTGCTAGATATTTCCAAGAATCCATAGTGATAACAAGGTCTTTAATAATTCCTTTAGGCTTAACAATTGATCTGTTAGCCATCTGAAGGATGGTGGGTGTTGGATGAAGAATGGTAAGCTTCAGTTGCTACATGGTCTCCATGGTCATCACATTAATGGCTACACCTAAGTCAATTAAAGTATTAGAGATGGGTTGTCCATGGATGATAACATTAACTAAAAGACTTCCTACATCAGAACATTTTGGGGGGAATTATATTTCCCAACATAATATTTGCTAGTTGACCAATGACCTAGACTATTTTAGGATCCTTCTTTCTTCTTGGTTTTTTCAAACATAGATCTCAACAAATTTTATTTTAGATAAGAACATATTTTATTGCTTGAAAGAGTGGGATTTTGATGCACACATTCTTGAGATATCCTAAGATATCAAATTCAGGTCCTTGTTTAAGACGTGATATGCTCAATCTCTCCAAAAAATGAGGATTATCAATTTCTTTTTGTTTTTTTGATGGACTTGGCTCAGGATTGGATATGGGTGGTTTCAGATTAGTATGAAGTGGAGATGGTTCAAAGTGTTATGTGATTATAGATGAGGTGGGTTATGGAAGAACATGACCTAAATGAAGTTGAACTTGATTAATATCCAAGGTGTATGTTTGGATATTGCATTATTTTAGTGGATTGTGTCAGTTGAACCAACTTATTGGTAGGATTGGGGATGGGTTGGATGGGTAACTGAGTGATTATAATAGGTTGCTAAGTGTTTGGCATTATGGTCTATTGTTGTAGTTGTTACATTTTTTTGGGAAAGCCTTAATTTTATCTCCATTACTGTTGCCATGGATTAGAGGGATATAACCATTGTTGGTTTTAGAATTGTCCCTATTGAGGTTATTTTCCATTTTGTTGCATCCATAATTTATTCTGAGGTAGCTACCAATTTTTTTGGGACCAATTTGGATTAGGTATATTCATCCAAGAACTGTATTTGAGATTATTCGAGAATTGAGAATTTGCAAACATAGAGTTCGATGGCATATCTGGTCTTTGTACCCATAGTTTCTATTGATCTTGAATACTGGTATCTAATCTTGAATATATATATCTTACCTAACCATATATTTAATACTTGATACCTAATTTAATACTAAAGGTATATATTTAAAGAAAGGGTAATTCTAGCCTATTTAGAGCAAGAAGTGATTAGGGACAATCATCCAGTCTCATATGTTACGTTTGAATCGATAGGCTCCCCATAGCCATTCATATTTAGATAAAGTAAAGGAAAGGGGAGGGAGAGGGCCCAATTAAGAATATTTTAATATATAAGTCTTAAGAGTGTAGGTTCCCCTATCTATATATGGGTAGAATAAAAGGTAAGGTGCTCGATAACATTTACCTCCCTTGTTAGGGCATTTATTTTGTAGGACTATGCACCCCTACATCAATCATATGTGCTCTAGGGTTCACTATGTGAAATGAATGTAGACCACCAAAGATGAGATCTTAGGATTCCTTGATCCCCTAATTTGAAGACTTAACCCCAGACCCCAACTGATATTTATTAATCCAAGACCGAAAAGGGTACTAGCTTAATAGTTGGCTAGGTTCTAAGGTCTAGGAAAGGATCAAAGGAGCGCTATCAACCCTGGACTTGAAATAAATATGAGTTAATCAACCATGCACATTAAACCTAAGAAAAAAGGTACTTACCTAAATGGCTTAAGGGGGAGAGGGGGAGGAAGAGCCTACCATAATGACCAGATTGACATGCCCCCTTCTCCCTTTTGGGGAAGGAGGGACACATAAAGTTGAGTTTAATTGGATCTATCTTGGAGGAAGAGGGCCTAATTTACATCTACCCCTCCCTTCATATAATACCCGATACACTAGTCACCTCTTGTCTATATACATGGCCCAACCATCTTGATATAGGTTATGCAAGCACTATCCTATATAAAATACTATAGTTGATAGACTAGAGCACTATGCTGCCCATGTAGTTCAAATTGGCTCAAATGGGACTAGTGATGTAGGTAGGGTAGACAAATAGGCATGATCAGATAGATAAACATAGTTGGGTTAGATAAATAGATACTATATATGGATTAGATGGGGAGCCAAACAATTAAATTAGAGATAGAGCTATCATGTATATAATATAATAGAATTATATATATATATATATATATATATATATATATATATATATATATATATATATATATATATATATATATATATATATATAGAGAGAGAGAGAGAGAGAGAGAGAGAGAGAGAGAGAGAGAGAGAGAGAGAGGAATAGATCACTATTGGTATAGGGATATAGATAGCTAGGTGGTCAATTCCTCACCTCAATATTCCATATAGTCTCATCCTCATAGTGAGTCAATTCCACTCTATCCTATCCCACTCTAGAATGCTATCATCTTATCTCATATGTTGTGTTTCATAGTTGATTATACATATCCTCATAGCTAGTCAATCTAAATCGATAATAGCCAGTGTATCTCTCTTAATCCTAATCAAATATATCTATCTGTATTTATCTTGATTGATCAATAGGCTTGGAGAACTACATATAGCCTCATATTTGGTCAAGTCAATATTTACTAATCTAAATTGGTAGAGTCCCCATCCTGATCCACATCTAGATAAAGGAAATGAAATGAAATGAAAATAAAGGGGAGGGAGAGGGCCCTAAACTCAATAGTCTTAGCCCATTTTTTTGGTAGAGACAACCTTGCAATGCCCTATTTTGAGGTTTCTAGACATTCATTTACTCTGATAAACTTTTGTCTCTCAGTCTCAACATCAAATTTGTCTTGCCATTCTTCCCCTATTCTTGGTAGTCCCATTACTTTGATAATGGCTATTTCTATTAGCTTTACTTCTATCCATTTTATCATGGCCAAGCTATTATGCATTATACCAACAAATTCCTCTGTAATTCATTCATCTATGGCCTATATTTTCTTGAAATACTGCACCCATTTTATATGCTAGAAAAAGGCCAAGATCTTTGGACTGGCGGTCAAGGGGGTGATATGCAGTGGTTCATGTTTCAATAAATCGCCTCTCATATTGTGTGAGTTATAGGTCTAGGTGCTTGCAGTAAGGGTCTTAGGCTATGATATAATGATTTACAACTTTTACTTTGGAAGGTGAAATAATATTTTTGAATTAATGAAAAATCTCCCCTCCAACTTAATCTATCACTTGTCCTCGAGGGATGAAGCCGACGTGTACAAAACACTTGTGGTAAGAGTAAGGGGTGGCAGTAGCAGTTGTGTCAATGGTCAAAATAGCAAAGGAGATGGTAAGTGAGCATGATAAGGAGAGGATATGATGGCACATGGATAGCATTTAGTCTCATCACCTTTATAAATAATTAAAATGCATGATAGGAAATAAATATAGAATAATTGTTGTATTACTTATAGAAATACCTTTCATAAATGTGTCAACGATGATTTGAAGTGAAAGTCATGGAATATGCTAGCATTTGAGTAGGAGAAAATGGATGATGGAGAATGAAATATAGGAAGACATCCTATAGTGAGATATGTTCCCTGTAGCAAAAGTGTTGTCCTACAACAACAAGTTTTATCTTGCAACAATAAGTTTTTCTCTTGTAGCGATAAGTTTTCCATCCTATATCAAGAAGAAAAATGTATTTCTACTCTAAAAGAATGAATTTGCAAGCAAAAACAAATGAAAACAAATTTTTTTTATTGCAGCATCATCTTTTCTTTTTTCACTTTTTTTTGTAATAAATGTCGATCAACCAGTGACCTGGGTTTCTGAGACAACATCCGTCAACGTCTGAAGATTTTCATTACTAATTTTTTCTAGATTTTTTGGTTCTAATTCAACTAAAATTACAAGAATCTAGAGGGCACAATTTTATTCAGCCTGAAGTAAACTTTGTGAATGACTTGTTCTTGGTTGTAGGAAGCTTTATTACACTTGTAAAATATTAGAGAAGGGTTGATAGAAATACCTTTCGATTACAAGAACAAGTTGATTTGCTTCATTAAGAAGAGATAGATGTTCTTCAAGAAGTTGACAAGTGAGAGTTTTTTTGGAAAATGGTTTCTTGTACAGGTTGAGCATGTGGCCATTAACAAGTAGTCATAACCAAATAGAGTCAATGGTCATGAGCTTTACATCTCCATTGTCAAAAACTTGTTCGATCTCATAAGGCCCAAGCCATCTAGAATACAACTTTTCTTTATGATCCTTGTATTTAGAGTAAAAAAGGAGTGCCCAATCTTTTAGTTGGAAATTTTTAGTCTTGATGTTTCTGTCATGCCATCCTACATGTTTTCTTTGCATTATTTTAGTATGATGAAGTGTTTCCTTTCTTAATTCATCAAGTGCATTCAATGGCGTGATCCTATCTTGTTGAGCTTGGGAAAGATTGAAACCCAAATCAAGTGTTATCCTTAATGTCTTATGTTCAAACTCAATGGGTAGAACATATTTTTTACCATAAACTAGTTTACATGGAGTGAAACCAATTATAGTTTTTCAAGTGATTCTATAAGCCCAAATTAATTATAGAAGATGAAGTGACCAATCTTTTCTATGCAGGCTGATGGTCTTGGTGAGGATATTTTTTAATTCTTTTTTTATCACTTCCACCTGACCATTTGATTGAGGATGGTAGGGAGTAGATTTCTTGTATTTGATTTCATATTCCTTGTCCAAGGTAGCTATGAGGTCTGATGTGAAATGTGGGCCTTTGTCTGTGACTATTGCTCTTGGTACTCTAAAGTTGGTGAAGCTTTATTAATAGAAAAACTCAACTACCTTTTCATCTCGGGTATGGCTTAAGGGTTTGACCTCTACCTATTTAGTGACATAGTAAGTGCACACCAGTATGTATTATTTGTTGTTGGATTTAAGATCAATGGGACCTAAAAAATCTAGTCCCTATTTGTCAAAGGGTTCTATAACCAGTTATGGCTGTAATGATATTTCATAAGAATGAGTGGGCTTTTTCATATGTTGACATTGATCACATCTGTTGGTATACATCATGGCATCCTTATGGAAAGAAGGATAATAATATATAGCAGTGAGTACTTTCATGGTAGTCTATTTGGCATCAAAATGATCTTCATAAGGTTTATCATGGCATGCTCTAAAAATGTCATAAGCTTCATCTTTTTGGATACATCCTCTCATAACTTAGTTTGGTCTAGTGATAAAGAGATATCCTGCAATCTAGAAATAATATCTATTATTTTGGATCAAGTGTTGTTTGTCCTATTGTAGGCTAGAATTTCACCCTTATGGGAGAGTTTTTTAGGTTCTCTCACTCCCAGCTACAATATTGGAACAACTTTAGGCTGTGGGTATCCTATAGTGAGGTTGAACCTCCAAAGAAGGCTGGCTTCCTCTTCATATATCACCTAAAACTAAAGCTAAACTAATGATCCATAGGGAAAAGGGTTAGAAAGGGGATAAGGGATCATAAGAAAGCTAACCAAGTGATGCACCAAAATAAAATGGGAAACTTCCATAAGCTTGAACCCACACTAGTTCTGTAGAGGACAATCCTGACTTGCACAACCTCAAGATCAAGCTAGTTGAATTAATATTTCATGGAGGAGGTTCAAGAAGAAATGAATGCAAATAAAGAGGAGTTCTAAGTCTCACTAAAATTTCACATCAATGGTGGAAAGAGCACTCAACTAGACCTATAAATAACATTAGAAAACTTCATAAACAAGGTAAAAAAGGAGGACCATGGATGAGAAAGATTCTCCTTCACATAATGCCATAGTGTGAAACTCAATAGACACAAATACAAGGCAAGAGGTAGGCAAATAAAATCCTTTATTGCATCAAGAGGTAGTTCTTAAAAATGTTTGGCAGGGTTGAGCCTAATCAAGCTAAGCATATTTTGAAATATCTCAAAGAGTATCCTAGTTCCTCTAAAATTTCCAAATCAAAGAAAATTAGTCTTTGAAAATTTCAAATCGAAGAACCCCTTTACAAAATGAAAAGAATGGGATATATAGAAGAGGGAAGAGAAATAGAGAGAGAAAGGAGATGGGCATGTTGTCCATGATCATTGAATGAACTCCACCTTTCAAGGGATGCCCCACCACCCCTTTGTCTAATCAGGACAAGTCCATCATCAACATTTATACTTCAATAACTCTAGTTAGTTCTCAAGTTCTTCTCATTGGCTGAGATAAGTGCACTAGAGGACAAGAGTTTTTTTTATATTGTGAGTCATGATCCTTTCAAGGAGAAAATATATTCGAAGGTTTTGATCATTATTGAATACTCTAACTATATCTCCAATCTCCCAAATTTGATTTATGAATCTCACCATACCTTCCACTTGGCTTCATTATGAGGATAAGGTCCTCATATCTTAAAATTGACAAAGTCATTCCATGTGTTCTTTGAGTGGTAGTTTGTCAAAATCATGGCTTGGGCCATTATTTTCATTAATCACATATCTACTCTATGCTTTGGGACTTGAACCTAAATTAACTATAGGTTGAAAACCAATCTAAATTATTTGTGTTTCTATAGTTATAATAGAGGACATTCTATTTGATTCCTAGTATTTTTTCAATGATGAGTTGCTGACCTTTGATATATACTAGGTCTGAAAGACCTATTCTATCCCCTACTCACTATTGATCTAAATCCATGATTGAATGCATGTCATTAATTTTTATGAGCCCATTAACCTGTTAGTCATCACTCACTATTGGATATTCTATATGATTGAATGTGAGTTGTCTATCCTATTTTTTGAACTCAAACATCTATTTTATGAGGATTCACTTTGACATGCGTGTGCTTGTATTTGACACCTACACAAACATATTTGATGTCCATGCAACCATCATCGATATATCTGAACCTCAATGGCTATCTTATGTGATTGAATTTGACATTTTTGGGAACATCATTAATCCTTTTGGGCCCTTTCTTGAATTTATTTCCTCAAACTTTTTACCTTGGTTGATTTCTTCGAGAATTTTTTGCTCAGACACTTTTCCCAAATTAATTGCTTCGGCCCCTTTTTCCTGATCTTATTTCCATCAGACAATTTTCTCAATCTTATTTCTTTGGGCCAAATTTATTTAGGTTTTGTTTGATACTTTTACTTTTAGATCCTTTTTCTGAAAGAGAAAGACTTCAGGATTTTTACTAAGTGCCCTTTTCAAAGGGAAAACACCCTTCGGAGCTCTCAAAAATGTCCCTTCCAAAAAAATTTATCCTTTGAAATTGCTGCAAAATGTAACATTTTGGCATGGAAATGAGCCTTTATAAAAAGTGTTTTGGCCCTTTGGCTTTGGGAAAGTGACCTCTTGAAAGGAAAGTGGACTATTCGGTAATTTGAAAATGGCCTTTTTGAAAGGAAAGTACCCTTCAAATTTATTGAAAAGAACCTTTTCCTTGAGAAAAGATATCTTTCAAAATTTTATAAGTGCCATTTCCTTCAGAAAACTAAAAATTACCTTTCAAAAATTATTTTGGATTAATTCGAAATAATTTATTGATAGTTGAACAAAAAGCTGAGGCAAAAAATCCCAAAAAAAACACTTAGCCAAAAAAGAAAATATTCCTTCAAGAAAATTGTGTGAACAATTTTCCCAAAAGGAAATTGAAACTTAGCTTTAAATTAGGCCTGAAAGAATTTACCTTTCACTTAGTCTCCATATAGAGTCTGAAAGAATGAACAAGTAAAGACCTAGCTGAATAAGAGATTTTGCACTTAGCCCTTTTAGTTTGCGAGATCTTCTAGGTTGGGGCTTGAGTTGCTACTTGATCTTGTGAAGGCTTGAAACCATGAAGAATTACTTAGATCATTCATCTTTTCCACTTTGATCTTGATTCAAATCTTTAGTATGTGGACCAAAAATGGCCAACATGTCCCTAAGTGATGAATGTTGTGGTAGTGATATTGTAATAAGATAACAATTTCTACGAACCAAAGAGATTGAATTGTTACAACAAATAAATGTTCATCAAGAAAAAAATCATAAACAATAGGACTGTACTCATCATTTTAAAATTAAGATAGAAAATCTACTATTACATTATCCTTACTTGGTCTGTCCATAATGGTAATATCAAACTCCTACAACAAAAACAACCAATAAATTATCCTATTTGTTACATTAGGTTTATTCATTATATACCTTATCGCTACATGATCGGTGGGGATGAATACTTGATAACCTATAATGTAGTGTCAAAATTTGTTGATGGCATAGATGAGGGCCAAAAATTCCTTCTCTGTTACAATGTAGTTAAGTTCAACCCCTTGAAAATTCTTGCCGATAAAATAGATTGCATAACTCAAAGATTCATCTTTTTGACCAAGGATAACTTCTAAAGTGGTGTCAGATGTGACTGTGTGGAGGTAAAAAGGCTTCTTCCAATCAATTCCTCTTAGAATAATAGTTGTTATGAGAAGGTATTTGAGTTATTGGAAGATAATTTGATAATCATCAGTCCATGTAAATTTAGCATCTTTAGTAAACAATCCAAACAATGAAGTGACAATTTTACTAAAATATTTGATCAATCATCTATAATAACCAGCATGTCCTAAGAAAATTCTAACATCTTTTTGTATTTTTGGTGTGGGTAGATCCTTAATAATACTTATCTTTGCTGGGTCAACTTGAATTCCAACAGGGGATATGTGATGTCCCAACATAATCCCTTTATTAAGAAGCATGTAACACTTTTCATTGCTCAGAGATAATTGATGGTCTTGACATCATTGAGAAAATTTCTCAAGGTTGATTAGCATTTATTTAAATGTCTATGCATAGATAGTGAAATCATCCATGTAGATTTCAACACAGTCATGGGAAAGATCAAAAAATATGCTCAACACAACTCTTTGAAAAGTAGATGGCGTATTGCAAAGACCAAATGGCAAGATGACATAGGCATAGGTTCCCCAAAGGCAATTAAAAGTGGTTTTATCTTGGTCTTGTGGAGTAATTCATATTTGATTATAACCACTATAGCCATCTAGGAAGGAAACATACTTCTTCCCTGCTAATGTATCCAACACTTGATCATTAAATGGAAGGGGAAAGTGATCCTTCATTGTAGCAACATTCAAATCTTAGTAGTCAATGTAAATATGTCATTTGCCCCCTTTATTAAGGATAATGATCAAGAGAGAAACCCACTGGCTGACCAAGATAGGATAAACAAACCCTGTGTCCAAGAGGTTTTGCAAATCCATTTTGATAATGTCAGAGACTGCATAATTCATTCATCATTAGGGTTGATGATTAGGTTTGCATTCTTATTTAATGTAAATATGAAGTGTGCATAAATATGGGGTATTAATCTTATGTCATTGTAGTCCTAGACAAGTGCTATTATGTGCCTTCTCAACATTGTGAGAATAATGGGTTGTTAATGAAGTGCTGATGTTGAGAGGTTTGTTTAGAAGGATGTCTACTTGCTTTGTTAAAGAAAACATGGTCTCTACATTAGAGATTAAAGGAGCATAACTACATTGATGGAAAAGTAATTGAGGGATTATTCAAATATCTTTTGTGGTTTTAGCAAAATCAGTCTCAGAAAAGGTATTTTGAAGAGGGCATGGTGTACATTCTAACAAGTTGGTGGCTACAAGATCTTGTTGATAGGTATTTTTCAAGATATCGGTAAGGACAGTGTCTTGTTCTTGGGCTTGTAGAGCTAGACTTCGATCAATTATGTAGAGAGTCTACAAAGAGATAGCTTTTTTAAGGTCATCAATCGAAGGGATTGGTCTATCATTTAGAGAAAGTCGAGATGGTGGATACAACACCAATTTTTTGGTGTTATTTTTATTAAAAATTAACTTTTTTCAAGACTTACAGCCAATAAAAGCATCAACAGTAGCTAACTATGGGTGACCAAAGATGAGAGGATAACCTCCAAAATTGATCTTCAAATACAAGACAATAAAATTTGCTAGATATTTCCAAGAATCCATAGTGATAGAGAGGTCCTCAACAATTCCTTCAGTTTTAACAATCGATCTATCAACCATCTAAAGGACGATGGGTGTTGGACAAAGAGTGGTAAGTTTTAGTTGTTGCATGGTCTCCATGGTCATCATGTTAATAACTACACCTAAGTTAATTAAAGTATTAGATTCTAGTTGGCCATGGATGTTAACATTAACCATAAGAATTCTTAGATCAAAATATTTTAGGGGAACTATATTTTCCAACACAATATCTGTTAGTTGGCCAATGACTTGAACTGTTTTAGGATCCTTCTTCTTTCTTCCTAGTTTTTTCAAACATAGCTCTCAAAAAACTTTATTATAGATAGGAACATCATTTATTACTTGAAAGAGTTAGATTTTGATGTACACATTCTTGATTTATCTTAAGATATCGAATTCAGGCTCTTGTTTAGGATGTGATATGCTCAATCTCTTTAAAAAAGTAGGATTGCCAGTTTCTTTTTGATTTTCTAAAGGACTTGACTAAGGATTGGCTATGGATGGCTATGGATTATTATGGAGTGATGCTGGTTCAATGTGTTTTGTGATTTTAGGTGAGGTGGGTTGTGGAAGAACATGACTTGAGTGAAGTTGAACTTGATTAATATCTAAGGTGTATGTTGAATATTGCATTATTTCAATGGATTGTGTTAGTTGAACTGACTTATTGACATGATTGAGGATGGGATGGATAGGTAATTGAGTGGTTAAAATAGGTTGCTAAGTGTTTGGAATTATGGCATGTTGTTATGGTTGTTGCATTTACTGGGAAAAGCCTTTTTTTCTTCTCCATTACTATTGTCATGGAGTAGATGGATAAAATCATTGCTGGTTTTGGAATTGTTCCTATTAAGTTTATCCATTTTGTTGCCTCTATAACTGATTTTGAGATAGCTGTCAATTTATTTGGGACCAATTTGGATTGGGTATATTCATTTGATAACCGTATTAAGGATAATTTGAGAATTGATAATTTTTAAACATAGAGTTTTATGGCATACCTGGTATTTGTATCCACAGTTTCCATTGAACCACAAAAAATACTTAGTTCTCATCTTTTCTTATGCCATGTAGCTTTACTGTCTCAAGATTTTTTTTGGTTATATTGGCTACCTGAGCTTTCATGGAATGGTATGTGCAATCCACCTTATTCTTTATGTATTTAGGGCAATATGCAGCTAATGCTTTCTCAATTTCTTCTTACTTCCACCATGTATGTAATGTATCAAGTTGAGTAGCTAGGAGACTGATGATGTCTTGATTCATATCCTAGAATAGGATGCTAACTTCACCTTTAGACAATTCTGCAATAGATGCTATAGGAAGGGTTCTACCCCTACTTTTGTTCGTGGTTGATCTAAAGTAGTTCTTACATAGAACTGTTAGTTCATCAAATGGTAGTGTAGAAACATCATCACCAGACATTATAGATCTAGTGCCTATAGATAATCATCTCTAATTTATTTTAGAAATATCATCTTGATAGATCCCTTGTCTATTGTAATCTATTTGGATTTTTTTAAGCTAAACACTAGTCTTTCCATATATTCTTCCAATAACTCATCATCAAGTTGAGTCATTCGAAAAATGTCATCTCTCCTGTAGTTTCTGCCCCTATAATACTTTTGTTATTTTATTAGAAAATTCTCCTTCATTTCTTCCCAAGTAGAAATGACATCCTTTCCAAGTCCCATAAACCATCTAAGTGCTACATATTTTAGTTTTTTTAGAAACAACTTGAATTTCTGAGCATCTTGATTATAATCATAGCTACAACATAAGATGTCGAACTCAAAAATAAACGTATCTAGATCCTCAGATGCTTTTTCTCTAAAAGTAGGGAGGGCAGAGTGAGAGATATTATTCATGGGTACATTTCCATTAGGATTAAGGATAAAAAATTCAAAAGTAGAAGACTCATTGGTAGTGTTTTCTTCTTGGTGATCCCCCATGAATACTCTTTGTATTGGTAGACGGGAGGTTGTTGCTATCCAACGCTCAAAATTCCTATCAATTATTTTATTTCTTAAGGTGTAGAAGATGGAGAATTCATCTTTTTCCTTAAGAATGTATTACTTCTTATACAATGGGGATGGTGTGTAGGTTTTAAAAGATTCAACTAGGTCTTAGTAAAGAGTCTTTCTAAATTGGAATATTTTATTGGCCTGGTGTTTCTTTTAGGGGTAAGAATATCTTTGAATGCCTCCTTAGGAAGAAATTTGGGTGATGGAGGGAATTGAACTTCATATTCTTGAGTATGAGGTAATAAGTTGGAAATTTTTAGATGTGGTGCATGTGGGTCTCTTCTAAGGGTATGAACCTCCTCAAGATCTCCAACTTGTGCTACCAATCTAGCCAAATTTTTTACTTTCTCTACTTCTATTAACAACTATGAGTGATATTCAATAGTTTCTTTGTGTTCCTTAATTTTTACAAGATGAATATTTGATCTTGCAGCAACATTCGATGATTCAAGTAAAAAACTTCCTATATAGTCCCCTTCGCTTTGCATATGTCAACCACTTTTTTTTAATTATTTTGTTGTCCACCTTACCTACATAGGATTAGTAATATGGGTTTTTTTGAAATTTCCACTATTATACTTGCAAAAAAAGAAAATTTAAAGTATGAAATTAGGAAATCTTTAATTTAGAAAAACAACAAGCTTTATAAAAACAATAAACATCCAAAAACAATTGCTATCAAGATTGAAGATTATAAGTGTGTGACACACTTCCCTGACAATGACACTAAAAATGACTAGCAACCAAACCACAATCAGATATACTTTTCTTGATCAAAATGGGCAAGGAGTGTAACCATGGATTTGTACCTTCTACCTTATTTAAATTTCAACCTAGGGAAGTAGACTTGATAAGATGATGTCACTGTATGTGTGCACTCAATCTCTAATTTGACATTCTGATAATTACATATAAGATGTTGAAGTTTAGTAAATGAAATGTTTGAAATGAAACATAAACAAAGTATGGTAAAATAAATTCTTATGCATGGAAGCTTCCTTAAGCAAATCTTAAATAAGAATGTAACTCACATAATTTAGAAATGAAACACACAATGCTTACAAAAATCAAATAACATGCTTGGCTAAATAAATGGGTTGGATTGTTCTTGTAGCCTTCCAAAGGGGACCCTTCCTCCTTCTTCCTTCCAAATCCAACTTCAACTCTTTCTATTACAACACTAAATTGAACTTATAATTATTCACTCATATTAATCAAAAGTGTAGCAATGAATTGTTATAGGAAGTTACGATAAAAATTACTTAATAGAATGTAGTTCTAACAATCTCTATTCAACATAAACTATTTTCTATATATATTTCAAACTCTACTACTACATATTTGTATACCATAAAAGAGATATTTTATGCAAAATAATATATACATTCTATTCTAAGATACATTCAAATTGTGATAATCAAAATTGGTTCCTTTCATTAAAGATGTCCTTCATGTGAATCTTGTGACTTTGCTGCATGACAAAAAAGGCAATTTTATTTTTCAACCACTTCCTTATTGAGCTCCATGGAGGTTAGAGTCATTTTTTAAAGTCATTTGGAAGAGAATCAAAATTTGTTCATCCACAACTTTGGTTATGCAATAGCTGTAGGATGGTCTATGTAATGAGATTCCTTTGTTGCAAGATGGTCTGTGCTATATACCTATTTCTCCAAAACATCTTAAAAACATATTTATAGAAAAAACCTCCTTAAATAATAGACAACCATCATATATTTAATTCCAATACATAATTTAAACTATTTAAAAGAGTTTGAAAACATAATGTTATATGGCTTATAAAAGCAGGAACCATCATATATTTAATTCGAATACATAATTTAAACTATTTAAAAGAGTTTGAAAACATAATGCTATATGGCTTATAAAAGCAAAAAAATTATATGGAAAAGTATTCAAAAGCATATAAATCAAGCAGGATGAGTACAATAGATTGACATAATAATAGGACATTTATGGGGCTCATCACACGCCCCAACTTAAGATCTTACTCGACCTTGAGCACCATACTTGTTCATTCCCAATTCACAAAGAACTCTAAAATCCATGGGATCTACAACACCCTTAGAAAGGTGAACATAAAATCCCTGCCTCTATTCAAATAGTTTTCAAATTTTTGCTTCTCTAGCTTCATCCACTAGGGTTTTTTCCTACCAATCTAAAATAGGATACCGAAATAGGGGTGGTTGGAACTTTAGGTTCAACAATTTTGATCCCATGTCACCTACAAGAAGAATGTATTTTGTGGTCTTGTTAAATGCTATGTTTAAATTAAAAGGGGAATATGGCTTTATCTTTCTGAGTACCAGGGTAATCTCATTCCATCGTTTAATACATAATTCTCTTTTAGTAAGACCAACAAAAGTTCTCAATCCTAAATAAAAATCTTAGAATTTATCACAATTCTTACCAAACTAAGTTCTTACTTCATTATTCAAAATGATATTATCTCATTCTGCTAAAATAATATCATGCGCCATTGATTCACTCTTGATGAACAACTAGCTTTCATTCTCCTTTTTCCTATATTTTGCTACTTCTCTTCCTCTTCTCTACTCATTCAAAAAATATGATGAAAATGCCTACAGTTGGACATCTCCAACATATAGATTGGGGTTCCACTCTCTATCATCTAGAACAACATAATTGTGCAGGTAAAACTCACACAATTATGCTTATTCTTTTTATGAACTTACTTTATAGATAAAAAAATAAGGAAAGGAGATCAATAACATCATGGGGCATATCACAATAAATTCTTATAAATATGAACTTGTGTCATTGTTCTTAGGCAACTTTGGGTTCTTCTTATTAATTTACCTCTCTAGAAGGTTGCATAATGCTGGCTATAGGATGGTCTTTGATTAAGGGCTAAAATTGACAAGCTACTACAACAAGTGTATCCAGTCCTCCACCAATTGATCTTCTATCTACTTCCTTAGTTTCTCAATTTATTACAAGGCTTTCTCAAGAGTGAGAAACTTCATTCATTCAGCAAGTTTCTCTAATTGTTTAGATTTTTCCTACACAAGTTTCTCATGTAGTTCTTATTCTACTTCTTCCTTTATTGGTTCCTCATAGAATTCTTCAAAATTGTGTTCAACTTGTTTTTATTACTCATGCATTTATTCAAGACTATGATCAACTTGTTTTGCTTCTTCCTGCATTGGATCCACATGAAATTCTTCAATATTATGCTCGATTTGTTCTGATTCTTCCTAATAAAATACTGGAAAACATTCTTCCCTATCTGTTTCAATCTCTAAAGTTTCATTTCTACTAGTAGTCCATTCTTCCATAGATTTTTTATTTATTTGAATAATAGAAGAAGTTTTAGTTCTCATTTTTCTCCTCAATCTATGAGATCTACGAGGAGTAGGGATTACCTTGACCTTTTTGGGAGAAAGTGGAAGTTCCTAGTTAGACTCATCTGAATCAAGTTGGAGAATGAGTTTCTTCCTCTTCATTCTAGATTCCCCACCTCTGGAAGTCCATTATTCAGTCCTTGCTATAGGTTCTTGTGTTGCTATAGGAATACCTTATTTTGTAGGTTCTTGTGTGGTTGTAGGAAGGTTTTTTTTTCTACAAGTTCTTGTGGTTCTACAAGGAGGGCTTCTTCTAATATTTGTTATTCAACCTCTAATTATTCTTCTATTTCATTTCCTTCTCTATCACTCTCTTCATTTCTTGGTACATGGAGAAATTCCTACTAACTGATATTGGGTTTAGTTCTTTACAAATAATTTTGAATAATTAACTAGATGAGACAATAGTGGGAAAGAGATTTAGAATTTCAATTTTTGAAAAGCCTTTGATATTTTGGTGATCATGTGAAGCAAAAAGTTAGGAATATTTATCTTTATTTTATGTTGCAAATGATTCAAGAAATTGAAGTTTAGGCCATGCAACATAGAATATCTTCCTTCGTAGATGAAATATCTAGAGATAAACTCAATAGTTTTAGCCCATTTTCCCAGTAGAGACAACCTTGCAGTACCTTACTTTAAGGTTTCTAGACGTTTGTTTACTCTGATAAAATTTTATCTCTCAGCCTCAATATCAAATTTGTCTTGTCAATCCTCCCCTGTTCTTGGTAGTCCCATTACTCTACTGATAGCTATTTTTATCAGCTTTACTTCCATCCCTTTTATTGTGGCTAAGCTATTATGCAATGTAGTAGAAAATTCTTCTATAATTCCTTCATCTAGGGTTTTAATTTTATCAAAATACTACACCCATCCTTATGTCAGAACAAGGCCAAGATTTATGGATTGCCGATCAAGGGGGTGATATCCAGTGGTTCATGTTTCAATAAATCACCTTTTATATTGTGTGAGTTACAGTTCTAGGTGATTGCAATAAGGGTTTTGAGATATGGCAAAATGATTTGTGACTTTTGTTTTGGAAGGTGGAATAATCCTTTTAAATTAATGAAAAATCTCCCCCCCAACTTAATTTGTCACTTGTCCTCGAGGGACAAAGATGATGTGCACAAAACACTTGTGGTAAGAGTAAGGGGTGGCATTAGAAGTTATGTCAATGGTTAAATTAGTAAGAGGGATGGTAAGCTTGTGTGATAATGAGAGGATACAATGACACATTGATAGCATTAAGTCCCATCCCATTTAGAAATAATTAAAATGCATGATAGAAATAAATATAAAATAATTATCATATTACTTATAGAAATACCTTTCATAAATGTGCCAACGATGATTTAAAGTGGCAATAATAGTATATTCTAGCATTTGAGTAGGAGCAAAGATGTGATAGAGAATGGAATGTAGGAAGACATCTTGTAGCAAGATATATTTCCTATAGTAGCAAGTGTTCTTTTTCAACAATAAGTTTTATCCTGCAACATAAAGTTTTTCACCTGTAGAGAAGTTTTCCATGCTGTAACAAGAAAAAAAATGTATTTTAGCTCCAAGGGAATGAATTTGCAAGCAAAAATGAGTGACAACAATTTTTTTTTATCGTAGTAGTGCCTTTTCTCTTTTTCACTTTTTTTTAACAAATGTTTATCAGCAAGTGACCTTATTTTATGAGACAACATTTGTCAACAATTCCTGAAGGTTTTCATTGCTGAATTTTTTGATATTTTTTTAAAAAATTTTTGGTCTAAATTCAACTAGAATTACAAGAATTCAGAGGGTATAATTTTATTCAATCTAAACCAAACCATTGTTATTGACTTGTTCTTGGTTGCATGAAGCTTTATTACTGTTGTTAAATATTAGAGAAGGGTTGGCAAAAATACCCTTTGACTGTAGGAATAGGTTGATTTGATTTATTAAGAAGAGATGGATGTTGTTCTTCAAAAAGTTGATGAGTGAGAGTTTCTTTGGAAAATAGTTTCTTATACAGTATGAACCTATGGCTATTAACAAGCAATTAGAATCGAACAGAGTCAATGATCATGAGCTTTATAACTCCATTGTCAAAAAATTATTTGATCTCATAATGCACAAGCCATCTAGAATATAATTTTTCTTTACGATCTTTGTATTTGGAGTAAAAAAGGAGTGTCTAGTCTCCTAGTTGGAAATTCTTAGTCTTGATGTTCTTGTCATACCATCTTACATGTCTTTGTACTATTTTGGTATGATGAAGTGCTTCATTTCTTAATTCATCAAGTACATTCAACTACATGATCTTGTCTTATTGATCTTGGGAAAGATCCAAACCCAAATCAAGTGCTATCCTTAATATCTTATGTTCAAACTCAATGGGCAGAACATGCTTTTTACCATAAACTAGATTATTTGGAGTGAAACCAATTATAGTTTTGTAAGTGATTATATAAGCCCAAATTACTTCTAAAATATGAGTTGATCAATCTTTTCTATGAAGGCTGAAAATCTTAATGAGAATATTTTTTAATTCTCAGTTTGTCACTTCCACCTAACCATTTGATTGAGAATGGTAGGGATAGATTTCTTGTGTCTGATTTTATATTCCTTGACCAAGGCAACTGTGAGGTCTAATGTGAACTATGGGCCTTGGTATATGACTACTTCTCTTGGTATTCCAAAGTGGGTGAATATTTCTTCAAAGAAAAACTCAGCTACCTTCTCATCTCGAGCATGGGTTAAGGCTTTGGCCTCTACCTATTTGATGACATAATTAGTGCACACCAGTATGTATTATTTGTTTTTGGTTTTAAGATCAATGAGACCTATAAAATCTAGTCCCCATTTGTCAAAAAGTTATTCAACTAGTTGTGGCTATAATAATATTTCATCAGAGAGAGTGATCATAACATCTTTATGAAAAGAAGACTAAAAATATCCAATAGTGAGTACTTTCATGGTAGTCTATTTGGTAGCAAAATGACATTCATAGGGTTTATCATGAAAGGCTATGAGAATGTCATAAGCTTCATCTTCTCAGATACATATTCTCATAACTAAATCTAGTCCAGTGATAAGGAGATATCTTAAAATCTAGAAATAATCTATGCTTTTTTAGATCAGGTGTTGTTTTTCCCTGGGTGAAAAATGTTGTGGTAGTGATCTTGCAGCAAGATAGTTAGCAATATCTATGAACCAAAGAGATTGAATTATTACAACAAATAAATGTTCATAAAAAAAACATCAACAATAGGACAATGCTCATCATTTTACAACTGAGATAGAAAATATGCTACTACATTATCCTTACCTGGTTTGTCCACAATGGTGATATCAAACTCCTACAACAAAAGCAACCAATGAATTATCCTACCTATTAAAAATAGGTTTGTTCATTAAATACCTTATTGTTGCATGATCATTGTGGATGAATACTTGGTAACCTATAATATAGTGTCAAAATTTATTGATGGCATAGACAACGACAAAAAAATATTTCTCTATTATAATGTAGTTAAGTTTATCCCTTTAAATATTCTTGTTAATAAAATAGATTGCATAACTCAGAGATTCATATTTTTGGTCAATGACAACTCCTAAAGTGGTGTCAGATGCATCTGTGTGGATGTGAAAAGGTTTCTTTCAGTTCGGTCCTCTTAGAATATGAGTTATTATGAGAAGGTCTTTGAGTTGATGAAAAACAATTTGACAATCATCAATTTATGTAAATTCAACATCTTTAGTAAGCAATCCAAATAATGGGGTGACTATTTTACTAAAATCTTTGATGAATCATCTATAATAACCAACATGTCTTAAGAAACTTTTAACATCATTATGCTTCTTTGTGTGGGTAGATCCTTGATAATACTTAACTTTGTTGAGTCAACTTGAATTCAAGAAGGGGATATGTGATGTCCCAACACAATCCCTTCAGTCATAAGCAAGTAACACTTCATTTCTCATAGATAATTGATGGTCCTAGTAGTGTTAAAAAACTTTCTCCAATTTGGTTAACATTTCTTCAAATATCTACCCATAGACAATGAAATCATCCATGTATATTTCAACACAGTCATAGTAGAGATAAAAAAAATGCTCAACACAACCCTTTGAAAAGTAGCTAGGGCATTGCAAAGACCAAATGGCAAGATGACATAGGCATAGGTTCCACAAGGGCAAGTAAAAGTGGTTTTATCTTAGTCTTGTAGAGTAATTCATATTTGGTTATAACCACTATAGCCATATAGGAATAAAAAGTACTTCTTCCTTGCTAATGTATCCAATATTTGATTAATAAATAGAAGGGGAAATGATCCTTCCTGGTAGCAACATTCAACTCTCAAAAGTCAATTCAAATACATCATTTTCTTGATTTTTTAGGGATAATGACTAGGGGAGAAATCCATTGACTGTCTAAGATAGGATAAACAAAACCTGCATCCAAGAGTTTTTGCAACTCAATTTTGACAATGTCTTTGACTGCATAATTCATTCATCATTAGGGTCGATGAATAGGTTTGTATTATTTTTTAATGTAAATGTGATGTGTACATAAATCAAGAGGTATTCCTCTCATATCATAGTAATCCTAGGAAAATGCTATTATGTGCCTTCTGAACATTATGAGTAATTGACTTTCTTGCTGGGCTGTTAAAAAAATGCTGATGTTGAAAGGTTTGTTTGGTATGATGTCTACTTGATTTTTTAAATAAAGCATGGTCTCTACATTGGTGATTAAAAGAGCATAACTACATTGATGAGGAAGTAATTGATGGAATGTCTAAATGTCTTTTACAGTTTCAATAAAATTAGTTTCAGGAAAGGTATTTTGAAGAGGGCATGGTGTACATTCCAATAGGTTGGTGGCTATAGGATCTTATTGGTAGGTGTTTTGTAGGATACCAGTAAGGACAGGTCTTTTTCTTGGGCTTGTAGAGCTATATTTCAATCAATTGTGTAGAGAGTCTGCAAGGAGATAATTTCTTCAAGGTCATCAATCCAAGATATTGGTCCATCATTCAAAGAAGGTTGAGTTGGTAGATAAAACACCAATTTCTTGGTGTCATTTTTTCTAAAAATTAGCATTTTTCTTGACCTATGGCCAATAAAAACATTGGTGATAGCCATCCATGGGTGACCAAGGATGAGAGGATAACCCCCCAAATTGCTCTTCGACTACAGGACAATAAAATTTGATGGATATTGCCAAAAATCCATAGTGATAACAAGGTCCTCAAAAATTATTTCAAGTTTAATAATTTATCTATCAGTCATCTTGATTATAATCATAACTATGACATAAGATGCCAAACTCAAAAAGAAATCTATTTGGATCCTTAGATGCTTTTTATCTAAAGGCAGGGAGGGTCAAGTGAGGGATATTATTTATGGGTATATTTTCATTAGGATTAAGGATAGGAAATTTGAAAGTAGTAGACTCATTGGTAGTGTTTTCTTCTTGGTGATCTCCCATGAATAGTTTTTGTGTTGGTAGATAGGAGGTTGTTGCTACTCAATGCTCAAAATTCCTACCAATTCTTTTATTTTTTGGGTTGTAGAAGATGGAGAATTTATCTTTTTCATTAGGAATGTATAGCTTGTTATATAAAAGATATGGTGTGGAAGTTTTAGAAGATTCAACTAGTGTCTAAACAAAAAGTCTTTCTAAATTAGAAGATTCTATTGGCCTAGTGTTTTTTCTAAGGGCAATAATAGATTTGAAAGCCTCGTTAGCAAGAAATTTGGGTGACTAAAGGAAGTGAAATTTAGATTCTTGAGTATGAGGTGATAAGGTGAGAATTCTTAGAGGTGGTGTATGTGGGTCTCTTCGAGGGGTATAAACCTCTTCAAGATCTCTAGCTTGTACTACCAATCCAACAAAAAATTCTTCCTTCTCTACTTCTTCTATTGACAACTGTGAGTGATCTTCATGAATTCCTTCATGTTCTTTAGTTGCTATAGGATGAATATTTGATCTTGTAGTAATGTTTGATGATTCAAACAAAAATCATCTTATATATTCCCCTTCACTTTGTATACATCATCCACTTTTTTTAAACTTTTTTTGCCTACTCTACATGTACAGGGTTAGTAATATGTGAGTTTTTGAAATTTACACTATTCTACTTGCAAAAAGAGAAATTTTAAACTATGAAAGCAAGAAATATTTATTCTAGAAAAATAACAAGCTTTGGGAAAACAAAAAACATCCAAAAATAATTACTATCAAGATCTGTCTCATTTGAATGTCGATCAACCAATGACCTAGTTTTTTGAGACAACATTTGCTAGTAATGCCCGTAGTTTCTCATTATTTGATTTTTTTAATAGATTTTCTAGTCCAAATTCAACTAGAATTATAGGAATTAAGAGGATAGGATTTTATTCAACCTGAACCAAGCTATTATTAATGAATTGTTCTTGGCTGTAGGAAGCTTTATTACTCTTGGAAAATATTAGAGAACGGTTGAAAAGAATATCCTTCGACTACAAGAACAGGTTGATTTGATTTATGAGGAAGAGATGGATGTTGTTCTTCAAAAATTTAGTGAGTGAGAGTTTCTTTGAAAAATAGTTTCTTGTACAGCTTGATACTGTAACTATTAACAAGGAGTTAAAATTGAATAGAGTCATTAGTCATGACCTTTACAATAACTTTTGATCTCATAAGGCCCATGCCATCTAGACTAAAACTTTCCTTTAGGATCCTTGTGTTTAGAGTGAAAAAGGAGTTCCTAGTCTCTTTGTTGAAATTTTTTAGTCTTGATGTTCCTATTATGCCATCCTACACATTGTCTTTGCACTATTTCATTATGATGAAGTTCTTCCTTTATTAATTCATCAAGTGAATTTAGATGCATGATCTTATCTTGTTGAGCTTGGGAAAGATCCAAACCCAAATCAAGTGCTATCCTTAATGTTTTATGTTCAAATTCAATGGACAATTTTTTTTATCATAAACTAGTTCATATAAAGTGAAATCAATTGTAATTTTCCAAGTGATTCTATAAGCCCAAACTACTTCTAGAAGATGAGTTGACTAATATTTTCTATGCAGGTTGATAGTCTTAGTGAGGATATTTTCCAATTCTTAGTTTGTCACTTTTACGTGATCATTTGACTGAGGATGGTAGGGGGTATATTTTTTGTTTGATTTCATATTCCTTGACCAAGATAACTATGAGGTTTGATGTGAACTATGGGTCTTGGTTTGTGACTATTTCTCTTAGTACTCTATATCGGGTGAAGATTTATTCATAAAGGAACTCAACTACCTTCTCATCTCAGGTATGGTTTAAGCCTTTGACCTCTGACCATTTGGTGATATAATCAATGCACACCAGTATGCATTCCTTGTTAGATTTAAGATCAATGGGACCTACAAAATCTAGTCTCCATGTGTCAAAGGGTTTTAGAACCAATTGTGGTTATAATGGCATTTCATCAAAGTGAGTGGGCTTTCCCATATGCTAGCATTGATCACATTTGTAGGTGTACATCATATAATATTTATGCAAAGAAGGCCAATAATATCCAATAGTGAGTAATTTCATGGTATTCCATTTGGAAAAAAAATGACCCCCATAGGGTTCATCATGACAGGGTTTAAGAATGTCATAAGCTTCATCTTCTCAGATACATCTTCTCATAACTGAATCTAGTCTAGTGATAAAGAGATATCCTAAAATCTTGGAATAATGTCTACTCTTTTGGATTAGGGGTGATTTGTTTTTAGGTGAAAAATATTATGTTAGTGATCCTACAATAAGATATCATGTGAACCAAGGAGATTGAATTGTTACAACAAATAAATGTTCATCAAGAAAAAAATATCAACAATAGGACTATGCTCACCATTTTGCAATCGAGATAAAAAATATGCTACTACATTATCCTTACCTGATCTATCCATAATGATAATATCAAACTCTTATAGCAAAAACAATCAATGAATTATCCTACCTATTACAACAAGTTTGCTCATTAAATACCTTATTACTGCATGATTAGTGTGGATGAATACTTGGTACCCTATAATGTAGTGTCAAATTTTGTTGATGGCATAGACAATGACCAAAAAATCCTTCTCTATTATAGTGTAGTTAAGTTTATCCCCTTAAAGATTCTTATTGATAAAATAGATTGCATAACATAGAGATTCATCTTTTTGGCCAATGACATATCCTAAAGTGGTGTCAGATGAATCTATGTGGATGTGAAAATGAGTTTTTTCAATCAGGTCATCTCAATATAAGAGTTGTTATGAGAAGGTATTTGAGTCGCTTAAAGGTAGTTTGACAATCATTAGTCCTTGTAAATTCAACATCTTTAGTAAGTAATCCAAATAATGGGGTGAAAATTTTACTAAAATATTTGATGAATTGTATATAATAAACAACATGTTCTAAAATTTTTATAACATCTTTATGCTTCTTTGGTGTGGGTATATCCTTGATAATAATTATCTTTGCTAGGTCAACTTGAATTCTAGTAAGGCACATGTGATGTCCCAACACAATGCCTTTAGTAAGAAGCATGTAACACTTTTCATTGCTCAGAGATAATTGATGGTCCTGATAATGTTGAATAACTTTCTCTAGGTTGGTTAGAATTTATTTGAATGTCTACCCATAGACAATGAAATAATCCATGTTGATTTTGACACAGTCATGAGGGATATCAGAAAATATGCTCAACACAACCCTTTAAAAAGTAGTTGGGGCATTGCAAAGACCAAATGACAAGACAACATAGGCATAGATTCCCCAAGGGAAAGTAAAAATGGTTCTATTTTGGTCTTGTAGATCAATTCATATTTGATTATAACCACTATAGCCATCTAAGAAGGAAAAGTACTTATTCCCTACTAATGTATTCAACACTTGGTACACTAGTCACCTCTTGTCTATATACATGGTCCAACCATCTTGATATAGGTTACGCAAGCACTATCTTGTATAAAATATTGTAGTTGATAAACTAGAACACTATCCTACCCATGTGGTTCAAATTGGCTCAAATGGGACTAGTGATGTAGGTAGGGTAGACAAATAGGCATGATCAGATAGATGAACATAGTTGAGTTAGATAAATATATACTATATATGGATTGGATGGGGAGCCAAATAATTAAATTAGACTCTAATTAAATTAGAGATATAAATATCATGTATATAATAGAATAAAATAATATTTATAGAGGAATAGATCACTATTGGTATAGGGATATAGATAGCTAGGTGGTCAATTCCTCACTTTAGTATTCCATATAGTCTCATCCTTATAGTGAGTCAATTCCACTCTATCCTATCCCAATCTAGAATGCTATCATCTTGTCTCATATGTTGTGTTTCATAGTTTATTATAAATATCCTCATAGCTGGTCAATCCAAATCAATAATAGTTAGTCTATCTCTCTTAATCCTAATCAAATATATCTATTTGTATTTATCTCTATTGATCAGTAAGCTTGGTCAACTACATATAGCCTCATTTCTGGTTAAGTCAATATTTACAAATCTAAATTGGTAGAGTCCCCATCCTCATCCACATCTAGATAAAGGAAATGAAATGAAATGGGAGGGAGAGGCCCCAATTGAGAAAATAGGGCAAATCTGAGGGACTATCTACATGCTCAATCAATACCAAATGCTCAGAAGTGGTCTTGTCTCCAATGATCACTTTGTATTCCAATCAAGACTAGCCACTCTAATGCAAGGGACTATCTATATTTTGAATGCCATCTAGATAGAGGGCCTAATATAGTTGGTTGATCCTTCTCTATGCATAAGTTCCCCACTAAATAAAAGAAGAGGGCCCAATCGACCATACAATAAGCTCCTCATCTATATATAGGGCCCACATGTCAATTCTAATATATTTATAGGATCCTCATACCATCTAAATAAATGTCTAATCGATAATATCTAATTTATATAGTTCTATATATAAGATGGTTCTTTCTATCAATATATTCATTTTCATTGAAACTAAATCAATGATAACGGACTGTGTTGGGAAGACCTTTCACCTGATTTGGTTTTTTCCCTCTTCATTATAAATATTGATGGTTATGAAATAATGGACATGAATATGGGATATGGCTTACTCACACTAATAGAAATCAAACATTACACAACATCTTCAAGTCGATAGATTTATGACACACCCCATAGGTGGGGTATAAATATGACTATAGATCTAATATATATATATATATATATATATATATATATATATATATATATATATATATATATATATATATATATATATATATATATATATATATATATATACCACCCTCAATCCACAAAATACAAACCCCCATATATAAATATCTTCCTAAGTTTTGACCCCTATCTCTCTAAACACTCACACCTTTCATCTTTCCCTTCCCCCCTCGATCGATAATGCCCAAGTGAACAATAACCAACAATAACCACCCATCTATTTGGAATTTCACTAATCACTTAGAATGACCTCATTAACAAATAGATGGGCATATGATACAATATATAACCACTATTCCAACCAAAACATGCTAAGTATAATGGAATGGCCTTTAATGTAACCCTATATTATAGTGTAGTCATAGTCACCACCCATAAACTACATTTATGGTCTTCCTCCCCTTAGGGATTGCCCTATCTATATATGGGCCCAATGGAGTGTAACCCACCTAATGAGTAATAGATCAATAATGAAGGCATAGGATCAAGCATAGCAAACCCCTCTACCTAGAGGACTTTTCCTTTATTCCCTCTATTTTATCCCCTGATAGATATATGTCTATATATACAAATGGATAATGTATAATTATCTAAATAAAAAGAGAGATATATCTATCTAGGAGGCTCATATCCCAAATAGATAAAGAGGACTTGTAAAGGCCAAGGGGTGAATTGATACAAATATCCATGATGAATGGGGACCTAGGGCTCAAACCATGAGAGAGGTTAGTCTATCATATAGAGGAGAGGTTAAAAAAACCTATACACTTGGTCTCTTGGGCCCAAGAAAGAGGCCATGACTACCATCGATAGGAGAAAGGCCCCACCTCCTTTATAACCTTGAACCCCCACCCACTTTGGATGGGGTTGGGTAGCCTAATTGAATATTATATCTATCTATATATATGTCATGTCAAGCACATATATAGTCATAGTCGACAGTTGACCAATATCCCACCCCTCCATTATAGAGCTTGAGCCTATAATTGGGATCAAACATTTTGTTTGAGAACCAACCCAAACAATCAAGGAGGGGAAGCAGGGAATCAACCAATGGAATAAAATAAGTCAAACAATAATCCCTACACTCATGTTATATATATTTATATATAATATAAAAATTCACATATATCATATCTAGTTGCTCATGTTTACCATCCTATAAAATCATGTTAAGTATAAAGTTAAGTTACTCGTGTTGTACCATCCCTTAGAGTCACCCCTATAGTGACTCATGTTACCCATCTTATAGAGTCATGTTACCCATAGAGTCATATCACTATTCAATTACAGTGTGACCATAACTCTATGCATCTAGTCTAATTATGTTATGTGAAAAGGGTCACCCGAAGGGTGAGGTAAACTAGAAAATAGAAGTCTGCCCAAAGGGTGAGGTGTTGAGGAGGGTAGAGAGAAAACACCTTATGTTTGGTTGGACTTTAATACCTTGGGGATAAAGAATATACACAATTAAATTAGAGATCGTCATCTTGATCAATTATGGACAATGAAGTAGTGATTAGGGATGATGAGAATGAATGAGGGTGTGATAAAGGACAATGTTGGAGTGATTAGAGGTGATAAGGGATGGTGAGGGTAAATGAGGGAGTGATTAGGGATGATGAGGGATGAGCATGGACTGATTAAGGATGATGAAATAACATGAAGTAGTGATTAGGGATGGTGAGAGTCAATGAGGGAGTGATTAAGGATGATGAGGGAGTGATTAGGGATGGTGATGGTCAATGAGGGAGTGATTAGGGATGATGAGAGGATCATTAGAGATGATGAGGGATGGTGAGGATTAATGAGGGAGTGACTAGGGATTATGAGGGATGAAGGGGGAGTGATTAGGGATAATGAGAGATGATGAATGAGTGATTAGGGATGATGAGAGATGGTGAGGGTTAATGAGGGAATGATTAGGGATGATGAGGGAATGATTAGGTATGACAAAGGTCAATGGTTAGGGATAATGAGGGATGGATATAGAGTGATTATGAATTATTAGGAAAAAGGAGGGAGTGATTAGGGATGATGAGGGATGATGGAGTGATTAGGGATGATGAGGGATGATGATGGTCAATAAGGGAGGGATTTGGGATGATGAGGGATGGTGAAATTCAATGAGGGAGTGATTATAGATAATGAGCAATAAGGAGAGAGTGATTAGGGCTAATGAGGGATGAAGAGGAAGTGATTAGGGATGAGGGAGGGATTGTGAGCAAATAAAATTAACACAAAGTGGTAATTTGATGTGCATAAGTAATCAATGTGACCTATGTTATCCCAATCACACCATTTTGTCTTGAGTTCAAAGTGAGTGGCTTGTAAACTTTAATTTTGAAAAATCGAGAACCTTATAAATGTCAAGAAATAATTTAGAAGGCATAAAAACCTAAAAAATGACTATATGTTTATAAAAAATGAATATTAATTGCAAAAGTTATACCTTAAAATCTTTAGGTTCAATATCAAGACCCTAAATATGCCTAAGTACTGACTAGATTGAATTTTCAAAAACTATCTTCCACATTGTTGTTAGGGTGTGGAGCTAAAAGCTTCACATTGTTGCAAATAGAAGGAGGTTGATGGGTATGCAGTCATCGGCATTGGCAGGCCACAACCAATGTCGATTAGGGATCAGTGTACAGCAACTGGCATCGATAGGATATAGGCCGGCGTCAGTGACCTCTAGTTAGGTAGGGACCGACGTCGGTCGCCTATGGCGGTCAGAACTGCTGTTGACGAATAGTCAGTTAAGTGAATGAAGAGTTTGCATGATGAAGACCAGTTCGAGTCTTTGAGCCGCTTGTCTAAATTAGTGTATGCATGAGATCTATATAATAGACTCATGGGCTATATTGTTAAGTGGAGAACTTGTAAAAATCAAGTGTAGAACTTAGAGAGTTCTTCCCATGGTGGAATCAAGTAGGATTCCTCATGTATGTAAGATCAGGTTTGATATGCAGGGTATTGCAGGATCATGGTGGAGATCTACATGTGATAAGTAAGATCAGGTTGGTCTACAGGGGTGTATGTATGTGAGGGTCAGAAGAGGATCGGTGGGGGAGCAAGATCAAGGTGACAATAATACATCAGGAGCAAGATCATGGTGAGATCTACTTGGAGTACCGGTTCATACTCGGTTGTACTGGACGTATAATGAGATGAACAACAGCTTGTGTTAGCTGTGTGTTGTGACCTATGAGAGAAGATTACTCAGGTGGGAAGATTACTTGGAGCCCTTGAGGAGGAAGCCTCACAGAGGTGGAAGAAGAGTGTGATCTCTTTATTGTAATTTCCTTTGTAATGAGTTGAATACAATTGTGTGTTGCCTCTCATATTCTGTGTGTTTTCTCATTGATAGTTATTTGTTCTTCTGGTTATTTTTGCATGTTTAAGTTGCTTATACAAAGGTAATCATGTGTGCTCTTAATTCTGACAAGTTGTGTCAGAGCTTTGGGGAACTTAGGTCCTATCAATTGTAAGGCGTGCAATTGTGAGACCAACTCTATCAAATGTAGAGTGAACCTAATTTCTTATATTTACTAAAAATAAATTTAAAATAATGGTTAACATTTATTTTAGTAACCATATGCTACTATAACATATTCCATTTCCAATATATATTTTATGCCTTTTTATTTCAATGTGAAGATAACATGTATATGTTATAACGCATATGTGTTCCTTTCACATTGCAAAAATTAGAGCAAACAACCCTTCCAATAGATATTTTATGCTTTTTACTACAATGTAAAAGGAATGCATACACTTTATAACATGTACGTGTTATGTTTATTTTGAATTAAAAAAACCAAGCCTTTTAGCTCAAAAATGGCTTAGATCTCTGAGCCAAAGACTTAGACCTGTCAACATAATTGAATTTGAGCATTTTGATAAAAAATAATAAAATTCAACTCCTATCACCAAATAGACTATGGAATTCAATGATAAAATTCATAAAATTATTACCATGATGATGATCATGCTCTCCTCTTTCCAAATATATGGTTTTTATAATATTTGGACTATTTTAAGGTTTCAATTTATGTTGATTTCTAACTATAGTTTTTTAGGCCCCTACATGCCTCAAATATACATGCCCATATATTATTGTGTATCTATTTTTTTTTGATCCAAATACAAAAATAAATATATGGTTATAAACTAGGATTAATTCTACATGCATTAAAAAAAATTACTTTTCATTTTTTTTGAGGTACTTAGGGGGCCACACGGTCGACTATCTATTTTTTTATCAGTTTTCAAGATCTATTTATTTTTAAAATTAATAATAAAAAATATATTTATTGAAAAATTATTAAAAATTATAGGTTAAAAACTAGATGATCTTATCTAAAGTTTAACAAAATGGATTTAAACAATATTGAATGATGCTAAAAAAATTAAGGGCCACACGACCAATTATCTACTCTATTTAAAAAAAATAGTTTTTATTAAATTTTAGATGTTTGACCTAGTTATACTTAACCATTTAAAAAAAAGTGTTTTGAAAATTTACAATTCATGTTCTTACACCATCCTCAAATATTTAGTTTAGTCATCTCAAATTATCTACAGAAGTTCAGATTTCTCAAATTCTAGGAGAAACATGTCCATGGGTAGACCTCTTTTTGTCCTCCACCTTTGTGCACTTAACCCTACCAAACATGTGATAAATAACAATATGTAAATAATGTAACTAACAATCATATCATGTGTAGGTCCCAAATTTTGATTTTTGGAATATTTGAATTATTTTATAGTTTTGGGATATTTTATTTTTTTGGAAATTTTGGATTTTTTTAAATTTGAAAGGTAATAACCAATTATCCCATCAAGGTAATAATCATATGCAGTTCATGTATCATAAGGTGCAAAGTCACTTTTTGTGAGTGAAAAGTGTTATGTGCAAGTGTATTAGAATATTGATCTAAAAATTGATCATCTGTTGTAATGTAACCCTCATCATCACTCATAGGATATATGTATGATGAGTGACTCTAGGAAGCCTAGGAATCTGTATAATCTATTGTATAGTAAGAGAATATAACAATGCCTATGTTCACTATGAATGGTGCTAAACTATCTCTGATGTTAGCTTTGTACATGCTATAGTAAATAATGTCCTTTATGATACCTATATGGCTCTCTGATGTAATGAGCTCTTAATAACTGATTGTTTAGGAGAGTCACCTACTCTCCTCTTAAATGGGTGTATATAAATAACTTGAATCAATGTAACATTTATCATTATATAATGATCTTGAATAGGTGTAACAAATGTCTTTGAATATTGATCTTGAATATGTGCAACAAGCAACTATGGTGGTGGTGTGGGTGGAGGAGGAGATACCACTGGTTTAAGAGGGTTCTCATATTGAATGGATGGAACTATGACTACCTTGTTTTAGTGTTTATAATTGATACACCAATGCACATAAAATGGTATTACATGGATCTTTCATATCTAAGGGCATCTTAACAACATGTCAAAGATGTCATTACTTTGAAAACCTAAGAATAAATTAGCCACTATGGTAGAGCCAATTGGAATAGGTAGTACAATGGGCCAGAGAGTGTTTTGTATCCATCCATCAACTCCCTTAAATACTCTTGATGCATATTTTAAATCATTTTTAATATATCTAAGAGCATTATGGAGTGTCAAAAAAAAATTCATTTGAATCATTGTTGACCATGTGATTGTGTATAGGGTGTGGATTAATGTAAGCTTCTATGAATAGTTAATGGAGATACAAATAATCCTAGAAAATATCATTATTTGAATCATCATTGAAAATATCATTGTCATCAAATGTAATCATAGGTCATAGTGTCGATGTTCCTATAAATGTGATAATGATAACATCCAATGGGTGATCATATGTTGCTAGAAGAAAATGTACATTTTATGTATAATGCACTTCAGAAGTATCCTTATCCCATGATGCATCATGCTTGGAAAATGGATTAGATAAAAAAAATTAACTTTGTATTTTCTTTTAGTTGTAGTCTAGAATTCTCTGCATATGTGATATGCTCAATAATGTTATCATTAACAAGACTTGTATCTTGTGTCTTATCTTAAAGCATATGTTTTTATAATGACCTAAAAATTGATGATAATATCAATATGCATTACTATCATATCCTTTAGATTTAGGACTATTCATATCAAGCTCTTGTGGTGGTGTGTGAAATATGAGGTTGCACTCGACTAACTTCTGTAATAGCATTTGAGGTGTTTGAGGTAATTGTGATAATTGCCTCTTTTGTGGAGTGGAAAAGAGAAGATGATTTGTAGAATGTGATATTTTATTAACCATTGTATTTTTATCATCCTTGGAATTATTAGATTTAACCTTATGGTTTGGTTTATTTCAAACTTTGTTGAAATGGTTTTGGTAGTAGGTGCATACTTGAGTTTGTTTAAATCTATGAGCTTGAATTCTTAGTCTCTTACTGTATGGAATAACTCATCGAAAGACTTGAATTTATTTATGAATATGGACTAATGGAGTGGTGTAATAAAAAAAATACTTAAAATTTTCTTTTAATTCATTGCATACCATAAGTTTGGTCATATTAGCAGCATGGTATTATATTGAAGTACATAATCATTTATTGGCTCATTTGATTCTTACTTGAGTTTGGAAATTTGTGCATAATATAATTTATCATTTGAAGATGGATATCATAGAACCATTATAAATCATAGTATTTGAGACTTATTAATAATGAATTGGTCAATAATCTATCATTGGATGCATAATACAAGCATGTAGCATGGAAGGATCAAAGGTGTTGCTAAGGCTCACCTTTATCATCATATAATGGATGCTTGGGAGCTACAAAACCTATATGTAAGGGATAAATTGCAATATTTGGGGATAACATATTATGAATCAAATCATGTGAATCCATTGAGTGACTATCTCTAGAAGTACCTTGATTTAATTGCAACAACTTATCCTTTAGAGCTGAAATAATCTACTTGAGGGAACATGCAATAGGAGAGGTTTATGTTTTAATAGGCATAGTCATTTTAGGATTGGCATAAGTTGATTACATAAGAATTGGCATGGAAATATAATCGAAGCCTTATGTTTCCCCATACCTTGGGTAGATATCACATATGCAACTAAGGGTGTAGACATAAGAATAGTAGCTATAGTAGTGGTCTGGACACCTATGGTGGAATTGGTAACTCTAAAAGGTTGATGAACATCATGCAAGGGATCATATTGTTATTAGACATACAAGCTTGAGAAATTCTTTCATGTTTATCTCTTGCTACACATAACATTGTATCATATATTTATGGATTAATGTCAATATATTGTATAAATTCACTTTCATTGATTTCATCAAACCTATCATTGTTACTTGTTTCATGTTCACGAGTACTATTAGATTCAATATTCATAATAACTCCATCAAGATGATATATAACATGTGTTATGGAATCCATGATATACTTAGGGTTAGCAATGGGAGTAGGAGGAATAAAATAAATCATGTATACCCTTTGACACCTAGTGGTAACATAAAGCAACTTAGATTAAATATTAAAATAGTATGAATTAAGAAAGGCTTGAGATTGTTCATTAGTTATTTTAGCCTTATTAATATAAAAATATTTGATTATAATTTTTACAAATTTTTACATAGTAATTGAAAACAAAATGTAATGATTACAACCATAGATTGCATCAAAAAATAGAAACTATGTTCATCCATTATAGCCAATTTTAGTTTGTAATATTAGGGTGAATCAGAAACCTAGTTTGAAAATGAAACACTAAGGTAGAAATCTAAAAAACATGGAAGTAAATCTGAAACCCTATGGGAAACCTAGAGTTATAAAGTGTTTAAGTAATATACGAGTTAACCAATATGTTTTACCCTATTTTTGATTAATAATAACCCTAAATAAGATAAAAATTGTTGAACTAATTTAGATTATAATATATAAAAATTAAGTAAAAATATGAATGAAAAGGCTTACAATTGATTTGAAAATAGAATTTGATAAATATGAATAGTACAACAAATGAATAAGATACTTAGAAACTAATTATTCTATATAGGACTCATACTATAGGAAGGTGGTGGAGCAAGAATGAAATTAGATTGTAGGTTGTTCAGATCATGATCTATATCTCTATGTGCATGTAGACAATATTGTCAATGTTGATTCAGTATCTCCCATCACTAGTTTCAAGTCTAATGATTTTGTCTACCTGATTCTCACACTTATATTCAAGTATATGTCACTATGACTACTTATATTATGATTGCGTTTATGATAACAAAATATGATTATGTATGTGACTCACTAAAATTTATCTCTTTTACTTGAAACCCTTGATTAACTTTCAATGATAAACATGAGCATACTAAAGAGGAAGTAATGTTGGTTGAGCTGATGCCAACCACTCCTCATTAAATTATTGAGCGTTGTCTACATATATAATACTTTGAAGATGGAATTGAAACTAAATGTGTTTCTCTTTGTTAGGTGTATGTGTGTAATTAATGCTCTTTGAACTATGAAACTTGTGATCTGGATTTCAACACTTTTCAAATGAAAACTTTGGCTTAGTTTTGAGGTGCTTCAATATTGGGTAATACATGATCCTTTTGATTGAATTTCAAATTGGGAATAATAGGCCAGTCCCTTTGCATATGCAATAATGTATAGATATGCCAAATAAGTGTTAGATTATCAATAAGCCTAAACTTATTTTATGTGGATGAGGATCTTTGAATAACTTGTAATGCCATTAACACGTCAGGTGGATGGGCCAACCCATAAGAATGATTTGATTTTAAAATATGACCATTCTTGTGTAAAATATGAAACCATCAGACTCAAGTGATATTTTTAAATGGTATGTTATGAGTCAAACGTTATTGTCCAAGAGACAAGTGAGATGTCTGAGTATGATGAATTATTATTTTGGTATAGATTGGAGGAATTCATGTACATTATTTATAGAAAATAAAAAGGATTTGAATCATAGTTAATACACAAATATGATAGAATAAAGAATTGGAGTTATATATATAGACACACACACACACACACAAATCATATAGGATGAAAGTATATCAAAAATGACGCTTCCAAGAATCCAATACCAAATTTTACTATCTAAACAAATAAATTTTGCATGTTTAAAGCACGTTTCAAGTGTTATATTATCCTAAAATAGTTTGGGAGCATCTTTAACAAAACTATTCATTGCATGTTATGCAATCATTGTATTCCATGAAAACACATTAACCATCTTTGACATCTAACTTGACACCTCACCATATTCACTTCACCATCTACCTTTTTTTTTGAACTCATAGACTTGGAATCACTATTTAAATCACCATAGTTCACATCAATACACCAATCTAGGTCTCCATTACACCACCACAATATACCTTCATCACTAATTCATTTCACAAATCACCTGATTACCAATATTTCCATGGTCCACTCCTTTTCATCTTATTACTAACACAAAATTGTGCCAAGATCATCATATTCATTGTATTACCTTAAGCGTAAATTATTCAGAGTTGATTGTTACATTTCCACAATGTAATAAACCCTTCAAATTAAATTAAAAAAGATTTGACTGATGGTGTTTTGAGATTGTTTTCTACACCCTTAAAACAAACATATAAACCCAGTATTTTATTTTTTAGAGTTGTGTAACTTGTATGTATACGAGTCTAGTATTTAAAGTTATTACTAATCAAATATTCATTTGAATAAAAAGGTTGTCTGGAAAAATTATTGTTTGTAAGATTTTAGTTTATTTTTTTGGACCAAACTCATAGACTTGGACTCACTATTTAAATCACCATACATCAATACACTAATCTAGGTCTCCATTATACCACCACAATCCAAATTCATCACTAATTCATTCCACAAATCGCCTGATTACCAATATTTCCATGGTCCACTCTTTTTCATCTTGTTGTCAACACAAAATTGTGCCATGATCATCATATTCATTGTATTACCTTAAGCTTAAATTATTCAGAGTTGATTGTTACATTTCCACAATCTAATAATACCTTCAAATTGAAAAAAAAGATTTGACTGATGGTGTTTTGAGATTGTTTTTTACACCCTTTAAATAAACATATAAACCCAGTATTTTATTTTTGAGAGTTGTGCAACTTGTATGTATACGAGTCTAGTATTTAAGGTTATTACTTAATCAAGTATTCATTTGAATAAAAAGGCTATTTGGAAAAATTATTGTTTGTAAGATTTTAATTTATTTTTTTGGACCACTTTATGTTTTTGGATCATTGGTTTATCCATCATTAAATATATATTTTTTGATGATGGACTATGGAAAAATCAATTAAAATTTTATATAGTATTTTTTTAAATATATAAAATATAAAAACTTATTTTTTTATTAATTCAAAAAATAAATTGTGAACTCTTTAAATCTTTAATTGTTCATTTATTTTTATTAATTAATTTTATATTAAAAAATCATAAAGTCTTAATTAATCTTGATTTAATTATTATTATAGTTTTTATAAGGATATTAGACATGTAATATATTTTTATTCTTTAAATAATACATATTTTCAATAAAAATAACTAATTTATTATAAAATAATTTTTAAATATTTTATTTAATAGTTATTAGTTTGTGCTTTAGCACCAAAATAATTAATCTATGTAAACTATTCAATCATTATAAAAGTTATTCAAGAATTAAAATAAAAAAAGTAAAAATGACCTATTAACAACACTCACAATTATTTAATTATGACATATTTTGATTAGATATACTAGTCTTAATTTCAACTATATTACCATGTACCTCAATATTCAAATCTAAATTATTCTATAACTTGAAATGCCATATCATTTACCCTAGACTACGTGATAATTAACTTATATAATTTAATAAAATCCTGCTTCAACTTCTTCAAATAATCTATGGGATCAATAAACAATGCCATTGTAATACACATGTTCGTAGTAAGGAAAGGTTGTAAAGACTATGGTTGTGTTTGAGCAATTGCAGGTTTTATCTTGTTACTAATTATAAATAAACTTTCTTTCATTTGTTAAATGACAATGCCATGACTTATTAGTCAGTGTATGTATCTAACTAGTTCATGGGTAAATATATTCCAAAACTACATAAAATAATGCCCCAAAAAAATTGAAAAAAAAAATAGAAAATTAGATTTTTAAATGCTATGATGCATAATATTATTGTAACAAAATCCACCCTCTTTGATGACATCTTTCCAAGTAATTACCTCTCCAATTTAATTGAAAATTTGGAGCTTCCATATGACAACACTTGATTTTCAAGATTGTAAGTCCTTGATATGTACTTTTGTTAATAGTGAAAAAGTCTTTTATTATTTAAATTTCAAGATGAATTTATCTACTACATCTTTTGCCCATGTTTTATAATATCTATAAATAATATTGAAACCTCTACATAAATCAGATCAAGAAATAATAGGACAACCGCATATAGATGGTCTCCTACTTGTAATGAAACATAAGGAATAATAAAGCTAATAACCCACATTCTTTTATAATAATGATATTAGTCTTGTCACGTTAATTGTGTTGAGCCAACCATTCATCTACTTTTTTGATTTTTTTTTCATTTATATTATAACTGATTCGTTGGCTCCTACATTAGATTCCTAACAAAGCTATAAATAATAATGGTACCAATACGATCCAAAACTTTTGTCCCAAAAGTAATCCATGAGGTTCCATGCGACTCAATGTCAATTTTTATCTTAGGTTGTTGTGAATTTGATACTACATATCATTGGTTTGAAAATTTTTAGTTGGCTTCTTATATTGTTACTTGAATCTCCTCTAAGAGCATGATTTAAGAGTTGGGGGCATCATAACTGGTAACCCCATGGTGTTAGGTTTGAGGGTATGTGAAACCTAACCAAAGGGGTTTCTATTTTCAATTTTTCTAATGTTGAGCATTGTAATGTCATATTCAACATGGCCTATGGTTTATTTTCTTCCCATCAGAGTAGGGATTTTGTCATGTCTAAATAGGTCTAACTCAAAAATCATGTCTAGGTTAAGTTTCTCAGTCTTCCTCTTCCCCTTTGGGTTTCATTGATAGACTAATTAAGCCCATAGTTTGTTTATCTAACATTAGAAGAGTAAATTCTATGCTTGTATGGTGCAAAAATGTGTTCATGTCAAGGTTAACCTTTCCAAGGATCTCAAGAAAATAATAGATATTCAAATAGAATATAAAACATCTTGAAACATGTCTTATGCATCAACATGACAAACTCTTGTGTTAGATGCCAAGCCATGAACTATAAAATTCTTGAATTCCATCTTATGGCTAACTATTTGACTACTCAACCCATAATCAATAGAGTGAATAAAAGTGTTGTTTCATCCTTAAATGGGTGGACTATAGTAACCAATAAAAAATAATCTTGTGGAGTGGAAAAATCACTGGAAACTATGTAAAACCAATAGATGGTTCAAATGTGGATGGAAAATAACAAGTTTTCATTTCTCAGGTGGTGCCATCCATATCCTTTACCCCACAAGTACAGATGATTTATTAAGGTGCTTAGAGTCAAGTTTCCATTTCTAAAATATCACAACCTCCTTTACAGCTGAAATAATATGGCTCTATTGATGATCTAATGATTCTTGGATGTAAAATGATCATGTGCCACTTTTGCAACCCATTACCACATCTAGAGGATAACTAGTATATACAATCAAAGTGTCATACTTTCTAACTTTATAACTATATGCATAGCAATAAATATGCATACTTATCTAAAATATTTCCTTGTTTAGATGATGTGGATAATGGGAAAAACATAAACCTTCATGTTTCCCAACATGGCAGTTTATTCATGGAACGTGTGTGGCTTTATTGATTTGTTCATATGGGTAGGGATAATTATCATTTTTTTAATAGGAAGGTATTCTTTCCACAAAATTTAAAGTATCCATATTTTATTCATTTCAATGCCATTTCTATTTGGCTAGGAATGTGATTCCATGCGTTTAATCATTTTATTAAACGTGGCAAATTGGCCACACTTACTTTGCCTAACTTGACTCCTCACACCATTAGTTGGGGTTCTAACTAAATCATTGGGTGGTGTGGACTCTTCTTGATTTTGATGGTTTTTACCATGGTATTTTCACATTTGTGCATTCAATGTTGTTGTTGAAGGCATGGTGTCTTAGTGGTATATTAATGACAAGATTATGAATTCCAGTTGGATTCTCTTTGGTAATTTCAACATGGTTGAATTTATGGAAGATACAAATGGGTTCCTTCTAATGAGGTTGTGTTTTGACAAAAGAAAGGCATGGTTTTACATGTACAAAAGACATGGTTTATTTGATCCCAACTACCACTAGTGTCATTTATTCAACTCAAATTAGATTACCTTGTGTAACCACATATAAGGAAATGATATGGGTTTGAAAATACTGCATAAAACATTTTTCACAAAATAAAACCTTTTTAATTTATAAACCATTTTGAACACATTATGAGTGTTGTTTGATAATCTCACCATATAGTTTTGTATTCAGTGATTGACACCTCAGGGAAAAAAGGTTAACTCTCAATTTTACCTTAATGTTGTTGATGTACAAACTCATTCTCATATCAATAATTTGGAACCTTGTTCCATATCCTTCTAAGGAAGTTGGTAAGATTGACTAGTTGGAGATGTCATCTCATGGAACACTAATTGCATCTATTCCTATGGAAATTAAGTTACACTGGTGTTTCATCAAAATCCACATGAGGATTCATACTATAGTATCTCTTATTAGTTGAGAGCTTACAAAAAAAGACTGTAAAATTGAAACACAAGCTCATGGTTTAAGTGGCCTACTAGGCTCATGATCCTCAAATATGTTATAATATGCATTGATTGAAAATTAGGGGACAATATTACAAAGATTTTATCTCTCTTATAAGGTCTAAACTCATATTTGATAGAGTGAGGGAAATTTGTGATGCCAATTAGTGACTCATGAAATTGTTAGATCTTCTGCAAGCTTTTGTAACTCATTATCATAGAGTTTTATTTTAGTGGTACTATACAAAGTTTATAAGGGTCAAAGGGTTACTTGTGTAATTTTTTTCCCTTTATAAGACCACCATGAGACAAATTTCAAAATGGACATTAACAAGGCTCTTAAGATTAATTGTTTCCCTTGTTATTTTTTACAAATTATTTGGGATACAAAGGGTCCTAATTTATATAAGGTATATCTAGACACAGTTTAATCCAAACCTCTTGGAAAATTTATCAATTAGGGAAACATCAAGCACACACTCCTAGAGATTTCATACAAGGTTATTTACAAAACTTGTGCTATACGTATGAGGTATTTAATACTTCTCATCATCTGACCAAAGAATTCATTTTAATTCACAATAGGTATATTTTAGATAATTTCATTAGATTCTATAGACACTCCATTTTAACCACTTTTGTGTCTAAACTATGATCAAAATAATCTATGTAATCACATGAAAATATAGTAAAAAAATCATTAATGAACCTAATTTACCTATGTAACTCTAATTTTAATCCAAAATCATAGTGACACATCCTTGATTGGGGATATGGGTCGTATTGAAACATTAATATTATCTAGCACATCCCAAATCAAATTAAATATTTTCAAACATTGTTATAAGATAATTAAATGAATATTTGATTGACAAATGAACATTGCAAGTGCAACATTATTATAATTTACAATGAATCTCCTTGATTAATTAGCCTAATCATTCCTCCAATATAAAATTCCATAGATTTAGAACTATCTATTTTATTAAAATCAAAATTGTATTATTACCTCACACTGGTGATGTCCCAAAGGTAATTCAATGAAATGAAGTGGAGTGTAAGTAAGGTGTTCTAAGACATGGCCATTTACACACTCTATTACACATCTTACAAGCCTCTTAAACACTTCTGTCTTACATGGCCTATGACACACTCCAAAACAATCGATCATTTCACTTTTCTTCTAAGACTTCCTTCCATACTCCACAAAGGTCTTAAATGAAGTTTCTTACACATTCTATATGTGAAATCATGAGTTTGAGGACTCATTATCCACCATTGATCTTTGTCTTAGATCAATGGCTCATAATCATTCCAAAAGTCTATAAATACAAGGGCCTTTGGCCATTATAGATAGGCTCTCTTGAAGTAAACTCACAGTGAGAAAATCACACTAGAGCTTCAACATTCTCACACCAATTTAAAATCCAAGCCAAGAACATACAAGGTGAAATGATGCTCACATGATGAATCAACATTGATAAATACCTATAGCTCTACAAGTAGAGCACAAGCCTCTTCAAAAAAACAAGCAAGGAAGTGTAAAAAGAAGGTATAACATTTATATTTTATCTTCTATTTGATTCTTCTATTCCTCAGTCTTACTCAAGCCTAGTGGATAGGCTTAGCATGTTATGTTCTTCAAGTTATTTTGGATTTGTATTCACTAAAAATGGACTAACTCTCTTTGGATTTTTATTCTACATAATGGCATGCTCGTTGGGACTCAAACACACCCCAAAAAATCTATATATCTATCTACATCCTTCTAAGTGAAATAATCAATCTAGAAATTGACTTAAATATTCATATTTTTTTCCAAAATTTATAAAACTCGATCCTAGGTGAAAATAATGGTTTTGCCTTGCGTATCGATGGTTTCACTCCATGAAATTGGTAGTTTTGCCTTTCAATTTTTAACTTTTCTATCATTTGCAGGTCATCATAATCAATGGTTTTACTTTCTCATCATTTTCATTGATTTCTTTGATGGATAAACCTTGTGTATGTGCCCACTCAGAACCTAGTGTAATGAATAGGTGGCACTGTTAAGGAGAATGTATAAGGTTAATATCTAGTATTAAATAATTTATGATGATTTGCATATGTATAATAGGACTATGTGGTCATGAGGCAATAATAAAAGGAATAGGGGTTCATGGAACCCATCATTGAGTGTCTTATGGTTTATTTGGAATAGCAAAAATAAAAACATGTTTGTTTTTTCTAGGTAAATGAATAAACTTTGTAGTAGTAGATGAGGATTTATTAGTATGCACTGAGTATCTATGATGTAATGGTATCTCAAGTATTGGACACCTAGGAAAGGGGATTTCCTATTGCTTACCCTTTTGTAGAGGATTAAACTTAGTAAGTTTGATAATTAATAGCCTGGGTATAGACTTATTTTGTTCAAGTGGATGTTTATATAGAATTATAGAGACTGTACTTACCTTATTGGCATGAATATATTTAACACACCCATACACTATATAAAGTATTACGTAGAGTGTATGTATCCAAATTCATCCCAATAACATATAAAATACTCCCATGTATGGTATACCTGAGAATGTAGTGATCACATGTGTTGGGCCAACCTGTAAATGTAAATCAATTTCACCAAGGACTTTCTATGAGGTTCCATCAAATGCTCTGACCACTTTGGTCAAAGGGTTTACATCAACATGTATATATCCAAAATGTGTAATTAATGCCATGGTTCAAAAATTATCATTGGTAATATTATCAATCATAACAATATGCATAGGCTAGTGGTAAAGGTATGATCAAATGAATAATGAATGAATAAATGAGCCATTAACCACAATCTCATTGTCATCAAAATGAAGAAAGGGTCTGTGAGTATTCCATGTATAAGTACCAATAATCCCATCTAATGGGTGCCCATAATGTGGTAGAGGAGGATGAAAATTATATGCCCTTTTGAATTTTGGTTCCTTATTAGAATGATATTGCAAAGGATTGTTAAATATATTCTAATTTTGGTGATCACTAGGTTTTAAACCTAATTCTTTTGGAGGATCTTTAAATGTAATTTTTTGGTCATCTATGAGGTCTTAGATATTATGATTCAAGGTAAAACATTGGTTCTTAGAATGCCTAGGGCCTTGGTGATAGTCACAATAATCATAAGCATCATATCCTTTAGTAAGAGGTTGACTAACATAAACCTCTATAAGATGAGGGGACAATCCACAAGCTTCAAAAATATCAAAGATGTAGACTTAGGTAAGGATGAAAATTACCTCCTTGGTGTATGGATAAGATAAGTTGATTATGTTGTTTTGACACTTCATTAACTAAAGTAGTCATTTCTTTTTCAGGTTTTGAAATTTTCACCTTATAACTTGGTTTGATAGTAAATTTGGTATTGGATGTAATTGGTCATGTTTGCTACATACTTAAGTTTATTCAATGAGATAAGTTTCATTTCATGATTGTGAAGAATATGACATAAGTTATCACAAGTTTTGAACTTTTTTAAAATAATGGACTCATGTAATGGGGAAAGCAAATTTTGATTGAATATGTCTTGAAGCTCTTTATATTCAATTGGATTGGTCATTTTAGCCAATATTGTATTGTACCTTAAGACATATTCACTAATAGGTTCATTGGTTACTTGTTTGATTTTTTCAATTTGGGCATAGGAAATATTTTTGATAATGTTTATAGATAAGTGTGCCAAAAGCTAATCTGCAAGAGGTTTGAATACGTTTACATATTAGATTGATAAGTCATGGAACCACCTTAGAGCATATTAATTGAGGTTCCTTGGAAATAGTTTAGTCAAAAGTTTAAATCTTTGGGGACATAATCAAGGCATGCCACATAGAAAGATCGAAGATGCTATTCAGGATCACTCTTACCATCATAAAATGTGAACTTAGGTGCAACAAAATCAATTGGTAAGGGGTACAAAGGTATTCTAGGTGCACAAGGGCTATGCAACATCTCTTGTGAATCAATAGCATATTATGACTTCATATAATATTTTTCAATATTTGTAAACTTAGATTTCAATTTTTTTATAGTTTGAACAAGATATTCACTACTTGATCACTAAGGTTTATATTCTAAGAAGTCACCAAAGGAGTTGTACCCATAATTTTAGTAGATATAGGCATTAAAACTAGTAATTGGGTTGAAGTATTAATGTTTCCCATGTAAGATGTATCAATATTAGGATTTGCTTCAACTATTAATGGTGTAAACACATATCTCATGCCCCCATTAGAAGTATGAAGTGGTAATGTGATAAATGGAAGGGTTATTGATGTATGGGGATGGACCATAAATCTAATATCATGATCAATAGATGGACTGGTTGTTCATCTAGGATTTTTAATTTTTTAGTTTCCAATATGGCATTGAGGATCTCATGAAGATCATATGGGTTTTGTCATATACATTTTCAAAACATAACAAGAGCTTGTACTTGCCCCTAATTTATTTTTCCATGTTCATCATTTTCATTTTATTTATAATTTTAATTAGATCCATCATTCAACTGATTAGAATTAGTTTCTATAATAACACCTTTAGTATGTTGTTCAATTTCCTTATTGGCATCTTCATTAATTGATAAAAAATATTCCTAATATATAATACTAAGATGTAATAAATATATAAAGTATAACTATTGATTGATATTGCAATAAATTAAAAATAAGATTACTTAGTTAGTTCATGGTGTATATGTAGATCCAGGTTGAAACATGATTAAAGTGGACTAGATCAGGATTACAAAACAATCATTAGATTCTAATTTTTTTTGCTCTATGGCCTCATACGCTTATATTATATCTAGACGGTTGCATCAATAGGGTATCCGAGTTAGATGCAAGTGTACAATACATAATAGTGACTAGATCTAGATATGACCATTTAGAGCCTTTAAGTTTTTTTTGCCTTTTTTTTGGTGTGTACAGGTTGTCTCTATTTGTCAAATGATCAAACCATAACTCATTCATCCTTGGAGTGGATGTGTAAAAAATAGATTAGTTGGCACATAGTTTTGATCTACCCAAGGACCCCTCTATTAATGGGCACTACCTATATATCCAATACTTTGAAGAGGGCCTTAGACTTATGTAGTTCTCCCATACATGTTGGCTTGTGTTGCATGAGGATGCAATATGTGATAATCAAGTACATAGAGTGACCTAGCTTTTGGCTTGGAAAATATGGACCATGGGATGCCCCTTTAATAATTCATACCTATGTCCCTATGTCCCTATTTCCATATTAGGCATAATTTCCAACACTTAGTCATTTTCAAGATTGGTTCAACGCCTTGGTTCAACCAAAAGAGTTCAATCTGTAGGTTCAAGGGACTGCCCCAGGGCCAAAGGAACAAGTGCCCTTGCAGAGGGTAGACAACATTGGTTCAAGGGTCAAAGAGAAGACAAAAAAGATAGAATTCCTTTGGATTTGTTCAAAGGCTGATAGGGAACATTTCCTTCAGACTTTTTGTCTAAAGGAATCTATTAAGTGAAACAGCCGTTAGAATTATTTTAGAAGTATTTTTTGTGGGAAAATGACCAAGGCAAAATTCCTTCAGACATTTTGTCTGAAGGAATTCACTTGGGAAGAAAGCCTAAAGAAATTGAAACAGTTAAGGAAAAGAAGCGAAGCTTTCCTTCAGACATTTTGTCTGAAGGAATTCCTTCAGACTTTTTGTCTGAAGGAAAAGCTTGAAATCCAAAACCCACAAAAGAAGAAAGAACCCTCTGGGAAAGATCAAACCTCAAAGTGCAACAGAAGCCACCACGTGTCCCTTGTAGAGGTGAAGCGGAAGCTGCCAAGTGTCATCTATCAGGACACAGTTTCTAATTAGTTTCAAAGCTATGAAACATGCCACGTGTTCTATTATAAATTAGTGGAAGCTGACAAGTGTCAACATCTGCAATCTCTCCCTTTTGTGTCATAAGGACTGTGGTGGGCCTCGAGTGAGTTGCTAAGGTCAAGTGGAACGTGACAAGTGGTATCATTCGTGTGAATCCGAATGAGTCCCAAATATTTCTGTAGTGTTTTTAGGAGCTTGACAAAAACCACCACATGTCATCTTCCACAGGACTCTCAAAAGGTATTCAAAGCCTCACAAAACATGCCACGTGTGTCATTAAAACTTAGCAGAGCATGACAAGTGTTTGCGTCTACATTTCAAGTTTCTTATAAAGCTTCTTTCACTAAGTTTCTCTCAGATTTCTATGGAGGCCACCATGTGTCACTTGCTGAGATCAGTGGAAAGCGGCCAAAGCAAGCGATAAAGACAAGAAGGAATTGGTTTGAGCATGGGCTTGAATGCATTCAAAGTCCAAAATGCCAAAGGGAAGAACTACAAAGGGAATAACACAAAGTCAAGGATATAGCCCTGAGAGCTCAAATGCTAAGAAAAAACAAACTTGAAAGGGAAAAGATAGCTCGAGGGCTCAAATCATAGCAGAAAGAGGGAAAGGCCAAAATATCTTCAAGGGAGTTATTTCCAATAGGTGAAATAATAGATTAAGTAGACTTCTGAGCACGTTAAATCAAGGATGTAGCCTTTTTTTCTTCTTGAAAGTAATGGCAAATTGGACAACTGCGTAGACACCAGGGAAAGGACCAGACAGTCCATACCAAGGAAGAGACATATTAGATGAATGGACATGCCATAGTTAAGGCAACCATCTTATTCTAACATGGCCCTCCTTGACAAAACTAAAAATACATTCAAGGCATTGAATACAGCATGGGCCTTTTTCATGAAAACAAGTGCCAAGTCTTCTTGGGAGCACTATATAATGTAATCTCTCATTTGATGCAAAGGAGATCTTCCCTTTAACAAAAGTAAAACTCTACCCAAATTGAAAGGCATTAATAAGACTTTGAGCTTAGACTATTGTTCATATTTCTTTGATTGAATGAGAAAACAAGTTACTTGTATACTTTGTGCTGATATAGCTTGTACTATTTTAGGAAATTGTTCTTATGTCTGTTTCCTAGGAGCATTCTTGTTTATTTGATCTAACAAGCAAAACTAGTGGAAGTAATCAAGAAGGTGTCCTGAAGCCAATTGTGGATAGACTTTGTGCCCCCATAATTTTCTTTAGTTTGTTTTCTTTTTGTTTCTATGTAAAAGACCTTGGGATGACTTTATGCCCTCATTGTATTTTGTATCTCACTCTTGGGCAGTCAAGGTGGAGACTTTGTGCTACATCTCACGCTGCTGGTTACTCTACACCCTTGTTACCAGTTACTTATCACTACCTAAAAGAACTCTTGTTGTTCCCTACAAGAACACTTTTGAAAGAAGAGAAGTACCTTTAGTGTTTTCACCAAGATTTTCTCCTCTATTTGTTAACATCATCTCTGAAAAAAGAGAGATGGATGGCGTATCCTAACCCTGAGTGTTATTTTTTGCTTATATATATAGTATATAACTCTTGCATATTCATAAGGAACCTCCCCTTCATGAGAGGAGAGATTTGTCCCCTATTGATGCAGTAAACCTACACATCTAGTTGACCAATCTCCCTATGCTATGGTTGAAGAGACCTATTTTACTCACCAGTTAGCTGGTTGACAAAATATTCACCCAACAGTTTTTGGCAACTCTGCTGGGGAAGGACAAGAATTTGAAGCCTCAAGCTTCAAGTTGAAGCAAGAACAATCCTTTTCCATTTTTGTTTCATAATCTGGTAACTCCACACTATACAAAAAGCCAAAAATCTCAAGGTATTGTTGAACCTATTTTTGAGTTGGTGCAGTAGAGCAATTTTGATTTGTTTCCTCCACAACCTCACCTTCAACAAACTAAGAGTCTTCCTCCTACCCCTAACAGGTCACCAACACAAGGTAGAGCTTCTTTTTCTGATGCTAGCAGAGATTTCCCTATCCATACTCCACCTAGATTTGTGATCCCACATTTACATAATCAAATCATGGCTCAAGTCCCCTAGGGTAACTCTTTTGGTCCACTAAATTTGACCCCACCTCTGCATGAGCTTCCACGTAGTTCAAGGAAGAATTTCCCAAAAAAATTTGGTGATGGAAAAGTTCACCCTGATGAACATATTACTACTTTCAGCATAGCCTGTGGTGTAATAGGTGTGGAGTATGAAGACATAGCAGTCAGTATATTCATAGAGACACTACAAGGCACTATTGTAGACTGGTTCTACCATTTACAAGCTCGGTCAGTGATTGATTGGGACACTCTTAAAGATAAATTTGAAGCCAGGTTTAAGCCTACAGAAGATGCACATGCCTTGCTAGCCTAGCTCACACAGATGAAGAAGGAGCCCCATGAACCTATGAGGGATTTCATAGTAAATTTTGATAAGCTAAGGAACATGATTCCCATGATTGCCTAGCCAACACCTGAGAATCTCAAGTGTTTCTTCATCAACTCATAGCTGCCTGAAGTGAGTTTTTTGATGAGACAGGATAGGCACATAGACCTTGTTACTGTTCAAAACTTGGCTATTGAGGTAGAAGATGACCTTATCTTAGCTAGAAAGATAAGGAAAGACCCAAATAGAGGTAAATCCTCTTCATCCTCTAAATACTCACCTATAGCCACCACTGATCCAATGGTGCAAAAGCTAGAAAATGAAGTGCTAGCTCTCAAAAAGCAAATGGCCAAGGGATGTCATCCAATCCTACATATAGAGATATGCCAAGGAGGACATTTTAAAATTAGATGTACCAAGGCCATGCTACCAAGAATCAAGAAAAGCTAAATTGCCTTCCTCCTCCATAGAGGAACCTCACCCTCAAAGCACCTCCAACCAACTCAATAGTTAGATATCTTGAAGCTGAATCAGATTTATCATTCTAGCCTGAGTTGAATCTTGAAGATGATGCTAATCTCATCACTAAGGAATAAGAAGAATTAGCAACTCAAATATTGGTTTCTTGAATTATCAAGATGAACCTAGAAGTGAAGGTAATTCAACTGAGGGATCATATGCTGTATTCACCCAGTCTAAGAATCAATCAGCTCAACAAGCTGATAAAGAGAAGACAGAGGGGTAACCTCAACCAACAATATCAATTTCTAAGCATGGAACCACTTTGCCTCTCTAGCTAAAGGACCTGGTAGTTGCTAGAAAGGTAAGTACCCCAAACATTTTTGCACCTTCAACTTTAAATTTGTAGTCCAGTTCTCCCCCTCCCAAAACTCAAAAGGATGAACTCCCATCATCTGTGCCTAGTTCATTTCCAACATTTGATATCACTGACCATATAAAGGAAACCAAAATTCAAATGTCTAAATTTGAATTTTTGCAGTCTAACCTCGAGCAATTAGACAAACTAGTTTAATGTGTTAAGAACCAAAAAACCCCTGTAGGACAAGTAATTCCCAAGGTGACTCATGATTCCCCTAAGGATGCAACCACCAAGAACAAACTTGTCATTACTCCCCCTACTTCTCCTAGTAGGACTGAACCTTTCTATGTCTCATTGCTGATAAATGGATGTCAGCTGAACAACTGCATCATTGATTTCAGAGCCTCAGACAATGTTATGCCTACCAAAGTGGTTGAATCCCTTGACCTCACACTGACCAAGACGTTTGGTAGATGCTTCTCCATGGAGAACAAGCAAGTACCACTGTTGGGACAAATTAAGGACACCCAATTTGCATTTGTAGCATTCCTAGACAAAAGAATCAAGATGACTGTCTTGGTAGCTGACATCCCATCATCATATGGCATCTTTCTTGGGTGAAATTTCTGCAGGGATGTTGGTGGTGAATTGAGCATGGACTTATCTAAGGCAAGGATTCTAGTCAAAGGTGTTATGAAGAGGCTACTCCCTGAGAAGGAATCAAAATATGTGGTAACCTAGACCTCAACACCTAAAGCCCAAATTCTGTTTGAGTCTTTAGGCATGGGTAACTACTTTCTATCCATGGATGAAGTTCATGAGGCATCTGATGAAGCTCCTACAGGTGATGACCTAGAAATGCATTCAGTAGGAATAGTAGGAGAATTGGTGGAGTGCAATACCAATGTGGAAGGATCTCCACCTCTAAATGAAGAAAATTTCAAAGAAAAAGCAGTGTCTAATGAGGTATGGCTTCTTAAATTTGATGGCAGTTGCTACTCTACCAGTTTAGGAGCCACAGTTGTGCTGATATCTCCTCAAGGAGATATTTTTGCTTCATCCTACAAGTTGCAGTTCAGCAACACTAATAATATAGCTGAGTATGAATCTCTGTTACTTGGATTGAGGGCTGATCAAGACAAAGGCATCAAGCTCCTTCATGCCAAAGGAGATGCTAAACTAGTGGTTTGTCAGGTGAGAAACCTATATCAAACCAAGAATGAAAGATTGTGTCTCTGCCATTCTTAGAGAATTCAATGACTGGGCTGATGCACTGGTTGTTTCAGCTACTCTCTTGGCCCCCACCAAGGCAAAATTCCTTCAAACATTTTGTCTAAAGGAATTCACTTGGGAATAAAGCCTGAAGAAATTGAAATGATTGAAACGGTTAAGGAAAAGAAGCGAAGCTTTCCTTCAGACATTTTGTCTGAAGGAATTCCTTCAAACTTTTTGTCTGAAGGAAAAGCTCGAAATCCAAAACCCACCAAAGAAGAAAGAACCCTCTAGGAAAGATCAAACCTCAAAGTGCAGTGGAAGCCACCACGTGTCCCTTGTAGAGTCAAAGCAAAAGCTGCCAAGTGTCATCTATCAGGACACAATTTCTAATCATTTTCAAAGCTACGAAACATGCCATGTGTTTTGTTATAAATTAGTGGAAGCTAACAAGTGTCAACATCTGCAATCTCTCCCTTTTGTGTCGTAAAGACTGTGGTGGGCCCTGAGTGAGTTGCTAAGGTCAAGTGGAACGTGACAAGTGGCATCATCCGTGTGAATCCCAATGAGTCCCAAATGTTTCTACAGTGTTTTTAGGAGCTTGACAAAAACCACCATGTGTCATCTTCCACAGGACTCTCAAAAGGTATTCAAAGCCTCACAGAACATGCCACGTGTCTCATTAGAACTTAGCAGAGCATGACAAGTGTTTGCATCTACATTTCAAGTTTCTTATAAAGCTTCTTTCACTAAGTTTTTCTCATATTTCTATGGAGGCCACCACGTGTCACTTGCTGAGATCAGCGGAAAGCGGCCAAATCAAGTGAGAAAGACAAGAAGGAATTGGTTTGAGCACGAGCTTGAATGCATTCAAAGGCCAAAATGCCAAAGGGAAGAATGTAAAGAGCCAGCAAAGTTGAGGATATAGCCTGAGAGCTCAAATGCCAGGAAAAGACAAACTTGAAAGGGAAAAGATAGCCCAAGGGCTCAAATCATAGCAGAAAGAGGGAAAGGCCAACATATCTTCAAGGGAGTTATTTCCAATAGGTGAAACAATAGATCAAGTAGACTTCTGAGCACGCTAAATCAAGGATGTAGCTTATTTTTCTTCTTGGAAGTAATGGTAAATTAGACAGCTGCGTAGACACCAGGGAAAGGACTAGATAGTCCATACCAAGGAAGAGACATATTAGATGAATGGACATACCATAGTTAAGGCAGCCATCCTATTTCAGCATGGCCCTCCTTGACAAAACTAAAAATGCATTCAAGGCATTGAATGCAGCATGGGCCTTTTTCATGAAAACAAGCGCCCAAGTCTTCCTGGGAGTGCTATATATTGTAATCTCTCATTTGATGCAAAGGAGATCTTCCCTTTACCAAAAGCAAAACTCTATCCAAATTGAAATGCATTACTGAGACTTTGAGCTTAGATTATTGTTCATAGTTCTTTGATTGAATGAGAAAGCAAGTTACTTGCAGACTTTGTGCTGATATAGCTTGTGCTATTTTAGGAAATTGTTCTTATGTTTGTTTCCTACAGCATTCTTGTTTATTTGATCTAATAAGTAGAACTAGTGGAAGTAATCAAAAAGGTGTCCTGAAGCCAACTGTCGACAAACTTTGTGCCCCCATAATTGCCTTTAGTGTGTTTTCTTTCTATTTCTATGTAAAATACCTTGGGATGACTTTATGCCCTCATTGTCTTTCGTATCTCACTCTTGGGCAGTTGAGGTGGAGACTTTGTGCTACATCTCAGGCTGCTAGTTACTCTGCACTCCTATTACCAGTTACTTATCACTACCTAAGAGAACTCTTGCTGTTCCCTGCAAGAACACTTCTAAAGGAAGAGAAGTACCTTTAGTGTTTTTACTAGGATTTTCTCCTCTATTTGTTAACATCATCTCTAAAATAAGAGAGATGGATGGTGTATCCTACCCCTGAGTGTTATTTTTTGCTTATATATATATAGTATATAACTCCTGCGTATTCATAGGGAACCTCCCCTTGATGAGAGGAGAGATTTATCCCCTATTGATGCACTAAACCTACACATCTGGCTGACCAATCTCCCTATGTTGTAGTTGAAGAGACCTATTTTGCTCACTAGTTAGTTGGTTGACAAAATATTCACCCAACAGAGTGAAAGGTGGGATATGATTATTCCTCAAGTTACAACTCACCCTTATCACGCATGTGAGGATAAATACCAATTAAATAATGTTGTGCACATAAAAAATGCATATAATAAGTCATACCTGGGTAACACATCACATAACGTGGAATTCTAATCAAGTGCGAATAACACACACCACCATTCTTCGCTGATTCAAATCTCTTCTAAAATTTTATGATAGTATGTATGCCTCTTCACATGTCCCAACATATTGTAAATGCTCAAAATTATATAAAATTGAGTTCTAGGTAGTTACCTTGCATGTAAAAATACCATAGGAAAATTTGTTGCTTCTTATTGTCTAACAAGTGGATAACCATTGGGGCAATTATTAAACCATTGATTAATGCAAACTGAAGGTTTTATAATCACCACAAATGTAAATTGATGGTTAATTAATCTCATAAAGGATCACTCTGACTCTAAAAAATGACTGAAACCTCTTGTGTAATCCATTTCTAAAGTGTTGGACCTATGAGATTGATTTATGACCTAACTATTCATCTTTGACATGCATAAATATATTGAAGAAAACAAATTTCATGGACACATATGCACACAACCACAATATTTTTTTAATTGATGTAATATTGATTGTGGACTTGGATGCTCCTACATCATTTGATCTACCAATCAATAAAATAAATGAATGGATATCCTCTATTTATAAGAATAAATGGAAGAGTGCCCTAAATTTGGATTACAACAATACTATTACTATTATTAAGTTCTTAATCATTTAATTGTTCATCTTATTGCATTTTCCATTATTATTCAAGTTACAAGGATCATTGTGTAAATTTCATTTTTGTTTAATTCAAATAAATTATGAAGTTATAATTTAAAAATGTGGGAGGTTTTAAATCTAAATGGTGTAAATCAATAAAAAATAATGCCAAAACTTGATCATTATGTTGTAAGCAAAAACATAACTAAAGAGGTGGAGAAAGGATTTATAAAATTCCATCTTGGTGAGAATTCTAATAGTTAATGTGTTGGAAATCATGTTGTAATTTTAGATACATTGTAATCAATATAGATCTTTTAATTGGTGTCATAATTATTAGTGCTTAGGAAATCGATCAGGAATTTAATAATCAGGTTGATCAATTTATTTTTAATTTAAATATATATATATATATATATATATATATATATATATATATATAAATTTTAAAATATACAAATTTATAACTAGTTACAATTACGATTAAAAAATAATTATAGACCACAACATTTAATTTCAAATAATACCACTTGAATATAATGAAATCATGTGATTTCCTAACAAAACTTCTAACATAATATAATTAATGCATTAAAAACTTGATGTAATATTGACCTATTAAAATACTTGATGTATTATTTTAGGTTTTTATGCATTAAATTGAGTGCATTTGTAAGTTGATAAATTTTGGTCAAGGATAAATTATTATTTATACCATATAGAAATCAAGTGTTTTTATTATTGAATTATTAATGTATGAAAATTAAAATTTTCCAATTCTTATTAAGGTTTAGGGTACAATGTTTAAACCTTTAGATTGATAACCACTAATTTAGAGTTATAAGATCCAATTTAGAGTCATGGTTTATATATTTTTGGTTTAAGATTGAAGGTTCACAATTTGGAGTGTAAGGTTAACATAAGGTTAATGATTGAAAATCCAAGGTTCAAAACCAAGGGTCCTCGTTAGTTAGTTTATTAAAGGTAATATTTAGTATTGTTAAAAATAAAAATGAGTTAAATTTCACTTTTCTTGGAGCATATGTGCATGTATACACACACAATTGAAATATCAGTATATAAGAGATTCATATCATTTTTTGCATTAGGAAAAATTGAAGAATTGGGTCATTTAAAAAAATGTTTTTGAGTCATGACATAATTTTGGGTGAAACATGCGTCACACAACTTTTTAAAACATGTCTAATAAAAAAAATGTTAGACAACCTTTTTGATGCAATCCTTACATAAAATATGTTAGACATATTTATTAAACTATTTGTGACCATCAGGTTAACATAAAAATATCCAATTGGAAATGGCCAAAATATACTAGTGAACCTGTTTTTCCCATGGGATATGGCATTAAGTTTCAAATACATAAAATATTCATGAGGTTATGGCCTTGCTGAAATATATAAGTATAAATGAAAATAAATGTTTCTATTTTGGGTTGCTTTAAATTCCACTCCACATGAAATTAGACAGGAAAGTGATTGGAAGGGGTAATATTTGGCAAGGCTTCCACCACAAAGAGAAATAATTTTCAATTGAAACATGTGCTTGAGCGGATATCATGGTCTTACCTATATGTTTGAGCACCATTTTGGATTGTGGTCTTATTTAAGATAAACAAAAGTGTCATAGTGATCCTACCTATCATAAAGATCATGGTCCTACCTAGCATAATAAATTTAGTGTTTATGACCTTAATTTTATCTCCATCACTATCTAAAGAGAAAGATGTGAATCTGAAATAGTTTAATGAGAGGCAAAGATGACATTTGTTTTTAATTGGGTGCTAGAGAAACATTTCTCTACCACCTCCTTAAAGGATTTGGCTTGGTTATGAGGGGGCTCTTGCGATGGTTTAGGTGTGTTCATGACATTATTCAAATTATTTATAGCATCAACACCTGCTAGAAGTACTCACGTTAGGGTTTAAACTTTGAGATTTTGGTGACTGTATTTTTCCTATCCATTTTAACTATTGATAATGGTCTATCCATACTCAACACTCAATTGAAAATAGGAACACTTGATTAACATGAAGAATATCCCTTTATCTAGATGTCAATGGTTAACTTAAGGTATTATGAGAGATCAACTTTAATATGACCCTATTTTATAGGATAATTAGACTATAAGTTAGTTTTCTCAAGACAACAAGGTGGCATCCAAAATATGCTAGGTAGTCAAGAAAAGGCCAACAAGGTAGAAGAAGATTGGGGTTCTCAACCCAAACCTGCACTTTAAGGGAAGACACATTCATAACAAAAAAATAATGAATCTAAGGGGAAAAGAAAAGTAGAGTTCTTAACATGTACCAAGCACTGTGTTTAAAAATAATAATAGTATGTGGAAAGTCAATAAGATGAAATAAAAGATTCTTTGGTCATATTGTGGATAACTTTTAATTTTATCCCTAGCAAGAATGAGATAAAATGCACCTAATCATTAAGCATACTTTTTAAAAATAATTCTCAATATAAAGTAACCTATCAAAATAAATTGTTCCAAACATTTAAAATATTATTAAACCCAAAAATCAATAAAATAGTTATTTTTCATTTTTAAATTAAAAAAAAACCTTCCCCTTCACATGTGAGCATTGTTAACTTCATCAACTCATAATCGATGTAAGGATTATTTATTTAATGATTTATTGATTTTTTATATCATTAATAATTATTATGCAATAATTTATAATGAATTAATTAACTAATTTCATTAGCCAACCTTTTATTTTCTAATAACTTATATGATTTACTTGAAAGAATGGTTGAAACCAGGGGTTTGCAAGAGTTGAGTATTGATGTGAATTTTGTTAAGGAGAACATATTTGGTCCCTTGATGGATAAATTGGATGGGTATTACCTACCATAAAGTGTGTTGGATGAGGTTGATCACAAGGGATTATTCAGTTGGGCCTTGATTCTAGTTTTGAGTTTGGAGATGCTGCTAATAGGAGGGCATTAGATGCATGACTTTCCTAGGCGGTGACCTTGGGTTTCTACTTGTGCTATTGTTTTGTGTTTCCTTTTTTTCTTTGCCTTCTATGTGAAGATTTTTTATATTGATATATTGGTTATATTGTATCTATTTTGATAACTTGACCTTTGTCTACTTATAAGTCAGAACTGATGTTCTTTCACCTTCGAGTGTTTTAGATTTTGTTAATGATATTTCAATATATATATATATATATATATATATATATATAATATCTAAACTTGATTAATAATTAACTAATATTTGTATATTGTGAATAATTTCTAATTTTATCATTTGTGAGAACTTTGTAAAATACACCTAAGCATTAAGCATATTTTTAAAGACAATTCTCAAAATAAAATAACTTACCAAAATAAATTGTTTCAACCATTTACAAACATTAACAAATTCAAAACTCAATAAAATGATATATTTTTCAATCTTTGTTTTTTTCTAAAAATTTCCCTTCACATATGAATGTTGTTAACTTGATCGCCTCATAATAAATGATGTTAACTTCATCACCTCATAATAAATGTAATGATTATTCCTTTCATAATACTTGTCTGGCTTTCTTCTTCTTATTAATAATTATTATACAACAATTTTTAACAAATTAATTAATTAACCTCACTAACCAGCCCTTCATTTTCTATAACTCACATGGTCAAAGCTTGATTGATTATTGATTAATTTGGCATTCATTATTAGTTAGTGATGTTTGGAAGATAAAATATGGAACACTCATCTCAATAAAATAATTTATAATCATAATTATAATTTTAATGTTTAAAATAAATTAATTTTTTAGAATGATTAAAGTATAAATTTTTGTTATATATATATATATATATATATATATATATATATACTTTATAACTCTTAGCTTAATATTAAAGATTTATGAGTATCCATTCACTCAAAATTATTTAGAAATGAAACCTAGTTTTATTTTTTATTGATATTTCATGAAACTTATAATTTGATGAATAACATGACATGACACTTTATTATTATCAATATTAATTAAATTATAGTCCTTTCAACATTTTTATTAATTTTATTTTAATTTTTAAAAAAGTTAATTAAAAGGCATAAATCTTTACCTTACATATTTTTTATTTGAAGTTGTTGACATCAACTTTTGGTTAACATAAAATTTAAAAGTTTTACACATTATATTTTGGTAGATGATATGACAACACTTTTACCATGGTCCCTAAAATCATATAGAATAGATATCCCTTAATCCTTAATATTAGACAAAAAAAATCAATTTATTTGGATCGTAATATTAATGAATAGAACAATTATTCTAAATAATTTGAATATTTTCTCATCTATAAATATAATTATTTTCCAAAAACAATATTTAACACATTATTTTTTCTATACTAACTTAGCTTGTTAAGTCATATTTGTCTGTGTTGTGAGTGTGAATGGGCAAAATTGGCTTAAATTCATTTGATGTAAATTTAGTTCCCATTCTACTCAATATGTCTTGACATAAAATGTGAGAGTTTATACCTTACCTCTCGATCTTTCCAATATCATCAATTCTATTCAGAATCTTTTATACTCATTAATTTTTTGTATGCACATTTATAATTTCTTTTGCATTTAGCACATATGTCAAGGAGTACTAGAACTTCCTAGAGCACATAATAGACATGGACATCTAATCCAATCTATATTTTAAATGATGACGAATTCATTGTTATGGTTTGAGCATGATCCCACAAATATTTATTAATTTCCATATCAATAACACTACCTTCAACTATAAAAACAAATTTCTTCAAAAAAAAAAGTCACAAGTTCCAACCACCTCTGGAACTTATATATTGTTCACATATGTTTTCACTACTCTCCAAGTGTAGAAACAACATGTCATATATCTCTCTCTAATTTAAAATCCAGCTCAACATTCAATAAAAGTAATTCAATATTTAAATATTTCTTAGTGTCATCAAAATTTTGAAATGGAAAACTTTGAGGACAAGAGTTGGCTTTGGTTATGGACCTAGACTACAAAGGACATAGAAGAAACTCTAGAGAAACAAAGAAAATGAACAATAAAGAACCCTGACTTTGGTACTTGCACTAATTATCTAAAAGGATGTTTCTCATATTTATAACAACAAAGACACACCACTAAAAAAATGTTTACAAAATAAGAAATGGAAAAGGAAACAAAATGTTATATATAGGTGAACATGGTCATAGTGAGCACTACACAAACTAATTGAAGAGTTAAAAAAATAAGATAACATTATGGAATAGTAACGGTTTGGTTTGATGTTGAGTATTATCATTGATGTCAAAGGTGCATCTTGAGAAGGTTGATGTCAAAGGTGACTAAGCCTAGTTGGTAGTATGTGATGTGACAAGGTGAATTGAGAGAGTATAGTCATGATAAAATGTTGTCATGAGAGAAATAGAAAGAGATAATTTGAAGGCAACTAATATATAATTTTAATGCAACTAATGTCTTATGTTTGCATCAAGGTACATGTCATTGATGTCAAAGTTGCATATGAAACCTAGTCATGACATGAAGGGGTATGTGCATGAAAATGGATGAACATAGGCATATGAATGTTATATGGAACTATTTGAGAATGTATTCAATGTTTTGAATCATTCATGAGAGTTTTAGGGTGAGCCTATAGGGGTAGGACCTTCAGTCTAGGTCTGCACCTAGACCTCTCTTAGACCCTACCTGGCCTAATGAGGCATGAAGATACGATTTCAAGGAAAGTATTCATATTTGAGCATGGATAGAGGTAGATAAATTTTTAGGCATATTAACAAATTTTGAGGTCATGGTTTAAAGGAAATTGGATGATACACTATTTTAGGCCTTCTCGAGTTCACAAAATGAAGTCTTAAGACTCAAAAATAACTTTCAGGTATTTTTTTGGCATGTATAACCTCTACATGGGAACCTAAGATATTAATGAGATATGGGGAAGGGTCTTAGGTAAGATCTCTAAGCATTGGTTTTTGATTCAAGGAGCAGTCTTTTATGAATAATTGTTAACACCAAAACGTATGTTAAACCTCCCTAAAACCCTAATAAGGACCCAACATAAAAGATATTGTTCAAATAAGATAATAATGGATTAAAATACATATAAAAAATATTTTATCATTTATTCAAATCTTATATGGACCTCCAAGTGGTGGTGATTAGTCATATGAGAGAGAAAATGCACATATACATACTTGTTTGTCAAGAAATTACTATAGCTCTCATAAGTTGTATTAGTCAAGAAAATAAAATGAATTGGAGAATAATATAGAGACTAATTTTTCATTTCCATGATGATTTATGGATAGGTTATAGCCTTAAAATTTTCTAATTTGGTCATGCAAGTTATCTAGTCACAAACAAACCTAATGGTACAAATAGTGCAAAACCCAGGCAAAGATGGATTTGATGGTCTAGGCATGTCAGATTGATGAAAAAAATAACATGAAGAGTTTATTTATGAATTTTAATCCATGTTAATTCTTGGAATAATTTTTGGAGGTCAGTGAATATGGTGAAAAAAATGCTCACAAAATGACTTGTCTGGTTCAGATAAGACTGTGTGATATAAGGTTAAGAAATTGATCTGTAAAACCAATATTTTATATTAGACCATATGTATTTATATATAAATATGGTATATAGATATAATAGGACAATTTACATGAATAATTATTAATTAAAAGTGTCTAAATAGGTGTTGGAGGTCTAAGTCACCATGATTGGTCTTTGAGGTAAATTGGCAGTTCTAAGTGAGTGAATTATAGAGAAGTTATTAAGCCTTTATCTCATAAGTGGAAGTGTTACAAGAATTTTTTGATGAATTTTATGTCATGGATAAATTATATACATGTTTTTTTTAATATTTAAATATATTAAGGGTGTTTAAGCTTCATTTTTTCTAGACAGACTTTTGAGTTACACAGGCCTAATAGGGCAGTTTGTCCTAAAAGAGCTTTCATGGTATGAATGAAGGATATAGATCTAAGAAATCATGGATAAGGTTAGGATAGGTAATTATATAAGTCACTTAATGTTTTTTTTTAATTTTTTAAGGCCATATGATCCTAAGAGGATCAATTTTTGATGTTAAGAAGATAGACCTAAAAGAGAAATGAGGTCTAATTGAGTTGTTAAAGACCAAAAGGGGTATAAAGTTCATTTAAATAATTATAATAAAGTTTTATAATACCCATTATATGAATTACCTAAGATGTTTAATGTGTGTGGCCAACCAAGTGGTGTGTGACCATGAGACTTGTATATATAGAAGGCAGTTTAGGTCTATCTTAAGTAAGCAACCAAAATGAATAAAATATTTCTTGGTAAAAGAAAAAGAGGTATTGAAATGAGACCATAAAAATATTATAGATGTGTGGTGATAAAATTACATGAGTGGATAATTTGGTGTTGAGTCACTTATAGACTTGGTGCATCCTTGCAAATAGGTGTTTGTTAAAGCCTAGTCAAGTGGGTGCTTGACTTTAGTGGGGTTGGTGCTCCAAGTTGAGTTGGTGCTCATAATTTGATTTTTTTTGGATATGAATATATTAAATTTTAAATTATCATATTTTATTTTAGTCCCCTTGAGGATTTCCCATTCATATGTTTTTTTATATTATGCTCATGTGAATGGTCTTTATACATTGTTAGATCTTAATGTTGATTTTATAGTTCATGAATAATTAGATATAATTGACATAAAGTTTTTAGTAAAATAATTCACCACTCCATCTCAGTGATTATGATTTTATAAATTGGTATTATATCTTGGTCCTTTGAATCAGGCCTAATAACTTAAAGGAGATCTTAGAAGCACAAGCATGCCTAGTCATCAAGGACAAGGAGGTTTCTCAACCAATAAGTCTCCTCTCTTTAGTGGAACTAATTATGCATTTTAGATCATCATAATGAAGAATTATATAATGTACTCTAGTTTTTACATATGTAAATATATTGTTGATGGATTCACTCCACCTTCTACACCACCAACTGATGCAACAGACAAAAAGGCAAGTGAGAACAACTCTCAGGCAATGAATGCCATCTTGTGTGGTCTTTCAAAGGCATAATTTATAAATGTCATGAATTGTGATATGACCAAATGGATTTGGAAAAAAATTTAGACTGCCTATGAAGAATACACCAAATTCAAGTTGGAAAAGTCACAGACCCACCAAAGGGAGTTTGAAAGTCTAATAATGAAGGAGGATGAAAACATTGCATCTTATTTGTTAAGAGTAGATGAAGTGGTAAATGTCATCATAGGTCTATGAGAGAAGTTGGAAGAATCAATAGTAGTACAAAATGTTTTGAGATCCTTGACATCTAAATTTGATTCAAAGGTGTTTGTTTTGGAGGAGATGTTTGATCTTAACATACTACAAATGGATGAGCTTCATGACATCTTGACTTCCTATGAAATGAGAGCAAGTGATGGAAGACCTTCTAAGAAGGAGGATACATTCAAAGTTGAGAAAAAGTCACAAGGTAAAAAGGCCTAAGATGATGTGACATAGACATTGATGATCACAAGATATAAGCCATGTTTGTCATAAAATTAAGGAAAGGATTAGGTAAGTATAAGAGCAAGTTTTCACTCAAGTATTTTAACTGTGGTAAGATTGGTCACTTTACATCTAAATGTCCTAACGAGGATAATAATGAGCATGATGGATATCATGATAAACATTATGGTGATGATAATAAGGTCTATAATCTCGATAAGATTAAAAAGGGTTTCAATAAGTATGAAGGCTAGAAAGGGTCATTCGAGAAGAAGAGAAGTTTCTATATCAAAGAAAACAATAGCTCCTCTGATGTAAGTGACTCAAGTATATCTGATAGTGATGATGATAGTAATGATCATGATAGAAATTAAACCTTATTCATGGCTATAGAAACAAGAAATGAGGGGTGTTCAAAAGGGAAATATATTATGGATGATGAAGAATCAAATGAATAAGAGGCTGAAGTGAACCTTGAGGCAGAATTGTTGAGTGATCTAGAGGAGTTGAAGTTTCAAAGAAGGAATAATTAGAAACTAAGATAATTGGTTAATAGTTATGAGGAAAAAATCAATCTCTTTGAAGAGAGACTAAGTAACAACACCAATGAACATGAGGATTTCATAAAATAGTTGGAAACTTAGATTGAGATTATCATTGCAAGTCTTAAGACCAAGGAGGAAGAATGCATCAAGTTTGAAATAGAAATAGAGTCATTGAAGGTAGAATTGGATCAGGCAATAGTCAAGTTGAAGACATCATAAATTTGAAAAGAGCACTGAAGTATTTAGTGATATTCTAAATAGTCAAAGGTCTCCACATGACAAGACATGTCTTGGGTTCAAAGAAGATCAAAAATAAAACAAGAAGAGTCAAACCTATATAGAAGCTTTCAAATCTAAGACTCAAATTGATCATCAACAAGTCAAGAAGATTATGACTCCTTCAAGAGACAACAAAGGTAGAGGTGATTCATTAAACATAAATAATACAAGGTATGTGAATTAATTCAGTGGTTACTACTTCTTATGCAATCAATATGGACATAAGACTATGCATTTTAGATATCATGCAATAATCAATTCCTCATGGAGGAATAGGATGAACACTCATCTCAATAGTAGAAGAATAATTCTATGTTATAAGTGTGATAAGAGAGGAAATATTTCAAGGGATTGTAATATGAAGTATATGAGGAAGATCATTCTAGACATAAATTTATACGGTCATACCATTGAGAAGTGGATCAAGAAGTTAAAACCTGTAGACAAGGTGGAGGAGTAAAAGACTAAAGGAGAAGAATCTATGCTAGCTCATATAGTGTTTCACATTCAAGATGAAGGCATGAAATTATGTATATAAATAGTGGTTGATAAAGCTACATGACTGGGGACAAGAGCAAGTTCATCTCATTGAAGAAGAATGGTACAAGAACAATGAGGTTTGGAGATAACACAATTGTCAATATAGTTGGCAAGGATATCTTGAGTTTGGACAATGGGAAGACCAAGACAAAGAATGTGTTGGATTATTATTATATATAATGGAATGCCTAGTGGGATTTAAACAAACCCCAAAATCTATTTAAGTCCTTATACATCCTTCTAAGTAAAACAATCAATCTAGAAATTAACTTAAATCTTCATATCTTTTTCTAAAAATTGCAAAACTCTGTCCCAGGTGAAAACAATAGTTTTTCCCTATGTATCTATAGTTTTTCTCCCATTAAATTGGGAATTTCACCTTTTAATTTTTAATTTTTATATAATTTTTAGGTCATCATAATCGTTGGTTTTTCCTTCTCATAATTTTCACCAATTTCTTTGGTAGATTCACCTTGCATATCTCCCCACTCATAAGTTGGTGCAATGAATAGGTGGTACTACCAAGGAGCATGTATAAGGGTAATATATGCTACTAAAGAATATATGATTCTTTTCATATGTATAATAGGACTATGTGTCCATGAGGCAAAAATAAAAGGAATATGGGTTCATGGAACCCATCATTGAGTGTCTTAAGTTTCTTTGGAATAACATAAATAATAACATGTTTGATTGATCTAGGTAATTGAATAATCCATGTATTAGTACATGAGGATTTTTTAGAATCCACTATATATCTATGATACAATGGTATCTTAAGTACTGGCCACCTAGGAAAGAGATTTCCTATTGCTTACCCTTTTATAGAGGATTAACTTCAGTAGATTTTATAATTAATAGCCTGCATTTAAACTTATTTTGTTCAAGTTGATGTTCATATATAATTCTAGAGATTTTAATTAACCTATTAACATGAATGTATTTAACACACCCATGCACTATAGTAGGTGTTACAAAAAGTATATGTATCCAAAGTCATTCCAATAACATATCAAATACTCCTATGTATGGTATAATTGAGAATGTAGTGACTACATGTGCTGGGCCAACCTATAAATGTAAGTCAATTTCACCAAGGACCTGCTATGAGGTTACATCAAATGCTCTAACCACTTTGATTTAAGGGTGTAAATCAACATGTATATATCTAAAATGTGTAATTAATGCTAGGGTGCAAACATTAACATTGGCACTATTATCAATCATAAGACTACGTATAGGCCGGTGGTCAAGGTATGATCAAATGAATAATGAATGGAGAATTGAGCCATTATCCATAATATCACTATCATCAAAATTAATAGGTCTCTGAGTATTCCATGTATAAATACCAATAATCCCATCTAATGGGTGCCCATAATGTAGTGGAGGAGGATGTAAATTATATGCCATTTTTACTTTTGGTTCCTTATTAGTATGATATTGTAAATGGTTGTTAAATATATTCTAATTCTAGTGATCACCATGTTTTGAACCTAATTCCTTTGGAGGATCATCAAATGTATTTTTTTTGTCATCTATGAAGTCTTGGATCTTGTGAATAAAGGTAAAATATCAGTTCTTAGAGCACCCAGGTTCTTGGTAATAGTCACAATAAGCATTAACATCATATCATTTAGGTAGAGGTTGATTAATATCAACCTCTATAAGATGAAGGAGAGATATGATGGGACACTCTATAAGCTTCAGAAGTATGGAAGATGGAGACTCAGGTAAGCATGAAAATTACCTCCTTAGTGCATTGGATAAGATAAGTCGATTAGGTTGTTTTGACATTACTTTAACTATAGTAGTCATTTCCTTTTTAGGTTTTGTAGGTTTCATCTTATAACTTTGTTTGATACTAAACATGGTATTGGATGTAGTTGGCGTGTTTGCTATGTACTTAATTTTGTTCAATGAAAGTTTCATTTCACAATCATGAAAAATATGACATAAGTCATCAAAATATTTGCACTTTTAAAAAATAATGGACTCATGTAATAGGCTAAGCAAATTTTGCTTGAATATATCTTCAAGATCGTTATATTCCATTGGATTGGTCATTTTAACCAACATTGTCTTGTACCTTAAGACATATTCACTAATAGGTTCATTGGTTCCTTGTTTAATTTTTTCAATTTGGGCATAGGAAACCTTTTTAGTAATGTTGATAGATAAGTGTGCCAAAAAATGATCTGCAAGAGGTCCAAATACCTTTATAAATTGGATTGATAAGTCATGGAACCACCTTAGAACATATTAATTGAGGCTCCTTGGAAATAGTTTAGTGAAAATTTCAAATCTTTCAAGACATAATCAAGGCCTACTACATAAAAATATCAAAGATGCTATTCAAGATCACCCTTACCATCATAAAATATTAACTTAGGAGAAAAAAAACTAGTTGGCAAGGGGTTTAAATATATTTTAGGTGCAAGAGGGTTATGCAACACCTCTTATGAATCAATAGCATAAGGTGATTTCATATAATGTTTTTCAACATTTATAACCTTAGCTCTTAAATTTTTTATAGTTTGAACAAGATATTCACATCTTGATCACTAAGGTTTGTATTTTGATAAGTTACCAAAGGAGGTGTACCCATAGTTTGATTGGATATAGGTATTGAAACTGGTAGTTAGGTTGAAGTATTAATGTTTTCCACATAATATGTAGCAATAATAGGATTTGCCTCAGGGCACAATGGTGTAAACACATATCTCATGCCCCTATTATAAGTATAAAGTGATAATGTGATAAATGGAAGGGTTATTGCTAAATGGGGATGACCCATAAATCTAATATCATGATCAATGGATGGACCTAGTTATTTATCTAGGATTTTTTATTTTTTAGTTTCCAATATGGTATTGAGGATCCCATGAAGACCATCTAGATTTTGTTAGATACATTGTCAAAACATAGAAAGATCTTGTACTTTCTCTTGATCTATTTTTTCATGTTCATCATTTTAATTAGATTCATCATTTTCATGATCAAAATCAATTTGTACAGTAATGTCTTTAGTATTTTACTCAGTTTCCTTATTGGCATCTTCATTACTTGATAAACAATATTCTTAATCTATAATACTAATATATGATAAAAATATAAATTACAACTATTGATTGATATTGCAATAAATTAAAAATAAGATTACTTATTTGGTTCATTGTGCATATGAAGATCTGGGATGTAACATGTTGAAAGTGGACTAGATTAGGATTCTAGAATAGTCATTAGATTTTGGATTTTTTCACTTTATGGCCTCATACACATACGTCAGATCTAGATGGTTGCATCAATGTATGTGTTTAAGTTAGATGTAAGGATCCAATACAGAATAGTGACTAGATCTGGATGTGACCATTTAAAGCCTTCTAGGTTTTTTCACCTTTCTTTTGGTGTGTACATATTGTATGCATAGGTTGTCTCTCTTTGTCAAATGATCAAACCATAGCTTATTCACCCTTGGAGTGGATGTGGAAGAAATGGGTTATGTGCACATGGAGTCAAACTACCTAAGGAACCCTCTATTAATTGGAACTACTTGCATATGCAATACTCTGAAGAGGGCCTTGGACTTATGTAAATATCCTTTACATGTTGGATTATGTGTGTATGAAGATGCAATGTGTGATAAGCAAGTACATAGAGTGACCTAGCTTATGGCTTGGAAAATATGGCTCATGAGATGCCCCTTCAGTAATTCATACCTATAGGGATACAATTACTATGCCTAATATGGAAATATGGATGAATAAGACATATTTTATAACTTGAATGCTTGATTGAGTGCTTTTGGTAAGTTGCCTTGTGAGTTACTAGGTGAGGAATTAATGAGAATTGATCTTGTATATATACCAATCCCTTTTGCAAGTATCTCACACAAAATATCTTAGGTCAACCTTTAGGTTATATTGAATAAGGAGTGAAGACAAAGTAGATATGAAGATCTCCTCAAAAGTTTCACTACTATAGTATGCAAAAAATCATAACAAATCCCTCAAGTGAGAGTTCCCAATAAAATGATACATGAAGTAGTCAACAACTAAAATGTGAAAAGTGGGTGTGATAAAGCACACACACATGAAGGTAGACAAAGCTAGAAATCCCCCCATGTCACTTTTTAAATCAATACAAGTAAAAAAAACACATGAAAAATCCACCCAAAAGTTTTATAATGCATTAAAGATTGATTTCATATTAAAATGAGGTCACACCTATAATTAGTGCTAATCAATATAATTTACAGTTTACAAAGAAAACCATTTTGCTAAAAAACTATAATCTAATTCAATAATAGAATATTTATATGTTAATCTATGAAGAGTATATAAAAATACTTTAAAAAATAATATAAAAAATTGAGCTACCATTCAAAAGTTATATTCTCCATCAGGTCCAACATATATGAGATAGCTAGTAAAACTAGAAATAAACTAAAAATTATGGGAAAAGAGTAATCAAAATTTAAAAATGATCATACCATTATGGAAAATAAGTCACCTCTCCAATATTTACAGATAAAAAATTATGAGACTCTAGAGTTAAACACTCAAAAAACAAGGCTCAATGGTGAGGTCTAGCCCCTTTGTGCTATATCCACCAAGCAGGCCATCATGTAGCAAATTGAAAAATAAAAATAAGATGTGTTATGTAATATAAGAGGTTAGGATTGACACCATGAACTGCATGATCAACAAAAACCTTACCAAAATAACCTAAGCCACTATACCAAGCACTAAGCTTTTAAATTTAATTGAATAAATTAATATTTTTTATATATCTACATGGATTTGAATATCTTTATGGGTGGAAATCTCAGTGACATAATTATCCACATGTAGCTAAGGTGGAATATTTGGGTGGAGCTCAGCTGCAACAATGCAAGGGGTGTATCCCCTACCAAATGAAATCCTCAAAGTTGTCTTTGACCTTCAAATAGTCACCAAAAATGCCTCAGTGCTCCATTTGTTTTACAAACTATGCAATTCCAAAAATATCTCAAAGAGATGAATTTGATGGTATGAAATTTGATCCATATTTAAAAAAAAGAGTGAACATCCACTATATTCTCTAATGTTCCATGCTTGTCCTGCAAATCTAAACTTTTGAAAATTTCTAAAAAAACATCAGAAGCTCCAAAAAAAAATTATTTTTAAAAAGATTGCATTTTTTTAAGTATGATTTAGGAAAACTATTGGATTAGACCTAAATTTTCTATACCTATAAAATGACCCTCTAGCACAAACAAAAAAAACCCATTAGGTAATTTTGAAAACCCACAATGTGGATTAGCTAAAAACCTATTTATACACTTTGGAATTAGTATTAAAAAAATGGGATTGATGAAGACACACAAATACATAACTCAAAATGCCTCCAAATAAAATTTGAGATCCAATAAAAACACTCAAAAACTAAAAAAGATAAAAATATATTTAAAAAAACTCTTCTCATTTAGATCTCTAACCAATTATGCAAATACATATGAATAAAAAATTGAAACTAAGACAATCAAGAGATGGTGATTGCTTATTTTGATCTAATAGCATATAGGAATTGAGTATTTCTAAGGAAATATCTATAATCAACATCCATCCACACAGTAATACTTAGACCATAGAAAGAGATTCACCAACAACATTCACAATATTACACTAACATAATATAATACAATGTACATGTGTGATGAAAGGGCATCAAGAAAGTTAGTGTGTTCAATAATTAATTTTGATCATTGTCAATTTATTTTGGTGTTAGAGTTCTGATAGGGACCAAATGAGGGTGATAGAATTCCTTTGGTGTCTTTTTGTTGGGTGTTCTTTGGCTTGGGTGAGTTTCTTGCCAAAAATCATTTTGAAAATTTGAATTATGTCCTTCGATTGGAAGCTATTTGGTGATGTATTTTTGAATTCCAATGTTTTTAATTCTTTATTTGGGTTCTAGGAGGTCCTAGTTAGGTATGTGTGGGTACTATCAATGTACAATTCAATTTACTTCAAAAATCAAGAAAGATTGTAATTGCCCCTTCGTTTGTGGAGGTGGCCAAGAGGAAGGTAGTTAATAGTTATGTGTGTAAAAGGTAATATATATGTTCATGAGTAATTGTGTATGGGGAGAGAGTAGTAGTAGGAGGTGAGGATATAAGTTAAATTAGGTAACAAAATAATGAAGCAATAAGAGAAGTTACAATCCTGTTCACAAAGGAAAAGAACGGAAATGGACTATGTGATGTAAATATATCTCTTTGAAAGCAATAAATATAAATTATTTTGTGTGATAAATTCCTTATTATTCATATGTAATGTGTTCCTTGTATTATTAATAGTGGTTTAATAAAATCTTAATTTTGTTACAAAGGTAACATGCTATAATGCTACAAGTCTGCATGGAAAATGGAGTAGTTATAGTCAAGAATGTGAAGTTTTATCAAATATGGAACTTTTTGATTAGATAAAAAATATTAAGAGAGGTATTTTAAATTTTTATTAATCCATATTCAATTTTTTATATATCAAATGTTGCCCTGTATGCTAGTTCAGAACCTAAAGTCTATATACCTTGTATGGCTTGACAGAGTCAAGGTAAGAAAGGAGAAGTCTATAAGCTTTGAGGTTTAGTTACCAAGTCAAAACACTTTAAAGGAATTATGTTGTGTGGAGCATACTTATGGAATTTAAAACTAAGTCTTTAAAATGTTTAAATAATCAAATGAATCCTCTTTATATCCCTCAGCTTGTATACAGGGTTGGAACCCTAAAGGGAAGACATAGTGGTATATCCTTGTTTGTAGATGGTAAAAGATTTTTAAGTTACCAAAGAAGTTGTTAAATATTGTATATGAATGATTTAAGGAGTTATTAAGTAGTCTGATGGTGTATGGATTAAGGAAATAAAGTTTCAAGGACTGTGTAACTTTGTTGAAAACCCTGTAAAAAACTTGAAATCTTTTAAAATGCATGATCAAAGGAGTTTAGTGATTGGTGTAGATGATTTGATTATTTGGGAAGTTTTATAGAGGTATAAAATACCTTATTTAGGTCTTATAAATGTTTTATAACAATAAATACTCCTTTAAGAGAAATCTGAAGCCTCTTGGATCACTCAGGACTATTATGGTCCTCTAACTAGGGTTTGAGAATGTAGATTGAAACTATGAGAGATTCCATCAGTAAAATTCAACAATTTTTATTTTTTATTTTTTTATCGATGTATCCAAAAAAATTTCATAGGTTTCACACTTGTATAGAGTGTCTGAGTATGGTGTATAAGGATTGAGATCAAAACAGGGGGTAACTAGGCCTAATGAAGGGCTAATTGAAATATGAAAGAGATAGAAAGTGGTGAAAGCAAGTGAATTAGGATATTAAATTTTGAGTGGAGACATAAAGGGATAGAGGGTACCTATAAAGTTTATCAAAATTTCAAAACAAAGTACTTGTCTGTACAAGTCAAAATTATCAAGAAAAAGGCTATTAAGAGAGAAGAGTGGTTGAGGGTTTGAGAAGTATAGAGGGAAGTTATGTTTAAAAGAGGGTTTTAAGTGAGTTTATATAATTTTTTTAAACCTAAAAGAGACTATCCAAGATCAATATTGTCTACATGAAACCTAGTTCAAGAAACTCATAGACTAGTGATAAACTAGTGTGTGTGAGGTGAATGAAAAGGAGTGATAAGGAAATATAATGGGAAGAATGAATGGGTGTGATATGTATCAAGAGTATAAGATAGATATAAATAACTCCAAGTAGTATTGTGAATGGATCATATAAGATAATGATGTCAAAGCCAATTAGGAGTTGATAAACAAGATATATTGAGTAGTTTAGTTACAAGAGTTGATGTTTACATGTATAAATGTGGGGTTCAAGCAGAGAATGAATAGGTCTATGCATAATTTGGTATAAAAGTATAAAATTTAATGGGATAAGGATAAAATAAAGTCATCAAGCAAAATGGTACATGTTTGTTTTGTCTTTCATTTTGAGTTTTGATTTGTTCATGAGATAGTGTTGAGGTATGAGTGTAAGGTTAGAGAATGGTATCCAACCCTAAAGCCAGTTAGGATTGATATTAAGAGAGAGATATTGGAAATATCAAGAGTGAGCTCAATAAGATCATAAATAGAGAGAAATGGGTCCTATTCAAAGGACAAGAGAGAGTGGTAGACCCAAGTGAGGTCATATAGAGAGCTAGACCCATGTGAGAGGTCACGAGTGGCAAGTTAGTGAGGCATGTCAAAAGAATAGGTCCAAGTGAGACTAAGAGATTTAAAAAAGGATAAGATGAAGATAGAGAGAGAAAATAAAAAATAGGGCATGAGTGAGATTAGGTACCATAAATAGAAGAAGGTGTAAGAAGACATCAAGAGAAGAGGTATGGAGAAAAAGATACAAGAAGTAAGGCAATATTAAGATGAGTTATTGATCGTAATGGAGCACATGAGAGGAAGTGAGAACCCATACTATGGATGGATCGTGATAAAGAAGACACTCAAGTGACCAATATGGATATAGATGAATAGGATAAATATGAAAGCTTAAAGAGAGTAGAAAAAGTTACTTTACAAATAATTTAAGAGAGATGAAAAGACTGTGGATGAGCAACATAGTGTGTAAAAGTGAGTAGCATAGTGATGAATATGAGTAATACCTTGACATGGATGATTAAGTTTGAGTGAGAAAAAGGAAGATAGTTTCAACCAGATAGGTGATTAGAAGGACAAAGAAGAAGCATATCAGTTTGAAGACCTCATTGAAGGCTCAAACAATGAAGTGTAATTGATTGTCCAAGGTAATAAATTTGAATACACATTTATTTATGATAGTCAAGAATAATTAGAGAGAGATAGTAGCCTTAGAAAGATCCTTTCATGGTGAAAATGTGGATAATGAGGAGAAGGTTCAAGTTGTAGTAGTTAAGGTCCACATGAAGGAGGACAAAGGACATGAAGAGAAAACATTATTGGTAGCAGTACAACAGATTGAAGAAGGTTGGCAAGAAATTTCCATTGTTGTTATTGCAAGCATGAATATCTTATCAGAGGAATATGAAAGTGTAGTTGTATCAGTAGTGTTTTGTGGTATACACAACCCATATGATAAAGATAAAGGCCAAAGAATGAATGGACATTAGATGTTAGTTGTTATAATCAAGTAATGGTAGAAGATGAACATGATAGTCTATGATAGAGGTAAGCATGAGCACATACATGAGGATAAGTTGAAGTATGGAGGAGAAAAAATAAAGGAAGATATAAGAGACATGAATTGGAAAATAAGGAAGAAGAGTACAGGAGTCCATTAGAGCTCAAATTCATTCTTGCCTGGGAGTATGATGCAAGGGCATCAAGCATGTCAGTGTGTTCAAGTATGTATTTTGATTATTATGGTTTAATTTGGTTTTATAGGTCTTATAGGGACTCAATGAGGGTGATATAAGTCCTTAGGTGTCCTTATGTTGGGTGTTATTTGGCTTAGGAAAGTTTCTTGCCAAAACATCATTTTGAAAATTTGAATTATGTCCTTAGCTTGGAAGGTATTTGGTGATGTAGTTTTGAAGTCCAATGTTTGCAATTGGTTCTTGGGGTTATAGGAGGTCCTAGTTATGTATGTGTGGGTAATATCAACATACAATTCAATGTAATTCAAAAATCAAGAAAGATTGTAAATGCCTCTTCAATTGTGGAGGTGGCCAAGAGGAAAGTAGTTAGTAGTTATGTGTGTAAAAGGAAATATACATGTTCATGAGTCATTGTGTACAATGGGAGAGTAGTATTAGGAGGTTAGGATGAAATTTGAAGTAGGTAACCAAAGAATGAAGCAAAAGGAGAAGTTATAGTCCTATTCAGGAAGGACAAGAATGGAAATGGATAATGTGATGCAAATATATCTCATTGAAAGCAATAAAGATCAAGTAGTTTGTGTGATAAATTAATTATTATTCATGTGTAACATGTTACTTATATGATTCATAGTGGTTAACACAATCTAAGTTTGTTGCAGAGGTAACTTGCTACAATGTTATAGGTCTGTGTGGAAAATGGAGTAGTTATAGTCAAGACTGTGAAGTTTTGTTAAATATGGAACTTTTTGATTAGAGACAACAAGGTAAGAGAGGTATTTTGAATTTTTATTAATTAATATTCAAGTTTTGTTATATCAAATATTTCCTTGTATGCTAGTTGAGAACTTGTAGTTTGTATAGCTTGTATGGCTTGACACAATCAAGGTAAGAAAGGAGAAAGCTATAAGATTTGAGGTTTAGTTACCAAGTCAAAAGTCCTTAAAGGCATTATGTTGTGTTGAAAAAAACTTAGGAAGGTAAAAATAAGTCTTGAAAATGTTTAAATAATCAAATGAATCCTCTTTATAGCCCTTGACCTATATGTAGGGTTGGAACCCTAAAGGGAAGACATAATGGGATATCCTTGTTTGTAAATGGTCAAAGATTTTGAAATTGCAAGGAAGTTATTAGAGATTATATATGAAATATTGAAGGAAGTATTAAGTGGTTTGGAATTGTATGGATAAAGGAAACAGAGTTGTAAGGACTATGTAACCCTGTTGAAAACCATGTCAAAAACTAGAACTCTATCAAAATGCATGATCATAGGAGTTTAGTGATTGATGTAGATGATTTTCTGATTGGGGAAGTTGTATAGAGGTAAAATAGACCTTATTTATGTCTTATAAAGGTTTTATAACAAGAAAGACTCCTTTAAGACAAATTTGAAGCCTCTCGAATCACTCATGATTGTTACAATCCTCTAACTAGTGTTTGAGAATGTAAATTGAAACTATGATATATTACACCAATAAAATTCAAAAAAAAAATTATTATTTTTTATTAGTGTATCCTAATATATTTCATAGGTTTCACACTTGTATGGAGTGTCTGAGTATGATACATGAGGATTGAGATCAAAACAGGGGGTAACTAGGCCTAATGAAGGGCTAATTAAAAGATGAAGTAGATATAAAGTGGTGAGGGTAAGTAAATTAGGAAATGAAATTTGGATTGAAGATATAAGGGGATAGAGGGTATCCAAAAAATTTATCAAATTTTCAAAACAAGGAATTACTTGTTCATACAATTCAAAATTGTCAAAAAAAAGGCTATTAAGAGAGAAGAGTGGTTAAGGGTTTGAGAAGTCTAAAGGGAAGTTATGTTTGAAATATGGGTTGAAGTGAGTTGAAATAAGTTTTTTAAAGCTAATAAAGACTATCCAACATTAATATTGTCAGCAAGAAACCTAGTTCAAGGATTGAAGTGATTTGGTCAAGAAACTCATAGACTAGTGATGACTAGTGTATGTGAGGTGAATGAAAGGGAGTGAGAAGGTGAATAGAATGCGAAGAATGATTAGATGTGAGATGTATGGAGAGTATAAAATATATATAAATAACTCAAATTATCCTTGTGAATGGATCATACAAGAAAATGATGTCAAATCTAGTGAGGGGTTGATAAATAAGAGAGATTGAGTAGTTTGGTTGCAAGATTTGATGTTTACAGGTATCAAAGTGAGGTTAGAGTAGAGAATGAAATATGTCTCTACATAAATATGTGCAATAAAAAATGGTTTCACTATAACATGACTCTCTAAGAGACTACATCTCCACAATCTCTAGATATGACCCTATGCTCCAATCTAACTTTCCACAAGGAGCAAAGGCCCTTGTATAAAAAAATCAAGAGGTGAGCAAGAGATTTTTATTGGTTGAGTGAAAGGTGGGATATGATTATTTATCAATTTAAAACTCACCCTTATCACACATATGAGGATAAATACCACTTAAATAATGTTGTGCACATAAATAATGCACATAATAAGTCATACCTTGGTAACACATCACATAAGTGGAATTCACATCGAGTGTGAACATAACACACACCAACATTCTTCACTGAATCAAATATCCTCTTAGATTATTTAATAGTATGTATGACTCTTCAAATTTATGAGCATATTTTAAATGCTCAAAATTGTATAAAATTAAGTTCTAGGTAGTTACTCTGCATGTAAAAATACCATAGGAAAATTTTTCGCTTCTTGTTGTTTAACAGTTTAACCATTTGAGTGAGTATAAAACCATCAATTAATGCAAATTTAAGGTTTTATAATTAAAAAACTTTAAAATGATGGTTTATTTGTCTCATAAAGGATCAATATAACCCTAATAAATGACTGAAACCTCTTTTGCTAACCATTTTTGAAGTGTTAAACCAATGAGAATGATTTCTAACCTGCTTGTTTATATTTGACATACACAAATCTATCATAGAAAATAACTTTCATGAACACATATGCACACAAACCACACCATGTTTTTAGTTTACATAAGATTTATTATGTACTAGGATCTCCTACATCATTCAATCTACCAAATAATAAAACAAACTAATGGATATCCTCTATTTATAAGAAAACATGGAAGAGTGCCCTGAATTTGGATTACAACAACACTATTACTATTATTAGGCTCTTAATCATTTAATTGTTCTTGTTATGACATTTTACATAGTTATTCAAGTTTCAAGGATCGTTGTGAAAGTTTTAGTATTGTTTTATTTAAATACATTGTGAAGTTATAATTTAAAAATGTGAGAGGTTTTACATCTAAGTGGTGCAAATCAATAAGAAATAATGCCAAAAACTTGATCATTATGTCGTAAGCAAAAATATAACTGAATAGGTGGAGAAAGGATCTATAAAATTTAATTTTGGTGAGATCTCTAGTAGCTAATGTGTTGGATATCATGTTGTAATTTTAAATACAGAGTAATCAATATAGAAATTTTAATTAGTGTCATAATTCACAGTGCTTAGTAAATTGATTAGGAATTTAATAAACAAGTTGATCAATTTATTTTCAACTTAAATATATGTATGTTAATTTTAAAATATGCAAATTTATAGTTAGTTACAATTTTGATTAAAAAATAATCATAGGCCATAACATTTAATTTCATATAATACCACTTGAATATAATGAAATCATGTGCTTTCCTAAGGAAACTTCTAACACAATATACTAGATGCATTAAAAACTTGATGTAATAATGATCCATTAAAATAATTGATGTATTATTTTAAGTTTCTATGCATTCAATTGAATGCATTTGTAAGTTGATAATTTTTTTTTAAGAATAAATTATTATTTCTACCATATAGAAATCAAGTGTTTTTATTATTGAATTATTGATGCATGAGAATTAAAATTTTCAATTCTTATTAAGGTGCAGGGTTTACAGATTAGGGTTTAGGGTACAATGTTTAAACCTTTAGATTGATAATCACTAATTTTGATTCATGGTTTATATATTTTTAGTTTAAGATTGAAGGTTCACAATTTAGAGTGTAGGCTTAACATAAGGTTAATGATTGAAAATCCAAGGTTTAGAAGTTAGGGTCTTTATTAGTTAGTTTGTTATAAGTAACATTTACTATTTTTAAAAATAAAAATGAGATAAATTTCACTTTTTTTAGATCATGTACGCGCGCGCGCACACACACACACACAATTAAAATATTAGTATATAGAATATTCATAACATTGTTTGCATTAGGAAACACTGAAGAATAAGGTCATTTAAAAAAAAATGTTTTCGAGTCATGATGTAAATTTTGGTGAAACATGCACCACATGATCTTTTAAAACATGTCTAATATAATTTTTTTTAGACAACCCTTTTGATGCAATCCTTACATAAAATATGTTGGAAATTTTTGTTACATTATTTGTGATCATTGGGTTAGCACAAAAATATCTAATTGGAATGGCCAAAATATACCAGTGAACTTGTTTTCCCATGGGGCATGGCATTGAGATTCAAATACATAAAATAAGCATGTGGTTATGGCCTTGTTGAAATAAGTAAGTATAAATTAAAAAAAATCTATTTTGTGTTGCTTTAAATTCCACTCCACATGAAATTTGACATGAACATGATTGGAAGGGGTAATATTCAGCAAGGCTTCCACCACAACAAGAAATAATTTTCCATTGAAACATATGGTTGAGTGGATATCATGGTCCTACCTAACTATTTGAGCACCATTTCATATCATGGTACTACTTAAGATAAATAGAAGAGTCATAATGATCCTACTTAGCATAAAGATCATGGTCCTACCTAGCATAATAAATTTAGAGTTTATGACCTGAATTATGTCTTTGTCACTATCTAAAGAGAAATATGTGAATCTAAAATAGTTTAATGAGAAGAAAAGATGACATTGGATGTTAATTGGATGATAGAAAAACATTGCATGACCACCTGCTTAAAAGATTTGGCTTAGTTATGAGGGGGCTCCTGAGATGGTTTATTTGTTTTCATGACACTATTCAAATTATTTACAACACCAACCCCTGCTAAAAGCACTCACGTTAGCATTAAAAATTTGGGCTTTTGGTGACTATATTTTTCCTATTCATTTTTAACTATTGATAATGGTCTATCCATCCTCACCACTCAATTGGAAGTAGGAACACTTGATTAACATGAGGAATATCCCTTATCTAGATGTCAATGGTTAACTTAGGTATTACAAAAGCTCAACCTTAATATGAACCTATTTTAAAGGATGAGTAGAATATAATTTATTTTTCTCAAGACAACAACGTGGCATATAAAATATTCTAAGTAGTCAAGAAAATGCCAAAAAGGTAGAAGAAGACCGGGGTTCTCAACCCAAACATGCACCTTAAGGGAAGATCCTTCCACAATAATAAAATAATGAGTCCAAGGGGAAAAGAAAAGTAGAGTTATTAACGTGTACCAAAGACCATGTTTAAAAATAATAATAGTGTGTGGAGATTCAACAACATGAAATAAAAGAATCTTTCGTCATATTGTTTTCAACTTCTAATTTTATCCCTTGCAAAAACCATACAAAATTCACCCAATCATTAAGCATACATTTTAAAGGGAATTATCAATACAAAGTAAGATACAAAAATAAAAATTTCCAACCATTTACAATATTAACAAACCCAAAAATTAATAAAATAATTATTTTTCATTTTTAAAGTTTAAAAAAAAATTCCCCTTCACATATGAACATTGTTAACTTCGTCAACTCATAATCAATGTAAGAATTATTCCCTTAACATTTTTTTTTTATCATTAATAATTATTATGCAATAATTTCTATCAAATTAATTAACTAATTTCATTATCCAACCTTTCATTTTCTAATGACTTAAATGATCTACATGAAATAAGGGTTGAAACCAAGGGAAGGTCTATGATGTTGTGAATTTTGTTAAGGAGAAAAAATTTGGTCCTTTGCAGGATAAAGTGGACCTGTACTATCCACCAAAAAGTGTGTTGGATGAGGTTTATCATAAAGTATCTAAAGTTACTAGTTATTTGGGTCTTGATTTTGAGTCTGAGTTTGGAGATGCTGCTAATAGGGTGGCATTGGATGCATGACTTTCCTAGGTGATGATGTCAAATCTTATCATTACATAAAAACTCAATATAACACAAAATTGAGATAAAATCCTCTTATCCTTCACTTACTCACATGTTTATCTATATCCAATCTAAATGGTATAATTACTTAGACATTATAGTTTACAATATTTATATATATTTATGGATGATTAATTATTGGTAGATTTATTTATATATCTACACAAGTGAAAATATTTTTTATTCTTTAAGATTATACACATGTCGATAACCTTCTTATGTTTTATTTTCAAACCTAAAGTACCAAGTCATTACAGATCATGTGTCAATTAAAAAATATGAAACCCATTGAGAAAACAATGTATATTGAGGCTAAGTCCTGAATCATATATCTAATTGATAATGTCTTTAAAAATTCTAGGGTGCAAGTGCTACTAGGTAATAAGGTTAAGTTATAAAATGTATCTTAATATACATTTGATAGTTTGACTGATAGATTTAAGTGATATGTGAATGCAGATCTTACTCTGTAAAGAAAGAGCCTTGGTGAAATAGTCTAGACACAATTGAAACCATAGACTCTATCAGATTGCCATCTAAATTTATAGGGGATAGGTTTGATTGGGATGGGTTTGAGTGGGAGCTTTTTAAATTTAAATTTTTTTCAACAGTCAATGATGCACTCCAAACCACCACCATAACTGCATTGGGCACAATCATAAGGGTGACTAATGGTAAGTGTAAGCAGCTGAATTTTTCAACTCTATTGAAGATATGGTGGGCCTTAGAGCCATGCTAACATGCACCTAAGTTTATCATATTTGTAACAACAATGACACCACTAAAAAACATTTACAAAATGGGATTCTCTCACAACACTACACTTATTGAAAATAAAGTTGTAACCACAAAACAAAAAACAAAAAATGGAAAAGGAAACAAAATTTTATATGTAGGTGAACATGGTCATAGTGAACACTACACAAACCTATTGATGATTCAAAAAATAAGATAACACTATATAATAGTGATGGCTTGGTTTGAATGACATAGTTTTTGACAAAGCTCAAGAATAATAATACTGATCACTTTCGATGATGATTGTGTGATGGATTCATTCCAGAAGAAAAATACTAAAAGTAAGACTCTTGTGACATAAAAGTATATAGAAAAAATATCAGTAGTTTGTATCCTATGTAGTATTGGAAGCATGATCAAGATGGAATGATGTGATGGAAATGTAGGATTTCATAAGAAAATTTTCCCAATGTTAAATACTTCAAATACAGGGTCTTCATCATCATTTTTAGTTGATTACAGGTATGTGCATGGAGTTAAGGATAATTTTGTGGACATTTCCCATAACATGATCACATTATTAAATAACACAATCACATTATAGACATAATGTGATCACATTATTAAATAATGCAATCATACTATTGACATAATGTGATTGTGATATTTAAATTATGGCTTATAAATTATCGAGCCATAATTCTATTATGTTAATACATATCATAATCATGTTATTTAAAAGCAATAATGTGATCGTGTTCCTATTATTTTACACATTAAAACATGTGAACATGTATAAAGAGTGAATCTTGGTTAATAGATAATGTGATCACATTATTGTAAAAATAATAATGTGATCATATTCTTGTTATTTTGGACATAAAAGCATGTGGACATGCACATGAAGCCAATCTTGGCCTAAAGCTTATATTTACTACTCTAAATTTTTATATTTATTTTTTTATACTTAAATTTAATTTAGTAAATATAAGAAATTAGGCTCACTCTACATCTTATAGAGTTAGTCTCATAGATGCATGCCTTACGATGTGGAAAATAGTTTTTCAAAAATTTAATCTGGTTAGTACTTAGGCATTTTCAAGGTCTAAGTATTGAACCTATAGATTTTAGGGCATAAATTTTGCAATTTATTTCCACTTTGGCAAACATATAGTTATTTTTAAAGTTTTTGTGGCTTCTAGATTGATTCCTAGCATTTCTAGGATTCCTAGATTTATCAAAATTGAAGTTTGCAAACCACTCATTTTAAACTTGATGAAAAGTGGTGTGATTGGGGTAGCATAGGTCACATTGATGACCTATACACATCGAACTACCACTTTATGTTAATTTCACTTATTCATCATCCCTCTCTCATCCTTGATCACTTCCTACTCATCCTTCAACACCCCTAATCAGTCTCTCATCTTTCCTCATTTTACCTGATCACTCCCTCATTGACCCTCACTATCCTTAGTCATCTCTAATTACTCCCTCATCATCCCTGATTACTCCCTCATTGACCCTCATTATCCCTCATCATCCCTAATCACTCCCTCATTGACACTCACCATCCCTCATTCTCTTTAATCACTCCCCCATCATCCCTAATCACTCATTCATTAGATCTCACCATCTCTCATCATCCCTAGTCACTCCCTCATCATATCTAATCACTATGTCATCATCCCTAATCACTCCCTTCTCATACCTGATCATCCCTAATCACTCCCTTATTGACCCTCATCATTTTTCATAATTTATAATCACTCCCTCATCATCCCTAATCACTCCCTCATTGACCCTTACCATCCCTCATCATCCTTAATCACTACTTTATCATCCCTCATCATCTCTAATCACTCATTCTTGATCCCTCATCACCCTTAATCACTCTCATTAACCCTAACCATCCCTCACCATCCTTAATCACTCCCTAATCCTTGCTAATCACTCCCTTATTGACCCTCACCATGCCTCATCATCCCTATTAACTCCCTCATCATCTGTACTCAATTCCATCTCATACTTCCTCATCCTTAATCACTCCATCCAATACCTTGATGGTGGTATTTTGTTGGAGTTTAACAATGTTAGGAGCTACAAGTGGAGGGTTGAGTGATAGCATAAAATATAATACATAGTGATCAAAATGATGTGGAGGCAAATTTGAAACATAAATATTTAGCACCTATGAGCAAATATGGACCTATTATAAATGATGTAATTCAAAATTGAAGATATACCAGAAAAGAGAAGTAATTAAAACCACCATAGCACCAAAAATGGGTAGTAAATATGAGGATCACCAAGCTATGTGATTTCCTAAAACCAATTAATTGTTTTCCATATGAGTATATTTTATGATCCAAATAATTAAATTTAAGGCCTTCTATTCATATGTCTATTGATTGATTCATCATACCATAGAGTGGAAAATAATTTTCAAATGATTAGAACAAGTAATCCAAGATTAGAAAGTGGTGCTTAATTCATAACTTCAATATTCAATCCAATGAAGAGTGTCACACTATGACATGTCTACTTTCACATTTTGAGAAGTGGGTATAAGTTATCTATCACTATAAAAAGGTAATTAGATAATATATTATGAACCCAATGATATGGTTGGTACTAACAATATCTCTACTTCCCCCATCAAGAAATTATATGAATTAAAAATATTGTTTCATTGATAAATGTAGATCAATGGTGAGTCAATACACTTCATCATTTCCAATGGAATTCAAAAGAGTTTAATTTATCATAAAACATATTTTTGAGAATTGAAATTGAAATTAATAAATCATCCATAACCATATGCAGTGTATGGTCAAGTGTAGGCCTTGAGAAATGGATCACCTAGTAGTTTCACTTGGTGTATAAAATTAAACTTTTTAAAGATGCAATCCTTTGTGACATCTCACCATTAGAGGTGTGTGATGTTTTACATGTGGTCAACCGTTTATTTACCATTGACATGTAGTCTATGAAGTAAATCCTTGAAATGTTGTCATAGATTTTCATGAACTGAAATACCATATATCATAGTTAGTTCATAAGCTTTTAGTCATTAGTGCTAGGAAGTCCAATAATCTTGTTAGTTATTTTAAGAAGTATACTCTTGAATGGTAAGAAGTAAATGTAATAACATAATTATGGCATCGTATCACAGTGTATTTTATCCAACAATAACAAATAAAAAATATTTGAACCATAAACTAGATGAATACAAGGATATCTTTTAGTCACCTAAATAAGTTTATACATATTGTAAAATAAATAATAATATTGATTTGATCCCTTAACTACCTCTACCTCAAACCTCTTTATAAAATATATAATTTATATATAATGAATATATCAAGTGGTAGATCCATGAAACCATGGATAATGGACACATCATGTCTGAATCATTGCCATGCAGAAGCCCAATTGTGCTTGTGCAAAGAAAGATGGGACATGAGGTTGTATATCAATTAAAAAATCTTAAAAATATTAGAGTGAAGAAATATTATCCTCATCTAAATATTAACCATTTTTTATACCATATCCATGGCATAGAAGTCTTTTCCAAAATTGATCTTAAGTTTGGGTATCATCATATTCATGTTGAACCTACAGACATTTGGAATATAGTCTTAAAAACAAAGTAAGGATTGATTGACTAGTTTTTTATGCCTTTTAGGTTAACTAATGTAGCAAATTACTTAATTGAGATGTTGAATGACATCTTGAGGCCCTTTACCTATGTCATTTTTTAATCTACCTTGATGACATCCTGATCTTTAAAAAACATGGGATGAACATCTATACTATGTTGAACTAGTGTTTCACATTTTATAGAAACAATTTTTTATGATAATATGAATAAATGTTTATTTTTCATGCAAGAGATAAAATATTTGGGATACATTATACACACAAGGAGTGCATGTGTGAACATGACCAAGATTCAAGTCATACAAGAATGGGAAACACCGAATAACATTGAATTTGATTTAAATCTTCTCATAATTATAAAATTATACAAGGTATTTGTGTTTAATTTTTATCCTTTGAATCAAACTACCAAAGGTGGAACTGAATAAAGTTTCATCTAGTCAAATTCACAATAAATATAATTTTACAAACTAAAATTTAGACTCTACTTTATGTTATTACTTATGTTTCTTGACTATAAATTTGTAAGATCATCTAATTCATTCACTAAGAAAATTGACTATCATAAATGGGTATTAACACCACAAGTCCTAGAAAAGAGTTAATTTATATTATAATGGATTAAAAAAAATATGATTGGATTCAATTATACCTTTAAATTATATACTTATGTTAGATGATGAGGGAAAAAGGGATGATGAGGGATGGTGAGGAATGAGGAAAGAGTGATTAGGGATTATGAGGGATGAGGAAGGAGTGATTAGGGATGATGAGGGATGGTGATAATTAGTGAAGGAGTGATTAGGGATGATAATCTTGAGTGATTAGAGATGATGAGGGTCAATTAAATTTAATGAGGGAGTGATTCGGTATGAGAAGGGAGTGAATACGATGATGACATATGATGAGGAATTGATTAGGGATGAGAAGGGAGTGAATAAGGTTGATGAAAAATGATGAGGAATTGATTAAGGATGAGAAGGGAGTGAATAAGGATGATGACAGATGATGAGGAATTTATTAGGGATGATGGTGAATGAGGAAATAGTGATTAGGGGTGGTGAGGGATAAACAGGGAGTGATCAGGGTTGATGATGGATAGTGAGAGTAAATGGAGGAGTGATTATGGATGATAAGGGACTGATTAGAGATGACTAGGGAAAATGAGGGCCAATGAGGGAGTGATTACAGACAATGACGAATGATGAGAGAGTGATTCAGGGTGATGAGAGATGAGTATAAAGTGATCAGGGATGAGGGAGGGATGACGAACAAGTGAAATTAACACAAAGTGGTCATTTGATATGTGTAGGTCATCAATATGAACTACACTACCTCAATCACACCACTTTGGATCAATTTAAAAGTGAGTAGTTTTCAAAATTCATTTTTGACAAACCTAAGACTATTAGAAATGCCAAGAATTAATCCAGAAAACACATAAATCTAAATATTAACTATATGTTTACAAAAAATGGATATCAATTGTAATATTTGTGTATTAAAATATCCAAATTTAATACTTAGACCATGAAAATGCCTAAGTAATAATCATATTAGATTTTTAAAAATTATTTTTAACATTGTAAGGAATGTAGCTGTGAGACCAACTCTATCAAATCTAGAGTGACCCTAATTTCTTATATTTAATAAAATAAATTTGAAGTATATGGAAGTTATAAATTTTAGAGTATTAAATATAATCTTTGAGTCAATATTAGATTCATATGCATGTTCACATGATTTTATGTGCAAAATAGTAGTAACACGATCATGTTATTGCTTTTATAATAACATGATCACATTATCTATTAACAAGATCATGTTAATAATGTTATCACATTATACATTAACATGATTGAATTATTAAAATGATTGTGCTATTTGAATTTGAATTCAAACACCGTACCTTTTGGCTCGAGATTGGCTTGGATTCCTGAGCAAAAGGCTTAGACCTATCAATCTAAAACCAAGTCCAAGAGTTATGATAAAGCACAAAAAAATTCAAATTTGATGGCCAAATACACTACAAATTTCAATGTTAAAATTCAAAAACTTAATACCATTGCAATGATCACGCTCTCCTCTTTCCAAAAATATGTTTTTTATAATTTTTGGCTATTTTAAGGTTTCAAACTATGTTGATTTCCAACTATACATTTTTTAGGCCACTACATGTACCAAATATACATGCCTATACATGTTCATATAATTTTTTTTTAAGTTGATCCAAGTGTAAAAAAATTTATATGGTCATAAACTAGGCCTAATTTTACACACATTAAAAAAAAATTGATTTTCATTTTTTTGAGGTAGTTAAGCGCGCCACAAAAATGACTATCCATGATTTTTTCATTTTTATTGATCTATTTACTTGAAAAATTCATAAAAAAAGTATTCATTGAAAAAATATAAAAAAATATAGGTCACAAACTAGAATATCTTATCTAAATGTTACCCAAAGGGTTTTAAAGAATATTAAACACTGCTCAAAAAATGGTGCTTCGCAAGGTCATCTATCTACTCTATTTTCATAAAAAAAATAGGATCTCCTCTTCAAATTTTATATGTTTTACCTAGTTATACTTAACCATTTTAATTTTTTTTAGTGTTTTGGAAACTATACTCAAAATTTTACATTTCATGTTCTTACACCAACTTCAAATTTGAAGTGTAGATATCTCAAATTATTTATATAAGTTTAGATTTATGAAATTTTAAGAAAATCATGTCTATGGGTAGGCCCCCCTTTGTCCCCCAACTTTGTGCACTTAGCCTTACTTTCATCTCATACTTCTTCAAACATGTTTAATCATTCATATTTTGTAATCATGCATTCCAATGAGAGAAATTCTTTTGGTTCCTCTCCATACACGTCAATTACTCTCGACTTCAAGCTAATTTTTCACCTTCCTTTATGTCATTTTTTGACTAAGGCATTTTCATGCACATAGTCATTACATTTGTTTATCATTGATTCATCCAATTTGTTGTATTTATCATTGAACTCCAAGGTAAAAGTTTTTGTTTTTGGGAGTGAACATGAATAATAAAGCTTGGGTTCTTGAAGGTCATCTTCAAAATCATCCATAAAGTGCTACATGTCTAGTGAAGAAATGATCAATAATAGATCAAAAATTTTACTTTTTTTTTTTTGAAATGTTTCTATATGGTTATTCAATCTTTGTGAGTGAATAATTGAAGTGCATCTTTGGGTCTTCAAATTTAGTACAACATAAAATATTATTTTCATAAGGAGCTAAAAAAGTATTATTTTCTTCTTCATAGAGAAATATTTCTAATTATGTAACACTGTACTCATAATGCAAGGGGTATACCTCAATAGCTTCTCCATTTCATAGTTCAAACAATGGTCCCTCAGAAAATTATTGCTTACTCAATCCAAAAAAAAAAAAAAAATTCATAGGGAGATGGAAAAGTATTATTTTCTTCTTCACAAAGAAATATTTCTAATTATGCATCATTGTCCTCATAATCTAAGGGATATGCCTCAATAGCTTCTCCATCTCACATCTCACAGTTCAAACAATGGTCCCTCAGAAAATTATTTCTTACTCAATCCTTTTAAAATGAAATAGTTAAGAGAAGTAGACAACATTTTTATTTCTCCTTTTTAAAAAATTGGTGTGCTAGACTAGGAATCTTTTTTTTAACTTTATTTAGTGGAAGACGAGGGTTATCTATAACTATTGTATTTTTTCATTATATGCCTATCATGTATTAACCATTTAAAGTTATTGTAAGATATATCACATCATATTTTTTTATTTTACTAAACAAGAGTAGGCCATCTTCAATTTTGATTGCTTGTTGTGCAGTCTCGACATTAGAAAATTTATCTTTCCTCAGGATGAAACAAACCTCTAAGTGTAAGGAAATAATAAAAAATCAAAGTTGATTGTTAGAGTTTAGTTTTTTATATGAGGAATTAATCTTGATATCTTATTGAATCATGCTATAAAATTTATCATCCCTTCATATTTTTTATTTTAAACTTGGAAAGAATTGAACATCAATGCATTCACATCTATATGGGATTATAATCTATTTAATAACTTGGATTTTCAAATAATCACAATCCATAATTCATCCATTCTTTAAATATTTAATCTAGTCAAGAGTAGGGCCATTGAGGGTTTCAATGAAAGGTATCAACATACATTTTCTTATATAACACCTAATATACTACAATCCATACTGAAAGCTCAGATATAATCATCAACATTTTGAGATTGATATTCAAAAAACTTCAAGAAGTTCTTTATTGATCTCAAAGTTAAAGAAATATATTATACCAAAGCCAAAGGCCCAAAGTAGTTTCCTCATGCAATGGTGGAATAATAGTGTTAGGTATAATTGATTCCATTAATTGAATCACAAAGATGAAGGTGCTATGTACCTCAATTTAGTAGATTCACCAACCTCCATTCCAAGGAAGGTTCTTTGAAATGTCTATAAATTGAATGCATAAAGCACTTAAATCTTGAACAAAGTTCCCAAAAATTGTTGGAAAGATTTTATGTAGTTTTTATTCCTTTGCTTTAGCCATTTTTGGCTCACCCAATAGGGATTGATATAAACTTAAAACAATAAATAAATCATAATGGGATAGGTAATTTTCCTTTGCATTTGAGATTGGAAACTCCTTTGTATGATATAAATATTTTAGGGGTTTTAAGTACCTTTGATTAGAAAGTACAAAAATCAAATGAAAATGGGAAATTGATAAATATTAAAGTGGAAGGAGATTGAAAAATATGGAGGTAATGTGAGAAACCCACCCAAAAAAAAAAAAAACCACTATATGGATAACTCATATTTGGAATAAAAGGGGTTGGAATATTTCCTCTATCATGAAAATGGAAATGTGAACAATTTATGTAATGAGAGTAAAAAGGTTTCCTATTAGCATAAAATCTTCTCAAAAATCATATTAGGTGTGATTGGTAAAAATCCCATCCACAAGGGTTTTAAAACAAAGTTTGTAAACATTTAGGGTTGAAAATAATCATGTAAAATGTAGGACTTCAATGTCTTAAGCTATAAATGAATAACAATGTAGATTTCATAAACAAATAGCTTTAAAAACCTAAAAAGAAAGAAATTTATCTCATGCATTTACTTGTATTTCATTAATTTTTAAAAAAATAATATAAAGTACACAAAGTTGTAGCAAGACCTAGCGCTAAGAAAAAATTAGAACCCTTGTATAATCCAAAGTAATGCCTTTTGTAGAAAGTTGTATTCTCCTCTCTTGAACAACCAACTTTTGACCTAATTCTACTAGACTTAACTTGAGTTTTCCCACATTTCACTCTTTAATATATACAACCACTTTCACATAATGTTGTGTAATTGTACCCGACTTTTGTACTTTGTAATGCTAATTAATTCTTAAAAGAACCATTTAACTTCAACCAATGACTCCACATATCTTTAGCTTCATTTTAATTTAAAATCAATTTGAATTTAACTACCTCTTATTTTCACATTCACAAGAACTTTTATAAGCATTACATCATAGCATTAATAAATATTCTTGTGACTTGCACATTTTAGTATTTAGTATTATTCATAAGTGAATTTATCTAACTTATTTAATGCTAAGTCACTCAAGTTTGACCTATATATTACTAACCTTTTTTCCATACTTAACTTACTACCTTTTTATGACTTTAAATAAAAATCAAATAATTATAAAAGAATTAATATATTTTACTGGCATGCATGTTAGATGTCACATCCTTGAAAGTGTCTCATCAGCCATTCAAAATGTAATCACCTTGGGATAAGATGATCATGTAGTAGCTACATGTGTGAAATACACTCTTAAAGCAAAGGCATTCAATTATAATGACCCACCATAATTTTAACATGATAAAAATTAATTACAAAAATTAGGAGGAAGTGTGTACTATAAGTCTTTTTTGAACTGTTAGCTCTAAGCTCTACCAAGACTTGACAAACTCCATCTTCAACTCTCTAGTTATTGTTGAAATGGGGGGAGATAGGGACCACCTTGAATTGACTTCTTTCTTAGAAGTCATAAGCATGAAAAAGGTGTGTAAGAAGCTTCTTAGAGGAGGGTTCATTGAGTTTATGCTGAGGGTGACTAAACATGACATGGGTTTGGCAATAAAATTCATTATAGTATAAAATAAGAGGGTCATGGAGTTAAGAGGGGTTAGAATATCGATAATAGAGGAGGTGATTGGATAAGTCACAGGCATGTCATACAAAGTAATAAAGACATATAAAGACTAATAAAAAAATAGGAGCTTCTACAAAGGTTTTTCTACACCAATAATTTTATTAAGACAGAAAAAGGGGTTTCCTCATTTAGACCTTCTGTGCCAATGGCTCGAAGTATGCCTACAAGTAATGAAGTATTTGACACTTGAAGGTAAGTAGACCCTAATATTTTCCCATCACTTTCTCTAACTAAATAATTTTTAGGGGTACAAAATCATCCTCCCCTATTATCTCCTCAAATCCCTAGAGATCACTGCTCTCGCATACCAAATAAATGAAATAAATCCCATTCTACATCAGGGCCTTATCATGTTATTGATAAATCATGGTGAGACCATTTGGGGTAGGGAGGTTCCAATAGAGGGGTCCTTTACTGAGGAAGACTTCATTGAGGAAGACCCTACCTCAGGGTCTTACTATTTGATAACCAATATCTCCCATGTTAGCCCTATTTCCACAACCTCAGCTGAAGACCCTCCCCTGAAACTCTCTATACTTAAACCTAAACCACTCTTGTTGAATGAAGGAAATTTAGGGAAATTAGTAGGGAAAGGAAAGACCCCCCTAATAGAGGAGATCAAATCTAACAAAAATCAATTGGAATTTTTTTATAATAAGCTTCATGAGGCCAAGATGTGTCTAATAGGCTTGATACAAGATTTGAACTCCATGAGTAAAAAGGTTTCTAAAATGATCCAATCCTTCACTCATTTTGTTAAGGTGGAAAGGACCCCCCCTAAATCAACACACAGTGGTAGTGGAGACCTCTTCCCCTAAGATCCCCTTTATAACCCTAATCAAGAAGACCCTAGTGAAGGAACAAGTGCAGAAGAGACCTAGAATGATCCTTCCTAGGGAGGATGCTAAAGGGCCCAAAAAAAGAACAAGGGCCATATTTACAAAGAGAAATCAAGGCACACAAGAGAAGGTGATTGAGGATGAAAATAAACCTACAAAGGGATCCACCCTCCTATAATAGTTTACTATTTAATCTCCTTTTGTTTTGCCTTCTACATGGATAGTTAGCTAGTAATGTTTTTGTCTTTTGTTTTTTAGCCCTTGGGACTTGCTAATTTATTTTACACTTTTAACTATGGTTCCTAGTCCTTGTAAAACTAGGTTATTTACCTTATCAAATAAAAAAATATTTTAATATTTTAAAGTCAGAAAATGTTCAATTGAAGTGACACATAGTGTATGTACAGGCTAAGATGAACACTATAACAATATTCTTTCTTTATCTATACTATGATACAAATAAGAGATAAATAATATAAAGTGAATGTATACTCTAACATTATAACAATGGTGCACATGGTGACCATCTATCTATTTGAGGGTAGTTTACACTCAATGTCAAAGGTATAGGGTTCTAAAGCATATATATAAGATATGGGGTATCACTATAACTATATCCAAAAAAAAATGATATACCAATGGTAAAAAATATGTATCAAGGACATACTAATGAAAATACATGTAAGGAATTAGCAAACAAGGGTAACCTAGATCTAAGATAGTTGGAAGCACTAAACTAAAAAAAAAGGTAAGTGGTGTAATGGTCAACCAAAGCGCGGTATATGAAACCTAAGGCGATGAATTGAAATCCTAAGATCTCTATATCTATGCCATCTTATTAGGTATAAGAAATACTTAAGTAAAGAAAAACAACATGTATCTACTATAACAATAAACAAAGTATGTATATATATATATATATATATATATATATATATATATATATATAAGTAAACAAAGAAAAGAGAATAGGGATAGAGATACTTACCTTTAGGGTGACACGTTGGCACATCAATATCTCCCTTGGATTTAGTGGCACTTTGCAAGAGATTTTTTAGGATGAAGACCTCTAATGACAAGATGAAGACCTAGGTATCCTTAGTTTGGGAATACAAAGGCCATGTGTACCTCCTCGATTTAACTTCTCATATTGAGCTTCAAATATCTTAAGCAAGACTTGACTTCTAAGAATAAAATTTTAACCTATAACTCCTCTTTTTACTAGTTAAGGGTACAAATGTGAGCATGACCAAAACAAATCAATGTTGTGTAAATGACAAATGTGACCCCTATATATATGGATCAAAATCTTTAAATAACCTTGAATTATAAGTCAAAAATATTAGTTAGATTAATACAGTACAAATGATAAGGACAAAACTCAAAAATGTACTGGCTAGGCTAATACAATACATGGAAAGATAGGCATAAAATATATTGCATTTCCCAAGCTGATACAATAAGACTATAGGATGGCTAGCATATTTGGATAGAAAGTAAATAAATATTTAAGATGGAGAGTGATTCATAGAAGGTCAGACTTGTAGTAATGAAGGTATGAAAAAATATCTTACAAAGCACCATAACCTAACCCCACCCCTTTCCTAATGCATTCCTTAGGACATGTACCAAGGAAGGTTGATGTGCAAATGAGTCCTTTAAGAGAAATCATTAGTAAAGTGATAAAGATGAAAAATATCAGGTGTACACATATGCCCCATCTAAATATAATCATGTGTCATAATAATGTAACATAATGTGGTGCTTTGGGAAAGATAAATAGAAACATAACAGCATAAATGAAAATAAATTATGAAAGAACTATTGATAAAAGAAATAAATAAAAGTAACAAATACATACCTTGAATTAATTTTTGACATAAATTATGCATACAAATATCATAACTTCAATTATGGTAGGCATACTAACTATGTTTTGAAACCCTAAAGATATATGGCTAAAAATGGAATACAATAAATGCTAGTGTATGCAAGATAGTCAATAAATGAAAGTAAATGAAAACTCTCAAGAGTGAGTGTAAAACTTAGAAAATTTGGTAATTTGAGAATGATAAGGCTAAACTAGAACCAAAAGTTCCATGGAATTAGAAAGTAACAAGGGAAAATTGGAAATCCATCATGTTTGGGCTTATATAGAATTGAAGAACCCAAGAAAACATGAAAATAGAAACATGACCGAATTGCCTATAAAAAGGCAAAACATCAAAACATAAGAGGGAGAAATAGGATTAGATGTCTCTAAAATCAAGGTCCTAAACATAAATAATATAAATCCTAAAAATATAATATAATTACCAAGAAAGTGTCTTGCAATAACTCAAAAATGTATCTTGTATTCACACAATGTAAAACATTGATGTTGTCATAATGCTAATATGTCTTAAAGAGGATGGACAATGGGAAATAGAGAATATGGGAGATATTTAGAAACAAACATATATTTCAATGGAAAATAATGGTGGGATGGAAAATAGGGCATCACCAAGGTGAAAACATGGTCTTTATAAATAAACATTACAATCTAATCATGTTGGCAAACCTATGAGCATTCTACATCAATGTCCCTAGAGAACCCTAACTAGAAAATGATTGGGATAATAATTGAAGTATAATGATCATCCCATGATTGATAGTATGCATGAAAAATAAAATGATCATTCTTTCTAATTTATGCTCTACATTCCTTAAGACCCCTTACATAGTCATTGGTGTACTATGAATATTTGGTACTTTTATGAGAATGTAGGTGGCACCAAAATGTATGATAAATATGAGACCTCCTACCTTAGTCTACTAGCTTACCTCACCCAAATGGGCCTTGACCCTATCATGAGTCCAACTATGGAGTTTGAGTTTCCACTATGATATGGGGTGTGCCAAGAATAAGATCATGTCTTTTAGTTTGATCTGAATTTTAAAAGACATTTTTTCTTTTTTTTATAATAGTATAGCTTTTGATTCTTTTTTATTTTTGTATTTACCTCCTCTATACGGGTTTGAAAATCCAAAAATAAAGATGACTAATACAATAAATCCCAACCTAACAACTAAATAGGAGAAACTAGATACCAATACACTTATATACTCATAGAATTACACCTTATAAAAAAAGTGCAATCTTGAAACTAACCTTGTTGAGCCCAAAAGATGTTAGAGTATGTATTTCTTATGTTTGATAATATATTAACTAGCTATTTCATCTTTTTGTGAGTTTATCCTATGTGAAGATTTATCCCACATTGGTTAGTTAAGCTAGTTATTTGTTGTGTCTTGCCTACTTATACAAGGGCTTTCCTTTATACTAGCATCTCATTTTTCTGAATAATACTTGACTTGCTTTGTTTTACAATCATTTATCTGCAACTTCTTTGTATCATGTTTTTGTTGTTAAAACTTTAGAATATTGGGTTGGAATGTTTTTTCACCATTTGTAACAAGGTATCAAAGCCTTGAGTGTTACAACTATCTGCATTTCTACAATTTTTATGATAATTTTCCTCTTGTCATTCATTGGAGAAATAATCCTCAACTTTTTATTCCTTATTCAAGGTAATTAATGATTTAGGGCATTCTCTTGGAAGAAGTGTTGCCTCTTTATGAAGATCAACATTATTTTTTGGAGAGGTAGTTTCATGTCTTATTGAAGTTTTGAAGAAAGTGATTATTTTCTTTTTTCTTAGAGAGAAGGCGTTGGATCTACAGAAGGAGAGAGGGTGTTGGTTTTTTCCATCAACATGAGGCATTGAAGCATCCTTGTAGATACATTGAAGGGAGAGGAACATTGAGGCATCGAAGGGAAAAGGTGTTAGAATTCGGAGGAGGCATTGGAGGTTTGAAGAGAAGATTCTTTCCTTCATACTAGCTACTGCATTGAAACCATTATCAAAACCATGTTGCTTGCCTGCATCAAAGGAGGTTAAGTTGCATTTTTTTAAAAGCATAGTAAGTGGCATCAGATCTAAGGCAAGTGCATGGAAAATAAGGAGAGAGAAGGAATTATAGATCTAAGGAAGCCATTGAAAGGCATTGACACATGTATACTAGTTGAGGAAGCCATTGAAAGTCATTGGAAGCTGCATACTATTTGTAAGAAGGCATTGAAGGAGCTGGAACATTGAAGCATTAGCATGGAAAAAATATTCCTTCTTCTTTCCCCTTTTTTCTATAGGATAAAAATATCAACATTAGATTTTTTTACTTGGCAGAAGGAGGCATTGAAGTAGTAGTGAAAGGTGTTGGAAATAAAAAGACTCAGTTTGAGGTCTGCATAGATCTACATTTCCAGATTGGAGAGAAAGTTAATGAGGAGCACTAGAAATTTGTTTCATTACCTGTGCTAGTTAGGAGACCTATATTGGAGGATAATAAAGATTGCCTTGGATAGATTTTTTGAAGCATGTACTACTGAAGCATTGAAAGTGGAGGCACTGAGAGTGTGGAGGTGGCATCCTCTTCTTTGGCAAAACATTAGGTGTTAAACTGAACAGGTCTACACTCGAAGAGCCTTGCTTGGAGTTATTTTTCTTCCTCAACACTTGTTAGGTGAAAAATAATAGAAAATCCACCTTTCTTTTCACAAACACATCTGATAATTCATTATTTTTATTATTAAGTTGTAATTTTTTGCTTAAAGTGAAAGTCAAATTCTCTTATGCAAGCATAGGGGTCACTCGATGGATCTTTTTTCACTTTGATTGAATTTTCTAAGTCTATGGTTCAATTTCAATTCCAATGAGTGGTTATATTCCTACATTATTTTCTAATTTGGTCAGTGAAATTAGTTTGTAGTGTCATTTTTTAATGTTTGACCCATTTTATGAGAATTTGTAAAGCCTCTAACTTTTGAGCCGTAACTCGGATTTGATTTCTATTTTTTTTAAAAGTATGGTTTTTGATTATTTTTATATTGGTGTCATTAATTTGTAAATATTAAATATGTTTATACAGTGCCAAATTGGGGGGGGTCTTTAACATAATATTTTAGAAGGTTGTCTCGATGCTAATTTTGTACACCTTTTTACATTATTTTTTCTCTTTGGTGATTCATTAACATGGATTATACTTATAACATTAACCATTGCGAGCCTTTAAATACACAAAATTAATATACATGAAGACCTTGAATGAAAACAATCATAAAATGCAAAGGATTATGGTCCTTAATGAATGAAACTCAACCACAATTCATACGTGAGTTTGAAACATTTCAGCACCAATGTAAGTTTGAAGAGTGTATGGGATTAATTGGAAATTATGTGAGTGACAGTTTTTTATTTCATTTGGATGGGTGTGATACTCCATTCAAACTATAAGTTAAGATAAAGGGTTTGTTTGGGAAAGTAAATCACTTGAGAGCCATGTAGCTTGAAGTGGATCTCATTTCACTCAATCTGGATGACTTTGTCTCTATTGTAGACTACTTCACTACGTTTAATAATTTGTTGACACAGTTGAAGGGGAGTGGACAAGATAAGAAATATGAAGAGTGTGTGTACTTGATTTTGTCTAAGTTGAGTGGCCCATTCCAAATCTTTGCTTAAAGCTTTTTCTCTAGCATAGATGCCTTAGGTGTTGCATTCAAAATGCTAGATCTAGAGTTATTTTATGAGAGACTTACTAGGGAGGAATGGAAATTATCTCACCTTGAGTCTTTCACCCCTCAAAAATCATTAGTCACATCACATCCTAAAAACAAGAAAAAAACAAAGAGTAAGAAGAAGAACACTTCTTCTCCATTTTAAAATGCACCTAAGACCAACATGAACACATCTAAATCCAAATCATCTTCCAAATCTAAGAATAAGTCTAACCTATCTTTCCCTATTATGGGGGGATTGGACATTAAGATTGTAGGTGTTTCAATAAAATACAAGCGTTAGAAGATGCCATTAAAAAACACAAGATTTATATCTCCACTCCTTTTCCATCTGAGCATGGTAAAGCACTTAATGTTATCGGGAGATCGCAGTTACCTATTTTAGATAGTTGGGTTCTAGATTCTGGTGCTTCACACCACATGACTTCTTCTAAAGATTCCTTTAAATCTCTTGGTTTAACTTCTACTTCCAACATTGAGGTTGGAGATTCTTCCTTCATTTATATTAAGGGTAAGGGTGACATATAGCTAGATGGTGGCTAAATCAATGATGCATTATGTGTTCTAGACATCACCACCAATCTACTTTTAGTTTATTAGATTTTCCATTCTGGTTAGGGCAAGACAATGAATTTCACACCACAAGGTGCTAAAGTTTGTACTTTGTTAGATACACACACACTTATTGCATAAGGTGTTGTTGATCATAATTATCAACTCTATTATTTTTAAGGTTTTGATGATAATCCTCTTTTAGGGACGTGTTTAGTTTCTCATGCAGATTATTAGAGTCATATTTGGCATGAGAGATTTGGACACCTAAAATATATATCTAAAGGAGTTATGCACTCATAGTATGGTAGAGGGTCTTCTTACAATTTCATGTCTCAAGGGAGTTTTCCCTAGTTGTGCATTGGAGAAATAACACCAAGATCTATTTCCTAAGGGTATGTCCATGAGAAATTCTTCACCACTTGAGCTCATGCACAGTAATTTGATGGTCTTTCCAACTCCTTTTAATGGAGCTAAGTATGCACTTAATTTTATTAATAATTTTTTGAGGCGTACTTGGGGGTTTATTTCCTCAAGTACAAGAGTGATGTCTTTACTCACTTCAAAGTCTTTAAGGCTTTGGTCAAGAAATAGTCTTATCATGGCATTAAAAAGATTCGTAAAGATAATGTGGGGGAATACTTCAATCAAGGGTTCTCTAATTTTTTAGTAACCCATGATATTGTTCACCAATATTTTTTTACACATACTCCACATTATAATGGCTTATCAGAATAGAAGAACCTAAATTTGAAGGAGATGGCTAATTGTATGATGAATTCATGAGATTTACCTCCTATTTATTGGGTAAAGGTAGTTAATTATGTGAACTACATTCAAAACCATACACCACTAGAGAAGGCTTGGTCTATAACCAAGTTTGATGTCTCATATTTTTGAGTCTTTGGGAGCCTTGCTTAGGCATTTATACAAAAGAAGAAAAGTAAAGCATTTGATAAGAAGATCAAACCTTTGATTTTTTTAGGGTATTATAAGGACATGAGAGCTTATCATATTTTATATCCTAATACGTATGATGTTCATTTTTAAACACATGTATAGTTTGATGAGCACTTCACATCTCATGATTCCTCATCTTATTCCATGCCTTCTTTTGACCATTTTTTGGTCATTTAGAGTAAAAAATAAGCACCCCCTTTTTTGTGCATAAGTCTTCAATCCATGTTTTGACTAAAATAATTCATCAAGATTCCCTGTCAAACTTGTTCCATGAAAAAACTAAGTGTTTACCTCATTTCATTTAAACAAGTGTATTTCGGGTTTGTCAAGGGGAACTACTTCGGGCTTTCCAAATGTAATTACTTGGTCCCCATAGTGCACTCTAGGTTTTGTACACCACTTTACTTATGAAAAGTTCATAAGTAAAGTCACTTGTAAAACCCGATTTGGTCTTGCTAGATCAAATTGGGTTCTCCAAATGACGTTACTTGTTTTGTCTTATAAGCAGAAGCAATCTAGAAACCTGAATGGGTCAACACAATTACAATCAAGTTTGCTAAGGGGTCTTACTCATGAAATTTCATAAGTTGGAGGAGGTCTAAAGTCTAAAGTAGGAGGCATTAGAGAACCCAAAAGGGTCCAGAAGAAACATTCAAGTTTGTGAAGAGGCCTTAAGGAAATTTATGAGTAAGTTCTTTCCAACGACCCAATTTAGTCTAAGCAGCTCGCAAAGGCAAGGAATTTCCTTAGAGGGTACTTCGACTATGTGTAGAGAAATTGCAAAAGTTCTGAAGTGTAAGTGTCTTTGTAAAGGGTACTTGGTCAAGAAAGAGGACTCTTTTCACTTATTTGAAGGGTTATTTTTAGATTTTATGAAGGACACCTACCCTTATGGAGGGCACTTTTGGATGGGAGAAGCCTTTGTGGAGGGAACTTTAAGAAAGAGAGGATGAAGACAAAAGGCTTGAAGGGCACATGCTCTTTAGGAAAATAAGTAATCAAAGAAAAGAATTCCTTTGGACAAAATATCTGAAGGAAGTGTAGCATAAAGGCTCACTGAAAGAAAGGATCAAAGGCAAGCCCAAAAGAGAATTCCTCTGGATATTTTGTCTAAAGAAATTCAACATTACCAAAAGCCCAAAGGCCGATAAAGGTGGAAGAAAGATGAAAGGAAATTCTTCAGACAAAATGTCTGAAGGAAATCCTTTGAACATTTTATCTGAAGGACATGGTGAAGACATGCATGTTCAAAGGAAAAAGGGAAGAAGTGAGCAAATAAATGTGAAGACCTAAGAGCCTGGATAATTTTGAAAAATGAAAATATCAATATGAAGGCCCAAGAAATAATAAGCACTCGAGAACCCAAATGGTTAAAGACAAAAGGGAAAAAGACAAGGCAAAGGGAAATAATAAAGTAAAAGAAAAAAAGGTAGATAACCCAAAATGTAGCCACGTAACACAATAAATTAAAAGCTTAAAATGTTCCAAGTGGTGTGATAGGTCAAAAGCATAAACCCAAGGACCAACCAGACCAAGGCAAGTGGCACATGTGTCATAAGCAAAAAGAGTAAATGCACTTAGGTGAAATAGTCTCTATCAAAAACCAAGAAAGGGATTAGTTTTCAAATGATAGAAGGTGCAGCCATGTTTTCACGCCAAGATTTTAATGTGCAGCCAAGTCACACTAGGCATTGAAGAAAACTCAATCCAACCACAACAACTTTAGAATGGCTTTGTCAGTTGCTGGAAGGAATAACACATACTTTCGTAAGCCAAAGATAATAAAGGTGATGGTTTGGATAACCTACAACATGGTTTTCATATGCAAATTTGGAAAACATGGTAGAACATGGCCTCTTATCTCAGTAGATGTTTGACTCAGCATGGGCCTCTTTTCCTAGGGATTTGTTAGCTTCTAGTTCCAACACTCTATATATTATAATTTCTCATTTGAGGAAGGGATCTCTTAGCTTGTATGGTGAAGCCCTAAAAAATTTTACCTTGAATCTAAGACAAAGATTTTACCTTATTTTGATTGTTGTACTGAGCATACATTTGGGTGTTAGTTTTGTGAAAGTGTGATCTCTTTCTCTACCTTCATGTGCTAACCCCAACAGTGTCTAGTTTTGTGTTTTCTTCTCTTGCAGGGCATAGGAAGTGTTTGAATAAGTATAGGCAAGTGAATAGGCTACACAATAGTGTGTCTTAGAACACCTTTTGTGCTAGTTTTTTCCTCTCTAATCTCTCTATAGAACCCCCTGCTAAAACATTGTTGCAAGAAAAGTCTCATTTTGAGTGAAGTGTAGGCTAGATTATCTTGATTTAAAGTTTATGTCAAAGATGAGTACCATTTGGTGCATCACCACATAGTTTAGGTTCTTATTTTAGTATCTTTCTCTCCCTTTCCATCCCCAAAAGTAGTTAGTAGTAGGAAATCTAGGGCCTTAAGGTGCTTCAAGGGGAGCTAGCCCCTAATCTAGAGATTCATCCCTCACATTTGCCACCCATAGAAAGAAGGATGTCTCCATTGTGTCATGTGGATGAAGAGAGCTGAGCCTCCCTTTAGAGGATGTAATCTACCATGTCAACATCTTCTTCTTTTTCTTTCAATGATTCACCTCTTCTTGAGGATTCATTATTTGAGGAGCCAGTTCAGGAGATTCCTATGGAGGTTATATAGGATGATAATCCTATTCACACTGATATTGCTACTATGCCTAGGTGGGATCATACTATAGTTTCTAATATAACATCTTTCATAGAGGATCTTCCACCCTCTCGATATTGTCTTGAACATTTTATACTTACTAGAATTTTGTATCAGACATTCTTTGGGGATACACAATCTCTTTTTCAATGACTCATGGGATATAGGAGTGGGATGATGTGATGACAGATGAGTATTCTTTATTGATGAAGAATCACACTTGAGATTTGGTCACTTTTCCTAAGGGAATAAAGTTGGTTAGGTGCAAGTGGATTTATCGCACCAAGTATATAGATGATGGGTCCATAGATAAATATAGGCACATCTTGTTTCAAAAGGATTCTTGTAGGTCAAAGGTATTGACTACTCTAAAAATTTTATGCTCATTGCCAAGATGCATTATGTTTACCTTGTACTTTCTCTTGATACATCATAGGGTTGGCTAGTGTATCAGATGGACATTAAGAGTGATTTATTACATAAAGACTTGCATGAGGAAATATATATGGAGTAACTTGTTGGGTTTGTTCATAATTATTCTCTTGTTTTTCAACTTAAGAGGTATTTTTATGGTCTCAAATAGGCCCCTCAGTATTGGTATGAGAAGATGGATTCATTTCATCTCTCCACTGGCTTTGTTAATTTCCACTCTGATTTCTTAGTGTATATTTAGCATATTGGGGAGGAGATTATTATACTAGTCTTATATGTTAATGATCTACTTCTCACAGACAACTCCTCATCTCATAATCAATCTATTTAGTAGGCACTTTTAGCACATTTTGACATGATATATCTTGGCCTTCTATATTTCTTCCTTGGTTTATAGATTTCACAATCAAATACATGGATTTATTTGAGTTAGCAAAAGTACACCCTTGATCTTCTTTATATTTTGGCATGGTTGATTGCAAGCCAAGCCCTCCTTTTTAGTCTGGAGTGAATCTCACTACCACTTGTACTACTCCATGTTGTGATTCTACATTATATTGGTAGATGATTAGGAGTCTTATGTGTTTGACCCATACTCATCCTAATATTTTATTTATAGTTGGGCTTGTATCTAGGTTTGAACATGACCCTCATGATAGTCAATAGCAAGTTACCAAGAGGATTTTATCATATTTATGAGACACTACTCATTTTAAATTACACTACATTAGGGTTTCCACTTAGTTATTTGGGTATAGTTATTCAGATTGGGCAAGTTCTCTTGATGACAAACATTCTACTTTTGGTTACATATTTTATCTTGGTTCTTTACCTATTGCTTGGTTATGCAAAAAGCAACATGATATTGCACTTTCATCTATAGAGGATGATTACAAGGCAACAACCACATCAAGTTAGTAGATTATTTGTCTTTGTTAGTTATTGATATAGTTTGGCTTCACGCAAGATTCACCCACTATATTTTTATGTGACAACTAGAGTGCAATTCACATAGCTCATAACCTAGTTGAGCATTAGTGGACTAAGAAAATTAAGGTACGTATGAAATTCATTTTTTAGCACATTTAGGATGCATTTCTCATCTTGGAGTACATTTTGATTGAGCAATAGGTTGCAGACATCTTCACGAAGCCTTTTACATCACCTCATTTTCTTGAGTTGCATGACATGCTTGGGGTTTCAAAAGTCTTCCTTGGGGGGTGTTTTTTAGGACATCTTCATTATTTATTTCATGGATACATATTGTATATGAGTACCTTATCATGCCTATTTGTCAAGACTCATACTATAGATATGTGACTATTTCATTTTTGGCTATTGCTAGCCCCTAGCTTCACTTGAGGGGAGGTGTTAGAGTATGTATTTCTCATGATTTTTAGTGTATTATCTATCTATTTCATCCTTTTATGAGTTTGTCCTATTTGATGATTTATCCCACATTAGTTAGTTAGCCTAGTTTTTTTATTGTGCCTTTCCTACTTATGCAAGGGCATTCTTTTGTACTAGCATCTCATTTTTTTGAAGAACACTTAACTTACTTTGTTTTGAAATCACTTGTTTGCAACTTCCTTATGTGATGTTTTTATTTTTAACACTTTGGATTCTTGGGTTGGAATGTTTCTTCACCATTCCTAATAAAAGGAGGTGAAAATTATGAATATTATGGAAATGAACATATAAAAATTAGGTTTCCCCAATCACAAAAAATTCAATGAAATATGGTATAATGATAGATAAGTTGAGAATCCATCATAAAAGAGTAAAATGTGGAAGGAGACATGTAGCCAGACTGCTATAGTTTTACCATATAATAATATAATTGTCTCTATGTGATAAAAAACTATTCTCAACCATTTCCTTATCTCTAAAAATCCACCTAACTAAATATGTGAGCAAAGGTCAGCTATGAAGCAAAGTGAATAATGATGTGAATACATGAGGAGGGTCTAGTTTTAGTCCTTAGGTCTGACCAAGAAACTCAAAAATTAAAATTCCAAGAGGCATATAATATAATAAGAGATCTAAGGATCAAGAATGTGTACTAGGGTTGTTGTGAAAAATCCCATATATGTATATGTAAATCAATGTAAAGTTACAAGAACAACTTAGAATAAAAACCTATAAGAAAGTGTTAGCATGATACAATAGAATATAATTATGTGCAAGAGATAAAATATGTGCAATAAATGAAACTAAAAATCACAACACATGGTTGGATCTTTGATTTTTTTTTTGAATTTAGATTTATTTATGATTATGTAACATGTAAAAATAATGAGCATCGTAGTATGTCCCAAATGGATATGTAATGTAAGAAGAAGCATTTTGAAATTCCCTAGGGCCAAATTCTAAACTTATATATGGGTGGACATCATAAGATGCCCCAAGATATAAATTGAGATGAGGATGGGCATCACAACATGTTAAAACACATGATTAAAAATGAGGTAGTGTAGGATTATGCTTGATAACATCCTTAACCTTGACATATGGTTTAGATTTACTTTCACATTATGTGTAAATTTATCTGATACATGAATTTTAGGATCTAGGGTTATTTTAGGGTCTTTAAGAGGTTGTTTGAAAATAAAATTGTAAAATTTATTGGATAGTCTGATATAGTCTAATGTAGTAAAACTAGACTTAACTATATAGGATTGGCCTATAAAGTTGGATGTTACATAAACCATTCTTAAAATTGTATCAAAACTTTATGTGTCATGGTTGATGTAGTTATTTATAACAAGAATAAAATTTCTAATCATATTGACACATTTTAGTGCTCGGCTAATGTAATTAGTTTTAAGAGGAGACAAACTTAGAATTGTATCAACACATTTTAGTGCATGGCCAATATAGTTACTTAAAAGAGGGATATGATTTAGAGTTGTATCAATGCATTTTAGGTCATATAATATAGTTTTTATAGGATGAAAATGATTAATAAATATATCAATAATGTCGATACAGTCAGATTGCTTGAAGTTTGAAAAAAATGTATCAACATGGTTGATACAGTTAGAAAAAATGGTTGTGCATATTTTGATGATTTGGAATAGAAATTGAAATTGGACCTATAGTATAGGTCAAAATATTATTATAAGCTATAGGATAATAATCAACATGACCTATAATACACTTTGGGTATGCACTTGAACCAGGTGCTCTTTTGCCTGATTTGACCTAAGAGGATGAACATTGATGAATGCCACAACACACTTCATGTGTTCATGGTAATCAAATTTCTTCATCATTATAAGAGTGAGGGTTAACTATGGTTTTGATAACATTAACAACTAGTTTTTTGCTTTAAATATTTGGAAGTTGATTGTTATTTGATTATGAAGGGTTGTTTTGATGTGATTGGTTTGATTCGGATTCAGAAGCTTTGAGATATTTTTTATAACATTATCAGGTGATAGTTTCATGATTGAAATGTGCACCTAAAAATAAGTTAAAAATAAATATTTTAAGGTGATGAAAAATTTCATGAGAATGATATACTATAGTGTGCCACCAAAAAAACTTATTGTGATAATACTATGGTGAGGAAGGCTTCAAAGTGTCAAAGCTCGTGGATCAAGAATATGAAATTTTTTCTTGAGTTCTTGGAGACTTAATTTTGGGAAGGGTTTTTAATCCATGGATTAGAAAATCCCAATTCAGATTTTGGGGGAGGTTTGGTTTGAGATGTATTAGCATTAATCACATTAGTTAAAGTTCTAAAATATTCCTTATTAGCACTTTGAGATGGTTAAAATTAATTCATAAGGAATAATTTTATTTTTCTTAACTAAATGCCTATTCTAAATTTTGAGGGATAAGATACTAACTTTATATTGAAGAGGGGCCTTAGGAACAATAACAAAGAGTCAAAAAAGATTTTCATCACTCATGTTATGGTCTGTTTTATGTGCTAAATATTTCCATCACTTGATTAAAACATGAAAAAAATCCTTAGGTTATTTATTAGTGTTAATGAATTGGTTAAGGTTATTCTCAGGAAGCTCATTATGTTTAAATTCCTTAACTAAAGCATTGACTAAATCCTATAACTATATAATGAAATGTTGAAGTTTGTGATATCATTCTAATGCATCTCCAACTAAGGTTTTAACTATAAGCTTGGTAGTTGCACAGGTGTTAGTTTGAATTCATTCCATATAGAGTTTACCAAATGATTTGATATCTAAGGTAAGATTGATAGTCCCATCATAAGTGATGGTTGAATAAATGCTTCCAATATCTATCGACACAATGAAGGGAACTAAAGGCTTATTCTCAAGGTGTTGTAGCATCTAATTTTGAATTTAAGGTTAGGGTCTAATATTTCCATTGGTATCTATAAGAGGAGGAGAAATGTAATTTTAATTTGGTTGTTTGAAAAAACTTGAGAAGCTTGATTAGCCATTTGTAAAATGTGGCTTTTCATTTGGATAATTTGATTGCTATTAGAATATTGCATAAGAGCCATTTATTTAAACACTTATGCAAGGAATTGGGAGCTATTGATAGGAGGATTTTTATTTAAATTGGTGGGATTTTGTAGAGGAGGACTATCAGGGGGAAGATTACAAAAAATGGACTTAAGAGAATAACCATGTTGTTGATTTCTCTAACCATTGTAGTAGAGGGATTAATAATGATATGGCCCCCATTTTTGTTTGAGGTGTAAATGATATTAGTGTTAATATTTTTGATAAGATAATTAGGATCTCCTAATTCTGAAACTTGGATTATTTGAACCATATTACACTCAATAGACTTAGGTTGAGATTGAGAAAAACTATACCATGAGTAGTTGCCATCAATGGTTGGAAAATAAGGAATGAGAGAGCAACCCATGTAAAATATGAATGGATTGAGACTCAATAGAAATATTTTAGTATGAGACATTATTATAAAAATGTGAAAAATAAAAATGAAATAATATAATTAGGAAACTTTATTAGTCTTACCGAAGTAGTTAAAGGTACAGAAGTATAAACACATTGTATCAAGTTATCTGATATAATAGAAACAAAGTTGAAAATATAAGACTATATTGGGCTAAAAAATACAGTTAAATAAGTTTAAAAAATTGTATCGAGTTAGTTGGTATTGTGTTCGAAATAGAAAACTATATCAAGTTGTATTAGGTTGGTAGATATAGTTGGGCTAACAACTAAAATAATCACCAAAATTGTATGTTGATGTCGAAGACAAAATGAAAATAACAATAAGAAGAAAATGGAAAAGTGAATCCATTCTAACCAATGGTGGGATAGGATTCACATCATGTTCACCAGATTGTATATGCAAGCTTGGATGCCCACTATAACAATCATATTTCTCTTTGTAGACTAGGATACAAATAGTAAGTCAATAATATAAGTTTATTTTACTCTAACTTGGCTTAGAAACCATAATAGGATATATACGAGTATATGAATTTAGATTGAAAGATATGGCATTAAAGTATACATTTGAGTGTAAAATAATAAAAATGATTACAATGATTAGATAAGTGATATATGTTAAATCTGATAAGTAAAACAAAGGGATCATTACTTAGCTTTTTTGACTAGTTTTCTAACTGTGATTATATTTTAAGAACTAGACTAAAGTAGGCATGTTATTTGTCCTAGTTTAATAACTATGTTTTTATATACACAGGTTAGTTCCATAAAATTTGGGTCAGTATTGATTGTCTAAATTGGCCTATAGTGCTCGGTGATTAAATATGTATCTTTGAATATAATATCACCTTTTCTTGTCTTTCAAATCACTATATGTGTGATGTCAAACCTTGATGATGTGCGTAACTCCATAAATTAGTCTCTTTCACCTTGAAACCCTAAGTGTGCTTGTGAGGGATTGTAAACTATAGAAACTAGGAAAGTGTAATGTGTTGAACTGACCCAAATCCCTCCCATTTGATGATTGACCATTTCTTATGTATTTGATAATTCAAAGAGAGAAATCAACCCACACATAGTTCTCCAACCTAGTGTGATTGTGCAATTATGCTCCTTCACTATATGAATATAGTTAATAATTTGGATTTTATATTTGACAATTCTTACTTTGACATGGCTTTAGTATGCTTTAAACATGGCTTGTGATTACTCCTAGTGACTAATCTGTAATTTGGGAATAATATGGCATAGTTTATCAATATAGAATAACATATAGATGTGTATCAGATAAGTGTTAATTCCCCTATCAATTGAGGCCTTGATTTATATAAATGAATCTAATTAAGTAATTTTTTAAACTACAAACACACTGAGATTATGGTTTGACCCTAAGGATAGACTTGATTTTTAAAATTAGTCATTGCTTAGAGAGGCTCAGCACCATCAAGGTTAGGTCAATATTGTCTAATAATAATTACCTAGTCTGAGATTATTGACTCATGTAAGTGAGAACTAAATTGAGGATATCGATATGTCTATACAGGATAGTAATCAAATTTAAAATAGAAAGTGAGGTTCTTGTAAGTGTGTGATAGTATAATATAAGGATCAAACTCATGAGGTAGTGTGTAGGTGTGAGAAAATGGTAGGTTAGGACCATACTTGTGTATGGAAGTCATGTGTACTAAATTCAAGTTAATATTTTCAATTTCAAGTATTTAATGTCATATTAAAATGCATACAAATACCCCCTTTTAATTCTAGTAATGTATTTTTAAGAGTAAAATATAAAAATATCTTTGAGTGTGTATAAGACACTTTATCTTTAGTAAGAATCTCCAATTGTGCAGGTCACTTAATAGAAAAAACATGTAGTAGTTAATGTTCATAGATTGAAATTTTAAATATGAACTTGAATTTTATAAGTTAAAGAGTAAAGAAGGAGTACCCCTGTATGATGTTAAAAACTATGTTTCCCTTGAATTTTTTTTGAGATTATACTTCTAGGTTGAAGTATTTTAAGACTTGTGCTTCCTTTCTGAAGCACATGGAGATTTAAGGTGATTGTGCCCAAAATTTGTGTAACTATGTAAGCCCTTGTTGAGGGAATAAAACATGACACAATCCTCATAAATATGGGGAGAAGTATGTGATGTACTAACCCAAATATCTAATCATAAAAAAGGGTAATCACATGATGGTTTTTTAGATGTAAAATTGAATCAACCATTAAAAATGGCTTATAGATTAAATTATATAGTTTTTCTCAAGTTGAATTCATATGATAAAAATGCATGATAGAAATAAAATGAATAATTTTCATGCCTCCATCATGACATTAGATTTAATTGTACAGTTTTTATCAAGTTTTCTCAAGTTGACTCAATGTATAATAAATGCATGATCGAAAGGAATGAACAATGTTCGTACCTCCATCATGACCTCAAGATCAATTGATAGCAAGGCTATGCTATTAAACTTAAATAAATTTGTTAGTTATTTCATAATAAAGAGTTACTTTATATAGTTTATTAATATTACAAAGAATGAATCAAATATTATCATCTCGAATTCTCTCTCTCACATCCCAAACTAATAGTGAGTTGTTATTACAACTCATGTACACTTATTCATAAACTAATAACAAGTATATTCTTATGAATTAATAACTATTCTAACATCCCCCTTTAGTAAATACATAGATAAATAAATCACTCTATACATCTTTTTTAGAAACACACACGATATTGTGTCCATTACTAATGGATATTTATTTTTACAATAATTATGTTCTGATGACATACACTAATTATTAAATCTAATTAAATTGATATGAAAAATTACCACTGGTTTTTTTATTATAACATTGGACTACATATTTCTAAAGTATACAAATTATAAACTTATAACAATATAAATATTCTCTGAAACTTTACTAGACACTAAAAATTAACCACATAGACTATGTGGTAAAATATAACAACACACCTAAAGCTTTATCACTAACCTAGATTAGAGTAAAAAATTAAACAAAGAACATAAATTAACAGTGCAAACCAAAATATATAAATTTTAGTTACTTATAATTTTGATAGTATATATATTTACCACACTTGTGTTTCACTCACGATACCCTTTTTTTATAAACTATTGACTTTTTCAACATTTTGAGTTTATTAATAGCCAAGAATCCATCTTGTTTTTCTAAAACCATTCAAAGTTTAAATTTGAAGTGTTACAAAGTTTATATTCATTTAAATGGGATGAATATAATGAATGCATGGATTTATACATGGATTGAGATGGATGCAAAGAAATTATACGAAGTTATGTATTTGTCAAAGGTAGAACAACATTGAACATGAATTTGATGACCTAATTCTTTATATTTCAAATCACATCCATAAAATATTACATTGGGTACCAAATAATAATTCCAATGGTGTGAGGTGGACTGATGTCAAGGCATGATCAATGGAAGATGCTTGGAGCACAAAGCAATGATGTACACACAGGGAAATAAAACTCCAATTTCCTTAACTAATTACTAAATAATGATTTATAAAAATCATTTAAAAAAACTCTCAATGATTTTTTTACTCTATCATGAATGGGGAAATCATAGAAAACATGATGCTACCACTTTTTTTAGTTAATAAAACTCCATTTTAACTACCTTTTTGTGATAATAAGGTCAGACAGGCTCTGAGATTACACTTGAATAACCTAGTTAAATGTTTTTATAATGAAGAGTGCCTTTATAATTTTTTTTGATTGTACAAAGTAGGAGTCAAGTCTTCTCATTTCATATTCTTTCTCACACATCTCAAAATGATATTGAATTTTTATTAAAACTCATGTACACTTATTCACACACAATAACAAGTATATTCTAATGAAGTACTAAATATCTCAACATCAACAAGTGTGAAGTGGAATGACGACCATTTATCATTCAAGTTTTAAAATGTACTATTATGTATGTGCATGAACCAGTATCATGCTTCATTATTTTGAAAGTGTGTATGTGTACATGAATCAATATCCTACTTCCTAATTTTGTACCAACTGAAATATAATACTATTCATTTATATGTTGAATTTGAGAACCTATAACTTAGATTTATATATATGTGAAAACATATAACTCATTTTATTATGAAATGAGAATATGCCGATGCATATGCACTCAAGTGTATCTGAATATGTACTTAATTCTCTGTAAAGTGAGTGCATATGTATGGCATATGCGCCCGTTATCTGTATTGATTTACCAATATTTGTCTTCTAACTGAACTCATCTGATCTAAACCATTTTCAATCTCTAAAATCTATACTTTGATCTGATTCTTTGTTCATGGAGGCTTACATATCTATGACAAGCCCACTATAATTTCCCCTTTTGAGATGATAAATGTGTCCTGTAAATTACTCATCTCAAAAGAAGAGTTAATTGTATCATGTCATGTATAAACATAACATCATGTATAATCATTTGAACCATGTGGAGAGTTTGTCATCATAGTAATGTCTATGTTGATAAAGAAATGTATGTAACATATGTAATGTAAGGCATATATATATATATATATATATATATATATATATATATATATATATATATAAATGTATCATTGAAACACATTGTAGTAACCATCTTGAATATATAAGTAAATAAGACTATATAATAAAAGTGCATGATATGGATCATGACACCACTCAATGTAAGAAATATTAACAAGTGTAACAATCTAAAGAGTTATTGTCACAAATAAGGCCAAGGATCACATACAAGGGATATAACGATATCACAACATACAATTCCAAGAGATATAAGTAAGGAAAACTAAAACTTTTCAAACAAGGGACTTAAAGATGTTACATCAAACAAGTCCAATAGACACACATAAGGGACATAAAGATGTTGCAAAAAATGGAATAAAAATATCACAAATATGGCCACTAACCACACACAATATAAAATAATAAACTAATTTATCATGCAAGAGATTATTAACATCAATGAATCATAGAACAAGTAAATACTAGTCTATACCATCCATATGTGACAATGTCACATCCCAACAAAATAGCATGTCCATGTAACATTGTATAATATATGAATAATTACCAAGACTTGTGTAATAAATATATGTAGCTCAACATTATATAATATTAAATAAAAATATGACCTATGGTAGTGAAACCTGTGGAATATGATGACCTAATATCAACATGGCCATTAGGTAGAAGAAACTTCAACATCTATATGTCCATGTGTAATATGCATGTCCTAAATTGCACTCAAATATTATGAAATGTATTTGTGTATGAAAATAATATTCTGTCTACAAAGAATGTGATAAATAACATATGTAAACAATGTAATCTAGTAACTCATGTCATGCTTAGGCCCTGATTTTGATTTTTTGAATGCTTTTTATATTTTTTAATTTTTTTTTGTATCTTTGAAATATTTGAAAGTAGTGTTAAAAAATTGGTGAGTAGGTCATCCTCATCATGATTTAATTCAAAATATTATATCTTGTCTTTGATATTATGTAATTACGTTGCTTCTTCCTACACAGTCTATGATTGTTCATATTCGACGTTTGTTGTTATCTTTGAAGTTTTTTCCATTTGGTGAATATTATTGCCATCATGTTTAATTTTAATTATATTTTATTCATTTAAAAATGAAACATATTGATATATTTTAATAAATGTGGCTTGCATCAGGTATAACCATTTCAATCCTAACGTGAGTGTCAACTAGGCAGTAGAAGGTGTCACCCATATGCATGAATCAATGACCTATATACCATAAGTTTTTAGTATATTAATATGTCTTAGGAGTGAACCATGATGTAGATCAAATAGGTATTTAATGTTGAGACCCAAGTATCAAAATAATGCAAGACTATATACATTAGTAAGTTGGTCTTCATCAATCTGAATCTATTATCGATAAGCACCTTCTACATATGCTGTAATAGTGAAAATTTATTGTTGTGGACACTTATAACCTCTGTGTCTTACATTTGTGTGCTTAGTTATATTAAACTTAGGGGCCATATATTCTAACTTGTCAATCTAATCGATAAATCGTTTACACAGACATGTCTAGATAGGCATTTTAAGGTTATAATGGTTATTATCAGGTCTCAGTTGGGTCCTAAGAGTGAAATTTGTAGTTGGTAAGAGGCATCCCTTAATAGAATTCACTCATCCCTAAGTGTACAAAATGAGCAAACTTCCATCAAACATTGCATCATAACAGTGAGGGATAGAGATGAGTCATCAAATCCTACACATGCACGAATGAGTCATCTAAGGAAACCCAAATGATTGTATGTAACTCAAGAGGGATGATACATGGTAATGAAATTTCTCTCATGGAAAAATCTCTCAGAATGAGCCAAAATTTGGTCAGTGGGGGATGTATATTTTAATTCATTAGCCTAATCGATAAATTGTTTATGCAGACACATCTGGATAGGCATTTTAAGGCTAGAAAGGCCATTTTTTAATCTTGATCAAGCCTTGAGAGTGAAATTTGTAGTTGGTTAGAGGCATCCCTTAAGAGAATTCACTCATCCCTAAGTGTGCAAAATGAGTAAACTTTCATGGAGTGTTATAACATAACTATGAGGGTTAAAAAGGAGTCATTAGCTCCTACACATGCACATAAAAGTCCTTTACTAAAGGTCGAGAGAATTTTATGTAATTTGAGATGGAAAAGATAAAATAATGAGGTTTTTATCATGGCCAATTCTCTCAGAATAGGATAAAAGTTGGTTAGTGGGGGTTGTATATTTTGACTTGTCAGTCCAATCAACAAATCATCTATGCAGACATGTCTACATAGGCATTTTAAGGCTAGATTATCCATTATATGGTATCATTTGGACCCCATGAGTGAAATTTATAGTTGGTAAAAGGCATCCCTTAAGAGAATTCACTTGTCTCTGAGTGCACAAAATGAGCAAACTTTCATCAAGATTTATAGCATAACCATGAGGGATAGAGATGAGTTGTTAGCTGCTACATGTGAACAGATGAGTTAAAGGATTTTATCTAAATTGAGATGGATGAGACTTAGTAACAAGGTTTTTCTCATGACCAAATCTCTAATAATGAGGCAAAAGTTGGCAAGTGGGGGCCATATATTATGACTCATCAACCCAATCAATGAATTGTCTATATAGACACATCTAGATAGGCATTTTATGGTTATAATGACCTTTGTCTGATCTTGATCGATCCCAAGGATTTAAATTTTTAGTTTATCAAAGGCATCCCTTAAGGGAATCTACTCATCCTTGAGTGTGCAAAATAGGAAAACTTCCATTGCATGTTGTAGGAGAACCATGAGGGCTAGAGACAAACTATCAGCTTGTACACATGCACATATGAGTCCTATAATAAAGCTCATGAGGATTTTATCTAACTCAAGATAGATGAGACATGGAAAGGAGGCTTATCTTGTAGCCAAATCTCTTAGAACAAGCCAAAACTTGGTCAGTGGGGGCCGTATATTCTGAATCATCAACCCAATCGATAAATTATCTATGCAAACATGTCTAGATAGGCATTTTAATGTTAGAATGGCCATTATCTAGTCTTAATCTGGCCCTAGGATCAAAATTTGTAGTTGGTGAGAGGCATCCTTTAAGATAATTCACTCATCTTTGAGTGTACAAAATGATCAAACTTTCATTGAGCATTGTAGCATAACCATGAGGGCTAGAGACAAGCCATCAACTCTTACACATGCATGGATGAGTCCTCTAAGAAAGTATAGGAATATTTTATTTAATTCAAGATGGACAAGATGTGGCAATGAGGTTTCTCTCATGGCCAAATCTTTCAAAATAGGCTAAAAGTTGGTCAATGAGGGCCATGTATTCTGATTCATCATCCCAATCGATAAAATCGTCTATGTGAACACATCCAACTAGGCTTTTTAAGGCTATAACAATCTTTATCTAGTCTTGATCAGGTCCTAGGAGTGAAATTTGAAAATTATTAGAGGCATCCCTTAAGAGAATCCACTCATCCCTGAGTGTAGAAAATGAGCGAACTTCTGTCATGCATTGTAGGAGAACTGTGAGGGATAGAGACAAACTATAAGCTCCTACACATACATAGATGAGTCTTCTAAGAGAGCTTGGGAGGATTTTATTTAAACAAATATGGATGAGATGTGATAATGAGGTTTTTCTCATAGCCAAATATTTTAGAATAGGCCAAAAATTGGTCAGTAGGGGTTGTATAGTATAAATTATTAACCCAATCAATGAACCATCTACATAGACACATCCAAATAGGCATTTTAAGGTGACAAATATCATTGTTCGATCTCAGTTGGGGCCCAAGAGTGAAATTTATAGTTGGCGGGAGGGATCCCTTAAAAGAATTAACTCGTCCTTGTGTGTGAAAAATGAGCAAACTTCCATCGAGCATTGTAGCATAACCATGAGGGCTAGAGATGAGACATCATCTCCTACACATTCATGTATGAGTGATATAATAAATACTTAGAGGATTTTATCTAACTCAAGATAGATGAGATGTGATAATGGGGTTTTTCTCATGGCTAAATCTCTCAGAATGAACCAAAAGTTGGTCAATAGGGGCCATATATTCTGACTCATCAGCCCAATCGATAAAACATCTACATAAACACATCCAAATAGGCATTTTAAGGCTAGAAAGGCCTTTATTTAGTTTTTGTCAAGCCCTGGGAGTGAAAGTTGTAGTTGATCGGAGGCATCCCTTAAGAGAATCCACTTATCCCTGAGTTTGTAAAATGAGTAAACTTTTGATGCTCATTGCAGGAGAACCATGAGGGCTAGATATGAGCCATCAGCTTGATGCTCATTGCAGGAGAACCATGAGGGATAGATATGAGCCATCAGCTCCTACACATGCATGAATGAATCTTATAAGAAAAACCAAGAGTATTTTATCTAACTTGAGATGGATGAGACATGAAAATGAAGTTTATTTCATGGCCAAATCTCTAAGAACAGGCCAAAATTTAGTCAACAAGGGTCGTACAGTCTAACTCATCAACCCAATCAATGAACCATCTATTTAGACACCTCCATATAGCATTTTTAAGCTATAACGACCATTATCAAATCTTGTTCAGGCCTTGAGAGTGAAGGTTATGGTTGATTAGAGGCATCCCTTAAGAAAATCCACTCATTCTTAAGTGTGTAAAATGAGTTAACTTTCATCATGCATTATAGGAGAACCATGAGGGATAGAGATAGATCGTCAGCTCCTACACATACATGAACAAGTCCTATAAGAGAATCTAAGAGGATTTTAACTAACTCAAGATGGATGAGACATGGAAATGAGATTTCTTTCATAGCCAAATCTCTTAGAATGGGCTAAAAGTTGGTTAATGGGGATCGTATATTCTCAATTGTTAGCCCAATCACTGGACCATCTATATGGGCACATCTAAATAGGAATTTTAAGGTTAGAATAATCATTTTTTGGTCTTGATCATCCACTGGAAATGAAGGTTGTAGTTGATTAGAGGCATCTCTTAAGAGAATCCACTCATCCCTGAGTGTGCATAATGAGTAAACTTTTGATACATGTTGCAAAATAACCATGAGGTCTAGAGATAAATTGTTAGCTCCTACACATGCATGAATGAGTCCTCTAAGATATCTTAGAAGTATTTTATCTAAATTGAGATAGATGAGACATGGCAATGAGGTTTCTCTCATAGCCAAATCTCTCAGAATAGGCCAAAAGTTGGTCATCAATGGTTGTATAGTCTAACTTATCAACCTAATTGATAAACCATCTATGCAAACACATCCAAATAGACATTTTTAGGCTATAATGACCATTATGTAGTCTCAGTCATCCCCCTGGAGTGAAGGTTGAAGCTGATCAAAGGCATCCCATAAGAGAATCCACTCATCCCTGAGTGTACAAAATGAATAAACTTTCATCACATGTTGCAGGAGAACTATGAGGGCTAGATATGAATCGTCAGCTTTTACACGTGCGTGAATGAGTCCTCTAAAATATCCAAAGAGGATTTTATCTAAATCAAGATGGATAATATGTGGAATTGAGGTTTCTCTTGTATCCAAATATCTTAGAATGGGCCAAAAGTTGGTCAGTAGGGGTTGTATATTCTAACTCATTAGCCCAATCGATGAATCATCTCTATGGACACATCCAAATAAACATTTTAAGGATATAACAACTATTATTTGATCTTGATTAGTCCCCAATAATGAAGTTTGTAGTTAATCAATGGCATCCCTTAAGAAAATCCACTCATCCCTGAGTGTGCAAAATAAATGAACTTCTATTATGCATTACAGGATAATTGTGAGGGATAAATATGATCCATAAACTCCTACACATGCATGGATGAGTATTCTAAGAGAGACTAGGATGATTCTCTCTAATGCAATTAGAATGAGATGCGATAATGAGGTTTCTTTTACATCTAAATCTCTTAGAATAGGTCAAAAGTTGGTCAATGGGGACCTATATTCTGATTCATTAGCCTAATTAATGAACCATCTATATGGACACACATTGAGATAGGAATTTTAAGGCTATAATAACCATTGTCTAGTCTTTATCGGGCTGTGACAATGAAGGTTGCAGTTGATTGGAGACATCCCTTAAGAGAATCCACTCATCTTTGAGTGTGAAAAATGAGCAAACTTTTATTGCACATTGCAAGAGAACTATGAGGGCTAGAGATGATCCATCAGCTCCTACACATGCACAAATAAGTCCTATAAGATATCTTGGGATGATTCTATCTAATTCAATTAGGATAAGATGTGGTAATGAGGTTTTTCTCACAGCCAAATCTCTCAAAATAGGCCAAAAGTTGGTTAGCAAGGGCCATATATTCTGACTCATTAGCCTAATCGATGAAACATCTACGTGGAGATGTTAGGATAGAAATTTTAAGGTTATAATAACCATTGTCTTCTCTTAATCGGCCCTAATAATGAAGGTTTCACATCCCTTAAGAGAATCCACTCATCCCTGAGTGTGCAAAATGAGTGGACTTTCTTTGCATGTTGCAGGAGAACTGTGAGGGCTAGAGATGAACCATCAACTCCTACATATGCATGAATGAGTCCTATAAGAGAGCATAAATAATACTATTTTCATGTTCTATTGAAGGGACAAATAGATAGAAAGTGAAGAATAGTTTGCTTAAGGTAGATACAATTAATATGAATTATTTTTGGCTTCCCTTCATTTCAAGAAGATAATCTTCTCTAATCATGGCACCAACCATGTGAAGGTGGAAGTTCATCTGGTGCCATTAACCTAAATTAAAATTATTAGTAAAAAATTAAAATATAAATAAACAAATAATGATAAAATAGTTGAAAATTAAATCAAATAAATTTACTATATTAATTTGAAACACTAGATAAACTTATTAATTCAATCTAATGTACCTTCAAAATCAACTCTATTTACAAGTGTTTTAAGAATCGCTTCATGTTCAGATTCACATACTTTCCACAAAGTTCTATTGTGAGTCTTTCTATGATATTTAATCATTTAAAATTTTGTAACAATAACCAAGTTTGAATAATGAAGTACCATCCTGTGTGTTTCAAAGTCCTTAAATAATAATTATTTTATTAGTTTATGATAGTACCTATCAAGCCAAGTTTCGAAAAGCACTATAGATCTAGTGGGATAAATTATCTCTTCTCCATCCATAACATTTGTGTTTTTTTTTCCTCTACACAATGACATAAATAGTAGTCTATTCCTTCATCATTGTCCCTAGGTGCAATGACTGCAAAAACATGACTTGTACTTAAAATATGATCAAATTGTAAGCACATCTAGGAAAAAAATATCACTAATATCTAACTAATGTTGTCTATTTAATTAAAGAATACATTATACCTAGTTGCACAAGATCTAATGTGGTCAAAGTCAACTGATGATGTCATTTCATGATCTATCAATTATTGGACTAAATGGCTACTCTCTCCAGGTGATATGGGTTTACAATGCCATTCATCAACCCATTATTTTGACTCACATTCATTCCAATTAAATTATATCCATGAGGAACAAAAACATACCATATCCCTAGTATAAATAGTCCATGAACTTGAATTTAAGCTTTAAATGGAGTGGAAAATACTCAATCCAGGTACAGTAATGTAATCTTCATACATTGTCTTATGTTGTTCCTCTATTAACCAAAAGAATCTTCATACATGAAAATATTTATCTGATCCATGAAAAATATTTTCATCACACCAAGTCACAATACTTGCAACATCAATCAAATTAGCATTATCTTTGTGCTTTACCTACTCTCTTTTAAGGGCTCTTTTTACAAATGCACCTATGCCATCATGTTCCCCTTTTTTATGCCCAGTCTTAAAGAAGCTCCAAAAATGTTGAATGTCATTATTCTTATACATTCTACTTAACCAACAAAACATTCGAGAATTCTTAAACTTCCCTACACAAACTCTGGATAATGTGATCTATCATCACTCATATAAAAGTGGTACTCCCTCAAAATATTTTTGTTGTCATCTATGCTATCAGGTGCATGTCTAAATGTAATACGAATAAAAAATCTAACTTGAATTGAATTATAGTATTGGTATTAAACCTCAATCTATGGTTTTAGTGTGTAGTTCTCAACAAAGTCCACAATCAAAATAATGGTGTCAATTGGGAAGTTGTCCTTGCATACTTTATTTTGATTATCTAATCATTTTAATTTGTGTGTGTGTCTTACATATTGGTAGATAATATTCTTCTTGAATTCAAACATGAAATTAGATACAGAAACTTTGGTTATAACCAATTCGTATCTTGATGACTCTTTTCCATCTTTTAACACATACTTTATAGTTTTGTACTTCTTATAATCAACTAGTTGCTCTCTAAATTCATGTGAAATATCTTCATGTATACAACTCATCAAATTTGACAAACCATCAGAATTATTACATGTTTCATCTAAAAATTGTTTGGCAAAAAAAAATTGTACCTCAGGGCTTTGATAAAAAAGACCTCAGATTAAATTATCTTGATGTCTTAGGTGGGGAAGACACCATGCATTCTTGCAAAATCTTGTCAATATGTAAAGTATAAGGTATATGACAAAAAACATCCAAATGTATAGAAAATTTAAAATATACTCTACAATAACATGTGGTGTGTACTTGGTTGATTTTAACATAGAAAGGCTTGCATATCTCAAATGACCTTTGGCTAATTATCAATTGGCCACTAAATTTTTCAATGAATTTTTTATAAAATTCTATTTGGGTCATGTCTAAGAAATGTTTTGCATGTGGCTCATGATTTTTTTAGCCTTTTCTTATTTTAAAAACATATATTATATTAGATGAGACTTTTGTGTTGTTGTGCCAAAAAATTTCAATCAAATGTCTTGTTCCTTCAACTAATACCTTATCTTTTCGTGGGAGTCTACCACTACACACCCAAAAATACGTAAGTGAAGGGTCATAAATCTTTGTTATTATTTTTATGACATTTATTAAATTTTTTTAATTTAAGTTCAAGGATTTACTTATTTCAGTAAGAATTTGAGTTTTAGATGTTAACTTACTCACTATAGATTCCATTATTACTCATTTGCCACATTACTATCTTTATTTTGACTTTTATTGCCTATTGCCTTAAATGCATTAAATAGATTCTTTACTATTGTACTATTTTTTCCCTCCATGTTGAATGTTCTAACCTCTAATTATGCATCATATGGCTCATTTTTCGCATTTTCATTAATTGAACAAATAGTTGACATCATTTTGTATGGGTTTTATTCTCAAATACATAGACCTATACATGTTGAGCATGATATTAAACCGATCTATTTGATATTTTAGCTTCCATAGGTTCTATTATTTTTCCATCTATTTCAACCAAATACTTTGGTGTTCATCTTATTATACTTGGAGGTGTGGGTGTATGAGCTATATTTTGTATTAAATTGGGTGGTGTTACCACTTCAACCATAGTAGGGATAGTAGAGGGTTGACTATCTACATTATACCCTGTAGACAAATTAAATTCCTCTTCATTAGGAGACACATAATTTAGGGTCATTACTTGTTGTTGATTATCATCATACTCTAAAATTTCATTATGAATGGATGTTTCATTATATTATGTTTGTCCATATGTTTCATCACTTATTACAAATTCATTACTTATATGCTCTAAATTTTGAATTTCATCATGCAACAAAGATTGATTGGGTTCTTTTATCTCATTTCAAGACATATCTAAACTAAATTCTATTGAATTTGGCATGTTATTTTCATTTGAAATATTAATTGGTGTAGAGGAAGCACCTTCACTTTGCCTAGAAGCCCTTATGTATGCTCTCTTATTTCGTTGTCTTTTTCTTTTTTTCCCATCTTTTCTCTTCAATTTCCTCATTTATTAGTTCTTTGATTGGTCTTTTATGACAACTTCCTGACCTCATTATTTATCTTTACCAAAATAAGATAATTCTAGATTTAAACTTTAAGTATTTGTAGTGATTCAAACAAAGTGAATGAACAATTTACCAAATTTGCATAGTTACAATAGAAAAACCAATTTATAATCTGTAAATAAAAAAATAAATGAGTAGTTTTCATGGGAAAGGCAAGATAAATTCATGAATCATAAAGGGCGTGCATGCTTTAAAAAACATGCATGCCCTTGGTGATCCACAAAAAATGGGCAAAAATAATTAATAAGGAAAAAGTTGGTTTGTAAAAGGCGTACGCCCTTTACAAGTTTATAAAAAAAAATTACCACTTTCCCTCCAAATTTACCACAATTTTAGGTATGGGGGGTCCCAAACTTGGTCCAAACTCTGTCATATACTAGTCAAGAAGATTTCTAAGAAATTTAGGATTTTTTTCCGTCTTTGTCGACACATATGATTAGACAAATTTTATTATTTTTTAAAAATATACATAGATTTGTAGAGGGAAAAGTGTAGTTTTAGAATATATAATTTTTTAACGTTAGAATATTATTTATAATTATTACTTAATTTCTATATAACATACCTCGTTATATACTATATATATCGTCACAAATTTCCTTATAAATTTTTGAATATTAATCGAACACTTATAAAACTCATATATCAACAATCTACACATTGTCAACTATGTTTTAAAAAAATGATTTTTATGAAGTTAAGGTGAAAAAGTTATGTTCGTACATTTGCAATTTCAATTTTCTAGTTATCTTGACTTGTAATTTTTTTTTTAAAATTATATATATAATAAAAAATATTCTCAATAATTTTTGACATTTCACCTATCCACATATGAAATTTCATTCAAAAATTTATTCGTTTACTCAAAAAAAGTGTGTTAGTACATATGCAATCTCCTTATCTTTTCACAAAAAATGACCAACCTATTGTTATAAATACATCTATTTTGCATACTTTTATCGTCTAGGTATTAAAAAAAAATATATACTTAGAAACTACATTCAAAATACTACAATTCAAGTTCTTATATCATTGTCAAATTCTTTTTTGAAGTATCTCTAACATTCTCTCTAAGTTCAACTATTGTTATTTTCAGAAAAAAGTGTCGCTTTATACCCCACCTTTTGTCCCCCATTATCTTGCATCTAACTTGTTTATGGAAACAAATATATTTATTGCGAGAAAAATGATAATTTAGTTTACCATTATAAAGTGAATTAACTACTTTAAAAAATTACCTCAAATTTCTAAATAAATTGACTACAAAATCACTCTAAAAAAAATAGTAATTCTAATAATAAAATTTATTTTATTCTTTCAATGATACTTTAAAGCTATTATAATTTTAATGCAACTTTTAAATTTAAAAAGTATCATTTTTAAGTATTTTAATTAAGTCGAGATTCCAAATTGACTTCAGGCTAGAAATAAAAGTAAGTTTTATTTCTGCAAAGTGCCTCTAGAAATGTCCTCAAAAGACCGTTACTAAAGAGGTTAAAAATTATTTAATGGTTGATGGTGAATTCCACAACCTAAGAAAATCATATTCAAACCCCTGGTTTTACTAAATTAGTACTTTGGATATTTGTTTTCCTTTGATTCTAAAAAAACTTAACTTAGTTAGGAGAATACTCGAGTAACTTGCTTCAATTTTTGAATTAATGTTATTATAAATAACTTTTTTTTTTAGTGTAGAATTATAATAACAATGATTAATCAACCCTTAGATTAATTTAATGGTACTTTTTAAGAGTTAAATTATAAAGTGGCTTCAAAGAAGAGACCTAAGTGTAATTTAATTTGTTAAGGTAAAAAAATCTTTTTAAAAAAAATCCCACTTACCCAAATACTTAAAAAAACACATTATTTCTATTAACAAAATATTATATATATATATATATATATATATATATATATATATATATATATATATATATATAATAAAATTTAAGTTCATAATTTAATTAAGTATACACATACACAAAATAAACATTAGAATTCCCTCAATGAAAACAAAATCATATGATTTTGATTTTATAAATCAATGTATATTTTAGCAAAAACAATTTTAAATATAAAATTCATTTTAACACACACACGTAATGTCATTATTATTTCTATTATTATTATCTAATTCCCCCTCTCACACACATGTACTTGTCTATATTTTTATTTTTCAATACTTTAATAAGAAAAAAACTAGACAATCTTCACAATTTGATTAATAATTAAACAATTAAAATAATCTTTTCCACCTTCAATTTATATTCTTAGTTCAATTTGAAAAAGAGACCTTTTCAACTATTAACAATATTGAAGGAGTATAAATAATTTTAGGCCTAAATCTTTTATTTATTTATTTACTTACCAAAAATAAGATATCAATATGTTTTGATAATAACAATTATATTTTATCCCTAATTCAAATGTTGTATCAAATTTATAAGAAACCAAAATACTTTTTTGTTTGATATCAACAAAGGCAAGGCTAACAAAACTACAAAAACATACTTTGATAACCAACAAAAATTTAAATTATAATTTTCTCTAAATAAAAATTTAAGATCAAATACAAATAAGAGGCTTACAAATTTAATAATTTTCACACTTTGATTTTCAATAATTATATAAATTCAAAATAGCGATTTTTTACTTTGAAGTCTTATTTTCAAGAAAAATGAAGAGAGGGAGAGATAGATTAAATTATTTCATATAAGGGAGACTAGATAATTATTTTCCATATTTTAATATAGATTGATTATCTTTGACAATATGTCAAATTTCACTAAATTGTATCAAGAAAGAGGAAAGGCGGAGAGGGAAAATTGAGAGTTTAAATAAACAAATACAATCAAACCATTTAATCTAGTTTCTCTAAATTTTATTAAGAGAGAGAGAAGTAAGGGAGCTTGATTAAGCCTAATGTAATATTAAACCTTTCCCATTAATCTTTTATTTGATTTTATTCAAAGATAACAAACATAAGAGGCCTACCTCTTCTCCACCACTTCTCACACCTCCAAGAATCCAAGAACATCTCCTTCCTCCTCCCATAAGTTCTCCATCTTCTTGCTTCAAGCTTCTCTAAGCTTTTTCCTTCTTTACTCCAATTCTCCCTCCACGAAAATGCACCTTAAATAACCCAAAGAACCACCAACAATGACCAAGGATTTTCAATAACAAAAGAGTAAAAAAACAATCCATGATACCCACCAACCCATTAAATCAAAAGTAACGTCTCTTACATGGGTCATTTCATGTCATAAATGACCCAAATTTTTCTTCCACATAATGGACTTTCTTGCAATCAATATCTTACATATAATAAATTCTCTTACATGACCACATGGGCTCCATACAACTAATTAATTTTAAATTACTTTACTTCTAAAACACTCCACCAAGTGGTCATGCCTACCAACTAGGCTAGGACCCTAGGGAGTAGTCTTTATAGAAGGCCTATGGGATAAGGCTCATAGGCTCTATAGGAGGTTTATGACCCTTCTCAAAATAATAGATATTATTTTAAGAATTAAAAAATTCATATGATAATTATGTGACTTTTAAATTTAATTAATCGTTTTAAACTTTTAATAATAATTAATCTATTAATATACAAGGAGAGAAATATAACTCACATTCTATACAACCACAGAATTGTATTGTTGTGTGTCCCAATTGGTAAGGGAAGGAGGCCCCTCATGCAAAGTATTACAATACATAATATAGGTTAGTCACTTGGATGAGATTCTATGTAGAGCTTTATGCAAGTTGATGTAGTTAGACATACCTTTATCATTTTCTATTACATTACGGTATTGATGATCACAAGAGATGTGTAGGCCTTGAATGTGTTCATCAACCTTTATGCCAAAAATCATAGGGTGAGATTTTATATGAATTGGCCTTAGTTTTTATTACTGCCAAGAGGTATAATGCACTAGTTGTCATTGCATATGAGTTTCTTTGATGACTTCAAAGTCATTGCTCTAATTTTTTCATCTTTTATACCCCTTTGGATCAAGGGGGAGTTTTTTGGGTCATTTATGATCCAAATTTATATTTAGTTATTTACTTGAATAAACTTATCATTTGTATGTTCGAGTTGGTTAACATGTTAGTTGTTCTTATAACCAACTCTCGTGCACACAAGGAGGCTTACATACTTTGTAAAATTAAAAAAAAAAAAAGTTATTCACAAATATAAATTTTTGATATATTCCTCATATGTGAGATCCATCAATTATTTATTGAAATGTATGATTGTTTCTTTGTCCAAGTCATGTTTAAATTAAGTATCACATGTCCCTGATGTGAAATGGTATTGTAACTATTGTTTGCATTTTGAACATATTGATGATTTGTCATTATTGCCTTTCCTTTTCCCTTGAAATATTTGTCATAAGTAAGAATTTTGTATTTGTCTCTTTTCATAGTATATGAGACATCATGATATTCTCCAACTCAAATAGGTGTGAATAGACCGTGAGATAAATATTCATCTAAGGGGTTGAAGTTTAAATTTATTAGTTAATCATCTATCATATCTACCATATTGTTATCATTATCATAATAATTTGTAACCATGCCATCTCGATTTTTTAAATTCGTTAGTAAATGAATATTGGGAATAGGTGTTAGTTTCTTTGTATTATCTTGTGGTTCATGTTGTATATATATGCTTTTTATGTTATTATTAGTTACTTATTTGGTTCAATACTTGACTTGCCCACCTCATATGTATGCATCTGAACTACTAGAATGGGTTGTGATGAAGGAATGATAATATGATCTTCTAATTGTGATTGTGATTGGTTCTCATTAGTATATTGGGTCATCTTAAAATGTATGAAAGGTTCATCATCTATTTGTTGTGTATAAGAATAGCCTTCAGGCATGAATTTTCTACATCTATGTAATATTGATGGTACTTCTCCCATCAACATTACATCAACAAGACAAAAGAAGAGAACTTAAAACCATACTCATACTCAACTCTGCCCAAAATTCTAGAAACAATATTCACTCTTAAAGGCCAAATTTCAAGACATTTATCACATAAAATATTAGGAAGTTAAAACTATGTTGAAATCCATTGCATACAACACAAAAAAACCCTTTATAAATCCATGTTTAAATTTTATTTATGCCAAACTCAAATGTAAAACAAAATTATATGGTGTGAAGGAGTGACTACCTTACACTTCCTTTAAAAAACACATGGTAATAAAAATTACTAAGTCGGGTGTGGTTGGTAGATCAATTAGAACCTACTAAGTGTTTATGAGCATGAGGACAATGGTTGAAAACCTAAACTCCCGAGGGTCTCCCTCATTCTAAATAGAGTTTATCAAGGAGAGGAAGGTTATAGTAGTAACTTTATAGAATCAAACGCATACCGCATGGAGAGATAATGATGGAGATGTTTCGATTCCCATGCTCAATAAAAAAACATTTTAGCCATTACTTATAAAAAAATTCATCCTCTTATAATAATAAACACATGCATGTACACCATTTTAAACATTTATCTTGTTATAATTGACATGAGGACAACAACTGAGACTTTAGCTTTGCGGTTTGAATTGTGAATATAATTGGGAGGATGACAATGCATGGGAGTATTCATAGTGGAATAAGATTAGAACCTTGCAGTCATCCTTATATATAGATGATGAATGATGCCCACCATCTTAGATACAATATTGCAATATGCCATATATTATGCCCATATTTCTCCATCATCATAGCATAACCTAGATAAAATAAAGCTAGTTGCAAAAATATATACCAAAATTAAAGGAAAAAACATTATTTTAAAAAAATCACCAAATTTTCTAAGGACATTATTAGAACTATGTTGATCTCTAATACAACAATTTCTACCTGTTGGGTCTCTATTTTTACTTGAACTTTCACATTCTCTATTGTTGAAAAATTTATTTGAGAAATTATATCTTTTGGGTGGAATTTAAATGTCCATCATTAGCCATTGAAACAAAAAAAAAAAACCGTAGTGAGAGTCGAACTTGTGTGAAACTAAAGATAATCAGTTCACTGAACCAATCTTTCAAACATTTTATTAGTGAATTTAAATACATTTTTTTGTACAATATAGTTTACTTATTTTAAATAGACATCCAAAATCAATTCAATTCACAACTCAATTCCATGTCAACATCTAAAATTTAGATGGAGTTAATATCAAAATATAAAATATAAATAATATTTTTATTCATGTTTAGAGATATTAATCTTTAGATATGAAAGCATAACCTTCTTTTAAATTCAATGAGAGTCTATATTAATGTATAATGTTCGATACTTATATTTAGTAAAGAATTATATTTAAAAAAATTACAGTGATGCAATTAAATATTTGTTCACAAAAATATTAAAAATAATAATGAATTTTATTTGTTAATGGTTAGTGGCTACACATATAAAATGATTAAAGTGGTGACAAACTCCTCATGCCATGCCATCTATATCTCAAATGGTGACATGTCTCACCACACGTGTACCACATAGCAACGTGGATTCAACAATGGCAGTCTCATGCCCATGCAGTTGTGAATCGTGTGAGGTAATCTTATGTGATATTCTAGGATTTTACTACTTGTAATAGATGACTAACATAATTCAACACAAATGGCCTGGGCTTCTTGAACTTGGATTGCTTAAATACCACTTATACTACTTTGGACTATGCTTACTGACTTGGAGGCGCATATTGTAGAGCAATACTAAAGGGAGGCCAATGCTACGAACCAAATACAGTTACATCACATGCTTCCTATACTTTTAATAACTACTTTCAAAAGAATAACATGGCACCCTAACTAGTGTTTTTGGTGGCAATGCAATCCTCACTCAGACTAATCCAAGAAAGTAAAAATGTTTCCAATTGTCTGTGATTTTCAAGATAAGTGTATCATGTATGTAACTTCCTAGGAACTATGATTAGTCTCCTCCTAGAATTTTTTTGAATGGCCAAAGAGGTTATATTATAAAAAAACCGTCCAGAAAAGTTATTAACATAAATACATTAACTATTCAGGGGCTTAAATGTAGTGGCACTCAATCAAGGCTCATGTGGCCAAATTTATATGTATAGAGGCTATGAATGGCTAAATTGTAGGGTAAATCTTAAACAAACAACAATTACGTTTGCAGTGTCCAACATTAACAAACAAGGTGTTTAACACTTTTGCATGTTGGTGAGCGCTGAACCACTCGAGATTGATGCCATTCAACGGGAAAACTCATTGTTTACTTTCAGGGAAAAACTAGAGCATCTATTACAATTTAGTATTTGCATATTAGCATAGTGATGGTGAAGGTTATGTGTTTTATATAAACCCATTGTCCCAACTCCAAGATGGCCATGTGTTCTTATCGTGTTGTTAACCCTTACAATTTCTATGGCAGTGTTCCAAGATAATTAATTTCCAGTACATAACTATTATCACACTTTACAAGCTTAAAAATGTTATTTTATAATAGGCTAAATGATTATAATAGATACATGTGTAACAAGTGCTAATAAATTGATTACTACATGAAACAATCAAATTTGTAAGGTTGTTTAAAATTAATTTTGAAAATCTATTAAACCGTCAGATTTTAAATAAAGTTTGGAAATTTTATTTTAATAAACAATGTGAAAAGTTAACCTTCTTTAAAAAGAGATTAAAATATGTAAATCTTTTTTATATAACTTAAAACCCTTTTAAAGGGTACCAGGGTACAAATTTAATCATTTCTATTGTTAAGAGAAGAATTTCTCAAACAAAAATATATTGGAGTACGAGAGCTTACAAATTAAAAAATGGAGGTGGACACATTTCCAAAACTTGATAATGGATACCCTCTCATTTAATATTTTATGTGACCATTATTCTCTATGTTTTTTAAGCAATTGATGTTTTGTTATTCAATCATATAGTTTATTCTTCAGAAGAAAGATTATGGGTGGTGAGCCGAAAAGTCAAAATAAATTGAATATAGCATTTTTCCAAAAAGTATAATTTCAATTTGTATGGATTGTGAAAACATTATGTATATATCATTGGAGATCATAATTATATAAAATAATTGCCTTCCTTGTTTCTATAATACCAATCTCTATTTACATTCTCAAATTTTAAACATGTTAAATATGTTTTTTATTGTCAGAGTAGTTCACCCAGTTGAGGGCCTTGTTCTTCACAATAAGGTAAGGTGTTGAAGGCCTTGTTCTTCATAATAAACTTAATGATCAAATTTTCAGTAATAACAATCAATTGTAATCATATATTTACTACTCATAATCACAACCATTCACTCTCTCCATGTTTTAGATGAATTACCATTCATTTGATTAAAAAATATTATCGAAACACGTCATGATAAATTGTAATCATATATTTACTACTCATAATCACAACCATCCACTCTCTCCACGTTTTAGATGAATTACCATTCGATTAAAAAACATTATCAGAACACGTCATGATATTTTTATTATATAAAATAATAAAACACAAAAGGTTACATAGTAAAACCGCTTGTCGGTATACGTGGCTCAGAGTTCTCATCAAAAGACAAAACATTGGATCACAAAACAAGGACAAAAATGTATCAAACAAAATACGAGACTTAAAACCATATTACATTAACAAAACAATAGACGAAAACTTAAACACAAAACACTCTATCGAAAGAAGAGGTGAGAAATCATCCTTGAATCGCAAAATAATCCAAACAAAAAAACTCTTCCATAAAAAAGATCCATATTTTATTTTATACAACAATTCATAACCTAAATCTCTCAATTTTTTTTCTTGTAAATATAAAGAAATTTGGAAGCTGACTTGATCCAACTTTTCATGCTCTGCATCATCTTCCCACCTGCAGCTTTCACCGCCACAAAACTAAGTTGTCTTTTCACCTTCGTCTCTCCCACTCCATCGACTACAGCGTGGAGTGCCACGTCACGTGCTGACTCGGACGCTTTTTCAATCACTCTCTCTTCCTCGTCATCTTGCCCATTAGTCTTCTCCTTTGACGTGGAGCCTTCCACCACCTCGTCATCCGACAGCGTGTCTGCCACGTCATTTTTCACACCCCTGTCGGACTCATCTGGATTGACATTAACGGTCTCTTTTGTGGGAGCATTTGCCATGTCAGCATAAGCCGCCTTGTCTTCGTAACGTAACGAATTCGAAGCGGCCGCGTCAGCAAGATCCACTGACTGTGAATTTATTGAATCACAATCTCAGAATAACAAGTTAAGTGGATTTGATTGTAGGACAAATTTCTCCTAAATTATATATTTATAAATTTGACTGAATCCCAAAATCATATCGCATACTAATAACAGAAAACAATTGAAAAATCAATGAAGGTATTTGATACCTGAGCTTCATCAGATGCGTGGATGTGAGCCGCCATTGTTGAGGATATCTGAAACTACAAATTCTCTAAATCAGAAATTTTCTGAGATTTAACTGAAGTTTTGCAGATCCGCCTGCAAAAATCAAGATTGGCACTTCCTGTTGTGGGATTGGACAGAATATTTGGGGTATTTAAGGCGAAATAAGCCTTCCATTTTGTGTGCCAGCTCAGCCTGGATTTACACTTGTCGTACCGTCACGTCTTTTCACTTTTAATTGGCTGTCCACGTGTGGGCCATCACATTATGGAAATGTTTTTTTTAATTTTTAAATGTTTTCCTAAAGTGGATCGGATGGGGAATTTTTTCAAATTATTTTTAATTATTCTAAAGTGGGGTATGACATATTTGGGTGCCATGACATTAGTCTTTTGAACTGTAATTATTTGGAGGGAATGACATTTACAACTCAAAAGGGAGTTTTTATGTGTGTTGTATCCTTCAAATACTTCTTTAAACTTGTTTAATTGCAAATACATCATCTGAGCAATACTATTCTTAATATTTTAGTAACTAGTACAGTGGAATTTGTCCAAGTTCTTATAGATGGCATGTGTGAAGGCATTGTTATAACAATTTGTAAGGTATCTAACTTGATTGTTACATATACATTCCTATCTCTGTGTAATGCAACGATAAAGTACATCTTTCAACAATAGAATTAATATACTACTCATATTTGTAATTGAGAAAATCGAATCAATAAATATTTAGTCAAAAAGCAAAATCAACTATAATAATGTCAAAAAGTATATTAATAACATACATTCCATCTTAGAATCTCATTTTGTCTTTCTTAATCATTTTAGACACAAAGTTAGAATCTCCTTCCCTTTCTACTTGCGCTTCTTGCTGCTTCAAAGTTTGTTTGCTCATAGAAAAAAGGAGTCTCACCCTATATTGCATGAAGGATTGATTCTAATAATAGAGGGTTTCTACAAAAACAATGCCATTGCCCTGAATCCTTATTCGGACAAAAATAAGGATTCACAGAGTAAGAAGAATGAAAATGTAAAGGGGAAATAAAAAGTTAAACCTAAATCCTCCAGCATCAAAAAATAGATTGTTGATGAGGAAACCGACTGGGAAAGTACAGAAAGTTCTGAGGAGAGGATGGAGGAAGAGGAAGGGACGGATAGTGGGGATTCCAGCTCTAACATGGAAGGTAAAGATAAAAGTGAGAATGAAAAAGAAGGGGACACAACAGAGGAAAAAATAAAACAGAAAAACTCTGATCATGAGGATAATCGGCAAGTATTGGGGGGAAGTGAAACATAAATAGATGTTTTATTTGAGGATCCAGCTTCGAAAACAGAGAAGGAACACATGGTTCAGGATGCCTATAATGCAATGGAGACTAGAGAACAAGTAAAGGATGATCTTGTCCACAATGAAAACCCTGTTGATACTAAAGAACAGAAAAAAACGGAAAGGGAGGATCAAACTGAAAAGGATGAAGTCAATCCAAAAAAGAACACTGAAGATTTTAGTGACGTTTGGCAGAGTGACAAGAGGCTTCCCTTCATGAATTCGGCCAAATGCAAAGCAGATGCTATTCTTCAAGTTGACTCGTGGATGTATAAGGAAATAATGGGCCTCAAAAAGAGAATGGAAATAATGGAACATAATCAGGAAGTTGATAAAAAAAAATCAATAATTTGGAAATGCAGATGAGAGATATTCCTATCAAACTTAAAGATTATGAGAATAATCTTACAAGGCTCATTAAGGAAATCAGAATGAAGATGGAGGAGGTTACTTCTAGCATATGTGTTGCTGCTGCAAACCTTGGAAAATGAGCTAATGAGGAAATAAAATCTTTGGAGGGGCCTAGTAAGAGAACCATACAGAGCTCGAAGAAGAAAGCTTTGTAAGAGGCTGCTACGTCCGGTGCAATATCCATACAGGACACTGCTGTGATTGGAAAGGAAGTGGTGAAGATGATTCTGGAATTAGAAGAATAGGTTCTTTATGTTCATACTGTTCTGGTCCTTATTGTTGGATGTTATAACTAGTTCAATTTTCTGGTTCTTTGTTTTCTAAACGAATTTGAGTTTTCAGTTCTCTGTAAAACCCAGGGTCTTTCTTTTGTTGAACTTGGTTAGTGGTTTTAGGTCCATGTAAAACCTGTTTTTCATACTGCTCAGCAATAGGTGTTAGGTTTGTTTTTCTTGTGGGGCGTTATTGTTTTATCCTTCTTCCTTTGTTTCTAGGTTTCGGGGTCCCTTCAAAACCTGTTTTTACCTTAATCTAAAACATACGTTCCATCTTTAATATCATTCTAACTCTCATAGGGACTTGACGCTTAACACCTTTATTTAGATTCTTCTCATGTTCAATTACTTTTTTAAATGGATGCATAAAGTAATGGTCTTTAAGATTAATATTTTTTTATTTTCAATGTGTAAGAGTGAATGAATGGTTTTAACGTCTAAAACACTTGATAATGTATGAGACCATAAAATAATGAGTGTTGTTTTGTGTACAATCAATTTTCTAAGACAATGTTTGAGGTTATGTTTGTGCTATATTCATTTCTTTTTTGATGTTGTATCTTCTCATATGTCTCTTGATAAAAAAAGAAATGAATATGACAAACATAACCTGGAACGTTGTCTTAAAAAATTAATTATACGTAAAATATTTTGGCATCCAGTACAGTGGAATTTGTCCAAGTTCTTATGGATGGCATGTTTGAAGGCATTGCTACGACAACTAGTTGGGTATTTAACTTGATTGTTGCAGACACCTTCCTATCTTTGCTTAATGCAACAATAAACTGGGTCTTTCAATAATAGAATTGATATTCTTATATTTGTAATTGAAAAAATTGAATTAGTAAATATTTAGTCAAAAAGCAATATCTACCATATTAATGTCAAAGTATATTAATAACATTATTACTATCACTTTCCCATCTTCAATATCATTCTAACTCCCATAGGTACTTGACGCTTAGTGCTCTTGTTTAGATCTTCTCATGTTCAATTACTTTTTCAAGTGGATGCATAAAGTAATGGTCTTTAAGATTAATATTTTTGCATTTTCCATGTTTAAGAGTGAATGAATGAATGAATGGTTTTAATAACATCTAAAAGACTCGATAGTATATGAGACCATAAAATAATGAGTGTTGTTTTGTGTATAGTCAATATAACACAAACATAATCAAGAATGTTGTCTTAGCAAAATGATTATACACAAAACATTTTGGCATCGAGTACAATGGAATTTGTCCAAGTTCTTATGGATGACATGTGTGAAGGCGTTGCTACAACTAATTAGGTATCTAACTTGATTATCTAAGACACCTTCCTATCTCTGCTTAATGCAACCATAAAATGGGTTTTTCAAAAATACAATTGATATATTGCTCATATTTGTAATTGAGAAAATGAAATCAGTAAATATTCAGTCAAATAGTGGTATCAATCATACTAATGTCAGTATATTAATAACAGTATTACTATCACTTTCTTGTCTTCAATATCATTTTAACTCCCACAGGGACTTGATGCTTAGCGCCTTTGTTTAGATTCTTCTCGTGTTCAATTACTTTATTAAGTGGATGCATAATGTAATGGTGTTTAAGACTAATATTTTTACATTTTCCATGTGTAAGAATGAATGAATGAATAGTTTTAATAAAGTCTAAAAAGACTCGATAATAGATGAGACCATATAATAATGAGTGTTGTTTTGTGTATAATCAATTTCCTAAGATGACATTCCAAGATATATTTGTGTTATATTCATTTCTTTTTTAATGTTGGATCTTCTCATATGTCTCTTGATAAAAAAAAGAAATGAATATGACACAAACATAACCTAAAACGTTGTCTTACAAAATTGATTATACATAAAACATTTTGGCATCTGGTACAATAGAATTTGTCCAAGTTCTTATGGATGGCATGTGTAAAGGAATTGTTACAATAACTAGTTGAGTATCTAACTTGATTGTCTCATACACCTTACTATCTTTGCTTAATACAACGTGAAGGAGGAGGTATGGCGACAAGAGGGATATAGAAAAATACAACAAAGAGAGATATAGAAAAATTATATACAATGAAGGAAAAGTATAGAGAAAGGTATGGAGAAAACTAGTGAAGGAGATAGAGATAAAACGATGAAGTTCAAAAGAGAGGTAGGAGGAGGACGTTATAGGAAGAAGGAAGAAAACGGTGATAGAGAAAGGAGTATGGCGATAGATTTGAAAGGTAGGTTCAATTTTTAATATTCTTATAAAATGTTGGATATTAGTCGGACCAATAAGTTGAGAAATTAAATTGTATTAGTACTAAAAAATATAGACTTAGATAGTATTTAGAAAATTGAATTCTTCCCTTATTTTACACATATGTATGAATATATACAAACTAGATTATGTGATTACACAACCTGGGTACAGAAATGGAGTAAATACATTTTAGTTAAACAAATATCTGCATAACTGTTGAGTTGATGCCTATATAAAAAACATAAAAACCCTGATATAATAATATGCCAAGTCATTTAGACAGTGTGTGTTAAATTTAGATAGTATAAATATATAAGAAAATATAGATTGGTTAGTAAATATTTAGGAATCCGTGGAGTGTTTAATTTAATTCAAAAACATTTATTGTTAAGTGACTGAGCAACAATCCTTCTAGAAAAATAATAAATAGATATATGTGTAGGTAAACATATACACATATATACAATATATATAGTCTAAATGGATTACTAAGCCAACATTGTGGGAAGCTCCATATAATCCATTTAGAAAAGAAATGGTAATGTAGGAAAGAAATTATGTTTCCTCTTGGCTATAAATCAAATTCTAGGTGGAACTTTATTTTAGCCTAGAATTTTGTATTGTGGTTGATACAACATTATATTTATATAAAACGCATTGGGCGAACTACCTATTTTTATTTACAAGTCGCTTAAGATTAAAAATATAGGGATGGTTGAAATTAGTTTAATTAAGCAATGCTACAAGCCAAATTAATTTGCATCACATGCTTCCAATGCTTTCAATAACTACTTTTAGAAGAATAACATGGTGCCCTAAACCAGTGATTTTGGTGGCAATGCAATCCTCACTCAGACCAATCCAAGTAAGTAAAATTGCTTCCAATTGTCTTTGATTTTCCAGATAAGTCTATCATGTATGTAACTTCTTAGTAACTATGATTACCGTCCTCCTAGATTTTTTTTTGAATGGCCAAATAGGTATAGGAGAACACGTTGTCTAGAAAAGTTATTGAAGCAAATACAATAGCTTTTCAGGGACTTAAATGTAGTGGCACTCAATCAAAGATCATGTTGCCAAATTTATATTTACAAAGTCTATGAATGGCTAAATTCTAGGGTAAAGCTTAAATAGACAATAATTACATTTGTAGTGTCCAACATTAACAAATACATTGTTTAACACTTTGCATGTTGGTGAGTGCTAAGTCACTTGAGTTTGATGCCATTCAACAGTAAAACTCATTGTTTACTTTCAGGCAAAGACTAGAGCATCTATTATAGTTTAGTATCTGCATACTAGCATAGTGATGGTGAAGGTTATGTGTTTTATATAAACCCATTGTCCCAACTCCAAGATGGCCATGTGTTCTTATCTTGTTGTTAGCCCTTACAATTTCTAACTGTTTGTTACAAGATAATTTATTTCCTATACAAAATTATTATCACACTTTACAAACTTAAACATGTTATCTTATAATAGGCTAAGCGATTATAATAGATACCCATGCAATAGATACTAATAAATCGATCACTACAGTATCGTTTGAACTAGGAGAAATGATCGAATTTGTAGGATTGCTCAAAATTAATTTTGAAAATCTATTAAATTGTCAGATTTTAAATAAAATTTGAAAATTTTATTTTAATAAATAATATTAAAATTTAACCTCCTTTAAAATGAGATTAAAATGTGTAATTCTTTTATATACTAAAAACCTCTTTAAAGGACATTAGGCTCAAAATTTAATCATTTATATTGTTAAGAGAAGAATTTCCCAAACAAAAATATATTGGGCTACGAGTATGCAAATTAAAAAATGAGAGGTGCTCACATTTCCAAAACTTAGCAACAACTATCTTCTCATTTAATACTTCATGTGATCAATATTCTCTATGTTATTTAAATAATGTGAGTCTTGTTGTTCAATCATAAATCTTATTCTTTTGAAGAAAGATCATAGGTGGTGAACCAAAATATCAAAATAAATAGAATATAATATTTTCTCAAAAACTATAATTTCAATTTGCATGGATCATGAAAACATAAAATATCTATATATATTATATATAGTTATATATTTCATAAAACATTGGATATCATAATTATATAAAATAATTACCTTCCTTGCTTCTATAATACCAATTTCTCTATTTACATTCTCAAATTTTAAACATGTTCTTTATTGTTAGAGTAGTTCAACTGGTTCGCTGCCTTGTTCTTCACAATATGATCAGGCTTGAAGGCCTTGTTCTTCACAATAAACTTAGTGATCGAACTTTCAATAATAATAATAAATTGTAATCATATATTTACTACTCATAATCACAACCATTCACACTTTCCATGTTCTAAATGAATTATCATTCCTTTCATAAAAATTTACTATTGAAATATGTCATGATGTTTTTATTTTACAAAATAATAAAAATACAGAAAGTTATATTGTAAAGCCACTGATTAGTATACATGGCTCACACTCCTCATTAAAAGACAAAACACTGGTTCAAAGTACGACAACATAAAATAGGAACAAAGAATATGTCAGACAAAATATGGCACTCAAACCCATATCCATCAACAAGATAACAGAAGAGAACTTAAACACAGGGCATAGTCCGAAAAAAGAGGCAGAGAATCATAGTAGTCCGAACGAAAAACTCTCTGATAGATGGATCCATATTTTATTTTATACAACAATTCATAACCTAAATCTCTCAATTTTTTTTCTTGTAAATATAAATAAATTTGGAAGCTGAGTTGATCCAGCTTTTCATGCGCTGCATCATCTTCCCACATGCAGCTTTCACCGCCAGAAAACTAAGCTGTCTTTTCACCTTTACAGCCGGGAGTGCCATGATATTAGTCTTTTGATCTCTAATTATTCTCAGGGAATAACATTTACAATTCAAAAGGAGTTTGTATGTGTGTTGTTCAACAATAGAACAAAAAGGAGGAAGTCTAGAATGCCATTGAAGATGACTCTAGTTACGTGGGTTTCACGCAGGTCAAAATTTATAAGACGAAAGAGATTTATGATATATCAATTTTATCTGAAAATGGACCATTGGAATTAGTATTTAAGTTATATATTTCATAAAATGTTTATTCCTCAGTTAGTTTAAGTAAAGAAATTTAAAACATCAATTAAAATACATTATTTGAGCAAGTATTGTTCTTAACATTTCTATGACTAATACATTGAAATTTGTCGAGTTCTTATGGATGGTATGTGTGAAGGCATTGTTACAACAACTCACTAGGCATCTGACTTGATTGTTTTAGACACTTTCCTATCTTTGTTTAATGCAACCATAATGTAGGTTTTTCAACAAAACAATTGATACACTGCGCATATATATAATTGAGAAAATTGAATTACTAAATATTCAGTGAAAAAGCAATATCACCCATATTAATGTCAAAGTATATTGAATTATTCATGATACACAGAGAAATATTAAATAATAGTTTGAAAAACTGCATTTAGTTATTTGAAACTCGACGTTTCGAGCCTAGGCTAAAGGAGAGATATATGAATAAAAGGGGCCCAATGAAAAATAATAAATAGTGGCTACAATAAATATCCAATAGGTTGGTTAAAGAAGATTATAGTGATTAAATCTTTGTTTATTTTTAATATGGCAAATAACCATAATCCAACTATCACTAAATTTCCAACCATCATCCCTATTCAAATTAAAAGGATTCTTTTCAATTTCCACAGCGTCATGTACCCTTCTTCTCAAATAATGATCCTCTTTAAGAATTATTTCAACATTATCCATGCAAATGTGATGACCAGTGTTGTGAGAATGCTCAGTTAAGGCAGATTTCTGGACCAGTTGTGTGTAAGGAACACACAATGTTATTTAAACCTAACTTGAATGGATCGACCAATTTCACCAATACATAAGTTTCCACAGCTACAAGGAATGGAATATATCCCTTTATGACAATTCAGAATGGTTTGATCTTTCACCTTGTAAAGCACGTCCTTGATTGTATTGAGAGGGGAGAATGTCATGTTAATGTTTTTTCTTTTGATAATCCTTGCTAGATTATCAGTAGTTCCTTTGATGTAAAAGAGTACCCTGGCTAATACTCTCATCTTCAAGTTGCTTAATACAGGGAACCTTTTTGGCTTTTTGCATAACTTTATTACCCTAAATTTTATTATAATTGTTCCTTTTAAAAACTATCACTTTCCTATCTTCAATATCATTCTAACTCTCGTAGGGACTTGGCGCTTAGTGCCCTTATTTAGATTTTTCTCGTGTTCGATTACTTTGTTAAATTATAGAAGTTATAAAATGTTTATTTAAATATAAAATTTTAAAATATTAATTAAAATATAATTTTGAAATTGTTTTATTTTTTAAATGTTTTTTCAAACTTGTTTTATTGTAAACACATCATTTGAGTAGCACCGTTCTCAACATTTTGACCGCTAGTATAGTGGAATTTGTCTAAGTTTTTATAGATGGCATGTGTTAAGGCATTGTTACAGCAACTCGTTAGTTATCTAACTTGATTGTTTTAGACACCTTCTTATCTCTATGTAATGCAGTCATAAAGTGGGTCTTTTAACAATATAATTGATATACTCCTCATATTTATAATTTAGAAAATTGAATTAGTAAATATTTAGTTAAAAAGTAATATCACCCATACTAATGTCAAAGTATATTGAATTATTCATGATACACAGAGAAATATTAAATAATAGTTTGAAAAATTGTGTTTAGCTATTTGAAACTTGACGTTTTGAACCTAAGCTAAGCCCATCATCTGGATGAAGGAGAGATATATGAATAAAAGGGGCCCAATAAAAAATAATAAATAGTGGCTACACTAAAATTCCAACAGGTTGGTTAAGGAAGATTATAATGATGAAATATTTGTTTATTTTTAATATGGCGAATAATCAGAATCCAACTCTCGCTTAATTTTCAATCGTCATCCCTATTCAAATTAAAAGGATTCTTTTCAATTCCCATAGCATCACACACCCTTCTTCTAAAATAATGATCCTCTTTGGCAATTATTTTAACGTTATCCATGCAAATGTGATGACCACTGTTGTGAGAATGCTCAGTTAAGGCAAATTTTTGGAACCAGTGGTATGTAAGGTACGCACAATGTTCTTTAATCCTAACTTGAATGGATCGCCCTATTTCACCAATATATAATTTCCTACAGTTACAAGGAATGGAATAAATCCCTTTATGACAAATTCAGAGTGGTTTGATCTTTCGTCTTGTCAAGCATGTCCCTAATTGTATTAAGAGGGGAGAATATCACTTTAATGTTTTTTCTTTTGATAATCCTTGCTAGATTATCAGTAGTTCCTTTGATATAAAAGAGTACCCTGGCTAATACTCTCATCTTCAAGTTGCTTAATACAGGGAACCTTTTTGGCTTTTTGCATAACTTAATTACCCTAATTTTTATTATAACTGTTCCTTTTAAAAACTATCACTTTCCTATCTTCAATATCATTCTAACTCTTGTAGGGACTTGGCACTTAGTGCCCTTATTTAGATTTTTCTCGTGTTCGATTACTTTTTTAAGTGGATGCATAAAGTAATGGTCTTTAAGATTAATATTTTTGCATTTTCCATGTGTAAGAGGGAATGAATGAATGGTTTCAATGTCGGTTAAGTATATTAGTGTTATATTCATTTCTTTTTTTATGTTGGATCTTCTCATATATTTCTTGATAAAAAAAAACAATGATTTTTTGTTCTCTTTTCTTCAGATAAAAAAAATCAAAAAGTCAGCTTTCAAATTATAGATACTCTTGATCCTAATATATTATACAGTAAACACTCCATGATGTACTGCCACTCTATGTACAATAACTACATATACAATATATTCTCTTTACCCAATATTCTTTAAACGTTATCCACATTCGAATCTCAGTGTTAAAATGATATGAACTAGCCCTGAGGTGAAAGGCTACATATAATCTAAGTGTCGATTTATAACTTGATGACCTCTTCCAAAGGAGGGAAAAGTCTGTGGCCCCAAAATAGGGCAATTTCCCAGAGCCAGTATCACTCTGGGTTTCAGTACAATAAATTAGATTGAGCTTGTCCTATCTGCTCATTTAGTCTTTTGCATCTTTATAAGAATAAATCAATAAAATCGCAAACCATATCAAAATTAAATAATACATGAGAGATATTTGCCTTGAAAATATGAATAATTTTTTTAATAATACTATGATAACATAATAGGAGGTCAGTGCACAATCTTTAGCATTCCCTGCCAACTTGGTTAGTCCAAAGTTTGAAACTTTGGCCCTAAACTGTTTATCTGGAAGAATGTTCTATGCCTTGATGTCACAATGCAAAATCCATTCTAGACATTCTTTGTGCGTATAAGCCAACCCTCTAGCCATCCTCACTATAATTTGAAATCATTTATTCCAATCTAAAACTCTTGAATTGTCCTAGGTAAATGAATATCTATCTAATGTACCAAATGCTCAACAAATTCATAAACTAATACCTTTATTATGCAATACCCAAACATTCAAACTAAATTCATGTGATTCCTTTGTTAATCATACTCAAATCTACCCAAAATTCTAGAAACAATATTCACTCTTAAAAGCCAAATTTGAAGACATTCATAACATAGATAAGATTTGTTAAAAGCCATGCCATCCCCCAAAAAAAAAATTAAAAATAACTATTTATAAATATATGGTTAAGTTTTATTTATGCCAAACTCAAATGTAAAACAAAAATATATGGTGCGAAGGAGCGACTACTCTATACTTCATTTAAAAAACATATGGTAATTCAAATTGGCTAAGTCAGGTGTGGTTGGTAGACCAATTAGAATATGCTAAATGTCTATGAATATGAGGACATTAGTTGAAAACCTAAGGCCCCAAGGGTCTCCCTCTTTGTAAATCAAGCTTATCGAGGAGAGAAAGGTTATGGTAATAATTTTTATAGAATCAAACCCACATTGTATGGAAAGATAATGATGGAGATGTTTTGATTCCCATACTCAACAAAAAAATATTTTATCTATTGCTTGCAAAAAAATATTCTAGCTATTGCTTGCAAAAAAAGTTCATCTTCCTATAATAATAAACACATGCACATACACCATTTCAAACATCTTTGTTGTTACAATTGACATGAGGATAGTGGTTGAGACTTTAGCTTTGCAGTTAGAATTGTGACTATGATTGGGAGGATGACAATACACATGCGAGTATTTAGAATGGAATAAGACTAAAACCTTGCGGCCGTCCTCATACCTAGATGATGAATGATGCCCACCATTTTAGAGTAAATATTACAATCTACAATATATTATACCCATATTTCTTTGTCATCGTAGCATAACAAAGATAAAACAAAGCTAGTTGCACAAATATATATCAAAATTAAAAGAAAAACATTATTTTAAAAAAACACCAACTTTTCTAAGGACATTATTATAGCTAGGTTGATCTATAATACAACAATTTCTACCTATTGGATCTTCATTTTTACTTGAACTTTCACATTCTCTGTTGTTAAAATATATATTTGAGAAATTATATTTTTTGGGGGGAATTAAAATGTCCATTATTAACTAATGAAACACAAAAAATAAACTATAGTGAGAGTTGAACTTGTGTACAATTAAAGATAATCAATTCATTAAACCAATCTTTCAAACATTTTATTAGCGAATTTACATACTAATTTTTATACAATATATTTTACTCATTTTAAATTGACATCCTAAATCAATTCAATTCACAACTCAATTCCATGTCAGTATCTAAAATTTAAATGGAGCCAATGTCAAAATATTAATGAGTTTAGTTATGAGATTGAAATATAAAATATAAATAATAATTTTATTCGTGTTTAGAGATATTAATCCTTAGACATGAAAGTCTAATCTTTTTTTAAATTCAATGAGAGTCTATATTAACATATAATGTTCGATGTACTTATATTTAGTAAAGAATTATATTTAAACAAATTACATTAATGTAATTAAATATTTGTTCATAAAAATATTTTTCAAAAATAATAAATTTTATTTGTCAATGGTTAGTGGTTTCACATTTAAGATGATTAAAGTGGTGACACATACCTCATGCCATGTCATTGATATTTCAAATGGTGACACATTTCATCACATGTTTACAGCATAATAGTGTGGCTTCTACAATGGTAAGCTCATGTTTGTGCAGTTGTGAATTGCACAAGGTAATAACTGTGATATTCAAGGATTTTGCTACTTACAATGGACAATTAACACAATTCAATACAAATGGCCAGTGCTTCTTAAACTTAGGCTGCTTAAATACCATCTTAGATTGCTTTGGATTATGCTTGCAGACTTGGAGGCACAAATTGTAGAGCAATCCTGAAGGGAGGCCAACGCTACAAACCAAATAAATTTGCATCCCATGCTTCCTATGCTTTCAATAACTAATTTCAGAAGAATAACATGGTGCTTGAAACTACTGATTTTGGTGGGAATGTAATCCTCACTCAAACTAATCCAAGTAAGTAAAATTTCTTCTAGTTGTCTTTGATTTTCCAAATAAGTGTAGTATGTATGTAACTTCCTAGGAACTATGATAAGTTTCCTCCTAGAATTTTTTTGAATGGCCAAACAATTATAGGAGAACACGTTGTGGAGAAAAGTTATTGAAGTAAATACAATAACTATTTAGGGACTTAAATGCAGTGGCACTCGATCAAGGTTCATGTTGCCAAATTTATATTTATAGAGGCTATGAATGGCTAAATTCTAGGTTAAAGCTTAAATAGACAATAATTACATCTGTAGTGTCTAACATTAACAAATAAATTATTTAAAACTTTGCATGTCAGAGAGTGTTAATTCGTCTGAGTTTGATGTCATTCAATAGGAAAAATTGTTGTTTACTTTCAAGCAAAGATTAGAGCATCTATTACAGTGTAACATCTGCATACTAGCATAGTGATGATGAAGCTTATGTGTTTTATATAAACCCATTGTCCCAACTCCAAGATGGCCATTCATTCTTATCTTATTGTTAGCCCTTACAATTTCTATGACGGTGTTCCAAGATAAATTATTTCCTGTAAATAACTATTATCACACTTTACAAGCTTAAACATGGTATCTTATAATAGGCTAGGCTATTATAATAGAAATCAACACAATATGTACTAAAAAATCAATTACTAAAGTATCATGTGAACCGGGATAAATAATCAAATTTGTAAGATTGCTTAAAATTAATTTTAAAATTTGTTAAATCATCCAAATTTTAAATAAAGTTTGATATTTTATTTTAATAAACAATGTTAAAATTAACCTTCTTTAAAAAGAGAAATTAAAATGTGTAATTCTTTTATATAACTAAAAACCCATTTAAAGGATATTATGCTACAAATTTAATCATTTCTATTGTTAAGAGAAGAATTTTCCAAACAAAAATATATTGGGGTACATTTCTATAAATTAAAAAATGGGAGGTGGACATAGTTCTAAAATTTGGCAATGACTACCCTCTTATTTAGTAAAGAATTATATTTAAATAAATTACATTAATGTAATTAAAGATTTGTTCACAAAATATTTAAAAAAATTAATGAATTTTATTTGTTAATGGTTAGTGGTTGCACATCTAAGATGATTAAAGTGGTGACACACACATCATGCCATGCCATTGATATTTCAAATGGTGACAGGGCTCACCACACATCTACTGCATAATAATGTGGCTTCTACAATGGTAGTCTCATGTTTGCATAGTTGTGAATTGCACAAGGCAATCTCTTTTAATATTTAAGGATTTTACTACTTACAATGGATGACTAACATAATTCAACACAAATGGCTAGGACTTTTTGAACTTGGATTGCTTAAATACCATCTTAGATTGCTTTGGATTATGCTTGTGGACTTGGAGGCACAAATTGTAGATCAATCTTGAAGGGAGGCCAATGCTACAAACCAAATAAATTTGCATCACATGTTTCCTATGCTTTCAATAACTACTTTAAGAAGAATAGCATGGTGCCCAAAACCAATGATTTTGGTGGCAATGCAATCCTCACTCATACCAATCCAAGTAAGTAAAATTACTTCCAATTGTCTTTGATTTTCTAGATAAGTGTATCATGTATCTAACTTCCTAGGAACTACTATTATTGTCCTCCTAGAATTTTTTTGAATGGCCAAACAGGTATAGGAGAACATGTTGTCCACAAAAGTTATTGAAGCAATATGATAGTTATTCAGCGACTTAAATGAAGTGGCACTCAATCAAGGCTCATGTGGCCAAATTTATATTTATAGAGGCTATGAATGGATAAATTCCAGGGTAAAGCTTAAATGGACAACAATTACACTTGCAATGTCTAACTGTGATCAAGGAATTTGATAAAGAGAGGAGGCTAGATCAAGTGTTAGTCCACAAAACCATGAAATCAACAAACTAACATACTAACATCTCTAGGCCTAGATCTTAGGGGAGCTTAATGAACAAACAACAATTGAAAACCTAACTAAAATGCAAAGAATAACAATATTTACCTTTCTTGAGAGATCCAAATGATTTCTTCATTGGCTTGCTTGGATTATGCTCAAAATGTCTCCATCAATGAGGTTTGACTATCTCCATCTCCTCTTGGCACCATGGATGGATTTTGATTAGCTTGGCTTGATTTTGGTATTATAATATTGTGCATTTGCTTCATGGATCAAATCCAACATTATAACTCTATTATGTTCAAGACCTCTCAATGAAGAGCTATACGCTTGTATTTAAGGATTTAGCAACTAAACCTAACCCAAGGTAAGTTAGAGGGTAGTTAGGGCTTGGAATGGGTTCAAAATTGACCTAGGTGAGTCAAAAGTAACTCCAGTAGAGTTATGTGTTGTCAAGCACTCATGATTTTCAATAAATAGGCATGGGTAGAATATTTTAGATTTTGGACAACTTGCAAAAAGGTAATGATTACTTCTTAGGATATTCTTTTGGTTTTTGCAATTTTATTTTTGATAATTCATTTAATTGCTCATTGGTAAATTCAATTAGGACTTCATTGGGATTTGATTTTTTTTAACATGGTAATTAATCCTTTTTAGGCTTTTTGACATTTTTGAATGATTTTGAATTAATTGATGTGTGCATTTGGTCCATTTAATTTATTTATGGGTCAAATTGATTTATTTGTATTGTTACAAAGCCAAATTTGAGACTCTTAGGAATTTTAAGGTTAGATGTTCAATGATTGGTAAGAATTATTCTAATAGTCGGGTATGAAGCCATTGGTGGCCAATTTTAGATGTCTACAATTTGCTCCTATTTGGGAAGGTGTTATCAGATGTAAGCACATTAACCTCTTCTCAAAGAAAAAATGTTATTTTGTACTTACGACTTCAACGGTGATGACTGAACTATAGTTGTACCCTCGAGGGAGCGGTTTGGCAAAGAGGTTGGTAAACGGTCCCTCGAAAGAAGGAAATAAGCAGTCCAAACAAAAGAAAATGATGGGGTGATAACACAATGATTTGTCCAAAACTAGTCAAAATCACTGAGAATGCAAGTGGGATGGTGTGCAATGGTTTTCCCAAAGGCGGTTATAAGCATTATACCCTGATAGTGGCAACATGGTACGATAACACAATGATTTGCCTAAAGGTAGTTATAATCATTTAGAAGATAGAGTTGGCGTAGTTAGGTTAGACAAACAAGATAAAAACATGCCCCAGATAGGCAGAAGAAAGTAAATGATTAGAATTGGTGATAACACAATGATGTTACCAACGGTGGGTAAAATCATTGAGAATACATGTGGGACGGTGTGCAATGATTTTCCCATAGGTGGTTATAATCATTGGACATCAATTATGGAAAACATGATTGATAACTAATGATTGAAATTATGATGATGATAAATTGATACAGAGGATGAAGATGAATTGGGAAAACCTACTAGTAGGGATATGCTCATCTGAACTATCAAAGGTAGAAATTATTTCATTATTTAATTACTCTGTTTGGGATATGATTAGGATTATTGCAGGTGTGGGTGTTGAAGATATATTGATACTGCCATTGTTGTGTAGACTTATTGAAGCTGACTTTTGCTATAGTAGGTGACGGTAGGCATCATGATATAAAATCATGAGGACTTGGTCAAAAGATGCATAAGGATTGACTCTTATGATCCGACACTCAAGGAAAAAAAATGCACCAAACATAAAAATTATGATGATAATTAGATGTATGAATATGGATGGATTCAAGCCTAATGCGTGCAAGGAATCACCCAATGAACACACATAGACTGAATCAAGGTAACAATATTGAAAGCAAACAAATAGGCACACAAACAAAACAAACAAGAAACAACCAAATAATAATTAGTCATAATGTTAGTACAAACAACGTGACACAAACATGATGACGAATATCACCCCTAAAAAATAGGTGACAACTTAACAAACAAATAAGATGGGTGAATAGAAGAAAAATAATGAGGTGGCTGAGTTATCTCCATATGCACTAGGCAAGTGACGTTGCCTACATGGTTTTGTGGATGATATATCTAATAAAATACTTTAGGTTAAATGTATTTCTTTTAGGAAATGGGAAGAAAATGATAACTGATGAAAAAAACCATGATGGATGAGATAGAAGAATAAGAATGATTTTACAAAATGGCAAGTGCAAGGGATAAAAAGGCCAAAAAGGATGGGGAAACTAAGTGACAAGTGATTTACTTGTAATTTAGTAAGGGTTCCTATAATCCTTAAGCCAATTAAGTGGTCAACGTTTTTGGTTTTTCTAAATGATGTTCAAATGTTTTTAGAATTTTGGAGTATCCCAACGTTATTGAGAATGATGAGATACTAAAAGATCCAAGCTAACAAAATAGTGAGAGCATGGAAAACTTGAAAGGATGCTCGCAAAATGGTGATAGCATTATGGCAAAGGGAGACTAAGCTAACTTCAACATGAGTCAAGTACAACCCACGTAGTCTTAAAATGACCTGAGGTCATAGTAGTTCCACCTTACAGTGGAGGAATATAACTAGTGTAGTATCTAATTGAAACAAAACTGGCATAATTGGTATGATGGTATAATACGACATAGGAATGGCTAGTCGGTACATCAAGGCACAATAAACAAATGTTGCCCCTAGTTTTCCCATAGATGGTTATAAATAGGATACAAATGATCATATCAATGATACTAATTTGTCCATAAGTTGTTATAATTAGTAGAAAGATTAGTGAACACTAATGTGCCCCTATAGGCGGATATAATTAAGCTTACATAAACAAACATGATAAGAAGGGAATAAGAAATGAAGGATACAATTGCCAAAGCTTCTGTCTTACTGCTCTAAAATATTGCTTTTGTCTAGAATTATTAAAACAACTACTGATACTAATCTAATTATTTGCATCGAATGTGAAACCAATAGATGAACCAAGGTCAAATAGGTTAGGATAGGATGTGATCAAAACATGTTATGTCGATAGAATGGGATGGTAAAGTAGCTAAGTGATAGGATAATGATAGGATAGTAGACTGATAGGATGATAAGATGGTAGAATGGTATGGTACAAGGAAGAATATGGATAATATGGTACAACTTGAAATAGTATTTATAGATAATACATTGTATCACTCAAGAATAGTACCACTTGAGGTGTATAATGTTAATAGGCTCATCAAGTTCATCCCCATCTGGTGTGGTGAGACTGTATGCTCCTATGCCATAGTTTGCAATAATGATGAAAGGAGCTACCCAGTTGGGTTTGAACTTGCCTTTATGATTCTTTTCAGTCATGGTATTCTTTGAGGACAATATCACCAAGTTCCAATTATCTATGTTTCACATGCCGATTGTACTAGCCATGGAGTTAATTCTGATATGCTTGAAGATGGTTCACCATGTCCATGCATTTTTCATCAAGCAACTTTAGCTCTTGTAGCTGAGCTACTCAATATTCTTCATCATCCATAACATGTTTCAGAGAGATGCATAAAGAAGGTAACTCGATCTCAATGGGAAGAATGGTTTCAATACCTTAAATAAGTGAGTATGGAGTGGCTCCTGTTGGGGTGCGATGATTTTTATGGTAAGTCCAAAGGGTGTGGAATATTTGAAGGTGTTAATTATGATCGGCATCATTGACAATATTTTTTAATATTTTGACAATGGTTTTGTTTGATGCTTCAGCCTGGCCATTACCTTGAGGGTAATATGTCATGGAAAAGTGCTATGTGATCTTGTATTCGGCACATAGCTTTTCGACATCCTTATTTTTGAATGATCTTCCATTATTAGATATAATGTCAGCAGGGATATTGTAGTGGAAAATGAGGTGGTTGAAAATGAATTTGGAAATTTTCTTTCCAGTCACATAAGTGAGGGGTATAACTTTGACCCACCTAGTGAAATATTCTGTGGTGATGAGGATGTGTTTATGGTCATTTGATGAGGTGGGGTTTATATGAGATCGAGGCCCCATGTAGCAAATGGACATGGTGTCAACATTGGTTTTAGAGTCTTGACTGGGGCATAAATCAAATTAGCATGCCATTGACATTTATCACATCTTTTTACATATACAGTTGCATCTGCATCCATCATTGGCAAATGATAACCAATATGTAGGAGCATTTTGGACATGACTACTTTACTGGTGTGGGATCCACATACCCCTTCATGAAATTCTCATAACTAGTATAGATTCTATCAAAGGTAAACAACGAAGCAAAGTTCTATCAAAATTGTGGCAATATAGGGTTGGTCTGAGTAAGGTATAACATTGTGCATTGTGGATGAAGGATATGGTTTGTTTGTGGGATAAGTCTGGGGGTATAATTTGGTCATGGAGGTAGATGTATAAGTTGGAATACCAAGCAGAGATGGGACCAACAATATCACATATCATTGCAACAGTTGAAGATGTATGAGCTAGTGCTTTTAGATTTTCAACAAGAAATTGGTTATCCATTACCGTGTCCATTTATCGAAATGAGATCCAATGGTACCATAGAATCTACAATTCTATTACTTGCCCTTAGTATATGTTCAAATTGAAGGTCGATAATATATTACCTAAGAATGTCGACCATGGCCTTATATAGAACCGACTTATCATCTTTGGTCTGAAAATGGTCTATAACCTGATTGATGATTAACTATGAATCACCATAAACCTTTAGATGATATATGTTCTATTGGAATGCCTATCAAAATCTTGCAACAAGTGATTCATATTCAACCATGTTATTGGTACAAGGAAAGTTTATTCTGAATGACTTAGGGTTTAGATCCCCCTATAAAGTGATAAACAACAGGCCTTCCCCTGATCCATGTGTTGTGAATGATCTATCAAAATACAACTTCTAGTGCTGCTCCTCAAGAGGTGTTTCAATGATGGTCATAATGGATTCATCGAGAAATTAAAATGTTAATGGCTCTATATTTACAAGTGGTGCTTCAGTAAGTTGATATGTAAGAACTTTCCCCTTGATGGCTTTTTGGTTCACATATTCTATCTCAAACTCACTAAGAAGCATGATCCATTTGGCCATGCAGCCTTGTAAAGCTATTTTAGATAGTAGATACTTGATAAAATCTACCTTTGAAATAACCATGGTTGTATTTTTCAACATGTAATATCATAGTTTCTGAGCTATGAAGACCATGGTTAAACATGATTTTTTGATGGGTGTATAATTGTGTTCATACGCTACCAGTGTACAACTTAGATAGTACACTACATGATCTTTTCCATTATCATCATGTTGAGATAGAAGTGCCCCTAGGGATTGATATATCACTAATAAGTATAAAAAGAATGGTTTCCCTAGCATAGGAGGTAATAACACTGGTGGGTTTGCTAGATAGTCTTTTAGCTGCTGAAAAAAATTAACAGTCGTTATTCCAAAAAATGTTACACCTTTGTTCAGTAAGTGTGTAAATGGGTGACACTTATCAACCAATTGATAAATGAAGCATCTGATAGATTAGATCTTACCATACAAACTGTGAAGTTGCTTTAGATTAATTGGTGGTGGCATGTCTATTATGGCTCATACTTTGGCTAGATTGACTTTAATGCCCTTGTAAGACACAATGAAGTTAAGCAATTTATCAGAAGTAATGCCAAAAACACATTTCTTTGGATTAATCCTAAATTTGTATTCACGTAGCCACACAAATATCCTCCTCAATAATGTTGGATGATTGGCCCTGGTCTTTGATTTGCCTAGTATGTCATCAATGTAATCTTCAACAATGTCATGCATCATATCATGAAATATGGCCATCATGGCTCTTTAATATGTGGCCCCTACATTCTTAAGGCCAAATTGCATAAATTGATAATAGAATGTTTCCCATAGAGTGGTGGATGTTGTTTTGTGTTGGTCTTCTAGTGTGATTATGATTTAGTTGTAGTCTGAGAAACTGTCCATCAGTGAAAGCATCTCATAACCCATAGTGGAGTTCATTATCATGTCAATGTTTGGAAATGTAAAGTCATCCTTAAGGCAAGATTTTTTAATATCCCTAAAATAATTATAGATTTTGATTCCTCTCAGCTTTTTACTGACTAGTACTACATTGGAAATCCATTAAAAATAGTCGATTAGCCTGATACATCTCATTTTTAAGAGATTCTTTAACTCTTTTATTACCAATACAAAAATGTGAGGATGCATTTTACGTAATTTTTGCTTCACTAGTTTGGCATCAAGATGTACCACAAGGTGATGGACAACCAAGGTGGGGTATAAACTAGGCATGTCAAAATATGCCCATGCAAATATATCTACAAATTCCCTCAATAGGGTTGTTAAGACTTCGAGATCCTCCTTAGTGAGAGACATGCCTAGTTTAATCCACTTGGGTCATTTGGGGACCCTATGTTTACCTTTGTTGTGTCTTCTACTATAAGGGTTGAACCATCTTCAAGAATAGTGGGCAAAGATTGGAACTAGCCTGCTATGGTAGCGTCCTTTGTTAAGACTGGTTCTTCAAGTTCTCCTAGGCATGATGAATCAAAATACTCTAAAATGAGATATGCTCATGTAACAAAAATAGTTGGAAACTCTTGTATGTTCGATCAAAAGCTTGTTTTTCTTCAAGATTAAATTCAAATTCGTAGACAGGCTCTTCATTATCATGATCCTAGATGATGTGATCAAAATCTTGATGCTCTTCAAGACTAAACTTGAACCCATAGACAAGTTCATCAATGGTGGTCTCTTGGTATAAATTTAAAGAAGGTTGAAGACCCCTTTCTAGTGGCACCTGAAATAGGTTTTCACTACTAGACTGGACTTTATCTTTACTTTTTCCCTGGTTAAAAAGTGCCTCAAAGAGGTTTTCACTTTGGGACCTCAATGTTTTATTTATTTATTTTTGGTTAAGGGTGTTCACCCGCTCTCCAAAATAGGCTTCAAGATCCAGCTTGATTGAGAATCTTGATTTATGATCTCCTAACAGAGCATTATCCCTAAGGCCCAAAAAATCACATAAGGCCTCATCATTCCATAACTCATCAATTGGCACGTTGGATTCTAGTTGGTCCTAGTCTATTAGTTAGGGATAATATAATGGCAGTGGATTATGATGAATGACTAGTTGAAGGGTAAAAATGGCATTATTATCAAATAGGTTTTTTTGGGCTAAGTCATCGAATTAGTCATGATCAAACACTGCTTCATTGTTGCCATCATCATCATTAGTTGTTGGCGATAGAACTCGAATAAGATACGTGGGGTCACCCTTAGGTGGTTTATACCCAAGTCTATAGGTTTCTTTGTACTTAGTCATATAAATTGGGTTGAGGTTTCCTTGTTAATTTAGCCTAAGGCCTCCTCCTTCATAGCCTTGGTTCTCTATGATCTAATTATGAATGGGATACTTTGAGTTCCTATAACAATCAATCGACTTGTCATAGTATAACCATGATTCATCACCTTCGATAGGGTCCTGTGTTTGACTAGAGGCCAATATGAAAGTGACAGGTGCTAGACTATGTTGATAGCCCTTTCCTTTTCTTTACCATTATATGCATGGTTTGGGTTTTGGTCTTCCAAAAGACTTGTGCTACAGGAGTTTGGTAATGTGAAAAGTGTTATGCATCAAATACTTTCTTGGGCTATTAGCCATGATGGTATAGTGATTGGATATTTTAGGAGGCAACATATGGGAAATCAAATCAAGGGTATCAGGGTCAGTGTAGTTGGATTTAGGTAAATAAAGAAGTATGGCTTCCTTTTATCTTGTTTAGCAAGTGGATTCATGCTGAAATGATAATTGTAGTTCTTGAACTCAGCCTCAAGATGTTTGCAATGCTCATATGGATGTAAATCTCTTGGAATACTAACCTTCATCCCTGAGTGGGAAAACTTGATACACTGGTGTAGTGTTGATAGGACTGCACAAATCTCATGTAACCAAAGTTTACTCAAAAGCATATTATACGACAAATCAAGATCTAGCACATTGCAAAGTGTATCATGGGTCAAGGGCCCAATGATAAATAGCAAGATAATGGTGCCTTATGATTCTCATTATTCATTATCGTAGGTTTTGATGGTGATTTTTTCTACCTAGAGATCTGTTGAGGTGTACCCGAGAAGCTTGATAAGCTTTAGAGACACTATATTCAGACCTGATCCATTGTCTATGAGGACACATTTCATTTTGTGTCTTTTTATGTAGACTTTGATGTACAATGGATTATTGTGAAGTGGGCCAAGGGATGACATATCACGTTGATTGAAAGTTACTTGTTGGGATGGAGCTAGATGTCCAACCAAATCTTGAAATTTGTTAGGAGATATGTGATTGGGAATTGTGGATTGACCAAAGAACTTTGTTAAGATGTTTTATGGATTGTAGATGTATACAGCAAATCTAAAATGGAGATTAGTGTTGGTGTCTTTTTTAATTTTTCCACAATGTTAAACATATTTTCTTGGATAGTGGTAAATGGTTTGTTCTGAGGTAAAATAGTAAGTTGGATGATGGGTGAAGTGACAGATGGTTGTAGGCTTAATATGGTAATCTTTGACTGCCGAGTTGTGACTGCACAATCGAGATTGGGCATAAGACCACTATTACTAATAAATGATGGTAGAGGGGGGCTAAATAGGATAATTATTTATTGTTGATGCACTTGCATGTGGTTACGGGCTAATGATGAGTTATCAGTATAAGGTCCTAACATGGGAATCCCTACTTGTTGGTTTGCCTATTTATGAACCTAGATCAAGGAAGGATTGTCAGAATGGTTTGGCTGATTGGATATGAGTATAAATGGTCTTCTTTGATTGGTACTTAGTCTAGGATTAATGTAAAAAGTGTTAATGTGACCTCATGTAATGTGGCATACAAATACATTGTAGTCATGTACAACTGCATGGTAGGTTTGTTGGTTGTTACCATTCTGACCTTGGTTTTATCCATTTTTTTTATGCTATTGGTTCTACTATTGGTTCAACCTTGGTTATTGATACTATTATTTTTGATGTTGCACTAGCTATTACTACTATTGTTTTTTATTGTTATGTTGGGGAAAAGGATTATGATAGATGCCAAGGCTCTGATTAGAGGTAGAAGCTCCACAATCCAATGTGATCTCTCCATTTTCTAACATATTCTAAATTACATGTCTAATTTGTACACAATGCTACAAATTATGGCCATTAACCCTATGAAAATCATATAATTATTTTGGCTTATACCAGTCTAGCATGTCGGCACCCTCACGAAATTGCTCTTTCAAAATAGGCCATCCAATCAAGTTAGCTATTGCAAGTTTGTGAAAGACTAATTATATGGGCTCCCCAAGGTCAGTAAAAGTGTGACAAGTAGGCATGTTTATCCTTAGAGGAGGAGGGTTTTGAAAAGGCATAGATATTTGTTATGGTTGTTGCATTTACATTATTGGTCTAGGTTATTGCACATGCTACAGCAACTAAAAAGGTTATTGGTTAAGCGTAAGCTGGAAAGGTGGCATAGGTTGAGTAGGTGGTTATTCCACTATTTGGACATGTCATGTTTCTGTTACTTTATTTCCCACAACATTCTTGTTGTGATTGAATTATTTGGATCTATTATTTTTATTAGCCTGTGTCAGTTATGATGCTTGTGCTTAGATTGGATGCAGATTTTGGCCACTATTCTAGTTTTGATTCTAGCCATTGTTCTAATTTGATGAGATTAATTTAATGATCCCCTCATTAATAAGGGCTCTTTCGATCACTAAATTTTTGTCAATGATTTCTTTAAATGTATGTGCACACTGCAACTCTAGATAGTAAGATATCTCACTATGTAGATTTTAGGTAAACATAGTGGTTAGTTGTTTGTCCAGTAGACTATGCATAAAATGTCTTTCAAGGGATCTCCATTGCTATAGATAGCTTTCACAGCTTTCACTTGGTTTCTACTTTACTTATGTCAACTCTACTAATGAAATCTCATGTTCAAGATTGTAAGAGAAATGTTTCACAAATTTGTCCGAGAGATCATCAAAATCAAAAATTAAATTCTTTGGTAACTTTAGAAACCATTCCGAGGCTTGTCCAGCTAGACTTCTTGGAAAGAACAACAATAAATAGATGTTATTATAGGCCATTGGTTGGCATGTGATAAAAAATTCTATCAAATGGGCTCTGGGGTCACCATTCTCCTTGTACTTGTCAAAATTTGGTTTCTCATACCCTGAAGGAAATGGTATCTATAAGTACTCCATGTTGAAAGGGTAAGAACACACATCATCCAATTTTAAATTCTTAACCTATTTCCCAATTTGGATGGCAATGATTGCATCCTTCATTTATTGTAGTTCTTGTTTGAGGAAACTTGTGAGAACATTAGCTTGAGGTGATGGTTGAGCGGTCACAAGTGGATTACTTTGACTGAGATATGATAAAGGTGTTTTTTGAGGCATGTTAGATTGGCTAGGGAACATACCAGGAATATGCATACGTGGATTAGGGTGCAATTATTGAAATCACACTTGTGGTTGTGTAATATTATGGTTGGGGTTGGGTGTGTAAACCTGATGTTGGGAAGATTTAGGTTGGGATGGTGGTATATGGTTGTGTTATGTCTATTGAGATTGATTAGGGACATGTTTCCAACTACTCATACTTGGTTGATTGAGAGGGACTTGTAAACCAAGACCCTGTTGATGAACTAGTGGCACATTCTACATGAAGGGCAATTGTTGCCTAATAGGTACTTGAAGAATATTGGAACCTCTTTCTTGCACAAATCCCAATTGGAAAGTAGACGTATGTTGGATATTAGACATTTGTCACTGACCAATATTTATATGTTTTTGGTTAAACATTATTTTGTTTTGGATTGGCATGTTAGTCTATGATGAAAGAGGTATGTTTATTGTTACTTGATGAGGTGGAGCATTGGTTTCCCCCTGTTGAGGTGGTAATATGTTTTACCTCTGTTGCGTGGGTTGATTCGATGTTGCCTATTGTTATGGAGTATTACTCATCACCTGTAAGGGAGGAGTAAGATTCATCACATTCTATTATGGCACAACACTAGTTGGCTGACTAATTAATCCTTGTTGGTGGATGCTAGAAGAAGCAACTAGTTGAATTAGCGATGGACAACTGAGGTTAGGAAGTATAAACTCCTACTCTTTGAGTTTGTGAACCACTAATGGTGTTAGTTAAAGGCACATTTTGTTTTTGACTTTTTTTTGTGCGCTAACACAACTTTGGTTTAGATTAGATGTTACTTGCATATTATCCACTACATTTTGCCCATTATTCTATGTAGAATCAAAAGACACTTCCTTAATGGTTGAGATATTGAACATGTTGTAGATCAAAGTATTTTGCATAAGTGAATTAAAACCCTAATTTTCTTGCCCTATCAACTCAAATAAAACTCCTATTGAAGGGAGTGATTGAATAAGAGGTGTATTTGACATGTCCATTTGATTAAAGTTATGTGCTACATTTTGATAATCCTAGTATGCTATTTGCATTTGCATGAATTGGTCCTCCATGAGACCTCTTTATGTGATAAGCATACGTGGATCTTGGTATGGAATTAGTGCTATGGAGTTAGGGTTGATAGAAGAGGCCTGATCGTTGTTCAAATTGTAAAACATGTTATAAGGTCCTCTTGGTAGATGTGGCAAATTGTCATGTCCTACCTCTATGTATCTATTAGGATCATAAATTGATGGTTTGGTCATGTAATAAGGTTGCTATTGAACATTTTATATAATTGTAGGTACAATAGCCAAATATTAAGTTATCAGTTCTTGATCTTGCTTTATGTATGAAGTCGTGCCAATCAAATAATTGTCCAAAAGATCTTGATTTTGTTATCCTACTTGAGTGTCACAAGATGGACAAGGATCCATCTCATAAATAATGTCGTCTGCATAGGGGTCCTGAACCATTTTTACTTGTGTAACCATATTACTAAGCACTGGATTGTACATGATGTCACTACAAGTGTAGGGAGACATATTGGGATCAATAGTAAATGTTTTGATACCAAAAAAAGAACAGAGTTCTACAAACTCAAAAAATTTATGTCTAAAAAGACAAAAGGGGTTCAACTCTATCTAACTTGGTCAAGGGTAGAGTTGTATCTCCAAAATTTTTATGTTAAGAATTTGGTAAAATTAGTATAATGTCAAATATCTAATGTTAAATGTTTTACACAAACAAGGTCAAGAAAAATGACTGAAAAATAAGATGCCAAACTCTAAAGTCCAAACGTGTTCTAAATAGGTCTAAACTAGGAAATGGAAAAGAGTCGCTAAGTCTTTTGTCTAACCACAGAGTCAAAAGCTAAGTTCAAATAGGCTGTGTTAAGACTTTTGGCCAAACAACATCAAAAGCTAGGCTTGAAAAAAAAGAATAATGATGATTAATCTAACAAACTTGGAATATTTTGGCAAAGACTAAGCACTTGATTATAAACATAAACGTGATTTGATTGGTGGAAAACACTAATCAAAAGGTTGTTTGAAGGTGAATTGATTATATCAAACAAAGACATAAAAAATAAAGTTTTCAAATTTGAGTAATGGATTAACCAAGTTACGCAACCCAAAAGAGAAAGATATGTGTATTAGCCCCTGTGTGTCAAGTTATAAATATAAATCAATCAATATTGAATCTAAACTTTGGAAAAGTTAATCAAAGACTCAACTAAAGTAAACTAGGGTTCTGATGATTAACAATCTAGATGAATGTAAACAACATGACTATTCTAAACAAAGATCCAACACGACTCAAATGATTGGTTGCAACAATGATAATTGAGACACAAGACAAGACAAGTCTTTTTGAAATGTTTATGTTTCAAAGACTTCTAAGGTATGAGGCTTGAAATGATTTGGACAACATAACATTACCCATTTCAGTCAAGTGCCACACTCAATTTTTGACACAAAATTTTTATAAGTTAAATCAAGGTGCCAAACGGATGATATAATGCCTCCTCAAAAAATAGAGTGATGGTGGACACAAGACTCATTCATGACATGGTTTAAATAATAAGTTTTATTTCTAACACACCAAATAATATAAGAATAAATGACAAAAATACAACTAAGTATATCGTCTTAAATCCTATCAAGATGTGGTAAAGTGGGGTTGACTAAAAGCTATAAGTTTTGCATGTATATATTGATCCTATGTGTACCAACTTTCATGTTTTGCACACAAGAGAAAAAACACGTCTATTAAGTCTACATCGATCAACTTGTTGTAAAATTGTCTTGTCCTTTTCACAACCACTACATTCATCACTTGTTCAGTGTAGTGCGATGTCCATATTGATCATACGTCCTAGGCTTAACCTCCTACTAATGGGGATTATTTAACTATTCAAACCACCATCCCAATGAAGTGAACCCAATTTATATACCCCTCTCCCCCCTGCCCGACCTACCCTTGGAGAGGGGTTGAAGATGATGTTAGGAGATGAAACTTTGAGTCAAAGCTTTCCTATAGATCCCATGGGAGGTAATGAAGTCCCCCTCACAAGCCAAAAATGTATGAAATAAAATCTAAGTAAAAAAGTTTTATATGTTGTTTTTAGATCACCCAAACCATGTGGATTTTGGGGAGAGCCTAGACAACTTCATTTTTACGCCTTTAGACTAAGGCACAATTTGTAATGAAAATGACACTTTTGATCCCACAAGTTCCTTATAGGAGAAGAGGGGAGAGCATACACGCACAATTTTCTTTTACAAAAATAACAAATAGCAAAAAATTTTGCATACAATTTATGAGTGATGTTTGATTTTAAGCACTAAATTTTAATGTGATCGTTTGTTTGTTACTATGCCCCTTGGCTTAAGTGTGAAAAATAGAAAAGATTGCACACAATTAAGTTAATCCCAAGCATCTAAGTTCATTTTTAAACCCAAAGATTGAAGTATTCAAGATCTATCCTAGATTCATGATTAAACACCAATTTGAAAATGTTCAAGATGTAAGATTTGTTTTAAGCACTAAAACGAAATTTTTCTAAGACTTAGAAAAACCTAGATTTATTTTAAGCATCAACATTCAAATGTGTGAGATTAAACATGTTCATTTTAAACCCTAAATCAAAATGTGTGATTAGTAAAAACATGTAATTTTGTCTTCAAATCAATCCTTCAACCTGCAAATATTAGATTATAACTCCCTTCTTAAAAGCACTTTTAGTTGTGAGTAAATGAACTTTAAAAAAGGTTTCAGGGTTTTGTTTCACCTGTGAACCCAAAAGCAAAAATGTTATGCTCACAAATACTTGTTATCTCAATAAAACAAAAAAATTAATATGAAACTTATAAAAATATACAAACAATAAGTTAGAAGGCTAAAAAATAAAACCAAACATACAAAACATAAAAACCTCCATTCAGTATTTTGATCATAACTTTTAAAATATATATCAGTTTATCATGAAAATTTTGGAGGTTGTTAATAACTCCAAGCCAAACCTATCTATTAAAAATAATATCAAAATAATCAATAAAAATTTTATGAGCTTTGTACTAGATGTTTTAACCCAAAAAATAGAAAATAAAAAGTGAGTCACTAAAAGAGTCATAATTTTAAACTACAAATCAAATTTTAATGAAATTTTGAGAGAATTAAGATGAAATAAGTAAGAACAATTGATCAAAAATTCAGAAAAAAAAATAAACAGATTAAAAATAATACCTATTTTAACAACTATTTTTAATTCGAATATGTGGGGTGCGCAATTTGTCCCACCAGGTGTGTCATTTGTGATCAAGTAATTTGACAAAGAGAGAAGGTTATAGCAAGTGTTAGTCTATAAAACCATGAAGTCAACACACTAACATACTAACATCTCTAGACCTAGATCTTAGGGGGAGCTTAATGAACAAACAACAATTGAAAACCCAACTAAAATGCATAGAACAAAAATCGTTACCTTTCTTGAGAGCTCCAAATGATTTCTTCATTGGCTTGCTCGGATCATGCTCAAAATGTCTTCATCGATGGGGCTTGGCTATCTCCATCTTTTCTTGGCACCATGGTTGGATTTTGATTGGCTTGGCTTGATTTTGGTATTATAATATTATGTATTTGCTTCAAGGATCAAATCCAACATTATAACTCTATTATGTTCAAGACTTTTCAATGAAGAGCTCTAGACTTGTATTTATAGATTTAACAACTAAACCCAACTCAAGGTGATTTAGAAGGTAGTTAGGGCTTGGAATGGGTTCAAACTTGACCTAGGTGAGTTAAAATTAACTCCAGTAGAGTTATGAGTAGTCAAGCACTCATAATTTTCAATAAATAGGAATGGGTGAGATATTTTGGATTTTAGACAACTTGTAAAAAGGTAATGATTACTTTCTAGGATATTCTTTTGGTTTTTGAATTTTCTTTTTTGATAATTCATTTAATTGCTCATGGGTGAATTCAATTAGAACTTGATTAGGATTTGATTTGCTTTAACATAGTAATTAGTCATTTTTATGCTTTTTGACATTTTTGAATAATTTTGAATTAATTGATGTGTGCATTTGGTTCATTTAATTGATTTATGGATCAAATTGATTTATTTGCATGGTTACGAAGCTAAATTTGAGACTTTAAAGAATTCTTAGGTTAGATGTTCAATAGTTGGTAAGAATTGTTCTAATAGTTGGGTATAAGCCATTGGTAGGCAATTTTTGGTGTCTACATCAACATTAACAAATACGTTGTTGAACACTTTGCATGTTGGTGAGTGCGAAGTCATCTGAGTTTGATGCCATTCAACAGTAAAACTCGTTGTTTACTTTCAGGCAAAGACTAGAACATCTATTACAATTTAATATTTGTATACTAGCATAGTGATGGCGAAGGTTGTGTTTTATATAAACCCATTGTCCCAACTCCAAGATGGTCATGCATTCTTATCTAGTTGTTAGCCCTTACTATTTCTATGGCGATGTTCCAAGATAATTTATTTCATGTACACAATTATTACCACACTTTACAAGCTTAAATATGTTATCTTATAACATGCTCAGTGATTATAATGGATACGTGTGCAATAGGTACTAATAAATCAATTACTACAGTATCATGTGAACTAGGAAAAGTGATCGAATTTGTAGGATTACTTAAACTTAATTTTGAAAATACATTAAATTATAATATTTTAAATAAGGTTTGAAAATTTTATTTTAATAAATAATATTAAAAGTTAACCTCCTAAAAAATGAGATAAATATGTGTAATTCTTTTATATAACTAAAAAATTCCTTTAAAGGATAGTAGGCTACAAATTTAATCATTTCTATTGTTAAGAGAAGAATTTCCCAAACAAAAATATATTAGGGTACGAGCCTACAAATTAAAAAATGGGAGGTGGTCACATTTTCAAAACTTAGCAACGGTTATCTTCTCATTTAATAATTCATGTGACCATTATTCTCTATGTTATTTCAATAATGCAAGTCTTGGTATTCAATCATAAATCATATTTTTTTGAGGAAGGATCATGGATGGTGAACCGAAATATCAAAATAAATAGAATATAATGTTTTCTCAAAATACTATGATTTCAATTTACATGAATCATGAAAGCATAAAATATCTATATATATTATATATAAATATATATTCAATAAAACATTGCAGTTCATAATTATCTAAAATAATTGCCTTCCTTACTTTTATAATACCAATCATTAAATTTACATTCTTAAATTTTAAAAATGTTAAATATATGTTCTTTATTGTCGAGGAGTTCAATCGATTGAGGACCTTATTTTTTATAATAAATTCAAAAGTTGAAGGCTTTATTCTTCACGATAAACCCAATGATCGAACTTTCAATAATAATAATAACAATAAATTACAATTATATATTTACTACCCAAAATCACAACTATTCACATTTTCCATGTTTTACAAGAATTACCATTCCTTTGATAAGCCTTCTATTTTATGTGCCAGTTCAGCTTGGAGTGACACTTGTCATATTTTTTTGATTTTTAAATGTTTTCCAAAGTGGATCGGTTGGGGAAAATTTTCAAATTATTGTTAATTATTCTAAAGTTGGGGTATGACAACCTCAAGGGCACTCAAAATTGAATATTTGAGTGCCATGACATTAGGCTTTTGATCTCTAATTATTTGGAGGGAATAACATTTACAACTCAAAAGGAGTTTGTATAGAATGCCATTGAGGATGAACCTCACTTAGGTGTGTTAAAGTTTATAAGACGAAGGTGATTTATGATATATCAAAGAATGGATTAATTAAATTATAGAAGTTATAAAATGTTTATTTAAATATAAAATTTTAAATTATTAATTAAAATATAATTTTGAAATTGTTTTATTTTTCAAACTTGTTTTATTGTAAACACATCATTTGAGTAGCACTGTTCTCAATATTTTGATCATTAGTATAGTGGAATTTATATAAGTTTTTATAGATGGCATGTGTTAAGGCATTGTCACAACAACTTGTTAGTTATCTAACTTGATTGTTTTCGACACCTTTTTATCTCTGTATAATGTAGTCATAAAGTCGGTCTTTTAACAATATAATTGCTATACACCTCATATTTATAATTCAGAAAATTGAATTGGTAAATATTCAGTCAAAAAGTAATATCACCCATACTAATGTCAAAGTATATTGAATTATTCATGATACACAGAGAAATATTAAATAATAGTTTGAAAATTTACATTTAGCTATTTGAAACTTGACGTTTTGAACCTAAGCTAAGCCCATCATCTGGATGTAGGAGAGATATATGAATAAAAGGGGCCCAATAAAAAATAATAAATAGTGGCTACAATAAAATTCCAACAGGTTGGTTAAGGAAGATTATAATGATGAAATATTTGTTTATTTTTAATATGGCAAATAACCGGAATCCAACTCTCGCTTAATTTTCAATCGTCATCCCTATTCAAATTAAAAGGATTCTTTTCAATTCCCATCGCATCACACACCCTTCTTCTAAAATAATGATCCTCTTTGGCAATTATTTTAACGTTATCCATGCAAATGTGATGACCACTGTTGTGAGAATGCTCAGTTAAGGCAAATTTCTGGAACCAGTTGTATGTAAGGTACGCACAATGTTCTTTAATCCTAACTTGAATGGATTGACCTGTTTCACCAATATATAATTTCCTACAGTTACAAAGAATGGAATAAATCCCTTTATGACAATTCAGAGTGTTTTGATCTTTCGTCTTGTCAAGCATGTCCCTAATTGTATTAAGAGGGGAGAATATCACTTTAATGTTTTTTTCTTTGAGAATCCTTGCTAGATTATCAGTGGTTCCTTTGATGTAAAAGAGTACCCTGGCTAATACTCTCATCTTCAAGTTGCTTAATGCAGGGAACCTTTTTGACTTTTTGCATAACTTTATTACCCTGATTTTTATTATAATTGTTCCTTTTAAAAACTATCACTTTCCTATTTTCAATATCATTCTAACTCTTGTAGGGACTTGGCGCTTAGCCCCCTTATTTAGATTTTTCTCGTGTTCGATTACTTTTTTAAGTGGATACATAAAGTAATGGTCTTTAAGATTAATATTTTTGCATTTTCCATGTGTAAGAGGGAATTAATGAATGAATGGTTTTAATGTTGTCCAAGTATATTAGTGTTATATGGTTTTGATGTTGGATCTTCTCATATATTTCTTGATAAAAAAATTTTTTTGTTCTCTTTTCTTCAAATAAAAAAATCAAAAAGTCAACGTTGAAATTATAGATACTCTTAATCGTACAATAAACACTCCATGATGTAATGCCACTCTATCTACAATAACTACAGATACAATATATTCTCGTTACCCAATCTTCTTTAAACGTTATCCACATTCGAATCTCACTCTTAAAATGATATGAACTAAAGGTGAAAGGCTACCCGTAATCTAAGTGTCAATTTCTAACTTGATGACCTCTTCCAAAGGAGGGAAAAGTATCTGCCCCCAAAATATGGCAATTTCCCGGAGCCAGTATCACTCCGGGTTCAGTACAATAAATATTTATTCCCTTCCTGTCAGGACGGCTACTTTTGTCTGACCTTGTCAAACTTACCACAGCTTTAAATGAATCTAACGCAGACTGTTTACACAGGCCACGGATAAATCATTTTCACAAAGACACAGAGAAAGACAAATTTACTCAGGTACACTCAACGCCGTCTGAAGTTTAAAACAAAAATTTCAAATTTCAAATTTCCAGAGTTTCAATTGCAGATTTGCCTTGAATTCAAGGGTTTATAGCAGTTCTTCCTTTTAAAAATTTAAAATTTACAATAAGATCATGCTTTGTACGTATTTAAAAATATACGGATGAATTTCTTGTTTAACTTTCAAGATATGCGAGATATCTATGTTTTTTTCTGAAAATGTAAGGAAGTTTACACGGCTGCCTGAAGATTCTGAGAAATTTGTACCGTCTAGTGAATTTTTTGATAGTTTTTGTAACGTACATGCTTTTTAAATCACATTTTAAGGTTTTAGACTCAAATATTAGTCAAATTGTATTGGTAGATGATTTCCTTGGTTTCCATTTCAAAATACGCGAGATTTCTTTAATCTTTTCATTTTTATGGAAATTTAGGCTGAATTTACGCGGTATAGTGAAGTTTTGATTGAATCAAACATTGCAGGAACATTTCTTTATTGCCGGCCAATTTTTTTAAGGGTTTTGCTAGCAGGAGCTTTTGTTTGGAAGGGATCGGTTTTGTTATGGCCGACAGAGGCGTCTGGATGATTGGATTTCGATATATTCTGGGCAAAATACGCGAGATTTCAACTGAGAGAGAATAAATACCGAGAAAATAAGCAGCAGGGAGGACTGGAGTGCCGTAGCAGCAATTAGACACCTCAAGAAATCACTGGTTTGCAAATTTTCATGTTCCTTTTATCAGCCTTCAACTGAATCCCTAAAACTATTACACCAACACACTCATCAAAACTGTAATTCTGATCGATGTGCAATTTCACTAGAAGAAACATTTCTTTCCCCTGAGATATAGCAATATTGGTTCTTTTTCTATTGAATACTAAGTCGTGATAAATCAGATTGAGCTTTTGCTATCTGGTCATCTAGTCTTTCCCATCTCTATAAGAATAAATTAATAAAATTGTAAACTATATAAAAATTAAATAATATATGAGAGATAAATGTGAATGGGGTGTAGTTTGATTGGTAAAGTTTGGGTATTTATTAAGATGAGGTTTTAGGTTAGTTTTTTATTGGCGTGTCTACTTGTGATGGGAGTAATCTGACTACAGTTTTTGCGTGTTATCGGAGTAGTCTGACCAACGTCAATATGAAACCTAGACAACAGCATTACAAAAGCACCATGAAACTTAAGCTCCCGATGGTTCACACTCAAGATTAGGAAGTTATACATACCATAACAAAAAAAAAAAAAAAACTATTTATAAATCCATGGTTAAATTTTATTTATGCTAAATTCAAATGTAAAACAAAAATGTATGGTGCGATGGAACCATTACCTTACATTTCATTTAAAAAATACATGGTAATATAAATTGGTTAAGTCAAGTGTGGTTGGTAGACCAATTAGAATATGCTAATTGTTTATGAGGACGATAGTTGAAACCTCAAGTCTCTAAGGGTCTCCCTCATTCCAAATCAAGTTTACTGAGGAGAAAAAGGTTATACTAGTAACTTTATAAAATCAAATCCATATCATATAGTGAGAGAATGATGGAGATGTTTCGATTCTCATGCTCAACAAAAAAATATTTTTAGCCATTGCTTCTAAAAAAAAGTTCATTTTTCTATAATAAAAAACACACATGTACACCACTTCAAACATCTTTGTTGTTACAATTGACATGAGGATAGTGGTTGAGACTTTAGCTTTGCAGTTAAAATTGTGATTATGATTGGGAGGATGATAATACACATGTGAGTATTTAGAATGGAATAAGACTAGAACCTTGCAACTATCCTCATACCCAAATGATGAATGATGCCCACCATCTTAGAGCAAATATTACAATCTACTATATACTATCCCCATATTTCTATTATCGTAGCATAACATAGATAAAACGAAGTTACTTGCACAAATATATATTAAATTTAAAAGGAAAAACATTATTAAAAAAAAACACCAAATTTTCTAAGGATATTATTATAACTAGGTTGACTTATAATGCAACGATTTCTACCTATTGGGTTTTTACTTTTACTTGAACTTTCACATTGTCTATTGTTGAAACATTTATTTGAGAAATTATATCTTTTTAGGGGAATTAAAATGTCCATCACTAACTACCCAAACCTAAAAAATAACCATAGTAACAATCAAACTTGGGTACAACTAAAAATAATAAATTCACTGAATTAATCTTTCAAAATTTTTATCAACAAATTTAAATACAAATTTTTATATAATATATTTTAAATAAATATCCTATATCAATTCAAATCACAACTCAATTCCATATCAATATCTAAAATTTATATGGAACCAATACCAAAATATCAAATAAACTAAGTTATGATATTAAAATATAAAATATAAATAATAATTTTATTCATGTTTAGAGATATTAATCCTTAGACATGAAAGCCTAATCTTCTTTTTAATTCAATGAAAGTCTATATTAACATATAATGCTTGATACATATATTTAGTAAAGAATTATATTTAAATAAATTATATTAATGTAATTAAAGATTTGTTTATAAAAATATTTAGAAAAAATAATGAATTTTATTTATCAATGGTTAGTAGTTGCACATTTAAGATGATTAAGTGGTGACACACACCTTATGCTATGTTATTGATATTTTAAATGGTGACACGTTTTACCACATGTCTACTGTATAATAATGTGACTTCTATAATGGTAGTCTCATGTTCACACAGTTGTGAATTGCATAAGGTAATCCCATGTAATATTTAAATATTTTACTACTTGCAATGGATGACTAACACAATTCAACACAAATGGTCAGGGCTTATTGAACTTGAATTGCTTAAATACCATCTTAGATTGCTTTGGATTATGCTTGTGGACTTGGACGCACAAATTGTAAAGCGATCTTGAAGGGAGGCCAATGCTACAAACTAAATAAATTTGCATCACATGCTTCTTATGCTTTCAATAACACTTTCTGAAGAATAACACAATGCTCGAAACCAGTGATTTTAATGGCAATGCAATCCTCACTCAAACCAATCCAAGTAAGCAAAATTGCTTCTTTGATTTTCCAGATAAGTGTATCATGTATGTAACTTCCTAGGAACTATGATTACTGTCCTCGTATAATTTTTTTGAATGGCCAAATAGGTATAGGAGAACAAGTTGTCCAAAAAAGTTATTGAAACAAATACAATAACTATTCAAGGACTTAAATGTAGTGGCACTCAATCAAGGCTCATGTGGCCAAATTTATATTTACAGAGGCTATAAATGGCTAAATTACAGGGTAAAACTTAAACAGACAACAATTACATTTGTAGTATCCAACATTAACAAATACGTTGTTTAACACTTTGCACGTTGGTGAATGCTAAGTCACTCGAGTTTGATGCCATTCAACAGTAAAGCTTGTTGTTTACTTTTAGGCAAAGACTAGAGCATCTATTATAGTTTAGTATCTGCATACTAGCATAGTGATGGTGAAGGTTATGTGTTTTATATAAACCCATTGTCCCAACTCCAAGATGGCCATGCGTTATTATCTTGCTGTTAGCCCTTACAATTTCTATAACGGTGTTCCAAGATAATTTATTTCAGGTGTACATAATTATTATCACACTTTACAAGCTTAAACATGTTATCTTATAATAAGCTAATTGATTATAATAAATATCTATACAACAAGTACTAATAAATCGATTACTATAGTATCATGTGAACTAGGAGAAATGATCGAATTTGTAAGATTGCTTAAAATTAATTTTAAAAATCTATTAAATTGTCAAATTTTAAACAAAGTTTGAAAATTTTATTTTAATAAACAATGTTAAAAGTCAACCTCCTTTAAAAAAAGAAATTAAAATGTGTAATTTTTTTATATAACTAAAAACCCTTTTAAAGGACACTAGGCTACAAATTCAATCATTTCTCTAGGCTACAAATTTAATCATTTCTATTGTTGAGAGAAGAATTTTCGAAACAAAAATATATTGGGCTACGAGTTATAAATTAAAAAATAGGAGGTGGACATATTTCTAAAACTTGGTAACGATTACTTTCTCATTTAATATTTTCTGTGATCAATATTATTTGTTATTTAAATAATATTAAGAAAGATTACGGGTGGTGAATCAAAACGTCAAAATAAATTGAATACAATATTTTTCCAAAAGCTATAATTTCAATTTATATGGATCCTGAAAACATTACATACATACAAAAATCAAGATTGGTGCTTACTCTTGTAGGATTGAATAGAAAATTTGGGGTATTTAAGGCCAAATAAGTCTTCCATTTTGTGTGCCAGCTCAGCCTGGATTTACACTTGTCGTATTGTCACGTCTTTTCACTTTTTAAAAGTTGATGGGCTTGGAATTGGTTGTCCACGTGGGCCATCACATTATGGAAATATTTTTTAAATTTTTAAATGTTTTCTTAAAGTAGATCGGATGGGGAAAATTTTCAAATTATTCTAAAGTGGGTGTATGACAACCTCAAGGGCACTCAAAATTGAATATTTGGGTGACATGACACTAGTCTTTTGATATGTAATTATTTGGAGGGAATAACATTTACAATTCAAAAGGAGTTTGTATGTGTGTTGTTCAACTATAAAATCAAAAGGAGGAAGTTTAGAACGCCATTGAAGATGAACACTTGTTAGATGGGTCGAAGCTTATAAGATGAGGGTGATTCATGATACATTAATTTTATCTGAGAATAGACTATTTAAGTTACTAATTAAGTTATAGAACTCATAAAATGTTTATTCACTTTAAACAAATTTTAAAACGTCAATTAAAATATAATTATGAAATAGTTACATTTTTCAGATACTTTTTCAAATTTATTTTATTGTAAACACATCATTAAATAGAATTGTTCTCAACATTTTGGCAACTAATACAGTGGAATTTGTCCAAGTTTTAATAGATGGCATGTGTGAAGGCATTGTTATAGGTATCTAACTTGATCGTCTCATATACCTTCCTATTTCTACTTAACAGAGCCATAAAGTGTGTCTTTCAACAATGCAATTGATATACTACTCATATTTATAATTGAGAAAAATGAATCAGTAAATATTTAGTCAAAAAGTAATATGAACCATACTAATGTCAAAAGTATATTAATAACAGTATTATTATCACTTGCCCGTCTTTAATATCATTCTAACTCTTGTAGGCACTTGGTCCTTAGCGCCCTTATTTAGATTCTTCTCTTGTTCGATTATTTTTTTAAGTGGATGCATAAAGTAATGGTCTTTAAGATTAATATTGTTGCATTTTCCACGTGTAAGAGTGAATGAATAAATGAATGGTTTTAATAACGTCTAAAAGACTTGATAGTGTATGAGACCATAAAATAATGAGTGTTGTTTTGCGTATAATCAATTTTCTAAGACAACATTCTAGGTTATGTTTGTGCTATATTCATTTATTTTTTGATGTCGGATCTTCTTATATGTCTCTTGATAAAAAAAAGAAATGAATATGACGCAAACATCCCCTGGGACACTGTCTTACAAAATTGATTATACATAAAATATTTTGACATCTAGTTTAGTGGAGTTTGTCCGAGTTCTTCTGGATGGCATGTGTGAAGGCATTGCTACAACAACTAGCTAGGTATCTAATTTGATTGCCTCAGACACCTTCCTATCTCTGCTTAATGCAACAATAAACTGGGTCTTTCAATAATAGAATTGATATACTACTCATATTTGTAATTGAGAAAATAAACTTAGTAAATATTCAATCAAAACACAATATCAATCATATTAATGTCAAAGTATATTAATAACATTATTATTATCACTTTCCCATCTTCAATATCATTCTAACTCCTATAGCGACTTGACGCTTACCATCCTTGTTTAGATTCTTCTCACGTTCGATTATTTTTTTAAATGGGTGCATAAAGTAATGGTTTTTAAGATTAATATTTTTGCATTTTCCATGTGTAAGAGTGAATGAATGGTTTTAATTACGTCTAAACGACTCGATAGTGTATGAGACCATAAAATAATGAGTGTTGTTTTGTGTATAATCCATATAACACAAATATACCTTGGAACGTTGTCTTACAAAATTGATTATACACAAAACATTTTGGCATCTAGTAGAGTGGAATTTGTCCAAGTTATTATGGATGGCATGTGTGAAGGCATTGCTACAACAACTAGTTGGGTATCTAACTTGATTGTCTCATACACCTTCCTATCTCTGCGTAATGCTATCATAAAGTAGGTGTTTCAAAAATGCAATTGATACACTGCTCATATTTATAATTGAGAAAATTGAATCAATAAATATTCAGTCAAAATGCAATGTCAATCATACTAATGTCAAAGCATATTAATAACATTAATATTATCACTTTCTTGTCTTCAATATCATTCTAACTTCCACAGGGACTCGGCGTTTAACGCCCTTATTTAGATTCTTCTCATGTTCGATTATTTTTTTAAGTGGATGCATCAAATAATTGATTTTAAGATTAATATTTTTGCATTGTCCATACGTAAGAGTGAATGAATGGTTTTAATAATGTCTAAAAGAATCAATAGTGTATGAGACTAGAAAATAATGACCGCTGTTTTGTGTATAATCAATTTTCTAAGACAACATCTAAAGTATATTTATGTTATATTCATTTCTTTTTCGATGTTAAATCTTCTCATATGTTTCTTGATAAAAAAAAAATAAAAAATTTATTATCTCTTTTTAAAATTAAAAAAATCAAGAAGTCACCTTTTAAATTACAGATACTTTTAATCCCCATATCTAAATACTCCATAATGTAATACCACTCTATCTTCAGTAATTACAAGTACAATATATTCTGTTTAACAGATCTTCTTCAAATGTTATCCAGAATCGAATTTCACTCATAAAATGATATGAACTAGTCCTCAGGGAAGAAAGGCTACCCGGAATCTAAGTGTCAATTTCTAACTTGATTGACATCTTCCAAAGAAGGGAAAAGTATGTGGCCCCAAAATATGGCAATTTCCCGGAGCCAGTATCACTCCGGGTTTCAGTACAATAAATATTTATTCCATTGCTGTCAGGACGGCTAACTTTGTCTGACCTTGTCAAACTTTCAGCAGCTTTAGATGAATCTAACGCAGACTGTTTACACAGGTCACGGATAAATCATTTTCACACAGACAGAGAGAACGACAAATTTACTCAGGTACACTCAACGCCGTCTGAAGTTTAAAACAAAAATATAAAATACAAAATTTCCGGAGTTTCAATTGTAGATTTGTCATGAATTCAAGGGTTTATAGCAGTTTTTCCCTTAAAATTTTTAAAATTTACGTAAGATCGTGCTTTTAAAACTCAAATTTGGAAGATTTGTACGTATTTAAAAATAAACGGATGAATTTCTTGTTTAACTTTCAAGATACGCGAGATATCTATGTTTTTTCTGAAAATGTAGTGAAGTTTACACGGTTGCCTGAAGATTCCGAGAAATTTATACCGTCTAGTGAAATTTTTGAGAGTTTTTGTAACGTTCATGCTCTTAAATCACATTTTAAGGTTTTAGACTCTCAAATATTAGTAAAATTGTATGTGTAGATGATTTCCTTGCTTTCCTTTTCAAAATAAGCGAGATTTTTTTTTATCTTTTCATTTTTATGAAAATTTAGGCTGAATTTACGAGGTATAGTGAAGTTTTGATTGAATCAAACATTGCAGGAACATTTCTTTATTGCCGGCCAATTTTTTTAAGGGTTTTGCTAGCAGGAACTTTTGTTTGGAAGGGATCGGTTTTGTTATGGTCGACAGAGGCGTCTGGATGATTGTGATTTCGATATATTCTGGGCAATTTGTGAAATTTTCGTTGCATATTCAACAATTAGTGAAATTTCCGTTAAATGTTTGACAGTTGGGGAAATTTTCGTTAAATGCCTGAGAATTAATCAGGGTTGATTTTGGATTAAAGTTTTGTCAAATATGTTAGAAGTAGTCGAGGATTTGAAGGGTTTTGTGTTTAGATTTCCTGTTTTGCTGCAAAGATATAGAGAAATGAAATCAATCTTAGGTTTGACGGCGGATCTTTGAATCTTGTGACATCTGGTTGATAAGTCCGTCAAATGTTGTGCATATGATCGATTTGGCAGTAGGAATTCAGATTTTGACAGTATCTTTGTATGAAGTTGACGAATTTGACTGAAAATTTTAGGAAAAAATAAAATAAAATCAGGATAGTTGGAATTCTTAGGTTGACAGTATCTTTTTAACAGTTTGATGAGTTTGATCAGTGATTTCTATGTTGAGGGCGGAAATTTGTTAAAAAAAACTGTGATCTGGTCTATTTAACTGTAGAAGAGAAAATTTGAGGCGAGTTTTAGTCGGCCGAATTGGCCTTAAGTTGTGGCATCGGTTTCATATTTTTGAGGATCTTCAAGACTGCAGTGTTGATCTTTTTACTAGAACCATTTGTGTGCTTTAAACTTCGTTCCATGCACTTTGTACCCAAATAGTGCATTTATTCGGAGAAGGTTCTGACAGACCAATTTGGCCTAAAGGGCATTAAAACTCTTCTCATCTCTCAGTTGCTCTGCAAAGAAAAGTTTTGCAGCCTGATTTTCAGATATAAATTTACTTATGAATTGTTTGGTCAGGATATATCCCATGACTGTCATTTGCTTCTGAGAAGTTTTCATGGATTCACCCAGGTTTTCGAACTTAGATACTAGGCCACTTGGTCTAAATTCAGTTTTTAGTGGCAATGGAATGTCAGGAGAATTAATAGGAGATGGTGCTTCAACCCTGTTCTCGTGTGGTTACTATGATTTGGAGCAAGTGAGGAAAATTGTTCAATCCTTGCATTTGGGTTTGGCAACTGCCTGTGTGACAAATACCATGGGTGACCTTTTCAAGACTCCAGCATCAGTGGCGGCAAAGCTGAGGAAGGAAATGGTTATATATCTTCAGCAGCAGAGTAAAGCCTATGTGATGGCATATTTGGCGAGTTTAGAAAGTTCAGGCTCTCCAGAATGCCCTGTTGAAGTGGTGGATGACCTGATTGAAAACTTTGTGCACAGTAAAAGAAATATATTTACCAGAGTTTCTGGCTGGTTTTTGGGTGAACAGGAAGAGGATAAGATTGATGACTTGGTCTACGAAATGGACAAAATGGGTTTTTGGGTAAAAGGTCAGCGAGAAGTTTTAGGACAGGAGCTCCTGAAAGTCATTGACTTGAACAACACCTACCACTGTGAGATGAAGTTTGAGTCTAGAGAAGAGCTTGAACTCCACAAAAGTATGTGCATGCTGCGGCCTGTGCATTGTACTAATGAAGGATGCAGAGAGGTATTTTGTGCAGTGTATGCAAAAGACCACGACACATCATGCCCCTTAAAGCTAGTTCCTTGTGAACAAAATTGCTCTGCGATTGTGAACAGGTCTGAAATGGACAAGCACTGCATAACTGAATGCCCTATGAAACTAGTGAATTGTCCCTTTTATCAAGTTGGCTGTATATCTGCTATACCTCAGTCATCAATCGAGGAGCATTGTGCAGAATTTATACGGTCACATTTGTTATATGTTCTCCAATATCTACATAAACAGGAAGCATCAGTTGGAGATCTGGCACAACGTGTTATATTGCTGGAGAAGGTAAGGTGTTATCTTTTATCACAATGTAGCCTTGAATGTGTTATTGAATTATTTCAAGACTTTGGTGCTATTTTAGTTAGATATGACATTCTTTCTTGGTTGTATTTGTCTGAGACTCTGAAGTACTTCACTGAAAACGCATTGTTAGCAGGTTCAAATTTTGCTTTTGTTCTTCACGTCTGTTTGATGTTTTCAATAGTCTAGATCAGTCATTGTTTACCAATAATTCTACAAGGAACTTGGTTCTGTCTCATTAGCAGTTAACATTTAAGGTCTATGCTTTATGTGCATGCCAAAAGTTTGATGAATGCAATACTGCACTACTGCTTCATGTTCCCGAGTGGGTGCATAGTACAACAAAAGAGGTACATTCTTGAATAAACTTTCACTCAATTCCCATAGCTTAGAATATCAACATAATAATATCGTTGCAGAACTTATAAAGAAACATCTCTACTTTTCTCTCCACTACTAAATCATTCACTTAATTTGCCAATAGGATTAAAACTAAGTATCCACAAGAGAACACCTCTGGTGGAGCTGCATATCAGCCTGTTGGCTTTAAGTAGATCAGGATTTCTTTGCTGGCATCATCAGGATCAAGGGGAGAGCCTAATTTCGCTTAATGCATGCTGGTCACAATCGCATCCTGGTAGAGTAATTCATTCTAAAAAAGTTAAAAACTTTAGCAAAGGCTTCTTACTTTCAAGTCAGGTTTTATGCTTTCGAAGAGTGCAAGTTTCCAACTCATGTAGAACTTAAAAGAACATATAAGAATAAATTATACAATTGCCCAAAACAAAAACCCTATCTCATCTCAAGGTAGAAAGTATAAAATTCTAAACAAATAGGCGGATTCATTTTTCATGCTCAAATTTGGGTATCCATTATTGAAAGAAAGACGTTGCTTTAAATAATTGGATTATGCCTAATCAAGGGTAAACACTTCACTCTCTAGACGATAATCACATTTGAAAGGGGTTGTTGAATTCACATCCTCCCTCGTATTTCTCCCTCAAACTAATCAATGGTTTTTCTCTAGTATCATATCAAAGATCTAAAACCCTAAAAGTGATTTGGCCCATGCAAGTTTTTTCTTATTAGGATTTTGATATTTAGTCATATGTTAGGTTTGAAAACCTATCAGCACCATAATCTGGGCTAGTAAGGTAAAGTATATACAACATACGTAGTTGCCACGGCCATTGCAGTTGAGCTTCATTTGCATTTTACAAAATTGGGATGTATCATGAAATTCTTTTTAACTTGGAAACTTACACATGCAGATCACAACATGTGTACAAGTGTGGAAATCAGGTTATTACATTCGTCTTCCTCAAGAAAAGCACTAGCCTTGGTGTGACCGTTCGATTGAAATATGATTGGATATTGCTCTCTTATAGCATCCTCCAATTCTTATGTTGCCTTGTATGGGATGCCGTTTTTGTTGGAATCTGATCTAAACAATGGCTTGGTTCTACAACACTTGTTTTTTGCGATGATGATCAACATGTTTTGGACCTCTATTTTTGGTTTCATTTGATCAGGGACCAATCAAAGATGTGGTTAGGGTCATAATACTTACACCTATTGACTAAATACAAATATTATTCACCCTAAGGCTAGGTAGCAATCTGAGCCTATATGAAATTGTCCCAAATCTCTCTTAAGATTGTAAATGGGATGCAATATCTAAAAGCCAACTTGATGCAAGCAGCAATAGTTCAAGTTTAGGGAGCTCTCTTTTGTTTCCATTCTCAACAACATTTAGTTCCCTACATCAAAGTTTATTGTCACGTGGTTATCAACATAATTTGCTTGATGGTCTGGGGTCAGTTTCAACCTTTGTTTCAGCAATCCTGTTCTCTTCAATGAATTATTACACGTCCTATATGAGGCTTTTAATTAATTTTAAACGACATATGGGAGTCATTGTTGTCGAAAAATTCATCTGAATGAAGATCTATTGATTAGTAACATTTCTTTAACCATTTGATAGATTAGTTTGAAGGTGCTAAATTATGCTAAAGTTTTTTCTTTGGCTAAATTTACCTAGGAAGAGGGCACTAGCCCAGCAAAAAAGGCATTAAAGTGCTTCAAATTGTTAGCAAATGCCCAATAATTCCACAAGCGAAGAAGCATATCATCATGCAAGTTAACTAGAGTTTAGAAGAGAACACCTCGGAGCCAAGAAGGCAATGAGATTTTGATCTACTTCCTCAGCCAAATCGGGACATCCATCAGCACGACATCTACACTCCAGAAAACCAAGAAGCCAAATGGATCAAACTCATACCCAAAAGAAAACTATTTACTCGTTTGATCATCACTCCTAACTGAAGAAGAAAAACTGAAAGTCAGCTTGTCAAGGGGATCAAGCCACTGTTATCACACTGAGTCAGTTTTATCAGAAAAATGTATCTTTGACCAGCCTAGCAGAATCAAACAAAGGTCTTCAAAGCAGAGAACTTAATCAGCAGGACATGAGATATCAACGTGATCCTGTTTTGTCAGTTAAATACAGTCTTTGCAGTAATCTCACCTCTTTCCATACTCAACTTAGTTTCAAACAAGAAATAACAGCTGTCTAAGTGAAGGAGGGGTCATAGACAGAAAGAAAGAACTCATGTTAACATCCACAGATGGCCAAAAGTAGGTCAATGTGGCTTGAGGATACAGCAGTTAACAATAGAAAGTTCTAGGAATAAAGAATCGTAGAAGCCAAATAAAGGAACAAAAAGATTATAGGACCAATTTGCAGTGGAAGGATGGATATTGAGCTAGTCCTTTCCTTTCCAATCTCCCCCATATTAAAGTCAATCCTTTTATCCCTCAAATGCCTTCAAATGCCTCAAGGGAGTGTAGAGGGAGCACTGGAAGTAAATTGTAGGAGAACACAACATAAATTATAACAAGAAGGGGACATTTGACTGTGGAGCAGCATCCACAAGTATAAGGATATACCTCCACTGAAGAAGATTGCATACAAAAAACTGCAACGTCTTTAAATTACTGCAAGTGTGAAAGAAGTGCTTTCCCTTTATTCAAAGCAAACCACATCAAAAAGCATTTCAGCTGCCATCTCCAAATATTCTATGCTTTAAAACTGAAGGTGGATTCAGGAAGACTGAAAATTTTACTGATTAATTCATCCACAGACACAGACACAGATTTGTAAGAGTAATATATATATTTTTAAATTGCAAGATAATATGAGAGTTTCTAAAAAGAAAGCAATATGTGCGGAAGAGATATCTGCTATCCACTATAAATCACAATAGGGAAAACCCTTGGTTCGTGAGGGCCATTATTTGATTAGGGGATGCTGCACCCCTCACCTGTTGAGTACAATGATGCCATTGTAACATACATTTAACCAATGACCGAAACTGGGTATTATCAACCTTATATATCTAATTATGGGAGAATTGTGGGTAAGAGACTCGATTTGCCATTACCAACTGGCCTAATACCGAGTTGCACCCATACCAAGGCCACTTCAAAATACCAAGGTTTCAATGCTGTCTCAGTACCGGAAAACCAAGTTGTTTCAATACTAGCAAACCAGTGGTCTGCAGTCTCAAGACAACCACCATGGCTTATTACTTACATACAATATGACTTGTGTGTGTCTCATATATACATAACATGATTGAGACATACTAGTGTCTATATTATATACCACTATAGATCCATACTGTGAGATAGGAATCCAAGAGGGGAGTTAGTCTAGTGTTAGTATGAAAAATCTTCAATAAAAACACACCGATAAATCTAACACTTCAAGCCTAGACACTCAAGGAGCAAGAATACAATACAAGTAACTAACAATGGAAGATAAAACAATTATTCTTTACCTTCCTTGAGAGCAAGAGTTGCATGTTGGCCATGGCGGAATGTGCTCGGTCGTGTGTTCAAAGAGTCTTTGACAATGGTGCTTTTTGCACCATTTCTCCTTGTCACCTTGGCAATGTTTGTCTTGGCTTTTGCAAGATGTAGCAATCTATCAATATTTGTGCATTATAACCTTACAAGAATGCTTCTCTCTCAACAAATGAACATTATAACATTACACCAAAAAACTCCTTGAAGGTATTTTTGTATAATAACATTACACAAAAAGAGCTTATTGAACAACGGGTAAGGCCTTGTATTTATAGCCTTTCAAACTAACCCTAACCCAAGTGCAGTTAAGTTAGCTTTAACCGTGGTTAGGTTTAGTTTATCCCTAGTTGAGTTAGGAGGGGACAATCAATTAATATATGGGATAGAGATCCCATTTATTAAGCATGGCTCTCCATTTTTGAATTTAAGGCTTTAATGGAGATATTTTCAATTCCTTGACTTTGAGGATGATGACATCATTATGACCTCAATTTGATTGAATTTTTTTTACAAAAATCATTTTCACTAATTGCACATGAAAATTTCACTTAAGCATTTAATTTGATTTGTTTAGTTAATTCATTCTGCTTAGCATTTTTGCACTTTAGGAATTTTTTAGGTTCCCCGCTTAATGGGTCCAAAGGCCAATCTGTCAATTTGCTAGGTTGCAACTTGACTAGAGATGAATCCCTGAGAGGTTACTGTTGTGTATAGGGTAATACCCCAGGTAGGGATGTCTCAACACGATTCTGGGTACTAATGTCCAATGTGTGGATGATATTGGAACATTCAATGATTCCTAGGCTTAATTTGCATTGTTTGGTAAAAATCAGTCTAAAGTCCGGTTGGAACGCAGTTGTGGCCAAAATTGGGTGTTTATAGATACCACTCACTAGATATAGTAGCCCATATCACTATGTATGTATATACTATACGTATATCTTCAGCAACCACAATTGCGTCATGCTCCCATATTGTTTTAGGAAGATCCATGGTAAACACAGGTGATCTCCTATTTCTAGTATGAATTTGCTAGTGGTTGAATAAAGTCGTCAGGGCGATGATGCTTGGCAGATGTATATTGCAACAACCTATAAATTGCTTGCTAAAATAAAAATCTCCAAAATAGTCCCTGGGTGGCCACCTCCCTCTCCTTCTACTGAGCTCTAAGCAATTTTTGCAGCTTTGATAGCTGCATTCTCAGTCGGTTCAGACAACACTCCTTGTCTACCCACTTCCAAAACTGCATTGATAGTCAATACCTCCTACACTTCCTCTCTTTTGAACCTGTCATCACTGATATGAAACTGTACCAATCTCTAGATGTTCTCATGATGCACACCCACTTCATTGTTTGAGGAGTCTTGCGATTAGCTTCAGTTAGGACTTTCCTCACCTTGAGCGGTAATTGCATATTCTTCACACCAAATAGGATCTGAACGTTCTTCCTGAAGGGTCTGGTTTTTGGCCGTCTCCTCCTGCACCCTGTACTTCATCACTATATGTTCTGCTAGCCGCGAGTCTTGTCCATTTGATTTCTTGTACTCCATGCATTCACCAATTGTCTCTTTAAAACATGATGTTTATTTTGCACATTAGAAACTGAGATCATGTACAGCTCTCTTGTCATCCTTTTGTATCACGTTCTTTTTCTTTCTGTCTATCTTTGTCAAATTGTTCATGCCTGACTTCTTGTTCTCTTTCCTCATGCGAATCTTGCATCCAAAGGTAGTGGCATGCCAATAATCTTGGGAGGTTGGCCATCAAATGGTCAACATACGTGTTTCATGCCAGGTTGTTTCAAATTTCATCTCATTGAATATGTCTGTCTCAAGCTTCTTGATGAACGTAATCTCTAATTGCAATGTCCTAGAGGAAACTGAAGTTGTCTGCTAACCGGTCTTTTCTTCTCTGTTTTATTTCATCTGATACAACTCCTTACCCATCACTGACTATCTGACATACCTCTAAGAATCCACCTTTTGTGGGTTAGGACTTCATGCTTGACAGACTTCTGACTCTAGACGACTGGTCTATGACTGCACTTGACATTCAACCTGAAATTGTTTCGGCAACAATGCCAAAAATGTGGCATAATTGGATCAGGCAGCAACTATTCTAACTATTAAAACAAATTCATTATATAAATGATATTATATGTACCATTCACATTGACAAGATAAGAACTACAATAGAATCACCTAAAAAGAACTGATAGATTCACCAATAGAAACTGAGATAGAAACATAAATAGAAACAAGGATAGAAACACCCCAAAAATTTTTATAAGAGAAGATGCCATTATTCTCATTATTCTTTTATATAATGTAACAATTCTTCATATGCATGGGCAATAAAATCTAGGAAGAAATACAATAGAGATTCTTCAGTGATTATTGAAAGATGACGTATAGATGAGGGAATGGCATGTATCTTGGTAGGAGATAGCTGTTCAAACATCTTGTACGCAACCAACCAAATTCTATCCGTGAATCAATAGTCATACATTACATAACAATAGTTTCCAATCTAAACAAAATGCAATATACTTCATTCATGGTCATTTGTTAATGCCAAAACATAACATGCCTTGTTCTTTTCTTTGTGGATGCATTAGGCACTTGTATCTTATGCTCAATTCATTGTACTTTACAGCTCTACTAGTCATTTTTGTCACTAAATTAGTTTAAACTAAATTTGTCATACTGTGGAATTGAACTTGGTAGCTGGAATTTGTTTGTTGTGGTTCACCTCTGCCTGAAACCTGTTTTGACCATCCGAAAAGAGGATTTTTTCATTGGATCATGTGAATGCTCTTTGCAAAGTCAATTACTACTTGATTATTCTTCTAAAAAGTTTTAATTTCCATCACTAACCATCAATGGAGTCTGATGCTTTTGACAAGAACCTACCTATATAACATTTGTATATTGCGAGTAATTGACTGATTTTTATTTTGTCAAGAACATTTTTACACAAGTTGAAATATGTTGCCATTTTATTGACTTTGACCGTATTGTAAAATATATATATTTTTCTGACTTTAATTCCTTCAATAATATGAATTGCATGCATGTCTGTGATGAAATACCATTAGCACGTGGTTTGTCCACTATGGCTTTGTTTGCTTCTATATGATGTTCACTTTCATCTCTGTTCTTTTTCAATTTATATAATCTAAATCCATAGGCTATGAATTTCACGGCACATGGCTGTGCCTGTATATTGTTTACTTTATGCTAGAAAACAAAGCATTTAGTTAATGGATTCACAATATGTACAGTGTCTTAAATTCCACCGGTAGCCATGAAAATTATAAAGTGTCCATCTTGGACAATAAACAAGTGCATAAGCAACCATCTACGGGTACAAAGCTAGATCTTCTGCAATGCCATGGATGGATTAAATCTTCCAGAACTTCATGACTGCTACTAGCCATTTGTAAAAGAGGAAAAGTTAAGAACGATATCCTAAAATGTTAAAAATATGGATGGTGTTTGATGTTCAAATTTATGCTAGGGTCTTTTTTTTGTCTTGTAGGTTAGTTACATTCTGCCATGGCATCTTAGGGGAAGGTTATGCTCTCCCTTCCTCAATCTACTTTCTATGACATTGTTATGAGTGTTGTTGGTGACTTGCAAAGGAGGAACCAGCAGCCTTTCCTAGGCAGAGCCTTCGCTCTGCTTCAATGAGACACAATTAAGGCCATAAGCTTAAGAACAGTTGCTATCGAGAATCTGATGGTGCTCCTAGGGTTGTTATTCCTTTTGAAACCAGAAACCACCATGTCTTGAAATTCAGAAAGAGATATTTACTTGAATATTAATACCTATATGCAAATGGATTCTGGCTGATTGAAAGACACCTATAGATCTCCACTCGAGTGCCTGCTTTGAATACTCAAATCTGACTTCCCAATGGCTTCGGCAGAATAAATTGCTTGTGCCCTTTGCATTGACTTCCTAATGGCTTCAGCAGAAGCAATTTCTTATGCCCTTCCCATTGACTTCTAATGGCTTCAGCAGGAGTAATTTCTTATGCCCTTCCCACTAAACAAGCTTCCCTCATTTGTTCACCATCTTCTCATGATGTAGCACCCTCATCTTGGCTGTAGCAGCTCCTGTCTTGTCACCTTCTGTGGGATTCATTTATGGATTCGGTGTCCCATGAAGGATGTTGATCCCCTGCTGCCATTCTAGTGGAAGATAAGTATGGATCAGGAAAAGTGGTAAACTCTGTGTGTAAGAGTAAACAAAAACAATTAAACTCTTCATTCTGAGAATCGGTTTGGGGGTACAACAAACCCCTCTAAGCAGAAAATGCTAGCTCGTTACACAAAAACAATTAAACTCTTCATTCTGAGAATTGGTTTGGGGGTACAACAAACCCCTCTAAGAAGAAAATGCTAGCTCGTTGCTTTCAGGTTTCACAGCATCATTTTGTTCAGCCCAACTGTTTTTAGCTACTTCATTGAGTTTTTGAGGAAACCAGAGAAGTCCTTATATCCAACAGATGCTGGAAAAATTAAAATTGTTATCTTAAGTTGTCCTAATGCATCTTCTTTCTCAGAAAAGTTGAGGGTTTAAGTCCCCATCGTGAAGAAAGCATTTGGCAGCATGCATCAGGCAATATGAATTCAATTATAGTTATATGTTCTGTCTTTTTTCTGTACAACCACCTCAAAGGAGGCAGCTGCCACATCATCTCTATTTTAAGGTTAATTTTGTCGATGCTTCTAAACCAATATTTGCAAGAACAGGTCATATCGTTTTGGATAGTAACATTGATTTAAAGCAGCTCTATGCAGTTAACTTGCATACCACTTCAAATAATGTTGCTAAGCTGTAGTCTGAATCACTGTCATGCAATTATTCATTAGTTTGTGCCACACAATCTGGGAGGTGATTTGCAGCTTGTCATTTACCTTCCCTAGTTCAACTCCAGACAATCTTCATTTGGACGTGCAACAATGACTCTCTGAGTCACTTATTTTTATATGGTAGGCTAGCCAAATAATGTTTGTGCACTTCAGCTACATCATAAATTAGAAGGAAGATCTCTTAGTCAACATGGGTTCTCGCTTACCCTAAGCCCATTGATTATTAAACTGTCTAATTCAAAACTACTTTGCCCAGGATTTCCTCGCATCTCATGTGGAAATTACTACAGCATGATTGATTTTATTTATAGTTAATATATCAACTTGTGCAGTTGATATGATCCATAATGGCTTCTAAGTTCTATTAGTCATCAAAGAAGAGTATTTATATATAATGACTTCTATTGGCTCATTCCTGTCATATTAAGTTTTGCTTCAAGACCACCCCATCTTGACTCTCACACCTCTATGCTGCACAACTGTACCAGCATGCCACTGAGTGCCTTCAAGCTCGCAGGCATCAAGAAGATTCTATATGAAATTAGCTTCAGGGAATGATGTGAAAGTCCAAGAAGTCACCACATACTAGCTCAAATATAGATGCATCCATTTGAGATTCCTCCTCTTATGTGTTCTTTCATCCAAGGCATTCCCTTCGAACCCACAAATGTGTATGATATTGCTTTTGTGCTTTATTTTGGAGTAAAGGAAGCTATTGCAGGTTAGAGGCAAACTCCTAGTCCTAAACTCTGAAGGGAAACTTACTCTTTGCACGGGTCAATTAAATGCTAGTCTGGAACAGTGACACACTGTGCAGCTTAGTTGCAGAGCATCTCTCATATCTCAGTTTCTCCAGCCCCCGCCCTGCTTATCCTTCTTAGGTATGTTCATCTTGTATCTGCATCTGATTCTCTGCCGGTCCTCCAGCAAGCATTTCTGCACCTCAAACAATAGGTATACATGGAGTCTCTTCAAAATTTTAGCTCCTGCAACAGCAATTCAATGTGTAACATGCACTTGTTCATCCAGCATTCCATTATACATCCTCCCTTCCTCAGTTATCCAGTATATTATATCTTTTGTTTATATACATCGCTGAGCTATTATAGAATATCTGTTTTATTTTGCTATTGCATTCCATCTTTCTCTGATGGCAGAGTTTCTTGAGTTACATTATTAGTATTACATATTTTGCAGGCATCTCTAGATAGCCTCAGTTTTGTAAATAACCAGGGTTTTTTTCTGACAAATAAACCTATCTAATTTTCGTAGAGCAAAATGTAAAGAACTATATCCATTTTTTCTAGTGTTTCATTTAAATAGCATTTGTGGGGAGTTGCCTTAGTGAATGCCACTATAGTTTTCTAGGTGGTTCTGCTGAAAATTCGATTTGGAGTCCGCTGTTATAAATACGGTCTAATCAGTTTTGCATGTATTTGAAGAGTGACGCTGGGGCTTGGTAGACTTCAGCTTTTGGAGGAGAATATTTGCCATCTTTCGGCTAAATTGGTGTATCATTGAATGTATTTCTTGATTTGTACATGGCAAGGTCATGTGAGATTGCATGGTACACTGCAAACTTTTCAAATCTAATTTGAAATCTTTCTTGATGCTATTACTCTCAATCATATCATGCATGTGTCCAAACTCTTCTTTTTCCTGCTTGTAACTTTCAAGTGTTTTTATCATTCAACAAAGCTGATGTTGGTCTATTTAGTTACACAACATTTCGTGTTTCTCATCACAAAAATGCAATTTTTACATAGTAAAAACTCCCTTTGTTTGATGTTTTTCAAGAGTTTGTGGTTATGAGTTGTGAATTTGACCAGTCTTGTGATGCTACTTATACTTGAGATAAACTTTTGTTTATTATAGTGTTTCCTGCTCTTATGGAGGGGAGTCATAGATTATAGAAATTATATTGTTTCTATTTGCAACTCTGTATTTTATCTTCAGTTTTCATTTCAGAATAATGCACTACCAAGGAGATAATGTTCTAAATAAGAGGGCTTCTGATCTAACAAGTTATGTGCCCTGCAGTCTCTTTCTATCAGTCAGAGATCGGAAGCTGTGGATATAAGTTCGCTGTCTTTGATTATAAGGGAGCAGGAAGCAAAGATGAAGACACTTGAGGAAGATGTTGTCAATCTTCGGCAGGATATGAAGATTGCTGATCTTTCCGCTGAAGTGTTGCAATTGCGTAGCCAAATGCAGAGCATGCAAAAGCTACTAGATAAAAAGCCTTGAACAAAATGGACAGCAAATTCCAAGGAATTTTTTCTTTGGCATGTATCATCCATTTGAATGCGAACAGAGAAATTCTTCTATGATGAATGAAGTAAAAAACTAATTAGGGCAAGGCTTGTAACAGAATTCTTGATGCAAATATATTTGATGTGAGTGTGAAATGCGGAGATTACAAAAGAGTCTGGTTAGAAAATGTGCTAGGGGCAGGCCATGCTGGATGCAATTTTTGAATCCAAATGGCATAAACATGCTATGATTGTCTTTGAAAGTTGCCTTCTTGAACTTACGAAATTCGTTTGGAATTGAAGTCTTAGCTGATTGACAAATGTAAGGGTGCAACAAAGGCTGAGAAGGCTAAAATGTTTCCGGCAGGTCCTTAAGGGATGAATTGTTTCATACTTTTCTCAATTTTGAGGATGGAAGATACTATTTCATATCTTACACGTGTACTAACATTTTTTTTTTTTTTGAGAGGTCATTATAGGTATTAGAGACAGGAAATGTTATGTTGAAGCTTTGCCCTAGATCATTCGAGTTGCTTTCACTTTATGCTTTCACAACAACATTGCCATCACCATCTTTCAAAAGCATTTTCCCAGTTGGCTCACACATTGTCTGAGGATTTCTCAACCCACAAAAAACTATCTACCAGGATTATTTATTCTATCCTTTCATCACAAGCTTTTGGTATAACTTATACATTCCATTCGCCACTGTCTCTTTCCTTAAGTTTCTTCCATAAAAAATATGAAATCAGTTGCAATTCTTGCTTTTATGGGGTTTAGTGCTTTTCTCTGTGCACACTTTCCATACAATGTGATTAGATGATTACAAATAGGTTTTCCAATTTCCTTGTTCCACCACAATTTTAACCTGAAGCAGAACAAAATAGAAGATCCAGATGCATGGTTGCACAAAGAGTTCAATATGTTGTTATCATTAGCAGGCTAGCCAAGGCAGAGTTGGAAGTTTGTCAGCAAATAATACTTTCTGCCTGTACATCTTAATGCACCTTCAAGAAGTTTCAACCGGTAAGCTCTTTTTCTCTCATTGAAAGCTTCAAGAAGTTTGAACAGGTAAGCAATCGTTTTCTCTCATTGGTAGCACAAATAACCTTGTTTTTATGAGGAAATATGCCAATATAAATAACACATGTTCTTCAGAAATACATTAAAGGATTTGGCCTCTTTCACAAGGTAAGTTATAAGAATTTCAAGACTGGTAGGCTAGCGGGCCGGGTGCAGTGGTAGGGCTTAGGGCCTACCACCCAGCTGCCTGGGTGGCCTGGCTCTTCATTAAGGTTCTTCCAAGGTATCAAACAAAACATAAATATTTTTTTTGTTTTTCAAAATTGATGTTTAGAATTCCTTTTCCAACATTTGCAATTGCATTATCCTGCTTTGGTAGGTATAATGGCGTCTTTTACAAGGTAAGTTATAAGAATGTCAAGACTGGTAGTCAATTGTCTATTTGTGTATTTATTATACGGGTGTGGTGTTTGTTATGCATGACCAACTTATATTTAGTACACAATATAAATTGTAATTCATGGTTTATGCAATAAAGTTAATATGTATTAAAGCTATTACAAAAACAACGCCATTATGTTAAAAGAGCTGTGTTGAAGAGGTTTGATATGATGTAGACAAAATTGTTGAATGACAGTGTTGCTATGTATATTCAGCCCGTCTTCGATTACAAGGTAAATATAGAAATGTGTTGTAAGCTTGCTTCTTGAGAGTCGTTGAGAGAATGTACAATAAGGGCTCTGTTATGCAATAGGAGTGTAATACAAACAACCTTGCGTAAATATCCATCTGGGTATTCTGGTGGAGGAGTGCGTGCAATGCAAACAAAACATTACATAAAAAGCAAGAGTTTACTGCAAATGCTTGTGAACGTAGGGCATAATCCAAATAATTAGAGGAGCGAGCAGAGAAGAATGTTTCACCAAGTGGTTTATAGATAATTTCTTGTGGTGTCCTTGCTTCCCTTGCTAGGTGGTCTATCTATTGTGGTCGACAATAGCTAGAATACAAGCTTTACTTTTGCCCGAGGCTCAAAAGTTGACTAGGAAATACTATGCATGTAGAGTTGTAAAATACTCACTATTTGTGAATATAGAGACAGTGGCCAAACTGTGTTAAATAAATGAGACTAGAGTATGATCTCACATATTATGGCAAAATACGTAAATAAGGTTTAATACTCCTAAAGTTGTCAGTTGTAGTTGAATTAGTACCAGAAGTACAGAAGGCCACTTCAATGTCAACATTGTGGATAAACCTAAAGGTCAAGTACCAGGTGTAAGAAGCTAGGCGAACATTGTATCTTAAGAATCTCTTGATTTGTACTTAGCTGAAAAAAGAATCAATCTCCAAGTACTTGTTGCAATTGAAAAATCTTAGTGATCAGTTGTATGCTATCAAGAAATCATTAGATGATAAAGATATGTTAGCTTTGGTTTTACAAAGCTTGCCATCGTCCTATGATTTATTTGTTTAGTCTCTACACATTTGATTGCGGAGAGCCAAATGCTTGACTTTGAGAAGCTATCAATACTTCTTTTGCAAAACGAGTGGAGGCAAGATTATGTGGAAGGATCAACCTCACATATTACATCGAGTGCATTCAATACACAAATTAAAGGAAAATGCATGCAAAACACTATTAGTTCATCAAATGACTCCTTCAAATGCAATAATGCATCCAAGAGATCAAAATGGAAATGTTTTACTTTAATGAGCTTGGACATTTTAATAAAAAATGTACGAAAGACATTATCTTGGCATGTCAGAGGGGATCAAATCATGTAAATGTTGTTGAGTGTAACAAATAAGAGGTGACAGTGGGATTTGAATTTGTTGCATCTTATGACCAATAGATGGAGTCCAAAACTTGGTATTTTGGCTCAAGTGCATTCCAACACTATACATATTGTATAAATTGGAACACAACATTTACTAAAGATAAGAGCATAAGTGAATTTGTTTCTTTAGGTGATGGTTGGACTCATTGTGTAGAATAAAGTGGATATGTTTTGTTCACATTGAAAAACACTGTCAGTTATACTCAAGCATGTTCGATATGGCATAGGCAGGGACAATTTTTTTATCTACTAGTGAAATAACAAAGAATCCTACCCTTTTAGTAAAATTTCAAGGCAATAAATGTATTGTCACAACTCTTCATAATATTATATGATTGTAGTTGGTATGAGTGAGGAGATTGTATAAACTTGTTGATCACAAATCAACAAATACTTGTTCATGTGAAGTAGTGGAGAATAACAATGTATTTGTAATTTGTTTCTTTAGGTGATGGTTGGACTCACGGTGTAGAATAAAGTGGATATGTTTTGTTCACATTGAGAAACACTGTCAATTATACTCGAGCATGTTCGATATGGCATAGGCAGGAACAGTTTTTTTATCTACTAGTGAAATAACAAAGAATCCTACCCTTTTAGTAAAATTACAAGGCAATAAATGTATTGTCACAACTCTTCATAATATTATATGATTGTAGTTGGTATGAGTGAGGAGATTGTATAAACTTATTGATCACAAATCAACAAATACTTGTTCATGTGAAGTAGTGGAGAATAACAATGTATTTGTAATGAGATGTATGGACATCTAAATTATGAGTGTTTGTCTGAACTTAGCAAAATGAATGTGGTCAATGGACTTCCATCCATTTAGGGAAGTCTTTGGATGTGTTTAATTACTATTAAATAGGAAAACGTACTCAACACCCATTTGATTTTGATAAAGTAGAGCGCGCCAAAGGAGTCTTATATGTTGATTTGAACAGTCCAATGAAGACACTCATTGTTTTTGGAGCAAAGTATTTCTTTCTATTGGTTGGTGATTTTTTGGTAAACAAACAAGTAACAAATCAAAACTCTCAAGCCTTGATAATGGATGTGAGTTTGCCTCAAAACAATTTCAAGTCTTATACAAAAGGAAGGTATAGGTAGACAATATACTACTTCATACACTCCATAAAAAAATGGGGTCTTGGAAATGAGGAATAAGATGGTTATGAAGATAATGAGATGTATGGTACACAATTAAAATGTGCCATATTGTTATTGGGCAGAAGATGTGAATACAATAGTCTACATTTTTAGTTGGTATCATTGTAAAGCATTGTTGGATGTAACTCTCGATGAAGTACAATCATGCATGAGACCATCCATAAGTGAATATTGTGTCTTTGGTTGTGTTACTTCTGCATTAATTTATGAGGAGAAGAGAAGCAAATTAGATGCATATGTTTGTTGATTATAGTGATTATTGAAAAACATACAAGGTACTAGATATCTCTACGAACAAAATTGTTGTTAGTAGAGATGTGGTTGTAGATAAGAACATATATTTCTTATTAAAAAATGGTAGATCTACAAATAGTATCGTATTAATTTTTTTATGATAATTTTGGGATAAATTTTGATCTTAAAATAAAACAAGGCTCAAAGTTGGAAACATCAGAGGAGTCGAGTTCTAGTGGGGATTTGATGAAAAATAAAGTGATACAAATTCTTCATAGCCAAATCAGGGGAGCCAACAATAAAGTTTGCAGTGGTATTATACCATGCTAAAGGTGTTCAGGGGGATGAATGGCAATGGACAATGGAAGGGCGATCTACAGAATTGGGGAAACAAATGGTGCAATGTGATAAACATGGAAACTTTGCTTTTTCTTTTGTTGTTTCTAGGTGTTTAAACCTACCACATTTGAAGAGGCCAAAAGTAAGCGTCAACAAGAAAGTGCCATAAAGGTGGAATTTTAGGCCTTAATGCAAACAAGACTTGGATGTTTTCTAAATTACCCCAAGGGAAGAATCTCATTAGTTGTAAATGAGTTTGTACAATCAAATGTAAATTAGATGGTTTTTTGGGCAAGTACAAAGCTCGATTTGTCAAGGGATATGCACAACAGTAAGGGGTAGATAACAAAGAGACTTTTACCCCCATTGCAAAGATGGTAACCTTTTGGCTAGTTATCTCTGTATACACTTATATTTTTCAGTCATTGATAATTTCTTTTATATGACTCGTTGACACATCTTTTTCCTTGAGTGCATGTCTTAAGGAGTGCACTGGGATCAAGGTTGGATTACTCATGGAATTTTTTGAGAGATTATCATGTGATGGGCTAGTATATCTATTTACACTCACTATCTTGCTATTCGATAATTCTAGCCTCCTCCAGTGCTCTTTTCCCTTCATTTCGCCTCTTCTATCAAGTTCCATGCACTTTCCCAACTAACTCGTCCATGTTGTGTGAGTTTTGTTTGGTCCTTGCGATTTATAATGTATCAGCCATTGCCAACACAATTCTCTCCTCACTTGTGGTCTATTTTCAACTATATCAACCCTGCTCGATATAATTTTGTGCCTTTTGTACTAACTTGGCATGGTTGATGTAGTACCATTTTTGCTCCAAATATTTATACTATATCAATCCAGATCAAGTTTGTCGGCATATTTTATAGGTCACTTTCAAGTGTTTGATTCATATATATATAGAGTTCTTAGATATCATTTTAAAAAGAAACACATACCATTTTGCTCTACTTGTGCAACAAAAACCTACTTTTAGTAGAAAAAGTGGAATTAGAGTATAGGATCTTATATTTGTGGAGTTCTATGTTTGCATAAGGTCTTTGGAGTTCTTGAGAAAGAAGCCGAAGTAGAGAGGTACACCTAGTCTTTGGAGTTCCCAACTAAGGATATTTATGCATTCATTTTTACCTTTTGATTCTTCACCTACAACATCTCTCATAAACTATCACTTGAGTCAAGGGGAGAATGATGCTTTAAAAGGTCAACCCAAGGTAAGTATCCCTATCTCTAAACTTTTTCTTTTATTTGGTTTATATGCATATACTAGAATAGTATGTTTTCTTCTCCAAGCTTAACTTAGATTATGTTATCTTTGAAATTCAATATATTCCTAGTTAGATATCTCTTGGTTACAACCCATAGTTTAGATACATCTTGGTTATCGCCTAATGAAATTTATCTATCTTTAGTTTACCTCTTTTACATTTTGGATCTAGGTTGCCTTTGTCCGTCAGTTCCTTGCATAAGCTTCTTAATTATATCCTTTATCCCCCTCTTACAAACAACGCTTGCTTATAGCCTCTACCCCATTTTGTGGCATGACCAATTGTATGTATGTTGGATATAGTATGGTCTTCTCTCTTTTCCTATCTTTGAAAATATTTATATTGTTGATTGTATTTCCCTACATACATTTTGGTGAACCCGCTATGAATCTCACATCACCAATGTGTTGGGTTGTTTTCATCTTTTCTTTCTCTTCTTAGCTTCTTAGCTCTCATAATCTGTCAAACATACCTTGTTTGCCAAATTTATTTTCTTTTAGCATCCCTAAAGGCTATAATTTTATTCCTAAAATGTAATTCCTTCATGACCAAATTGAATCCAACCAAGACTTTGGTGGTTTCCAAGGATATCAATCTCAAAATCCTAATGTTATGTTAGTCGCTGACACCAACAATAATTTTAAAACCCATTTTGCATTTCATTTTTTCATTTCTCAAGAACATCCTTATAACGATTGCAATATGGCTATGACAAAAAATAAGGAGAATCTTCCTAACCGTAATGTTTACATGAGATTTAGGGCCAGAAATCAATCTATTGAAGGATGTGATTCTGAGGGTGAGGCTAAAGATTGTCCTGAGTTCACCCATGAGATGAACGCCTTCCTTCAAGAACATATTGAACATTAAGGAAAATTCTTTCAAGAAGTTAATGCTCTTAGGATGGCTCCTTTCTTTCAAAGCTCACCTAAACATACCTTTCCTATAGGACTTGGGGAAAATCATGATGTGACCTCCTCCAATCCTTCCACTTCCACTATACCTACCATCATAATGAGTATGGCCAACCCTAATTTTGGTGCCCCAACTCAATGTGATAACTCCAACACTAAAGCTAATAACACGTCTAGTGCTACCCAAGCTTCTCATTCTAGTGAACATGCGACTCAAGAATCTTAAGCTAATCAAAGCACACCTAACACTACTCAAGTAAGGATTCAAGTTTTGAACCAATTGGCTCATATGAATATAATAGTTTAAACCAATTCATGCAAATGAAAAATGAACAATAAAACCTCAAAAATATAGTGGGGAATGCCTAATCAATGTGTTCCCACACCCCCCATAAGGATCATCTTGGGAATCTTATCCCTCAACCTTCAATTTACAACAAAGTCATCAAGCACCTCCAAAATGAACCCTTAATGCCTCATATTATAACTATAGATATTGGTGGAATCACTCCCACCATCTCTTATGATGGATCTACTAATCCTATTTTCACCTTAAATCATTTGGGAATCTTTAGGAGTGCCTCAAAATTAACACCTTTACTACTACCAAACTACTTGCTAAAACCCTAACGGGTGATGCTATAGAATAGAACAACCAACTCAACCCTAGCTCTATCATCGAATTAGAAGGCTTAGTGAATGCATTTATCCAAGAATTCTAATATCATGACTTACCGAGAAACAACTTAGGTGACTTTGTCAATTGCAAACAAGCGAATAATGAGCCAACACATGGCTTCATTAAACATTGAAAATCATTAGCTAACAAAGCCAAACATAACATGTTTACAAAAACTTCTTAAAGATTTTCAAAATCAACTTAACATTAAAAATTACAATTTTTAGTTAGGTCATTCTATCTTGAGCTATTGGAATAAGCCTCTGATCAAGCTAAAATACAGGACCACCTCATGAGATAATTTGAGGTACCTCAACCTAAGAAAAGCACTAGAACACTCATGAGACATAAAAACAAGAATGCGACGTGTGATAGTATTAGTGACACTTATGATCATAGTCATGACTCTAAGAGGGCTATGCACACTATCATGCCCGATGTTTCACAAAATGCCACCCGTTCCCAACCTATTGTGGGAATCCCTTTCCAATTACCCCCTAATGCAGTCCTAGATGGATACCCAAATGAACAAGAACCTCTATAGGAAGCCAAAACAAAGTTTACACCTTCATCCAACAATTATACAAGCCAAAAGCATGAAGGAAATCTACAAAATTGAGCAAATAAATGATAATCACAAACAAGATGAACATGGAATAATCATAACACATTCATTTCTAATTTATTTCAATTGAAGGGGTGAGAGCTTCAAACTATTTGATGACTCAAAAAACTAGGAGGAATGTAATGCAGTTATGCCTAAAATATTTTTCAAACTAAAAATGTCATTCAAACATAAAACAAAATATAACCAGTTATATCCTTTCCCAAATGCTTAAAAATAGGACTACACACAAAAATTTACAACATTTCCCTTGATATGAGTTACCTCCCAACGATCTCTTTGGAGTGGAGTACTTCCCAAATTGTGGTAGTTTCCAACTAGAAGTTCCCAATCCTACATTTGGTGTCCCTTCTCCAATCAGTCCTCTATTTCCTTCTATAACTTTGCTCTCATATTGCTATAGTAAAAGAAAAATATAACTTTTTGTCCATAGGATACACTCTGACTTCACATTTTAGTAGCCTTATTTTTAATATGTGCAACCCTGCTATCCTGCCAGATTATTGTTACTTCCTCTTTTTTTGCCACCATCCAATGCATTGAATAAATAAGTAAAAAATGCTACAAAAATTGTGCTCTTTTTCAATTTTGAATTGAAAACAGGGTGAAATGAATTTTGGAAGAGGTAGGTGGGTGTCTAAGATGAGACCAACCAAAAAATATTCTAAATATGACAAAAGGAAAAAATAAAATAAAAATATTATCACAGTTTTAAGATGCCACAACATCAGGCCTCCTAGGTAATTTGAAATGTGAGCACCTTCTCACGGATAAGGGTCAAAATTTAGTAAGTTGAACCCCAACTAGTCAATCTCAGTGGAGCTTAACCGTGATGTATCTTTAGCATGCACGTTCCTCCAATTGAATAAATACTCTCTACATTCCCTACCTGTGGTTTGCTTGACCACTCTTGAGTATATAATTGACTCAATTTCCTCTCATTCCTTCTTAGGAAATTATTCTTTTCATCTTTGTATATGTGCTTCATCTTATTTACCTTATTGTGATGCCTCTTCTTCATGATATGCATACACGCTTGAGACATTTAGGATTAGAAATATGTCGAATTATGTTGGAAACTCTATTTCATATGCAATTGGTGAAAGCTTATTCCTAATCTTGCAAGGGTGTCAGGATCCAACTCCTCAATAAGAGTACATATGATTACCTTGTATAAGCAACTAAACACGGAATTATACCATAATTAACAAGTAACTAGAATTCACAAATGACACAGAATATGAGAGACAATACAAACTGTATTAATACTCATCCAGAAAAGAATACAATGAAGAGATGCCACACTCTTCCACACCTCTTAGGCTTCCCACACCTGGTGTATATTAATTCTCTTCAAGAGTTCACTCTCCTACAAAAAACGGTCACAACAAACAACTCAAACACAGAGTTATTCACCTCCACCAGTCAGTGTCAATACTGCCAGTACACAAGTACTCAAAGTACTTCAAGTAAATCTCCCATGAACTTGCAACAACTTGCAACTCAAATGACTTTACTTACCATGTAGATCAGCCCTGATCTTGCACAACTTGCAAATCAAATATCTTACAATTGGAAGGATCTCTTTCTTGCCTTAATCCTTAATTACAATATAGTGCCATGAGTCTATTATATAGATTTCATGCAAACAATAATTAGACACCTAATTACAATAATTAGACATGCAACTCAAGACTAAAATTAGCCTTTTACATGCAAACAACTGGTTCGTTAAACAAATTGTTCGTGAACCGACAGTTCTAGAACCACACAGGAGACCGACATCAGTCGCTGTCTGACTGGAGGTGATCGTCGTCGGCCGAATCCTATCGATGTCGATTGCTCTTTGCACAGAAGATAACCGATGCCAGTTGTACTGCCGATGCCAGTTTTCCTGGAACTCAGCAACCTCCTCCATGTCTACATCAGTGAAGGTTTTAGTTCCACAACCTAACAATCTCTCACTTGGAGATAAACAGCTGCAACTGTACATGTACCTGTACATCATCTAGTTTGTTTTCTGGCTTGTATCCCTCTTGAAAACCAACCACCACAGCAAACCCTATAGTGCAACTCATGTCATCTAAGTCCCTTGCCACATTCGATTCTACATACCCATGTAGAGAAGTGCTTGACCCTGCATAGCATGTAGACCTGCTGCTGGTCCCTCTCAGAGACCTGAGAATCCATTGATCTACCCTCTAGTGCTTCTTTCTCGGATTGACCTCAAACTTGTTGACAACACCCACTGCTTGGGCAAACTCAGGTCTAGTACACATGTATTTAACCTCATCACGTGAATCAAGACACTGTTCATAGAACTGTCCAACCATCGGCGTGCTAACCGATTTCACACAATCATCTGGAGACAAAATCAACCTGTGACCTTCCATGTCTCTAGAACACATGCCAAAGAATCTTGCTGCTCCCAGATTCCTCATGACACACTTCTGAACTAGCTTTACGTTTAGTTCAACAACTCCCTGCATATGTGACCCTCAATTGTCTTGCAGCTTACTCAAGACCATATACCCTGGCCTTCCATCTCACGTGTCCATTCCCGCTCTTCTTTATCCTGAAAATCCATTCATCTTTCAGTGCTTTCTTCCAGCTGGCAACTCTACCAAAAAACTCCCGTTTGGTTCTTCTCCAAGGAATCACATTCCTCATCCATGCCAAGCTTTCACTGTTTCTTAGATTCTACCTGCTCTGCTTCTTTAATAACTCCCTGGTTCTTGACCATCAGTGAGCAACAAGTAGTGTAAAGAAGAGAAATGACAAATTTGAGGCTTACTTACCCTTTCAGTCCTCCATATGGGCGCTTGAGACTCTTTGACAGCTTGCTATCTGCTCAAAATCCGTCTCAGTGATCGATGTCGGTCACATCTCAGTCTGCACCTGACCGACATCGATTCCATGCGACTGACTTCATTGTCGACGTCAGTTCCCTGATCGACGCCAGTGTTTACTTATTTGGAGTCACCAACGTCGGTCTGCACATAGCCAACGTCGGTCTCTGTGTTTTACTTGTGAGCGATGACTTTTACCCACGAGCTCTTTTTGGATCAAAACCTTGTCCAAATCAACCTTGCTCTACTCAGAATTTTTCAGCCTCTTGCGCTGATCTCTATCCGTCATCTTCTCTTTAAAAATCAAGGCTTTCCTATTCTTGTCACGAACATCAAATTTTTTTCTTTTGTAATACTGTGATCCTTCAACAGAAGCTACCACCTTCTTTGTTGACCCAGTGTCAAGAAACGTCACTTTCTTCTGTTGCTTACAGAAATCTCGATCCATGCTTTTCAAATTTGAAAGCATATATTTTGACTCAAGAACATGCATCTCTTTATTTATGTGACCAAGTCTATTGAGCCACATCTTTGAATCTACAGCTGAAGTAGATAAACCAGAAGGAGAATCAGTAATACAAGTAGATAGATAAAGAGTACCTACTTTCTTACCTCTTGCTAAAACAAGTGCACCCTTGAAAACTTTCCAAAAATTCACTATGAGAGTTACTGTGCAACCCTCATCACCCAACTTTTCAACAGAAATCAAATTTCACTTTAGGATTGGGACATGCATGACCTCCTTCAACATCCATGTGTTGCCCATCTGTAATTTCAGCTTCACGTTCCCTTTACCAACCATTTGACAAGGCTTACCATCCCCTAAATAAATTTTTTCAAAGTCTCTCTGGACATATTCATGAAAAAATTTCCTATTTGGGGATGCATGGAAAGAGGCATCAGAATCTAAAACCCAAGATTCTACTTTATCTAAGGAACATACCAAAGCATCTTGTGCAACAAAATCTGCAACATCTACTTCTTCATGTCCTTCATGTTGATCTTCAATCGACCTGCAATCTTTCTTTACATGCCCTTGCTTTTCACATTTCCAGCAGGTTATTCTGCCATACCTGAATTTGGATCTCCTGCCTATCTTTGACCTTGATCTCCCTTGCTCGATCTTCTCTCTTTGCCTTCCCCTGCTTTCAACACTCAAAGCATTCTCTGATGATTCACCTGTGTTTTTTCTGCGAATTTCTTCATTCAAGATTACACTCACAACATCATCCACTTTTAAGATTTTTGAAGCAGACGCAGTATTACTAACTCCCATTACCAAACTCTCCCAACTTTCAGGTAATGAGCATAAGATTAAGACAGCCTTAATTTCATCATCAAAAATAATATTGACTGAATTTAACTGGTTTACCAAACCATGAAAATCACTAAGATGACAATGTACAGATCCACCTTCCAACATTTGCAAATTAAATAATTGCTTCATAAGAAATATCTTATTCGAAGCTGAGGGTTTTTCATATAAATTTGCCAAAGATTCTATCAACTCTACCATTGTCTTAGCCTGTGATAAGTTGGAAATCACAGACGATGCAAGGCTCAACTTTATAGATCCCAGAGCCTTCCGATCAAGAACTTTTCATTCTTCATCTTTCATATCCATGGGCTTGCATACAACCCCACCCAATGGTAAGTACAAATCTTTCTGATACAGATAATCTTCTATCTGCATCCTCTATAATTGATAATTCTTGCCATTAAACTTTTCCATTCGTAGCTTACTTTCTTCTGTCATTGCTATACTCCCACTCAAACAGAAACCCCTGTGAGTGACCTGTAATCAACAAACACTAACCAAATCTGATACAACCTGTTAGTCAACCAAACCAAAAAGCTTTGATACCACTTGTCAGGATCCAACTCCTCAATAAGAGTACATATGATTACCTTGTATATGTAACTAAACACGAAATTATACCATAATTAACAAGTAACTAGAATTCACAAATGACACAGAATATGAGAGACAATACAAACTATATTAATACTCATCCAGAAAAGAATACAATGAAGAGATGCCACACTCTTCCACACCTCTCAAGCTTCCCACACTTGGTGTACAGTAATTCTCTTCAAGAGTTCACTCTCCTACCAAAAATGGTCACAACAAACAACTCAAACACAGAGTTGTTCACCTCCACCAGTCAGTATCAATACTGCCAGTACACAAGTACTCAAAGTACTTCAAGTAAATCTCCCATGAATTTGCAACAATCTGCAACTCAAATGACCTTACTTATCATGTAAATCAGTCCTGATCTTGCACAACCTGCAAATCAAAGATCTTACAATTGGAAGGATCTCTTCCTTGCCTTAATCCTTAATTACAATACAGCCCCATGAGTTTATTATATAGATCTCATACAAACAATAATTAGACACCTAATTACAATAATTAGACACGCAACTCAAAACTAAAATTAGCCTTTTACATGCAAACAACTGGTTCGTTAAATAAACTGTTCGTGAACCGATAGTTCTGAAACCGCACAGGCGACCGACGTCGGTTGCTGTCTGACTGGAGGTGACCGACATCGGCCGACTCCTGCCGATGTCGATTTTCTTTTGCACAGAAGATGACCGACGTCGATTGTACTGCCGACGCTAATTTCTCTGGAACTCAACAACCTCCTCCATGTCTGCATCAGTGAAGCTTTTAGCTCCACAACCTAACAAAGGGTAGATTTTCTTCCACTTTAGCTTGTTGTAGGTATTCCTTGGAAATCTCTCTTTTATGAGATGAGTAAGAACTAAGTCACCAACCTCAAAATCATTTTCTCCCTTAATATTAACATGTTATTTATAGACTTGATTGCTACGCTCAATATTTTCCTTTACTTATCTATGCAATTATTTCATATATTTAGAAAATTCTTCAACTTCAACACCGTTCAAGTGACCTTTTAGATCAATAAGCTCTCTTAGTTCTGAAATACCTCTTGGGTTATGACCATACACAATTTGGAACAATGTTTTACATGTGTCTATTCATGGAATAATTATATGCAAATTCATGTGGTAACATGAAAACCTATTGCTTGGGTCTTTCACCAACAAAACATCTCAACAAGTTACCTAAGCTTCTATTGACAACTTCGATCTACCCATCAGTTTATAGGTGATATGCATAGTTGAATTTTAAGTTTGTATTAAACTAATTTTATAGGGTCCTCCAAAAATGACACAAAAACTTGGTGTCTCGGTCTGATACTATCTTTTTAGGCAGTTCATGCAACCTAACAACCTCATTGAAGAAAAAAATAGAAATTTATGTGGTAACATTGGTTTTTTCTTTAGATTAGTGCTTAGGTTTGAGGGGTCACTGTCCCAATCGCTTTTGACTGGAGCTCCAACTGGTTTGGGACACAATAGGGGGCCTAGATCCCCAAGAGAATATCAATGATCAACCACAACTAGCCTGAGAATACCATCCACGGCCACAACCGGCCCAAGAATACTAATAATTGGCCACAACTGGCCCAAGAATACCAACGATCAACCACTACAAGCCCAAGAATACTAATGATCAACCACAACCGGTCTATGAATACTTAACGATCGATCACATCCGACATTCGATGCCAAACTGAGATTTGACCCTGGGTGGTGCTTGGAACAACCAAGTCACTTTACCAACTCACCCACATCTCATCGGTACACCATTGGTTTTTTTACAAGCTATGTAATTTTGCCATTTTTTATAATCTATCAAAAACAACAAATATTAAGTCATTACCTTCTTAGTTCTAGGTAATCCAAGTACAAAGTCCTTGTTTATGTCATCCCATGATCTCTTAGGTATTGGTAATGGCTAATAAAGTCCCATGTTTTAACTTCTTCCTTTGACACACTGACAAAATCTACATCCTTGAACAAATTTTATGACTTCACTTCCTATCTTTGGCTATTAGTACCTCTCATTCTATTGTGATAAAGTTTTTTCTACTCCAAAATGTTTAACAAACACAACACAATGCTTTTATTTTATTAGGTTCTCCTTCATTGATTATTAAGGTATGCAAAACTACTTTCCTTTAAAGAGTAATCCATATTGTATGCAATAGTCCAACCATGACATTCTATCTATGCTAGTTGGATCAACACAGGTTGTCCATACATCCTTGAAATCCACATCCTCCTTGTAAGATTCTCTCATTGCATGAAACCAAAAACTATAGCTCTCATCTTAGTCAAAAATGTTGTTCTTCTACTCAAAAAATCAGCGACCTTGTTTTATTTATCACCTATATGCTTAAGGACAAAAGTGTAACTTTTTAAAAAAATACACCTATTTAATATGCATTTTTTTTCAGGTTGTCTTTGTTTTTAATGAGTTATAAAGCATGATGATCAATATATAACACAAACTCCTTAGGAATTAAATATTGCCTCCACTTCTTTAATGCTTGCACAATGACATAAAACTCCTAATCACAAACAAAGTATTTATTCTTGGCATCATTGAACTTCTCAGTAAATAAGATATGGGTCTTCCTTCTTGATTGATAATTGATCCAATGACTATTTTTCTTGCATCATAATTTATATGCGCCTAATATTTTCAATTTTATAACATTATTGATACTTTCTATTTGCAGTGGCTTGTTGATGCATCAATCTCCCTGAATGCACACCTTAAAGGGTACACCAAGAATGGGGTGGGATCAACTCATTTTAATTTGAAAGAAATGTTTGCATACTACTCAGTCACACCATCACTACTATCAGTCTGACCGCGTTTGAGTCTCTATCTATCTTTACTCTCTTTCTACCTTCTGTCTAGATTTGTTAGTTTTCATTGATTGTAAGGTATTAGTCTGACCAATACATTTTGTTTTATACTTAAGTCTTCCCTATATCATACATACCAACTCAATATAGTTTTGAGTCTGTTATCTAACATTTGTACTATATCATCTAGGCAATATAATAATATACTAACATCTTCCAACTGTATTGGCATGGACGATACTATCAACCTAGACTTTAGAGTTGGTTTAGGGTATTGGATTTGTATACATAGGGGTCATATTTCATTCCTAATAAGATATATCACATTCATACACTTTGATTGTGCTCGTATTTCTGCCCTAAGAAAGTATTTATGAGAGTTAGAGGTTTAGAACCTTATCTTGGAGATTTTGTCTTGTGGTGTTATTGAATCTCAATAAGAGAGGTCATTGGGAGTTCTTAACTAGGAGTATCTAGGTCTTCATCTAAACATTTGAGGTCTTCAACCTACATCTACTCTTGCAAATATCCACTTGAGCCAAACAAAGAGATTGAAACATAGATGGGTACACCCCAAGGTAAGTATTATATCCCTATACTATGGTCGAGTTTTGCTCATTGTCTGTAATATCCTATGGGTCTCTATTCTACCTTGTGCCTCTAGTATCTTATTAGTCCATTGAAAACCAAGACAAATATTATTCAAAACACCTCCAGTGGTATAAACCATGGAAATGGGGTCTTATTGAATCTCATCATCTTACCTAGGCAGAGTCCTTTTAGTTAATGAGAAGAGCTCCTCCTCTCTTCTGAACTCAATTTGTTTACCTCCAGTGGTTAGTGTTATTTTTCTTAATATTTTAACTTTATTGGTGGATTCATCAAATTATATAGTAAAATTTGGTTCCTCAGTGATAACCAAGTCTTGTCTACATAACCAATCCACTTGCATTTGTTGAATCCATGGATCCATCACCAATAGGTCCTAAGAAGTCTGGTTAGAAGATGAGATGGTGGGAGATGAAGGGTCTATGGAGGTGGAATACGAGTAGAGGGGTCAAGTGAATGGGATGAAATAGGATGTGTGGAAGTTGAAGGGAAAGGTGGAATGACCATATTATCTTTGGAACCTTATTTTGAGGAGTCCTAATGATATACTTAGTGAGGTTAGGAGACCCTTGGATTGTAACCAATGGTGACTCTGTTTGAAGGATTTCATCCATTAACAACCCAAATTAGGTGAAAGTGTGTGTTTTTAAGGGATGTGTGCCAAAAATAGACAAGGATACTAAATCTTAAAAATGTGGGCTAATTCTTGTGGTGTTTATACCAGTTGATGAACAAATGGGCCGTATAATGGCAACCCATGTTAGTCTTTGCAATAATTGTGCAACTGGTGTATATGTGACATTCATAGTGTTATTAGTAGTTTGTCAAAGAATCCAAAACTATAGTAGAAACACTAGTATAAATAATACCATATGAATCCAATGATGTTGTAACAATGGGAGGGGAAATGGAATAGTTGGGACAACATGAGAGACAGGGGAAGTAGTGACATGTGTTGAGTCCTGTGTAGTGGAAACTAAAGTAACCACAAGAGGAACAACTAAAGTGATTGTTGTAACATTTAGAGTGTAAAATGTTGTACATTATTGGTATACACCTTTATTCAAAATAGGACCTTGGCGTTCCTTTCCAGCTACTATTTTTTCTTCAACCTGAACATGAGGAGGATTAGGGCTTGGAGTTCGAAAGGTTCCCTATGGATGTACATCTTGGGAACCATCAGATACAACCTCTTATTTTGGGTCATATCCATAGCCTTCCTCTAAATTCCCATCTTCTACAGATTCATATAGATTTTTTCCTAATATATATTCTTCTACATACTCATCTTTTGTGTCAAATTAGTTGATGCCTAGTGATGCACCTAGGTAGTGAGGTGGTTCCTTCTCTTCTTGTGTAACCTTAAGAGTTTTCATAGTGGTAGGAGGAGACCTTCTCACTTGATTTGTCACATGAGGAACAACTGAAGTGTATAATATAAGAGGAATAGGTAAATGAGTCACAACTGGTGATGTAGTGGTGGAACTATGGCAATTGCTAGAGTGAATGCAAATGTAACTTTTTGAACCAAGGGTGTCACGATGTCTAGATCATGTTTCCTTGCATACTTTGGCTTTGGGACATTCTTGAGGACCCTTGATTTTAATTACTCATTAGTTTCTTCCTCTGGTTCATCCTCTTGCTAAGGTTATTTTTATTATTCTGGGATTTAACCCTTATCTTCTTGATCTATTCTTTGTACATCATCCTTCGTGATGGAAGGATCATATTGGATTATTTGAGCAATCCTCATATAAATTTCAACATTCCTCATCCATTTATATACTTTAGATTCATCCTCAACATTCAAAAAGTTAAAATCATGTCCATACTCATAATGTTCATAATTTTGTTTGAATTATCTTTGGAATTTATTCATTTGTTACATTATTACCTATCTAGGGTCCCAAAATATGAATTCAAGTAGTTTGAATCTAAAAGAACCTCTATGTTTTGATGTCTTCAAATTTTTTTCCCAATTATGGAACTATTGCCTCCCTATGCTGAGGGGTGTCTTATGATATTTTTCCAGTTTCCCCCTCCTCAGAGTCTCATCAACACTATTAGCCAACTGATAAGTTATCTCTTGCTCAATTAGTTTGTCAGGGACTGGCATGGGAAAATAGAATGGAACTACTAGTGTATCCTCCACTCTGATAACTATACGGTATGGTTAGAACCAATATTCACCCAATGAATTGAGTGATCTCTTGATCTATACAAACAATCATGGCATTGGTTGTCCATTATTACTTCATAAACCATGGGATAGAAAGCGTCAATTATCCTCTACATATGATATCTATACTTATGAATGTGGAGATGGTGAAAGTCATCACAATCATTTTTGGTCCTTTTGTATCCCAAGGAGAACCCCTAATAGAGCTGAGAGTTCTACAAATAATGTCTACAAGATAGGAGAGCATGCAGAAGTTGTCATGTCTGTTGTGCATGACTCTTTGGTTTTTTTAATTAATACTTGTGATTTCCCCCAATAGAGGGATGCCTTTACCTTCCATAATTATGAATAGTAGTGGAACCCGAATTTCATCTACATAATATATGGATGGGGCTCCATGGAGATTGTTTAATAGATCCATGGCATTTATGACACCGAGTCTGAATTGGGTGATTGGGATCCTCTTCCTCATTACAGACTTATTAAGATTTTTTAATATGTATTATCAAAGTACCCCTAACATTATTATCTTTGAACCACTCATTGACTATTTTTTGGTTGTAAGGGAAATTTGGTTTCGGTAATATATAATACTTCTCAAAGGCTATACTAGCTACATATGCTACTGAATGAGTACTTTTTTTTGGAAAGTGTTCTTTTTACATGTCCTTAATATAAACAAATTATAAACTAAGTTAGCTTAGGGGAATACCTCGATCTTGGCTGCCACTTTATGAAGTCCAAAAAAATTGATTGATAGTAAGGCATCTCTACATTATCTCTCATTGAGAGTTAGGTTGTCCTTATCCTTGTATGGTTAAATGGCCTCAACCTATGCATAAATGGATGAATAATATTTGAATGCATTATTCAGAATAGTCCGATCAAATTCTATATCCTTGAATTCTTTTATGGTCCCAAAGAACATGAAGGGAGTTGGTTCTTGATTCTTGGCCTCCATTGCCATTCTTACTAAGCTCTATGCTTAATTCAAAAATTAGGGATTTTAGTCTATATGGAGCTTTGTATAACAATTAAAAAGTTAGTAGTATTGAAAATATGATCGAATTTTATTTGGAGTAGTACATAATCCATTTTTTAGTGGTGAATTTATTGCTCAAATCTTCCATGTGTGAGAATTAATTGTAGACTAATGCTTTGTCAACTATTTTTTTGATTTGAATTTGATTTTATGACATAAGATTTCACAAGCTTATTTGACACGTGGCACTCTATTCCTACTTTTGATAACTTAGTCTCCCTTTTAAGTTTTAATGTACTCTGCATAATTTAAATTTATCACTATGTCGCTGAGTCAAGGCCTTTATATTTCTTATTTGCATCTAACTATGTCATTATAGGACACATGGCATCTTTTTGATTTATTTCTTGGTTTAGGCCTATCATTGAATCTCTAAAATCTATCAATGTACATAAAAACTAGGTAATGACATGTGGAAGATGAATGGCATAAAATAAACATGTGGAGTAATCAATGAATGACACATGGTGACTGATTATGTAAAGGATGATCCATGGCAATCCATCATTGTGTCATTTGGTCTATGTCTTCGAGCTCTATCTTTTTTGTCTATTGACCTCTATGTAATGAGATGATGACATGTCAATCAATCTCACTCAATCAACTAGTTACTTGTCTTTGTAACTTCGCTTTTCACCCTAAAGCCTGTGACAAAGCAAGATTGAGATATGTGGAGTGATCTCGCTCATTCGAATAGCCATGGGTTTTAATGACTTAATTTTTATAATAAAGACCTCTGATGGGTTAAGATGGTGAAACTTGGCATAATATTGTGTAGTCAACTAGTTGGGACTTTGTAAGACTTGTAGTATCAAATGGTTTCTCTAGATACAATGAAGATATGACACGTGGAGTGATCTCATTCAGTCAAGATAGTAAAGGCATTTAGAGCTAGATATAGAGAATAGACATTAATAGTCTATGATATTTTGATGGAGAAATGACACCTATCAATTTGAAGTTGACCTATAAAGTCCAAAAATTGATAAACTTGGCAAACAATAATTAACTCGATTAGTCAAATAAATCAAATTCAAATTCAAATCAACCTTTCAATTAATTAATGCCATGATTTAGAGCCAAAATTTATAAAATAAAAAGTGAATAATAGAACTTAGACTTTGGTATGTTTGGTTTTGTGCGTCAATTTATGTCTTGGTGGGGACAAAACATATGACTTTGAAGGATAAAGGGTCCCTATTCAATTTTTTTGAAAATGGGAAGTGTTGGTCACAACATTACTTATTTCTCTTTATTTCAAAAAATTCAAAGAAATGATGATGCCATATCATTTAATGTTCATAATTACTTTCTCTAAAAAAGTCTATTTGAATTTTCACATGTCATATTCCGAGTGATATATTAACTTAATTATTGTTCCCATAATTTAGAAAACATTACTTGTATTTCATATTTATTGAAATTTATAATGTTATTTGATTAGGAAATTAAATTTTAATGGTTTTTTTAAATAATTATCACATCAATTAATTATTAAAATTTAATTAATTCAATTATTTAAAATACATAAAATTATGTAGCTTAAATTTTAACAAATATATATACATATAAATAACATTGCCATAGCAAACTACGTTGCTACAACATAAACGAGAGGCTTTGTACCCTTGTTAAATAAAAAAATCTCATGTTTGTTTTTGAATTAAATTCAGTTTTTTTATGATCTCATAAGAAATAATATTTCCTCGTTTTAGTATAATAAAGCTTCTATAGACCATTGTATGTGAAAAAAGTAGTACCAAATAATTATCTTTTGTACTTGTCATTATCTTATTTTTTAAGCATGTTAAGTATTTGATTTTTTTGGATATATGTTAGGAATTTTCTTGTAGAAAAAATAATATAAAAACAAATTAATAACAAATATGCACTGAATGGAAATAGAATAACAATTATTATTGAAAATTATAGACTCTCAGTACAAATTATATTAGGGCTCTTTGAGCAAGCAACCTCTTTTGAACTTGATTCAAAATAAAATATTCAATAGATGATATTTCTTCTTACACAAGCCCTCTATTTAAGCTATTCTACTCAAGACAAATACTACCTCTGATACATGTGGGATAATTAAAAATATAAAATGGAATTACTTACAAAGCATATGCATCCAAGATTTTTTTAATAATACCTAATACAAACCAAAAAAGTTAGGATGAAGGGGTCCTAACATGCCTTCCTACTTAAAAAAAATATGTCCTCAAAGCTTGAGATGAGAAAGTGATGTTGTAATTGGAGAAAGGGTTTTCATGTTGAATATCACGATTGCATGTCGTACCAGTGTACTAAAATCTTAGTGATATTAAAATTGTGGAGTTGGGGGGGCCACTTATCGAAGATGGACTCAAGTTTTGGGATGATAGAGGCTTCAGTCTCAAGCTCTAGGAGTGTTTTTTAGGCCTAAACATGCTAACCAATGACCTTCTTCAGACATGATACATGGAAAATTGGATGGATCTATCAGCATGTTGTTGTCATTGATGTCAAAAGGGTGCATCATGTAAAGGCATAATGGTAATTGATGTCAAAGATGTATCATGCCAAGATTGTATTGTCACTGATGTCAAGGTTGATGTCAAAGGTGACTAAGGATAGATGGCAATATGTGATATGTCAAGGCACATAAGAGTGTGGTCATGAGATTTGTCGTGAGTAAGGTGATTCATGAAAGAGAGAGTGTTTCATGGATGATAATTTTCATGAGTGATGTGAGTATGGAAGGTATATGTCATGGAAGATGTTTGAAGACAACTAATGTCTGCACAAGAAGCATAGTGTATGAAGAGGTTTGTACAAGTCATTGATGTAATGATATGAAGAGGTATGTATAGAGGAATGCATGTGCATAGTGTGGCATAGTCATGACATAAAGAGTTTCAAGGTGAGCTATGTGAAGTAAACATTGTGAAATGAATGAATAACGGTATATGATGCGATAATGAGCATTGAGATAGATGTCAAGTCATATGAAGCTTGGTCACGTGGTTTTAGGTCTATATGAGGTTGTGGAAGATTATTGTATTTAGAAGGAGAATGGTGTAGTGATATTGGTGTGTTGTGATGTATTATGTCTACTTGTTTGATGTTTTGTTGAGGTCATGACATGGAAGGAATAGGTCAAGGTGTCAAGTGCATTAGAAGCATAAGCCTAGTCATGGCATGGTGAAGGTATGAGCTAGTAGGTATGATGAGGTGAGTGAAATCAAGTAGGTGAGAGGTTGTGTAAGCATGAGAATAAGGCATGGATGCACTCAAAAGTGTTGTAAAGTGAGTCTTTGAAGGTAGGTCCTTCAGTCTTGGTCTGCACCTAGACCATTCTTTAGCCTGCCTAGCGTAATGAGGCATGAGGATTGGATTTGAAGGTGAATGTGTGAATGTGTGAATGAGAGAATTGATAGAGGTAAGTCAAGTTTTTTAAGGAGTAATCATTAAGTATGAGGCCATAATTTTTAGGAAAAGGCATGGAAAGTGGTTTTGAGGTCTCTCAAGTGCACAAAATCAAGGTATGCAAACCCAAAAAGGACTTTCAAGTGTTCATTAACATGTGTAACCTTTTCATGGGAACCTAATATGTTAAGGAGAGATGGGTAAGGTTACTAGCTAAGATATAAAAGCATTGGTTTTGGATTTAAGGGGCAGTCCTTTATGAACAATCGTTAACATCAAAACCTATAATAAACCTCTCTAAAACCCTAATAAGGACTTGATGTAGAAGATGTTACTCAAATCAGCTTAGAATGGATAAAAATGATTAGGAAACCTATTGGATCTTGTATTGGACTCTCTTAGGCACCTCCAAGTGGTATTGAGTTATCAGGTGAGTGTGAAGACCCTACTTGAAAGGGCTTGTTTGTGAAGAAGTTATTGAAGGTCTCAAAATTTGCATTGGTCAAGGAAAGAAAATGGATGGAAGAAGGAAATAAAGACTCATACTACATGCCTATGAAGGTTTATGGATAGGTTATACCCTTAAAATATGCTAAACCAATTTTCCAAGTTAGCTAGTCACAAACAGACCTAATGGTGTAAACAATGTAAAACCCAGGTAGTAGTGAGAAGATAAATTTGAGTGTGTTATCATATGATAGAATGATGAAACAAAGTGAATGGAAATGTTTTTTATGAATTTTAAGTCATGTTAATTCTTAGGATAAGTTTCTCAGGTTAGTTAATATGGTGAAAAATTTGCTCACAAGTTGACATGTCTAGTTTAGATTAGACTATGTGATATAAGGTCAAGAAATTGGTTTGTAAGACTATTATTTGCCATTAGACAATATGATATTTATATTTGAGGATGGTCTAGTGATATAATAGGACCATATACATGCATCAAGAGTCATGGTAAGTGTATATATAGATGTTGGAGGTCTGAGTCACCATGACTAGTCTTTGAGGTAAACTAGTAGTTCTGAGTGAGTGAGTTGTAGAGATGTTCTTAAGCCCTTATCTCTTGAGTGCAGTGTAAAATACATTTGGTAATGACCCTAATTTCATGTATATTTTGTCTATATATTTTATTTATCATGTTTGAGTTTTTTTAAGTGTGTTTGAGCTTTAGTATTGTAAGGCAAACTTTTTGGTGTACACATGCCTAATAGCACTGAGTATTATTGTGGGGTTTCATGAAGTGGTTGGACCTAAAAGGTGTTATGGAGCTCAGAGGATGTTGGATAAGGTTTTTTTTGATGTTGTGTGAAAATATTGTGCCATGTATATAGGTGTAATTCTTTCCAAGTGATCAAATGGTAACATGTTGATTAGAAGGCCTACTGCAATTAGGTCTCCATGAGACCTAAAAGTGAAATGAGGTCTAATAGAGTTATGATAGACCAAAAGGGACTCAAAGTTCATTTTAGTATTATTTTTTATGTCTTAAGACCTATTATATATATTAACTAATAGGTTAAGAGTGTGTGGCCAGTCAAGTGGTATATGAATAAGAGATGATTATATATACAAGGCAATTTAGGCCTATTTGTTCAAGCTTAGAGGAAGCGAATGGATTGATAAATCAATGAGCCTAAGGAGGTTGGGAAATATGTTTTAAAACATTATGAGAGAGAATATAATAATATCATGAAGATCATACTAGGGTTTTTAGTTAAAGATCAAGGTCATATGATCTATTCAGTCTTGAAGAGGGCTAGTTAAGCAAAGAAGTATAGAGGCAATTTTGGGAGAGATCAAGTGGAGTAGAGCTAAAAGACTGATCATCATATGTTGAGAGGCTATCATAGTTGAATCAAATATGTGTTCTTGATGTATGATAGTGGATAAAATTTAGATGGAGCAGATAGAGTGTTGAGTGGAAGATTATAAGAAAGAAGTGTGATTGACTGAGTTGGTGCTTGAGGGAGTTGAAGCTTTCTTGTAGGTTGGAGCTTGCAGAATTGGTCTTGGTTGAGTTTGTGATTGGTCAAGAGGAATTTAGATCTACTTTGTAGGTTGGTTCTTACATAAGTTTCCTTTGATTGATTTGGTGCTTAATCATAGGGATTTGTATCCCCCTAGCAAGTGGGTGCTTGATAAATTTGGGGTTGGTCCTCAACTAAATTTGATACATAGTCTTATAAGATAGTTTGTCCAAGTTCTGTTTTAGTGTAGTGAGTTTTATTTCCCATGAGGTTTTCCCACATATGTGATGCGTTATCTTTTTTCATGGTCATGTGATTGGTTCTTAATGCATTGCTAGATCACTAAGGTTGCTATCATAGTTCATATATGAATGGATGTAATTGATTGAAAGTTTTTTTGAAGACTGATTCACCCCACTTCTTAGTCATTGTTTCTCCAAAAATTGGTATTAGTGATTGGTCCTTTTAATCAAGCCTAATATATTGAAGGATATTCTTGAAGCACAAGCATGTCTAGTCAACAAGTATAAGGAGGTTTCTCAACCATTAAGGCTCATATCTTCGATGGGACTAACTATGCATTTTGTAGCATCAAAATGAAGACCTATCTAATATCTTTGGGTTATGAAATATGGATTTATGTTGTTGATGGATTCAATCCACCCTCTACACCACCAAATGATTTAGTAGGCAAGAAGGCAAGTGAGAACAACTCCAAGGTAGTGAATGCCATGTTGTGTGGTCTTTCACAAGAATAATTTGTTAAGGTCATGCATTGTGATATAACCAAAAGGATTTAGGAAAAGTTTCAGACCATCTATGAAGGAGACACCAAAGTTAAGTTGGAAAAGTTTCAAGCTCACTGAAGATAGTTTGAAAGCTTGAGAATGAAGGAGGATGAAAACATTACATCTTATCTGTTGAGAGTAAATGAAGTGGTAAATGTCATCAGAGGCCTAGGAGAGAAGTTGGAATAATCAATAGTAGTACAAAATGTATTGAGATCTCTAACATCTAAGTTTGATTCAAATGTGTATGTTGTGGAGGAGATCAAAGACCTTAGCATACTACAAATGGATGAGCTTCATGACATCTTGACTGCCTATGAAATTAGAACAAGTGATGGAAGACATTTTAAAAAGGAAGTTGCATTAAAAACTGAGAAAAATTCATAAGGTAAGAGGGCCAAGGATGATGTTGATACAGACATTGATGATAATAAGATATAATCCATGTTTGTCAAAAAACTAAGGAAAGGTTTAGGTAAGTATAAGGGCAAGTTACCATTCAAATTTTTTAACTGTGGTAATATTGGTCACTTTGCCTCTAAATGTCCTAACAAGGATAAAACTGAGCATGATGAACATTATGGTGATGACAGGAAGATCTATAAGCTTGACAAGATCAAAAAAGGGTTGTAGGAAGTATGAAGACAAGAAAGGGTTATTCAAGAACAAGAGAAGTTATATACCAAAGAAGCTAATAGCTCATCTGATGTAAGTGACACTAGTACATATGGTAGTGATGATGATAGTAATGACCATTATGAAAATGAAACCTTATTCATGGTTATATAAATAGACAATGAGGGTTATTCAAAATGGAAAATCCTTATGGATGATGAAGAATCAGATAAAGAAGAGGTTGAAGTGAACCTTGAGATAGAATTGGTGAGTGATATAGAGGAATTGAAGTTCCAAAGAAGGAAGAATCATAAACTAAGATAATTGGTTAAGAGTTATGAAGATCAAATTAATCTCGCTGAAGAGAGACTAAGAAAAAAAATAATGAACATGAGGAGATCATCAAACAATTGGAAACTTAGATTGAAGTTATCACTACAAGTCTTAAGACCAAGGAAGAATAATTCATCAAGTTTGAAATAGAAATGGAGTCATTAAAGGCAGAATTGGATCAAAAAATAGTCAAGTTGAAGACATATTAGATATTTGAAAAGAGTACCAAAGTTCTTGGTGATATTTTGAGTAGTCAAAGACCTCCACATGAAAAAATAGGTCTTGGGTTCAAAGAAGACAAAAAGGAAAACAAGGAGAGTCAGACCTCAAAGACCTATGCATAAAATATCAAATTTGAGACTCAAAGTAAACATCAACAAGTCAAGAGTACCAACATGAAAGTTAACATGAAAATACCAATCAGGTAGCCCAATACAATAAGGTATTCCAGTTATTTCAATGGTTATTGTTTTTATTGTCATAAATTTGGTCATAGATCAAGTGATTGTAGAATGGTATCAAAGAATGAGTTATCATGGGAACATGGGAGAATGAGCAATCAGTCAAGAGGTAAGTACATAAATGTTGTTTGCTATAGTTGTCATAATATAAGTCACATTACAAAATTCTATCCTAATGGAGTGAGAAGGCTCTCAAGACTTAACAAGATATATGGAGCTCTTGGAGTGCATGAGAAGGGTCAAACATTGGTATGGAAGCCAAAGAAAGTCAAGATTGATCATATTGAGCCCACGGGTCAAGATGGATTAGTTGCTAAGATAGATCAAGAATCAAAAATGAAGGAATGCCAAGAACACTTGTTATCTGTATGTATTGACAAGGCAATCAAAGACAAGAAGGATGACAAGGTAGATGAGTCAAATGCTTCAGTCAAGCCTAAGTGGATTCTAAGGAGGGACTATCATTCTCATGATTGCAAGATAACTGAGTAGAGTGGTTTGGAGATCTAGGAATCTCTTGAGTTCATGGAGTTTTGAGATCCCTATTAAAAGGGGCAACTCCATTAGGATTCATGGAGACACTCTTATATCATTAAAAGCATGAGGTTGCAGTCAAAGAAGGATTCATCTTGAGAAGATTCCAAGTTATCTGTATTGTAAGGTATGAGTTGTTTTCTTTGTAGCTTGTATGTATATGACAAGGTGAAAGGAGTTTTGGTTAGTATAAGCATTGATTCTATAGATCAATTCATGAGAAGTCATGGTATGGAATGCAATTTTGAGCATCGGATTATGTCTAGAGACATATGGAATATGGATTGGTCTACAAGACCAATATGGTCATAAAGACAAGTTGGATGTTGTTGACAGAGCTAAAATCATGATGAAAACTTGTGTAGTTTATTGGTATCAAGATGATTGAAGGATGTCGAGAATGGTCTATGAGTTTTGATGACTCATATGATGAGCACAAGCTATGAGGACAAAGGGGGAGATAATAAAATAATTCATTAGCGTCAAGAGTAGTTGAATAATGGTCTATGTTAGAAAAGGTGTACAAAAAACATGAAGATAGGTTGAAGAATGTGGCCAAGACTGAGAGCATGTTTGTATGATGCTTCATAGACTATATGATCATATTACCAAAAGGGGTAGAGAGCTCAGAAAGGGATAAAGTTTAGAATGGGGAGAAGTATCCTATTTAGAGATGTTTATAAGAGTGGTTTCCATCTTGTGATTCAAGAGGAGAGTATGGAGTTAAGGGGAGATTTGTAGCTCTATGTTGTGAAGTGTCAAGATAGTGATAATAAACATGAATTCTTGAGGTACAGTCCAAGTGTTCCAAAAGTTGTCTACAATAATTGGTATGAGCCTAAGATGAGTTGTTGTTAGAATTTCATTGTGTTGCTTATTGAAGTTCAGGTCCAAAGATTAGATGGCAGTTTGTGGAAGACTCTTTGTCATTATTGTCAAAAAGGGGATAATGAGCAGATAGGAAAAGTACCATTTTGAAGTGATTTCATAGTGTAGTGTGTTTTACATCAATATGGTTGCCATCAATGATAAAGGTGGAGTTTGTTGGCATGTTATTGTCATTGATGTCAAAATGGTGCATCATGTAAAGGCATAATGGTCATTGATGTCAAAAGTGACTAAGGACAGATGGTGGTATGGGATATGTCAAGGTAATAAGAGTGTCATCATGAGATTTTTCATGAGTAAGGTCATTCATGAAAGAGAGTATTTCATGGATGAGAATTGTGATGAGTGATGTGAGCATGAAAGGTATAGGTCATGGAATATGTTTGAAGATAGTTAATGTTTGTACAAGAAGCATAGTGTATGAAGAGGTCTATACAAGTCATTGATGTCATGATATGAAGAGGTATATGTAGAGGAATGTATGTGAATAGTGTGGCATAGTCATGACATAAAGAGTTTTATGGTGAGCCATGTGAAGGAAGTATAATGAAATGAATGAAAAAAGGTATGTGATGTGACAATGAAAATTGAGAGAGATGTCAAGTCATATGAAGCTTGGTCATGTGGTTTTAGGTTTGAATGAGGTTTTGGAAGATTGTTGTCATCAAAAAGAGAATGGTGTAGTGATATGAGTGTGTTGTGATGTATTATATCTGCTTGTTTGCTGTTTTTTTGAGGTCATGACATGGAAGGAATATGTTAAGGTGTCAAGTACATTAGAAGCATAATCCTGGTAATGGAATGGTGAAGGTATGAGCTGGTAGGCATGATGAGGTGAGTGAAATAATGAAGGTGAGAGGTTGTGTGAGCATGAGAATAAGGTGTGGATGCACTCAAAAGTGTTTCAAAGTGAGTCTTTGAAGGTAGGTCCCTCAGTCTTGGTCTGCACCTATACCATTCTTTAGCCCTGCCTAGCCTAATGAGGCATGAGGATCAGATTTAAAGGTGAATGTGTGAAGAAGAGAATGGATATAGGTAATTAAATTTGTTTTCGGAGTAATCAAGAAGTATGAGGCCATAATTTATACGTAAAGGCATGAAAAATGGTTTTGAAGTCTCTCAAGTGCACAAAATAAAGGTATACAAACCTGAGAAGGACTTTCAGGTGTTCATTGGAATGTGTAACCTTTGCATGGGAACTAGAGATATTAAAGAGAGATGGGGAAGGGTATTAGATAAAATCTATAGGAATTGGTTTTGGATTTAAGGGACAATCCTTTATAAACAATTGTTAACACCAAAACCTGTGTTAAACCTCTTTAAAACCCTAATAAGGACCCAATGTAGAAGATGTTGCTCAAAGCATCTTATAATGAATATAAATTGTCATGAAACCTATTGGATCTTGTAGTGGACTCTCTCAGGCACCTCCAAGTGTTATTGAGTTATCAAGTGAGTGAGAAGACCCTATAGGAAAGGGCTTGATTTATGAAGAAGTTATCGTAGCTGTTAAAAGTTGCATTGGTCAAGGAAAACAAATGGATTGAATAAGGAGATAGAGAATAATAATACATGCCTATGAATGTTTATGGATATGTTACACCCTTAAAATATGATAAATTTATCTTTCAATTTAGTAAGTTGTAGACAAACCTAATGGTGTAAACAGTGTAAAACCCAAGCAACAATGAGGAGATGAATTTGAGTGTGTTTTCATGATATAATTATGAATCCAAGTGCATGGAGATGTTTTTTATGAATTTTAAGTAATTTTCATGTGTGGTATAAGTTTTATATTCCAATGAATATGGTGAAAAAGTTACTCACAAGTTGACTTGTCTGGTTCAGATAAGACTGTGCGATATAATGTCAACAGATTAGTCTACAAGACAAATATTTGACATTAGAGCATATGATCATTATATCCAATGATGGTATAGATATCTCATAGAACCATATACATACATCATGAGTCATGACAAGTTTTTATATAGGTGTTATAGGTTTGAGTCACCATGACTAGTCTTTGAGGTAAACTAGTAGTTTTTAGTGAGTGAGTTGTAAAGATGTTCTTGAGCCCTTATCTCCTAAGTGGAAGTGCCTAGTAAATTCGGTAGTGACCTTGAGGTCATGTATATTATATATATGTAATTTTTTGATCATGTTTGAGTGTATTAAGTGTTTTTTATCTTTAGTATTGAAAGGCATACTTTTTGGTGTACACAGGCCTAATAGAATTGAGTACTATTAAGGGGTTTCATGAAGTGGTTGAATCTAAAAGGTGTTATGGAGCTTAGAGGATGTTGGATAAGGTATTTTTGGAAGTTTTTTGAAAGGATTGTGTCATGTATAGAGGTTTAATGATTTTCAAGGGATCAAATGGTAATGTGTTGATTAGAGGGCCTAATGCAATTAGGTCTCCATGAGACCTAAAAGTGAAATGAGGTCTAATAGAGTTATGACAGACCAAAAGGGACTCAAAGTTCATTTTAATATTGTTTATGAAATTTACCAAGACCTATTTTATGGCTGACCTAAGAGGTTAAGAGTGTGTGGCCAACCAAGTGGTATATAAACAAGATATGAGTATACATACAAAGTAATTTAGGTCTATTTGTGCAAGCTTAGAGGAAGCAAATGGATTGATAAATGAATGAGCCTAAGGAGGTTGGGAAATATGTTTTAAACCCTCAAGAGAGAGTATAGAAGCATATAATTAATATTATACAGGTGTTTTATAGTTTAATATCAAGGTCATATGACCTATTCAATCTTGAAGAGTGTTAGTTGAGTGAAGAAGCCTAGAGGCAGTTTTGAGAGAGATCAAGTGGAGTAGAGTTGACTGAGTGATCATAATATATTGAGAGGTTATAAAATTTTCATCATATATGTGTTACTAATGTGTGATAGTGGATAGAGTTTAGATAGAGTAGATAGAGAGCTGAGTGAAAGATTATAATAAACGTGATTGACTGAGTTGGTGCTTGAGGGAGTTGAAGCTTCGTTACAGGTTGGAGGTTGTAGAATTGGTCTTGGTTGAGTTGATGCTTGGTCAAGAGGGAGTTGGATCTTCCTTACATGTTGGTGCTTGTATAAGTGTCCTTTGACTGAGTCAGTGCTTAGTAATAGGTGGTTGCAGCCTCCTAGTAAGGGGGTGCTTGCTAAAGTTAAGTGTGTGCTTGATAAACTTAGGGTTGGTGTTCCATGTTGGGCTAGTGCTCAACTAAATTTGATACATATTCTTATAGGATAGTTTTTCCAAGCTTTTTTTTAATGGGTTTTATTCCCCATGAGGGTTTCCCACATATGTGATGTGTTATATTGTTTCATTCTCATGTGATTGGTTCTTAATGCATTGTTAGATCAATATGGTTGCTTTCATAGTTCATAGATGAATGGATGTAATTGATTGAAAGTTTTTTTGAAGATTGATTCACCTCCCTCTCAATAATTATGCTTCCAATAGGATCTTGGATGAGAAGGGAAGCTCCAACTTGTATGATACGAGTCAAATATTGGAAAGAACTTTATAAGGACCATAATGCTTTGGTGTCATTTTCTGAGAAACCTTCAACTTCAAAGAGAATTGATTTTAAGGTTGGATCTAGATAAAAACCATGTTACCAACATCAAAATATTGTCTTGAGTGGTGTTGATTGACCTATTGTTTCATTTAATTATGTGCGAGATGGATGTTATCCTTGAGAATTTTATATAATTTAATGTGTGCAAAGTGTAATATCAACTACATATACCTTGGAGTTTCACAAAAGGTGTGTATGAAGAGAAGGTGGTATGAGTATAAAAGGTCTCATATGGGGTCATCATTTTGAAAATATGGTTTGTTAAGTTGTACCACCATTCAAAAAGTGGTAACCATTCAACCCAATAAGTCTATTGATTAGAGGAAAAATAATGTAGATAGGTCTCTAAGATTTTTTTCACATTTTCTGTTCAACCATTAGTTTGCATATGGTAGGTAGAACTAATTTTAAGCTTGTTACCAAAGCAATGTTAAAGTTCCTTCATTAAGTGACTATTAAAATTGGAATCACGGTCACACATAATTAAGGTAGGTAACTTATGGAGGTGATACATCTAATTAAGAAATGTTTGAGAAAAAATGAAGGCAGTAAAACATGGCCAAGGACACCAAAATGGGCATATTTGGAGAGCCAATCCACCACCATGAAAATCACTTATTTCTCACCTAAATTGGGTAGTCCCTAAAAAAATTCCATGGAAATATCTGACCATATCTAGATAGGGATAGGCAAGGGTTGAAGCATGTTTTGGGTGGTGATAGTTTCCCCTTTGTTATGCTAACATGTTTCACATTTTGACACAAACTATTTAATGTTTCCCAAAAAAAATTTAATGGATCCTTTCATTGGTTTTCAAAAAACCTGAGTGACTTGTTAAAGGAGAGGCATTCAACTATAATATAATTAGTTATCTTAGTGCTAAGTTTGGTGCTAGTACTAGACGCCCTTTTTGACTTAAATAATGACCACCCTAAGAGTATTTCAGTCAAGAGGTCAGGTTAGTGGTCACTTCCTAAATGAGTTTTTGTATCTGGGTGTCATGGGACCATTCCTAATATGCTTGATGCACCCAATATAGTGTGGGGAAGGATAACATGCATAAGGTTGTATGTTATTCATACTTGTGAGACAATTCATTTTTGACAACATTGTATTTACCCTTATTATATGTAATCTCATAGTCATAGACTATTAATTTGGCTACCCAATTTCATTTCTCAAGTGAAGAGATTATTTTAATCAAGAAGTATTTGAGGCTATGGTGATAATTTTTTATGTAGAAGTGCCTCTTGACTAGGTATGGGTGTCACTTGTTGATGGCATGGAGTGTAACAAGCATATGTTTCTCATATGTGGAACAAGTAAATTTTTTCCCCATAAGTGCCTTATTGGTGAACGCAAGGGGTCAACCCTTCTGCATTAAAAAATCTCCAATACCACTTCTTGAGGCATCACTTTTGATGACAAATGGTTTGGAAAAGTCAGGCATAGCTAGAACAATGGTAGTGTACATTGCTTGCTTGAACAACTCAAAGGATTTTTATACTACCTCATACCACTGAAATGCATATTTTTTAACATGGTTGTTAATTTCCCATAGTATTGAACAAACTTTATATAATACCCAATAAAGCCCAAAACCTGTGAAGACTATTAAATGATTTGGGTTTAGCCCATTTTTCACAGCCTTAATGTTTTTAGGATTTACTTTGATACCTTCCTTATAGATGATGTGTCAAATATAATCAATTTAATTTTGGCCAATATAAAACTTCAACCATTTTGGACATAAATGGTTATTATCAAAGAGTTAGAATGTGTGGTCCAACTAGATGTTTCTCCTAAGTATGACTATAGAAAAGGATATTATGAAAGAACAAAAAGATGAATTGGCTTTGAAATGGAAATAAGATCTTGTTAATTAAGCCCTGAAAGGTTGATGGAGCATTGGTGAGGCCAAAGGGCATGACAAGAAACTCATAATGGCCTTCATGAGTTAAAAATAATGGCTTGGGAATATCATCTTCCTTGATGCAAATTTAGTGATAGCCTAATCACAAGTCAAGTTTTGAGAAGAAGCGAGCTCTATGTAATTCATCCAATAGCTCATCAATCATTGAAATGGGAAAATTATCTTTGATAGTGACTTATTTGAATGAATGAAATTAAATATCGACGTGCCAAAACCCAACATTTTTACATACTAAAAACACAAGAAAAGAGTAGGTATTGATGTTGGATATAATGAATCCAATCTAAAACAATTCTTGCACCATATTTTCTATTTCATTCTTTTATAGAAACATGTACTAGTAATGGAGAATGTTTGAAGGCATAGTCCATATAATCAGTTGAATCACATGATCTTTGGTCTATTGTGGGGTAATTATTTAGGATCCTAAAAAATAATTACATGCTTAGATAAGATTTCCTATAAATCTAGTGGATGGTTGGAATCATAAGATTTATTGAACTGGATTGTGTGAAATTGGAGAACAATCTTATGAGATCCATTTTTTAATAAATTCTCCATGCGGTGAGAGCTAATGATACTTACAGATCCTAGCATGAGGATTATTAATGTGTGTTATGAGTCCTTATGAGTGAATTAATTACATATCTCTAAAACTTCACATAACATATGGCCTAGTGTCCAAAGTCTTTATGTTCCTAAAATTATGTTGTAACTTCCTAGAGGTAAAATGATGTATAGGTCATTAATAAATTATCTTTCATGGATAGATCACATTCTCACAAACACTTACCTCTGCTACCTAGCTCTGATCTATAATCACTTTACCTGTCTTCTTTAGGTACAAGAATCTATAGATACTCTTGAAGCATAAAATTACTCAATGTTGGCAAATACTTCTCTCTTAGAAATATAGTACCATATGTCAATTCCTTACTATCTATTTCATCTACCAACTCACACTTGTCATTCTCTATCAACTTTTGCACTTGTTTTGACTTGTTATGCTTGGTCTTGGATTATGACTCTTTGGTCACTTGGTTCCATTATTGATTTTGATTTCCTAAACGATTATGATGTTTTTTGACCCCCATGTCATACTAAAAAATCTCCCATTTTCCACCCAGCCAATTTACAAAACCCTTAAACACAACTCCTTACACACAGACAACTCTTTCTTTAAATCCGAGTCTCCTACTAGCCTTTTTTTAGGCTTATCTGCATTGTACGGACTAGTACCTTCTCACCTTTGAAAAATAAAACTATTTTAAAATAAAATTTATCCTCCTCTCCAATTCCTCCAAGTTTATTTTCTTCTTTCCACCGTTTGACCACTTTTATAGGCTCTTTTTACTCATTGCTTAGGCCTATTAGGCCTCCTTCTACCCTAACTTCCACACGGTTGTATCAGTACAAAAATGTACCCTTATAAAAAAAACCATTTAAATATATTTTAGTACATTATTTTCCATCTAATCACCAAATTTTAGGAGTTTTGAGTAGTTAAATCTCTCACAATATTCATTCTAGTGTGGAAACCCTAACATAGGGTTCTGCCTAACTGTGTAGGCATGAGAGGGTGTTGTTTGATCTCTTCGAGTAAAAAATGGGTTTAAAAAAATATAATGGATAATTAACCTTTTTATAATCTATGTTAAACTTGTTAAATCTATATTTGGCATTCATGACACTTTTGTTACACAATTATATGACACTCTATGTTTGTCCTGTGTGACTATATTCACTTGGAGAGCACAAAATCATGTCTTAGGTTATGTAAAAGGTTTCATATATTTGTGAAGGCTTATAAAGCCTTGGTATAACACTAAAAACCTCCTTCAAACACGAAAATCCTCCCAAAAAACTCTATCTTCACTTTGCATTAGACTCTCGGTTCACTGTGACTTGTTATAAAGTTGTCTGCAGATTGGTACATTATATTATGAACTCCACATATATTCAAACACTTTGAATCATACTAAAAAAATTATAAGGATTGAACATAGGTTTACCAACAAGTATACTTGAGTTTCAATTAATTTTATACATAGTCCTTGTCATTTAGACAACATGCTCATCTTTATCACCTCACATAAGCAATACAGGGTCTGTATCTGACCTCTCAACAAATATTCATCAGAACAATAAAGAACAATTTTAAATGGTCTTTGAGAACTTGTTAGATCAATATACCAATTAACTATACTTTCCAAACGTCTTTCAACAAAATCTCTTTGAAACTCTCACCTCCTCTCAATCTTCAACACAATAAGTATATCAATACATAATACATAGTCTGTCTTGAATCTCTTGTCCATACACATGAAGGAAAATTCATATAAAATAAATGATTTCCAAAAAAACAAGGAATTGAACTTACCAATGATAAAAAAATGAGACTAAAACACATCTTTATTGAAGTTTTCTTCATACACTCTGTCTGTACATTCATTGTCTTTGCATACACAGATGATACAAGGACTGCCAATAGATTTGTCTTCAATAATAGAAATATCTATTCACGTTACTAGGGCTCTCTTACTTTACCCTTTGAATCCAAACCCATTACTCTTGACTACTTACAAAAGCATTTTCAACTTTCTTTTATAACCTATAACTAACCTAACTACCTTCCTAACTCCCTCATGTACATTGGGAGGATGTAAACTACCTTAAGCTTATAAAAAGTAAAAAAAAAAACCTAAACACTCTTAAAAACCCCTAAGACACAAGGTCATAACATTTTGACCTTTCACAACATCAAGAAAATTGAGAAAAAATACAATATTTTTATAATATTTGAATTGACCGTTTAGGCAAGAAAATGCCTATGTGGGTCAAATTCAAATACAACAACACTCTAACACCTAGGAATGATTCCTACAGACCTAAAATGACTATGATGACTTATTACTGACTCAAAACATATAAAATAGAGAAATATGTACAAAGGGTAGTGATGCTTCTGCATCATAGTACCAAGGAACAAGATGAAACTTTCCATGAAAGTTACAAATGATATGGAAATCAAGTTCTTCACAACATATTTTGTTCAAGGCTCCTCCTCCCAAATCCCAAGGTATATTTGAAGCATGTAGGTATTCTTGATGCTTGATTACACTCATTATGGCTCCTTCCTTGTTGTTCTTTCTTTTACTTTACATCATCAATCTAATCATGGGCAACTATTCTTCATTTTCTTTCCTCCAATGACCTGTGCATGAAGTAAACAAATTAATAAAAACCATTCCTTTCTTTCCTTCTTGGAGTTTACTTTGTTTCTCCTCAAATGTTTGCTCTTTGGCTGCCAACTCTTCTTCATCTTGCCTCAAGATTGTCTTCAATACCAACTCAGCTACCATGATGGAGTTCTCATTTCCTATGAAATTTAAATCCTCTATTTATTCCATTATAAGTTTTCATATCTAATTCTCCTCTATATTATAATCATCTATCCCACTTTGATCTTCCATTGGTGCCAAATAAATCATCTCAATCTTCTGCAACTCAATCTTTTCAATCACTTCAGCATATGTTTCTTCTTCATTCTCTACTGATACTACCTAATATGTGTTAAACACTTCATTTGGTACTGTTGTATCTTCTTATTTTTCCATCATCACATTCATTAGCCTTAATATATTCTCATATAATTTCTCTTCAACAATTTTCACATCAACATTCTCATAAAAAAACATTGAAAATAATATCTTGTACTTCTTTGCTCTCCTCCAATCTTTCTTAACTAAAACCTGCCTCCTTACTTGTCATGAGGCATGATGTTGCTGGAAACTCTCTCTTTCCTTCCTCTTCATCTAATGAATCACCTTATTTAGGGTAACATAATATTTAATCACCAAACTCAGTTGTCCAATCAATTTGTTCCTCACCATTAGCATGTTGCTCATGCTTCCAATGCTTTTCACCTTCATGCATCTCTTTACCTATATATAAACATTCCAAGAATTGATTAGTCATAAAAATTTGAGGATTGATTTCCCCCTTGCTTCTCCTTCTAGGATGCCTTGTTATCATCTTCACCCTTTGTCTTCTCCTCTTTTCAATCATTTGCTTGAGAGGCCATCTCACCTTCCTCTTGATGCATACAAAGTATCATGGTCTCATTGCTTCCAAGACCTACTATAATCTTGTCAAAACCTCCTTAATTTTAGTTATCTCCTTCTCTCTCTCCTCTATTTTGTTCATTTATATTTTCTTGTGGCATTCCTCACTCTTCAATCCCTTCATCATCCTATTTCACTCTTTACTCTTTACTATCTCACTCTTTCTAGGTCTATTTCTTAACCTATCTCTTCTTCTTGACAAGCTTTCCTACTTGCCTTCTTGACCATTCAATTGGTCTCTCTAACTTGAATCTCTCTCTTAGAGTCTCTCTCTTTATTTTCCTTACCTAAGACTCTTATCTCTATCTCAATCTCTCTTCTTGAGCTTCCTTCCTTCAGCTTTCACTAGTTCCTTTTCTCTTTATGTCTCTTAGATTAAGGGATTTACCACACCTACATTCTATTTATTTCAAATATATCTACTTATATCTCACATACATACAACCCCTTCACTCTTTTCTATAAATTGCATTAGCATTCTCACAACAATATCTCAAACAACTTTTCCAAGAACATCTCAACATAAACTCTATGCACATGTAACCAAAAATTTCAAAGCTCAAACATACCTCATATATAGAATGTTTACCATATAATACCAAATGATGCAGAGGTCATCAATAAATTTTATTTCATGGATAGATCACATTCTCACAAACACTTACCTCTATTACCTAGCTCTGATATACAATCACTTTACTTGTCTCCTTTAGGTACAAGACTCTCTAGATACTCATGAAGCATCAAATTAATCAATGTTGGGAAATAATTATCTCTTAGACATATATGAACATATTTCAAGTCCTTCTTATTGTTTATTTCATCTACCAATTCACACTTGTCATTCTCTATCAACTTTCACACTTACTTTGACTTGTTATGCTCATTCTTGGACTAGGACTCTTTGGTCACTTGGTTCCATTATTGCTTCTGGTTTTGTTAAAGATTATGATGTTTATTGACACCCATGTCATGCTAAAATAACTCCCATTTTCCACCTAACCAATTTACAAAACCCTTAAACACAACTCCTTACACACATATAACTCTTTCTTTGAATTAGGGTCTCCTACTAACCTTTTTTTAGGCTTATCTGCATTGTATAGACTAGTACCTTATCACCTTGGAAAAATAAAACCATTTTATAATACCCTCTATCTTCTTCTCCAATTAATCAAATTTTCTTGGCTTCCTTACACCGTTTGACCACTTTTCTAGGCTCTTTTTACTCACTGCTTAGGCCTATTAGGCCTCCTTCTACCCTAACTTCCACATAGTCAGTTGTATCAATATGAAAACATAACCTTCAGACCAAAAAACATTTTAATCTATTTTAAAACACTATTATCCATCTAATCAAAAAAATTTAGGATTTTTGAGTGATTAAATCTCTCACAATATTCATTCTAGTGTGGAAACCCTAGCACAGGGTTCTATGTGACTGTGCAGGCCTAACAGGGTGTTGTTTGATATATTCAATTCTAAAATGGGTTTGAAAACAAGATAATGGATGATTTACCTCTTTACAATCTATGTTCAACTTTTTAAATCTATATTTTGCATTCATGACACTTATGTTACACAATTATATGATACTCTTTGTTTGTCTTGTGTGACTGTATTCACTTAAAGAGCACAAAATGATGTCTTAGATTATGTAAAGGGTTTCATATATTTATGAAGGCTTAAAAATCCTTGTGATAACACTTCAAACCTCCTCTAAACATGAAAATATTCCCAAAAAACTCTATCTTCACTCTGCATTAGACTCTCGATTCACTGTGACTTGTTACACATTTATCTATAGACTAGTACTTTGCATCATATTAATAACCTTATGAGGATTGAACATAGTTTTAATAACAAGTATAATTGAGTGTCAACTCAGTTTATACATAGTCCTTCTCATTCAAACAACATGTTCATCTTTATCACCTCATATAAGCAATACAAGGTCTGTATTTGACCTCCTCAAAAAATATTCATTAGAACAATAAAGAAAAATGTTAAATGGTATTTGATAACTTGTTAGATCAGGCTACCAATTAAATATACTTTCAAACATCTTTGAATAGAATATTTTTTGAAACTCTCACCTCTTCTCAATCTTCAACACATAGGGTGTAACAATACAAAATACATAGTCTATCTTGAATCTCTTGTCCATACACATGAAAGCAACTTCATAGAAAATAAATAACTTAAAAACACACAAGGAATTCAACTTATGAATGATAAAAAAATAACACTAAAACACATATTTATTTAAGTTTTCTTCATACACTCTATCTGCACATTTATTGTATTTGCATACATAGATGATACAAGGACTGCCAATAGATTTGTCTTCAATAATAGAAATATCTATTCATGTTCCTAGGGTTATCTTCCTTTACCCTTCAAATCCACCCCCATTACTCTTGACTACTTAAAAAAGCATTTTCAACTTTCTTTTATAACATATAACTAACCTAACTACCTTCTTAACTCCCTCATGTATGTTGGGAGGATGTAAACTGCCTTAAATTTCTAACAAGTATAAAACAACCCTAAACACTCTTAAAAACCCCTAAGACACAAGGTCATAACATAGTGACATTTCACAACATCAAGAAACTTGAGAAAAATACAATATTTTTCAAATATTTCAATTGACTATTTAGGTGGGAAAATGCCTAAGTGGGTCAAATTCAAATATGACAACATTCTAACACCTAGGAATGATTCTTATAGACCTCAAATTACTACCATGACTTACTAATGACTCAAAACATGTAAAATGGAGTAATATATACAAAGGGTAGTGATGCTCTTGCATCATAAAATATACATGTTTGACTTCAAATTATATTCCCTTATTGAAATGCATACATTACATAATTTTCTCTTACAAGGTAAAAATACTCTATTGGTGATCATGTCTTAAAAAATTTAATAAGGATAAACATATCAATCAAATTATTTAGCCAACCTAGTGTTGATGAACTTATGTGTACTAACAGAGTCAATGACAATAATGAAGTAGTCTTTCTTTAAATAACCTTTTACTCTCATAGTTTGAGGAATGGATACCCTAGCCAAAGTATGTACCAATTTTTTTGGGTGAAACTCCATAGTGTTAGGTTCTTCAACATCATATTATTAATCATTATAATCTTGAGCATTTTCCCATTATTCAACATCAAGTGGTGACTCAACATCGAACAAATAAAATTTTGGTTAGATGCATTTGCATCCTCTATAGAATTTTTCATCATAATTATAACATATCTCTTTTTGTGATGAGCACACATTTATACCTTCATAAGGGACTTAATAGGGGTGAATTTTGGAAGAGGTTTGTGACTAGGCATGGTGATATATATGTTTTGAAAAAACCAAATTTTGGCAATCCATATATATTATTTAGAATGACAATGAAATAAGTTTGGTGCAAGCCAAAATTGCATTTCACAATTAAAATTGAAATGAGAAAAACAATATAAGAATAAGCCAAGAAATGGTTGTTCACTCACATTCCAAAATGACCCTTCCTAATTCTATGGAAAAAAAATTAGACTTATTAGAATAATCCAAAATCTACCTAGGACACCTGGGATTAATGACAAATATGTACAATATTGTTATAACCCCCCTTAATCTACAAAGGTCATTGTCTTACCAAGCATTACTCTAAATTTTTCAATTTTTTCTTTTTTGAGCACTTTTGTTAAGATGTATGTTGGTTGCTTTAATGTAGGGAAATGTTGTGACTTGACATTGCCATATTTCACATAGTGTTGAATCAAATAAAATTTGGTATTGATATGTTTATTTTGATCATGAAAGATTAGATTCTTTTCCATTTGTATCTTAGAAGTGTTATAAACCATGAGAGGTGTTGATGAAACCTGTTGTTCCTACAAATATGAATGATCCATTCTGAGCTACAAAATCTCTTTAGTTACCTATGAAGCAACCATATACTCTACTTCTACTGAAAACATTTTTGACATTAATTACTTCATGGATTTCCAATTGATAATTATTGTTCTTAATTTCATCAAAAATCCCATGGTAGATTTCCCATATTCATGATCACCAACACAGTTAGAATATAAATATCCAACCAGTTTGAAGTCTCTTTCCCTGGACTATTTGAGCCCAACATTCTATGTTACTTTGAGATATCGAAAGACTTCTTTTATTACTACTTGATGAATCTATCTGGGTTGTTGCATGAATATTGAAAGAACACCAATAAAAATGGATATATCTAGTCTTTTTGTGGTCACATAAATCAAATTTACAATGAGTTGTTTGTATTTATGAGCATTCACCAAATTTATTGTATCTTATTATGTCAATTTTAGATTCTATTTCATGGGTGTACTGAGAGGCTTACAATCTTCCATTCCTAACTTGTTTAGAATGTCACCAATATACTTATGCTATGTGATGAAGATATAATTTGGTGTTTGAATTACTTCAATACCTAAATAGTAATGAAGATAAATCAAATTAGTCATTTCAAAGATTTTCATCAACTCTGATTTAAACTTGGAAGTATATCATTCATTTTTCCCTATGATGAGAATATCATCAACATACACCACCACTAATACAACTATTTTGTCAATTATTTTGATGAAAAGCATTGCATATTCAAACTCAAAATGTTTGAAGTTCGTGTTCATGAGGTGTTCATCTAGTTTATCATATCTATTCGAGGGGATTGTTTCAAACCATATAATGATTTTAAAGTTTGCACACCTCATGATCTTGTAAATTTACTAAAAAAAGCTTTAGGCTGTGTCATGTACATAGTTTCCTTAAGGTCACCATTCAAAAATTTAGTTTTGATGTCCATTTGGTGAACTTTCCATCCATTATGAGCTACTAAATCCAACATCATTTGAATGGTAATCAATTTTTTTTAGGTATAAAGGTTTAATTGTAGTTAATTAATTTATTTTGAGCATATCCCTTTATGACAAGCCTTTTTTTATGCTTGTCAAGTGAGTCGTTAGCCTTATATTTTTTGTGGTAGATCCACTTGTAGCCAATTGGTTTGTAGCCATATGGAGGATCATCAAGTGAGTTGTTAACCTTATATTTTTTGTGGTAGATCCACTTTTAGCCAATTGGTTTTTAGCCATATGGAGGATCAATGAATTTTCAAGTCCCATTTTTCACCAATGCATCGTACTCATCTTTCTTTACTTTTCTTAAAGGTTCAATATTCTTAGGTTGTTTGAATATGTTGGTTATAAATGAAACACAACATTTATTTCTTCTTCTAGATAATAATTTAATGTGAGTTTCTCGATATTATCTTGAATTTATTAAACAAACTTGTCTGATTGTGATGTAGTTGCATGTGCACTTCTAGTGCCTATTTTCCCAAATTCATCGGGTTTGACATTTTTCAATGTTTGTGTGTCCCATTTAGGCATATTTTTTCTATGTTTAGGTTCTTCAATTTCATCTTATAAAGTTCCTTCACTTTTTATCCTATGTTCTTATGGCCCCTGTTCATTGTCAGATGAAATTGAACTTTCTCCTTCATGAGGAGTTTCATTCTCATGTATAGGAGATAATAAAGAATAAATTGACTCCTAATTATATGCCCCCCAATCAATATTTATAATTTCCAAATCACTCTCATTGTAGACATCAAACTTTTCATATTTTCAAGTCTACTCAATTGTTGATCAATGTTGACTTTTCCTTTGCAGTTTCACGAAAGACAACTTCTTTGGTGATAAGAAACTTATTATTTTTCTCATCATATAACCTATATGCCTTGGAGGATTTACAATATCCAAATTTGGTGCATTTGAAACTCCTTTGGTCTAAATTATTCCTCTTCTCTTTTGGAATCAATGCATAATATGTGGATTTGAAAAACTAAAGATGTTGCACTTAAGCAAGATGACCACACCAAATCTCATATGAAGTCTTAAGTTGAACGACTATTGATGGTGATATTTAGTAGAGACTTTTTTAGCTAATTCACCTCAAAAATATAGATTTATCCCTTTGAAGTACAACATAGAATGAACCATATTCATCATGGTCATGTTCATCCTTTATACAATCCATTTTGTTGTGGAGTGTGAAGAACTGTGAGATGATGATTTATCCCATTTTTCTCAAGATACGATTCAAACTTATTTGAAATGTATTCACCACCATTAATAGTCTTGAGTTTTTTGATGCAAGTTTGTGATTAATTTTAAATAATCATTAAATTATTTTTTAATGTCTATAATGCTTTAGATTTCTATTTGAGAATGTATATCCAAGTCATTTTGTTGTAGTGATCGATGACAAATGAAGTACTTATGACCACCAACTAAGAGAATTGGAAGATAACACAAGTTTATGGAAGAAAAATGACTGAGAGCGGGGGTGAATCAGTCTCTTAAAATATTTCTTTCAATTCCTCCTTAGTATACATAAACCATCACATCAACATATAGATCAAGTAATGCATAAGTAATCAACCATATAAGCATGAAACACGATTACACAAGACAACATATCATATATATGGAAAAGCCTCAAGGGGAATAAAATCCACTAATCCTTGAAGATATAATATATTCATATAATTCAAAATATCATAATTTTTTGAAGCATCAACTCCACATGGAACACCAATCCCAACTAGCTAAGTACCAACCCAACTAGGCTTTAACAATCACCAATTTACAAGGAGGCACCAACCCCTAGATGACTCAACACTAACTTAACCACCTAAAATATTTTATCATCTTTATAAAAATTATTTCTCATAAAATATATGATAATCAACTTATTTAACTCTTCTCTCTCTTCTACCCCTCTCACGCTGTCTTCTAAGCTTATTCGCTCAACTAGCCCTCTTCTTGATTTGATTAGGTCATATGACCTTGATTTTCATACACAAAACCTCTATCAAACATTAATCATATTTTATATACTAACTTCAAATGGTATAAAATAACTCATTTTTATTTCCAATGTGCTATTTCATTTGCTTGAACTACTTACTTATATAATCCTAAAGCTACCTTGTATATATACCATTCCTTGTTCAATGCCACTTATTCAGATACTCAACCTTAAAATCTTACGTAAATCATGAAATATGTATTGGAAAATATAAATAACATGATTAAAATTAATATTGAGTTCCTTTTGGTTTATCATAACTCTATTATACCCCTTTTCACTTTTAGGTCTCATGGAGACCTAATTCTATTAGGCTTACTTTAGGACACGCTACACTTTGCATTCCTTGGAATAATTTACCTTCATTAAAGAATAATATAATTTCATAAATTGATAAATTATACCCCAATAAACATATTTTAATGTACATAACACTTTTTATCACCAACCCCTTCATGAACACTCCTTGTAGCATTGTTCACAATTAGTCCTATGAACCTACAAAAAGTCTATCAAACAAAACTAAAGCATGTACACAATTTTGTAACACAACCATGAAAATAATTCAAATGAAAAGTAAATAAATTAACTTAAAAAAATCAATATGTTATTTATACTTCATAACATAGGGAAAATAGACTCAAACACTTCTCTACAATTAGCCCACTCAGAACTACCTAAACACTCCAAAAACTAGTCATGAACAACTTGATATTCAACACTTGAAAGAAAACTTTACATGATAAATGAAACTTTAGAAATATACTTTTAAATATATATACCACTATAAAATACAAAAATCATAGGGTATAATGTCAAATAGTGGTCTTACAGACCAATCTTTTGACCTTACTACACACAGTCAAACTAGAACCAGACAAGCCATTTTGGATTCAACATTTCAACCAATTTCACTACATTTAAAGATTTTAAAAAGAATTAAAAATAGTTTAAAGTCAAAAAAAACAACACCATATGCATTAGATACTTCAAATCAGGTCATAGAGCCTCAAACTCATCACTACAACTTGCTTACTCAAAACTACTAGTTTACCTTAAAGCACATTCATGGTGACATTGAAATTCAATACTTTTATGAAAAATTTAAAATAATTATTATGAAATTATATGATAATATGAAACATATAAACTATCTTCAAATATGAATATCATATGGTCTAGTGGCAACTATTTATCTTACAAATCAATTTGTTGACCTCACTACACACAAACCTCACTGAGGTAGACAAGCCATTTTGGATTCGTCATTTTTACCACTATACCTAACTTCAAAGATTTATTTTAAGAATTAATAGGAAATAAAATTACAAAAAAACATCTCCATGCACTTTATTTCATCACTTTATCATGATAACACATTTCTAATCATCTTCTCACTGCTGTCTGGGTTTCTCACTATTTGTACTATTAGGCTTGTTAGCAACTAGATAAATTGGATGAATAGTTTAGAATAATTAAGGGATGTAAATTTTATAGAAACATTCATGGTAATTAAACATGATACTCTATCTTCAACCTTCATCAATTTTAAAATTTTATCCAAATACAAATTTTTACAGCTGCAACTTCTTAAGAAACAATCTTGTATATTCACATTTTCTCTCTCCTCTCTCTAACCACCACCACTTGGAGGTACCTAGGAGAGTTAAATAAAATATATAAAAACTTACATAATCATTAAAAAAAATATTGAGCACTTTTGAATCATATCTTCAACATCGGGTCACTATTAAGGTTCTAAGAGGGTTTAAACACACTTCCATTGTTACCAATTGTTCATAAAGCATAGCCCCTCAATAAAAAAACTAAAATTTATAATTTTGATATAGGAAAATTACCCATATAACATGAATATATTAGGTTCTCATGCATATTTTTAATGAGCTAACAAACACAAGAAAATCCTTCTCAGTTATGAACCCTTCATTCTATGCACTCGAGAAATATCAAAGCACTTTTTATTACCTTAACCTTAAAAATTTGACCTAAAAATTCATTAATACACTTAAGAAAACCTATATAACATATTAAAAATCTCACCTATGCATACTTGTGTTGGAAACTGAACCTCATGCCTCATTAGGCCATGCTCTCACCACCTTGCTTTGTACACCTGAGTCTTCACACCTTATTAGGCCTTGAATTGAACTTTGAACCTATTTTAAAGATATAAATACTTAACTAACATTATCACACAACATATAACATGATCAAACAATTCCAAACATCCTTCTACAACCTTATCTCACCATGTAACCTAGCTTATGCCTTCACACAAGGTCTCTTCATGCCATAACTAAGATTCAAAAGACATCTTGTCTTCAAAGACACTTGAAATAAATATTATATAACCTTTAAATACTTGAGAACATCCATCTCACCATGCCACCATGCCTCTTCATGCACAAGACTAGGCATCTTATGCACATACCTGTGGGTATCCAACTTGTCTATGATGCTAATTGTGGTCAAAGACACCTAAGCATTAAGGAGGCACCACAACTAAGTGTGACACCTATTTTACAATCTTATCTGTGTTTTTATAGAGAGTAGCTTTAGTAGACCAATGTGGCAAATCCTAGCATAAAAAATATAAGAGTTATGGTAGTCACAACATTCAAACATATAGTTGGGTGCAACATGAATAAATTTAGATAGAGACTTAATATAAGGTGCTAGTCATTTTGTTTCTAATATAACCTAAAATGATCTTATTTCACTTCCAATCTAACCTAAAACACTTTTTTTTTACTATTACACTATAAGCAAAAAAAATGTAGACAAAATTGACTAAAATAATTAATGTATTAAAAAAAATAGTTGACACACTTTTTATAGGTGTGCCTTCAACCTACTAGTGTCACAAGATGCAATATCATAACAAATATTTTTTTTGATGGCAGAATATGTGGCCATATAATATAAATGTTAAGCTAGATATATTATTTGGAATGATAATGAAATAGGTTTGGTGCAAGCCAAAATTGCATTTCAACATTCAATCGAAAATGATAAAATCAATCTAATAAATAATTGAATAAATGGCTATTCACTTCGCCTTCCCAAATGACACTTCCTATTCCTATGGGAATGAAAATTAAACTTAATAAAATATGACCAAAGATACCTAAGACACCTAAGATTAATGAAATATATGTATAGTATTGTTACACATTTTAAGATCAATGGTGGGAGGTGATATTATCTTTTTTAAGCTTGGCCAATCCTAATGTTTCCATCATATTCCTAGTTTAAACATCTTTTTCTTCATGTGAATTATATCTTTGAGCCTTTCGATGAAATAATATTTTAAAAAGTCATAATTTAACCATTTGGTTTGGTTGGCTATATTTTTAGATTCAAATTGATACTCTCAAACCATTATGGTTTGTGTTAGTTTGGTAGGGCATCAATGAAATCATCATAAGCACTAGGACCAAAGCGAACTAATTAAATATTGAAAAAATCATCCCAAGTGGGTTTATATGATATTTTTGATACCATTAGCACCATTGCATAGCTTCATTCTCTAAGTGAAATTATGTGATGGGTACCTTATCTACCCCTAATGTATTTTGTAAGATAAAATATGTTTTGGCATGGTAAATCCAACTAGTTGGTTGTATACCATTGAATTTTGGAAAATCAAATTTAGGGCCATGTGGAATGTTTTAGGATAGAAATTCACCTTCAAAATTTTAGAGACCATTAAGTTTATTGGAGAGAATGGTATTTTTGACATTGATGATGTTGGTTCCCAATTGTACACCTCTTTCACTCAGCCTTACACACTTGGGTAATATGGAAAACAAAGATAAAAAAACCCACAAATATGTTCTTATATTTGGGGAAGGGTTTAGCATAAGGATGGATTGAATGCAAACAATGATTGAAAGACACTAATAGAGGGTATGGTTAGCTCCTTGCTACTTCTAGCTCTACTTGAACCAAGGTGAGAGGACCTAAGGGGTAGCTTACTCACACAGAGTGATACTATAGCTCAATCTCCATGGGGATTATTAGCACACAAACAAACACAAATCTAACCATGTCATAACCAATTTTTCATACTCCACCTGAGAAGGGTTGTCACATGGAATGAACACATGCTCTAAGTTAGACACAAGCCACTAAAGACAGATAACAATGTGATTACAACCTGCATATCTAAATAATTTTTCAATAATAGAGGGCCAAATGCAAGACTGTGATGCTGGGATTTAAAACATAAAACATATACATTTTATATATGTATTATTTATGCATTTGTAGGCAAATAATACTTAAAATATACATGGTGTATTATTTGCAGGATAAAATAGGGTAGAATGAGTTAACTAGTTATAAAAGAGTGGTGTGATGGTGTGGTTTTTGAAACAGTAGGATTTATTTTAACATGCATGACATCATTCATTATAAAAATTGTAGAAGATTGAAAAAATAAGCTAAGAAAAATACTAGGAATGATTTACATCCATTGATGCCAATATAATGCAAATATTTAGATGATTCTTAAAACCTAAAAACATACACTGCAAGTAGAATTTCAAATGCTTTCTCCTATCAAATCCATGAACTCAGGGTGCCTTTAAAATGTTATCAACAACACATTTATCAATCACAACATAGATTGGGGTTTATAACCTAGATCTATACCCAAGATGACAACTGTTCATAAGCATTAAATTAGATATCCAATCAACAAAGCATGCAAAACATATGATTTCAGTTCTTTAACAAGAAAGAGTAAAAATCATAGCTATTTTTCATTATCTTGAAAGTAAATCTTACCATCATTGTTTCAGAATGTTGACATGGGGAGAAGCATGGTGAGTTTTCTCTTGAATAGGGGAGACATATACAATACTCTCAAAGCTTGCTAATGGCTATACAACTACAACCACCTTAGAAAGAGAGATCAAATGCACACAAAGTAAAGATCCCAAAATTTGAAAGAGCCTAAGACTTAGAAAGAATAACAACCAAAAACAAAATTTGAAAATAAGAAACTCCCTCTTTTTATACAAATTTCTCACCAATTTATAATTTGTAATATTGCAAAATTGCAATCAGCTCTAAAAATTATGCCCACCTACTTTTTGTTGACATCTCCCATGCTTTACCCTATTGACACCCAACTGTTTGAAATTTTATTTTATTCTATGATTATGTTGATTAGAGATCTCCAGTGCCTCTCTCATGTGGGCCCATGTATCCACATCAACTTTTATTATGCTGATTTCTTTAAATTTTTTTTGGGTCTTTTACCTCATTGGAATTTTCACTTATCTATCCCCCCATGTGGATAAGTTGATGCCATTGGTGCGGGAGTAAAATTTTGAAATACTTTGTTTCCCATGTGGACCACCTCCACATGGGTAGCATATTTTTTTATTATGAGCCCTTCTAAAATACCATCCTTCACTATCCTCCACATGGGATGCCTTTGTGGTTGGATGCACATTGAGATCTGCCCCTTTGACGTGAGCTATGGGTTAGGGAGATTAAAATACAATTTGAAACTTGTATTTTTTAGACTTGTATTTTACACATTGATTTTCCCATATAAATGTCCATCAATGTCCTTTGTTGGGATTTTCCTCCATGTTGACCGATAGGATTGGGAGAGTTGACTATGCTTTGTAAGTTGTAGTTTCAATGTTCTTTTTTTTAAAAGTTGCTTCTCCCACCAAGATCTCATGTAGACTTTAGAGCCTCATTTGCAACTTTCAAAACTTGCTTTTAATCATGAAACTTCCACTAGGATCTTCTCATCATACACCCTGCAATCTCATTAAAACATGAAAATGCTAGATGTTAGCTAAAATGGACATCTCATAGGGTTTTTACAACTCAGTTTTGAAGACAAGATTTTAATGACTTGATGTGAAAATAGGACTTTGTAACTTTGAATGAACACTTAAAGATAGGAATAATAGACAAATAATCAGGGATTAATATCTTGAAAAGGGAAAAAATTATCACGTGTAATTTATGGCACTAATATGGACTCTCATCTAGGGATGTACACCCCCTATTGGTGTGTAAAGAACCCCAAAAAAGAAGATTAGGTGTCGATCCATTGGGCCACAGAGTCAACACTTTAGAAATTTCATAACAAAAACCCATGAAAACTCAATTAGGCAAGAGTAGATTGAAAAAAATAGATCAAGAGGATCTGAAAATGAACACATGACAAAAAACACCAAAAGGAACTGTATAAAGAAGGCCCAAAGTAGATGGGCAAAAAAACAACAAAGAAACAAAACTATACACTATACAACACTATACACAATTACAAACTTAGTCTAGGAAGTGTTTCAGATGTCTTCCATTAAGTAGTAGCTCTAGTATCTCACCATCCAGGTCTCTCAAGAAGAAAGTATGTTCACCAATCCTACAATCAATGGAATAGGGGCCTATCCATAAGGCATCAAATTTACCATGCTTGATGTTATCTTCATGTTTGCTATCCCAAAGTAAAATTAGAACACCTAATTAAAAAGTTCTTAGAGAAACCTTTCTATCAAATATTCTTCTAAATCTTTCCTTGAACTTAAGGTGTCATTCATGAGCTTGTCTTCTAGTTTCATCAAGTTCAACAATTTGGTTTATTCTACTTTTATAGTGGTTAATTTCATCATCTTCCTCTAGCTATTCCATAAACTAATAGGTTGGTAATTGTAAATTCATAGGCAAAATAACTTGAGCTCCATAAACAAGATTAAAAGGGATTTTGCCTGTAGCTCTCTTAGTTGTGATCCTATTAGCCTACAATTCAAACTTTAGCTATTCACCCCACTTCTTGTTTGCTTACAAAGTTTGGCTAATGATTTTGAGCAAGTTATTATTATTGAATTTTGCTTCCCCTTTACTTTGAGGGTTGTAACTGGAAGCATAAGTTAATTTGATCCCGTACTCTTTGTACAATGCCACCAAAGGCTTATATCTAAATCTCATCACATTATCAATAATTATCTTAACATGTATACCAAATCTACAAATAATTTGATTCAATAAAAAATTCATAATCACCTAGTGTGTAGCCTTCTTTGTAGGGACTACTTTAACCCATTTTATGAAGTAGTCAGTTGTAACCAATATCCATCTACGTTGAACACTTGATGAATTAGTCATTTCCCTAATGAAATCCATTCCCTTTTGTCTAAATGGGAGTTCAATCATCACACATTACAAGGGAAGAGAATTAGAAGCAATGGACATTCAGTTAATAACTTTGCATATCCGTACTTAAAAAAGCTATGGGCTACTCATGACCATAATCATTTTTTTGCAACAAGAAAACTACTAAAATATTATGTGATGCAAAAGAGAATATTTGAAATGCTTTAGTGTAATCAAGATTGACCAAGATAGGGGTAAATTTCAAGGCTCCTTTGATGTCATTGAATGGTTTCATAGACTTTTCATCCCACTTGATGGTTTTGTCCTTTTTCAACATGGACGTGATAGATAGAGTGATCTTTACAAAATTAAACACAAACCTTATTACAAAGTTGATTTGTCCAAAGAAGGACTGAATTCCCTTTTTGGACTGTGGGATAGACACTTTGTCAATGGCTTCCAATAACTCGAGGTCAATCATGACACCATCCTTAAACACTATATGTCCCAATAACTTGGCCTTTTGTACTCCAAAGTGACATTTATTAGGGTTAAGCTGAATTCCAAACTCACTGCATCTAATGAAAACTTTCTCTAGATGCTCCAAATTTTCCTTTCTATTCTTGGAGTACATTTTAATGTCATCCTAATACACATCAATGAACTTGTTAATTACCCCTATAAAAGCAATGTCTATAGCTCACTAAAACATTACATCAATATTCATTAACCTAAAATACATCCTCATGTAAACATATGTGCCCCAAGGCATTGTAAATGCGGTCTTAGGTCTCTCTAATTCCTTCACCACAACCTATTTATAACCTAAAAAACTATCTAAATTAGATAACATTTTTTATCTGATAACACTTTGCAACATGTTATACACATTAGGCAGGGGTAATTGTCCTTCAAAGAAGCTTTATTCAAATTCTAAAAATCCATGCATAAGCTGATGCCACCATTTTTATTTCTAATAGGGACTAAGTTTTCCACCCATGATGAGAACCTAATGCATTAAATAATTTCACCATCCCTTAGCTTCTTTAACTCATCCTGCATCTTGGTGACCAAGATGGGGTTAATAGGTCTTTGCTTCTACCTAAAAATCTTACTCTCAGGCTATAATGGGATGACATGTTGAAACAAATATTACCTATATGATTTTAACTTAGAATAAGACTAGGCCAAATAGTCATGGTACCTTTATAGCAACTGTACATAAGCTTATTTTTCTACTGCACTTAGGTGAGTACCCAACCAAAATTTTTTGTGGATTTTCATTAGAGCCCAAATTTCATTCAGTCACATATTTTGAGATAAATAAGTCTCAGGTTTTAATTCTATCTACTCCATCAAAATATGCTTCTAAACTCACCAATTCTTTAGGGAGAGTGTTTGTCTTCAGCTCAATTATATCTTTCCCAAAAAAGGTTTCCTTGTCATAGGTCTAAACTATGGATCCAAGTCTATAAACTAATCTTGAAACTCAACTTCATAATTCAAAAACATTATAATATATTAATCATTATAAAAAACTTTGCAATGATGAACATTTTTTGGGATTGAAGGCCTAATAAGCACCTCCACTTGATACTGATAGTGAGGGTTTATATCTTCAATTTCAAACTGAGCACCTAACCTTGCAAGTCTATCATCTTATTTATTGAAACTTCTATCATGATAATAGATATTGAATGTGTCAAATAAATCTATCAAATTCCATACTATATTTCTATATTATTTCAACCTTTTATTTTTGGTGGCATAAGCATTGTGGACCTGCTTAACCACTAACCTAAAATCACCCTTTATAATCAAACTTGTAATTCTATGTTCACGGGAAATCTGTAAACCAAACAAAAGTGCCTTATACTCAGTAGTATTGTTCGTGCACTCAAAGGAAAAATTGAATTTTTTTTTGAAACATTTACCATTAGGGGTATAAAAGATAACCCAAGCTCCATTTTCAAGATTGGAGCAAGCCCTGTCAATTTTTTTTTCCAAACTTCACCTTCATTGTTAAACCTAGCATCAAGAAAAATAGGTTGTTCAACAACATCCACATTCCCAATGTAACTACCCAATTAATCTATGTACAACACTTCATTGATCTTCAATTACATGAAACATCTTCAGATCCCTATGAAGTTTGACCATCTTAGCCTCTAATGTAATGGTGGTAAAAGAAAAGTCCATTTGCACACTTCCACCCATGCTGACAACCCATTTTCATGTCAGCAGTATCCCCCACTTAGGTGGTTAGTCCACAACTAACACATATATATTCATATATTTACTTGGATGAACTACCAATTGTACTACCAACCCATTGAATTGTCCAACAACTGTCACGTCTAGTGAATCCATGGCATAACACTTACCAAAGGTTAATGTGATTTTCAGTTTGAGATCATTAAGGACACTTAAGGGCATCATGTTGCAAGGAGCTCCTAAATCAAACATACAATTATGAACAATCAAACCATTGATCAATAGGGTTGTGTAAAATAGATCCACGTTCAGCTGACTTTCTACCAATGTAGTCCAAATAGACATCTGGAGTTGGTTCAACAACCTCATCTGATTCTTCATCATCATCTAGGAGTGTTTAGGGTGAATTCATCTCATTTTTAGCTATAATATCACCAAATTTCAAACATTTTAATGCCTTCTTCCTATGTTCAGGTATTTATAAAAACTCAATAAGTGGCATGGTGAAACACTTGAGCCATATCACATATGCTATACTGAGGAAAGGGGTATTAGGAAGAAGGGTGATAATGCCTTTAACTATACTACAATAATTCAAAGTTTGAAGTGGAACAAGTTGGGATGGATTAACATTTTTAACAATAATCTTCAAGGGAAGATTTGTTCTAACATCACTCATACCCTTAAGAATACTAGACAAAAATGGTACTCTATTCTTGGCTAGAGCAGCTCTTTGTTTAACAATTTGGGAAATAGGTGCTAACTTGGAAGAATTTGGGATTGTTATACTTTTCTTTAATTCCCTACTTGCATCCCTTACCATTGGATTTTCATGGGTAATATTTTGAAGAGCAACACCTTGTTGCCTGCTTCTCAGACTATATTATTTCTCTCGAGAAATTATTGCATTAATTATCATTTGCCTCTCCTTGACTGAAGGAATTCCCCCATCATATTTCTTAATCATAATGGATCATAAAATTTCAAAATCATAATTGAGTAACTCATATGCTTGTGTCATATTAACATCACAAACAACTTCAAAATCTAGGACACATACCTTTTATATTTCACTTCAAAACTGATACATAGTAGTAGCACTTAACAATTCTATGGAGGTAGACATTTTACTTTTGGTGACTTGACAATCTAATATCAAAATCTCATCATCATCAGATGTAGACTCAGGTTATTCTACATCTCCATCAATATATTTAGTAGTATCACAAGGAGGATGGGGAAGGAAACATTTATCTCACCAATCAATATCAAAATCATAACCTACATCATTGACGTTGGCATTTAATGGATTAGGCACTTCCTTTCCATCCCCTCTATTCTAATTTCTATCATTTCTTTCATCATGAGCAGGCCTCTTCCATATATCATTATCTCTAATGTGGAAAGGAGGTTTCCCTTCTAATTTTTTATGATTTTTAGTCCTTTCCTAGCTTGTATGTTCATGAGGCATCCCTTTCTTAGCTCAAGCCAACTTATAGGACATCTCCTTGATAATGGAGGCCAAAGTTTTCATGGTTTCCTCATGGTTGGATATCTTAGGGGATTGAGTTTTTTTAGGATTAACCAATTTCACATCAGTCTATTTATTCAAAGGTTTACCCATAACCTTTATTTTATTTTCAATTTGGATGGCCATATTGAATGCCAATCTCAGGTTTGTAAGAGCCTTATCCCTCAAGTAGTATGCAACCTTCTTGTCAAAAGCATCACAATATTTAATCAAGTAGGCAGTATCACTAGGTCTAATATTTTTAGGCAACCTCATCATAGTCTTGTTGAACCTTGTATTAAAATCTTGCACACACTCATTAGGGTTTTTATTAATGTTTTTAAATTATGCCAAAAGAAACCTAGGATCAATCCTATTACCATATTGAATTTTGAAAACATTTTTCATTTCTTCCCATGAATTAATGCATCCATGGGGAAGGGAATTAAACCACTCATGAGCATCTTATTCCAACATGTACACAAATAGCTTAATGTAAACATCCTCATGTTCATCCTCACAATCCTAAATGATAATGTGAAAAGCCCTCAAATGTTGGTCACCAGTCACTGCATTATTCCCTTGAAATTTAGGAAGGCATTTCCTTACTTCTTTAGGGACTTCATTAGGATAACCTTCCATTTCATTAAAATTAATTGATCTAAATACAGGCATCTTAAATGTAGAAAGTTCATTCTCATCTTGACCCCTATGCTTAATGATTTGTTCAATGGTGGGTTCAAGATCAAATGATAAAGGGTTGTGAGGGGTTAAGTGAGGTGGACTTGGTGGATCAAACTTAGGAGGAGATTTAGTTGGTTGAGAAGGTGATAGGTGATAAATTAGACTATAAGGCTCTGAATTATTTAGAGAACTATGATAATCTTCAATAATAGGAATTTTAGCAAATAAAAGTTTAGGTATACTAGAATCTTGATAGTCCAAACACTCCTTTGCTACTAAACTTTATCTTTCAATTGGCCTCCAAACTTGTCTCCTTCTTACTTGATGAACACTTAAGGGTGAGACACACTGCTTTGATGAGTCATCTTTAAGGATGATCTTTGTCCTTCTAGCTTTGCAAGCAAAAAACACTCAAATTTGAATGAAGATATTAAAAATGGGAACTGATCTTCTTTGAAACTAGATGATATTGGAGTTGCCACTAGAAGAAAACTTGTAAAATATAATAGGTTACAAATATGTTGTGATACATGCTGGAATTACACTTTGCTGAAATTAGTGATGAGATAATAGAAAAAATATACTAAAAATCTAGATTTATGTTCAAAAGGGGAAACCACTTTAAAACATTATAGATTTATAGTTCCTTACAACAATTTTTTCAGATGTTAATTTACCAAATATTTCAAGTCCCTGGCTACATCACCAATGGAGTGTTGTGTAATTGAGGGCCCAAATTAGTAGATTACACTCAAATAGCCTCAAATTCAAAACACATGAGATAATATGAATAAACATTGTCTGAAAATATGCAACTAAGGTTAATGCATCAAATATTCCAACACAAAGAACTTTAAAACCTAAATTTATATAGCTCTCTTCAAGAGTCCCCAATAACATGAATGATATGGATTGTCCCCAATAATGGTGCTAGTTGGGTTACAACATTAACATCTAAGATAGTAGATTAGAAAATAACAAACAAATAAATTGATAATACTTTACAAATAAGAGCTCTCTGCAAGAGTCCCCAATAACACAAGTGATGAGGTTTGATGTTTAATCCTCGATAACAACACCAACAAAGTGTTGGTTCTCAATTGGACACCTCTTTCACTCAGCCTCACACACTTGGGTAGTATGGCAAACAAATATGAAAAACCCACAAATATGTCATTATATTCGAGCAAGGGTTTAGCATAAGGATGGATTGAATGCAGATAATGAGTAGAAGTCACCAATAGAGGATATGGTTAGCTCCCTGCTACTTCTGGCTCTACTTAAACTAAGGTGAGAGGACCTAAGGGGTATGTTTATCACATAGAGGGATAATAAAATTCAATCTCCATGAGGATTATTGGCACACAAACAAACACAAAATGACCAGAGCATAACCAAGTTTTCACACTCCACCAGGGAATGGTTACCACATGGAATGAACACATGCTCTAAGTCAGACATAAGCCACTAAAGATAGGGCCAAATGGAAGATTGCAATGTTGGGATTTAAAGAACAAAACATAGATACATTTTATATATGCAATATTTATGCATCTGTAGGCAAATAATACTTAAAATATGCAACAGGGTGTATTATTTGTAGGGTAGAATAGGGTAACATGAGTTAAGTAGTTATAAAGGAGTGGTGTGATGGTGTGTTTTTTCAAACAAGATTTATTTCAATATACATGACATCATTTATTACAAAAATTATAGAAGAATGAAAAAATAAGTTATGAAAACTACTAGGAGTGATTTACATCAATTGGTGCCAATACATTGCAAATATTTAAATGGTTCTTGAAAGCCTAAAGCATACACTGCAAGTAGAATTTCAAATGATTTTTCCTATCAAATCCATAAAGCCAGAGTGACCTCAAAAGGTTATCAACAACACATTTCAAAATCACAATGCAGAAAGGGGTTTCTAACCTAGATCTATGCCCAAGATGACAACCATTCATAAGTATTAAACCAAATATCCAATCAACAAAGCATGTAAAACATATTATTGAATTTAATTAATAGGAAAGAGTAAAAATCATAGCTATTTTCCATTATCTTGAAATTAAATCTTACGTACATCATTGTTTCAGAATGTGGACATGGGGAGACACATGGTGAATTTGCTCTTGAATAGGGAGACACATACAATGCTCTCAGATATTTGCTAATAGCTATACAAATACAACCACCTTAGAAAGAGAGGAGAACTTAAGACATAACAATGATCCTAAAATTTGAAAGAGCCTAAGATCTAGAAAGAACAACAACCAACAACAACCTTTAAAAAGAGGACAAGCCCTCTTTTTTATACAAATTTCTCACCCATTTGCAATTTTCAATATTAAAAACTTGCAATCAGCTCTAGAAATTCCACCCACCTACTTTTTGTTAACATCTCCTATGATTTACCCTATCAATGCCCAACTATTTGAAATTTTATTTTATTCTATGATTATTTTGATTGGATATATCCACCACCTCTCCCATGTGGGCCCATGTATCCACATCAAATTTTCATATGTTGAGTGCTTTAAAACTTTATCTTGGTCTTTTACCTCACTAGAATTTTCACTTATCTATCCCCCCATGTGGACAAGTCAAAACCATTGGTGTGGGATTAAAATTTTGAAATGATTTTGTTCCCACATGGACCTTTACGTGGACCACCTCCATGTGTGTAGTAACTATTTCTTATTACGATCCCTTCTAAAAGACCATCCTCTACTATCCTCTGTGTGGGATGCCTCTATGGCTGGTTACACATTGAGATCTGCCCCTTTGATGTGAGTTATAGGTTAGGAAGATTAAAATACAATTTTCAACTTGTATTTTTGAGACTTGCATTTTACACATTGCTTTTCCCACACAAATGTCTATTGATGCCCTTTGGTGCGATTTTCCTCCATGTTGACCAGTGGGATTGGGAGAGTTAATTGCACTTTGTAATTTGTATTTTCAATGTTTGTTTTTTACAATTTTATTCTCCCACCAATATCTCCTATCGACTTTGGAACCTCATTTAAAATGTTCTAAACTTGCATTTAACCTTGAAACTTTCATTGAGCTCTTTTCATCATACACCCTGTAATATCATTAAAACATGAAAATGCTAGATGTTAGCTAAAATGGAGATATCATAGGGTTTTTACAACTCAATTGTGAAAAAAGGATTTTTATGACTTTATACAAAAATAGGACTTCGTAACTTTAGATGAACACTTACAGATAGGAGTAATAGCTAAACAATCAGACATTAATATCTTAACAAGGGCACAAATTATCACATGCAATTTTAGGCACTAACAGATGACGTGGAGTTACTCGTTCAACTTAGTGAGTCAAGAGTTGATTTGAGATTGGAATTTAGCTTCAAGTTCCTTAATGATCTATGACGTGGCTTGGCTGCCCATATGGGTTACAACTATTGACTAAAGGGGTTTGGGTGCCAAAAATGTTAACTAAATTTTTATGTTTAAAAAAATGATTTTCATAGTTGTAGGGGAAATAATAAATTTGTATGGGATTTTTTTTGAAAATTTGAAATACACATTAAAATGATTATCTCAACAAAGAAATCACAATGGTGTATTTAACCTATGAAAAAAAATTGGACTCATTTTTTTCTTTTCTAATGGTTGGGTACTGAAATGAGGTTAGGTAAGTATTATAAAACATATGACCCTTTTGGTTATTACAATGAGTTTAGATAACCATTCTGACCGTTTTGGTAGTAGCAGTTATTGTGTTTCTATCAAATGGTAGAATATAATATTCATTTTCTAAATTTTTGTTGTTTACAATTTTTAAGAATTTAAAATCATCTATGTGATTGTAGAAGTTTTAGGGTTATAGAGAAGGATAGTATAGGGCATGTTTGGGTTGTGAGATTTCAAATATACTAATATTATTCATAATATAATGTCAACTAAATGCTTTAGAGCTCTAATTGAGCTTTCAAATATACTAATGTTATGTATCCCACTATCCCATCTTTGAGATATAGTACAAATAACTTCTTGGGGCTAACTATTTACCAGTTCATCATAGAAATAAATATTTGAAGATTTCCTATAGTAGGCTACAAAAATAACTAGAAAGTCTTCATATTTACCCAAAATTACATGAAAGCACAAGTTCATATACAATTTTGCAAAATGGTTTGTGTATTAGGGCATAACCCCCACTCTAAATAATAATGTAAAATTGATAACTACTTAGCCCAAAATGATAGCTTTATATTAGTTTTAGAACTAGTGAAACATAATTTATAACCTAAAGAAATAAGAAAGAAGAGGGAAACATTTGGGAAAAAAGCTTAGTGTTTCCATATTGTTACCACTTTATGATCACCAAGATCTGAATTTGACAAGGTGAGAGCATATAATAGATAGAAGTAGATAACCCTAAACAACTAAATCTAGTGTAGAAAAATGGCCTTGGAAATAACTTTGAGACTAATTATTAGCAACCTACTTGTAGATAAATTTATATAATAATAGATATAATAGCAATATGCACTGAATAGAAAGAGAATAATAATATTATATTGAAAATTATATAATATAGCTACAAGGTATCATGGATTTTTTGAGGGAAAACTTAATTTTAGCATAACTCAATACAAAATATTTAATAGATGTTCTTTTTTCTTATACAATCCCTCTATTTAAACTATTTTACTCAAGATAAATACTACCTCCCATACATGTGAAATAATCACAAATAACAAATAGAATGACTTAAAAAGTACATGCATCTAATCTTTTATTATTAATACCTAATAAAAACTAAAAAAAAATAGGATGGAGTCATAGCAATAAACATGTTCTTAATTTTAAGACATTTTATTAGTCCCTACCATATAAGTACTATAAGATTCACCCTACTCAATTAATTTGTTTATATAAACCAATCTAATGCTATTATTTTGTGAATACTAAAGTTTTTCAATTAAAAAAAATGGGGATATAATTTTTTTATAAGTCCACATTTAATGACTCTCTCATGCTTTAATTTTACATTTAAATGTGGTGTAAAGTGTTTCTTGAGAGGTTGTTTACCAATTAATAATAAATGTGTTGTGTAATTTTGGGTGTTTGGAATATATAAATATTTTTGGAAATAATACATGTATTACACAGTTCAATTCCATGTAATGCACACTTCAATGCAAAAAATATGTTATAGGGACATGTAAATGATGGTCACTTGAAGGATTTATTCATATTTAATATTTTTGTTATTAATTTAGCTATTTTATTATTTTTTCTTGCTCTTTTATTATTGAATTCCACTTATCAGGTATGGGTGGAAATTTTTTTATTATTATATAAATTAGATAATGATTTAATTCAACTTAATTTATAATTTTGATTAATTAATTTGACAATAAAATTTAATATTACCATAAACTAGGCCACTTTCTAAGGGTTTATATTATGTTTATTAGATAAATAATTTGTTATATATCCCATACAAAAATTAGATAGTATAACATAACTTATATAATAGGTAAGTCATGAGTGTACTTATATGCTCTAAAGATTGAATGCTAAAAAATAATCGATAATTAGATTTGCCATGATATTTCATATACTCACCACACTCAATCATTAAAAATAAGAATATAGAATGTAAAAAAATAAAAATAAATAATAATCATCTACATACCACCATAAAAGAAACATTGAGCTATACCTTACTAATCACAAATATAATGATCCAACTAAATGACACCCTTATTTTATTATGTCAATTGATCATTACCTATTAAATAGGAATAAATATTTTAAGTCCTCTCTTTCACTTGTTTTATCATTTATTTTATTATATTCTTAATCATAACATACAACCACAAATTTCATACAAGTTTTATCTGTCAAAATTTTCACAATAAATAATTTCTAAGCATGTTTAAACAGATAGATAGATCAAAAGATCTTACTCTACATATGTTTCTCTTTTACTTTCACCCAATATATTTTCAAACTTGAGTTGAAAATAAGCAAAGGGAAAAACAAGTGAAAAAACATTTTCAAAGTAAATCAAATTATAAAATCAAACTTAAGCAAAATATTTTTTGAGAAAGACTTTTTCACTCTTTATTCTCCTCTCTTTTAAGCAAATAAATTCATGCAAAGGGAGAGGGAAGAGTAAAAAATTAATCTCGAACACCTCAAACTTAAAATAAAATTTGGCCAAAAACTAAATTAAATAATATTATATTTTATTTTATAAATATTGATAGAAGTTATCATTTTTCAAATAGATTTGATATAAGTTACTTCCATTATGGTAGAGTAACAACCTAAAAAAAGAATAAATTATTTAAAAAAATATTTTTAACATAAACTATTGTGAATAATAATCAATAGTGTCTAACAATTAAAATATTATTGAATTTAATCATTAACCACATGTTGAACTTATGTAGGGAACTCAACATTATCTTCACCTAGTCATCTGTAAGAATAGGAAAAATTAACAAGTTCACATTAAGGGATCAAGAAATAATATTGACAAAAACTTGGAGGTGTTTGATTTAATATTTTATTTCCTTTATGTTTTGCTGCCATGGTTGGCCATGTTGTTATAATCATGCACCAAGATATTCCCATTTAAATTAAGAGAGTTTCTTGAGACAACTACAAATGCACTGATAGACTGAGTGTTAGCAATGTCATATATGTTTGTGAAGATTTTATCTATGTTTAGCTCATTTATCTATATATATATAAAATTATTCCTAAATTTGATGTACAAACTTAAGGAGTATTTATATAAATTCAATATAAAAAAATTTAAGTAATTATAGAGAAGGAACCTAAAAATTATAATCAATAAATTATTTTAAGTTTCAATGCAAATCATGTCTCACAAAGATATAGATATATTCATCTTATTTAGATTTATTACTATATTCTAAGATTTTCTATTTTCTTATTCAAAGTCTTTATTTATTGTAAATAAAAATATGTTTTAAATTCATTAAAACACCCCTCTATTATGTAAAACTAAATGTGTAAATATAAGTGGGATTATCTTCATTAATGTATAATAAATAACTATGTTGTTGATTTTAAAATAATATTGACCTAATTGATTATTCTTCCACACATTGGTTGCATATTTATAATGAAATAGGTTTCAATAAATGGTAAATAAGGTTTTCAATTATTTTTTATGGAAAATATGTGTTAAACAGTAACATCCAATTGGATTTTAAATTGAGTCTTTCATAGGCTTACCCCACATAGAAGTGGAAAACATCAAGCCCTCGTATGGGGAATAACCTATCAAACATTAAAAAAAGAAATTAAACCTTAGTGGAAATAAATATCCAATAACTTGCACCCTAGCTAGGGGAGGTAAGATTTATTATAAAAAGAATATGACACATTCATATGTAAAACACATGAGCACAAACACACACAAAAGCATGCAACAATACTTGAAAAACATAATTACATGCAACAAACATATAGTTGCCACTACCACATGTAGCTGCCACACACAATAATAATGCCACTACCACATGTAGTTGCCACACAATTTATGAAGCTATAGACAAGGAAAGGCATAACATTTATAAAAAAGTTCACATAAGTCTCCTCATTTTTCCTTCCTCCACTCGCACTTTACACATAATCTTTAGTTATAAAATGTAAGCAATTGAGTTTTAAGATATTATATTTGGTTACAAGATCATTTTTGAAGTATATTATTCCTTTATTTAATTTATTTTAAATTTAGGTCTAAAATAGTTAAATATATGTATAATATTTTATAAGGAGTTTGTATATAGTATGCATAATATTACAAAATAGAACAATAAATTCTGTTCAATAGATTTTTCCATTGTGGTATAAACACATAAATTGGGTATGAGACATTTAGAAACAAATTTTTTTACATATCTTGACATAATTGGACTTGTGCATATACATTTGAATTTTATGCACACTTTCCCCTATCTATTTCTTCATCTTTTGTTTTGGATAACACAATATACGAGGAAACATATTCAGGATCACCCTAATTTGTGAAATAACACTATAATCCTAAGAAAAATGTCACCATAACCCAAATTAGTAATTTTTACTATCATTTCCCAAGATAATACAAACACATTACCATGAATTAGTTGAGCTTTGTCCCAAAACTCTTGATGTGGATGGAAAACATAACTCATGGACTTCTAGAGCAAAAGTAAATAAACCTTGAGAAAAGGTAGACCATTATTGAAAAGTCTCAAAAATAAGTTATTCGACTAGTTGATATAATTAAAATAGAGCATCATGATGCTAATACCATGAAGTTAATCCTACATAAATCCCATCAGTTCAATGCTTATGCTCTATAAAGTGAAAATAATTGGCTAATGGTGGTAGTGTATTGTGATTTTTTAATCTAGCTGCCTTGTAGATCAGTGACTTCATTCTCAAGGTTAAGAGCATTAGATTTTACCGAATTTACATTATTAGTTTGGTAAATAATTCTTATAATATGTGCCTTTAATACAATGCTCTATTGACCAACAATTTTGGGTAAACCACTTAGATCGATAATGAAATACTTCACAACCTCATACATCCTTGCACTCACACATCAATTAGCGGTATTCAAGTGCCCAATAAGATGCAATGAAAATGATTTAGTGGACTATGAAATATTTGGAAATACTAGTAGTAGGAACTAGACAATGAACCAAAATTACCCCTATCAAAAAATATTGAAGGTAGGGAAACTTAATAATGGAGTCGATTAGGAATTAAAAATATGTGGAAGCTAGGCAAAGTTCATATTACATACATCCAATTTCAGAGTGTAGATACTAAATTACCATTGGAATTAATTTTTAATGGCCTTATCATGTACCTTGCATTACTTATGTATGTGGTTGCATTATTTTTAAGTTTTGTACAATCATTCTCTAAGCATTATACTACGTTGGCATCATCCCATTCACTCCGAGCCTCATCACATGTTATATATTTATGGAAGGAAAAATAGTTGGTGAATTATTATAGATGTACTAATATTAATTTAACTTAAGAAGTTATCTTTTATACTAAGTATAATTAGTGTGTACACATTTCTAGAGAAGTGTGCAATTAACACTTACTCACCTTACATGTGTTACCACCCTTGGTCAAAGCCACCTTTAGTGGAACCAATAAGAAAAGGAGGGATAAATCTTGTTTATAGATATAAATACCCTCTCCTCTATGTACATTATAATAATAGGATTTTTTGGTTGCTATATTTTGAAGGAAATACATATTGTTTTCTATTTGCATATTGTTTCAGCTTAGAGTGAGTCATAACTATAGAAATATAATCCTAAAGTCTTATTGTTTATTTCATGGTACTAGATCCTAGATTTCCTGGTTTGATTTGCATATTTATACATTTTTATAAGATCCAATATTACCAAATTAATTACCAAGCCAATAAATAGTTTTTGAGCCAATCCAAATTGTGGGTTTTTAGAATTTCCCTTTATGTATATTTTATGCTTGAATCGAATCTATAAAAATAAATTTTTTTTTGAATTTTTTAAATTTTTATAAAAAATTAAAATTTTATAGATATAGCCACTAATTTTCTACAATTCTACTCATAAAATTATAAAATTAAAAAAATAGTTTTTTTTGACATTTTTGTGATTTTATGATATTTTTTGAAGTTCTAGATCTACAGGACAAACAAAGAACAATAAAGAAGATGGTGAATTATTTTTACATTATTTTAATTAAATATATATATCATCAGATTCTTCTCATTGATATATTTTTGAAAAGTCATATATTTCATAAAATAGTGGCGAGCATTTAAGATCACAACTTGGTTTAGAGGTTGCATTTAGTACAAGGATCATTATTCAAGTGGAGTGGTACCCAAATTCATCATCTAGATCCACCATTGATACTGCACCACCACCACTGTTATTGGCTTAAAAATCATGCCCATATGACCAACTACTAGGTTTTTACTCTGTTTATACCAATGCAACTTAATTCTTGAAAAATAAACTTCTAAGGGCATACCATTTGTTCTATAATCCATAGGAGGGTTAATTTTTTCACTATTATTATTTTTTATTGATACAAATATTTATGTGATTATTATTTTTAATTTTATAAAATCATATTTTCCATATTTTATAGGTTTTGCTTGAATATTTACACAATCCTAGTTTATGGCACCTTCTAATGGCTATATCTTTTGATATGTTCATCAAATTTGAATATTGTTGTTTTTAAAGTTTGTATTTTTTAAATTTTATTATTTTAAGTTAATATTAGGGTTATTAAATAAAAAACTCTACTTAATTTTTTTTCTAAATACCATTTGAAACTCTAATATCAAATGTAAACGTACTATGTATAAAGTGCCACCTTTTTCTACTAGACAATTTTTTAGTGTATTATATAGATTATTGGAGGGACAAATTTATTTTAAAATTGTGGTCACATTATTGGTGGAACTTGAAGTCCATTTTTTGGAGGGATTGTTCATTTTTCCTTGCGTGTCTCTTTTGTGTGAGGCCTTTGTTTTTTACCTCCTATAATAGCTTCTTGTCCTATCCTCGACACTTTGTAGTTGGAAAAATCCATTATCTTTTATGAAAATTTTTCACTTTAGGAAGTTATGATAAAAAATTTAGATTAAAATAGGGAGATCAAGAAACAAAATTCTATTCTCATCTCTTTCATTTCCAACAAATACACCCTCATGCATTCATTGTTATATAAAATTATAGATTTGTAACATCGACTTGATACATTGGAGTGATATATTCATATGCATAGTCCACTTATAGACATTGCTTATGTACAAAATAACCTTGATTTGTTGGTTTCTGAGCATACTTATATTATTTTTGGTGCTGCATCTTGGATTTCTATATCTGATGTTTCTGTTGCTACACTTTTTGATTCTAAGATTGATGCACTTGTTACTACACCTCCTACTTAACCCAATTCACATCAAGCTAATTATTTTATGGATATTTTTAGAAGCATACCATTTATTTTGGTTCTATCATACTCTATTCTATGGTATTTATTGGTATTATTTCTCCCATTTACCCTGTTATCTTTAATTATCACCATGGTATTGGTTTTGATGTAGGTTATTCATTGGGGTCATTTAATGTTAGATATCCAATTTTTATTCACTCCACTCTTCATAAAGATGTTAATAAACATGATTTATATTAAATCTTCACTTAGGTATGAAACTCCTAAAAATAATTTAATCATGCATGATCAACTTGACACAAATTTGGATGTTTCCTTGCATGCACCTTTTGTGTCTTTTCCACTATCTATAGTCATCTAGGATGGATTTATGATCACTTATGGTGATGGAATTAATATTATTTGAGAGGATTACACTAGTGTAGTTTATCAACCATTCATCTTCATTCACACATTTATCCCTTATTTTGGGAGCAAATCTCTTTCTATTGACAATATTTTCTATATATTGACAACATTATGGCATTTCTATGCATCATTTAGTGTCTTTTTATGGGATAATTTTTAGTCACACCAAGTTATAAATTTATATGGGGGGTTTGCTAATTAAACATTGTCTACCTTTATTCATGTGTGTTCTATTTTGGACACCTTTTCACTATTTTAGTTACTTGACTTTCCCATCACCACTAAGGCCATCTTCTTGAGAGATATTTTATCTATATATTTGGCACTTCTTCAATATGTTGATAGTATCATGTAGTTATTCTGGTAAATCCTAGTGACAAATTATCTTATTCAATAGTTAGATAGTCTCATTCAACTTGATGTGGAGCTATTCTAGTGTATACAATGTTATATTATCTATGTTTAAATAGTTGGCTTCATCCACTCATATTTTTTTTGTGTCACTTCACCCAATCAACAATATGTGGTCGTGTGTAGATAAAAAATCCAAGAGAGATTAGTCAATTGTTAATGAAATAGTAAAAAAAACTTAAAGACATAACTTATCAAGCCTAATACTTAGGTTGAGTTATGTTATAATCAAGGAATAAATGCAATTGGAAGATAAACACAACATTTATATCTTCCTTGAAGATGATCTTTAAAATCAGTCTAAAGAGGCTAATCTTGGCTTGTAGACGTAGAAGTCTCTGATGATGATTGAATCCTCACATGTGAGGCACCTATTATTTTCTAAACATTGATTTAGATTTGGATTTGTCTTGGCATGAGAGAAACATAGTTGGTGAATCTTCTTGGAATAATCTAGCAGAGTAAGTTTACATTAGGAAACTTTTTTTTGAAATGAGAGATTGAGGGTTCTATTTATAGATTTCTTGAATTGTTGTGGAATGTTCATCTCATATTAAGATGTAGGGTTGAGGATAAATCCCAAAATCCATGATTACACCTTTGGAGTGTGTAAAATATGCCATTTAAGGCCTTCTGGAGTATATAAGGCATTTTGGAAGGAAAGTGTAGTTATTAGTCCTCTTGGAGTGTGTAAAAGGTGAAGAGTGTGTAAGAGGGGTGTAATAAATGTAAGAGTGTGTGTAATTATTCATGTCATAAGCCACCTTTTCCATACTTTACTCCATTCCATTGACTTGTCCCTATGACATAACCTATATGAGGCAATAAATTCAATTTTGATAGTTAGGAAAATAGGTTATTCTAAATCCATGGAATTTCTTGTTATAGAAATTATTAGGATAATTAATCAAGGTGATTAATTGATAATTATAAGAAATTTTAAGTTTACAATGTTTATTTATCAATTAAGTATTCACTTAATTAGCTTGTGAGGATACTTGCAAATGGCTGATTTAATTTAGGATGTATTAGATAAGATAAATGATGCAAGATGATCCATTTCCATAATTAGGGGTGTATCATTGCACTTTTGGGTTAAATTTATAGTGTTGTGGATAAATTAGGTCTATTTGTATATTTTTGATTCAACTTGCATGAAACTGTAGATAGTTGTTTCGAATGTAGTTTAGACATGGAAGTGTTTAAAATGAAGTGTCTATTTTTTTTACCCATTTGAGAAGGCATTGAGAGACACTAGGCATAATAACATCTTTTCAATAAATTGAAAAATCTATCAAGAAGAAATTTGATAATGCTTGAATAATGATGTCTTTACTCTTCTCTTTTTGAAATTATATGAGTTAGTACATTCAAATTGATGCCCCAAATGGCACTCTATTAGCCTTAGATTCCCCCTAAAAGGAAATGTTGGGGAATAAATTGAAATAGACATGCCCTCTAAAAAGAGAGGAAGAAGCCAAAATGAAGAAATGATGGACATGGCCCCCAAAAAAGGTAGTTCTAGTTGATCATGATATTATGCCCCAGTAAGGTGGATTTGATCATGAATACAAGGAGCTATCCCAATAGGGAAAATTTTATTGTTAATTGGTCTCAATGGTTTGCCCCAATAGGTAATATTTTCATTATAGGAAATGATGATCATGTAATTGATTAATTGGTTGGGGAAAGTAGACAAGGAGAGCTCTGCTACAACATTACTGATTAGACTTCTAACATCTTGATTTTTGATATAGAACTAAATGGCATGCACCATGATACAAAAAACCATGAAAAAAATGTCATAATGTGCATAAGGACCGACCACCAATTCTAATAGACAATTTGAAAATTTAGAACCCATGATGACATTACTGACATAGGCAATTACATAGACTCAAGTATATTGCATAAATGGAATCACCATTATGATGATCATAAAAACACAATGGATTTAGTTGAGGTGATAATATAAAAAGGGAAATGAACAAATATGCAAATAAACAAGAAAACACAAACTGATAAAAAATAATAGAAAACATCCATTTGTTCAAAGAAATACATTATTGATTATTTTGACCACAAGTCAAAATAGGTCAACCCCCTATAGTCTAAAACATGATATAAGGGTATATTATCATGGTATGGGGTGTGTCATGGTAAATTTGATGTCATTTATTGTGTTTCTAGCTTTGTCATAGTCCAATTTAGTCCTTGTGTCATTTTATGCCACCTAAAGGTCATATTTGGGACACTTATGAAGGTGGTATGATTTTCCAAGGTGTCCAAGTGTTATATAATTCATTTAAACATCCATGTTAGACTCTATAAATTATTTTTAGTACTAACTAAAATAATTATAGGGGTTAAGTGAAAATAAGAAAATAGTTGAAAGGAAGGGAGTTTTGGAAGTTGTACAACCTATGGGGAGGTATGGCACATGTGGAAAGATCATGTAGTGACCCTTTATCTTCCTTGACTCCATGTAAATTATTTATATGCTTTGAAAGTGCCAAAAATGGACCAAAATTATTTCTCTTCTCCATCACTCCATTAGGCATATAAAACTGGTCTACAGGTCTTTTGATGGTACGACCAGGAGGAGATGTTTCAGATCAAATGATATTGGTGGTATAAAATAAAATTTTTCTACTTCATTTTCAAGGTAGGATTTCAAATAATGGTTTCCTATACTTTATTGACTATTCTTAAGAAGATGATTGTCTCATTTTACATGCTAATCCCCACACCTTATAGGTTTTGATTCTGTTTGAGATATTTCATATAGATAAGTTGCTGAAATTGCTTACATATGATTTTAAATTCCTTATTTCATGTCTCATATATCTATTTTCATGTTTGGAGTTGATTTTATGAGTTCAAACCTCTTAGGTTGTAGGTGGAGTATGCTAGTGAGGTTGCAGACATGTCCATCATTTGTAAAAGTTTTCATCTCTTGTATTGGTTTTTAATAGAGATATATTTATGTATTACATTATTCTAAAGTCATATTAATCTCCTTCCTTGAAAAGACTAAGTTTTAAAAGGTTTCACATGATAGTTATAGTTAAGGATGTGACACATAGTCAACTCCTTACAAAGTACCCATATACAATAATGGTTTGTGAAGCTTTGAGCATGGTAATAGAGGTAAAATGAGAATTATAAAGTTGTTAAACACATTATTAGAACATTATTAAATAACCCAATCCATTAAAATGCAACATAGGGGATTGTGATAGTCAATACAGATTACACACACAGTCATACACCATTGATATGCACCTATAGGTGCTTTAGAAGAGAATAATCACATAGAAATGAAGGCATTTTAAATGGTTTAAAATCATTAATGGGGAATAGGATCCATTTGGATACCTTGAGAAGGTTTAAGACTCATTACAAGCCCATATATGATGCATACTAACCATATTCATAGCCACTACCCTGCATATTAAAATGTCCACCTACAGGTGCTCCCCATAGAGAATTAAAAAGTGTTATATAGAATCTAAACATGACTGAAGATATTATTTAAGGTCTTGAGAAGTTTGAGATAGCATGGCAATCATTATTTAGGTCATTGAGAGGTAGGTAGGTTTGAGAAGCCATGTTCAAGTTGAATAACTAAGCTTTAGGGATAAGTTTCCCTAAAAACCCCAAAATAGAGCCCTAGCCACTTTTGGTGTGAATATATAATGATGTGACATAGAGTATTGATGAATTTAAATGCATCTTTATTTTCTCCTTCATGAAGGGGTATTATCTTACAAAAGGAGAGTGGGTGTTTGGTCCAATAAGTGATGTAAATATGGCTCCCAAGTCATGCATTTGTTCAATGCACTTTGTTAATATTTTCTATAGGATATTGAACTCTCAAGTGGATTACAATCCAAAGTTGTAGTATAGAAGAATGCATCCATGTTAAGTGGTCCTATTGAGTTTAGAGGCATACTAATGTTTAAAATAACATCAAGACAAATGAAATTATAAGGTTGTGCCTACATCACCACCTACAGGTGTGCCTTGCCCTTAAGAAGGGTCATCTATAGTTGACTGTAGACTCCTATAGGTCCATGGTGTGAACTTAGACATGGAAACATACATACATAAGAAATTTCAAGTCTAGAATGCATCAAAATACCTAAAAATAGAACCTATACCATGTGACATAGGTTTCAAATAGGTGAAAGTGAATCTACAAGACCCTTATTACTCTAAGGGTGACCATCTATAGCCTATCTATAGATGACAATGAACTAGAAGTATGACTGTCTTGAGGTTAGTATGACATATTCATGATGTAGAAAACCCTAATGAATGTGAAGTTTATAAGGAATTAAAAATTATATTAATTCATTTAAAAATGTCTAAAATTCAAAGTTCACCTATAGGCAAGTGCACCTCTAAGGAGAAATACAGTCACAATGAACCTGCAATCTTGTCTAGCCTAGTGCAAGGCATATAATGAAGGGTTGGGAAAATTTGTGAATGATAATAGGTGTGATAAGACCTAAATGATGATTATTTACACCTAAATTTATTCTCAATACAATGAAATAATGTAAAAAAATGCTCTAATAATACAACCTATAATCAACATATAAACCCTGCACACAGTGAGTTACTCAAGAAGTTTGTCTTGGGTTTTAAGTTATTCATAGGTGCTAGATGTTTTATATAACCTTGAAAATTTGTGTATAATATTTCCATGAAATATTAAATCACATAATATATTTTTTTACATTGAGAGAATAGGGGATATGCCCTTTAATCTATCTCAGACAGTGGGCACTCTTAAGGTGAAAACTTATCAAGTTAGTAGGTCAATGATGAAAGGAAGGTGATAAGGAGACTAAAAACCTTGAAATAATATATAAATATATGTTTTAGACATGAGTTAACATAGTGAAATGCCCACATATTTTGTAAACTAAGCATAGTGTCCTAAGCACACATAGACACAATCAAGTCCACTAGGCTTGCATTAAGACTAGAGTCCTCAAGGGGTGTAATCCTACTTCTATCATTAGATGATTCTTCAAAAATACATGATGAATTTCATAAGAGGTTAAAATATGTGTCATAGCCTTCATATTTTAAAATAGACCACAGAGAAGGCATATTTTGGCTCAAACCAACTCATGCCTACACAAAATGAAGAAACAAGCCTGAGAGAGTGACTTTGGAGGCTCACAACATCATGGATGCTTAGTATGGGAGATTAAGGATATATGAGATGTTAGAGAGGGTCTTGGAATTGAATTTTGAGGAATTTTTTCTAAGGATTGGATGTCATACCTTTATGAATAATACTTAGAGGTCAAAAGTGTTATAAACCCTCCAAAACCCTTAGTAATGACACAATGACAAAGATGAAGAAAGGAATCTATGAGGGATAGTTTAATTGGGAAATGAACTTTTTATTTTAGAGGACTCCGTAGGGCTCCTTCCCATCATACTAAGTTGTACCCTACATAAATGAAGAGGGCAGAAAATTGATTTTCTTGATAATTTTATGTTTTTTACAGGTATGAAAGGGTTATAAAATATGTAACTCACTTTTGGAGTTAGGATGAGGCCTAATATAACCTATCATACTCATTTTTTTCTTCAAAAAATCGCAAAAGTGCCTTTGCTAACATCTTCATCTTAGCTAGACCAAACTGCCATAGTGAACAAGGAATGACCACCAAATGAGAAGGTGAAAAATCCAAGTGGGATGCCTTTTAAGGTATTCATATTGATTATAAGGACATAAGGATTCTTTAAAAGTTTCATACACTCCCCTATATAGATTATATTGGAAAAATGAAGACCATCTTAGTGCCAAGTGTGAAGGGCGAGTGAAAGAAGAGTGATTATGATTGTAAGTAGTAATAACTCACATATAGAAGAATGTCAATGATTAGGAACATAAGAAATGCATGTTGGGGATTATTTCTAACCCCCACTTCATAGTTTAATCATCTCATATGTCCCTAGTCTGCTATGGAGTGCTCAAACAAGGTAAAATATTGAAGGTAGTTTTTTGAGCAAGCAATTGAAGAGTCGTACACCATGTTCAAGGAAATTCATGATTTGAATGAGATTTTCCCAAGTATACCTTATATGGTATGTTACATATTCCTTTATCCTACACATGTAACTCCTTTTCTCAGCGTGACAATTATTTTGTGACTCAGACTTCATTCTCTCCTCTTCTCTCTCAAATTCTATAAATACTAGCCATTTTAGCTCTTGTAGACTAATTACACACCATTTATGGTGAAGCCCTGATGGTTTTAACATTGTAATTTTCCTTTGAAAAATAAATACAATATAGTTTTATTTCATATATCATCTTTTCAAAGTGCGTGAAGAGATGTATAGTGAATAGCTAAGAGATATTCATCTATCCTTGCTTTCTCTCAATCCTTTCATATTTGATGCAAGTTATTCCACTCTAGTAGGTCATATGAAGTGTTACAAATTGTTTGGGTATATTTTAAAGTGTAAAATTATCCTTAGTGTCTTAAAATAACCTATGGTTCACTTATCTTAGATTTCCCTCATGCGTATCACCTCCATATTGAAATATTAATGTTATAGCATTCTAGGATTTTGAAGCTAGTGTTGTAGGTCTTATTTCTTAGTGAAAGAAGTATGATAGTTTTATGGAAATACTTATGGTGTATAAACCCATTAGATTATTTTCATTTCATGCATATTTATATCCCCTTTCTGACAAGCAAGCAATTAGTGTAGGTGATAAGCACTTCAAGGTGAATTTAGAGAGCTAGCCCTTAAACCTAGAGGTCTACTTCTACTATAGGTAAAACTACATACCTAAAAGTATTTCCATGTTTCCCAAATATGGAGAAGGCTTGGAAAAAATTATCTAGGGTGAAATATTTGGTGAAAATAGTTTTGGTATTCCTAGTGGGATCCATTGTCCTAAAGATACTTGTCAAGGTGAATGTTGGTCTTGACAACATCAACTGTAAATTGGTGTGCTACACAACATTTGGTTACTCCATTCAAGGTAAAATATGGTTGTAGACTATTGTTTTGTAATATATTTTATCTCATACTTCATGGTCCTTACTAGGTCATATTTTAGTGGATTTTTCAATCCCATGAATCCACCTATTCATCCTGAAATTCCCCTTACAGTTCAATACCCTTAGCCTAATATGCCCTTTGAAGAGCAAGATGATTTTGCTAGTGAAGAAAGTGAATAACTTGAAGATATCCAATATATCATGTATAGGAAACATTCATTCATAGCCTTTAACACTAATAATACAATCTATATTGATGCATATGATGTCATTCCCCCCAATGCTACAAAAAGTGTGCCCACATTCAATTGTGAAGGTCATGTCACAACTAGTGAACACATCAAGGATATCTCTATTTTTTTTAGTTTTTATAATGTCACTAAAGATAATATTTCCATTAGACTCCTTTCCATGTCCCTTGGAGGGGAATAATTTTATTTGTATAAGAATTTTCTTGGTGGATGCATCACAACATGGATGACTTTGGAGTGTTGCTAACTTCAATATTTGAGGATGAGAGTGACCACACTTCACTCATACATCAGATCAATGTGATAAAAAGAGCCTCTAAAGAAATAAATAATGAATTCAATGAGTGGTTTCAAAAGAATTTGTATAGATTTCATCCTCCCATGAGACCACATGCTAGCTTTGTGTTCCCTAAATACTTGAGAGACATTGGTATTGATATTGCCATCATGATTCAATCCATGGGTGGTTTCACTCTTCCCAAAGCATATTAACTTGCCATTAGAGATAATAATGGCTTAATTTAAGCAATAAAATTTCCTCCTAAGAAATCTATGCCTATGCTACCTAATGTTCCTACTACTACTCCAAACATTTCACAAATTCCTAATGCTAATGCCAAGCCTAAGACTTCTCTTAAGAAGGCAGAAAATGATGTTGATTAGAGAGAAAGATTCTTATCTTTATAGGCTAAAAGTAGGTAAGACAATAAGAAACAAGGTGCCTATCAAACTCTTTATCCCCACAAACGTCAACATGGTCAATAATATGGGAGAGGAAGAGGTCAAGGGTAACCTAAATTTAACATGCTTACCAATGTGTATAATCCTAATTCCACCACCAACACAAGAGAGATGGTATTAGTGCATAAAAACTTGGTATAAGGATAATATGAAAACAAGGCCAATTCATGGATACCAATGAGTGTGGAGATAAATATATAGTTTTTAAAGGATGAGTAAGCTATAGATGAGGTCTTAATGCAAGTAAGTGAAGGTTGGTAGCCTCACTGAGAAAGCTTCACCAACGTCCTAGATGCACTTTTGTGCTCAATCAAGGAATCTCTATTGTACACATTACTAGAGCCAAGAGGAAGGCTTTACGAGGTGATGGTAATGTGCCTATAAGTTCATCTAATCCTCCTACAAGGCAGTAAAGCATGGCTGCAAGCATGGTAGTCCCAAATACTCCTACACCTCCTCCAAATTAGAATAAGGTAAGGTCTACTCAAGGTGATTCAATTACTCAAGTTATAACAAATTATTTGCATCCAAGGACTCAATAGAAGGTAATCATTTGTCTCTTAAACATAGTGGATTCATTGAAGAATTCTAAGGCATCCATTTACCTTTAAGATGTCCTCCATATGCCTGGCTAAAATGAGCTCTTACATAAACTAATTTCCACTATCCTTACTAGTCCTTCACCTTTAAGTCAAATTCATGATCATGTAGCTCTTAAAAATTCTCATAACACCATTGTGGAACTATCTACCAAAGCTGATAAGCCTCCACCTTTTTACCTCAATCTCATTGTGGGTGATAAACTAGTCCCCAATTACATAGTTGATAGTGGTGCCTTTACATCAATCATGCCCAAAGTTGTAGTTGATAAGTTGGGCCTCAAATATGAACCACATATCAAAGGAATGATTTGGCTAGATGGTACACCTGCTAAGATAATAGGGTTGATAAAAAACTTGAAGGTCTTCCTCCATGACTATCCTAGTTTTCTCATCCTTCAAGACATTGTTATTATTGACCTTCCTACTCATTTTACAATATATATTTCAAGAGACTTTACAACCAAGATAAGTGGATATCTCTTAGCTGACATGTCCTTATTGGCCTTTTGGACAAGATATCGAACTAAGGTGACCATAAGAACTCAACCACTTGCAGGGTTTCACATTGAACCCTATGCTGAATCAATCTCTAACTTGAATTATGGTATCAATGATAAGGAGGAGTTTAATGTGGATGATGGTTCTTCCAAATGAGCTGAATTATTTCTAGATGAATATGGTGAAAATGTTTATGACCATGATACTTATGTATATTTTGAGAAAACTGACCTTGGCACTTATATCATCCATGAAGAACTATTTGAGGGAGTTAATGTAAGTGTTGAGCATTCTTCTTCACAAGCTATTAAAGCTAATTATATGATTCATGAGCATGATGATGATAAATTGAAGGACATAATTGATCAAGATGGTGAGAAGAGCAATGTGTTTCTACCTATAATTGATGAAGTTATCCTTGATGATGACACTCATGAGGAAGAGGAGGATGACTTATGGCAAAGGTTCAATTCCATATGTCAAGAGTTTGACTAGTTAAGTAATGTTAGTTCCCATCCTAAGAATTTTATATCTGATGTGTTTTCTAATGAGTCTAAGAAACATATTGTTGAGTGTTCCATCAAGTATGAAAGTGTATGTCAATCTTCTATCTAAGAGTTTGTAGTCAAAGAGGAGTCTCAGGAGTCCAGGATAGACTTTGTTATGCTTAAAGAATAGTCAAGAGTTCCATATAAGGTAAATACACATTTAGAGGTATTGAAACATGATGAGAATAGATTTGATGACCATACACATCAAGTTCATCATGTCTAAGAGGATGAAAGGATTGGGGAAATTATCATCACTCCTATTTTGTAGTTTGAGGAGTACCAATTAGATATGATAGAGGTCAAGTCAATTTAAACCCCAATCAAGGTGATTAGAAACTAAGGGAGAACATTTATGAAGGCTAAAGATAGCCCACTTGTAGGCTTAAGAAGACATAAATGTGATAAGCTTCTTAATCATATGCATATGCAAGTGGTTGATGATGAGCATGCTTCACATGATAGATTGCCTTGATAGAGTAAAAAAGATGAAATAGGAACCATATTTGACCCTAGTTGAAGTATGGTAAGATGTTTTCACCTCAAGAGTGAGGTTTTGTAAATACTAGGTTAGATGTGTCTCTCTTCCAGTTGTGTGTGTTGTATTCCATAAGTGTTCTAATTAAACACATGTTTGTTTCCTTGGTGTGCCTTATTTTGTGTGTCTTTAATTTATGTTTGGTGTGGTTTAAAAGTCAAAATTAATGTAAAAATTGTGTATAGGTGAATCCATGTCCCAATGGATAGGATTAGGCTATTGGTCTTGGCATAACAAGCATACCACCATTGGGAAATCACCAAGATTGTTGATTATTTTGACCACAAGTTAAAATAGGTCAACCCTATATACTCCAAAACTTGATATAGGGGTATATTATCATGATATAAGGTGTTTCATGGTCAATTTGATGTCATTTAATTTGTTTTTATCACTATCATAGTCTAATTTAGTCATTATGTCATTTTATGCCACCTAAGGGTCATATTTGGGCCATTTATGAAGGTGGTAAGGTTTTTTAAGGTGTTAAAAGTGTTATAAACTTCCTTAAAATGTCAAATATATCAAAATATATTAGTCCTTGTCATTAAGAACTAAAAAACTTATAGGTGTTAAGTGAAATCAAGAAAATAGTTGAAAGAAAGGGAGTTTTAGAATTTGTACAACCTATGGGGAGGTATGGCATGTGTGGCAATATCATGCAGTGACTCTTAAGATTTTATAGCTTAATTTACATGCTTAATCTAATTTTTAAATGCAAAAAATAGACCAAAACCATTTCTCTTCTCCATTGCTCCATTAGGCATACATAACTGGTCAACATCTTCTAATGGTATGACCAATAAGAGAGTTTTCAAGTCAAATGCTCTTAGTGGTAGAAATTAAAATTGGTATAATTAATTTTAATGGTAGGATTTGGAATAATGGTTGCCTATACTTTATGAACCATTCTTAAGAAGTTCACTGTCTCATTTTCCTTGTTAATCCCCACACCATGTAGGTTTTGCTTTTATTTGCACTAGTCCATAGAAATAAGCTGGTGAAATTACTTTCATAGGATGTGGAATTTCTTATTTCATAGATCCCACCTCTAGTTTCATTTTTGGAGTTGAGTTTATGAGTTCAAACCTCTTAGGCTGTAGGTGGAGTATACTAGTGAGGTTGCAGACATGTCCATCATTTGTAAAAGTTTTCATCTCATGTATTGGTTGCAGATATATTGATGTATTCCATGATTATCAAGTCATAGTAATCTACTTACTTGTAAATAATCATCTTAAAAAGGTTTGACATGATAGTTTTAGTTAAGGATGTGACACATAATTAAATCCTTGCAAAGTACCCATATACAATCATGGTGTGTGAAGATCTAAGCATGGTCATGGAGGTGAAATTATAAGTATAAAGGTGTTAAAAATATTCTTATAACATTAGTAAACAAGCCAAGCCCTTCAAATGGCACATAAGGGATTGTGATAGTCAATATAAATTAAACACATAGTCATACACCATTGATATGTACCTACAAGTGCCTTAGAAGAGAATGATCACATGGAAATGAAGGCATTGTAACTAGTTTAAACTCATTCATGGGGAAGTGGGTCCATTTGGATACCTTGAAAAGGTCTAAGACTAGTTACAAGCCCATACATCATGCATACTACCCATATTCATAGCTACTGCCCTACATACTGAAATGTCCACTTACAGGTGCCCACCCACAAAGAATTGAAAAGTGTTGCATGGAATTTGAACATGATTGAATATATTCATTAAGGTGTTGAGAAGTTGGAGATAACATGATAATCATGATTAAGGTCATTGAGAGGCACATAGGTTTAAAAATCCATGTTTAAGTTGAAGAACCGAGCTTTAGGGACAAGCTTCCCTAAAAACCCCAAAATATAGCCCTAGCCACTTTTGGTGTGACTATATAATGATGTGACGTAGACTCTTGATGAAATTAAATGCATCCATCTTGTAGCCTTCATGAAGGGGTACTATCTTCCAAAAGGAGAGTGGGTGTTTGGTCCCACAAGTGATGTAAATAAGGATCCCAAGTCATGCATTTTTTTAATGCACTTTGTCAGTGTTCTCTATAGGATATTGAACTCTCAAGTGGCTTACAATCCAAAGTTTTAGTATAGAAGCATGCATCCATTTTAAGTGGTCTTATAGAGTTGAGAAGCATATAAATGTTTCGAATAACATAAGGAGAAATGAAATTATAAGGTTATGACCTACATCACCACTTACAGGTGTGCCTTGCCCTCAAGAAGGGTCATCTATAGTTGACTGTAGACTCTTACAAGTCCATGGTGTGAACTTAGACATGGAAACATGCAGACATAATAAATTTCAAGTTATGAATGCCTCTAAATACCTAAAAATATAACATAAACCATGTGACATAGGTTTCAAAGAGTTGAAAGTGCATCTACAAGATGCCTATTACTTTAAGGGTCTCTATTTATAGCTTGACTGTAGATGATAGTGAAATAGAAGTATGACTATCTTGAGATTAGTATGACATATAAAGAATGTATCAAACCATAGTGACTATGAAGTCACCAAGGAATTCAAAATGGTCTTAAGGTAGTTTAAGAATGTCTAAAATGCAAAGTTCACCTATAGGCAAGTGCCCATCTAAGCAGAAATACAGTCACAGTGAACGTGCAGTCTTATCTAGCCTAGTGTAAGGCATACAATGAAGGTTTTGTAAATGTTTTGAGTAATAAAATGTGTGATAAAACCTCAATGATTATGATTTACACCTAAATTTATTCTCAAGATAATTAAATATTTCAAAGATAGGCTTTAACAATACAACCTACAAACATCATATAAACCTACACACAGTGAGTTACTCAGGAAGTCTGTCTTGAGTTTTAAGGTGTTTAGGTGTGCTATAAGTTTGATATAAGATTTAAAATTTATGTATAAGGTATCCATGACATATTTAAATAACATATATATATATATATATATATTTTCCTTTAGACAATAGGGGAAATGCCCTTTATTATATCTCAGATAAAGGGTACTCCTAAGGTGAAAACTCTGCAGGTTAGTAGGTCAATGATGAAAGGAAGGTTCTAAGGAGAATTAGAGACTTGAAAGAAGATTTGAAGAGATATGTTAGACATTAATGAATAAAATTAAATCCCCATAGGGTTTTTAAACTAATCATAGTGGCCTAAGCACATATAGACATAGTGAAGTCCGCTAGGCCTGTATTAAGCCTACAACCCTCAAGGGGGTCTAATCCTACTTATATCATTAGATGATTATTATAACATACTTGATGAATTTAATATGAGGTTATAAGATGTTTCGAAGCCTTCATATTTTAAAAGAGACCATAGAGAATCCATATTTTGGCTGAAACATACTCAGGCTTGCATAGAATGAAGAAAGAAACCCGATAGACTAACTTTGGAGTCACACAACATCATGGATGCTTATAATGGGAGATTAAGGAGATATGATATTTTATAGAGGGTCTTGGAATTGAATTTTGATGAATTTTTCTAAGGATTGGATGTCAGACCTTTATGAAGAATCCTTAGAGGTCAAAACTACTCTAAACCCTCCAAAACCCTTGGTAATGATCTGATGGGAAAGATGAAGAAGGAAAGGCATCTAGGAGGGATAGTTTGACTTGTAAATGACATTATAATTTCATAGAAATCCCTAGGGATTCTTCACATCATACTAAGTTGTACTTGTACAGATAGGGTGGAAAATGAATTTTCTTGACAATTTTATGTGTTATGTAGGTATGGAAGTGTTGAAAAAGATGCAACTCACTTTGGGAGTTAGGATGGGGAAAAATATAACCTCTCATACTAATTTTATTATTCATAAAATCTCAAAAGTTCCTTTTTTAACACCTTCATCTCACCCTGTTCAAACTGGCATAGTGAACAAGGAATGACCAACAAATGAGAAGGTGAATACTCTAAGTGAGAGGCATTTTAAGGTCTTCTTGATGAATTTGAGGACATAAGGACTCTTTAAAAGTTTCATAAACTCCCTTTTATGGATTAAATTGGAAAATTTAAGACCATCTTAGTGCCAAGTGTGAAGGGTGAGTGAAATAAGAGTGATTATGACTTTAGGCAATGATAACTCATATCTAGAATAATGTCAGTGATTAGGAACACAAAAAATGCATGTTGGGGATTTTTTTAACCCCCCATTCATAGTGAAATCATATCACTTATCCCTAGTTTATTTTGGAGTGCTCAAAGAAGGCCAAATGATGAAGATAATTTTTTGAGCAAGCAATAGAAAAGTCCTATGCCAAGTTTAGGGAGTTTCATTATTTGAAGGCCATTTTCCTAAGTAGACCTTGTATGGTCTATTCCATATTCATTTATCCTACACATGTAACTCCTTTTATCAACTTTAAAAGTGGCTTTGTGACTCTTTGACTTCATTTTCTCCTCTTCTCTCTCAAATTCTATAAATACTAGCCATTTTGTCTCTTGTAGACTAATTCCACACCATGTATGGTAAAGCCCTGCTTGTTTTGAAATTGTAATTTGCCTTTGAATAATAAATACAATATAGTTTTAGATCATATATCATCTTTTGAAAGTGTGTGAAGAGATGTATAGTGAATAGTTAAAAGATATTCATTTATCCTTACTTTTTCTCAATCCTTCCATGTTTGATGCAAGTTACTTCACTCTAGTAGGTCATATGAAGTGTTGTAAATTATATGGGTCTATTTTAAAGTGTACAATTAGCCTTAGTGTCTAAAACTAACCTATGGTTTACTTAACTTGGATAAACCTCATGTATATCACTTCCATATTGAAATACTAATGTTAGAGCATTCTAGGACTTTGAAGCTAGTATTATAGGTCTTGTTTCTTAGTGAAAAAAGTATGACAGCCTTGTGGAAATACTTATGGTGTATCACCCCCATAGATTAGTTTTATTTAATGCATATTTATATCCCTTTTCCCATAATCAAGTAGTTATTGTAGGTGATAATCAATTCAAGGTAAATTTAGGGAGCTAGCCCTTAAACCTAGAGGTCTAATTCTACTATAAGTAAACCCACATACCTAGAAGTATTCCCATGTTACCAAATTTGGATAAGTCTTGAACAACCTTCTCTAGGCTGAAAAATTTGGTGACAACATGCACCAAGAACAATAAAATATAATCATAGGCATTACTCTTGGTAATTTCACCTTAAGCTTTAGAGGAAAATTGATAGGTAAAAATGGTAACCTAGATGGAAAGGGGGAATAAAAGAAAAAGGAATGGGTGGTCAAGCTAAATCTAAATTACCCATGTATGTGGAAATTACCATCATATTCCCATATGATTCAAGCTAAATGTAGTTCTCCCAGGGATATAGGACAAAATAAAAATGATGATAAGTAAGAGATTTGATTATATAAGAATAGGGATTTGTAAAATTGTAAAATGGTGAGATTATTTTAAGGTAAATGGAAATGAGATTGTGGTTGTTAAATTTTTTTGTTGAGCTAAATTGAGATGCCCCTTATGTCCAAACACTGCCTAAATAGTCTGTGTAGACCTCAGGCTGATGTAGTTATCTCAAAATTTAGAGTGAGCATGATCTAGGATGGTACAAGATAATATAAATGGTCATGGTTGGATAAGGGGTTTACACCTATAAAATGTAGTAAACTACACCATCTAGATCTGAGCTAAAGGCCATTGGCAAATAGGATGACAAAGCAGGCATAAATTTGATAACTTAATATCTCTCATGGAGATTTTAAGCACTATTTGGAACTTCTTGATTTTTAGGTTATTTTAAAAACTTTTTTGAATGTTTTTAGGTTTTTAGCATCTAAAGTCAATATATGATGATGAGATTCATAAGGTTTAACTTAAAAAATGATGAGAGTGTGGCTTAAATTACTCACAAAATGATGATATCATGGCTTATTTTCTCATAAAATGGTGAGATTAGGTTGCTTGAAAAATAGAGAGAACACAAAAAAGGGGTGATCAAGATATTATTAGAAACTAAGCATTTCCTACATAGACAAAATGGACCTTAGGTCAATGTAGTTCAACCCTTAGCATAAGTTACTATGAATCAACAACATGGTTAAAAATAATAATGGCACAAGAATAAAACAAATGATACAAGATTGACACAATAGGATTAATGGATAAATGATAACGAGGGAAAGGACTAGGAATATCCAAGGATAATGTCACATGATAACCGAATGCGTAAAGTCTCTAAAGTGTCACAAAATTACTAGGCTAGAATATCTCTAAAATAGGGTTCAAGATACCTTCCACTTTCATAATAAGGTAAGGACAAGAAGACTAATGGTCATAATAATATGGGATGGGCTGAATATGATTAAATTTCTAAAATGGATTGAATGGAAATGGTTTATAGTGTCCAATATGGATTGAATATAATGGTATATAATGTAGATAGGGATACCCCCAAGTGTCAAGGTAGTTACAGACAAAAAATTCTTTTTAAATTGAATTTCCATATTTTTTGTATTTTTTTAGCATGTCAACTCAATACAGGATTATTAGATTCATAATGTGGACCCTTTATTACATAAATAATACTTAATTAGAATGGTTATGCTATGTGAACCATGTTTTTGATATGAATGAGATAACTGCTATCATAATCTTTGTTGGTTATTGATTTTGCATTCTTCAAACCTCTAAACAAGATGTCTTCTTAGCCTCTAGAAAAATGATTATTGTCAGGAAGGGTAAATAAGGGTAGGAATGGGATAAATGGTCTAATTGGATAATGTTATACATTTCTTGAATGTATAATAAGATCATAATGGAATGCATAATGGTTGATGGACAAATGAATATTAAGATGTTTAATTGCACACATTGTAGGTAATTTTAGATTCAACTTAATTTTGGTTGTGGCAGGGCTGATATTAACTTTAATAACTTCTTCATCAAGTAATGAGGAATGAATTAGCTCAGCTATTGGAGGCTCAAAGATTTTTTCACAAAAAAAGTATTCTTTATTATTTTGACTTGGATTGTTCAATAGCACTTTGAATAAGGTTTCACTAAGGGATGTTGATAATTCATTTTTATTGTCCCTTCATGCCTTAAGCAAGTTTCACTAAAGGATTATAATTTTTGATTCTATTTATTGTCTAGTGCCTCAAACAAGGTTTAACTAGAAGATTCTAAGTTTAGACTTTGATTATCTCCTAGCACCTCAGATAAGGTTTCACTAGGAGATTATTCTTCTGCTTTGATATTGTCTTGCTTCCCTAGAAATTTAACCATTGATATGTCTCCATGGAATAAGTTTAACAATGTGTGATTATATCAGTCTCAATCAATCTTTGTGGGAGGTGGAATGTCAATATAATGGCTAGGCTAGTTAATGGTAAATGCATGTGTAATGGAAGGGGGAAAGGCAACACAATCCTCGTAGATGCTACTAGGAGAATTTAAGTAAATGTTTAAAGAAGCTTCCTCAAAAATCTTGGAAGGATCACAAATGTTTTCAATCAGATTTGTTGTAAATGTGTAGCCAATGTCATAACACCCATTAATATATTCTAATTTTGAAGTTGATTATAACTCAAAAGGATCTAAATTTGATGTTGAGGTTAATTTAATATTGCATTTGATGCTAAAGCTGACATTAGTTCTAAAATGGAACCCAATTTTACTATTAGTTCTAAAATAGAACTTGATTTTGATGTAAAATTAGCTATGAAGAGGGCCTTCTGAATTAAGTTATCTTAAATTACCTTGTTCTTCACTTGGAAATGAAGGATTTGGATGAAGAAATGTTTGGAAATGGGGGACTTTTGTCATTGAATGAATAATGGATCTTTCAAATATGGTTTGGTTTTGATCAAAGATGAGTGATTTGGAAAAAAAGTTGATAATGGTTTGACTATATTAATCTTGCTTTGGAAGTGGATGTATGTGATTATATTTGGTAAGGGGATCTTGACATGCCTTGATTGAGTAGTTATTAGACTTGTGCACACTTGGCTTGTCAATAGATAAGGGCTATAGGTTAGGTAATGGCATAATAGGTATAGATCATTGTATTCATTATTATGTTTATTTATGAACCCTAATCAAATAGTGTAAGTTTTCTACCATAAATCTAGCCAAAAATTTAACACTGAGCTCTAACACTTTGATAAGGTTTTCATATTTGTTATCGAAAAGTTGTCAATTAAATTGTTCTTATTAAAAGTCTATATTAGATGATATATTTGGGAGGAATTTTTGATGTAAAATGGTCATTTGGATTTATTATGGCTATAAGACTAGATTTAGTTTTGGGCTAATGGCCAAAGTATCCAAACTAGATGCGAAGTAGGATATATGTTGTGTAAGTTGGGTGAGTTGATATAAAGTATTTTGACATAATACAAGGTTATCATTATGGAATGCCATGACTCAAATTAAACTTAGACTAATGTCCCTAAACAAGGATACATGTAAGGGGAATTAGTTGGAATAAATTAGCCCCAAAGAGGGTAGTCTTGGATTCAATTAAAATGGGCACAAATAGGGTGGTTTTGACACGGATTAGAATTGATTGAAAAGGTCTTGATTGGATTGGCCCCAAAAAGGGTGAATTGACACAAATTATAATAGGCCCAAAAAAGGGTAGTATTGGTCTAGATTAATATCCCAAAGTAGAAGTCTTAGCTTGTTAGAATTGGTTGGGCCCCAAAAAGGGTGGTAGTGGTCTAGAATGGAATAGATTATCCCAAACATGTTAGATTGACATAAATTACAATTGGTCAAAATTTCTTGCTTTGATTAATTCCAAATAGGGTGAATTGGCATAGATTGGAATGGGCCCAAAGAAGGGTGGTCTTGGCTTGGTAGAATTATTTTGGCCCCAAAAAGGGTTGTTTCGACATAGATACGATTCAAGTGGAATAGTTGGGTCTGGCTTAAATAGACTTGATTTGGCACTGGAATGAGAATGTGGTTCAAGATGAACTTGATTAGAATAAAATGTGGTTTAAAATGCACCTGACCATAATTATAATGGTAAAAAATTTGGTTTGGTACATGGTTCAAGACAAACCTAATTTGGTCTTTGATTAGCATGGTGCATGGTTTAAGATGAATCAATTTTGGCTTTGATTAGCATATGGTTCAAGATGAACTAGATTTGACTATGATTGGTACTTTGGTCAAAGTTGACCTAATTTAGATTTTGAAGTTAAAATGAACCTTGTTAAACATTGAATGCTTGATTGGGTATGTCAATGAAAATATTAAAGTGGAATACTTCAATCAAAGTTTGTCCATGTAAGTATCCAAATATGAAGGTGTGCGAATCAAAATTGTGTCTAAATGGGTGCATAAATGTGGTACATCAAAGGCTTTCAAAAATTTTGATTTAAATTTGGAATGTTGGTTTGAAATACCATCTAATTTGATTGTAAAATTTGACCTAAGATTTGAACAAGTTTGCCTCTAATCAAAACTTGGCATAATTTGACTAGAATCAAAATGAGACCTTGGAATAGGAATTGGTTTTAAATAATGCTTGACCAACATTGGTTTTGATAACTAGAATTTAATTAAAATTTATTTGATTTGGAAAGTTTATTGCATTTGATAATTTAAAGAAGGGTTGAATGGCATTTGAATTTTAGAAAAGGTCTAGTTTGATTTGATTTGGGTTGACTTGGTCAATCATGTTTGGCATTGGACTTGACTTAGACTACAATTGGAATATGGAATTTGAATTGGTATTAGTTTTGAATTGGATGGAATAATGGCATAATTTGAACAAGAGTTGGCATTTAGATTCAAAATTGGTATTTGGAATTTGGCATTTGAAAAGAAGATTGATTTAGAATTGGTATTGGAATTTGGCATTTGTAAAGAAGGTTGATTTAGAATTGGTATTGGTATTGGAATTTATTTTAACTTTGAAAATAAAGTTGACTTGGAATTAGAACTTTGTTTCAAATGGAAACTTGGATCAAGAATCTTGGTTTAAATTAGGCAGCTTAATGATTTGGTTTGGACAAGCAAGATAGTTATTAAGATTAGGTTTTTAACATGTCACTTTGGTTTGACTTGGAATTTTGGAAGAGTAATGCCTCATTATGTGTGTATAAAAATTGTTTTGGACTTCAACTTGGTTGGTTTGATTTGGTCTCAAGTATAAACAAGGTCTTGACATAAAAAGCAATTAACAACACACAAGAATTACAATGTAAATTAATAACTAATGTGGGTTTGCATCACACTCATTGGACATTTTGAAACACTTGCCTTGAGATAGGATTATAAAATTTAAGTGTTCATTAAATAAATTATTGTAATCATTAGTAGGGTTTTTAAGCCCCCCTTCTCTCTAAAGGTTTATACGATTAAGGCAATCTTTAGGGACTATTACCTTTACACCCATACGTCAATGAATGATCCGTGACAAAAGAGGCATCTAAGAAATAATCTAAGAGCAAGCCATTCATGATAGGGTATTGTCCCTTTGTAACCACTTCAATAGTAAGGGTCTTAGTGAAGTGTTATCATATTTGGGGTTTACTTATAAGTTTACTTGGGCTATCTATATGGTCCCTATACACTTTGTGGTATATGGGTACAAATCTGTCAGTGAAGAAGTTTAATCTCATTGCCAAAATTGCTCCTTTCAAAGGTGTATGCTTTTAAATTTGAGATATGGATTGAAAATACTATAAATAGTAACCTTAACCCAAAACTACAAAAAAATAAAAGGGAGAGAATTATAGGAACAATCAACAATTAGAAATGAATTCTTACCATCACCTTATTCCTAATGGCTTCCCTCCAAGATATTTAAATTGACTATCCAATGCTATTTGACTTGATTATTAGATTGATTTATAATGGATTCAAGATGGATATAATGGCTTATTTAGATGCTAGGATGGATGCAAGATAGTATGAAGGCTTAAGAGAGCTAGTATATGGATGCAAGAATGGCTTACAATTTTTTTAATTAGTCTAACCATGATCCAAGTATTTCTATTTATAGGTTGATGGAGGAGGGTTTAAATGAATTTTTAATTCATTTAGAACTCTCTAGTTTAGAGAATTATAGAAATTTGTGGAAGGCTCTAGATCTAGAGGCTGCTAGATTAAATTAGTAGTTAATAGGGATAGTTAGGGGTTTTAGGGAGGTTTATGGATATATAAGTGTGTAGGAAAGGTAGGATATGTTGGCTAGGGGGTAGTGAAAATATATTTGAAATTTTAATTGGAAAGTGGGGCTAGTTGCTAATTAATGAGGTGAGATTAGTGTTTAGATAGGATGTTAGTAGGATAATGAGGGGATTAATATGTCACGAGGGTGCATAGAGGTTAGTATAATGTAGGAACTATATGATAGAGAATAGGGTTTAATTAATTGGTTAGGATTGTGATTATGGGATTAAATAGTGAAATTAGTGGGATTAATTAAATATTTAGGGAAAGTAGATTTAAGTGTATATAGAGGGTAGCACACATTGATGTAGGATATTGGAAAGAACTCCATAGGGTTACTTTCCTCACATGAATTTGTGCAAGCAAAATCTAGGTCTTCATAATGGTAACTTTCTTCAATTTGTATACCCTGTTAGATAAGTGAAGTTTGGTATGATACTAGGATATCACTTATTATGTCAACACACACCTAAAGACTTATGAGAAGGTGATGAAATCCACCCCACTAAGTTAAAAATAAAAATAGGGTAAAGGAAATTAGGAACTTTTGCATTTTTTAGTCATCCAAAATGGGAGAGCATACACATAGAAAGGACCCCACAAGAAAATCAAGCAACAAATAAACTTGAAAGAAAGTAAATAGAATTAAAATAAACAAGTTTTTTAAATTCAAATTAAAGTGTGAATTCATTTTAATACCCATATTGAAATGTGAAGCAGAATTTGAATCATTTTGACTCAAAATATCACTCTTTGGCTAAGGTTCTACAATACAAAAAGATTAAAATTTTGATAAAAGTGGTTTTGAGCCAAAACGAGCTTGAGATTTGGATTTATTTAAGCCTTAGTTTTTGTATAGAATGATTTCACTATTTACTAGGCTGATTTCAATGTTAATCCCTCTAATTTTGCCATAGTATCATGCACATAAAGAATAGAGAATCAGAAAAGATGTCACTGAAGTAGTCAAAGATTTCATTATATATAATGATAATTTCACTGCCAGTTTTAATGATTTCATTATTTTTGTCCATGATTTCATCAATGTCTACCTATAGATATAAAATTAGATAGAAAATAATTAAAATTATTTCACCATTATGTATTACAATTTCACTAATAAGATCGACAATTTTGCTGTTACATAGGAAAACATAGAAAAAAGAAAAGGCATAAAGATAATTTCATAGTTTCTAGATGAGTTCACCATAGCTTTACATGATTTCACTCATGTTTGGACTGATTTTTCCAATCTATAAAAAAGTAAGTTATAATAGAAGAAAATACTTAGGTAATGAGTTTGTAGTTTTCTAGCAATTTCACCATAGTGAAATTATTTTTGCTAAATATTGTTGCAATTTAACAAATGTTAGAAAACAATGAAAATTATTTTAAGATGATTTCATTATTAAATTAGTGATCTCACTACTGATGGGTTCAATTTCATAGTTGTGATAATTTTTTCATTTCCCTTGATGATTTCATTGTTGAACCTATCGAACTTATCATTATACAGTCACAAATTCAATGCTCGACTTAGAATGGACTAGAATGGATTTTAGAAGAAGAAAGAGAGAATTAGCTTATTTGGAAGGCTAATTGCCATAATTAGAGGAATGCTAATAGTCTAAAAAAGGTTTTGAGATGTGTCCAATACTTTAAGAGGCCCCATCAATCATGCCATTTTGTAGATCAGGAATTTGAGAGAGATTAGTCAATTATTAGTGAAATAATCAAAATAACTTAAATACATAACTTATCAAGACTAATCCCTGGGTTGAGCTATGTGATAATCAAGTAAGAACTATATTATTATAAGATAAACACAATATTTATACATCTCTTGAATATGAGTTGAAAATATGTCTAAAGAGGTTGATCTCAGCTTGTAGATGTATAAGTCTTGTCGATACTTGAATCCTCACTTAAGAGGCACCTATTATTGTCTACATTTTGATTTAGATTTGGATTTGTCTTGGCATGAGTGAGAGTTGATGAATCTTCTTGGAATAATCCAATAGAGTAAGTTTACATTAGGATTTTTTTTTAAATGAGAGGGTTTTATTTATAGATTTCCTAAATTTTTGTGGATCATTCGTCTCATATTAAGATGGAGGGTTGAGGATAAGTCCTCAAATCCATGATTACACTTCTAGAGTGTGTAAGATATGTCATTTAAGGACTTTTGGATTATATAAGGTATTTGAAAGGAAAGTGCATTTATTAGTCCTATTAGAGTGTGTAAGAGGGAAGAGTGTGTAAGAGGGGTGTAAAAGATGTAAAAGTGTGTGTAAGTGGCCATGTCAAAAGAAACCTTTCTCACACTCCACTCCATTTCATTAACTTGCCTCTATGACATCACTTATGTGATTCAATAAATTCAATTTTGATTGTGAGGAAAATAGGTTATTCCAAATCCATGAAATTTCCTATTAGAGGAATGATCAGGATAATTAATAAAGGTGATTAATTGAAAATTATAAGGTAAAGTTTTCAATGTTTCTTTGTCAATTAAGTATTCACTTAATTGGCATGTGAATACACTTACAAAGGGTTAATTTAATTTAGGATACATTAGATGAGATAAATGATGTAAGATGATCCCTTTCCCCAATCAATGATTTATCATTTTGATTTTGGGTTAAATTGGTAGTCGTGTGGATAAATTAGGTCTAATTGGATATTTATGGTTAAACTTGTATTCATTTGTAGAAAGTTATTCTGAACACAATTTAGACATGGAAGTGGTTAAAATGAAGTGTCTATAGTGTGTGTAGATCCTAATTCTATATGTGTCATGTTGCTTTTTTAACCTTCATCACACAAAATTTCTATTTTAGGTAGTTGATCAAATTTAGTGTTGTGATTTTTTGCTCTTTCGACACCTCTAATAGTCTCATTTTCATAAGGATCTATTCTAGTTAATACAATGCCAATTTTTTTATGATCAAGTAGTGGATTCAAACCATTTGTGTAAAATTGAGTTCCTAAGTGAATTTTTATCCACCAAACACTTCCTCAACATTATTTTAATTTTGTTACTTTTTTTTAGAGACCCTTACAGTGTATCTAATTTTTTATAGTGTGTACTTATTATACATGGGTACCTCGTCAGGCCTAATTGTCAGGACCTATTCTTAGAGGACTATTAGTTTTCTTGATTTATATTGACTTCCATAAGTTTAAATTTAGGTAATGGGGGGTTGGGGTGAAGTGTTGGTTCATTATACTATATGTACTGACATTAAGTTAACTTATGAAGTTAACTTTTCTATTGATTAGGTGTGTACATGTCTAGAGAAGTGTGAATTTAATGCTTACTCACCTCACATGTTCTACCACCCTTTATGAAAGAAAAAAATAGTGTAAATAATAATACAAAGAGTGGTAACTCTTATTTATAGCTATATATACCCTAATGAGATTATTTTGAAATTTTATTATGAAGGCATGTTGTTTATTTTCATATTGTTTCATCATGGAGTGAGTCATAAACATAAAACTCTAATCCTGAGGTCTCCTTGTTTATTTCAAAAAAATAGTAACAATCTCTAAAAATCCATCAATAGGATATCTACACCAAGGTAATGAAGAAAATATATGATTTTAAATATTTTAATCTAGTTTATTGCATAATGATAGTGTGTTCACTCTTTTCATTCGCAAGCTAAACAAGTGACCATGAATCATTAGGAATAAAAATCTACATGACTTCAAATATATGTGGGGAGATTTAATGATACACAATAATATAAAAAATAAGTCCTTTGGGACCCAATAATGTGATACCTCCTTACCATTAGATGGATCATGCTCATTTTTTATTATTTACCTTATGTGATGAGATGATGGTTGCTCAGAAACAAAGTTAGAAGGTTCATCATTATATAAATAAATAGTCTTAGTATCATTCAATTGATCATTTGTGGTGGAAGAATAATCATCAAACTCTTATTCCATTTGGTTTAATACTCTAGATCATGTGGAATAATTAGGAAAAGGATGCCCAATGCCTTTTATTGGGGTACTTGGAGTTGTCAAAGAAATAATTTATTGTTCAATCTTGTCACCATTAAGACCACCCTTTGATACATTGGGTACTTTAGCATAATTAGTAACATCCACTACAATGATCATTTTTTATTACTCACCAAGTAATACCATAAGTGAATAATCTAGTCATTTCCACCATGATGGAAACATATATGTAGGTATTTCCATGCCATCTCCACCTAAACCCACTTCACATCGATCGTATATGATAACTAATGAAGAAGAAAATTAGGGTTTCCTCCTACCACTCATAACTCAATATAATACTAAAATATCTAAAACTTGAGGAAAATCTTCCAAATGCTTATTCATGGCCTCAACACATGTACTCATCAAAATTTGATATTCCTCTTTCTCACACTTTCTAGCACATACTAGATTAAAAAAATAGGAAAGCCTTTAAATAATCACCTTGGATCCATCACTGGAATCATCATGACATGCACATCCCAAATACCAAAAAATATAAAAAATAAACAATCCCTGCCCCCTGACTGCAAAAAAAAACTACCCTTGGACCCTTTTTTAATATTTCATACATGTTACTAATGCTAGTCACATCATGCCTTTCCTTTTACAATAATGTTTTGTAATCAACTTGCTCACTACACACACTTTTATTTATTCCATGTCATTAATGCTTACCTCCCAATTACCTCTCTAGATATCCTATAAATTTAAAATAGGCTCAAACTTCCACCACAACCCAAGGTCAATAACTAAGTCTTTAGGTGAAGGAACCTCATCACTATGGGTCGAGTTATAGATGGACCCAATTAACTAATGGAGAGTAAGTGGGTTGAAAGGCACAATAGTCTAAGCATTAGGATATAACATAACATGATGGAAATAAGTGAGGATAAATCTAACAATTTCCTTGTATTTATAAAATATGGAAAATTGAGTACTATAAGACAACCATAGATTGCAAGGTACTATCATTGATGTATTATAACTAGTGACCTCTAGGAACATAATTGTTGGGGTTTATATAAATTTCTCAACACATCCTTTTTGGGATGCTATTGTGAAATGATTATATTCATCAGTTGTACAAAAATCTAAATGACCCATTAAATTTTTAATAATTTTGCATCTAGTGGGAAACAAAGTCAAATCAATAGTTTCATTTGGGTTATCTAAACCCATGGTTCTAATAGGGGTTTGAGAGTAGGATGAAATTATAATTTTCATTATAAGGACTAGTATGTACTGAAATTACTGATCCCTTCTATTTTACCATATTTTTTAGGCCATCAATGAAGAATATAAAAATTTGATCACAAGTACCTCCATTCTATTTCTAATTCATATGCACAACTTATTTTCTCACAAATAATAGCTCACTCAACTTAATAATCCTTTTAATAATGATAATTACTTGTATGACATTTAAGCATCATAAAATTTCTCAAGCAAAACATAAATTGATGATATTCAAAAGGATTATAGACATTAATTATGTTTATTTGTTATAATGCTCTGTGGTCCATCATTTCCCATTTCATGTTTTTAGATCATGTGTTAAAAGTATGCAACCTTATAGGTATGTTGAGAGTAGTGATCCTTGTGACACATATCACCTATCTTTTCCTTTGTAACAATATCCTACTGGGTGAATACCTCTTGCCTTATGATGGCCATAGTGAATGTTATATGCCCAAATCATCATATATATTCAATCTCTCATACACACCATAACTTCCATTACTTGGATGATGATATTCCATGTTACCCTATTACTATCTATGTATCATGGGTTGCCTACAAAATTTCTAGTCTATGCATCATTTCCTACTGTGCACATATATTAATGTTTGTGGATCCTCAGGTAACACTTGAACCAATTAGGTTGAATCTTATGCCCACACAAGTGGGTCCATAAGCATTTTATTAGTAATGAATATCAAATACAATATAAGGGTGACTTTACTCTGTTAACCCTTTTACAAAGCCAAACATTTATTTTATAGATTTTACCCATGACTGGTAAAACCAACTAACTTCCCATAACCAACCATCTATGAGAATTCAAACCAAAAGGAAGTTATATTATTAACTTAAATTAATCTACACAAATCTAACTTAAATATTTATGGGGGTGTCTTTTATAAAAGATGCATGCCCCATTTACATTTATTAAAATATTCTAACAAACCAAAACCTTAATCTATGTTAAGACTTTGGAACAAGTCTTAAAAAACCCCACTATGATCCAACATTAGGTCTTTGGACACATACCAAGCATTTTTATAAATTTTTCAAATTTGATCTAATCAAGGGGTTTTATGAAAATGTCAGTTGTCTAATCAATAGTATGGAAATATATTGGATCAAGAGATTTTTTTGACATCAAGATGAACATATAATGATATTTGACATCCATATGTTTTGTTTTGGCATGAAATACTAGATTCTTGGACATCTTGATTTCACTTTGATTATCAGTGTATAACTATGTAGGAGCAATATGAGAAATGTGAAGATATTCAAGAATAAATTGTAAGTAAACAATTTCCTTAGAAGCATCCCATGCTAAATGTATTCTGATTCTACTAATGAATTTACCATTGTATCCTACTTCTTATAACACCAAGAAATGGTAACTAAACCCATATGCATAGTGTATCCTGTTGTGGACACTCTGTCATCAACACATCCACCAAAATCTACATCACAATACCCAAAAAGTTTGAAGTTCTTCTTGTGGTGGTAAGGCCACATGGTTTTGTTCCCTAAAAGTAATGAAGTACTCTTTTTGTTTCATGCCAATGAATTTCTCTAGGCTCACGCATAAACCTAGACAAAATTCCAACTAAAAATGATATATTGGGCCTAGTAGTCATCAAATATATCAAACCTTCCACCAATTTTCTATATTTTGTGCCATCAAAAAAGGCACTGCCATCATCCTTAGACAATTTTAAGTTATTTTCCATGGGAGTGAGGGCAGGTTTGAAATCACTCATGCTAAACCTATCTAATAACTCCAAAATATATGTAGTTTGTGAAATAAAAATACTATGTTCTTTTTGAGTTACTTCTATGCCAAGATAGTAGTGAAGAAGTCCAAGATCTGTCATCTCAAACCCATCTTTTAATTCCTTCTTCACAGACTTGTTATGGTTTTCATCATTGCATGTGATGAACAAGTCATCGACCTAAAGAACAAGAATCACCAATTTCTTACCCTGCACTCAAAAATAGAGAGTATCATCAAATTTACTACATTGAAAACCAATAGATCTCAAGTATGATTCCATTTTATCATACCAAGCCTTGAGTGCCTGTTTGAGCCCATACAAAGCTTTTATCAATTTACATACTTTTTGTTTTGCACCCACCTGTTCAAAACCTTGAGGTTGTCTCATGTATACTTCTTCTTATAAATTACCATTTAAAAAAGCACTTTTAATATCTGTATAATGTAATTTATAACCATTTTATGATGTTAAGGTAAGTACCATACGAATAGTGTGCCATTTGGTAGTTGGTGCAAATGTTTCCTCATAATCAATACCTTCTTGCTATGCATATCCTTTCGTAACAAGTCTTGCCTTATGTTTATCAATGGAGCCATCCAATTTATACTTAGTCTTATAAACCCATTTTCATCTTATGGGTTGAACATGTGGAGAAGGATCAACCAAAACCCAAGTATTATTGTTAAGTATTGCATCATACTCACTTTGCATTACCTATTGCCAAACATGTTCAGTAGAGGCCTCCTCAAAAGTAGATGGCTCAGTGGAAGAAGTAGTAATAACCATTACATAGTTCACCAATTTACAAGAAATCTTGGGACTTGTTAAACCAACTTCATCTACTTTTAAATTAGAAAAATTACTTTGAGCCCATTTTGGATACTTATTCAAATTATTCAAATGAGGAATACTAGAATTCTCATCATGTGCACCATTCAAAGGAAGACTTAGAGAATTTTCAACATTTTATAAGTAATCAACCTATGAATTAGTAAATTAAGGAGAGAAAATTGAATGGATATTAGTCTCATACCATAACCTTAGAGAATTATCCCCATTATTCAAACCCTTATCTTGTTTTTCATTTTTCCTCTCTAACTTGTCAAGTTGAGAATCAATCTTTGTAGTGTTCATAGTCCCAAACTCATCAAATATTACATATCAACTCACTATAAATTTTCTTGTATCTTATGCAAGTAAATGAAACCCCTTTTTATTTTTTAAATATCCAAGAAAGATGTATTTTTGACTTCATGGTTCCAAATTAGTTCTATGTTTAGTGAGAACTAAGGCAAAACAAAGACATCCAAAAACTTTCGAATGTTTAACTTTTGGTTTAAACCCATACCATGCTTCATATAGAGTTTTTACTAAAAGTGCAACTGTGGGGGACCTATTTCTCAAATACACTATAGTACTAATGGCTTCTATCCAAAACTTATCATCAAGTTATTTATAGTGTAACATAACATGCATTATGGCCTCTAAAGTTCTGTTTATTCATTTAGATAATCCATTATACTATGGAGTGTAAGCATTATTGTATTTTCGATGAATGCCATGTTCCTAAAAATAATCTAAAAACTCATTTGAAGTATACTCACCATTATTGTCTAAATAAAGAGTGGTCAAATGTGAACCTATTTATTTTTCAACTAAGTGTGACCAATGAGAAAACTTAGTCAAAACCTCAGATTTTTTTTCATAAAAAACACCCAAGTCATCTTGGAAAAGTCATTAATAAATAACACAAAATATCTACACCCACCAATGTATGACCTTTTCATGTCACATACATCACTATGAACTAACTGTAAACATGTATTAGCTCTCTATGAAGAATTCTTAGGGAATTTTTCCTGATTTTGTTTGCCTAAAACACATGATTCACAAAAAATACTATCTTTGTGAAAAGTGGGCAATCCACTCACCATACCATATCACTACAAGTCCACTAAAGAGTGAATATTCAAATGCCCATAGTGGAAATGCCATAACCACTGTATAGACATAATACCTATACTTGTGTCAACAACTGCTACAAGTTCTAGAATGGGAGGAAGTAATTTACAATGTAATCTAACCAAGTTTCCATCTTCATATCCTATATACATGGTTTTGTAACCATCCTTCACTGAATTAATGTAAATGATCCCATTTTCAAGCATAATTTGATAACCTTTCTTTTGAATATTTACCAAGGAAAGAAGATGTTTCTTCAATGTGGGAACATACCAAACATCCTCTAAGTATTTTATATATCCATTAGGAAGAAGAATCCAAATAGATCCAAGTCCTAGTGGAGTATGCATAGACTTATCTGCCAAGGCAACTAGAGAGAGAGAAGCTTCTTTGAAAGTCTAAAATAAGTCTCACCTAAATGTCATGTGTTTGGTTGCCCATGTATCTAAAACCCATACATCTGTGAGCTCATCTCTAGCCTCATATTCCATATAATAAATGTGCCCCAAAGTAGTGAATGTAGATTAATGAGAAAAATTTCTAGACTCATCATAGTCATGATCAACATATTGAGCAAAGTTAGACTTAGTCACTTTTTGTGGCCTCTGTATTTTGTCAAAAGGAATTCTACACTGAGAGGAAATGTGACCAAATTTTCCACATCTATGATAGTGAATGTTTGATCTACCTCAACCTCAACCTCTATAAGAGTTATGACCTTGTCTTCTATCATTCATCTCATTTGAATGACAATGGTTAGATTGTTGTTGATTTGAATAACCTCTACCTTAGATTTGATATCTACCACCTCTATAACCTCGACCCCCTATATAATTGTGTCCTTTATTGTTTTGATGCCCAAATGAAGATGAACTAGGCTTAGACTTTAAAACATGGGCTTCCTCAATTTTAATCAATTTTTTGGGTAGAGAGAGGTCATGTTGGATGAGCAACTCAGCCAACTTGTCAAAAGTGATGCTTGTGATCTTATCAAAGACCTACAACATTTATACAAAGTTCCTATAGGACTTAGGTAGTCCTTTCAATGCAACAATGACTATGAGATCATCATCTAATTTTCTAAACCCAACCTTAGTGTACTCTATAACAATGTTCTTTAGCTTAGACATGTATTCCACCATGTCCCCATCATCTTCTAATGATAAAGTAAAAAAATACATATGAATGTCTATCTTCTTATGTTTAGGTTTCTTATCATACAAATCAGATAATGTTTTCCATACAGTGTAACTATGAGGAGAATTTTCAATATGAATATAAGTATCATGAGTACAAAAACATTTGGTTAGTGATAAGGCCTTAAAATCATGCAAATTGAATGTATCAAGTTTAGGCTATTCTATTGGCAATGTGGGATTTTCATTCTTAACAATATCCCATAACTCATTAAAAACTAATGAAGCTTCCATCAAATGTTTCCAATCTGAATAATTAGAAACCATTAATCTATCACCATTTGAAAGAAAATTTTGAATCTTTGGCATCTTGAAAGAAATGCAAGTGCGAAAATAAAAATTGAGTGTGAATTAATGCAAAAGAGAATGCAAGAAAATGAAGAAACACCACATACACCACAATTTATGGATAACATATTGCACAAAACACTGCTTCTACAAGTTTTGCACTTAACCTCCACATAGAGCAAAAAAGGATATTTTGATGGGTTTTGCACTTATCCACACCAAAAAATAAAAATTATTTTGCCAAAATATAACCTTATTACATTAAGTACCCCCTTATTTCATGACAACAATGTAAAAGAAATAGAATTCAATTCCCCTTTTTCAAGTTTGAAAACAACATTATACAATATGTATTCATTTCACAACTTTCAAAGCATACAAAAAATGAATTAAAAGGGGAATATTTCTTTTACAAAATTATATTCTAAAAAACAAATTCTTCCAAAAAGAAGGGATTTGAACCCTTGACTTCCTTTCAAGCTCTTCACAAAATTAGTCTTTTCAAGTTCTCTATGAGCATTTACAAGTTTATAAGATGAAATTTATTATATAAACTTGAATTTTGGCTCTATGATAATAAAAAAAAGTACTTGGATGAGTAAAATTAAAAAACCCATGAAAAATTTATCCAGGTGAAAAATCAAATCTTTCAAACTTCATGTAGGTCCCACCAAATCCTAAAATTTTGTCAAAACTATATCAACAAAAATTAAAATAATGTTCCAACACCATGATAGAGCTTCCAATGCCATGGATGATTTGAAGAAGATTGAAATCTTTTTGGCATTTTTCAAAACTGCGTAAATCCGTATAAACCCATATTATTTCCCTATTTGGCGATGTTTGAGACTATCTGAGGAGATTTTGACTAAGTAAAACTAATTTTTGGTAACTATGGGACATTAGAAGGCTGTACTATAGTAGATTTAGGCTGTAAAACATCAGATTTTGACTTGATGAACCTCTCAAGTACATTTGAAATTGAGAAATCATCATTTAGACACTTATTTGTAGATCGAAACTGAGTTGATTGAGCTAGAAAAGAATGATATCTGTACTTCTCATGCCTAGAGGTTTTTAAAATGATGGAGGCCATACAAATGGTATTTTGTCTGATTTAAGGCTTGAAAAAACAATGTGGATCACTGTATTATTTAAAAAATCTAGTCTTGAATGGTAAAAAAGGAGTCTGGGAGCTATGGGGATTAAAGCCAGGGAGAGAAAGCAATACAAAACCATACACAAGATTTTTCTCAACAATTTCTCAAACTTTAGAAAAATTTAATTTAAAATTATTTGAAAAATTAAAATATTTTAATAATTTTTCAAAAATTTCAACATTAGGCAAAGTATAGAAAGGCTAGACACAAAATTAATAGAGGGCATACCTTATACTATCCAGAATTTGATTTCACATGAGACTTTTAATTCTATATGAATCAAATTTTCACCTTGTCTTCTCCCAAATTCACCATGCTACCCATATTCATCATGTTTTTCAAAAGCATGCTCTGATACTACTGATAACACTTAAACCAATTAGGTTAAATCTTGTTCCCACACAGGTGGGTCCATAAGTATTTTATTAATAATGCAAATCAAATACAATATAAGGGTGCCTTTACTCCATTAACCCTTTTACAAAGCCAAACATTTATTTTATAGATTTTATCCATTATCGTAAAAACCAACTAAATTCCCATGACCAACCATCTATGGGAATTCAACACAAAAGGAAGTTATGTTATTAACTTAAATTAATCTACACAAATCTAACTTAAATATTTATGGGGGTGTGTTTTATAAAATATGCATGCTCCATTTATAGTTATTAAAATATTCTAACAAACCAAAACCTTAAGCTAAGTTAATACTTTGGAACAAGTCCTAACATCCTCAAACTAAATATTCAATTCATCTCTCTGTCATACTATAGATATATATACTAATTATTCAATTGTCCAGAGTTATGACCTCCCCATGGTCAAGTTCCGTCCACACCATATGGAGGCCAAATTTTGCCTCCACATGGTCAAAATAACTCTAGACCTTAATGAGGACAAAGCTATTGAGAGGCTAAAATTTGGCATCCTCTTGGTTTACGGGGCATTTGACCATTGAGAAGTAAAATATTATATGTTCTGTCATTATTTTCTTAGTTATTGGTAATCACTAGTCAAAATACCTCAATAATGGGGATTTAATGCATTTACTTGATACATTTTATTATAACATTTTGATCTACATTATAGGAAAAAATTAATCTTAACCTCTACTCCCTATCCCCCAACTTAATTGTATTAAAATCATCTCAGAATGGTATGATGGCTTCTTTGGTTGAATTATTGCCTTAAATGTGTCTATGGACATTATGAATTAGATACAATTTTTTTACTATGTTTGAAATATGATATTGAGGTTCGTATACTATTTTATGTATGAAATATTGAATGTTAATGAATGATGACTAAGAATCATGAAAATTGGCCTAGTTTATGGTTTTTTAAAAAAGGTCTTTTAATAATCCATGAGTTACTTAGTTCTAACTTGCCTAATAGACTATAACATCTTGACCTAGTAATAATATCCTATGTTCTCCATTATCCAAAATATGCATATTAAACCTTTTAAAAATATTGTACATTTTTTATTCCATGATTTTAATTATTTCATTTTTGACCGAAATATAATTATTTGACCACCATGATTTTCAAACTATCAATTAAGTATGCTTAAATGTTATTGTAGTAGATATTTTTACACTTTTATTTAGTGAAGTAATTATTATGTATTAGTGTTACTTATAATAATGTCCCTATGAACTCAAAAAAAAATTTAGTTGACATCATGGGATTCATATTTTTAATTTCAAACTTGGACTATAATTTAACATGGAACTATACATTTTTATCTGGGCATAAACTCACCATACATGAAATATAATAGTTTTAATGATTTTACTGTCATGTGAATCATAACCAAACATGTTGTCATCAAATAATTATTGTGTAATATGATAACTATGTTGAATATATGTGGATTTCTAGGGTTATTCACCATATTATGATTTTACAACTAAGGACTTGATAAATGTGCACTCATTTTAAAGATGTGGGGTTTGTTGTTGACCTATGGATTATCCTTGACCTAATGATTTATAATAATTTAGGGTGATATTTTTTTTCCATGATTTAATCCTTACCCAAGGTAATTCAAATAAGGTGACTCCCTATTCTAAATGTGTTACCATTTTGAAGGACTCATGAGACATTCAATCTTTTCGATCTTGTTAAAATGGTTTCACTTATTTGATTTTGTTTAAAAATTTATCTTCTTTCATGTCCCTAGAAATAAATTTAAGTGTTTTCAATTTTTATTTTAATCAAATTATGAAACTTACTATGATGAAATTTAGAAAATAATCCTATGAGAACATGGATCCCACATTGTAGTCTTTGACTAGGTACTTGTTAAGATGATGCCTTGAATGGGGCTTGGCTTAGTGGGCCTATAAAATAGTTTAAATAAAAGATATAGCTAAGGTGTAATAACTCACATTTTATATGGGATTGGAGCTTAAACATGTGTATAGTTGAACCTTCTCTTATTTTTTGAGAGTTTCATCATGCTCCTTACCATCTTTGTTTTACAAATTTTTTGATGACTTATGGGTTTTTTTACCACTTGTAACTTAAAATTTAACTTTTCATATAGATTGAAAATGATTTTGATGAAAAAATGCTTCATAAATGGTCCTTGATTCATGTGAGGTTAATTATGCACACAATATAAGAGGAGAGGAGGTACTAATTTAATAACTTTTAAACAACAATTTAGTACAATAATTATGAACACTATGTAACACAAACTTGCTTAAAGATTGGTAATTGTTATGGTGTGTGACAATTACATATACTTATTTAATTTCTACTCATTATTCTATATATAAAGTAAATATCAAGGGTCAACTATCCTATAGATGCACAATTTGTCATGAGAAGTTTTGTTTGATATATCTTATTCAAATAATTAACTATACATGTTTTGGCTTGGATATCTTCAATTCCTTGTCTATAGACATTTTTGTTCACTTTTATATTTATATTATTTATAGAATGGGTACTAGGGTGGTGTTATTTCAAAATTTTATATCATCTCAAAAACATTACCTTTGGAAAATGATTTTAGCTCACTCTATTATATCTTGTGACTTAATATCGTTATTTGGTTGGGGATAACTTGTAAATATAATTTATGCTTGTTATGATCAGAGTTAAACTTTGATTTTTTTTTTAATCATATTTCACATTTTATTTATTATTATTGAAAGTAAAATTTGTCACTTTCATATGAGGATAATACATAATAGTTGATTTTTTTGTTGTATTTGATTCAAATTAAATGCAGCTATGAACATTTATTCACTATGAATCTTGCTCGATATATTTTTACATTGGTATTAAATAGGAGAATCCAAGTGGTAACATAATTTATCCTGTCATACTCAAATACAAGTAACTTTTAAATTTAACAACTTAGTCTAATACAAATCTTCTCCTTCGAAAAATATGGATAATGTTTTCAAATGTATATTCACATTTGAGTTTCCTTAAGGTTTGTCACAATATGAAGTAAAATGTTTATTCTAATTGTGAAACCAATTGTAATTTTCATAAGATTTTAATAAAAATTAGATGTTTAAGTCAAATACAAGAATATTATTGTGATTATGTATATTGATATAACCCTCTTTGATGTCAAAAAACTAAGAGGTCAAATACTTGTTTTATATAGAAGTTCAATGTAAAGGAAATATCATGGTGATTAAACATAATAATTAGCATTGGTGTTATGAAGTCTTGGTTTGGCATGAATATCCATATTTACAATGAACAAGGTTATCACCTTAATATGTTTCAAATTTTATATGGTTATTTTATCCACTATGGTAACATAATGAAATATAGTCATTTATATTTTTGTGTCATAAAGACATCAACATTTGAAGATGAATCAATTTTAAAATATTTGGAAAGTTGATAATTGCAATGTTTTTGATTAACATATATTAATGTGATAATAATGAAAGATGTTCTTGGCATTAATGGAAGGCACCTACACCATACCCATGTTTTATGCACATTCAATGTAGTCCTAGGAATTCATAGGTACTCAAAGTTTCTTGATGTTTAAGGTTTTTTAGATGCATTTTTCATTTTGTGCTTTGATGGGAAAGCTTGGACACATAATATAACTATATCTATATTTTTTTTTGAGATATTGAAGTTTCATTTAGATCTTATATATGATATTTTTAGCTCTAAGTACGGACTTGAATTTCCTCTTTAATTTTGAGAAATAAAAGTAAAATGGTTTTAGATCTTTTTATGGTCTAACAAGAAAGTTTTTTTTAATTAACAATACAAGCCATTTTTCTAGGTGTGAATGGTTGACAAAGTTGAATGAATGATTAAGTTACAAAATTTTAATTTCCTAAATCAATGATGAAATGAAAAACATGATTTATTTTCAGAATTCATGAATGAAGGAGCAATAGTCTTTTTGTAGGTTTAGTCCTTTATTTAATTTTGAAGTGAAGTTGTTTTTGGCCTATGGATATGGTCGAAACATAATCATTTTGAACTTGAAATGTTTTAAAAATAGTTATAGTTTTTTATGATTTTGATATTCATATAAATGGTGTTTATTTATTTATAGAAAATGAGTTGTGTGTTTGGAAATTAAACGTTTCAACCTTGAAGTAAGTTTATGATTTTATTTTTCAATATATAATGTATTTTTCTTGTCACGACTACAAAAAAAGTACCAAATGCTTTTATCTGGATTGAATTTCCATAAAATGGTTTTTTCAATCTTTAGTGTCATAAGGTGAATGCATAAATTCTTTTTCAATATTTTGAACAAGTTCTTGTCTGAAGAAAACAATCTTCCATTAAGGTCACCATTTGGGGTGTTTGAAAGATTTAAAGAAGGGACCTTCACGTGATATGGTTTTTTTAATTTTGAGATCTGATGAAAAGCATAATGGTTTAAAAATGATATAATTTTTTTTATAAGTTTATGCCTATTGATAAAATATGAATGATGATAGTGTAGTAACCTAAATCTCATCATGAATACTTGATTATGTCAAATTTGACCCTTTCCCATTTTAATTAAATAATGTACTTAATTAATAACTATTTTCCATCTCACCCTATATTAAACATCTAGGATGACCTATATTTATTAAAAACCATCATATGTCACATACAAGGTGTTGTGATTGCTAAAAATTCCCTTAAATATCTATATGGACAAACCCAGATCCAAAATTCCACATGTTTCCCTAAGGCGCAAAAATGTCCAATAAGGTGGGAGGCATTCTTATCCCTATGGGATGTTTATATATTTTACCCTCTAGTAGTAATTTATTAAATTAAAAACCTCCCTTACCTTTTCTAATGCATTTTTATGCTTCCAAGTGTGTGATTTCCCTCTTTGGATTCCTATAAAGGCACACTCAAGTCATTTAAAATTTCACTTGGAAATTTCAATATAGAGGCATATTTACACTATTACACACTAAAAAAAAGTTTTATATTTTTCCCAATTATAATTATAAGCATTTAAATCAGTCCTTAACTAATTAAAAATAATTTATTAACCAGCCCTAAGCAAATCATGATCAAGTATTCAAGCCAGTTCTAGATTCATTCATTTAGTTAAGGGAACACAATTGCACAAAGCACCTTAAGTGGGAAAACTATGTGGGATTCATTTATCTCCTTAGAGTGTTGGATACGTAAGTAGCGTTCAATCATAATGGGAGTGATTTGGGTTACCTTAACTGAATTACATTCCCTATTTTTCTATTTTCAAGTTTTTAATCATTGTTGATCATATTAGGGTTTCAAAAAACTATTTGTAGGTATTCTCCACATTAACAAAGGTCAAATCTATGATTATAGACCCAAATTGTATTTACATAAGTTATTGTGCCTTAAATTCCTATTTTTTACAAAATAAAGATCAACCAAGTAGGACAGTAGTGGGAGTAGACTATGTCCTCAGTTTTTTTATCATGTCCTTCAACAATCTTTGTTCCTACTTCTGGATGATTGTAGTCATAGTTATAAATGTCTTATTTCAATCATATGTCAATTATAAAAATAAAAAATCAAATATAAACATATAATTTTGTTATTAATTTTCATATTTATCCATCTTTCAATCATTTTCACCTTATTGAATTCAGTTATTTACTTTCATTCTACTTGTTGAAATTGAATTTTCAACATTCTTATTTTATTCAGTTTATCTTAATTAAGGTAAATTCAACATCTAGTCCAAAATTTGGTAAAACATATTAGTTAACCCAAGTTAGTCATACACCTTTATTCAGTTTATTTTTTGAATAGTGTCAAACCCTATGTTTCCCTTGGGGTTCCAACCTTATAGGGTTTCAAAAAACATTGTCCCAAGGTTTATATAAACTCTTGAACTTTCATCACTAAAATAACTTGATTTAGACTTTAAATGTAATAGATAACACTAAATTAACCTTATTTCAACCTTTAAATTTATTAGAATTTACTAATATCCATACATAAAAAAATTTCTTTGTGTTTCTAACATTTCATTTCCCATCATTGTTTGTAACATATTTTCCATGTTATTGTTTGCAATATCCTTCCTTTCATGATTTTACATCTTAATTTTTTTTTCAAAAATATCTGGCTATATTGGATGAACATTTTTTGCTTCCAATTGTATACACATAATATTTTCAACTTTTATTAATTACTAATGCTTTCTATCTTGCAAGAACCCATTGAGTCTCAATCTCTCTAAGTACACACTTTAAGGGGTGCACCAAAAAAGGGTTGGGCAGATCATTAGGACTTTACAAGATTATTGTCCCTTATTAACACTTATTACTAATCCAACTAGCTCCTATTCCTACGCTATTACTCCTCTTTTACAAACTCCTCTAGCCGTTTCCCATCTTCTGTGCCCCTTTTCCTAACCTAAAACATATTTTGACAATTTATAGTAGTAGGTCAAATGGTTCTACCTTGTAATATTATTGGTGAAATTCTTTTATGGTCTAGGTTAGCTCTTGGTTGACCTAGCCCATGACCTAGTGAGTTTTTGTAAATAATGATACCAGGTTGACTAGGTCAACCCTATCAACTAAAACTTTTGAAAGGGTTTAAGGTTCAATCTATCTATATATACAAGATCATTTCAAAATTCTTAAGGAGAAATCAATAGTTATTATTCATTTGTGATTCTTTTCAATATGCTCTTCCATCATTCTACTTGAGGAGTCTTAGCTTAGGGTTTCTACTTGGATAATCTAGTATTGTGGAGAAGTCTTAGATGCTTTGGCCTTTCTTAGTGATTCTTACAAACCAAAAACACCTATTGTGAATCCCTTTTGGCCAAGGGAGATATTGAGTGTTGATGGGTTTGTATTTTAGGTAAGTATTCTCTAACTTTGCTTCTCTCTTTAGTAGATAGAAGTAGCATAAATATTGGCTTTTGAATAATATTACTCTTCTTCTTCAGGCATTATGTCTTACTCATACATAGCTTAATTGAGATTCTCTTATCCTATTTAATTTTCATTTGTTTACTAACCCTTATATCATGCCACAAGCTTTGGTGAGCACTAGATTATATTTTTTTACTTTACTTGTTATTAGTATAGTGAATATGAAAACATAGGGCTTAGTTAGGGTTATTGCATGATTTTACTTGACTGGAGGCTTTAGATCCCTCCTTAGTATTATTGTTGTGATAAGAGATCCCATAATTGGGTTTAACAGATCCACATATTATTCATGTTCCCTATTATCTAATCTATCCTCAATTGGAATTGTAAGTAAGAGCTATCTTCTCTGAGCTAGGATTGATTTATAGATCTAATGCATTTTTGATTGTATACATTCTGGTGAACCCAAAGTAAAGCTAACCCTTACAGGTTTTTTTTAAATTTTTTATCATTTTATTTATTATTTTTATATATTTACGATACTAAGTTGATGGGGCTGATAAGTTTTTAACTTTTGTGAGCAGGTTTAACACATAGTCACATCAAAAATGACTTTTTAATGTTTGTGCAAGTCTTCATTAGGTACAAGTTACTGGGTCGAATAGGTTAACATAATACTCTTACAAGCTTCCAAAAAACATACTAGGTCAATTGGGATAATATAGTACTCTTATAAAATTTGAGAAAACATACTAGGTTGACCAGGCTAGTATAGTCATCTTCACAGGTTTTAGTAAACAAGGAACTATAGAACTAGGTCGACCCAGTCAAAAAATTTGACAATTTTTTTAAGAAATATTTAGGGCACTCCAATAGTAATCTCATATTCCTATACATATTCCAAGCCACCAAGGTTCCTTTCTCTCTTTCTCTTTCATTTCATTTATTCCTTATAGTTCTATTTTACATAGTTTATAGTCTTTAAAATTGTCATCATACAACAAACTATGCTATTCTGGTCGACCTAGTTCTATATTTTATCTTCTATCTGAAAGATTAGGTCGATCTTATCAACATAGTTCTTAAATACCCTTACTTCTATAGTACAATAGAGACACTGTCGACTCTATTCTATAATGTTTGCATATATTGTCATCTGAATTGACATTGTACTGTGTTTCAAATTAGAATTAATAACTATATGCTAGTAATTACTTCACACTTTCACTTTCAGTTGTTTGCATGATTATATCAGATCACATAATATAATTAGGTGGTGTTTCAATAAATTATTTAGTAGCACTATTTTTTTCTTTCTTGTACAGGCTACCAAATCACATAATTTCAAAATGTATTTTAACATTTATCTACCCAAGGTCTACCTACTTGGATTTTATCACCAAGGGGGAAGTCGAATTCATTTTTTAGCCAAGTATAAACATGTGGTTAATGATATATATTTTAAAATCACCTGACACCATTATCATTATGTGATTGTGAAGTGAGAGGGTAGGCCACAATGCCAAGCCAGTACCATTGACAACATAGATCCCTTTCAGCCTAAATATATTGAAACCATCCATAGATTGATTTCTAGTTCATTACTTTTAACCAAATTCATCATCACAGTTAAAATAACACTTTATAATAATAACAACATTTAAGATGGCCACTTAGTTAGCATTTGTGTTTTGAGTTTACTACTTTTTCTTTGCTCATTATATGTTGTATTGTAAAAACTTGCATTAGCCAATGTTGATGTAAGGTTTTATGTTGTATGCCTCAATTGGATCATTCCCATTGACCCAATTGATTGTGTGTTTACTTCCATCTTATTTCTTTCAAGTACATTGCAATATTTTTCCCTATTTTCAACACACTATTGATCTATTTGACATAGTGACTATTTGTATCCTTGTTTGTAGTACTAGGTCAACCCATTCAACCTTGTAGCTCTTCTATCAATTAGATAATAGTACTAGGTTGATCTAGTTGGCTCTGTACTCTTATCATATTCTATTTTCCCTAATTTGTAGTAATAGATCGACCCAGTCGACTTTGTGCTCTTACTGCATAGCCTATCTATTCAACTCAGTTTTCTAATTTTTCTTCCTTAGTATTTTGTTCATTTCTCTCAAATCATCATGAAGTCCCCTATCAAAATCTTATTGGACAACCTAAACCCATTTAGATACTATATAGGATGATCATTTCTTCTCTCTTTTCCTCCTAAGAGAATCCTCACTCTTGGCAGACCTCTTCCCCTCCTTCATTTGTGGCTTGTAACATGGTACAAATCACACCTCAAGATGAAGTAGGTGGATCTGATCCTTTTTATACCTATTAATATAATTATCATCTTCAAATCCTTCAACATAATGTGGTATCAATTGACACAAGTCTATCCAATAATCCCACTTATAATCCATCTTCCAATAACTCTCTCCCTAATACCAATTTAAGGAGTTCACCTAAAAACACCAACCCACTAATTGATATGACTCAACTTCTTGCACAAGTTATATAGCAAATGAACACAATGAAAACCTATAAAACTCTCAAATGATGCAATTAAAATGTCATTTGATCAACATGGCTATTAAGCCTCTGGCTATCAATCCTAAAGCCAATCTAAATTTTATTCCTCTACCTCTTAGAGATACCTTAGGAAATATCATTCCTCAACATATAATGAATAATAAAATGCTTCAAAACATAAAAAATAATCCTTTAGCTCCCTTCATTACATCCATTGATATTGGTAATATATCTCCAACTATTAAGTATGATGGGACTAAAGACCCTTCATCCTTTTTCAAAGCCTTTAACAATCTTTACAAAGAGTGGATCCAAACTAATACTTTCATCACAACTAAACTTATAGTTAAAATATTCACTAGAGATATATTAGAATGGTACAACCAACTTCACCAACACTCCATTTGGTAACTTAAGAATTTAGTCAATCCTTTAGTTAAAGAGTTTCAACATAATGATCCTCCCAAAAATTGTCTTAGTCATTTCATTAGTTCTAAGCAATCTCCCATCGAATTAGCTCATGATTTTATCAAACGATGGAAATATATGGATCATAAAACCAACCATAACATGACTAATAATAATTTTTTAAACTCTTCATCACTACTTTAACTCCTTTTTTTCAATATAAGGTTTGAAATGTTACTCCCCAAACACTTAATGAAGCTCTTGACCAAGCTAAACATCAAGACTTTCTCATGAAGAATTTTAAACACAATCCTAAATTTTTCAAAGGATGTTTTCAAAATTATACTAATTATATCACTAGAAATACTCCTCAAACCAAATCGAGAGTTTCCAAAGCTAACACTCCATCATATTCTCACACAACACTCACTGTGCTACAAATGAAGCAATTTTTACTACCTCATAAACCCTTTACTTTTCCTAATAATCTTCTTAAGTGGTATGACCCTAATTAATTTTTTTTGGTTCCACATTGACATTGGTCATTCCCATGAATATTGTAGAGGGATTAATAAATTTTTTGTCTCCTACATGCTTGGTAATTCCTTCAATCATGAATCCATAATCAACTTTCATCATCAAGAGTACAACACTGCTTCTAAAAAATGACAAGCTTCCAAAGCTTCTTCTTCTAATAACCAAAAATATTTTTCCATAACTAATAATCAACAAAATACCAAGGATGTTTGTGTTATTGATGCCAAATATGACCAATATTATAATAATTCTCAATATATTAATACTACTAAGGTCAATTATCATCATAAACCAACTCACAAAGATCTTGTCACAAAACCTAAGAAACCATCTTTAGAATAACAATGTCTCAAAGAGACTACAACCACTAATATAGATTTGGAATCCCATGAGGAATAACCTCCTCCTTTTGAACCCCCAATAAATTCCACTCCTTCAAAATCTACCTTACCTTTCAAATCTCACACTAGTTCTTCTTCTAAATCCCATTGAAACTTCCTTAAAGAACTTAATTCCATGCCTTGTAAGATTCCACTTATGGAGTTAGTTCATAATTCTCCTTATCACCATAAGTTCCTTATGTAATAATTAAAATAAATTTAATATCCTTATCCTATAGATGAATAACCACCCTCTATAGAACCTCAACCTACCAATGTACATAACATTGAAATCGTGTGTCCTTCCAAACTGTCTATTGAATTTCTTGAAGAAGACATGATTAATGATGAAATCCTTTTTCATGCTGATGACCCACCACTATTCATTAAAATATCCATTAATACTACCATTATCCATAAATTTTTAGTTAATAAAGGGTCTAGTATTAATGTGACATCTTTGTGGTTCATCCAACAACTTGGTTATAATAAGGATCATCTCAAACAAACCTACCTCACCTATCATGGGTTTGATAAAAATAATCAAAAGCCACTTGGTTGTATTTTTCTTCCCCTAACCATTTGAACTAAACTCATGGTCCTTGCTTTGACCCTATCTTACAACATACTCCTTAGTTACCCTTGGACTCATAGAATGAGGGCCATTGCTTCTTTCGGTAGCCAATGCATAAATTTTTTACACAATGATAAATGATATAAGCATGAAGCTGATCCTAACCCATAGAGTATTTGAATTCCTATTCCTAAATATCAATATCGTATCCCTACCATTCCTACAATAAATAGTGCTCCCTTACCTAAGTTCATCAACATCAATACTGCCCTACAAGTCACTCTTGTTGATTTAGATGATGATGAATCTAATGACTTACAACATACTTGTAATACTACTAAGCTACCTCCCTATATATCAAAGTATCTTCCTACTTATTTATTACCTCATGATGGTACTATTCCTCTTATTGATGAGATAACTTATTTTCCCCCTCCATGTAATGTTCATGAGCCTTCTTTACTAGAAGAGGCCTTCACATGCAATGACTATGGAGTGGTCAAATTATTTCAAGACCCTTTAATCAGGTCTCCATAAAAATTTAGTAACACTGGGATTTCACCTTCTGAGTCTCCCCTTGAATCTTAAGCATGTGCTATTTCTCCAACCTATGATGACAACTACATCATGGCCCAAGCTCAGTATCAAGACTTGGATGTTCAACATTATCATAAAAACTTAGCACAAATAAATTATTTTAACAAGGATGTCCATACCATTTCCATGGATTGTGAATTAGATCCTGAAGGTCATGTGCCTCTTGTTAATTATCTACTTCTTGATACTCCTTGGATGGTATAACAAATCATACCTTTTTAACATCCAAAAATTCTTGCATCTTCTCTACCACCTATAGATCCCATTGTTACATCTGATTCTTCCCCTATCAAAGAAACTAATGATACACTAATCCCATCCAATCCATCTACATTTCCTACTTCTGAGATTACCCTAGATGTTAAGGCCACCGAAATCCATTAGATACATTTGAATATGATCACCATGATAATAAAATTCTTGATATAAAATTAGATGTTAAGTATTATGGTCCTCTTTCCACTTTGCCTAGTAATGAAGCTATTCTTGAATTACTTCATGCCTGAGAACCTCAACTTCCTAGACAATATCACAAACTTGGGAATTTCAAAACCAAAGCTCCTTGTTTTAACAACTTCATTAATAGCATAGATCCTAAATCTAATCTAATTTTTTATCTACTTAATGCACCATACCATTTAAATAATGGAAATGTTATGCTTATCGAAGAAATTACTTGCACTGAATATGGTACTCCATCATGCCCTCATCCTATTATAGTTTCTCATGAACTATCACCTATTAAACATGATAAATTTAGTTTATTTTTGGATAAATATTATGAGATATTCTCCTTATCCTATGAGCACATGCATGGTATTGACCCTAGTATTCTAGTGCACAATGTCATCACTTATCTTGATGCCAAACATATGCATCAAAAGCCACACAAATTTCCACCTGAAGTTTCCACTTTATGTCACAAAGAAATCATCAAAATTATTGATGCTAAGTTTATAAAATTAGTGGATTATTCTAAATGGGTTTCTAACATAGTTCTTATTAAAAAAAAGTTAATATGGTCATTCACATCTGCATTGATTTTTGTAATCTTAATCTTGCTTATCCTAAGGATAATTTCCATCTACCTTCGATAGATGCCATTATCGATTCCACAACTAGATATGAAATGTTATCTCTTATGGATGGATTCTTGGGTTACAATCAAATTCACATTGCTCTTGAGGACCAACATAAGACCATTTTCACCATGGAATGGGGCACCTATTGCTATGTTAAAATTCCCTTCAAATTCAAATTTTTTGGAGCCACTTATTAATGAGTAATGACTAATATCTTTCATGATATTATCCATAAAATTATAGAAACCTATATGGATGACCTCATTGCTAAATCTAATAGTTACAAGACTCATATTTCTGATCTTACCATCATCTTTGATCATCTTTTCAAATACCAAGTTAGACTCAATCCTTACAAATGTGTCTTTGGTGTCACATCTAGAAAATTGGTAGGATTTTTAGTTTCCCTTCAAAACATCGATGTTAATCTTGATAAGATTAGTGCTATAATCAACATGCCCATCCCTCATTCCATTGTGGACATTCACACTTATCTCAACAAACTTGGATCAATTAGATGATTCATCCCTGAAATGGCTTACCATATCCACTCTGTCAATTCTCTTCTTAAGAAAGGTAATGCTTTAAAATGGATAGATCCTTATAAAAAAAATTGATAACATGAAATAATCATTGATTCATCCACTTACACTTTTTCCTCCTTCAAATGATCGACCTTTGATCTTATATATTGATTCTACACCCATATTGGTTAGGGCAATGATTTCCTAACAAGATGATACTAGAAGAGAGTATGCCATCTACTACATTAGTCGAAGTATAATAAAATATGAGAAATGTTACACAAAAGTTTAACGTGATTGCCTCACCATATATTTTATAGCTAAAAATCTTTAACATTACATGATTTATCATACCACTTATGTCATCATTCATTTCGATCCCCATCATCACTTCTCCTCTAAAGCCTTTCTTCCTAGAGATAGAATTAGCAAGTGGATGGTCTTACTTATAGAATTTGACCTCAAAATTATTACTAAAAAATGTGTCAAAGGATAAATCATAGATGATCAACTTGCCATAATTCTTGTGTCAGCTACCAACCACCTTCAAGATAGTCTTTACTATGACAATATTCTTTATATTAAAGGTCTCAACCAAGCTATATCTCTTAAATATTACTTTCATAATTTCACTACTAATCTTGAAGTAATTAATCTTGATGAATCTATAATCCTCTTTGATAATTCTAAACCAAAAGTAGTTATTGAATAACTTCCTAAAATTAATTTCAACTTGCATGAGGATACTTCAACCCTTTATTATGATGGTGATAAACACATTCAGGGAGCTGGGGCAGGTTACATTCTTACAAGTCCTCTTAGAAAAATCATCCCTTTAGATTTTTAATTAATATTTGACATCACTAACAACATGGTAGAGTATAAAGCTCTAATCTTAGGCATAAGAGATTATCTTGATCTAGATATCCAATATGTGCATACTTTAGGTGATTCCCAACTCATTTACCACCAAGTCAATGGTGATTACCAATGAAAAATCTTAAATCTCATTTATTCTCATCAAATTGCAACCACTCTCACCAACTATTTTATTTCTTTCACCATCAAGCCTATCCCTCAAGATCAAAATTCCATTATTGATTCCCTTGCTTCTTCAACATCTCTTTTTCATCTGCACCAAGTTCTTTTCGATCCCACTTTTCTTATATAAATAAAAAACTATCCATCCTCAAGTTAACCACAAGATTCACTTATCTTTCACATTGAGGCCGTCACCATTTGACAAATCCCATGGTATAAAGACATCATTCAATTTTTAGAACATCAAACTTATCCTCCCAACTTAGATTCTCATAAAAAGACTTGCATTTAAAAATAAGATTTTAAGTATTTATTTTGATATAACATCCTTTATTATTGTAATGCTGAAGGTATCTTACTCCATTATGTTATGCAAAATGAGGTTCCTCCTCTTCTTGAACAAGCACATGGGGGCATTTGTGATGACCACTATAACAAACATGATACGACCCATAAATGCCTACATATGGGATAATTTTAACCCACTCTTAAAAATGATGCTATCAAATTTTATGTAAAGTGTACTCCTTTTCCAACTTCATGATGATTTAATTCATTCACCTTCAACCAAGCTTCAAACTATCGAATCTCCATGACTATGTTGGAACACAACTATCTACTAAGAGGGGGTGAATTAATAGATTGACTAAATTAGTCCTTTTTAAATCCATTTTAAAAACAAACTATAAAGGATATGCAAATTAAAACATATATGTAGAGATCACACACATAAAAACACATAACACTATATATATACATGGAAAACCCAATATGGGAAAAACCATAATGAGAATAGCTGTTAGAATATATTATTCTAATCAAGCCTCATATTCAAAACCTCACTTGTTACATATTTAAGGGAAACATCCCTAAGGATACACCAATCCCCTAGTTTAAGAGTACCAATTCTAAGGAAGCACCAACTCCCTAACTGAGCACCAATTCAACTTATCTAATGGCACCCACCAATTAGATCTATATGGAGATACAACTCCAAATTATAATATAGATTCATAAAATAATCCAATCTCAATTCTATGTTATAGGTTTGGTTTGTAACCACTCATACTCTACATATTATCTCTCTCTACTCTTTCACTCTACCCCTCTTTCTCTGTGTCTAGATATATCACTTATTTGATAGACTTCATCTCTCTCTATAGCCTCTTCTCTTCTACTTTTGTGTCTCTTATATTTCTATATTTTACACAATTCAACTACACCAGTAGCTCATACTCTCTGCACCTCTACCTCTATGTCTCTATATTCTTCTATATGACATAATTCCCTCAACATTTGCTTGTAACCTAGATGTAATATATATAAACATTTGATCTAGGGTTCTATATATTCTTTATGTTCAAACTTGTTTGCTAACACATCATGCTCAGTGTTATTGGACTTTAGTGTCTAACTTTAACATCAAGTTTCCCGTGTCTTGAACTCATGCTCCACCACCATTATTCTTGTTCTCATTACTATTTTAACATATACTGGGCTCTAGTTTTAATGCACATGGCATATTACACAAATTTGATCAATTTCAACAATCAAATTCATTATTTGTATCATAATTTATGGTTTAACTGTAAGTTTTTGCATGTTCCAATGTTTGACTATTAGGATGAACATATATTTAAATATTGACCATTGATCTAAAGCTTCATGCCAAGATCTGATGATCCTCATTTAATATGATTTAATTTAAAATGCATTTATTTGATCAATATCTAATGGGTTCATGTGCTCCATTGGATCTTTGTATGCTTTGGGATTTAATGATTCAACTTTAAATGCATTCTTTAGATCTTTTGATCTGAGTTCTTGTGTGCCATTAGATCTTCACACTAGCATGAAATTTACTTCTATCTTGTTTTTAAACATCGAGCTATTTATCTCATCTCACTACTTCTTGAGTCTTTGGAACATATATGATTCATCGATCTTGTTAAACTAGCTTGGTCTTTAACTCGCCTTTATCTCATTAAATATTAGCACTTGATCCTATTGAGTCCACTCACTCCATTATATTTTCATTACACAATCATCCGCTCATCATTTGATCTTCTAAAAAGCTCACTCTTTATCTCTAATGAGCTCTTGAGATTGTGATAATTGGCATTAGCATATGCCTTTTGCACATTTCCTATTATTGAGACACTTGGCATCCTCACATTGATCATTATCTATTTGACTTGAATCGCACCATAGATTTACAATTCAACCTTCATGATTGTGACATTTATCACTAGTGTGTTCACTTGTAGGTGCCTTTGACATATTTAATTCTCTACACATCATTAGATCTTAAACATATGATTAACCTCTCACTGTTAGATCTTCTAACAAGCTCAAAATTTACCTTGTGCAGATTTGACTATGGGGACCATATTAATATGCTTGGAAGGTTAAATTTTCACCTTTATATCTTTAACTTCACTCATCTACCTATTATTAAATTTGGATCATATAAACTAGGCATGATAATGAACAAACCCATATGCTCATTTCTTCCTAAACCCTTCACATGTGTTAGATATGATGCCATTAATATGCTCACATAGATTATTCTACCATAGAGCTAACTATGCTTAGAACTATCTGGAAGGCTAACTTTATTCTTGCATATATTTTGATGCACTTCATCACATGACCTATAATTTATCACATAAAAACCTCTCATATAGGGTATTCCATCCATATATACATTTTCTATAGAAACTTTCATACATTCAATATATGACATCATAAAAATGCCCACTCAACTTTTTCTTGTCATCTATAAATTTGACTATGGAAAAACACTATCAAAATACCTAGGAGACCAAATTTTCTCATGCATATCTTTTGTCGAACTACATCATATGACCTGAGATTCAACAGATAAAAACTAGGTATAAAAATGAACAAACCCATATGATCATTTTATCCTAACACCTCCATGTGTACAAATGCTGACCTCATCAACATGTTTACTTGGCTATGCTTGAGCCCTTTTCCAAATTTGGCTAAGTATGGAAACTTAGTGAATTCTATTTGAGTAGCCAACTTTACATCCCCATATATTCAACTACACTTCATCACATGGCTTCATATTTAGTGTATAATAATTAGGGACTAATGTGGTCATAACCATATGATGAACTCCTTTGGAATCATCCACATGTGGCAATGGTGACATCAACAAACTACATATTCAAATTTTCCTCTATAGAACCAAAATGTTTAGATGATCAATATGAAGAACCAGATGATTTTCACTCATCCACACAAGCACTCTAGTCATCTCTGACCTCTGATAGGATTCCTTGCACATCCTCAAATCACCATACTTAGCCTTGAACATCAATAACCTCCATAATGCCAATAATCTCCCTTTTGACATCAATGACAATCATATTGCCAATAATCCACCCCTTTGTCATTGATAGCAAACTAAATACTCTGATCTTATAATATTATGCTCTTTCTTTGACATTTCTTGCATTGGCTTCTAATGAGTATGAACTAAATTTGTTCATACCAAACTTGCTTCCCCTTAGGCAATGACACATTTGCCTAAACTCAACTTAGACACATGCAATGATTTTTCTTGGAAATGATACACTTGCATTTGCACTTTTTTTCCAAACTTTTGTAGAGAGTATTTTCACTTTTCTCCCCCTTTGACATCAATGACAAAGGGACTTCAAATTTCTCACTATTTGTCAAATTATTTTTCCTCTTTATCAGATAAAGGAGTTTGTCCAAGAATCTGCAGCCATCAACCCATTGGAAATTTGAAAAAATATGCATAACTAAATTTCCTTTTCTCTCTTCTTCTAGGGATTAATAAATCTTTTATGATCCTCCCCTTGGACTCATGCCCTGTAACTAGGATCTAGTGATGTGATGTAGGAACTACCACTCCCAATTTATGTCTCATTACATCACTTGAGCATCTTCAACAAGACTGAAGCATCTCACATATGTTCCCCTTCACATCATGCATAACTCCTCAATCCATTCACCCTATCTAAGTTATCTCCTCCTAAATCCATGCTCCATCTTTGCATCAAGGGACTGCCTATATCATACTATAACTTCTTTTAACACATGTATATCATCATTTTACACATGTTTACTAAGTTTGGTGACCCAACTCATTGCACAACCTAAGATACACAATGTCAAGGGTTTCTTACATTGGAACCCTTATGCCAACCTATGAAACTTCTTCATACCAGGAGACAACCATCACATTCTTGTGCACCAATATTTGACCTTCTACACCTTTGGGAACCTTGGCTTCCCATACCATGGCTTTAATCCTTAGGGTTTAACTGAGAAACTCTATAATGTCCAAGAGATAAAATAAGTAATTTTGAGCTCATTTATCTTCATCTAAACCTGTAGACCATATACATGAGATGCATCATTATGTCACATGGAAACACTCATTCTATCCCTATAGACACTGGATATACAACACTTTTCTCATCTTGACACACCAAATCCAACTGGATGAACTCATTTATTGCCTTGTAGAATATTTTAAAGAATACCACAACATCACTTGCTTCTCCACTAAAAGGAGTCTCTTAGGAATCATAGACAAAGACACCCTACTTCACAATGTCTTAAAATAATGTGAAACCAGGAGTTACCCATAACTCCTCATATTCCTTCTCCTCCTTAGTTATCTTATACTTTTAGTTCTTCCTCTTCTTCTTCTTCTTAGGCTTAAAATAAGTAACATGCTCATCTAATACAATGTTCTCCTTTTATTCTATAATTGGATTAACAATACATGGAGATAACATATATTCATGACATACCTTTTCATCTGATGAATCTATCTTGTAGTTTAGAATCTCATCACTAGGCATAGAAAAATGGTGTTCTATGCATAAAACTTACTCAAAAACAACATGATGTTTACTTAAATCCATATACATTTCAAAAATATCCTCAGCTAGCACCTTGGACTCACTTTAAGCTTGGTCTTTTCATTCTCAACATGAGCATACATTGAGAGCTCTTGACATTCTCCAACCTATATAGCTTGATCTATCACTTTCCATACATCATTGGGTTTCTTAAATGTTCTATTTTCCCCCTTTTTAGAGATTGGTAAACCTTTTTTCAGACTGGGAGGCATGCCTTTCTTTACACTTTGTATTTTTAGTCTTACAAAGATTGTTCTACATTGTTTAGCTATGTGACCAAAATTATTACAATTATAGCATATTATATTTGTATCTAATAAGAGTGAAAATGAATTTTTTCTTAAAAAATTTGTTCTTTTTTTAAATACAACTCTACATTCACTATCCTTATGACTAAACTAATTATAGCTATAAAAATAACCATATAAAAATGTAGAATACTTGGTCATAACATTTCTTTGTGCAGGATGGGGAGTTCTTAAATTTGTCTTCTTCAAATCTCTCACTCTTATGTAGCCATTTGCATCAACTACCTTTGTCTTTTGCATCTTCCTTCAATTTTTAGAGATGGAATCATTGTTCTTATTCCTTTATTTAGGCTTATTTTCTCCTTCAGCTTTCTTCACATTAGCAGTTCTTATGTTTGTTTTTATATCCTTTCAAGATTTCTCTTTCTTAGATATTGATTCTCCTTATATTTTGAAGTTGTCATATAAATTAGTAGATGTAATGGTTATGTGTCTTTTTACTTTTTCATAACCAAGACCATATTTCTCTTTTGATTGCTTTTGAGAGTTGATCAACTCATCAAGAATGTTTGATCCTCCTTTTAGCTTCAGACCTTTGTCTATTTTTTTTAGCCTTTTCAAGCTCTTTTCTAAAAGCCACTATTTTTGCTTCTAACTTCATGCATTCATCAATTTTAAATTGTATTTCAATTTTGACTACATCCTCTATTATTTTAGCCTCTTCAACTTATGTCTTTAAATCACTATCATTTGATTAGATCTTTCAAGACTTTTGGATAGTTTTTCAATTTCTTTTTGTCCAAGATTATTCTACTTTGAGTTCTCTTTTCTCATATTGTCAATCTCATCTAAAACATAGATGAGTTCACACTTTAGGTCCACTTTTGCTTCCTCTTCTTAATCTAAGTCTTCAACGTCTTCTTGATCCATAAAAGCTGATCCTAATGCCATGAATAGGGATTCATTTCCCTCAGCTATAAAGCACAATCATGATCATCATCTGAGATATCAAACTCATCCAATGAATTATTATCTTTTCTTATATACAAGCCCTTCTTATTTTTAAATAAGTTATTATTGAAATAGTGGGGCTTCATCCTTTTACCATCCTCTTCTTGCTTAGATTTATCCTTTTTATCATAAGGGAATTTAGTGGAAAAATATCCTACCTTACCATAGTTAAATCATTTAAAGGGTAACTTACCTTTGTACTTTCCAAACCCTCTTTTTAATTTTCTAATAAAATTGGCTTCTTCTTCATCAGTCTTATCAGATCTGGATGTTGATGCTTCTACTTTTATTTTATTGGATGTTTTGAATGTAGATTCTCTCTTACAAGTACTTACAAATCTCATTCAAATCTCATAGGTAGTGAATGTGATGCAGGAGCATCTACAACGAATTTCAAAATTATTGTATTTTTCTCTTAAATGTTAAAAATTAAGGAGAAAATGTAATTAAAAAAGAAAAAAGAAAAAAAGAAGAAGAAAAGAAAAAGAAAAAAGAAGTAAAAGTAAAAAAAAAAAAAGAAATTTGTTTTGGGGCTGTTGAGGAAATAAGGGAAGTGGTTGAAATGATTTCAACCTTAGGATATTGTTGAAAATTTGCAAACTGTTTCTTGTTTAATCCTGGCCCAGATTGGGCGTAGAAGTTAGAAGACAAAATATAGCAAAAAGAAAAATTTGTTAAGAAGGAGGAGAGCGCAGGAAAAAAAAAAAGGGAGAGAGAAGGAGGCAGAAAGAAGAGAGAGGAAAAACCTCTCTTTCAGAGAGAAGTTACTGTAAGGACAGGGGGACACAGAGCAGAAGAGAATATGTTTTAGTGAAGAGGAGGAGGAGAAGAGCAGGAGCAAAGAAAAGAAACTGGCAGTCCAGAATAGTCAGAAAGCATGAAATTGCTGGTAAAATCATGCAGGTGTGTATTTATTTTGATATAGTCATGAATGTAAACTCATTTTTTGCTGAGACCACATATAGAAAAAGACATGGTTGAAAATTGACAGTTTAGGCGCTCAATGAATTTAGCCACATAAGCGCCTATTTCATCATTGTAAATTGTAATTGCTGGGTCGTCTCAATCCCCATGCCGGTTCGTGTATGCCTATTGAGGCATTTTAGAAGTATTGACTGTAATTCTGGTTTATTGTGATTGCTGGGCCGTAGTTTTTTTTTACCACTTACTTTGTTTGAACTTCTGGGCCGCCAATAAATTAGTCACCACCTGGCCATCTTAATGTATGCTGAATGTGCATTTTAAATGTGTTAAACATTACCATTATTTAAAAAGCCATCGGGCCAAGTCAGAGATAATTAAATATATAACTAAGCTGCTTGAAGATTCATCTCAGTATGTGTTAATTTAAGCGACCCTGTGGAAAGGCCGAAGCCACCTATGCAGTGCTGCAGCACGTCACCCAAACTTGTGTAAAATCGAATTGGATCTATATTTGAATTTGCATTCTGCCAAAATAATGGAAGGGGGTGAATTATGGAGGCTCCAAGGGTGTGGTGATCATATTTGACTTAGATTGTCGATTTGATGTATTGCACCTTGCTCATTGTTTACAATATCGAATTCATGGAGCTTGTAACGTGCAGGACTGGGACCACAACATAACATGTATTCAAAAAAATAGACATTAGATCAAATGAGAAGCAAGGAAGTCAAGCTTCTTCGCTGTCACTAATATATCAGGAGGATGAATTGTTTGTGTCTTGTATGGAGTGGTTTCTGTACATTCGGTGTTATAACAGTCTTAAGACAATTCGTCCACAACTACAAAAAGCAATTGAAAAGCACAATAATGGAGTACATCTTCTTATGATTTGACAGCTATGCAATATAGTCATGTAGCTTATTAAACGGAGATTTATTTCATTGTGGCATGGCATGGCCTATGACAGCGAGATCAAAGATGCATGTCATTCCCGCCAAGACATTTCCAGTGGCGTCCAGCTAATTTGGTGGCATTTGCTGTAAGTTGCATGTTATGTGAAGCACGTCGGACAGGGTCCTCGAGTTACGTAGGATGAAGTCTTCTAGTCTTGGAAGGTATGCAGAGATGGTTGTTTTAATTACTCATCTTATATACGGTTTGGAGAATAAAAGGGAAAGCAGTCAGGATGAAATGTTGAAGTCTGGTCGGTTTTCTAAGCCGTAGAAAGGTATTGATGATTGTTTTGAAACACTGCTAATGTCATATATTGTTTTCCCACGCCATTCACTGTCTTTTCTTTGCTAATATAAAATCTACATTGTGCATTAGATGTAGTTTCACAATCCATTATTAATACATTAATGCACAGAAAAGAGACATTCTACATCGACCTGTTATCCATGCAATTATAGAATGGATTTTGGAATACATGTACACAACAGAAGCACGGATTATTTTTGTTATCATTTTTTTTGTATCAGAGCATTCCAAGGTCAGGCAGTGCATTCATCATTTGGTATCAAATCTTGAAGCTCTTGGGGACTTAGAAATGGATCATAAGTTGTTGCAGAATTTGGCATAGTTGCATTTGTGAATGATGTTACAGTTGTGACAGGAATTGGCAAAGGGATCAATAGGAGACAGTACTAGAAGATTCTGCTGGAGAAAAGGTATGAGAAACTTTGTTTTTGATATGAGTTTATTTTGTTAAGAAGCAAATAGGTGAAGAGGAAGGAAGCCAAGCCATTGAGGCTTAAGAAGAGAAGAAGCCAAGGAAGGCTTAGAGAAGAAGATCCAAGAAGAAGCTTGGATAGTTTGCCAAAAGACTAAGGTGAAATAGACTTAGGTGAGGTAAAGGATGAAGTGTTGAGAAGAGTGATAGAGGGACTATCTAGAAAAAGAAGATCCAAAGCAAGGTAAGCTTGGATTTGTAATTTGTGTTTGTTAAAGAGTTGTCAAAAGAGTTGCTGCAGGATTGAGAAGAGGATCAAAAGACTAGGATGCAAAAGGCCTAGGTGAGATCACGTGGATTGTCAAAAGACTAGTCAAGGAGAAAAGGCTTGGGTGAGACAAGGGATCAAGAGACCAAGGTCGAAAAGACTTGGGTGAAGATCTCAGAGACGGAAGCATTGTTGAAGGCACTGCAGAGCAGCAAGGCACATGAGGGCAGCAAAAAGAAAGCAAGCATCAAAGGTATGGACAATTTTGTACTTGATAAAGAAATTGCTGATTTGAAGAGAGAGTTAGCTAAGGTTAAGGATGAGTATGAGTCTTGGATGTAACTGAATAGATAAGCTTGGATATGGCCAATGAAGAAGAGGATAAAGTGGCCAATAGTTCTCCTAGTAAAAAGGAGAAGGCAAAAGAAGATTGCCATGAAGAGGGAAGCCCAAAGAGGCAAGAAGATAAGAAGGTTGCCAAGTGAGCAGCAAGAGGAAGAAGTTGTGAAGAAGGTTCTCATTGAGGAGAACAAGAGAGAAGAAAGAAAAGATGAAGTGCCAGGAAGAGCACTTGGAAAGATGAGAATGTCCATTAAGAGGATACTCATGGAGACATTATGGTCTCTTGTTTTTGTATTTAATGCTATTTTTAAGTGGATAAATGCAGGTATGAGCAGCCTTATGAAAGTCAAGAGAAGGGCTTTGGAGAGTGAAGAGATTGGTGCAAGAGAAGACACCAATTGCACAAGTGAATGTGCAGGAATGAGAAGAGAATTTGCTGCTGTTGATAAGTTGCATTGGTTAATACATGAGAGGGGAGAGATGGAAGATGAAGTTGAATTCCAAGATGCCATTGAATGCCAGGAAGAAGAAAGAGGATAGCCAAGCACAAAAGAAGAGAAAGATTGCTCCATGGAACAAGCTACCAAAGAGGTAAATGAAGTGTTAAGTGTTGATTGTTATTGTGAGCATGAAGATATTAATACACAGGTTAGAAGAGGCAAGAGGAAGATGAAGTCCTCACACAAAGTAGTCAATCATAGCTACATAATGCCTAAGTGGATGGTGAAGCACACAAGCAAGCAACAAGTAAGCAAACATGCAAGTTTACCTTATAAGATTGATTTTTCTCATATTCCTAATATGAATGTAAGTGTGCAAGAGAATAAGAGGACAAACAAAGTTGATTTTTCAGTAGTATCACAAGACCATGGATATGTGATGCCTAAATGGTGGAAGAAACAAACTCCTAAGCAAGAGGAGGTGCTGGTACAAAAGTACGGATGCAGGATGCCTACATGGCTTAAGAAGAGAAATGGTAAGAAAGAGAAGCAAGTATGGGTGCCTAAGAAGGCAAATAATGAAGATGTGAGTGTTGAGACAACAACACCAATAAATCAATGGAGAAAGGTAAAGGATGACACAAGTACATGGCAAGGTAATGATGTTTTTGAATCATTTAATAATCTTTTTATGGAAAATAAAGAATGGAAAGTGGTTGTAAGGACTAATACGCAGCAAGGAGAGACTTCCAAAGGAATGGATGATGAGGAAAGAAAAGAATATGCAGCAAAACAGACAAGATGGCTTCAAGCAGAGATTGAAGAAAGCAAGAAGACATAAGGTATGAATACTGCAATTATTTTTGATGAATACACTGATGTGGATGAAGAAGCTGATTTGTATGAAGAAACTATAAAATGGATGAATGTAATTATAAAGGATGAAAGACAATCTGGTCCTAAGTTTGATATAGGACATGAAGATTTGAATGAGTTTGTGTTGAGTGATGAAATGAAGAGTAAGGCTAGTAAAGAACAAGTAATCCTTCAGGTTGATAAGCCCAAGTTTGATGAAGATTGTGAGATAGATGAGATCTCACTAAAGGTAGAGTTGAGAATGATAGAGGAGCTGTTTGGTAATTCAAGAGAGTTGTATAAAGGTACAAGCCATGGTGAAGGTAGCATTGCGAAGAGTGAGACAATACAAGAGCAAAGCAATGAGACCAAGGCAGTTTTGGTCAAGAAACAAGAGCAAGAATGTGAAGGTAGCCAAGAGGCTTCATGGCCTCAATGTTTTTCTACTAAGGTTGCTTCTGATGTTTTGAATGCAGGTGTTAAAGTTGTGGAGATGAATGAAGTCCATAGTTCAATGGACAAATTTTTGAACCAAGAAGATCAAGAAGATTTTGAAGACATGTATGAGAACGAAACATGGAGATGGGACATAACAGCTGAGAAGGAGATGAGAAGAAGAACATACCAGAAGAGGAAGAAAAGCAAGATGAAAGGTAAAGACCAGCAAAGACAAATTCAAGCATTCTCATTGACAAGAAGACCGTGGGATCCAGGTATAGAATGAAGGCTACAGCATTAAGGCAGCATTTCATTTGAACTAAGGTTCAAATCTTTTCTAGAGGGAGAGTATGATGCAGGAGCATCTGCAACGAATTTCAAAATTATTGTATTTTTCTCTTAAATGTTAAAAATTAAGGAGAAAATGTAATTAAAAAAGAAAAAAGAAAAAAAGAAGAAAAGAAAAAGAAAAAAGAAGTAAAAGTAAAAAAAAAAAGAAATTTGTTTTGGGGCTGTTGAGGAAATAAGGGAAGTGGTTGAAATGATTTCAACCTTAGGATATTGTTGAAAATTTGCAAACTATTTCTTGTTTAATCCTGGCCCAGATTGGGCGTAGAAGTTAGAAGACAAAATATAGCAAAAAGAAAAATTTGTTAAGAAGGAGGAGAGCGCAGGAAAAAAAAAGGGAGAGAGAAGGAGGCAGAAAGAAGAGAGAGGAAAGACCTCTCTTTTAGAGAGAAGTTGTTGTAAGGACAGGGGGACGCAGAGCAGAAGAGAATATGTTTTAGTGAAGAGGAGGAGGAGAAGAGCAGGAGCAAAGAAAAGAAACTGGCAGTCCAGAATAGTCAGAAAGCATGAAATTGCTGGTAAAATCATGCAGGTGTGTATTTATTTTGATATAGTCATGAATGTAAACTCATTTTTTGCTGAGACCACATATAGAAAAAGACATGGTTGAAAATTGCCAGTTTAGGCGCTCAATGAATTTAGCCACATAAGCGCCTATTTCATCATTGTAAATTGTAATTGCTGGGTCGTCTCAATCCCCATGCTGGTTCATGTATGCCTGTTGATGCGTTTTAGAAGTATTGACTGTAATTTTGGTTTATTGTGATTGCTGGGCCGTAGTTTTTTTTTACCACTTACTTTGTTTGAACTTCTGGGCCGCCAATAAATTAGTCACCACCTGGCCATCTCAATGTATGCTGAATGTGCATTTTAAATGTGTTAAACATTACCATTATTTAAAAAGCCGTCAGGCCAGGTCAGAGATAATTAAATATATAACTAAGCTGCTTGAAGATTCATCTCAGTATGTGTTAATTTAAGCGAGCCTGTGGAAAGGCCGAAGCCGCCTATGCAGTGCTGCAACACGTCACCCAAACTTGTGTAAAATTGAATTGGATCTATATTTGAATTTGCATTCTGCCAAAAGAATGGAAGGGGGTGAATTATGGAGGCTCCGAGGGTGTGGTGATGATATTTGACTTAGATTGTCGATTTGATGTATTGCGCCTTGCTCATTGTTTACAATATCGAATTCATGGATCTTGTAACGTGCAGGACTGGGACCACAACATAACATGTATTCAAAAAAATAGACATTAGATCAAATGAGAAGCAAGGAAGTCAAGCTTCTTCGCTGTCACTAATATATCAGGAGGATGAATTGTTTGTGTCTTGTATGGAGCGGTTTCTGTACATCCGGTGTTATAACAGTCTTAAGACAATTCGTCCACAACTACAAAAAGCAATTGAAAAGCACAATAATGGAGTACATCTTCTTATGATTTGACAACTATGCACTATAGTCATGCAGCTTATTAAATGGAGATTTATTTCATTGTGGCGTGGCATGGCCTATGACAACGAGATCAAAGATGCATGTCATTCCCGCCAAGACATTTCCAGCGGCGTCCAGCTAATTTGGTGGCATTTGCTGTAAGTTGCATGTTATGTGAAGCACGTCGGACAGGGTCCTCGAGTTACGTAGGACGAAGTCTTCTAGTCTTGGAAGGTATGCAGAGATGGTTGTTTTAATTACTCGTCTTATATACGATTTGGAGAATAAAAGAGAAAGCAGTCAGGATGAAATGTTGAAGTCTGGTCGATTTTTTAAGCCGTAGAAAGGTATTGATGATTGTTTTGAAACACTGCTAATGTCATACATTGTTTTCCCATGCCATTCACTGTCTTTTCTTTGCTAATATAAAATCTACATTGTGCATTAGATGTAGTTGCACAATCCATTATTAATACATTAATGCACAGAAAAGAGACATTCTACATCGACCTGTTAGCCATGCAATTATAGAATGGCTTTTGGAATACATGTACACAACAAAAGCATGGATTATTTTTGTTATCATTTTTTTTGTATTATAGCATTCCAAGGTCAGGCAGCGCATTCATCAGAATGTTTCGTGTAACTCATCAATAGTGAGTTTATCTTGATCTCTTACTTCTTCTATTGTAGAGATTTTAGAGTCATACATTGATAGTAGAGATCTTAGGACCTTATTGACAATGACCAATTCTTTCATCTCTTCTTCAAGGCTTCTGATTGCATTGACTATTTCATATACTCTGAGGAGATAGTCTACAATTTTCTCTTCATTTATTTGAAGACTTTCAAAATTACCTCTATAAGTTTTTAGGTTGGCTTCCTTTACATTATGATCACCTTCATAGATGATCTTCAATTTGTTCCATATATCTTGTGAATTTTGACAATGCATCACTTTGACAAACTCTGACTTAGACAATCCACAAAGAATATCATTCTTTTCCTTGGCATTGCTCTCATATGCCTTCTTGGTAGCCTAATCAATATAAATTATAGTAGGAGATGTATATCCATTTACCATAGACATCCATACATCAAACCCTAATGAAGATAAATATGCTTCTATTCTAATGCTCCAAAGTGCATAGTTTGATCCATCAAAGAGAGATGCCTTATTTGAGAAAGATCCTTCTTGACTAGCCATTTTTGTTCACCATCAAATATCTACCTAAGCTAATTAAACTTTTTCTAAGGAACCTGGGCTTTGATACCAATTGTTAGAACATAAATATCTACTGAGAATGGGGTAGTGAATTAGTAGATTGACTAAATTAGTCTTTTTTTAAAACCCTTTTAAAAACAAAATAGAAAGGATATGTAGTTTAAAACATATATGTATATATCACACACACAAAAACACATAACACCATATGTATATGTGGAAAACCTAATATGAAAAAAACCATAGTGAGAATAGCTACTAGAATCTACTATTCTAATCCAACCTCATAGTTAAAACCTCACTTTTTACACATTTAAGGGCACCAACCCTATGGAGACAACAATCCCCTAGTTTAAGAGCACCAACTCTAAGGAATTGCCAACTCCTTGATTTAAGAGCACCAACTCTAAATAAGCACCATCTCCCTAACTGAGCACCAATTAAACTTACCTAATGGCACCCACCAATCATATCTATATGGAGATATAACTCCAAATTATAATATAGATTCATAAAAGAATCTAATATTAATTCTCTATTATAGGTCTGGTCTGTAACTTCTCATACTCTACACATTATCTCTCTCTACTCTTTCACTCTACCCTTTTGTCTCTATGTCTAGATATATCTCTTATTTGACACACTTCATCTCTCCTTGTAGCCTCTTATCTTCTCTTCTAGTTCTGTGTCTCTTATATTTCTCTATTTGTCACAATTCAACTACACCAGTAGCTCATACTCTATGCACCTCTACCTCTATGTCTCTATATTATTCTATATGACATAATTCTAGCAACATTTGCCTATATCCTAGATGCCATATATATAATCATTTGATCTAGGGTTTCATATATTTTATGTGTTCACACTTATTTTGTAACACATCACACTTCAATTGTTGGACTTTAGTTCCTAACTTTAACAAGTTTTCCACATCTTGAAGTCATGCTCCACCACCATGATTCTAGTTCTCATTAAAATTTTTAACATATATTGGGCTCTAAAATTTGATGCACATGCCATATTACACAAATTTGATCAATTAAAATAATCAAATTCATTATCTATGTCATAATTTATGGTTTAACTACAAGTTCTTACATGTTTCAATCCTTGATCATTGGGATGAACATATCTTTAAATATTGACCATTGATCTTAAGCTTCATACCAAGATTTGATGATCCTCATTCATTTTTCTCAACTTTAAAATGCATCTATTTGATCAATCTCTAATGGGTTCACACACTTTATTGGATCTTTGTCTGCTTCCAAGATTTAATTATTCAACTTTAAAACACATCTGTTAATCCTTTAATTTGAGCTCCCACATGCTGTTAAATTTTCAAACTAGCACAAACTTTAAATCTATCTTATCATTAAACATTGAGCTCTTTATCTCATCTTGCTACTTCTTGAGTCTTTGGAACATATACGCTTCATCAATCTTATCAAACTATTTTAGTCTTTAACTCACCTTTATCTTGAAAAATATCAAGCACTTGATCCCATAGAGCCCACTTGCTCTGTTAGATCTTCATTGCATGATCATTTTCTCATTGTTTAATCTTATAACAAGATCGATCTTTATCTCTAAAAAGCTAATGAGAATGTGACACTTGGCATTATCATGTGCCTTCTGTACATTTCTATTAGTTCCCACTATTGATAAACTTAGCATACTCATGTTGATCATTGACTATTTGACTTTGAACCACACCATACATTTATTATTCGAGCTTCGTGATTGTGATACTTATCATTAACACATTCACTCATAGGTGCCTTTGACATATTGAATTTATTTCATGTCATTATATTTTCAACATACGATTAACCACTCACCATTAGATCTTCTAACAAGCTTGAACTTTACCTTGTGCACATTTGACTATGGGGACCATCTCAATATGCCTAGAAGGATAACTTTACACCTTCATATCTTTAACTTCACTCATCCATTTGTTCTTAAATTTGGACCATATAAACTAGGCATGATAATGAACAAACCCATATTATAATTTCTTCCTAAATATTTCACGTGTCCTAGATATAACACCATTAATCTACTCACTCAAATTCTTCTTCCATAAAGATAACTATACTTAGAATTGCTTAGAAGGCCATCTTTGTTCTTGCATAACTTTGATGTGCTTCATCACATGACCTATAATTTAGTGCATAAGATCCTCTCACATAGGGGATTCCATCCATATATACATATGCTTTATAAACCTTCATACATGAAAGATATGCCATCATAAAAATGCCTACTCAACTTTTTCTTGTCATCTACAAATTTGATTGTGGGAATTTTTTTTCAAAATGCCTGGAAACCCAACTTTTATCATGCATATATTTTGTCACACTGCATCACATGACTTGAGATTTAGAACATAAAAACTAGGCATAAAAATAAACAAACCCATATGATCATTTTATCTTGATACCTCCATGTATACAAATGCTGACCTCATCAACATGCTTACTTGGATTTTCTTGATCCCTTTTACAAATTTGGCTAAGTATGGAAACTGAGTGAGTTCTATTTGAGTATCCAACTTTGCATCCCCATATATATAATTATACTTCATCGCATGGTTTAAAATATAGTTCATAATAACTAGGGAATAATGTGATCACAACCATATGACCAACTCCCCTAGACTCATCCACATGTGGAAATGGTGATATCAACAAACTGCCTATTTAGATTTTTCTCTATAGTCCCAAAATGTCTAGATGATTAATATGAAGAACTAGATGAATTCCACTCATGAACACAAGCACTCCAACCATCTTTGACCTCTAATAGGATTCCTTACACATCCTCAAATCACTATACTCAACCCTAAACATCAATGACTTCCATAATGCCAATAATCTCCCTTTTGACATCAATGAAAATTATATTTCCAATGGCCAATTCTCAATGTGGGGATTAGATCTCATAGGTAAATTACCTCAATCTCAAGATGGAAATGTATTTATAATCATAGCTATATAATATTTTACCAAATGGGTTGAGGCTATACCCCTTGTTAATGTCATCGGTACTACCATCTTCAAATTTATCCTTAAACAAATAATTTGACATTGTAGTGTCCCTCATATTATCATTTCTGATAATGGTGATAATTTTATAAATAAAGATGTAAAATAACTTTGTGATAAATTCAAAATCAATCACAATTTTTCCACACCCTATCATCTATAATGTAATGACCAAGCTAAGGCCACCAATAAATTATTAATAAAATTCTCCAAAAGATAATTCATGAAACCTACATGGATTGGCACCTTCATCTCTATCCTGCTCTTTTGGCCTATTGCACTAGCATATGTACTATCACTAGGGCAATGCCATTCTCTCTAGTTTATGGTTCTGAGTCAGTCCTTCCCTTAGAATTCAGGTTTCCCTCTCTCTATATATCTCATCATGGTATCATACCTGATGAATAATTATGTGAATCTTGCCTTCATGCTCTTGATATCCTTGATGAGTATCATTTTTCTACTTTATAATATAACTTTCAATACAAGGCTCATATTGCCAAATAACATAACAAACATGTTATAGTTTTCACATTTAATATTGGTGATCTTATCCTTAAATTAGATGACACTCATGATAAATAAGGTAAATATACCCAAAAATGGTGGGGTCCCTATTTAGTCAAAGATATTCTTGGTCCAAGTACCTATTGCATTAAAACTAATGAGGGTCATATTTTCAAAGAACCCACCACTGCATAATTCCTCAAGAAGTATTTTGCCTAATACTTCCCTTATTTTCATGCTTTATATATGTTATCTATCTAACACTTTTAACATATTATTTACATGGGTCTCACCTTCTGTAGTAGTTCTCTCCTTTTACAAACCTTAGTCTTTCCTTTTAGTCTTTTGGTTTACTTTTTTCTCATGAGTTTCATTGTAAAACCATAGATAGGACCCGATATTCCTCATGATATACCTATAAATCTCTTCATTTTCATACTTTTTACACACTTTTTGGCACCCCTTAGGTTTCTCTTTTATGAGTTACAATGTAAGACCATGGATAAGACCTAGCCTTCCTCACAAATACCATCTTTTTATTATCACCATTTATTATTCTAATACTTTTTTTCACCCTCTTGGGTTTCTCTTTTATGAGTTGTGGTTTAAGACCATGGATAGGACCTATCCTTCCTCATAAAATCACCATTTTATAATTCCTTTTCTAGAATGTGTTTTGCAATGGTTACGAGTCTTGATATTTATTCTCAAGCTTTAGCTTTTACTTCTTTTGATAGACAAAATTTGCACAACATTCTATGTTAGCATGTTTTCCTACATTTTCCTCATTATTATGATAATGAATCACACTTTACTATCATTTTATCCCTTTTTCACCCTTTGTCACATTATTTTACAATTTGAAGTAATTTAAATTATTTCATGTTATATCCCTCTTGATTTTCTTTCCTTTCACTGCACATTAGATAAAAAAAGGTCAACATCAAAATAACACTTTTATTTTACTTGACTTTCTGAGACTCTTAGACACTATGCTCTCTAAATTCTCTCTCTTAGCAACCAAGTCTAAAGTATTCAAATGAAAGTCATCTTTGACACCCATGTTTGGTTTTCTGAATCTGTATGGAGGAAGAATTAAAAAAAAAAAAGCCATCAAGAAAGTTAAAATCTAATCATTTGAAATAAAAGGAAATGATATAAAAAGGTAACATACCAATCTCAAAAATATAAAATCAGACCAAAAAACATGATTACAAGCACATCTTCTATCTCTAATTGAATCTCAAACTCCACAGTTGGCCTCACACTAGAGCCAAGGTTTATTGGGGTGTGGTCGGCCAGTAGATTGGAATAAAAGAATTCAACAAACTTTATGGTGATATCTACTTTCTAATGTAAGTACCCAATCTTTGCAGTAGATAAATGGCTTTATAAGGGGTCCTAAAAAATATGAAATAATTTGTGAGAAGGTAGGTCTTTTTTACTTTTCATATATATAGCCTTCATGGGATGATATTTGTTGACTTAAGACTTGTGTGGCTAAGAGAAGTTCTTCAGAGTCCTTAAGGTCTAAAGTCCTCTTATTTTGACAAAACTAATTTGAGTGTCTTAACTTCGATAAAGAGTTCATCTACCTTGGTTTTTCTTTCATTCTCCCCTCCACCTATTTTATTTCATCTCTTGACAGAAAAATTGTGATTCTAAATCTATTTTCACTTTTTTGTACTTCTTTCTTATTCATATCTTAAGAACATGCTAGCACTACTTTGTTTCAATTTTATGTATCCTTAGAATAAAACATGTTTGAACAACTATGGATTTCTTTCTTTACGCCATGACCTTACATCTCTAGATATGCCTTGATTTTTTTTACCATTTATTATTGTTGTACTACCTTTTTTTGTAGACACCTAAGTCTGTTTCTACTTTCATTTACTTTTTCCATTGTTCAGTGAGGTTAACTTGTTACTTCTCACTCACAAATGTTGTTTTCCCTTTTATGCACCTTTTTCCATTGATGATTGAGTAAGGATTGTTAATTTTCACTCATCAATGCTGTTTTACTAATTTTTTTTGATTTCCCATCTTTGTTTAAGTAAGGATTGTTACTATTTTCACATTGATGTTTGATTACCATCTTTTTCAACATGTATCCTTGGTTTGACTTGGTGAGGTTGCCTTTCTTACTTAAGGTTTCCTTATTTGAGTTTTTTGATCTTTAGTAGCTGAATATTTTTAGTTATTTAATTTAATTTATATTTTGACTTGGTCATTTGGTCTAACATAGCACTTGTCATCCCAACTTGCCAAATTTACAAGTACATCCCATCCACATAATACTAGTTATCTTGGCTTTCTTGCATTTGTTTGTTTTTGCTCTTTAGTTTTGTATGCTTGGGTTTGTTGAAATCAGTCTCTGTGCCTTCCATAATCAAAACTAAAAATATAGTAGATAGCCATCTAATGATAAAGGTAAGTCAAGGTACGTATCACATTTAATTTTCAATTATTTTCCATTCTATCATTTAATTTTTGTTATTTTTGCGTTAAAATACTATAATTTTTTTTAGCCTCAGCATTGTGTGTTACTATGTTCTTTCTCAAAGCACCATATCCTATTGCACCTAAGTGACACATGATGAGCTTCAAGTGGGGCATAAGTATACACATAATATTTTCAAATTTTATCAACTATTGATGCTTTCTATATTTTAGAAACCCATAGAGTCTCAATCTCTTTGAGTGTATGCCTTAAAGGGTACACCAAGAAAGGGGTGGGTATACCATTGGTGATTTTTAAGATTGTTGTCCCTTATTTCCACTTATTACCAATCCAACTAGCTCTTAAAAACATTACCCTATGTTATTAATCTTCTTTTTCACACTCCAATCTTTTCCTATCTTTTATGCCCCTTTTCCTAACCTAAAACCCTTTTTTACATTTTACAGTACTAGGTCAACTAGGTTGACCTTATACTCTTATTGGTGAAATTCATTTACGATCAATTTGACCTAGCCTATGACCTTGTGATTTTTTGTCAATAATGATACTAGGTCAATTGGGTCGACCTTGTCAGTCAAAATGTTTAGAAGAGTTTAGGGTTAAATTTGCCTATATATACAATATCTTTTAGCCATTCTTAAGGAGGCATCAAGAGTTATTCATTTTCACTTCATTACAATCTATTCTTCCACTATTCTACTTGAGGAGTCTTAGCTTAGGGTTTCTACTTAGAGAATATAGTCTTGTGGAGAAGTCTTATATGCTTTGGCCTTTCTTAGTGATCCTTACAAACCAAAATAACCTCTTACAAAGTCTCTTTGGCCAAGAGAGATATTGAGTCTCTATGGGTTCATCTTTCAAGTGAGTATTCTCTAACTTTGATCTTCTCTTTAGTAGATAGAGGTGGCATTAGTATTGACTTTTGAATAATATTACTCTTCTTCTCTATGCATTAGGGTCTTACTCATACATAACTTAATTGATATTCTCTTATGAATGTTTATTTTCATTTGTTTACTAGACCTCATATTGTGCCACAATATTTAGTGAGCACTAGATTAGATTTATTTGCTTTACTTATTATTATAGTGAATATGAAAACTTATGGCTTATTTAGGGTTATTGTATGATTTTGATTGATTAGAGGCTTTGGAACCCTCCCTAGTATTATTGTTATGATAAGATATCCTCTAATTGAGTCTAGTAGATCCATATATTGGTCATGTTCTCAATTATCTAATGTATCCCTAATCAAAAGTGTAAGTAGGATCTATCTTCTCTGAGCTAGGATTGATTTATAGATTTTATGCATTTCTGATTACATATACTAGTTGCTTAGAAATCACATGTTAATATGTAAATACCATTAATGCAAAGTTTTGACAAGTCAAGTAAAAACATGGGAACAAGAGCATTCATGTATTTTAAATGTTATATTGCTTACTTTACACCATTTTGATAGCATTATTATGACCATATAAAGTGAAAATAATCACGCAACTACTAACAATAGTTTCAACCATGTTGATGAAAAATAATGTGGTTAATAGATTGAAAATCATCTTGATGACATTGACTCTTTTCTCATTATTGCCTGATAAGAACAACAAAAACACAACCATGATAATAGATCTCAAGAACTAAATGATTTTTTTGAACAACTCTTATTAACCCTTATATAATTATTTTTACTGCTACTATTGATAATTTTATTACATCTACACCTCTATCCTTGGGGGAAATACAATATTTACAAAACATTTATTTGAATATGCTTAACCAAGTGAATCATTCATAAAATTTGATAGCTACACATATTACATCACATACCTTACCCTCTTACACAATCCTTTGAGTAAACTATTTATTTTTTACATGCTAAGGTGTTGTAGTTAGAACAAGGTATCCCAAAAGATAACCACTTGTTAAATTCCCAAGCTTTCTTTCCTAATACTCTAGCACCTGATATATTATATAATACCATTTTCCTACAATATTTTTATCTCCTAGACTTCCACTATATGAAGTAAAAGAAGATATAAAACAACATCTTAGATATTTTCTTGTAATATGTTTGGATTATGCTTTCAATGAAAAATTGTTAACCAAATTGTTTCAAATAAGCTTAAAAGATCATGCCTTACATTGGTTTTATGGTCTACTTGTTCAATCAATCAAAACATTCAATCCATTAACAAATTTATTTATAAAGAATTTTGATATTAACATTTATGAAAATATTTATTAAACATAAATTACTAAGCTTAAGTAAGGGAATAATGAGCCTATTAGTGAATATGTAATTCATTGTAAGACCATGCTTGCCAAAATGACTAACATCTTGGAAGATAATGAATTGAAAGATATTTTCAAAAAAAAAATTCTTTAAACTTTACATGAGTCAATTATTTTAAATAAATTCAAATCATTTGAAGAGATTTGTCATAAAATAATAGAAATAGAAGTCAAGCTTCTTGGTTTGAATAAGCTCGAGTATAGACCTACATCTAATTCAAATTCCATAATGAATTTTCAAATCAAACCATTTTATAAAGTTAAACCAATAAATACTAAATCAAATGCAAAGATCACAATGAATTATATTTTTCAACCTTATAACAAGATTATTTTATCAAATCAACCAAGAAGGTGATTCTACAACTACCTCAAAAATTACTACAAGAGTTACTTGAATGCAATATCATTACTTTTCCTTTGCCATTTGAAATTAACATGAGAAAACCTCAAGGCAAATATTTTGATAACAATGCATATTGTGATTACCTTAGATGTAATGGTCATTTTAATAACATATGTTTCAAGCTCAAGCACATTATTCAATATTTTATTGACAACAATATTATTGAGCTAGGAACTCTTACAAAGGAAACTAATCTTCAAAAAAATGAAATTGTTGAATTGAAGAATTTTAGTGAACCTTTTATTAATACAAGAAAATAAATTTAGTTGTAAAACATACTTAAAATGTTTATCCACATCCCGAGTCATATGATCATCATTGGATGGAATTATTGATACAACTTTTTAAATTACATAGTCATGTCCAATGATTAATTTTGATGATAGTGAGATAGTGAATGATGATTCTTATTTTCATACTTTATGTATACAAATTTATATTGATCAACAACCTATTCATAGTGTCCTAGTTTATGATGGATCAAGTGAGAATTCATTCATAATGACATTAATTAATTCATTAGATTACACATAACATGATGTACAAGTAAAATATAAATGTGCCATGACATTAAATGGAAAAAAAACCAAATTGGAACACATTGTTTTGCCTCTTTTAGTGGGACCTACTATATTATCTAATAATTTTATAGTTCTACCATAAAATGGGGTATTTGATATGATATTAGGATGCCCTTGATTTCAAAAGATTTATATTATGCCTTCTATGATGCATATATTCTTTAAGTACATTAATTTAAATCAAGTTATTACAATTACATGAATCAAATATGAGTATCCTATGTAATATTTGGTACCTCCTCCACCCCATCCATAATCATCCACCCAAAAATCATAGTTTGAGCACACATAGGCTTATTTATTCTAATTTTCATATTTTTCAATCAATTTTAGTATACAAATCATTTTTTTTAATGAAAAATATTTAATTTCCTAAGCTATACTATTCATATATGCAACATACTTCAACAAGTGTAAATTTAATGAAATAAAGATGTACAATCAATCCTATGCATATATATTTTAGTTTCTAATAGATTTCTCAAAATCACAACTCACATACAATGGGGCATATTTCTCACACATGGCCATGCCATCATTTCTAGTGCATCCTTACATTGACTCATGTCTCAGATTGTTTAGATAATTATCCTTTATTATAATTTCAAACCTTTTATCAACACTAGTTTCTACTATTTCTAATTTCTAAATTTAGAAAAGTACAAAAAATCATATATTCTAAAAATATAAAAACATTATAAACATTATAAAAAATCCAAAAATTAGACCTAAATATGATTAAATATATAGTTCACATATTTTTAATATGTTATTTATCTCATGATTAGTAGATAATATATTATTTTTATACCACACATGCATTTCACTGATATTTATGAGTGTTATGTAGGACATACATATTTAATAGGAAATAAGATGTTGGACTTGCTTCTGTCCAATAGCCTTGCTAAACTAGGGGCATATTATTTGCATGTGACAATGTGTGTGTGTGTGTGTGTGTGTGTGTGAGTGTGCATGCACGCTCGCGTGTGTGTTATCATTCCATGACTCCTATACTATTGAGATTTATACTATTTATAAATGTTTTTTTAACATCTCTATTTTACATTGTTTACATGGAAATGTTATTTTCTAGGATATGATCACATTACATATGCATGTTTTAGACTATATTTATAGTTCTATGTTAAATTGATGTTATTACTTATATAAAGTATATTAAATCTCACTTATATATTATGTGTGGCCCTTGGCCCTTGTGTGAAAACTTTTTTAAACATCTCTATGAGGTCTTGTGTGGTATGTGTGACATTTGGACATGTCCCTTACTTGTAACATTATTCATGTCATTTATTTGTGGCCCTTGGAATTATGTGTGCAATATTTCATTTTAATACATTAGAACATGTCCCTTATATGTAGCCCTTGGTCATATGATCTCACATTGTTATTCTTATTTTTTCATGCTTGTTGAGCTTGTTAGGTTTTATGAGTGCCATGATACATATCATGTAATACTAACACATAATTTATTAAATCTATATTATATTACTATGAGCTTCATTAACACATTTATATAGGCTTTGCATCATATGTTACATAAATAATTTAAATGACTAAATCTTACTATGCTGACATAATTTTCATATATGCTACATTTTTCAATGATTACATCTTATTACACATGTTGTAATTAAATTTAATTTTGAGATGAGTGACTTTATATATCAATTACCTCAACTCAAAAGGGGGAATTTCATTGGAATTTTCATACATTATATAAGCCCCTTCAATATCAAAATAATTTTATGATATGTAATATAATTTAAATTTTTTAAAAAATTGCTCAAAATTAAGCTATTAACATAGATTATAAGGGCATATGCCATGCATATGAACTCAAATTTTAGGATCAGATAAAAATTCACATAGTTTTGAGTACATAATATAGGTTTATCCATAATTTTAAAATATAATTTACATCTGACATGTACATACAATTATAAATTATACTTTTATCAATGGGAGCATGGTATAGATTCATTCACACTATACTATTTTTTAAAATTTCAAATACTATTTGGTAAGATATAAACATGGTAGGAGCATGGGTGTACTCCATTTTATTTGATCATGCATTCAAGAAATTTTTTTTAATTACATCTACAAGCCATATATAATGGTTGATTCAGTTTAAAAGTATAATGCATAACTTAGAGGTTTAGTTCCCTCTAACATTATGTTTATGAATCCATTTGGATTTCAACCAATTTCATGTCTTGGGGTTACAAAGAACAACTTAGTTAAATTTAGGTTTCTACATCCATCAATGGGTGGTATGTATTTTACAAAGTGAAAATTCATTTTGTAGCTTGACTACCCTCAAATTATCCATTGGTTCAACTAAAGAACCAATATATCCAATGCTTCAAGGAAGCATCATATCCAAGCAAAGTAAAAAATAACATTGGTTTCACACATACATGGTATTTTTTCCCCTTCCTATAAAATAAAATTCAAATATTTTAAAATTTCATAAATTCAAGCAATTTTCAAATTCAATATTTTTCAAATTTTAGCTTCCAGAAAAATAAAGTAACTACTTCATGTGTTTTATGAGGTTTGACAAAGATGGAAATGCCTTGCACAATTAGAGTACTAGGTAAAATACAAAGTGTGTCCTACACACTAAGGCACATATTTCCTTTCATCTATCAATTTAAATTCTATAATAAAGTAGGGGAAAACATAATAACATGAATCTAGTCATGAATACTTGATTATGTTAGTTTTGGCCCTTTTCCATTTTTATTAACTTGTGAAGTTAATTAGTACCTTTTTTTTGACCTTACCCTATCCTAAGCATCTAAGAGGAACTATTTTTAATCCAAATTATTATCTATCACCTACTTAAGTTTTCTAATTATAAAAAATTCCCTTAATAATTTTTATGGACTAGCTTAGATCCAAAATTACACACATTTCCCTAAGGGACAAAAATGTCCAATAAGGAAATTAGTGGGAGTTATTCCTATCCCTATGTGATGTTTCTAGCTTTTATCCTTTAACAAAAAAAATGATCAAGGCATATGATCAACCAATAACATTCAAACCCAACTACCTAAAGTATTAAAAAATACTTCAAATTAACCAAAATAAACACAAATTACTTAAATAAAAAACTAAAATTAGTATTTTTCACCCCTTTTCACTATGATATGAGAGAAAACAATCTTAGAAGTAGGATTAGGTATAAAACATCCTCTTTTCTTATTTTTGACTATTGTCCAGTCTTTTGAATTATTCTTATGTACTGAGTCTAATCTTGGTGAGATATACCTTTCCTTAGATGAAATTCTACCAACCAAATTTATGTTATTTTAATCCCTATTAATTTTTTTAATTGATCCCATAACCTTCGTCAACTGAGGAAACATCACCAAATTAGACAACCCTACTTCAGATTCCTCCTTCATTAAGACTTCTGTAATAGATTCTGAGGACACAACATGATCATTAATCAACAAAACTATGAAAAAATATTTCATTGCTTCTTGCCACCAAGAAGATGCCACTTTATGCTTGGATTTTAGACAAGATTATGCCAAATGACCAATTTTGAAATAATTCCTACACCTAAATGGAAGACCCTCATAATCAAGGGTTTGGGATCAACATATATTTTTAACTCTTAATTCAATATGCTCAAGTAGGGCTTGAGAAGTATTTAAATAAACCAAAACCCTGGCAAATTTTGTTTGAGAAAATTTCAAAGAAGATGCATCAAATTTTAATAAATTCCCCAGGGATTTCCAATAATCATTAATCTAGATTTTGACCAAAACTAGAGAGGAGATATGATAACCACACCCAAATAGGTCTAAAGGAGATATTTTTAGATAAATAATTAAAATATGGGGACCAAGGTTTCAAAAGAAGAATATGATGATCAAAGCTCCAAGATTTAGACTGTAAGATCTTATTATGATCAATAAAAGCTTCAAAAACCACTATAAAGAATATTTTGGCACAGGGATAGAATTTTAGATTATCTTCTAACATTAGTTATCATGAATATTAAATACATTAATGAAGGATAGAAAGGTAAGGCCAAAAACTATCAAACCTAAAAACTAAACCCCTTGCTAAAAATGTAGCCTCATTTTCAAGAACTTCCAAAGCTTCTTTCTAAAAAATGACAACAGACACATATTTTGCAATGGCTAGGGTTTTAAATTGCTTATTATAAAAAATTAAATGGCCAATGATTGACTAGTTACTCATAGTTATAATAGGGAAGGAGAAGACTCAATACCTAAAGCTATTTCACCAACCACCTCTATCTCCTTCATTTTCTACCCTCTATCCCATCACCAACCAAAATTTAATTCCCTCCACCTATCACTGCTAACTAATCTCCTCCCTTAACACCATTCTTCTCAATGACCAATGAAAAATTATGGTTAGTAGGGGGCTTAGGGTTTTGTCTACCTCACTGGTCACTATAGTGCCTTTGCATAAAGCCCTTGCATTGTTAGGGTTCACAATAATCTATGACAGCTCTCACAATGACTTTTTATAGACTCCATATTTTTATTTTTGTGGGTTTTTAATCATTTATCACACTCTTAGGGTTTTAACCTTCAAAATCTATTTACAAGTCTTCTACACACTTTTGAAAGTCAAATTTACACATACAAACCCAACTTAATCTATCACAAGTGATTTACCCCAAATTCTTATTCTTTAGTGAAAGACATGATTGGACAAGTAGGACATTAGTGGGAGTCAATCATGTCTATAGTATATTGATCATGTCCCTCAATATTTTCAATTCTCTCTTCTAGGAACTTGCAATCACCATTCCAATTTTCTTATTTTAGTCATTTGTTAGTCAACACATTCAAAAATCATGCAAAAACATTTAAGTTTAGTATTCATTTTCCTAGTTATCCTTATTTCAATCATTTTCTCTTTGTCAAATTCATTTAATTACTTTCATTATAATTTTTGATAGTACATTTTTAGGATTCTAATTTGTTCTATTACGTTTATCTTAATTACGATTAATTCACTATTTAATCTAAATTTTGGTAAAATAGATAGTTACATTTACTTACTTGAACAATGTGAAATAACCTCTAGTAAGGAAAATAAATTTTATTCTATATGAATTTTTATTTGATAAAGCTTCAAAACATGCTCTAGTTATATATTTTGGAAAGATGTAATGTGTTGTTTCCAACTGTTAATAGATGACTTGGCTTAGCTTGTATAAATTTATTTTTAAAACCCCAACAACAATTTTTTTTACAATAAGTGTTTTTAGTCTTCTTAAATATTAATATTACTTTTGATTATGCACATTTGTATATAAATGGTTTGAGTTTTATAGAAATGAAATTATTTCAAAATGTTCTTCCAACATGACCTCTATAGTGATTTTTATTTCTTCATGAATATAAGGTTGGCTTCAGATGATACATTTATGACTATAATGTTGAAGTTAAATTTTTTTTATGATTGTGAAAAATAAAATATATATAAGGACATAGAAGTAGACTTGAAATAATTTTTATTTTGTGATAAGAACTTTGATAAGTTTAAGCTCACAGTATTTTGAAGTGATAAGTTGTACTCAAGGTATGGTGTTATGTGGTTGTATTCTATCTTCATATTGAATAAAAGTGGTTTTGATAATGCTTGGGATGAAAGAAATTATGGGCAAGGATTTATTATCTTATAATATATTCATGTGAATTCATATTGGTTTGAATCTTGGTAGTTGGAATGAAAGTTTTATTTGCATGCATGTTGAGTTTTGATAGTGAATTTAGTTTCAATTGGGTTTCCATTTTCCTGTAGCAATGCATAATATTAAACCCTCTCTTCAAATCCTAATCATGTTGTATAGTCTTATAATTCTAAAATTTAACTTATTTATCAATGAACTATACATTTTCAAAGTCATTTTTATATTAGAAAAATATATTTGAGCTGAACAATTGTCTAAAAGTCTTGAGATTGTGTGGTTAAAAATAACTAAAGGTATAAATTTTAAGTGATATGAATTTTTAATTTGATCATTCTTGGTATTATAATAAATAGTTTTATTTTAATGATATGAAGGCATACATTTTGACATAAATTTCATATTTAGCTACAAGTTTTCCTTTTATGTGTATTTTTGGTTTTAATTTAAGATTGTGGGTTATGTGTTGTGTTCTCTATTTGTTATAGAAAGTATATATCATGACTATAAATTCATATGATGAAAACCACATGGTCAATTGTTTTGATAATGTAAAATGTACATTCTACAAATCCATAATACCAACATGGTATCCATCTTTGTAGAATGAGCACATAACACAATGACATAAGCACACATGTCTAATTGGCATGAATTTTATTAATTTAGTGGATACATGGTCACTATGTAGCCATGTTGACCCCAATTTCTCTAATTGGCCTAAAAAATTGCAACTAACCACAATTGCCTATGTGGACCTAGAAGGCTCCATAATCTAAATTGAACACTCAAATAAAATGAGGTGGTTTTGAGTATACTAGATAGAAAATTTTATCCTAAATCTTAACTAATTTCAAATGGTACCCTAAATTATTTTGGCCAAATGTAGGGCCTGGTTCGCACCTTAAGTTAAAAATCAATTCTATTTTCAAGTTATCTTATTTTTATCAAAAGCTCTTAACAAAAATATCTCTTAGACTTTATATAACCTTAAAAAGGGTCAAAAATATCTTCGCTTAGCTTATTGAGGATGGAGCATTCCATATTAACCATTATATCTCTTATATCTCAACCACTGGTTTGGGATATGTAGAAAAAACCCTAGGAATCCTTATAAAAGTCAAAAAAGAGTTTAATCCTCACTTTCCAAGTTACAAAATTTAGATTTCAAAAAAGGGGAAGGAAGGTTTGAAGGATGACTTATCCACAATCATCCCTCTATAGCTTCCACATCATTAGATGACCACCATTAATGGGGTCTAAAATATTTTTCCATAATTCAATTTATTTAATTTATATTTTATAACATAATACAAATTAGGTTAGATATATTTTTTAGGTACCCATCTTCTCGAAATGTCTTCAGGAGGTCTCAATCTCTCACAATTTTTGAAATAGTGATTGGGAGATTCAATCTCCTCCACAACCATTACTAAGGGCATATGTCTAGGTTTACTAAGGAGTTAATATTAATTTTTAGTTTTCAATTTTTATAAATAGTTTCATGCAATAGAGGAAATTAAAAATAAGAGGGTTTTATATTGGGGTCAACATGTCTCAAGGATTTCAAGAGTCAATAAGATATAAATTAACCTCTCATTAAAAAACATGTCATTGAAGAAAACTTATAGGGTCTCAAACCCTAAAATTATTTCCATGCAGAAGAGGGGATCTGAACCTTCTACTAGGCTCTAACAATTGTACCAAAAAGTATGATAATTAGTTCTAGTTTTAATAACATACACAAAAGAAAATAATAAAAGTTAATACACAAAAATTATATATTTAAATAAATATTAAATAATAAAAATATCACTAAAAAAAAGTCAAGTGGTGGCTAAACATAACCTTGTGGCTAACAAATATATAAGATAAAATTTGAGTGGTTTATAAATTTAACCACTACCACCCTACCTATCACATGGGGACTATCCCAATGTTCTATAGTGAAAACACATCCATCAGCCCATTTGGGCCCTAGTTTATAGTCATGCAGTCAAATGGGAATTTTTTAGCTAAGTTACATCATGTCCCATAATTAAGGGCATTCCCTATGATCAAAGGGCACATGTAAATGTTTTAGCCATACAAACATCGATATTTTGAAAATTCATAATAAGCATCTCGATGCTCCTAAAATTATGAAATGAAAAATGATAGGTGTCAAAAAATTATATATTTCATTATTAAAATGTTTTTTGGATTTTTTTTTCTTGTTTGACATGTGAATTACTTGAAAAATGGCTATTTAGGGGGAAAATAATATTTTAAACTTAAAACATTCATAAATTTTAAACAATGGCTTCTTGAAAATTTTTAGTGAAATTATGCATAATCATGGTAGAGTCTGCTACATATTAAAATTAAAATTATAATATTTATGTGAGTTTAAATTATAACAAAAAAATTTACAAAAAGAAGTAGATCTTTAGGACCTAAGGGTTTGCATGTCATTCCAGTCACATAAAGTGAAATTTAATTTATTTATTTACACTATTGTATTATATCTAGAAAAATAAAAGTTTATTAAAAATATTTGAAATTGAAATAGTGAATTTAAATATTGAAGTCCATAATTAACCATTTAGCCTTCTTTTATCAAAGGTGCAAGAAGGAGTGTTACAACATGTTGATGGTTTGTTTGACACAACCCAACTTTCTAGGTGGGGTGATAGCTCACATTTCCTCTCCTAAATGGAGGTTCTAAGAACATCCCCAAGGTCTATATCTACAAGGTCATGGTGGGCTAGATCTCATTCAGTTGATCATTGTAAAATGTTCCATATAAGGGGCCTATTTGGAATAAAATTAAAATTTATAATTGGGAATGTTGGTCTTATGGGTTTGTTGCCAAGGAAATAAAAAATTAGATCTAACATATGAATACATATTATTTCCCACTCATTATAAACATATTCAAAATGCAAAATCAATAATGAGAAGGTTCTGCAATCAAGATAAGACATGAAAATATAAATTGAAATTTAAATTAATCTACCTACTTTAACAAAGAATTAAAAAAAAGAAAAAGAGAGAGGGAAGGGAAGAAGAGGAGATGATCCCACTTTATAGAGAAAACATATTGGGTTCTATTGATTAGATGGGTCCCTTGGGAAACTGATCTCTGTGTGGCCATTATAGCACAACTAGGAGACAAAAATGGTGTAGGAATTTGAGGACAAGTTAGCTAAGTGAAAGAGGGAAACATAGTAACCATATAAATGTGTAAATAATGAATATCACTTCACAAAGATTTAATATAGAATATATTTCATGAAGCATAAACATGGGATTCATTAAATACTCAGATCAATTACATTTATCTTCAAATTATGAGAAAGGGAAAAATTAAATAAGAAAATAGGGAATACATGAAAAAAAGGTTTATTGCTCTATTCTAACTTATAATACTAAATGGAATATTATTTTAAAATCCCTATGAGTAGTCTTATATATAAAATTTTCAATCCATGGAGTCATTAATCATCCCATTGTCTCATGGTTATAGGAATTGAATGAGGTGTAGTCCTGTTAAGATCAAATTTGAATACGATCTTACAAAATCCCAATGAAATCAAGATCAAAATCATGTTGTATAAACTTGAATTAAATTATGGGTGATTTAAATGTATCTAAAACTTTCCAAGGCACTTAGTCAACCACATTTTTCACACTAGGGATCATGCTTGGCTAATTTTGAATTGAATTTTAGGTAGCTGAATGTCATTGAGATCTCCTCAGGATAGATAGTTGGCCATGTTATGTGCAATGAAGACTATGCCTCATTAAGACCATCCTTATCCTTTCTATACTCCTCTCTTAGGTACCAACAAGAATGTCATGTCTATGATTAATGCCACCATATAATTCACCTTGAAATCTATGTTTTTTTATCATATCACCACTAGAAGAAAAGATGCAACTTCATTGTGTAGGTGAGACTAGATATGTCATCCATTCAAAAGATTTGACAACTTTGATGAGCTAAATGACTGTCAAATTTATGTTACTAATATTTCAACATATTTTTTGTTGGTAAGATTACTATACGTGGTAAACCCTAACTTATCTATTTGATCTCTAGAACTCAATATATGCTAACTACTCCTTGGATGAGATTCAATGAGATATCACCATGTGGCATGATATCACTCATCCAGATGGTTATGGGCCTTCACTTTATGCCTAAGATGTACTAACTATTATAGGGATCCATTATATTGACACTTGGCATCATCCTAATTATCCATGGTTATACCATTTTTTCACCATGTTCTAATAATCTCAAGGCTATAGAAAACTGAGATTTTTCCACATGGAATCATCCAGTTCACGTGGGAACTCACTTGAAAAATCAATATACATAGACCAGCCTGGGGAAGTGATTAAGTGAAATCATGCCACTTATAAACATCTCAATTTTCTAATATCTCTTGGGTTTTTTAAAATGATTAAGTCTCAAAAGCTATGGGGAAATGAGTGATTGACACCTAACAAGTTCAGATAAAGGTACACCTCTAGGAAAATAAAAAAGTGAATGTTAGTCTTTTGAATGTTTAAATTAAAACAATTACATATAAAGTCCAAAAATAAATGAAAATGGTAGACATAGCCAAAATAAATAGGCCCTTAGCCAAATTTAAAGCCAATTTAGTCCATTCATAAGAAACATGACTAGATCAAAAGATAAAATCTTATAAATGTTTAGTCACTTTAAGTAAATCTAGTGCAAAAATGGACCAAAATCAGAGAATAGAAAATACCTTATTAGTCAAACCCTTAGCCAATTTAATCTAGCATGTAGAAATGACTAAATTTATAAAAGGAAACATTGCAAACCCTTAGTCATTTTAAATTGAATTGAATAAAAAATAAACTAAATTGCTAAGAAAAGGATGATAAAAAGCTCTTGAAATAGATTCAAATAACAATGCTCTAAGTCCATCTTTAGCTTTTGATAGGTGTCAAATTTAGGTTCTATGTATGATGATAGTTTTTAATTCATTTTTAGGGCCAATCTACATGTCCTATTCTCATTTATTCATTATTTAACTAGGCATCCAACTATACTTTTTGGTTTGTCACTCTAGTGAGATAAGATCATGACATTTGGAAGCATCTTGCTCACCTATAACCTCGTTAATTTATTAAAGATGCATAAATTATCATGGGGTCATGATGAAGTGATATTTTACCACATGGTTTCATCTTTCTCATTCAGGAGCTCAGAGACCTAAGCTCAAAAATTAAGAGGTACTAACCATTATGGGGACCCACGATCATGATAAGTGGTAGCTTGAGAGGTTAAAGACCTGTCTTGAAAGTTTAAAAGGATTGGGGAAGTGAGGAAGTGGGTTTTGGACACCTAGAAACATCTCACTTATCCAAAGTATCAAAGACTTAGCAAAAATGACTAAGTCATAAAATCTATAGGGAAACATGTGAGTGACACTTGGCAATTACTCGTGCATCCGGTGGCTCACAAGTTTGAAATTTTGACCAAATATTGAAAATTGTAGGATAAAAAAAATAACCATTAGAATTAGAATTTGGAATTACCCAAAAATGGCTAAGTCAAGATCAAGATATAAAACAAAGGTAGACATAATAAATGAATAAAAATAGCCAGTTGATAAGCACAACAGTCTATTTAGTCTATGGTTTCAAAATCAACTAAGTCTAAATAAAAAGCAATGTGAATGTTTAGTCATTTTAACTCGAAGGGAACAATAATAGACCAACCTACTTAAGAAAACACTACAAAAAATTTTATAACATTTGGATAATTTGCTTAAGTCTAAGCCAAATTTTCCCAAAAGGGAATTTTTTATATATTTTGAAACCAAGTTTAAACTAGCAAAGACTCTTTAGACTTAAGAAATTTCAAAAAATACAATAAATGATGTCATAGATGCAAAATTAGGACCAATTACATATAATGAACATTTATTTTTCTGACTTGGTTGAAGCAATGGAGCTTAGATGTCTAATGACTTTATTAGGTCAGACCAACACTTTAAACAAGCCAAGGCCACTGACTCCATTAAAAAAAGTCCAGAGTCTAGAGAAAAAAGAGGTTCCATGATTTCATTATGAAATTAGGGCATGTTGTGCAAGTAAAAAAAAATGTTTACTCTATTAAAAAATAATAATGAGTATTTTAGAACACATTAAAATGTATATGAACCCATAATTTTTGGAAAAAATAGTGCATTGAACATGATCAAATTCAAAAAAGGCAAAAGTGGGATAAACTAAGTGATCAAATTCAATATCCTCATCAATTTAGTAAGTTAATGTTTGCTAATGATTTAACTTACTAGTTATTATAGTCTATAGGGATTAATTGACATGGCTCCAACCAATAGGCTAGTGAATTTATACTTAGATATGTTTAGCTAGACATTGCTCTACTACTAGCTAGGCATATATAGCCTAGACAAAATTATATATGACTCCACTAAAGGCCATGATCTACTACTAGCTAGTGTCCATATCCCCAATATATATTTTTTGAATAACCTAGAATTAATTTTTTTTAATAATAAAATTTTATTTTTTATTTTTTTTGAAACATCTCAATTTTGGGTTGGTGACCACCATGGAAAATGATAGTCATAACTATATATTTTTCACCCTAGATATTTACCAATGTAGGTTCACCCAAGAAAATATAGAAACCTTTTAGATGTAATTTTATTCTTGGTTTTAGTGTAATATTTTTAGTGGCCCACTAGTTCTACCCAAACTCACACAAATAAGAACAAATCTAGAACACAAAACAATCTAAGCTTTTAAATTTGACTCAAAGACAAAATATAATGTTAAAAGCTACTAAAAGAGTATATTCACACCAAAATGTCACATTTCATAGCTACTTATAGTCCATCATTCATCATTCTGTATTGATCATTGTGGAATCCATAGGGCAAAAATGGATAGACTAGGATAAAAAGAAATAGCAAGGTTAGACCAATGAAAAAAAGAAAGAAAAATGAGAAAATAACCTACACTAAAATAAAGAAGGAAAATAAGAAAGGAAGGGAAAACATAAAAAAAAGGAATTTATTTATAGTACCCTTCCAAACTAATTCAAACTTGGAAAATAGGGGTTGAGAAAATGCACATTGACAAGCAATAAGACATCCTCATTAGTTAGACACTTGAAACAAAACATATTCACATTTAGGATTTTGAGGAGGTTGGTAGAAATATTATGAAGGGGAACATGTAATTTCATCTATGTTGTCCTCTATGATAAAAAAATATCCCCAAGAGTCCTATTTACTATATTTCATGCAACTTAAGCAAATTTTTAGAATCACATTCAATAATGTACTTACATTTAACTTATAAAAAGTATATGGGATAGGTTATAAGAAATACCTATGACCATAAATTAAATTATGGTGAGGGATAATTTTGGGTATCAACACATACCATAGATGTTGGAAGACCCAACTTAGTAGGTGTGTGTTCTTTGTGGCAACCAATCACCAAACCTTTTTTCGGTTGCTCATTATCTAAGATGAATGCTATGGTAACATCCTTATTATTATCTTTGTCACCTAGAAGGCACAAGTTATATTCTTTCCATGTCAATGATATTTTGGCTTTGTCATCAGTGGATGAAGTATCTAGACATATGTATTATATCAAGTCATTTTAAGCTTTACCTCTTGTTGGATTCACTTATTCATTCAAGCCAATGTATTCATGATCACTCATCTCTATTTTGACTAGCTCTAATATTGACATAATTTCATGGATGTTGTGGTTCCATTTCATAGCTACTCTATAAGATCTAAACTTTTGGAATTAAGGATAACAAATTGGTTTTATTATATTTCATCCACCTTTAATGAAGAGATAGGGGTCAATCAAATAAAATTGAGTTATTGATAATCTTGAATTAGTTTGCCAAATTTAAGAGCAATGACATATGGTATGAATGTTTCAGATGCATTGCATGCATCTTATTCATCTAGATACTCCAAATATTCTAATTCATATTGTACCCAATTATAAGATATGATAAACATCAGCCCATTATGACCTTTAGGAATGTAAATATAATAAACTCTACTCATTTTGCACATTTTACCATTTTAGCCTCCATTGTTGAGTTAAAAAAATTTCCTCTTTTCCTCAAGTCCCACTCTCGAGTCTCGACTTCTAAAACCCTTTTTTATTCCATGACTTCCATTTCCCAAAGCTCTTATGGCAGTGGCACATGGGTGATCAAAAGCCCCAAACTCATTTTCCAAAATTTGTCATGCACTATCATTCAAAGGCTTCTATAACAACTAGACACATACAGTGAGTGGGTTGAGCCTTGAAAGTTTAATGGCATTATCTACATGCCACAGTATGATAAAGATATTCCTCTCCTAAATGTTTTATTGTAAAGCTTCGATACTTCTTCCATGTTTCACATCAACTTGGACTCTTAGAATATTTTATTTGGAATCTGTCCATAGGATATTGAAAGGCTGATAGGGCTACCTTCTAATGATGGGGACCTAGTCACCACAAAGGCCTTACTCAATGATGATGAAAAAAAGTATTTAGAGTCCCATTACTCATTGCAAGTGGATGGTATGTATTGTTAAATTTATAATTACTAATTTTTTAATCATTTTAATTCTTTTGTTCTAGAATCTAAATTAGTAATTTTTTTTATAGATCCTCAATCCTATGGTAAAAGACGACTAAAAATTGAATGTGTTAAAAACCATATCTTATTGGGAATGATTGAACTTTTCCAAGCAAGAATTATTTTGTAGGGTAGACCATCTGATCTTCCATTCTGGGCTCTTGTTTATATTCTTCATACTCTAGGTGCTCAAAAATTGAATTGGTGTAGTTTTATTTCTAACAAAATCAAAGATGATTTGAATTATTCTCTATGTAATGAAAATACCTAGTTTTCTTCTTGTAATTATATTATTACATTGTACTACAAAGTGATTTCAAATTTGCAAGCATCCTCTATTCCTTCTACCCTCAATCCCAAATTGTTTGTCAATGCACTCTCCATGGAAGCACATGAGGTTAGTTTAGGTAGTTGTTTGACTCTTTGAACTATCTATCTATTTCAAATAAATACATAAATATTGATCTAGTTCATTTTAAATAAAACATCTTTTTCTTGTAGAAAAAATTATATGAAATGATTAATAAAAGAAATGTTATAAGCAAGGGATGTCAACCTCCTGAGGCCTCCGTAGAAATAGAGATAGAAGGTGATGCATATTCGATTCCATAGATTCCTATGTAGAAATTAATAATAAGAAAGTTAATGTAGAGTTTGTTTACACCTTTGACACTTGCACAACACTCCACTCATGTTACTGGTATACCTTCATAAATTATATTTTCTTTTATTAAATACTCTTTTATCATTGTAATATTTTGACTCTGTCATTTATATATATACCAAAGCCTGCACAATCTGAATTACACACACCAATTGGGTCTAGAAAAAATTTAAGATTTCCCTCACAACAACAACACCAATAGCAACAACAATAATAGTCACAATAATGACAAAAATCACAAGTTGTAGAAAATAAATATATTTTTTCTTAAATGCTAATATTAGATACAATTTTTTTAATTGGTCATTTAATTGATTTTAATTCCCATTTACATCTCATTCTTATCCAAGAAAAAAGTTACCACCACCACCACCACCACCCCATCATGGCCCTTTAACTACTGGTATTAGGAAACATCCTTTTATCCCAGCTCAAAGTGGTGCCATAGTTCATGTTCCAATGTCTGAGTTGCTAAAAGTTTTAGTTGGTCATCTTCCCAATGCGACTGGGACTTCAACACTTCATAACATTGATCTAGATAATGAGTATTTGGGCATTGATAGTGGCATGCCTATGGATTCTTTCAACCCTCATGATATCATACATGGATCTCAACCCACAGAGCCTTTAAAATGACCTTCTCTACTCGATTCACCACCAAACCACACCTATGGTAGTCATGTGCATGAGATTCCTCAAATTGATGACCAACATACTTTTTTTCTCATTTTCAATTTATTAGAAGAAAATACTAAAGCTTATGTTCTTGAATTTATTCTTCCAAACCTTGATGAATTAAAATGATGGGATAATTAGGCAAAAATATTAATTTAGGAAATAAATGTTTGTTTCTACAACCACAGTCAATGATATCAATTATACACAATGATGGAGCATGAGCTAGCAAAAATTGATATTTTATTCAACTAAGAAATTTAAATAAGTGTTTTCAATAATAGTTTTAATGATGATGTTCTTGATATTATGTTAAAAAGGCTTGAGAACTTAGATGCAAAAGCCCAAGCATACTATAACAAATGGACATAGAACAAAAGCCTAGTGGATCTTGCAAATGCAGAAAAATAATTTTTTTTGGTGAGTTTGTTATGGTTTTTTAAAATTAAAATTTATTTTAAAACATTTAACTAATTAATTTTTTTTATTATTAGTAGTCAAAATATATAAAGATGAAGAACCAAGTTTTTGTCTTGGACATGCATCTAAAGAAAGCACACAAAAGTATTTTTGCTATAATTTATTTCAAGGAAAAACTTGTATTATTGAATAAGCAAAATAATACATTGAGGAAAATAATTCAAGAAAATGGCTTGGATCCTAATGTTTTATTTACAAAGACAGTTTAAGCGGACCCATCATTGCTTTCAACAGGAAATGCCGCTATCGAAGATTGAAGTAATCTTGTCAATATTCATTCTGCAGTGAAAGATCTCTAAGATTCTGGGATCTCGATCCACACAGAGACCACAACCACTATGAATACTAATGAACAAGTAGTCAAAGTACAAAATGATCCACAATGATTGAGAATACTATCAATTTAACTTTGTTTTATAATTTCCATTCTGTCTTTTATTTAATGAAAAGTGAGGTTGGAGCTCAAAGCCTCAAGTTATATTATGCTCATGTTTTGTAACTATTGGAAACTTTTGTTTTATAATATTAAAATATATTTTTTAAATATGGATTAGTTTCTCATATTTTTGTGATAATATGCTACACTATTTACTGCTTTAATTTATAGTAAATTTGGTATGAAAGCTAATAAAATATTGTTAACAATTTCATTTGAATAAACAATGTAATTGATTGAGAATACTATCAATTTAACTTTGTTTCATAATTTCCATACTGTCTTTTATTTAATGAAAAATGAGGTTGGATCTCAAAGCCTTGAGTTGTATTATGCTCATGTTTTGTAACTATTAGAGACTTATGTTTTATAATGGATTCATTACTCATATTTTTGTGATAATATGCTACAATGTTTATTGCTTTAATTTACAGTAAATTTGGTATAAAATATACTAAAGTATTTTTTACAATTTTATTTGAATAAACAATGTATAATTTATTCAAAAAATGTCAAACAATAAAAAAAAACCAGAATGTTGAACATGTACTATTTTTTTGCAACTTGAAATATTAAAAAATGCTAAAGAATACTATTGAAAAATACTAAATATATTTCAATCAGGTATATCAAATAACCCTTTGGTAAACCATACTTCATTGCTAACATTTTTATGGCATGTCTCGTTGGCATTTACAGTTTTAGTTGTGACACCTCTTCTTTCAGTTAGACTACTCCAAATTGAAATTATTCTATCATATGGAAACATATCCACTTTATAACCTGAAACATACAACCTTAAACATGTCTCAATAGTTTTGTCTAATATATTTTGAAGCCTTGATTTGACAAAATATAATAACTAAATACCCTATCATCTTCCACCTACCCAAAATTCATTGTTTGACATAATTCATATAAATGAAAATATTTGCTAATTTATTTCTGTAGAACACTGCTTTGATATAGTTTCTTCCATACCCTGGTAATAGAACCTATTTCTATTGGTTTAGTTAACAACCGGCATTGTTCAACCATTGTAAATTCAAAAATCTTTGACTAGTTTTTCAATATTTTTTTTTGCAAAATACCCTTAACTTCCTCTCCATTTATTTCCATAGACTTGCTGAATTATTGGATTAGAGTACCCATGTATTTGATGAATAATTTACTTGTTTGTTCTTCACCATCACCACTCCAAAATGTAGGATTAATCATGCCCATGGATTCAATAAAGTCATCTCTTTGAAAATGATCTCAAATTTTAGCAGACAAATTTTTTGAAATGTCTCTCAATTTCATTTGCGTATCACATATGACATTATCATATAGAACCCTTGTTACAAGTACTTCAAATTTTGATCCAACTAAATTTGATCATCTTTGGAAAGTGTGTATTGGTATCTCCTTTCCATTAATAAAAATACAAAGATGATCATGAATATTGAATTTCAAATAGTTTTGAGGGTCCTTTATATTTGTTAAAGTTTCCTAATTCTCAAATATTGGTCCCTTAAAATTTTATTTGAGTAGTATAATATATCAAGTGATAAAAAAACATGTTTCCTTAACTTCATAGAGTCCACAATATTTATTGATCTCTCTTGTGCATGTTTCATCAAATAATGCATTTCCTTCAACATGGGTAGAATACCACATAATGTTAGAAAAGTTTCAAAATATGTCAAGCAGTTCAATAAATCTCTTGTCTTGTCAACATCCATCCTATACTTAAACATAAAACTAGCCAAGGATTGATATTCTTTAAATATTCTGCATGTAAGTTCATACATTGAAATCCATCTAGTATCTACATCTTTTAATAGTTTTTTTCCATTAGTCACTCCAATTACAAATTTATAAAACTCTACAAGCCTTTTTGGGATGCATGACATGTACACATGTAAATCACATATTATTTCCTCCACTTTTATGATACTTTTGAATGTGATTACAATTTTGTAAGCAAGATTCATTTTATGTGCCATGCAATGGATTGGAATCATATATGGGGAAAATGGTATTTATAGGTGAACACACAAACCTATTTTATTCCCCTGCATTACTAATTCACCATCCACACCAACACATACCAACTTAGTACCTATATCATGGTAAATCATCCCAATAATATCCATCAAATTACAAATAACCAAATTGCAAAGGTTTTTTGCATTACAATTTTCAACCATTTTATGTACAGATAAAAGGTGAGGTTACCTTGAATGATTTTGAAATGTATATACATGCATGCATACCCATGGTGTGTTGTCAACCATTATTACCTCATTAATGGATAGTGATATGAACCTTGTTGATTTTACTTTCCCTTTCGAATCCTCTTTTTCAATCATTGTGAGGCATTTTTCCATCTCCTAGGCACTGGTATCAGACTAATGTGAATGTGGAATGTTCTGCACTCTAATCTTTTGAAATAAAAACTTATAATCTAAAAAATTAGAGATTGGTCTTCCTCTTTTCAAAATGTGAAATAAAGTTGAAAATTGTATATTTTTGGCAAGCTAATTAGACTGAGCAACCTTTTTGAATTGAGCTTGAATTGTTCCTCCTTTCTTAATGAGATACCATTGATGTTTCTAATGATTATGATACTCTATTGCGTAACATTGATGTATGCACTCTTTTTTATCTTTCCATCTCACTATTTTTTTTATAATTCCATTTTTGTCTTTTATCAACTTATATATTTTGCCATAATGTTTTTCGATTATGTCCAATTTGGGTTGCATTTTGTGGTCCTTACCAAGTTTCCAGCTGCATATGGTGCATTTGCATTCTGTTGGTGTGTTAGTACAATTTTGTGGCTACATAGGTTCAATAAATGTGAATTTAGATGCCCAATCATATTGAAATGACCTTCTGATTGTCCATGTATTTTTATTCTTCTGCATAGTTTTTGTTGTGCCTATTTGAACTGAAGATTGTTTTTGTTGCTTAGCAAGCACATCTAGAGATTGTGTTGGGTGAGTAGAATCAATATATCTCTCATTTGGTGTTTTGAACTCATCATCGAGACTAATAGTATTGATAGTTTTATAAGCGGCTTCTTTCATGGGAAGTATATATTTAAAAGCATTATATATTTCCTCAATATTTTTATCATTAATTTTATATGTGAAAAAATTGTATGACATTAATTTTTAATAAACACCAATACTAAAGTACAAATAAATAATTCTAATAATATTTGTAATATAGTACCTATGTTCAATGTCTCATTCGTAAGTCTTTCTAGTTTAGTGATATAAATGAGTTATTCATGAAATATTGTTGTAAATCTTGTCATTATTATTGAAACTTGAAAATAATATTTAATTAATTAAAAAAATGGCATTATATGAGTTAGTACCTCTATTTGGCATTTTAAATTTATGCCTAAGTATGTCTACCTATAGAGACAATTCTTCAAAAAAGTTATCTGTGGATTTTGCACATGAAATGGTTCAAGACATATTAATTATTATTTAACTTTAATACAAGCCAATGAATAAAAACCATTAGTTAATTGAAAATACAGTACCTTTGTTTGGTGTCTATCCAAAATAAGATAATAGGCTATTCTATTTTTTAAATTTATCAGAGGCCTTAACATTTGTAGAAGATGCCATATTATTTAGTCTGCAGAGCCATAGATAAAAGAGGATTAATATCAAAATAAAGATGATCAACAACAAATAAAAATGCTTGATCGATGAATAAGGAATCAAAAAATACTAGCTATCAAAGAATGATAGTGATCGAGTACCAACATGTTACAAGCAAATTCCAGAAGTTTATGAGTGAATGCCATACGACTGTGGGTGAATGTCCATAGACTGGGTGGGTGCCAATAGACTTTGGATGGACACTAATAGACTATGGGTGGATGCCAAGATTGTGGGCATCTACAGTCCACACTTAGACTATGGGTGGATTCTTATAAGCTATGGATGTCACCCACAACATGTGGGTAGATGCCTACAAACTATGGGTGGATACCCAAAGGCTGTGGGTAGACACCTAGATGGCATAGACCTAGACTAGGGAAGATACCTATAGATTGTGGATGGATGCTTGTAAGACTAAACGAGTGCCAATAGACTGTAGATGATTGATTATATATAAAAAAATTGCCCACCTTATTGTAAACTCTTGATTCTTGAATCCCTTATGTGAATTTAAACTCTTAAAGTCACCCAATAGTATGTGGTGAAATATCTTAAATTAGCTTTCGAGGTACTGGTAAATTACAGTTATATAAGGAAATATGTATTCATATATAGGCAAACATGTCCTTTAAAAGAACTTTGAACCCAAAATTTTAGGTGATAATGATGTGTCAGCCACTCCACTAAAATTTCCAAACATCAACTTCAAAAAATGTAATATTCATATATTAAAAAATATTCACTACTAAAAAAAACTATGCTACTATATCTTGAAGAATTGAGAAGCTAGGAAAATCATGAAGGAAAACTCTCATCCCTTCACAAGTCTCACTAATTTAGCTAGTGTCCTATCAATTAAAATAACTCCATTATTATATGGTTCATATTTTAGGCCCAATTTATTTGTTACAACCTTGGGCACCACTAAGGTACTAGTTCCACTGTCTACTATGCAATTGTGAACAAGTTTGTCTCCAATAATGAGATTGAGGTAGAAAGGTAGAGGATTTTTAGATTTGGAAGAGGGTTTAACAATGTTATTAGGATCATTATTGAGGGAAACATTACCATGACTTGATGGTTGAGGGCTAAGGTTAATTTGAGATAGCTACTCTTGAAGGAGCTCTTTTTGACCAGGCAAGTGAAGCATTTCCCAAAGAGAGAGACTAGATTTAATACTCTTGAAAGAATCCACAATGTTTAGAGTAGGATAATTTACCTTTTCATGTGTCCTTGAAAGCAAATAAGTGCATTGAGATTGAGGCATATGAATACTTTGACGAACCTTTCCAACATTGTGATTTGGAGTAGGTGCAGAAGTTATAGGGACTATCACATTTACAGTCACACCTTGTTACCTTATAGGAAGGATACTTGAACTTGTATGAACACCATGGGAATATCAAAAGGCCTTCCTCTTTGCTCTAGTATTATTTTCAACTGAAGCATCCTGATTAAGGACATATGTATCTTCAAGTAGAAAATTTACATGGTTCACCTTTTGGGGATGCCATCCTTCATTTGCTTGCATGAGAACTTCATCTTCTATTGAAAATTGAGAAGTGAATCCTTCTTGAGTAACCAAATCTTTCTCCCCACCTTCATTTGCATCCATGAACTGGCCTTTCTACCATTACTCTCCTTGTACCAAATTACTATGCATTGGTACCATGGATCTTGTGTTAAAGGTGGAAGTTGGATTATATGCATTAACTAGCCTATTGAAGTTAGGTTATCCTTGACCTATCCCCTAACTGTATTAGTAAGGTGGGAACCTATTTACTTGTTGAGGATAGGGATAGGGATTTTGGTTAACTCCATACTAGAAATTAAGTTATCTAACTTGAGCCTCTAAGGTTTATATCCTTGAATCTTTATCAATATCATCTTTTGCCTTCTTAGGGGAAGCTCTAAGCTTAGTATTTGCATTAAGAATTCAAGAAACACGTAGAGTATCAACAAACATATTTGTCAGTAGAGGTAGGGATAGTTTTGGAGGCAATTTTCCATCTTATATTAGGCCATTCTTGTCCCTAATGGCAAGGTCATATGCTTCAGGTAAGGTATAACCACCATGGACTACAAAATTATGGCTATGCTAGTTCCAATAGACATTATATATGTAGGGAATACAAAGCTTGTAGGTGGTCTCATGGGAGGAGGAACATATGCCAAGTTCTTTGTAATCTCTCATTAAAAGCATGCATTATCTCCTTGGGAGCTCTTTGAATCACATTCAGTTGATGGATAAGTGATGTGTGATCACTTTTATCTTCAAGCCTTGATGTCAATAGCTCTCCAAAATCATCCCAAGTTATGATACAACCTCTATGAAATGTCTTATACCAGTCAATTACATTCCATCTAAGGGAAATGGAAAGTATTCTAATGGAAATATTGACTTTAGTGACATTATGAAAACTATAGCATTTTGAGATATCACTAATATTCTCACTAGGGGTAACATAACCTTCACCATTAAATGTGGGAACACTCTTAGTAGCATTGGGAGGTATGTCATCATATGAATTGAGATGGATGGGGTTTTCAATAGTAAAAGTTGGGAAGGAATGATGCCTAGCCATATTATCCTCAAGTTATTCTTCACTCTATTGATCTTATTGGCTTGCAAAGTCCTCTTGTTCTTCAAAGGTCAAGATAGGCTGAGGATGTTGAACTTTAAAATGAAGTTTAGGTTGAGGAAGTGGATTTATTGGATTGAAACCTCCACTAGAAGTTAACCTAGTAAGGACCATGACTTATGAATAAATAACTAATAAAACTTGGTCTACAACTAGATATTACCTTGAATGGAGTTGCCAAATGTTGAGTAGAACACCATATACAGCTATAATGTTGTCAAGACCAACATTCACCTTGGAAAGATGTCTTTTAGATAATAGTCCCACCAAGCATGCTATAACTATTGTAACCAAAATTTTCACCCTATATTTGGTTTTACAATACTACTCTAGGATTTGGGAAACATTGAAATACCTCTAGGCCTGTGGGTTGCCTATTGAAGAGGTAGACCTCTAGGTTTAAAGGCTAGCTCCCTAGATTGATCCTTGAATGCTTATCACCTATACTACATAATTGATCTAATGAAAAAGGACATAAGTAACATGAAAATAACCTATTCTAATGAGGTGATACACTACAAATATCTCCACTTGACCACCATATAATTTTACTAAGAATCATGACTTACAACACTAGTCTTAAAATCCTACAATGCTCTAATTTTAGTATTTTAAACATGGAGGTGATATGCATGGAAATACTCACTTTGATTGAACTAGAGTTTATTTTTAGACACTAAGGATACTCTTTACACTTTAATATATACCAATTCACTTGACAACATTTCATGTGACCTATTAGAGTGGAAATTTCTTGAATCAACATGGAAGGGTTGAGAGAAAGTAAGGATAGATACTAATCACTTGATCTTTCACTATACAATACTTCAACACATATAAAATATAGTTTTTGAAATAAAAAATGGATATAAATATTATTTCAGATGAAAAATATAATATCAAACCAATAGGGCTTCACCATACCAGGTGTGGAATTGATTACAAGAGCCAAAATGGCTTGCATTTATAAAATGTGTCAGAGGAGAAAGGAGAAGAGAAGTCAAAAGCTCATAGTTCCACATGTTAAGACATGAAAAATAGTTACATTATAGAAGTATTAAGTGAATAATAAAGTTATGGAAGGTATTCTTAGACAAGTGTCCATATGAAGCATAAAAAATCCTCAAAACTGGCGTAGGGACCCTTCAACTGCCTTCTTGAAACTACCTTCATGATTAGGCATATTTTGAGAACTTAAAACTAGACTCGAGAGAGTTAAAACCTATGAAATATCTTATATGGGTTATAAACATGATAGTATAGTCATTGTATGTGTCCCTAACTACTAGCCATGTTTTGGATACTTGTACTCACCATCTATGGTCGTTCATTAGTCCTCTTGACCTCAATCTTCACATTTATCATATAATAAGCCTTAAATTTCTCAACCAAATCCATGGACAAGGTGTTATGACACCTATATAGAGTCTCTCTACCTTTCATTCCATGAGGTAGACCTTAAAAAGGTCCAAAAATTAACTTCTCATCCTCTCACTAGGCAGTCACTCTTTATCTTCAATCTCTGCCAAACACTGCCTGAGATGAATGAATTAGCATAAGTGTTTTCATGCCCATATGTGGAGATAAAATAATATGGAGAGTTATAATAGGTCCCAATTTATCCCCTCCAATGGCTTTGACCTATTCATCTTCTTCTATACCTATAAAATAACCATAAACTTGTAAATAACCCTATTTTATACTCTGGTTGTACAAGTAGGGTGAAAACCAAATGTGTGTCATGGATATTGAGAGAGTATTTCACAAGTTAAAAACACTTACTAGCTCAAAATACTCTCTCTAAGTACATCTTCATTGGTATTTCCTTCATCAGGTCAAAACCAAGGGTTTAGGAGGGTCTTAGAGGCTTTGGATTATTAAGGATTGTTCATAAAATCTTGACATCTAACCTCCAAAAAAATATCACTAAGTTTAAGATCAAGACCCTCCTAAAATTTTCCTAACTCCTTAGGTCACCATGCAACCAATCCATATAGATGTGTGTGCTTGAAGATGGTCTCTCGAGTTTGCTCTTGCATTTTGTGTACATCTGAGATGTTTTTAGGCAAAAAATGACACCTCTATAATATTTATTTGTAAAAATATAGTTAAAACTCATAATTTAATTCCTACTAAAAGTCATTGATGGGTGTTTGAAAGGTCTTATGATCTTGGAAGTTAAATTAGACCCTTAAAGTGATTAGGTCTAGTTTTAGGCCTAATAGGCTTGACTGTACTTGAGTTGTCCATGACCATTCTGAGTACTCATGTTGACTAAATATATTTTATCCACCTTTTTTCATGGTAAAAACAACCTTACACATATTTCCTTAGGTGATCCAAAAGTTTCCACCTCATCATGTTATTATCAGAGTTGTTGCTAGAATTTGAATAACACAAGTGCAATGGAGACGTGATCACACAAGATGAAGTAAGTGCACACCACATAGATGATAAAGCAATTTGAAAATAACACAAGAAGATAACTTGCACAAGACAAAATGGAGAAAACCAAAATCTGATTAACATGAGATGGCCAAAGTGAGGACTACAAATAGGAGAGTATGTAAGTAACTCCTCCATAAAAGGTGGACAAGGCACCCCAAGAATAGACTGTAACTCCTCCATGAAAGGTGGTGATAAGGTGATAAGAATAGAGAAGTAACTCCCATCAAGGGAGTTACTTATGACATTCTTATGACACCTATGACACATCTATGACACACACCTCCACATAAGCTAGCCTATCCCACAAATGTAAGAAAATTCCATGTATGCACAAGAAATACAATTTCCCTAATTAATAAATAGGGAGAAATAAAAACCTACACTAATACCCCCCATAAGCACATCTTAGGTGGGAAGTGTGGAAATAGAAAATGGGTCCCAGAAACTAAGCCTGATGAGGTACCCATGTCCAAATGTAATCTCGCATAAGATAGAGAAAAGGAGAAAACCCATAGGAAAAAACTCCCCCCCAAAAGAGAGACATAAAAGAAAAGAAGAGGCTAGAAGGCCCCCCTTGAAGATGATGTTGCTACAGATGTGGACCGTACCCTAAGAATATCTCATAGATGAATGAACTTGCTCTTAGTGAAAGGTTTGGTGAAGATGTCTACAACCTGCTCTGAAGACTGAAAAAATATCAAGTTAATGACCTGACTATGAATGAGCTCTTGAATGAAATGCATGTGAATCTCTATGCACTTGGTTCGTTGGTGCTGAACTAGATTCCTACAAATCTGAATGGTACTTTGGTTATCACAATAAATGATGGTGGGTTGCCTGATAGGAATGCCAAACTCAAAAAGAATCCCCTAAAGCCAAATAACCTTAGTAGCTACATTAATAGCTCCCCTATACTCTACCTTTGTGGATGATATAGCAATAGCATTTTGCTTCTTGCTAGACCAACTGATAAGACTAAAACCTAGAGAGAAATTGTAACCAAAAGTGGACTTACGAGTCTGTGAATCGCTAGCCCAGTCTGAATCTATATATCCAACCAAGTCAACCTCTATGCCAAATTTGTAATGAATCCCATATCTATGTGAACCCTATATGTAATGCAAGATCCTCTTAGCTACTTTCCAATGCAGCTCATGAGGTTCCTACATGAATCTGGAAACAAGTCCCACTGTATATGATATGTCAGGCCTAGTGTGAGTCAAGTAGATGAGACTACCAACAAGTTGTCGATACCAAGTGTCATCAACCAATGGTGAAGAACAATCAACCTCAAGCTTGACTCCTAATAGAAAGGGAGCCAGAGATGGCTTGCAATCAACCATGTGAAACTGAGCCAATAAGTTAAGAGCATACTTAGGCTGTGCAAGAGAAATCCCTAAATCTGAATATAAGATCTTGATGCCAAGTAGTGCAACAACCCCAAGTCTATCATATCAAATATATCCTAAAGAGATGCCTTCACCATTATAATAGCTGATGAAGAACTCCCAGTGATCAAAAGGTCATCAACATATAGAACCAAAATCAAGAGCGAATCATCCTACCATTAGAAGTACACATTGGGATCAGAATGACACCTAATGAAATCGGCTATGAGAAGGAAGGAATCCATCTTGGCATACCAAGCTTGAGGGGCCTGTTTGAGGCCATAGATAGATTTCCTAAGTCTGTATACTAAGGAAGAATCCTGAACAAATCTTGGTGGCTGCTCCATGTAGATCTCCTCCTCTAGGTCTCTGTGAAGAAAGGCACTCTTCACATCCATTTGATGCACATCCAAACCATGTCCTGTGGCAATAGCCAAGGTGAGTTGGATAGAAGTCATCTTTGTAATGGGTGCAAAGGTCTCTGAGTAGTCAATGCCTGCCACCTATGAGAAACCCTTGGTGACCAATCGTGCCTTATACTTATCAACTGACCCATCTATTGCAAATTTGGTCTGATATATCCACCTACATCAAACCATCTTTCTTCCCTTAGGAAGTGAAGTCAAGTCCCAAGTGTGATTTTTGATTAAGGAAGAATATTCTTCCTCCATAGCATTATCCCACTTAGGGACCCCTGATGCCTCTTGAAAAGTCTATGGATCCAAAACTAAAGTGAAGAAGGCATGTGGATCTCTCTAAAATTCGCCCCTAGTATGTCTATCATTTATGGGATCTCTTGCCCAAGTGCCAGCACTTTCAAGTGTCTGTCTGGCCCAAAGTGGCCCAAAAGTGGGTGAGTCAGGTGCTAACTCCTCATCCTCTAACTAACTAGAGGTGGATGATGTTGCATCACTATCCTCACTGTCTGAACTCAAAGAAGAAGATGTCTCTGGCTTAAGAACCTGCTGTGGCTGATTTGAATCTGATGAAGAATCATCATGAAGAAGTAGATCTGATGAGGGAGAAGAAGTGTCAAGTGTTGAGTCTCTAGGACTCTCTTAAAAATGGACACTTCTCTAGATGAACAACTCATGAGTGACTAGATTTAGAAGGTGATATCCCTTAATACCATCTGGATATCCTACAAAGATGCAAGGCTTGGACTGGCATTCCATAGCTTTGCATTTCTTCTTTAGAATGCAGGCCATGGCTAGGGATCTAAAAACTCTAAGGTGCTCAACATCAGGTTTCTTTTTATGCCAAGCTTCAAAGGGTGTTATCCCTTTCAAAGCTTTGTGAGGAACCCTATTTTGAATGTAGCAAGCACAATTGATGGCTTTGGCCTAGTATTGTGTTGCTAAGGATTTGGAGTGAATCATACAACTACCCATCTCTTTCAAGAACCTATTCTTGCATTCTACAACCCCATTCTGTGAAGGACTGTAGGTGACTGTGTGCTGAAAATCAATCCCCTCTATGGTGCAAAACTACTCAAACCTGATGCTGACATACTCTCCTCCATTATCAGTTTAAAGAACCTTGATGGATTTCTCACTCTATTTCTCAACAAGAGCCTTGAAGTCTAAATTTTTTCAAACACTTCAGACTTTTATTTGAGAAAATATATCCAACTGTACCTAGAGAAATCATCAATGAAAGTGAGGATGTACTTGGCCCTTATGAAAGATGGTTTGGGAAAGGGTCTCGATACATCACTATGGACTAACTCCAAAGGTTGTGAAGCCCTCCAAGCTTTGCCTTTGTCAAATTTTACTTCAGGATGCTTCCCAAGGGAACACCCCTCACAAAGTCCTTTTGAGAATTGGACACGAGGCAAGCCAATGACCATGTCATTTTTGCAAAGTTGCTCAAGATAGTGATAGTTAAGGTGGCCAAACCACTCATGCCATAATTTGCTAACTCCATCTGAATGAGCCAACAATGCTATTGGAGAAGAATCTGATGCAAAATGTGAGAAGGTGTATAACTTGGCTTGGTGACCTACCCTACCCACTGGCACTGTAGTATCACTATGCAACTCCCTGATAACCACTGAATCTGGTGAAAACTCAACTCTCATGCCCTGAACAATGTGAGTGATTTGGTACACTGATAAGAGATTGGTTGAAAGAGAAGGAACACTTAGAACATTGTTGAATGTTCCTCCTTCCATTTCAACTGACCCTCTCCCTACAACAAAAACTGATGTGTCATCACCCAAACTAATTGAAGTCATGATACAAGGCTCTAAAGATGAAAACTCAACTAGTGAAGAGCCCATGTGGTGAGAAGCACTTGAGTTGATGACCCATGAAGATGTGGAAGATGCTATAGCTATAAGGGCCTTGCCCTTTTCTTTCTCCTTACCCTTGCCTTTTGCCTTAGTAAAATCTTGGGTAGATGAATTCTGCTTGATGGACTCTGGAACACATATGTTGTTCTTCTCTAGAAGATGAGTTAGGTGATCTATTTGTTTCTTCATGCACTTGTGTTAATCATTCCCTATCTTTTTACAATAGGTACACTTAACCTTCTCCCTTTTAGGTTTAGCATTGGAGGATGAAGACTCAGTGTTATTTTTGACAGGATTGGTGTTTTTTTTCTTCTTCTCCTAGTCCTTGTTCTTTTTATTTTTCTCCTTTGTTGAAGTCTTATCCTTACCATTTCCAGATATCAAATCTTGGGGTTGAGTAGACTTTATTATGCCCATTTGAATTATCTTATCTTGCTCCCTAGTCAAGTCGACAATGAATGAATCCAAAGAAGGCATTTTCCATGTAGTGCCAAGGGCACTTTTTGTGGCATGGAAAGTGGAGACAAAGACTGAATAGCTTGGACCTAACTTTGTGAGAATATAAAGGATGAGTTGATCATATATCTTCTCTATCTCACATTCTTTCAATTTTAATCTAAGGGGCTTAAACTTAGTGAAGAAGTCCTGTAGGGTGTCAAAGTTGCTAGGACTTAGACTTATGAGTTTGTTTTCGAGCTCATGACCTCTCATCTCATCAAGCTTCCCAAATAACTTTTCTAAGGTGTCCCATATGTCATTAGGAGTCTAGGACGATTCTAAATGGAAGATAAGTTTTGGAGACACAGACAAGCTCAGTAGTACATAGGCTTCATCACTATGGTTGTACCACTTGACCTTTTCAACATCAGTGTTGGGTTCTACTTCAATACCCATGGTGATGTTATACAACCCTTTGATTCTAAGAATTATTGACATTTTAACTTTCCATTCATGATAGTTGAAGTGTGTTATGGGTTTAAGTTGAAAATAATCCATTTTTAGCTGAATTTAGGTGAAGTTGTGTTGATTGCAAGTTGTGAATTTATGCAAAAAGGAGAATGAAAGCAAGTTGTGAAAAGAAATCACACCCCCCAAAATATTGAGCCCCCCAAATATGCAAGTGCATGCTCAAAAGATGTCAGACTCAGTCAAAAATGCGTCTTAGAGCAATTAGTGCAAGACTAAAGCAAACAAGACGTCGGACTTAGCCGAAAATGTATCCCGAGAGACCCAAATTTTTGGCACTTTATATAATAGTGAATTTTTGACAAATAACAAGCCTACATTATGGAAAATTAAATTAAAAACACTTTTGAAAAAAATGACACCCAAATCTGAGCTACCGTTTGCAAGATATTGAAGGTTCAATTTTCCCGTAAACTAGTTTTTTGCAAAAAAACACTAAAACATTAAAAAAAATGCCTATTTTGAGAGAGAAAGTGGCCTTCCAACCACTCATTAGATTTGGCACAGAACAAGAAATCTAAAGGAGGTTTGTGTGAGGGGGAATTGGCCTCCCGCCAACCCGGGCCTCACCCTTCATCTTCGTAGGTCGAAGATACAAGTTAAAATTCAAACCCCCAAAATTACCAAACTGTCTAAAAACCTTAATACTCAATCAAATTGATTGATTTTTGTTTTGACAAGTCAATTTTCACTAAAAAATTAAGTTAAAGATAGAATGGACAGAATGGCAAAGTGTTTAAGGGTCCACATGGGATGCCAAACATGAAAGAGGACGCCTTTTTCAAGAAATTATAGTCCAAAATTTACAGCAGAAAAGACAAAATAATTTTAGACCTATGTTGGACTATACGACCTGTTTGAGGCGTGGCAGAAGACTGTGGCTGAATATTTCACCAAAAAACAAGGGCGTTCTGCTAAGACACCAAGCAAAATAGGTAGTGGCATCCAAAAAGGGCACAGTTCTGAATTTTTAGCAAAAAATAAAACCAACCTATAGACCTGGGCCATATGGCTAGCTTGGCTGGTGGTGTGGCAGCATAAGTGGCATTGCAAGAAGAACTATTGTGTTGAAGGCGTGGCAACCAAAAAAGGTCAGTTGAGGATCTGCAAAAGCATGGCGCAAAATAGAAGTTTGGTGCCTACCTCCTTGCTCTCTGCTCAACAATGGCACCTGAGTGCATCAACCTGCAAATTTATCTGCAAATAGCTTGTCTGCTAGTGGTATTCTGCCAAGACACCCAAATGCAAGGATCCCAAGGAAACTAACCAAAAATGATATAGACAATTTTTTTTTTAAAGACCAAATCTAGAATAAAAAATAAAGAGAACTCCACTCCTCTTGATTTCAAAATAAGCTAAAAGCATAATCACACACAAAATTACTGGGGTAGCTCTGATACCATATCAGAGTTGTTGCCAGAATCCGGATAACGCGAGTGTAATAGAAACGTGATCACACAAGATGAAACAAGTGCACACCACATAGATGCTAAAGCAATTTGAAAATAACACATGAAGATAACTTGCACAAGACAAATTGGAGAAAACCAAAATTTGATTAACATGAGATGACCAAAGTGAGGACTAAAAATAGGAGAGTACGTAACTCCTCCACAAAAGGTGGACAAGGCACCCCAAGAATATACTGTAACTCCTCCATGAAAGGTGGTGATAAGGTACTAAGAATAGAGAAGTAACTCCCATCAAGGGAGTTACTTATGACATTCTTATGACACCTATGACACATCTATGACACACACCTCCACATAAGCTAGCCTATCCTACAAATGTAGGAAAACTCCATGTATGCACAAGACATACAATTTCCCTAATTAATAAATAAGGAAAAATAAAAACCTACACTAATAGTTATCACTTACTGATCAAACTTGTAGTCTTGCCTCTCTAGGAGTACCCTCTATCTAAGACAAAATAGAGGGAATATCCCCTATTTTTTATATAAAATTGAAGATATGAGAGGTTTTATTATGTCATGAGGACATTCTACACCAAATTTAAAATGTGGATAATTTTTCTAGGTCTATTAACAAGCCAATAACCTAAGACTAGCTTATAACATTGATGACTGTATGTAGGAATGTAGGGTTGGGACTTAGTGCAACTATAGTTTGATGTTCCTAATATATTTAATCTTCATAATAATCTCATATCATCATCAATCTAAGAGGGTGTTATCATTTTCAATCCATCCTACACTCTCTACCAACTTTTCAAATCTCACACCTTTCTCTAACTTGCACTAGTCCATGGGTTGTGTTGACTATAGGTGTATGCTCTCAAGAAAATGAGATTAGAATAGGATGTTTTGAATATTATGTTTCATGCCTAGGCTCTCTTTTTAATCTCTAATCTCATGTCACTTTTTTTTGAACTCGTTCATGTTTAGAGACCTACCTCCCTCTGCTAACATAGGTTATTTTGTCTACTATAGTAGACTGTAGGTGACCATTTTGAGAACAAAAGGGACCCCTGTAGGTGCTCACATATGTCAAACCATGGTACCTAAATTAATTTAAATACTCCTAAGGTCATATATCATGTTTACTCAAATAGAGTTACTTATTTCAAGACCATACTTTCATTTTACCACTATTATGATTCAAAGTTTAGTTTTGGTCTCTTTAGCACAATAATTATTTAATATCTATAGCAAACATTGGTTTGAGTTGTGAATCACTCAACCTTCCTTTCATTGACCAAAAAATCATCTTTCTCACATCAAGACATTGCCCCTATGCCTGGGCTACATGATAGAAATAATTAGACTAGCACAAACGTCCAATTTATCATCATAAGATAACATTGAACAAGGACAAAACTTTGATTTAGAGAAAATAAGGTAATATGTCTCTAAATTAAATTTTTTAGCCTATGAACATGGTTCTAAGTATTTTTTATATCTTATGACCTCACCACTTTCACTTTGACACTCTCAATTATTTTAGATCTCAATCAAGGTCTTATATGAGTTAAAACACCTCTATTCCAACTCCTCATACCTTTGTTGAAACTACCTATAGGTATCACTATAGAATGTCTATAGGTAAAGGCATGATATATGATTGTGTCTAATTAATTAATCTCCACAACCAACCTTTTGAAAGGATAAATTTCATTACTTACACCTTGAAAGTATTATTATCATGTTTAAACCTTTTTAATTCACCACCATGACTGATCAATGCTCAAGCTAACTTGACTGTAGATGACTATTTGCAAAGAAGTCTGACTGTGGCATGTTTCTAGACTTTGCACTTCATCAAGTGCTAGTATTTGGGACCAAAAATCCAAAAAAAGAGACTTATTATTAGATTAGAGATGTTGAAAATAACTTACTCTCTTTATCTTGAAACCACTTACATGAGAATAACTCTACAAGAAGTGAAAACATTGATCTGTAACTTCAATGGAGTCCTCCTAGCAAACTAAGATAGTTCATGCCAATTTTTTGACCTCCACATGTGAAAACAAATTGAAAAACTATGTGATAAGGGTGGTCACACTCTTTAAGAACATGTACACAACTCTAATTATTTAGACAAATACAAATAGAGAAGGAAATTGAAGGGTATGGGAAAGAGCAGGCATAAAAGATTCATTAACACTCTAAGCAATGATTCATAGATAAAAATCAACCAATACTTTGAATCTCGACATGGATTTAAAGTATACAAGGAGTGTTATAATCCACCAAAGGAACTTGATCTAACTTACCTCCTGCTGTCTGTACCAGATTGAAACTGGTTAACCATTTTTGCATGTAAAGGAGAGTGATAGAAGAAATAGGATGGTTTATATAATTGTTAAAATTTTAAAGGCTTTTTTAGCATGGAAGTGAGTTCAAGGGACCTAAAGGAAAAATATAGAAATCTTCCCACATGCCAAAGCTACTGCACCAACTGTAAAACAACTAAAAACTACTTTTTTCAACTATTTTATTATTTTCAATGTAGCACCTACATTTTTTCTATCCTAAAACAATCCTCTAACATATTATGTCATGAGGGACATTTAATATTCCTTTTAAATAGTTATCCTCTATGTTAAACCCATACAATCCCCATAAATGACTTTAAAACGACCCCTAGATGATAGGAGACCAACTATACAACTATGACAAAGCTAAAACACATTATAAATGACCTAATTAAGTCCATGGTACACTTTTACATCCTATTAGAATTGAATTTTTTTTTGAAGATAAATGGTCTCCATTGTATCAATTCAAATTTGTAGAAACTACATCTGAAGTTACTGTGAAGTGAACCACTTGGATTGATCAACATATTTCCCAACCTTGACCACCCAGAAAAGTGGTTGGGTGCCATGGTAGGTGTGTGTGTGTCTATAAATTTAATTATCTAGTCCTTTTTTAGGGGGAACAAGTGTTTAGGATCCAAATTAGAAGGATGTTGTGTCACTTTTGACTCAAGAAGTGGAGTGTAATGCTTTAGAATATCCATATTGAAGAGTGGGTGCATGCCCAAGTATTGACATAGATAAAGAATGAAGGCATTATCATTAGTAGTGCATAGAATGGTGTACAGACCATAGCACAAAGGTTTTATCTTCTAATTTGGACCTTCAAAACACTCTTTCAAAATTTAAAACTAGACTTATTGACAAATCAAAATGCACGAGGTGTGTAATTTGCATCATGGTACTCCTTGTACTTAGTTTGAGTGTGAAAGATAATTTGCTAAACTTGCTAGTGAACAAACTAGATGTGGCACATAATTTTTTTGGCTTTGTTTATTCCCCATCCCTATGTACATGACTCATTTCTTGATGGTGTATAGTAAGAAATGTCTAGAGGCATTGAAGGTTGAAACCCAAGATATGTCTAGATGGACTATGGCTAGTAAAGTTATGAAGAACCTTTTTGTAGGCATGTTAAATGTACAAGAGATTACCATATTGAGCACGATCATGTGCACATTTATACATTCAAATAATATGAATAAGTTTTCAATTGACCACTTTAGTTTTCCCATCTATCTAAGGAATAAAATCTATCAACCAATTTAGTTACGTACCCATAAATTCCCATAATGCTTGCCAAAAATCAATCACAAATCATGAATCATGGTTAGAGACAATGGATGTTGGTAACCCAAAATGGACCCACACATGGTTGAAGGATGTTTGTATAGTGTCAGCTACATCAATGCATTTTTTACATGTAACCATGATGGCTATCTTAGAAAATAGATCCACTACAATAAACACATCATGTTATAGTCTCATCATAAGAAATCCAGTCATGAAGTCCATGTTGATAGATTACCATGGTCTTGATGGAATTGGTAGAGGTGTGTAAAGTCCAAGATTCCTATTTATGGGCTTAACAATGAAATAAATAATTCAAGACTTGATATGGTGGTCCACATATATGCACATGTGTGGCTTGTAGAAGTGTGACTATAATGTAGCTAGAGTATTTATCATGTTGAAGCATCCCAAGCTCATAGCATAATATGTCTCCCAAATGAGTCATTAGAGAGGTACACCATAGAGAACCTAGAGATGTCTAAGCTAATAGAGAATTTAGTAAAACAAATATAACTTCTAAACTTGTGTACCTTACATGAGGTTGGTGTAAGTTGTTAGGAAGTCCTGATCAACTAAGTAGAGAGGAACCCAATCATGGAAATTATGGCCATGCATGTCCAACATTGTGATGAACATGTGAATCGGTGGTCAGCTAAGGAAATCTATGACCTTTTTATCTTTCCTTTTTTTTTTCTTGATCATGAGATGGAAATGATATAGGTAAGTCATCCATTTCATGTGGCACACATTTTATAGATTACTTTGTGACTACAACAACTAAAGTGGCTTATGGTTTAAATAAAAAACTATCTCTTTCCTAAGAATGTAGTGTTTCCATTGCTTAATTACTTACACAATACCATACACTTCCTTTACATAAGTGGAGTAGCTTTGCACCATATTTATAAACATCTTAGAGTGGTATGTGATTGAATTTCCATGATGTATGAGCACTTCACCAAGTGCATAGTCATAGGAATCATTGTGTATTTCAAAGGTTTATGCAATGCTAGGCATTGTAAGAATAGGTGCTACACAAAGCCATTGCTTGAGGGCCTCAAAAGCATGATGGTGTGCATGTGTCTAGTTAAATTTGGATTTGTCATGTGTGATCTAGATGAGAGCCCAAGAGATGTGCCAAAAACCAAGGATGAACCTATAGTATAAGTTATCATGTTCAAGAAAACTCCTCAATTCAATGAGACTACATGGAATAGGCCAATCTTGGATCATTTTGATATTCTATATATCTAATCTGATACCAATGCAATCAATGATGTAGCCTAGATATTGGATTTGCACAGTGCCTAATGTACACTTCACCATGTTAGATTGAAGCTTGTGCTAGCACAAAGTGTCTAATATGTGTGAGATGTGCTCCATATGTTCCTCCTAAGTCTTGTTAAAGATAAAAATGTCATCCAAGTAGATGATGATGAAGGAGTTTAGGAATGTCTTGAGTAGATCATCCATTTAGTACATAAAAGTGTCTAGTGCATTGGTGAGTTTGAAAGGCATGACCAACCATTCATACAATCCTTACCAAGTCTTGAATATTATCTTCCAGACATCTTCAATATGGATTAGAACTTGATGGTAACCTAACTTCATATTGATCTTGGTGAAGTATTAAGTGCCTTGGAACTAGTCCATAAGGTCATCAATGCATGGTAGTAGATACCAATTCTTCACTATGATTTTGTTTAATGTGTGAAAGTTTATGTAGAGTTTCCAAGAACCATCCATCTTAGGTGTGATAACTATCAGACTCCTACAAGGAAAAGAGCTAAGCCTGATCTTGACCTAATCAAGAAGCTCTTAAATTTGGTGTTGGACTTCATCATTCTCCCAAACTTATCTATGATATAAGGGGCTATTTATAATATGGGATCCAAAAACCAAATTGATGTAGTGCTTTACTATGCAGTATGTTGGAAGACATTTAGGTTCTATGAAGACTTCACTCTCTACTCTAGTAACTTATCAAGCTATTACTACTGTGATGATATGTGAGTGGTGCACACTACTAGGGTGTGCTTTAGCTCTGACTACATAGGTGTATTAGGGTGGACCATGAGTAATACAAAATTATTAATTTGTGAGATGAGCTTGAAACATTGTTTTTCAAAGACTAAGGTGACTTTGGTCATGGGTATTAACTCAAAAAGGTTGTAGAAGTGATCTTGCATGTGAATAGTCTAATGTTGTATCTTGGATTGATATGTAGCTTTATGGTCATACAAGTAGAGTCTCCCTGGTAGGGTGTCAAAGACCCCCAAAGGTGTGATGTCACAATTGACATTATTCTCTATAGGATTGACCTTGTACTAAAAAGTTCATTATCACTAGACTTGTATATATTTCTCCTACTACAACCACCCTAAAGAGTATGGATTTATATGTGTAGCAGTGGTAAGACCAAGGTGTTGAGCTATGGATTACATGATGATGATTTGGAGAGGCTATCCCTTTAGCTAAAAATTAGTGTGGAAGTTACATTCATGCTCTTATGAGGTGTCGATCATAGTGGTACTAATTTTCAAAAGAGAGGCATCTGATGCAGATTGTGTGAGAAGGGATTTCTACACACAACATGAAGAATCATCATGAGTGGATGAATGATGATGATGACACCATTTATTATTAGAATTATTCTTCTTGCCTTTAGTTGAAGTAGAAGGCACTAGAGCCTTTTAGGGTTGAGTAGTCTTCTAGTGCTACTATATTTTATAAGAAGTACATTGTTGATTCTATACATAAGGATAAAATGTGGAGTTGTGCAAAGGCTAGGCCTTGCATGTTGCATTGGATAAAGAGGTGACATGTTACTTCATTCTTATATTCGCTTCAATATTTACAATGTTGTGATATCCATGCCCCAAAGTGTTATAAGTCAAGAACTTCATCTTCACATGGATATAAGATGAGAATCCATTGATGTAATTCAACAACTTATGTTGTTTACTCAATTTATTGTGCATGCACATAGAGTAGTCATGAAAAATGTTGGTGGGGTCTTCCATGGACTGATACTTTTAATGGCATAGTTGTTATAACTTGATGTATTCTTGAAAGTGGCATAAAGGGTAGTATTCATACTTTAATGCATTGATAAAAGTCTTCCAGGATTCAATTGGAACAAACTCTTATGCATGCTTCATGTTGAATCTCTCTCACTAGTGAATGACTGGTATGGACATATTTAGTAATGCAAAGGTGATATTCTCAACATCAATGAAAGAATTAACTAAGAAGTATGCCTTGATTTATTAAATTTAGGCATCCAATGCTTTGGCATCAATATTGCCTTTGAATAGAGGGATGTTGAGATTGACTTGAAGTTTGAAGGGGGTTTGTTGTTGAAATCATTATTGAGAAAACTATGGAGGTGTGGTAGAAGGTGTTAGGTTGAGCTGTACCATCAATTCATGAAAGGGGCCAAAATGTTTGGTACACTATGCCTCAAATTCATTGTCAATAAACTTTCATACCTTAGGGGCTACCTCATGTTGCTTTTTGGTGTCAACCATCTTACTTTTGCTATGGTGTTCTTCTATATATTCTAAAATAAAACCAATTGATAAACCTTCCTTTTTGAGTTGCACTCATGTGTTTATAGGCATATAAAAGAATAGAGATTTTAAGCTTTACTACCAATGATTCACACCATTGGGCCCAAGACTAAGCATATGGGGGAAAAATAAGTTTTTTTGTGCATAGATAATGGGCAAAGATAATTTATAATGAAACAACTAAACATATTCAATGGAGTGGAAGTCATACTTATAGGGAATGCAAATTCTATTCATAAATAGAAAATAAGGAAAATTGGTACAATGTGTTACATTGCATGTTTTATAGAATAGATATGTAGAGCATTATATATGTGTTACGACTATGTGGATCATTAACCTTAGCCCGTATGTGTATGTTATATACTTATACATGTGATATAGGAATTTGACACAAGAGAGGATGGTTAGTATGGTGTTAGTTCCAAAATGAAAACAAAGTGAAATAAACACACTAATAACATAACATCTCTAGGCCTAAACACTAGGGAGAGCTTAGTTAACAAAATAAAATGACAAACACAACTAAAAATCAAGGAATCAAATACAAGAGTTCCTTAACCTTCCTTGGATGCTCCAAATTCCTTTGTAGTAGTGGCTTTCTTGGCTTGTGCTCATGAAGTCCTTGGCAATGGAAGCTTGGATACCTCCATCTCTCCTTGGCACCTTTGGCTTTGGCTTGGCTTGGCATGGTAATAATAGTTTCTTGAATCTTTTAGAACCAATTTGGCATCATAAATTTGCATCAAGAAAGCTTAGAAATGATGTTGTGAGGCCTCTTATTTATAGATTTTTGGATTTGATCATAATCAACCCCAACCATCCATCTCAAGATTGAGATGTGTGGTTTAGGATTAATTAAATTTTTGGAATTAAGTTTTTAATTGTCTTAATCATGACATTATAAGAAGGGGAAATTAATAGGCATGGAGGGCATCATAGAAGGCATTGATGAGTCATGGAAGGCATGAATCTTGATATTTGTGGCATTTATGGCCTAGTTATGTCTTCCCAAGAAATGAGGTCACTGATGATGCAAATATACCATATTCATTTCCAAAATTAAGTATTCAACAAGTTTTCATGGAATTCTTGATTAGGCCTTGATTTGGGTTAATTATCTCTTAATCATGATTAAGCACTTTGTGCACAAATTACTCAAATTGATTAGAATGCCTTGTTATTGGTCCTAAATTTGACTGGATTAGAATTGGAAGTCACTATAAAATGCATTAGATTCATATTCCCATTTAGGATGTTACCAAGAACAAATAAAAAAGGCATGAAACTTGTGTAAAAGATTTGATAGGAAAGATTAGTCTAGAGCCGTGGGTGCAAAATTGGCATTTTGACTCAAAATAATCTGATCAAAGTTAGTGGGCTCATAAATTGCATTACCCCATTTACCTTGGCCAAAATTGGCACTTGAATATGTCAATTTCACATCATTTATAATGTTTTAGTATTTTTAGGCTAAATTGTGCATTTTGGATGGAATTTAGCCAAAATCTTGGTTGAAGGTTATAGGTGGCCAGTTTTAGGTGTCTACAGTTTTCCCCTATTTGGGAAGATGTTGCAAACCATAAGCAAAGCAATGTATTCTCAAGTAATGAGAGATGACCTATATGCCAAAAAGAATATGATGGTTGAAGAACAAAGCTCTAAAATATGTTTGGGAAGCCTATGATGATGCCTCCTCAAGGAAGTGGCCATCACATTTGTTAATGGAGGGTCCATCGAAAAGAAACAGGAAGAAAGGTGGAATTAATTTGTGGTTGATATTAATCCAAATAAGAAAATGCTTTCATGCATTGATGTAAAAATGATGTTGATTTACCTAAAGGTGGTTATAATTAGGAATAAAAGTCAAAATAATGATTTGCTTATAGGTGGTTATAATCATTACGAGGACCTAAATTGGCTAAAGATGATTGTGCCCCAGTTAGGGCTGATTAGCAAGTATAACTCAAGGATATAACCTAGAATATAAATTAAAGATGAGCAGGCACAAAATGATGAAAGATATGGATAGAGGAATGAGATTGATCAATAGAATGATTTAATTATACCTATCAATGAGGAGATGCTCATCTTGATTAACAATGATACAAATAGAATGGTCAAATGAGTTATATTAATCAAGGGTGGGATGGAAGGATTTGGCAAGATATCAAGAAGAAACTTCTATGGCTCCATTGATTGTAGACCTTTGTGAAGCTGATTTTTGTTATAGCATGTGATGGTATGCTTCATGATAGAACACCATGAAGGCTTGTCCAAAATATGCATAATTACTGACTCGTGATATCCAATAAACACTTGAAAATAATGCACTAATGATAAAACCATGATGACAATGTTGACATATGAATATGGATAGACTCAAGAATAATGTGTGTAAAGAATCACCTAATGAACACATATACACTGAGTCGAGGCAACAGTGCTAAAAACAAAAAAATAAGAAAGCAAACAAATAAATCAACAAATAAACAAAACACTTGAAATAAACAAATAAACAAAAAACTTGAAATAAATAGACAAATAGAAAACTTGAAAACAAAAGCAAAAGCAAGCATCCTAACAATGACAATGCCCTAGTAAGGTGAATCGAGGATAACTAACTAGGCTTATACAGGATAAATGTTTTTGGATTTTGAAATATTATGAATGAATTTGGAATTTTGAGGTATCTTAACTCATTAGAGAATGACAAGGTACTTGCTCACAAAATAGTGAGAGCATTTGGCTTAGGTTGCTCACAAAATGGTGAGAGCGTATGGAAAGGGGGATTGAGGTGACCTCAACATGAATTGAGCATGAGCCACATAGTCCCAAAATGACCTCAGGTCATAGTAATTCCATCCACATAAAAGGTGGGGAAAAACTAACTAGGTCCTAACAAGTTCTTACATCTGGCAAATGACTAGTCAAATGAAAATCATAATGGTAAGGTGATGTGGCGATACATGATAAATAAGTGTTGCCCCTAATTTTCCCATAGGTAGTTATAAATAAGATACACCAACATAAGTAAATTATACTAATTTTCCCATAGGTGGTTATAATTAGTAGCAAGACTGGTGAAACATTGATTTGCCCATAGACGGTTATAATCAGGCTCACATAGACAAATTTCATAGGATGAAAGATATCTTACTAGATCAATTGTCACACTACTTTCATAGACTGTCATTGTAAACATGGGCTTGATTTATTATTAAAACCTTATTGAAATCCCCCCACAAAAGGTGTGGGAAGAACCAAAGTAACTAAGATCAAAACAAGATTGGATAGGATGACTAAAATAGGCTTTTATCCAATAGAAATGGAATGATAGGATGGTATGGTCTTGCTAAGGATAATGACGGTTTTTGATAGATTAGATAAAATGGTAAGAGGATTTCCCCCAAGTGATGGGGTGAATGGGTGGGATTTACAACAATGACAAATGGATATGTAACAATGGTAATGACAATGTGAGATGATATGGCACACATTTTTGGCTTGGGTGTGGTTTTTGGTTCTATTGTTCCTATTGATGCAGAGATGCATATACTAATCAACAAATGATACAAATAAAATACTTGATCACGTTTAATTTCTATCCCACACCTCATCTAAATAGTTTCTCTATCAAAAATGGCCTACAAATTTGGTTGCTAAGAATGCTTTTATGATCTTCATTGGTCGTTAATTTTGATTCCTTCAAATGTCAAAACAAGTTATTTTTATAGCCTCTACAAAGGAAAGTGCAACTATGGATGGTAAATAGGGACAAATAATGGATGGTATATTTGATTGTGAAATGGAATGGTAGATGATAATGGAATGTATAATGGTGGGTAAACAAATGAAGATCAGGACTTTTAATCACATGTAATGTTGCTAATGTTGGATTCAACATAATTTTGGTTATGGTGGAGCTGAAGACTTATTCTCTCAAGAGGACCACCAGATTTTGTTGTTGTTTGATCTTGAGAATAACTACCATTTGATTAGGCTATAGATTGGAAGCTATTTTGATTTAATCCTTGATTTTGTCTTCATCAAGCAATGAAAAACTTTTGTGCTCAACTATTCATTCCTCAAAGAGGTTTTAACCAATGAAGTTGTTTTGATTGTCCCATAGCCCCTTTGAGAAGGTTTCACTAAGGAATGTTAACTTTTGACTTTGATTATCTTCTAGCACTTTTTAAAAAAAATCACTAAAAGATGTTGAGTTCTAACTTGGATTGTCCCCTAGCACCTTTAAAAAGGTTTCACTAGGAGAGTGTTCTTCTATTACATGAATGTTGTCTTGGCATCCTTGCTCTTCTTTAACTACTATATCACCATGGATGCAGTTTAACAAAGTGTGATTCTATCAGTCCTAATCAACACTTGTGGGAGATGGAATGTCAATAATATGGCTATTTTGGCTGATGGTAATGGCCTATGGAATGGTAATGAAATGGGGAGAGGCTACACAATCCTCATAGAAGATACTAGGATAATTTATGTCAAAGCTGAAGTACTCATTCTCAAAAACCATATAAGGATCACTAATGTATTCAAATTGATCTGTGAGGCATGCGTAACCAATGTTTTAATACCCATGAACATATTTTTCATCTGAATCTGATGTTGAGACTGATGTTGATTTAGATTCTCATTTTGATGCTAGATTTGATGTCGGTCCAATAGTAAAACCTGACACTAACTCTGATTATTCATCTAATGGGTACTCTCCTATAATGATGTCTTGTTGAATATTTGGTATTAGATAAGTAACAACCTATAATGGCATGATAGGCTCCACAATGACTGGTTTGTCAAAGTGAGACTCCTCTAGGATGGGAAAAAGGTCAAGAGACAACTCCTTAGAGACTAACTTGTAAATAGGAAGCTCTTTAAAAATAGGCATATGGTCGAGGTAATGATTTTCCCAAAGGTAGTTATAATCATTAAGAAGTGACTCAGCAAAGACTGGCTCATCAGAGTGAGACTCCTCGACAACTGGTATAGGATCAATAGGTAATTTATCATAGGTTGACTTATCACAAATGGTTGATTCAATAGAAACATCTTGAATTGGTTGGTTTACTTGGCCTTGGTTTCCAATGAGTTATAAAATACTAGTTTTTAACATAGATTGTTTTTTGAATGATTGGATCAGTTGAGGTTTGGTTGGGATTGGTACTTGATAAGAAATGAAATGCAAGCAATCAAGCTCCATAATGCCCATTCATCATTCCAAGACCTAGTCCTTTGACTTGTGATGATAAAGGACTAGATCTTGGAATGATGAATGGGCATTATGGAGCTTGATTGCTTGCATAAGCCAAAAGATGAGGTCTTGGTATAGAAATGGTTTGGCATTATGGAACCTGATTACTTACTTAAACTAAAGGATGAGGTCTTGGTATGGGAATGGTGTGATATTGTGGTCCTAAAATAGAAATGGTATAATGTGGTGGAGCTTGATTACTCACATAAGCCTAAGCATCCAAGACTTCTTCATAAACCATATCATCCCAATTGTGAGTTGATTCATAAGCTAGTTCTTGATTGTGTTCCATGTAGTGATTATTGTAAAGAGGGTATGGATCCATATCCCAAACAACATTATATATAGTTGGGTCTTCAAATTCCTCCTCACAAGCCTCTTCATACCAATCAAGGTCTCGAGTTGGGTTGTAAGTTATTTCATGACTTTGTTCCCATGAATGATTAATATGAGGCAGATATAAATATATCTCACAAACCATATTAACATCATTGGGGTCTTGACTAAAGCCATAAAAGTCATTTTGTGTGGCCATTATATCATAAGTTAGATTTTAAGTGACTCCACAATAAGTGTAGCTAGACATATCTATGTAAATGACGAAAGTTATGAAATAAAAATGCCTAGAGTTACACAAACTTTGAAAAACTATGTCTAAAAGACAAATGGTTCAAGCTTGGTCTAACTTGGTCGAAGGGGTGGAGCTGTATCTCTAATATGGTCTAAAAGTGGAGCTATATCTCTAAAATTATTTGACCTAAGACTTGGCATAAAATAATCTAGCATCAAATGTCAAATGTCATACACATAAAAGGTCAAGTGTCTCAATAAAAATTGACATGTCAAAGTGTTCCAAACAAGGTCTAAAATAAGAAAGGGAAAGTTGAGTTGCTAAGTCTTTTGTCCAAATGTAGAGTCAAAATCAAGGCTCAAACAAACAAGCATATGCTAGGACTTTTGGCCAAACCACATCAAAATCTAGACATAAAACCAAAGGCATGATGTGATTTGATTTAATCTAACAAGTTTGGAAACAACTTTGACATAAACCTAACACATGGAATAAAACATAAACATGATCAATTGGCATAAGGTATAAGACAAAATGATCTTTGAAGAAAGACTATAGTTTTTCCAAATAAAGGTACAAACAATGATGAGGATATGTGATGAACAAACAAACCATCAATAGTTTTCAAATTTGGTTAATCAATTAATCAAAGTTTTGCAACCCAAAAGATAAAGATCTATGTATCAATCCCATGAATTTATGCTTAAATAGAATCAATCAATGTTTGGATCCAAACTTAATAAGGTTAATTGTAAACTCAATGATGAAAACTACGTTTTCACCAAATAAGTTAGACAAGATTGGACAACATGAAAGCACAATACAAAGGTCTAAATGGTATACATGACATGGTTTGAAACAATGATTTTTGGTGCAAGGTAAACTAGTCTTGAAATAAATTGAGTAGCCTAATGGTGAAAACATGCTAGAATGATGTGGTCAATAATATGTTTTAAAGACTCAAAGGCAAAATGGTTTGACATGATTTGGGTAGCATAATGCTACCCTCTATAACTCAAATGATGCACACACAAACAAGTTTAGTAAAAAATTGAAGGCACAAGTGTGGTGTAAAATGACAAGCATAATGCCTCTTTAGACAAAAGAGTGACATATAGACAAACTGGTTTTAACATGGATTTATGAAAAAATAAACAAGTTTTCATCTCAAAACATACCAAATGAGAAAATGATCCAAACATATACTAAGTATAATCATCCAAATCCTAGCAAGGGTATGGAAAAATGGGGTTGAATAAAACTAGCAAGGTTTTGATCATTCCAGGGGAATCAATTACACAATGACTTTCACGTCAAACAATGCAAAAGATAAGCATGAAAATTGGGTGACCATGGCATTTTCTAGTTGTAAAAAGGTTTAGTCCTTTTTACAACTACTATATCCTATTGTTCATTTAGTGTAGTGTGATGTCCAAATGCATATACATCCCATGTGCAACTCAAAAGGAGTAAGTGAAGTCAATGTTGGGAGATGAAACCCTGGGTCAAAGCTTTCCTAAAGAACTTGTGGGAGGTGATGAAGTGCCCGTCGCAAGCCAAGTTTGCATAAAAATAAAGAAAGCATGAAATAAAAATACTTTAGGGTCATTTTCAAGGTCACCCAAACTTTGATGAGTTTTTGGGGAGTGATTTAGATGACTTTCTTTCTAAGCCTTGGACTAGGCTATTTACAATAGGAATGACACTTTTGATTCCAAGGGTTCCCTATAGGGGACAAATAGAAGATCATACAAACAACATTCATCTTTTTATCAAACAAAAATTTGATTAAACAACTATTAAAAAACAATAACTGATAAGTGTGTTCAATTTTAAACCCAAAATGAAAGATTTGGTGGTGTTCATTTGACCCCTTGGTCTTCATTGCAAACTTTGAAAACATTCACCAAAACATAAAATTCTTTGTTAAACACCAAAAAAATGTTCTTAATTGATTTTTAAGTATGAAAAGGTGATTTAAACATGTTTTGAACAAATATCAAGCTTGGTCCTACAACAAAACTGTTAGCATGTCCTTTAGCTTTGTAACTCTTTTTAGCTTGAAATAATGAACTTTGAAAAAGTAGCTCTTAGGTCTATGTTTTTGGAAACACACAGTGACCAACATTGATCATTATCACTGATGATAGTTACCTTGGCTAACTAAAATATAACCGATGCCAGTTTTGCTAATCGATGTCAATTAAGCCATGTAATTGATGTTGGTCTTACTTGCTGACATCAGTTACTGTGTAAAATTGTGGCAACTAAAAATGGGAAAATAAAGTTAGAAAATCAATTTTCAAGAGTTTTAAAGGTCCAAATAAATATTTTAGAGTTGTAAAATGATCTTATTCATGTGTAGGATGCATCTAGTCCCATCAGGCATGCCATTATGTGATCTAGGAATTTGACCCAAGAGAGGATGGTTAATATGGTGTTAGTTCCAAAATAAAAATAAAGTGCAATAAACACACTAATATCATAAAATATCTAGGCCTAGACACTAGGGAGAGCTTATTTAACAAAAGCAAATGATAAACATAACTAAAAATCAAGGAATCAAATACAAGAGCTCCTTCACCTTCCTTGGATGCTCCAAATGCCTTTGTAGTAGTGGCTTTCTCGGCTTGTGCTCATGAAGTCCTTGGCAATGGAAGCTTGGCTACCTCCATCTCTCCTTGGCACCTTTAGATTTGTCTTGGCTTGGCTTGGACTCAATTTATCATGGTAACACTAGTTTCTTGAAGCTTTTATAACCAATTTGGCATTATAACTTTGCATCAAGAAAGCTGAGAAATGATGTTAGGAGGCCTCCTATTTATAGATTTTTTGATTTGATCAGAATCAACCTCAACCATCCATCTCAAGATTGAGATGTGAGGTTGAGTATTAATTTAATTTTTGGAATTAAGTTTATAATTATCCTCATCATGACATTGGAATAAGGGGAAATTAAGAGGCATGGAGGGTATCATGTAAGGCATTGATGAGGCATGGAGGCATGAACCCTGATATTTGTGGCATTTATGGCCTAGGGATGTCTTCCCAAGAAATGAGGTCACTTGATGATGTAGATATTCCATATTCATTTCCAAAAATAAGTATTCAACAAGTTTCCATGGAATTCTTGATTAGGCCTTGATTTGGGTTAATTAGCTCTTAAGCATGATTAAGCACTTTGTGCACAAATTACTCAAATTGATTAGAATGCCTTGTTATTGGTCTTAAATTTGACTGGATTAGAATTAGAAGTGACTATAAGATGCGTTAGATGAGTATTCCCATTTATGATGTTATAAATAAAAAATAACAAAGGCACACATATTGTGCAAAATATTTGATAGGAAAGAGTAGTCCAGAGAACATGGGTGCAAAATTGGCATTTTGACTCAAAATGATTTGATCAAAAGTTAGCTAGCTCATAAATTGCATTACCCCATTTAGTGATACCTTGGCCAAAATTTACAATTGAATATGTTAGTTTCATATAATTTAGCATGATTTAATGTTTTTAGGCTAAATTGTGCATTTTGGATGGAAATTGGCCAAAAGCCTAGTTGGAGGTTATCGGTGCCCAATTTTAGATGTCTACAATGTAAAACAAAAATACAAGAATGGTTAAAACCACTATCAATTATTGATAAGATAGATGCATTAGTTCATATTTTAGGCTGGATGATGGTTGGTAAACCCCTTAAATCATGTGGCTAAGGTGGGGCAACATGTGATGTTTTATGGAGTCCAAGAGTAGGCTAGGCATGTGGAACTATGAGTTACAATGTGAGACTATGAGATGTGTGGGTTTTTAAGTTGTATATAGTGCATAGGGGTTAGTGTGTAGAAGTCTATGATATGGAACATGAATTTTATATATGAATTTGAGAAATATTCATACAAGGAGTGTGAAATATTAGGTGAAAGGTTCACACCTTGTGTAGTAGAGAGAATGAGGGGTAAGCTTAGCTGTGTGGGAGCTATGCATAGATTAATTGATGACTCCATTTAAGCCAAAGGTATAACTAGGTCTTAGAGCCTCTTGTACGGGAGGGGTAGAGGTGTGATATTAGATAGTCTGAAGATATTGGTTTAGAGTGAAGATATTATGGGGAGTGGTTAGGTTTTATATGAGTGGTTTAGAGATATTTTGACTCCCACTATAGGAATGAGTAACCATCTACATGTGTAACCTCATCCTCTAAATAATAGATCATTCTTAAATAGTGGTCATATTTAACATATCTTTCTAAATCTAGGGTTCTTAGGCTAATCAATGGTCTAGTGGCCATGTGAGGAGTGGTTTCACTTCCTTTAGTGATAGTCATTTCATTAGAGTCATGATGGTTGCTATCAATTTTAGATATATTTTGTAATTCATGAATAAAGACCCCACTCTTGGTTTGGGTGATAAGAAGAGAATAATCATGAAAATGGTAATCTACATTGGTTTTCAAGGTATGGTTGTTCCAACTCACCAATGAAGGCTCAACATAGTTGAGTTGGATTCTTTTATATCCCTCTAGGGCAAAATATTTGTTAATGTATTATCGAGATATATTTTGGGGGTATATGAATACCCACATAATAAATGGAAGGAAGGGGGGAATGGAAAGGGGATAGATAATAATAGGAGGAAATGGGAACATAAAATATGGAATTATTTCATGCTAGGTTCACCAATTTATGTGCACATGAATAATACACTTTATAATGTGAACTTGATTTCTTGAGGTTAGGCTGGGATAATCAACGTAATGGAGGGGAAATGGGTGGGTCTATGAAATGGGATGGTTATAGGGTGGAATAGTATTTGGAATGGTTGGTGGTAAGGAGTTATCATTATGAATCCAAAATACCTCCATAACATCACTTTTATCATTAAGAACATCTAGATAATAGTGTGGAAATAGAGCTCTAAGGTTATTCGATGTTTGAAATAACAAAGATGTGAAGATACTAATCAATGTTATGACTAAGGAAATGGGAATGGTTAGGATGAATGAATTAAGGAATGAGATCAAATATATTGGGTTGAATACACTTGATCAATGTCATCCACAAATGTGAATGATATATGACGAGGCTAGACCTGAGGGAAAAAAAGGGGAGTGGAGGTGTGGATATAGACTTGAATCACATTATATTAGTGACATATATTTTGGGAGAGGACAATGATTGATGGATTAGTAATATGAGCTTGCTCTTATAGGTAACTATGAGAGTCAATAATGAATGTAGCATGGAAAACTTTGATTATAAATTCACTATAATGTTTGACTATGTGTTCATTGCGAGATTAGGGGATCTAACCTTAGGGAAAATATAGTCTCTGCTAAGACCAGGTGTCTTGAAAAGTGTCTTGATATTAGGAAAAGTATAAGTGTATGAACTTGTCTTGATAATTTTTTTGTGAAAGGACTTTTTGTACTGTTGAAGAAAGGTTTTAGAGTTCTTATGTGGTTTGACAAGGCTTGTGGCAGTTTGATTATTTTTGGTTGTTTTGGGAGTATAAGACTAAAATGAAACCTTGAAATTAAATTAATGAAAATAAAAAATGATAAATAATTGGAACTAAAAGGAAAGAATAATTTTGTTTGTATATTTAAATTGGTTTTCAATGCATGTAAGACAAGAGATAAAAACCTACTCTAAATGTACAAATGCTAATTTTACTTTTCCTAGATGCACGCTAAATGTAATTATTTTTTGATATTTTTTAGGATGTAGATGAATGAATCTAGTATGTAAAATATTATTTCCTAACATGCAAGTAAATTTAAAATCAAATGCACATCCTAAACATTAATACTATAGAGTACATAATAATTTTCTTTGCAAATGCAAACCAATCTAAGTTTTGATGTTTATAGGTGGATGCACACTAGGTTTGAATGTTCTATTCTAAATAAAATGAATATTTGAATTCTGATTTTCTAAATTAGTAATTTAAAAATAATGTTTTTAGTTTACCAAAACAATGAGAATCAAGATCAAAACAACACCTATTTATTACCTAGTTTTGAATAGGGTTTTCTGCTTGCTAGTGTCTATATTTGTATGTGGATATGTTATAAATAGAAAATTAATTGTGATTATAGTTGCTTTTTTTGATTTGTTTTTATATTATAATTTAGGATTTGGATGAAAATCTATATGTTCTAAACAAGTCTATTTAATGGTAGTAAATATAAAAGAAAACTAATTGATATTTTTGTGCAAAGATAGGAGAGAGAATAATTATTTCTCATTTTAGATTTGAATTTTTCTAGTTAAATTCAAACTAATGCAAGAAAATAATAAAATCTACTCTAGTCTACTGAATAAAATAAAGAAATCTAAGCTAAAAACTCCCAACTTGACCAAGGTTTAGATTAACTTAAAGAAAGAGTAGTATTGGTGATGTGGTCCTTAGTGTGCTAACTCCTTTTCTCAACAAATGATTTTAGGAACTCTATAACTAGGATTATAATAAAATATCAACAAAAAATAGAGAAGATGAGGGGGACACAATTCTAGACAAACAATAGTTGATTGTGGTTGTTTAAGAACACTACTTTCAAAGAATTGGTTGCAAAAAAATTACTCTCCTTACTTTGAATTGTATATTCGATATGAAAAATATCAAAGCAATGGAAAGTAGGCTATGGCTATAGAAATATTCGAAATGATACGCTCTAATGCAATTTTTTGGATCCAAAAACAAGCCAAAATTGGCTTACTTATAGAAGAGCAATGAAGGTTGCATGGATGAGTTGGAATGAGTGGAATTAGGAGTATAACTTAGGAAAGATTTAAAAATAAACAAAATCAAGAGTGGAAGTGAATTGGGCTGGATTGGAGGTGAACTCAAGGTGGAGAAAGTAATAAATGAAACAAGAATCATGTCAAATGTGTAAAATATTGAGTTATGGAAGCCAAAATTAGAAGACAGGAGAGAGGATGATAGAACCACTCTTTTTTATAGGGGCAATTACACAATCATTAGTTCCCATAATTGAATTGTTATCTCAAGTTACAAAACCACCACTAATTTAAAACATAACCCCCAGGTTAATATAGAACCACTATATTCATTTACAAAACTACTGTGGTAGTTCTGAAACATAGGCAACAGTTCTATAATATGAAATGGTGGTCACACCACACTATGTAGTAGTTCTATCATGCATGGTAAAATTGAGATAACATAAGTTGAATATGACAAACAAATAGTATAAGGGGATAATATAAGGAATAGGGAATCAAAAGGGCATATGAGTTTAGAGAGAACCCATCTAAACACAAATAGGAGATCACTACATCATCATTGGACATTGTGTTGAAACATTGCACCATATCATTTTAGGTGCATATAATTACCCCAAGGTTAAAAAATATTTAAACATAGTGATATAATAAGAATTTTACAAAATCCCAAAGAATATTTAACTAAAATTTATCTTAGATATTGCCCTCCCCATGAAATGGGATTGTATACATCTAAATTTGCTTGCTTCATTCATCATCAATAATATTACTACTAGTTGACACTAATTTCACCTATCTCATCTGATCTCATTTATATCTTCTAATTCTATCATAATATCATCCCTTCTAGTCATTTTTCTATTATCTCCCTTCTTCATTTTTTATCCACTAATCTTATATTATCCCACAAATTCATTAATTCTTCTAATCTATCTTGATTATCTATTAACTAATTCTATTTGTCCATTACTTAGGAATTTCAAATTCCCAAAACCACCTACCAACCTACTCTTAGGATTTTCTACAAGCCTAGACACTAATTCTCACCTAATCCTCTTCTAATATTTATTTAGTCCTAACATGAACCTAGAGACTTCTACTCTTTAGAAGTTTCTCTCAGACCACATTCTCTAAACATTCTCCATTTCTACATAATTTTAAGGAATTTTAAATTCCTTAGAATTCCCCCTTTTATCTAAAGTATTCTCCTATAGAATCTTCTAATGAATTTTTAATTCATTTGAAAATATCCCTCCTTTTTATATAAATACCTTAACTCCTCCATTTGGAATACAATGAGGAAATCCACGTCAATGGAATCCATTAATCCTAGTCTTTAAATCAATCTAATCCATGCAATCTAAGTCATTGATCAAGCTAATATCATGCTAAAAATCTCAATCTAATTGTAAGCAATATCCATCTATAATATTTATTCCTTTTATTTGAATATTTATTGAGAACTTTGGGTTTTGATTATAATGTTTTTTTAAATGTTCATTTTATTACATTTTGATCTAATAGTTTTCAATTTTAATGGTAGATTGTAGATTTGGGTATTTTGGATATAATTTTCATATCTAAATCAACTTCTCAAATTTATCATATTACATTTGATGACCATAGTGGGATCCCTCCTTCAATATAACCCATGTGTGTGTTAGATGTGTCAAATCATTTTAGGAAAGGTTAGAAGAAGATTAGGATCTAAAACTTTGAAATTTTCAAATCCTAAATGAACTATGGTATTTCACTATAAATTACAATTTTGTATAGGTAATATTATAGATACTAGTTATGGTTTTGACTAGCTACATAGACCTAACCTCTAGTCATTAACCTCCTTAGCAATTTTTTGACCTTTGGAAAAATTGCCTTTCAACAATGGTAGTTTTGAATTGCATACGCAGTTTTACTTATTTAAGTTAGGCATAAAATCATTAACTAAACTTATGTATTTGGATCTATAATATTTTTGTTGTCTCTGTTTGGTTGTTATCTACCTACAAGGAAGAGGAGATTCTATTCAGACAAACTCAAAAATCCCTAAAATCATCCTTTAAGCTATCTTGTGCAATACCGCCTATTTATAGAGGTGATTTTGGATCCCATCTATGGTTTTGACAGTTTCAAAAGAAATTTTGATAGTAGATAGATAATTGTTCTTTTCATTATAATTCATAATCACTACTCATAAATATTTAGATATATGTAGATTAGACAACCTTTTATTTTCATAAACAATCTCAGTATATCTCTGAAAAATTATGTTTATATTATAAAATTTTAACCTGTGCAATATTGGTTCTTGATAGATACGAGTTTGCTTCCTATAAGAGATTTTGAGGTGGTATAGGTGATTTTGAAATATATTTAAAAATAACTATTGTTGTTTAATTTTAATTAATATACCTCTTTGTAGGATGGAAATAGGATTTTATAAGTAGATGTAAATTAATAGGCATACTCTTGTATATATTTAACATTTTTAGAAATCTGTGTATATATTTTTTTGCCTAGAAGTAAAACTACCTCTAAAAAAAGGTGATATTTTTTTATAGATTTGATTTTGAAGATCCATTGACATTTTTTATTTAGGGCATTTTATAATACATCAACTTGATAGTATCTTGTATAAACTTGCTTCCAGAAGAACCATATCTCTTAGCATTCTGAGCATTTTATTTTGTAGCATGGTGTAAAATATAATGTTTTTCCTTTAAGTCTCAAAATCACCTCTTGAAATATGTAGTTTTAATTCCCAAAGGCATTTTTGACTAACTACAAGTGATTTTAAATAACCACATAGTCACTATCAGCCTAGCTGTCTACAAAATTGCATATTTTGTAGTCATGTTTTTATCCTATCAACTATGGTTTTACCTCTCTAGAATCAATTTTGAAATTCTAATCCTATGTCACTATGTAATTGTAGTTTTTCAGGATTCAGAGGTGATTTTGACCCACTAAGAAACTACTAACTATTTATCTTATAGGTCATGTTTTGAAACATTATTGTCTTTATCTAAAGTCTTATCTTACAGGTTGCCTCTCAAGATTTCCATATTGAAACTACTAATTACTTGATTTGTAGGATGCATGTTAAATATTTTGGCATTTTAAAAATCATATTGTATGTATCACACTTAATTAAATAAGTTAATAAATCTTTTTACTTGATTGAGTGTCACTTGAGGGCTACAATGATATATGCTCTCCACCTTGCGTTCTAGTGAGAAGTCTTGGAGGATCAAAACCACTAACAAACCCTCCCATTTTTATTTTTTAGGGGTAAGTTGACATGAAAGTTATACCCACACACTTTCCATAGTCTTAGGGGGATTGTGACCATGAATTTCACCACCATGCACAAATCCACACTTTATGTTTTATTGGAGTATAAATATCAGGGATAAGTATCATTAGGATAAGCGATTGACCCCATATAGGTATTTTATAAAGGGGAAAAGTTAATTCTCTAAGCCAGGAATTAGATAACACTCTACATGGATTTGGTCCCCATGTACTATTGTGTATATTAGGGATGTCACTAGAAACCTCATCAAAACCTATAATAGGACCATTAACCATAACATACAACTTATTGCTAGAGTCATTATCATCTCCCAAGTGACTATCATGTGAAGATGGGGTTGAGAGGGTTTAGGATATTCCATAATGGGTCATTATCCTACAACCTCACCCACAAACTCCTTAAATAATGTAATCATCAAGTTACACTCTAAAATCAATTTACTAGTGATCGGTTTTATGGTTTACTTGATTGGGTGTGTGTTGTGATAGACCCATGTTATTTGTGAGCTGATTCAACTTTTTACCCAAGATTATACACACATATCTATGTCTCTTTTGTATATCATCATCTTGCATATCCTTGACTCACCATTGTATCATTCTATACATCCTTATCAATATCCTCTTGTACATATTTTATTTCTACATGTGTATACATAATTTAAGATTATCTCATCTTGCATCTTGTCCTATCTCTCATCACCCCACTCATATTAGTCACATCCTAGTCCAGTCACATCCATATCTCACTAGTTTTACCCCCATCACTCACATACCTTAATCCAAACATGACATCTCTCCATCACATCTTAGCATAGTCTAGCCTTATTCTCTTCACTTATCCTTACCACCAATCATCCCTAGTGTCATATTCAAGACTAAATCCACCTTATCTATAATCACTCTTGGTCACATATTTATCCTTTTTTATACTAGAGTCTTAGTCCAAACCATATTACCCATCACAAAACCTACCTTGTCTTAATCACACCACACATCTTGACCTTTTCTATCCTGATCACCTTGTCCATCACCATATTCCTTATAACCTAGCCCTAGTAATATTCCAACCCATATTTACCTTATCATAATCTTGTATATCTAGTCATCTCATCAATTTTGTGGTCATACATTAGTCCTCATCCATATTAACAAATAAATCTTTCTACATTAGGGTCCTTACTATTAATTTGCTTATGATTAATCAAGTTTGAATCCAATCCTATCATCCTCTTATCCTAATCCAATCATGTCATTGTTTAATCCTCCTCAAGTCAATCATTTTAGACTTTATCTAGTCTTAATCTAATCAATCACTAGTTGAAATCAGTCTCTCAGGCTAATATAACCCCTATCAAATATTAGAGCTTGTCATAACTCACCTAGTCAAATCAAATATAAATCATCAAAGTCTAGCTAATGTCCTAGTCTATTATACTTGATATTATCTTACTTCATTGAATATCACATCACATCAAACATCTAGTCAAACTTGAGATTAGACTAAAATAAGCTTCTATCCAAATTTGTTCCACACATTCCATATTCATCCCTCAATATTTCCATTCAATCCCCCATACCCATTGATTGGGGATGATGGACCACATCATTTATATTTTATCCATTATCTATCCATGACATCCAAAATAGATTTTGTCAATACCCTAATTGAGAAATACCTCATCACCAATAGGGATGTTCTCTTTTATTGTCTCTTTGAGATGAGCAATCCATTACCTATAAAATTCAGCCCCATCCACCTAACATTACCTCTAGTAAACACCGATACACCTTAGTTAATTCCTAATATTCATGCCACAATCCAATTCAAACCCTCCATCCACTAGTCATATCTAGTTGTTTACCCCTTCCTATACTAGTAAAGTGAATCCTATCTTGGCCACCTCATCTATTACTAGTCTACCCACCTAGTCACATCAACAACTGTCTAATCCAATGTCCAATGCTTCCACATTTGAGTCACGAAGTGAAGAGATGCCCTATACCCATCTTCTTATATCCTTATTCCATAAGCTTATTTCTAATGACATGATGGTCTATCCAACCATATGACATCTTAATCCCACCAAGCCTTTACCCTCTTGGTATAAATCAAACCATTATTTTATATATCATCAAACTTGGGGGCATACCATTCATTGATGTCATTATTTCCAAAACTATGTCCAAGACCTCATCAACCATGGTGACATTGAAAATGAGAATGAATTAGATGGGTCTACATTTATAGGTAAATAAGAAGAGTAATTCCAATATTCCATTCTTGATCATGATCAAACCTTTCCCTTTCTAATTCAAGGTCAAGATATGACTTCTATCTTCCACAGTCTCCTCATATTTGACAAATCCTCCATCAAATACAAGTTTGTTCACCATGAACATAGTCCTCACTTCTCTCATGAGTCTTTATTCCATGGGCCTATCTTTGGCAAATCCACTACTTTTCCATCATATTCCTCTCATCCATCATATCAAATACCCCACATTGAGAGGTCATTTGAGAACAATGAATCTTATACTAACATTATTATATCTTAAACATTAGATTTTGTATTAGAGTCAAAACCAATTTTATCTACATCAATATCATGTTCAACACTAGTTTTTAAATCAAATTCCTCATCAAAAACATCATCCCTCATAGATATTATAGCTTATAAGCCTACCTATTTGTAAATACCTCTAATCTAGATGAAAACCAATAACAAGGCATGTCTTTTGATCTCAATTAGGATGATGAAGTCATAACATAATTATTACAATCTTTATCTATTGAAGATAGTCAAAATAAATCTAATATTACTTTGAATGCATGTCTTATAGTTAGCCTTAGTGATCCTTTTGTTAATATTAAGGAGATTTTATTTGATGTCAAAATTGGGTTTCCTAAGAACCCTTATGAGGACCATGATACCCCATCACCACTCATCTACCTAATTATACCATCTCCCTCACCTCCATCCATCATATAACCTTTTATTCCTATCATGATCATTTAATCACCTCTCTCCATAGGGACAAATAAGAACATACATTGTTGGACTCCTCCTCGAGTAGTATAACATGAGCCACAAATACAAAAGTCCAAGACCACATTCAAAAAGTCATACATGATGATGATCAAATCATCTTTGATCCAAAAAATTAGAATTAATAAAAGTCAAATCATTGGCCTGATAAAAAATTATCTTTCCCTAGTGAAACCCTCTTTAAGGAACTAGGATACCATCAAAGTCTAAATAATCATCTATCAAATTAGAAATCAATCTCCTCTAGTGAAGCCCAATGTCAGGCATTAGAGGGAAATTGAGATATAATCAAGTATAAAAATCAAAATAATATCAAAATTAGTATCATATGGCTTATAATCCTTCAAATAATTGAATCAAAGATGAAATACCAAGTCAAAGTGTCTTGTATCTCTTACAATCTTTTATCATATGTCACCAATCAAATATAAAATGTCCACACTATCCAAGGATGTGTGCAACTATTAGTCCCACTTCAAAATCACCCATCACACCTCATTATCATCCATTTGAGTAATATACATCACCATCAAATCCAGACCTTAAATCCATCCATTCCACACCTCACAAATCCATGTACCATTATCTCTTGTAAAGGTGACAAAGACACCTAGTCTAGATGTCCAAAGGGGTCTCAATCAAGAGTCAATTAAGGTCATAAGTAAATTAGTGAATACAATAGTGAAAACATGATCTTAGCATCACATTTGTCTAGAATAAGTGTTGGTTAAAAATCAATAAAGCATTTCAATCTTGCATCTCGTACCCTTATCCAATAAATCAAGATGTAATTAAAATAATTTGCCAATGGTAAAAACCAGTCTTTTGGTACCTTGGGAAAGTAACATGAAGATAAATGATTTCCAACATCATGGTAAATAATCTATTGTACACATTTCACCTCAACACTTGGGGATAAATTCCACTTCATCTCTATAGTCATATCCCACATTCCTTACCAACCCCATCCATGTCATGGTCCAAACATCTCTATCTATCATGTCCATCTATCCCTTATCCCTGATTGATCTATCATTATTTACCATATTGACCTTTGTAAGGATTTGGATGGTGTCTTGATATTTTTTTTGAAGTAATCTTGGCATATCCTTCAATGGACACTTGGGCAACTAGATATCTAGTTCATTCACGATGTGGTCATTAGTCTATCCTTCTTTGGTCCTCATCCCATTTTCAAAATCACCCTCATTCTTTTATCATCCCATCCATATTTATCCTAGTTTATAGGCTTAGTATTTTATTTTATAGTAACCCCATTTATATAGTGTACATACACATTCTCAGAATACCTAAAAATTGAAATATCAAAAAAATCCCAAAACATCTCAGTTTTCTTATCTTATGTCATCTTGTCCTATGTATCCCAATCATATTATCCTATGTCCTAAGTCATACATATCATATTGTCACCTTTCATTATATTATATTCAAGTGGTCTCATCATTTTATCTTCTCCTATGTCCCAATCTTGACATCCAAATCCTTATCCATAACCTTATCCTAATCCAAGTCCTTAGTCTTCTCCAACTCCATACCTTTGTCTAAGTCTATAACCTTAATCTAAATTCACATCATTACAACCTAGTTAGACCAAATCATCACCTGATCAATCATCCCATCAACTCTCATCAAGATAATAGACAAGAAACTAATCACAATACATCTCTATGTACATATTTGTGTATGTTACTTATATGCTCTATGTTTTTTGACTTGTTTGCATCATGTATATATATGAATGTCTTATATTTCATTTGATTGTCTATGTTTATTTTTAGTCTTGCATCTTTTTTTCCATAGGTTAATGAATTAGGATGCTATTATGGGGCTAACAAATTTATAGTAATGTTTTTGGGTGCCCTATCCAAATTTCATCATTTTCCCATTTTTTATAATCATGCACTTTGGCACAACATCCTCTTGGTCATTTGTATATCATGGGGCATACTTCCTAGTGTTATTTTTACATTGAATTTCTTAGACTATGGTGATACCTATTATAACAATTATGGATTAAAAATTAACCACACTCATCATTTATCCAATCCTCTATCACCTATCTAATAATCTAATAATCTAATTATTAAGTCTATATCCACTAGTCAATCATATATTAACATATCTAACCTAATCACATGTAATAACATCTAACATCTCATCTCCCATAATTTCTCCTAGTCCTCTATCTTCATGCTATATCTAACAACTAACATGTCCAATAGTCATTATCATCCTCCTCCTCTAGTCTATCATCATCATCCTCTAATCTAGTCTGAACTACATTGGCCTGAGGTCTTTTTAGACTATGTAGGTATCACTCAGTCACATCATCTACTCGAGGTCATATCAGCCACTCTCACCTATTTCCCCATCATTTTCCATCACATATATCTTGTCCTCCATCCTTGCATCTTACATCAATTAAATATTTGAGCTATAATATAAATCATTCATCAATTAGTCTACTAATCAATCACCATCCCCACAATCATCTCCCTCATCTTTTTGTCAATCACTTGTACCTATCAATTGGGCCCAATAAATCACAATATCCATCAGTCATCCCTTATCACTAATTGATTAATTCATCATTTAAATTTTATAGTTTTCTCCTTCAATTGGGGCATGACCAAAATCATAACTTTACATGTCCTTTCTAGGGGCATCATCACTCTTAATCACATTGTGGCTCATTTATTTGATTATATTGCAGCCCAATTTTTCCCTTTCATATTTTGGTCACTCAATCATCTCATTTTCTTATCTCTCATCTCTTTCATCATACTTCTCAACTTCATCTTTGAGCTACACTCATCATTAATCTTATTAAATCAGTCTTATATAGGTCTGTAGCTTTCCCTGGCATGTGTCCTTGCTTGGGATATATATAAAGCTTGCAGCCTTTTATACTATCATGTTACAGTTGATTCCCCTTGGTATGTGTTGACAACCATGATACCATCATTTTATGAATATGTCTTTGTCAAGGCCATCATCAATTTGTAGCTTACTACTCAAGTCAATTTCATTTTCTTCATCATCTATCTCATATCTCACATCCCATCCTCTTGTATATTAATTGAATCCCACCCCTTATTTCCTCTTTTGAGTGTCAATCCATCTCATTATTCTTTATACATCACCTTGAGGGGGCATCATGTCTACTAACTCCATTTACTAACCTTCATTCATAAGTGTCTTTATTCTTTGAAAGACCATTACTCATTCCACTTTGTCCACTTGTAATGTCCTTTCAAAGAGGGGAAAAACTTATACATCTAAATTTTTCTCACTTCATTTATCATCACTAATATTACTATTAGTTGACACTAATTTCACCTATCTCATATAATCTCATTTATCTCTTTTAATTTTATTCTAATATCACCCTTTCCAATATTTTTACTATTATATCCCTTCTTCATTCATCATCCACTAACCTTATATTATCCCACAAATTCTTTAATTCTTCTAATCTATCTTTTTTATCTATTAACTAATTCTACTTTTCCGTTACTTGGTAATTTAAAAATCCCATAACCCACCTACCTATCTACCTATTCCTAGGCTTTCCTACAAGCCTATTCACTAATCCTCACCTAATCCTCCTCTAATCTTCATTTAGTCCTAACATGAACCTAGAGGTTTCTACTATGTAGAAGTTTATCTAATCTTCCACAATCTCTATAAGTTCTCCATTTATAGAGAATTCTAAGTAATTTTAAACTCCTTAGAATTCCCCCTTCTTCTCTAGAGTCTTCTCCTCTAGAAGTTTCAAATGAATTTTTAATTCATTGGAAAATATCCCTCCTTCCTTCTATTTAAACACCTTAAATACTCCATTTGGAATACAATGAGGAAATCCATGCTAATGCAATCCATTAATCCTAGTCTTTAAATCAATTTAATCCATGAAATCTAGGTCATTAATCAAGCTAATATCATGCTAAAAATTAGAGTCTATTTGTAAGCAATCTCCATCTATAATATTTGGTCTTTTTGTTTGAATCTTTATTGGGAACATTTGGATTTATATTAGAGTGTTGTTTTAAATGTTCATTTTATTGCATTTTGATCTAATGGTTTCAAATTTTAATGGTAGATTGTAGATTTGGGTATTTTGGATATAATTTTCATATCTAAATCAATTGCTTAAATTGATCATCTTACAAGGATGATCATGCATTGATTTTCAAGGACAAGAATAAATTTATATTAGGGATAAATATTATTTTATAAGGTGGTGATAATTTTGGAAATAATTTATTATTCATTTTATCATGCCCATTGGTTAAAAAAATGTGTCCCTTAACCATCCTATTATGGGAAGCCCCTTTCAACAACCACCTCCTTCTAAGAATAACTAGGTTCATAAATTTGACATTCATCAACTTATTAGCATTTATGAACTTAGGATAAAGATTCCTATGCCTTAACCTAAATAATTTAATGATTTGTGTCCCAAAAATCAATGGTATGAAAACCATTTTTTTTGTCAGTTTCATGCTAAGTGGAGTCATTTTCACAATAATTTTTGTTTTCTATATACCATAAAATATGAATTTATCAATGGTTATAAATTTGACCATGATTCTATGATAATATTTTATTACCAATCCCTTGAGAAATTTTATAAATTACATGATGGTAAGGTCAAGTATGATTCTTTTGATCAAGTTAATGCTCATTTTGCTATTTATACCAATCCCCTTCTGAATCATTCTCAAAGAAATCCAAATCAACCTCAAAATAGTCACACCTATTCACAACCATAAAATCAACATAATTAAGATTTAGATGCTAATGTCATAGAAACATGAGTCAACTCTAATAATTCCATTAACATATAAATCATGGTTAACATGAATGGCATGAAGCACATTATTGCTCATATAGATTCTTATCAAAACACTCAAACTCAACCTATAATACTTCCTCAAGCTTACATAACTATTTAGGCCTATATTATAGATTAAATTTCAATCTTTGTTCCTTATGAACCATCAATTTTTGAAAAATTAGATAAGATTGATGAACTCACCCATGCCAATGTAGTTAAATATTTTCTTGTAATTGAATTGCATCGCCAATGTAGATATAGTATTTTATTTCTACCACTATATATACATATATTCCCATACAATCATTTTTTTTATGTTGATATAGTCTATGTTTTTGTGTTGATACAATTTCTTGTTTCCATAAATATATTGATAGGCTCTATACATTCTCTAAATATCTAAACTATATCACCTATGTTGATACAATCAACTATAATTGAATCTAGTATATCAACATGGTTGATACCATCAAAACATGTCAAAAATTAAATTAGATACATAAATACCTGTTATCAAATTTGATGTTATTTAAACCTCATTTTCTTAATTACAATCATGTTTAGCCTACCCTAATCTTGAATAATATGATATGATTGCATAACTCTCTAATCTCTCTAGTTAGTTTATTTTCCTTAAGATTATGCATACTTCTCCTAGACATTGAAATTGCTTAATGCAAAATATCTTTGCTATGGATATTACTCAACAACCATATATAGGGAAACAATCCAATTTTCCTAATTCCAAGGAAAGTATCATGCACCAATGCAAAGAGGTCTCTATCTAAGTTGACATGATAATGGATTAGGCCTTGTCTTTGAAATTTCATATATATGAGATGAAACGTGATGAAATCCTTTTTTGTGTGGATGATCCTCCTCTTTCTATGAGCATTTGCACTGATGATGTCCAATTCAAACAAGCCCTCATAGATGAAGGTCTAGGTATTTATTCCACCTCTTTGTAATTAATCAAACCCATAGCCTAGTAATCTACAAACAACCTTAATTCCACCCATAACACATGCTAAGGATACAATTGAAGATAAATTCCACACATGGGGTGCATTTTTATTCCTATCACAGTAAATATTTTTATGATTAGGGTTAAATTTATAGTTTTTAACTTTCCCTTATCCTATAATATCTTGTTTTACTACCCTTGGACTCATCGTATGAGGGACATATCTTGTTTCACATGTTAGAGTGTCAAATTATGTTACTTAGGAGCTATCCATGAAATTCAAGGTGATACCAACCCTTATAATTATAAATAATTCCAATAATGTGGTGTATTTAAAATAAATATCCTTGAACCTCTCCCACAAATCCCTTTTCATAGTTATTAACATTTTTACTTTCCTATTGATTCAGTAAGAGGTTATAGTGGTCACCTCAAGCTTGTGGGAAGTATCCCACCAAACCTTATTGATATTGATGATGATGAACTTGATGTGATTAACCTTAAAATAGAAAATTTTGATCTTACTCACAATATTTTATCTTAGTTTCCTTTGACCTTACAACCCCATTTTCATAAGAGGAAAATTGAAAAATATACCTATGATAATAATTATTCCAAATAAATCCTCAATTGCCACTCCTTTCAAGAACATCATGGTTAAATATCTTAGTTTAGATATCACAACTCCTAATTGTGATCATTGTTATACATTATAGGACCCTTATTTTTATGGCTACTCTTAAGGAAAACACGTGAAAATATTTTTCTAAAACCATCATTTGAAAAATATCTTGACCAATAATCCTTTAACTCTAGCATTATCATGATCATTATTTCTTTCTTTGACCTAGATGATAATGATTTGTTTACTTTTGATGTTATTCATAGTGTCATAATTGATGATCCTATTACCAATTTACGTCTTATTTTTAGGTCACCCACTATGCAAAGTAATTTCCCTCCTTAGATGTTGTCTATAGCACCATGTTCACCAACATTGAGGATTTTGATGGAAGAGTTAGGACCTCATCATCTAACATAATTTTGTTCATTTAGAATTTAACCTAGGCATATGATCTAAAATTATAGATAATATATGATAAATCTAAATTAGTAGAATTCACAAGGAAAATATCCTCTTGCAGATATCCTACCATTTCATGTGTCTACTTTTGTCAATAACATAGTTCAATTTCATACAACAATACATTTATTACATATAACTTTTTTTATCCTATAATATTGGAGATAGACTTATATTTAATAACCACCCAAATTATAATGAGTGATTTTTATAAAACAACCTGTATAACTCACTCAACCCTATTCTCACTCTCACACACATAAATATATCATTTCACATACTAATATTCCTAACATTACCCACTTAATATAGATATAGAGAAAGGAAACACACCAAACATAATGGAAATGAGCGTGTATGTTAAAACATAAACATATCTTTAAAAACACACTATATACATCTAATTTGTTATTAATGATGATGTATGCAAGCATGTTCATTTATGCTTTCACTTTTAGTGAGTGTTGGGATTCTCACTAACACATATGTAAACAAGGGCACATTTATCTATTCTAGTTTTTAATTTAAATTATTTTTGGGATTATCACTTACACATATAGGAACACTTCACTAATTCACATTCACTTTTAGTGCGTATTAGTCTTCTCATTGGCACATCACATATGAGATAAGGTATATACATATCTATCTATAGTGAGTGTTGGGATTCTCACTGTCACACAAACAAAAACAAAAACAAGATTTTAACATTGGATCCTCAATGCCTTTAGTGATTGATAGGATTCTCACTACATTTTTATTTTAGATCCTCTATAATTGGTCATTTCTAATCAATCACACTAATTACCATTCTTGACATTAGTTGATTTGGCATGGAAATTTTCCACTAATACAATATGCAGACTCTAAGTTAGAGGTGAACTCAAGTTTTTTGATGGACCTCTTTCCTCAAGCTTGACTTAGCTCACATGGCTAGGTCATAATGCAAATTGTGTTTGATATTAAAATTCTCCCACCAATAAAATGGACACACCTTTTAGACATCAGGTTTGCCCAGAAATGTATCTATTACAAGAGGATTTTTTAGTTTGACTATGACACTTATGACATGGACATGATTTATTTAGACTTACAAAAACACTTATTTATAAAAATTCCCACTAGTCTATATTCTTTAAAAAAACACTAATTAATATATAAGTACTCTATTTAAAACCTAGTATTTAACAAATTAAATCATTAAAATGGAATTTTTATAAATACTAATGATAGACTTTATAAGCTAAATTTTTAATGAAAAAATAATTACAAATCTATTAAAAATAATAAAAGGATACTATAAATATATTGACTTAAAAACAATTAAAAACTAAAAAATTATAAACAAAATATGGCGATGGGCTTGCATGACCTCATTATACTTTCTTATGGATGTCAATAGATAGTAATAATTGAAATTACACATAGTTGTATGAGAATCTAATGAGATTGTAAATTGGTGAAAGGATATGATTGGTGGACATCAGTCCCACCTAGGCACTTTTTCATTTCACAGGACTCGTATGCACTTCAAGATTGGTTGTCAATATATTCTAAAATTCTTGGATATAATTTGTCTTGAGTTTGTGGAATTTACTCTCTAGCAAGATATGCCTCTTATAAATACACTTTCTACATACATCTAAAAATGGTGATAAATATTATTTTTTTCATGAGTCTCCTACATATTTTATAGATAGGTGTAAAGCACTTTAGCAACATTTGCACAATTTTTCTTGTCTAGAAAAATAGGCTCCATAGTATCATCTAGAGTTACCTCCTACCAAAGGAACCTTCTTATTCTCCACAATTTGATGTGTTTCCATAAAATATGAATCCTTGATACATACCTAAGAAAGGGGAGTGTTATTTTATTTGACATGATTTGCCTTCCCACTCTATTGATGAGTATAAGGATTATCAATAACATATCCATATTTTTTTGAGCTAAGGGAAACATACTCCTCCATGACCATCACATAAAGTTAATAATATGGAGGGAAAACATCCCCTTTAGCCAAAACCACATCTGAGGCCAGGAGGTTTCCTTACCACTTTACCTTATTCTTAGCTAGAGAGTAGTGTCCTTATAGTTATGATAACCCTACTTTATCTTTAGAGGCTATTATAAAGGTTGTTTTTGCATAGATAAAATATAAGAGACCATGGTTAAAGCACAATATTAGATTCACCATGAGATATATGATGTGATTTATGATATAAGTAATGAGATGTGAATACATTTATCAGCATTCATATTCTTTATATATGCTTCACATTTTACGTGTCTTAGCTATTATTTCATATTTAGTAGTTGATTATTTCTCACTCTTTACTTTCTTGTTATTTATTTTCATGCACTTTATATTTAATTATTATTTTTTATCTTGGGTTTATTTGATCATTGATACTTTTTAGATTATTTTGTATCATAACTTTTTCAACCTTATTATCTTTACCTTTTGGATTTACTCAACCTTTGATTCTTTTTTTAGATTCTTTGGTATCTTTGCATGTTTATACCTCTTAGTTTTATTTGGACATTACCTTCTTTTTGGAATCTATGGTAGCTTAACATTTATTATCTTCCCCTCTCAAGTTTATCCTCTCTACTTTCAAGTTTTTTAATTCTATATTCACTTATGTTGGACATATCATAGGTTTACATTTCTTATCTAGTGACATTGTCGGCTTCCTTCATATGCATCCTATTACAGGATTATCAAATCCTTTCTGCACTTGTTTTTAAATTTGGGATTATCATCTCCTTTATGCACTTGTTTTAAACTTTGACTCACATTCTCATGTACTTCCAAATCCCTTTATGCCTAATATTTATTAAGTAATTTCTTTCTTTCTTAGGATCAACTACTAACATGTCTTCACTAGATCACTTTATATTCTTTGGATCTCTCACAATCCACATGTTTTCCTTTCCTTCTTTCACTTGAGGCACATTTAGGTAAAAGACAAGATTGAAATCTCTTCCAAATTTTAAGTCTAAGAGTGTTTAATAATCTTATTCCTTAGGTTATCTTCTTAATTGGATATGTGTAAGATGTCTTATGTTAGTCATTCTTTGCACCCATTTTTGGTTTCCCAAATCCATATAGAGGAGGCAAAAATAAAAAGCTAAAAAAATTAGAAGCCAAAAAATAAAAATAAAAACTAAATTTTCAAAAATAAAAATATCCTTTCAAAGTAAAAATCACATTAAAATATGTGTTCAAATTATTAGCATGTCCCCTTATCCTAATTGAATCTCAAACTCCAAAAATTGCCTCATATTAAATCTTAGGTCCAATATGATGTAGTAGGATAATAGACTAGGGTAGGAGGATTTATATATATAGCATTGGTGCCACCTAATTTCTCATGAAAGCACCCAATCCTCGTGATAGATCAAAGATTACATAGGAATGAGGAACACATTATGGAAAGGTAGGATCCTTGTACATTTACATACATATGGCCTTCACGGGATGATCTATGTACTTCACTTGTTATCCCAAACTCTATGATTTTTAGGTGGGGTTCTATATATCCTTTATGTGGAAATCTATTAGCCTTTCCCACTTGATTATAATGTCTTGATTTTTCTAAGGATTCCACATCACCTTTGTGGTGTCTTGTCTCCTTATATCTCCATTTTATTAAATCCAATATATCCTTGATGAATATTTATGATAGTTGGTCAATTAATTCCTCTTTATTGACCCATTATATATATATATATATATATATATATATATATATATATATATATATATATGCTTCACATTTTTCTCTGATATCTCTCATTAATACATTTCTTAGATTTTCAATTTGTGTGTTTCATGGGAATACCTTAGGGAATACAACAAGGCCCTTGTTGAAAATTTCTATCACCTTCACATCTATATCATATTCATCATTTTAATTATTAATTTTATATGGTCATGTCTTCTATGAGACATTCTAGTGCAAGTGCTGATTTGAGGATTAATGATTTCCTTTCTTCTAGTTTTTCACATCTAAAATTTTGTTAGATTTATTTTGTCTACTTAAATTTGATATCTTGTGATCATTTCAATATTATCTTTCCCATCCTTTATTTTTATTATATTTTTATTATTTAATTTCATTAGATGTTTTGTGATCACTTTTTGATCTTTTCATGATTATTTGTCCTTTGTTTAATTTAAATTAATTTTTAGTTTAATTCACATTATATATTTTATCATGTCATCACTTATTTTATGAGGTTGGATTTACTTTCATTTACCTACATTTGATGTTATTTTATCCTTTGTTTGAATTATACTTTATTTATCTACTTCTATTAGATAATATTATTGATCATTTATAATATTTTTGCATGTCTTTTGTTTGTCTATTTACTTTAGATGTCATTTTACACTTTAGTTTTTCATTATTTTATATATATGTGCACATTCTCACATTTGTTACAAAATAATGGAACATATGATATAAAACATAAAATCATCGTATCACATACAACCATGTTACAATGCTATGTCTATTTAAGTAATCCAAGAAAAACATTTTCTCATGTAGAACAAAAATGAGCATAAATAATGATATATACATAAGATCCTATGTTTTATACATCTCATATACAATCTAAAATACATCATGAATGTGTATAATGATAGAGACTTCCCTCAACCCTAGGTCATAGATGGGATATTCTCTGTTAAGATTCAATGCCCCATGCCTATCAGAGAGATCTCTATAACATAGTAGTCCTTGAACATAATCCTATATCCTATCCCTCCACTTAAGTTACAAATGACTAAAGTGTAGTGATATATGTATTCAATTCCTAATTTATAGATATAGCCACTAAGGTCATGGCCATGTGGGTCACTTTCATAGTCTCCAAGGATTTTTGAGTTGTAGATTCCAATTGATATGTCATTACTACCTTCTACCATGGCACAACATCCCCTCCTACTAGTGACGCTATTATAGATGTATACAAAATAGGAGCTTATCCTACCTATATAAAGCCTCAGTCATAGCCTCAATTAATATAAACCAACTCACATGATATCTCATACATGGTGCTAAGGGATCCAACATAACTACCATGTTAGTCTCTAGTAACATAACATCTAAGATCTCATGTTATGTGGCCTCTATCATCAAGACTGACCATGTAATCTCCTCTACATGTATAAAATTAAACCAAATTCAAAATTAGGTATTGATATATCAAACCTAAATCAAATCTAGCTACCATTATCATATATTATGTATTTCTATCTATAAAATTAAGTGATATAATTAAAACCATCATTTTATACCTATATGTACACCTCCAACATAGATGGTCAATCCATATCTATAAATACTAAGGAAACCCTCATCCTTGCCTCCATCTCCTATTTAAGGAGCCCTAAAGACTTTATCCCATATCTCTTTCTATAAGACTAGGACTTTATAGTCTCATGTTCATCGATATTGTCAAACTGACCATGTTTGAAGAGAAGCTTATGTTGCATCTATAATTAGAAAATCTAAGACATAATGTATAAGATTCATTAGTATCTATAATCCTCTTTCTATATAAAACAAAACCCCCATCACTACCACTTCATTTGATCTTGAGGAGTGCATCATGGTTTGAACATTAGGACTTATTATGGTGGCTCATCTCCTTTGGCTTACCTTGGGTCCCCCACGTGTCCTATCTAAACTATCCTAGAACCTATGAATAAGAGTATGAATCTATCCATCATGTTTAGTGCCTTGTCACCTTAGAAAGGCCTTGATCTTGAATTGTGAATGGCCATAATGACCATCTATTCATGGCTTATTAGTATATTATGCATATCACCATCCCTATGGATGGTATCTAGTATTATTGTCAAACATACAAATGTTAGTACTAACACTTATCATCTGACTTGGTGAAGCTAATATACTATTTGGTGTGTAATCTTCATAGGGAGGTACATGGGAAATATCTCATGGATCTATCATGAAAATAGTATGACTAGTCCCATTGTTCATTGTTTCCAACTCATAATCCCATAAATTCATGCACTAACTACACCCAAATTATTAGTCCCATGTAATAGATTATGCCCAATTCTAAAGCAACACAACACATTAAAATTGTAAAAATCATGAATCCATCTAATTTGTGACACAAAAATCATATGGTCCTGAACCTTAGTAGTAACTTATAGATATATAAACATCAAAAATTCCTATGATGAGTGATCACTATTCATATTTATCTAACCCCATCTCCCACCAAGCCAACTCTTATCTCTCAACTACTCCATCTAGTGCATCAAAAACCATGGGAGTGCCCTCTGGTAATAGGCTCAATATAGCATGCTCATCCTTCAAGGTGATCACAACCTCCAATATATCCCCATCCACCTTCCATACAAATATGTTTGTACTCCTCTGCCAATGCTATAATAATAACAAAAGCATATCTACATCTAAAAACACTTGATACATTTCTATAATACCTCTAAAGCCTAGAATAATGACTATGTTTCCATCCTCATTTGATAACATAGCTATTGCAATAGGTAGTCAAGATTCATCTACCATATTCCATAACTATGGATGCCTCTGAACCTTGAAAATTCAAAACAATAAATCCCAATCAATATCTCTTTAGGAAAAAAACTAGTTAAAATATAAGTAAAATTGAATTTTTTTACTTAAAATGAGAAATTTTAACTATATTAGCCATGTTACTTCATTATATCTACAATGTGATTAAATTGAAACTATATCGGTCCTATTGCTTATATGTATAGATCATATACTATTTTTCCTACTATATTGGCCATTTAAATTAACTATATCGGTGATATACTAATTATTTGATTGTATCGACCATCAATATTTATACTATATCAACCACAATGTTTGTGTTTTCTAGCGTCAATAATTTATTTGGATATATTAGGCCATCCAATTGACACTTAACTATATTGTCCATATTTCATTTTTAGCTAATAATTATATCAACCAATTTCCTTTCCCAATGATAAATAGTATCGACCAACACACTTGTATTATATCAGCTTGAAGTTTTCAACTATATCATCTCTCTTATGATTTCCTAACCATATAACTATATCAACATGGCTGATAATAATTATTTTGTATTGGAAAATTTTATTTATCATTTAATACATTATTTCACTTCCTGTTTTTATAATATATGACCTACCCATTGACCATTTAAATTTTCTCTTTGATTTAACACTTGTTAGGTAAATTTCCATTACATAGATTTTACCTGACATTTAGTTTTCACATATATATTTTGTTTACCCTTCATAACATTCTTACATATATTACCTTGATAGCTATGTTAGTAGGTCCATGACATCCTCAATGATATTCTCGTCTCCATCCTCTAGCCATCATCTTTCTATATATCATAAATGATCACTAAGATCTATAAAAATAGTAAATTTTCAAATGATTTTATTTTTACATATTTATAGATTATTTTTTAAAATTTGCACCTTTAAAAATTAATCCTTCAGATTCTAATTTTTTATCATATCATTATTTTAGTAGGTCTGTTTGATGAACCATAAGATTTTCTAGAAGTTGTGTTACATGGAATTTTTTATTTATTAATGATATTGTTATTGTAAAAATTTCCATTTTTATCTTATTTTTTAGGCCTTACTAAGTATTAGGATTATAACTTTGGCACTTTACATCAACATTTTTATGTTCCTGCCTTACCTAAATCATATTTGTACCACTCACACACCATAAATCATTTATTTTTTAAGCTTGCTAAAGCACTTGTAGTATAGCTTTGGCACCTTACATCAATATTTTATGCATATAGACTGTTGGTGTCATCTTCACACAATTATCACATCTTAAATCATTTATTTATATTCTAATCAAGTAAGTGAAGTTATGTATGTTATTTATGTTCCTTTTAATTATCTAACTTTATTAGCATTTATTTACAGTCTTGATTTTATATTTTGTGTTACTATGTATTTCTCCTAAAGAACCATTCCACATTACATTATTGTGACTCATGATGAAATTAGGGTGGGGTATATGTATACACCTATATATTTTTTATTTATTAGCAGTTTATTTTTAAGACTCATTGACACATATTTCTTCCTAAGTGCACATGCTAAGGAGTACACCAAGATCAGGGTTGGTCTAGCTAATGGTAATTTAAGAGAGTTTTTTGTCATATTTCTTATATTACTTGTTTTACACTCATTATCTTGTTATTATATCAATTTATCCTCCTCAAGTAATCTTTTATCCCACCTCTTCTACCTAGTTTCAATCAATCTCCCAACTAACTTGATAAGGATCATGTTAGTTTTATTTTATCCTTTATGTTTACAACTATATTAACCATGGCATATATGGTTCATTTTTATGGATGTGCCCATTTCCAACTATATTAGACATGATCAATATATTTGTTTTTTGTTTCTATACTATGCTCATATAGACAGTGTAGTACTATTTTATGTCCAAATCATTATATTTTATTAATCCATATCAAGTCCATTGACATATTTTAAATTCACTTTTAGGACTTGGATCCCCCCCCCCCCCCACACACACAGGCACACACACACACACACACATGGCTCTTAGATCTCATTTTTATAATAAAAACAGACCATTATTCTCTTCTTGTGCATGGAAACTTTCTTTTAGTAGAAGAAGAAGAATTAGAATATAAGAGCTTATTCTTATACAGGGATAGTCTTGCTTAAAGTCTTTGAATTTTAATATAAGCAAGCTAAACTAAAGAGGTACACCTTAAGATTTGGAGTCCCCAATTAGGGATAATTATGTTTTTATCCTTACCATTTGAATCTTCACCTACAAATATCTAATAAAGTGCCACTTGAGCCAAGCAAGAGATTGATACATCGATAAGTCAATCCAAGGTAAATATCTCTCTCTAAAACTTTATTTTATTTGATTTTTATGCATATAATTAAGTAGTATTTTTTTTATATTCTTCTTCATATTTATTTTAGCTTATGTTTGTTAGTATATGTTATATTTTCATGCCAGTATATCCTTAGATAATTCTTGGTTATGACCCTTAGTGTAGATACATCTTGGTTACCACCTAATGGAATTTATCTACCTTTAGTTTAAATTATCATCATATTTGATCTAGGTTTCCCTTGTTTGTCATTTTATTATATGTAGTTCCCTTATTATATCCTTGATAACCCTATTAAAAATAACTATTACTTTCAGCTTCCACTACACTCAAAAGTGTGGCTAACTATATGTAGTTTTTCCTAATATGGTCTTCTCTCTTTCCTCTACTACAGGTTATTTATATTATTGAACCTAATTTTACAATATACACATTCTACATGACTTTGAATCTAGTCTACTCCATTGCAACTTTAATAATGTTTTACCCACCCTCAACCTAAAGGGAGTGTTTGGTCCACAAACTATAATAATGACTACTACCAATAACTCACGTTAAAGGAAGGTAAGAAACATTTAATGTGTATTAACATGATGGGTTTACAATGTTAGTAGTTCATGCACTCAAGGGATAGTTTTCAATATATATTTTTGAATATGGAGTCAATTTGGTCACTTAATACAAAAGCTAATTCATCCAATTCCCTAAATTCATTCAAATCAGAGTCAGAGGATACAAAGGATGTTATTTAAGTCTACTGATAAAATTGAGTGACACGAACCAAATAATATATTTGTAAAGGCAATTTTTTGAGTTACACCAAAGATGCAAGAAATGACATGTGACGTGAGTGCTTTTTGCAATCACACTTGGTGACTATAACTATAGGAATGTAAGAGATGCTAAAAAAATTGATATGACCATGGTATAATTTCCCATGCATACTCATACCAAAATAATCTCATCTCAAAATAAAGGTACATAAAGGCCCACCTTAGGATAGGTCCTAGTTATGTACATTTGCCAAATGTAAAAGACTACTAGGAAAATTATGTTGATAATCATAGTGCAAAGAATGAATCAAACAAGGTTGAGTTTGGATCAAATCAAGGAATTTATAGATACTTAAGTCCCTAATGGCAGAAAATTGTTAGACCCTTTTTATATAGGGAAGGTTATGTCATCTCCATTGTATTTAATGAACTAGGGTTGTCAAGGGATCAATGCCTTGAAGTTCCAGATTCATATAAACCTTAAATGTTTCATTAATTGATTGAATGAAAATTTGTTAGAGTTCATGGATTCAAATGATTAAAAGAAATCAAGGTCCTAAGAAACTAATAAAAATACCACAACACAGATTGTTGGAGATATTAATTAATACATACATATATTTATAATATCATATATGATGAATTATAATAAATTCTAATAACTAGAAAATACAAATTGTATTAGTTAATTATGATAAGAGTGATTCTTTATTTTTACATATATATTTTATTTGATTGAATAATATCAAAAAAATTATTTTATGTATATAAATATTGAACAAAATTTAATTTGGTACAAGAGTAGAGAAATAAATGCCTGTGATGTTGTGATGATTGTGAAGGGCTTCTCCAAATATTTGGCTTCCCTTACTCATGAGAAAGATTATAGAGAGTTTATATTTAATATTTTTAACACCAACATGGGAATAATACTTTGTGGAAAATAATTCAAAGCAGCCATGAAAACAGTACCAAAACGTGGCATACAAATCATTTCATTCTTAGCTTTATGGAATTTGTTTATAGTTTAGGAAGATGGCATTAGCTTTTATAGGTTTTGATTTTGAGTATAGTATATTTTTTCTTGTTAGTTTTAATTCTTCCGTATTTGGTAATCATTTTAATAAAATATTCCTTTAGTGTTAGGTGAAAAAATTATTTTTCATTGTTTTTTTCCTTAGTGTATAGTTTATTTGTGTTCCATCTAATTTATAGTCTAGTCAATAAATTTTGTTTTTAATTTTTTATGGTATTTTAATTTTTTAGGTTTTTTTGGTTAGGTAATTGAGAATTAATGGTTCTCTCACTATTCATTAAAAATTAATCATGATTATAATCATATCTATATTGGAAAAGTCTTTATGATGTAAGGACTATGAATCAATATAAACAAATAACTAATAATAAAAGAAAATATTAAAGTAAGAAATAATAAAATAAAACTTAAATCTAAGATTTAAGAGTTAGTGGGAAATATGTCCCAAATAATCTTCAATCCTACCCTTTTTTCCTTTTTAATTTTTAACCTCTTACAACACCCCTTCAAAGAGCTCCACTATAACTATTTGCAGCTTTGACGTTTGGTATGTTAAAGGTGTGTTTGCACTCAAGGGATACAAATTCATAGGAGTCATCACTCCTTGTCTGAATTTGAGTTCTTTGATTCATGTACTCTCTTAAATCATGTTGACTGGATTCCTTTCGAAGCATTCCCCAAAGGGGTATTTTGATATTTTTCTCCTGCCATTGTATCAGGCATGTAATATTCAATCTTGGAAGTTGTTTCTACCTTTGTATGCTTCTTGGGTCATGTTGAATGTTGAATTCCCTCTATGTTATCATCATCTTCATCCATTCCCTCTTTCTTTTCAAAACTCCACTACTTAGGTGATGATTTCATCCCTTTTTATTGATAGGATGTTTTGATGCTTGTGGATATGTAGCATGAAGATGTCTTGGAAGATTTCATGTGTGACATTAAAATGTTGTATTCTCATAATCCAAAAATTATTACATCTGAGCATCATGATATGCAATAATCCATTACTCAGATCTATCTCTACACATATGTGAGCATATGTGTATATGCCAGCTATTTTTCTCTCAAAATCAACTTGATGAAGGTGCCCATGAGTTTCCTATCTCTTTGAAATAAAAACAAAAATGTATGGGCATATTGGGGAAATAAACCCAAATTGGCATTTTGGTAACCAAAAGAGTGAGTGGGTCAAAGTATGAAAACCACGGGTTGATGAAGAGCCCTGCAATACCCCATAACCAAGGACCCTCTGAGAAAACTCTTTATAGTATTCATTGTTAAATAGATGACCAATGAAAAATCCTTTAGAAAAAAGAGATATCTCACAATACTTAGTCCATGTAGTGTGTATCTAATGATACAAATTCATTGTGGTTGGCCAAAACCCATTAAATCTAAAATAACTACTCCTTATTCTAATTTTAATTGTAAATAGGCCACCTTTTTCATTTTAATCTCTACAATCAGAACTTCTTATGCATGCTCCATAACATGGACACTGAGAATGGAGGTCAAATTTAAAAACTTATTTTAGCAATTGCATTTTTCACCACTTCTACAAAAATATCAAATTTATAGGTAGATGTCTTTCCTAGACCTATAAATCCTCCACGTAATCACACCACCAAAGAGAGGGTGTAATCCTTAACTAATATTGGATCTTGATAGATTATAATGGTCCTCAATTTGTTTCCCCTTGTTTATCAAACATTTATCATCCACTAGAATCCTTTGAGTGTGCTCAATCTTCCACTTAATATCCACCACCTGCTTTGTTAGATGAGCCCACAAACAATGTTTTTCTTGGAGAGAAGACACACCATAATTTGAAATCCTATATGTTTTTCACTAAGCATCTAGCTTGTATTAATTTCAACTCTCCTTATGCATGTCATCATATTTTTAGACACTTTGTGATGGTTCTCAACCTTCCAATCCATCAAATTACTTTCAGGCATTTTGTCAAAAACTTAACTTGCATCCTCCATACCATCATAATGTACAAATAAATACACTAGGTTTTTCCTCATAGATTGTGAACCATCAAGAAAATGAAATGAATAGGGGCCATCTACTTGAAGTTCTAGTAGGTCATTTTAGCTTTGTGAGATCAAATGATGTGTGGGTGGGAACACAATCTTGTTTCACCCACTCTTCCTTGGATCAAATATTTGTCACATTGCCTACTCACCAATCACCAATTTACATTCATACCCTTTGAATATTAGTGGTAATAGAGAGACATCAAGGGGTGACATGAATAAAATGTTGATAGTGCCTTCATATATGGTGATGAATTGATACTCTAACCCATCAAACCTTAACTAGGATGTTTCCTTCCATTGAACAAGATCAAACCCTATTTCCTTAGCTACCACCTTTGGATTTTGAAAAGATGGTGATGCTTCTGCTTATGTTTACTTGGCAAGTCATGGGATAAGGTCTAGAGATTCAATGTCAACCAATGCTACTACAATTTCACTCTTCATCCTCTTCATTTTTTTTAGGAAAGACCTTAGATTTATTCTTAATATTTTTATTTTTTATGAGAAAATGACACTAAGTTTCTAGGTATTTTATAATAACACATTTTTTAAATTATATTAGAAATTAAGTTTATTTTAGTAATGTCTTAGTGTATAAATTATCATTTAATGTTATTTTGTTTTAAAAGTTTCTAGTGGCATTTTATGTTTAATATTTTATTTTCCTATTAGGTAAAGTCCAATTGTGTCTCAATAAAGTTTCATCAAGTGAATAGTATAATCATTGAAAAATCAAAAGACAAAATTTTCCCTATTGCAAGTGGACCCATTATCAGGCAAACCCAATGCCCTTAAGAACATGTAATTTCAAAATCAACCAATGCCAAAAATGGTAGTCAATATAATGTCTATTGCTTATGCTATCCATGATTGGGTATAAAATTTCAAGGATAAAGGCTATAAATGCAAAATGTAATGAAAAGAACAATACTCATTGTAAATAAATGTATGCATCCCATACTATGAAGGTAGAATGGAGGAGGTCATTACCAAAAGTATTGTAGTAAAATGTGTTCTCATAAGGCTTTTAGGATGGTCATTTTCCCTTCTTTTGATTTTTTCCATTGATATTCCCTTGATTTTGTTGATGATCCCTATTCATAGTAGATGTGTTCCCATAATTGTGTGTGTATCAAAAACATGTTCATTTTAGTTCTTAAAGTGGTGTTCCTCATCCTATGTCTACACTAGGGGCTATTTGATATATTAGTTATGCATACATTTATTTATAGTATTCTGTGTGATGAGTTATGATAATAATTCATACTTAGAAATTAAGGATCATATTAGTTAATTATGTTAAGGGTGATTCCTTATCAATAAGAAATCAAAGCCATGTATGTATGTTTGATCATATTGAATAAGAGTACTAAATTACTCTACATGTGTAAATATATGACCAAAATATAATTCACACATACATATTAGCTATAAAATGTGTTTTTGGCCCATCCTCTCACAAATGCGCTGCTACAAGAAGTACTGGTGGTGGAGAAAATTCAAACCAAGGAAAAATTATAGATAAAGCATACATATGGGGCCCATATACATTGGTGAAATTGTATATTAAGATGCATAAACCTCCTCAAAAAAAAAAAATCAATACAGACACCCCTACTCAAATGATTGATGCAATAGTTTTGATTAAAAACACTATGAAACAATACATTATTTTTTATCAACAATGTGATCAATCAACTATTGTTATGGTAATATATAATATTAATCAATAAACTATGTTTCCTTCCCAAAATATTTCTCCTCCAATATTTACTTGTCCTCATCTACCGCCCCCTCCTCATTCCACTCCACCAAGGCAACCCACTCCTCCTATAACATCTTCGGAATTAATAACCTAAGTGATGAGTTTCACTGATGCATATTTCAAGTGGGTGTGATAATTTTTGGGAAATAAAAATAAAGTGGTTGAGAGATTGATAAATTTTTATGTAGTGGCATATATTTTAAAAACACCCCCTCTAAAGAAGGTGAAGACCACCTCCAAGCTGGTCTTCAACCCATCTGGTGCCAAACTTATGGAGATTTCAAAGCTAATTGGGGAGAATAACATGGAGTAATCGATAATAAAATATTATAATATGAAGATGGTACACTATTATATGCCCATTCTTGAGAGTGATTCTCAGATCCTTAGGGAAATTATAGAAATAATGATTAGAGAAAGATGAGTTGATTCAAGAGAAAATGAAATATTAAAATCATTAACTCAATGGGTATTTAATTACCTCTTGATTTTTGTATAAAACCCAATAACATATCTCTCCATAAATATAGCCCAAATATTAGAAATCAATAAAGAGGTAATTTTGTAAGCAAATGACATATATTTAGTAAGACTATTGAGGTATGGGTGGAATAGTTTTTGGTAAATGGAAAAAATTATATTGATGAATTGTTGAAGGCATGTGATAAAATTGAGATCAAACAAAAAAAAATTGGATCAATAGATTTTAGTGCTAGAAAACAAAATTGGAGATGTAGGAAGGAATACAAGGTGATGTAAAGGGAATGTCCTTGGCTGATGTAGACATTCTAGTTAAAGGATAAGTATTCAAAAATATCAAAGATTATATATATTATGATTTATTATAAAGTATATTTCAAAATAAAAATGTCCTAAACAATGTCTTTAATGACCTAAAGGAGCTAAAGAGAACAAGTGATGAACAATTTAACCAAGTTTGTTCAAACATTTGGGATTTACATTATGAAATATCTAAGCAAGATGGGTCTAGGTAACATATAACTACAAAACTAAATAAAAATTATGTAAATTGATTAAGGAAGATCTTCTCAAGGAGGGTGTTTTTAATATTACAAGCTTAGTGAAATTCATAATGCACTAAAAGAGTTGAATAGAGGATTGTCTAAATTATCTAGGACTCCTAATGTCATGATTATGGTTACAAATAAGTGGTTGATATCTTTCAATAATGAAATGATACTTAAATTAGATCTAGTGGATACCAAAGTAAATAAATTCATAATGCTTAAGACAAATATTTCTCAAGTGAAGAACAAGGTTGTTGGTCAACAAGCATTAAAAGAATTGGGCCCACTAGACAATGACTTTTCTCTAAGATATACTTCTTAAATGGACATTTTCCCACTTCATGCTATTTTATTCATATTTAACTTTGATAATATAAGATATAAATGTGACATCATTTTATAATTTTCCATTCCCTTTATTAAATAGTGAAAGTTGAACACAAAATTAGAATATGAATCTTGGAGAGAGCAGTTTCAAAAGGAATATGAAAGGTTAGTCCCATATTCTTATGGGTTATAAATATGAGAAATTATCATTTTATAGAGGAATGTTTTACATGTCAAAAAAATTTCAGAAAAGAGGAGGAAACAAAACTTTTTATTCATTTCTAGTAGGAAATACATAATTATTATACATACTTTGTATCTTAGAAATTTAGTGTTGATATTCTTTTTATATGTTTAAATGTATATATTTCTTATCTTTATCATTAATTAAAGATTAAATTTTGATTTTTCTATATTCATATGATTTATTTTCTATCATGTAAAGATAAGATTTGACATTTTTAATTCATGGGTGACCCTTCATTTTTCCCTTTCTCCTCCAAATTTCTTTTTAAGTGTAAAGCAATGCACTCCCTTATATAGTATTTCCTATTCATATTTTACATAGATTTTTTAATCATTTTTATCACTTTTAATAAATTTAACATCCCTTCGTAATAAAGAAGGGACTTTTTTACCTTTACTATTACAAAAATACTCATAATATCTTAGTGCCAAATATTTTTTCAATAGTTTTTGGCACCCAATGTGGGGATCATTTTTGTATTTTCATGCTACCCATAAAACCCATCACTTAGTAATCTTTGTGAGACCATATGTTGAGTGTTATTCAATACCATTTTATTTTTGGATGTGTATGAATAGATATTTTGCAAAGAGCTAATGTCATTCCCACCTATTTCAAAGAAATAATTTTCTATCACCCTCACTAAATTAAGACTCATTAGATCTAAAAAAAATTAGTGACATCTCTAATCCAATCTATGATTTTCAATAAGAACCCAAATTTAAACTTAGTCAAAAAAAGATATGGAGAACTGGCACAATGCTAAGTATATTTTTTTTATTGTAAAATTTTATATTTTTAAGAGCCATAACTTTTTAAATCATAGAGTTGCACCTATACCATGGGGTGTGCAATATGGGACATTAGCTTTGGGTTATCAAATCCATGATTTAATTAGAGGTTCAAGAAATAATTTCCATAATCCTACCAATGATAAAAAATAACACCTAGCTGAACATATATCATATTTTACTATCACACATCATGTTATCAATGTAAAAAATGAAGATGTGGAAGTCAGATTGCTCATTGAAACTTCATGCAAAGGAGAGGCAAAATGGCTCCATCATCTCCAAGATAGTTGTATTATAGATTGAAATACATGAAAACTAAATTTAAATAAATATTTATGCCAATATAATATGAACATATGGTTTTGGCCCAACACACACAAATGAATAAGGAGCATAACAAACACATGAGGTAGTTCATATAAAACTTCAATAAATAGATAAACAAAATCCATCATAATTCTATACCCATCTATAAAATAAGAAATGTTTCTTATTGAATGTATAAACACCTAATGCAAATTACTTCTTGTAAAGAAACTACCCAATGACTTTGGAACTTTACAAAATTAAATCGATAGAGATTGAATATGACTTAGTCATGGTTAGAATATTCACACAATATTCATCCAATGGAAATGAATAGAATTCCTCAAATCCTATTTTTTAAAACTTAGCTAATGGTTTTTAGCTCTCAAAAATAAAATACCACATTATAACCAAGTTGATCCTTACCAAGATGTTCCACAAAGGTATTTCACTTTGTATAATATTAAAAATTATCCTCACTTTCTAGTTTTGACTCCTAAGATTGGGATTGAAGTTTCTCCTATGAAAATACACTTTGCATGTGCATTATATGCAAGTAATCACCATGATAGTTCCATTTATCAATAAATGGTAAGGATGATGAAAATTTGCACCATTAATGAACCATCAAAATAAGGTGATTCAAACACCTTTGTATCTTAAATTTAGGAACCTAAAAACAACTCTATGTAGAATAATTTGTGTATGAACTTGATTTCAAAGAACATGATGAAAATGTAAATAAAGTGGACAATCCTTATAATTTTGTTTTAAAAAAATCACAAAATAATAAAGAGGATGTAGATAATTTGAAGGCAATTTATAAAGTAAATAAAGTAGATAAACAAAAGGATAAATAAACTAAAAAGACTAAATGTCTCCCCAAATCACCTCATCATAAATGCACATGCAATAGAGGTATGCCATTGCTAACTCTAACCAAAGATAAAAATAATGAGAATTATGTGAGTGCCTATTCTCCATTTAATACCCCTATTTTTGAAAATTCAAATTCTATCCATCCTTAATTTTTTGGTATCGTTGACCAGATGAACATGAGATTCAAGTTTCCAGAACTAAATTTTTGAAATCAAACCCAAAATGACTTGATAAATTAGTCAAGTTCATCCATGGAGGTATTCATGGTACCTTTAGAACTTATTTTTGAGGTATCCTTTCCATTATTACTACATACGATCTGCATAATAACATGGCCACATCTACTCAAAATAGTGAGAGGCTTGACCCACTCTATGTCTTTGAGGTCTTCATTGGATGTTTTTACTTGAATAAGAGTATCACTGACTCAAGAACCTTAAATAATGTAATTCTAGTCTAGGTGGTGAAAAACCTAATATTAGTATGCATTAAAAAAATTGGCCACCATTTCTACTTGGAAAAAAATAGAGTACCTCTCATTCAACAAACTAAGGTTTCCAAAGTAGGTCTAGTAGCCTTCCACTAGGATAAGGTTTAAATGAGTATCTTAGTGTTAGACATTCTTCCAAGTTATGGATGTTTTAGAGCATAAGTTTTTGTAGAGATATTTTTGAATAAGTTCAAATTTATTTGTCTCACATTTTGATCCCATTCAAAGGATTCAAATAAAATTTGACTCCCGAGATAAATTCTATGTACACTTTATAAAAATAAAAAGACCCTTGTACATACATTCTTTATAAAGAAACATGCCCTAGCACATATATGATGATGATAGAGGAAGTCTTGGATATTATTAAACTCACCAAAGTGACATGAATGACATATGTACCTTATATTTTAATGGTATCTATTTATCTGTAGGGTTAGGCATTCGAGTTATTCTAATTTCCACTTACAATGATCCCTTCCCATATAAAATCTAATTTTAATTTACTACCAATAAAAATAAATATGAGATGTTTCTTTTGGGAATTAAAATGGATAAATGTATGGGGATCAAGAATTTCAAATCTTATAGAGATGCATATCTAATAGTCAAGAAAGTGTAGAACCAATACCAAGTGAAAACGATTGACTAAGGCATTATAGAAATAACATTTTGGGTTTCATCAAAGTTTTCAAGTATTTTTTATATTGATGTAGTATCAATTGAAGATAATAATAAATTATATGTATTGGTCATGTTTTCATCCTTGTTGATTCTTAACCAAGTAATAGATAAATATAAGCACACCATAAAACTTATTTACTAGCCAAGTTCACTATATAACTTAGACAATCTATATGTGTTCAATACTAATGAGATGATTATTTATTTCTTGAAGAGGCCTACAAATTCAAAGTTTTTCAAATAAAGTTCTTCAGCATATGGAGGATATAATTATCAATACAACAAAGGTACTATTGAAAACAAAACCACAGGTCTCCCTAATACTAAGGTAGAAAGTAACTAAAAATATGATGGATTAGTCCAATTGAATAGAAATGAAATTGCAAAAGAACTAGTCTCACTTGAATATTTTTTTGACAAGCATGGTAGGAACATAAAAAATAAGTTTCAATAAGAACCTAAAATATCCCTTGATTATGAGAAGTTTAACATTAGCACTAAAGAAGAGACTATGTATGCAAATATCAAGAATTTTTATTCTGAGGAACACACAAGTATTTCTTCTCAAACTACACGTGGATATATTTTCTTGGTTTTATGCTTTAAGTACTTATAAAAAAAGGAAAATCAACACAATATTCTTCTCAAGTCTGGTGTCAATATTTTCAAATAAAATAAAAAACACTAAAATCTAAAGATCACTGATATGATCTATTTAAAGGTGAATAAAATTTTAGTTGCTACAATTATCTTCTCAATTTATCACTCCAATTAGGTATCACATGTTGTGATTATAAGGAATAAGAGAGGATAAATCATCATTTGTGTAAAGTACATAATCTAAACTTGCCCTCGCTTAAATATAAAAACCCACTACCAATAATGGATCATATTTTGTAAGTCGTTACTAGATCTAAAATTATGTCCATGATTGATGGTTTATCTAGATATAATCAAGTAGAAATAGTGCCTTGAGATCAACATAAGACTATGTTTACTAATTCATGGGGTACATTCATTGGTTTCATCATGTAGATAGATAATTATGTTTCTGAACTAAGATATACTAAACTAATGTCCCTATCCCTATATATAACTCTTGATTGACCCCTCTCTATATATGGGGGGATATCTATACCATCTAGATAGCATCTCTATCCACTACACCCTACATAGGGGCTCAAGTTTGGAGTCTAGTTCATCATCCTCATGTTCACTTGAGATGCCCTTAGAATAAATAGGGTATATAGGGATCAGCACAAAGAAGCTCAAGTCACTCTGCTAGTCATGTTTATACAACAAAATGTTGTTCAGCCACATCAACACTAGAGCCACTTTTCAGATGGAAATAGATCTATAATTTATTAATATGAAGAATAATATTAAAGTGATTTATCTTGATGATATTATAGTATTATCAAAAAATTGAGAGGATCATTATTTGAATTTTAATATGGTCTTCAAAATACATCAAGCTCACTACATCTCATTGAATCCAAATAATTTAATATTTGATAGTAAAAAAAGGAAAATTTTGGGTCACATAGTTTAAAATGAGGGAAATAAAATTAACCTTAAAAGAGTAAAATAAATTATACAATTATCTCTCCCTACTAGAAAATGTGGGACACACTATTTCTTCGGTAACGTAAATGTATTACAAATAGTTTTGCCTAAATTCACTAAAATCACTAGGCACATCATTTAAATGATATGAGGCAATGATTTTTCAAAAATTGGGAAGTTATGGTAACAAAATATTTTTATGAAATTAAGAATGATATTTTTAACACTCATGTGCTAGTATGCTTGGACTTAATGAAAATCTCATCATGTATAACTAATCTTTTGAGCATACATTGTTAGCCATTATGGTATAAAACAATTAAGAGAACATTGAGTCTATAGTTTATTTCATTAATTATGGATTGAAATACCATAAACTCATATATTCTCATATTTAAAATCAATTTTATATTTTAGTTAAATCCATGAAACATTTTAGATACTATGTCCTAAATTCTCACATGGTGGTAATGGTCTTAGACTGAACCGTTAAATCTATTTTGACATATAAAGAACTTTATTATTAAGGAGGTGGATGGATTTATAAGGTGAAATAATATAACCTATATATCATTACCACTAAGTTAGTTAGAGGAAAAGGTTTATGCTAGTTGATAGCAGAAGGAGTTGACAATTAGAGGAAAGTTGTAGAAAAGGATACGAACAAAGATGAACCTGAAGAGTTTCCTTTAGTATTATTTATTGATAAATTGATATGAACAAAGATGAACTTGAAGAGTTTCTTTTAGTAGTATTTATTAACTTAATTTATCAATGGTATTTATATATTTCATGCTTATTATGTTATGGATAGTGTCCCATGCACCTAAATTCAAAATAGAAAATAAAAATCAAGCTTAACGAAGTTAGGTACATGATCTAGGACAATACTCTCTTTAAAAAAGTAATTGATGAGACTTTCATGAGGTGTGTTAACAAAGAACAAAAAAATTAATTCTTTGATGATTTTAAAAACTAATATTATTGTGCCCATTTATCTTTGTTGGTCAAAACATTCAATATCCTATAGGCTCATTTCTAGTGGTTAATGTTGTTTAAAGATGCACAAGAATGAATCTTGAAATGTGAGGCTTGTCAACATTTATTTGGTAGACCTAAACTTTAAACATTTCCTCTCAAGTTTATTTTAACTAAATAACCATTCCAATAGTGGGGTTTTTATTTTATCAACACTTCTAATCCTCAATCAATCATAGAATATTCCCATTTATTAACAACTACATATTACTTCACTAAGTGGGTTAAAGTAATTATAAGTAGAACCACTACTTAAGTTGTATGTAACTTCTTCATAGATAATACTTTAGTTAGGTTTGAAATACCATAAAATATTATATCTGAGAGCATATCCAATTTTTATTCTTCTAGGATTATATGATATTTTTATGGATATGGGATCACTTTGTCTCACTCTTCTAACTATTACCCTCGAGATAATGGCCAAGCAAAATCAAGAAAAAAGAAGATTATCAATATCATTCACAAGCTTATAATTTATAACCAAACTAAGTTGAATAAGAAAATTTATTATGCACTTTGTGTTGATTTCATCATTCCATTTATGTGTGTGTGTGTGTCTGTGTGTGTGTTTCTCCCTTCTAGGTGATTCCTATCTCTTTGAAACTTCAAACTCTTCAATTAATTCAAGAGATAGAAGATAAGTGGATTCAATGAATTTTTCTAAAATAGATTCATGTACCTTACTAGGTTAGAAAAATAATGGGTCATAATGGTTTACAATATCACTAATCATCAATATGTAAAAATTATGGTTGTACATAAGGTAAGGCAATAAAATTTTCAAATCAGATATATAGTCCTCCTTTATGACAAAAGGAGACAACTAAAATGGAGTCATGGAATGTTTGATTATTTATGTATGGTAAATTTTAATGTTTGAAATTTATATAGAAATAACACATATTACTTGGCACACAAAGATAAAACTCATATTTCATTACCCTACAACATGTAACACTTGAAGTGTTACATACAGTGAAGGTACGTTGTCTCCTACCAGGGCCTTAGGTGATTTAGGATTTTTGTGTGTGTTTTTACTTCTATTTTTTAATTTATCATTGTATCCATTTTGTGTGTTTTGTTTTAATTTCCTACCATGTTATGTAAAATTATCCCAAATTTAGTTAAATGACTATAAGGATTATTTCAAATATTTGGTACTTATGAAGGATTTTGTGATTGTCAATCTCCCAATTATTTTTGTTTCAAATGCGTGTGACTCATTAATTTATTCTCAAATATATAAGAATATATAAAATAAATTGGGATCATTAAACATAAATGGGATTCATTTTAGTATGAAATCAAAATTGAATTGAAAAACATACAACTAAGCCCTAAGTGTATGTCCTCTGATTGAGCAAGATGAAGGAAAGTGAAAAAAAAAGAATATAAGACTAACAAATGTAACTGTATACATTCCCTTTTATCTCCTCCTTGAATACAAATAAATTTTATGGTGCTTTTATTTATTTTCAAAATGATTTAATCAATGCACATAATGATGTGGAGGAATTTTGATCAATACTCACTTTTCTTGCTTTAATATGTTCATTCTTTAACAAAGGTTCATAGGCAAAACAACTCAATAATTCATTTAGGGTTTCTTAGTTTTATTAGGGTTATTATGAAAATATACATACTTTTTCAAATCATCTTTATCTCCTAACCAATCCACAAAACATCTAAGTATAACTCTTTCATCACTCTATGCTTTTTTCCTTTGTTATAGCTTTCTTATAGCCTTTTTTTCACATTTTCCAATGGTACATATAAATGAAAATTGAACCTGATAAAATAAAGTGAATTTTTAGTACCCTATATTTAATACCTTCCCTCCAAGAAGTTTCTTGACTTGAATCAACTCATAAGTCACTTTTCTAACCATTGTTTAGGCCTAATTAGGTCTCTACACCCCTATTTCAAACATAATCATCTCAATCCATGAAAAATAGTGCTACACCAAGATATATATCCCAAAATATCTTATAAAAATTTAAAACTCAATTTATTATCAAGTTTCAAAGGTTTTTGTCAGTGGAAACGTTCATTATGTCATTTTTAGTTTCAAAACCCTAATACAAGGTTTACACTAACTATGTCAACCCGAGAGAGAATATTTTGTTGATTCAATCTTGCCTCAAGGTTTAACACGTATGTGATGATTGAATAAGTTATATTTTAAACCTCCACATGTTATTTAATGTGAAAAAACTTTAAAATAACCTATATTACTTCACTTAGGCAAAATTCAAGTTTGACTGTATAGTTTCATAGTCACCTACAGAGTTTGTATTGGTTTTCTCAAAAAGAAGTATATAAATAAATAAAGAGAAATATAAATAACCTTAATATAATTGAGATAAATGATTAAAAATCTATATGTGTAATCAAATAAACTCTCCATATAATCTTTCTTACTCATAATGCATACTCAGTGATCTTGAACACATAATACAGGCTATAACACGGTATGCACAATTGAACTTCAAAATTGAGGTGTTTTCCCTAACTTCCTTGTAGTTATAATTCATAAATCCTTAAAATAAACCTATAAATATTTAATTACATAATCATTTACAAATTAATAGGACCTAGAATTCCTCCAATAGTTCTTTATTCCCTCCAAGAACATTGAGAGGCTCATAACCATCCTAGTTCATATCATAATTAAATAAATGACTCAACATGTGATCAAGTAGGTATTGAAATATAATTGACCCATTATAGGACCTAATATAAAATATTAAATCAGTTAATCTCCTTCAAACATGACTGATGACCTAAAACTTGACAAAAAAGTTTAAAAACTCAAATTAGCTAAATTAGCGAGAAAATGCCAATTTCAAATTCTAACCTATCTATGAAAACTTTGAAACTTGGATAAGATTCTAAAGTGTATGTTATAACTCCATTAAAACAACCTAAACAAGTTACATGAACCCTAGACATCTTGATTAAGCCAAAATTGAGCAAACAAAATAAGAATAAGTTCTTTCTTAGAAAGATGTTCCTACATCATGAAGTCATTATGATAATGTTTCCCATTGCACTATGGATGATTTGGATTGATAATTAAAATGTTGGTTGAAGCTTTATTGAATATTTAACAACATATGGTTAGCATAAAAAACTTGTGGGAATCAAGAGAGGGTTCTTAAATTTATAGATCTTTCAGATCAATGAGGATATTTTATCCAAGATGAAAATCAATGGATGAGGGTCAATCCTATAAGAAGAGGTAAGCATTAAATGTTATGACATGGAGTGTGTAAGTGTTTCTAATGAGATCCATTAATGAGGTTTTTTATTGTGTAATTTATGTTCATAGACATTAATTACACTCCTCTCACATTAAATTAAACTTTCCTTATGAAGGACACCCTTGACATTTGGAAAATGATTTTAAATTGTCAAGTTGTTGGGGGATGTGAGAATTTATGGAATTTATTGATTTTAAATAATAAATATTTATGTATTCCATGAAACCTCCAAATTAGAGGAAATTTTATTAGTTTAATCAAACCAATTAGTTAATTAAATTAAATTTGCATGTTGTGGTTCCATTAATAATGTTCAATTTTTCTCATTTTATTGATTTAATATGACTTAGGTGTTATTTGTAAATAAGATACCAAATTCATTATCTTGTTATAAAATCAGATGATTTGATGTAGTTCAATACCCCAATCATGGATACATAGTTGTTTTTTTGGACTAAATTGATTGTGTGGGTAGTTTGGTTTAATTGATAAATTCTAGTTAATTTTGTGTGTTGTTATAGAAAGTTGTTAAGTATTGATTTTAACATGAAGGTGATAAAAGTGACATGTATAAGTTTTACCCCTATTTGAAAGGGAATTGTAATTCATTTGAAAAAATAACAATTTTAATAAGAAAAATTGTAAAAAAAAAATGATTATGCCCCATGTGATATGATTGAAATTGACGATCTTCTCTTAAAAATAAGCTCACCACGATGCCCCATTTGAAACAATATACCCCAAGATGCCCCCTCAAGGGGGTGGATAAAAAATAATTGGGATTTTTGTGACTTTAAAAACATGTAACATGACACATCATGGTGAAATAGGTTTTAAACAAAGACATTAGGTGAAAATGGGACAAAAATTGGTTAATGGAGCCACAAATTGCATCCCTTTTGCTCCCTAAGGATTTGGAGCTCTAGTTTTCATGCAAGAGTGATGCAAGAAGAATGACTCATATCTCACACTATATACACCTTAAAGAGTGTGTGAGATAGTAATGACACCCATCTGGGAGTAGTTCACCGATACACATAATTTTTTTTTGAAACTTTCACCTTAATTACAATTAATGCTAGGTATAAGTAGGTGGTTTGGTAATTTCACCACTGACAAAAAATTCTATAGTGACAAAATCACCCTAAAAAATAGTGGAATTGCTTGTGAAAATGGAGGAATCATTGTCGATAAAGTAAAAATACGAGGAAACATAGATATCAACCAGGAAATCAGATATCATGGACAAAACAATGGTATCATGACTAGAAAGTATATAATGGAAAATCAAGGTCAAATTTTACAAAATGGTGAAACAGTAAAATAAAGTTTCAAACCACCCAATTAGTGAAATCGTTTTGAAAAAAAAGAATGATAAGTCAAAAATTGATGATGGGATACTTTGAATGCAATGTTGAAATTAATGGAAACATGTTAAATAATGAGAATAAGACTAATGTGGTGAAAGTGAACTAACAGTGGCAAAAATACCAATAAGAGGATAAGTAATGAAAATGTTTAACATAGCAGCAAAAAAGGACTACATAGTAGTGAAAATGTGTTGGCAAAAAAAATCATTGAACAAAGGATGACTATTGATATCACCAAAAAAAGTGGTGAAATAGCCATGCGTAATAGAAAAATCACTTAGCATAGTGGTACAATTTCCAAAACTACATAAAGGACTTATTATGATCAAGTGTTTGATTGATTGATTACATGATCAATGATTTTGTATATATTTATCCAAGTGTTCACAATGAAAATATGATTTTAAGCTAGATTATTTTTTTGATTGACTAGCCAGATGACTAAGTGTGCTAACATGTCTTGATTTCAATATCAAATTTAACTTATTATAACTTATGATCCATGATTATGGGTGTTGAACAGACCCCACATTTAGACCAATGAGGTTGTAGGCCTATTTAAGACCATTTGATTATTTAACATAATGTGGATGTTAGTCATTCAAGTGAGAAAATCCCTTATCATTGTTTAGGCTAAGTGATGGAATTTAGAGACCAACACATTTTGGTTATTGATAGGGGAGGTAGTTATGACTATAGAGTATGCCTTGAGGATTATATGCATCTTGATTCAAGATTGAAGCCTTTGTTGGGTGACAAAGGGATGATTGGGGGACTCTAGAGAGCCTTGTTGGCATCACAGATGTGGTTATATGAAATAGATTGGTTGACATTTATGCACTAATGGTATATCCAACTATTGATAGGGAGCCATTGATTTTGATGGCCATTGCCAATGACATCTTATTACCTAATAAGAGTAGTAGATTATTTCACATAGGACTCAAAGGTGTAATAAGGGATATGTATGTTGGTACTACTAGATTTTTCCTAGGGTTATATGGTTCTTGTAAAACTATATAATGATTTTCACATAATTGCATATAAGGGTGGCTACAACATACAACTAGAAAAATTAAAAATAAATATGCGTTCACTGGTGAAAACATTTTTAAGGCACCACTTAAATGGAAATTCCACTCTCTCCATATAGAATCATAGGTTCCTACAAGTCCCCAAATCATATTTGGAACTATTTATCAATGATAAAGAGCAATGCACATTCAAATAATTGGTACAAGACTTCCCTCAGACATTCAGTGAGTAGTCATTGCCTGAGTTGAATGATTTTGATTCTATTATATGGTAAATCAATGAACAAATTAGGTCACAATCAAATGAATACTATCAATTACCTTCAGTGCTTAAGTTTTTGTAGGATGGTTCCATGTTGCTTGTGGAAGACACAATTGATGTCAACCTTGATATTGAGAATGATCCATACATCATTAAGCTCAGTGCTTCTCTCACTATATAAGAACATGAGTTATTCATCATCATCCTTAAACAATTCATTGATATCTTTGATGGTCCTATTCCAACATGCATATATTTTATATGCCCTTGGTTTTCCATGATCTTATTGTGCATCCTAATGCTAAATTGATCAAGCAAAAGTTCTGAAATATGCACCCATGCATTGCCATTTTAATCAAGAATGAACTCAAAAAACTTTTGGAATCCAGATTCATCAGAGCTATCAACTATTTAGAGTGGATTTCTAATATTTTCCCCATCAAAAATAAACCTTAAGGTATTTACATTTATATATATATATATATATATATATATATATATATATATATATATATATATAAGCAAAGCTTGTCCAAAGGATGATTTTATGTTTCCCAACATTGATATGATTTTTGACTCCACAACATGTTATGGGATGCTCTCACTTATGGATGGATTTTTTAGGTAAAATAAAATCAATAAGCATGTAAGGATCAACATAAGACAATATTCACCACTCCATGGGGGACATTTTATTATCAAGTCATGTCTTTTAGCTTAAATAATGCTAGTGCTACATATCATAGGGCCATGACTATTATGTCCATGACATGATGTATGATATTGTGTAAGCCTATCTAGATGATATATTTGGTAATCTAAGACACGTGTAGGTCATCCCATAGTTTTGTAGCTATTATTTTAATAGCTTTATGATTACAAACTATATATTAATCCTAATAAGTGTGTCTTCAACATTTACATCTAAGAATGTATTAGTTTTCATTATTTCTTGGTGAGGTATTGACGTGGACCCAATGAAGATCAAGGCCATAGTGGAAATGCCTCACCCATCCAATTTGAAGTAGTTATCTACTGATTCATTTCATAGCTTACAAATTATTTTCATCCATTCATGCACGTCCTAAAAAATGGGGCCATATTTTTGTGGAACCAAGAATGATAGGAAGAATTTTACCAATTAAATTAGTATTTGGTTAATCCACTAGTTTTGGCCCCTCCAATGTTAGGTAGGCCCATGTTATTTTACATCTTAGCAACCCAACATGCATTGGGGCCACTTTTCACTTGGCATGATGATCAAGGTAAATAATGGATGGTATACTATTTGATAAAGGCATTGATAGCATATGAAAATAATTATTCACCTATTAAAAAGGCATGTTAGTAGTGGTATTTGCATCCTAGAATATGTTCCACTACATGATCAACAATAATAACATCATCATTGTAAAATTTGATCCACTCAAGTATATTTTCTCAAAAGTAGCACTAACATTTCATATGGCCAAATGGATTATTCTCCTAGGATGAATTTGACATCAAATATACCAATAAAAAGGATATAAAGGGGAAAGTACTTTCCAATCAATTGATGCTCTATTGACATATACCCAACCATTAAAATTTGGTTTTCTAGACAAGTCCATTTTCTCCCTTAAAGAATCATAACAATGGAAGCTTTATTTTGATGGTTATTTCACATCCCATAGATCTGGGGTAGGTATTATTTTTATCAAACCTCAGGGAGATACTATCCCTAATGAATTTCACATTGGGTTTCCATGCACTAACAATATTGAAAAATAGGAGGCACTTGTTTCTAGACTCCATCTTGCAGTACATTGGAACATTTAGAAGTTGGTAGTCTATGATGATTCTCAACTTATTATCAATCAATTTAATGATTATTACCAAATAAAATATTATAATATTATGCCTTACAAGTGTATGGTAGATAGTTTTAATAAATATTTTGAGCACATACAATTTGAGCAAGTGCCATAAGTTAATAATAGATCAATAGACACCATGACCACTATTGGGTCACTTTTGGAAATGGCTTCTAACATCCAATAATATTGGTTCCTCATTTAACTACTCATCATGCCCTCATATGATCATCCAAAGTCAAAAATGGTATGAAAAATCATTAGTACCAATTCCCCTTGGTACCATGACATTTACACTTACCTACAAGACCATACCCTTCTTACTGACTTATCCCATCACCACTACAAATCATTTATCCATAATGCCTCATGTTACACATTAATCGATAGTACACTCTCTTATAAAGGTTATGATAGGACACTCATTTATTGTATAATTTTAATATAAGTGGATTTCTAAATCAAAAACATACACAACAAGATTTATGGGGCCCATACTAGTAGAATATTCCTCATTAAGAAACTCTTTTGTATGAGGTATTACTAGTTAGCAATGGAATATGATGCATGTGATTATGTCAAAAAGTGTATTCCTTACCAAAAAAATGGTGAATTGATCTATGCTCTATTATAGGAAATTAAACCAATCACATATCCTTGGTAAATTTATAAATCGGGACTCTATCTCATCAGGAAGATTAGCTTATATCCTATGGTGGCCAAAAACACATCCTTACAATTACTGAGTATTTTACAAAGTGGGTTGAGGCCATTTTAATCACTTACATAATTGGTAGGAAAATTTACAAATTCATCTTGAAGCACATCATTTTATGTCATGGAATCCCATCAACTATTATTTTAGATAATGTTAAATCCTTCAAGAATAAGGATGTTAAATCCGTGTGTACCAATTTCATATTAAGCATAGATGGTCAACTCCATTTTATTCTCAAGGCCATGGTCAGGATGAGGTGTCAAATATAACCATTATGAAAATCCATAAAATTATTGTTAGTGATGTTTTCTATAATTAGCACTTGAAATTATTTCCTGATTTATGGGATTATCAAACCAATATCTGCACTTCTACATGTGCCAAACCACATTCCCTGGTTTCTAGCTATGAAGTTATCCTCCCTGATGATATTGAGTTATTTTCCATGGGATTTTCATTATAGGATATTATTGATGATGATGATTATAGAGTGGACAACCTAAAAGAGATGAAAATATTGGATAAAAAATGGCTAGCCACCTTGAACCATCTCAAAGCATATCAAAATCAGCTATGCCACAACTCTGATAATCATATCATTTCCAGAGAGTTTGAAATTGGTGATCTTGTGCTTAAGGAGAATAAGTTAAATACCAATTTAGACTCTGAAAATAAAGGTAAATTTGAGTTTAAATGGTTGGATTTTTATGTCATCACAACTAAATATGATTATGGAGCATACAAATTGGCAACAAAATAGGGGAAAGAGTTATATGATCCTATGAACATCATGCATCTCAAGAATTTTATGTTTGATTTTTCACAACTTTGTCTATGATCACCATTGTTTGTGGGTACCCTTCCATGTCCTTTAATTTAAATTCCCATCCATTTTACATCTGTGATTCAATCCATCTCATATCCCCACTTCCCTTTACTATGTTGACCTTGATCAATATCTATAGGTATTATAAGTTGCAATAAGATTAGTAGAATCAAAATATGATGTCATCTTTGTAACAAAACATCAAATGACCATGTGGAAGGTTTTATCTATCTTGAAATCATTGGAGAGTTTCTTCTCACTTTGACCACTTTTGATTGATCCTTATACTCCATCACGTCTCATATTAAATCAATCCCTATATCTTTCTCATCTTGTATTACTTCCCTTATTGTTGGAGTGGACTTTCCTTTTATTAGTCCCTCCTTGTGAATATGTCCTGGCTTCCCTCATATTTATTTCCCATTCTCATTGTACATTTTTTGAAATTATCATTATATATCCTTCTCTAAAATACTCTTATACATACTTATTCCAAAAATAAAAAACATTCAAAAATTCCCAAAATCCTAAAAATTTACATAATTATAAAAATCCCAAAAAGAGATAAAAGCAATAAATTTTTTTTTCACTTTATCATCATATATGGATTTGTATTTTACTCTTTGATATGTTTTGGGAAAACATATTTGAGTAATGGAAATATTATTCCAACTCATGTACGTTTACATGCTTTCTTAGGGGGTATTCTTTCCTCTAATCATAATCATCATAATTTAACATCATCACATTCCTTTTCCTCCCATCTTGTGATAACTAAATTGGCTTGAGGTCCACATATACTATGTAGGGAATAATTAGATATAGGGGGTAGCTCAGGTCAACTTGTCCACCATCATACCATCCTTAATTTTATGCATTTTCTTATTTATAGGTCAAGTTTCCAATATTTTATAATTCTTGCACTTTTCCTCTTTAGGGTGAAATGAATGTGACATTTATTAAACATTTTCATGAAATGATTACTTTTTATTTATTTAATTAATTTTTTGTGTGCATGTTTATTTGGTTTCTTATTTATGTGTCTTATTATTGATTGAGTCTTGGATCAATGCATCTACATCCATAATGTTGTCGTTATCCTTTATATCATGATGCACATTGTCATACACCCAAATTTGAGCTAGTCCTTACATAATTGACACATGTCACCATGATTTATTTATACTTATGATGTATCTTGTCACTTTCAAAGTTAAAAAACATGTTGTAAAAAACATACCCTTGTTACAACTATCATCATCAGGGCTAAGTGTGTTATCATGCTAAAAATAAAATGATAACATCAATTATCACATGTAGTTATGTGTGTTAAACATGATCACATCATATAAATGAGCATATATTGAATCTAGTATATCATAAAACACGTCAATGATTCTCTATCATTATCTATATCATCAACATTATATCATAACAAGAGTAGTCACTCATAATAAAAAGTACAGATCACATAAAACATCATCAAGAAAAACATGTACACATAATATTCACATAATAAATCAACACATAATATAAATTGAATGAGCATCATCTATATATAAATATTATAAAGCACAAAATAATTTATATATATACATTAACATGTCTATACATTGTATGTACATTTTATATATCAAAAATGAGGAGATATGATCATAAAATGTCATGTCAACTTGTTGTGTCCCTCAAGAGGGAGACTTCCCTAAGGATATCTAGGTGTGAATTTATCATAAGGTTAACCCTATTGAGTGATATGTGTATAAGTCATCTGAGGAGGCCCTATCAATTCTATCTTTAGTAGTGATTATCTCATTAATCTTTGTGATGCATATATCATTTGTGTCCTCGAAGGCTGACTCGATCTCACACTATTACATTTATATAAGGATGGATCCATCTATATCTATGGAGTTTCACTCTCATATAAGCATTTATAATAGCCATCCTAATCTTTGACCCATATAGTCTCTGATAGAGCCCTGGGAAATCCATGTTGAGAAATAATAAATGGGTCGCATCTCACTCCCCTAAGATCCTGTGAACATCTACCCAAGTTGTACCCTACTCACCTACTATAGTCAATAGCTTAGCATCTCTCATGGATAACTGACCTTAAATAAACTTGAAGAAATTCCATTACTATATAACCAAAATCCTCCTAAACTACCGACATGTTCTTGGTGTAAAATACCATTCTTTATAAAAGCTAAGGGATCCACCTGATAAGAATAAACTTTTCTATGTCACTCCATCTTGGGCCTTTGATGGGATTTAGGGTATTTATGGAGTTTGTCAACATGGAAAATATCATTAATTGAATACTCTCCAAGGCATTTGATCTTTATGGTAAAATTAGATTATACTTGGGGAGGATAGGGAGTATTAGATGAAGATGTGAGGCTCTCAGGACCAATGTAGGAAGATTTGGAATATCTATGAACCAAACTTTTGTCATTTTTGAGTACATGCTTAGTGCAAGGACAATAATTAGTCATATTTTACATCCAAGTTCTTAAAATATTAATGTGGTTGTATATCTCTTGGAATATTGACTTCTATACCCAAATAAGAGAACTTGAGTCACTAATGTAATGTGAATGAGAGTGCATACATATCATGGATCCATGGATGCCCAAGGATTATATTATACGACTGTTATAAATCAATGACATGACATAGGGTATTATGGGTGATAGGCCCAACAAAAATGTGTAAACTGATGATGTCAACTAATTCTCATTCAACATTGTCATACTCTTGGATGATGATTTTATCAAGATAAAAATTTGTTAGTGAATATCACAAGTGTCTAATCAACTTAAGTGTAGCAATATTTAACTTTGAACCATTATCTACGATCACCCTCTTGACTTTGTGTTGATAAATTATTTTTTTAATGTAAATGGGATTGTTATGTGAAGGACCTAATGGAGACATGTCACATTAGTAAAAAGTGATATGTTTCCCTAAGGAAAAATGTCATATGAGTGCTTGGAATTGGTATGGATCAATATTGTTGGGTACTTTGGATTTTTTAAGAAGATTTTATAAAACGTCCTTATAAACGTCAGATGTACATAAGAGATATAAAATGGATATCTACATAGGAGTTTTATCCAGTTGTTAAATAAGGTCATATGGATTTTCAACAGATGAAGTGGATGGTTTAGACTTATAATTAAAATAGACTTGGATTTGGTCATTGGACTTGGATGCTAAAGGACCTTAAAGTATAACCTCTAGGCATCGATTTGTAACATCACAATCTTGAACTAGAATGGGGTTAATTGGATGCGATGAGGAAGTTCCTTGGATAATTAGTTTATCACATGGATTGGTGTTAGATGGATAATGAAGATTAAATTTGATGGTAGACACATGATTATTAGAAATGCAACCCAAAACATTATCATTATTGTATTGGGTACTATGATAATCCACATGATTTGTAAGGGAATGTTGACCTTGATCTTGTTATTGTTATTACTATTGTTGATTATTACCTAGATTGTGTTGAATTTTTTGATGATTATTCTAATTATCTTGATTTTTTTAAAAATGGGTCTTTATAAACACCCATATTTTGATTGGACGACGAGGCTTCATTATCAAGTGTAATATTTCCTTGCTCAATTAAGTTATGTATGTAATGTTTGAGTTACATATACCTATGTTTAGTATGAACCTTAATGAAATGGTAATCATAATATTCATAGTCCTTGTACCATATGGGCTTTGGTTCACCTTCCTCAAAAGGTTTGGTAGGAGGTCACACAAGCTTATAGAATACAACTTCAACAAGTTCACCAAGATTAGTGAATTTTATTCTCTAGTACTATGTTCTAGGTGGTGTTCTTAGAAGTGCAAGTGGATATGTAGATGGATATTTTGGGGTTGGTAGTGGTTGAACCATTTTCACATGCCTCAATTCTATTAAACCACCACCCACTATATTATTATTCTTGTTAAACACTAGGTTTCTCTATTGAGTTACTTTCATGAGCTTGGGATTGATTTGGAGAATGGATTTTGGTTAGCCCTATTTTGTTCAAATCCTTCTTAATATGGACCCATTTGTTACTAATCTCATCAAATGTGTTAGCACAATGTAGTCATAATTTGAAGGTCATTTCTCCATTTAGACTGGCTGTAAAGGTGTCTGCTAGTTTTTTCATGGAGAGAATGGGGGAACCTACTAATTAGGCCCCTCCATATTTGTAAAAAGGTGGCAAAGATTTCTCCATTTTATTGTTTGGTAATGCATAAGTCAACCATGGTCAATTCATGTTCCAAGTTATAAGAGAAATTCTTGAAAATTTTCTTTGGCAAATCATCAAATGTCATAATTGATCCTTTGCACAAGTGTAAGAACCATTCCAATGTTAGGCCACTCAAACTATTAGGAAATAGGTGATGCAAATAGATGTGATTATAAGCCACATCTTAACAAGCCACACATAATTCCTTAATTTAATCTCTTGGATTAACCTTCCCTTTATATTTATCAAACTTTGGCATCTCAAAATGGGATGGGAAATGGATTTGTAGGATACTTGTATCAAATGGATAGGGACAAATCTCATCAAAGATGAACCTTTTGTTTTGGTTTCACATTTGTATTCCTTAGATAGCATCCTTCATCTCTTTCCACTCTTGAGAGAAAAGTGGGTTTTGTAATGAATATGAGGCATGTTGTTGGGATCAAAAAGGTGGATTAAACTAAGTATGAAAACTAGATTTGGAAGGGATATATACCCTATCACTAGGATTAATGAGGAATTTTTTTTGAACATGAGGAATTTGTTGTTGTTTAATATGAGGGATTTACTACCGAATAAAGGTAATTTTTTGCTATTGAACATGAGTGATTTGTTGTTTTTATTGGTTATACAAGACTTTTTGATGTTGTTGATTAGATGCATTGGGGGGAATTTGATTTTGTTGATGTTAATTGGATTGAAGATTTGATTTGGATAAGACTTCTTATTATTTTTGGGATTGGTTGGATTTAAAGATAGATAATAAAGTGGAAAACACTTTAGTTATATTTTACATTTTATAAATCACCACTTGATTGGTATTTGGAGGTGGTGTGTCTACATGAACTTCCTTACCTTTGTTAGAGGACTTAGGGTTTTCATTTTTGGTTTGATCTTGACTTTGGTTTTAATTAGAATTAGCCTGGTCTCATGGGTGGCATTGAAGCACTTTCTCATATGAGAAAACAAACATTTGTAAGTTATCTATGGGATACCCCTCGAGAAAATTTTCCCCTATCTCTATCAATTGTAAAAAAAAATTCATCCTTATGCTCAACTAGTTCTTGTTGAACTAGGATATTTGAAGATTAGTTCATTTGGTGGTGGATTCTAATCTTTGTTCAATGTGAGGTGGTTTAGTTACACACTTTTTTTTGGTACACCCCATTATCTATTTGATATTTATTCTTTTGATTAAGTGGGTCATAACTCCAATCATTATCAAAGGTAGGGTTATATGAAGCAGGGTCATACAAAACCACACTTCTAGTGAACTTACACATGTTGATGATTTTCATGTTTGAATAAAGTTTGGAGTAGTTGTAAAAATTATTAATGTTGACAAAATTTGACCCTATAGGTCAAATTGGGACCCCTATAGGTAAAAATTTTTAATGTGTTTTAAGGGTCTAGTATTATGTCATAAGGTGTGTTATAGGTCATTTTATGTCATAATAGCCTTAGTCTTGGTCATTTTCAATCTTTATGTTTTTTGAGTCATTTTGGGGGTCAAAATGGTGCATTAAATGAGTTATATGACCTCATTTGGAAATGTGAAGGTTTAAAAATGTGATTTCATGCCCCATTTGTCTTAATAAATCTTAAGTAACTATCTCTAACTGAAAAGTGATAGGTTCTTCAAAAGAAAGAGCAATTTTCTTGGAAAAAGGAAGAGTTTAGCACTTATACGGCCCATAAAGGAGTGTGACACATGGTATAAGGTTTTGATATGACTATTAAAATTCCTTAGACCCATTTACACACTTTAAATACTCTATAAGTGTCAAAATTGAGCTAAAACCATTTTGCTCCTTCTTCACCCTTTCATGCACATAGAACCAGTCAGTAGGTTTGTACTTGGTACAACTAGTAGGGGACGTTTCAGAAAAATTGATCTTGAGGGTGTTTTATACACTAAATCATATTAAATTTTATTTTTGGTTGTATAATAATGGTGACCTATCCTTTATGAACCATTTCTAGGAAGTTGACCTATCTAATTTGCTTGCTAATCTGTACAAACTATAGATTTTGATCTTTTTTAGATGATTACATAAAATCCAATTCCTAAGATTGATTCTATAGGACATGTATATATTCAAATAATTATATCCATATATTTTTTAATATTTCAAGGTGTTTTTATAACTAAATCATCTCAAGTTTACATATTGCTCTCATTAAGGATGATAGGCATGTTTCCACCATTTTCATATTTTCATGCTTTAATAATGGTTTATAAAGGTGATGATAGGTTTTTTTTACCTATTTTAAATTTCCTCTTGTTCACCTTCACTTTTCAATCTCTTTTCCCAAAATAATATTCATGGAATTATAGTCATATGCAACATATATAGTCAGGTAGCCATGGATGTACATTTGCAGGCATCTCTTGAAAGGATATAACATTGGAATGGAGAATTTGAGAATTGTTTCAATACCTTGATATTGATAAACATTCATTTAAATAATTTATAATGAGCTCAATTTTGTTCATGAAACCATTCACTATGCATATTGCTCCAATTCTACCCACTGCCTATCTACAACTCCATTAACACCTACAAGAGAGACAAATACTAAGATGGAGTTTTGTACCTTTTTTCAAGTATTTCATGATAAATTAATTATGTTTTTAAATTTTTACAAGACATAAGAATCAATGGAAGGTCTACCCCCATGTCTACTACCAATCCTCATCTTCACAGCATAACCACCTATAAGTGGTTTAACAAAGAGCTAAAGAGCCATATAGAAAGGTTGAAGCATGATATTAAATCCTCCTTAAGGCCTTATTATGTTTAAAATATCATGGTAGACTCATTTGACATGTTATATTGCTAGTTAAAGCTGAATATCACCTTATACTAGGAAATGACTATATTCAAGGACTTTTCCCCTAAAACGAGAAACAGAGAACCTCACCATTTTGTGGATGGCATATAATAAGGTTTCAAATGATTTTTGTGCGTATTGATGAATAAACATTTAATCCTCCTTATAGGACAATATTTATGCAAAATTTGGATGGAAGATGACTTAAGGAGGATGGTTTTTGAAAGGCCCTAAGTTGCATTTTTATGCATTAAATCTAGGCAGTGAAATCTATAGGCTTTAAGCTCCAAGTAGATCTCTTCACGCAAGTTGGAAATATTAGACCATGACTTCATGTTTGAATGGTTATATATGGTTTAAAATAATTTTTTTGGTTTAGAGGTTATTCAAATAAGTTTATATGCAAGGTTTTGTCCTCAAAATACACCTACGATTGCCTTACCTATAGACCATTCATCTACAATTGACTGTCAGCTTCCACATCATCCACAACAAAGACTTAGGCATGAAGGTACCAACTTTGTTAATATAAAGTGACTCCAAAAGGGCTTATAAGACTCATAAATAACATGTGGCATAATTTTCAAAGGATAATGTCAATAAAAAAGCCTTTTACTTCAAGAAAGTCAACTATTGTTGACTGTTATAGGCAATAACCAAAAAATAGTACCTTCAGTGTTGAACAATGCATAGAGATGAGTTAAATGAATTACAACAAGTAAAAAATGATACTAAGGGAATCTAGGCAAGTTTTTACACAATATTTTGAAGTCAAATCATGCAAATTAACCTACAAGTGTGGTATCTTGAAGCAAAATATAGTCAAAATTACACTCAACATTGACCAGTCAAGGAGTTTAAAGAGGCATGTAGAGGATTGGGTTGATGAATTGGCCTGGAAAACCTTGGTTTGGGTTGTTATAAAATTTAGACACCCTCATTTAACAAAAAAAAAGAATAAAAAAGGTTCTAATGATTCATCACATAGTCCATTTAAGAACCCTGCATACCCAATCTGCCTTCTAATAGTCTATCTTGGGTCTTTGAGGAGTTAAAGGGTCAAATGATGTTACCAAAGATTGAAAAATTATGTAAGACATCATTATAGATTTTATAATCCTCTAAAATAAATAACTTGTTTAAGAGAATAGGGGAAGTACCCTCTATTTTGTCTCAGATAAAGGGTACTTTCCTTGAGTACAAACTATTAGTTTTGAAGAAGGAAGGTGAAAGGGTGGGCCAGGAGATAAAGTGACCTTGCAGAGAGGTGTAGGAAGTTAGATGACACCTAGAAAAAACATATAAACCAAGAAAAAAAGGATGAAACTTGACAAAGTATCCTAGACCACAAGGGTTACAATCAGTCCTATCAAGCATGGTGAGGCCTAGAAGCCAAATGGAAGGTCAACTTCACTTCCAACTTTGGCAGAGCATTACAATGTATTAAAGAATGTTTATGGGGTCATTTAAATTTTTTTTGGGCTTTCACCTTGTAATAACAACATGGAGATCCAATTTTGTCTTAGAATCAACTCAGGCTTACATGAAATGGAGAAAAGAACTCAATAGGGAAACCTTGAGTGCTTGCATTTCCTCTAAACTTTTCATTTGTAGAATTGGATGGCAGTTCCAATGTACAATATTCATGAACAAAGCTTAAGAGCCTAAAATTGCTTAAAACCATTACAAAACCTAATTATATACCTAATGAAGGAAATGAAATTGATAATACACCAAAATAGAATATTTTTCCCATAAAAATGATTAGATTTTGGAGAAGACTCAGTCAGGCTCCCTATGATTAGGTTGAGTTGTACGAAATCTATACAGACATGGTGAAAAAATGATTTTCCTCATTATTTTATTCATTGTATAGGTTATATGAGGTTTCAAGAGATGAAATCAAATTTGGAATGAATCTTGAGACTTAAGATAACTCCCCATGTCCATTTCATTCCTTGGAAAAAATCTTAAGTGTTCCTACCACAATTTTCATCTCAATGAGTCTGAACTAGCATAGTGAACATGGTAGTGAGAAGGGTGAAAAACTTCAAGTAAACTAATTTTAAGGTGTGCCTAATGCCTCTAAGGCCATGGAGGGTATTTCCAAGTGTCATCCACTCCCTTTTATGTTTTTTCATGAAAAATTGATGCCTTTTTGGAATCTAAGTGTGCAATGTGTGTGAAAGAGAAGTTTCTTTAATTGCAGACAGTGATGACTCACTTTTAAAATATTTTAGATCACTAAGAATGCAACTAATTCATGGAGAATCATGTTTAAAACCCTTCCCTCACATTATAATCATTATACATATCCCTAATTAGTTTTGGGATGTTTAAATAGGGGTGAATGATGAAGGCAATTTCCTTGTGTAGAATGAGAACTCCTATACCACATTTCAAGAGTTTCATGACTTGGGGTGACACTTGTGCTTCCTGACTTTGCATAATCAGTTTTACATTCCCTCCTCATGCACATGTAACTAATTTTATTATCTTTACAAGTTTTATTTTGAGCTTTGGAATTCTCTCTTCTCATCTTTCTCTCAAGTTCTATAAGAATTAGCCATTTTGACATTTGTAAATTATGTTCCACTTGAGTATGGTGAAGCCCTACTCATTTGCATACCATAGATCAATAAGACTATTTAGTTTACCTCTTATATGATTATTCATAGTGTGTTCACTGGGATGATTAATATTGATTTGTGATGATTATTATTTCCTTCGCATTGTTATCTCATTCTCTCACCTATTTATAGTTGGAAAGCTTCTTCTTACAAGTCATGTGAAGTTTTCTATTTATGTGTCAAGGTTGGGTGAGTTAGTCTATCTAAATAGTGAAATTCTAGGCATTTTTTTTAGTCATCCTAGCCTAAACATTCATCACAACCTCATAATGAAATACTGATGTGAGAATATTCATATTATATAAGTGTATGCCTAGCTAGTCTCTTGGTATCATGTGTCACATGCAACTGGTCAGTAGTGATCAATTATTTTGGTGTATCACCTCCTTTAGGATAGTTTAATGTTAGTTTTTTTCTCTCCTTTTTTTTACAATAATAGGTTTGGTAATGATCTACAAGTGGTACATTAAGGAAGATAGCCTTGTCTAGTGATTCACCTCATTCTTAGGCTCACCCATAGCCTAGAGGTGTTTCAATTGTGCCACTTGGATGAAGAGAGCTGAGACATCTCCTCAAAGGGTGAAAATCCAAGTGTCAACAGTTTTTGGCATGCCAAGTGGGACTCATTGTCTAGGAAGTTGAAAGATTTTTGGTGTTATCTTTCAATACATCAGCATTTGGAGGTATCTATCCAAAAATCAATGGAAAATCCAAAGTTACATTAGCTAGTAAGGTAGCCTAAGTTTTCCTTTTAAATATTATTGGTAATGTTTCTTTGTGTTCTTGCTTCCTAATGAATTTTCATGGCTAATTTTGGTATTGAGTACTATTTTACACAAGTTGGTGAGGTATATCAAGCTTATGGAATTCTTTATCAGCCTTTGTATGATCCTTACTAGCCTTGGCATGATCCTTACAAGCTCTAATATTACCCTTATCAACCTTTTCATGAAGTCTATCAACCTTATAACCAACCTTCTCAATATCTTGTTCCTCTTAGTCAACCTAGTCACTTCTTAAGTCAGTCCATTTCAACCTTCAAGCAAACTCTCTTGGGCTATGAGAGGTTCATGATAGATCTTAACACACAAAGGGGACATGGTCAATATGTTCCTAGTCATCTCATTCATAATTTTGATATGCATTAGAGCTAGTTAAAAGAGAGTGGACACCTATTGAGAGAGCAAATTGGCAAACGATCATAAGTGAGATGTTAGATGTGAGTGGCTTGGTTTCATCCTTAAAATATAAGCTAAGAATTCATGAAGAATAACCTCACCAAATATATCATCCCCCATATCCACTTCCCAAATATTACTATTAGTCCTACATGATTCTTACTCATGAACCCAATCAAGCTTATCAAAGTCATATTTTTCCCAATCAGCTAGAAGAGAGAGGTAGAAAGACAAACCTTATTTTTGAAGCAAATCTTGATAGGCAGATTGAGTTAGCCAATACATAAATCAATTAGTCCATATTATTAATAAATAAAGTGGAATATAAGCCCTCATTTACCTCTCTAATTACATTCCTACCTCAATAAGTCACCTCTAGATATGAGATTCCAAGTTGGAGACAAGAGGGAGAACCCAAGCCTAAGGAGATCCCAAGTTTCTTGAACACTTCATCTACTCCTCAAATTTCATTAATACGTCAAGAAGAGATTCTAAATCCTAATATACTAAGCTAGATTAAGGTAGTGGAGTCATGGGGAAAGAAAGAAGATAGAAGCCTAGATAAAGGGTGTGAAGTTGAGACAGAGGTTGATCCTATGCCAGCCACTCCCACCCTTCCCCAAGATATCTATTGTTTTCCATATTATCCCTCGTGTAATCCTTAACACCATGAAGATGCCTATCAACTTCAATATATAATTTTCCAAGATAACCAAGCCAATCAAATTGAAGAGTTAGAGTTGAGAATGAAATTGTTGAGTCAAGGTGTGATGGAACGTTTAGAGCCAAAAGAAGATCCTATGCCTAAACACACCCCATCTAACCTTCCTAAAGAGAGAGCCCAAGAAAAATCATATTTCAATGAAGATATTGTCAAATGGAAGGAAGAAAACTAGGATATTTTGGCCCAATGTCTGCCTACCCTTCTTTAAAAGCTTCCAAAAGGATCCCCTGTATTTCATTCTCAATCTGATTTTGAGTCCTATGTTTCACCTCCACCAACTAGTTCATCTTTTCCTCACCCCATCACCCTTTGCCTTGATGGACATATAGTATGGGAACCTAAAGAGGATAATTTGGCTGAGAAGAATTTAGAACCTTTTCTTGAGGAAAATATAGCTCCTTGGTAGACTCATTGGGATAAGTCACCTGATTTCAAGATGCCTAGTCTTGGCATCACCAAGAAAGAGAAGGAGATTGAATATCTTGTAATACTTGACAAGAAAATTCAGGTTATGAAAATTGAGACACAATTTTAGAGCCCTCAAGAGGTCCTAAATGTTGAAGAAGAGGTGAATCTTTGTGTTGAGTCTTCTTGTTGTCTTGATAATGAAGAATGCCTTCCTTATTTCAAAGAAGAAATCTTGGATGAAGTCCTTTTGGATTGTAAAGAAGAGGATGAAAGAGCTTCTCTTGTTTTTACCATTAATGATGTTGATAAAAAATAATATGAGGGCTTTTGGTAGTAGTTTTTAAGAATTTGCAATGAGTTTGAGTCTCTCAAGGGGTCTACAACTTACTTAGAGTTGATTGTAAGTGATGGTAAGCAAGATGACATTTTTAAAAATGTCATAGATGAGGTAGAGAAAATTTAACCACAACCTCTAGAGATAAAAAAAATCTTATATTTTCCTCAATCTTCCAAATAATAATAAACTATTCCTCTTGAAACCATGCCTACAAAGAAGATGCAAGTTAATCATGAGATGAAGAGTGGGCAGAAATATGAGGTATGTGTACAAGGCCAAAAGGAATACATTTACATTGGAGACCTATTTGAAGATAGTCTACTTGAGAGTATAGTAGGTGAAGTTCCAAGAAATAGGTCTAATCTATCAAGTATCCAATCTAAAGAGCAACATGCTTGGCACTATGATTTATCTCATGAACAAGGAGATGCAAAGAACTTTCCTTTTAAACCTAAAAAGGGAGGTATGATTAATTGTTAATTTGTATATATTGGTTTGTTTTTATGATTTCCCTAAGTGATTTGAGCACATATGTGTGTGTTTTATTAGTTTTTTTTTTTTTTTTTTTAAATGTGTGTCCATTTTGTGTGGTTGAAGTAGTCAATTGGTCTTGTCTTGATCAAAGTTTTTTGTCCATTATCAAAGTCATCTTGTTGTGTTATGACTTCAGATGACTCCTTAAGCCCAATGGACTATTAAGGCTATTGGTCTTTAGTATAATAGGTATACTACCCCTATGAGTCACCAATTTGTTGACCAAATTTGACCCTACAGGTCAAATTGGTACCTTTATAGGTAAAAACTTGTTTTTAAGGTGTTTTAGGGGTTTATTATTATGTCATAAGGTGTATTATAGGTCATTTCATGTCACATTAGCATTGGTCTTGGTCATTTTTAATATTTATTTCTTTTTGAGTCATTTTAAGGTTTAAAATGGAGCATTAAATGAGTTGTATAGCCTCCTTGGAAAATGTGGAGGTGATTTCACATCCCATATGTCCTAAGAAGTCTTAATTAACTATCTCTAACTAAAAAGTGGCAGGTTCTTCAGAAGAAAGAGTAATTTTCTTAGAAAAAGGAAGAGTCTGGCACTTGTACAAATCATAAGGGAGTGTGTCACATGGGAAAAGATTTTGAGATGACTCTTTAGCTTCCTCAGACCCATTTCCATGCTTGAAATACTCTGTAAGTGTCAAAATTGAGCTAAAACTATTCTGATCCTTCTTCACCCTTCCATGCACACAGAACTAGTCAGTAGGTTTTCACTTGGTATGGCCATTAGGGGAGTTTGTAGACAAATTGATCTTGGAGGTATTTTATAAAATCAGTTAGATTCTATTTTGTGTTTATTTGTATAATAATGGTGACCTATGATTTATGAACCATTCCTAAGAATTTGACCTATCCAATTTGCTTGTTAATCCATGCACACTGCAAGATTTGAGATTTTTTAGATTATTACATACAATAAAATTATTTATATTGACTCCATATGACATGCAAATCTTCACATAATGATCTCCATTCTTGGTTTAGTGTTTCAATGTGTTTTGATAAGTAAATCATCTCAAGTTTGCATATTGCTCTCATTGAGGATGATAGGCATGTTTCCACCATTTTCAAATTTTTATGCTTTGATAATGGTTTATGAAGGTTATTATATGTTATTTTACATTTTTTCAATGTCATCTTGGTCACCTTAAATTTTCAATCTCTTTTCCCAAATTAATCCTCATTGAATTGTAGTCATATGCAACATATACAATCAAGCAACCATGGATGTACATCTATAGGCATCTCTTGGAAGGATATCACATTGGAATGGAGGTTTTGATACTTGTTTCAATAAATTTAAAGTTATAAAAATTAATTTGAATAATTTATAAGGGGCTCATGTTTTTCCATGAAACCATTCACTATGCATATTGCTCCAATTCTACCCACTGCCTATCTACAACTCCATTAGCACCTACAGGAGAGTAAAATACTAAGATGGAGTTTTGGAAAAAAATTCAAGTATTTAACTATCATGTAATTTTTTTTTTAATTTTCAAAGGATATAAGAATCAATGGAAGGTATTCCCCCATGTCTACTAACCATCCACATCTTCACATCCTGTACATTAGCATAACCACCTGCAGGTGACTTAACAGAGAGTTAAAGAGCCATATAAAAAGGTTGAATCATGGTATTAAATCCTCATTAAGGCATTAATATGTTTAAAATATAATGGTAGACTCATTTTAAGTGATATATTTCTATCCAAAGTTAAAGATCACCTTCTAGTAAGAAATGACTGTATTCAAGGACTTTTCCCCTAAAATAGGAAAATAGAGAACCTCACCATTTTGTGGATGACATACAACAAGGTTTCCAATGAATTTTGTGCATATTAATGAATAAACATTTAATCCTCCATATAGTACAAGATTTATGAAAAAAATTGAAGGCAAATGACTTAAGGACGATGGTTGTTGAAAGGCCCCAAGTTGCATTTTTATGCATTGAATCCAAGAAGTGAAATCTATAAGCTTTGAGCTCTAAGTAGACCTCTTCACCCAAGTTGGAAATATTATACCATAAATTAATGTTTGAATGTTTATATATGGTTTAATTTTTTTTATTCTATAGGTTATTCAAATAATTTGATATGCAGGGTTTTGTTCTTAAAATACACCTATAGGTGCCTTACCTATAGACTGTTCATCTACAACTGACTGTCAGCTTCCACATCATCCATAACAAAGACTTAGGCATGAAGGTAAATTTTTTTTTAATATTAATTGACTCAAAAATGGATCATAGGAATCCCAAAGAAAATGTGGCATAACTTTCAAAGGATAATGTCAATCTACAAGTCTTTTGCTTCAAGAAAGTCAATGATTGTTACAGGCAATAAGCAGGAAATAGTATCTTCAATGTTGATAGTGCATAAGGATGAGTCAAATGAATTAAAACAAGTAAAAAATGATACTAAGGAACTCTAGGTAATTTTTTATACACTATACTCAAGTCAAATAATGCAAAGTAACATACAGGTGTGGTATCTTGAAGCAAAATATAGTTGGAATTACACTCAACCTTGACCAGACAAGGAGTATAAAGAGGCATGTAGAGGATTGGGTAAATGAATTGGATTTTAATACCTTGGTTAGGGTTTTTATATAATTTATACACCCTCATTTAACACAAAAAAATTATAAAAAAGGTTCTAATGATGCATCACACAGTCCATGTGAGAACCCTGCATACCAAGTCTGTGTTCTAACAATTTGTCTTGGGTCTTTGAGGAGTTAAAAGGTAAAATTATGTTACCATAAATTGAGAAATTTTGAAATACATAATTATATCTTTTATAATCATATCAAACAAGTAAAGTATTTGAGGTAATAGGGGAAGTACCCTTTTTTTTGTCTCAGATAGAGGGTACTTCCCTTGAGTGCAAATTGTCAATTTTGAAGAAGGAAGGTGAAAGGGTCATCCAAGAGATAAATTGGCCTTGAAGAGAGGTTTCTGAAGTTATATGACACCTAGATAAAACATTTAAACCAATCACAAAATGATGAAACTCGTTAAGGTGGCCTAGACCACAAGGATTATGTTTAGGCTTGTCAAGCATGTTGAGGCCTAGAAGCCAAATTGAAGGTCAACTTCACTTATAACCTTGGTATAGAATTAAAATGTATTAGAGAATTTTTATGGGTTAATTTGAAATGTGTTTAGTCTTTTACCTTGTATAGGAACCACATAGAGAGCCACTTTTGGCTTAGAACTAACTCAAGCCTATAGGAAATTGAGAAAAATGCTTGATAGGGAAACTTTGAGTGTTTGCATCTCCTCTAAAGATTTTTATGAAGATACAAGAAATTTAGAGGTGTTTACAAGGGTCCTAATATTTTCATTTGTGGAATTTTTTGGAATTTCCAATGACCAATCTTCATAAACAAATCTTAAGACCCTAAAACTACCTAAAACCCTTGTAAATCCTGATTCTAGACTTGATGAAGGAAATGAAAGAGATAATGCACCAAAATGGAATATTTTACAATAAAAATGACTGTATTTTTTATAATACTCAATCAAGATCCCTACCATTAGGATGAGTTGTAAGAAATCCATATAGATAGGGTGTAAAATTACTTTTCCTAACTATTTTATGCATTATGCAAGTTCTAGGAGGTTTCAAGAGATGAAATCAACTTTGGAAGGAAGATTAAGAATTAAGATAACTATCCATTTCCATTTAATTCCTTTTATTAAAATCCTAAGTGTTCTTACTAGATCTCTCATCTTATCCAGTTTGAATTGACATAGTGAACATGGTAGTGAGAAGGGTAAAAAGCTTCAAGTAAACTAATTTTAAGGTGTGTTTGATGCCTCTAAGGCCATGAAGGGTATTTTCAAGTGTAATACACTCCATTTTATGAATTTTCATGAAAAACTAATGCCTTTTTGGAATCCAAGTGTGCAAGGTGTGTGAAAGCTAAGTTTTTTTGATTGCATATAGTGATGGCTCACTTTTAGAAGATTTCAAATGACTAGGAATGCAACCAATACATGGAAAATTATGTATTAAACCCTTCCATATCATTTAAATCATTATACCTATCTCTAATTATTTTTGGGACATTAAATTAGGGGTGAATGATGAAGTTAGTTTCTTTGTGTAGAATGAGAATTCCTACACCACATTTCAAGAGTTTCATGACTTGAGGTGACACTTGTGCTTCTTGACTTTGCATGATATATTTCACATTCCCTCTTCATGAACATGTAAATAATTTTATCAGCTCATCAAGTGTCCTTTTGATGTTAGGACTTCTCTCTTCTCATCTCCCTCTCAAGTTCTATAAGATTTAGCCATTTTGGCCCTTTTAAACTATGATCCACTTGAGTATGGTAAAGCCTTGCTCATTTACATACCATAGATAAATAAGAATACTAATTTTACCTCTTATATGACTATTTATAGTGTTTTAATGTGTATTATTAATCTTAATTGGTGATGAATATTGTTTCCTTAGCATTATTATCTCATTCTCTCACCTATTTGCAATTGGAAAGCTTCTTCTTGCAGGTCATGTGAAGTGTTCTATTGATGTGCCAAGGTTAAGTGAGTTAGTCTATCCAAATAGTGCCATTATAGGCCTCTTATTTATTCATACTATCCTAAACATTCATCAAAACTTTATAATGAAATACTGATGTGAGAAGATTCAGGTTAGAGAAGTGTATGCCTAGCTAGTCTCTTGGTCTCATGTGTCACATGCCGTTGGTTGGTAGTTATCAATTATTTTGGTGTATCACCTCCTTTAGGATAGTTTAATTTCAATTTTTTCTCTCCCTTTTCCTTATAATAATAGGTTTATTAGTGATCTATAAGTGTTAAATCAAGGTAGCTATCCCTATCTATATATTCACCTCATTCTTAAGCTCACCCATATCCTAGAGGTGTTCTAATTATGCCACTTGGATGAGGAGAGATAAGACATATCCTCAAAGGGTGAAAATCTAAGTGACAAAAATTAAAATTGGATGTTAAATTTGGATAAGGACATGTGTTACTCTTGACTCAATTTTAACTTAACTTTTAGATTAATAAATTATATTTGAGTCTTTTAATCTTAAGTTATGATTTTTTTGAAAATAACCTGATTTATTTGCCTCATCAATCTTGGATATTTGAAGAATTTTTCTTAATATATTGACTTTATGGTGATTTTTTGAAACATTTTATTTTTTAAATCACTTTGGAATGTTCAAGTATGCTTTTATGCTATTTAATTTGACCTAGGATCTTGGCTTTATTTTGAATTAACCTCGACTTGAAAGTGGTCAAAGGTAGAGGTTCAACATTATTTTGACTTTGGATTTAGGGATTGAATAAAGTTTGAATTTTTATTTGATTTTGACATGGTTTGATTTAAATTTGTTTGAGTTTTGATTGAAGCTTAACTTTAGAAGAGGTTTGAATTTTGATTTGAATTTGAATTTTGGAAGTTGACTTTAAATTATTTTATTTGGCAAAAAAGTGGATCATATTATAATAATTAATTTGAAATTGGATATGGGTCCAAATGGACCTGATTGGATTGTGGTTCAAATTAGATAGAATAATGATACTATAAATACAACATAACATTGTGATAGGATAGATGAATCTTGTTTTTGGCAAAGTAATGCCTTATCACAAAACATTGGTAATTTTTAATGTGATGAGATTGGACTTATGGATTTTATTTTAAGTATATAGGTTTGACACATAAATATGTATGAGTGACAAACAATAAAACACATAAGAATAATCCCTATTTTTAGTAGTAAGTGGGTGTGCAATCGATATGTAGCCCACATATCTACCTCATAAGAAGCGGGAAAAGGTTAATCTCTTAATCCTAAATTCAGGCAGTATGTCATGATAATTTTAGGGAGGTTAGTTTCTATCAAAATAAAAAATGTTTAAAACAAAATGATCTTAATCTAGGCATAAACATGCTTATCTAGGTGGATCTCCTATATACCTTATAGTATGTTGGGGCCCAAATTCATAGACAAGGAAAAATAATAGGCATTGGTGAGAAGTTATAGTCCCTTCATGACCACTCCAAATATAATATTTAAATGGAATGACACTATAAATTGAACCTTGAGAGTGATTTCAAATAGCTTGATGCCATATATAAACCCTTTGTCTTCATGAATTGTGCTTAAAACACATAGTCACTTAGATCTTATGACACTTGCTCTCAATTTATATACCCCATCGAAAAACAAGGATGGTACATATGCTGAGGCATGAAATCCTAGTCACCACACCTTAAGGAATTTTATATGGTGATGAAATTAAACTCATACAGTTTAAATACAAAGGAATATTCTCTATTTTTGATCCCAAATTTCCCAAAATTGGGTAAGAGGAGACATTATGTAGTGTCTCTTTAAGGAATTAAAAAATAAGTTATGTGATTTTGGTCACCCAAGGTCCTAAAAGTGGGCAAAGGGAAAGCACACATATGTTAAGACACAAAAAAATAACACAAAATACTCAAGTAAATGAAATACAAGTATGTTTTAGAAAACCAAATTTAAATGTTGGTTCATTTTAGGTACACCAAATTAATGTATTTGTTTGTAAAAATAACCCCTTATTTGTCTCAAAAAACTTGTATACAACTAGTTAGTGTTTGTATTTTTGGCCTTTGAAAATTAAAATGATGTTTTTTAAGTCTTAAGAAATAATCATAGGTCAATTTTACTATTTAGTATGGATAGTTCACTAATTCTGAGAGTAATACCATCGATCTACAGGTATAAAATTGATAACTGGTGATTCCAATAACTATAAATATAATATCACTATTAAATAGGGTGATTCTATGAATTTTTAGTGTGATATAACTATTATACAAGGCAATTTTAAAAATTTCAAAAAGTACATACATAATTCAATCAAAATAATTTTATTATTTATACAATCAATTCCATTGTTTCTAAGTACAATATTTCCAAAATGTCAGAAAAATAGATGGAAAGTTCAAAATATGGTTTAAGTTACCCAATAATTCCTAGATTCATAGGTCTATTCTATTGTTTCTCACAGTGATTCTACCATTTTGGTTTTTGATTATGAATTTCCATAAAACCAAAATATAATTGAAACATGAGATCAAATCCACCTTTTCAAAGTACAATTATATTGATTATGATGATGATTCTACCATTTATTTGAAAACACAAAAGGGCAAAAATTAAATGAAGGCAATGTCACCAATTAGCATGGCAATCCCACTATTTCCAACAATGATTTCATTATTTTTTTCAAACATAGATAAACATTCAAAAATTATTCTTCCAAAATGTAAGACACTATTATTTTTATTAGGAAAATATTCCATCGATTAGCAAAGCATTTCCACCACTAATTTGAGAATGAAATTTTGATAAATTTTAAAGAAAAAGAGGTGAAATTAATAACAATCTTAAGCTGAATTTTATATTAAATTATGAATATGATGTTTCAAAGTAGAATGTGTGGTGTTAGTCCCACCAAGCATGCCATATGTAACACACAATTACAAAGGATCAGTTTCTATTAGTATGAAATAAAAATCAAATTGAAAAGCATACAACTAGGCCTAAGCATATGTCCTATTTTTGAGAAATATGAAGGAAATAAAAAAATAAATAATATATAAGAAAAAAATGCAATCGTTTACCTTCTCTTTTTTGTACTCCTTAATGTAAAATAAATGTGATCATGCTCAAATGTAGTTATAAAAGTGTTTGATCTATATGTAGTCATTTCAACATCATTTTCCATTGCATTATGGATGATTTGGATGAAAAATTGAAATGTTGGTTGAATATTTATTGAGAATTTAACAACATATACTTAGCACAAAAATCTTGTGGGAATGAGGATAGGGCTCCTAAATTTATATTTTTTTTATGTCAATGTGGACCATTGGTCCAAGTTTTGGAAGCACAATAATTGAGTGGGGGGTGAAAGGGGGGTGAATCACTCTTCAAAATATTTCAAACAATAACATCCACTCATCTATAAAGTATGAAAGCAACACACTGATCTAACAATGCATTAAGAACTAATTGCATGAACATGAAACAAGACAACACATCACATATGTGGGAAACCCTCATATGGGATAAAACCCACTAAAAAAATCTTGGATAAATTTTCCTATGAGATAATGTATCAATCTAGTTGAGCACCAACCCAACATGGAGCATCAACCCCAAATTTATCAAGCACCCACTTGACTTTAACAAGCACCTACTTGCTAGGAGGCTATAACCCCTATGACCAAGAACCAATTTAGTTAAAGGACACTTATACAAGCACCAACATACAATTAAAATACAACTTCCTCTTGACCAATCACCAACTCATCCAAGACTAATTCTTCAAGAACCAACCTAGAAGGACGCTTCAACTCCTCTTTGACCAAACACCAACTTAACCAATCACACTTCTTTCTTATATCCTTCCACTCAACTCTCTATCTTCTCCACATAAAATATATCCACTATCATACATCAATAACACATATTTTATACAAATATAATGGCCTATAAATAGACAATGATCACTCCTTCAACTCTACTCCACTTGATCTCTCTCAAAACTACCTCTAGGCTTCTTCGCTCAATTAGCTCTCTTTAAGAATGAATAGGTCATATGACCTTAATATTTAATTTAAAAACTCTTATATGATTCTCATATATCTATTGAAGGTTTAAAACATGTTTCCTATCCTCCTTAGGCTCATTTATTTATCAATTCATTCACTTACTCATTGCATGTACACTTCATTGCTTGTCTAGCCCTCATCAACTCTGATTAGACCATGTATCAATGATGTATACAACCTAAAAAATTCATGTAAGATCATATTATTTCCTCTTAATTTTTTAAACTACTTTCAAATCATTCTTCTCCTCCACCATGCATCATCTTTTTTGCTCATTATTTGCATGCTCAAATAGGCCCAAACTACCTTGTATATACATACTAGTCATGATCACACACCACTTGGTCAAACATAAACCTTAAAACTATTATTTATGACATATAATAGGTCTCATAACACTTTTTTAACAATATTAAATTGACATTTGTACCTATTTAGGTTTGAAACAACTCAATTAGACCTCATTTCTCTTTTAGGCCTTATGGAGACCTCATTGCATTAGGTTTGTTTAGTAACGTGTAAACTTGATCCCTTTGAAAACATTTCAATAAAATATAAGTCAATATTATTTTAAAAAAAATTAAAATAGACCCCATATAACAGTCTTCAATCTTTACAAAACAATTTAGGTCTAACCACTTCATAAGAACACTCTTTACAATTCATTGTCATATTATGCCTGTGAGTACTAAAAGTCTGTTTGATCTCTCTCATGCTTGATTACCTTCATGTAATGTAATTAGTACATAAAAAAAATTATAATAAATATATTACCCTAATTTAATCTTCAATCATATATAATAATCTATCTTAATGATCAATATTGGTCTTACTCATCGTTTGGGTCTAATGGAGACCTGCTTCATTAGGTATGTTCTCTTAACACTAAGACTTGATCTTATTGAACCCAGATGAATTTATAAAATAATTTAAAACCATTTAAAAACTTAATAATTTAAATATTATGGCCTCATCCACACTTTTTATATATGTATCCTTTGTTTGTACCTTGAAACCTTATTTAGGACAAATTGCCCTATTAGGCCTATATACAATAAAAAAATATATCTTACAAGAATGAAGCTCATAAACTCTTAAGAAACTAAAATTATTAAAAAAAAATACATACATAGAATATACATGAACTCAGGGTCATTTATAAATTAATTAGACACTTTCACTCAGAGCTTTAGGCTTCAAGAACACCTCTGCAACTTAATCACTCTGAATTGCCAGTATACTCAAAAACATAGTCATGGTGACTTACACCTCCAACACCTATATAAACACTTTAAATGACTTAGGATACATTTATATGATCATATGATATAATTATGACATCCTTAAGTGGAAAATTTATATTGTCTAATAACAAATTTTGGTCTTACAGACCAATTTCTTGACCTCATATCACACTATCTTATTTGAACCAGATAGGTCATCTTGTGAGAAACATTTTACCAACATCACTAACATAAAAAAATTATAACAAGAATTAAAATTAATTAAATGTAATAAAAAACATATCCATTCACTTTTTTTCATCATTCTATCATGAAAAACATTCTAGTTCATCTTCTCATTGTTGCCTAGGTTTTTCACTATTCACACCATTAGGTCTGTTTGTGACTGGCTAACTTAGATGACTAGTTTAGAATAATTTAAGGGTGGAAACTATTTATAAACCTTCATGGTAATGTATTATTATTCTATATATTCTTATTCCATCCATTTATCTAATTTAACCAAGTCAACTTTTGATTATTACAACAAATTCTTCACAAACAAGTCTATATCTGCACATTTTCTCTCTCATCTGACCAACCACCACCACCTAGATGTACTTAGGAGAGTTTAATACATGATATAATATTTTTTATAGTAATTTTAGACCATTTTAGGATATTTTTAATAATATGTTCCACATTGGGTCCTTATTAGGGTTTTAGGGAGGTTTAACATAGGTTTTGGTGTTAATGATTATTCATTAAGGACTACCCCTTAAATCCAAAAACAATGACTATAGATATTATATAATACCATTAAACATATCTAATTAATATATTAGGTTCCCATTTATAGGTTACACATGCCAAAAAACACCTTAAAGTCCTTCTTGGGTTTGTATACCTTCATTATGTGCACTCGAGAGGCCTCAAACCCACTTTTCATGCCATTTCCTAAAAATCATGACCTCATACTTTGTGAACATACTTAAAAAACATATCATACCTCTTTATATTCTTACATATTCAACATTTTCTTTAAAACTAATCTTCATGCCTCATTAGGCCAAGCAGGGTCTAGGAGTGGTCTAAGTGCATACTTGATCCAAAGGTCATACCCCTGTAAGCTCACCCTAAGACTTTCATGGATGATTATACATATTATTATCATGATCACACAAAATTCAAAACCTCTCACATATTTTATATCACTCACCTCATCATGTCACGAGCTCATACCTTCACCATGCCAAGCCTATGCTCAAGCTTCCATTGCACTTGACACCTTGACCTATTCCTTCCATGTCATAACCTTATAAAAACATCAAAAAATTAGAAATGTGACATCAAAACACACTCATATCACTAAACCATTCCCTTTATGATGATAATAATCTCTCATACCCTTATTTAAACTTAAAACCACATGACCAAGCTTCATATGACTTGACATCCTCATGCAGCCATAAGGCATTAGTTAACTTCAAATTCTCTATTACGTTAAAATTCTCTTTCATAACAACATACTTTAATGACGACACTCTCTCAATGAAAATGTTTTCTTCATATGGCTCACCCTGAAACTCTTCATGTCATCACTCTTCCATACTATGCACATACTTCTTCATATATTATGCTTCCTATGCAGACATTGGTTGTCTTCAAACATTCTTTCCATGACCTATAATTTCCATGATTACAACAATCATGACAAATCTTAGAAACAATCTATTGTCTTCTTATGATGAACTCATGGCAACACTCTCTTTATTCCACTATAATTCTCAATCACTTGACCAAACAAACCTTTGACATCAATGACCATTTTGCCTTTATATGATGTGTTGTTTCCGAAATCAGCTTCACTCATTTTTGGAACAACCCCTATGAAACTTGTCCATTTTGAGTTTTTCACTCTAAGTTCATCTTTCAAGGCAAGTTTTTCTTGTCCTCGTGTTTTCTCAATTAGCATCATTCAAATTCTATGACATTCCCTTGTCACATTTTCCCAAAAATGTGAAAATCGTTACAGTCTTGATGTGGCTAGATGACCAATTTTTCTTTTCTCAGAGTTAGTTGTTTTCTTGTGTTTGTATGCAGGGGCAAAAAAAAATTTCGCCATTGCATGTTGTTTTTTTTCCATGAAAAGGTGGAATTTTTTTTTGCCCTTGCATCTGTCATGCAAAAGTGGTGAAATTTGTCGACATTACACCTTTTCTTCTACTAGATGCAAGAGCAGCAAAATTTGCCACCCTTGCATCCTTTTTTAAACTACCATGTAGGAGCAGCGATTTTTGCCACCCCTGCATCCCTTTCTAACCTCACATGTAGAGGTAATGATTTTTGATGCCCCTACATGGTCTCAATTTTTATGTGTGGCATTTATGGCCACATGCATCGAGTGGTTGGGGTTGATTTTCATCCCATTTAACCCCATTTGCACCTCTCTTTCTTCCATTTCTTCCTTTTTTCTCCTCCTTCCTACCCTTGGATGATCAAGCTAGCAAGAGGAAGCACGTTTTCATCAAATTTGAGCATTTTTTGTGATTACTAGGTAGGGTTTCAGTATTTTTTTTATTTTTGTTTTCCTTATCTTTTTCTTTGTTGTTTTTTTCTTCTTTTCCTTTCTAGGTCTAGGTTTTATTTTTATTTTTATTTTTATTTTCCCTTCCTTATTTTCCCCACGTGGATGTGATCTAAGTGGGGAAAACCATTTTCCCTTATGGACCCCTTACCAAACCATGTAAGGGCAGTGATTTTCACCACCCTTACATGATAACTTTTAACCCAGTGCAGCAGCAGTGAAAATTGTCGTCGGTGCACATTCGTTGCCCAACCAGGTGCATTGGCAGTAATTTTTGCCGCCTGTGCACTCTATCCTCTAAAAGTGCATTGGCGACAAAAATCACTACCGATGCTACTTGCCCTTTCCATTTGTATAGGCAATGAAAATCACCACCGATGCATTTTTCTTCCCTAATGTGCATTGGCAGCTATTTTTGCCACCTATGCACATAGTCCTTCCTCTACATGTAAATTGCCGCCCCTACATGCTTTCCTCCCATTTTTCACTAACTCTAGAAAATTTCATTTTTCCCATTTTTTGAGCCTGCTTCCCTTCCACTTTTTGACCTACTCATGCTTCATGCCCTTTCAAGCAAATTTTTTTGGTCATGATCACCCAACATGCAATTTTCTCAGATTGCCAATTTTTCTCCTAATCACGTGATCATGACTCTTATCGCAGTTTCTCCTCAAGATTCTTCTTCATCAACATACTTTTGACAAAGTCTCAACCTAATGATTGAGATATCTCCAAATAAGCTGAAGATGATAAAGTATTAGTATCAAGGTGTTTTTCCAATCACCTCGATCACTTCTAATGGTGATGACATTAGGGATACAGAGATCGAGCACGTTGATATGGCTGAGTTCATAGAGAGAACCAAGGCAAACAATTCAAGCTCCAAAATGAAGAAGATTATTGAGAGAAATATCCATCTAGTCTCCTCTTGTCCTGTGGTGGTACATCACACAGAGTTCATCCTCTAGTGTACCCAATTCTACAACAAAGACACCAGAGTTGTGTCAAACGCTAGTGGCAACGTAGTGATTTGACTAGACCCTGAGTTTATCGATAAAGTTTTCATGTGCCCTCCTACTACTAAAGTTTTGAAGATCAACTTAATTGAAGTGTAAAAGGAATATGATAAAGATCCCAAGAAGGCAAAGAAGGTGATCAACAATAGATGGCTCAAAACTCTTAAAGCAAACTTGTCTAGATGGCCACATAACTTTTTGAGGAGCGACTTTATAGAAGAAGTTGGTGACTTGATTACTCTTCTCAGAAAATTATGATGTTTTCCCTTTTCTTCTTAGTTTTATGAATGGATGTATCCCTTCATCAAAATAATCCTTCAGGGCAAACAATTCATATTTTGGAGGGAACAAATCATCAATGCTCTGCATGAGCAATTAACAAAGGTGTCTACTACTTCAAAGTTCTACATGACTTCATACCTAGTATACATTATGGCTTTAATGAGAACCTTTCTAGGCTTAACATCAGAGGGAGATAGGAAAACCACCCCAGTATATCAATATTATCCTCATCTAACATTGAAGGGTTCAATCTATCATTTTAGGAGGGTAAATGATGCTTTCTTCACAGTATTTTTGTGTCTTTTTGACCGTCAACTAGAACAAAAAAGAGTATCGGATGAAGCTTAGACTGTTGTAAATGACTTCGATTATATGTTCTTATAGTTCCCTTCTTTTTGCTATCTGTAGGTTGGCTTTTTCCAAAGCTATCCCTATATGCTCTGTAGATTTCCTTTAGATAAATTGATCCTGATGGAGCTATGTAGACAAATTATTATCGTACACAATAAGCAGATGGAACTGAAGAAACTCAATTTTAGGTTCCCCATTGAAATTGGTAGGTACTCAATATTGATAGATGTAAAAGCTTGGGCAATGGAAACTAAAATGCAACTTGTGACCATGAAGCAGTTCAAAAAGAGGCCCAATTTTGACTATAGAGGTGTCAAAGACATGATCAGGGGGAAGACTCAGTTCCATGAACCCATGATTGAAGACATCTGGATAGATTTGAGGACAACAGAAGATATCAGGAAGATGGACTACAACAGACTATCTCTGGAACAAATATAGTATCTAGGGCTTGTTTATATCCCTCCAAACCTAGTCAATGATGGGCACCTAATCAATAACAGGTATCATGCTGAACAAATTGCCAATGCTCCTTTTCCTTTGATCCAATGGTCTCAGAAAGAGTTGACCTCCTTAAAGATGAGATTTGAACTAATATTGGCGAACACCAATGATTGGTTGACAAATAAAGAAATCACCTTAAAAGAGTTCATCACGAGATCAGAGGCCAAATTTTAAGAAGAGACAAGGAGAAGGGTAGAAAATTGGAGAAGAATAAAAGTGATGTTCTTTCTCCTTCTAGGCCCCATAAGCCTAAGATAATTTTCGTATCAAAGAAATCAAAGATTGTTGAGAAAGAGCTAGAGTCAATAGATATGGGTGTTGAGAGACAAATTGCCCAAGAACAAGTAGTAGAATAGATGGAAATCAATGATAGGCCTACGGGTCAACAGGGAATAGAAGCTCAATCTCCACAAGAAGGTGCATAGCCAGACATAAGAATTTCTTCTTCTCTACCCCACTCACCTATTACAACCCCTTTACCTATTTCTCCCATCAGTATTTCCTCTTCTAGAGCCTCTTCTCCTTTTAAATTTATTTTTGGTGACCCTCAAGGTACTTCTGGAGATGTTCTTCACTCATCAGGATCCATCCCCAGCCTGTCATCTGCTTCTTTCAACATCGGAGATAGTTCCACCTTCAACCATTTAGTGGTAATTGTAGTCTTGACTGATACTATGCCCACTATGCCCGTTGTTCCCACTAGTAATGCAGGTGCTACCTCAGTGACACCAACTACAGGGACTGTTACTCATGTAATTGCTTCTACTCTCCCACCATGGTTGTCAACTTTCACGTCCAAAAGGAAAAAAGCAAGCCATCTCTCTAGATGACTTTAACTTTGGTAAAATAGTGCCGTTGAAAGCTAAGAGCCCCAAAAAGTCAAAAATCCTTTCAAAAATTATTGGAGATAAGGGGCACAAATTTTTGGAGATAGCCAAACCCCCACAGGATGTAACTCTTGAAAATTTTGATATGAGCAGCTACTCCATCTCTCGAGTTGAGTTAGGAAAAATAACTCATGAAGGTGCCAAGAGTGATTTGCAATCTGTGATGGACATTATGGTTTAGAAATTTGATAGAGAAAGAGAAATGAAAGATCATTACAAAGCACTTGTGGAACAACTGACTACAGTGATCAAAAGATTCACTTTTGTTCTAGAAGCAATGACTCCAGAGGCTTTCTATGTAGATGATCCCGTAATTCAAAAAGATGAAAAGACTTATCTAAAGGGGAAAGTACTTGAAGACTACCTGGATAAGATGCATGCACAGGGAATTTTGTTGTTCTTAGAGTTGTCTGAGAAGACAAGTAAAATGAAGAAAGTAAGAACAAAATTAGATGACCTTATCAATACCATTTCTCAAGAGGTTGAAAGCACAGATATATATCTTAGCAAATGGATAGAGATGAAGGAGCTGAAAATATGTACCCTAGTATCAATCAGTGTCATTGCTAATAGAGATTCTTATATTGAAACTAAAGAATCACTGATATATAGGATCTGAGTACTTAAGGAATTGATCAACGACCTCAAATCTTCTAAGGACACTTGTGAACAAAGTGATATCAGTCTACTACACAAATTGGAGGAGTTGCCTTACAGACTTACCTCTCAAGACAACCAATTCATTTCAGCAAAAGAAATGATTTAGGGGTTTGAAGGTATGATCCAAAAGAAATTCAAGGAGAAAGCATTCTCAATGGATTCTATGGACAATATCTTTGATAATCAGTTAACTCTAGACAATCTAAGAACCAGGTTAACTAGCCATGCCAAGTCAATCATAGCAGTGAAAGATGTTATGGTCAGAGTTAAGGTGATCTTCAAAAATACTATTGTGCTAGATAGTATTGGAATATAGGCATTTATTGCCATGTACGATGCTCATCTAAAGAAAGCTGGTGATAAAATTTGAACTGATCTTCCATTTCTTCTCCTCCATTCTTCTCATGCACTTTGTAATTGACTTGGGACATTTGCACATGTACTTTTTTTATATGTAATTACATGTAAAAATATGAAAAAGTCCCAAAGTCAACGGAGACTCATCTTTGACTAGGTTTTAATATTTAAGTTTTTTTCCAATTTTGAAGGCTTTTCCCTATATATATAGAGGGGGCCTCTTTTGTAAAAAAATCTCTAGATAATTGAGAGCAAAAACTCTGCCAAAATTGAGATGCTTTTTGAGAATTTGACCTCAACTTGTAAATCATATTTTCTTAAATGAATGAGAAGCAGGTTATTTTCAGACTTTGTGTTGAGATAATTTGTGTTACTTAGGGGATTGTTCTTATGTTCTCTTTCCTAATAATCTCTCATCAGTTTGATTAAATAAGCAAAGTGTGTGTGGAAATTATTTGAAGACATTCTAAAGGAGATTAGAAAGACTTTAAACTACTTCTATCCTTTGTGATTTCATATTTAGTTGTAGTTTTAGGTGAAGACTTTGAGTTGCACTTAACTCTATTGTTACTTACGCTTCAAATCAGTAAAGGGAGTAATGAAAGACTTTGTGCTTTCATGATTTTCTCATAGATCTAGTTACTATCTGAGAAGACTTTCTACCATTTGTTGAACATCATTTCTGAAAGAAGAGAAATGCTTTCAGTTATCAACCAAGATTTCTCTTTTGCTTTGTAAACATCATCTCTGAAAAAAGAGAGATAGATCATGTAATCTCACCCTCAAGTCTATTTTTAGTTCATATTAATATACAAATATTTTAGTATAGGGAACCTCCCCTTGATGAGAGGAGAGATTTATCTCACTATGATTGGGTAAAACCACACTTTTTGCCATATAAATCTCCTTGCACTATGGTTGATATACCCATTTTGCCATCAGTTAGCTGACGATAAAATATTCACCCAATAGCTTTTGGCAACTCCACCAGGGATGTTACATGCAGTCTGAAGCCTCAAGCTTTAGATTGAAGTAGTTCCTATCCTTATCCATTTCCATTTTATATCTATTTCCATTAAATAGCCTTATCCATACTCTAGTAGCTCGACACTCCATTGGAAATGAATGCACACTTTGAAGCCTTAAGCTTCAAATTGAAGCCTTTTTAGTCCTTTTTTAGTTTACACTCTGGTAGATCCACTATATATGTGAAGTCAGAAAGCATGAGGTATTGTTGATCCCATATTTGAGTTAGTGCGGTGAACTAATTTTGGGATTTCTCCTCCACCATCTCACCTTCAGTGTACCAGGAGTTTCCCTCCTGTTAGCTTCAGATCTCCCATACCAGGTAAAGATTATATTATCAATAATAGTAGGGTTTTGTCTATACTTACCCCACCAAGATTTGTTATACCTCCATTTAATTGACATATCATGGCGGCCCAAGGTCCTTGGGGTAACTCTTTTGGTCCTTTCAATCTAGCCCCACCTTTACATGAACTACCTCGTAGTTTGAAAAAGAATTTCCCCAAATTCTATGGTGATAGGAAGGTTCATCTTGATGAGCATATTGCTACCTTCTCCATAGCATGTGGTGTGATAGACATGGAATACCAAGATATGGTGGTGAGATTATTTGTAGAAACTTTGCAAGGCGCTACTGCCGATTGATTTTATCACCTTCAAGCTCAAACTATAACTAACTAGAATACGCTCAAGGCTAAGCTTGAGGCTAGGTTTAAACATGTTGAAGATGCACATGCCTTGTTGGCTCTGCTTATATAAATGAATAAGGAGCCTCACGAGCCTATGAGGGATTTCATAGCAAAATTCAATAAGCTAAAGAATCAAATTCTTATGATCGCTCAGCTTACATCGGAGAACCTCAAGTGCTTTTTCATCAACTTGCAACTTCATGAAGTAAGTTTTCTATTGAGGCAGGCTGGTCCTATGGATCTCATAGTAGATTAAAATTTAGCTATTGAGATTGAGGATGATCTTATCCTGACAGGTAAGATTAGAAAAGATTCTAATAAAAATAAATTTTCTTCATCTTTTAAAAGTTCTTCCACGAGTACCACAGATCCTATGGTGCAAAAGTTGACAAATAAACAGCTAGCCTTAAAAAGACAAATGGTCCAAGGTATGTTTGCTGCTCCTTATCAATATATGACAAGGAGGACATTTCAGAACCAGTCATATCAAGGCATTGCTATCATAAATCAAAGACAATCAAATTGTTTGCCTCCCCCACAAGGGAAACTTGTCATTGAAGCACCATTGACTAACTCAACAGTTGGTTACCTTGAAGCTGAACATGATTCCTCTCTCCAACCTGAGTTGGATCAAGTTGAAGATGTTAATCTCTTTATATAATAAGAAGAAGAATTATTTGGTGACTCCAACATTAATTTCTTGGATTATCAGGATGAAGCTGGAAGTAAGAGAGAAGTGTTTGATGGATCATACGCCATTTTTACTAGGTCCCAAAACTAGTCAGCTCAACAAGCTAATAAAAAAAAGTAGAAGAAGAACCTCAACTAGTAGTTTCAATTGCTAAATGAGGGACTTCACTACCTTTCCAATCAAAGGACCCGGTGACTAATAAAAAAGTGAGTACCTCAAACCGTCATGTACCTTCTACTTCTATCTCTCAGACCAGTGCCACACCCAATAAAGATTAAGATGATGGGCTTCCTTCCTTTATCTCTAGTTCATTTCAAATATTTGATATAATTGATCATGCAAAAAAGATCAATATTTAAATGACCGAGATTGAGTACTTGCGAGCCAATCCTGAATAGTTTGATAGGCTAGCTAAATACGTAAAAAGTAAAATTATCCCTATAGGACAAGATTTTACAAAGATGACTCATGATTCCTCTAAGAACAAATCCACCCAGAATAATCTTATCACTACTCCTCTTGTTGTCCTCAAGAAAATAGAGCCTTTCTATGTTTCCCTTCTGATAAATGGTTATAGGTTGAGTAATTTTAGAATAGACTATGGAGCTTTTGATAATGTTATGCCTACCAAGGTAGCAGATTCTCTTGGTCTTACCTTAACCAAGACTTTAAAGAGATGCTTTTCCATGGAAAACAAGCAAGTCCCACTCTTGGGCCAAATCAAAGATGCCCAATTTGCATTTTTGACTTTTTCAGAGAAAAGGATCAAAATGACAGTCTTAGTGGCTGATGTTCCAGCCTCTTATGGCATTCTACTTAGGCATAATTTTTGCAAAGATGTAGGTGGAGAATTGAATATGGATCTATCTAAAGCAAGAATACCTGTTAAGGGTGTTATGAATAAATTGCTCCCTGAGAAAGAGTCAAAATATATAGTCATCCAAACATCAGATCTTGAAGCCCAAATTTTATTTCAATCATCGAGAATGGGTAATTATTTTCTAACTATCGAAGATGTTTTCATCTCATCAGATGAAAGTCTTTTCAGTGACAATTCAGAAAATTTAGATGTAAAATTAGAAGAATTGTCAAAGCAAAGTTCAGAAAACCAAGAATCTTCCCTGAATAATGAAGAGAAGTTTTTGAAAAGATCAAATTTTGATGATGTCTAGATTTTAGAATTTGATGGTAGTTGCTCTTCTACCAATTTTAGAGCTGGAATTGTTGAGATCTCCCCTCAAGGAGAAATTTTTTCTTATTCATATAAGCTATAATTCAATAACACCAATAACACTGCTGAATATGAGTCTTTGCTGCTTGGATTGAAAGCTAATCATGCTAAAGGTATTAAGGTTCTTTATGTCCTTGGAGATGCTAAACTAGTAGTTTGTCAGGTAAGGAATCTATACCAAACAAAAAATGAAAGATTGCGACATTATCGCAATCTTGTATGGAATTGTATTGAAATTTTTGATGCTTTCAATATTTCTATTGTGCTAAGAGAATACAATGATCGCGTAAATTTGTTGGCTGTCTCTGCAACCCTCATGGTTCCCCATAAGGATTTTAAAGGGGACACGTACACTATCGAGCTGGTCTTTTAACCAAGTTTACCTGATAATTCCAACCATTGGCAAGAGTTCAACAATGACAATCAAATCATCACTTTTTTAGAAAAGATGGACAGTTTTTAAGATCTTTATTTTGAAGGAAGCAAATCTCCACCACAGGAATCAGTCCTCAAAGTAAATTCTAAAACTGGTAAAGAGTTCCTTCAACTCAAGGGAAATAAAATTCTAAAAGGTTTGGTTTCTCTTGAGAATTTTTTTGATAAGCAAGACAGATATGTCAAGTAGCGACAAGTGGATTCAAGTTCCTCCAAGGAATTTGATTAGGTGAATTTGAGTACAAAATAAAATCCCAAGATGGTTAACATAGGGAATTGTTGCACTTCTGATGAAAAACTCAAATTCGTTGCTTTTCTTCACCAATACATTGATGTTCTAGCATATTCTTATGATGATTTGAAATCTCTCAGGCCTGAAGAGATCCAGCATGAAATTTCTCTTAAGGTTGGGTCATTGCCTTACAAGCTAAAACAAAGGCAATACAATCCCAAAATATCAGGTACTATTTTTTCTGAGATCTAGAAAATGTTGAATGCAAGAATTATTTTTCCAATCCATCATCCCACCTAGATTGCTAATATAGTTCCTGTAAGAAAAAAGAATGGAGAAATTCATATCTGTGTCGATTTCAGAAACCTGAATCAATCTTCTTTAAAAGATAACTACCCTCTACCCATCATGGACCAAGTTTTGCAAACAGTGACTAGTTCAAAAATGTTATCAATGCTAGATGGTTTTTTGGGGTACAATCAGATAGAAGTCAATGAAGCAGATCAACATAAGATTACTTTCACCACACCTTAGGGCACTTTTGCATATCATAGAATGCCTTTCAGTTTGATCAATGCTAGCGCTACCTTCTAAAGAGCAATAGATCTTACTTTTAGAGATGAAATGGGAAAGTTTATTGTGGTATATCTTGATGACTTTACCATTTTTTCCAAACATCACCTTGATCATCTGCATCATCTACAACAAGTGTTGGAATGCTGTTGGCAAAATGGTATTTCTCTTAATCCCAAGAAGTCAATTTTTGGGGTTACAGAAGGTAAGCTTCTCAGTCACACTGTATCCTGAGAAGGTATAAAAATTGACTTAGAAAGAGTCAAATCTATTCAATGTCTTGCTCTTCCTTCTAATAAGACTATAGTTCATTCTTTCTTCAAAAAGGTGAATTTTCTACGAAGATTGATTCCAGTATATTTAGAGAAGACTAGCCACATTGTGGACATGATGAAGGGCAAAACCACTTTTTGATGGACTACATAAGGCAAGTCAGCATTTGAAGACATCAAAAGAGTGATTGCTTATGCACCAATTTTGGTTTGTCTAGATTATACTAAAGACTTCATAATATACAGTTATTGATAAGACCTAAGTTCCCCAAAGCTCTGACACAACTTATCAGATTTAAGAGCACACATGATTACCATTGTATAAGTAACTTAAACATGCAGAAATAACCAGAAGAACAAATAGCTATCAATGAGAAAACACACAGAATATGAGAGGCAACACACAATTGTATTCAACTCATTACAAAGGAAATTACAATAAAGAGATCACACTCTTCTTCCACCTCTATGAGGCTTCCTCCTCAAGGGCTCCCAGTAATCTTCCCTCCAGAGTAATCTTCTCTCAATAGGTCACAACACACAGCTAACACAAGTTGTTGTTCACCTCATTATATGTCTAGTATAATTGAGTACGAACCAGTACTCCAAGTAGATCTCACCATGATCTTGCAACCTGCAATTCAACAGACCATACTTACACATGTAGATCTCCTATGAACTTGAAACAACCTGCAACTCAATGATCTTACAATGGAAGGATCTTCCTTGCCTTCCTTTCTAACTCTACATTACAATACATGCCAATGGGTCTATAAATAGATCCTAGACTTAAACAATAACTTAGACTCTTAGTTTACTATAATTATCCACGCAGCTCAAGACTCAAAATAGCCTTTACATGCAAACACTCAGTTCAACTAACTAATTGTTCATGCAATGAATAGTTCTGGAACACACAAGCGATCGACGTCAGTCCCTGTTTAACTGGTGCTGACCGACGCTGGCTGATCCCTGTCGATGTCGATTGTTGTATACTAATCCCTGACCGACGTCAGTTGTGGCCTGCCGATGCCAGTGACTACATACTCAGTATCCTCCTTCTGTTTACATCAAGGTGAAGCTTTTAGCTCCACACCCTAATAATCTCCCACTTGGAGATAAACAGTTGCACCTGTACCTAAACTAGTACTCTGTCTAATCTGCATCTTGGCTTGTATTCCTCTTCAAGCTCCTACTTGAAGACTACCCACCACACTCTTTTTGGTGTTAACTCTGTGCCTAAATTTCTCCATTCTCATCTTACCTTCTTCTGCCATTGCTATACTCCCACTCAAATAGTAACCCCTGCGAGTAACCTGTAATCAACAACCCACTAACCAGATCTGGGCCATCTGTTAGTCAAACTCACTTTAAGAACGTCCAACCTCACTCTGATACCATTTGATAGGACCTAAGTTCCCCAAAGCTCTGACACAACTTGTCAGATTTAAGAGCACACATGATTACCATTGTATAAGCAACTTAAACATGCGTAAATAACCAGAAGAACAAATAACTATCAATGAAAAAACACATAGAATATGAGAGACAACACACAATTGTATTCAACTCATTACAAAGGAAATTACAATAAAGAGATCACATTCTTCTTCCACCTCTGTGAGGCTTCCTCCTCAAGGGCTCTCATTAATCTTCCCTCCAGAGTAATCTTCTCTCAATAGGTCACAACACACAGCTAACACAAGTTGTTGTTCACCTCATTGTATGTCCAGTACAATTGAGTACGAACTGGTACTCCAAGTAGATCTCACCATGATCCTGCAACCTGCAATTCAACAGACCATACTTACACATGTAGATCTCCTATGAGCTTGCAACAACCTGTAACTCAATGATCTTATAATGGAAGGATCTTCCTTGCCTTCTTTTCTAGCTCTACATTATAATACATGCCAATGGGTCTATAAATAGATCCTAGACTTAAACAATAACATAGACTCTTAGTTTACTATAATTATCCATGCAACTCAAGACTCAAAATAGCCTTTACATGCAAACACTCAGTTCAACTAACTAACTGTTCATGTAATGAACAGTTCTGGAACACACAGGTGACTGATGTCGGTCTCTGTCTAACTGGTGCTGACCGATGTCAGTCGACTCCCTACCGACGCCGGTTGCCTTCTGCATTTATCATGATCGACATCGGTCATATTGTTGATGCCGGTACTTTTGGAACTTCAGCAACCTCCTCTTCATCTGCATAGTTGAAGCTTTTAGCTCCACAACCTAACAGTTATGCTTCTAAGCATACACTTTCGGCTATTTTAGTTTAGTAAAATAAAGAGGGTGTGGAATATCCTATATCATTTATGAGTTGCCCTCTCAAAACTCATGAATTAAAATATTCAAATATGGAAAAGCATGCTTTTTCCATAGTCAAGGCAATAAAATATTTTAGATTTTATATCCTAAATTCACATACTATGGTTTTAGTGCCTGACACAACAGTGAAGTCCATTCTAACTCAACAAGAGTTTGGTACTAAAAGGGGCAATTAGATTTCCAAAATTTAGGAGTTTGATCTTGATATAAAACCTACCAATTTGTGTGGGGAAAAGGGCTCTGCCAGTTGATTGCTGATAATATCCCCAAGAAAATGAAAAATAAAGAAATAGGGGTCGAAGACGTGCCTACTATTCTCTTCATCGCTACTACGAATGAGTGGTATTCTAATATTGCTCACTTTCTTACCTATAGTGAGTGTCCCACTCATTTATTCTACAAAGAAAAAAGGAATGCTAAGCTAAAGGCTGCTAGCTATGTCTTGTGGGACAATGGTTTGTATAAGAGAAGCCTCGATGGGTATTTCTTTGTTGCATCGATAAGGTGCAACAAGGTAAACTTTTAGAATCTTTCCACAATTTAGTCTATGGAGGACATTTTTCTGCACCAGTGACAACTGATAAAATTTTATGAGTGAAGTACTATTGGCCTACGCTATTTCAAGATACTTATAAATGGGTGTGCAGGTGTGAATTATGTCAGCAGTTCGTTGAGAAACCTAAATTGGTCACGCTACCCCTCAAGCCAATGGTAATTGAAGAACCTTTTCAACTATGGGGTATTAACTTCATTGGTGTATTCAACCCATCTTCAAGTGCCAGACATGACTATATTCTCACTGTGACTGACTATTTTACCAACTGGGTGGAAGCCATTCCAGCTAAGCAAGCTACTTCAGAAGTGGTATGTAATTTTCTTAAAGAAAATATTATTTCTCGGTTTGAGGTTCCAACTAAGATTGTAACAGACAATGCAGCCTATTTCTCTTCTCATGAGATTACCTAATTTTGCGTTTATAATGGAATTACCTTCTCCCACACTTCTGATTATTTTCCATAAGGAAATGGCCAAGTAGAATTGAGCAACAAGAATATGGTTACTATTATCAAGAAACCGGTAGATGATAATCAGAGGACTTGGCATAAAGCATTATTTAATAATTTGTGGGTAGATAAGATTACCTCCAAGAGGGCAATAAACATGTCACCATTCTAGCTTTTGTATGGTTTGAATGCAGAGATACCAATCACTCTGGAACTACCAGCACTTAGGTTGGCAAAGGCAATCAAGATTTAACCTTCAAAAATTCTATTGATAAAAGGATCATGTGCTTAATCAAATTAGATGAGCAACGAACCATGGTGGTGGACCAAATTACTGCACACCAAAATTAGGTGAAGAAACTTTTCAACAAAAGAGCAAGGATGCATGATTTTTAGATTGGAGATCAAGTCTTATTGTGGGACAAGAGGAGGGAACCAAAAGGACTGCACAACAAATTTGATTCTTTGTGGAGAGGTCCATTTATCATTCATCAAGTTTGTGGTGAAAATAGCTTTTTACTAAAATATCAAGATGGATCATCATTCTCACTGACTCACAGTGGGAAACATCTGAAACACTTCAATCCTTGAAGTATTAGATGAGTTCACTTGTACATTTGTATATTTTTTGCTTTATTTATTTTCTTTTATTTTTTTCATGTCTTTTCCTTTCTTGGCTTGACTCCGTAGCCCAATGGCTTGGATGAAGGCACTTAGAGACTAGTTTCTACTCCCATCAATCATTTTGATCAATGAAAGTTCCCCAATAGGAGCTAGCTATTAATTCCAAAATCAGCTTCACTCATTTTTAGAACAACCCCTACAAAACTTGTCCATTTCAAGTTTTTCACTCTAAGTTCATCTTTTGAGACAAGTTTTTCTTGTCCTTGTGTTTGCTTAACTGGAATCATTTGAATTTTGTGATGTTTCCTTGTCACATTTTCTCAAAAATGTAAAAATCATTACGATCTTGATGTAGCCAGATGACCAATTTTTCATTTCTTAGGGTTAGTTATTTTTTGTGTGTTTGTATGCAGGGGTAGCAATTTTTTCCACCACTGCATGATGTTTTGTTTTCCATGTAAAGGTGGCATGTTTTGCCACCCTTACATCTATCATGCAAAAGTGATGAAATTTGTTGACATTACACCTTTTCTTCTACTAGATGTAGGAGCGGCAAAATTTGCTGCCCCTACATCCTTTTTTAAACTACCATGTAGAAGCAGCAATTTTTACCGCCCCTACATCCCTTTCTAACCTCACATGCAAAGGCGGTGATTTTTGTCACCCCTGCATGGTCTCAATTTACACATGCAACATTTATGGCCACATGCACCAAGTGGTTGGGGGTGATTTTCATCCCATTTAACCCCATTTGCACCTCTTTTTCTTCCATTTCTTTCTTGTTTCTCCTCCTCCCTACCCCTGGATGATCAAGTGAACAAGAGGAAGCACATTTTCATCAAATTTGAGCATTTTTTCATGATTACTAGGTAAGGTTTTGGTATTTGTTTTATTTTCATTTTCCTTATCTTTTTCTTTGTTGTTTTTACCTTCTTTTCATTTTTAGGTCTAGGTTTTATTTTTGTTTTGTTTTTCCCTTCCTTCTTTTCCCCACATGGATGCAATCTGAGTGGGGAGAACCCTTTTCCCTTATAGAACCCTTACCAACTCATGCAAGGGTGGCAATTTTAATTACCCTTACATGATAACTTTTAACCCAATGCATCAGCATTGAAAATTGCCACTAGTGCACATCTGTTGCCCAAACAAGTGCATTGGCAGTGATTTTTGCCGCCTGTGCACTCTATCCTCTAAAAGTGCATTGGCGGCAAAAATAGCTGCCACTGCTACCTACCCTTTCCATTTGCATGGGTAGAAAAAATCAGTGTCGATGCATTTTTCTTCCCCAATGTGCCCTGGTGTTGATTTTTGTTGCCTATGCACATAGTCCTTCCTCTACATGCACGGGTGGCAATTTTTGCCACCCCTGCATGCTTTCCTCCCATTTTTCACTAACTCTAGGAAATTTCATTTTTCCCATTTTTTGAGCCTACTTCCCTTCACTTTTCAACCTAGTCACACCTCATGCCCTTTCAAGTGCATTTCCCTGGTCATGATCACCCAACGTGTAATTTTCCAATATTGCCAAATTTTCCCTTAATTGCTTGATCATGACTCTTATCGTAGTTTTTCCTCAAGATTATTCTTCATCAACATTCTTTTGAAAAAGGCTCATCCTAATGACTGAGATATCTCTAAAGAAGTCAAAGATGATGAAGTACCAGTATCAAGGTGTTTTCCCAATCACCTCAGTCACTTCTAATGTCGATGACATTAGGGATACAGAGATCGGGCACATTGATATGGCTGAGTTTGTAGAGAGTACCAAGGAAAACGATTCAAGCTCTAAAATGAAGAAGATTATTGAGAAAAATATCCATCTGGTCTCCTCTTTTCCTATGGTAGCACATCACATAGAGTTTGTCCTCTAGTGTGCCCAATTCTATAATAAAGATACTAGAGTTGTGTTAGATACTAGTGACAATGTAGTGATTCGACTAGACCTTGAGTTTATCAATAAAGTTTTCATGTGCCCTCTTGCTACTGAAGTGTTAAAGATCAACTTCTTTAAAGTGCAAAAGGAATATGATAAAGATCCTGAGAAGGCAAATAAGGTGATCAATAATAGATGGCTCAAAACTCCTAGAGCAAACTTGTCTAGATGGCCACGAAACTTTCCAAGGAGTGACTTTATAGAAGAATTTGGAAACTTTATTACTCTTCTTAGTAGAGTACAAAGTTTGCCCTCTTATTCTCATTTTCATTAATGGATGTATCCCTTCATCAAAATAATTCTTCAGGGCAAACAAGTCATCTTCTGGGGGGAACAAATCAGTAATGCTCTGCATGAACAATTGATAAAGGTGTCTACTACTTCAAAGTTCTACATGACTTCATACCTAGTATACATTGTGGCTTCAATGAGAACCTTTCTAGGCTTAACATCAGAGGGAGATAGGAAAACCACCCCAGTATATCAATATTATCCTTAGCTAACATTGAAGGGTTCGATCCATCATTTTAAGAGGGTAAATGATGCTTTCTTCATGGTATTTTTGTGTCTTTTTGACCCTCAACTAGAACAAAAAAGAGTATCAGATGAAGCTTAGACTATTGTAAATGACTTCGGCTGTATGTTCTTATAGTTCCCTTCTTTTTGCTATCTATGGGTTGGATTTTTCTAAGGCTATCTCTATATGCTCCCTAGATTTCTTTCAGATAAATTAATCTTGATGGAGCTATGTAGACAAATTATTATCGTACATAATAAATAGATGGAACTCAAGAAACCCGATTTTAGGTTCCCCATTGAAATCAGCAGGTACTTAGTAGTGACAGCTGTAAAAGCCAGGGTAATGGAAACTAAAATGCAACTTGTGACCATGAAGTAGTTCAAAAGGAGGCCTAATTTTGACTATAGAGGTGTCAAAGACATGATCAAGAGGAAGACTCAGTTCCATGAACCCATGATCGAAGATGTCTAGATAGATTTGAGGACATTAAAAGATATCAAGAAGATGGACTACAATAGACTATCTTTGGAACAAATAGAGTATTAAGGGCTCAATGATATCCCTCCAAACCTAGAAGATGATGGGCACCTGATCAATAATAGGTATCATGTTAAAAAAATTGCCAACACTTCTCTTCCTCTGATCTAATGGTCTCAAAAAGAGTTGACCTTCTTAAGGATGAGATTCAAACTAATATTGGAGAGCATCAATGATTGGTTGACAAATAAAGGAAACACCTTAAAAGAGTTCATCACAAGATCAGAGGCCAAATTTTAAGAGGAGACAAGGAGAAGGGTAGAAAACTAGATGAAGAATAAAAGTGATGTAATTTCTCCTTCTAGGCCCCATAAGCCTAGGATCATTTTCATATCAAAGAAATCAAAGGTTACTAAGAAAGAGCCAGAGTCGATAGATATGGGGGTTGAGAGACAAAGCACCCAAGAACAAGTAGCAAAATAGATGGAAATTGATGATAGGCCTGTGAGTCAACAAGGAATAGAATCTCAATCTCTGCAAGAAGGTGCACAACCAGACACAAGAATTTCTTCTTCTCTACCCCACTCACCTATTACAACCCCTTCACCTATTTCTCCCATCGATATTCCCTCTTTTAGAGCCACTTCTTCTAAAGTTATTTTTGGTGACCCTCAACGTGCTTCTAGAGACGTTTTTCACTCATTAGGATCCATCCCTAGCTTGTCATCTCCTTTCAACATCAGAGATAGTTCCACCTTTGACCATTTAGTGGTAGGTGTGGTCTTGACTGATAGTATGCCCACTACACCTGTTGTTCCCACCAGCAGTGCAGGTGATACCCTGGTGACACCAACTATAGGGACTGTTACTAATGTAGGTGCTTTTACTCTCCCATCATGGTTGTCAACTTTCATGCCTAAAATAAAAAAGCAAGCCATCTCTCCAAATGACTTTAACTTTGGTAAAATAGTGTCGGTGAAAGATAAGACCCCCAAAAAGCCAAAAATCCTTTCAAAAATGATTGGAGATAAGGGGCACAAATTTTTAGAGATAGCCAAACTCCCATATGATGTAACTCTTAAAAATTTTGATATGAGCAGCTACTCCATCTCTCGAGTTGAGTTATAAAAAATAACTCACGAAGGTGCCAAGAGTGATTTGCAATCTACGATGGACATTATGGTTCAAAAATTTGATAGAGAAAGAGAAATGAAAGATCATTACAAAGTAATGGTGGAACAACTGACTGCAGTGATCAAAAGATTCTCTTTTGCTCCAGAAGCGGTGACTCCAAAGGCTTTCTCTATAGATGATCCTGTAATTTAGAAAGTCAAAAAGACTTATCTAAAGGGGAAGGTACTTGAAGACTACTTGGATAAGATGCATGCACAGGGAATTTCCTTGTTCACAGAGTTGTCTGAGAAGATGGGTACAATGAAGAAAGCAAGAATAGAATTAGATGACCTTATCAATACCATTTCTCAAGCGGTTGAAAGCATAGATAGATATCTTAGCAAATGGATAGAGATGAAGGAGTTGAAAATATGTACCCTAATATCAATCAATGTCATTGCTAATAGAGATTCTTATATTGAAACTAATGAATCACTAATAAATAGGATCCGAGTACTTAAGGAATTGATCAACGACCTCAAATTTTCTAAGGACACCAATGAACAAAGTGATATCAGTCTACTTCACAAATATGAGGAGTTGCCTTGCAGACTTACCTCTCAAGACAACTAATTCATTTTAGTAGAGGAAATGATTTAAGAGTTTGAAGGTATGATCCAAAAGGAATTCAAGAAGAAAGCATTATCAATGGCTTCTATGGACAATATCTTAGATAATCAGTTAACTCTAGACAATCTAAGAGATGCTATGGTCAAAGCTAAGGTGATCTTCAAAAATACTATTATGCTAGATAGTATCGGAATACAGGCATCTATCGCCATGTACGATGCTCATCTAAAGAAAGCTGGTAATAAAATTTGAATTGTTCTTCCATTTCTTCTCCTCCATTCTTCTCATGCACTTTGTAATTGACTTGGGACATTTGCACATGTACTTTTGTTATATGTAATTACATGTAAAAATCTAGAAAAGTCCCAAAGCCAACAGAGACTCATCTTTGACTAGGTTTTAATATTTAAGTCTTTTTCCAATTTTGAAGGCTTTTCCCTATATATATAGAGGGGGCCTCTTTTGTAAAAAAATCTATGGATAATTGAGAGCAAAAACTCTGCCAAAATTTAGATGCTTCTTGAGACTTTGATCTTAGCTTGTAAATCATATTTTCTTAAATGAATGAGAAGCAGCTTATTTTTAGACTTTGTGTTGAGATAATTTGTGTTACTTAGGGGATTGTTCTTATGTTCTCTTTCCTAATAATATCTCATCTATTTGATTAAATAAAAAAAGTGTGTGTGGAAATTATCTAAAGACATTCTAAAGGATATTAGAAAGACTTTGAATGACTTCTATCCTTTGTGATTTCATATTCTGTTGTAGTTTTAGTTGAAGACTTTGAGCTACACTTAAATCTATTATTACGTATTCTTCAAATCAGTAAGGGGAGCAACAAAAGACTTTGTGCTTTCATGAGTTTCTCATATATCTAGTTACTATCTAAGAAAACTTTTTACCATTTACTAAACATCATTTCTGAAAGAAAAGAAATGCTTTCAGTCATCAACCAGGATTTCTCTTTTGCTTTGTAAACATTATCTCTAAAAAAAGAGAGATAGATCGTGTAATCTCACCCTCAAGTATATTTTCAGTTCATATTAATAAATAAATATTTTAGTATAGGGAACCTCCCCTTGATGAGAGGAGATATTTATCTCACTATGATGTGGTAAAACCACACTTTTTGCCATATAAATCTCCTTGTACTGTGGTTGATATACCCATTTTGCCATCAGTTAGCTGATGAAAAAATATTCACCCAACATGATGTATCCTTTTGACATCAATGACAACAACATGCCAAAAAACCGCCCCTTTGTCATTGATGGCAAACACACTAAAAAAATGAAATCACTTTAAAATGATAGTTTTCCCATCTGCTCATTCTCCCCCTTTTGAATTTAATGACAAAAGGTCTTCCACACACTACCATATAATCCTTGGACCTAAACATTAGTAATAATATAATGAAATGATAACAACAAATCAATTTAGGCTCATATTAGTTAATATAGACAACTTCTGGAACATTCCTCTAGCAACAAACAAGATATCAACATTTCTTGAGTCTATGAAGCATCTCAAAAACATGTTCCCCCTAACTCCATGCATACCTTCTTCAAATGAATTCAAATATAGGAACACTCACCTTATCCTTTATGCACCTTGATGTGATAAAGATGGATAATATCCATCTTCATTTCTCTTTTCCATCTTCACAAACATCCATCATGCTCTTAGTCTTGGCCACATTCTTTAACCTATCTTAATGTTTTATGTATAAGTTTTTTGACATAGACCATTATTTATCTACTCTTGAAGCTAATGAATCATTTTATTAGCTCCCCCTTTATCCTCATAGCTTGTGCTCATCATATGATTCATCAAGACTCATAGACCTTTCTCAACATCCTTCAATCATCTTGATACCAATACCACTTCTCAACAAAAATCAAGCTATCAACTATTTAAAGCATAGAACAACTTATTTATTACCTCTCATATACCAATTAACTTAAACAAGATTTTATCATGATTCAAACTCTATCAACAACATCCAACTTGTCTTTATGACTAAATTGGTCTTGTATACCAATCCATCTTCCATATGTCTCTAGACATAGTCTTATGCTCAAACGTGTATTCCATACCATGACTTCTCATAAATTGATCTCTAGAATCAATACTCATACTAACCAAAACTCCTTTCACCTTGTCATATACATACAAGCTATAAAAAAAAATCATACCTTTTAATATAAACAACTTGTAATCCTCTCAAGATGAATCCTTCTTTGACTACAACCTCATGCTTTTACTGTTAGAAGAGTGTCTCCATCAAGATTAATGGAGTCACCCCTTTCCATAGGGATCTCAAAACACCATTAAATCATGAGATTATTATATCTCTAAAACATTCTTCTCATCCATCTTGTTATTATGAAACTGATAGTCCCTCCTTATAATCCACTTAGACTTGAATAAAGCATTTGACTCATCTACTTGTCCATGTTTCTTCTTTTATTTGACTACCTTGTCAATATATGTAGATAACAAGTGTTCTTGACATTCCTTCACTTTTTATCCATGCTCTACCTTAATAAATAATCCATCTTAACTCTTGGGTGTAATATGATCCATCCTAACTTTCTTTGGCTTCTATACCAATGTTTAACCCTTCTCATGTAGTCTAGGAGCTCCATATACCTTGTTAAGTCTTGAGGGCCTTCTAACTCTATTAGAAAATAATATTTCAATGTGTCCCATATTATGAAAACTATATAAAATAACATTATTGCACTTACCTCTTAACTAATCACTCTTTCTCCCATGATCCCATGATAACTCATCGTTTGAGACCATTTTACAATCACTTGCTCTATAACCAAAGTTATGACAAGAAAAACAATAACCATTAAATGAATTGGAATACCTCATTGCATTAGGTTGCCTGACTGGTCTCTTCATGTTGACTTTCATGTTGGTACTCTTGACTTGTTCTGACTTCTCACGCTCTTTCTCAAACTTGCTCATCTTGTCTATTAGCTACTCATGCTCAACCTTTAAGGAATATAGCTCTATCTTTAAGTTATCATACTCAACTTATCTAAACTTTTTATTGAATCCTTCTAACTGATTCTTGAGATCCTTGATGGTCTTCTCATCCTTTTTGGCTTCTTTGACCATGTTACTCTTCAAGGTACATATTTATCCCTTAATATCCTTAACCATATATCTCAACTCATGATTAATTTTATTTTTATGCTTAAAATTATATAGGGAAAATATGAGCTTACCTTCAAGGTCTACTTTAGCTTATCCTTCTTCATTATCAAAGTAGACTTTTTGATCATACATGTTTTCTTCTTCTTCTTGATTACTAGACATCTTTTGCTTATTAGGATCACCTTCAATCTGTTATAATTATTTCAAAGGACCATGCTCTAATACCAATTATTGGAAAAACAATGGCTAAGAGGGGGGTGACTCAGTCTTCAAAAACTTTCAATCAATTACATATAGTCATCTATGAACTATGAAAGTAACACAATGATCTAGCAATGTATTAAGAACTAATAACATGAGCATGAAAAAAGATAGCACATCAAATATGTGGGAAACCCTCATGGGGGTTAAAAACTAATGAAAAAATATTGGACAAACTTTCATATTATACAATGTATCAAATTTATTTGAGCACCAACCCAACATGGAGTACGAACCCCAAATTTATCAAGCACCCACTTGACTTTAGCAAACACTGAATTTCTAACAGTCTAGAACCCCCTATGACTGAGAACCACCTCAGTCAAAGGACACATTTAAAAGCACCAACATTCAAGGTAGATCCAAATCCATTTTTACCAAGCACCAACTTATCCAAGACCAATTCTGCAAGTAACCTGTAAGGAAGCTTCAACTCCCTCCTTGACTAAGCACCAACTTAGCTAATTATACTTCTTTCTTATATCATTACACTCAAATATCTATCTGATCCATCTAAAATATATCCAATTTCATAAATTAGGAACATATCTCTTATGTAATTTCTATGGCTTCTCAATAGACAATGATCACTCATTCAGCTCTACTCCACTTAATCTCTCTCAAAACTACCTCTAGCTTCTTCGCTCAATTAGCCCTCTTCAAAATTGAATAGGTCATATGACATTGATCTTCAATTGTAAAACTCTTTTATGATCTTCATATTATTATTATTATATACTATTTCTTGAGGGTTTACAATATGTTTCCCAACCTCCTTAAGCTCATTAATTTATCAATCCATTCTCTTACTCATTGCATGTATACTTCTTTACTTGTTTAGCCCTCATCAACTCTGATTAGACCATGTATCACTGATGTATACAACCTAAAAACTTCATTAATTATTCTATTATTTCATTTAAGGTTTTCAAATTATTCTTTTTCTCAACCATGCATCATCTTTTTTGCCCATTTCTTGCATGCTCAAATAGGCCTAAACTACATTATATATATACCAGTCATGATCACACACCACTTGGTCAGATATACACCTTCAACCTCTTATTTCATCCATATAATAGGTATTATAATACTTTTTAAATAATATTAAAATTACCTTTGGACCTATTTAGGTTTGCAATAACTCTATTTTAGGCCTCATGGAGACCTAATTGCATTAAGTATGTCTAGTAATGTGTAAACTTAATACCATAGAACACTTTTAACATCCATATAAGTCAATATTATTTCAAAACCAACTCAAATATACCACATATAACACTATCAAATCTTTACAAAACATTTTGGTTCCAACCACTTCATAAGAACACTCTTTGCAGTTCACTGTCATGTTAGGCCTGTGAGTACCAAAAGTCTATTTGATTTCTCTCATGATTAATTACCTTCATATCATGTAATCAGGACATGATTTTTTTATAGGAACTATATGACCCTAATTTCATCTTCAATCATATATAACAATCTAGATTAATGATCAATATTGGTCTTACTCATCCTTTAGGTCTCATGGAGACCTTCTTCATTAGGTCTACTCTCTTAACACTAAGACTTGATATTATTATACCCAAATGACTTTAGCCAGGAACTAAAAATCATTAAAAAACTTAATAAGTTAAATATTAGGACCTAATCCATGATTTTTTATATTTACATCCTTTATTCATACCTTGAAACCTTCTTTAGGACAAATTGCCCTATTAGGCCTATGTATAGTAAAAACTATGTCTTGAAATAATGAAGCTCCAACACTCTTAAGAAATTAAAAAATGATAAAAAAAAATACATATATAGAATTTAAACTACCTAAGGGTCATTACCAAATGCATTAGATACTTTCACTCAGAGCTTAGGGCTTTAAGAACACCTTTATAACTCAATCACTTAGAACTGCCAGTAAATTATGATGCATGTATATGATCCTATGAGATAATTATGAAATATTCAATTGGAAAACTCATATGGCCTAATGACAAATATTGGTCTTTCAAACCAATTTCTTGACTTCATATCACACTATCTTATCTAAACTAGACATGTCAACTTATGAGCAACATTTTACCAAAATAAATGACCTCCAAAACTTACAAAAATAATGAAAATGACTAAAAATTCATAAAAAAACATCTCCATTCACTTTATTTCATCCTTCTATCATGAAAACACATTCCAATTCATCTTCTCACTACTACTTGGGTTTTTCACTGTTCACACCATTAGGTCTGCTTGCAATTGGCTAACTTGGATGACTAGTTTATCATAATTTAAGTGTGAAACCTATCAAAAAACCTTCATGGTAATGTAGTATGAGTATCTATCTTCTTATTTCATCCATTTATCTACTTTGACAAGGTTAAATTTTGACTGCTACAATAAATTATTCACAAATAAGCCTATATCTACACATTTTCTCTCTCATCTGACTAACCACTACCACCTAGAGGTACTTAGGATAGTTTAATACATTATATAATAGTTTTTATATTCATTTGAGACAATTATGGGTTGTTTTTAATAATATATTCCACATCAGGTCCTTATTAGTGTTTTAGGGAGGTTTAACACAGGGTTTGATGTTAACAATTATTCATAAAGGATTGACCCTTCAATGAAAAACCAATGCCTATATATATTATATATGACCCTTACCAATATATCATTAATATCTTATGTTCCCATGTAGAGATTACATGTGCCAATGAACACTTGAATGTCCTTATCAGGTTTGCATACCTTCATTATGTGCACTCAAGAGACCTCAAAACCACTTTTCATGCCATTTCCTATAAACCATAACCTCATAATTTGTGAAAATTATTAAAAAAAATATATAATACCTTTTTCCTTGATCACATATGTGAAATTTCCTTGAAAACTGATCTTCATGCCTCATTAGGCCAAGCAGGGTCTACGAGTGGTCTAGGTGTAGACTTGATCTAAAGGTCCTACCCCTGTAGGCTCACCATAAGAGTATCATGGATGATTATACACCTTATTATCATGATCAAACAATCTTAAAAACCTCTCACATGTCTTATATCACTCACCTCATCATGTCACCAACTCATATACCTTCACCATGCCATGACTAGGCTCAAACTTCCAATGCACTTGACACCTTGACCTATTCCTTCCATATCATGACCTTATCAAAAAATAAAGAAAACAGCCATAAGACATAATAATACACTCATATCACTACACCATTCACTTTTTGATAGTAAAAATCTCTCATACCCTTATACAAACCTAAAATCACATGACCAAGCTTCATATAGCTTGACATCCTCATGCAACCATAATGCATTAGTTGCCTTCAAATTATCTCTTGCCTTCAAATTATCTTTCATGACAACATCCTTCAATAATAACACTCTCTCAAGATAGTGATTTATTCATATGGATCACCCTAAAACTCTTTATGTCATTACTATGCCATACTATGCACATACCTCTTCATATACTATGCTTCATATGTGGACATTGATTGTCTTCAAATATTCTTTCCATGACCTGTACTTTCCATGCTCACAATAATCATGATAACTCTCAGCAAAACTTTCTTCTTTTCTTATGATGAACTCATGAAAACATTCTCTTTATGCCACTACCATGCTCAAACACTTGACCAAAAAAATGTTTGACCACAATGACCATTATATGCCTTTACATGAAACACCCTTTTGACATTAATGACAACAACATGCCAAAATTGAGATGAATTTCAATGGATAAGGGTTAATCCTACAAGGAGAGGAAAGCATTAAATTATATTACATGGAGTGTGTACATGTTTTTAATGAGTTACATTCATGAGGGTTTGGAGTGTGTAAGTGCTTATCATATACATTTCTTGCATTCCTCTCACCTTGCATTAAAATTGCCTTGTGAAGGACAACCTTCACTTTTGGAAAATGATTTTAAATTGTCAAGTTGTTGGGTGATGTGATAATTTAGGGAATTTATTGGTTTTCAATAATAATGATGCATGCATTACATGCAACCTCCAATTTAGAGGGAAATTAATTATCATGATCAAACTAATTAGTTAATTAAATTTAGTTGTCATGTTGTGGTTCCATTTATAATGTTCAATTTTGCTCATTTGCTTGATTTAATACAATTGAGGTGTTATATGTAAATAAGATACCAAATTTGGAACCTTGTTTACAAATCAAAAATTTGATGTGGTGCATTTCCCCAATCAGGGATGCATAGTTGTGTTTTTACATTAAATCAATAATTATGTAGGTAATTTGGTTTAATTGGTGAATTTTGGTAAATTTTGTGCATTATTGTGAAAAGTTGTTTAAATATCAATTTTGATACAAAAGTGATAAAAGTGGCATGTCTACACCAATTAATTAATTAATTAATTAGCTAACTAGTTAAGTAATTAATTGACTAATTAATTAGTTATTTAATTAATCAACTAATTAGTTAATTAACTAATTAATTAAATTATTTAATTGAATACTATATTTTTTAAATTAATGTCGATTAGAATTTTTTAAAAAATATCACTTGCTAATTTAAAATATATTAATCATGATAATAGTTATTATTATTGTTCTTTGAAATTATATTTTGAAAAATATAACTATTGAAATGATATAAAAACTTGAATGTTTCACATTTAATGTGACAAATAATAGTTTATAAAAATAAAATTCATTTCAATAGTTATAACTAAAAATTAGAGGGCTTCCCCCTATAAATAAAAACCCAAGATCTGCTTATGAACAGTTAAACTTCAGAGAATGGGAAGTGGAATAAAAAATCAGGTCTCCCTCCAAAGAATTGTTATGAAAACATGTGAAGTAGAAGCTGCCACTAGAGGATTGGCTTAAGCTTAATTTTGATGGGCTTCAAAAGGAAATCCTAGACATGTAGGCAGAGGAGTCATCATAAACTTAGTGGGGATGTTGATTGTTGCATATGTTCGGCCTCTACGAATTCAGACCAACCATGTGGTCAAATCCAAGGTGGTACTCTAAGGCATTTATATTTCTTCCAGTCTCAAGTTAGGTTGAATAATCATTGAAGGTAACTCCCTTAATATCTTCAATGCTTTATATGGTAAAAATACCCCTTCTCACACAATTAAAGCTTTCATCAATGACACCAAGTAACTTGTGAAGGAGATGGCAAATTTATCCATAGTTCACACTTACCACAAAAGAAATGAGGCGACAGACTTATTGGCTAATATTGAAGTTAGCCTTCCTATTTTATCTACCTGACATGTTGGTAGACACATCCCTAAACATGTCATAACAACCATTCAAAGTGAAGTCATTATTCTCTAGGGTGTTGAACTGGCATCCACATGTGTAAAACTTACTTTCAAAACAAGGGGATTTAAAAATTATGTTTTGCCATCATATTACCATATGGGTATTTGATATCTCAAGGTGGGGGAAAGCTTATAATTCAATATATGTTGAAGCTATTAGTTTTGAGTACTACTAGGGCATGTTGGATTCTAAACTCCTCTCAAACTTTCTGTCCATAATCAATAACAACATTGGGGGTGATAAGGATAGACTGAAGATGACATCTTGTTCAAAAGTCTAGAGCATCAAAAAATTATGGGAAAAACTATGCAAATGGGGTCTTACTGAATTCATGCAAAGGGTTACAAGCCATGATGTGGCCATCTCAAAGGAATTTGTGGTGGTTTATAACAAGTGAATAGTGGAAATAAGAGGGATAAAAATATTTGTAACTGAGGAATTGATAGGTGAAGTCATTGATATGTCTTGTGAAGGGGAAAAGGCTTTTAAAGGACCAGTCAAAAAATTTAAAACTCATGCAAAGGTTATTTAGAATAAATGAGACCATAAAAATTTACAAAAAGAGTTTCCTACACATGCGCCTTCCATGATATTGACTGAAGGTTTCTTTGTAGATAATTAAATATATCACCATGGAAGGTAAGTTTACACTCATTTTTTCACATCACTTTCTTCTATTGAATCACTTACAAGGTTTCAAGATTATCTTTCAATACTTATTACTTAAATCCTTGGAGTATATAATACTCACCTTCCAAATAAACAAAGACAACACTATCATTCACCAAGGCCTCATTCTCTTGTTGGTGAAACATGGTGAGACCCTTCACGATAAGGAATTTCTACTAAGAGGGTCTTCTACAGAGGAAGACTCTCCCAAGGATTACCCTACCTTTGATTCCCATCACGCATTTCCCAACTCCTCCCCATAAGCCCCATATCTAAGAGTTATATCGAGATCTCCCCCTAAAACTCACTATAACCAAACTAAAACCCATACTATTATAGGAAGGGAACTCTGTGGAGGTGTCAGGTAAAGGGAAGGTCACCCTTTTGCGGGAAATAAGAATGAACAATAAATAACTAAAAGGGTTCAACAACAAATTACATGAGGTAGGATTTGTCTTGGCAGGATTGATTCAAGAGTGGAACTCCATTAATAAGGAAGATTCCAAAATGATTCAATATTTTTCACACTTTACTGAGGATAAGTGCACTCCCTAAAAATAGGTCACCGAGGTGGTGAATATTTTTTCCCAAAAACACTCTCTCATATCACTATTCAAGAAGACACATGAGAAGGAACTTCCACATAATAAATTGAGGATGATAATGCTAAAGGAGAATTTTGAAGGTTAGAGTAACAGAACCTAGGCTAAAATCACTAAGAATAGACTGATAATGCAAATAAAGGATATCGAGGCAATTAAGTCACTCACAAAGGGCTCTTCCCTCTCTGAGTAATTTCTTTTTATTTTTTATGTTTTTTATCTTCTGCTAGATTATTAGATTACTATTTTGATACTCTCATTTTTAGTTCTTTAGTCTATGGGGCTTGTTCTATTTTATCACACTTTTACTTATACGTAGGTTCCAGGTCCTAGTAAAACCTAGACTTTTACCTAATCAAATAAAAAAAATCATTTTTGGAGTACTTTTATAAGTTGTAAGTTTTTAAAATACTACTTAAATAGACATACTCAATGGATTATGCATTTATAATATGAGTACAATATGATAAATAAATTTAATTATTTCCATCCTAACATCAAAATTTAATTTTACATAACATTTATGTGGTGTAAAAATACATAGGGATTCTTATTTTGAAATTTTTGAGTGACATTTGAAATGGATAGGTGATGAATTGGTTAGGTTATTTCCTATTGACTTCAATGTTTTTATGTTTCTTTAAAATTAAATAGATAGTTTGAATTCCATATATACAAGTAGTGAGTGTTATGATGAAATATGATTGGATCTTCACACTTATTCCATGGAAATGGGCAATAAGTATTTTTTTTTCATTGTTTAGTTATTTGGTAAAATGTAGACACAAGAATCTTATCTTCAAATCTTTAGAGGAAAAAACATATACTTTTTAAATAAAACTATATAATTATTCATATGCATAAACATGATTAAATAAAACTATATGAAAGTTTATAGATATTAATGGATAAATTACTTGTGAAATTTGAATTTTATATTTAAAACATATAGTTGGGTCTTCAAATGAAAATAAGGTGATCATTTAGTCATTATTTTCTAATATGAGTTTTATATTATATGTGGTAATGGTGGAGTTTGGAATGATTGAGTAATATTTCATTACTCATGTCTTTATGTAGAATTTTATTCTACATACATTTATGGATTGTATTTCTTATATGATTGGTTGTTTGGAATGAATTTAATTTTCTATGCATTTATTATTTGTTTTGCCTTCCAATTCCAAATCTAAATAGTCAAGGATAAATTTGGTGCTTAGTAGGCTCATTATTAGATGATGATGGTTTTTTGGTACCACTTGTTGACACTAAATACTATAAATGTCAACTAGTCAACCCCTTTGACTATCATAAAGGTTAAATCAGAATCATACTAATTTAATTTTAGGGACCTACTGAATATAAGTTTATTAATTAGGTATGCAAAAGGGTATTTTAGATGTTAATTTTTTATGATATTGTTAACATCAGATGAACTTAACAATATTTGGGAATCTATATTAATTTAACAAATTCAATCTACTTTACTATGAAAATATTTATTAAAATTACATCAACATAAAATATTCTATATCAAGTAAAATTAATATTCACAACTGAAATTCTAAACTATCATGTTCATTCCCATATTTTATTATATATATTATTTCTATTTCATATTCAAAATATCATTGAATCAATGACAAGTCATACCTATAGAAGAGGTTTCATTTTGAAGAGTCAAACAATAACAATTTTAATTTAGATGAAATATTTCATTTTTATATTATTCTTAACCTTTAATTTTGATCATATATCTCATTTTAAAAACATGAACATACTCCAAAAATGTTACTAAACAACATTATATAACAAAAAACTAACAACTCTTACCAGATAAAACTAATAAGATAGTAAGATAAATAAAACTAAGTAACATGCAAGAAAAGTAAACAATCATAAGAAATATAAATGAAAAGGAGAAAAGAGTGCAATATTAACTTATAAAAAAATGAAAATAAAGATAAACTTTGAAATGTTTATAAATCTGTAGAAGTAGGAAAATAAACTAAAGATAAAATATTAAATATAAGGAAGTTTGAGACTCGAGTCATTTTATAAAATAATAAATATATTTTATTTTAAAAGTCAATTTTTTTGGATCATAAATATTTGCAAAATATGTACTAGGATAGAGAAATATATTGAAATCTCATGCAAATAATCCATCATACAATATATATGTATGAAGTGTTTATTTGTTTAAAGAAAAGTACAAAAATAATTTAGATGCATTTGATTGAAATAGTTCTACAATAATCATTAGTATTTATACTTGGAAAATTTGCAAGTAATTATTTTATAAATAATTGATAAAACTACATATAACTGAATGTACCAACTAGATTTCTTCACTCTTATATAAAGTGTTATTTCATATTTTTTAGTCATATGCATGATATCATAGACTTTTCATAAAAGAGAAATGCAATATGAAACTAATAAGAGCTCTTATATCTGTATGGCTTCATCTTGAATAATATCCTTTTCAAGTCTTTAAAAATATTTCAATAAGAGTTGATTATAAATGTAAGCTATACCCAAAATTTATTAATAAATGACTAAATTAATTAAATTTAGTTTCAACTTATCAAAAGTTAACTGACTTTTTGATTTAAATTAAGTTAAATCAATTTAGATATCCAAATCATAAATTTACATGTCACTTTTAAAAGTTAAGTGAATAAAATACCATATTATTCGTAATTAGACCAATAACACCATATTATTATGGGTGGGATCCCACTTAATTTAATTTATCTTGTAGTTAAGCTAAACATACAAAATCAAATAACTAGAAATTAAATATTCAACATATAATATTTCATTAAAAATTTAACTGTCAAAATTTCACAAAATATTCTCTTTTCCAATGGGTTATAAAGTAAAAATTTACTTCGTATTATTTGGAATTTCTATTTTTTCATTATATCTAATTATTATATTTTTAGATATATGCAAAATATACTTTCATTAATGCACAAATAATCTATTTTTTTATTTCAAAACAAATGATAAATTAAACTATTTATCAAATCAAATTTTAAAAAAAGAATTCAGAACAATAGTGTATGATGTCATCCAAAATATTAAAAAAATGAGAATGTCTTAAACATGATCAAGTCAAACTAAAAATCAAAGTATCAGAATCAACAACATGCAATATAATCCAAACTAGAAACTAAAAATATATGAAAACTACTAAACAACATAATTATTTTTATTCCTCTTCATCTAATTATATAAAACAAATCAATCAAATACATTAATAAGTAATGTACTCAAAATACTCCACCAAAGTGGCTTGCATTTCAATCCTCACTAGTCCACTTGAATCATCATCAAATTATAGCTTAATTTTCTTCATTGAATGTGCTATCATAGGTGGGATTAAAGGGCTTATTGTGTGTTTATGGATAGAAGAAGCATATTTTTTGGATAAAATTATAGAACTATTGGATTCCAACTAGGTTATTATATCATTTTAGGGTAATTAATGTGTAAATGCAAAAATAACATTCACAATGTGAGGCATTTTGTGAGAATAAATTGTTTGATAACCATGCATGAAAGCACAAGATCACCAATTGCTCCTCTAAGTAGTTCACTAAGTAAAAACACTATGGGATGTGAAATCAGTACAAGGTGCAACATGCATATCATTCTAGACAAACATATCATTGGAATCAAAATGAAGGGAGACCTTGGTACCATAGCCAAAGCCTCACATAAATGCGTTAGGGGACCTTTGATCCCTTAAAGGTCTATCTTGATATTAACCATGTACTATTGGTGTATTTTTTTTCTTTCTAGTTATTCCTACCTAAATCTTGATTTATCCTAGAATTGTGTGATCCTCAGCTCCAACCTGACATCTTGCCTTAAGTTGAAAAGGGAAATAAAATCATAAGACATCCATGAATTGAATTAAAACTCATGTTAACTCATTATTATCACTAATTAATTTATCTAGTGATTTTTACTTAATTAAACAAGTTGCAATTTAATCATATATAATGCATTTTTTATACTATACCTTTGTGTTGTCATTGTCAAATGAATTGAGGGATAAATCAACACACAATCATTAATACTACATAATGTAAATGAAATCTCATGTGAACAAAAATGATTTGATGGAATTTTTATAAAGAAGCAAAATAATAAATCAACTTCAGTTTCATATCTAAAATTTAATCCTTATACTATAGGGCCCAATCTATAACTTTCCTATTTAAATTGCATTTGTCATACTCTTACATTGATATTATGTTTCTTAAGAATATTAATACTTGTAAATTTATAAATACGTCACATGATATATTAAGATATTATGATGATGTTGATGATTTTATGTATACATTGTGCATTTATAAATGTTACTTAAGATTATTTCATGTTTAGTTGCTTTGATTATTCTAACATAAAGCAATTTTATGTGCACGATAATGTGTAGGAATATAGGGAGACCAAGTAAGGGAACTTGAGCTACATGGAGCATATATTAACCGTGTTTTTCCTTTATGGTATTAAATTTGTTATTTTGTTTAGTCTTGTTTGATTTATTGAACTTGTCAATTAGAATTGTATAAATTTTAATCTATTTATTTCTATTCCAACATTTTCCCTTTTGACCCTTGACCCTTAGAATTCATTAGAAGACATTTAGATATTTTTTGGGGTTAATTAAATAATTTCCCTTTGAAATTTTGTTTTGAAAAACTCATATTTTGATTTTAAAAAAAAAATTGTGGATGGGTGTTAGACAATTTTTGGATTTCTTAGGTGTTAATTAGGCCTATTAACTTTATATATGGGTTAAGGAGAATATTTATTAGCATCTTGTTGATTTTTGACTGTCTTTTGACCATATTAAATGCCTTGGTTAAATAGAAAATACATCAAATAGAATATTAGTAAGTGAAATTTTAAGAGGGGCATGGTGCCAATGTGACTTATGAGATATTTTTTTTAATTTTTAAGGGAGAGTTATTTTTGAAGAAGAATTGAGGGGAAAGTCTTGGGAGAGGATATGGGTGCATGTCATGTTTCAATTGGGTAAAATTATGGAAATATTTTATATAAGTATGAGATCCATTCACTTGTGATGAACTCCTTCTTTGATTATTTTCTTCCATCCTTAGTGGGTTATAGCTTATCTCTTCGTACATTGTAATAATCTAGCTTTAGTGATTTAGATATTGAGGTTTGAGGGAACAATCTTAATGCAAGGGTGGATACATTCTTTCAACTATTGAACATAAGGTACAATTCTAGTCTTGGAATCCTCCCATATGTGGATTAAATTAAATGATTTTATTCCTATTATTATTCATCTTTTGTTTATAAGTATTTTTTTGTTTATCATGGTGCCAATTTTTGGGCTCATGGCCTCCTTGATTGTTGAATAATTTAAAAAATTCAACCACAAATTGTATTACAATTTTTAGTGAGTTTTGTTGGATCACACTTTAGATCAAACATTTGTGTATATATTGGATCATCTCCTTGAATTTGGTTCTTAAATTTAGGGCTTGGTTAAATTAAATTTCCCCTTATTATATAAATAAAATTATAATGATTATTTGTTATTGTAGAAACCTAAATCTAGTTATGAATACTTGTTAATGTTAGTTTTGGACCTATTTCAGTTTAACTAGTGCACTTAATATGGATCTATTTTTATACTTCACACTATCCTAAGAATTTTCATAGACCTATTTATTTTATAAAATTATATCTTACACCTAAATAAGATTTATAACAACTCAAAACATCCCTAAACATTTATTTGGAGATATCTAGACCCAAAAGTGGCACATTTCCCTAAAGGACAAAAATGTCTAGTAAGGGATAGTAGTGTCAAACATTTATATCCCCTATGGAACATTATTATCTTTGTAATTTAACATTCAATTTTAAAATTAAACCCTCCCTTAATTTATCATCCATGTTTTTAGAATTCCTAGCATTTGGTTTTCCCTTTTTAATTTCTATGAAGGCACATTTAAGTTACTTATTCTATCACTTTTAAATTTTAATATAGAGTCATACTTACACTATTTAAAATTGAGAAAGCTTCCCTATTCCTCCCAATTATTAATTTATTCATGTGAAGTAGTCCTTATCCAATTTCAAATCCTATTTTATCAGATCTAAAGAAAAATAGGATCAAGTATTTACACCATCCCTAGATGCATTCATATATTCAAATGAGTACCATTACACAAAGCACTCTAAGTAAGAGAACTACATGGGATTTAATACACTCTTTAGATTATTGAATGTATAGTCAATTTTCAACCATCATGAGGGTGATTGGGGTTAACTCAACCCATTACACTCCCCTCTTTTTATATTTGTAGGTTTTCATTCATTACAATACATATTAGGGTTTCAACCTTTAAAAATTTATTTTTAGGTCTTACCCAAAGTTATGAAGGTAAAATGTGTGTATAGACATAATTTAGGTTTTTTCAAGTGATCATGACCTAAGTTCCTATTTTTCTGCAAAATTCAAGACCAAATAGTTCAAGTCAAAAGTGGCACCTGGTCTTAACCCAAATAAGATAATCCCAACCTTCTTCAACTTCACACACAACTTTTTAGCATATGCAAAGTTTGTTCTTATTTTTCTTATTCAAACATATGTCAATCAATATAGATATAAAATATAAATAATTAACTTTTTAATTTCATTTCATAGTTAATCTTTTTTTATCAATTGTATTTTGGCAAATTTAGTAATTAATTTTATTTATGATTATTTCATGTCAATTTCAATCATTATAATTTATTACATTAAATTAATATTAATTAAGGTTAGTTAAAATTTTAATCCAAAATTCAATCAAACATATTGGCGAATCCACTTTTTGATTTGTTCAAAAAATTATCCTACAGTTTAGATAAATTCATGAACATTCGACACAAAAATAATTTTCTTTCGAGTAGGGATCTAAATATGATACTAAAGGAACTTGATTTCAACCTTGGATATAATTTTTGACACTAAAATTAATTTCATTTAACCTTGGATTTAATACTTGACACTAAAATTATCTTCTTTTGACCTTGGATTTCATAATAATTTACTAATCTCTATACACAAAAAAAAAATTCCTTATGTTTGTAACATTTTATTTTTTGCTATTGTTTGCAAAAAAAATCCATGTTATTTTTTTATGCCATCTAAAAAACTTGCTTCTCATATTACTTTAAGGCAAAGTGGTAGGTTAGGTAGAGTCATATTGAACACATTCAAATCCCTTTGACCATTGCTGAAATGGATTCTACTAATGTAAAAATTGGTTCCTAATCTTTTGATGAAAAAAATGTTGATGAAGTTTTTAAAGAATATAATCATAATGCATAAGGTACCCACAAAGGCTCAAATAGGGTTCATCTTGATGAAAAAAATGGGGTAGCTTAGGTACAAGTCCAATATTTATATAATTTTAAATAAGTACTTCGTCAAATGCCATAAAATTTACCCAGAATAATTGAATCTCTTTTAGTTTCTAAAAGTGCACAAAAATGAAAAAAAATATACTTTCAATACACAAAAAGAATCACTCTTTCTTAATGTAAATCCTACCAAAAGTGTTGTTACTCCTATTATTGATATTTTTATTACATATACACCTTTAGGCTTGGGGTAACATAATATTTATAGTAATTATATATTCTTATGTCTAACAAAGTGACCCACATAAGACATTTGATAGATACACATTTTACATTACCTACCTTACTAGCTACACAATACCTTGAGTAAACTATTGCATTTTTACATGATATGGTGTTGTATTTACAAAAATTAAGACATTCATTAGATTCCTAAGATTTAATTCATAATACATTAGCACCTAATATTACATCATATCATTTACCTACAAGATTTATAGCTCCTAAACTTCCACTATATGAGGGTAAAGGAGACCTAGAACAACATCTTAGATTTTTTCATCCAACATATTTAGATTATGATTTTAATGAAAATTTTATAACCAAGTTATTATAAATAATCTTAAAATATTACACCTTGCATTATTTTATGATCTATCTATTCAACCAGTCAAAACATTCAATCCACTAGGAGATTAATTTCTTAAGCATTTTTCTATCAACATTGACGAAAAGTTTTTTTATGTGCATATTAAAAAGCTTTAACAAGGAACTAATGAAACTAACAATGATTATGTACTTATTTATAATACTATGCTTTCCAAAATGACTAAAAAATTGGTAAATATTGAATTATAATATATTTTCAAAAAAAATTTACTTGCATCTTTGCATGAGTCAATCATTTTCAATAAATTCAAATCATTTGAGGAAGTTTGTCACAAAATAAGAGAAATAAAAGTTGAGATTATTTATTTAAATAGGTTCAATTATACACCTTAATTTACTTCAAATTAAATAATGAATTTTGAAATCAAACCATCTTATAAATCTAAACCAATAAATACTAAATCAGATTCAAAGATTGCACTTCATGTTATTACACAACCTTCTAATAAAATTGTTTTATCAGATCAACCAATGAGGTGATTATCTAAATGACCACAACCACTTTATAAACTAATACAAATTTACTTGATTGAAATATTATTACTCTACCTCAACTATTAAAATTTATCATGAATACACCTCTAAGCAAAATTTTGATAATAATGCATATTGTGATTACCATAGATGTAATGATCATTCTAGTGATATATATTTCAAACTCAAACACATTGTTTAGGATCTTATTGATAACAATGTCATTGAATTAGACACTCCTAAAAATTAAATTAATGATCAACAAAATAAAAATGCTAAGTTGAATATTTTTAGTGAGTCATTTCAAAATAATAATACAAGAAAAGACAATTCAATAGTACATCATACTTACAATGCTTATCCACCACATGAGTCATATTATCATGCATTATATGGAATTATTGGTAAAGTTTTTAAAACTAATTCACCATGTCATATGATTACCTTTGATGATAGTGAGATAGTGGATGATGATACTTATTTTCATACCAAATGTATACGATCTTATATTGATCAACAACACATTTATAGTGTGTTAGTTTATAATGGATCCAGTGAGAATGCATACACAATGAAATTACTTCACTCATTTATTTACATATATCATGTTATACAAGCAATATCTAAAAGTGTCAAGACATTAAATGGAAAAGAACAAACCATTTTAGGACACATTGTTACCTCTTCAAGTGGGCCCTGCTAGACTATCTACTCATTTCCTAGATCTACCATAAAATAAGTTCTTTAAAATGATATTAGGATGGTCTTGGTTAAAAAATATTTATGGTGTACCTTATACAATACATATATGCCTAAATTACATTAAAAATGAAAAATATTGGCATAATATCATACTATCCCTCATTAGATTGCACATCATTTGACACGTATAACTAATTCTACATAAGGATTACACAAGTAGTGATTTAGATAGTTTTGTTACCACACATGTTATATTTTATGATTACAATACATGCACATATACCAAATTTAATTCATAAAAGTTAATTAATTTTACCATTTATCACATATTTTTATGATTATCATATTTATTGGATTATTGGTTAGCTTGTTGCATTGTTAAATATTTAAAAAGAAAAAATATAATTACACATAGCTTCTTGATTATTGCATCATGTTTTCCCATTAGTTGTACCAAAAACTAATTTGATTAATAATTCTAAGCCATTGGTTCTTATCTGAATTTTTGGCCTCTTAGTTACTTTTTCACTTTTCAAATCTAAACAGTCCAAAACAAAGATTTATTTTGCCATATTTTGTCACATACCATGTTTTCACATTCTACACTGATAAAAATATATTTTTCAACAAGGTAATAACTAAAAAATAGATGTTAGGAATGTTTGCCATTACTTCCCTACTTTGGACATCATTGTCTTATTCAAATTTTCATGTAGAAATAAAAATCATAGCACACAACACCTTAATATTACCAATTTTCTGACATTTCACTCAAATTTAGTATGAAATTCATTATTTATTCATGTAAAAAAAATTCTATGCTATATTGGTCATACATGTTAAATACCTAAAAAAAATTACATTTGATGAAATAAAAATGTACAATCAGTCTTTTACATAATCATTTCTATCTTTTACATGCCTTTCAAATTTAAAATTCATACACATTGGGGGCATTTTGCTCATGAATGACCATGCCATTATTTCTAGTGCATATTTCACATTAACACATGTTGATTTTTTAGATCCCTCTCCTTTATTATAATTTAAAACCCTTATTTATCACTAGCTTCTATTGTTTCTATTTTCAAAATAAAAAATCTATAAAAAATATCAAATCTTGAAAAAGTCTAAAAATATTCAAAATATTTTAAAACTAGAAAATCAATAACTGAACATGATTAGACATCTAATTTACATCATTGTCATATTTTATGTATCCTATGATTAGTAGATAGCATATTATTTTCATATCATGCATGCATTTCATTGGTATTCATTAATGTTATGTAGGACATACATATTTTGTATGGATTAAAGTGTTGGAATTACGTCTACCTAGTAGTCTTGCTAGAGTAGGGAATTGATGCATAGATCATTTACATTTTCTATCCAATCCAAGCTCTAATACTTTTACTTCCACTAATGTATTCAATATTTATTATTCTTATTATGTTAGTCAACTTATTGACATGGTTCTTTAACTCATTCAACATGCATTGATTTGTTCTTGGGTTCAATGATCAGTTTATGCCACTAGGCATCTTAGCCATGCTTTTCATAGTCATTTAAAAATCCTCAAACAAGCCATAACTTCCTACAGTGCAATAAATTATCCCTACACAACTTTGACATCTTAATACTTAAATTTAATAGCCTTTTTCTAAGAAAAACTCAACTTGTATAGAAATGTATGATAATCAATGGGAAAAATGACACCTAATTCAAGTCCCCTTAATCACATACTATCTATTAAAAAAGTTTTGTGTCCTTATGCAACTTCTAACCCCATTTTCTAACCCCATCTTGCTTACTGTTAAGGACCTTTTAGGTGTATACTTGTATCTTTTATACACAGTCTTGTATTCTTATACGAACATGTACTGTTTCAGATAAAAAACTCAAAAATATCTTTGTCCATATGGAAAAATATCTCATTACAAATTTGTGTGAGGTTTCACCGATGGAAATATTTGTTACAAACAATTTTTGTTTCAAACCCTAGCAACAAGGTTACCTACTGACTGCATGTGATGAGAGGGTGTATTTATTATTTTAAAATGTTTCAGAAGATTTCAAATGACTATCAAGACTATTTCAGGTCTATGATAACATATATCACCTTTTCCAACCTTTATAGTTCCACTTTGAAACCTCTACTCATGTTTTCTTTAGAGGAATGTGTTTGATAGTGTATGGAAAAGTAAGTTTCTATAGGTCTTCACATTAGGTTTCTCACTCTATAGTGTTGGAAATAACTTGACACATGTCTATCATCCTTCTAAGAATTATAATGAAATATTTTCAACATAAACAAGCATAGTCTTCTAACTATCTATGAACCTTTGCCTTTATTGACATCTTTGCAAGTTTTACTTGATCACTAAACACAAAATATGCAAGGTATGATACAGTCTACATTTTGAATCTCCTCAAATACTTAATAAATACTTATATAATTTTAAGGGAACCAATCCTTGATTATCTCAAATACAAAGCTTTACAAAGCTTTACATTGAACAAATTTTCCACCTCTGACCATTCTTTATTGATGTTCTATAATCATTGACATGACTGTGAATACAGTCACAAATAACTACTTTGGAAGAAACATTTAACCACTCAAATAGATGATTCTTAATATTTTTTAGAACCTTAACAACATTCCTACCAATATAAAATATCAACCAAATGAACTTTGCTTATAAACTTGTTTGTATTCATTGTAAATATAGTCTTTCTATTGTTGGCATATACAATAAAATGGGGTATACCAGATATTTTTAAAAATCAAAGAATTTGAAACCAATATGTAGAATACTTGAAGTACCTTATGAATTAAAACATTCACTTACCAAAACACATGATTCTTTACAAACTTGTTTCCTTCATATCTTCTTTCATTCTTCCAATATGCAACTTACACAACATACACATAAAGATATAGGGCCTATGTTCTTTATGCATTCAAAACAATTTAAAAAAAAATTATTTGGGGTTAGATAATATTTTATCCCTAAATAAAACCCCACACAACTTTCCTATCTTCTTTTCATGAATTATTCGAAAACCAAGCCACTATCTATTCAAAAAGGCTTCAAAATCCTATAACCAACTCCTAACTACCTATGTAACTCCTTCAATAAATTTTCCTATTTACCAAAAATGACTTGTTACATGAATCAATACATATTTTACCCCAATTATCATATAAAAACTTGAGACTCCTTGAAACAAAATGAATATCTCCTAACTTTTCAAAAACACTTGAAAATTCAAACTGAGGGTTTTGGCAGGAAAATGCCAAAAGACCCCTTATTCAAATTTGCTAAGGACCTAGCATCTAAAATGGACTTTTATAAACTCAATATGACCTTTACCACCATATAAAACTCAAAATATGAAAACTATTTACATTGGTAGTGATGCTCCTTCATCATACTACCGAAGAGCAAGAAAAATTTTCTCGTGAAAGTTATTAAAGATGTTAACTTTGAGATATTTTGTAGCATCCTTCTCCAAGTTCACATTCACCTGGGTCCCAAGGCCTATGTGAGATACCTAATACTTTGTGATTCTTGACTATGTTGGATCTTATTTTCTTCACTCCTCTCTTGCTTCTTCCTTTGAAATCATCTTCCTGTGATTTGATATTCCACCTCTTCATATTTAGCTTCTTAGTGTTTTCTTACAACCAACCTGCACATGGAACACATAAGTCAATGAAATCAACATGATGATTTTATTCTTGATAATCACATCTTTGATCTTGCTTATTTATTTTCTCTTTTTTTGCTTCTACTACTTTTAGAAGTAATATTGTAACTAAGGCCTCCTCTTCTTCCTCTTTGGACTCTAACATGCAAATCTCATCTACTATAACTACCTTCTCTTCACTCTCCTCCTTGACACCATGCAAATAATTATCCAAACTTGCTATCTCCTTCTCTATTTTCTCATAAATCTCATATGTAAATGAAAAATCAAATGTCTCTTTTCCTTCCAAGCCTTCAATGAGGCCCTCAAAGTGATCTTCTTCCTCTTGATCATGTCCTTCACATGGCAAGCTATAACTTTCATCTTGTTCACTTGGATACTCATTCAACCAAAGCTTATGCATTTATCTCTTTAGTTGCTTATATAAAAACCTCTTTTTTTCTCTCTCTCTTATCTCATGGCTTGTATTGTCATTCTCCTTACCATTATTTTGATTGGCCACTTGCGTGGCTTGTTCTTTATGACCCATCCAAGATATGGGTTCTCAATTTCTCTTACTTTCTCTATCATAAGGTTTATCAAGACTATTTTTTGCTTTATCTCATTCATCTCTCTTTGGGATTCTTCTTTTTGTTGCTTCCTTATCAACTCTCTTTATCTCTAATTTCTCATCTAGTATTTTGTGTTTGGCATCTCTCTCATCATCCTCTTCACCATCTGTATCCTCTCAAGCAAGTCTCTTGTACCTTTCTCCATTTTTTACCAAATCTTTCTCCTTGGATATTCGCTTTTATCTCTTTTCTTGAGCTTCTTTAGCTCTCTATCTTTTCTCAAGCCTCTTTTGGGATGTCAACTACCTTAACCAACTCCTGTAATCTTCTTTAGCAACTTTTAAAACCTTGATCAAATATATAAACTAAAAATTAAATAATATGTACCTTTATATGAAAACCTACTTCTCCACTACTTCCTAAAGACACTCCTAATCTGATACCAAAATTATGTAGAGATCATTTACATTGCCTACCCAATCCAAGCTCTAATACATGTACTTCCATTGATGTATTCAATCTTGATTATTCTTATTATGTTAGTCAACTTCTTGATGTGGTTATTTAACTCATTCAACATGCATTGGTCTATTATTGAGTTTAATTATTAGTTTATGCCACTATGCATCTTAGCCATGCTTTTCATAGTCATTTATAACTCCTCAAACAATCCATAACCTCCTACAATGTAATAAATCATCCCTACACAACTCTAACATCTTAACACTTAACTTTAGTAGACTTTTTTAAAGAGAAAATCAACTTGTACAAAAATTTATGATAGTTAATGGGGAAACTGACACTTGATTCAATTCCCCTTTATCACATACTATCTATTCACAAAGTTTTTTGTCCTTATGCAACTTCTAACCCCCATCTTGCTTACTGTTAAGGAACTTTTAGGTCTCTGCTTGCAACTTTATACATAGTCTTGTATTTTTATACATACATGTACTCTTTCAGACAAAAAACTTAAAAATATATTTAGCCATATGGAAAACTATCTCATTACAAATTTGTGTGAGGTTTCACTGGTGAAACTATTTGTTTCAAACAATTTTCATTTCAAACACTAATAACAGGGTTGCCTACTGATTGTAGGTGCCAAGAGGGTGTATTTATTATTTTAAAACATTTTAGAAGATTTCAAATGATTTTCAAGACTATTTCAGGTCTAGGATAACATATCTCACCTTCTCCAACCTTTATAACTCCACTTTTCAACCTCTGCTCATGTTTTATTCAAAGGAACATGTTTGATAGTGTAAGGAAAAGTAAGTTTCTACAGGTCTTCACATTAGGTTTCTCACATTACAGTGTTGAAAAGAACTTAACACAAGTATATAATCCTTCTAAGCATTATAATGAAATATTTTCAACATAAACAAGCATAGTCTTCTAACTGCCTATGAACCTTTACCTTTAATGACACCTATGCAAGTTTTGCTTGATCACTAAACACATAATATGTAGGGTATGATATAGTATACAGTTTGAATCTCCTCAAAGAATTAATAACTAGTATCATTTTAAGGGAACCAATACTTGATTACCTCAAATACAAAGGTTTATAAAAATTTACATTGAAATAACTTTCCACCTTTGACCATTCTTTATTGATGTTCTACAAGCATTGACATGACTATGAATCTAGTCACAAAGAACTACTTTGAAATAAATTTTTTACCACTCAAATAGATGATTCTTAACAGTTTTGAGAACCTTAACAACATGCTTACCATTATACAAGAGCAACCAAATGAACTTTGCTTATAAACTTGTTTGTATTCATTGTAAATATAGTCTTTCTCTTGTTGGCATATACACTAAAATGGGGTATACTAGATATGTTTTCAACTCAAAGAATTTGAACCCAATACATAGACTACTTGAAGTAACTTATGAATTAAAACATTCACTTACCAAAACACATGATTCTTTACAAACTTTTTGCCTTTAGATCTTCTTTCATTCTTCCAATATGTAACTTACACAATATACAGATAGAGATATAGGGCATGTGTTCTTTATGTATTCTAAAAAAGAAACTTGTTTTTTATTTGGGGTTTTACAAGATTTTCTCCTTGAATACTACCTCATACAAATTTCTTATCTTCCTTTCATGAATGATTCAAAAACCAATCCACCATATATTCAAAAAGGCTTTAAAATCCTATAACCAACTCCTAACTACCTATGTAAATCCTTTAAGAACTTTTCCTATTTACCAAAAATGACTTGTTACATGAATCAAGACATCTTTGACCCCAACTAGCATCTAACAACTTGAGACTCCTTGAAACAAAATGAAGATCTCCTAACTTTTCAAAAACACTTGAAACTTCAAACTAAGGGTTTTGGCAGGAAAATGTCAAAAGACCCCTTATTAAAATTTATAATGACCTAGCATCTAAAATGAACTTTTATAGACTCAATATGACCTTGACCACCACCTAAAACTCAAAACATGAAAACTATTTACATTGGGTAGTGATGCTCCTGCATCAAGCATCTTATCCATATGTTACATTATTTACAAGTATTATGATTCCATGATTCATATACTATTGAGATATAAAATATTAAAAATATCTTGCTAACATATCAATCTTACATTATGTACATGGATATGTTATTTGCTAAGATATAATCACATTACATACATATGTTTTAGACTACAATTCTAGTTATATTTTTCATTCATTTTGTTACTTGTACATAGTATATTATATATTTTTTGCATATTATGTGTGACCCTTGGCCCTTGTGTGAAAAAAATATTTCACATCTCTATGATATCTTGTTTAGTATGTGAAACATTTAAATATGCCCATTTGTATTTGAACTTGGCCCTATGTTTTGTGTGATATTTGAACATGTCCCTTATTTGCAACATTAATCATGTCCTTTACATGTGGAACTTGGTCTTGTGCATGAAATATTTTATTATGTGGAATTTGAATATGTCCCTGGTATTAATCCATTTGCCTTATTAGATGACATTAGTCTTGTTGTGTGGTGTGTTTGTTGAGCTTATTAAATTTGATGAGTTTTATGTTCCATATCATGCACTAGTTAAGGTATAACATATTAACTCTACATTCTATTACTCTAAACTTCATTGATATATTTTATAGGCCTTTCCTCATATGTTACATACATAATTAAAATGGTAATATCTCACTATGATAACATAATTTTTGCATATGATATATTATTTAATGATTACATCTTACTACATATATTGCAGTTAACATTTTCTTTTGAGGTGAGTGACTTTTAGGATCAATTCCCTAGCCTCAAAAGGGAGGAATTTTAGTGCGATTTTCATACATGAGAAAAGCTTTTTCAAAATAAAAAACTATTTTTGGTATAGAATACAGTTTTAAAGGCTTAAAATGGATAAAAAATCAATCATTGGCAGATTATGGAGGTGTGTGTCATGCATATGCACTCATGTTGAATGATCAAAGAAAACATTAATATATTTTTTAGTGGATGATATATATTCATGCACAAGTTTCAAACAAAATTTATATATTGACACATACATAAGTTATAGATTCTACATTTATCAATGGAAGTATGATATAGACTAATGCACAATATGTTATCTTTTTAAATTTTAATATTATTTTCTATATTCAAACATGGCAAGAGCATGGATGTTTTCCATTCTCTTTTGATCATGAATTTAGGAACCAAGTGGAAATTGAATATACAAGCCATCTACATTAGTTGATTCAGTTAAAGTGCATAATGCATAACTTAAAGGTTCATTTTTATCTAATATTATGCCTACAAATCCATTATATATTTGACCTATTTCGCATCTTGGAGTTACAAAGACCAGATGAGTGAAATTTAGGTTTTTATGTCCCTCAATGGGTATTATTTCTCACATATAAGTGCACATTCAATTTTTAAATTGATCACCCTCAAAATTATTCATTGCTTTAGCTAAAGAACCAATCTCTCCAATGTTTCAATGAAGCATCATCTCTAAATAAAGTCACAAGATCAACATTGGGTCACATATATAGATTTAATCCTTCCATATTTTTTTCAATCTCTTAAAATTTAAGTTACATTTCAATTTTTAATTTCACATATGAGTTTTGACTAACTTTGCATCATTGTGGAATTTTTTATGAAACACCTTACATGATTTGGAGCTTCTCCCAAATTCAAAGTGTGTTGTACATAATAAGGTAAAATATTTCTTACAATTTAATTTTTAGACTAAAGGGTATAATATAAATACCTAAATCTGGTCACGAATACCTGATCATGTCAGTTTTGGCCTATTTCTCTTGTAATTAACTTATGTACTTAATCTAAACCTATTTTTCCACTTCATGATGTCCTAAGCACTTTCATAGAAATATTTATTTCCTAAAGTTCTCTATGACACCTAAAATAATATTATAATAGCTAAAACAACCCTAATCATATGTTTGGATAGATATAGGCCCAAAATTTACATGTTTCCCTAATAGACAAAAAATGTACAATAGGGAACAATAGTGAAAAATGGTCTTGTCCCATATGGTATGTTTATATCTTTGGTCCTATAATAGTCAAATTTTAAAATTAAACCCTCCCTTACTTTTTCATCTATGTTTTTAGGATTCATAGTATGTGGCTTCCCTTTTTGGATTGATATAAAGGAACACTTAATTCACTTATTCTATCACTTGGAAATTTCAATAGAGAGGAATACATACACTAATATACATTTATAAAAGCTTCCCTATTTTAATCACTTAAAGCAAACCTTAGCCAAGTCCAAAACATGATCAATCATAGCCAAAGCAAAGCATGATCAAGTATTCAATCCATCCCTAGATGAATTCGTATATTCAAAGGATCACAATTGCACAAAACATTATAATTAGAAGAATTATGTGGGCTTGAATTCCCTCTTAAAATTATTAAATATGTAGGTGGCATTTATTCATCATGGGAATGACTAGGATAAGCTCAACCCATTACAATCCCCTATTTTTTTATTTGTATATTTTTAATCATTGCAACTTCTATTATAATTTCACCATTGGAAAAGATATTTTTAGGCCTTCTCCACACATCTAAAGGCTATATATATTAATACATACCTAATTCAAGTTGGCATAAGTGATCATGACCTAAGTTACTCTTTTTTTTTCAAAATGATAGACGAACTAGTTCAAGTAAGAAGTGGCAGTCAGTCTTAACCCAAATAGGATGGTCCTACCCTTCTTCACCCTCAGTCACAACTTTTGGGAATTTTTTAGATTTTTTCATGTTATTTATTTATTTTATTTAATCAACTTAGTCATACTTGAGACAAAAACAACTAAGTTTTGTCATTTCATTTCATAGTTAGTCTTCTTTGTATCGATTATTTTTTTTCAAATTTAGTCTTTTCTTTCATTTATACTTGCCACAAGTCAATTTCCAACATTATATTTTATTCCATTCAATTTATCTTAATTAGGTTTAGTTTCCATATTAATCCAAAAAAAAATTAAAAAACATAATCATGTAGATTTGGTTATTTTTTACAACTATTATATTTGATAATCTTGAAAATAATCATCCTTGTGTCATTTGTGATATTTGGTTATGGTTTGACACTTCAATACAAGATTTTATTGTGATATTATGTATCTGTAGTTGATTTATATTACAACATTTCCTTATATTATGACATGCTATTGTATTGTTAAACTTGTAGTTGACTATGTGATAATTAGGGTTAGGATTTCTTGGTTCAGTTGTGCCTAGGGTAGATTCCTAATGATGAAAAATGGAAAGGAGGTAAGCCTTTCCTTAATTTGATCTTAAAGTTTACATTGGATTGTGGATTTGGAGATTAGCTCTCAATATCTTATAAAATTTTTTTTTTTTTTTAATCTACTATTGGAATCCATGAAAATATAATATTTTTCAGTTATAAGTGCTAAAAATGAAAAATTATTTGAGCTTGTAAGTATTGTGGTGTTGCTTTCATAAAAATCTGTAATTTCATCATGAAATCATGTAACCTCTTTTTGTTATGGAATCTAGTCTTTTATTTTAGAGTTGGTGGGCTTGGCCTATTAAAAGTGTTAGTATAACCTAAGAAAGTCCTTATATGTCTTAGCTTCATTGTTTCAACCAGGTCAAAAAAACAAATGTTCAATACATGTACTTGGTATTAATTTTTCATCTAGGACTTCATTGATTTTTTTTGAAATTTCTTAAATCTAAAGATTATTAGTTTAAAATTGGTTTTAAAATATATAAAAATTTCCCTTTTGGGCAAATCTATCTTAGACATAGACAAATTATCTTTGTTTTGAGAGTTTTTGTCATCTTTTCCTAAATAGGTTTATCTATTATTTTTACCCATAGAGTTAAAATGACTAAGCGATCACATTATTTCATATTTTGAGTTAGCCACTTTTGAAATGGTAGACTAAATTGGTTATTATGTTATAAGATTTGAATTCAATATGCAATGTATACTGACCAGCATACGATATAATCAAGAGATGAACATGAATAGCAAAGCATAGCTCAATGAACATAGCAAGATAACATGGTAAAACCTTTTAAGAGGTAAAAAACCCAAAAATATGATTATTCATATATAGAGAAACTTAATTGCCCGATACAATTCCTTTTTCCCTCACTCCTCAACCTTATTTATAAAACTCTTTAATATATTTTCCACATGCAAATATAATTTTGTCACAATCATTGATATTTAATCGAGTGTATCAAGAGTATATTTTACCATAGGGGTAAACTCCTATTTATAATAGTAGTGATGAGAGGTGATAGTTGTAACCAATGGGTCCACCTTTTCTTGAAGAACTAAGTTGATAATTAATAATGTGTTTTATTATTATATTTACACAAGGTTTTAACCCATATTAAATATAATAATAAAATAATAATTATTTACTATATAAAGTGGTAAGGGCCCAATAATGGTACCCACATAAAATTAAATGTTACAACACCTCCTCTTATTGTTAAGTGGGGATACATGTTATATTCACCTTAATAATGATTTATACTATGTACAAATTTGAAAGATTTCTAAACCTTCATCATTCCAAACATCACATTTTGAAGCAAAATGATTTACAATCTATAAGCTACTTAAAGTAAGTTTAGGTTAGCATGATCATGAGACTACATCTCACATTTTCTTATGAATAATCATCCAAATATTTTTAGAGCATTTTATAACATAAAGACCTCCATTACAAAGTAAAACTTAAAACTTCTATTGGGCATAAAATTAAAACATCCACACAAAGTTTATTAAAATTACATAATGTGATATATTACAATGTTTTATAATGAGAATAAGTATATATAAGATTAAGGAACACATGACCATTAGTAAGTGGAATCGTCATGCTCATTTATCCTTGATGGAAACTTCGAGAGGCCTATCATTACATGAAATTGACAAAACTTGGTAGCACCAAGTGGTTTTGTGAAGATATCTACCATTTATTCATTTATATGACAAATCTATAGATTAATATCACCATTAATAATTTTTTCTTAGATAAAATACATATAAACTTTAATATGTTTAGTTCATTGGTGCTGCACTAAATTTATTTTAGATCTATACAACTTTGGTTATCATAATTAATTGTGGTATTGTGACAAACATCCAAATGAAGTTCTAACAATCTTCATAGCCACATGAATTATTCAGTAGATTCTATATCAATTATATAATCTAATTCTATATATATATATATATATATATATATATATATATATATATATAAGGTTATTTTTTACTATTTCAAGTTATAGCACCTGCACCAAATTTAAACACATATCCAGAAGTAAATTTGTGATCTATTGTATCACCAGCATGGTCAGCATTATAATAACCATATAAATTAGCAATATCAATGGAAAAATAAAATAAACCAAAATTTACAATTCTTTTAATATACCAAAGTATTCTCTTTATAATTTTCAATTATCCAAATACAGATCCTGCATAAATCTAGAAGCAACACCAACAACATATGAAATATCTAACCTAGTAATAGTTAGATAAATCAAACTACCAATAAGTTGTCTATATAAATTAGGTTTAGGTTTTTCATATGCAAGTTTTGGATCAAGTTTAATACCAACTTAAATAGAAGTATATGTATATTTACAATCAAAAATATTAAACTCAACAAGAATATTATGTGCATACTAAGATTGTGATACAAGAATAAATTTTTTATCTTGAAATATAATCACTCCTAAAAATTGATACAAAATTCATAAATCAATCATTTCAAATATTTAATTTAGTTTATTATTATACTTATGAATTAAACTAATTATATCACTAGTAATTAGAATATCATCAACATATAATACAATCAAGATTAAATAAACATTTTTTACTTTAAAAAAGAGATCATAATCTAAATAACAGTTAGAGAAATCTAATTATTGAAAATAACTATTAATTTATAATACTAAGCTCAAGGAGCTTGTTTTAAACCATATAGAGATTTATTTAACTTATAAACATAATACTCTTTGTTAGGGTCAGTGAAACATTTAAGTTCAGTCACGTAAATTTGATCTTCTAAATCATCATTTAGGAATACATTTTTAACATCCATTTGGTTTATAATCCAACCATTTTGGAATATAAGAGAAATAAGAAACATAATAGTATTTATTTTTGATATAAAATCAAAACTTTCAATATAGTCAATCCATAATTTTTGAGTAAACCTATAGGCAACTAATTTTACTATAAATTTATCAATTTTATTGATTGAATTAGATTTGATTTAATAAAGCCACTAAAAACCAATACTATGACTTTTAGATGGATTTGGGACAAGATCCTAAGTATGATTTTTAATTAAGGCATTATACTCAACTTGCATAACAAATTTCCATATATCATATAGAATGGCTTTCTCAAAAGATTGAGGTTCATAATCATACATAGACATTAAATCATGATAAAAATGTTGACTTCTAGTTAATTTATTAATATTTTCAAGATTAGAATACAAGATTAAGGATTCTACCCATTTAGAACTTTTAGATTAAATATGAAATTTAGTGGGTTCCTCAAACTCTAAGTCATTTAAAGAAGGATCAACTTCCTCTAAAGAATCTGTTTCTTCATAAGGAGAAATAAGAGAGTCAAGTTCAACAAAAGAATATTGCAGAGCCATAGAGGGCTCACAAAAATATTTTCTAAGAATAAGAACATTCTTATTCTCAATGATTTATAATTTAGATGAATCATATACTCTTAATTTTTTAGTTTTACCTCTATAACCTATGAAAATGCAAGAATAGAAGGTAAGATCAAGTTTCTTTCTTCTAACTTTAGGAAAAAATATGGAAGCAGAGCTACCAAAGATCCTAAGATGAGCTACACTAGGTTTATTTTTAGACCACATTTATAAAGGAGTAGAAAGATGTAAAGCTTTATTAGGGACTCTATTTAGAATATTCACAACAATATTCATGGCTTTGGCCCATAAAGATTTAGGAATATTTAACAGAATGCAACATTGTTCTATCCATTTTTATATTGGTGTAGTTTTTGTTTCAGTAATACCATTTTACTAATAAAAATAGGGGGTTATTAATTCCCTTTGAATACCAAAACTAATTAAAAAATAATTAAACTATTTGCTAATATATTCACCACCATTATCAAATCTTAATCTCTTAATACAAAAATTAGAATCATTTTTAGCAAAAACTTTAATTTCTTTGAATTTAGACCACTTTAAATTTTTTAATGAAATATGATCAAATCATTTTAATATAATTATCTATAAAATTAAAAACTATTAATAAATACAACTTCAAGAGGTTCTAAAACATCACTATGAATTAACTCTAAATGATGAGAGGAATTTGTATCATGATTCTTGTGAAAAAGATTAATATGTTATTTACCACATAAGTAGCCTTCACAAATTTCATGATGAGAAGAGAAATAAGGAAGACTAACAACAAGATTATGAGAATACATATCATTTAAAATTATAAAATTAACATGTCCTAGTTTTTCATTTCATAATTGAGATTCATTCTTATTATGTGATGAAATAATACATGCATAAGAAGTAGATAAAATATATAAACCATTCTTTTGAATACCTTCAACAATCAAATAAATAGATTGATATTTTATGGACCATTTATTTTTAAATAGAGTTATAATAAATTTATAGTTCATAATTTGAGAACAAGATAACAAATTTTTATTAAGTTTAGGCACGTAGAAAACATCATTAAAAACAAATATTGTAAAATTTACCTTTCCTTGATTAGTGGCTTCTAAAAATGAATAATCTCCTAAGTAAATATTCTTAGAAATATATCTAGTATTAGATAAAATTTTAGATATACAATTCATATGGTTTGATTCACCACTATCTAAAATCTATTCATTCTCATTAGAAGCAAACAAGGCAACATATAAATCAATAAAATTAGAAAATTGTTTCTAGTGATTTTAATTCTAGTTCTTCTGATGGTTTTGATTAGATTTTTCCCTTTGTTATTTTGAGATGTTTTATTGTTAGTTATATTTTTATTTTTATAACTATTTTCTCTTTTATGATCAAATTTACCACATATATTATAATTCTAATTAAACTTAGGTTTATGATTTTTATTGCTAGCTTTTTTGTTCTCCTTTTTTGCCATTAGAAACATTAAGGTTAGATTTACGGTTTCTATTATTCTAAAAAATGGGGTTGAGAGTGAGAAGTGTATAAGTGGCATTCTTTTTAGAATAAAAATTAGAAATCACTTATCCTTCTTGAATCAGAAGTGCTGACATCATAGTGAAGACATGGATATATTACTTTGTTTGATACTTTGAATTCAAAATTAAAATAAAATTTTGAAAATTTTCATTAATATTAAGTTGAATCATGAAATATAATAATTGATATTAAATTAAATTATAGTTACAACCATCTAACTAAGCTTTAATATTCTTAATTTTAACAAGAAATTTAACAATTTATTTATCACCTTTCATATGTGTAGGAATAAATTCAATAATCAACTTAATAATCTTAGAGAAATAAGTGACATCATGCATAGACTCAAGGAGTTTCCAATCACCGCTAGGAGACTCTTGATTATCGATATAGAGTAGGAATTCATCCTTAACACTCCAAAAGATAATCAAAATTACTTCATATGATTTCTATTAAAATGCATTTAGAATATCAGGTGTAACATGTCATCCTAGCAGAGCTTTTTATGTCTCAACAACAATGTCCCATAACTTTCAAGCCATAAATTATGCCTTAATACAAATTTTTCATATATTATAGTTTGATCCATTAAGCATTTGAGATTTATCTGATACAAAATTAGGCAAAGTCATTGCTTTCATTTAAGAATGACAATATAACATCAGATAAATATTTAAAATTAAACCCTTTTTAAATGTGATTTTATATTATATTTAAAAAATAAATTAAATTTATAGTGTCAAAAATAAATAATTATTCAAATAGATGTGAAAAAATGTAAGAAATTATAAGCATTTACACTAGATTAGGTGTCATAAGTTCTACACATAAAACAACTATATAAACGCTATTATTATAAAAATTACAAATAATTATAATAGGAATCTTTAAAACAAAACACGAGCCACACAAATGCATTTAGAAGGTGTCAAAACCTCTAAAATGAATAGTTACATGATTGTGGTCGACAAAAGATTCACTAGGTTAAATGTTGAAAAGAAAATGCCACTAGAGAAGGGTTTGCATGTGAGATGTTTGTACACAAACCAAATAAAGAAATTCAAATTAATTATCTTTGAAAATAAATTTGATTTGACCAAAAACTAGTGAGATTTGAACACGAGGCTTCTTCCTTACAAGGTTTTAGCAAAATAAGAGTCACCAATGCTTCTACAAGACTAGATGGAAGTATAGATGCATGAAATGCTATTTATACATTTTTATATCTATTTTTTTAAATAAAAATAAATATGTGCATGTAATTTTAAAAGTAAATTAATGTTACCATTTCTAATTTTTTGGATTAAAAACTAAATTAGAAGGTGGGTCCCTTCTAATGTTGCACGTAATATTTGTTTTTAATGAATGAAATATTTTAAAAATACTTCAAACAACTATATGAAAATAAAAACATGCCTGTAGCTCACTCCTAGAGAAGAATTACACTTAAATGAAAGTTAGGGGATGCACAATAAATTGTACAAGCCATCAAAAATCACTAAAAATTTTCAACCTTCCTAAAAGCATGCTAAAAAGAAGAATTGAACTTCAAAATTAAATTTTTGATGCATAAACCAGGATTTCCACTCCACTAGGGCATACTATGGTGCATCAGAGAGAATGAAAAATAATCAATTGGAGGTGTTGATGCTTCAAAATGCTCGAAAACAAGCTTTGATCTCTAATATTGATTGAATAACCAATGTTCAACACCAAAGGAGAGCCTTAAAAGCTTTGGAAATAATTTTTACAATATTTTTCAGGTAGGAGGTTTTACAACAATAATAATGACATCCCAAGAAATATTTGAGTGCAAATGAGTGAAAATTTTGATCTCCATTTTATATCTAGTTGCTCAACAAGATCCTATGATGCTTCAATGGATATTTGAGAGATTAAAAAAGATCACTAAATGAATTTTTTGATATTTTCAAACTTCCATATGCCTTATAGGTTTGTACATCATCCAATAATGGTATTATAGGATTGAAAAATCTTTGAATGTCCTTTGAAAGTAATATGTATCAATAGATAATGGCTTGAAAATCAAATCTACCTTAGTGGCTGTGGTACCACGATAAAATTTAAAATCAATATGCAATGTATATTGAATAACACATGATAGAATCTAGATATGAACATGAATAACAAAGCACATATCAATGAACACAACTAGATAACATAAGGAAACCTATTGAGAGGTAAAAACCCCACAAAGATGATTATTCATATATAAAGAAACATAATTGTGTAATGCAATTCATTCTTCCCTCAATCCTCTACATCAACCTTCTTCACAAAACTATAATATATTTGCCACATGAAAATATAACTTTGTCACAATCACTGATATTTAACAAAGTGTATCAAGGGTATGTTTTGCCATAGGGTGTGTTATCCCCAATTTTAAAAATTGGGCAAAAACCATTAAAATCCTTTTTTTTTTGAGAAAATCATTAGTTAAAATCTTATTTTTAAATGAAATTGAATAATCTGGAGAAATTAAAAAATAATTAATCAATTAATTAAAAAGATTGATTAAAAAATTTTAATGTTTTTTCTCATTTTGCCCCAATAACATTCAAAGCTTGCCTAAATCCTCTCGTGCAATAAAATATCACTTGCTTCTCTAAAAATGGAAAGTTTTATAAAGTCTTTTTGCTCCTCCAAATTGCATTAAAATATTTTCCTATTTGTAAGTTGTAAATTACAAAAAAGGTTTTTGGTGCAAATTGCTAAAATGTTTTTGGGTGCAAGTTACCAAATTATTTTTTGTTCATGCAATTTATGAAAATGTTTCAAGTTTCTAATTTTAATTAAATTCAATATTCCACTCCTTCCATCATGTAAATTACAAATTACAAATTCTTTTTCCACCCCATGTAAATTCTCGTTGTGAATTCGAAGCTTCTTCTTCCTACATGCAATTCCCACAATTTCCTCCTGTGATCGTGCAATTGAATCAATTTCCCCAGATCATGCTAAAATAACTTATTCTTCTCTATGGTTCCTCATGAGGCAATTATTCATTTTCTTCTGTGCAATTTGAAAATTGCTCTTCAAGGGGCACTAAAGGGAAGTTTTCATTTTTCCAAAATACCATTTGAAACACTTGATAATTGAAAATTTAAAATATTTTTTCATTTTCATTCATTTATAAAAGGAGTTATTAATTTATTGAGCATCCTAGGGAAATGAGGAGAAGGTGAAATAGAAGCTGACAATCACATAAGCTTTATCATTCTGGTTCATCATTCAAGAAATTCCCATATTAGATAGTTGTGTACAGCTTGGGGAGAAGATAGAGAATGAAAAAGACAATATTTTTATGATCAACTATAATTCATTAATTTTTTAATTGGATAAAAAAGTGAAGCTAAGCCAAAGATTGCACCTAGGTTTAAAAAAGGGCTATTTTAATATTACAAATTCCTAATTATTTTTGAGTTGGTGAGCTAATAAAGAGGAGGGTGACACTTTAAGTGGAGAAAATAAGTCTTAACAACTTAGAAATTAGATATTTTTGGTCTTTTATTATATGAAACCATATGACCTATAAAAGAAGGAAAGGAGCAAAATACAAAAATAGGGTTAAAATCCCAAGAAACTTTTCAAAAGTTTTCAAGATTCAAATTTTGGAAAAAAGGGAATAGTTGATCATTCATTTCATTGTTCTGAGGTCAAAATAAAAAAAGAGTGGGATTTTTTAATTAAAAGAGAGGGATTTTTAATTAAAATATAAGAAATTACAAATTTGCAATTTATCACTTTTACACCTGTCCATAGGAGCCATATAGCAATTAAAAAGTGATTTGATTATGGGAAAGTTCGAATCAGGCAAAGTAATCAAGCAAGAAAATATTATTGGTTGGGAAAAAATTTAAAGACTCAGGAGCAATTTGCATGTTAAAACTATGAGTAAAACTTATTCAAGCTATTCAAATAGCTTTTTATACATCAAGTTATTCACTTTTACCAAATTTAGCAAGTAAAAGTCAATTTGTAAATTTTTCCCGCTTTCTCGCTTCTCATAAATTTTTAATGTCTTTGTCACCTACCCTAAAATCATCAATCTCAAGTAAAGATAAAGCTAACATGAAATATTAATATCAAGGAATTATTATTCTCTCACCATTAGACTCCAACACAAAAAATATCACTAACATCGATCTTGGTCATATTGACCTAGGTGAGTTTTGGGAAAGAATGAATGTGATACATAAGATGGCTTTTGGTCAAAGTATCTATGATAATAGTTTGGGATAAGAATCAATGTTTCTAGTGTCATTGTATTCTCCTACTTGGGCTTGACCATTACAAATCATTATAATACAAAGACACGTGAAGTAAGAGATTCTCAAGGAAAATTGGTAGTGAGCTTCACTCCTGAGTGAATCAACAGCGTTTTCTATCTTCTAAATCATGAAACTTTTGTGTATTTAACTCTTGAGTCTTCTCAAAGCTTTTGAGATGAATTTTATAGCATGTTATAATCAAGTTAATAAAGCATGGTTGACCAAAAAAAACATTTTTCCACTCATCTTCCCAAGAATCTCTTGAGATTAGACTTCAAGGATGTGATAAGTGACATAATCACTTTGTTGCATAGGGTGGTTGGAAATCAAATGGATAAGAAATTTTAGAACTAGATGTATAGGTTCATTTGGATCATCTTTTGAAATAAGTATTATATCGATTGGGGTTGAATTGATCAGCAATTCAATCCATAAGTAGCTCCTAGAAGTGAAAGAAACATCAAAATTGTATATGACTTCATATCTTGTCTATGCCATAGCAAGCCTAAGGTATTTTGATGGGTTACACATAGTGGGTTATTTTGAGAAAACAATGGTGTATTATTTATATCCCTAGTTGACATTGAAAGAAAACATTCATCACTTCAAAAGAGTTAATGATTGCTTTAATCACTTCATTAACTAGCTATTCGAGAAGGATATTTTTAACACTAGGATGTTAGTTGCATCTATTGCCAAAATATAAAAGTGGGGTGCTTGGTTTATATAGTTCTCAACGTTTAGTTATCTAAGAATTAGTGGTTTTGATATATCTCCTTGTATGCTTTCAAGATATGTTAGTCATAAGTGGGCATTGATGGAATTGGCAAGACAACTTTTTGAAACACACAAGTTGCTAAAAAGCAAATACAAAAAAGGAATCAAATTTATAATTTCAATTGGTAGGTATACTTGTCCTTCATTGGTGAAAGCTAAGATGGTGGAGTATTATATGTTTAACTTCAATCTCATGACATTTGAGAGTAGGGTTTCTTTTGATAATACAAGGTTTATTAGACACAATATTCGAACATCTTTTCAGAATGATCCACACTTTGGAAAAAAGGGAATAGTTGATCATTCATTTCATTGTTCTGAGGTCAAAATAAAAAAAGAGTGGGATTTTTTAATTGAAAGAGAGGGATTTTTAATTAAAATACAAGAAATTACAAATTTGTAATTATCACTTTTACACCTGTCAATAGGAGCCATATAACAATTAAAAAGTGATTTGATTATGGGAAAGTTCAAATTAGGAAAAGTAATCAAGCAAGAAAATATTATTGGTTGGGAAAGATTTTAAAGACTTAGGAGAAATTTGCATGTTAAAACTATGAGTAAAACTTATTCAAACTATTCAAATAGCTTTTTGTACATCAAGTTATTCACTTTTACCAAATTTAGCAAGTAAAAGTCAATTTGTAGATTTTTCTCGATTTCTTGCTTCTCATAAATTTTTAATGTCTTTGTCACCTACCCTAAAATTATCAATCTCAAGCAAAGATAAAGCTAACATGAAATATTAATATCAAGGAATGATTCTTCTCTCACCATTAGACTCCAACACAAAAAATATCACTAACATCGATCTTGGTCATATTGACCTGGGTGAGTTTTGGGAAAGAATGAATGTGATACATAAAATGGCTTTTGGTCAAAGTATCTATGACAATGGTTTGGCATAAGAATCAGTGTTTCTAGTGTCATTGTAGTCTCCTACTTAGGCTTGACCATTAAAAATCATTACAATACAAAGACATGTGAAGTAAGAGATTCTCAAGGAGAATTGGTAGTGAGCTTCACTCCTGAGTGAATCGACAACATTTTCTATCTTCTAAATCATGAAACTTTTGTGTATTTGACTCTTGAGTCTTCTCAAAGCTTCTGGGATGAAAATTTTATAGCATGTTCTAAGCAGGTTAATAAAGCATGGTTGACCAAACAAAAACATTTTTCCACTCATCTTCCCAAGAATCTCTTGAGATTAAACTTCAAGGATGTGATAAGTGACATAATCACTTTGTTGCATAGGGTGGTTGGAAATCAAATGGATAAGAAATTTCAAAAATAGATGTATAGGTTCATTTGGATCATCTTTTGAAATAAGTAGTATATCAATTGGGGTTGAATTGATCAGCAATTTAATCCATAAGCAGCTCCTAGAAGTGAAAGAAACATCAAAATTGTATATGACTTCATATCTTGTCTATGCCATAGCAAGCCTAAGGTATTTTGATGGGTTACACATAGTGGGTGATTTTGAGAAAACAATGGTGTATTATTTATATCCCTAGTTGACATTGAAAGAAAACATTCATCACTTCAAAAGAGTTAATGATTGCTTTAATCACTTCATTATCCAACTATTTGAGAAGGATATTATTAACACTAGGATGTTAATTGCATCTACTGCCAAAATATAAAAGTGGGGTGCTTGGTTTATATAGTTATCAACATTTAGTTATCTAAGAATTAGTGGTTCTGATATATCTCCTTATATGCTTTCAAGATATGTTAGTGATAAGTGGGCATTGATGGAATTGACAAGACAACTTTTTAAAACACATAATTTACTAAAAAGCAAATACAAAAAAGGAATCAAATTTCTAATTTCAATTGGTAGGTATACTTGTCCTTCATTGGTGAAAGCTAAGATGGTGGAGTAGTATATGTTTAACTTCAATCTCATGACATTTGAGATCAGGGTTTCTTTTGATAATACAAGTTTTATTAGACACAATATTCGAACATCTTTTCAGAATGATCCACACTTTGCAGATTATTGGATGAACTATGAAGATGAGAAAGCAATAAAGATCAGGGATTACTCATGGTTTACCATGAAACAAATAATATAATTCAGTATAATTCAAGTACTAAAATAGTTGGTTGATGATGGGGTCACATTGGACCCTTTATTTGAAAAATAAGGCATTATAACAAAGCCATTACCTATGGTACATTGGTATAGAAGAGAATCTACTTATCTTAGGGATAGGATGAGAACTGTACTTCAAAAAAGTCTCAAGTGGTTGAAAAATAAAGGGCTTGATGTTGTAAATGTTGATTTTCTTATACATCCTGGAGAAGACAAACTTGGTAGCTTTTATAAGCAATAGGGTGAGTAAACAACAATAGATGAGGTAGGTCCCAGTGAAGAAATTCTCATGGTGAAAGAAGTACATGAACATTAAACAAGAGATTCAACCATGAAAACCTCTCAAGCTAAAGATTAAAAGGTATAGTGAAAATGTTTGTTCTTCTTCTTCTCCTAGACTTTCAATTTCTCAAGAAATTCTAGTTGATATCATCCTTTCTCTCAAGAGTTGGTAGTGAACACAACACAACAATTTTTAGCTTCAGATGATACAGTATTCCCTACAACAATGGTTTATCCTTTGAAATAAATTTCTCTTACTCCATCTTCTCCTTCAAATCCTGATTTACCCATTGTTCTTTCTCCAAATATCCCAAATGGAAACAACCAATATGCAAGAATAAATTTAACTCTCTTCTAAAAGTTTGCCATCTGAGAGAACACCTTCTCCAAAAGTATCCAAGCTCATTCCAATTGTTTCAACCTCTACCTCATTCCCTTCCCTGAGCACAATGACTTTAGATTGGTTGTCCACAATAGTGAAGAGGACAAGGAAGGTTGTTGAACCTGAAGAGATATATTTTGAAACCCTAAAATCCTCTTACTTGACAAGACCAAAGAAGGTGAAAATGATATCATGAATGTTTACATATGAGAAACGAGAGAAATGTGTAGAAGTGGTTGTTCTTATAGTTGAAAAAGATGTTTTAGAAGCTAATGTTGATTATTATCATGTCTCCAGGATTAATTTGGGTAAGTCAACTAGGGAAGCGATGAAAGGAAACATTCAATTGGTAATTGGCACCATTTTCAAAAAAATGGACAAAGACAAAGTCACCAAAGATGAACTAAAAGATAAAGTAGAATAGTTAAGCTCAGTGATTCATAGATTGATTAGGCTAATTCAACCAATTATTGCTTCATCGAGTCTTCATGTAGAGACATTAGAAAAGGTAAGAGAAGTGGGTCAGATGGGTAATGCAGTGAAAGACTAGATTGAGAAAATTATAAATCAAGGAACATCAACAATCCTTGCTGTAGTAATAGTTTTATCTGAGACTCTATCACAATGTGAAAAATGGTAAAAAAGGAAAGTGGATATGCTTAGGAGAGACTTTTACTTGGGCTAGTCGAATTGTCCAAATACTCTTCTAATGACCTTGTTGAAAAAGGAGTAATCGATAGAGATGAAATTGTTTATCAAATAGAATTCCTTTGGGCCACCAAATTTAAAAGATAGTCTCTTCAAGAATGTGTTCATAAATTTAGTAGTGCAAGGGCATTATGAAATGATGCAATGATGGGAATTGACACTGACGTCAAGAAGTTGAATTGTCACTTTGTCAATGACAAAAATCAAGAAGAAAATGTGATTTTTATTGAAACTATCATCAGGGAATTCAATAAATATATTCAAGACATTGCCTCTTCATCCTCATTTAGTTATGAATAACTTCATCAGCTATGCAAGTGCTAGGTGAATGTGGATGGTTTAGATATGAAAGTGAATAGTCTCCAAAGCAAGTATCAAGAGATAAAAGACTTAGACTATTTAGTAGATATTTCTTATAGGTACATGGATGGACCAAATGAATATTTGATCACGACAATTCTCCAAAGATTTAATGACTTCTCAAAAGGGAGAGTATTGTCAACATAGTAAAAGGAGGAATGAACAATTACTTTTAGTGTTCCTTCTTTTCTCCTTCTTGCTTCTATGTACCTGATTTTGATTTTTTGCACTCTTCCCTCTCTCTTAAATGTGCCTTTTGTTTTGGTAATTTCTCTTTTCAATTTTGCTAACTTGATTTTTTTCAATTTGTGCCAATCGCTAATATGCTTTTACAAATAGTGCAAAAATCCTAATGTGTTTTTTCAAGTAGTGTTAATTGCTTGAGAAGATTTAACATCTTTTCAAAAAAATGTAATTTCTTATTGGTATTTTAACACTTCTGTTAAAAGGCAAATTAGGTAGTTTTGCACTATAACCACCCACTTTTTCCTATAAATACAAATTAGAGGCTCATATTAAGGGTTCGAAATAGATATAATCCTAGCAAATATTTGTAAAGAGATCAGTTCTTCTACTCTTTAAAATCAATACAAGAAAGGTGTTTCTAAACTTTGAGTTAGTCATATCTTTTGGAATTGTCTTTCTGCTTAATTCATCATATTTGATTTTCATTGCTATTGTCATAAATTTTAAACTATGGAGAATAAGTAAATTAAAATACAAACTTCATATTTCGAGTTGTAATTAATATTTCCAATATATGAGAAAATCTTGATAGGGAATAGGGGCAATATCTTAGTTGTTTCTATTAGAAAATATAAGAAGTTGTCAAATTATGCTATCAGGGTTAAATAACTTTTTGGTGTATGTTTCATACCCTTATGGATAAGATTATGTATTTCCAACCCATTGAATGAAAGAGGTTTTCCTAGTCTAAAAGTCAAAATCTTCTTCCAACACATTCATCTAGTTTCTGATTCCTAACCTGACGATTTTGTTGCCCGCATAACTTTCCCCTTGTCTATCTCTTTTTACATATATATTCCTTTTTAAAAATTCCTTTTCATTCTTTCAGGTTAAAATTACTACCCATGATTTACTTTATTATTTTTGTAAGTACTTTTCTACTTTCCCATTTTGGCTTTCAATAAAGGTAGCTCCACCTACTAATAGGAGAGGGACTTAGTTCCCCATGCTGTTGATGTGAAGTCATAAATTTGTTCACCTAAAAAAATTTCATGTCAACAAGGTGAAACCCTATTTATAATATAAATGAGGAGATGTGACCATTGTAACTAATGGGTCCAACTTTTCTCGAGGAACTAAATCGATAATTAATTATATATTTTATTATTGTATTTATACGAGGTTTCAATCCATGTTAAATATAATAATATGACATTTAATATTTTACCAGGTAAAGTGTTAAGGGATCAATAATGTTACCCACATAACATTAAATGTTTCAACACTGTACTTAGGAAATGGCTATTTATATTTTTTATTCTATCTCCCTTTACTTTCTATATTGGTCTTGACTTAGCTATTTTTGGGTAATTTAAATTTTTAATTCTAATGGTTATTTTGTTTTATCCCATTCAGGACTTGGTCAAAATTAAAAAACCACGATCCCCAAGATTCATGAGGAACTACCAAGTGTCACTCACTCATTTCCCTTCAACTTTTAGGACTTAGTCTTTTTCGCTAAGTCTTCTATCTTTCATACAATTGAGATGCTTCTAAGTGTCCAATCATGTTTCCTCACTTCCCTAAGAATTTTAATCTTTCAAGGTAGGTCTCTGACCTCATGGATGCCCAAAATGCTACCACTTGTCATGTCTTGGGACCCTACAATAGTCAGTACCTCTTAAATTTTGAGCATGTGTCTCTGATCTCCTATATTAACAAGATAACAACACATAGAAAAATTTCACATCATCATTACTTTGAGACAGTCCATGCATATTCAAGCCATCAATAAGGATCTAGGTGAGTGATATGATTCTAAGTGACATGATCTTGTCTCATTAGAGCCACAAATCACATAGTAAAATTGGATGCCAAGTTGAGTGATAATTGAGCAAGAAATAACCATGTATCTTAACCCTTCCAATGAAGGATATGATATCATACTTATTAGTATATGTAGTGCCTAAAAATGATGACTGTCTCACCTTTCAAAACCTAACAATAGACTTAGAGCTTTGTAGATTATCTAAATTTATTTCAAGAGCTTTTTATCATTTTTTTCTTAGTAATTTAGTTTATTTTTGCTTCATTTCTAGTTAAAATGACTAAGGGTTTGCAATGTTACCTTGTATAAAATTAGTCATTTTCTACATCCTAGATTAAATTGGATAGGTGTTTGGATAATAAAGCAGTTTTTATTCTCTGGTTTTGGTCCATTTATGCTATAGATTGACTTAAAGTGACTAAACATTTATAAAGTTTTATCCTTGGATTTAGTCATATTTATTATGAAATAACTAAATTATCTTTAAATTTGACTAAGGGCCAATTTATTTTTCTAAGTCTATTTTCACTTTGAATTTTTTAAGGATTTTATACTTAGCCATTTTAATTTGAAAATTCAAAAAACTAACTTTCACTTTTCCTTTTCTTGTAGGTGTGCCTTTATTCAAACTTGCCAGGTGTCATTTGTTCATTTCCCTGCAACTTTTGATACTTAGTCATTTTCAAAAAATTGTGAACTCCCAGATAAATAAGATGTTTCTAAGTGGCATGATCTCACTTAATCACTTCTTCAAGCTATTCTGTGCATGTTGATTTTTAGGTGAGTTACAAAATGAATGAGATGAATCCACATGGTGAAATCCCACTTAGTTGTGGCCTCAATATGGTTAGTACATGGTGAATAAATAGTAGAGCCCTAGATAGCTAAGATGATGATAAGTGTGAACATCCTAGATTTTTGTAATAGATAGTACATTTTAGGCCTTTTGAATAAGTGAGATCATGCCACATAGTGAGATCTCATTGCATATCAACCAATGAGAAGTTATCATATATTAAGCCCTAGAGATAAAATAGATAAGTGAGGGGCTACCACGTAAAATAACCCTATCACCAAAAAATACATAGACATCCAAGTTGGTAGTTTGTGAACATAGATTTGATGGTCATAAGATAATTAAAGTTGTCAAACCTTGATAATGGATGGCATTTCTAGTTTCACCTGTGAACTCAAGTTTCATCTTATCTTATATCAAAAAAATGATCAAAAATATAGAGTTTAAGGTGGATTTTGATGGTGGCATTAGTCATTAGACATGGTGTGCCCATTGGTATCTAGTAGAGAATAACAAAAAAGATAAGGATTTCCTTAATGAGGCATGGTATTCATTAATAAAAAATGGCCAAGTGTTTATCTTGAGGATATCTCCGATGACATTTAGCCTCCTAAAATCAAATTCAAAATCATCTAGGCTTGGTCCCTACTACACAAAATGAGGTTGACTAAGTGCCTTCATGAGTTTAAGATAAATTTTATTTTCCTAGAATTTAATTCAAGTTTAGATAATGTGACTTTGATCATGATTTCATTAGCAATTGAGCAAGATCATATTCAAATCTGATCTCAAGAGGATCATGCCTCATTCAACTCCTACCACCACCAAATAGTGGATTGATTAATAAATCCATGGATTGTAATTATTTATATAAAACTAGTCTAAGGACTTTGAAAGGGCTGGTCTAATTTACTATTAAAAGTTACAATAGAGGGCCATACCTTTTTTTCTGTATTCCTGACTTTCTTAGTTTTTTCCCTTTTGCATGAGCCAAGGTAAATTGAAGATAAATTTTAATTCACTTGAGTATTTGATGAATCCCAAGTTTATGCTTCAAGAATTATATTCTATTTAAAGTATCTTGTGAAGTGATATTCATTGCTTGCACATGTATATGGTGGACTACATTTTCCTCTTCCACTTAGCTAACTTTTCCTTAGAATCCTACACCATATTTATCTCCTAGTTATGTTATGTTGGCCACACAGAGACCAATTTCACAAAGGACTCATCAACTTAATAAAACTAGATTTGTCATGTCCACAAAGAAAGCTCATCTCTCTCTCTCTCTCTCTCTCTCCTCGTCTCTCTCTCTCTCTCCTCTCCTCTCTCCTCTCTCTCTCTCTCTCTCTCTCTCTCTCTCTCTCTCCTCTCTCTCTCTCTCTCTCTCTCTATCTCTCTCTCATCTCTCTCTCTCTCTCTCTCTCTCTCTCTCTCTCTCTCTCTCTCTCTCTCTCTCTCTGTGTGTTCATTTCTCTGTTAGAGTATTTAGATTAATCTAAATTTTAAATCTATGTTTTTCATGTCGTATCTTGATTATAGAACCTTTTCATTGTTGCTTTTGCATTGTTTGATATGTTTGCAATGAGTGTGAGATCAATGGTATTCTTATTCTAGACACTTATGTTGATTTCCTTGGCAATAAACCTATAAGGCCAACATTCCCAATCATAAATATAATTTTTATTCGAAAGAGGCCTCTTGGATGGAAAATTTTATAAAAACCAACTAAGTGAGATCTAGTTTGCCATGGCCTAGTAGATATATACTTTGGGGAAGTTCTCAGAACATCCTTTTAGGAGAGGCAAGGTGAGCCCTCACCCTCCTTATAAATTTGGTGTGTGCCAAACAAACCATCAATAAAATTGGTGTTAGAAAGAGGGTGTGAACTAGGATACTATCTAATATTTATGATTGATTTTGGGTCTTTTTGGCATGTCCTATATGCTTATCCCAACCTATTATGTGCTTAAAATACATATAAATAGATAGGTGCAAGAAGCAGGCCCTGATTAGATTTTTGTTATATATATGTTTCATTTTGGTCTTGTTGTCTACCTTTTAATACTTGGTTGTGTGCATAAATAACACACCAACATGATTTAAACCATGGTGTGTTCTCAGTGGAATATTATGCTTGTGAATATTGTAGGGCTTGCACATGACTTGCCTAAGAATCCTGATAAATTATGTCTAAAACATACACATGGTGGGATTTAAAATATTGAATAGAACATTCAAGATTTTAAATAGGCCATTATCCAAACTAAAATCTAGCATGAATATGTTTCATGTCATTTGTTTCCTTATTCTTTGGATGAGGTTTCGTATAGATTCCACCTTGACATGTTGGATGGGTACATCACCTCATGGGACACCTTTGAAAACTTGTTTTTTAATGACTTTAGAGTACCCATGGATCCTAATGCTCTATGCAGAAGGTTGAAAGACTCATTTCTACAATTTAAAGTGACTGTAAATTTATCTTAAAGCATTGGATACCTTGATTGCTATGATTATTTGGAGGACCCAATCTACTCTCACATCTCTAGCATTGACTTATAAAGAGGATTTCATCACTAAAAAACAATAAATCCTACATGGTCATAGTTCTAACCCATTTTACTTGTCAAGATAGCTAGGCTTTTACATCCAAAATCTATCAACTTATCTACCTTTAAATCAACCCATAGACCTACTTGTGCCTTATAATGAAGCATTGTCTCAGGATTATAATCAATACAACCTATTTATGATGAATGAGAACCCTATTGGTGATTTTAACACATGTGTTTATGATTTTTCAACTTTAAATCCATAGATTATCTTACCTTGTATTAGTGATTAAGCATATCATGGTGATTTTACTAATCAAGTGCCATTCATTGGAGGAGATACTTAGAAAGCAATGCATGGATCACCTATGGGACTAAATTCCCAAGTTCATAACTTGGAATCTATGAATTTGAATATGGGATAAATTTTGAACCAATCCTATCAATTATGAACATTTCACTCACAAGGCAAGATCTAATCCAAGAGAGCAATGATGAAGATGATTTTGGTGATGAGATAGTAGTAGTAGTTATTCAAGGTGAATTAATGGCTAGAAATTAGAGTATTAATGACCTACCCACACAAGGAAAAGAATTAAACATTTGTAGGTGTTTGTTTGAGACACCAGTATCATAGTTGTGAGGATCGACACATGTACACATGTCATGCATTATTCAACACATGAAAATAGCATAGATGTTCACCTTCCATATAGTCATTCACCCATCATATAAGTGCTATTGTTAGATGCCCATCCAACCTTATTAGGCATGTTCCTAGGCTCATACAAACATCTAATTGAAAGGATGTGCATTCATACTAGCCCACAAAGATGACCTTATAGATGAAATAGACATTCACCTAAACACAAAAAAAAAACCTACCTAATTCCAATAGATGTTCATCTAATTTATGTAGACATGCATTTGATTCATATAGATGTATGCTTAGATAAAATAGTCACCTACCTAATCTACATAGACATTTACCCAAGTGTAAATAGGTGTTTGCCTAATCCAAATAGACATTCACCTAGCTAGGTTTGATGTGCACCTTCCCAAATCAATCATGTGTCTTGACTAAAAGGGCACATTCCTAGTCTATTCCACATAAGAATTCATTTGGACCTAAACAGGCATTCATCTGATCCATACAGGTGTTTATCTAGACCCAAGCAGGCATTTATCTAATCAACATAGGTGTTTATCTAGTTTAAGCAAGCATGTATCTTGTTGAAATAGGTGTACATTTGGTATGAATAGGATTTCATCCAATTATATAGGGTGTTCTCTTGGTTTTGGCCAAGTAATCATCCAATCCAAAAAGGCATTCATCCAGCTTGCATAGGTGTGTATCTGGTCCAAATAAGATTAAATTTAATCTACGAAGGCATTCATCTAGCCCTACATAGGCATGCACCTCATTTATAGATGATTTCACATAGCTTTCATAACTACTCATCTATAATTATGCTAGTGTACATCTATTTCTTAGCATTCATCAATGATTTTAGGGTTTGTGTGCTTCACCATCTGATATCATGTGATTCGTATTTACAATGATTTGGTTTCTAACCTGATTTACCACCATTGCAAATCAGATTCATCTTGGGACCTCCATGGATTTTCTTATATGGCCCACTAAAATGAACCCTATATAGTAGTCATTGACTTGCTTGGCCACTTTGCTATCTGCCTCTTAAGGGATTTCATAGTCAATATAAGGGGCCACATCTCAATTGATTGTTATTTATTGGCCTTCAAGACAAGATATGGAGCAAAGGTAACCATTAGAACTCAACCATTAGCTGAAGTTTCATATTGAGCCCTATGTAGAAGTAGGATCTAACCTCAATTGCATAATCAATGATCAAGAGGATTGTGTTGTGGATGATGGAACATATTCTAAGTTTGAGGGCATATATAACCTTTTCCTAGATGAGGATGGTGTAGACACCTATGAAAATGATCCATATACCTTCTTTGAGAAAACTAACCTTGGAACATACATCATCCATAAGGGAGGATATGAAAATTCTAAGGCATGCATTGACAACTCCTTTCCACAAGCTATTGAGGGTAATTACATGATTCATTTACATGATGGTGATCTTCTTCAAAGCATGATAAATTAGGATGATGAATAGAACAATGCCATTCTACCTACACAAGATATAGGAGTCCATGACCATGAAGAAGAGAATGACCTATGGCAAAGGTTCTATGTCATAAGTGAAGAGTTTAAGCAGTTGAGTAAGTCTACTTCTCCTCTTAAAAAGTGTACATTTGATAATGAGGTTGTTTATGAACCTAACAAGTAGGAAGGAGAATGTCTGTTTGATCATGAGGTTGAGTATCTAGCTACTGTCAAATAAATTATAATCATAAAGGAACCTAGTGAATCCAAAGTAGAAAATTATATGTTTGAAGAGCATTCAACACCTCAACTTGAGGATGAACCATTTTTAGATGTGTTAGAATAGAAACAAAATAAGGTTGATGGTTATATACATTAGACACATCATATCCAAGAAGAAAGTGAAGTTGAAGCAACTATGATGACTCCCAATTTGTAGTTTAAGAAAGGCTAGTTAGACATGGTAGAATTCAAACAAGCTGTAGGTTCAAACAAGCCTCTTGAAAAGTATGGAACATCCTTGAAATATTCAATTAGTACACTTGTAGATGGAAGAAGACCTAAGGATGGTAAGTCTTTTGACCATCCACATAAGCAAGTGTTTTTTGAGAAGCATGCTTCACATGATTGATTGATTTTATAGAACAACAAATATGTAAGAGGTATTATATTTAATCTTGGTTGAAGAATGGTTAATTGTCCTTCACCTCAAGTGTTTTAGGTCTTGTACATACTAGGATAGGTGTGTTTTTATTTTTGTTGTGTGTTTTCCCTAAGTGTTCTTGAGAACACGTGTGTTTGCTTAGGTGTGTTTTCTTGTGTGTTTGTTTTTTGTTGTTTGGTGTGTTTTGGTGTCATTTCAGAGGTAATTCAGTGTTCATACAGTGTATAGGTGACACCATAGCCCAATGGATAGGAGTAGGCTATTGGTCTTTGGCATAGTTGACTTGCCACCCCTAGGAAATCATTAAGAATATTCAATAAATTGACTACAAGTTAAATTATGTCAAACCCCTATAGTTGAAACTTGTTATAGGGATTTACTAGGATGTAAAAGTGTATCATGGACTTAATTAGTTCATTTATAATGTGTTTTAGATTTTTCATATTTGTATAGTTGGTCTCATATCATATAGGGGTCATTTTTGAGTCATTTATGGGGCTTGTATAGGTTTCCCATAGAGGATAAGTGTTCCAAAGTCATATTCAACATCCTCCACATTAGAATATGTTAGAGGAACTATTTTAGGATTGATAAAATGTAGGTGCTACATTAAAAAAAAGAAAATAGTTGAAAAGAGGTAGTTTTTATTTGTTGTATGGATTGTACAGTAATTTTGACAAATGGGAGGACTTATATAGTGTCCCATCAAGTCCCCTAAACTCACTTTCATGCTTGGAAAGCCTTGAAAATATCAAAAATGGTAGAAACCATCCTATTTCTTCTATCACTCTCCTTTACATGAAAAAATAGTCAACCAGTTTTAGTCTAGTATGGACAACATGAGGTGAGTTAGATAAATTAAATTTGGTGGATCATAACACTCCTTGTTTAATCTAAATCTATGGAAATATTAAGAGGATTGGTTTTTTGTGTTCTATGAACCATTACTTAGAATTTTAGTGACTCTTTTTTACCTTATCTTTCCCATACCCTTCATTTTCCTTTTCTATTTGGATTGGTCTAAGCAATTTAAGTTGTGTCCATGTTCTTAGGTAGTGTGACCACCCTTTTCACATAATTTTTCAATCTAGTTGCTTGTTTGGAGGTCAAAGAAATAGCATGAACTATCTGAGTTTGCTAAGAGGACTCCATTGAAGTTGTAGATAAGTTTTTTCACTTCTTGCAGAGTTATTCTCACGTAAGTTGTTTAAGGATAGAGAGAGTAGGTTATTTTCAACCTCTCTAATCTAATAATCAGTCTCTTCTTTTAGATTTTTTATCCCAAATAATAGCACTTGATGAAGTTCAAAGTCTAGAAACATGCTACAATAAAACTTCTTTACAAATAGTCATCTACATTCAAGTCACCTTGAGTATTGATTAGTCATGGTGGTGAAAAAAATAGGTTTAAATATGATAAGAAGACTTTCAAGGTGTAAGCAGTGAGATTGAGCCTTTCAAAAGGTTGGTTTTGGAGCCAAATTCATTACACAAAGTCATATATCATGCCTTTACCTATAGACATCCTACAGTGACACCTAAAATTAGTTTCAACAGAGGTATGAGGAGTTAGGATAGAGGTTTTGGAAATCATATAAGACCTTCATTGAGGTCTAAGAGAATTGAGAGTGTTAAAGTGATAGTGGTGAGGTCATAAGATAGCAAACAAACTTAGAACCATGTTCAAAGGCTAAAAAAGTTACTTTAGATACATATTACCTTATTTTATTTGAAATAGGGTTTTGTCCATGTTTATTGCTATCTTATGATGATAAATTGGAGGTTTGTGACAGTCTAAGTGTTTATATCATGTAGCACAGGCATAGGGGCAATGTCTTGATGTGAGAAAGATAATTATTTGGTCAAGTAAAGGAAGGCTGAGTGATTCACAACTCAAACCAATGTTTACTATATATATTTAGTAAGTATTATGTCAAAGTAAAGGAAGGTTGAGTGATTCATAAATCAAACCAATGTTTACTATATATATTTTGTAACTACTATGTCAAAGAGACCAAAAGTGAACTTTGAATCATAATAGTGGTGTTAGGATTGTGGAGCTAAAAGCTTCACTGATGCAAACAGGAGAGGAGGTTGCAGAATGAGTTGCTGAGTGTCAGAAGTGTTTGGCGTTGGTCTGGCCAACCGGCGTCGGCAGGGTAAGACAGGAAGGCAACCGACGTCGGTCATATATCGGCCGGCGTCGGTGACCCCAGGCAGACAGGGACCGACGTCAGTCGCCTGTGTGGTTTGACTGCGAGCTATTTACGGGCAGTTAGCTAACGAACCAAGAGTTTGCATGATGAGCGCTAATTTTAGACTCATAGCTGCGGATCTAATTATGGTAATTAGATGTCTAATCATTGTTTGGATGAGATCTATATAATAGACTCATGGTTGTATTGGAAAAGTGTGCTAGGGAGTAAGAGAGCATAATTATAAGCTCCTTCTATGTGTGAGGTAGAGCTATGGTGCGTTCCTCCTAGTGCCTCAGTACCAGGTGTGTTGGTGCTAGATTGGAGAGCCAGCTGGGTTCTTCAGGAGTGTAGGATCTTGGTCACAGTTGCATGGCCTATATAGGAGATCTACATGGTAAGTAAGATCGTTGATCTGTAGGTGTATGTGTATGCAAGGTCGAGGTTCACAGGTGAATAGAACCATTGTTTGATTTGCAGGTGTGCAAGGTCATATAAACAGCAACACAACAGGGAGCAGTATCAGGCAGGATCTACTTGGAGTACAGGTGTGTACTCGGATAGAGCGAGAGGAAGGCAAGGGAGTTCCTTCCATAAGTATGGTCTGTTGAATTGCAGGTTGTTGCAGATTCATGGGAGATCTACTTGAAGTACCTTGAGTACTTGTGGAGCACGTGGAGTGCTTGTGGAGTGCGTGGAGCACTTGTGGTGTGCGTGGAGCACGGGAGGTGAACACCAACTCTGTATTTGAGTTGGGTGTTGGGACCTGTGAGAGGGAGAGCTTTGGGGAGAAGAATTACTGTTCACTTGAGGTGTGGGAAACCTCTGTAAGGTGGTGGAGAAGAAGTGGCATCTTCTTTATTGTATTCTTTTCTGTATAAAGTGTTAATACAATTTGGTATTGTCTCTCATATGCTGTGTTATTCTGAATTCTAGTTACTTGTTGAATCTGGTTAATTTCCGCATATTAAGTTGCTTGATTTAGTAATCAAATTGTGTGCTTCCGGTTTATCCATCCTCCCAACAAGTGGTATCAGAGCCTTGGTTGTAGGTTCTTGAGCTTGATACCAACAAGTGGTATCTGAGCTAAGGTTGGAGGAAGCAGGTTTTGTGTTTGGTTACAGGTCACTCTCAGGGGTTTCTGATCGAGTGGGAGTAGAGCAACAGCAGATCAAAGTAAGCTAAGAATGGAGGAGTTGAAAAGCATAGATGGTTACTCACGGTCCTATGGAAAGAAAGAGCAGGTAAAAGATTATTGTTGGTTGGTAGCAGATCAGCATGAAGAAACTGAAGATACAGATGTAGCAGGTGTTGTTGCACAGGATGTGTTTGCAGGTTTCTTGGATAAAGTTGAATCTTGGATAAAAGATTCGGTTGCCTCTTTCCATGCAGTTCCAGGTAGAGGCGCTGGTGAGCCTTGCCAAAGAATTGGCAAAGGAGAAGTGAAGCTGAAATTGCAGGCGGCCAACACACAGGTGTTGATGAAGGTCATGCAGGTCCCAGGTTTGGAGATATGGCTAATTTCTTCAGAAAGATTGGGTGATGAGAGATGCACAAGAACTCTCACAGCGGATGCACTTGAATTAGCTGGTAGTAAGAAAACAGGTATCCTTTATCTACTTGTTTATATTACTGATTCTTCTTTTGTTGCAGAGACGTGGCTTCGTAGGCTTGGTCACATGAGTAGGAAGGAGATGCATGTTCTTAAGCGGAAGACAGATATATTTGACAGGCTTAAGAACTGGAAAGCCTTGGTGTTTATGGAGGAGATGGCGGACAGAACCCAGTGGATGTGGCTGGATACTTCTGAGCAGGGCAGTTTGGACATGGATTTTGATTCAAAGAAGCTCGCGGGTAAAAAGTCATCACTCACAGGCGAACACAGGTACCGATGTCGGTCAGGAGGAACCGGCGTCGAACAGACATGTGCCGATGTCGGTCATGTGCAGACCGAAGCCGGCGATGTCGGGCAGGATAAGACCGATGTCGGTCACTGGACCGACGTCGGCAGTATGTAAGACCGATGTCGGTTAGGACAACCGACGTCGGAAGCAGGGACACCAGCGCAGGCAGGTTGGTAGTCAGGTACAGACGCATGGAACCGACGTCGGTCGGATGCAGACTGTGGGGTGACCGAGGTCGGTCACTGTAACAGATTTTGGGTGGACAGCAAGCTGTCAAGGAGTCTCAAACACCCATACGGAGGACTGAAGGCGTAAGTAGGCCCTCAAATTCATTGTTCCTCTTCTTTATACATGTTGCTGATTGTAGAGCAGGAAGGATCCAGGAAACAGGTGTGAGCTTGGCATGGATGAGGATGTGATTCCTTGGAGGAGAACCAGACAGGTGTGTCTTGGTAGAGTTGCCAGCAGGTATGAAAGCACAGAAACGAATGGATACCTTAGTAGAAGAATAGAGAGAACGGATACGTGAGACGGAAGACCAGGTATATGGTCTTGTGGAGCTACAGGACAGTGGTACAGGTTTTGACAGGTGGAGGACGGAGCATGGCTTCTGTCAATGTCAGGGTAACTACTGTGGTTTGTCTTACCAGGGGGATGATGAGTCGCGACATCATTCTGTTGCTGTATGTGGATAGTATGCTAGCTAGCAGGGGTGTACATACAGGGTTTTGCTGAGCTAAGGGTAAGATTAGTTCAGTGTCATGTCATGAGGAGTTTGGAGCAGCGGAATTCTTTGACATGGGAGGCATGGAGATCACAGGTTGATTTTGTCTCGAGTGGGAGCTGATGTGAATCAGGTGTTGGCGAGGTTCAGGATGCAGAGCCGGAGCACACTAAGGGCTGGACAGGTACAGTGTCCGAAATCACATGAGGTCTGGTATAGACCTGAGTATTCCCATGCAGTGGGAGCTGTCAGAGAGTTAGGAGCCAATTCGGGGAAGTGGGTTCTCAGGTTTTCTGAGAGGGACCGGTAGCAGGTGTTGCTATGCAGGGTCAGGACTTCACTACAGGTGTTGTAGGTTCGGATGTGGCAGGTTACTCGGATGACAGGTGGTACACCATGGGATGAGTGGTGGGTTGTCTTCAGGTGGGAGCTTGAAGAGGGATACAAACCAGGAAACAGATTAGACGGAGTATAGGTACAGGTACAGTGCAGCTGTTTATCTCCAAGTGGGAGATTGTTAGGATTGTGGAGCTAAAAGCTTCACTGATGCAAACAGGAGAGGAGGTTGCAGAATGAGTTGCTGAGTGTCAGAAGTGTTTGGCGTTGGTCTGGCCAACCAGCGTCGGCAGGGTAAGACAGGAAGGCAACCGATGTCGGTCATATATCGGCCGGCGTCGGCGACCCCAGGCAGACAGGGACCGACGTCGATCGCCTGTGTGGTTCGACTGCGAGCTATTTACGGGCAGTTAGCTAACGAACCAAGAGTTTGCATGATGAGCGCTAATTTTAGACTCATAGCTGCGGATCTAATTATGGTAATTAGATGTCTAATCATTGTTTGGATTAGATCTATATAATAGACTCATGGTTGTATTGGAAAAGTGTGCTAGGGAGTAAGAGAGCATAATTATAAGCTCCTTCTGTGTGTGAGGTAGAGCTATGGTGTGTTCCTCCTAGTGCCTCAGTACCAGGTGTGTTGGTGCTGGATTGGAGAGCCAGTTGGGTTCTTCAGGAGTGTAGGATCTTGGTCACAGTTGCATGGCCTATATAGGAGATCTACATGGTAAGTAAGATCGTTGATCTGCAGGTGTATGTGTATGCAAGGTCGAGGTTCACAGGTGAATAGAACCATTGTTTGATTTGCAGGTGTGCAAGGTCATATAGACAGCAACACAACAGGGAGCAGTATCAGGCAGGATCTACTTGGAGTACAGGTGTGTACTCGGATAGAGTGAGAGGAAGGCAAGGGAGTTCCTTCCATAAGTATGGTCTGTTGAATTGCAGGTTGTTGCAGATTCATGGGAGATCTACTTGAAGTACCTTGAGTACTTGTGGAGCACGTGGAGTGCTTGTGGAGTGCGTGGAGCACTTGTGGTGTGCGTGGAGCACGGGAGGTGAACACCAACTCTGTATTTGAGTTGGGTGTTGGGACCTGTGAGAGGGAGAGCTTTGGGGAGAAGAATTACTGTTCACTTGAGGTGTGGGAAACCTCTGTAAGGTGGTGGAGAAGAAGTGGCATCTTCTTTATTGTATTCTTTTCTGTATAAAGTGTTAATACAATTTGGTATTGTCTCTCATATGCTGTGTTATTCTGAATTCTAGTTACTTGTTGAATCTGGTTAATTTTCGCATATTAAGTTGCTTGGTTTAGTAATCAAATTGTGTGCTTCCGGTTTATCCATCCTCCCAACAAGTGGCACAATGAAATCATGGTCTCAATATGAGTGACTCCATTTGAGTAAAGGTGATTTATGACCTTATGATAACTTTAATGAATTGAGGTACCATGGTTTGACACTGGTGAACACCTACAGGGGCCCCTTTTATTCTCAAAATGATCACCTATAGCCTACTATAGTAGACAAATTAACCTAAGCTAGTGGAGGGAGGCATGTCTCTAAGCATGAATGAGTTTTAAAAAATGTGAGATGAGATTAGAGACTTCAAATTATAAACTAGGAATTTGACTCAAGAGAGGTGGTTAGTATTGTGTTAGTTCCAAAATTAAAACAAATTTGACAAAACCACACTAATTAGCATACATCTCTAGGCCTAGTTACTAGGGTGAGCTTAATTAATAAAACAAAATGAAAACACAAATAAAACATGAAAGAAACCTTCTTTCACCTTCCTTGGATGCTCTAAAATGCTTATTGTAGTGGCTTGCTTAGTTTGTGCTCATGAAGTCTGCATCAATGGAAGCTTGGATACCTCCATCTCTCCTTGGCATCTTGTGGCTTTGGCTTGGCTTGGATCAATATTTGGGTATAATAACACTAATTTGAATGAGGCTTTAGAGTCAATTCAACACTATAATTTTACATTATCCAAGCTTAAAATTCATGTGGCAAGGCCTCCTATTTATAGATTTTAGAAAATGGCTAGAATCAACCTGAACTGTCCATCTCAAGAATGAGATGTGTGGATAAATATTAATCCAATTATGTAATTAAAAATCCATAAATAGGCTCATCAATATTTAGGATAGAGAGGCATTTAAGAGGCATGGGAGGCATTGATGAGGTGTGGGAAGGGTTAACCTTGATATTTTATGTATTTGTGGCATAGGAATGCCTTCCCAAGAAACGATGTCACTTGATGATGTAGATATTCAATATTCATTTTTAAAAACAAGTATTCAACAAGTTTCCATGGAATTCTTAATTAGGCCCAATTTGGTTTAATTAGCTCTTAAGCACGATTTAAGCATTTTATGCACAAATTACTCAAATTGATTAGAATGTCTTGTTATTGGTCCAAAATTTAATTGGATTGGTATTGGAAGTCGATGATATATGCATTGGATCCATTATCCCATTTATGATGTTTCCAACACCAAATAATAAAGGCACATGTCTTGTGCAAGAGATTTGATAAGAAAGAACAATCCAGAGCACCTAGGTGCAAAATTGGTATTTTGACTCAAAATGATTTGATAAAATTTATTTAGATCATAAATTTCATTACCCCATTTAATGATAATGTAGCCAAAATTAGCACTTAAATATAACAATTTCAAAATTTTAAATGTGTTTTAGTGTTTTAAAGCCAAATTGTGCACTTTGGTAGAAATAGGTCAAAAGCCTAGTTGAAGGTTATTGGTGGCCAAATTTAGGTGTCTAAACAAATATATCATAGGCATGAAACACAATGTTCACAACATCCTATATGGATCTCATTGTCTTGATAGCATATGCCTATATTCAACATAAACCATGGACTAGTACATGTTAGTGAAAGGTGTGAGCTTTGAGAAGATGGCAGATATTATAGGGTGGATTAAACATTCTAATTCCATCTTAGAGTGATGATTATATGATATTATTAGAAAAATTAAATATAGTAGGAATATTAACCTAGAATCACATGCAGTCTTAACCCTATGTTCCTACATACAGTCATCAATGTTATAAGCTAGTCTTAGGTTGTTGGCTTGTTAAGAGACCTACATAGATGATCCAACTTTTCAATTTGGTCTAGAAGGTCCTAATGACCTAATAAAACCTCTCAAATCTTCAATTTTATAAATTAAGTAGGGGGGGTGTTGTCTATTTTGTCTCAAATAGAGGGCACTCCTAGAGAGGCAAGACTACAGGTTTGGTGAGTAAGTGATAAGGGGATGGGGTGGAAAGTCTTGGATCACCTTAGGAAAGATTTAGAAGGTTTTTTTGAGGATGAAAAAATGTGTATAAAATATTTTTAGTTATCATGAGTACTCAGGGTGGTCATGGATAACTCAAGTACAGTCAACCCTATTAGGCCTAGAACTAGACCTAATCACTTCAAGGGTCTAGCTTTACTTCCAAGGCCACAAGACCATTACACCCTAATTTATGACCTTTAAGAGGAAGTAAAAGATGATTTTGAATCATTTTTTTGTAGATAAATATCATAGAGGGGTAATTTTTGGCCTAAAACATCTCAGACGTACATAAAATGCAAGAGCAAGCTCGAGAGACCATCTTCAAGCACTCACATCTATACATATTGGTTTCATGGTGACCCAAGGAGTTGGGTAAATTTTGGGGGGGTCCTGAGCTTAAACTTAGTGAGATTTTTTGGGAGGTTGGACATCATGATTTTATGAACAATCCTTAAAAGTCCAAACCCTCTAAAACCCTCATAAACCCTTGTTTTTAACTTGATGAAGGAAATACCAATGAAAATGCACTTAGAGAGAGTAGTTTAACCTATGAAGTGATTTGAAACTATTAATAACTCTCTCAAGATCCATGGCACACATTTGGTCTGTACCCTACTTGTATGTATAGATTACAAAACAAGGTTTTTTACAAGTTTATGGTTGTTTTATAGGTATCGAAGAAGATGAATAGGTAAGATCCATTAGAAGGAGTCAATTTAGACCTATTATAAATCTCCATATTCATTTATCACCACATATGGGCATGGAAACACTTTTTCTAACTCATTCATCTTGGGTAGTCTTTGGCATAGATTGAAGATAAAGAGTGACTACCTAGTGAGAGGATGAGAAGTCAATTTTTAGACCTTTTTAAAGTCTAACTCATGGAATGGAAGGCAAAGAGACTCTATATAGGTGTCATAACACCTATTCCATGGATTTGGTTGAGAATTGAAGGCTTCTTGGGTGATAAATGTGAAGAAGAATGCCAAGAGGGCTAATGAATGATTACAAATGGTGAGTACAAGTATCTAGGAGATGGATATAAGTTAGGGATGCATATGATGACTATCATGACATGTTTATAACCCCCATAAGATATTTCATAGGTTTTAACTCTACCTAATCCATTTTCAAGCACTAAAAAAATGCCTAATCATGAAGGCAGTTTCAAGAAGGTAGCTGAAGGGTCCCTAGGCTAGTTTTGAGGAGTTTTTATGCTTCATATGACACTTGTCTAAGAATACCTTCCAAACATCTATTCTTTACTTCATGCCTATACAATATAACTAGGTTTTTTTCCTTTACATGTGGAATTTTTACCTTTAGACTTCTCTTCTCCTCTCTCCTTTGACACATTTTATAAATGCAAGCCATTTTAGCTCTTGTAATCAATTCCACACCTAGTATGGTGAAGCCCTGCTAGTTTGATATTATACTTTACCTTTGAAATAATATTTTATATCTATTTTTGATTTCATAAAATATATTATCTAAGTATTTAATTAGTGTATAGTGAAAGTGTTGAAGTAGTGTATAGTGAAAGGTCAAGTGATTAGTATCTATCCTTGCTTTCTCTCAACTCTTCCATGTTGATGCAAGAAGTTTCCACTCAAACACGTCACATAAAGTGTTGTCAAGTGAATTAGTATATATTCAAGTGTAAGTATTATCCTTAGTGTCTGCAAATGACCTTTGGTTCAATCACCTTGAGTATTTCCATGCATATCACCTCCATGTTTGAAATACTAATGTTAGAGCAATTCAAGATTTTGAGATTAGTGTTGTAAGTCATGCTTCTTAGTGCAATTATAGGGTGGTCAAGTGGAGATATTTCTAATGTATCACCTTATTATATTAGGTTATTTTCATGTTTATTTTACCCCTTTTCATCTAAGAAATTAGTTAGTTTAGGTGATAAGCATTTAAGGATCAATCTAGGGAACTAGCCCTTAAACCTAGAGGTATACCTCTACCATACGCAACCCACAGGCCTAAAAGTATTCCAATGTTTCCAAAATATTAGAGTAGGATTGAAATTTAAAATATATGGTGAAATATTTGGTAACAACACACCCCAAACCAAAAAAATAATAAATTTCAAAATGCAATTCTGAATAGTAACAATAATCAAGGTCCTAAGATCCTTAATTGAAATAGGAACACCACCATTGATAACATCACTGACTAGAGTAAAATTACAAACCCTATGAACAATAATCATTATCAACCTATGAATAACACCATTGAAAAAAACAATATAGGTGATAGTAATGAAAACCCCCACCTATAGTTCATGTGGTTGATTTCAACTTACCACCACCATGTAACATGCAGTACCAAAAGAAAAATTAAAACTAGTATCAGCATGTTCAGCAACTCCCCTAGTTATAAAACTAACCCTATTACCAAATTAATAATCAACAAGGGTTTGGTTAGTAGGAAGAAAACCATAGTCCCATAGAATATGATCCTATTGTCTATTATATCTTCCACCAGGTTATCATCCATGATACTCAAAATTGTAGGGAGTAAAATAAATTCATCCAAAGGCTCCCTAAACATCAGAGGCAAAATTTTATAGATATTCTTTTAAGGAATGCTATTTAAAACCCCCAAGACCTTTAAAATTTTGATGTCACCCCTTAGAATCAAAACATTTAGATCTACCAAAACCCCTTTCTTAATCATCAATCATGTGTTACCCAAAAACTAGGTCATGTTTACAATTAATTTTAGGGTTTTGATGCCTTCTAAATCTTATGGCATTGTTCATTTTTTTATTGAAGACTTCAAATATATAGTTTGGATATATTTCCATGAAATTCTACTAAACCTATGAAACTACCAAAAATCAAGAAAACTAATAAGAATGCTATCAGATAATATCTTATTGAGGATTCCATAAATGGAAAAATCGTCATTAGATCAGTTCTCTTATACCATGTCAGATCACTCCAAGATCTCTATATGTCATAGATTGCATGAGAACCCTGGAAGCAGGTGAGAGCAATTTAAATTAAAAGTGGGCTTCATAAATGTTCATTAAGTGATTCATTAGCCAAAAATTACAAAGGATGTACATTATATAGTGAGAGATTAGGTCACTAAAAAGGTAACAAATCAACCCACAATTAAAAAACACATTAAGTGTATTTACCCTAATGACCTTAACAACCCTAAGTAAGCTAACTAAAAACTATGTAGGTATAATTAAAATTGGGAAAAATCCTACACTAACAATCTCCACTTGTTTTTCCACCTCTTGTTAAATCTTTGTTTCCTGATCTTTCTTCATTTGTGCCATCTCCTCTTTACCTTTGTCTCTGACATGCAGTTATTCTGGTAAACTTGTCCACTCTTCATTATATTATGGCATAGTCTTATTCATTTGAGCATAGCCTCATCTTCTTTCCATCTTTCCTATAAAAAACACCTATTCTTAAAAAATGATTTTTTTTACAATAAAATTTAAAATGTTGGAAAATTCACACATAATATTACCTTCAAGTTTCTTCACAGAGATTAACCAAATGATGAATTTGAAAGCACAATAAATAAAAAAAACATAATATAATTATAACGATAATTATTGAGTAACAATATATATATATATATGTATATATGTATATATATTTATATGTATATGTATATGTATATGTATATGTATATATATATATATATATATATATATATATATACATACATATACATATAAATATATATACATACATATACATATACATATACATATACATATACATATAAATATATATACATATATACATATATATATATACATATATATACATATATATATATATACATATATATATACATATACATATATACATATACATATATACATATATATATATATACATATATATATATATACATATATACACACACACACACACACACAAACACACACACACACACACACACACACACACATATATATATATATATATATATAATTCCTTCTAAATAGTACACAAGTCCTTAAATAAATCATAACTCAAAGATAGATTTGTCATGCATAAAGAACATTCTATTAAAAAAACTATCCTAGAGTTAATTGAGCTTGTTATTTTTAGCAAATTTTATAACCTACTATTTTTAGTAACTTTTTCATGCAAGCTCATATGGGTTAACTAACTATCCCTTATTATCTAAATAAATCCTATGGTGACTTATAAAACAAATTCATGCCTAGTTAAAAAAAAAAAAAATCTAATAAATTTTAATAATAGTAAAAATAAAATTATAATGCAATTTTAGCCTTTAAATGGTCAATTTCAAGAGATTTTTTTTCCAAAAAGTCACTAAGTGGATACTATGGCCTATGGTTGCATGAATCTCTTCAATATCTTCATTTAAAAAAAATGTAGGCTCAAACAAGTTCCAAAATCATAAGTTATGGCTCCCACAATTTATGCTTTTTCATCAAGAATCAACATATTTTTATGAATGTATGGTTCTCTTTATCCATTCTTCTTTATTTTTCTTTATGTTAAGTAGCAACATTTTTTGCATGGAAGGATCATTTAAAGGTGAGCCCCAAACAACAAACCATGGATAATTTTAATAATGGACCCATATAAATTACTATAATATCCTAGCAAGTTATAGAGTTTAGGCATAATTCCATTGGCTAATCTTTGGGAAAATGGCCATGCATGTAATAAATTGATTAGCTATTATATTAACTCTTTCAAAAAAATATAAATATCTCGTGAAGTAAATTTTTTATTTAAAGCAATATATAATGGCATACCATATTTCTTATAGATTTTTTATTCTAAAATTGACATCAATTATCTCTTAAATTATATTCAAGTGTTGTATTTACTAGACAATTTATTGTGTAAACATATAGAATATCCAAGACTTGAGAAAATAAATAAATATTTAGTACTTGTATCATGATCATTGACATGTCAACTATGAACATTAAATTACACATCTAAGACTCCCTTAATCTTAATTAATTCATTGAACACTTTTGACTATACATAAAGCCAACAATGTTTACAAAACTTTTATATATGAGATATTTATGATACATGGTGTTCTAGAGTAGGTAATCTCAAATAAAATATGGTTATTGAAATTAATGCATGTAAATATAAGGAAAAAACTAAATATGGTTATTGAGATAGGAAAACCAAGAGAGTGAACCAAGTCTCTATCTTGGAAGAAATTTTTAGAATGTATTGTATGGATCAAGAATATAGATGACATGAGTCTTAATCTAGAGGGATTTGTGTATAATAATACCTATCATATTACTCTTGGTATGGATAATTTCTACTATTTTTTAGTAATATGTGTCAAACACTTATCATTTAGGATATTGTTGGAGATAAAATTTACATAAGTCTATTATTATGTTGAAATAAATGGAAGATAAAGTTAAGTTAATCAGGAAGTAGTTAGTAAAAAGGTTAAAATAGCATAAGAGTTATGCTAATAATATATTGAATCTTAAGAAAGTTTCAGTGAGTGATAATATATTTTTGAGGGTATGACCTCATAAGAGTTATTTATCAAGTTTGGAAATTTATCCAAGCTACAACCTCGCTATGTGCGACCTTTCAAGGTTCTAACTATTATCTACTAGGTCTACTACCTACAAAGGAGTTGAAAGAAGTTCTCTCATATAATATTTTATGAAAAATGAAAACTTATCTATATAAGAAGGAATTTTTTTCACTACATCTTTTTCTTTTTTTTGGGACTCAATTGGTGAAGTAGTGTTTGAATGTTAGCTTCTCTTTAGGCAATGGGCATGTTTAATATTGATGTTTGGAAAATCCTAATGAATTACTCTTCTTTCATGACTCTAATGATATTTTTGTATGTACCTAAGGATATGATATAAATGTATATGGGTTTGTGGAGATGCTGACATGTGGCACACATCCCCCTTAATTATTTATATGGGTCTAATATATTAGGATCTAAATGAGTAACTTGTGGAATTAATGCATTGGGTAATGGTTGGACTACATTAGGTTTAGGAGGTTACCCATCCATTGTTATATATATATAGGAGGTGAATATCATTTCAAAGGAATTAATTAAGTATTGAGTCTTCTATTTGGTAGAAGGATATTGGAGGTTGTCCCCTCAAAGAGACATTGTGGAGTTATTCCTTCCTAAAGGAGTATTGTATGGTGTTGCCCTACCTTAAAGGTTTTATTCTATTTCTACATATATTGAATATTTGAGCATCTTGGCCTACCAATATCTATTATGTTATGTTGATCTACATTATTTTCTGCATATTTCTAATTATTATTTGTGTGGATCATAAGTGGTATTAGAGCATCGATTTGGGCAAATATTGTGGGTGAAACCCTAATTATGGAGAGTCGCTTATGTCTAAAATTTGTTGTGAATTTTTGCACAATTTATATACTAGATATGAATACTATCTCAATGAAATCACAATAAAAAAAATTGAGGTTTTATGATTAGTTTAAAGGTATATATTGATATTTTAAGGTTTGTAATAAATTCATTATATCTTCTAAAATTTAGATAATTTTTCAATGAAACTTTTACTGATTAAGTATCATTACACAATATATTTATAGTCATAACTTTACAATTTTGGACAAGTTTTGTGGTAGTTATTGTGATTTTATGATTTTTCATAAATTCAATCTACAAGCCTAAATTGTTTGAATTTTTCACAAACTTTTTCTTGAAGTTTAAATATCATACATGGAAGATATAGTAAAACTTTTAGACTATTTTGATCAATTTTTCATGAGTTATTAATTTTTTAGGGTTTTCTCATTAACCCTACTTTTATTTTATTTCTCTTCTAAATCATGGGTTAAATTGATTACAAATAGTGGGAACATTTACGGGAGAGTTTTTAAAAAATGAAAAATATTTTGGATATGTTGTGGAAAAAAATGTGCATACAGGTTGAAGAGACCAATGATAATAACCAAGAAGAGAGTATAGATGAAGAAGAAGAAGAAGAAGAAGAAGAAAAAGAAGATGAACATAGTGATGATGAAGGAGATATATATTATTTAAGAGGAGAGGTTGAGGATCATGAGGTGGAGAAAGAGGAAGAAAATAATTTTGATGACGGCAATGATGAAGATCATACAAGTGATTATGAATAAGAAGAAACAAAGCATAATAATGAATATAAAGAGGCTAAAAATGGTGTAGAAGGATATGTAGAGGATCTCAAAGAAGAGGAAGAAGGATTGGATGATAAAGGTTTAAATAATTTGGCTTCAAATAAATTAGAGTAAAATTTTCATATTCATAGATGCATTCAAAAAAAAGGCTATTGTGTCCATAAACCCTAGCTTCAAGTATAACTTCATCAACATGAATGTGACCCAACATCTATAGCTTAAAGAAAAGAACATCAAGGAGGATCAAGTATATGGTAAGAATATTCTAGTTTTTGAAGATTTGAAGCTCACTATGGACAAATATGTTTTGCATTCATGTTTTTATGCTTTGGATATGGATGGTGTGGATATGGTTATTAAATATTCATGATTAGAAACTTTAGGAAAAATCTATATTAATGTTCAAAATAAGTTCTTGAAGTTTTGGTATAGGAAAAATAAGGTCACTTTACTATATATCATAGTTGGAAAGGCACAAATAACATCCAAGGTAGAGCATTAGGAACCACCAAAGGAAAAGGTGGAAGAGGTAGAATAAAAGGTGGATTAGTTCAAAGTATCAAAAAAGTTTAGGTATATAGACCCCCACATCATCATGAGAGGAAAAAATCATGAATCCATATGAGGGAGTGTTATAACAACAATCACTATGGCTATATAAGAAATCAAAATACCAATCGCTATGGCTATGAATATAATCCAAAGAAAAACTACTATGGTCAGGTATGAAATTAGTGTATCACAGTGGCCAATGGAAGATGAAATCAATGGAGAAATAACTATGACTATGTATGGTAAAATAAATAATATGGTCTTGAATAGAATCAGAATAGCACAACAGAATATGGTACATGGAATCAAAGGAGGAATAATTATTCATGGACACCATGGTGGTATAGTTATGATTAGCAATGGAATTAGAGTAGCACAATGTAATTTATAAACAAGGTTAGAGAGCTATCACCTACCAAGATCACATATAGATGGTTAGACAATCGAGATTGGAGACAAGTGTGCAATGATTTGAAACAAACTCATTATTTGGTTTCTTCTTATTGTTTGAGGATAAAACATGTCAAAGAGGGAAGGAATGCTATGTACTTAGGGATATGATATATTAATGTACATGGGTTGATAGATATGCCAACATGTGGCATGCATCCCCCTTATTTAGTTAGCTAGGTCCAATATATTAAAATAAGTGATTAACTTGTGGAATTAGTGCATTGGGTAATGTTCAGCCTACATTGGGATTAAGAGGTTACCCATCTATTATTAGTTATATAGAGGTTTATATAAAAGAGGTGAATATCATTGTAAATGAATAAATAAAGTAAGTGTTGAGTCTTTTGTTTAGTAGAAAGATACTAGAGGTTGTCCCCTAGAAGAGACAATATGAAGTTATTCTTTCCTAAAAGAGTATCGTATGGTGGTGCCCTACCCTAAGGGTATTATTCTATTTCTGCATATATTGAATATTTGGACATCTTATCCTATCAATATCTATTATGTTGTGTTGATATACATTATATTCTGCATATTTTTAATTATTATAAGTGTGGATCATAAAAAGTGGTATCAAAACACTTATTTAGGTAAATATTTTGGGCAAAACCTTAATTTTAGAGAATCACTTATATATTTCAATTATTATGAAATTTTATACAAATTTTTTATGGTGTTTGATAATATTTCAAGGAAGTCAGTAAAAAAATTGAGGTTTTATGATTAGTTTTGAGGGAGTCATTGATATTTTAGGGTTTATAATAAATTTGTCATATCTATCAACATTTCAAAAAAAATAGAGAAATTTGTATTGATTAAGTATCAACATACAAGATATCTACAGTCAAAATTTTACAATTTTTTGACACATTTTTTGGTAGCTATTATGATTTATGTTTTCCCATAGATTCACTCTACAGGCCAATTTTTTTTTTAATTTGTTCACAAAATTTCACTAAAGTTTCAATATCATACATGGAATCTATAGTAAGACTATTAGACTATTTGGATCATTTTTTCATGAGTTATTAAAATTTCATTATTTTCCTTAAACCTAGTTTTTTTTTGTGGATCATGAAGTTACAAGTATTTTCAAGGGAGGATGATATTAATGATAGAGAATGGTGGATCCTTTTTAAGGAGTATAATGTTAGAATAATGTGGTGGCAATTTTGTTTATCACATTTTCTTTATGGACCTACAACACTTTAGTGGGATGAGTTCAGACTAAAATGATGGAAGTTTTCATGGGAAGAAATGGAACAGGTTTTCCTAGGTCGATGGGGTATAAAAAAATGAAAATATAGAAGATGAAGAAGTGGATGAAAATGATGATGATGATAATGAATAAGAGAATGGAGATGATGAATAAGAAAAATTAGTGGAATAAAATAATGCTAATGAGGAAGAACATGATAGTGATGATGAATAAGAAGAAATTAAACATAATGATGATGAGGATACTATAGATGGTGAAAAAATAGAGGTAGAGGATCTTGAAGAGGAGGAAGAAGGATTGGATGATAAGGGTTCAAATAATTTGGCTCCAAAAAAATTAGATTCAAATTCTAGTTTCATGGATGCATTCAGAATAAGGTTATTGTGTCTATAAACCCTAGTAGAAAATATAACTTCATCAGCATGGATGTGGCCCAACGTCTATAGGTTCATTAAAAGAATATCAAGGAGGTTTAGGTAGATGGTTATAATATTCTAATTTTTAAATATTTGAAGCTCACTGTGGATAAATATGTTTTGCATTAACATTTTCATGCTTTGGATATGGATGGTGTGGATATTGTTATTGAATATCCATGGTTAGAAACTTTAGTAACAATCAATATTAATGTTTAGAAAAAGTTCATGAAGTTTCGGTATGGGAAAAATAAGGTCACTTTATAGGATATCATAGTTGGAAAGGCATAAATAACATCCAAGGTAGAGCCTGAGGATGATATTGAAATAGGTGACAATGAGCATGAGGAAGATTCAAATGATGGCATAGATGAATAAACAATATAAACATAAAATAACACTCCATCTACTTAAGAGACAAAGTAACCACCAAAAGAAAATGTGGAAGAGGTAGACGAAAAGGTGGATAAGTTGAAAATATCAAAAAAATTAGAGGTGTATATACACCCTCATCATCATGAGAGGAAACAATCATGGATCCATGTGAGGTAATGTCATAACAACAATCACTTTGGTTATATAGGAAATCAAATTACTAATCACCATGGATACACATAAAAGTCAAAGATGAACTACAATGGTTAGGTATGGAATTAGATTAGCGTAATATCCAATGGAACATGGAAGCAATGGAGAAATCACTATGACTATGCATGGAAGAATAACTACTATGGTCATGAATGACATTAGAGTAGTACAACGATGCATTGAATCAGAGGAGGAATAATTATGTATGGACACCAAGGTAGTAAAATTATGATCATAAATGGAATCATAGTATCAAAGTGGAATTTATAAATAAGGTTGGATAGCTATCACCTCCCATGATCACATATGGATGGTTAAATGATCAAGATTGGAGATAAGTATGCAATGATTTGAAGCACACTAATTATTTTTTTCTTCTTATGCTTCATTCAAATAGTAATTACACATAACAATAACTCCATATAAACATCCCCCTTTAAACTAATCATAAAATATATTTTTTTACTATGACTTCCTTGAGATAGTATTCATCTCCAGTAAAAAAATATATATATATTCGTAACAAATTTCAAGATATAAGAGATTCTCCATAATTAGGGTTTTGCCCACAATCTTTGTCAAAATCTATGCTATGATACCACTTGTTATTATCCACACTTATAATAATTGTAAATGTGCATAATATAATTTAGATCAACACCACACAATAGATATTGGTTGACCAAGATGTCTAAATATTCAATATATGTAGAAATAAGATAATACCCTTAAGGCAGGGCAACACCATATAATACTCTTTTAGGAAAGAATAACTTCACAATATCTCTTTGAGGGGACAACCTCCAATATCCTTCTACTAAATAGAAGACTCAACACTTACTTGATTCCTTCATTTACAATGATAGTCATCTCCTTCATATAGACCTCTAATCAACTAACAAAGGATAGGTAACCTCCTAATCCCAATGCAGGTTGACCATTACCCAATGTAATAATTCCACAAGTTACTCATTTATCCTAATATATTAGAAACATATAACTAACTAATAGGGATGTGTGCCACATGTTAGTATCTCCATCAACCCATATACATTAATATATCATATCCCTAGGTACATTGCATATTTCATGTTTTGTTGTTTATATCTTATAAAATTTAGTAAGTAATGCATTTATCTTGAATTAATATTTGTGAAGTTATGGAAATATTATATTTCTCAATAATTTTAAAACAATGGAGATTTATACCTAATATTAATTCTTAAACTGTTATGAATTGTAGATAGTTAATTTTTTTTACTATTTTTATATATTTTATCATTGCATCCAATTTTAAATAACACATAAAAATAGTGTTTGAGGTTATTTTTAAAGTGTAAATATTGTAGATTGGTTTTTGGATATGTTTTCTTAAGATTTTTTTAGTTCCCACATTTCAAATTGATTGCTACTAAAACCGTCATTAGGTAAAAAAAACCAGTCATGTTCAAAAACTAATCTATAATATCATAGGTGTTTTTCCCTTTCAATAAAAAAAAACATGAGCCATATGATTAAGTGGGCAAGGACATAACCCCTAGTTATTATTTTGTTCTAGGTGGTCTTAATTAAAAATAGCAAGTAATAAATTTCAATTGTTTAAGAAGAAAATTTTGATATTGTTAACACTAGGGGCTAAAACTTCACAATTTATAAAAAAAAATGGAATTTTCTAAAGGACACCTATTAAATAAATTTTAGGTTATCCCTCCATGAAACCACTACCTTAGATGTTGGAAAGGAATAATTTCCATTGGTCATCATTACATTTTTGTAATGGGATTCATAATAGAATATCTTGCTCACACTCTAAATGTTATGAAACTTTTTAAGGAATGTTTGTTTAATTAATTTCAAATCACCCCTTTCATGAAGCCACTACATTAGAGGTTGAAAAAGAGTCATTTACCCATTGTGACTCATCTCTTCATTATTGCAATGTACTTCATAATATATTCCCTTTCTCACTATAAAAAACACACATTTAACTACATTAAGAACTCCAATATTCCTCTTAAGTACATCACAAAAGACTTCTCTCATCACTTCATTTACTTAATTTACAAAACATTTCAACCCTTACACATCTCAAAATGAGAAAATATTTCAAACATAAAAATGTTTTAAGCATGAAATTTTGGTGCATGTAACCATAATTATAATTACACAAAAATAAACATTGGACTACAAGATCTACCCTAAATGTAGAAAGGAAATAGAAGGAATCTACCCCAATCTCTTTGAAGCTCAAAAATATAGTGTGTTGCAATGAAATTCCCCTTGCCCCTTCCTACCAGGGTCTTAAATGCTTCATGTTTATGACTTCTTTGAAAATGTCTTGAAAACATAGCAGTAACACTTGTACACATGACAAAAATGTCCCTCGTACTAGGATGGAAATGTTTCATGTATGCAAATGCTCTAGAAATGTCCTAAAAGCATACTGTAAATGTATGGAATGTGTCAGAAATGTCTAGGATGTTTATTTATTGTGCATGGATGTTTTTGAGATGTTTTTAAGTGTTTCTAGGCATTTATGTGGGAAAATTATAAATCAAGACAAAAAACTTAAAAATATATGAAATTGTAATATACATACTCACTGAGGACCAAAGAAACCTGAACTAGATAGTATAAATATAATAAATATTTAATTATAAGTTCACATTTTAAGTTATATTTGAAACATATAGTTTTAATATGTTTGAGAGTTTTTTTTTACCTCTATGAGTTATAATGCGAATTCTAGGTTTTGGAGGATCCTATCATATTTTGAACTTAGTCAGATTTTAAGGTTTGAGGATTCCATAATTATCCATATTTCAAGGTTTCAAATTTTCAAGAAGATGAGAACATCTCTCACAAAGTTCCATGAGTTGATCCCACCCCATTCTCGGTGCACCCTTTAAGGAGTGTACTTAGGAAGATTTGATGCACTTGTAATCCCCTAAAAATTAGATGATTCATAGTCAATGATTTATTCTAGATTTGGATGTATATTTTGTCTTTGAAGTAATGAATGACTGAATACTATAAATTTTTAGCCTTTGGATCTTATATAGACTAAAAATGAGTATTATCCATAAATAAGTATTTTTATGTGTGTGTGTGTACACATACATACATATATATATACACACACACATATACATTCATACACACACACACACACACACACACACAAATATATATAAATGCATACATACATATATATTGTAGGGATGTTTCCAAATCAAGTATTTTTGAAAATCTATGTTTCTATGTTTTAGAAATGTTTCCATTTTCAAAAAACATATAAAATATAGTAAAAACATGAGAAAGTTTAATGATAAGAAAAAAATAGTAATTCAAAACATCTTTGTATTAACAATTTCACTAACATGGGCCATCTTCAATGTATTTAATGACAATTAGATTTCTTCAATTTAACAAAAGCTATCTGATCTAGACAAAAATACATCTTTGGTTTTAATCTTATTCAACAAAACTAATTATATAAATGATAGTTTATACATGTAATGCACTTTATATGAAGGCACACTCACCTCTTTTAAATTATAAATAAAGTGAGAATAAATGGGTAGTTACACTAAAGTTTTTGTAGATAAACTTAGCAAATCACTGACTACTACATGTCCATCAATTTGAACATTCAATCCCAACTAAATAACTTTGTGTTGAAAAATAAAATATATGTAAATAACATAAAATATCAAAAAACCTCATATGCAATATTATAGACATGATATAGATGACAATAATAAGAATAACTAAATTAAGCAATGGTAAACAATAACCATATTAATGAATAAACATTGTATGCATGACACAAATTTTAACTAACATTATTTAATATTACTTATGGACAATAAAATAACCATACAAAACAACCATGCAACCTAAAATGACTATTTGACATCAATTATGTAAAGATCATTATTTCCAATCATGTTTCCATCTAGGCTCACATATGAATAATCTAGAATACTAGATCTAGTGTTTCATATATATAATAAAAATGTATATTTTTTATTTCATATAAATAAATAAAAATACTTTATTCATGAATATTTTTTTAATTAAAATATATGGAACACTTTAATATAGTTTCAAATGGTTAAGAAGGATAATACCTATAAGGCACAAAAAATGAAAAGTTGCAACTAGCCTTATTTGTTTCAATAATTTTGCAATTACATAAATAAAATTTTAATGAAATTTTAATTCATTGGATAATGTTGAAATTTCAAAAATGATATACTATATTTTATTTTTATAAAGATTATTCTCATAAAAATATTCTATAAACAAAATTAATTTAGGTGGATTGAAAGAGTAAGTTTTATAAATGAAATGAACCTATAAATTTCACATTGGCTTATTCAAATTATCTAAGAAACATGATTAGAGGAAAAATGCTTAATAATTTAAATTGATGAATTTATTTAGGTGGCACTTCCTTATTTAAAATATGATCAGACAGAGAGTAATATGCTTTTTAAAAAATAAAAAAATTGTAAATAATGCTTGAACTAAGTAAAAAGAGAAGCATTTGCACTTTAAAATTCCAATAAATTTAAAGCAAAAAATATTTTTTTTTGTATTTTAAAAATTAATTTGAGTATACTTTTAATCACTAAAATTTCAAGTCACATGTAATACTCATCATCAAGGTAATGAAAAGCTATGGACAATGCATGCCCCATTATATTTAAGATACATAATTATACAAGTGTCACAGGTGCTAAATACTTGGTCTATTAGTATAATATCAAGAATCTTAAGAACCCACCAAATAGACTTTTTAGTCCATTTAAAATGTGTAGGATGAAATGCTCGAAGCCAATAACACAAAAAGACTTGTAACAAAAAGTAAGAGTTCATGTAACAATTTCTTGCATCTCAAGTTTGAAGGGTTCACTTAAATGGTGAAAGTGACTTTTACCATCTCAAGAAGAACTGTGGTAAGGAAAATCAATCCCTAAATAATGTGAATGCTATCAATAGTTGAGTTATTTTGATTATTCTCCATCAATTTTGTTTTTCATACCTTGGAACCATCAAAGGAACATATAACATCTTGTTTAAGATTTAAAACCCATTCAAACACTAATAAATAATTTTTTAAAGTGTTTATATTAAAAAATTGTAAACTATAAAATAGTTTAATTCATTCTAATTAGGTAAAATATGATACCCTTATGCATGAGTCTGGGATGAATAGATAAAAATAAAACTTCTAAAGAAATAGAAGAGTTGCAATTCATAAAAATCAAACAAAATAAGTATATAAACATTTAATTTAACTACGTTGGTCACTAAAGCCAATAAAGCTATATAATAATGATTAATTTTTATAATTGAGCTATAAAATAAAGAGAAAAAAGTACAAGTATCTATAATAATAAATAAGAACATATCATAAGTAGAGAAACATAAACACAAATCAATAAATAGTGCATCAAAGCCTAAAATTCCCCATAAAAAAATATTTTAAAGATTACTTGCAAAATGCAAGTTTGGCAATAGCTACTAGGTGAATGAGTATAAAAATAGTTGAATTATTAATATATCTTAATTTAGGAAATTAAAAAACTTTTATAATTTAACATTTAATAATCTCATATTTGATGTATGTTATGTAGTTGTTTTTCATTAAGAATAATATTAAATAACTAGGTCAAACTCAATAAAAAAAATACCCTTAAGTTTACCATCCCTTGGCACTTTAAATAATAACTCTTCTAGGATCATGTAAAATATATAGAATAAATTTCCTTGCCCTTGGCACTTTAAATAATAACTCTTCTAGGATCATGTACAAGATAAAATAAATTTCCTTAGCCTAGATATCTCATTTGTTGTACCAAATATCAAAATTTGGTACTAGAATCCATGTTTTTCAAATTCTAAAACTCTTATAAAAAAATGTTATTTCATCAAAAAGGGGTTATTTGAAATAGTAAAAGGGACATTTGTTATAGTTTGATCCATATTTAAATTTGATCACTGCAATAAGACATCCCATAACCCCTACAAACCCACCACAACATAAAAAGCATAGGGTACATTTCATAGTAGAAAAAACCTTTGAAATATTAAAAAAATATTTCCCCAAAGCACATTAAAAGGTTACCTTAACTTAACACAAGATATACAAAGTAAAAAATGAACTAAAAACTTCATATTTATTAATCAAATGAAAAATAAATAAAATAAAATCGAACCATAAATTTAAAAAAAAACTGATCTACTAGGCAAAAAATAGTAAGTGGGCTAATATCAAGGCAAAGTTTTAATTGTGATGAGATCGAGTTGTAAAAACAAATGGACTACTTAGGATACATGATGTAGTGATAAAACTAGTTAAAATACCACATCAAACACATTGGGTGTAACAAATCAAACCAAGAAGGTCAGGTACATGTCCTAGGTAAATTTTATACAATAAGTTAGAGAACTTGAGCCCAAGGTTAAACCATAAGGGGGAATTTAACATAACATTGAGAGAAAATTTTTCAAGATACACTAATACATGTAGCCATATAAATAAAGCTAATAGTATTGGAATGCAAAGTCATTATGTTTAGGTGATAGATTTAATATTATGGTATCTTAATAATATTTCCATTGATGAAATATATAATTTTTAATCCATTTGTGAATATAATAATTCAAAAAATGAGTACATTAAATTAGCAACATTCTTATAAAGGGCCTTAATCGGGACTCAAGTCCAAGGACCTAAATTTGACAATTGACCCTATTTTTTATGAATTTTTTATTATGGTTATTTATTCAACATTATCTTTCAATACAAATATAATTCATAATATAAGGAAATAATATATCAAATATATGTATTTATTATAATCATTTATAAGTTTGCATGGTTTGCCAAAATTATTACCTTTTATCTACTATAGTCTCTTAAAAAAATAAGTTGTACTTTGCAACTAAAAAGTGTAAATACAGCCAAATGAGCATCAAATTTAAGCCCTTATTAGGATTGATATGTTTCACTTATGAGTGGAAAATTTATCTTAAGTTTGTGTAAAATCACAAGATGCGATTTGAATATCAACAATACTATGCATATATCTTCTCCTATTTAAAATTGTAGCATATAAATTATGTTGTCTCTCTCCACAACCATGATCTATATATTTTATCCACCACTACTTATTTTTAGATAAAATCAAATATTTAAATCAAAGGTTTTACCTTTCTATCTACCAAGGCATGCCATCACAACCGCAAGAGGTGGTTAGGATAGGTTAGATATGTTCAATGACATAGAGAGTAATGGATTCAAAGGAACATAAAGAAATCTCAATGACATGTCACATTTTTTAATGCAATTTGTAGCTTTTATTGAACTATTTTAATTACCCAATACAATATTGAAACATGTATCATCTTAATGAAAATAAGTGTCAAATATCCAATTATTCCTTTAAAAACTTAGAAAATGCACCATGTGTCAATTTAGATCAATCTAAAACTCATTAGAATAAAATTATGACTGCTTTGACTTTTAAAAACCTAATTAGACTAATCTAAAACTAATTAGAAGAAAAATGGAAAATGTTTCTTCAATGAAATACACCTATTGTATAATATAATTGATCGATTTAGGATTCCATATGAAAATAAATATGGATACATATATTTCCAAACTTTTTTTATTCTCATTCTCAATAATACTAACAACAACCATTATATTCCTAACAGTAGTGCTCAACTCTCTTTACTCAGTGAATACAGGAAAAGTAAAACTATTGATAGGGCCATAGTGTGTTAGGAACCTGTGCTGCCCCTTTTCTTTACTTTGTTGGTATAATAGTTGCTATAGACACATATGCTTTGTAACTCATCTCGTGAACATTTTGTTTTATCCCACATTCATGAGAAGTAGTAGTTTCTTAGATTAGACTTAGTATATAAGTAAGTGTTGAGGCCAATGAAGGCATCCATAAATTTATTATATTGATCTTGCTCAAAGGAGGTTGTCCACTCGAAGAGGCTAGCAGTTTTGCCATTCAACCAATGTAATTTAGTTTTACTTATTTGAGTTAATAAATTACTAATTTTCACAGTTTATTTCATGTATTTGTAATCATTTGCTAACTTATTTAGAAAGGATCCTCTCATCTGGTATCTGAGCGCTTTCCAAAGCCAATTTTTTTTCTAAAAGTAGTTTTCTATTCCACTACATAATTTATTTAATTATTTTTCTATATCACAAAAATCTATTTCAAACCAGGATAACAACCTATTCACATAACTATGGAAAGTGGTTGGGTGAAATCCATAAAACACATTGTGAGGAGTACTATAGGAACCCCAAATTAGCTAGCCCATTGAGAGGACCTGATAGTGAAATAGGTAATGGCCCCATCCTAATTGACTAGTTCCCATCCATGATGAAAACCAAGAGCTATTATTTAGAGGTAAACCCATGGCCAAATTTTTTTTGGAGAGCAGTACTCATTCAGATGGCATTGGTGGCCAAAGAGATATCTTTAAACCCTTAGGTAGTTGTTGAAACTTGGGGCCCATTTCTATCAGTTTTAGAATATTTTTAGCAGGCTATCAAAAAAATCAACCAGCAATAAAGTGTCTAAAGACTATCAGAGGACTTTCAACCAGACATTTGAAAGAAATAAGAAATTGGAAAATATTCATCCTATTAGTTTCATAAAAATATCTATAGAGTATCAGACAACTCTCAGAGGACTTGCATCCAAACATAAAATAGAAAAAGAATCCAAAAAAAAATCATCCTATCTATCTCATTCTTTTTGCCATATCTCTCCATTTGTAGCCCCATTGATCCTCAAACTTTATCTAAACACTTAAAATTCCATTCTCCACATTTTCTTCCTTGGGGCCCCATATCCTGATTCCACTCCTAATTCTTGCAAATCTCAATTTTCCCTTTTTTAGGTTATTCCATAACTTCTATTTTTGTCCATTTGTCTTGAAATGTTTATATAGTGTTCATCTCCATTTTATGTTCCTTTGTCCCCTTTTGATAAGTTTTTTAGTTTTTCTATTTTCAATCCTGAAATTGCCCTCACCTTCATCAATCATACTCCCACTATGCAAACAAATTAGTAAAATTACCTTTAACCCTTTCAATTTCACGCAAATCACAAACTTCCCTTACTAAACATGCCTTAACTCTAGTTTTCCTACCCATTGCAAAAAAAAAAGACTCTTATTCAAGTCATGGTAGTAACTTGAACAGGAGCAAAAAACATAGAGGATGAAATTGCTACCCTCAAGACACATCAAAGATCTTGATGAAAAAATTCTTGACCTCAATCTTCAACATACTACATTAAACAATAGACATCTAGAGTCCTCTTCTAACACTATATTTTCTTCTTCTAGTAATTTTCATGAGTTGAAGTTTGATTTTTTTTGATTTCATGGAGCAGATATGAATGGATGGATCTATCGAGTAAAACAATATTTTAGTCTACATAATACTTTTGATGCCAACAAGGTTCCACTTGTATCCTTTCACTTGGAACTTGAATCCTTTTAATGGTATCATTGGTATACCAAAGCTCATGATGAACCAAGATAAACCAAAATTTTCACCCTCATTTTATAACGGTTTAGCCCTAGTGATTTTGATGATGTCATAGGAGTACTCACTAAACTTTACCAAACAAGAACTATGAGAGAATATCAAACAAAATTTAAAAAACTAGACAATCATATAGAGGAATTGTTTGAAGAATTATTTAGGAGTTACTTTGTCAGTAGACTGAAGGATGTCATTTGATCTAAGGTCAAAATATTTTGGCCTAACATGATGATGGAATCCCTAGGGTTGGATAAGTTATTAGAGGACAAGATCATAACTCATCAATGATTCAAATTTAATTTTTCTCCATTCAAAAATATAACTCCACAATGATCTCAAATAATGCCAACCCCCATAATCACTCTTATCAAGCATTTGACTAAAATAGAGATGCGAGCCCATAGAGAAAAATACTATGTTATAATTGTGATGAAAAATTCACTCAAAGACATTGATGTGTCAATCAAAAGCTTTGCCTATTAAATGTGGACTCTCTGCCTAAAACTAAAGATTGAGAAGATGTTTAGGATACAACAGATGATCCAGGAGAAGCTTAGTCGATTATGGAACTTGCTTCTCAAGAAGACCAACTAGAGTTCTCATTTCATCCATTAATAGGATTCACCACCCCATAAACCATGTGATTTAGGGGTTACTTGAAGAAGTTCCCTCTCATAATACTCATCGATTCTATTAGCACTTATAAATTCATTAACCCTCAGATCACCAAATAGGTTGATTATTTTGTCTATCCTTACTCCAACTTTGAAGTCATGATTTTCAATGGGGGAATATTACCTTGCAAAGGGAAGTGTCATAATGTTTGTATCTCTATTGGATATTATAACTTGTGCTCTGACATATTTGCCTTGCCCTTAGGTGGATGTGATGTTATTTTGGTATCCCAATGGTTACGCATACTTAGACCCATCTTATGGGATTTTGTTGAACTTTGGATGCATTTTTTAGATAATGGGCAAAAACACACATTGAAATGCTCACAACCAGGGTCTCTCAACATCACCAATTCACATCACATGGAAAATCTTCTTAAAAATAATTCACATGACATCATTACCTATCTTCATTCCATTCAAATGCAACCATCAACAGTCTCCACTCCTCCTCCTGATCTATAAACCATTTTGCATAGGTATGCACGTGTCTTTGCCAAACTAGTGGGATTTCCATCTTCATGGTAAGAATACCATTGTATTTAGCTCCTTCCTAGAAGCATTCCTCCCAACATTAGTATCTACCACTACCCATTTTAGCAAAATATTGGGATTGAGATGCTCATGTGAGACTTGTTGAAGCAAGGCATTATTCGCCCTAGTACTAGCCCATATTCTTTCTCAATTTTCCTTGTTCATAAAAAACATGGGTCACGGTGCCTCTACATTGAATTATATGCACTTAATCACATCATTATAAAGGATAAGTTCTCAATCCCTATTATTGATGAGCTTCTCGATGAGTTTCATGGCACTCATTTTTTTTCCATGTTGGATCTCCACTCTGGATATGACTAGATCTGGCTTCATGAGGATGATATCCCTAAGATAGCTTTTTAGATGCATGATGTCCACTATGATCTTTTGGTTATGCCCTTTGACATCACTAATTATCCTTCAACTTTCCAGGCATTGATGAATAAAATATTTTGGCCCTACCTATAAAAATTCATTCGAGCTTATTCAATGACATCCTGATCTATAGTAAAACATGGTCTGAGCATCTCCAACATCTAGAGCTTGCACTAAAACTTTTCTCTAACCATCATCTTTATGCAAAATAGTCCAAATGTGCTTTTGACCAAGATGAAGTGGAATATCTTGAGCATATTGTTTTAGTCCAAGGGGTTTGAGTGGATCCTAAAAAAATAGATGCCATGATAAATGGGCCTTATCCTCAGACACTCAAAAACCTCCATGGTTTTTTGGGGCTCACTGAATACTATCATAAGTTTGTCAAAGATTACAAGAATATTGCATCTCTACTAATAGCTATGTTGAAAAAAGATGATTTTACATGGACATAATCTATTGAGTGTGCATTCAAAGAATTAAAACATGTTGTGTACTACACCTATTCTAGTTCTGCTAGATGTTGCTAAGACCTTCACTATTAAAAGTGATGCATATGGCACTAGACTTGGTACTATTATCCTCCAAGAAGGATGCCTCATTATGTTCACTAGCAAATCTCTTTGTAGAAATAATTTATTACTCTCTACTTATGAGAAGGAAATGATGGCCATTTTTCATGCAGTATAGAAGTGGTGACCATACCTACTAGGGAATCATTTTTTCATCAAAAATGATCACTAGAGTCTAAAATATTTCTTTAAATAGTAGGGCTCTACCCCATCAAAATATAAATGGGTTAGCAAAATCATGGGTTATGACTATGATATCACTTACAAGAAGGGTAATGATAATATTATGATTGATGCTCTGTCTCGCATATTTGTGGACCAAGCTTCTCTTTTAGCTATTTCCATGCCTATTCTAAATTGGTTGGACATTGTATAGTAGGAATATGTCAATGAATCCTCATTATCTCAAATCATTAAATAGTTTTCCACTAACCCCTCTACTATACCACATTATTCTTGGGATGGTACTTCTCTATGATATAGGGTCGTTTGGGGCTTCCCTAGAGCATAGATCTTCAGTAGGATGTATTTTATGAACTCCATGCTTCTCCATCTACATGGCACTCAAGGTTTCTTAAAAATTATGAATGGGCATGTTGTAACTTCTTTTGGATGGGAATGAAAAAGGAAATTCAATAGATAGTGGCTAAATGCGATACCTACCAATGTAACAAGGGTGAAACCACACTCATCCCTAAGTTGCTCAAGCCTTTTCCCATCCCTATCAAAATCTGGATAGATATTTCTATGGATTTCATTAAGGGGCTCTCTAAATCTAGAGGGAAAATTTGATCTTGGTTTTGGTTGATAACCTCTCCAAATATAGTCATTTTTATTCCCTCAGCCATCCCTATACAGCGTCCACAATCATAAATTTTACTGGATTAGATTTGTCATCTTCATGGCATTCCTTCATCTATTATCTCAAATTGTGATGCAACCTTCCCCAGGGATTTTTTAATTTAACTATTCTGATGCACTGATACCCAACTGAAGATGAGTTTTGGGTATCATCCACAAACAGATGGCTAGACTAAAATTGTTAACAAATGCTTGGAAAATTTCTTTCACTACTTCACTTCAAAATAATAATATTAGTGGGAAAGTGGCTTCCCCTATCTAAATGGTGGTTTAATACTTCCTACCACAATTCAACTAAAATTAATCTATATGAAGCAGTCTATGGTCAAGCACCACCAGTGGTCCTTCTGTACACCCCCATTAGCTCATCAATTTAAATAGTTGACACAATTCTCTGAACTTGGGATTAGATCCTCAACACCCTATGGGATAATATTCACATGGTAAAAAATTGAATGAAACAATAGGCTAATCAGCACCATTCCAAGTGCACTTTTTAAGTAGGTGATATGGTTTTTATTCACCTACAACCATACAATAAATCCTCCCTAAAAATCAAAGGGCATTATAAGCTGGCTCCAAATTTATTTGGGCCCTATAAGGTTCTCCATAAGATTGGGTCAGTTGCTTATAAGTTGGAGCTTCCACCTTCTTCCAAAGTTCACTAAATATTTCATGTCTCTTGTCTGAAAAAAGTTCTTGGCACAAACAACAGAGTGTAGACTATTTTATTAGAGATTGATAATGAAGGATCCATCCTTCTTGAGCCAGAGGCAATCCTAGATAGGTGCACATGCCAACTTCACTCCTGCTCCATCATAGACGTTTTAATTTAGTGGCATAGAATGCAACCAAAGGATGCCACATGGGAACCACTATTTCAAATTCAACACCAATTCCCACATCTAAAGTTTTGAGGACAAAGCTTTTTTTAAGAGGGAAGGGATTTTAGGAACCCATGCTACCCCTTCTTTTTAATTTTTTATTATAATAATTTTTATGGATGCATAGGTTTTTTAAGTCATCCCATGAGAATTTTATTTTATCCTACATTCATGGGAAGTAGTATTTGCTTAGATTAAACTTAGTATATAAGTAAATGTTGAGGCCAATGAAGGCATCCACGAATTTATTGTATTGAACTTGCTCAAAGGAGGTTGCCCCATTGAAGAGACCAATAATTTTTTAATTCATCCATTGAATTTGGTTATGCTTATTTGATTTAATAAAATGCTAGTTTTCATAGTTTATTTCATGTATTTACAATTATCTGCTAACTTGTTTAGGGAGGATCCTCTCAAAGTGTTTCTAATTTCAGGTAGTCTATTGGACCTAAGTTTGAATCTCCACTAATGTCTCATACTCTCTCTAAGTGTTATGGTGATCCAATTTATCCCAAATTAGGCACCATATCAGTTGTTATACATTTATTTTTTGAGGCTAAAAATTACATCTTAAAGAGTTTAAGTCATAGACAATTTGTGAATAAAATCTAAAACTAGGATAATTGGTAAAATCTTTCTAATAGTGGATTTTTTCACACTTAAATCAAGTCACAAAATAACCACCCTTGCCTATACCACCTCTTCCTATGTGTCTAAATGTTACTTCACCTTAATTATACCCCCTAGCTTGATTGAATCCAACACCCTGATCATAACTTTCCTCTTAGTTTTGGGCATTCCCTCCATCTTAAATTTGGTAAAAATGCACCTCTATTACAAATAAACATGCCACATTGAGGTTGATTATAACCTACCTAATTTGATAACCACCTTTATGTATAACCCCATCAAACCTAACATGATGCATCTTCATAATAAACTCTAACTCTACAACCCAAAATGTCTAACATGAAATATGCCAAGGAAAAAATTGAAAACACACATGTGTGTGATGTATAGTAATTATAGTGAAACTATGTTTTAAAATATGCTAGAGTATATTATATAGGGTTATTAGAAGAATAAATAGAGGAAATTGTATAAAATTTAGGTTATTCAACTAATGTGTGTGTGAATATATAAAAACATATGTATATGTATATATGTTCATTCACATGCACATGCACATGTACGTACACACGTGCACACACACACACACACACACACACACACACACATGTGTGTGTGTGTGTGTGTGTGTACACACAAACATATACATACATACCACTATAAATGGAAATTATAAATAAATAATACATGTCTCCAATAATTTTAGAGTGAATCAAACCCATACATGAATAATAATTATAGTGAAACTATGTTCCAAAATAGGTTAGATTATATTTTATGGGGCAATTAGAATAAAAAATATAGGAAATGCTATAAAATTTAGGTTATTTGACTTATGTGTGTGCATGTGCACACACATGTATACATAGACACACACACCCACTATAACTGATAATTATAAATAAATAATACATGACCCTTATAGTTTCAAGTTGAATCAAACACACACATGGATAGTAATTATAGCAAAACTATGTTCCAAAAGAGGTTAGAGTACATTTTATAAGGTGATTTGAAGCACAAATAAAAGAAATTGTATAAAATTTGGGTTATTTAACTAATGTATATATTCACACAATTAGCCATTTCCAAAATACAACAAACCTACTTATATCTAAATGGCTATAAAAAGGCACTAAAGTTACCCTTGCTACAAACCAAGATGGGATTTTGGATACATTTATTTCATCAAGGTCAACATCAACATGATCTTTTTAGGAATCTCTACTCAAGGGTTCCAATCCACTATTGGTTGGAATATCTCGACCCATCAAAGCCTCCTATACAACTTGAGAAACCACTTATTTATTTATTTAAAGATATTTTTTTGTCATTTCACTTATTTTTAACTATTCTACATCACTTTTCATCTCTCTTGGACCAATTGCAACTTGAATTTATTACATTTTCGCTTATCCTAATGAGTTATGTGTAATTAATCATAATATTTCAAACCCATTTTATGTATTATGAGTCACTCTTACTTTTTTAATATATGGGTTTTGTTGACTATTCCTTTGGTGAGCATTTCTTCTTACTTTGGCTTAGGGTTTTTTTAAGAGCCTTTAGGAAAAATCCTTATGTAAAATTCTAGTGAATTGATTTTGAAATGGTGGTGAATTGGTTTCAAAGGTGAATAATTATGTAGGAGAGTTAAGGATGGCCAAATGGAAATTGTATCTAAATGGAATAGGACTTGCATGTGTAATGTGTAGTGTATGGGTTGTTGTCTACACACATATACAGATGAGCATCTACACATGTATGCAAATGAAAATCTACATACATGTGTATATGATCATTTGCATATGCAGGTGATCATATAGAAGGGTTTTTGACTAGCAAACACTAGGCAGGAATGTAGATGACCATCTATATATGTATATGGTCATGTGCATGTGTAGACAATTGCCTGTATATACAAATAATAGCCTGCATATGTATCCAACCACCTGCATAATAATTATAGCAAAACTATATTCCATAATAGGTTAGAGTATATTTTATAGGATGATTAGAAGAACAAATATAAGAAATAGTATAAAATTTAAGTTATTTGACTTGTGTGTGTTCATGCGCACATGTGTGTATATACACACACACCATTATAACTACCAATCATAAATAAGTAATACATTACTCCTATAATTTTAGGTTAAATCAAACCCACACATGCATAGTAATTATAGTGAAACTATGTTCCAAAATAGGTTAGAGTATATTTTATAAGATGATTTAAAAGCAGCAAATATAAGAAATTGTATAAAATTTGGGTTATTTAACTAATGTATATTTTCACACAATTGGCCATTTCCAAAATAGAAAAAACCTACTTATAGCCAAATGGCTATAAATATCCACTAAAATTAACCCTACTACAAACCAAGATGGGATTTTGGATAGATTTATTTCATCAAGGTCAAAATCAGCATGATCCTTTCAAAAATCTCTTCTCAAATGTTCCAATCCACTATTGGTTGGAATATCTTGACCCATCGAAGCCTCCTCTAAAACTTGAGAAAACACTTTTGTATTCATTTGAAGATATTTTTTTATCATTTCACTTATTTTTAGCTATCCTACATCACTTTTCACCTCTCTTAGACCAATTGTATCTTGACTTTCTTATATTTCCCCTTCTCGTAATGGGTTATGTGTAATTTATCATAATATTTCAAACCCATTTTATGTATTAGGGTCCACTTGTACTTATTTAATCTTTGGTTTTATTGACTATTCCTTTGGTAGGCATGCCTTCTTACTTTGACTCAAGGTGTTTTTAAGGGCCCCTAAGAAAAATCTCTATGTAAAATTCTAGTTAATTAATTTTTAAATGGTATCAAATCAATTTCAAAGGTGAATAATTATGCAGGTGAAATAAGGATGGTGAAGTGGTGAATGTATATGAATGGTATAGGACCTACCTATGCAGTGTGTAGTGTGTGGGTTATTGTATACACATATATATAGATGAGCATTTATACACATATGCAAACAAGCATATGCATATGTAGATGAGTGTCTACATATGTAGACAAGCATATACATACATGTGTAGTGACCATCTACATATGTATGTGATTATACATATTATGTGCAATGCATGGGTTGTTGACCAACAAACACTAGATGGGAATGTAGATGACCATCTACATATGCATATGGTCATGTGCATATACAAATAACCACCTGCATATGTAGATGACAACTTGCATATTCATCTATCCACCTACATATGTATATGGTTTCTTGTATATACAAATGATTCCCTACATATGTAGTTACCCACCTATACATGTAGATGGTTGCCTGCACATACAAATGGTCATTTGCATTCCATCAAGATTAAAACCTACCAAATGTCTATAAAAGGGACCCTCATGGCTCATTTTTTACATTACAAATTACAACCTATATCTTGTGAGTGCTTCATCCTTCCACCGATAGCCCCTATCCTTCTGATTCCAAGGCTACCTAGGCATGTTTCCAACTTATAAATAGGATTCAAATTATAAATAACACTGTAACAATGTCTTCTCACTCCCACAACTCCTTCATAACAATATCTAGAGACCCTAAAACTCAATCTAAAAATCTCATGTACATGTTGATCCTAAAACTTTTCGACCAAGAAGATACATATAAATATTGGGTCAAAAAGTGTAATTTCTATGGGATTGTTTACATGCCCCAATATGATATTGATCCTTGGTTGCTAAATTTTTCATTGGCAAGCTTTGAAAATGCCTCATATTTATTCAAATTAGCAATTAAATCATGTTTTATTAGGTTTGGGATCAGTTCTAAGGACACACTAGACTAACAGGGCTACTGCACAAGCATGTGAATGTGGTCTCTATGAAGGTCTTGCTATTGGATGATGACAAAAAATATTTGGAGGCCCATTATGGCTTACAACTAGATGATATGTTATTTCAATTTTTTATTTTATAGTTCATCAATTTCATAGATTAGTTTTACCATATTACTTAGTTATTAATTTCTTATCAATGTATTTTATTTAAATTTTACATCCACCCAAAGCCACAACAAAAGGGGGATTAAATTTGAAGTTATTACAAATCCTTTTATCTTTGGCATGATTAAAAATTTTCAAGCCAGATTAGTGTTTCAAGGAAGAACATCAAATTTTCCATGCTGGGTTGTTTTCTATATCCTATGCATTCTTGGTGGTCAAAAATTTAATTGGTGTACATATAATTCAAATATAATTAAGGATGATTTGATTTTTTATAGTCTAAATGAAAATGATATCTTTTCGTGTACAAATTTTCTAATTGCATTCTACAATGAGGCATTTTTCCAATTATCCAGCACAGATATTCCAATTTCTCTACATGAAAAAATGGTTGCCAATTCACTCCCCATTGTAGAATAAGAGGTAAGGTTGTAATGTTGTAATGCACTATAATTATTTTTAAATGATTATACATCTATTTAATATACCAAATCTTTCCTGTAGTTCTTATAGAAAAAATTAACTCATACCATTGCCAAAATAAAAGTGGCAATTAGAGGTCATTAGCCCACTGAGGTATCTATTGAAATAGACATCTAATGTTGTTGGTATGTCATTCTTAGCTTTTACAATATCATTCCCAAAAATTATATATATATATATATATATTTAATATCATATATTTATAGTGTCACAATCTGTAGCACAAACACCTCCAACTTCTAGAATTTAGTTGGCACAACATTCTATTCAATAGCAAGAACAAGGTATGTAATTTAAAATTAATATTATATATTTGGTATATGTTAAATTAATTTGCAAATTATTCTATTTGTCATTTGTGAGTTGTGAATATATTGTCCATTTTATAAGTATACTCCCATAAGGAGAAAGCTTTTGCCACCACCTTGAATTTGACCTGTAACTATGGGGAGAGGGAATTTTTATCATTTTTTATAGGACCTAAATAGAGTATTGATACTCTACAGGGACTTCTAATTTTCATACCTTTTCATTTGGTGGTCTCCCTAGTGCAATGAGAACCACATTTCTTCAGCAATTTGATCTTGATGATGAGTTTCTAAGGATTGATAGTGGCACCCAAATGTTTGATTTTAATCCTAATGATATTATATAGGGTTCTCATTCAGATGTGACAAAGACTTTCCAACAACCTTATGGAGGTGCCTCTCCACCTAGTTGCATTTTTGCTTCTCATGTTTATGAAATTTCACAGTCTGATGATTAGCTTACATTTTTTACACTAAATAATTTATTGGCCGATAATTTTAAGGCATGTGTTAGTGATTTTGTTATCAGTACCTTTATGACTTGAGAACATGGGAATATTAGGCTAAAGTTTTGATTCAGGAAATAAATTCTTATTTTCATAAACACACACAACATAATCAATTATTTTCATTAGTTGAACACCAGCCTATAAAAACTGATGTTTTGTTTAACTAAGTTATTAATGGAGCTATTATTATTATTAATAGCTTTAATGATAAGGTTTTAGATGTAATGCTAAACAATCTTGAAAATTTAAATGCATAATCCCAAGGATACTACAATAAATGGGCAAAAAACAAAAGTCTTGTTGCAATTATTAAAATAGAAAAAGAAAAAACCATGGTAAGTTTTATGTTAATTTTTTGCAATTAAAATTTTTTTATAATTTTTTTTACTAATTAATATTATTTCTTCATTTGTATTCAAAATATACAAGTTTAAAGAATCAAGCTCATGTCCTTGACATGCATTTGAAAAATGCATGTAAAAGTTTAATTGTAGTTATTTCACTCAAGAAAAATCTTGTAACAATGCATAAGCAAAATAATACTTTGAAGAAAATAATAAAGGATCATGGCTTGGATCTTGAAGTTTTGTTTAAATAGAAGGCTAAAATAGACCCAACCTTACTTTCAATAGGAGCTTCTACTAGATAAGAATGTGAAAATCTTGATAATATCAATAGTGTAGCATAAGATCTTATCGAGTTAGGTATCCTGAAAGACAGCACAACTACTAGCCAAGTGGAAGGCCAGGGAATCATAATGTCTTCCATGCAAGAAATTAAGACAGACACCCAAGTGTCTAACAAATAATGAGATTTTCGCTTGGAATTTTATTTATATTTTGCAAATATTATGAGCCTAAAAACTAATATTATAATTAAAATTATCTATAATATTGAATATATATTTTTCATTTGTGGCTTTGTGTATGTATTCAAAATTTGCATCTATACTTTCATTTGAAATGGTCAAATAATTCAATAATTAAGATTTGTAGAAAAATCAATCAAGGGATTCATAAATAACATAACTGAGAAATAATAACTACTATACCTTGTTGGGGGATCAAACCAACAATAGATTACAATTGTGACAGCAATAAATGCAGAATTAAATCAGATTGACAAGTAATTAGAATGATAATAGCAAGAACAAGAGATACAAGAAAACACCCTGAAAACTTGTATTAACAAACTCTTTACAAAAGGAATACAATTGAAGAAAGCTTCTTTCTTCCACACCTCTCCTAGATGTATAGATCTCTCAATAGATCTCTATTCCTCAAGAGCTATCTCTCTCAAGAACAATCAACTCCAACAAGCCTGGATTGATTCAATTCTGTACTGTTCTTTACACACAATGAATTCTTCTACAATTCAACTACTACAAAGCTAGGAAGATCTAATTCTTCATATAGTATTAGGAGACTTGAGCATGTACTTCCAACAAATAGTTAAACCACTTAAACAAGGGCTCTAAAAATAGTAATGCTAATAATAGAGACGCAAGCTTGAGTCCACAACTCAAACTTATCATGCAAACACTCGCTTCTGTCCACAAAAATAGCTTTCTAGACACGTAGGTAACCGACGTCAGTTCTTGCTGCTTGTTTGTGACCGCCGTCAGCCGATTCTCTGCCGATGTCAGCATCTCTGCAATTGCATGTGACCGACGTCGGTCGCTCCTGACTGACGCCGGTGTCTGTGTAGACCCGAACCTGATAATGAATGCTCCTTGGTGAAGTTTTTAGCTCCACACCCTAACAATCTCCCACTTGGAGATAAACAGCTGCACCAGTACCTGTACAGCAACATCTTCTAGCTCCTCCATCTTCAACTCAATCATGAAGACCAATAGAAGTTGAGTGAAGATTCAACTTCTCCTTTGTAACCGGCTTTGTTAGCATATCAGCAGGATTCCTATCTGTATGGATCTTCTCCAGCTTCAACTCACCATCTTCCAATACCTGTCATATGAAGTGATACCTTAGTTGTATGTGCTTTGTTCTTGAATGAAAGGCTGAATTCTTAGCCAAATGGATTGCACTCTGACTGTCACTATACAATCTGCAACTCTCATGCTCCCTACCAAGCTCATCCATGAACCGTGTCATCCATATCATTTCCTTGCTAGCTTCTGTGGCTGCAATATACTCTGCTTCTATAGTTGACAAGGCAACAACCTTCTACAACTTAGATATCCAGCTAACCGCCGTTCCACCTACAGTAAATACATAACCTGTAGTGCTCCTCCTGCCATCCAAATCACCTGCCATATCTGAATCTACATAGCCATGTAGAGAAGTATCTGAACCTCCATAGCACAAGTGCCTACTACTGGTTCCTCTCAGATATCTAAGGATCCACTGAACTGCTTTCCAATGTTCCTTACCTGGATTGGCCATATACTTACTTACAACTCCCACTGCTTGGGCAATATCCGATCTAGTACACACCATTGCATACATCAAACTCCCTACTGCGGAAGAATATGGAACCTTACTCATGTACTCTACCTCATCATATGAATTAGGACATTGTTCTTTACTCAACTTAAAATGTCCAGCCAAAGGTGTGCTTACCGGTTTAGCATCATGCATATTGAACCATTTCAACACCTTGTCCACATAATCTTCTTGAGACAATATCAACCTGTGATTTTTCCTGTCTCTCTTAATGCTCATGCCAAGGATTTTCTTTGCTGCTCCCAATTCCTTCATAGCAAACATTTGAGCTAATTTTACCTTAAGTTCTGAGATATCCTGCATGTGAGACCCTGCAACTAGCATGTCATCTACATACAACAATAGAATAATATATCTACCATTATCAAATCTCTTGAAATACACACAATGGTCTGATTGACACCTACTGTAGCCGTGCTCAGTCATAAACCTGTCAAATTTTAAGTACCATTGCCTAGGAGCTTGCTTGAGGCCATACAAGCTTTTCTTCAACCTGCACACAAACTTCTCCTTACCCTTGACCTCGAATCCTTCTGGCTGTTCCATATAGATTTCCTCATCCAAATCTCCATGAAGAAATGTTGTCTTAACATCTAGCTACTCAAGATGCAAATCCTCAAAAGCAACCAAAGACAATACAACCCTTATTGAAGTCATTTTAACAACAGGAGAAAAAATCTCACCAAAGTCAATACCTGGCTTTTGTGCAAATCCTTTTACCACTAATCTGGCCTTATATCTCATCTATCCATTCTCACTTTCCTTCAACCTGTAGGTCCATCTGTTCTTAAGTGTTCTCTTACCAAATGGCAATTCAACCAAATCCCATGTTTGGTTCTCTCTTAAGGACTCCAACTCCTCAACCATGCCACGCTCCCACTCACTCTTGGACTCCACCTGTATTACTTCTTCAAAACTCTCTGGTTCTCCACCATCAGTTAGCAATAAATAAAATAAAGAAGGAGAATATCTAATTGGAGGCTTACTCACCCTTTCTGACCTCCTGATGGGTGTCTGAGACTCGTCCACAACACGCTGTCCACCCAAATTCTCTGACAGTGACTGACCTCAGTCACCTGTAGACCTGTAACTGGCCGACGTCGATTCTGCCTGACCGACCTCGGTACCTGTACGGCCGACGTCGGTCTCTGTATGGCCGACGCCAGTTTCTGTCCTGCCGACGTCGGTCTCTGTGTTTTCCTGTAAGTGATTATTTCTTTTTCCCGCGAGCTCATCTTGGACTTTCACCTCATCCAATTCACCATTGCTCTGCTCAGATTGATTCAACTTCCTTAGCTGATCACAATACATCACTCTTTCATTGAAAACAACATCACGGCTCCTGATTACCTTGTTAGTTTCTAGATTCCACAATCTGTAACCAAAATCATCTGAGCCATAGCCAATAAACGTGCATCTCATAGACTTAGCATCAAGCTTCTTTCTATTTTCCTTATCTATATGCACAAAGGCTTCACAACCAAAAACTTTGAGATATGAGAGATTGACCTTTTTACCTGTCCATGCCTCTTCTGGAATACTGCCATCCAGAGCTATAGAGGGTCCTCTGCTAATCAGGTACACTGCAGTGTCAACAGCTTGTGCCCAAAACTGTAAGGGCAAACCGGCATGCAATCTCATACATCTTGCACGCTCCATTATTGTCTTGTTCATCCTTTCAGCAATACCATTCTGCTGAGGTGTCCTTGGAACCATCCTTTGCCTGTGGATTCCATGCATGTAACAATAATCTCTAAATTTATGACTGCAGAACTCACCGCCATTGTCTGATCTCAGGTACTTTAATCTTTTACCTGTTTCATTCTCAACCATAGCTTTCCAAACTTTAAAAGTATCAAATACGTCAGATTTATTTCTAATACAATAGATCCATACCTTCCTTATGGCATCATCTATGAAAGATACATAGTACTGTGATCCTCCAATGGAAGCAACCTGAGCCGGTCCCCACACGTCTGTGTGAACAAGCTCCAACTTGTGCCTCTTCTTAGTAGACCCAGTTTTTAGAAAACTAACCCTTTTCTATTTTCCAAATACACAGTGCTCACAAAACTCTAGATCTATGCCTTTTAAATCTGAAAGCATACCTTTAGACTTAAGAATTGACATCCCCTTCTCACTCATGTGGCCAAGCCTTGAGTGCCACAATTTAGCATCCACATCTGAAGTAGATAATACAGAAGGAGATTTGTTAGTAACACAATTACACAAATAGAGAGTACCTTCTCTCTTACCTCTGGCCATAACAAGTGCACCCTTGGTCACCTTCCAAGATTCTGCTGTGAGAGTTACTGTACAACCCTCATCCCCTAACTTTTCTATAGAAATCAAATTTCTCTTCAAGCTAGGAACATGCATCACATCTCTCAACACCCATGTGTTGCTATTCTGCATCTTCAGCTGCACTTTACCTTTGCCAATTATTTTGCAGGGCTCATCATCCCCTAGATACACTATTCCAAAGTCTCCATGGATATAGTCACTGAAATATTCCCTGTTAGGGGTAGCATGAAAAGATGCACCAGAATCTAATACCCAAGATTCTATATTATTATGCAGAGAGAAAATTAAAGCATCCTGTGCAATACCTGCAATCTTGGCTTCTTCCTTTCCTTCGTGCTGGTTGTCCTCCTTGGGCTTTGACCAACAATCTCTGCTTATGTGCCCCATCTTTCCACAATTCCAACATTGTGGCTTCCTGCCATTTCTGAATTTAGATCTGCCTTTCCCCTTTGATTTGGATCTTGCTCTGCCTTTCTTGCTCTTCTCTTTCTGCCTTCCCCTGCTCTCAAAACTTAAAGCGTTCCCAGATGCCTCTTCTATGCTTTTCCTGCGTATTTCCTCATTCAAGATAACACTATCAACATCCTCTACTTTCAAAATATTTGATGCAGATGCAGTATTACTTACTGCCATTACTAAGCCATGCCAGCTTTCAGGCAAAGAACATAATATCAAAAGAGCTTTTATCTCATCATCAAACACTATATTCACTGAACTTAATTGATTCACAATACCATTGAAATCATTCAGATGAGTAGAAACAGATCCACCTTCATTCATATGCAAATTAAATAACTGCTTCATAAGATATACCTTATTGGAAGCTGAGGGTTTTTCATAAAAATTTGCTAACGTAGTCATCAACTCTACCGTAGACTTTGCCTGAGATAAATTAGATATCACAGTGGATGCTAGGCTCAGTCTTATAGAACCCAAAGCCTTTCTGTCAAGAACTTCCCATTCTTCATCCTCCATGTCTTTGGACTTCTTTGCAATACCTCCTAATGGTAAGTAGAGATCTTTCTAATACAGACAGTCCTCTATCTGCATTCTCCAGTGTTGGTAATTTTTGCCATTGAACTTTTCCATTCTCAATTTACTTTCATCTGCCATTGCTTCTCCCACTCAAACAAAAATCCCTGCAGAAACTCCTGTGAGAACCTGTAATCAATACACACTACACAGATCTGAACTACCTGTTAGTGAACCTGAACTTTGATACCGATTATCAAGCTCTGAACTTGTAACCAAGGCTCTGATACCACTTGTTGGGGGATCAAACCAACAATAGATTATAATTGTGACAGCAATAAATGCAGAATTAAATCAGATTGACAAGTAATTAGAATGATAATAGCAAGAACAAGAGATACAAGAAAACACCCTGAAAACTTGTATTAACAAACTCTTTACAAAAGGAATACAATTGAAGAAAGCTTCTTTCTTCCACACCTCTCCTAGATGTATAGATCTCTCAATAGATCTCTATTCCTCAAGAGCTATCTCTCTCAAGAACAATCAACTCCAACAAGCCTGGATTGATTCAATTCTGTACTGTTCTTTACACACAATGAATTCTTCTACAATTCAACTACTACAAAGCTAGGAAGATCTAATTCTTCATATAGAATTAGGAGACTTGAGCATGTACTTCCAACAAATAGTTAAACCACTTAAACAAGGGCTCTAAAAATAGTAATGCTAATAATAGAGACGCAAGCTTGAGTCCACAACTCAAACTTATCATGCAAACACTCGCTTCTGTCCACGAAAATAGCTTTCTGGACATGCAGGTAACCGACGTCGGTTCCTGCTGCTTGTCTGTGACCGCCGTCGGTCGATTCTCTGCCGATGTCAGCGTCTCTGCAACTGCATGTGACCGACGTCGGTCGCTCCTAACCGACGCCGGTGTCTGTGTAGACCCGAACCTGATAATGAATGCTCCTTGGTGAAGTTTTTAGCTCCACACCCTAACATACCTTAGGTTGATAATTCAAGTGATTAATACTACAACCTTGAATTAATTCCCAAGCATAAAAATGTAGATGTTCAACCAAAAAATTAATATTGGTGTTTCTATTTGAATAGGGCATTGACATGGTAGTACCAATTCAATGTTATAGTAAAATAGTTCATAACTATTTTACCTATTCCAAAAGATCAAGTTAAGGGTGCCATTTAAATACACTCTACATTTGTACATAATTGATATCATAAGAAGATAATTACTAAGTAAATATAAGTATATCACAAATGTATTATGAATACAAATTTAACCCAAAATCAACTCAACATCCTTAATGTCATGCCTTGAATTAAAAATAGAAATAATTACTAAGTAAATATAAGTATATCACAAATGTATTATGAATACAAATTGAAATTTAATATATTTAGAATACATACCAAACTAAAAACTTAGGTAGCTAAAACAGTCCTTTTGTAACATGTTCTTAATAGCTTAAATTCATATGTACCATCTTAGAGGAATTTTTAGTAACTTTGTTGGTCATATTAGTGACTCCTCTTCTTTCAGTGAGAGAACTCCAAATTGAAAGTGCTCTTTCTAAAGAAACACATCCACTAGATAACATGAAACATACAACCTCAAATATGTCTCAAGATTTCTATCCCATCTATTCTAAAGTTTTGATTTAACAAAAGATAATGCACTAAATACCCTTTCATCTTCCACTGACCTGAAAATCATTGTTTGACACAATTTATATAATCAAAAATATTCACTAATTATTTCTTATAGAACACTACCAGGATACATTTTTTTTCCAAAGACTTGTAATAGCACCACTTTCTATTGGTTCATTTAAGCATTGAAATTGATCAATCATTGTAATTCTAAAATGCATTGACTAGGATGTTAGTAAATCCTTTTCAAAAATACCCTTAACTTCAACTCCATTGATCTCTATAGACCTGTTGAAATGATTAATGAGAGTACCCATGTATTTGATAAATAAAGTACTTATTATATCTTCACCCTCGAAAGTGTTCTGAAATATAAAATTCATCACTCACATGGCTTCAAGCAACTGATCCCTTTTAAAACAATCTCAAAATCCAGATGATAAACTTTGTGAAATGTTTCTCAATTTCATTCATGCCTTGTATTTGACCTTATCAGATAGATCCTGTGTTACAAGGACTTCTTCAATTTCTACTCTAATTAAATCAGATCATTTTTTAAAAGTGTGTAGTGGTATCTCATTTCCATTAACTAAAATATAAATATGATCATTAATATTGAATTTTAAATAATTTTTAGGGTCTTTAATATCTCCTAATATTTTTTAACTACTATATATTTGTCCCTTAAAACTTTCTTTTGTGTAGTATAAGATATCAAGAGATTGACAAACCTGTTTCCTCAACCGTATGAAGTCAACAATATAAATGTATCTCTCTTGTGCATGATTTTTCAAACAATGCATTTATTTCAACATGGGAATTGGGCAAAATACCACACAACGTAACAAAGTTTCAAAATTTGTCAAATAGTACAACAAAAAACTTACCTTGTCAACTTCATCTGGTATTTAAAAATAACACCTACTAGAGATGGATATTCTTTAAATACTCTATATGCAGGCTCATATATGGAGATCCATATTATATCAACATATTTTAAACTTTTTTGCTCATCAATCACTCCAATAGAATTTTTTTGAAACTCTAAAAACTTTTTTGGACTGCTTGACATGTATGCATGCAATTCATAGATAAGCTCATCCATTTTTGAAACATTTTAAAATGAGCTAATAATTTTAGAAACAAGATTCATTTTATGTGTCATGCAACAAATTGGAATCATATATGGGGCAACTATTAGTTTTAGGTGAACACATAGACCAATTTTGTTCCCCTGCATTATAGATGCACTATTCACACCAACACACACTAACTTGGTACCTATATCATAATAACCCATGCCATATATATCAATAAAATTATAAATAACCAATTTTTAAAAATTCTTGGCATTACAAATTTCTATCATTTTATGTACAGATAATAGGTGAGGTTCCCTTGAATAGTACTCAAAGCATAAACATGCATACAAACCCATGATGTGTTTTTGACTATTGTTAGGTACTTGTCAATGGAAAGTGAGACATATTGTGTTGCTTTTAATTTTTATTTTAAATACTCCATTTCAATCATTGCGAGATATTTCATGATTTTCCAAGCACTATTATCTAACTAATGTGATTACAGAATGTTATAAAATCCATTATGCTGAAATAAAATTTTATAATCTAAAAAATCAAAGATTGGTCTTACTCTTTTTAGAATGTGATATATTATGGATAACTATATATTTTTTACATGTAGATTTGACTGAGCCACTTTTTTGAATTGAGCTATAATTTTTCCTCCTTTTCAATGAGGTGTTGTTGATGTTTATGATGATTTTCATACTCTACTGTGTAACATCGATGCATGCATTTTTTTTTATTTTTTCATTTCACTATTACTTTAATTTGTCCATCTTTTTATTTTACCAACACATATATTTTGCCATAATGTTTCTTAATTGTGTCCAACTTACGTTGCATTTTGTGGTCTTTTCCAAGTTTTTAACTACATATTGTACATGTACATTCTGTTAGAGTGTTGATTATGTTTTCTGGCGATTATGTTTTCTGGCTCCACATGGTCAACGAATGGATATTTCAATGCTCAACTGAACTTAAATGAGCTTCTAATTTTCCATGTGCTTATCTTCTTTCACACATATTTTTTAGTGTTGTTTTAAACTAAAATTTATGTTGGTTGAGTAGAATTCTCATCCGTTATTAGGATCTTATCATCAATATCAATGATGTCCTACACTCTCCTTTTTTGTATACTCTTTCATGAGGTTCAAAAAATGGTTCTACTATTTCTAGCTCATTTGTTTTGAAATTATCTTCATGGGGTGACATTTCATATCTAGGTACATCTTCCAGTGGAGGCATGTCTTCAAAAGGGTTATCAATGGGTTCTACATGAAAAATGGGTGTGTACCTTATTATTATTGCAAATTTATATGAAAGTGAAAAATAATAATAAAAATATCAATTAATATTTAGTGCCTATGTTTCACATTTCATACCTAGGTACATCTTCCAGTGGAGGCATATCTTCAAACAGGTTATTAATGGGTTCTATTTGCAAAATAGTTGTAGACATTGTAATTATTTTTGGAACTTAATGTAAAAGTAAAATAAATAAAAATCCATTAAATAATTTAATATTTAGTACCTGTATTTAGCATTTCATACCTAGGTACATCTTCTAATGGAGGCATATTTTTAAGTTTAAAAGGGTTATCACTAGGTTCTGCATGCAAAATGGTTGGACCTTGTAATTATTATTGAGCCTAAATAGAAAAGAGAAAATAAATAATAGTAAATAATTAGGTAGTTAGTACATGTGTTTTATTTTTTTGCATATGCAGATGGTAGCATGCATACATAGATGATCATCTGCATATGCAAGTGACCACCTACATATGCAGTCGATCACCTGTAAATGCAAATGGTTGACTACATATGTAGGTGATCACCTACATATCTAAGCATCCATATACATATGCAGGTGGTAGTCTACATATTCAATTGGTCATTTATGTTTAAGATAAATAGCCTTAATAGGAAAGTGTGGATAAATAGTAATAAATCATTTTATATTTAGTACCTGTGTTTTGGTGTCTAGCTAAAATAAGATAATAGGTTAATTTTTTTTGTTAATTTTTCCACCTTCTTACAATTCTCTATTAAAGTCATCGAGCATGAAATACAAATGCTTGGCAACAAATTTTGATGCTTGATAACAAATGTTAATGCTTGACAGCAAATGTTGATGTTTGCTAATGAATGTAGATGCTTGATAGCAAATGTAAACAGTTTAATGATGTTGCTTATCAAATATGATCTAGGTATAAAAACTTGACGATAGCCACTAACAAAGACTAAAATAATAGTGTTTAATATAATATATATAGTGGTGAATGTACCCGGATTGACTTTCAAAGTACCGATAAAATACATGTATATAAAGAAATTTATTTAAAAAAAGTAGGTGAGCCGACCCTCAAAATTAACTTATATCCAAAAAATTTAGGTGATTCCCCACTATTGATTAACTCACAAAATCACTAAAAACTAATTTCTAAAATTGAAATATTCATGAATTAATGAAAATTCACCACTAAAAAAACCCTCTTTGGCTATGATGAAATCATGCTACTGAGTATGGTATTCTTAAGGCATGTTTTGTTTTTTCAGAACTTAGAAATGTGTCCATATTCATATAAATTGTTATATTTGAAAATTATATGGTCATAAATGGTCAAATAACTTAAATGTTTTGTATAGTCATGTAACTACATGAAACCATTGTCATAACTAAAACATCTAACAATTATTGTATTTCAATTATTATTTTATGGATCTCTATACCATATTCAAAATATTTCAAACATAAATATAGGAATTGAGGAGGTCTTAGGAAAAATCCATAATGAGAATCCATCACAAAATAATGTTCATATCATAGAAAGAGATTTACCAACAATAGACATAGTATTATACTAACAAAATATACAAATGTACATGTTGGTGAAACTAGCAATGGTTGCACTAGAACATAACTCTCTAACAAACTACATCTCCATCAGCTCTAGAGATGACTCTAAACTTCAATTTGAATTTCATCAAGGACATAAAGGGTCCTTATATAATAAAATCAAGAGGTGAGTGAGAGATTGTTGTTGGTTGAGTGAAAGGTGGAATATGATTATTCCCCAAGTTACAACTCACCTTTGTCACACATGTTGAGGATAACTACCAATATCATACATGTTTTAGATAAATCATACATATTTTAGATAAATCTATGTAAAATACACCAAAGGATATCATTTTTAATGTGCCTATTTCAGTTCTCTCACAAATCTAATTTAATATAGGCACCTTGAGAATGATATCTCCCATATCTTTTATATAGATTTATCTAAGATATGTATGTTAGTTTTAAATATGACTTATGTTAATTTTTATTTTTATTTATTTTACTTAATTTTTATTATTTAAAATAATTGTGTTATAGTTTTATTTGTAGTGGCAATTTGAAGTGATAAATATTGTGACAGACTAGAAATGATAGAATCCTTTACTTGTATAGAAAAATGGATATTTATGTGCTTATATAACATTTTGATCTAGTGGTAGTAAGTTAAAGAGAATAAGTCAGCCCCTCAAGCATGATTAATTAAACATAATTGATTATTAATTTATTAAAATTATTACCACCAATAGACTAAACTAATTTGTGGTCTATTTTGAATTTTTCTAAGGATGGAAATAAAGCATCATATTGACACTTCAATAGAACTAAGCACTACATCAATGGTTTATATATTATTCAAATGATTGAGTAGTAAGAGCATTCTTTAGTGACCCATTATGGACATATACACTCACCATGTAGGTGGCTAAGTGGATCAGGGTACCAATTATCTCTTCATTTGGTCTGGTATAGTGATGATTTTTAGATAATGAAGTTGAAAGGAATGATGACTAGATATTTCTAATCCACATAATCTTAGGTGCTGACAACAAATAACATCACAAAATGAGAGATCTATAAAATAAAGGCTTGCAAACTAATATTCAGAATAAAGTAGAAAATATCATATATTACATCCAAACTTATTTTATATTATTATAAATGAGAAGCATTGCATATATAGGCAAGGACAAACAAGGACCAAAACATCCTAACCAATGTGATATAAATCCATAGTAGGAAAAAGACAAAAATAACCTAGTAAACATGAGTAACCTACTCTAACACCCATCTCAACTGAAGGTAGGGGCTAAACATAGCCAAAAATAAAGTGACATATCCACAGTATGAGTCCTAATAAAAAGGCTTGATCAGGTACTCATGTATAATATATATCCATGAAGTGGATAAAGGGAAAAAAACTATAGGAAATAAAACTCCCATCCCCAAAAAAAATGATGTAAAAAAAAGAAGAAAGGACTTCATATGAAATCACCCCAAGGATAACTATCATTGATACTGACATTGTCAATACTCCAAGTTGGGCTCGCAAGATGATTAGTGTCAATTCCAAGATCCTTGGCTAGAATATTTTTAAAGCTCCATCCACATTGAACAATTTTTCTTACTTTTTCCAAAGGAAGAGAATGAAAGGTGTACTAAAAGTATACCCATTCCACAATGGAAGAAAGAGGAGGTAACACTAAAAATATATTTGAATCATGTCCAAATATAAAGAGTGTTATAGGTTTATAAGATCATGTACAAGAACTAGATGTAATGTCATGGAAGTCAACTGATCAGAATAAATATGTGAAACATTTGCTAAAAGAATGTCCATGGGAAGTGAAGCATAATGCTAAATAAGTATACTCTCACTAGAACTAGTAGAGTCCTCCAGAGTGATAATCTTTGTTGAATTAATATCCTACATAGGAACAAAGGTATTTTCTACAAATATATGTCCCAAGTCTAGTAGAAACTCATACCATAGAGGTGAATCGATAAAGAGAAGAGCAATGTCCATCAGGAATATATCATCACAAGAAATTATAGTAAGAGGAAAGAGTACATCATCAAACGAGAAAACATCACTAACAGGAGGAGAAGGAGATGGATAAGCATCATCCATGTCACCATTAAAACATAAATCCTCACTAATAGGAGGAGAAGGATGTGGAATATGTGGAGTAAGAGAGGGTTTAGAAAACCTAAAGGGCTCAATATTCTCCTTAAATAAGGTTGAAAGAACATCTAAATATTATTTTGGTGATGTGTCATTCATCTTATGAATGTTTGATCTATCTAAAATATTGAGGTGAATCAAGCAAAGAGCTTCATATTGTATGGATGCAATCTAGGCAAGATCTTCCTCATATTGTATGGATGCAATCCAGGCAAGATCTTCTTCAAAAACCTTTCAGTTGAAGGTGGGTCTTCATTTTTATTTTCCAAGTAGTGTAATTTGAGGTGTTGAGGGGATCCACTATTTAAATACTAGGCATTAATTGGGAATAATAATGAATGATCCCCTCCACAACAAAAAAGAACAACTCATGATTCAAAGACTGGCAAGGAACAAATAAACCCCCAAAATGTCTAAGTCCCTTAGAATTTAACACTTTAGAATTGAGTGTGTTTTACAAGATAAATGACCCCAAGGAATGGATAATAAAATAACATACACTTTTTTTAAAAATAACTTGATTTTAAGTTATGATTCAAAAGTTATATAACTTTTACAAGTTTTTCATCATTAAAATAGGTCAAATAAGTAAACATTACAAAAAAAATTATACAATATGGATCAAAAATTGATTTACTACTTCTTTAAAATGTGTTTATTGAGATTTGATCCCAAGACCTCCCATGTGACAAGGGTCCACCAAAAAATGATTTGCCACTTCACCTATTGCTTATTTTAAGAAATTACTTTCAAAATTTACTTTTAAACTACTTTTCAAGTTAAAAAAAAGACCAAAAAAAATGCATAAATACTCACAAATGTGAGGGAGGGTGCATAAATCTAGTCAAAATCTTTAAAAAATATATTTTTAGTAATTTATTTGGTAGAAACCAAACATATTTTGTCAAAAATGGGTGAAAACCAACTTCAAGAAGACTCTTTGCAAGATACAAAAAAAATGGTTGATCAAACCTTGTTCTGATAACCTAAAATTCTATAGGCCTTATGCACAGTGGTACAGCCTAATCTAGTATGAAATTGGATTGAAAATATTATCCTCTCTAAGAATTAGATCTCAATTTGTAGATTGTATGGCTTTAAACTAGCAGAAAACTATACATTTGTCCAGATGATGAAGATAGACTACTACAGTAATGTTCAAGCTGAAAAAAGAGATGTATAACCTACTCTAAAATGATTATAAATGGTATGATATGAAATTTAGTATTTTTATCTAATTTTACCAGGTTTCATATTTGAAAAATCAAATTTGTACGGCCTATGGTGAGATAAAACCATATAGGTGGAGAGTATATGCCAACAGATAGGCGAGAAGGTTTTTTAATAGAAGGTATGTATAGCTTGATATTAGGTAATTATAACAAATTATAGAGGACAAAAAACTCATATTTTTATGCCCCTATGCTTTTATATTTTTATTTTGGTGCGTGTATGTCCCAAAACCATAAAAAAACATGTATAAATTGTCTTAAAAGCTTCCAAAATAGACTTAAACATGGGTCTAACAAAATAAGTACTTAATGGTATATCATAATATCTATATGGATTGGTCAATGTCCAAAAAAATTGCTAAGAAGAAAGTTTGATATAGGAACAAAACCTTATAACAGTAAACTTTTAAATGTATGATTTCAACACTTACTACCCTTATACCATGAAAGGAATGATGACTAGATCATTCCAAGCTGTAGAATATTTGGTGTTGACAACAAAGAACATCACAAAAGGAGATATATATAAAATAAAGGGTTATAAAATGATATGTATAATAAAGTAGAAAATATCATTTATTACATCCAAACTTCTTCTATATTTTTATAAATCAGAAGCCTTGCATATATAGGCAAGGACAAACAAGGAAAAAACATTCTAACCAATGTGGGATAAATCCAACCTAGTAAACATGACTAACCTAATATAATAGAAGTAAACAATTGTTGAGTTAAAAATAGATACACATTTTATAACTTTATACTTTGTATTTCCTAATAAACATATTTGTTGATAAAATATAAATGTTTGAATTACACCTTATGATCTCAGTATAACACTATGTATTTATTTGGAGAAAGCTTTGTATCTTTCCTTATATTTTTAGTTTTGAATGTGATAAAATGTTTAAAATCACTATGATTATTTATACCATGATTGGTATCTTAAATGTATAGGGATTGTGTAAATATTCCTTTTAAACTTCCAATGGGAGTATTAGAATAAGAAAATATAATCTAATGAAAATAAAAGAGAGAGAAATTAATTTATTGAAGATTATATTCTTTAGGGTAATATGGTAATAAAATGTATTGTTTAAGTGTGATAATTAATATATTTATTTTTTCTAAGATTTAAATGACAAATAAAAAGGGATTGATTCAAATGAAATTTTTGAATTTAGGGTACACCAAAAATATTAGGAAAAAAAGTGGCTTAAAATAATTTTTCTAGAGTCAACTATCCATTGATAGAATTATCATTGGGAAATACCACAAATAAAGTAGTTGTGTGGAGAAACCAATGGAAACAAGATCTGTGTTGAAGCTAAATTACCTACCTTTTTGTAGGGTAGAATAACTTATTGTTAGATCTTGTGTTCGAGCTCCGATATCATGCCACTTGGAAAATGTGTGCTTGTCTTGGGGTTTTTGACTTTTTTATCTTGGCATAATTGTTTTGGAGATTTTGTCTGACAACATTGGGTCTTTAGCACATTTATTTTGGATATTTTGTTTGATGAAGTAGACCCTTGAACTTTTTTTAAAGGGCACTTTTCCCTCCGAAGTAGACACTTTGGATTTTTTACAATTGCCCTTTGGCCTTTTTTGCACTAGAATTGCCCTTCGACCCTTTTTGAAATGACCCTTCAGACTTTTTTCTGTGGGCATTTTTCCTGATGAACATACCCTTTAAAATTTTTACCATAGGCATTTTGCCTGATGAAATAGGTCTTCGAGATAATTGCCTCAAACAATTTGTTTGAAATAATTCTTTGATGACATACATACTATGCACAATTTGTTTGATATATTTTCCCCACAATAATCTTATTGATACATTTTCACTAACTTAATTTTCCTTCATCCGTTTTGAACCTACCCTTTGAGACTTCTATCCTGGACATTTACCTTATGAAGTATACCCTTCATACCTAATGCACTTACCCTTCAGGCTTTTGTCAAAGGCTAATTCCTTCGAACTTTGTGTTTCAAGGATTTTATCTAACAAAATTAGGGTCTACAAAACATTTCCCCTAGACAAAAGCCTCAAAATTATACCCTACTTCCAAGTGACACCCCTAAGTAGAGGGCATTTTATTATAAACTTAGTCTAACATTTTAACCTGGGCCTTGTGTTTTCATAGACTATCTTTATAATTATCTTGGACTTATTCTATTGAGTATTTTATCCAGTATCTCTTTTGAAACTTATGCAAATTATTGTTTTAGACTTCTTTGTTTTGGACTTATTCTATTAAATTTTTGTTGTGGGATTTTTTTCCTTAGCATAATTATTTCAGACATTTTGTCTGACAAAATTGGGTCTTCAACACATTTGTTTCAGACATTTTGTCTGATGAAGTAGACTCTTCAAACTTTTCATCATGGGCACTTTACCCTATGAAGTAAACCCTTCATAGGTTTTGCAGTTACCCATCGACCTTTTTTATATCCTTTTTCCCACCAGAATTACCCTTCAGGCCTTTTTGAAATCACCCTTCAGACTTTTCACCATGGGCATTTTGCTTGACGAGCATACCCTTCAGAATTTTTACTACGAACATTTTTCCTAATAAAATAGGTCTTTGGGATAATTGCCTTAGACATTTTATTTGAAACAATTCCTTGACAATATAGATATTGTGCATAATTTGTCTAATATATTTCCCCGTAACAATCTTACCGATATACTTTGACTGATAGAATTGCCCTTTGGCCCTTTTGAACATACCCTTCAAGCTTTGTACAACCTACATTTTCGGACTTCTATCCCAGACATTTTCCCTACAAAGTAGACCCTTTAGACCTAATGCACTTATCCTTGGAGCTTTTTGTCAATGGCTAATTCCTTCAGACTTTATGTTTCAAACATTCTGTCTGACAAAATTAGGGTCTATGGAACATTTCTCCTAGACAAAAGCCCTAAAACAATACCCCACTACCAAGTGGCACCCCTAAATCTAAAGCATTTACTATTTGTTGGTTTCATTGAAAGGATAAGAGTTGGGAGATTGAATTTTCTGAACAAGCATAACCAAAATTTATATTTGAAGAGAAAATTGAAAGTGAAGAAAGAAAGTATATTACAAGTTGATATTTGTCCATAGTAGGATAATTGATCCAAATTATATAGTATTCAAGAGTGATATTGAATGCATTTTGCACATAAGTCTATTTGTTTTATCTATGACAAAGTATGTACTTTTCCTTTCCTTTGGTATATACTCAGCAAAGTAAGAATTACATTTTTTTATTATTATAGAAATAAACATTTGCATAAGTCAATTGAAATAGCTAGATTTAAAAGGGACCTAGGTTAATTAGAATCAGGGTTTTAACATGACTTAAGATAGACCAAAGGCTAATAAAAGATCAATTTAACATTGAAGCACAAAACCCTAAGCAAGTTCATTCCCAAATGAGCTCCATTAGACCTACAACCTGAAATATAGATATCCAATGTTAGCACTTTGAGATAAGATCAAACTAGAACCTTGAACAAATGAGTCAACTAGACCATGGTGTGGATGATCTTCAAATAAAGATGATGTGCAAACAAGCTAATGACACTCTGATCAAGTAAATTTTTAGTTGTAAAGTACAAATTTGCACAATATTATTGCTATTAATATTATTCCAAAATAAGAAAAACTAATAATATTATTATAAGATGCTATATTATATATTGTTATATGGTATTAATATATATTATTATCATAATATTGTATTATAATTTTATTGTAATAAATATTAATGTATATATGATATGTTTGAATTAAATATTTCATAATAATGTTATACTATAATGGCATAATCTAGTATATTTTAATATATAATATAGTATATTATAATATGCAAATATAAATTTTAATATTAAATTAAATGATTCTAATTGATAATATACTATTAATATTATCTATACTATCGAAATATGATCATATTCTATTATTATACAAATAAAAATGTGAAGTATAATAATAAAATAGATTATCATAACAGTGTAATTAATAATAAAATATATAATATTGTTAGATAATTCATTAAATGAAAAAAGACCTAAAGTATCAAATAGTATTGATAAAAAATTAAAACTAAACTATAAATTATAAAAAAAATGCCTTTGAAAAGGACTATGTCGTCTTGCCCGTGACATAGAAATGAATAAATTGGTCTACTTGTGAATTTTATAAGTATGATCAAGAACCATCATGAACCCAAAGAATCACATGGAATCAATGCCCTTAGTGCCAAGATCATATCCTACAAATTTGGTGCCTTCATGAGTTTTTTGCTTCCAGATATAAGCTTTCAAAGTTGGTCTAACAGAGTAAGACATTCGCATGAACATCAAAATTAGGCCACAACGAAAAAACATTGGAGTTCAAATTATGACGGTCACATGGAAATCATTGACAATGGAATAGATGTCAAAATTAAGCTCAACTTTTAACCATTAGGTTTTAAATTATCATGATCATGTAAACATCAATGATGTTCATGTGAATGTCATTGATAGACACATGCACATTGTTGACACTAAAATTTATTCTGTCAATGAATCAACCCTTTTGCCTATCATGAAGGTCAAATTGGAATTGTATCAGTCTAATCATGGGAGTCATATGAATAAAAAATTAGTGCAAGGTACATAATGAGTTTTTAAAAGTCAAGTTGCATTGAGTTACACATTTGACCAAGTTCTAGGAAAACAATATCTTTCTTAAAAGGGATTGTTTCATTTGATGTGAGTAATAGATGGATGAAGTGTTTTCACAAAGAGGATAGTCTCAAATAATGATTTCATGAATAAACTTATATTCAAATATCCCTGAATTATAAATCATAAATATTAAAGATGCACTTAGATTTGATAATACTTAAAAAAAGATAAACTGAATGTTGCTAATAAGTCATTAAATGTAGCATATTTATAATAGTGATCATAAATTAATCAAGTTATGAATCAGTTTAGATAAGAAACTATAATCTATTCTATTTGATAGATAAAATCTACTAATTAAATAATCCCTTGAAGAATAGAAACCTGATTCAATAAATATATATTTCAAGTAATGTTCTATATTCTAATTTTAATATTTTTTTAAATAACCTCAAAGATAAACCAAAAGTATAATGAAATAGATCTAAGATAAGGGATGGACAACAAAGTGTAAATAAAAAATAAGCCTGTATTTAGAAACCTATCTATACTTTAAATATGAAAATGATGTTTCAATTTTAAATGTCATAAACACTTCTCCAAAATAAAAAGCAAGTTGCTACCAGTAAATCGAGATGATAGAGGCAGTAATGAGGGAGAAAAGAGAACACATAAAGAAAAATGACTAACTAAAGAAAAAAAAACTAACTAAAGAGCAGAAAATAAATAAAGGAACATTACAGTAAAAGATATAATATATAGAGGAGGCACCAAGCCATATCAAATACTAAGAGATGATTGAGAAACCCAAAACAAGAAATGATTTTATTAATAAAATAAATCACATGGATTACAAGTTTTGAAAGAGGCATTGCAATATGTGTAAACATCAAACTTCTATCATGTAAAACGTGATGTGTTCGTCAGTATTTAGATAATAGCTAGATTTTAGCGTATATGAATGAAAATTTGTATTCATTAAAGCATTAATTTTTTCAAATTAACTAAATAATTAAAAATAAATCTTAATATACTTAGAATAAATGAAACAGGGTTATGCCATCAGATTGAGTGAGTGTCAATCTTCTACAAATAATTATCATCTCATAAACTTGTTCTTAGAATAGAAGTACAAATGAAAGTGAAATTTCTCACATTTACTTGTAAGAATTTCTCCCATTTTTTGAAAATGAGTTTGCTTTCCTTTATAACCTTTGCCAAACAGTTAATTAGTTCAACAACTAACTTTTGTTTAAACTTATAATTTAAAATTTAGACAAGTAACTTTATAAAATAAAGTTAAGTCAAATTTATAAAATAAAGTTATAAATTTTAGGTAAATTCTTAAGTTCATAATAAACTCAAATAACTTCTTTAGATATTTATTTTTAAAAGATTGAACAAACACCCAGGTGGGGGCCCCGCAATGAAATGACTCTAGTAAACTAGTCTTAAAATATCAATCCATAATGACATTATTAAAATAAAAATATAACTAGACCATAAAAAAATTTATTACTTAATCAAATATTGAATTTTTTGAATTTAAATCAACCATACACCAAGTTGTATATCATGCTTCTTCACAATTGAAAATATCTAATGATAATTTCATCTGCATGCTTAAATAGCAAGTTCTGTCAATAATTAATTTCAAAATGATCAAAACAAAAAAATCAATCCATGTGTCCTTTATGAATGCTTAGCTCTTCTATAATTTATTTGACCTGAATTCTGATACTTATATCCAAAAATCAAATCCATCAAATGAGGACTCACAAAAATAAAATAATCTTGAAAACATTCTTCAAACATCAAATCATTATATATTTTGATTGCAAAACCTGAATGAAATTTGTTTAATAAAATAGATTATTAAGTTTTATGATCAAAACCATTAGGTTTTGAAACTAAAATTTCATTCAAAAAAGACTCCCCAACAATTTTTTTTTTTTTCTTAGAAAACTCAGTAATTCTACCTTAAAGTCTTTATGAAAACCCCAAGTTTATAAACACAAATATTTTGGGCAAAATACTCACATTGAGCTAAAACCAATAGAAAAAAAAATTATTTCAGCATGCAACTTATAAAACTAGGATTTATTCAACCATGGCATCATGAAATACTACCTATAAATCAATTTGTCAAATACCCAAATCAAAATTTGGTAAAACCCAAAAAATCCACTGTCACAGATTGAAAATCTTAGCATTATCTTAAAAATGAACTCAAAGAGGGAAAAAAGAACACATGGAGTTGAACCCAACAAAAACCCCAAATGCATCTCATCCATTTTGCATGAATAAACTGATAATAATGTGGAGGAATAAATGCTTTTACCAAATCCAAACTATATTTACATTACATGAGAGAATTCTGGGAATAAAAAGAAAAAAAGTTAAATCATTTGAGTGAGTTTTTTATTTAAAAATCTCACCTTTCAATAGAAAATGCATCTCAATAGGCCAAGCAAATCCTCACATAAGCTTATCATGTCTATCATGCAAATTTACCTCAACAAATTCATTTAAAATTTAGTAAAAAATATGTTTCCAAGCTTCATTACCATTTGCACTAAAACCATGAAGGAGATGAAGACTAAAACTAGGAATGAGCTTTCTTTTCTTGTTTAATATCCAAGGGAGAGACAGTACCAAAATTAAAGTACGTTTTGCAAGCATTAGATACAAACATACTCACACATGCCACCCAAAAAGCTTGGGCAAACATAGTAGACTTCTAAATTAATCCAAATCATAACCCACAATCCTCTCTAATTTGCTAATGAGCTAAATGTCATGAATAAAAAGATAACTATGCAATAACAACCTCCAAAAGTGCATTAAAAACTATAGAATGTTGTTGTCTCCACTTAAAACATGTATACCCTTCTTTTTATGTTATTCATTTTGGTGTAAATGTGCCTTGGTGTCATGTTGGTCATGTAACAAATTATAAGGGGGGAACTTTATGTCTTGACATTATTTTACACTTGCACATCATGTCCACGTCTATTTTACCAAGTTAAAAAAATGAGAGGGAAAGCCTTAATGCCGTAACATTTATTTTTTTTACACTTGGAATGGGTAGGTGCTAGGATATTTAAATGGAAACTAATGTTTGTCCTTTTAATCAAAGAGCCCATTATTAAACAATACCATGCATTCAAAAACTTTTCCATATAAGTTATATTTTATTTTGAAACTTATATTGATGATTTTCATTATTTTTTTTAGGCATCTTCTAAACCTTGGTTAATTATCTCATTGGTAAACATAACCAAATCCAAAGATCATATGAAGTTATTATAGTCTCACTATACCAAATGTAAAATGGTACCACTGCCTTGTGCAAATAAATTTGTGATAGATGCTCGATTCTAAATACTAAGGAGATTATGATGTTTTCTAAGCTCATGAAAAAAAAAAAAACAATAAGATACCAACCTAATTTGCCCTACTGTTCAATATGCCAAATAGAGACAACTATGACAATGATCCTATTCTTGAAGCAAATAACCAAAATCACTTGAAACAACTTATTTTAGAATGAAAAATTAATGAAAATGACAAAACACTTCAATAACCATATTTAATTTAATCACACAAAAATGGAAAGGTATAATAAGACCAAAATATTTTGAGTCATTGGCCCTCTCCAGGTATTTTAATAAGATGACATAGTTTTTGAGGTTCAAAAAAGTTTTAAAATAGGGTGCACAAATTTTAGTTAATATTGACGACATTATTGGCCAATTTTGCTTGCAAGATTAGGCTACAACATAAGATTAGATAAAATGAGTAGTTTGGGAGTGCAACCCAGGTAAGTCATTTTCCAAATCATTATGCACAGACTCCTTAAAATATGTATTCGTTGGAAGGAAGGAATTGTTTGGCTTAACGTTGTATGAAGAAAAAGAAAATTTAAACTAGGAAATATGAGTTGGATGAATCATGTTACAATAGTCTAAGATCATAGAATCATAAAGTAAGCCCCTTTCACCTAACTAGTTACCCAATTTAATTTATTTATCAAATGATCTTTCAGTTAAATCAAGAAATTAATCTTTTGATGAAGAAAACTTACATTCATTTATGCAATAATCTATGTATAACCTGAATAATGATGAAGGCCTCAAAAGGTGGGTAGAACCCAAGAGTTGTAATCACCAAAACAAAAACAAAACAAAGCAACTAACGAACCAAAATAAGCAAAAGAAAACTATCCTACAAAAAAAGGAATTATGTACAACTATGAGAAGAAAGGGAGTTAGCCATTATCAAAAATCTTCCAATGTAAAATATTATGAAGGACAACAAAAATTTGATTTAAAATCCATGGAACGTAAGATACATGAGAAGTCATAACAAAACAAAGAATCCAAAATGTTTTATCAAGTTCTGTAGGATTTTAGCTAACGTCAAATGACATAAGACACCTAAAAATGGCTAAATAACTAGATAAAAAATTAATAAAAATATGCTAAAGTAGACTAGAATCAACAAAAGAATCTCTCACTTGCTACCTTTCTCTTGACTTTTGAAAAAGAAAATCAGAATGTATGTGATCAACAGATTTTGGAAAAATTTGTAGATTATTATCAAAATGATGATAAGTGAAACTTTCAACAATAGAATCAGATTCAAAACTTAAATATTCAAATAAGATTTCAAATTCAACTATATCAAGAAAATCAACTCTTTCCTCTGATGTTGAAACTAAACTTTCACCCTGATTCAGCATATTAAAAAATTTATTAGTGATTATTTCATCATCAATCATAAATGTTTTGGTGAAGCATTCATTTTCTACACTTTAAACAGCTTGGTTATCATTATCAGTCATTTTGTTAGAGTTTTGACACACAAAAGAGTCACCAATATCACAAAAATGATTGAGTTATATCAAAAATTTCAAACAAGAAAGATTCAAATGCAAGATTCTGAATGCTCATATCTTATTTGCAAGCTATTATTTCTAATTTAGACACATTTCTAAGATCATAATTTTATTCAAACTTCACTAGATTCTTATCAAATTTAGATTCAGGTAGAGTAAACTAAAATTTGTCATATTCAAAATTCATCATGATATCATCAATCTGAATGTTGAGAAAAGTAAAAGTCTGAAAATCATTATGCTCTATGGAATCAAGTATATTCATTTTTAAAAAAATAGAATATTAGGAACTTCATAGCCCTCTATGTCTATGTCTTTATTCAAATAATAAAGACGTACTTTAGAACTTGTAGAATTTCCTACATGTTGCACCATTAAATCATTAAAAATAAAACAACCACTTATGCAGGGATCGGATAATGGAGATTTTGAGGATTATGATCAAACAATCCTAATTTTTAGCATCCAAGAGTATAATTACTTAGGGGGGACGTCAAAGTATTCTCATGTGTTGAGAGATAAAAATAAAAACTATTTTTTTTTTGTTTGGAAATCAACTAAAAGGAGTAATGATAGATTCAACTTAGACAACATCATGATCAGGGGAAAATTTTAATTCCTAATTTAATTGTAGGTGAATAGAATATTCATCATGAGAACTGATGATTGTGTTATAAACTAAGACAACAAAAAATTCAGTAGGAAATTTGTCTTAAAATTCAACCATTAACTCAGAAAACTTTTTGCATTTGAATATATCATAATTCAAAGAAAAAATCTGATAGAAATTTTTAATTTGTTTTTTGATATGGGAAATTTATAATATTGTTTGAAAGTCTACGAGTCCAATCTTTTAAGCAATATTTTTATGATAATTAGGTAGATGATTCATCTAAAGACTATAAAAATGTTCTTTGCTAGGTCTGAAAGAAGGTGGAATATCTTAGTATTTAGACAAGAAGCATAATAGATACTCGCCAATGGCTTCATCTTTACGATAAGATAATGTATACCAAGTTACTAGATTTGATTCAACTTGATTTTTGATCAGCCAATCAATGATAACACATTCTTGAGTCAAATTTTTTGATTCAAGAGGATAAGAGACATTTTCATTTATTGAATGAGGATCTAACTTAGATTCATGAGATTGCAAGAAGTCCATCATCCTAGTTTTCTATTGTAGAGTAGTAAGTCTATAAATTTTTGGTAACAATTTTATCCATAAAATAAGAGTAATTTTTATTCCAGGCCTAAATGAAAAAATAATTTCAATATAATCCACAAAATAACATTGAAAAAATATTTCAAATGGCTTATATTCACACTAGACTAAATTCAGCCATGTTTCCAGATCAGGGTGGATGTTATTTTTAACAATGTTAGTGAGAAGATGTCATTATTGAAAAAATTCATCATAATCAAAGCCGAGCAAAGATGATGCATGAAGAAGGTCATTCAAACAAGAATTGAGACCTGAACAACTAGTAGATACTGAAGGAGACATTAGTATAAATTGGTGACTAGCTATTATTAAAAAATTGAAATAAAATCATTCAAGAAAGAATTAAATGGTTCTCTAGTGGAGTCACCAAATTTGTTGACATTAAAAATTGTTCTATCAATGAATCAACCCTTTCATCTATCACAAAGGTCAAATTAGAATCATACCAATCTAATTATGGGAGACTTATGACTGAAAAATAGTACAAGGCACATAATGGGTTTTTAAAAGTCAAGTTGGATTGAGTTACACACTTGATCGAGTTCTAGGAAAATAATATCTTTCTTAAAAGGGATTGTTTCAGTTGATGTGATTAATAGATGGATGAATTTTTTTCACAAAGAGGATGGTCTCAGATAATGATTTTCATATATAAATTTATATTCAAATATCCCTGAATTATAACTCATAAATATTAAAGATGTGCTTAGATTTGATAATACTTTAAAAAAAGATAAATTGAATGTTGCTAATAAGTCATTAAATGTAACATATTTATTATAACAATCATAAATTGATCAAATTATGAATCAGTTTAGATAAGAAACTATAATCTATTCTATCTGATAGAGAAAATTTATTAATTAAATAATCTCTTGAAAAGTAGAAACCTAATTCAATAAATATATATTTTAAGTAATGTCCTCTATTCTAACTTTAATATTTTTCAAATAACCTCAAAGATAAGCCAAAAGTATAATGAAACAGATCTAAGACAAGGGACAAACAACAAAGTGTGAATAAAAAATAAGCTTGTATTTAGAAACATATTTATACTTTAAATCTAAAAATGATGCTTCAGTTTCAAATGTCATAAACACTTCTCCAAAATAAAAAGCAAGCTACTACCAATAAATAGAGATGATGAAGGCAATGATGACGGAAAAAAGATAACAAATAAAAAAAATGACTAACTAAAGAAAAAAAACTAACTAAATAATAGAAAATAAATAAAGAAACATTACACTAAAAGATATAATACATAGAGGAGGTGCCAAGCCAAATTAGATGATAAGAGATGATTGAGAAACCTAAAATAAGAAATAATTTTATTAATAAAATAAATTACATGGATTACAAGTTTTCAAAGAGACATTGTAGCATGTGTAAACATCAAATTTCTGTCATGCAAAGCATGATGTGTTCATCAGTATTCCAAATATTTAGATTCTTGCTTATATGAATATAAATTTGTATTCATCAAAGCATTAAATTTTTTAAATATTAACTAAATAATCAAAAAAAAGTGAAAATAAACCTAGATGTACCTAGAATAAATGAGATAGGGTTATGGCGTTAGATTGAGTGAGCGTCGATCTTCTGCAAACAATGATCATCTTAGAAACTTATTCTCACAACAGAAGTGTAAATGAAAGTGAAAGTTCTTGTATTTACCTGTAAGAGTTTAACCCTTTTTTTGATAATGAGGTTGATTATCTTTATAACCTTTGCCAAGTAGTTAGTTGGTTCAACAACTAATTTTTGTTTAAACTTATAATTTAAAATTTAGACAAGTAACTTTATAAAATAAAGTTATAAGTTATAGACAAATTATTAAGTTCAAACTCAAATAACCTATTTAAATATTTATTTTTAAAAGACTGAACAAACACTCAGGTGGGGGCCCTATAATGAAATGACTCTAATAAACTAGTCTTAAAATATCAATCCATAATGATATGATTAAAATAAAAATATAACTAGACCATAAAAAATTTCATTACTTAATCGAATATTGAATTTGTTCAACTTAAATCAACCATACACTAGGTTGAATATCATGCCTCATCACAACTGATAATGTCTAATGATAATTTCATCTGCATGCTTAAATAACAAGCTTTATCATATAATTAATTTCAAAATGATCAAAACAAAAAAATCAATCCATGTGTCCTTTATGAATGCTCAGCTCTTCTACAATTTATTTGACCTAAATTCTAACACTTATATCCAACAATCCAATCCATCAAATGAGGACTCACAAAATAAAATAATCTTGAAAACGTTCTTCAGACATCAAATCATTATATATATTGATTACAAAACATGAATGAAATTTATTTAATAAAACAAATTATTAAGTTTTATGATCAAAACCATTAGGATTTGAAACTAAAACTTCATTAAAAAATAACTCTCCATCAAATATTTTTTTCTCAGAACATCCAAGTTTTCTACCATAAAGTCTTTATGAAAACCCTAGGTTTATAAACACAAACATTTTGGGCAGAATACCCACATAAAGCTAAAACCAATAGGAAGAAAATTTATTTCAACATGCAACTTACAAAACCAGGATTTATTCAACCATGGCATCATGAAATACTACCTGGAAATCAATTTGTGAAATACCCAAATCATAATTTGGCAAAACCCAAAAATTTCATTGTCACAGATTGAAAATCTTAACATTATCTTAAAAATGAACTCAAAGAGGGGAAAAAGAACACATGGAGCTGAACACAACAAAAACCCCAAATGTATCTCATCTATTTTGCATGAATAAACTAATTATAATGTGGAGAAATAAATTCTTTTACCAAATCTAAACCATATTTTCATTGTATGACAAAATTTTGGAAATAAAAAGAAAAAAAAAATCATTTGAGTAAGTTTTTTGTTAAGAAAACTCACCTTTCAATAAAAAATACATCCCAATAGGCCAATAAAATCTTCACATAAGTGTATCATGTCTATGTTGTAAATTTATCTCAACAAATTCATTATAAATTTAGGAAAAAAATGCATTTCCAAACTTCATTACCGTCTTCACTAAAACCATGAAGGAGATGAAGACTAAAACCAGGAATGAGCTTTCTTTTCTTGAGTAATATCATTAAAGATAAACATGCTCACACATGCCACCCAAAAATCTTGACCAAATATAACAAACTTCTAGATTAATCCAAAGCATAACCCACAATCATCTCTAATTTGCTAACTAGCTAAATATCACGAATAAGAAGATAACTATGCAATAGTAACCTCCAAAAATGCATTAAAAACTATTGAATTCTGATGTCTCCACTTAAAATGTCTATACCCCTCTTTTTATGTTATTTATTTTAGCACAAATGTGCCTTGGTATCATGTTGGTCATGTAACAAATGATAAGGGGGAACTTTATGTCTTGGCATTATTTTACACTTGCACATCATGTCTATGTCCCTTTTACCAAGTTAACAAAATAAGAGGGAAAGTCTTAATGCAATAACATTTATTTTATTTACACTTGGAATGGGTGGGTGCTAGGATATTTAAATGGAAAGTAATGTTTGTCCTTTAAATCAAATAACCCATTACTAAACAATACCATGCATTTAGAAACTTTTCCATATAAGTTATATTTTATTTTGAAACTTATATTATAAACTTATATTGATGCTTTCCATTATTTTGTTGAGACATCTTCTGGACCTTGGTTAATTATCTCATTGGCAAACAAAAACAAATCCAAATATCATATGAAGCTATTATAATCCCACTATACCAAATGTAAAATGGTACCATTGCCTTGTGCAAATAAATTTGTAACAGAGGATCGATTCCAAATACCAAAGAGATTATGATATTTGTTAAGCTCATGATGGAAAATTGAACAATAAGATACCAACCTAATTTATCATGTTATTCAATATGCCAAATAGAGATAACTAAGACAACGGTCTTATTCTTGAATCAGATAACCATAATCACCTGAAACAACTTATTTTGGAATGAAAAAGTAATGAAATGACAAAACACTTCAATAGCCATATTTAATTTAATCACACAAAAATCGAAAGGTATAATAAGACCAGAATATTTTAAATCATTGGCCCCTGTCAAGTATTTTAGCAAGATGACATAATTTTTGAGGTTCAAAAATTTTTTAAAATAAGGTGTGAAAATTTTAGTTAACACACATTAAAATAAATATCAAGCAATTAACCATTGGACTTTAAATTTGATAGTTGTGTGAAAGTCATTGACAGTTGTGTGGATGTCAAATAATAGTCATACAGACATCAAATTTGAGCCTCGTAAAATAGCCGTTGGCATTTAAATGGAGCCAAAATCAATGTTCAACATAAAAATCATGGATCGAGATCAATGGAGCGAGAGCATAGATGAACAGTGTCAGTAATTCAGTTTTGTGAATAATATAAAAATTAAGTAAAGTCTTGGACTAATGCCTTCATTTGTATCAATAAATATGAATAAATTTTGAAGCTAAAGTCTTTATCTAGGTGTAAGATATATTAAGGCAACCTCATGAATTAAAAGGGACTTGGCATAAAGAGAACAAATGAGCTTGAGACGTAAAGGGGCCCAAGATAAAAATTTTAGACTAAGGCTTGATTGTGTTCAAAAACACAACTAAGTCTTATTATAAAAATTAAGTCCAATCTATGGCATAAATAACTGTTCATGCAAAATTTATTCCTGCCAAATTTAAATTTAATTCAAAAGGGACTTAGGTTAATTAGAATTAGGGCTTTAACATGACTTAAGACAGACCAAAGGCTAATAAAAGATCAATTGAACATTGAGGCACAAAAATCTAAGCATGTTGATTCCCAAATGAGCTCCATTAAACCTGCAACCTGAAACATAGATATCCAATGTTAACATTTTTAGATAAGATCAAAATAGAGCCCTAAATAATTAAGTCAACCAGATCATGGTGTGGATGATCTTCAAATAAATATGATATGCAAACCTGCTAATGACCCTCTGATCAAGTGAATTTTCAAGTTTAAGGTACAAATTTGCATGATATTATTGCTATTAATATTATTCTATAATAATAAAATATGATCATATTATTATAAGATGTTATATTATATATTATTATATTATATTATATATTCTTATATCATATTAATTTATATTATTATCATGATATTTAAATGATATAAATGCATCCAGGTGGAGATAGTGACTATGTGAAAACCAATAAAGGAGTTTGGTTTTCAATCTATAGTATATCCATGTTCAAGATTTGCACTAAAGGGCATACTAAGGTATAAATATAATAGTCAAATCAACCAAGGACATACATTTTCTTACAATAGATATAGACATGGCTTTGTTAGGTCCATAACTTGAACTAAAGTTCCTAGACTAAAGTTTTTTATATTTATTTGTAAATTTAGTTGTCTTTTTTGATGGGATTTAATGACATTAAATTCTAATAGGGAAAAAATAATTGCATTCTATGATTTATATGAATTTTTTTCAAGGTAATTTATTTGTGAAGATCGAAAAGCAATGGTTCATTGTAATTGCAAATTTCTATATAAAATTATTGCAACTATTAATATCATTTTCAAAATGCATTGCCTTTTGGCAAAACAACATTGTCTAAAGTGAAAGACTGTAATTTGATACTTGTATCTCACTCAAAACATATGATTGTTATCACCATCTCTTTTTTTCGTAGACAAACTATTACAAAATAATAATGTAATATTTATTTTAAATATATAAATTGTAATAATATTTAGTATACTTATATTATTTTAGTATTGTAAGATATTGTATCATATTTTATATATTTTTATATGATATTAATTTGTTATTAATATTTTATTATATTATTAATGTATTATATTATTGTCATGATATTATGTTATATGTTATGGATATGTTATATTAGTAATTTTCAAAATTTAATTTTTTCCACATTGAAAAAATAAAGAAGTATTAGTTATTTTTTAAATGGTTATTCATCGGTGCCCTTTGTGCATAGAATACATGTAAAGCCTATTGGATGGAGAGCAGATTATTTTAAATATTAATGCTATTAATATTATTCCAAAATAGAAAAAACTAAGCATATTATTATAACATGTTATATTATATTATATATTGTTATATGGTATTAATATATATTACTATCGTAATATTGTATTATTTTTTTATTGTAATCTATATTAATGTATATATGATATGTTTGAAACTTAATATTTAATAATATTATTATACTATAATAGCATAATATAGTATATTTTAATATATAATATACTATATTATAATATGTACTTATAAATTTTAATATTAAATTAAATTATTCTAATTGATAATATACTATTAATATTAGTAATACTATCAAAATATGATCATGTGTTATTATTATATAAATAAAAATGTGAAATATAATAATAAGATACATTGTCATAACAGTGTAATTAAAAATGTAATATATAATATTATTAGATAATTCATTAAACAACAAAAGACCTAAAGTATTGAATAGTATTGCTAACAAATTAAAACTAAACTATAAGTTATAAAAAAAATGCCTTTGACTTGAAAAATAATTTTATTGACCAATTATTAAATATAATTATTACAATATTAAAAATATGTATCGAAAAACACTTTAAAAATGACCATCGACTATTTAAAATGGTAAAATATCTTAGCTCACGTTTAGTTGTACCAAAGGAGGTCAATGACATGAGAAAGGTCAATAAGTCAATGGAGCTCAAAATAAGCATGCGATTGACAAGTGTCCTAAATTGATAGGCTCGAAACAAAAACTGAGGGCCAATAAATAAGTTTGACCCCAGGACACTTTGAGGATGATCCAAGTGAAGCAGAATCGATATTACAGGTTTGAACATTGACGTTAGAGCTCTCAGAGGTAGAATAGGTATTTTGGACCTAATACAGAGCAAAGGTCAATAGCTTGTTGTCAAAATGAAATGAGGCATCTAGTCAACCCTTGTTTATATCAAGACTATATAAAAATTGATAAATATGATTGGTTTGCATCTATAGTAGACCTAGGTTTAGATTTTAAAGTAAGGGTAGATATCTATAGTTGTGATTGTAAGCAGGTCTTCATGGTATCCAAGCAATTCAAGGTTGTGGATGAGTTTGAATATGTCTTAGGAGATCATCAGAGCTTTCAAGGACCAAGGAAAATCTCATAGCACAAACCAATAAATTAATTGGTTTTCAATCTATATTAGATCTATGCTTAGGATTTATAGTAAAGAACATGTCGAAGCATAAATATGATAGCCAGATGAGCCACCTAGAGCAGACATGATTATGGCTCTGTCAGATGCATAAGTATGAGAGTTCTCAGTTAGTCTATTTATTTTATCTATGATAAAGTATGCACTTTTTTGTTTTCTTTGTTATATACTCAACAAAGTAAAAATTACATTTTTTTATTGTTATAGCAACAAACATTTGCATAAGGTAACTGAAATAGGTAATTTTTCTAATTTCTATACATGTATTGACATACTTTAGTGAAAGAGATATAATTTCAAGATTTTAGCATAGCAAATGTTTGTGTAAATATTCAGAATTAGTTAAAATCAAGTTATAAGTTACAAGTAAGCTAATTTTCATTAAATATAATTTCCTATGCGGAATTGGCTTTTTCTTTTAGCTTATGTATTTGTTTGTCAACTGTACTGATTTCATTTTGTCTCTATTTAAATTTTCTTTTTGTTACATATGTCAGTTGCTTATTGCATTGTTGCCTTCAAAATTCCCATGGTGAACCCTACAAAACCTAGTGACTGAAAATTATGCAATAATTTTCCACTATACCATGTCATAGTCAAAGTAGTAAATCATGATAATATGTTGTTTTTTAAAGACCATTTTTTGTCAATATATAAAACTATTAGGCTTTTTCTAATGCTAGAAACATTTTTTTATTGGATCAGTATATAGAGTTATACATACTTATTCTCAGAAAATGAGGGCGGGGGGGGGGGGGGGGGGGGGGGGGCGCTGCAGGCGGACATGGTGTGGCTTTATCATGCATGACTGCTGGCCTGTGAAAATAAGTAGCCTATTGTAGTTTGATTGTTTTTAGTATTGCTATTTGGAGAGGTTCAAATATAAATTTATTGAAATGTGTAGATTTTATATAATTAATTGGTTCTATTTCAAAAATATTATATTTTAAACAATTTATATACCTTCTAATTCAATTGATATAGTGATATGCTTAATCACATTATTCTTGTCCACTGTAAAACCACCTTGCATTGTCAATCTTGATAAAATCTCAACTATGCTTTCTTTGTCATCCATGTATTCGACATGTGTCATTTATCTAATTAAAGGGAGCAATTAGTCAATGACATTGTCTCTGGTAATGCATTAGATGTTGGTGTTATTGGTAGTGTTTATATTATAGAGAAGTTGGTGGGAATAGAAATATTCACATTCACTTGTGCAGTTCTAGCAATATGTTGTTGTTGCATGGGCAGGCTTGAAGCATTCTATTACAGGATTGCATCTTTTACATATAGGCTCAAAGGGGTTAGAATATGCTTGGGCAATTGTCAAAGTACCATGTACCTTTTTTTGAAACCAAAAAAGACAAAATGTTATGTTAGTTTTCTTTTGAAGTGAAATAAGAAACTAGACAAATTCGCATTTGTCATTTACCTCAATAGTTGTATCTGCTAACATTTTAAATCATTGTAGGGCTCTTTGGCATGTACAAAAGTGATGAATGTTGATTGGGTGATATGTAAGTTCATATCTTTTGCATCAGCGCATTTTGGAAGGTTATTGAAAAGATAAATTGTAGGTTCCTTTCTTTGTATCTTGTTTTCAATTTGATTATATTTAGCTTCGAGTGTATAGAAGAGGTAGACCTAAAAATTGTCAATGGAAATAGAGAATTAGTCATTTGATACCAACATGTAATAACTTTGCCTGGAATAACATGATTGTAATAAATTTAATTGAATTTACTTTGGCTTTATCACTCTGTAAGTTTCCATCTATTATTTCCACAATAAATTGATTGTCAACTTTCATTGTGGATGTATAAAGAGATGCTACAGTGTCGGTTGCATAGTAGTCCACGGTGGCCACAAGTTGTTGAATTATTGAGTTGGGGATGAACATATGCTTTGGACAAAATTACTATATGAGTTATATTGTAGTAGTCTTATTTTCTATAAAAATAAAGTCATAATCACCATGACTATGAGTACTTTTTGAAGCTATAGAAAAGTTTGTAATACATATGCCTTTATGCAGTAAGATTTTTTCTTCATAGATATGGATAAGCAAATTTGATATATTGATGGTTATTGTCATCTCTCATTTATTGTCTGTTAAATCAACTCACAAAAGTGCTCTTATTTTTTGTTTTTCAAGTATTGTTTTATATGTCACAAGGACATCACCTTCAAAGATTTTTCTACATTTATGGTTGTTGATATCGTCCATTGTGACTTGCATATGGCTTGAGTTTCTCGATCTGCATTTTTTTAATAGTTACTGTCATTTTATAAATAATAGTAGAATTTAAGAAATAGAAAATTTGTAACTGCATACCTTTGGACTTGTCCTTGTCATTTTATTTCTATATGTTCCATTTTGATCTTTTGCTCCATTTATGCTAACTTGAATGACCAATAAAAAACAATTAGCAATAAACTTAATTTTCTTCCTGCAATACAGTTGTATATTTCAATTTACAAAATGCATATAATAAAAATAGCAATTGATTTTTGAAAAAAAAGTATTGCATACTTTTTATTTTGATATTTGCTTTCCAATTTGATTGTATTCAATTTGCATTTATCAAATTTGAAATTTGATTTGTAAAATAGAATCATATAATTCTTTGTTTATTTTGCAATACAAAAAGCAAGTAAAATTGCATTGTGGTTAGTCCAATATGAATAGAAGAGATTAGAATCTATTTTTCTTCAATCAATATTTGTCTAACAATGGTCTATGAATGTTCCTGTATTTGTAGTTGGCATATTTGCTATAAGAAACAAATTGTGGTTTTCCATACATTGGCATAGTTGGCGTTGAGAACTTTTATTTTAGATCATGTCAATATTGAAGTCACCAATTAAAATGATATTTGTATTGTCATTTATAGTTGAAGTAACATTTTTTTATGAATGTTAACATATTTGTAAGAGGAGCTTTTGGTGCGAATTAGATATTTGATATGCAGATGTATATGTTTGAATAGATAAGGTCAATTGTAATTATTTCTAGATTTGGCATATAAAATATTTCAATGGTTTTCTTAGAATTTCGTTTTTTATAGCATGTCATGATACCCTGAATATTCATTGTATTGAAGCACTCAAATTTGTTTGTTACCATTATTTTGTTTTGTACTGTATTTGTTTGAGTTTCTTGTAAGCATAATACATGCACAGTTGTGCATTGATTATCACATGTTATGTTTTCTAAGTAAAATTACAAGTTACTTGTGTTCAAAAAAACATATATTGAAATATTTTGAGGGTTTGTCTCTAAAGTCACATAAGAATTTCCATTGTGCAAATTGCTAAAGTCTTTGCATTTCTCCTTATACTTCATCAAATACTGAAAAAAATTCGTATCTAATATGTTTGTAAGGTATAAATGTTCCATGCTTTTGACTCAGGATAGTATAGTATAGACAAGGCCATGGTAGTTCACTTGATGAGGGTCAAAAGCTAAAACATTCATTGTTAATCTTTGTGATCTATGAATTATTCTTTTGCATGCTAGTTGAATAGGAAATTGTTCTCGCATAAGTATTTTTTTATTTATTCTTATTTTTTTCTAATTCTTGCTATAGGAGTCCATAGTTTATCAGTGTGTTCAGTGTACAAGTGTTTCATTTTTTATCTTTGAAATTTTCCAACATTTAAATCATTGAATTGTACCCATAGAATATTACTAATATCATTCATGTAATGTTTGAAAATACCATCTTCACCATTGACTAAGCCATCAGCTATATTGTAATTTACACCAATTAGTTCTACTAGAATTTGTTTTTTAAGGAATATTTTATTTAGAAATATGGGGTTTTTACTATCTACAAATTCTTTGTCAATTTAATTGGGTTAGATATGGTCAATTGCATTTAGAACATACATTTTTCCTTGCAAAATAGTAAACATTTTATCATTGTGAAGTTGAACATCTTTTTTTCTATGAAACAAATATGGAAACATTGGATCAACTGGAGAAGGTATATAGCAATGGTGATTTAAGTATTTGATGTCATTTTCTATTTTCTTGCATGTTCTTATAAGATTTGAGATTGAAAAAACTTATCCATCTTGTTGTCTCATAAACTCTTCTAGTTCAAAGTATTTGACATTATTGGTCTAAAATGCATATGGTATTATTTCACCATGTACTTTTGGATTTTTAAATATCCAATTGTCTTGGATAGGTTGTGTTTGGTAAAAGTCACCACAAAAAATTATGTTTATTTTTCCAAAAAGAATTGTAGGTGTATGCATAATTTAACAAAGCCTCTTGTCTATGTTATAAAGCATATGGGTTCCTATTACAGATACCTCATCAATAAGCATTATGTACAGTTGTTTATATATGTTAGTCATTATATCCAAATTATTTGAATCCAATGGGATCATTGTAGACATTCTATGGGGTAATTTGAAAATAGAGTGGGAAGTTGCACCATTTGCATTATATGCAGCTGTGCCAGTAAATGCAACAATAATACCTTTTGGTTTAAGAGGATCACTATCAAGTTGTTTATTGTAAAAGTGACATATTGTTTGGTATATTACTTTTGATATATAAGTTTTTGGTGTTCCTACTCCCCCTATTAAGAATAAATACAATGGCTCATTTGGAGATGATATTTTTTTCATTATGATATCTTTTACAATATGTTGTTGATGATGATCCAATTATTTTTGTGAGTTTAAATAGTCTTCTTTGTTTATGAGGAATGGTTATTTTCTTATTTCATGTGTGTTTCTTCTTTTGGTATCTATTATTTGTTTATTTGTGATATGCTTTATGTCAGTATTGATATCATATTTTTTAATTATTGCAAAGCATTTTTTAAGTTCATTTTCATTGTCCATGTCAAATATTGTATTATGTTTTTCTTGGACATCTACAATGGCAATGATGATGTTTCCCCACTTTAATTATAATTGTGCATTGAAATTGTGCTTGATATTTTCTAAGTTTTCTTTATCATAGCATAAGCCAATGACTACATTTGAAAATTTTGTTTCAATGACTCTTCAAGTTCTTGATATGGTATAAATAACATTATTTTTTCTCTATAATAGTTTTCAAGATCAATATATTCATTGTATCTGACATAGCGTATTATTTGTGCTTTTTTGTTTTTTGATATTTATAGATGTTCCCATATAGTATGTTATGTATTATGCTAGGCATATATGCTCTAAAGATTCAAGCCTTACATTGTATTTATCAGTGATAGAAGTACACATTATGTTTTAAAAATCATCATGTTCTTGTGCTAATATTTTGGGGCTTTTTAAAATGTATGTTCTATTTGACAATGATGATGTGTTTATAAAGGTTGTTTTTCTTGAAGCATAATGCAATGGTAAAGATAGGACAATGTGTACAACCTAATGACTAGACATTTATTGATAATTAAGGAGAGTGTTACCAAGTTTTTGTATGAATTTGACTTTATTTCCATTTTTTTTTATAGTTCATCATGTACTTTGCAAAAATCACCTGTCGGTGTTTGATCTAGCTTAGTCATGTATGATGTGTAATATGTTGATGCAGAATATGCATCAAGAATAAATTGTGTATCTATGTTTGCATACCAAAGGTTGGGAACATGAATTACAAAAGCATTTATCCACATGTCCACTAGTTCTCTTTTAACATTATAACAAGATGGGTAATTACCGATTGTAATAATGTCAAAAATCTCTCTTTAGTCAAATTTTTGTTAATTAAAAACATTTCAAATGTTATGCTTCTATCATATTTTCTATTTTGAAGTTATTTCAAAAGAGCTTTGGCACAATTTTTAGTTTCATCATCATTGTTTTCTAAAGGTTTTAGTAAAATTGTCCTATCCATTGGAGGCAATAAAAAATTGAATTTATAGTATGATTTCTTGTATTTTTTACAAGTGTGTGTATGATGATGTGTTTGCATGTTTGTTGAATTGTCATCAAACATTCATGAATTACAAGATACATACTTGTCAATGAATTTTTCAATCTCCACATTTTCATAAAGGCCATATATAGGGGCATCATGTATCCAACGCATAAAATGAACATGTTCATTTCCTCTATTTTGGAATTTTATGACAAAGAAGTAGTATGCAATTTGACCAAATAATTGTTCATTTTGCATCATCATTTTCTTGAAAGCATTTACCCTATGATTAAAATAAAGACTGCAAATTAATTGGTTTTCTTCTTATTATTGCATCAATATCATTTTCAAATATGTTTTCATTATGGTGTGGTGGCTATTTTTCATTGTATTTGTTAGTGATTTGCATAATGGCCTCCAAAATTGTTCGCCACTTGTTAAAGTAACAAAAAAAAGTAGGTGTTCCTAGTTGTCTTATCATTACAAAGATATTTTCTTTGTATTTTCCAAATATTCAAGTGATATTCAAATGTTTTTTAGAGATTCAAAATATATTGGAGATTTTAACATTTTTTCTATATTTGATTTGCTCTTAACATCTTTTGCATAATTTTTTTCCCTTTCAATTCACCTTTTTGTATGCATATCCATGCACACCTACAAACTTGTTGTATGATCATTTTAATTGTTTTAAAAAAAGGTTTGTAATATGAGTTGCAATATCATTGTTTTCATGTAAAAGTTCATATTTTGCAATTTTTTGGTATGAAATTGTTTTTGTAATATTATCAGGTCAATTGCAGCCATAGTATAAAGTTGGGAAGTACATTTCTTCTGAAAACTTGTCTTGAAAAATACTTAATGGTTTTAAGCCTTTAGATGGTGCAATTTTGATAATTTTTATTTATAAATCTTTTATTAAATATGCATTTTCAAATCCATGTATAATTGATTCTATGATTGGCTTTGTGTCATTTTCAATTGCATTATTTTCAATGTCTTCTACAATGTCAATGTCCTTTGTTGATTGCCTAATTTCATTTTCAAGTGTGGCATACCAGTTTTTTTCAATTGTAACTCTTTCTTGCATGTCCAATGGCATTTTGCATAACTCAATCAATGCATCCATCATACATGTTGACCTGATATTCCATCTTACATATGCATTTTCATCTTCAAATTCATGATTTACTTTAATTATAATGGTTTAAACTTCGTTTATAGGTTTTCAAGGGAATGCCTTTTGAATACGGTCAAAATCAATAGGCACATTTATAATTATTTGAAGCAATCCTATTTGTGTTCTTATATATCTAAGTTATTTTATTTATGAAAAAATGATGTGCATAGAAACTAATCTTTCTTCTAGTGAGCTTAGTTTATGAACTATCCCTATTGGTTTGTTTTTAACTCAAAAAGGACAAGTGATCATAGGCATCTTTTCATTTTCAATTGAAATTTACATTGTTTACATAGTTTTTGTCCTATCTTATTTTGTTCAAATTCAAAATTAAAAATAATTGAAGACCAAATGTTAGTGATATCCTTGCTAATGTTAACTATGTATTTTTTAAAGTGTAAATGTTTACAAACTGAACAAGCAATAGTAGGCGTATCTTTAATTTCTCATGAGTATATTTCTATTGCTTTTTCCATCTTTTCATTTTCTATTTGCGCATGTTCATTATTTATTTATTTGCGTATTTTTTTAAAAACAATGCAATGATATATGTTTCTTTGTATAACATTTCAATGGCAGTTGTTTTGCACTCATATTTTTTTTTTGTATTCATATAACCATTGGAACTTTATCACTGTCCATTTCAGCAATTTTGTCATTGTTTTGTTCTATAATATTTTTCATTGTTGTTTGTTCGCGATTTTTTTTTTAATAAACATAATATTTTTCCTCTTTTTTCCAAGTATTTATTTGTATTATTTTTTATCATTATTTATTTTTTACATGATGATAGAATCAGGATGCCAATTTCTTTTGCACTTATTTTAGGAGATATGTGATTGGATTTGTCTATTGCATTTAAATTTTGCAAGCACATTTCTTCGTCTACTATATCCATAGGCGCATGAGACAAATTTATTTGAATTGATACCTGACATATTTTTCATAAAGGTTCATAATGAATATGCATTGTGTCTATTTCAAATGAAATTACATTGTATATTTCTTTTGGCTGTAAGCAATTTATGTATATGTTAATGATTATTTTGCTTCTTGTTGACCAATTCTGAATTTTAATTTGCAAAATATTTGAAATTAATAACAATCATAAATGGCCACCCTATGTCTTTCCTTTTTCATATGGCATTCCAATCATATTGATACATTCTTTCCAATTCGAGATGTTTCTATTTTCAGTTTTTAATAATTATAGTTGGCGTAACTATAAGCAATGCATTGCATATTTGTCCATTGTGAAAATTGCATTGAAAAATGTTTGTGCCATATAGAGTCTACGAGATTAGAAATCAAATTCATTTTCTGTTAATAAGCTTATTGCATTGAATACAGTTTCACCACAACTATTAGCAAATGGTGATGCTAGCTAAAGGCCATAATTGTCCATTTCATATGAAATAGCATCCCATTCACATTGAAGATTTTCACATGTATTTGATAGTTTAAATTATTCAATTTCACTATTTTCATTAGTTTCAACATTTGTTCTTTTGCATAACAAAGGCTCATAGTGGTCACAGGCAAGATTGTTATCATGAAATAATATTGAATATTTTGGTATTGACAATTCTTTGTTAAAGTGTAAATACTTTCTTTTTTGTATTAGTGCCCATAATCAAATTGATATGTTCAACCATTTAGATATCTATTGGATACAAAATGTATCACCTCATAGGCCAATTTTGGTTACATTTGTATTGTTCTTCACAGAAAGCCTCATTATGTGTAAATAGGTTTCTTTATCATGTATTCAATGCAAATCGTAAAGCACATCAAAATGCATTTCATGTTTATATGACCGTATTGTATCTATATTTCTATTGTTTGGGTATACTATGAATAATCATTCATTCCATTTCATAACTCATTTGATGTGTAAAACTTGAATTGCATCAAAAAGATAGTCACCTACATTATATTTAAATGAATTAATTCAGAAAAGGTGACTATCTTTTAATGCATCATCAATATTCAAAAACAACATTTTTGATTGTTTTTTTTATATGTTTCAATGTCTATTAACATTTCATCTGATCTAGTTTCTGGTTTTTCTTTTTCAATTTTCATGGTTTTCCTATTACATAAAAGTGCAATTGCATTAGCGATGACAAAAATGACATTTTCATTTACCAAATTTCGATATTTTAATCCACTAAAAATTAAAGCTAAATCTAATCTTGCTCTATAATTAATTGAATTCTATATAAAGCTTTTTATGTAGCAATAAATCATTCGATCTAATTTAATGAATCCAAATAGCTAAAAATAAAATAAAATAACTCCAATACCTTAGCAGATAAGTGAATTTAATTATTCTAAATACTCTCAAAACAAAGAAAAAATGCAAGTACCTTTAAAATAAGTAAATAATGAAGGCAATCACAAAAGAAGCTAAATTGCATTTTGTTTTAATTAGTAAATTTCCTACAAAATAGTTTATAACATTTCACTTTATTTTCAAATGTATTTGTTCCAAATAATTTTTTAAAAAATTACAAGTACCTTTTCAAATATGTCAATCAAGAAGGTAAATATAGTATCTGCAATATACAAATCAATTAGAATTTAATATTATTTTTTAAAAGACAACACACAAAATCACATTCAATAAAGACTACACATGGGCCAAATGTATTTGTCAATTGATATAATAATAAGTAAAAGCAGATAAACAATAACAATAGTTAACAAGTACATGTTCATTATATATATACAAATCTATCAAATATTTAGATTGCCTAGAAGATAAACATTTGTAATATGACAATCCATGTAATAGTAATTAATGTTTGAAATATCAAGGAACAAATAACAAACAACAAAAAATAATTTCATGGCTAAATTAAATCTCAAACTCGAGAAATAATTTGTAATGCTATAAATGTTTATATGTCACTCTTTCTGGCCAAAGATGTGAATTTCCATTATGTCTTTAGTGATAATGATTTTAATCAAAATAATAACTTTTAATTCCTAAACTAATAATAATCAAAAGTAAGCATCTATGTGTTAAGATGCTTTAAGATGAATTATTAACACTCAACTTATAAAATACTTGGTTAATAACATAAGATATCTTACAAACAATGAAACCTTTGAAACATATTTTTCAATTCAGTTACTATTTTTTAACTCCTAACTATTGGCCATAGACTAGAGTGAACCCTTTGAAAGGACAAAAAATTTGTTTTGTTTAAGTTTTACTTTATTGTATGCAAGAAATCCCTTTATTTTGAGGACATCTGGCTTACTCAAATCAGTTACATCCTTCTTGTATGAGTCTTTATTCAATTATTTATTTGAGTATGGGAAAAAAGGATAAAATAATGGAAATAAACATGTCAATAACAAGTATCTAATATTTTTCAATTGAAAGATAATATTTTCCATAGACTATATTACTTCATATAAGCTTTTGCATTAGACAAGCACAAAATCGACTATCTAAAAACTCTCATACTTATTCATCTTACAACCCAACAAATCAAAATTAGATGGTGCATGTTTGCTCGCCCAAAGAATATCTCATAGTGTGTGATTCAATTTGAAAATTCAAACCATGATCAAAGGTTAAAACCTTAGCAAGTTCTATATGATCAATGGTAAGAGATGTAACATACAGAATCCAATCAATGGAGCGAGTTGACTCAAGACCTCAATGAAGCGTCAGGTCATAAGTTAAAGCTTAATCATTTTTTAAACATCAGTGATAGATGTTTGCTCACCTAGGATTGATCTAATGGTGCATGTTGATTTAACACTTCAATAGAGTCTTAGGACAAGTGAGAGGGTGACAAGTGTCACCTTCTTGGTAAAGGAATATTGAACAGCCAATGGCAATGCATCCCATGGATCATGATCCAATGGAGCATGCTTGCTCACCTAAGGATGATCTAATAGCACGTGTTGGATGTTGAAAAGTAAAAAATCTTATGGACAAATGTAGGAATGACAAGTGGCACAATTACATGCCATAAATTAAATCCCAAGCACCTTTTGAACATCGATGTTACACATCAAAGCATACATATCCAAATCGATGATCCATAGAGAAAGGGGCATAATCCATTGATCAGGATCAATGGTACACATTTATCCAGATCAAATTGATCCAATAGTGAGAGATAGATGAGGAATTTTCAACAAAGTAAAAGCAACTAATGGCATTTGATCCTTAGGATCTAGATCAATGGTCTACAGCAATCTGTGTAGGAATAATCAAATGGTGTGAGATCAAAAACAATTTTTAAAAGACAATGGTCATATTTTTAAAACATTGACAAGTAGGATACCATGGAAATGCCATAGTGACACCATGTAAGAAGAATAGGCCAAATTGGACATTTTATAGTCTCAAAAAATTCAAAGATAGAGGTCTAAGTCACGAAGCTTACATAAATTCTACTAGTTGCTACCATTAAAGCACTATATAAACCTTCAACAAGCCCTAAGCATACATATAAACCCCAATATTCGACCCCATATTCATTATAATCAAGATAGATAAGTTGAATTGTCATCTGTATAAGGGTAATTTGATCTAGGATTGAACTACAGACCACTAGCAAGTAATTTAATGGAATTTGCATCCATGGCAGCTTGTAAAAGCTTTTCTAGGGAAGATGTGGAGCTTTACCCAATAGGATATATCAGCAAGGAGATTAGTCACCCAATGGTGGAATTTAAGGGATAACATGAAAAATTTGACCAACATCTTGATGAAAAATCAAATCCCTGGTTTCAAACCATTAGCCTGGCTCATTTGAAACATAGTCATGGGACTACTTGTAGACAAAATCAAAAGCCCGAACACATACCAAATTTTGTGTAGATGCAATGCAATGTTTTCGAGATCAATCATAAAGCAGGGAGTTTAATGGATTTTTGGATTGAATGAAGGATCTGATGATAAGGAAAAGATCATAGTGCTTTCAAAGCTTTTGAAACACTTTAAGCTAGTTTAAAGTGAATTTTTTAATATTTGATGAACAAGTTTTGGAACAAGTTTAATGGTGTCTAAGTAGTTTAAGGTCATGGGAAAGTTTTCATAAGCCTTAGAAAGTTCTGTTAAGAATAGGATATATTGAGAGGGGGGTGAATCAATATATCATATATCTTATAAAACTTTCCCTTAACCAAATTCCACTTAATCAAACATTCAAGATATGCAATAAAACTCAAACAATAAACACCACACAAGATAGAGAGACACCAGATATAATGTGGAAACCCAATGTGGGAAAAACCATGGAGAAAAATCTCAAGTATATGAATGAGCACTAACCCAAACAATATTTGCAAGCACCAACTTGCAAGGGCACCAACCCTTTTGCTGAGCACTATCCTAGCAACTATTCGTGAGCACCAACCCACATAAGCACCAACCCCTTTGCCAAGCACCAACCCAGCAACAATTCATGAGCACCAACCCACATGATCACCAACCCTTTTGTTGAGCATCAACCCAACAACTATTCATGAGCACCAACCCATAGCAACACCAACCCCTTAGCTGAGCACCAACCCAGCAACAATTCGTGAGCACCAACCCATAGGAGCACCAACCCCTTTGCCGAGCACTAACCAAGCAACAATTTGTGAGCACCAACCCATAGGAGCACCAACCCCTTTGCCGAGCACTAACCCAGCAACTATTTGTGAGCACCAACCCATAGGAGCACCAACCCCTTTGTGTATACCACACAACTATCTCTCAATGTTGCTATCTCAACAAATGATAGTTCATTACAACATCTCTTTCCTCTCTCTCACCTTTGCTCTTCTAAGCTAGATATAACAAATACAAATCATATTCTTCTCTCTCAAATGCTCTTCTAACTAGATAGTACCATATCAAATCAACCTCTCTCACACATATTACAAATGGCTTCTCAAGCCTATATTTATAGCTTTCCAAATGACCTTTGGCCTTCCCCCTTTGTGACCCTTCAATCCTCATGGAAAATGGTGCCAAACTTGTATGACCCTTCATATCCTTGCCTTTGAAAAGTCATGTGGTGACCCTTCATGAGCAAAAATGTCCTTCCCTCTTTTGTCCTTATCTTGGTGACTTTTCGTATTCCTCAAAGTGTCCCTTCATGAGAAATTGTGCCCTTCTTCTTTTGTCTTCACTTGGTGACTCTTGGAATTCCCCAAGATGACCCTTCATGGGAAAATGTGTCCCATCCTTCTTTTGTCTTTATCCCATGGCTCTTTGACTTCTCCATGGGCCCTTCTTTTGTCTCATATGCAACCAAAAATATATTCATTAATATTAAATAAATATTAACTCACATTAGCCAAAATATATCTATTACAAACAACATTAAATGCAATGGGGCCTTTATCACCAATAATGCTAGACCTTTGACATCAATGACAATATTTTCAACAATCACCCCCTTTGTCATTGATGGCAACCTCAATCTTGAAACTGCCACATCATGTCACCTATACATACTGTCATCTGAAAACATACAATAACTCCCCCTTACTGTAACAACTTGAACCTATTCCATGTACCTATTTTTGCACCTATACCTATACCTATTTTTCTCCCCCTTTGACATCAATGGCAAAGGGCCTACCTAGAGCTAACACTTAGCTCCCCCTCAACTAATGTTGAACATCAATGGTAGGAAGTAATAAAAATTATTCCCAACTCCTGTTGCAGATCTTTGAATGTATCCTTTGATCCTGCCTTTGAGAAGATATTTGATAAATCATTGCCTATCCTTTGAGAATCTGCAATCAACTCATTTGAATATTTTCTTCTAATCTCACAACCTTTTGCATAAAACTTTAATGTGTATCCCTAAACACATATTTGACTTACACTCAACAGATTATGTTTAAAAAACATTCTTAGTCTTGGTTCTACTAGTACCTTTTTCGGCTATCCTGGCAGTGGTTTTATCTTTGAATTTCACTATGCCACCATTGATCTTCTTTACTCTTATCTCCTGTCATATGCCTCAAACATCTATTATCAATGAACCATGGCTGATCTTTTATTTCTTACATGCAAAGCTGTCTGAACCATCATAAAATCTCCAGGTTGTTTCTTCTGCCATGAACATGTCTGAACCTTCTTCCTGATGAATGGAGCTTTGAAACTCTAATCCTCCTTGATTGAATCTGCATGAGTATCCTTTTCCTTCTTTTTGAAACTGTTAGCTATTTTTCAACATTCTAATTTCTTCTGACCATAATCATTTGAAACACTTTAAAACTTTTAAACACTGCATATGCAAGAATCATTCTAATAGCCTCAAACCTTAACATCGGTGCAAAATTTTCTTCAAAAATCTATTCACTCAAAAGATACACAAATTAATCTATCAACTCACCTTCTTGTCATGCAACATAGCCAAGACCCAATAGCATCCACAATGCTTCAATTTTTCTTAAAAGTGTCTCCTTGAAGCCTAGAAGAGACACCCCACACAAAGGGTCCTAAAAACAAATCTCAGGAGATTCCCACATCTCCTTTGTTTCTTCCTTGATCTTCTTGTGTTTTTATTTTAGAATATGCTTAAGCATGTCTAACCTTTTTGACTTACTAACCTCAACATTTATGATGTTTTTCATCTTCTCAACTTTTGCAACTATCTTATCTTGACAAAGCTCATGCTCAACTGTAATAAGAGATTCTTCACAATCCTTCCTATCTGATTATTTTTCTACTATAGCAAGTAATTCATTCTCACTCTTAAACTCAACCTAATCAACCTTTACTATTTTAGGTCTCCAAACCTAAATTTGTCTTTTCTCATATTTTTTAGGGGCTCTATATCCTTTGACATACCTTGAATATCTCTTTACTTTATTTTGACATAATTTAGCAATATGGCCAACATTATGACAACAAAAGCAAACAATATTTCTCATACCTTTTTCTTGAATGTGATTGAGATCTCCCTTTCACTGATTGCTTCTCCTCATACAGTCTCTTGCCCTATGACCAACATGATGACAAACAAAGCAACAGCCATGAAAATAATTTGAAAACTTGAAAGCATTGGGCTGCCTGATTGGCTTCTTTGATTTGACTTCAAAACTTTCATCCTTCTTTCTTTGGACTAATATTTCATGATCTTTCTCAACTTTGATTATAAGCTTCTCATGATTATCTTTTAAAGAACCTAACTCAACCTTCAACTGATTACACTCTTCTTCTCTTGATTTCAAACATGAATTTGCAACCTCTAACTAATTCTTAAGATCCTTAATAAATATCTTATTTTCTTTTTCTTCTATAGCCAACTTTGAATCCAAGATACACACCTATTCTTTAAGAGCTTCAACCACAGATTTCAACTCTTCATTCTCCTTCTTTAGCTGCTTGGCCATCTTGTGCTTTTCCTTGATCTACCTTCAAGATGTTAAACCCTTTCTGAAGAAACCTGCTCTGATACCAATTGTTAAGCACGGGATATACTAAGAGGGGGGGTGAATCAGTATATCATATATCTTATAAAACTTTCCCTTAACCAAATTCCACTAAATCAAACATTCAAGATATGAAATAAAACTCAAACAATAAACACCACACAAGATAGAGAGACACCAGATATAACGTGGAAACCCAATGTGGGAAAAACCATGGAGAACAATCTCAAGTATATGAATGAGCACCAACCCAAACAATATTTTCAAGCACTAACTTGCAGGAGCACCAACCCCTTTGTTGAGCACCAACCCAACAACTATTCATGAGCACCAACCCCTTTGCCAAGCACCAACACAACAACAATTCATGAGCACCAACCCACAGGAACACCAACCCCTTTGCCGAGCACCAACCCAGCAACTATTCATGAGCACCAACCCACAAGAGCACCAACCCCTTTGTGTATACCACACAATTATCTCTCAATGTTGCTATCTCAATAAATGATAGTTCATTACAACATCTCTTTCCTCTCTCTCACCTTTGCTCTTCTAATCTAGATATAACAAATACAAATCATATTCTTCTCTCTCAAATGCTCTTCTAAGATAGATATTACAATATCAAATCAACCTCTCTCACACATATTACAAATGGCTTCTCAAGCATTTATTTATAGCTTTCCAAATGACCTTTGGCCTTCCCCTTTAGTCACCCTTCAATCCTCATGGAAAATGGTGTCAAACTTGTATGACCCTTCATATCCTTGCCTTTAAAAAGTCATGTGGTGACCCTTCATGAGCAAAAACGCCCTTCCCTCTTTTGTCCTTATCTTGGTGACTTTTCGTATTCCTCAAAGTGTCCCTTCATGAGAGATTGTGCCCTTCCTCTTTTGTCTTCACTTGGTGAGTCTTGGAATTCCCCAAGATGACTCTTCATGGGAAAATGCATCCCATCCTTCTTTTGTCTTTACCCCGTGGCTCTTTGACTTCTCCATGGGCCCTTCTTTTGTCTCATATGCAACCAAACATATATTCATTAATATTAAATAAATATTAACTCACATTAGCCAAGATATATCTATTACAAACAACATTAAATGCAATGGGGGCCTTTATCACCAATAATTCTAGACCTTTGACATCAATGACAATATTCCCAACAAGTTCATCAGAGCTTATAAGATCAAGCAAAAATTCCTATACACAAGGCTAAAAAGACCAGGCCATTTTGCCCATCACGTAGAAATGAACAAATTGGTCCACTTATGCATTTTATAACTATGATCAAGAAGCCTCATGGACCCAAAGAATCACATGGAATTAATGCCCTTAGTGACAAGATCATCTTCTACAAATTCGGTACCGTTATGAGTTTTTTGTTTCTAGATATAAGGTTTAAAAGTTGGTCTAATAGAGTAAGACATTCATGCAAATGTCAAAATTAGGCCTAAGTAAAAAAACATTGGAGTTCAAATTATGATGGTCGCATGGACATCAATGATAATCGCATGCACATCATTAGCAGTTGTATAGGCATCAAAATTAAGCTAAGTTATTAAACAATTGGCATTTAAATTATCATGCTCATGTGAACATCAATGACAATTGCATCAATGTCATTGATGGGTGCATAGGTGTCAAAATGAAAGTCTGACAATTAACCGTTGGAGTTCAAATTTGACAATCATACAGACATCAAATTGGAGCCTCATCAAATAGTTATTAGCATTCAAATGGAACCAAATTTAATGGTCACTATACAATCATACATCAAGATTAATGGAGCAAGAACATAGATGAAAGTGTCAGTGGGTCCCAAAGATCAATGAACCATTTTTTGATTCTTCGACTAAAATGAATAGGATTGTTGGGTTCGAAGAGGTTTTTATCTTACTGCCTGGTTGTGACTCTGTAGTATAGAGATGGAGGCCCTGTGGATCAAAAGCCCCTTAAAGAAATGGCCACCATTAGCAAAACCCCTATTCCTCTCAATTCCAGAGAGTGGATAAATACATTTAAAGGAAAGTGAGGCTAGAGGACACCTAAAATAATATTTCACTTTCATAATATGGTAAAAAAATTGAAGTAGATTGGATTCTTCATTGGTAACATTGAATCACCCTAAGGAGTTGGTAAAGCAACTGAGCTCTATCGATGGTAATGCCAAGCTAAGGGCTTTAAGGGATGTGAAGAATAAAAGAATATGAAAAAAAACAAAACGAAAAAACAATTATATTAAAGTGGGTGCAATCTAAGGTAAAAATAAAATAAATATGGTTTATTTTTCATCTTCGTAAAGATTTTAGTGTGCATCAATTTCTTCTTTTCTTGTTCATAAAATGAAAATTTAGGGAGCTCTCTAAGTAGCTTAAAGTATCAAAACCTAAAGGTGGGCATCACCTATAAAAAAATAAGAGTGTAGTTGTACATGAGGTAATAACTCCTCAACAATCGCAACAAGGCTCTCCCATCTCCATGGGATCTATGAATTTCTATCTCATGACATGTTAAAAGCTTTTTAAAAAATTGTTAGCTCAAGTGAAAATTTAGAATTAGGTTAAGTTTTTTGATGTAATTATCAAATATTTAATGGTTTTACATGCTTAAAATCTAGGATAGAATGTGTTTTGGGTGTAGCTCATAGAGCTCTAGTTCATAGGCCTAACAAAAAGTAGGGTTCTAAGTTTTTTTTGGATTGGATGTGGTTAATAATAAATTTATTTTGACTATTTTGCATAAGAAAAAAACTTTGATAGCATAATAAACTTATGCATATGTATAAATAGTATTTTCATGCAAATAAAAATATTTGATTGAAACCCAAGGTTGTTTTCAAATGCATTTAGATATGTTAATAGTTATTAATTGAATTAATAAAGATTTCATTCTATTCTTTGGATTATAATATCTAATTTCTTAGAACTCTGTCAAGAATTTTATATACTCAATGAAAAATTAAAATTTATTTGCAAAAGATGTTAAAACAAACCTATAACAACACTATCCAGTGGCAAGTTGCAGCAGTAGCACGTTGAAGAAATGGTGTCCATGTGAAGAAGCCATTAAAATAGAGGGTCCCTTAGTCAGTCCCTATTTTATTGCAGAAGGTTGTAACAAAAATTTACAAGTAGCATAGTTACCATAGCAGCACTCTGCCCTGGCCACCACCCCTACCACTATGCAAGCAAGCCATTGCATCTGCAAGTGGGAGAAATAGTGAATTGCAAGTGGCACAACATATGCTTCCAAAAGGTATTAACAAAATTTTAGTTGTATGCTACCAAAAAAGCTTATGAAACGTGCATCTACAAGTTGTAGACCTAAGAAAATCAGATTCATAAGAAATGTATAAGATTTGGTTGGATGAAACCTGTGAAATATATGCACCACATACTTTTAATGGGGAAAATAATACAATATAACTACCCTCCATGAAACATAGGCAAATTATAATTTTTGAATGTATAGCCTATTTTAATTGGGCAAAAAGAAACCATTGACCAAAGTAAATCCCTGCAATGAAAAGTATAATACCATGCCTTTACGGTAGGTACTAACAATGAGCTAAAATATAATTAAATAATTTTATATTTAATAATATCTCACCCTAAACTATAATTCCTTTTTGGTAATAAATATCAACATGCACAAGAGGAGGGAAAAAATAGTAGATTTAAACAATTACCCAGCACAAATAACAATCACTTAATATGTGATGTATACTATGGGGGATAGTTTTTTAGTTTGATGAATTTAAAACCATGAAGATAGAGTAAATGGTCCATTTTTGCATTTTCTATTAAAATTATGTTTTTAAAAATTAAATTAAATTGAGGCATAAAGTAAGGGAGAATCTTAACATATAAATACAGTAATATATATCTAATGCCCTCCTATTCCAAAAATGAAGGAATGAATAATGGGTAGAAAGATTTTATGCTTTTCCATTTAATTCATGAGAGTAGAGAGGATTCACATTTTAATTTATCTCAGTAGCAATCAACAAACGATATTTCCACCCTTAGTAATATGTATGTGAAAAATGTTACAAATATAATAATTAAATTAAGCTCATCCATTAACAATGGAAAATTGTGATTACCTTTGAGACTACAATGATGTGGACAATTGTGATTATTTGGCCATTTTTTTCATGATATTTAAATAAGTCTCAGTGTCATTATGTTCACCTAATAAGGATAGATGTTAAAGGCTCCAAGAGACCATAAAAATATTCTTCATCAAATATATAGCTACAACCTCATTCATGACCTAAATTCAAATTATTGTATTGATAAGTGCATGCTTAATCTTTGTACCTCAATTCTCCCTCTCTTTAAGCCATGAAAAATCTTAGGGTGGATAAATATTCCTCACCAAACTCAAATATTTTGAACCTCTAATCCAATACCTATTTAAATTGCATCTTCTTTGCACCTCATTTTTCTTTTCTTTTATTTTCGTCTATTTTTCGTTTGTTTGTTTTGTGTGCATTATTTTTGTTTAATGTCTGTGTCTTTTATTTGGTTTTTTAAACATTATGTCACCTCCTTTTTTATCTCATAATAGGTGCTTGCATTATATTAGTCTCAATGTCATTATGTTCACATAATAAGGATATATGTTAAAGGCTCCAAGAGACCATAACAATGTTCTTCATCGAATGTATAGCTACAACCTCATTCATGACCCAAATTCAAATTATTGTATTGATAAGTGCATACTTAATCTTTGTACCTCAATTCTCCCTCTCCTTAAGCCAAGAACAATCATAGGGTGGATAAATATTCCTCACCAAACTCAAATATTTTGAAACCTCTAAACCAATACCTATTTTAATCGCATCTTCTTTGCACCTCATTTTTCTTTTCTTTTCTTTTCTTCTATTTTTTGTTTGTTTATTTTGTGTGCATTATTTTTGTTTAATGTGTGTGTCTTCTATTTGGTTTTTTAAACATTATGTCACCTCCTTTCTTATCTCATAATATGTTCTTGCATTATATTAGTCTTAGTGTCATTATGTTCACATAATAAGGATAGATTTTAAAGGCTCCAAGAGACCATAACAATATTCTTCATCGAATGTATACCTACAACCTCATTCACGACCCAAATTCAAATTATTATATTGATAAGTGCATGCTTAATCTTTGTACCTCAATTCTCCCTCTCCTTAAGCCACAAACAATCTTAGGGTGGATAAATATTCCTCACCAAACTCAAATATTTTGAAACCTCTAAACCAATACCTATTTTAATCACATCTTATTTGCACCTCATTTTTATTTTCTTTTCTTTTCTTCTATTTTTTGTTTGTTTGTTTTGTGTGCATTATTTTTGTTTAATGTGTGTGTCTTCTATTTGGTTTTTTAAACATTATGTCACCTCCTTTCTTATCTCATAATAGGTGCTTGCATTTATATTATTTTATTTTAACATCAGTCATTAAAAGTAAATGCAATCATAGCATTATAGCCTTTCACCACTCTCTAGATGTTATTGTAGGAACATTTGTTGATGTAAATAGCTTGAATATTTATATTTACATATCATCAAAAACTATCTCTAGGAAAAACAAAGGAGTATGTATTTTGAGCTCTGATAGAATGAGTAATTATCATGTTTAGCTTTGATTAGGGTTGTCTCTATCATATCACCACTGTTATTCTCATCCTTATGAGACTGTTAATTTCCCTCTTTGTTTATTTTTTCCCACCTTGACCTTCCACCCTTTGGGTGGTCTTTTCCTTATTTAATGGCCCCCTCTCAATAGCTTGTGTCATTTGATGTAGCTCAACTTAGAGGAAGCAGTCATGGCTCTAAAGTGGACTCACAAGTTTGTTCCAAAAGTATACCACGAGGGAACATAACCCTACTCAGGATTCCCCTCCCAAATTTTTTCTTATTTTGCCTACTTTTGATAGCATCTGGAAGTGGCTTGAAAATCATATTGTTATAGGATATTTTGTGGGTTATATCCTAGTTGAATCCATGATTTGAAGTTGGGTCCAAACTAATTGTCTACCCCATGGTTTTAAGATTTTTAGGATTCATAATTTCACTAAGGGTTTCTTCATTTTCAGGTTTGAAAACCCTGATCATTGTGTCACAATTTACAAGCATGGCCCAATTTATATGATAAGCTCCTTGTTTGTCTTCTCCCTCTAAATCTAGGATTTCATCATGTTGGACAAAGCCAAAGTGAAGGTCCCTATTTGGGTAAAATTTCCAAGATTACCTATGCCTTTTTGGCCCTTTTTAGAACAACTGCTAAAACCCTTAGGATAATTCATTTATTTTGATTCCAACCATTTTTTTGTTACTCATCCTCAATGGTAGGTCTGTGATTAGGTTGAAATATCTCAAGACATCTATGAGACAATTGATATTCAGATAGGTGTTCAACATTTCACCTAGAGGGTTTTATTCGTCAACCTTTCAAATACCTACTTTCGATGCTAAGCTTTGGGCCACATGATTACAGATTGCCCTCTTATGTCTACCTCAAACCCTCCACCCTAAGATCATCAGCAAAATCCACTCGCACTATAGTGGGGGTGAATGATGGTTGGAAATTGGTGGGTCGGTTAAATAGTCAGAATAATCGGACCTCTAAATCTATTGTTGGCAACAAAAATCATCTTTCTTCTATAAATATCATCACATTACAACTTTTGATTCAACCCCAACTTGCACAACCTTTACCACCCAACCCTAGTCTAATTCATTCAATGCCAAATCTGACCCTGAAGTAGCTTGCAAATTTATTATTTCACCAACATGCAGTTAGTTGTTCGAGTCATTTATTTTTTGTATTCATATTTTTCCAACATGCTTCATTCATTTGTTGTCAAGACTCTTACACTTGTCAGTTTACCTTTGCATTTTTAACCCACTAGCTGCTCAATTTTTTGTGTGACTATCATTTTCGTCTAAAGTTAAAAGTCTTTTATGTTTAAAGGTTGTTAAAGTTTTTAGTCTGTGATATTTAGTATTTAAAGTTTTCTTATTTTTAAGTATTAAGTTTAAGGTTTTTCAAATGTTATATGGTCAATTTATTATCTTGAAATTATATTATAGTCTTGTAAATTAAAATGTCAAAAGTCATTTACTTGGTATTAAAGGTGTCGTATCAAGTTATATATGGTTATATTTTTATGAGTCTTTATTGTCATCAAAGTCTAATATTGTCAAAAATATCAAAAGTGTCAATGTCGAGAGTTAGAGTCATATTCAAAAGTGTTCAAATGTACAAGGACTCATTATTGTTTGTATGTGATGTCCTTCCTAAGTCAAATGTCGAAAGTGTCATTTATGTGTGTAGGTAGTTTTATCATCAAAAATAACATGAGCTTCATCAACATATCAGCTGAGTAAGCAATGGACCTATTGGAGGTTGGAGGTTTCAGAGCCTCTCATTAGCCACTAGCGATGAGGCTACTTTTGCTTTAGTGATGCATTTTATTTTCAGTTGTGTGTTTGATTATAGTTTTATGTGAATAAAAATAGATGATGTATATTTGTTCACATTTGTAATAAGTGAACTGAAAATTTCTTTGTAACTTCTTTGAATATGTGATAGTAAAGAGAACTAATAACTATACTGCACATCGTTAAGTGGTTTGCGGTAAGCCACTTGTAAAACCATTTTTTTGTGGTTGTTGGTTATCTATTTGAAAACCATCCTATTTTGATTGTTGGTAAGTCATATGGAAAACCATCAGTAAGGTTTGTGATTATCTTGTGAAAATCATTGAATCATGAGTATAAGTACAGATATGGGATAAATATTTTCCCTATGTTCACATTAAGAGGGTATAGACTAGGGATTAATAATGTTCACAAGGGAGTGAATGTTAGGGTGTTTTCACATTATTAAATTTATAATAACATAAATATTGTTAATTAAAAGCAATACTGTATTAATAGGTTTTTGTGTGGTATAGAATTGTTATGAATAATAACAATATTATATGACTTAGTTTTATATAGTTTGTTGGTTATATGAAGATATTGTAGTAACAATATATTTCATATATAGTCAGTTGGTTAGTGTGTGAGAGATTGTAGGGATCTCACTATCTCGATAAGAAACATATTTCTTATATAGCTTTGTAATATGTCGTATGTAATTAAGTTGAAGAGTGTGAATAATATTATTGTGTTTAACTTATTTCTTGTGCATTCGACTTTCTACATTGTATAACTCTGATTTTTACCAATAATATGGTTTATCTATTGACTCTCATTCTCTATGGTGGTCTCATGTTATCAATATAAATGATAAATCTTTAGTATAAGCTCCCATAATTAAAGCTTTAAGGCTTTTTTGATGAGGCATTAAAGTTTTGAGGAGTTTTAGTGTGCCATATCCTAACTGTCTCCTTGGAAGAGGTGCTAATACAATATGTGGAGTAGGTTTTGAAATTACATTGATTATTTCCTTTTGATCAATCTTATTTTTAGTTAGTCTCACCTTGTGTGATGGCTTACTTATATTCTTAACATGAGAAGTAGAAACAAGTACTTAGATTCTTAGCTTGAGAAGTAGAAATGAGATTTGTTGCATACTTAAGCTTGTTCATTGCCAATAACTTGACCTCTCATTCCTTAATTGTATGACATAAATATGTAAATGATAGAAACTTATTAAACATAATAGATTTATGTAGAGGTGGAAACAAACTTTGTTCAAAAATTTATTACAATTTTTTATCAACCATAGGATTCGTCATCTTGGATAACATGGTCTTATACCTTAAGACATATTCTAAGATAGGTTCATTGGATTCTTGTTTGAGTTGAATAATCTGGGCATATGAAATATTTTCCTTAATATTGATTGAGAAATGTGCAAGGAAAAAATACCAACGGATTGAATGCATGAACTGACTGATGTGTAAAATCATAAAACTTATTAGTCCATATTTGGTTAAGCTTTTGGGAAATAAATTGGTCAACAACCTATTATTGGACACATGGTCCAAACATGTTGTGTGAAATGCTCTCAAATGTTGATTAGTTCAACTTTTCCATCATATAATGTAAGCTTAGGTGCCACAAAACTAGTTGGTAAAGGGTATGTTGTAATATGTTGATCTAATGGAGTATGAAACAAAGTTTGTGAATCAAGTGCCTGATTTAGTTTTGAATCACCTTATTCCAGATTTAATACCTTAGTTTGTAAATGGGTTATACATCTGATTATAATGCATGCTAACCAAAGGTGGTGTCATAAATGACTGAGTAGGAATGGGCACATTGATTTTTTGAAACCCTTGGGTTTCCCCTATAGTAGACAGTGGTAGTAAATTTGTATCAAATGTAGTAGAGAAAGGTAAGGAACCCATAGTGGTTGAAATTTCCTTCGATGTATTAGCTATGTGTGCACTTTTTATTTCCAAAACAGTTTACAATCTTGTATTATTTTCTTGCGATTGATCGTAGATTGCTTCTCAAAATTTATTAATAATTTACTCTTTATTTATCATTGGTTGTCCATCATCTAAAAGTGATAATTCATCTTGATGTTCATATTGAGAGTTAACATTGTCTTGATGATATTTTTCATGCTTGGAATTTTTATCGGGCACTTCTACATATTCACCGTGTGCATTAGTATCAGAAGGTCCTAATGTATCCTTGTTCTTATCCATATTATGTGCCTTATCAAAAGAAATTTGAGTATGTTCAACTTGAGTACCACTTAATCTAGAATTTCTTCTAAGAGAGGTAGAAAAAAATCTTATATTACATAAAATATGAAAGATAAACTTCAAAAATTGTTGTTATTAAATAATTTACCAAATCTGGAAATTTTAATAAAAAATTGGAAACAACAAGAAGGAAAGAAACCCTAGCAACATAAATGGTTAGGGTTTGAAATATTTGATCAATAAACGAGTTAATTTTTTTATCATATTTGAGAATTAAGAGAGTTTTAATCCTAATTAAATAAATGACTGCGTAAAACTAGAATGCTAAGATATGTAATAAATGACACAAAATGATTTTGAACTTACTAAATTTATAAATATGCCAAAAGAGAAAAGTAACAAAGAAATACAACTTAGCTAAAAAATGGATGTGTAATACTATGAGTGCAACTATAAAAGTGATTATATGATTGTATGATGACGTTGTAAATCAAAGACAAGGCTTCACTTGGATCTAGGATAAGGTCACTAGAATTAGATATGGGTGGCCTGCATTGGTGTGCTTAGGGTGTGTCTTCATCTTATGAGGGTTTAATCTTTGTGACTAATATGACATGTTTGTTTGTGCATGTATGTCTAATTTGACTGTGTGGGAGCTCTCGATCTATTACAAAAGCCATTGTGTTCCTTTTTTTCACTAAAACCCTAGCTTAATGACATAATAGAATGAATGAAATCATAGGGTAAATAGGGGTTAGCATTTGAAGTTGTGATTGACCTAAACACCCCCTCTGTTAAGCGCTACCTACATACCAATACTCCAAAGAATGATCAAATTCCATTTAGTTATCCCATGCTACGATGGTGTGTGCAAAAGACTGGTGAAAATTTAAAATTTTGGTGCAATCCTAATGTGATTAAGTGCTTCAATAATGAACTATAACCTTGGATGTGTATTCAGACTTATCTCAGGGCTACTAGGGTTGTGTGGACTCTGAATTAGAAAAAATAGGTACTTTCCTCTTAATGTGTAATTAGATATTCTGGTGTTTTTCAATCATATGAGCCTCTAATGAATAATGACATGAACATGTGGCTTTATAGTGATCTTTTTTTAATTCCTTCAGATGGAGCTTGCAAAACATGTGGAATGAGCCATTTGGTGAATTTTAATTTGAGCAAATAGTTGTTATTTGGTGGGAGGACACGACTAGCAAAATTGGACAATACCAAGGAGTAGGATAGTCCAAAATGAGCATCCTTGTCTAAAGAGCATTAATAGATAAACTAAAAATGTGGATCAATCTAAAAGTGAGTTTAGGTTATTTAGGATGTTGGATAGGATTGTTTAGAATCAGAATTTCTTAAGAGGTAAGAGTCATCTGCATAAAAAGTGAAGGAAAGCTAGTCAAGGAATATGGAATTGGGCATGAGCTAAGTGTGTATAAGGAGTGGTCACAAGTGCATTGTTATAGAAATAAATATTAATTTATATGTCTTCACTTACTCTCAATGGCCATCAATCTGAGAGCTTTGGTTTGTTTCGTTCTATCAGACAAGGTTTCCTTCTTGCCTCATATCTTTATATTCTTGTTGAAAGATTGGGTTACCTGTTAAGAGACTTTAATTCTAGAGGGATTGTCAAATGTATAAGTCTCCTCATTACTCCTCAAAACCAATGTTTTAATGGGAATTTCACTGATGATTCATTTCTCACGCTTCAATAGGATGAAGAAGTTGTCCAGAATGCCATGGAATGCCTCCAAACCTTTTATTTAGCCTCGAGCTATAGTATTTAGTGGGCTAAAATTCAATATTTTGGATAGAGTTATGGTCCTCTACCCAATTGGCTTGATCCTACCAATGAAAGTGGATTTCTCATGGAGAAATGTTCAAGTTTATAGGTATTGCTTTTGTTTTTCAAGCTTATCCATTGGACCTATGGAATTATGTTATCTTCGGAGTAGATAAAATGTTATCCTATTAAATTACCAAGCCTCTCTCTTTGGCTGGAAAATTTCAAATTTATTCCAAACTGTTAGTAGCCACTCATGTGTATTATTCTTCTTATTGGCCCCCTTCAAAAGCAACTTATAATAAATTAAAAAATCGCTCAAGGATTTTTTGTGGGCTAAATTTGAAGGCAATAAAGGATTTCAAAAAGTTGTTTGGGACATTTTTTTAAGCCCAGGGAAGTTGGATGTCTTGGGTTGATTGACATTACTAAACAAGGGTTGATTTATGTGTCAAATGGATTATTAAAGTTATTAAAGGCCACAAGGCTTGGAAAATTATCTTTAAGATTTGTATTTTTGCTGGGTGTTCTTATGGTAGAAGTGCTTGGATTATTAAAGTTATTAAAGGCCACAAGGCTTGGAAAATTATCTTTGGGATTTATATTTTTTGTAGGGTGTTCTTATGGTAGAAGTGCTTGGAGGAACTTGGGATTTCAAAACTTGTTTATCACCTTAGTTACTGTTAAGATCATTGGAACCTTTGTTGTCAAAAGTATTTGGAAAGCATCAGAAACTATCAAACCATGGTTGATTTGGAAATGGGATGGCTTCATGTTTGGTCTATCTATTAACTCTCATTCTCTCCGTGGTGGTCTTTTGTTTTCACTATCAATGAGAAACCTTTGGCAAAAGCTCCTAGAATTAAAGCTTTGAGGCTTTTTAAATGAGGCATTAAAGTGTTGGGGGATATTTTTGATAAGCGTACCAGATCTTACCTCACCTACGATAACCTTAAATCCAAATGTACACTTAATGCTTAGGATTTTGAGTTAATTTCTAAGATTCAGATGGTTGTGCATGATTATGCTTTGCACAAAATTGATGTTATAGGTTCTGCTTTAGTATCAACCCCATCTTAGTTATAAGTGGTTGAAACCGAATATACTCCTTGGGAAATGCTCAACAATCAGTGGAATATTAATAGCTCCCCCCTTATTTGGAATAGGAGCTTTCATATTGTCTGGACTACCATAGTTGAACCTAAGAAATTCATTTTTGCTTGGTGTTTTTTATATCAAAGTCTACTGTGGGAGAAAGGTTACTTCACATGGGGATTCCTCCTCCTAGATGTTCAAGTTGTGGTTAAACTGAGTCCCTTAAACATATTTTCTAGTTCTGTTTTAGAGTTCAGGGTGTCTGGAATTGGATTAATTATTTTTTCTGACCCTTTAGGCCTGAACCTTTTACTTGGAACATCATCCTTTTAGGGGATTTTGTCCTTCTCCCCGAGAGATATAAGCAAATATAGTATATCTTCAATAGTGAATTCTTTTTATTCTATGGAAAGATAGGAATGTTGCTACTTTTAATAAATAAAGCTTAGATAGATATTTATCTATTTTTAATATAATATCTATCTGGTCTAATGTCATGCTTCAGATTCAAGTTCAAGTTGATAAAGTGGCTATGGAGGTTAAGCATCTTCACACTTTCCTTGACTAGGGCAGTGCCCCATGCACAGTGAATAGAGTGCCACCGGAAGATCCTTAAAATAACTTTCATCACAAAGAGTGGGAATGGCAGGGTCATGGTCATGGTAGTCTAAATCACGAAGTTGTTTGGTGGGTGGTCACCACCACCCTCTTCTAGGGGGAGATTTTCTCCATCTCGAGGCTTTGGAGGGTGGTCGCCACCCAACATTGATTCCGGTCATGCAGGGCTTGTCCCTCAAGGGCGAAGATGGGTAAGGGAAAATTCCTTGGTTGGCTCTTGCCATTCCTCCTTACCGTGGTCAAATTAAAGAAATGAAATAAAATAACAAGCAAGATAATAGTCGAGCCATACCCGACACATCTTCCCCTTATGCGTTGTCATACCACCATCTTTTTTTCATCGTACGTGTATTATATTTTCATCTTACTATCGTATTCCACAAATGCAACATTTTATGAAACTGTTTATCTTTCGTCTTTATGGATTCAAATAAATTATTATTAAATCTTATCTTGAGCAACAATTTCAAACTCTTGTTTCCACAGTGGGAAACCTCATGGGAAAATCTAATTTAAACCATCCATACAGAACTCTAAGGTGGGTGATGTTGACAAGGCAATATACATTATATATTTACAAAGGTGGCCCATTCTTTCTTTATTTATTTGGTTTATTTATTTTCAAAGAAATTGCGTATGGGACAAGTAAGCGTGCCAAATTGCCGTTAGCGTGGTAGATGTGATATGTTGTCAACAAACTCCTCAACAAAATAGTTGTCATGAATAGACGGAGAGAATATTTTGATTACGTTATCAAACATTTTTTATTCTTTACAATACTTTATCATTTCAACTTTATTTGATTTTGACATTAACGTCCACAAAAGGAACTCTAATGAATGTGAGTATAACTTTCAAATAGGAAATAATAGTCCCGGGTCCTTAGGACAATGATTTATCTTATTTTAAAGTTATTTTTTTCTCAACATTTATCTTAAAACAAATATATATTATTATCGGTAAAAGTTTTTCTAGAATTTAGAGCTATGGCTTGGAACGTTTTTTATCGTATTTGGAATAAAAACGGGAGGTTTACATCCCTGTTACAACCATCACAATAGTTATAAATGGCCTCACAAACATCACCACGGCCACCACAGCGCCACAAACATCTCCATCAACTACCACCAAGATTTGAATTTGGATGAGACTAAACACATTCAAACCACTTTAACCAATTCGCTCACATCCCATTGGCTTTTAAAAAAACTACTTTTACCTTTAACTTGTATCTTAATAAAGTTATTTATTTATGTAGAATTTGATCGATACATTAAAAATTATAAAGATTCTTACATGATTATTTGCTAATAAGTGTAAAAAATATATATGCAAACATAATTCAATGTAAATATAAAAGAAAATTTTCCCTCAAAAAGACACAATTGACCTTTAAATTGAAATAAATAAATAAAGTGTTATCTCAAACAACTGTATGTTGCACGCTTGTAATGACACAAGACTCTCACGAAATGAAGTTATAAACTCTTTTACACAAAGGACAATAAAGATGGGATGAAGAAACTTGTAAAAAAAAATGTTATATAACCATCATAATGGCTACAAATGGCCTTATAAACATCACCACAGCCACCACATGCCCCACAAACATCACCAAGGTCATAACAGGGCCCATAAACTCCATCAATCACAACCAACCTAGCATACCATCGAGATTTGAACTTGAGTGGTATTCGACATAGTCAAGCCATTTTAACTAATTCACCCACATTATCTTACTAAAGTTATTTATTTATATAGAATTTGATCGATATATTAAAAATTATAAAGATTGTTAGATGACTATTTGCTAAAAAATGTAAACAAAATATACATAGCTCAACACAAATATAGAAGGAAATTTTATCTAGAAAAAGGCACAATTGATCTTCAAATTGAAATAAACAAATAAAAGTGTTATCTCAAATAATTGTGTATTACACATTCGTAATGACATAACACTCTCACGAAATGAAGTCACACACTCTTTTATACAAAGGACAACAAAAATGGGATGAATTTTTTTGAAAAAGAAAAAGTTAATTTACACCTAAAAAGCTATCAAATTAAATTTTTAAGGATTAGAAGCACTATCCTTACCATCAAATTGATATAATACACTCATGAAATGAAGTCAAACTCTTTTCCATAAAGAACACAAAAAATGGGATAAAGAAACTTGTAAAAAGAAAGGCTATCTAATCCATTAAATGTTATCAAGTTAAATTTATAAAGATTATAAGCACTATCCTTATCCCATATATCTTAACTCTTCTAAAATTAAATTTAAAAATATTTTTGAAATTGCCCTGAATTTTTTTTAAAGTGTATGATAGGGTTAAGGAATTCCCTTTAATTAGGTTTTGGTATACAAACTTTATGAATGGGTTATTTTCAAACATAAAACTTATCAAGGTTGGTCCAAAGAAATTAATTGTAATTTATTAAAATAAAGTAAGGTTGCACTTTGTCTCCAATCATTTTTGAGATTTGCATACAACATTTAAAAATAATATTTATAAACATTTAAATGCATATGTTTTAACTTTTGTAAATGAACACTATTTAATACTTTGTAGACTGAATCATTTGTATGATTTACATATAACATTAAAAAATTAATACTTATAAACATTTAAGTGCATACATTTTAACCTTTGTAAATGTACACTATTTAATATTTCTACTTAATGTTTGTCCTTACCAAACATATTGAACACTCAAGTTAAAAGAGCTAAATGTTATTCAATTTTTTTTTTGCTTTTACAATAGATTTGGTTTAATTATAAATATTGATAAAATCCTAAACACAAAGTAACAAAATTAGAATAAGATAAACTTCTTATCATTATCCAACAATCATGGCTAATGCATACATCTTCATCTAAACAAAAATTAGTTAAAAATATATATATAAATAATTAAAATTTTGAGATATTCAAGATGAAATAATCATGTTATGAGATGTGGATCTATTTTGAAATATTATAGATGTAACTAACAATAAAAGGTTTAGCTTCCTTACCCTTCTATTATTTGAATGTTTTTGAATGGATGAAAAATATTAAAAATAAAAGAACGCTGTCTTATTATAAATTTAAATATTAATTAAATTATTAAAAATATATATTTAAAAAGAATAATGTATAGTTTAGTTTCGTTATTAATGTAAATTTTTTATATATATATATATATATATAGTTTTGAATGGATGAAAAATACCAAATATAACATAAAGCTATCGTATATATATAAGATAAATCTGCTATTCTTTAACTAATATCTATTATAAAATTAACATCTAACTGTATTTATTATAAAACTAATATTTAACTTATAAATATAACTTATAATAAAAATTTTCACTTTCAGTACCCTATGTTATTTGAATGTTTTTGAATGGATGAAAAATATTAAAGATAAAAATAAAGCTATTTTATTATAAATTTAAATGTTAATTAAATTATTATAGATATATATTTTTAAAAATAATGTATAATTTAATTTAGTTTTGTCATTAATGTGATCTAATTTTTTTAAAAAAAAAGTATTTGAATAAATGAAAAATATTAAAGTTAAAAGAAATCTATCTTATTATATATTTTTAAATATTAATTAAATTATTACAAATATATTTTTAAAAAGAATAATATATAGTTTAATTTAGTTATTAATATTTATATGTAATATTGTTTCTTTTAATTAAATGTTTATTATAAAATTAAGTATTTGACTTAATTTTAGGATGTGAATTATTAAATATATTTTTTGTTTGGAAAAATAAATTAAAAAAAAGAAAGAAAAGAATAATGATTTTCTTTAATTTAATAATAAAAATTAAATATTTTTATTATTTTTTTACAAATCTAATGTTTAAACATATCATAAAATAATAATGGAGATAAATATTTATGTTAATAGTGGAGAAAAATATTTATTAAAAAAATCTATTTTAATATATTATTTTATTAGAAAGTTATCATAATATCATTGATTATAAATCATAATTTATACATCAATTTTTTATTCTAATCTTTCTCAAATTGATATTATTCTCCAAAAAGATTGTAATTTAATTAATATAATGATTTATAATATTATCAATTACAATACACCCGATAAAAAAGAACCAAATTTGCTCTGTCAAAAACCTAAACAAAAAAAAATGTTATTCTTTAATAAATATTTATTATAAAACTAATATTTATCTTATAGATTTACTTACAATAAAAAGTTTCGTTTCTTTACCTTTTTATTTGAATGTATGAAAAATATTAAAAATAAAAAACTGCTATCTTATTATAAATTTAAGTATTAATTAAATTATAAAAAATAATAATGTATAGATTAATTTTTTTTTGGATTTAAAATAAAAAAGAAAACATTTGAATATTTTTGAATAGATGGAAAAAATTAAATATTAAAAAAAAGCCATCTTATTATAAATTTAAATATTAATTAAATTATTAAAAATATTTATTTAAAAAGAATAATGTATAGTTTTGTTTAATCATTAATGTGGGCCTAAAATTTTAAAAAAAAATATTTGAATGGATGAAAAATATTAAAGATAAGACAGTTATCTTATTATAAATTTAAATATTAATCAAATTATTAAAAATATATATCTAAAAATAATAATGTATAGTTTAGTTTCGTCATTAATATTTATATATAAAATTATCTTTGTAATTAAAGGTTTATTATAAAATTAGATATTTAATCTAATTTTTAAAATGTGAATTATTATTATTTTTTAATTTAAAAATAAATATTTTAAAATAAAATAAAAAAAGAATAAATGATTTTCTTCAATTTAATATTAAAAATTAATTTTTTTTACAAATTTAATGTTTAAATATATCATAAAATAATAATGAAGATAAATATCTATACTAAAAATGAATAAAAATATTTATTCAAAAAAATATTTTAATATATTATTTTATTAAAAAATCATGATAATACATTGATTATAAACCATTATTTATGCATCAATTCATTATTCTAATCTATCTTCAATTCATAGTATTCTCCGAAAAAATTGTAATTTAATTAATGAAAATGATGATTCCCAACACTATCAACTAAAACCAAATTTATTCCGTCAAAAACCCAAACCAAAAAATCAACTATTCCTTACCCAATACCTATTATAAAACTAATATTTAACCTAACTTCCTAGTGATCTGACATTCTCTTTTTCAAAATTCCCCTAAAGAATTGTTGTGTTCCAAAGCCATCTCTCTAAAATAATTCAAATTCAACTAGGTACTGTCATTTTTTAATGTTTATATTTTTACTATGTAAATGAAAAAAAAAATAATAATTAAATAAATCCAAGGTTTTACCCAAAATCCAAGGTTTTTCATATAGATATTTCCATTTCCCATTCAGAGTTAGTATGATCTATGACTTTTTCAATGCTTGGATTGAGAAGATGATAAGTCAATATGCCTTATCAACTATTCCAAAATCTTCCCTTAACCAATTCATCAACCAACCTGATTCTTACATGTTTGGATTAAATCTCCCTAGTTGAAATAGTGCAATTTTATTTTCTTCAGCTTTCTTATCCTTTCTGCCATCTCCATCTTGGCTTGGATTTTTGGGTGAGCATGGTACACCAAATATGACACAGGATTTTGCATTAAAATGTTAGAACAGAGCTGTAAACAACTGTCCAATCTGAATTAGATAATGAGATAGACATAAGCAAAACAAGAAATATTAGATTGGTTCTTCACAAGTCTATAGCTATGACAGTTATGCCACCACTCATGTCTAGCTCCTCCCATATGAAAATAGCAGTAACAGAAGAATCTGCAGGTAAGTAAATCTGTTATGGCATTCATATCACTACAGGAAAAGGATATAAATCAGACATGGGCATGGTTGAATTGTATTGTATAGATGCAGAAGGATGGCAATACCCAATTGCCAATCATATCCATATCATTGAATTCATGCTGTAAATGGTATTTTATCTTGTTCTATGTTGATGCAGGATTTGTGGGTATCACTGGAAAAAGAATCAGCATGAGCAGGGGAACTATATGTCCAATCCCATGCCCTGCAACATCATCATTCGGCTTTCATCCTCCTGTGATTCCACCCCCAAAACCAGCAGAAAGTTGCAGTTCAATGCCGCCTCCATCAACAAATTCCATTTACCAATCAACAGCTTATTCCACAGCCTCTTCAAGCCACACTTCTGGTGGATCTTGTCAAGGATCAGATGATGAACACCACCACTACCACCACCACCACCAACGCCAACACCAAGTACCGGGCACTGTTGATGAGAAAAGGCAGAAGAGGATGCTATCCAACAGAGAATCTGCAAGGAGGTCAAGGATGAGGAAGCAACAACATTTGGATGATCTGAGAGCCCATATAGTCCAATTGGGGGCAGAGAACAATCATATTCTCAACAAGTTAAATTTTACTTCACAGCAATATATGAAGATGGAGGATGAGAATAGAGCCCTCAGATCCTATGCCATGGATTTGTGTCAAAAGCTTCAAGATTTGGTTATTGCTCTGCAGCAGTCAGGGGGTGGATTGCAGTCCATGGGATTTGATTCAGAGTTTATGGATTCAATTCCAATGCCCCAAATGGATGTCAATCCATTCAATTAGGTATATCATAACATGAAATCACTAGTCTGCCCATTTCTGGATCTGTACAGTAAGTTTGTGATTTTTTTAGTGGGTATTAGCCATGGATCTCCTATGAAGAGGGATATTGGATGAATTGCAGGTACAATTTGAAAAGAATGCTTTAGAAGCCCTCTTCATCTACTGTTTCCATGTTTTTCTCCAATCAGTTCAAGCAGTAAATCATAAGTATATGGCTTCCATTTTCTCACCAAAATCCCTGGTAAAATGAGGAAAAGCTCTTCTTTCTACCATATATATTCTGTCACAGTAAAAGGCTTTGGAATTTTGCATATGTTTGGCTGGAACCCAAATGATTTAATCCATGGATTTTGAGCTGGTGAGACTTTGGGGCTCCAGTTAGATGGTCATCTTCAAATCTGCAGGACACAGAGCCTTTGGCAAAGACTTATTACCATTCATTTGTTTGCTGTGATACTGGTCAAGAGATTTAACTAGGATTTCTTTTGTTTAGAATGAATGAATTCTTTTAGTCAGCCCTGCAAATGAGAACAGGGAGATATGGATTACAATGCAATTGCCAGTTAGAATGGCAAGGCTTCATGTTGTGTACACATTTTTTTAATTAAAATATAAATATCTGTTTAGAATTTTAGTTGGCAAGTATGAATTGTTTCAACTTAATGTTAAGGATTTATATAAGTATTCTTCATAAACATTTTAATGTCTTTTAATGTCTATTAGATTAAGTATTTTTCCTAATTGGAAAAAATAGATTTATGCCACTCCAGATTCTTTAATCATATTTTTTTATAAAACAGAGGTACTAGCATCATTTCTCTATAATTTCAATCATTTTCTTCTCTTCTGACTGCTAGTATGTGTGGGTTTAATTTTGGCATTTTCTTTATGGGATTGCAAACTTATATCTGACAGCCATTACAATCTCATTTAAAAGAATAAGTTGCATTTTGAATGTCTTTTAATTTGTTTGGTTTTTGCTATTTTGGTTGGGGGTAATGGAGAATTGTTATGGAAAGAGCAGGTCTGTTTGTTTAATTTTTCTCAATTTTTTTAACAATTTTATATTTTAAAAATAATTTTAATTTAAATATTTTTAAATTGGATATATCTCTTTAATAAATTTTAAAATTGTTTTTACAATTTTTAAATCTTCATTAATTTTATATAAGAAACTAAAAATATTTATATATATAAATATTTTCTTAGTAAATTTATTATTTAATTATATATATATATATATATATAAATTTATGATCAAATAATAAGATAGGAATAGTTTGTTATATATTATAGTGAAATGAAATTCTGAATTAATAATGAGTAAGTAGTGGAATATGTCATGGAACTTGATTATGAATAATATTAATGATTTTAAAAAAAAATCAATACAACGTTAATCATTCTTTGGTCATTTGTTCTCCGATAAATCTTTATGTTGAAGAAGAAGCTTTTCAATTGAATGTCCCTGATAGGGTAGTGAACATATTCCTCTTTAAAATGGAAAATACTTTGCTAGGGAAATTTATGGTTCGAGATTGAACATTGACATTTTTAGAGGTTGCATTGTTTGAAAATGGACGCTGAAAGAACAACGAGAGATCTTAACTATGATCAAAGGCTTTTTTTAAAAAAATCTCCTTCTCTATTCATGAGCACTGTCAGAACACTCTTATAAAACTCATGGTTTCTTGGGAAAACAAGATCGTTTTTAAAAAGATGGACACTGGGTTTTGATCTAGAAAAAGAAAATATAACCTTGATCCTAATATGGGTAAAGCTCCCAAGGCTCCCACAAGAATATTGGGAGGAGGAAGTTATGATGCGTATAGAAAAAATAGTTAGACAACTCATTGCCTTTGACCCTGTTACTAGCAATAGAAGAAAATTAGTCTATGCAAGGGTCCACATAAATGCAAAAGTGGATAAGAAACTGCCTTTGTACATAAAATTGTCTTCCAAGTATGGGGAATGGGTATGGAAGATAGAGTACAAAAGCTCATCAATTGTGTGCTAGAATTGTCACAATATCGGGCATTTAGCAAAACCCTACCCAGCTAAGAAGAAGGAACACCCAATCTAGAGGAAGGAGGACCAAAATCTTCAAAATATCCCACTTGATATTGAAGAAAAGGAAGACAATGACTCGGAGGGAGAAGGGAGTGATTGTAATAACAAGAAACAGGAAACATAACATTGCAACAATACTTTTAGGCTAGCTCATAGGCCAAGGTTGCAAACCAAGGAGGGAAGCAATCCTAATACTACTCAGATTTAAGAGAAAGGGGAAAATGATGATATATAAGCTTTAAAGTGACTAAAAATTCAAACCCATAGACAAGGGGAGGAGGAACATAAACATAACGAGTACAATGCAACTCCTAGCTTGGAAGGAGAAATATACATATAAGTTAAGTATGACAATAGTTTTGATTCCTTAATCTTGAGCCCTACAATGAGCTATATGATGGAGGAGAAAAAAGATGAAAAAAGTCCTCACGACCAAAGCCAACTTTTGGATTTGGTTCTAACTTGTGACACCTTATTGCAAAAGGAAGAGATATTTCTATGATCTTTGGATTAGTGCCTAGGGAAATATATGGCTTCCCCTTCTCCAGTCATAAAAAAAAGATCAACTATATGTAAGGGTAACTAGGAGTGCAAAAAAAATGTTGATCTAAGAGTGGAAGTAAAGAGAAAATTGCCAAATCTCAAGGAAATCCAAAATAGAGAAACATCTAAGAATGTAGCTAATGGGAGTGAGAGTACTTTGGATTTGAGTGGAACCAAATCTATAGCTAGAAATTGTAAGTAAATATTATATCATACCTCATAAGAGGGTTGAATTTTTCATTGTTTCTAAAAATTATAAGGAATTTGAGTAAGGAGTTTAGTCCTTTGTTTGTTATAAGTTGTTTTTTTGTTGCTCGGTTGCAACATTGTTTCAGTTTAGCTTTTATTAACCTTGTTAGGTTGTGGATCCTATAAATTAAAATCTAATAATATATCAATTGAATGATTATGTAAAAAGGTTAGGGAGGGTCTTTTCAAAAACTCACTATTATTCAAACAAAAATAAAAATAAAAATAAATTACCTAGATTGTGAGTTGAGCTTTTCTAAAAAGTAATAGTTTTGTTTAGCTATAAAACAATTGTTCCCTACATTTGAATGTATAGTGGATACCATACATCTATTTCACAAAGATTGTTTATTTTTTAGATTTTTTTTTAATTGATCAATAAGGGGAATTGAATGGGGTTGTTCTATCTGGTACTCAAAAAGGGTTCTAATCATAGAATCATAAATACACTCACCAAATGCACAATGATCCTACTAAATGTAGCCTTATTGTTAGTTGGATTAACAATCCATTAAGCCATTACACTTCAGTCTGAGGACCAATACACCACAACAAGGAGGGAAGAAAAAAATGAGAGTAGACGAAAAGAGAGAGATAAAGAAGAAAAAAGGAGAGGAGAAAGGAAGAGGGAAAAGAACTAAAAACTCATATAAAGCCTTTTCATGATCCCATAATAGGAAAGAAGAAGATGATGAGAGAATGAATGAAAGGAAAGATAGAGAGAGAAAGGAAAAAAGATTTAAAAATTATATATATATATAATGTCAATTCAATAGAAAAAAAATTGTTCTATTATAAAAATGTAATGTTAGTGTGTTGCTGTTAGGGATTAAATTTTTAAAAATGCAAAAGCACTTTTAAATAATTTAATTAAAAAAAAATACTAAAATATTAATCCAAAGATTTACACTCTTAATTTTTTTTTAACTAATTAAAAATATATTAAATATAAGAAATTGTTTACAAATAAAGAATACAATTAAGTTATATTGACATTTCTATCCATGTTTTGGATTATATAAGCATATTCTTATTGTTGAGTAAGCATATATTTAAATTTAAGCATTTCTTTGACTACACAGTTATTACTAAAAGACATCCAATCCATAAAAACCATCTAAATAATGATCTTCACCTTATCCATTGACTCTCTATATCAAATAGTTAAAAATATTGATACTTTGATAAACCACTTACAAATTAAATGTTAAAAAAATATTACTATAATACTATTAATCTAAAACTATTTTATATATTAAAAAAATATAATTTTTTAAATTGAGAAACATACTTTCATATATATATATAGTTTGATTTCATTAATAAATTATTCTCTCCCTAACTGAATCAACATTAGATCACCAATAGTATGACAAAAACATTATCCATATAAATATTTTCATCCAACCCATCTTCTACACACACACACACACACACACACACACATATAAAATTATTCTCTCCCTAACTGAACTAACATTAAATCATCAATAATATGACAAAAACATTATCCATATAAATATTTTCATCCAACCCATCTTCTAGACTTATATATATTTCATTAATAAATTATTCTCTCCCTAACTAAATTAACATTAAATCATCAATAATATGACAAAAACATTATCCATATAAATATTTTCATCCAACCCATCTTCTAGACTTATATATATATATATATATATTTCATTAATAAATTTTCTCCCTAACTGAACTAACATTAAATCATCAATAGTATGAAAAAAAACATTATCCATATAAATATTTTCATCCAACCCATTTTCTAGAATATTATATATATATATATATATATATATATAATAAATTATTCTCTCCTTAACTAAACTAACATTAAATCATCAATAGTATGACAAAAACATTATCCATATAAATATTTTCATCCAACCCATCTTTTAGACTTATATATATATATATATATATATATATATATATATATATATATATATATATATTTCATTAATAAATTATTTTCTCCCTAACTGAACTAACATTAAATCATCAATAGTATGACAAAAACATTATCCATATAAATATTTTCATCCAACCTATTTTCTAGAATTTTATATATATATATATATTTCATTAATAAATTATTCTCTCCCTAACTAAACTAACATTAAATCATCAATAGTATGACAAAAACATTATCCATATAAATATTTTCATCCAACCCATCTTCTAGAATATCCAAATCCATATTCTAATGAAAAAAAGAATTCCCCAAGATTTTTGGTGGGGCCTAATATATTTTTTAATACACATACTACCAAATAAACCAAATAAACCTTCTTTGCTCACAAATACCAACACGTTTTTGCTTTTTCTTACACAATTTAATATAGTCACACATGTAGCCTATGCAATTGTTTTGAGCAATACAAAACCAAATGAAACACAATAACTTGTTTTAAATATCTATGTCCAATTTTCAACTCAAGTTGGCAAAGGTCACTTTCTTTAATTCATTTATAAATTCATGTATAATGTGTCCTAATCATCTTAACTCCTCAACTCCTGATCATTTTAACTCCTCAACTACTTTAAATTTAAAAATATAAGTTAGATGATGATAGGTGTAATATGTAATTATATTTATGGGTAGTGTGGAGTATGATAATATGAGAAGTCATTATAATTGATCAATTTTAAATTAGAATGTAGTTTTGATTTTAAATTTGGTGTTTACAAGACTGTCATACATTTTAGATATACAGAAAAGTTTGAAATTTATTTTTAAATTCAAAAATATTTTTTCAAATTTGACAAATCAATTCAAATTGAGGTCACTTATTCCCAATTAACATAAAAATTGTAAAAATAATAATAAAATCATTTATTAATATAATATGTAACAAATTCAAAATAAGTATCTTAAAATTAACATCTCTTGACATTTTTCATATAAATATATTTAAAATATATATATATTAGTATTTGTGTATTTTATTACTTATATAGTTACATTGAATTTTTTTGGGTATATAACCTTCTTTCTGTTAATTTAAAATAGAACCCAAAAAAATAAATGGAATATCTAGAGCCAACCTCAAAACATGAGAGTCAACATATAAAAAGGAAAATAACATGACAAGAGTCACTATCATCATAAATATTTTGAGAAAAAAAATACGCGACACTATGTTGAATAGACACAGTGGCACACATACAAAGACCACTAAAGGCACAACATCCAAGATTACATAAAACAAGGTAAACCACAAATATCAAAGATAATAAATTAGAGAAGACCACCTGAGCATAACGAGATAATGAACCTAACAAAATTAAACAACCAATTCCTTGATGCAGTCACAATTAAAGGTCCTGGTGAAGGGATGCCTTAGATGGTGCAACCTCTAGACTCAAACACACACACACACACACAATGGAAGCCTAAATTGATCTGTCATGGGCTTAGGACATTGTGTGGGAGGGACAACCTTGTTCTTACAGTTAAGCTATGCATTTATAGAGAGTCTGCATTATGTTAACTTGTAAAAAGTAAACTAACACACATTCATGAAAGTAGAAGTCTGATACTTGAAAAAAATGAAACTTCTATTGAATGTGAACAAATATGGAAAATTACAGAGATGTACAATGCTACAATAAGGCAAGAAATACATGTTCCTATGATCAAAAGGGGAAACACTTCCTTTGATTTTCCTAGATTAAAGGTATGAATACACTATGTATGAGAAAGAGTAGATACTCAAGGTATGTTATCACTATGATTGTGCATGTCATCAACCCTTGGATGAATGCATATGTTACATACTTATACACATAATACAAAAGATAGTTACAACAACTGATGGTTACATAAAGAATAATTACATGTCATTTCATCTACTTCCATTATGATGGTTGAAATTCCTCCAGATGCATGGCAGTGAAATTTCTCAGTCATATTATTGCTTAGAATGATTCCTTGACATGTTATAGAACTAAGAATTTCCATTTGGAAATCCATGTGGATGCAATGTGATCATAAGCTGCACACGGGGCACATAATATGTTGTAAGGGTTCTACTAGGTGCAAGAAGCTATGCATAAAAGTGAAGTGTTGTAAGATAATGCGGTAGTGCACAAGTGTTCTACTAGGCATAAGGGGATATGCATAAAATTACCACAAGACTTGTGTTCACATACAAGGGATTCAATGCAAAGGACTCCAAGTTGCATTATGTGTAATCTGCATAAGGGCACAAAGGATAAGTGTATGTGATTACACACATGTCATAAACTCTATTTTATCATTAATTTAAATGATGAGTTACAAATTTCTTAGCACAAATGCTCTATATATGGTTTCATGATACTACTAAGATATTACAATAGATCTCATGACTCTTGCATTACATTCCTTAGAGTTTGATCTCTCTCTCTCTCTCTCTCTCTCTCTCTCTCTCTCTCTCTCTCTCTCTCTCTCTCTCTCTCTCTCTCTCTCTCTCTCTCTCTCTCTCTCTCTCTCTCTCTCTCTCTCTCTCTCTCTCTCTCTCTCTGTACAACTATCTCGCCTCTTATTTCTAGGTGGATGTCTTTCTTTAAGGATGCTTGATCCTTCCTCTTAATTATACCCTAATGTTTATCTTAACTCTCTCCCTCATATCTTAACCTTATCTAACACGCCTTTGTATAAGATTTCTGCATAAACATGTGTTAGGAAAATCTAATGCAACCACAAGAAAGATGCCACATAAGCCTTTATAACCATTTGAATCACTGGGTCAAGGCTCATAAATCCTTTATGTTTATTATTTATTTGCACAAATAAGATAACCATTCCCTAAGTCCTTCAATTCTACTTGGCATCCAATATTTTCATGCACTCAATAACTTTTGTGCACAAATATGTATAAGCACCCAAAAAAATGTGCATGCATAACCTTGCACACACCAAAAATTCATCCTCAAAAATTACCACATACATTAAATTTCATGCTCAAAACATATCATAAGCTTAAAACCTTGCATGCATAAAAACACACACATGCAAGATATCTCACACACTAATATTGCAATCACAAGGAAGACTCGCAAGCACAAACACATGTGCATAAAATCTCATGTATATAAGTAATTTTGCGCACATGACATGCATGCTTCAAAAAAATTGGAAGCTTATGGAGACCATAACTTTTGTATACATATTGGAAATGAGATACCAATTTTTTTAAAAGTGCCTAATTTTTATGAGGAATCTAAATGTGTAATCACATTTTGAATTGAAGGTGTTCTGAATTTCATTTATTCTTCTACCCCAAAACCTATCTCATTTTAGTTGATGGAAGATTAATGATTCACCTCAGATGCTTGTATATTAGACTCTCTAGGTAAGAAATATGTGAGTTCCTTCTCATAAGAAATGACTAAGTGGTAAAGCCACTCTTTTAGTCATGAAGAGTAATATCCATAGCATTCCCTATACACACCCAAAATTTGCATGATGTAACATTTCAAAACTCCAATGATGATGAAAAATATTTAAAAAATAATAACATGCTCGGATCCATTTTCCTACCCATTTCCCTTTTTTATTGGCTTTTAGACCTTCCGTATTGACTTTCACACCTTCCCTTAGTGTCAAATTTGAAAAATATGACTCTAAACCTTCTAAACCTATAAGTTTCATGATGCATGGTAAAACCACCCCAATGGTTGTGAAAATTGTCATAGTAATTTGCATAAACACCTTGGAAGCTTTGAAACCATTGCAACAGTTTCATCTCCATTATTGGGACTATCCATGCAACTCAAAGAATACATGTTTTGCAACATCTTCACTTGTTATCTTATCCTCCTAGGATTGTTCATCCTAGTTAACTCCAAATCAACCCAATTAGCTTGTAGTCAATCCCAATTAACTCCTAATCAATCCTAGTGAACTTTTAATAAATCTTAGTTAACTCTTAATTATCCTAATCACTAAATTGTTTACAAAATATGCTTGATTATGATAAATCTTGGATAATATTTTTTAGGAAAGGATAGTCTGCACTATTATTTTATTGAATCTCAACCATAAATTTGCTACAATTTTTTGTTCACCTTATTCTTTAACCCTAAATTGGATGTCGATCCTCTTGAGATAGATAAGGTTAAAGGGGTAGAGATAGCCTAGGGTAGAAGGGTGGTAAACTATATCTACAACATTCCAATTATTTGTGAACCTCAAATAGAACATATACTGAATTTATTATGTTGAAATATGCTAAAAATGGAAAGTAAAACTATGCTAGATATTGTAATGATAAATAAATGAGATACTTAGTTGGTCCTGATGCTAATACAGATCTGGATCTGGAATAGGCATGATGTAGAATGGGAGAGTATTCTGAAACAATCACCAAATTTTGGATTAAGTGTCTTTGCAGCCTCAAACACTTGTGTCAGCTTAGGACAATTGCATTGATGCTATTGTCTAGATCAGATGCTTGTGTCATATATAGAATACCTATTGAAATAGGATGCGACCACCTGGATGCTTTTTTATTTTTCATCACCTTGGCTTTGGTGCATTTATATTTGTGTAATGGGTTGTCACTCCTTTATCAAATGATCAAATCCTAGTTATTCATCCTCATAGTGGTTATAGGAAAAAAATGGGTTAATGAGCACATGGTGTCAAGCTGCCCCAAAGACCCCTCTATTAATGAGTGTTGCCTACATAGCCAATACTTTGAAGAGATCCTTAGACTTATGTATCTCTCCCCTACATGTTGGATTGTGTGTGAATCATGTAATATGTGATAAGAAAGTACAATAATAATCTAGCTTGTAACTTAATAAATATAGGTCTAAGTTATTCTTTCAGTACTTAAGACCTATGCATATGTTGTTCTTATGACTAATATAAAAATCATTGAAAATAAGAAAGATTTATTTTATTGAATGCTTTGGATAATTTGCCTTGGTCTATGATATGTGACGAATGAATGAGGGTTGATCTTATATTTATATCAATCCTTTTGGAGAATAAATCATATTAAAGAACTTAGGATGACCATTAAGATACATTTCATTTACAAATTATATGAACTTTAGGGCACTAGACACTTGCATCAAAGTAAGACACATTGAATAGGTATCTATCTGAGACACAAGTGCCCTAGGATTAGGAAAATAGGTATAACCTCAAAACTTGTAGAGGAATAAGATAATCAAGGTTTAAGTAGTCTAGGAAAGATAGAAGGCTTGGGCCATTAACATAAGACTAGTCAGACTAAGAGATAGGCCAAAAGGCACAACAAAAAATAGATGCAAGACTTGTCGAATTAGGAAAGGTATTTAACTAAGAGGAAAAACCAAGGTCTAATTTTTTCAAGTGTATAAGACTGAGGTGATATATAATTTATAAATAGTGTCTACATCCCCCCTATTGATCTAGTAATGAAATTGCTAGTTTAAAAAAATGAATGCATATTTGGGTGTGTATAACACACCTTGTCTTTGCTTGACTCCAATTTGAGTTCTTTTCTAGTGACTAACCTATAACCAAGAGCATGCTATATTATATAATTAGTGTATATAGTACTAAATTGATAATATTGAAATGATTTGAAATTTGAAAGAGCAACGTTTAAGAGTACACCTATGTATTGATGCAACCATCTTACCTATTGGCAACTTCATTTTGAAAGATGTATCATTATGAGTCATTAAAATAGAGATTAGGACAAATATACATATATAAAGTTTATATATCTAAGGAGATATAGAAAGAGAGAGATAAGAAGGCCCATCCCTCAACCTTGGAGCAAAGATGAATTTCCACATGGTAGTTGAGACCATCTCAACTGTGCAACCCATTCATACTTATAACCTGGTGAGTGAGAGTAAATCAAGTCAATTCACACTATTAAATTGGTGAGGATGGATGATATAATCAAGTCCAACCTGAAAGCTTGGCAAGATTAAGTTATTTAATCATCTCAGCCATACCAAAAAGTGAACCAACTACTGCAATATATTAGATCAATATAATTCTTAAAATTTTAATGTGGTGGGTGGTGACAGTCCCTAAGAGTGTTTAGAATCTATAATTTATTTAGATTTTACAATATTATACACACATTACATAGCATATGCACCTTAGATATGCTTCATGCTAAAATTGTGTATATGTTGGACCCCAAATTTTGACTAATTATTTTGGTATTTTGGCATGAAACCGATAGGGCATGAGAGAAGCATAGTGCCAAAATACTATGGCACAAAACTATCCTGATGCAAAAGGACAAGGGTGCAAAAGTATTACTGTGAGAAGACCTAGTCAAAGACAAAACATAACTATGAGGAAACCAAGAGCATATAACTCAGAAGAATAACAAAAGACTTGGTAAGCGCATGGGAAATGAGAGATGGTTGAGGAGTGAGTCTCAAGGGCCATCCAAAAATTAACCATCATGAGTTTTTCATTGACCCATGAAGAAGAGGCCATATGGAGGAAAGGATCTAGCATAGAACAAGAATATAAGGGGTGTAAAGGCCTAGGTCCTTAAGAGACAATAATTTATAGACCACCACGACTCTCAGTATGCTAAGAGTTTGTTGGCCAATCACCCATGTTGTCATTTATTATGTAACTACTTGATCAGGGAAAAAAGTATAAATACCCCTATGTGGAATCATGTAAGGTGACTGATGATGAATAGAATATAAAAAATATATAATATAGACATGTGGATCTTGCTATAAGTTTAAGTGTTATGTGTTTATGTTTAAGTGACATTTGAGATTGAATTGTGAACCAGATGAACTAATTCTATTGTTTATATTTTATAATGAGATATATGGAATATACATTATGAATTGACAATCCATTGAACTTCATAGCATTTTTGTTTATATTCATCGTGATGGTAATTATTGAGTCAAGGCCTATAATAGTGTATTTATTTCTCTATGTAACTAATAACCAGATTTATGAATAATCTCAAGTATATGACTAGCATGTTACTAAGCAACATAACCCACAAGAACTAGTCTCTTGTTATGTGCTTTGGTTGAGCATACAAGACCATAATCTTGCGTGAAGGGCCAACATGCAAGCTTGTTAGGGATACACTTTAGCGCCTGAAAAAACATGATTAAGAAATTAAAAACCCAAAAATATAACAATGGTACCAATGTATAGAATTATGCCACAAATGTGTATCTGAATCATATAACTATGTGTTTAGGTTAATTTAGAAATTTAAACAAGTGTGGGTGACATGTTACCATAACATTCCCCCAATATACATGGATAAATATGAAAAATAATGTGCCAATGTGAAGAACATGTTTCCAAAACATGCCCCCACATAATTTGGGTAAGTTGAATACTGAATAAGTGTGGAGAACTTGTTTCCAAAACATGCCCCCATTGTATTTCTAAAATTATGAATGTGTGTAAGCCATGTATCTATGACATGTGCCCCACTAAATATGAAATTCTAATATGTGTGGAAGCCATGCCTCTATGGCATGACCCCACTGATATGCCCCACCTTTTGATGTGAGGGAGATATAAATTGGTAGTTACTGTAGACATCTAATTCCTACAACTGCCAAAATTGTAAATTTGAATAACTTTCTACAATAATGTACAAACTAGACCAAAATCAACTGAACATCTTAATTTCATCTACAAAAATCATGTCCAAGTACTGATTTACATTCATGTATCTCTAATTGGGGAAATACATTTTACAAAATCATTATCATCTTCTAATTTATCTCAGGTCAAATTGTGACCTAGAAAATTGACTTTCTCAATCACTAAAATCCTTTTATTCATCCACACACATCACGTGCATGTGCCGATTCAGGACTATACCTCCATAATTAGGGTAGTACCCCATATTCAATTATCACCTTCCTCTAATTCAAATCCAATCAAATTATGACCAAACAACTTGACATTTTTGAGCATTCTAATTAAATAAGCGACCAATTTATAAGACTTATAAAAGTCTAAGTAAAATCATTAAGCAAAGCAAAATAGATTAGGAGCTTAAGTGAAAAATCCATGGAAACTTAATGAATATCTAATATTGGAAATCATAATTCAATAAATATCTAGAAATATGATGACATGATGACATCATCACCCCCAAGGTTAAAAATGGAAAATATCAACATAAATGCCATAAAAATCAAAAATATTGAGCCACACCTCCATAAATGCATAATTAAATCCATAATTAAATATATTTGAACTCCCAACCTTAACCCTATATTAACTACATGAGTGTTGGAGTTAGTATAAGAACTATAAATACAAGGGCCATGACCATATACATTAAGTTTTTTTAGGTGTAAACAAATTATGCCAAAATATCACTAGAAAGCTTCAAACCTTCTTATATTTTCACCCAATCAAGATCCAAGACCTATTGATTCAAGAAGATATGTTAGATGAGTTTACCCTACCACATTGATAAAGACTTGAAGCAACAAATCTGGGCAAAAACATGATTAATGGACCGATCTTGGAGGAGAGTCACTTGGGGAATGCATTGATTGTGTTTTCTTATCTTAGTTTCTTGAACCCATTGATCCACACCCTTAAGGGAGTAGGCCTAATATGTTAGTTTCTTTACTTTTGTCATTATTTTATGTACTAATAAATGAAATACCTTGTTTTGCAATCTTATTCTACATTTGGCATGCCCGATGGGACCACACATCTCATAAATCACTTTAGAGACCTTTTTAACCTTATAATTACTTAATCAAAACTTTTTTTGGTGTTGTTTTACCTCTTTTTCCTCTAATTTTCATTTATTCCTATTTTGTTCAAAATGACAAAGTCACCCCACACAAAAATGAAGTTGACCTGAATGTTAGTGAATTTGCCTTGGACATCAATGAAGTTGCCCTGCTTAACAAGGAAGTCACATCCATAAATGATGAATTTGTATTTTAACACTTTTATGTTCTCTATTTTTTTTGACATATTGATGAGTTTACATTTAAAATGATGAAACTTCCCTGCATATCAATGAATTCATCACATGCATTTTTCCTATAAATAGTGAAATCACCATCTGATAGACAAATTTGACCTGGTAATAGTGAAGTTGTCCTACAAATAATGGAATTGCCCTCGTAAACAACAAACTCGTAGAAGGTAATTTTCATTATGTTTTTTTTTTGTTTTATGGGAAATGATCAACTTGTTAGGTGTGATCAGTGAGGTCATCCTATTAATCGGTAAAGTCACCAAAACTATGTGTCTGTGTTCTAAGGAAATAATGAACTTGCAAATAAAATGATAAAATCAACTTGTTACAAAGTTCTCGAGAGTTAAGAAAGCATTGTTTAATTTCAAAATTGTGCTTTGAACCCTTGATTGACTACTAAGACTCTTTTTTACAAATTTTGACATCTTGCTAACTTACTTTTACAATAACTCGAGGTAGATTTCAATCACATTTACATATTAGTGCTTAAAAAGAACATTCGCACTTAGCTTTAAAACTCTTAAGAGCATTTTATTTTTTTTATATGTTGCAAAGCACTTGTTCATTTCATTATTTGTTCATAAAACATTGTGCCTATGCTCTCCCCTTGCCCCCTTTAGGGAGCCTGGGTGACCAAAAAATGCATTCTTTAAATTGATTATTGGTGTCTACCTGAAGAAACATCATGTATGCTCTCTCTTTATTCCTAAGGACTTAGATGACTTAGAAATGACCACTTTACTCTTTTATTTTTGCTTGGCTTGGAGAGAGGGAGTTCATCACCTCATCATAAGTTATTTATGGGTGCATTGACCTAGGTTTTCATCTCCCAACATCATACTAACCCCACTTATCTAGTGGGGTATAAAAATTAAGCATACTATTCATTGGGACAGTGGTTGAGTGGTTAACTTGACCAACCAAATAGGGTCTCAGATTATGCAATTCTCTAGACATTGCATTCTATTGAGTAATTGATAGATGGCATGGTTGTGAAAGGGATAAGACACTTTCATAACAAGCTATATGGTTTGTCATCCACTTGATAGATATTTTATTACACCCAAGTGTTCTTTGGCACTTGTGGACCATCTAGAAAGCCAATTAAAAAACATAGATTAATTGAACCTACTTGTTGTGGATTATCCTACCAATACCATGCTACCTTTGTGTTCTAGTTCTATGCCACATATAAGTTATTGAGAGATAGAGGGGGGATAATCACTCTACCTTCATGTGCTCTTTATTTATTGGATTACCAAATTAATTCCTCTCAAGAACTAGTATATCAACAAAAGTTTAGCTGATACTATGTAAACCTTGTGTTAGTTATTAGCATAGGAGCGTGCACTTAGGTGCTTCTTCTTTACTTACATTTTTTAGTCTAAAATTTCTTTGCACAAAATTAAAAAAACAAATCCCAAAGCATCTCAAAACAAATTCAAAGCTCATTTTTGAGTATTAAATCTAAGTAGAATTAGTTATCACTTGAGTCTTGCTTATCACTTAGGCTTGAGTGGTTTACTCTTTATGTTTAGATTATGTTACTTGAATTGTATTTCAATTTAATTTAATAAGACTTGCCTAAGTGAAAATTTAAGTACCCATAATTTATGCATTGTCACCTATTCACACATTGAGGTGTTATGCTACTCACATTACCATTTGGTACTTAATGATGTATCACAACGTCACATCTATCATTTGAAACAATACCCTTTTATCTCATTTGGTATCATTACATTGATAATTTTATTTTTATTTTAGACTAAGGTTTTTTTGTGTTAGTCTATGCCCAAAGTTCTTGGACCATTTTACTTTCTTTTTTATTATGTGTCATTGCACTAGCCATTTTATTCTAAAATTCAAACTTAGGTTTTCTTGCATTAGTCTACACTCTAAGTTCCTAGACCCTTCAATTTTCTTCTATATTTGACAATCAAGACCAATCACAGTCTCATTATACTTTTATATGGTACCAACACATTTTAGACTTAGTTTTTCTTGCATTAGCCTATGTCCTAAGTTCCAAGATTGTTCTAACTTATTCTAATTTTTTGATTTTGACCAACTAAGTTCACATGTTCCAAAGACTTCCCTTCTTCTTCTATACTAAAAATTATTATGTGCCATTATATTTTCCAATCCCTTCCAATTTTGAGCTAATTCTAAGGATTATAAGGACCATTTGATAGTGTTTTTGAATTCTACTTTGAACCAAGAGTATATTTGAAACACTGGTCAAAAATTGAGTGCTACTCAAACCATGCAGAGGTACACTCGCAGTGGGGTCTCTTATGGATCTATTTAAGAGGAAGAAAACTTTTATGATGGAGAGAAATATCTAGTCATGTAAGAAGATATCCATCCTATGGTGGGATCAAAACAAGTTTAATGCATTGACAATCAACCAATTGAAAAGCCGAATGAGGTCCTCTTGAGACTTATACAATCTAGAGTTCAGATCTCACCATTGTTTTTGAGAGAAAAACTACATACCCTTGTTCAAATAGAAGATAAATAATATGAACCAATTGTTGACCAAGAACTAATGTGCACTCAAGTGCCAAAACTAGTCATTACTTCTTCTATCAAGGGGAAAGGTCCACTAGTGGATCCTTCCCAAATTGGTCATATTATTTCTCATACAATAAATTAGTCAATTCTATGTAGATCAACTTGTCACTGATTTAATGACATCTTTAGCTGTAACCTCATTTAACAATTCTAGGTTTGTATAACAAAATTAGTTACCTTAAAAAAATAAGAAGATAAAATAAATCCTACACTTGAGGTAGATCCTTTAGCTTCCCCTGAATAAGTTATGCTAATGAATTATTTGCACCAAGTTCCACTTAATATGAAACACATGTTATTTAATCATTAGGAAACCATTTTCAATGCATGACATGCATATAATACTTTACAAAAAGTGCTAGACCATTCCTAACAATAGGTAGCCAATAATCCACCACCTTAATAGGTAGCAGATAATTCATAGAATGTGGAACCAACCTCTTCTAAAATGCAATGAAAACAAGTTCCTATTGCAAACAAATGATGGAAATGTATTCTTCTAAACCAACACTAGGTTCCCCAAAACTAGTAGATTACCTATAACTCACAACCCCAGATTCCTTGAAATCAACATTAAATACCTAGGGATCAACAACAAAATTATCTGAACTAAAAACATAATACCTATTCCTATGCAAATCATAACCAATAATAAATGCCTAATCAAGTGCAAAACTTAAGGGATAGGATGCACATTCCCAACAAGACCATGCAAGGAGGATCCATTCCTACCTATGTCAACCTTGACCAAACCTATCAGTTTATGAATACCAATAGAATTATCTTCTTCCACCACAAACTACTTCAAATATCTAAGAGTGGAACACAATGAAGGTGGTAGTCTCAAGGATTCAAATAGCTAATCAAACCAAGAAATATAAGTTTGATGAGATATGTCCCTATTTTTTTGATGTAAGTATTCTTCAATCACCCTTCCCATCTCATTTTGAGGTACCCACATTTGTTAAATATAAATGGAAAGGTGACCCTAGAGAGCATATACAAGCCTTATTCATTATATACCAAGAGGTAGACTATAGTAGTGTGTATTTGTTGTGATTTTTTCCACATAGATTAGGTGGACAAACCTTAGAGTGGCTTATAAAATTGCCTAAAGGATCAATAACAAATTTTAATAATTTATCAAAAAAAATTATAAATCACTTTTCTTACAACATTGAACATGAGAAATAGTGGTTGACTTATTTAAATAAAAATAAAGAGAAGGGGAAATATTCAAAAACTATCTAAAATGGTGGAGAACATGTGTTAATCACTTATAACATGATCTACTAGATAAATAACTAACTGATATCTTTGCATAGAACCTACACCCCAAATTTGTTCATAATATAAGACTCACTTGTGCCAACACATTCAAAGAAATCATTGACAAGGGTATACAAATTGAGAAGGCACTTATTACTATGGGCTTAGTGAAAATATATTCCCAAGATCAAACATTAAAGCAAACATCAACACCTATTTAAGCAATTACAGTTGAAAAGCCCAAGGTTTTTAACAAGAACAAGAACATGTTGGGAAATGGGATTACAAAATCATGACATGTGAAGATAATTAAAGTACCACCCAGTCAAAATGGGCCACCTAATCCATTACTCACCTTACAAAGATATCCTCCATGTAGAGGGTATGCTAGATGTAGGCCATTTAGGGACCTAGGGGAGCTTATTGAGTTGATATTTTAGAAATTAGTTACAACCAACATGATTATTTAGCCCATACCAAAACCATTTATTAAATATCAACCTAAACCTGATTGGTATTACAAAGATGAATTTTGTGACTTTCATCATGTTATCATCTATGCCATTCATCAATGTGTGAAACTAAGGCACATTATTGAAGACTTGATTTAGAATGGAGAGATCGATCTACACAAAAGAACTCCAGTATATGGGTATCTAAAAATATCGCTTCCCAAAGCATAACTAATAACAAAGGAGAATCAAAACCAGGGATAAGAGCACAACCAACAACATAATTAGGGTCATCATTAGAATCAAAATCTAAATAATAATCATAATCAAGATCATGAATTTTGAATCAATCAAATTGGGCATCATACCATGCCATATGATTAAAATAATACCATAGGATGTATTACTACTAGTCATGTCACTACCATTAAGATCAAGTCCCATGTACCATCTAACATTTTTTAGAATATTGGTCCATCTATTTTAGGATCATTATTTGATTCTTTAATTAATTCTACACCATGTTCCATCACTTCGCTTACACTTCAATTTTTATGGGTTATCATTCCTAGACCTTCTCTAATTATAGTAATTCCCTCCTAACTCAAAGTTGCATAGTCACAACTAGATGGCCAAAAGTTATCCTCCATGACCCTTTGACTTCTTCTAACACTGATTCTAAAATGAACCCTATACCTTAAAAAATAATCTAAAACCAAACCCTATATCGGCTAAGGCCAAAACCTCTCATTCCATTGTTGAGAAACCATATAATATAAAAACTTAGAAAAACATCTATATAGATTTATATTATGGGTATTTTATGCACATCAGAAGTTCACATGATCATATTGAATGATTTCCTTCAATAATCCATTGTGCCTAATGACATTAATCCTGACCAAATATAAGCACTTGTGGAACATTTATCCCCAGGACAACAAATTACATTTGACCAACGAGATATGTCATTCCTTGTAATCCTCTATACATTGAATATGATATTTATGATCATAAAATCAAATGAGCTCTTATAGATAATGGTTATGGATTGAACATAGCATCATTGAAGCTAGTCCAAACATTGGGGTATACAACATCCATTATACAACTAGATACCATCACCATTAAGGCATATGACAATGCAAAGAGAGAATCTGTGAGAACCATTTGCTTATCGATCATTATTGGGCCTATTACCTATGATACCCTATACCATGTCATTGATATAGAGATTCTTTATAATATGATTCTTGGTCATCCTTGGATCCCTGATGTATGAGTAGTCCCTTCCACCCTACATAAATGCATCAATTTCAACCATTCTAGTCTAGAGGTCACTATCTATGACAACTTACAACCATACCAATATTGAAAACATTTAAAAGCTGAATATGGAAACTACACCTATTGTCCAAGCACTAAGCTGGTAGGCAAGAAAGGTAAGAGGGTAGTTTTTAAACCTCCAAAGTCTAATTAAATTGACCCCAATGACTTCACTTCCACTTTTGTTGATCGATTTCCTATCACCATGTCCACCCATTTCACTATTCAAGATGATGGTGTTACCACTTATAATAATCACAATGCATTCCACATCAGTAATTTGACTAAGTCTCCTAAATCCTATAGCCTCCATAATCCCTCTAAAAATATTGGCAGGCCTAACATGATTTGGAAAAAGAAATCCAAATTTTCTCTATAGGAGCCACTTCTATTTTTACTTGATACATCACCTAATCAAGATTGGGCCACCAAAGCCGAATGACGTTGGTTGAATGGTGACTATTTTTCTAACTACTTTCAAAGTGTTAATTACCCCATTCCAAATTAGATCATGGATATCTTGGAATATATAGGAAAATGATTGGGACCTAACTCACAATATATTTTAGAACTTGTTCTAGCTGATAAACATACATGGAATTGAGGTCTTGGATTTATATTATAAGGTTGACCACATAGATTTTGAAAATGACACCAATTCATCGACTGACAATGAAACTCTTAACAATAATGTAGTGTCCCATTATAGTTCATATGATGAACTAATAAATACTAATTTATTTGATTCCATTACCTTCGTGACCATTATATCCCATTATCTGATTACCCTTCATCATCCTAACATAGTTGATTGGGACCTGAAAGATCTATCATACTGCTAGATGACTTTTAGAATGAGAAATCTCTTGTTGAGTTCTTGGGCCTTTAAGACAAATTGTTAGTGGGTGATCATAAACAAAGTTATGACTTCCATTTGGACCCTACTACCTATTTTAGAGAGCAAGTGAACTTCCTTGGTCATGATAAAAGCAAAACATTGATATCTTTGGGTGAAAAACTCTTTGAGGCACCCTTGGGTCAAGGAAAGAGTAAAGATAAAGATGATCCTGGAGTGAAAACTTGTTTCAAGTGATTTTGGAAGGAGAAGTTCACCTCTATCCTCAGAAAGTGTAGTGTCCACCTAGTCCAAGAATTACCATTAGTTTAGGCATGAGTTTTGAAGAACAACAAGTTATTGACTACTTTTCTCAAGATTTTCCTAAAGTATTTACTAGTTGGACATTGCCGAACATAGTTGATTTAGATTCCTCATATATGGGTGAGGGTTGTGATCAATATGTAGCTTTAGAGGATACATTATCTTCTTTGCCTACTATTCTTGAAGATGACTCAACATTACTAGTCAAAGATACTATGTAGGTTAATATTGGTACATATGATGATCCCAAGATTATTTACCTAGGCACATCCATGATTGATGAAGAGTGATAATTCATTGTTAACATTATAAAATATTTTATTGATATATTTGCATGGTATTACTTAGACATGCTTGGTCTTAACCCTTGATTGGTGGTACATCACCTTATCATCCACTGAGATGCCAAACTAGTCAAGCAAAAATTATGGAAAATATATCTGTGCATAGCCATCTTGGTAAAAAAGGAGTTAGAGAAATTATTAGGGGTAGGGTTCATTTAACCACTCAACTATTTCGAGTGGATCTCTGATATCATTCTAGTTATAAAAATGTCACATCATATTTGCCTATGTACTGATTTTGGAGACATAAACAAGGAATTTTGTAAATATGATTTCCCTTACATAATATTGATATGATAGTTGATTCAATAGTAGGCTATGAAATGTTGTCCCTCATGGACATTTTTTAGAGTATAACTAGATTAAGATTGCACCAAAGGACCAACACAAGACAACATTCACCACTCCATGGGAAACATTTTTTTATCAAGTCATGCCCTTTGTATTGAAGAATGTAGGTGAAACCTATCAACATGCCATGAATCTCATCTTCCATGACATGACACACAACATTGTTGAGGACTATGTTAATGCCATATTAGCTAAATCAAGAATATGTGCAGGATACTCAGACATTCTATGAAGAATATTTGAGAGGCTTCATGAATATAAGGTGTGTCTCAATCCTAAGAAGTGTATCTTCGACATCACTTTGTGTAAATTACTAGTGTTCATTATGTCACAAAGAGGTATTGAGGTCAACCCTACTAAAGTCAAGGCTATTGTTAGAATGCCTCCTCCATCTAGTTTAAAATAGCTCCATAGCTTACAGGGAAAGCTTTAGTCTATTCACTATTTCATATCATAACTAATCGATAAGTGTCATCATTTTACACACCTTTTGAAGATAGGTGTCACATTTCATTAGGATACAGATTATAAGCAATAATTTACTAAATTGAATAACTACTTTTCTAATCCACTAGTATTGACTCCACCTACACCAAGAAAACCATTTCTCTTGTACACATCAATGAAAGAACATGCAATGGGGGAACTATTGGCCTAACATGATGAATGGGGAAAAGAGCATGTAGTATACTGTCTCAGTCAGACATGAGTAAGTTATGAACACAATTATTCACCTATGGAAGAATCTTGTTTTGCAATGGTGCTCACTTCCCAAAACCTATGACATTACATGCTAAATATCAAAACCATTGTTATAGCCAAGATTGATCTACTTAAGTACCTATTATCCAAGATCACTCTTATAGACAACATGGTCAAATGGGTTATGTTATTGAGTGAATTTGATGTGGATTACTAGAATCAAAAAGCCATTAAGGGGTAGGTCCTAGTAGATCATCTTGATAAAGATCCTCTAATCGACACCAAGCCTCTTCCATTTTATTTCCCAGATAAGTCAATTATAACCATGGATAAAGTAACCACTAAGTCAAAATAGTGAACACTATACTTTGATGGTTCATTCACCTCATATAGATCTAAAGCTAATATTTTACTATTCACACCACATGGGGATCTTATTCCCAAGGAATTTCACATTAGCTTATATTGTACCAACAACATGGTTGAATATGAAGCCCTTATTGTTAGGATTTAAGTTTTAATACAATAGAATATCAAGCAATTGATGGTATCCAAATATTCTCAACTAATCATCAACCAAGCCACAAACTAATACCAAACCAGTGATGAAAAGCTTGTACCTTACAAGCATATAGTGTACAATCTTAAGAAACACTTTCAATTTCTTCAATTTGATCAAATATCATGGGACAATAACTGAGTGATAGATGTTATGGCTACCATCAAGTCTGTGATATAAGTTTCTAAAAATATTAGAGAGTATTATTTCCTCATCAAGAACCTTTTACAACAAGCTCATGTACTACCATATTTAAAAAGAGTATGTAATATTACTGGTCCCAATCCCCCTTGGTGTCAAGACTATACACTTATCTCCAATATCAAACCCTTCCTCCAAACTTCTCAAAGAATCAAATAAAACTATTCCTTTATTGAGCATCCCATTATACCATATTAGGAAACATGTTCTATTGTAGAGGATATGATGGAATGTTGCTTCATTATTTATCTTCAAGAGAATATATGTTGGCACTTAAATAGGTCCATGAAGGAATTTGTGGGGCCCACACCAATGACATGGTGTTAACTAAGAAAATTCTTTGAACATGATACTATTAGCCAAAGATGGAGATAAATGCTTGTAACTATGTCAAGAGGTGTGTTGTTTTTCATAAACATGGCAATTTGATACATGCACCTTCACTACTGATCCATTTGATTACTAACACATGTCTAATTCCAACATTAGGACTTGATCTTGTTAGGAAAATAAACCTTACTTCTTCTGATAGCCACAAGCACATCCTTACTGCCACAAAGTATTTTAATAAGTGGATAAAGGCCATAACCCTCACTTATGTAACCAAAAATCATATATCCAATTTTAATTAATTTCATATTATATACCACTATGACATCCCCTCCAAAATCATTTATGATAATGTTGTTTATTTAAAAAATAAGGATGTCAAATCCCTCTATACCCTATTCAAGATTAATCATAAATGTTTCACACCATATAACTTGCAAGGCAATGGTCAAGCCAAGGAATATAACAAGACCATTGTTTCCATCCTTAAAAATATTGGCAATGAAATTGGTTTTGATTAGCACTTGTATCTTTTTCCTACCTTCTAGACTTACTACACTAGTCACTGAACCCTTACAAGAGCTAAATTCTAGTCCCTATCTTTGGTTCAAAATCCATTATTCCTATTGAGATCGAGTTACCCTCATTGCACATTTCATTGCAAGAAATTATTGATGATGAAGACTATAGAGTTTCTAGATTGCAAGAGTTAGAGCTTCTAGATGAAAAGTGTTGGGATGCCTTAGATCATTTATGAGATTATTAGAACTAACTATGTCATATCTATTATAAATGCATTCTCCCTAGGGATTTTGAAGTTGGTGACTTGGTCCTGAAAGAAAATCAGAAAAAACATCAATGCTGAATGTAAAAAAAAAGGCAAGTTTAAATCCAATTCATTGGGTTCATTTATGGTCACCACAAATTATGGTTCTGGGGCATATAAGTTAGCTACTCTAGGTGGACAAGAGATAAAGAAACTCATGAACATAGTTCAACTCAAGCATTTCCATGCTTGAAATTTATTTTGTCTCATTGTCTATAAAATCCCATGATTGGGGGCACTCGTTTATATTATTACCAGGACCATTCTTATTCCTTCTACTATACCACTTAAATTGTTTGCATAGTATTACCTAGAACATTATTATTCCATTACTAGGCCCATTTAGAGTCACATATCTAGGCCATTTTATTTCCCATAGACCATTTTAATTCTCTTAGAAAAAGAATTCTTATTTCTCTTATTGCATCATTCCCTAGACTGCTCCTACTTTTCGTTACCTATTCTACTAGATCTTTATAATCCTATTACTATTCATGATCTTGATTATCATCAATAAATATGTAGACATATTCAATTAATATTTTAAAGGTGGCTCAAATTGATCAACATCAACATCAACATCAACATCAACATCAACAACTTCTTTTCTGGGCCGTTATCTCAAGGCATGTCAACATGTAGTTTTCTTGTTTGATAGTTCCTTGAGACTTATTATAATTATTTCTCCTCTTATTATTTCCTTATTATGTATCATTACATTCCTATTTACTATTTTATGGTATTCCCCTTTGCCTCATGTTCTATTGTTGGTTTGTAGAGGAACATTGTTGTAGTCGATTTAGCTATGGTTTGAGCCCCTACCTAAGGATTGGCATCCTTTGCTAGATGGTTCATTATATATTTGAACATATTACCTTGATTTACTTAGTCCAAAAAAAACATAAAAACATTTGAAAATTTTGGGCTTAAAATACCAAAAAAAACCCTAGTTATAAAGTCATATCATCTTCTAGGTTAGATTCCCCTTTTTTCTATTCATCATTATCATTATTTCATTACACTCCCATTTCTTGGAGAAATACATCAACCTGAGGTCCACACAGACTATATAGGTAGTTTTTGGATGCATGGGGTATCCTAGGTTAGCTTAGACATTCTTATTTCCATATCATTGAGCCATTATATACCTTTACACTCTTACCATTTTACAAGCAAATCTGGACCTTTATGCTCTTGATATTTTATGAGCCATTATAGACCTTTACGCTCTCCCCATTTTATGAGTAATTTTGGACCTTTACGCTCTCATCATTTTTAAATTAATTCTATAATTTTATGTTCTCACTATTTTGTGAGCCATTATTATCTTTATGCTCTCATCGTTTTACAAACCCATTCCTATTTTTCCTCTATTAATCATTGCTTATCTACTTATCATCACATTTCTTCTATCCCATATCCCTAGGAGAACTACATTTATCCTAAATTTCATGTTGGATATGGAGTCCATGGGACTATGTAGCCAACATCCACTTTCTTAGGGAATTTAGAGTTAACTCAACCACCCTTTCCTTATTCTTCCATCCCCCTGCTTTGATAGGTTGTTCATGATCTAAGCATAACACATTATTCATTACACATGCATAATTGTTGATTGCTTACATTGAATAATTTATCTTAATTGCCTTGTGTTATGTGTCTTTTATTTATTGGTTTGTTTTGAGTGTTGTGTTTGAATACATTTTCAAAACTACTTGAGTCTTGCCTTACTTAGGATTGAGTTGTTTACAATTGTATTTAGATTGTTTTATTTCTTGTTTATATATTGTACACCTTGTTCCTACTTAAGTCTTGACTATTCATATCTCGATTCTAAGTTCTTTATAATTTGTCCTTACTTTATTGTTTGTTTTTGTTTTGGTATATCTTGTTCTTAAGTTGGTTATGTTTTGTGTTTGATTTTAGTTTTTAGTTTTTATTTTTTGTTCAAAGGTAAATTGTTTCAACTTAAGTTTTGGTATTTTATATCATTATTTAGATTTTTAAATCTTCACATTTGAACTGATCCATTCAAAAGTTAAAATCTGATGTTATTATAAGTTGTCCATACTTATGATGCATAATTTCATTAGCCACATTAAACACCAAGTGATGCAATCTTACAAAAATGTGGCACTGAAAAACATCTCTGAATGCACCATCCTATATATCCACTATCTACCCAAGTTATCATAACCCAAACATGAGCCTAATTTTGGAAAAAACATGACTCTTTTTTATACTACAAGATGTGCATCTCCTATCTTGCACATCAAGTCACACTACCCAATCATTTACACAACGCATATGTCTATTTATATATTAATTTAGTATGTGCATCTACTAAAGTAATGTTTAGCATCTAGTCATACATCAATCAAAACCATCAATAAATCAACATCTATATGATAATTAAGGATGTGCATCTCTTGACATTAGCATATATTATCATATCATAACAAGACCAACTGTAAATGATAAGCATATAAGATAACATAATCATGGTAAACAAATACACATCCATATCCATATTCTGATCCAATATCTACATCTAAAATACAAAAAGCTAAGAGCATCATACAAAGAATATTAAGAGTCCATGTACAAAGAGCCATAAACCAAAAATTAATGTCATATATATATCTCAAAAATCATGTATTATACATTGAGAGAATACATATGAATCTCATAGTACACTATAAAAATATCAGAGATACAAGGTAAAAAATGAACTCTAGCTTGCCCCATCTCTAGGGGGACTCTAATCAAAGCTTTGTCTTATACCAGGTGGTGGTGGTGGTGGCTCCATCATTACCCATTATGAAGTTGGTTGTGTTAATAAACACTCTAAAGTAGTTGTATGCCTAGACCTAGAGATCTTCCTAGTCCACTAACTCTGAAAATACTCCCTATAAGTGGGTGACCTCTGGTCCATTATAACTACTACCTTATATAAAATGAGATAATAATCAATATTGTTATTATCTTGTATAACATTTTCATTCACATGTAAGACATCATCCTTAGTTATGATCATGCTAACCAGTGCTCTAGACATACCACCATTAGATACAAGTTATCGAGCCTCATCCATCTCCCCATAAAGCATCTGCACATTTTCCCACATTCTATCCTACTCACTAACCATTAACAATAACTCTACATCCTATATTATCAACTGGTCTTGAACTCATGTCAACTAGGATCAAACCCTTGTTAACTAAGACACATCCACCCTCAAGATGATAATCTCTACATCTCTACCTATGATAAGACCCTATAACCTAGTGGTATCACCTTGGGTTGTGGCTAGTTGCACCCATAACCCAAGTACCTCTTACTATATGCCTTTTAATATATGATAATCATGGCAATATATCATGTTACACCTTATCAATTAGACCTTGGTCCTCTGTGAACCTCCTATTATTGGAGGGCCTAGCCTCCCATGTACCTTACATATGTTAGAGGTCTTAACCTCCCATGTACCTATATATACCTCCATAGCTATACTAGAGGGGTTGACCTATCCTATCTCTATAACATGGCCTGAGTCTCTACTAGCTACCTCAACCATATCTATATCTCCTTGTCCCCCATCTCCATCATGGACACCCACCTAGGGTAGCTTGTTGTATCAAATTTTACATAGGGACTGGCATGCCTAGTTGTATAGGCTACTGCACTCCTTGAGCTTGAATTATCTATAATGGAAGGTCCTATGAAATCACCTATCATGTAGGAATTAGTGCCTATACTAGGGCCTTCCATCCCTCCTCTGATGTACCCTCCTTTGATGTTACCCTAGCTGCTAGAGCCATGGTCCAGTTAGTGAAGGGGTCAAAAACCTACCACCATGCCACATAAGCGTCTGTCACATCGACATTATCTACCTCACCTTTATAAGCCCATGCTATGGGTTGTATCATGTAAAAATTTATGATGGCCTAGGCCCTATAAAATAGTATCCCCTAATCTTGAATCTTTCATGTAATGTGTGCAAACAAGTGGTATCCATCTATCACATCCTGTTGAAATCCAAACTACCACTACATGTGATCTAGATTATATATCTCCATGATGAATTTATGGTAGCCTATAATATAACATGGTATTAACATGTACTAAAAATGAATCCATCCTCTATCCATCTGAATTACATGCCTAGGTATGATAACCAGATAAATCTCCATCCACCATCTCATTAATGGCATGCCTATGGAAGTATAAATATTTATGGTGTCCTTGTACCCCTGCACCTATATGAACCTATATATAGGCCACTAGATCCTTGGGTAAGCACTAAAATAACTATCCCACAAGTCACTCTATAGTGATATGCTACTCGACCCATACCTGGATGAGTGTGCTATGTCTAATAATATGCCCCATCTAGTATGTAATCACATGTAAGTATCTATAAAACTATGCCAATATGAATGGGCCCCATGAAAAATGTGTAGTATGGTTTAACATGTCTAACACTATAACTATCAACCTAATATAAAAATATCAATTGCTCTTATTAGACACTAGGAAGCCACTGACAAGAGCCATCAAAATTAATACCTCATGCACTGTGACCTATGGTGGAGGTGGTGGTACCCCTAAAATAACTATTGGAGGCCAAGATAAGTCCTTTAATGTGTCAATCTTTATGGACCCTTCATGAATAACTAGGTCTGTGACTCTGATCAGGTCCTCTAAAATAACAATCCAATCCATTAGAAACTAATAGATATGTCACCCTTGAAGTAACACCTATATAATATGATAAACATCCTTGAGCATCATATTCACCTCTCCAATCGATAGATTGAAGGTAGAGGTATCTAAATGCCAATGCTTTGGTAGTGTTAACAAGTAGGTGCGATCCATTTGAATCACTAAGATATGAGCTATATGTCACAAACCTATTGCATCCATTAGTCTTATGACCTCATCTATCATAATCCAAGGTTGACATAATACCCATGATCATCATTCTCATGCCATAATAATTCCAACATGTTCTTGCGTAAACAAGCCAAATAGAGTCACGTTAGTCACTTGTCTATTTTTCTTCTTCTAGGTGAACAATTTACCATTTTATTCTAATTTTAGGTTTTAAATATATTATTCTATCCTAAATTTCACTTTATTTTTGACTATTTTCCATTTATAGTAACCTCACTATTCTCCTTAGTGATTTCACCATTATGCAGAGTGACTTCACCATTTTACAAGATGACTTTGTCATTTTTCTCTTCGGTCCCTCAATTTCATTGATGTGTAGCTTGATCCCACCATTTAACTAGGATGACCTCATTGTTTATCATGACATTATTTTTTTTGTGCCCCAATTATCCATTTTGAAAATTCATCATTTAACTATGAGTTCATTGTTTGACATACGACCCTATCATTGTGCCAACACTTTCACCATTCTAGTAATTTCTATTGATTTGGTGATTTCATCATTTTTGTGATTTTTGTGTATTTTGGTGATAACATTAAATTCCTGGTGAGATCACCATTTTCTAGTGATTCCACCTTTTCAATTATCAACCTCACCATTTTTATCTATTTGAGATTAGCAATGTCACTTTTAAGGGCATATAGAATCACCTATCATGTAAGATCCTGTGCCTATACTGGGGATTCCCATCCATCCCTCCTCTATCATACCCTCTTTTGATGTTATCCTAGTTGTTAGGGCCATGGTATAGTTAGATTAAGGGGTAAAAAACCTACCCATCATGTCACATGAACATCTATAACACTGATATTAACTACCTCACCTATATAAGCCCATGCTATGGTCTATACCATGTCAAAATCTATGATGTCCTGGGCCCTAGGCAATAGTAGCCCCTATTATCAAATATTGTGTGTAATGTGTGAAAAAAAGTGGAGTCCATATGGTACATCCTACTAAAATCTGAACTAATGCTACATGAGATCCATCCTATATATATATATATATATCCATGATAAAGTTATGGTGGCTTATAATATAACAAACATCAACATGTACTAAAAAATGAAGCCATCCTCTATCCATCTGAGTTGCATGATCAGGTATGGCCACTAGATAAAATATCCATCCACCATATCATTAATGGTGTGCCTATATAATTATAAATACCATGGTGGCCTCTTACCCTTATACCTATCTGAACCCATCCATAAGCCACTAGATCCTTGGTTAGGTGTTGAAATGACTATCCTATAGGTCATTCTATAGTGATATGCTGCTAGGACCACACCTATAGGAGTGTGTTATGTCTAATACCATGACCCCTCTAGTATGAAATCATGTTTAAGTCTCTGTAAAACTATGCTAATATGACCAAGCTCCATGTAAAGAGTGTAATATGCTCCAACATGTCCTACACTATGCCTATCAACCCATCTAAAAATATTGTTCGCTCTTGTTAGACAATAGGAGTTCACTAAAAAGAGACAAAAAAATTATTACCTCCTTGCTAATTATGCCCTATGGTGGAGGTGGTGGTACCCCTAAAAAAACCCTTGGAGGTAAATCTAGGTCCTCTAACATGTCAATATTTATGGACCCCTCATGAATAACCAGGTCTGTGAATCTGATTAGGTCTTCCAAAATAACAATCTAGCCCACTAACAACCAATGGATCCATTTACCTTGAATTTAAACCCATAGAATCTAATAAACATCCTCAAATATCAAAACCACCTTTCTAGTTGGTAGATGGAAGATGGAGGTCTTTGAATACCAACACTCTACTAGCACTGACAAGTAGGAATGATCTTTTCTAATTATTAGGTTTATCCTAAGGGGTGATTAATTCACCATTTGAAAAAAAAAAATTAATAATATAATATTATTCATTGAAGTTAGGATATTTAAATAATATTATTCAAACTTTATATAATTCATTTATATCTCTTGTATAATATTAGGGAGTTTGCATAGCCTTTGGATCATGATAAGATAATGCCTAGACTATTATATAAGGATTATTTTTGGCATTAATATTTGTATAAATTCATAAGCTTTGTAATTTTTTTATTAAATATAATAAATATCACTATTATTCCTCCTTAATATCTTGTATCAGAGCTACCATAGATGTTCTGCACCTGTAAGAAATCTGAGAGAAGCTCATGCACTCCATGGATACTTATTTTCTACACTTGTTCATATTATTTTATACAGTATAATAAGTAGAAAAGTAATAGGATAGTGATTTTAATTGGAGATGGTAAATTAAAAAATATTTCACATGTCATAAGAATCAACTATCATAAAGACCTGGCCATACAACTCTTTGGAAGCAAAATCGTCCCTGTGTCCTTTGCTGCCTAAAAACCTGCAAGCTATAGTAGGTCATTTTTTTGCCATAACTTGAAGAAGATTTATGAAAAGGTCTTGAAATTTTTATGGGATGTGTAAAAATCATTGATGTAAACTCCCATAATATGTTTTATAGTTTTGGAATAGGTCATACTATGCTTTTGATGCCTGCAAATAGTTTATTTATAATTTGTATAGGCAGGTTGGTTTTTTGCAATTCTGGACTGTACAGGTAAAAAATTTTAGTGCCATTTTTTGAATAACATTATTTAATTTGTGATGTTCCTTATAATTTTATTTTACAACTGTGCATGTTGACATATAGTACTTTGGGATCCTCAAAGTTGACTGAATAGTTTGTAGCAATAGATTGATAGGTAAGTCAATTTTTCTCCATTCCCAATCATATAGAAGGAATTTATCATATCTGAGTACTATATGAGAATACTTGATTCCTATACATCCTAATCCAAGACTTAAGTATAGTTTTTCATAGTTACATATAGCTATTTGGGTGCTATAAAGTTGTCCTAAAATTCTGATTGCTATGTGGAGCAAAGGAAGATTAATGGGGAGCAATGAAAATTGATTGACTTGTCAACCAAAGAGATCCAAGGTGAATTTCACATCATAAGGTGTGTTTTGACATTCCATTTTCCATTTTTACCCAAATTAAAGTGAAATTAGTTATTAAAATATCTCAAAACCAGATATAGTCCAATTGGCAAGTTATTCTTTTGTTAAAACTTTGATTTACAAACGGTGTAAAGGCCAATTCCCTCCATGTAGAAAGTTTAGTGATACCCAAAAACTTATAAATTCCACTAAATTTAACACTAAAACTCATTTTTTATGGGGGAATTTAAAAAAAAAAACAAAGAAAAAAGAAAGGGCAAATTGACAATAGAGGTCAACAACAAAAATTATGTATTTTTATTTTTTCAAAGCATTGTAAAAATATAAAATTACATATTACAAGACATTGTAATTTCATTAAAATTGTAAAATATTCATAAGTTTTTAAAACTTGATAGCAGTGTTCAATTGTAGCTATGCCTATGACTCATGTTTACATGTAATACCATTACACACTTGAGCTCCTGTATATAACATATAACATAAATGTAACAACAACGTCTGGGCATCAACCCTTTAAATCATTGAGGAGAAATAAGGCATATGCACTCATAACCTTTCCTTCATTTACCCATTCATTATAATAAAAAGGTGTAAATCTTGAAGGTGAAATTTCAAAGTATATAGAGAAGTTACACTTGCATATGAAGAATCCATCTAAGCAGGTACTATTTATTGGATGAACCCTTTTAAGTACTGTCTAGTACCAAGTGTCATTCTACTCTCATGTGCTTAAAGTCTCTTTCATGTACCAACTTGTATATATAAAGGATGAGCTCTTCCAGTACCAACATGTATAGAGGAAGGTGCACATAAAGAGAGGTGTGGTATATTAGTCTAAAATTATATATAAAGGGATACCTATATACCTAGGGTAATAAGGAACCAACCCATCACCCATAGTCTTGATAATGGCTGCACAAGCTCAAAAATTATTTCTATAGGATTCACAACTACTCAAAGGCAAACATTATTCTACTTGGAAGATAAAGTTTAGAAATCAACTAGATTTTAAGGAAATTTGGCCTATTGTTGATGGCTCCTACACTTAACATGTAACAGATGTTGACCAAAAACATAAATATGACAAATCCAATCAGAAGGAAAAATTAATCATAATGTTTAGGGTATCAGATGAAGTAAAACCACACATCCATGAATCCAAAACCACCAAGGAATATTGGGAAAAGCTCTAAACTATATATGAAGCCAAAAATGAGAGCATAATTATGTATCTACAAAGTCAACTCCACTCTCTCAAATTGAGATCTAGTGAAAAGTGGAGGCTTTTCTTAGACATGTTGTAACACTGAGGGCATCACTTCAATCTTTGGGTGAATTTTTTTTGGATGAATCTCTTGTACCCATTGTCTTGAGAGCCCTACCACCCTCATACATGATTTTGGTGGCCACTTTGACTGTCACAAAACATAAATCAAGTTTTGAAAAACTTGTGAGTATATTACAACAAAAAGAGTCTTTCAGTACTCAAGAAGAATAAAAAGAACATGTTTTGGCCTCTAATCAACAAAAAGGCAAGAAACCATTCAAGTCTTCATCAAAAAAGAATCCACGGCAAAATTCACAAGGAGGAAAGTCACAAAAACAATGTAACATTTGGGGTCTTTAGGGACATGAACTCAAATATAATTGGTATAATACATTCAAAAAAGGTTTTTCTAGTGGTCAGAAGTCCACTAACCAACAATCATCCCCTACGACATCCAGTAAACCACAAGGATAGAAAAAGGGAAATTGGAAAAAGAAACCCAAATAACAAAGTAATGTTTTTGAATAAGAAAAAAGTGATAATGATGATAGATACTTCTTGTACTATTATGATGTTCATGGAGAATATTCTTCACAAAGTGACATATGGTATGTTGACTTAGTTACAACCTGATATATGACAAGAAGAAAAGATTGGTTTTCAACATTGAAGGACACAACCAAAAAAATCATGTTTCATTTGGTGATTATACCTCATTCAATGTGCAAGGAATTAGTAACATTGTCTTACTTTCTGGCATACAAACCAGAGAATAAAAAATATTCTAAATGTACCCGATCTAAATAAAAATCTATATTTAGTCAGTTAACTTTTGAACCACAATTCAAAGATTGAATTTGACTCTAAGGTGGAAAGAAAATTTGTTTGATTAGAGATAAATCAAATAACTCAAATATTATTGCAAAAGTATCCAATGTGAACTACATGTTTCAGCTTGATTTCATTTAGAAAAATAATTAGGCACTCATAGTAAAGGACACAGACTTGACACAATTGTGACACAAAGGATTTAGTCACATTAGTTTTAAATGTCTCATTACATTCCACCATTATAACATGGTAAGAGGATTTCCACCTCTTAAAAAGGGTATAGGAAAAGGTCATGATTGCTTAGCAAGCAAACAACATAGACATGCATTTCAAAAAAGTAACTATAGATCTAATGGTAATCTTGATCTGGTTCACATCGATTTGTGATGACCAATGAAACCAATCCATGTTGGGTTTAAGTACTTCATGGTATTTATTGATGATTTTTATATAAAAATGTGGGTCTACTATGTGAAAATAAAGAGTCAAGCCTTTGAAACTTTTAATAAATTCAAAGTTGCTGTTGAAATAGAATCTAGTCAAAAAATAAAAACCCTCCACTCAGATCATGGGGGAAAATTCACCCATAATGAATTTATAGCATTTTTTTAAGAAAATAACATTTAACATCAAATGGAACCTCCACATACACCACAAAAAAATGTAACTACTGAACTAAGGAATCATACTATCATGGAAATGGTGTGATTTATGCTACATGATTCAATTTTGACAAAGGCATTTTAGGAAGAAGCAATCAAAATTTCAATCTATCTACTCAATAGAGTTCCCATTATAGCTCTTGATGGGGTAATACCACAAGAATCATGGTCAAGGAAAAATCCATATATCACATCTTCAAGTTTTTGGATGCCAAGAAAGTATGCACATTCCCAAATTAGAATGAACTAAACTTGATATGAAAAATAAAAAGTATGTGTTCTTAGGGTATAGTGAAGAAACACTTGCCTATAGACTCATGGATCCAAAAACTACACAAATATATACTAGAAGGTATGTTGAGTTCTTTGAGAAGATAGAAGAAGAAAATCCTTCTACAAGTTCACTTGATAAACCAATTACTCCCATAAAAAATGTAGAAGATGACAATCCACCAATAAATGTTAATGATAATGGGAATAATGGTGAAGCTCCACCACCCATAGGAACTACTCAATGTGTACCTAAATAGTATAAAATTACACTTATAGATGCTAAACTGGATGATGTTATAGATACATCTACCACTAAACCAAGGACTCACAATATGGCTTAAGGAGAGGTCAATTTGGCCTTAATGAGTACAGTTGTTGAATCTATCAAGCCCTCTATTGTTCAATAAGCCCTATAGTTGAAACCTTAGAAAGATACCATGGATACATAATATAATCTAGTGATAAAGAGTAAAACATGGTAGCTTGTAGACCTTCCAGTAGGGAAGAAACCAATTAGATGCAAATGGATCTTCAAAGCAAAGTACAAAGTAGATGATAGTCTTGAAAATCACAAGGCAAGGTTGGTTATAAAGGGGTATGCTCTGAGAAAAGGTATCAACTATGAGGAAATGTTTTCTACCAAAACTAAGATCAAAATAATCAAGATGATTTTTGCTCTAGCTACATAGTTTGGTTAGAAAGTCCATGAAATGGACATCTAAAGTGCCTTTTTTAATGGAGACTTATAGGAAGAAGTCTACATGACTCAACCATAAGGTTTTACATTCCAAGAAAAGAAGATAACATTTGTAGACTTGTAAAATCACTATATGGTCTAAAATAGGCTCCTAAGGCATGGTATATCAAAATTAATGAGCATCTCTTAAAGCATAGTTTCAAAAGGAATATGAGATTCCCAATCTCTACCTCAAATAACAAGGGGGAGATAGTAACTATCATTGTATATGTTGATGATCTAGTCATCATTGGCAGCTCAGTGAAGATGATTGGGTCAACAAAGAATGATCTAAATCAATCCTTTGACATGAAAAATCTTGAGCTTATACTTTATTATCTTGGTTTATAAGTTTGGAAGATAAAAAATCACATTTTTGTATCTCATCTCAAATATGATAGGACAACGCTCAATAAATTTCACATGATGGATAACAAACTAATTGCCACACCTATGGAGACAAAAATTTATCTATCTCGAGTAGATCCATTAACATATGCAAATGCAACTCTATATAGGTAGTTGATAGGGAGTCTCATTTACCTAAATTATACTAAACTAGACATCATCTATGCTATCAATTATCTCTCAAGGTTCATGCAAGAGCCCAAGGTCAGTCACTAAAAATAAAAAAAGTGGGTATTGAGGTACATAAGAGGAACTATGGATTTTGGCCTATAATACAATAAGAATGACAAATTCTTCTTGATAGGATACTCAAATTTAGATCATGTAGGGAATATTGATGACATAAAATCTACTTCAAGATTTGTATTCTTTTTAGGATCTAGACCAATATCATGGGGAAATAAGAAGAGAAATTGTGTTTCAAGATCCTCCATAGAATCAAAATATCACATTATAGGAGAATCTATTTATGAAGTGATCTGGCTCAAATGTATACTTATAAGATTTGGGATACCAAATAATCAACCAAAAATTCTTCATATAGATAATGAAGGGGTAGTGAAGCTTGTTCACAATCCTGTATTTCATGAATGCACCAAACATAATAAGGTGCAAGTACATTTCATTTAGAAACATGTTTAGAATAACAAAATCCAACTCCAATATTATCCAATAGATCAACAACGTGCAAATGTTTTCACTGAATCACTTGCATGGGAAAAATTTGAGGCATTTAGAGAATCTCTTTCTTATTCACTTGAGACAATGTTGAATTAAGGGGAGGAATATTAGGTTTATCCTAAGGGGTGATTAATTCACCATTTGAAAATAAATTTAATTGAGTAATATTTTATTACTCATGGTAGTTATGATATTTAAATAAGATTATTTGAACTTTCTATAGTTCATTTATATCTCATGTATAATATTAGAGAGTTTGCATAGCTTTTGGATTGGGATAAGATAATGCCTACCCTATTATATAAGGAATATTTTTGGCATTAATATTTGTATAAATTCATAAGCTTTGAATGATTTTGCTGAATGGAATAAATATCACTATTATTCCTCCTTAATACTAATCATTGGGATACATGCTATATGTCACAAACTTATCAACTCCAGTAATCTTATGACCTTGTCTATCATAATCTAGGGTCAATGTAAGCCCTACAATAATAACTCCCATGTTGTAATAACTTCAACATGATCTTACATAGCACAAGCTAAATAGAGTCACATTAGTCACTTATCTATTTTTCTTCTTTTAAGTGATCAATTTACCATTTTATTCTAATTTTGGGTTTTGAACAATCTTCTTCTATCCTAAATGTCACTTCTTTCTAGACTATTTGCCATTTTTGACAACCTCACTATTCTACTTAGTGATTTCACCATTTTATAGAGAAACTTCATCATTTTTCAAGATGAATTCATCATTTTCTCCTTGAGCTCTCGATTTCATTGATACACAAGTCATTCCCACCATTTAGTAGGATGACCTCACTATTTATCATGACATCACCATTTTAGTTCCCCAATTATCCATTTTGTGAATTCATCATTTAACTATGATTTCATTATTTGATCTACAACCCCATCATTTTACCAATGCTTTCACCATTATGGTAATTTTTAGTGATTTTGGTGATTTTGCCATTTTTTTGATTTCCATCTATTTCAGTGATATCATTGGCTTCCTAGTGAGATCACCATTTTCTAGTGATCTTTCCATTTTCATTATCAACATCACCATTTTTATCCCTTCAAGATCAATGAGGTCAATTTTAAGGGCTTATGGAATCACATTTTATGTAGAAACCTATGCCTGTATTGGGGCCTTCGCTTCATCCCTCCTTTGTCATGCCCTCTTTTGATGCTTCCCTAGATGTTAGGGTCATGGTCTAATTAGGCAAAGAGGTTAAAAACTTTCCCACCATGCTACATAAGCATCTATCACACTATCATAAACTACCTCACCTACATAAACCCATGCTGTGGGTTTTACCATGTCAAAATACATGATGTCCTGGGCCCTATGCAATAGTAGTGTCCAATCTCAATTTGCTTTGTAATGTGTGTGAAAAAGTGGGGTCCATTTGACATGTCCTATTGAAAATTACCATTGCATGTGATCTAACCTATATCTCTCCATGATAAAGTCATGGTGGCTTGTAATAGAGAAGGACATCACCATGAATCTAAAAATGAAGTCATTCTCTATCCTTCCAAATTGCATGCCCAAGTATGGTCTCCAAATAAAATCTCTAACCACCATCTCATCAATGGTATGCCTATATAAATATAAATATCCATGGTGGCCTTATAACCCCCACACCTATCTAAACCCATATATAGGCCATTGGGTCCTTGGGTAGGCACAAAAATAACTATCCCATAGGTTGTTCTATAGCGATATGGTACCAATCCCACACCTGAAGGAGTGTGTTATGTCTAATATTATGCCCCCTCTAGTATACAATCATGTGTAAGTATTTATAAAAATCTACTAATATCACCAAGCCCCATGTAAAATGTCTAGTATGGTCTAACATTTACCACACTATGCCTATCAACCCAATCTAAAAATATTGATCACTCTTGTTAGATAGTAAGAGGCCACTAAAAAGATCCATTAAAATTAGTACCCCCTTAGGTACTATGCCCTATGGTGGAGGTAGTGGTAACCCTAGAATAATTATTGGAGGCCAATCTAGGTCCTCTAATGTGTCAATATTTATGGACCCCTCATGAATAACTAGGTTTATGAATCTAATTAGGTCCTCCAAAATAGTAATTTGGCCCATTGGTAACCAACTTATCCATTACCCTCAAAGTGACACCCACAAAATCTACTGAACATCCTCGAGAATCATAATCACCTCTTTAGTCAATAGATGGAAGGTCAATGTCTATGGATTCCAATGCTTTGCTAGCACTAATAAGTAAGCAGGATCTATTTGAATCACCATGATACGAGATATATGTCTTAAACCTATCACCTATAGTAGTCCTATGACCTCATCTATCATAATATAGGGTTGACATAATCCCAATGATCATCATTCTTATGCCATAATAACTCTAACATGATCTTATGTAGCACAAGACAAATAGAGTCATATTAGTCGCTTGTCTATTTTTCTTCTTCTAGGTGATCAATTTACCAATTTCTTTTCTTCTATCCTAAATGTCACTTATTTCTATACCATTTTCCATTTATGACAACCTTAGTATTCTCCTTGGCAAATTTTCCATTCTACAAAGTGGCTTCACCATTCTACAGGATGACTTCACCATTTTTCTCCTTGGGCCCTTAATTTCATTGATGCACAGGTCGATCCCACTATTTAGTAGGATGACCTCACTATTTCTCATGACATTGCCATTTTTATACCCTAATTATCCATTTTGTGAATTCATCATTTAATTATGAGTCATTTTTTTGACCTATGAACCCATTATTTTACCAAAGCTTTCACTAATCTAGTGATTTCCACTAATTTTGGTGATTTCACTATTTTCGTGTTTTTTTATTTTGATGATATTGCCAATTTCTTGGTGAGATCACCATTTTCCAGTAATACTACCATTTCCATTGTCGACCTCACCATTTCTATATCTTCAAGATTAATAAGGTCACTTTTGACCTACTTCTAAGGCTAATCAATGCAATTTAAGGTAAAATTATATACAAAAAAGGGTACCTACTGATGCCTTCCTCCATGGTGGTTGTTGCTACTCTCACACATAGAAGTCAAATCTCAAAATTTAAATTATGGAGGGTGAAAATGACTAATTTTCACCTAAGGGTGAATTTATAATAAAATTTTGAATTTCCCCCTATACCTATTATTACCCCAATTCTTCATGAGAGGCTCATTTTAGACTCGTTTATTCATTTTTTGAGTCATTTTATTCTAATCACTCCATTTTTAGCCTCTTTTATTGAATTACATGTTCCTTTATTCTAATCAAGGAATAATCATCAATTTTTTTCCATCCTCTCCTTAATGGGGCATTATGGGCCATCCAAATGTTGTTTGGGACATATTTGTAACCCTATTTTTATACAACTCACTAAGAATTTACAAAAAAGTAGGAATGAATTTCATTTCTTCTAATTATGATCATTTTGAGAGACCATTTTTTTTTAAAAGTATTACTTTGACCAAATGTCTGACCATACCTTCTCAAATAGGGGCAAAATATAGACATCCAAATCCTACCACCATCATGAAGAAATTGCAGATATGAACAAATTTCCATAATAACACACAAATTAGACTAAAATCACCTAAACATCCCATTTTCATCCACACACATCATGTGTAAGTACTAATTTATGTTCATGTATCCCTGATTAGGGAAATGTATTTTAAAAAATTATTATCTTCTTCTAATTTATCTTGAGTCAATTTATGACTTAGCACATTGATGTTTTCAATCACTAAAATATTCTGATTCATCTGCATATGTCATGTGCATGTGATGATTCACATATATACCTCCCTAATTGGGGTAGTTCCTTTTACATAATTGTTACCTTCTTCTAATTCAACTCTAATCAAATTGTGACCAAGCAAATTGACATTTTTTATCATTTAGATTAAACAGACAACCAATTTTCAAGAATTATAAAAGACTAAGCAAAATCATTAAGTAAAGTAAAATAGATTAGGAACTTAAGTGAAAAAATCATGTAAAGTTAATGAATATAAAATATTGGAAAATCACAATTCAATAAATATCTATAAATATGATGTCATGAAGACATCATCATCCCCAAGGTCAAAAATGGAAAATATCAACAAAAATGCCATAAAAATTAGAAATGTTGAGCATACCTCCATAAATGTTTAATTAAATCAATCATTAAATACATTTGGAATCCTGACCTTAACCCTAGATTAACAACATAGGGGTTGGATTTAGTATAAAAACTATAAATACAAAGGCCATGACCATTACCATTAAGCTTTTTTAGGTGCAACAAAACTATGCCAAAATATCACTATAAATATTCAAACCTTCTTCTATTTTCACCCAATCAAGAGCCAAGACCTATTAGTGAAAGAAGATATGTTGGATTATCTTTCCCTACTAGATTGACAAAGACTGAGAACAACAAATCTAGGTAAAAATATGATTAGTAGATTGATCTTGGACGAGAGTCGCTTGGGGAAAGCATTGCTTGTGTTTTCTTGTCTTAGTTTCTTGAGCTCATTGATCCATGCCCCTCAAGGGAGGAGATCTAATACATTTGTTTCTTTGTGCTTGTCATTGTTTTATTTACTAACGCATGAACTAACTTCTTTTGCAATCCTATTCTATAGTTACCTCACCTCAAAAGGATAATATAACCATATAACTACAAATGTACCATGTAATATAGAAGAGAACATGTCTAGGTAAATGTATCATTGAAGTGCATATAATGTGATCACATTAATGCCTAAGCTACATGATAAATATCTTAGCCATGTATAGATAGTAATTATACAAGGTCAACAAGTAATCAATCACACACACAAGGGCACTCAAAATCAAGTCAAAATGCAATGGTCTAAGGAAACCAAAAACAAGAGGCATGTTCAAATGTTGCACAATAAAATAGACATGACTTAGTCAAATTTACATAAAATTAAGAAATGACATATTCAAGTGTCCATACAACAAGAAATAGCATATCACATGTTAAAAAAGTAAACAAAGTCATGAGGGCCACAAACAATGGAGCATATTGAAATGCTCAACAAATAAGATAATAGTAAGGTAAGATACTCAAGGAAATGCATAAATGAAAACATAAACAACTAATATAAACATATCATAGTAGCCCATGGATCTTGTGTGTTAGCAAAAAATGTCAAGTACATAGCATATCAATTACACCATGAAAGATATGAGCATCAATAAAGGTATGTGTAAGTACATATATGATATCAAACATGATAATTTAAAGTAACCATAGAATGATATAACCTGGATGTATCATGATCATGTAGGTGGATGCCCCAAACATCTTAGTGATGTGAGTAGAGGGAAATTCCAATATCTAAAAGTGCATAGATCATTTATATGTGTATGCTTGTATCACACTCAAATATAAGTATGAAACACGTGTATGTAGAAGCAATAGATATGTTATCCATCAACATAAAACTAACACATAGATGCCAAGGAGCCAATAAAATATCTAGATGCTGAAAATATTTTTATATTTTTGAATGTTTTTTTTTTGGTATTATTGGAATATGTGAATAGACTACCCTATGATCACATGTAAATTATGATCATAGATATCTCCCCAATGTGAATCTGGTGTAATAAATTGGTGACAGTGTTGAGGAACATGTATAGGTACAATATTTTTCATTATAATATCTAAGATGCTCTGCGTATGTATAATGGGACTCTATGGTCATGAAGAAATAATAAGATTAATAGGAGTAAGGGTTTGTAGAACCCATTATTGAGTGTTCTATGGTTTCTTTGAAGTAGCAGTAATAGGCACATGTTTAGGTGCACTTGATATCTTCATATGGTGAGTAGTATAATTAGGAATTTGTATCATGGTACTTTGGTCTATTTGGATATGGTAAATTGCACAGTGGTATGAAATATTTCAATTTAATGAAATTTGTAATTTTTTAATAATGAGGCAATCATTGTATGCAATGAAAACTAGTTAGAAATGGGAAATCTTGACTATAATGACCATATGATAATGAGACCTATAGTTTTTTAATTATCATTGTCATTGATGTATCTATAGAGATATACCATGTATATGTATGTGAAAGTTTAGGTACCCAAATCTACTATGAAGGTATACTAGGAGAAGGATTTATACTATTTGTTATCTTTTGTGATGGTTATTAGACCCTGTGTTCCTTAAAAGGAACAACATGGGATGTCTCGACCCTCTTATAATAATCTCTAAAAGAAGTAGGGGAAATAGATATAATTTTATCTTTCCAAAATGTAATAATTCCTTGATCTACCAACTATGTAAGCTTTTGATCAAGATCAATGTAATCATTATCTCGATACCTATTTATACCATGGTAAGTGCAAAAGTTTTGTCCTTTTACCTTTTCAAATCTATGTGGTGGATGGTGAGAATCAGGGGGAAGTTTTATCATCTGTTTATCCAATAATGTATGCAATATATCATGTGGTCTATCTTGGTACCAATCAAACTGAAGTGGTTTCCCTTTTTTAAGGCATATGGTTTAGCTGTAGGATGTGTTTTCTAAGAATGTTCATTTCATTTTTTTAACACCCTTATCTTTTGTTATTTGACATATATTTTTGGTTCTGGAGAAGGTGTTTGAATTGATTGATGAGCCTTCTTAGTTTGCTTATTTACCTTTAAAAAATGATTTTTACCATGTTTGGTTTTAGGTGGAGAAGTAGGCAACTCTATTTGTGTGTTCATTATGGCACATGCATATTTATGCACATCCCAATAGAAAGTCTCAAATGAAGTAATAGGCTTATGCAATGCTCTTTTTATAATTGGAAAAAGAAGACCCTTACTAAATATAAATTACAATTCTAAATATAAGGGTGTATATTTTAATGAATATACAATGTCCTTAAATCGAATAATACAGTCTTGCAAACTCATTCTCATTTTATGTCAACACTTTCAAATGTTCCAATGGTGACTTAGGAAAGGTATAAAAATGAAAATTTGATAGGAATACATCTTCAAGTTTTTTTAAAGTTGATAAGGAACCATTTGGAAGGATATAAATCCAATCAAGAGCCCCTTTGGTTCAACTATGATGGAAATATTTTAATATCAAGCTTCCATTTTGGGTCCAATGTCCAAAAGAGTGTATATATTATTGTAAATGAATAGAAAGATTCCCTTCGATGTCAAAGGAGGAGAACTTAGGGATAATAAAGATTAAAGGATAAGGATAATCAAATATATATCTAGCTATAGGTTGCTTTGCTAAAATATTCTCCTAAAAAATAGCCTCATGAGAAGAAACTTGCAACTTAAGAGTGTTAACTTATTGTTTCAAATCTCCCATGGTATTCATGATAGATAACATATCACAAGGAGTGGTTGAAGATGTGTTTAGAGGTTGTAAATTACCATTGACACAAAACATGGGAACAATAGAATATTTACCACTTTCAAGATTAGGATCATCACATGATTTTATAACATTTGGTAAAGGGATATCCATGGTTAAAGAGGTAAGTATATCATGTTGGATAACACAAAGGTCAATACCATTATCATGACAATGTGCAATGTTATTTTAAACTTCATGACATACAATAGGAGTAGAGGAAAGAGTTTAAATTTTAAACATTTGTTCCTTTTTAGAAAAAAATGTAAATGGGGGAGGAAAAGAAACATGTACTAGTTCATTTGAAAAATTATGAGAGGGAAGATTACATATTTCACTTTCATTTGTTTTTTCAAGGAAGGGAGAGAAGATGTCATGATACTTTTGATTTTATTTGATTTAGATAACTTGAGCTTTGAAAGAGATGAATCAAATGTACTTGGGACTTTAATCATGTCCCCAAATAATGCATCTTTTATAACTAATTTATTATGACTTTGACATGCACTCTCATTTTTCCATTCAAGCATGAAAGGGGAAGAAGTAGTACAAGCATGTTGTTCATTAAAATTCAGAGAAGGAAAATAATTTTCAATATTTTTATTTTAGTTATCCAAATAAGGGATAGAATTTTCAACATGAATATCATTTTGAAAATAAGGCACACACTTGATTTCATCAACAATGGTATCATAGGAAATATTAGAGGAACATTCAGTTTTTTTGACATTTGTATCATGGTAAGGAGAAAAAGAATTGTTATTTTTTTATGCAACTAAAGAATGTATGCATGAAACATTTTTAATTATAATATTATGAATGCTACCATTTTTCATTTTTATTTTATCATCCTTGTGTAAGGTCTTAACAAAATACATTATTGTTGACTCTTGAAACCCTTCATCATTAGAAAGAGAAGTAGGATAACAAGGTTCCTCATACCCAAGAGGCATATCATCACACTCATAACCATATGAAAAAATGACATTATCACCTCCTTGTTTATTTATACTTGTATATTCATCATTAATTATTGGATTATCATGGTTATAAGCAAAAGAAGGGGTTGGTTCCTATTTTTGATAGTCCATTAGGTCTTCATATGTAATACATTAATAATTAGGCACATTTAATAATAGATCAAAAGGATGAATCTTTTTTGTATGGCCTTTTATTTGGGATTCCATAAGGATTTTAACTTTGGAAAAAATTACAAATCACACAACCAAAAGAACCAATGCATAGATATAAATAAACATTCCTAAACTAGGCCCATGCGAGAAAAATTAGATTTGGAAATACACACACACACACACAAATATAAAATGAAAATTTGGAGGAGAAAACTCTACATGCAAACTAGGGTTTTGTTCAACAAATAGAGGACAAGTTCACCAAAATGTGCTAAATAAAGAGAAATAAATATAAAATGATTGGATCATAATTTTTGGAACACGAAATAGGATTTTAAATAAAAATAATAAATGAGATGAACCCAAAAAAGTAGGGAAACAAAACTATAGTGTACTACCTATAGGTCTAAATTTACTAAAAATAATAAAATGCTAAATTTGTAAAATTCATACTTTTTTTGGCAAACCAAAATTGGTTTTTGTATATATAAATATATTTGTGAAAAAATCTTAATAATTTTAAAATTGATCTATTATAAATCATAAATATGCTAAATAATGTGGAATGCTTCATAAGCAAAACCTCCCAATAAAGAATTTACAATTTTGATAAAACAAGAAATTATTTGAGAGATTTGAGAGAGTCTTTTGAATAAAATATTATTTAAAAAATATATATTAATTATAAAATAAGTACATAATTTACATTATATGCCAACATTTACTAAAATTAGTAAATTATAAAAATTGAAAAAGTTGTCTTGAATTTTGGCAAATAGAAAGAGGGTTTTTAGTATACCAACTTGAGTAGAAAATACCTCAAGAATTTTTAAAATGGATCTATTTGGAGGGAAAAAATGTATCAAGTAAAAAATAATTAATTTTTAATCATATGCAAATAAATCCCTTGTGATTAGAGGAGGGTAAAACCCTAGGGTAAAGTTTCAAATCTAAAAATACATCACAAAAAGCGAAACCCCTAAGAGGCTTGGAAGCCCTAAATCATATTTTTTTGTGTGGTCACATAGATTGGATTCACCAAATGTTTAAACCTAAATTAGATGTGGATCCTATTAGGATAGATAGGGTTAAAAGGGTAGAGATATCCTAGGGCACAAGGGTGATAAACTATCTCTAGAGTAGACCAATTATTTGTGAAACTCAAATAGAACATATACTAAATTTATTATGCTGAGATATGAAAAAAATGGAAAACACAACTATGATAGATATTGAAATGATAAATAATATACTAAGTTGGTTCTAATGTTAATATAGATTTAGATCTAGAGTAGGCAATAACTATACATGGAGAGTATTTTAGAATAGTGGTCAAATTATGGATTAAATGCCTCTATAGCTTCCAACACTTGTGTCAGCTTCGGATAGTTGCATCAATGCTAGTGTCTAGGGTAGACACAAATATATGGTATATAATACCTATTGAAATAGAATGTAACCACCTAGATTATTATAGCTTTTTCATCACCTTCACTCTGGTGCATATATATTTAGGTCATGAACTATTGCTCCTTGTCAAATGATCAAACCCTAGTTATTCATCCTCATAGTGCCTATGGGGAAAATGGGTTAGTGGATATATAGTGTCGAGCTTCTCTAAATACCTATCTATCAATGAGTATTTCCTACATATCCAATAATCTGAAGAGGGCTTTAGACTTATGTAGTTCTCTCCTACATTTTGGTTTGTGTGTGAATCATGCAATATGTGATAAACAAATATAACAATGACCTATCTTGTAATTTGGTAAATATATCTCTTAGGATGTTCCTTTAATACTTTAGACCTATGTATGTGTTTTTATTATGACTAATAAGGAAATATGATAAAATAGGAAAGTTTTACTTTATTTATTGCTTTTGATAAGTTGCCTTGGGTTATGCTTGGTGAGGAATGAATGATGGTTAATCTTATATTTATACCAATCCATTTTAAGAATAAATCATGTTAAAACACTTAGGTCAACCATTAAGATACATTTCATTTGTAATTTAGATGACTTTTAGGGCACTGAACACTTGTGTTAGAAAAAGACACATGTGTCTATTCAGGAGGTAAGTGTCTCAAGCATCAAAAAATAAGTAGAGGCTCAAAACTTGAAGAGGCATAAGACAAGCATGTTTTAAGCATTTTGTTAAATATATAAGGCTTGGGTCATCAACATAAGATTGATCAGACTAAGATATAGGCTAAGGGGTATAAGACGAATATATACAAGACTTGTAGAAGTAGGGAAGGTCTAGAACTAAGATGAATATCCAAGGTTTGAGTTTGTCAAGTGTCTAAGATAGAGGTGTTATATAATTCATAGATAGTGTCTAAATAAACCCACTTAGCTTCCAATCAATCCCAATTAATTCCTAATCAATCCTAGTGAACTTTTAATAAATCTTAGTTAACTCCTAATTATCCCAATAACCAATTTATTTTTAAAAAACATGTTTTTTTATGGTAATACTTCGATGAATTTTTTTAGGAAAGGATAGTATGAACTTTATTATTTTATTGAATCTCAACCACAAATTTAATACAATTTTTCATTCACCTTACCTATATTTTGAGTAGAAAATTCATGAATGAATAGCCTATACTCTATCATTTTTGAGAGCCCGTCACAACCATCCTACATGTTCCCTTATTTATTTGCTTTAAATTTCATTATCCTACACTCCTCTTGCCAAACAAAAAATTATTGGGTCAAATTGAGCAATTTCATGGAGGTAGTAACATGAGGATTTTAATATCTATAACCAATAATACACTTCCACTATTCAATCTGCACTTGATAGGTCAGAGTTGTTTTTCTTGTTCTTTTTTAGATTAGATTTATTTTTTAAGTTTTTTAACAAACTAAAAACAAAATAAAATTATTTCACATGAATTCTAGTAATAGTTAAAAATTGTGACTTAGATTTGCATATGTAAAAATCAATAGATTGTAGAAGTCCTAGGGAAAGTTTTTCCATAATCTTCACCCTTATAATAGTTGATTTATTTATTCATGAGTGTGTGTTTTTCCATTTATATAAATTTATATAATATTTGTGTTTATAATAATTTATTTATTTCTTTAGAGCTTTTATGTGTGCATGCATGAAATTACTTTAAAGCTATTGCCTTTGTGTCCTTGTGCAAAGTTAATATTCCTAGAATTATTATTTTTCTTACTTTATACATGCAGATACCTTTTGAATATGTAACAATCACCTCAAAATAAATAATAGGTGTGAATCCTACATGCATTTATAAATCTTCTTGATTTCCATTTATTTATTTTTTCTATTGTCGAGTAATTTATTTCTTTGTTTTAACTTTCTATAGATATGAAAATTAGTTTTTAATTGTTTCATACACAAAAACTTGCCCATGATAACCCATGCTTACACATGATTTATTCTTGAAAATTTTCTTTTGATTTTTTCACCCATAACTTCAAGCATTACTTCTTATTTTCATTCCTAGCAATAGATTGGAGTTATTATATTGAACCCTCGATCCGATTTCTTATAAATCAAATTAAAGCAAATATTTAAATCAATTTAGAACATCATTACAACTAACAAATTAATTTATGTTTAGTGATACATATTTAGATAATTTTATTTCAACTTGTATTTTTTATAAATATGAAAATAAAAAAAATGAAAAAAAAATAGATTAATTTATTTTCAAATATGCACTCTTTCAAATATTAAAAACTAGGTCAAAACATAATAGTGTATCCCACTTTTTTGTATAAATAGGCCACATACATTTATAACCTCTCAAAATATATTGAATTTGATTCATTGATATTAATTAAATAAATATGTTTTAGATTATATATACAAATATGTAGTGCATACATAATTTTCTATTTTGTTAAAAATGTCATTAGTATTTTTTAGGATTTATATTTAAATTATTTAAAAAAAAGGTTGTCCACCTAGTGACACACAATATTATTATTTGACCCATTATGATTCACAAAAAAAAATAGCTTATCACTCACTTTAGCAATTAGTTTACTTTTAGTTGCATAAAAAAATGAAAATACAAAATACATCAACATTTAGTTGGTTAATTCTCATCTACATATTAGATCTAAACATTATAAAAAGAGAATTCAGTTGTGCATTTCTAGGAAATTAAAAAAAAGTTGAAAATTACAAAAATAAGTTCATTTGTTTGCATTTATAGCATTACCCCTTTTATTATTTTCAAGCATAAATAATTTTTAAACATATATAAAACAAATTTAGCTATGCATCTTCAACATTTAGTTAGTGTAGATATTCAAATTTGGTCATGAATACTTACTATAATGGTGTTTACCATAAAATTATAGGACATGATACAAAACATTATGTAACTTTAAAAAATAAAAGTCATAAATAAAAGTATGAGGGCATTATTAGATTAATACAAAATCAACAAATATGACTTACTGCATAAGTTTAAAAGACATCATCTAAAGATTCAAGATATGAAAATTGTCATCAACAAGAGGATTTAACCATTACAATATACATGGAAGATGATTATTACAAACACAATCACATTGACAATACTAAATGGGAAAATCTTTTTAGTGTTAGAGGATTATAGAAAATAAGACATAATATCAATGAATTAAATCATAGTGTATATTGGAAAGAAACTCTCAAATATATCATATACTCAATATCTTATGGAGAAAAAATTATCAATACACAAGTATGGATTATGCCTCATACACATTGGGTATGATTTACATTGGGATGATCATGGTTATAACAAATGAAAGTTACAATGGATACAACTAAATAACACATCACTTTTTCACATGAAGGAAGATAATTCACTCACCACATAATGGTACCAATGAGCAGGGTGATCAAATCTCTTTAAAGAAAATAGATGGAACAACCTATGCATATTAAAAAGGTGAAGAGGAATATGTCATGTTTTTGCATAATCTTGAGGAGGAGGACTTATTGGATGACTCTTGATTACCAAAAAAATTCTAAAAATATGAAAATTCAAAAACACTCCAATGATAAAAAAGTAAAAATTTACTATACATGACTTAACAAGTGCTTTATCATGTTATTATTCTACTTTTTGACATGTGATCGATCAGATCAATAGTTTATCCCTTTGCTATTTCTATTTTTTGGCCACTTAGCTCTTCTTTTTCACTTTTCTGATCTAAAGATTTCAAAATAGTGATATGATACAACCACATTTTTCCATTTAACATGTTTTCATAGTTTGAATAAAATAAATTATATTTTCCATCATAGATAATATGGATAAAAAATAATTAATATTAAATATCTCTATTGTCCTATAGGTTAAGATACTAACTTGTATCATTTTGCATAGTCAAATAAAAAATTGAGCAAACAGAGCCTTAATACATCCAATTTTTTGGTAGTATACTTAGTTGTAGTATACAAAACACTATTATTCATGGAAAATATTTCATTTGTGTACTATATTTCTTACACATGTGTGTTACATACCTTTAAAAATGTACATTTGATGAAATTAAGATGTACAATCATTCCTCAACATCCCTATTATATTTTCCACATACCTTTTAGCCACTATATATATATATATATATATATATATATGGGCATTTTTCTCATGCATGGCCATGCCATCATATTCAATGCATACTTTATATTAACACATGTTATACATTGTTTATATCCCTTCCATTTATTATATTTTTGAGCACATGGTTTTATCTCTTAGTCTCTATTATTCTTAGTTCAAAAATCAAAACAGTACAAAATAATTGAAATATGGAAAAATATAAAACATTCAAAATACTATAAAAATATAAAATTAGGACCTGAGCATGATTAGATATATATTTTACATCATTGTCATATGTTATTTATCTTATTATTGGTAGATAACATAATATTTTTCTACCACATACATTTCACTAATATTTATGAGTGTTATGAAGGATATATAAATTTCACATGGACTTAGATGTTGGACTTACCTCTACCCACTAGCCATACCATGTTAAGGGCATATTTTCCAAATATTATAGTATTTATAAGTGTTATATTTATATAACTCTTATATTATGTTGAGTTTTATACTCTTTAAAAATGTCTTTTTAACATTTCTATTTTACATTGTGTATATGGATATGTTATTTTTTAGGATATGATCACATTACATACATATGATGTATAATGTATTTTTAACCCTATGATCCATTAATGCTATTAACTGTACATAATAAATTATAATTTTTAATGTCCACTACTTTTGTCACTTGGATTTGTATGTGCAATGTTTGCTTGTGAAACATTTAGACATGTCCATTACTTGTGGCCTTTGGCCTTTTGTGTGTAGTATTTGCTTGTGTGAAATTTAAACATGTATATTTATTGTAGAACTTGGATATGCATGCAAAATACTTTATTTTGTGACATTTTAACATGTTTATTACTTGTTTCCCTTGGCCTTATGTGTGTAATCTTTGCTTATGCGTAATTTGAACTTGTCCTTTATATGTGGCCTTGGCCTTATTGTGTGATAGTATATGTGTTATGTATTTATGCTTATTGATCTTAATGAGTGTCATGATTTATACCATGTATTGAATATTTTGTTTATGATTCTTCTATTAAAACTAATACTATGAGATTCATTGATTCATTTATCTAGATTTGACACTTTAGGCCTTACCTCATATGTTACATACATTCTTTGAATGATACACATCTTACTATGATGACAATTTTTTCACATATGATATGATATTAAATGATTAAATTTTGATATACATGGTACATTTAAATTTTATTTTGAGATGAGTGACCTTCAATATACATCTATCACCTCAAAAGGGGGTCATTTCAGTTGGATTTTCATACATGAGATAAGCCTCTATGACTAGAAATAAGTTTTGGTCACATAATATTGTTTTAGAGAATCCATAATGGTTAAAAATTCAATTACTAAGATAAATTATGGGGGAATATGCATTCAAATTACAAGAACAAATAAAAAATCCATATATTTTAGGTGCATATGCATAGACATATGTGCATAAGATTCAAACAAAAGTTGAAAATTTTATATCTACATATAGATACATATTTCAAATTTATCACATGGGGGCATGATACAAATTCATGCAAACATTATACTATTTTTTAATTCAAGGTGCATGATAAAAATTCATGTGAACATTATACTATTTCAAATTCAAGGTGCATGATACAAATTCATGCCATAGTTTTATTACTAGTTTTTATTTGATCCATGGTATGACTATGGATGTTATCCATCCTCTTTTGATCATGCATATATGAATTAAGGATCAAAGTGAAAATTGAATCTATATTCCATATGTAGTGGTTGTTTCAGTTAAAGTGCATAATTCATATTAGATATTCAACACCCTCTAACATTAAATACTACAAATCCATTGTGTATTCCAACCTATTTCTATCTTGGGGTTGTAAATACCAACATTGAAAATTGAGATTTCTACATCCCTCAATGGGTTATATTTTATATACATGTCCACTTCAAATTAGGGTTGGATCAAGGTAGAGCATAAGTATGAGGATGAAGTTAAAGAGGGTGACAAAGAGCATAATGAAGGTTCAAATGAAGAAATATATGAATAAAAAGTAAAAGTAGATAATTACACTTCATCTACTCAAGAGTCAAAGGTAATACAATTTAAAAATGTGGAAAAGGTAGAAGAAAAGGTTAATAAGGTTAAAGTATCAGAAAATGATACTAAGTTTGGGGCATATAGACACCCACATCATCATGAGAGGTAACAATCATGGAGGTATGTCAGGGAGTCTCATAGAAACAATCATTTTGGTTACATAGGAAATCAAAGGAATAATCATTATGGCTATACTTAGAAGCAAAAGAACAAAAACTATGGTCATGCATGGAATTAGAATATTATAGTGGAATATGGAACATGAAATCAGTGGAGAAGTCACTATGGATATGCATGGAAGATAAATAATAACTACTATTTTCATGCATGGAATCATAATAGCATAACAAAATATGGAACATGAAATCAGAGAAGGAATCAACATGCATGGGAAAACATGATGTAAATCTATGATCATGAATAGAACCATGATAAAAAAAATAGAATTTAAAAATAATATTGGTGAGAAATCACATACCAATATCACATACAATTGGTTTGATGATTGATCTTGGATACAAGTGTGCATGATTTGAAACACACTCATTATTTGGTTTTTTCTCCTGTTTTAGGGATGAAACATGTCAAGGAGGGATGGCATGCTATGTACCTAGGGATATTATATATTAAGTATATATGGGTTGATGAAGATTCCAAAATGTGGTACATATCTCCCTTAGTTAGTTGTATGGGTCAACTATATTTGAATAAATGAGTATCTTTTAGAATTAGTACAATGGGTAATGAGTCAACCTACATTGGGATTAGGAGCTTACCCACCCGTTATTAGTTATATAGGTCTATATAAATGATATGAATCTCAATGTAAATAATATCAAATAAGTGTCGAGTCTTATATTTGTTAGAGGATATTGGAGGTCTCCCCCTTGAAATAGAATTGTGGAGTTATTACTTCTAAAAGGAGTGTTGTATGGTATTGCCATAGCCTAAGGGTATTTTATATTTATGAATATATTAAATATTTTAACATATTTCTCACCATTATCTCTTATGTTGTGTTTATATAAATTATATTATGCATAACTCAAATATTACAAGTGTGGATCGTAACACCCTCAATTCACCATGGCTTAACAAAGGAACTAGTCTCTCTAAGTGCTTCATTGGAAGCACCATTTTTCTAATACTTCAAGGAAGCACCATCTCAGAACAACATCAGTTTCACACATAAAAGTGTACTCATTTTTATTTAAATTATTTTAAATTTCAATTTCATTTCAATTTGCAATTTCATATATGGACATTAACTACTTTTACATCATTACAAGACTCACTATGGAACACCTGGCATGATTAAACTTTTCTCTCAAAGGAAAAGTATGTTTTAGATTAAGGTAAAAACAGGTTTTGAAGGGGCCCTGAAACCCTTTACAACAGATAAGATATAAACCTTAAGCACATCCAAGACACAAAATAACCTGGAACCTACAAAAGCTAAACTAGATAAACCAGTAATCTGAAAACAGCCTACAAGAGCTAGACAATCAATAACAATTAGTTATTAATTTTTTTACAAGACCAAAGTTTCATATCTAGAGGAGGGACCAGGAGCTTAGATTTTTTCCTCTTAACAGTAGTCCAGCCATCCTCTACCTTAGCTGCCTCAGCAGCCCATTCCACAGAAGGCTAAGAATCATGAAGCCCAGGGGGCGACAAAACCTCAGCCAAGACCTTAGGAGAACCAGCCACCAACTGAATCCTAGGAGAAACCTTCAAAATAGGTGGAGGAACCACCACCTCCTCGAAAATTAGTTCAGATAGATTACATAATCCAATCTCCTTCGAACCTTCAACGGGAACCGTCTCCAGCTGAGACTCTTGATCCATCAAAACAGATAAGATACTCTTTTCCTTTTCATTCTCAAAATCAGTCGAAGCTTCCTCAGGTTGTTCTGCAATATAGTGATCATGATCAGCTTCTGCCCACCAAGAAGGAGATCTTCTGGGTCTGGATTTCCTTGCAGTGCACCGGGCTGCAACATGCCCCGTCAGATGACACTTTCTACATCGAAAAGGTAACCCTTCAAAATCTAACATTTGCGTCCAAGATCCCTTAGGGGAATCTAGACAAATCACCTCAGGAAGGCCCTTAGAAACATCCACCTCAACCATAAGGTGAGCATAGGTCGATCTGAAATACCTCTTGGTTTCTGCATCCACAAATAAAAATTCCCCTATAGCATTTCTGATGGTTTTAAACACCAAATCATGCCATAGATGCAATGGTAAATTAGGGAGCCAAACCCAGACAGGGATCTTGTTGAAAGTTTTCGTTATAGGATTGAAATCCATATGCCACCATTTGGCAAAGAGAGGGTATTTACCCTGCCAGAAGAAATTTCTGTTGGAAAGAATGGTCTTCCTGTCCTCAACAATGTGAAATAAAGCTATAAAAAAACCTTTACCACAAGGATAAATTTCAACATTTCCATCAATTAGTGGCAGCCATGTCTGGGATATCCAGCCATGTAAATTGGCATGAGATGGCCAGAAGCCACGAAATCTACAAATAGCCACAGACTTTGAAAAGTACTCTGCCTGATCAAATATTTCCTTAACAGTATCAGGATCAAGATTAACCCTGACAGGTTTTAAAGCACTTACAGGTGATTTGCTTAGTCTCCCCACAGAGGCTTGGCATTTCACAACATGAATTTCGGCTTCAAAAGTAGCCATGTCTGCATAAGTTCTTCCCTTTGACCCATGGACAGACCTAGAAACAGGGGAACCATTTACAGAATCCGTCAATGGAAAAGAACCCCCTTCCACGACCAGAATCCTATCCCCTTTCGCAGGTAAAGGTTCATCCACACTAGCCACTAGATCTGCAGCCACCTGGACCAAGCTGGAAGTATGCACCCGCGCCTGTGTGCCCGCGGTGTTCAAAGTCTCCATGCACGCGCAGGGAGAAGGGGGCATGCGTGCGCGCTGGGAGCGTTCAAAAATTTGATAAAGGAAAAGTATGTTATACACACTCAAATATATATGTATTTTTATGATAATAATTTAATTTATATATTAAATGTATGCAAAATGTATATACTCAAATTTTTTCATGAATACTTGATAATGTTATTTTTGGCTCACTTTTATCTTAATTGATTTAAACACTTAAATTGGTCCTATTTTGCCTCCTCACTCTATCCTAAGTATATGTACAAATACATCCATTATAAATTAGTTATTTTAAACCTAAAAAAATATTATAAATTGATATAAATATCATAAATCATATGTATGGACATTTAAATTCCTAAGATCAAACGTCAACCTTATATGTCAGAATTGACTTAAACGGGGTAGGATCACCAATCGATCCTATCTTTATGGGTGAATCCTTAGTTTTTCTTCAATAATGAATATTTTAAAATTTAAACCCTTACTTACATGTTTGTATGTATTTTTAAGATATGTATCATGAAGTTTCACCTATTTATATTGCTATAAATGCATATCTAAGTCACCTATTTTATCACTGGGCAATCATTTGGAAATTTCACTATTTCGGCACAATTATAATATTGCACATGGAGTAAAGTTTACCTATTATTTACAATTTGGATTATATTAACTTTAATCATCCCTTAATAAATTCACAATCTTATTCTATCGGATTCAAGAAAAGCATTATCAAATATTCAATCCATCTCTAAATTCATACATGTAGAAAATGAGCACCATTGTACTAAACACTCTATGTGGGATAACTACATGCGATTGATTCCACCTTAGGATTACTATGGTTACATAGTAAAAATTAAATCATCATGGGGTTGATTAGGGTTATCTCAACCCATTACACTTCCCATTTATTTTGGTAGGTTTTTAGCTATCATAAACCCTAGTAGGGTTTCAATTTTGAAGAGGTCATTTACAAGTCATCTGTGCATAGTCAAAGGTCACAATTATACATATAGTATAGTTTGAAGTAGGTAAAACTAATTATGAGATAAATTTCATATTTTCTCATGAAAGTTAAGATCAACCCACATAGGTCAGTAGTGACAGTCAATCCTGACTACTTCCAGTCAGTTCTAATCGATAATAGTGATAAATACTATTTTAATTGCACGTGCATAATCAGGTCTATATTGATAATTCTATCCATATTTTAGTGGCACATAGTAAAATTAAAATTTAGTAATAAACCAAATCCTTTTTCCCTATTTGTGATTTTCCTATTTATTTTTTTAATTCATTCAAGCTTTTTTCATTTCATTATTTTACTTTTATTCGACTACTTACAAGTCATTTACGAAATGTTATACCCTTAAATTAATTTTATATTAATTAGAGATAATACACTAATGAATTAAAAATTATTATATTATAGTTATCTCATAGTTTCATTCATAAAAACATTGAAAATGAAAAGAAAAAAGTTTTTTTTTTTTTTTTTTTAAATTTTTAGTATTGTGTTTTCTTTTAGTTCATTTGTAAATTGTAGTTTAGTTTAGTTTTGTCATTTTAAAATTGTTTATTTAATTTTGTATAAAACGCATTTCAGTTAAGCATTGGAATATTTCATTTCATAAAACATTACTTAATAAAACTAGTCACACAAAAAATTAACATGCTAAGCACTTCCGTTGACTCATGCATATTTTCCTCCATTTCTAGTTACTTTTTGGTCCCTGAACCATTCTCCACCTATTAGTTCTAATCAATCCACCTTAATTTATGGGTTTAGACCCATCATGTGTCAACCATCTCCAAAATTATAATTTCATTCATTACTTACATCCTATTATGGGATTAATCCCACCATTGTCCATCCTCCACTAAAATACATCATGGCTTTGCTCATTGCTGGTCTGATCTATTATTGGACTCTAAAACTAGTTATTGCCTCACATTATTGTTCTCTTCGGTATCCACCCACTGTTTATCATCCACCTCCATAAATTTTTCTCAAAACTTTTAAATCTCAAGTATCAACAATCCACCTGAAACTGTCTATATTATTCTATGCCCACCTTCCCCCTCTTCTCTTCTTTCTTCTCAACTCTAGAAAGCATGCACACTTTCACTCTACTAACTCTCATATATGTGCCTTTAAAGAGACATATTATCATGGTATTAACACTAACGTGCTCCTCCATCACCTTAATACACTCTTATTCCATAGTGTCTTCTTTTCTATGCATCATAATTGATATTAATATGAACCTCTTTTCCTTTACTCTTCTCCTTCCATCAAATTTATGTCGATCATTACTCCTTGCATTTAATTCCTAAAACATCTCTTTTATTATATGTACAATAAAGGTATTTCCTCCTATATTATATTTGCATTACTTTATCCCCATTTCCTCTTCTCTCCTTTAAATATTTGTTATGTTTCATGCAAATAAGATTGTGCCTCCCTCTCTTACATGACTCCTATGAGTCTTTCCTTCTTCAACTTCATCATCCCTTGTAAGGATATACTCTTATCCCTCTTTTTATTTATGTCTATCAAGCTTTGGTTGCTCACAAGGAAACCCTTTTCTTGCACTTTCCTCCTCCATACATGAAACATGACCACATATAAAATTATGGGAATTGAAAATTAAATCTATCAACTTTGTCTCTTCTTCAAGATATGATCTCATTATTATTCATCAAACATGGGATCTCCATAGTCTTCCATTTATTTCCCCTCTTTTTATAGATCTTCCATGATCCTAGGTAGAAACACTTCTACCATAAATAACTCTCTCTCTCTTCTCATTATTCCACATGTGTGAAATCCTCCATCTTCTTCTTCTAAAGTTAATGTGAATCTTTATTTGTAATGAAATTACAACACCACTAAAGTAGAATCACATAAATAGATAACACTATGATTGAAATAAGAGCAAAATAATCAATAATATGACTAAGTTACTTTGAGAAGGTAACTACCAAAACCTTATAATAATAATAATAATAAAACTCAAAATATGATGATCAAATACTTACTACTACCTCTTTTATATACCCTAATTATGATATGAAAACACACCAATATGACCTTAATATCAATATGAAGTTATATAAATGATCATATGACTTAATTAAAGGTTATGATAGCCACAAGTTAGCCACACATATCCAATTACATGATATAGTTTGATGGCATAACATTCCCCTCCCATTATAACCAACATTATTATTAATGTTGATGATCATTGGATGTTTTTATACGAACATGTCATCTTATGATGTTACATATTTACTGGCTAGATTATTCCACTTGATTAGATACTTTGTAAACACCCTAATCTGAAACCTCTTAGTGTGAGTTTAAATTATTCACTTAGGTTTTAAATTGATTCTTCCCTTGTCATCAAGATTTGGTAACTCTATTTGGGATGAATCTCTTTGTCCTGTGACCTTCTTCAAGAAACATGAAAGATTGGATGTATTTTGGCTGAGTGAGTTAAATCCAATTTTTATTTTACATTACCAATATTCTATAAGGATAGATAAAGGCCATAATACCTACGTGAAATATTATTATCATTATTATGTTATTTCAAGTAAATTTTATTAAATGATTATAAATACACAAAAAACCCAACCTATGAATTTAAAATATCTTTCACTATAGTGTTGGTCAACTTTTTTCTTCCCATGGTTTCACACCATTGCCAATTTCTATTTGAGACTAGACATGATCTCTTGTCGGTGCTGATTGAATCATTTTAATGTTCAAAATTTTGGATAACCCCTCAAATATGGGGTGCTGGATGGTGTATGGTACATGTACATTTCCAAAAATGGAGACATTTTGGATGAAGTATGGAAATAAGTGTTATACCACCATCTACTAGTTTCAATAATTAAACCCATATATCCGATTTATTTAGAGTAAAACAATGAAGATAACCCTTGAAGTACTTGTTTACCACATTAGTTTTTCCCATCATGTTGAGGATGATACCATGAGATAAGAGCCAACTATGTGACAAAACATGATAATAACTTAGTCAAAAAAATACTAGTTAAAATTGGATCACGATCACTTAACATGATTAGTAGGGTCTCATGGAGCTTTTTCCCTATAGCCATAAGTTTTGTTGCTATTGTACACAAAAATATGATATAATATACTAATATGTGAATATTTAATGAGTATACTCATAATAATCATGATGACATTTTTCATTTCAAATTTTGGCAATGTTATGATGAAATCCATGGAAACCTCCTCCCACATATGTATAGGAATATGTAGAGTTTGCAATCAACATGGGGTCTTGATTTTATCTCCTCTATTTTACTGACACACCATACATTATCAAAAAAATTATGGACTTATTATTTTATCCCTTCCCAAAATAAATCCTACTTGACTTTATGATAAGTTTTAAGGAAGCTGGAGTGACCATCTATTGGAGAAACATGAATTTACATAAGCACCTTATCCTTAAGGGCTAAGTTTTTTCATAATAATAAGTTATCCTTACACCAAAGAACATCCTCTTTACATAAAAAAATATCTAACATGCTTAGATATTATTTGATATTTTCAATAATATGCTTTGTAACTTTATCATTCTCCCACTTTGATCTTACTTCATCCACACAGGCAGATTGTAATATGGGCATGGCACACAACATTTCCTCTATGGAATCAGCCTTCCTCTCTTTTCCTTTTTTGTATACAATCGTAAAGTCACATCCCCACATATTAGTGATCTATTTTTGTTGTTCTTTTGATGAAAATCTATGTTTTAATAAGTATTATAGACTATCATGATTTGTATTCACTTTAAAGTCTCCTCTCATTAAATATGGTTGGAATTGTTTTACTACATGAAAATAATTACCTTTGATTTGGTGAATCTCAAATGTAATGGTTTGTCATTATTAAATGAGTATGCTCTATGCCATATCATGAAACATCACACTCCCCAAATAATGTTTTGGAGAAATATGGAGTAGTTACAATTGGGGTGGTGCACATAAACTCACTTAATTTCTCAAATTATTCAGTGGTTGACTCATTCATATGGAATGAGTCTTTATTCGATAACTATTTGAGTGGTGTTATAATGCTACCATTTTTTTTATTACAAAATGATGCTAGTAACCTATGTAGACAATCATATTTGGTATTAGATACTTAAAAATGTGTATTTTAACCAAACCATAACCTACTTGACTTATGCTTATATAAATGACTCTTATTAACCATTACTCATAACAATTCTCTCATATACAGGCTTGACCCTTCCAAGTTATTGTTACTATTACACATGATATCTCTAATATCTTCCTAAATGACTTAATATCACTCTTAGACTAGCTCTTGGCCTCTAATCACTATCCATGTTTCCTTCGAAGATGTGCACCTCTAAGACAAATTTACTTTCATAAAATTGTCCAGTTAGGGTGGAATTGTACCCATAAATTATTAGGAACCTGTGCGACCCCTTCTCTTTAATTTGTTATTATATTAGTTGCTATGGATATATATGCTTTGTAAGTCATCCCGTGAGCATTTTGTTTTATCCCACATTCATGGGAAGTAGTAGTTGTTTAGATTAGACTTAGTATATAAGTAAGTGTTGAGGCTGATAGAGGCATCCATGAATTTATTGTATTGATCTTGCTCAAAGGAGGTTTCCCCCTCAAAGAGGCCAACAATTTTGAAATTTAGCCATTGTAATTCAGTTCCTATTTGAGTTAATATATTGCTAGTTTTTGTAGTTTATTTCATGTATTTACAATTTTCTACTAAATTATTCAAGAAGGATCCTCTCATTTAGTATTAGAGTGCTTTTTAGGGCCAATTATTTTTTCCTTCAGAAAGTCTTAACTCTATTCTACTACATCATCCATTTAAGTAATTTTTTTGAAAGTCTTAACTCTCTTTTACTGCATAATTAATTTAAGTAATTATCTGTATCACAATAATTTATAAACTTGATCACATAACTATGGGAGGTGCTTGGGTGAAATTCCTAAAACTCATGAGGATTACCACAGGAACCCCAAAGTAGTTTTCCCATTAAGAGGACTTGCCAATAAAATGGGTAATGACCCCTTCCTAATTGAGTAGTTCCTATTTGTGAGGAAAATGAAGAGGTGTCATTGAGAGATAAATTTGTGGCCATAAAATTTATGGAGAGTGGTACCCACTTAGATGACATTGGTGGCTAGAGTGATATATTTAAACCCTTAGGCATCCATTAAAACTTGAGGCCCATTTTTATCAGTTTCAAAATATTACCGTGGGTATCAAAAAACTTGCCATATCAGATCTTCAAACTTGTCATACAATTTTCAACATATTAACAATAGAGTATTAGAAAAATGTCATATCATATTTTTAATAGAGTATCAACATACTTGGTATACCAATTTTAGCATATTACTAATAGTGTAAAAAAACTACCATATCAAATCTATAGACTTGTCATATCTATAGCCCCATTGATCCTCAAATTTTATCCAAACACCTAAAATTCCATTCCCCACATTTTATTCCTTAAGGTCCCATATCTTGATTCCACTCCTAATTTCTACAAATCTCAATTTATCCATTTTTTGGGTTTTGTCATCACTTTTATTTTTGTCCATTTGCCTTAAAAAATTTCCATAATGTTCATCTCCCTATTCTACTCCTTTGACCCACTTTGATAAATTTTCCAATTTTTCCATTTTTACTCCTAAAATTATCCTCTCATTCATCAATCATAATTCCACTATGCAAAAAAATTAGTAAAATTACCTTTACCCATTCCATTTTTGCTCAAATTTAAAACTTACCTTACTAGACATGTCTTAACTCTAGTTTTCCTACCCATTCCAAAAAAAAGTTTTTTGGTCATGGTAGTAACCTAAATAAGAGGAAAAAATGTGGAGAATGAAATTTCCACCCTCAAGACCCACATCAAAGATCTTGATCAAAAAATTCTCAGCCTCAATCTTCAACATACCACCATGAATGGTAGATGACATCCAGAGTCCTCTTCAGACATCAGGTTTTATTCTTCTAGTAATTTTTGTGGGCTGAAGATTAATTTTCCTTGATTCACTAATGTAGATCCAACTAGATGGATCTATCAAGTAGAACAATATTTTATTCAGCATAATACTTTTGATGCCAATAAGATCCCACTTGCATCCTTTTAATTAGAACATGAGGCCCTTCAATGGTATCATTGGTATACCAAGGCTCATGATGAACCCGTATGGACTAATTTTTGTACCCTCATTTTACAATGGTTTGGCCCTAGTACTTTTGATGACTTCACTGGAGCACTCACTAAACTTCACCGAATAAGAACTGTGAGATACTATCAAACAAAATTTGAAAACCTAGTCAATCACATAGATGGATTGTCTGATGAATTCTTTAGGATTTATTTTATTAGTGGAGTAAAAGATGTGATTTACTCAGAGGTCAAAATATTTTAGCCCAACATAATGATGAAATCCCTAGGGTTGGTTAAGTTGGTAGATGATAAGAGCAAAACTCAACATCGATTCAAATCCAATTTTGTTCTATTCAAAAATACAACTCCATAATGATCTCAAATAATGTCAGCCCCTAGAATCACTCCTATCAAGCATTTGACTAAAGCAAAGATGCAAGCCCATAGAGAAAAAAGACTATGTTATAATTATGATGATAAATTCACTCAGGACATTGATGTGTAGAGAAAAATCTCTACCTATTGCATGTGGATTCTCTACCCAAAACTAAAGTTTTTGAATATACTCAAGATATAGTAGATAATCTAGAAGAAGCTCCACCAATTGTGGAACCTAATTCTCAAGAAGACAAACCAAAGGTATCTCTCCATACCTTAGTAGGAGTCACCACTCCATAAACCATGTAGGTTAGGTGTTACTCCAAGAATCTCCCTCTCACAATATTCATTGATTCAGGTAGCACCTATAAGTTTATTGACCCTCATATCGCTAAATAGGCTGATTTTTTAATCCATCCTTGCTCTAAATTTGAAGTCATGATTGCCAATGGGGGAGTATTACCTTATCAAGGGAGGTGTTACAGTGTGCATATATATATTGGAGATTATAACTTGTGCTCTGATATGTTTGCCTTACCCTTAGGTGGTTGTGATGTTGTTTTAGGAGCCCAATGGTTATTCACCCTTAGACCCATCTTATGAGATTTTGTTGAAATTTGGATGTAATTTTTAGATAATGGGCAAAAACACACATTGAAAGGCTTACAATTGGGGTCTCTCAGCATCATAAGTTCACATCACATGGAAAATCTTCTAAAAAAGAATTCACATGGTGTGATTTCTCAGCTTCATTCCATTCAAATGTAACCATCAACAATATACACTACTCCTTCTAATCTACAAACCATTTTATAGAGGTATGCAGGTGTCTTTGCCAAACCATTGGGATTGCCACCTTCATGACTAGAGGACCACCATCTTCAACTCCTTTCTAGAAGTGTTCCTTCTAACATCAAGCTTTATTACTACTCATTTTAGTAAAAGACCGAGATTGAGATGCTCATTTGAGACTTACTGAAGCAAGGCATTATTCACCCTAGTACTAGCCCATATTCTTCCCCAGTTCTCTTTATTCAAAAAAAATATGTGTCTTAACACCTTTGCATTGACTTCTCTGCACTTAATCACATCACAATCAAGGATAAGTTTCTAATTCTTGTTATTGATGAGATTCTTGATGAGCTTCATGGTGCTCATTTTTGCTCCAAGTTAGATCTCCACTCTGGACATCACCAGATCCAACTTCATGAGGATGATATCCCTAAGATAACTTTTCACATGCATGATGGCCACTATGATTTTTTGGTCATGCCCTTTGGCCTTATTAATGATCTTTCAACATTTTGGGCATTGACGAGTAAAATATTTTGGACCTACCTATGAAAATTCATTCTAGTCTTCTTTGATGATATCCTCATCTATAATAAAACATGGTTTGAGCATCTCCAACATCTTGAGCTCACACTACAACTTCTCTCTAATCATCATCTCTATGCAAAATAGTCTAATTGTGCTTTTAACTAGGATGAAGTGAAGTATCTTGGGCATATTGTTTCATCCCAAGGGGTTTAAGTGGATCCCAAAAAAATAGCCTCTATGATAAATTGGATTCATCTTCAGACACTCAAGAGCCTCCATGGTTTTTTGGGGTTGCCTAGATACTATCATAAGTTTATCAAGGATTACAAGAATATTATAGCTCCATTGATAGCTATGTTGAAAAAGGATGCTTGTACATGGACACAAGCTATTGAGTATGCATTTGAATAATTAAAACAAGTTATGTATACTACCCATGTTCTAGCTATGCCATATTTTTCTAAGACCTTCACTATCGAGAGTGATGCTTGTGACAATGGACTTGGTGTTGTTCTCCTCCAAGAAGGATGCCCCATTATGTTCACCAACAAATCCCTTTTTGGCAAGAATTTAGTAATCTCTACTTATGAGAAGGAAATGATGTCTATTTTGCATGCAATACAGAAGTGGTGGCCATACCTACCGGGGAATCATTTTTGTATCAAAACTAATCACCAGAGTCTATAATATTTCTTAGAACAATGGGTCTCTACCCCATCACAATAGAAATGGGTTAGCAAACTCATGGGTTATGACTATGAGTTCACTTACAATAAGGGTAAGGACAATATTGTGGCTGATACTTTATCTCACACATTTGCATACTAAACTTCCCTTTCAGCTATTTCTATGCCTATTTTTAATTGGTTGGTGTTGTACAACAAGGGTATGTCAATGACTCCTCATTATCTCAAATCATTCAATAGTTGGCCACTAACCCCTATATAGTACTAAATTATTCTTAGGATGGTGTTTCTCTATGATACAAGGGTCATCTGGTGCTTCCCTAAAGCATAGATCTTCAGTAGGTTATATTTTGTGAACTCTATGCTTTTCCATCTATAGGGCATTTAAGGTTTCTCAAAATTTATGAGCAGGTACATCATAACTTGTTTTGGAAGGGAATGAAAAAGGAAATTCAATAGATGGTGGTTGAAACCACACTCATTCTTGGGTTGTTCAAACCCTTTCCCCTCCATACTAGGATTTGGATAGATATTTATTTGGATTTCATTGAGGGGCTCCCTAAATCTAGAGGGAAAATAATGATATTGGTTGTGGTTGATCACCTTTCCAGATATAATCATTTTTTTGCCCTCAACCATCCCTTGACCACTTACACCATCACACAAATTTTCTTAGACCATATTTTAAATCTTCATGGCATTCCTTCTTCCATTGTCTCAGATCGTGATGCAACCTTCACTAGCCATTTTTGGACAAAACTATTAAAATGCACTAGCACCCAATTGAAGATGAGTTTTAGGTATCATCCACAAATGGATGACTAAATTTAAATTGTCAAAAAATACCTGAAAACTTTCCTTCATTGCTTCACCTCAAAATAACAACACCAATGGTAAAAGTGGATTCCTCTCACCAAATGGTGGTACAATAGCTCCTACCACACTTCAAATAAAATGACTCCGTATGAAGCTGTCTATGGTCAAACACCAATAGTAATCCTTTCATACACCCCTAGTAGTTCACCAATTATAATAGTCAACATGCTTATCTAAACTTGGGATCACATCTTGAGCACCTTATAAGATAATCTTCATATAACACAAAATAAAATGAAATAATAGGCTGATCAACACTATTGAGCATACCTTTCAAGTAGGTGATATTATTTTTCTTTACTTATAGCCATATAAACAATCCTCCCTAAAAATGAAAGGGACTAATAAGCTAGCTCCTAAGTTATATGGGACATATAAGGTTCTCTTTAATATTAGGTTGGTTTCTTATAAGTTAGAGCTCCTACCTTCTTCTCGAGTTTATCCAATACTTCATGTCTCTTGTCTGAAGAAAGTTCTTGGCATAAACATCAGTGTGTAGATTATTTTAATAGAACTTGATAATGAAGGATCCATCCTTCTTGAATTAGAGGCAATATTGGATAGGCACACATGCCAAATTTACTCATACTCCATCATAGAGGTATTAATTTAGTGTCATAGAATGCAACCAGAGGATGCAACATGGGAACCACTCTTTTAGATTCAACACCAATTCCCACATTTGAAGCTTTGAGGACAAAGATTTTTTGAAGAGGGAGGGGATTTTATGAACCTATGAAACCCCTTCTCTTTAATTTATTATTATATTAGTTTATATGGACACATATGCCTTGTAAGTCATCCCGTGAGCATTTTGTTTTATCCCACATTCATGGGAAGTAGTAGTTTCTTAGATTAGACTTAGTATATAAGTAAGTGTTGAGGCCAATAAAGGCATCCACAAATTTATTGTATTGAGATTTTTCAAAGGATGTTTCCCCCTCAAATACGCTATTGATTCTACAATTCAACCATGGTAATTTAGTTATGCTTATTTGAGATCATATATTGCTAGTTTTCATAGTTTATTTCATGTATTTGCAATTTTCTGCTAACTTATTCAGGAAAGATCCTATCATTAATTCATATTTATCATATGGATATGCCCATATGTTTTATATGTAAATTCAGAGGAAATTATGTGAAGATTCAACTTATAAACATATCAAGCCTAAACATCTATCTTTCTAACCTCTGTCTAGCACATATATAGCTATCAATAGAAATCACTTTGAGATGAAATATCTTAAAGATAAAAATATGAAATAAATATAAGGATAAATCCCTAATCTAAGTATAATTACAATTTAAAAGGTCATGTCATAGATTTTCAAGTGTTGAAATCCATACAAGAGATTACATAATGTACTAGTATTAATAGGATTGCACACACTCAATTATGTGGGATAACTACATGTAATTTGACTTCGATCTTTAGAGTATTAGATATGTAGCCAATGCTCATTCATAGGTGGTTTTTGAGGCTAATTCAACCCTTGCCTTTAAACATTTTTCCTCATTTTATACTTATCATATAGTTTATAATTAGAGTTGGCAGCAAAGTAAAAAAATATGGATATTTATGTGGATTTTTAGATGTAAAAATATATAGGAATCCTTATTAGACACATGTGCTTTAGGTGACATAATCAAATATCGATAAAAATATAGTGGATAATTCTATAGTACATCAAACAAAATATCATTACACATGTGTCTAGGGAGTATATACTTGTCCGGGCACAAGCACAATCTCTATTTATAAATCTAAGTGCTCTCACCCCATTCTAGTATATTTCAGATGACTGTATTCTTATCATAGACATGAATTCATCCAAATAAATTAAATGAATAATTGTATTTTCTATAAATAATAAGTTACTATATTTAGCTAGTTGGATTAAAATTTGTATGATTATTTTATATCTTAAGTAATATGAGTATTCAATATTTTTTAAGCTATCAAGGTCACATTAATCCCAAAAATAAGGTAAAACATATTGGTGAACCTAATTATTGTCTAGAACATTACCAAACCCTAGGTTTCCCTTAGGGTTTCATCTTTATTTCTTAGTTTTTAAGATTTTTGTCTTAGGGTTTAATTTTTAGACTTGATTTTTTAATATTTTATAATTTAATAAGTGAAGATTATATGTTTCCCCCCTTTTCCATAGTATTTCATACTCATTATCATACTAGCATTTTTTCTATTAGGGTTATTCAGTGTTTGGTTAATAATTAAATAAAAATGGATATATTTTCAAAAATACTGGATGTTTTTTCTAGTCATATTTCTTGGACCCAAAACCTATTTTTGTTTGTCAAAAATATGTCTCAATTTTTTTAATTGGTATTTTACTATTTTTATTAAATTATATCTAGAGGGTGAAGGGTGTACCTATTTTAAAAAGAATTTCTTGGTTTCATTCACCTATTTATTTTTATCAAAAACCTCTTTTTGTTTCCAAAAATGCTTCACCATTTTCTTGGAGCGACTAGTTCTTTATTTGACCATTTTTCAAGTCATATTTTTTTTTGTATATATGCACCTTTAGGGGATGATTTCTTAAACATTCCAATATTTTGATTTTAAATATGATCTTCATAGTTGATTTTAGATTTTAATTTTTTATATGTTGATTATTATCTTAGGAGTGTATTTCATGCTTGCATTTATTGATATCTTGGGGCTTATAAATTTCAAAATGAGTGACCAATCTAAAAATCCTAATAGCCATCACTATTTTGCTCTCCTATTTTATAATCACTCCATGCCTTATGATTATTAGAATGAATAAACATATCATGATGTATATGATCATGTTTATGTCCCTGATGATAATGCTTATGCAAATGAATAATATTTATGTACAAGTGAAAGAAATGGTTATGATAACGATGATGTTGAAGATCAAAATTCTAGTGAATTCCATAATTATAGTGAAGAAGAAGAAAAATGCAATGAGATTAAAATACAAGAATTTTATTCTCCTTCTCCCTCTATACATTATTCCACTAGCCTTACACTAGAAAAAGAAATAATTAAAATGGAATAAACTAATGCATTTCTTGATCATAGTAGGATTACCATTAATAATGAGGATACACTTAAACGATGTATATATGTTGATTCAAATGATGTTTCTTTTTTTCATTTTGAAATGAAATTTGAGGCTTATTTTGAAAATAAATATGATATCCCTCTCTATTCCCTTAAAAATGAAAATGATATTGAATTTTCTCCTTTGTGTGATACTTATACAACTAGAATTCAATGTGATTATATTCTTTCTTATCTAAAAATCAAATGCGTCAATAATTATGAATTTTTAAATGATGTCTCTATCATCTAAAATAATTATTTTAAATGATGCAATGATTAAAATGTTTGTGATGAATATGTTACACATAGGTCTAAAATATATGGTGAGATAAATTATATGAATGAATCTTTCCAAATCATCACCATTACTACTAGTCATATCATCTCCATGATGCCTAAAATAAGTGATATCCAAAAGAAAATTCAAACTTTGGGCCTAAAGGTTACATAACTTAAGGATACAATTACATATATCAAGAATCCTAAGCATGTTAATGTAAATTGCATATCTAATTTTCCATCTAAAGCCTTTGTGTCACAAGATTTTTCATCTCAATCATGGCTTGAGAAGCAACAAAAATATACAATTCATGAAGTTTATCAAACAAAAGTTACATATGAGGCAAATAATAAAAATAAGAAGATTTATAAATAAAATATTATATCTAAGGGCAAGGACAAGAAAGAAGTTCCAACACAGATTATTTATAAATCACCAAAGTACATGAGCTCACCTGCTTTGAAAATGAATTAACCTATCAAATTTAATAGTTTCAAGGATTAGCTCAAAGATATTTTAAAAAAATTACTTTATATGAAATTAATTAGCTACCACCTAATTAATATTATCCTCATCATAATTTTCTAGTGATTTTGAGGTAGATCAATCTTTAGACTATGGGCTCGAGGCCTAGTTTTGTGTTAGGGAGAGATTGAGGTTTATAGAGTGTCTTTGTGTTACATAAGGAATTTTAGGTTTTTTGATGATAAATTTATGGTGAGATTATATTGTGTTGTGTTTATTTTACTTAGCTCTAGGGGTTTTAGACTATAGTTAATTATATCTTTAGTTTGATTCAAAACTTATGGATTATGCCTCTTTTAAGGAAGATCAATCTTCAGCGGAAGCTTTGCTATTTTTCAAGAGTATTTCCTAGTTTGTGGATCATTTGTTTCATGGATTCATATGGTTTAGATCACTTATTATGAGGTTTTATTTTCATGTGATCCTATTTTAGATCTTCATTACCAAGTTTTAGGACCCTATTAAAACCCTTTGAGGTTGAGTTTTGATGGATTTATTACAATTGCTCCATTTCTTGTTAGATTAAGGGATCTAAAAATCCCTTTTACAATTGGTTTTACTTTGGTTTATCAATTAGTTTGTTCTTTATTAGTTGGCAAATGCATAATAGTCTCTCAGCTAGATTGGATTTAAATGCTTACCTTTTTATAAAAAGATTGATACTCTATTGTAAGAGAGTTTCCTAGTTTAGGTATCCACTCAAAACCCTCTTGGTGTTGTGTTTTCGCTGTATCCTTATTATGGTTCAACTGCTACTTCATTGTGAGGGATTTCATGCCTAGCTAGATATGTTACTAGTTTGTGGGACCTTATCAAAACCACTAGAGGTTGCTTTGTGATGTACTTAATTGGTTTCAGAGTCATTCTTATTGAAAACATTGGATTATTTAGCCATATCTACTTATTCAAGTTTGTGGGACCCTGCCAAAACCACTTGAGGTTGTATTTCGATGTATATTTGTAGTTTTTGCTATTCATTTCATGTTGTCCACTAGTAGAGGTGTTTCTTGAGATCCTTATTTGTAATATATTTTATTTTCCATTGTATCAGGTTGTGGACCTATTAACACCCTCATCTATAGTTCATAGATCTGAATCAAAAGCATTTACCCTTATTAGAAAAATATCATCCTCATCATCACCTTGAATGAGGGGGGGGGGAAGTCCATTTTATAACTATCATTTTAGCATTAGACATGGAGATAAAAAAAATTATGCATTATGACAAAAAATGAACAACTTGTGGATAGAGGGGTTATTACATTTGGTACAATTAACAATAGGTTAATAAATTACCCTTGTCTATCTTATTCCACTACTCATCCTAGGAAGTCTAAGATATCTTAAGACCTTCTAGATCACACTGTACAAGAATTGATAATATACAAATATGGGTTCCAAAGATAAATCAAATAAATAAGGATAAAAAAATTGAACAAATAAATACTAATTAATAAAAATAACAAGAAATTAATGAATAAAATAAGTTCCAAATATAGGGGATGAGATTCAACCCTATAGAACCTGAAATACCCAATGGTTGGGGAAAACTAGAATGTAAATTTTGTGAATTCTAAGTGATGGATCTATAGAATGTGACCTATTCTTGGCAAGATGACATACTTGTGGGTTTTTTTTAATGGATTGGCAGAGTTTTTATGGTGATTTTGATGTGATTATAGGTGATTAATGTTGAGTGATTCCTTATTGGATTTGTAAAATTTTATGAACTCTCAACAATAGATCTACTGGATTTAGGCTATTCTTGGCAAGATGATAGATTGGTGGTTCATTTGAGATGGATACGTAGAGTTTTTATACAAGTTTGGGATTTTATATGTGACCAAAGGTGATTCATGTTGAGTATTTATTTATTAGATCTCACATGAATCCTAATGGTTTGAGTTGGGTTTGGCTAGATATTCATCTTGAGCTAAATGTTCCGAGTTTAATGGTTAGTTTTTTTTAAAGCCTTTCTCAATGGGAAAATAGATCAAGATATAAGTGTACGCTAGGTGTAATTTTCAAGGGTGTTTTTAAACCCACATGTAATATATTCACTTTGTGATGGTATAAAAATTATTTCAATATGGTTACATATGTATTACCTACAAGATCTTGATTTACACCTTTTGATGGCTACTAGGCTTGTTCCCCCTCTTATAGGGCGAGATTGGGAGACTAGTTATATTATGGGTGTTTGAATTTTTTGAAAATATCACTGGGTGGAAAATTCCCATGATAAATCCTTGCTTACTCCATGTATAAGTTTATCATGTTCAAATTATGTGCAATGGGTCTATGAATCACTTGTGCTCTAAGTTTGTTCCATGGCCCGTGGGTGATGGTGCAGAGGTGAGGGATATTTATGTTGGAATGAAATTTATGTTATAATATACTTCTAGTCTACTAAGGAATATTTTTGAGTCATTTTAGGATAGCTTCCATTCATTTTAGGTTTGTCCCAAGTTGTTTCAAGTTGATTCCAATGTGGTTTACAGAGGTGTAAACATGTCTTTAGTCAATAATTTATTGTTGAAGCTCTAACTAAGTACCACTAGAAGGGATCTTATGAGAATATAATTTTTATTTTAGGGGATTATAAGACTTTTTAGACCCTTTTTTGGTTATTTTAAAGCATCTAAGGAGAGTTGCTTGTAGAAGTTTTGCAGAATTTTGGAAAAGTTACCAACCTGCACTATTTGGTCTACTAGTTTGTAGGTTTCTCTTTGTTCTTATTTTATCCTAAAATTTTATTCTATATTATTAATCTGTTAAAGTTAAGGGAGCCTTAAAAACCCTCTTACACTTCCTCTTTGTTCCTCCTCTTATGTTATTCTATGTATTGGATATGTACTCTTTCTTGGTTTTATTTGGTTGCATTGTTATGTTTTATTATAGAAGTTGTGGGATATAATCTTAAAAAAACCCTCTTTATTATTTTATAAAGGTTGTGGGACATATTTTAAAAATCCTCTCTTTCTTCTTCTTTGTTATGATCCATTGTAGAAGTTATGGTACCTACTCTTTAAAAAACCCTCATTGATACATTGTAAAGGTTATGGGACCTACTATAAAAACCCTCACTTGGGTTATGGGATCTCTGAAAACCCCTCACCTTTTACCCTAAAAGAAAAAAAATAATAACAAGAAAAAGGCCATTAAATTAGTTCTAAGATACATAATATAAAGGATGATACATTTATTAATAAAATTCCAATAAATGGTGTAGTTGGTAAAACATATTATATAGAAAATAATGAATGTAATATAAACCATGCAAGTGTGAGTGTTTATAAGAGTATAATGCCATGATTATAGCACTATAATTAAATAAAAAATGATTATTCTCATTCAAACTTACTATTTTGAGTGGTTGGCTTGATAATTCCATATACATCTAGAACATAATCTCTTGTACATAGTTTATTATTATTATTTGATTGCTTATTTAATATATTATTTGATCTTCACATACATTTGATCTTGCACTAATAATTATTCTATTCCTTTCTTATGGTGAATTATCCTTTGCCTCTTGATTTTGTATCTCAATCTAAATATCTATGACACCTATCCTTATGACAGACTATTATAGTGCACATTATTTATGGCATACTACTTGCTCACTCTTGTTTATAGATTATCTATACTTGTTAAAGCATACATTACAATTTCATGGTCATATTATTTTTTTTACACATATTATATGAGATTTTACATTGATTCCTCCTCATTCCCCTCCACCTCCAACATACTTTGAGGAGCTATGACATTGTAATTCACATACATAATGGGGGCATGTTGCTTGCTTCCACTTCATCCACATTACCATGCTATTATATTTGGTGCACATCATGCCTTAACATGTGTTGTAGATTAATCATATCCCTCCCATTAATATATTTTCAAATCCTTTCTATTTTTTATTTCTTAAATTTATCAATGTATGCCAAATTTTCAAAAAAAAAAAATTAAAACAAAGACCTATGCATGACATGCATTACTTATTTACATGAGCACTTTATGATTTATCATATATATAGTACAATTTATTATCCAATTTTATATACATGTGTTGTATAGTATGCATGAGTGAGATAAAAGACACACAAGTATCATTTAACATAGGACACATAGATGCATGGCATTTTTTGATTTGTGATATACCTTCTTATAGTGTGCACACATTTTCATTAGGGGAATCTTGATACTACAAATAAGTTTTTATCTTTTTATGATCTTATTGATATAATTTACATTGATTATACTTGAATTTATCTAAATCATATTACTTGTAGTGATATTTCACTAGATAATATAAATTTCTATATGAGATAATGACATACACGATCATGTAGATTAGCCTTGCTTATTTTATGCATGCTTATTGATGTTTTTTATTTTTATATGATGATATGATCACTTTATTATTTTATTGTGTGACTTTATCCTTATTTAATATTGAGTGTGTGACACTAAATTTTCCATTGTGCTTGTGTAACATTAAATTATCCATTGTGCTTGTGTGACATTAAATTGTCCATTGTGTGTGACCTTAAGCCTTGTGTAACATTTGCTTGTCTATTATGTGTGGTTTTGAATCTTGTACCATTTTATTATATATTGTATGCATCCCCAAGCCTTGTGTGACATTGAGTGCTATTAAGTGTACTTTATTATGTGTGTCATGGCCATACATCTAGGATTATTTGTTGAGCTTGCTTATGCCATGATCTATATCACACACTTTTTATTATTTTTTGTGGTGCCATAATACATGTCATTGAATTTTATGCATGTTATTTACTCATTTTATGGATGATCATTTATATGTTGATTATTCAATGCATTTATCATTGATATATCTATCTTGACATGACACTTGTATACTTATGATACATGTTTAATACATACATAAATTCTCTATTTTTACTATGATGACACATTATCCAAATGTTACTACATGATATATATATATATATATATATATATATATATATATATATATATATATATATATATGAATTTAAATTTTTATTTCATGATGAGTTATTCCTAGGCTTCATTCCTCACCTCAAAAGGGGGGGGTGTGGGGGGGGGGGGGGGAATAGTGGCTTGTCTTAAGACTAAGGCTTCATAGCTACATATAATTTAGATTTTGGGAACATATTACTTAAGAACTATACATGTATACTTATATTATTATTATTATTATTATTATTTATATGACATATCTAATTTAGATGGGGGGCATATGCATGACATATGTCATGTATATTTCACAAGTTTTATGAGATTATTACATAGATTACATGACTCAGATTACAAAAGTAATTATAATGGGGGAATATTACTCACATATTATCATAATTTCATAGATATAATGATATATTATCACATTATATACAACTTAGATCACTCAGATTACTAGATGGAATGGACACTCATTCCATTGTTTGTTCAATATTATTCAATTTTATTTTTAACAATAAAGTATACTTAGGAATTAATCAGATTTTACTTAGGCATTACTAAAATTGAATCACATAATCCATATGTAGCATATGATAAAAAGAATTAAATATAATATTAGACATTACTTAGTAAGCTCTTAAATTATATGAACCCATAGTGCATTCCATTTTCTTAGATTTATTGGAGCTGTGTGGGGCTGCAATTATGCATAACATAACTTCTAGGAACTTATCAATTTTAAGATGAAATTTGGGGAATTTTAGATCAACCCATGGTTTTAAATAGGCATATCCAATGGGATATGATCACCCTTTATCCATTGTCTCTAGAATACAAGTTTGGTTCATATGCACACATGTATTCATTCCTTAATATTTTGTTTCACATATGTTCAATGCTATTACTTGTTGATTTTATATCATAAGTAAAAAATAATTTTTACATGTTTCATTGTAGGTTTTCATGGATAAAAGCACAACATATAGTACATACTTTAATATAAACATCTAAATTATACTCAAATATCACACTCTATCCTTCTAGTAGTTCTATTACTAGAATAAAAAGGGGGTAAATATAGATGCTCATATTGAGTATTAGACACTTAAAATATGTAATATAACTAGACCTTAACTTTTGTGAATTATAATCATATATATGACTCTTATTCACCATTTATCATATAAATTCTCTCATAAATGGGCCTAAGCATTCCAAATTGCTATTACTATTACACATGATATTCCTAAACAAATTAATATCATTCTTAGACTATCTCCCGACCTCAAATCATTGTTATTATTTCATAAACATCTCTATACATTTGAAATAGGTTTGTTTTCATGGAATTTTTCACTTAGGGTGCACTTGTACTCACACCCTTTAATGGATAGTTTCTAAAATTTAAACTACTCATATTTTGAGTGAGAAGAAATTACCCAAATATTCAACTATATAAACATATCAAGCCTATGTTTTTATCTATCTATCATGTATATGTAAAATATGTAGCTATCATTGTAAACCAATCTTAGAATAACTATAAAAAGGATCCCATATATGAAATTCCTTAAAGAAAAAATCCCTAAGATAAGTCTGAATACCATTTACAAGGTTAAGTCACAAGTTGTCAAGTATTAAAAGCCATACATAGTATTTCACAACATATGAGCATTACATAGGATTTCATACGCTCACTTAGGTGGGAGAAATACATTTAGTTTGAGTTCCCTCTTTGAAGTATTATATATTTATCCATCCATCAGCTATAAGTGGTATTTGAGGCCAACTCAACCCTTACATTTCACACTTTGTATTAGTTTTATAGTTGTATTACAATGTAAAACTATGGTTTAAAGAAAAGAGAAGGAAAATAAGATATTCATGCGGTTTTTAGTATTATAAAATTTAGGCATCTTTATTAGACACATACATGGTGGATGACATAGTCACATACTCATAAAAATAATGTGGATAGTTTTATAATACATTAGATAGGGTTGTATTGTATAGGTGATGCCCTAGGTGCACACAAACTCTTTGTTCTAGATTTGAGTGCTCTCAGGCCCATTTTAGTTCATTTTAGACAAATGTATTCTTCTCATAGACCTGCATTGATTCAAAATAAACCAAGTGCATAATATTTCTAGTTTTTTCTAGAAATAATGAGTTACTATATTTAGCTAGTTGCATTCATATTTGTATGATTCTTGTATATCTTGATAAATATGAAAACTCAACCAATTTTATGCTATTAAGGTCACATTAATCCTAAAAAAAGGTAAAAATATTGAGCTCACTTATTTTTTTATAGCATCACCAAACCCTAGGTTTCTCTTGGGGTTTCACCTTTCTTTGTAGGGTTTTAGATTTCTCCTTTGTGATTTAATTTTAAGACTTGATTTTCAAATATTGCCTCATTTCAAAGGTGAAAATTGGATGTTACCCCCTTTTCATAGAATTTTATGTTGATTATACTATTAAGGCTTCCTCAATTAGGGGTATTCCTTGTTTGGCTAGTATTTGAATCAAAATGGATATATTTTCAAAATGCTTAAAGGTTTTTTCTATTCGTATTTCTTGGACCAAAATCCTATTTTTTTCCAAAATTTTGTATGGATTTTTATGAAATAGTATTTTATTATTTTTAATAAATTACATCTAGAAAGCAAAGGGTGTATTTATTTTCATAATAATTTATAACTTTCATTTATCTACTTATTTTAATCATAAAAATATATTTATTTGAAAAAATCTTCACCATTTTATTGGAGTGGTTTGGTCTTTATTTGACCCTTTTCAAGTCATAGTTTTTTGTATATATACACCTTTAAGGGTTTATAATTTATTAATCAATCCAAAATTTTGATTTTAAATCTAATTTTCATACCAAATTTTATATTTTCCTTTCTTATATGTTTAATCTAATCTTAGGGATGGGTTTCATGCTTGCATTTCTTTATATCTCAGGATTTGGAATTTTCAAAATGAGTGACCAATATTAAACCCATAATATCCCTCACCATTTTCATTTCCTATTTTATAATCAATCCATGCCTTATGCTTATGATAATGTTTGAACATATTAAGCTATATAATATCATGCTTGTGTGCCAAATGATAATGTTTATGTAGATGAATAATATTCATGTAAAAGTGAAATAAATGATTATGATAGTTATGATAATAATGATGTTGAATACTAGAATGTTAGTGAATTATATAATTATAGTGAAGAATAAGAATAATACAATGAGTTTAAAATGTAATAATTTGATTACCCTTCTCCCTCTATCCATTACTCAACTAGCTTTACAATATAAAAAGAATAAATTAAGATGGAATTAACTAATTCAATTATTGATCATAGTACGGTTCCACTTAAGAATGAGGATACAATTAAATAATGTATGCATAATTTACATATTATTATTCACATATAAATTTGGGGCATGTTGGTTTCTTCCACTTCACACAGTTTCTATGCTATTATATTTGGTGAACATTATGCCTTAACATGTTTTGTGGATTGTTTGGATCCTTCCCATTCTTATATTTTCAAAGAATTTCCAATTTATATTGCTTGACTATATCAATGTATGTCAAAATTTCAAATATTCCCCCAAAAAAAAAATTCAAATATTTTTAAAAAATGAAAAAGGACCTATGCATGACATGTATTTTGTTTTTTACATGATTTATTTATGCTTATTATATATAGTGAATCATATTATCCAATTTTATATACACATGAACTTAAATTTATACATGAGTGAGATTTAGGACATACAAGTCTCACATGACATAAGATACATAGATGTGAGACATTGTTAGACCCATGAGCTACCTTCCTACAGTGTGGGAATATTTTCATCAGGGGAATCTTGACACCACACATGTATTATCTTTTTTATGACCATTTAAATTTGATCATATTGAGATAATTTATATTGAATTTACATGAATTGATATGAATAATAATACTTATAGTGTTATTTCACTAGATAATATATCTTTCTATATGCTATAATGACATACATGATTATGTACATTAGCCTTGCTTGCTATATGATGAGATACTTGAATGTTTATTTTATTGTGTGACTCTTTCCTTGTTGAATCTTTTTATATTAAATTTTACATTATGATTTCATGATATTGAATTTTATATTATGCTTTTGTGACATTAAATTATCCATTGTGTGTGTCCTTTAGTCTTGTGTGACATTTGATTATCTGATGTGTGTGGCCTTGAGTCTTGTGTGGCCTTCTATTATCTATTATGTGTGGCCATGAGCCTTATGTACCATTAAGTTCTATTGTGTGGGATTTATTATGTGCACCATAGTAATGAAATTTTATGTGATTATTTATCTCTATTTTCTGTGTGGATACGTCTAGGATTGCTTATTGATATTGCCTGCATCATGATCTACATCACATATTTTTTTAATTTTTTATGGTGCCATGATACATATCATATAATTTTATGATAATAATTATAAGTTAATGGATGTTCAATAGTATGTTAAATATTCATTATCTTTCCAATTGATATACCTATCTTGACATGACACTTGTATGCTTAGGATACATGTTTCTTACATACCCAGATGCTCTATTCCTACTATGATGTCATTTCCAAATATTAATACACGATTTGCACTAAATATATATTATTATATATATAATGATGCATTTAACTTATTATTTTGAGATAAATTATTTTCAAGCTTCATTCCTCACCTCAAATGGGGGGCATGTATAGTGGCTTATCTTAGAGACAAAGTCTTCATAGTTTCATAAAATCTAGGTTTTGGCCACATATTAATTTATTATGGTAAAATTTTATTTATATTATTACATGTTTTATTCAGATTATGATCGATTTGACTTAGAATAGAATCATACATGTGGCATATGTCACAAATATTTCAAATAAATTATAGATTATTACAAATATTATAAGACTTAGATTACATAGGTTATGATAGTGTGGGAATGTGCATCACAAATGTTAATAGTTTCATATATATCATATTTATTGGCACTAAATACATGACATATATTACTTATATTAGCAGATGGAATCACAACTTATGTCATTATCTATTTAGTATCACTAAAATTTATTTCAATAATAAAGTATAATCATGGATTATTCAAATTGTTTAATAAAATCCATCTCTAATGGATGATTCAAATATTTATACAAACTCTTAGTAATTAATAGAGAATTTATCATATTTATTGGAACCCGTAGTGGATTTAATTTACTCATATTTATTATAATTATGTGGGGATGAAGTTATGCATATGATAAATTCTAAACACTTTTCTATTTTCAACACATGGTTTTATAAAGGAATCTCTAATGGGGAATGCTCACCCCCTTCTCCATTGTCTAAAGAATATAAACTTGGTTCACATGAACACATGTGTATCCATTCCTTAATATTCCATTTCAAATATGTTCAATATTTTTACTTTTTTATTTTATATCATAAGCAAAAACTATTTTTTACATGTTTCATTGTAGGTTTACTTGGATCAAAGTACAACACATGGTACATACTTGAGCAAACTAATCATGGTTATACTCAGGTATCACCTTATATCCTTTTATTCTAGTAATTACATTACTATATTAAAAGGGGGTAATGTAGGCACTCATATTTGGTATTAGACACTTGAAAATATGTAAATTAACCAAACTGTAACATATTTGACTTATGCTCACACGCATGAATCTTATTCACCATTACTCAACCATTCTCTCATTAAAAAGATTTAACCTTCTAAATTAGTATTAATGTTACACAATATATTACCTATCTCTAATCATATAGCTTAATATCATTCTCAAACTATCTCCTAAACTCAATTCATTGTTCTTGTTTCCTGGACAAGTCCACACCTTTGAGATACGTTCATTGTCATAGACTTGTACACTTAGGGATGACATGTCCCTACATCATTTAATATATATTTTAAAAATTTAAAATTATTCATTTGAGTATACCTTAAATGTTTTTTATGTTGATTCAAAGGAAATTACCCAAAGATTCAGCTATATAAACCTATCAAACCTAAGCATTTATTTATCTAGCATATATTTGGCACATATCTAATTATCACTAGAAATCACTCTTAAAGGAACTCTCATAAAGATCTCAAATATAAAATACCTCAAAGGAGAAATACATAAGGTAATTATAAACACATTAGAAAAGCCAAGTCATAGGTATTTAAGTGTTTAAATCCATACATATGATTTCACAACATACTAACATTACAAAAAATTGCACACACTTAATCAAGTGGGAAAACTACATACAATTTAACTTCCTTCTTTAGAATAATTGATATGTAGGTATTACTTAGTAATAGTGGGGCTATAAGCCAAGATAAACCCTTTCATTTTATTCTCTTAGTTTTACAATTGTATTATAGTGTATTGTTAGGGTTTGAAGCAAAGAGAAATAAGATAGGGATATTCACTTGGATTTTTAGACATCATAATATATTGCCATCCTTATCAAACATAAGTACAATGGGAAACAAAATCATAGATTGGTAAAAATATAGTTCACAATTCTATTGTACATCAAATAGGTTTACATTATGTAGGTGTCTAGGGAGTACAAACTTTTCTAGGCACACATAGACTCTTTGTTTCTATATCTGAGTGTTATCAGGCCCATTTAAGTTCATTCTAGATCAATTTATTCCTATCATAAGCATGCATTCATATGAAATAATTTAAGTGCCTAATATTCCTAGTGTTTTTATAAAATATCAAGTTACTATTTTAGCCACTTGCATTCAGAATTATATGACTATTGCATATCATAAGAAATATTAAAATTCAATTAGTTTCATGCTATTTAGGTCAAATCAATCCTAACAAAGATAAAACATGTGAGAGTCAATAATACTTAGAGTATTTATAGGGTTTTAAGCACATCCTATTCTACATAGCCTTGATCTTATGAGGGTTCACTTTTACACCTTCATGTGAAGCAGTGGTGCCTAAATACTTGACCTTCTTGAATCTAAAAGTGCATTTGGAAGGCTTGGCATAAATATTATGTCGTTTAATAATTTCCAAAACCTGACTCATATGATGTAAATATTCCTCCCATGTTTGTTTGTATATTAAAATATAATCAAAGAACACTAAGACAAGTTTTTTAATAAATGACCGAAAATAAATTTCATCAAACTCTAAAATATAAATGGTGCATTAGTGAGGCCAAAAGACATCAACATAAATTAATAATGGCCTTCATGGGGTTTTAATGCTATCTTATGAATATCCTCATGTTTGATTCTAATTTGATGATAACCATGATGAAGTTTGAATTTTTAAAAATAAACAACCCCAAGAAATTCATCTAGTAAATAATCAATTACATGATTAGGGAACTTACCTTTGATGGTTTACTTATTGAGCTCCACATAGTAAGGAGACATGTGTTATGTGTCATCATTATTACATAACATCACCACTGGATAGGAATAAGTGCTCTAAATATAATGGATAATAAATGCTTCCAACATCTCTTATACCATATTTTGAATCTCACTTTCTAGACATATGGGTACATGCAGGTCCCAATGTTGGGTTATTGGGATATTGGCACTAGTTAAATATAATGATCATGATCCATTTTGGGAGGAAGACCTTTCAGCACATCTCTAAAAAATATTGATTTTTTCTTCATAATAGCTTATATATCTATAAATGTAGACCCATTTGGTGGGTGTTCCTCTATTAAAAATAATTGATCCACAAAATCATCTCTATTTTTTTATAATATTTTACATATAATGAGGATACATGAGTTCTAGTAACTTTTCATGTAACCCATGTAATTCAAATTTGTTTCCCTTTGAATGGAAACACATGAATAGCTCTTAGAAATTCATCTTAATCATTCCCAAGGTAATTAGTCTTTATAATCCAAACACAATGTTTACTCCATCCATAGGAATGGAAAACATATGGATATATAGTCAATATTCTTCCACAAATAGTTTAATACTATGGTATTTCCTAGAATAAATTATTGTCCCACCATCTATAGTCATGAATTGAAACTCTTAAGTTGGATAAACAAAATAATTCAATTACAAAACCAATTTACTATTGATGATGTTATAATTACCACCTAAGTCAATCACTACTATAACCTTCTATTTTTTGAGAAATCCTACTACCTTGAGGGATTATGGAGTGATAATGCCTAAAAGTCCATGGCAATAAATAGTTGGTTGGGTTTATTTTGATTCTTTCCTTGGCTAATCCTTAGCCTCCCATTCTACTTCTTCATTGACACCTTAAATATATAAAAATATATTTTCCATAAATTTATGTCCTCGATTATACTTTATATCATAATTAAAATATAACCATTTTACCTTCTTCTCTTCAATTTTTTGAGGACTTAGTTTGGTAGGATGAGGGAATGACTATGTTGGAGTGCTCTTCTCACTAATACTTGTGAATGAATTCCTTTGGCTACTAGTTCCCTCCCCTCCAATCTATGTGCCATGATAATATCCTCATATATAAAACTCAAATCAAACATGTGAACCTTGTGTTGGATGTGATACCTGATCTTGCAAAAAAATAAGGCATTTAAATTTTCATCCATGATCATCTCCACTCATAAGGATAGATTATAGAACTATTGAATATAATCCATGACATATCCTATTTAGCACAATTTTTATAGCTATATGAATTAATTCTTTGTCAAACTATTGAAATAGTGCAACTATAATTCACTAGTAAAAATTTACCAATTGAGTTTAAGATCCTTATGTTTATTTTAAGCATAAAGCCATCGATACCAAATGAATTTATTCTGGATCCATATATAAATATGCCATTTTCACCATCTATCCACATGAGATTTGATGTATACATTTTTTTTTATCTATTTGGTTAATCTAAGTTATTGGATCCTTCCTATTAAGGTTATTCATTTCCACTTTTGGCATCACATTCTATAGTGTAAAATGGGAAACAACCAAAAGTAGAAGTTGAGTTATGTTATGGCTTGCATTAGGTTGACCACAAGATCCACACTGGTTGGTCTAAGTATTAACAAGTTGTGGCTAATTTTGAGGATTCAATCATGAATTCAATATTTGATTTAGTCTCTACCTAAACTCATCCAATCAGTGATTTATCTATCCACATTTACTTTATTAGCTAGATTAGGTTGTATATTTTTCACACTATACTCAAGTTGGTTTACTTTGAATGTGTCGAAGAAAACCATGGACTTATAAATCCACAAGTTGTTGCTTCTAACTCCATATCCTCATTTTGAAGCGTTCTTCCTAGATTTTTAGAACATTTTCCTTTACCCCTTAGTGTGTAGTCCTACCATACAAAGGCTTGATAATGTAAAATTGACTTTCACCCTTGACTAAAATTTGACCAAAGATTTTCTGATTTAATTTTACCTCAAATCCAAAAATTTAAATAATAGACACCCATTATATTTTTAGACTTTCTGAAAATGTAAAGAAAGCCTAAAATTCCTAAAATTTTGGCATGCAGAGAAAAATTAATAAAAACTTTGAAACCACGTTGAATCACAAAAAAAAAATATCAACAAACAATAATATGTTTAATGTAACTTATTTAAATAATTCTCACACTTCAATAAATTGTATAAAAATAAGCAACAACTTGTGAGATATAGTTGATTCTTTAAAAATAGGATTTAAACCACTTTTTTCCCAAATCAAAGCTCTAATAACACTTATAATGAAATCACTACACCACAAAAGTAGATTCATAGAAATAGATTACCATATGATTAAAATAAGATTATAATAATGAAGAATATGACTAAGACAAATTGAGGGAGAAAACTTCACAATATTACAATAACAGTATATTCAAATTATGTTGATCAACTAGTAACCACTACCTCCTATATATACCCTAATTTTGATATGGAAACACCCTAGGCTAATATTACTAACAATATGAATTTATTGAAATGATCATATGACTTAAGTAAAGGTTATAATAACCACACATCACCCAAACATATCCAAATACATGGTCTAGGTTAAGGGTGTAACATTCTTATACTTATTCTTCCTCATCATATACGAGGTCTCCAAGGACCACCAATCCATATTATCCTCATTCCCTTAGATTCATGTGTGATTATCCCACACATTTTACAAAAATTTTAACCCAAAAAAAATGGTTACACCCTTTTTTATCCATTTATTATCTCTTCATCTTCTCTTGAGAAGATTTATTCTTCACTTGACTATTCTCTATTTCTGTAGGCATCCAAACCATATTCTTATTCTAGTAGAAATACCCTACCCCTTATTCATCCTATTTTTCTATGATGAACTCATATTTCTCTACACATTAAATCATAATATATTCATCCTCATTTTCCATGGTCAATGCCATCTCCTCCTCTAGGATGTTTACTAGTTACTACACACTCTTCAACTTCTTCTTGATGTAGGTGCATTCAGATAATATTTTAATACTGAATAAAAATATATGTTAGATTAGGAAAATTGGCTAAGTCTAATTTTGTATAATTTTTTAATTGTGTTTTTTTTTGTTGTAAATTTACATAAGTCTATGTGAAATTATCATTTTAGTTTGAATAAGATTTAAAATATTTATGAAAGAGAGCTTATTAGGCCTTTTGATCAAGCATAGTAGTGTAGATATTTATGATGTATTTATAAAGGTATGTGGTATATTTTTGAGCATCATAGCATTCACTAGATTCACTGCATAATATAGCTATTTTATATAGAAGTAGAAGAGTTGATGTGTTAGAAAAGTTCTTAGTGGAGATGTATTTTAATCACATAAGTAATGCAATATCTTGCAACAAGTTCAGATCATGGGTTTGGGTTAAGGAGTTAGCCTAGAATCATTACATGTAATTCATAGCCTTCAAAATTGGTATAACATTACCACATGTTACAGAGCCATTTGGGAGCCTTGTAGTAATGCACAAAAAGATTCCTGATAGATATAAGGTTATTGGTAATAAAACATTTTATTTGGGGTTATTATACATATCAGTCAAACCACATTAGTTATGGAGTCATTTAAAGGTCATGATGATCTAAAAAATGGCAAAAGGGTCTAATTATCAATTGTTTAACCATTTATTATTGGGTAGGTAGCATTGGGAATAACTAAAGGTGATAACACATTAATTGTAATGTGTTATAGTGAATCGAGTTGTGCTGCTATGTAATATACTATATTATCTTATATTATCATCAACATTTTGTTAATTATTTATTGTTTCTAGTGGGTTTATAAGCAATTAATGTAAGTAGGTGGGTCTTATGTCTATACAAACATGCCCCTAAACTTGTGCTAAGGATAATCTAGAGAAAAAGCAGAGAGGTTAGTGGGATTAGATGATTATAGATCATATAAATTTTATTTGGGTAAAAAGGAAGCTATACTTACAAAGACCATGATTTGGAAAGTAAAGATTGACGTATCTAGTGTTGTACCAAATCTTATTTGTGATGTTTTTGTAGGTGTGTACATGTATTGTAATTATTGAAACTAAAGTTAATAAATATATGATTTTTTTTACATTTATTTACATATTATGATATACATTATGGGGGCTGCATGGTATAATTCATATTATAATTGAGATATCTTACTATGACTGCATCAATTGGTATCAAAATAAGGTTTTAGTCCTTATAGGTTAGTGTTACTTTACACCTGGGTAGAAATTATTTGTATACATATTACAATGAGATTGTTGTATTTAAGGTGTAGAAGATCTTTGATTTCTAAGGAAATGGAATAGAGATTAGGAATAGGTGGTTTAAATAGAAGAAGGCCATGAACATCTAGAGTGCGCAGACATACAGATTTGGTAGGATTGTGAGAGATATGCAATCTTGATTAGAGTCTATGGAGATAGTACAATGATAAGGCATTGTGGTAATGGTTAATGAAATTGATACTTAATTCCCAAAAGTGATTGAGAACAAGGTAACAAAATAAGAGGTTAATAAACTTGAATATTAATTCTTGTGAATTTTTATAAGAATGACTAGTAAAATAAAGTTAGAACCTAGAATTTATTTAGGAAGTTTGAGTCTTAAAGAGATCATTGACTAGATCATTAAGATGGAGTATTATTTTTAGTATGAGAGTATAGAAGATCCCAAGTGAGTTAAGTTCATTGGCCAAAAGTTGAAAGGTCATGAATCCTTATGGTGGGATAAATTTGAAGCCAAAAGATTGTGAAAAGGCAAAGATAAGATTAAGACTTGGAATAGATTTATCACAAAACTAAAGGATAAATTAATTATCGTATATTATAACATGATTATGTTCCATAAGGTTTAAAACTTGTGATAAAGGGAGATGAGTGTAAATGATTACACAAAAGAGTTATATATAGTTACTATTAGAGTGGGTCATTTTAAAGATTATGATTATAATATCTCAAGGTATGTAAATGGATTACACATTAAAATTTAAGATGGTTTCAATATGATTGCATTTTAGTCTGTTGAATAAGCCTATCAATGTGAAATAAAGGTAGAAGTAAAGTTATAGTGAAAACAACAAGGAACAATTCAAGGAAAAGGAAAATTCATGTGTGGAAGTGGACAAGGAGGTGGAAGTGGAATATATTATTCCATGAAAGAAGGAAAGACAAGTAATTCGTAGTGTAATGATATTAATTCTCAAATAAGTAGAGGGAATTTTAGAGGTATAGGATCTTATGGAAGAGGTTGACATTATGGATTCCATGGTACATGTTTTATATGTGGTGAGACTAGACATAAATAATTTAAGTGTTTACATGTGGGCAATGAAGGTTTTAAAAGAACTGATGTGAGTGTTCAAATCTCACAAGATGATGAGGAAAGTGTTGTATGTTTTCATAATATAGATGATTTGGAAACTAGAGAATCTCTCATGATGAATAGGGTGTTTTTGAAGCTACAAAAGAAGATAATATTCCTACACAAATAATTTTTTTAGAGCCATTTTTGAGTCTAGAGGTAATTGATACAAATTGATTATTGATAGTGGTAGTATAGATAATATTGTTTCACAATAGGTGGTTGATAAGCTTGGTATGAAGATAATTTTTCATTTGTGTTGGAATCAAAATGACTGAGAGGGGGGGGCGAAACAATATTAAAAAACTTTCTTTGAAAATCTTACTTAAGCAATCATAGATCATTTAAACAAGCATATACATCTTAGCAAGCATAAACACCAATCCACAAGAGTATGAAACATATGAACATGGTATATATGTGGGAAACCCTCAAGTGGAATAAAATAGATTGATGATGAAAATGGACTATAGTTATATAATAAAAACACCAACTTTAGTGAAGCACTCACTTCACATGGAACACCAACCCCAATTAGATAAGCACCAAATCAACTAGGCTTTAACACGTACCAACTTGAAAAGAGGAAAAAACCTCTAGATGACTTAAAACCAAATCATCCACATGAAACACTTGATCACCTTCATAATTATTATTTATCATACAATAGATGGTGATATTCTTCTTCATCTCTTCGCACACTTATATCCCTCTCAAACTGGCCTCTATCTTCTTCACTCAACTAGCCCTCTTCTTGACTTGATTAGGTCATATAAGCACTAATATTCATATGCATACCTCCTATTATATATTCATGACACACATTTAATGGTACACATGACCTCCTCATACTCATCTTTGTTCTATTTTATTCTCTTTCACTCATTCACTCTTCCTTCACCAAATAGGCCTAAAATTGCCTTGTACTTATATAAGTCACTTGATCATATCCTTCTTAGTTGACCAAACATTATTATATTATTAGGTAGACCATGGAATGGATATTAATAAATTTCATATACATTTATCAAATTTTATTTTATTCCCTTTAGGTCTAACCCACTTTAATTAGGCCTTATCTTTTCTTTAGCTCTCATGAAGACCTAATCCCATTAGGCCTATTTAGCATACATTACCTTTGATATTTTTTGAGAATATTAAACACCTTACATGAAAGGAACACATAATATAACACTAAAATAGACCTTATTAAACTTAATTTTAGGTTATCAACACCTTTTAGGTCCAAACACAACTTGAACCCCTTCTCAAAACACTATTCACAAAAGGCCTGTGCATATATAGAAAATTTGTCTTGAACAACTAAAGCATAAACACACTTCTAATAAAAAATAATGGAAAATAATCATATATTAATAAAAATCATGACCTTATGGTCTTCAAAAACTTCATCATATGCTTCAACTCAGGTTATACAGGCTCAAACTCTTCTCATGCCTAGACATTATCAGTAATTCTTCATATGTCTTATCAATAGTTCATGTTGCTTCATTAAGCCAAGTAGGGTCTATAAATTGTTTAGTTGTAAACTTAAACTAAAGTGCTTACACCTGTAGGCTTTAATTGAAACTCTCCTAAGTATTCCAAATGTCTCTTATGTATGCTTAAGCAACCTTATATAAACACTCTTCTTCAGAGCTTCAATAGAACATTTTTGTGGCTTTTTAAAATCATGTTTAGAGATACTTACATAGATCTTTGGAGATCAACTAAGTATCTTCATAGTTCACTTAGAGCATCTTTAAAATTGCTTATGCAGATCTTCATAGCTCACTATGTTCTATGATAATTCATCAAAATTGTTTCCAAAACTATTAATGACTTCTCAAGACTTCAAATTTTTTATTAGTAGAGACATTAGATTGATTTTAAAATAACTACTTGACATCAACCTCATTCATCATGATTACACTCTCTCTCAAAACAATAACACTCACTATGTTATCTTGACCATGCACCTTCATAAGAACCTTTGACATTAATGACAAAATCAATACCAATACTCAACAATGAATGATAATTGTAAAAAATCTCCTCCTTTGTCATTGATGGCAAACACACTCCAAAAACTATGGCAACCACCTTTGATGGTAATCATCTCCCAGATCTTGCTCTTGCCTTTTCTCATCCTTTCTGATCTTCCTCCCCCTTTGAAATTAATGACAAAGGGTCACCTACACCTATTAGAATCACACTTTCTCCCCCTAAGCTGATACTTCCTCTCAAAGACACTAGATGACACACAATCTTCAGAAACTATAGAAACCACCCATGGAAACCATTATCATAAACTTCTCTCAATCAGGTCACTTCACCCTCATTATGAACTATCTTCCATTTTCAGATCATTCTCCTAGTTGGTCCATCAAAAACTTAATAAACAAAAACTATAAATCATCTCAGACACATACTTCTCTTAACTATATATACCTCTATTTTGATATTAAAAAAAACCACTCTCTTGACAAAGGACTTAGAGCTACCAAGATCCCCCTTAGACCAAGCCTATCTCCTTTAAATGAACTAGGAACTCCAGTTCACTTACCTTCCTTGACATGACTAAAGAAGATCAAATTCTTGATCATACACTAGGCTACCAAACTCTTAACACCAACTGTAGAATTAGGGACACACCTTTTTTATTCATATCTCAACATATAAGTCAATAAGACTCTTAAACTATCCTCATCTTATTTAAAGTATCTTGAATCCAATACCCCTTATTAACACATATCAAACTCAACTATTCACAAAAATATATACCAAAAAGCTTACTTCTCATATACCATTTGACTATATTTTGATCTTAGATACCTAATGTTAACCTTAGATCTCTCATCATGCTACCTACTATACTTCAAATCTCAAATCTACCAACATAGGAATGGATAATATCCATCTTCATTTCCTTGATTGCAACATAGATAACTTGAAATATTCTCAAGATAAAACCTTATTTGACTACAACCTCATGCTTCTACAAATAGAATAATGTCTCCATGAAGCCTAATGGAGCCTCCCCTTTTCATAAGGCACTAAAACACCATGAAATCAAGAGATTCATAGATCTCCATACTCTCATAATACTTAATGTTCTTCAATATCCTTTTGGGCTTGACTAACACTATAGGCTTGATCTCATCATCAATAATTTAATCATCAATGTGAGCTAACAACAAACATTACTAACTTGATTTCACACTTGAGGCATGCTCTATTATAGTAAGCATTCCACTTGAGATTGTATATTGATCATGACTTATCTTTACTACTTTTTGTTTCTATACATTCATTTACCTTATTTTTTGCACTCTAGGAACTTCAAACTTCCTATTTTGACTTGATGACCTTATAACTCTGTTAGGATAAAATATTGAAATGTGTCTTACATTATGATAGCTATAACTAACAACCTTATACATATCATTTGACTGATGTGAATTGTGGCTCCTTCCATAGTTCTATGAGTACTCATTCTTAGAGGGTATTCTACATTATTTTGCTCTATGACCAAATTGACTACATACAAAAACAATAACCATTGAAAGAACTAACATACCTTATAGCATTAGGTTGTTTGATAGTCCTTTTCATGTTGAAATTTTTATCTTCAATAATCTTATCCTTTACTAGAGGTTCCTCTTTTGGATCTTCTTTAAAACTAAGACCTGTCTTATCACTTGTAGACTTTTGACTACTCAAGATATCATCTAGAGCCTCAATGCTCTTTTCAAACTTCATAAATCTCTTCAACTTGATAAATGATTGATCCAACTTAGATTTTAGGGATTTTATTTTAGTTTTATACCAAATGCATTCTTCCTCTTTAACCTTTAGTTTTACATTAAATATATATCTATGTGCCTTAACTTGATTGATGATATCTTCATACTCCTTAGCGATGTTGCTCAACATTTCCTCAAACAATCCAATCTAATCCTCATAGTCCTTAACTAATGATCTTAGTTTGTGATTATTTCTCCTTTTGAACTTCAAATCCTCTGGGGAACTTACCAACTCTACCCCAAGATTCACTGCTGCTTCTTCTCCATCTGATTCTATATCAACTATATGGCCTTTCCCATTTGAACAACCCTCATTGTCTGATTATATGGCCATGAACAAGGTTTAACTATTGTCATGTTCAGATTAATTACTACCACTATCACTATCAAATTCACTTGAGTCACTTACATCAAATGAGTTGTCTTCTTTGGTATAGAAACTCTTCTAATTTTTGAATGACCCTTTCCTATCTTAATTCTTCTTGAAATCTCTCTTATTTTTGTCAAACTGATAGGCCTTTATATCATATCCATGATGTTCATAATTTTCTTCATTATGATTAGATTTATCCTTGTTATGACACTTGGATGCAATGTGACTAATCTTTCCATAGTTGAAACATTTGAAAAGTAACTTACCTTTGTACTTACCAAATCCAAACCTCAACTTTATTGCAAGCATGAATATTAGTTGATCATCATCAACATCTGAGCATTCCTCATCCTTGACCTTATTGGATTTTGACTTCTTATCAACTTTGAAACCTACTTCCATCTTGAGAGGTCTTCCTTCATTAGTTCTCATCTCATAGGCAATCAAGAAGCCATGAAGCCCATCAATTTTTAGCTTGTCCAAATCTTGCATCTCTTCTACTAAAGACACCTTAGAGTCAAACTTAGGAGTTAGTGTTATAACACTTTTTGAACAATATTAGATTATTTAACTTCTTCTCCTGATCCTATGATGCCATTAACAACTTCATCAATATTTAATAGGTAATATGCAATGGTTTCATCTTCATTCATCTTTAGGCTTTCAAACTATCTTCAGTGGGTCTATAACTTGGCCATATTCATCTTAGTTTATCCTTCATAGATAGTCTTCAATTTATCCCATATCTCTTTATCTGATTCTTAGTACATTAACTTCACAAGCTCTACCTCTGATAGGCTACAAAGAATGGCATTCATTCCCTTGGATTTATTTTCACTAGCTTTCTTACCTGCTTCATCAATTGATGTAATAAGAGGAGAAATACATCCATCCACAATTGACTAATAGATATCATGGACTTTAGATATCTAATATATATTCATCCTAACATTTAAAAAGGTATAATTTTATCCATTGAATAATATAACCTTACTAGTAGAGAAACCACCTTGATCTTTCTGACTAGCTATCCTTGCTTCTATGATCTCCTTTAAGTTTTTAGACCTAATTTAAAGGACCATGCTCTAATACCAATTGTTATAAGAAAAATTACTGAGAGGGGGGGGGGGGGGTTGAATAAATCTTCAAAAAAATTCTTTGACAATCTTAATTAAGCAATCATATATCATTTAAACAAGCATATACATCTTAGCAAGCATAAACACCAATCCACAAGAGCATGAAGCATATGAACATAGTATATATGTAAGAAAAATTCAAAGAGAAGAAAACCCACTGATAATGCAAGTAGAGTATATTATTTTAAGACAAACATGAAATTTAGTTAATCAACCACTTCACATGGAGCACCAACCCCAACTAGCTAAGCACCAACCCAACTAGGATTTATCAAGTGCCAACTTACAATGAGGCACCAACCCCCTAGATGAATCAACACCAAATTATCCATTTTAAACAATTTATCACCTTTATAATAATTTTTTTATCATATGAAAAATTATGATCTTATTCTTCATCTCTTTGCACACTTTTATCCCTCTACAATTGGCCTCTATCCTTCTTCGCTCAACTAACGCTCTTCTTGACTTGATTAGGTCATATAAGCAATGCTATTCATATGTAGACTTCCTATTAGATATTCGTGACACATATATAATGTTCCACATTACCTCCTCCTAATCCTTTTTGTGATCTTTTATTTCATTCACTTATTCACTCTACCTTCACTGAATAGGCCTAAAACTGCCTTATACTTATATAAGTCACTTGCTCATATCCTTCTTAGTTAGATAAATATTATTATAGTCTTAGTTTAGTGATGGAAAAGATATTAAGACATTTAATATACATGGGTAAAATGTTATTTGAGTCCCTTTAGGTCTGACCCAGTTTAATTAGGACTTATCTTTTCTTTAGGTCTCATGAAGACCTAATCCTAGTAGGCCTATTTAGCATACGCCATCCTTTGATCTTATTGGAGCATATTAAACACCTTAAAAAGAAGGAATAAATCATATTAAACTCTATTATACCTTGTTAAACTTCAATTTAGGTCCTAATCACCTTTTAGGTCTAAACACCACTTGAACCCATTCCCAAAACATTGTTCATAAAAGGCCTATGCATATACAAAAAATCTATCTTGAACAACTAAAGCATAAAAACATTTTTTCTACAAAGCAATAGAAAAAATAATATATTCAAAAAATTCATGACCTTAAGGTCATCAAATGATTCCACTTAGGTTATATAGGCTCAAACTCTTGTTTACAAGTAGCCCACTCAGAATTGCCAACTAGCTTCAAAACACAATCAAGAAAACATAAACTTATGACATCTGATTGAACATAATAAAAGGATTTAAATATATGAACATGATATTATAAAATCATTATAATAATATTAATCAAATATATTATAAACTCTAATGGAAACTATTGGTCTTGAAGACCAATCTATTGACCTTCTCTCTCAAAGTCTTTAATCAGCCAAACAAGTCATTTTGGATTCAATGTTTCAACCTCTTATACTAAATTAAAAGATTTTAAAAATCATGAATATATAATTAAAGTCCAAAAAAAAAATATCATATGAATTTAAAGCTTCATCTTAGGTCAAAGAGCCTCCAACTCATCACTGTAACTTGCTTACTCAATTCTACCAGTTTACCTTTAAACATAGTCATGATGATAATGACCTTCAATACCTGTGTAGATAGTTTCAAAGAATTTTAATGAATGTGGATAATATTATAAGATAATTATAAAAATATAATATATAAATATAACATGGTAATATGGTAATATTGGTCTTGCAAACCATTCTCACAACCTCACACCTTCACTGTCTTATTTGCACTAGACAAGTCAACTTATGAGCAACATTTTCATCATATAAACTGACCTCAAAAAATTATATACAACATGTAAATGTATTAAATGTATTTAAATAACATATCCATTCCATTGGACTCATCCTTAATCCATGACAACACATCCATAATTAGCTTCTTACTTTTGCTTGGTTTTCTCACTATCTGTACCATTAGGTCTATTAGCAATAGGTCAACTTGTATGATTGGTTTGGCATATCTAAGGTTTGGAAAATACTAAAAAACCACAAATAACATATAATAAAAGTATCAAACTTAAAATTTCATCAATTTATCAACTTTTACTTGATTAACTCTAAATGCTACAATAAATTACGTAGAAGTAAGCACTTTTCTGTAGAGTCTGCTCACTTACCTAAGAAACCAATCACACATGAATGTGCTTGATAGAGTTTAATACAACCTCCAATAAATTTTATATCCATTAAAAACCATTATGGGCACTTTAGAATAATATATTCAACATCAAGTCATTGTTAGGGTTCTCTGAGGGTTTAAACCATCTTTTAGTCTTAATGATCATTCATAAATCTTAGCCCCTTATTCCATAAACCAATGCTTGTAAATTTGATATAAGACCCTTCCACATCTACCATGAATATCTTAGGTCTTCATTCAGATGTTGTACATTCCAAAAAATACTTGAAAAACCTTCTCGGGTAGATAACTCTTTGTGCACTTAAGAGACCTTAAAACACCTTTTCAGATTTTTTCTTGCAAACCATGACTTGAAACTTCATGCACATGCTTAAAAAATTTGAATCACCTTTTTCAATGCTCATCTACTCACTCATTCCTTGTAAATAAATATTGATAACCCATCTAGCCACTATGTATCTCTTTGCTTTATAGGCCTTGACCTGCAAGTCTCAATAGGTCTTGAAACTGACCTTCTAATCACTGTCCAAGCTCTAAAAACCTCATGTATAAACTCAAAAAACCTCTCTTATGCCCAAACATTGTCAATAATTCTTTATATGTCTTATAAATAATTAATGTTGCTTCATTAATCCAATTAGGGTCTACAACTAGTCTAGTTGTAGACTTAAATTAAAGTACTTACCCTTGTAAGCTTCACCTTAAAACTCTCCTAAGTGTTCCAAATGTCTCTTATGTATGATTAAGAAACCTTATATAAACAGTCTTCTTTAGAACTTCAATAGAATGTATTTATGGCTTACTCAAATCATCTTCAGAGCTACTTACACATATCTTTAGAGCTTGACTAAGTATCTTCATAGTAGTTAGAGCATCTTTAGAGTTGCTTATGATGATATTCAGATCTCAATTAAGGATCTTCGTAACTCACTGTGTTTTATGCCAAGTCATCAAAATTATTGCCAAAACTATTAATGAATTCTCAATCCTTCAAATTCTTTTTCAATAGAGAGAAATTATATTGCCTTTAAAACAAATACTTGACATCAACCTCATTCATCATGATTACACTCTCTCATAACAACAACACTCACTATGCTAGCTTGATCATGCACCTTCACAAGAACCTTTGACATAAATGACAACATTAGTACCAATAATCAACAATCAATTATAATGCTCAACAATTTGAACCCTATAAGTTTTAATGGTTTTTGAAGGGAAATGTTTTACTAAATGAAAAATGTCTAGTAAGTTTTCAAAATGGTATATATAAGGATGAAGTCATGGGTGATATAATGCCCATGGATGTTTGCCATATTTTCATCAGAAGGTATTAGTAGTTTCATTATAAAACACAATAATACATTCTTGAAAATACATACACATTGGTGAAATATTTAACCCTTTAAAGGATAAAAGTGAAGAAGTAGAATGTAGTCAACAAGTTTTGGATGATTTAGGACAAATGCTTTTGAGAGAGTTGAAAAATAAAATTTCTTGGGAGTAATTCCTAAGCTCACACAAGTTGTGAGCACAATTTAAGGAAATGAAGAATCAATTCCATGTGAGGTGAAGGAGATGGTATGTTATTTTTCTATAATTTTTTCAAATGATCTACTAGATGTTTTTCCACATATGAGGAGTATTAGTCACTGCATGGATCTGATCCTAAGATCTAGTTTTAAAAAAAAGTGACATATAGGTTGACAACCAAATAAAATGTGGAAGTATAGTGGAAAGTACATGAGATATTGGATAAAATATTGATTAGAGAAATTTTAAGCCTATGCATCATACCAAAAATATTAGTGGCTAATAAAAATTGAGAGTAGATAATGTTTAATGATCCTAGAGCCATTAATAAGATAACCATGAAGTACATATTTCTATCTTTGCACATGGATGATCTAGTGGATTGATTGAATGAAATGATAGAGTGGTAATAAATATACATTTGTAAAGGAAGGTGATAATTAGAACACTACATTCAAAACACAAGAAGGATTATATGAGTGGTTGGTTATGACATTTGGGATAAAAAATGCACCAAGTATATTCATGAGACTAATGAATGTTATTCTTAAGCCATTTTAAAGCACATTTATCATTTTGTATCTTAATGACACATTTATTTTTATTATGATGTAGGAATGCAAATTATGATATTTGTGAAAAGTACTAGTTAAGTTGTGGGATAATAAATTTCTTGAAAATTTGAAGAAATATAATTTTATGCATAAGTAATTGGTATACTTGGGATTTTTTATTACCCAATAAGGTTTGAAGATGGATACAAAAAAGGTAAAAGCTATTTATTGATTTTTCATCACAAAAAATACATTTGAGGCATTTTAGACACCCAAATTTGAAACAAGATCCTTCAAAACATACATTTTGCATAATTTTGAGTACTAGGACTATTAATGTTGAATGGATGTATTAGCATATTCTATTTTGAGTTTCAGGATTCTCTTTTTTTTTTCAATTTATGATCTTTCATATTTCCATTCCACCATTTTAAATCTACCTTGGGGATTCCAAATATCATTCTATGTCTTCATATTTTTGTCTTATGGCTTTTGGAGAAGGCCACACTTCATAAACAAAGCCACACTACAACCCTATCTAGGTAATACAAACTTGTCCCAGCATAACTTATAGATTTTTTTCAATTTTATATGTTGTTAATGGTCCTTTTTATGATCATTAGTTTTTTTGGGTTAGTTCCCTTTTACTCAAATAAGATCCAAATTTGAATTCAAGAGTTATATATAAGCAAGAGATCTATTAGAGGGTAGGGATAAATTTATATCTATAAAAAAGGCTATAAAAAGTTTACATCTACTTATATCTATCGAATTCTTGATTTATTTACAAGTTCTAAGGATGAATACATCATTTTCATGTTTTTATCATGGGTAATCATAGGTGAAAGATAATATAGTCTTTCATGCATTATTTCACACATACACGTAGGCAAGATAACTACATCAAACTGAGGCCTTTTGGGCTATGTAGGCAACACTTAGATTATATAGGGTAATTTGAGGATAACTTGGCTATTACCCTTGCCTGATTCTCCTATTTATTATTGATCTCCATTATGCTTATTTTATATGAGGTAGAGTTTGAAATTTATAAGTCTTCTACGTGAAAACTTGAGACACATATTCACTCAAAAAACCCTCATAGACAAGCGTAAGTTCCCGATCAGAAAATAAGTCACACAATCAATCAAGACATAGTGATTTAACTATTTTGTAAATATTGGAATCTTACTCCTAATTTAGTTAAAGGTCTAAGTTAATTAAATTATTAAATAATATTTCAATAATTAAGCTACTAATTTGTATAATTTAATTGTAATTTGAACCTTTCTAAAAATAGTAATAAATGTAGAGAAAATAATAATGAGCTAGAAATAGACTGAGATGACTAAGATAGGGTCTAAAATTTGTTGTGTAAGAATGGGATAGTGTCAAAAATCAAGATTTGGCTTTCATTTTATGAAAAGAAAAGATCACCAAAATAAGAAACCTTAGGGTCTAATGCTATAGTCCTCTTCTACTGTTATTGTCCAAGAGACCTAAGCTTTCTAGGTTTTATCCATTATCCTTGTGTAAACCTACCTATGAAAATTTAGATGTTAGAAGCCTATGAAACTCCTTATAGAGATGATTTAGTCTTCAAACCCTAGACTCCATAATGCTTTGATAAACTTTGAGAAAGAAAGGGGGTTTAGGGTGTGTAAGATTCACTGAATGTGTATCCACACCCTTTGTGTGGTCACGTTGCCTACATACCAATACTCCAAAGAGGGATCAAGCCATATGTAATTCTTTCACTTGATATGCTTTATGTAATAGTGTTATGAAGATGAAAAAATGCCAAATTGGGTGTGATTGAGGTGGCTAGGGATTGGTGTGAGGATTTGGCTATGCTTGTGGTTGTATTGGATGGTTGTATGCAAAGAATAGGGAAATATTCCTAAGTAGTCTTGCTTGTATTCTTTCTTACTTTGTGATATTTGCCAACCCCTTCTAAATGAACTTTGAATGGGATTTTATAAAGATCTATTGGTCATCGGTCAAATTTATTCATGTTAGGTTAACAAGAAGAAGGATGGGAACCAAAAATAAGTGACCATTAGAGGTAAAAATTCAATTGGATAGGAGCACCAAAAATGAACATCCTAGGGTCCGATGTTATAGTCCAAGTTTCGTGCTATTGTCTTAAAGGTATGGGACATAGGGGGATGAAATTATCATAAGAAATATAGCCTGACTGAGTTATAATTAGGTCCTAAAAATTTATAGATGACTAGGATAAGCAAAAATATGTCTAGAAGGGTCATGAGAGAAAACAAGAGGGACCTATGGGTTGGGTGTCACAAGCCATACTCAAGTTACCAATTTTCATATTTTATATGACTACATTTACCTCCACTTTATTCTAGTGATGTAACAAAGTGAAATATTAGGATAAAGGAAAAATAGAAAGTATACCTGAATTTACCTACAAGGGTGAAGCTCATGAAGTTGTGTGATGTTAGGTGTGTATAAAGAGAGCACATTGTGAAGTGAAAATTTTTAAGATAAAACAAATAGTAGATCAGTTTTTAATAGATACACTATATCTAAAATAATAATGTACAAAGTTGTGTAAGAGAGAGGAAGAGAAAGGAATGAATACACCTCATTGAGTACGTGAACCAATACAAAACCTATTATGATGTTGAGTGATGGTATGTGCTAAATGATGTTATACCAAGAGTAATATCATGAATGAAGCTGAGTGCTCAATTCTTTGAGAGTGGCTCAAGAATGCAAAGGCTATCCCTTTGGCTCCATTGTTGGCCACTAAGTGAAGCTAGGTGATCATGTGTTTTCTAATTGATGTTTGGACTATGTGTCTAATCCCTCTAAATAGGTGGCTCAATAAGACAAAGTCTAGCTAGTCCTTTGTATTTTTCATTACCTCGTGATGTGAAGCTAAGAATGATACTAATATAAATGTGTGTCATATGAGATAGCTCTTGAAGCCCATGAATGCTCTATAATTTGATAATGTGGCATGGATAGTTGAATGCGTGTTGGAAACTAGGCCACTCTTGGCCACTTGAAAAAGGTGGAGTTTAGGCTTGTATGAAATCCACTCAAAAACTAAGCAATAGGCTTATGTGGAATGAGTCCAACCACCTATAGATGTAATAAGGCACATAACTGCTGAGAATACTTGGGTAATGTAATGAACTAAGAAAGAAAAAAAGTCAAATGTGCCCCACACATTACCCCCAATCACTAGTGTCTAAAACATGCATTCTAATCTGGAAGTTATACCAACTACCCAATCTAAAACTAGAAGTGAGAGCCATCATGCCATGCATGATGCCCCTTATATCTAGATTCTCTAAGAAAAATTGTCCTAAAACTACTGAATCTAAATTGGTCTATATGTGTAAAACTATAGCTGAGCTTACCTTTCTACCTATTTCTAGAAAATTTGGGTTTTTTTCTATTTAGATAGAAGCATCAAAATCAGACATCCTTCTATCTAGTAATGTAATCCAATCTTGGCACTCTTGTTTTATGCTAATTCTAAAGACTATTTTTTAATTGTCACTATCTACTTGGTTTGAAGTTTGGATACTATTTTGGGTGTTTTGAAAGTTAATTTTTCAACTTATAGAAGCTCTGATCTTTGTGATAAAATCCCTATTTACTTCCCCCTCTTTTAAGGCTAGGAATGAAAACCTGGCAATGACTACCCTAAAAAAAAGATCCCTACAAGTGTGTTATGCTCTAAAATACATGATATATCAATGATAATTGATAAGATATCTCAAGATATAGCATGGTTTGTAATGAAGATTGTTAGATTAATAAGAGTATGCCTAGATAAATATAAAAATGTAATAGCGTGATCAATATAATGAACTAGAAGTCTAGTTAGTTGTTAGTTATCAAGGAGGGATGGAACATGATGTCCATCATGGCATCCAAGAAATCAAAATAATGCATGATGTGGATCATGATATTACAGACAATTGAAAAACAATCAAGAAACAAGCATACAAGGCAAAAAGTAAGAAGCATACAAGAGTGGCCAAGGGGCCAAGCAAACAAGGGACATGAGCACATGTCACTCAAAATAAAAATTAAGAATACAAGGCATGTTCAAATGACACATACACATATAATTGAAAATAATCAAGGTTGGCACAAGGGCCACAAGCACATAGAAGAGTACAAACAAACAACATTGGCAAATATACTAAGGCATATATAAGAGACAAAAATGAAACTGAGAAATGCAATCACATCTAGCTATGTAAAGCAAGAAAGGAAATCATCTAAATACTAAAAACACAATCACATCTAACTAATCAAAGAAATAAGTGAAAGTATGCAAGACATATAGTATAAGACTAGGTATATGTTAAGAAATACACAAGTTCTATATACTAGTGAGTGTCGATAGAGTAATTTGTGTAAGCTAGTAAGTAATGTACATCAACATGATAACTAGAGTGTGTGGTATATTAATGACATAAATTAGATGGTGTAGTCATGTAGAAGATGCCCTCAGTGGGTAGATATATCGATATGTGTCTCAAATGTATGAAATAGGCTGCCCCCTCAATGGGTAGAGTGAATCAATCATGGATCTAGATGTCACTGCATAAACTCAAAGAAGATCAACTAAAGCATGGTAATGTAGATAAATTAAAAAATAATAGCATAGAAAAAAAATGTAAGTCTAGCGTGGTAGTAGAAATGTAAAGCATAGATAATGCATAAAATTAAAATGTTTTTTGGTATTTAAGTTATTTGAATGTTTTTGGATCTTGACATATTTAAATGTTTTTGGATTTTAAAATATTTGAATGTTTTTGTATTTAGACATATTTAAATGTTTTTTATATAAGATATGTATAATCAATCATAAGGAGTCTATGCACAAGAAATTGAAGAGAAGTTATGTACAAGCAAGCAAATAAAAACTATGTATAAGTAAATCTGAGAAATTATATACAATAAATTGAAAAGAAGTTATGTACAAAAAAGACTAAGAAGACATGATAATAACTGATAAGTCTCATGAGAGACTCCCTATCATGGTGTCCTATATCGAACAAAGGAATTGTGCATTATTTTGAATCATGAGGGAATGGCTACAAATATGACTCTAAATATTTGGATTCATTTTTAGTATCTTGGAAATTATAATAACCTATATTATTTCACTCATCATTATCATCTTGATTTTGAGCCAATGGAATGCTAGTGTTGACTTTTGTTTTATCTGGATCTTTTCCTTTGATGAATTATGTTTGTGAATAATTTGCCTTAGGATGTTTAATAAATCCCAAACCTTGGTGACAAACATTATCAACTACTGAAATAGAAGTAGTGATGCCTTGAGCATACTTGCCCAACCTTGACCTTGAAAATCAAACTATTGTAGATATTTTTGACCAAACACATGCTACTTTGAAGGTTGATTCTCATTTTGGAGAGGTATATTTGAAATTTTTTTATGCTTTACCTATGCTTGTGTTACTATTTCTTGCTCTGATTTTGCTTTTTGATCCTTTTGTTATTCTGAGTTATGCTTTGGTAACCATTTTTGTAATGTTTCTAAATTTGACACTTTGTGAATGTGTTCTTGTGGATTGCTTAAATAATTTACCTTGTATAGGGTCCTCATTAATAATTATTTTTTGTATATGTTTATTCAATGCCAAACATGAATATGTGTGATGCCCATGCATTCTATGATATGCGTAATAGTATTTGGATCTTCTTACTAGATGTAGACGAGGTAGTTTGATCAACTTAGATTTAGTCATTTTTCTTAGTACTTCACTTGAAATCTTATTTGATTTTTAATTTATTTTTGAATCACTAGTTGTAGAGTTACTTATTTATGATTTCTTATTTTGATATGTAACATTGCTTGTAACCAATTGACTAAGTGAAGGTGCATATACATGATTGGCACTAGGATGCCTTTAAGCCTTTTGTATTATAATTTTATTTTCCAATGTTGTGATATTATCATGTAATATCTAATTATACATTTGTAAATATAAAATTAACTTGCTCATACTGGTGATTTGATCCCTTAGAGTCTCACAAGTGTAAACCCTAGTTGCTTCCGATTGAACATGTAACTGCTTTTGTATTGTTTCTAAATTTGACCCTTTGTGAATGTGTTCATGTGTCACTATAGATTTATTGAGTAATTTACCTTTTATAAGGTCCTTAATAGAAATTATCTATTGTATATGTTTATTCAATGCCAAACATGAATCTATGTGATGCTCATGCATTCTATGATATACACAATAATATCTAGATCTTCTTACTGGATGTAGAGGAGGTAGTTTGATCAAATGAGATTTAATCATTTCCCTTAGGACCTCACTTGAAATCTTATTTGATCTTTAAATACTTTTTGAATCACTAGTTATAGAGTTACTTTGTTTTGATATGTAACACTACTTGAAACCAATTAACTAGGTGAAGGTGCATATACATGATTGGCACTAAGAAGCCTTTGAGCCTTTTATATTAGAATTTTATTTTCCAATGTTGTGATCTTGTCATGTAATAGCTAATTATGTTTTTGTAAATCTAAAATTAACTTGCTCATACTTGTGATTTGATCCCTTAGAGTCTCACAAGTGTAAACCCTAGTTGCTTCTGATTGAACATGTAAGCACATATGTTGAAGAGGGTTTGAAGAATCTCTAGGCTGAATGTATGCATTAGGAATAATATTATAGGCTACCTCACCTTTTGGAGGGGTGATAACATAGACCTGGTTAGAGGGAAAGTAACTATCACCCTCTCGAGGGAGAGGAGGAGAATGAAATTATTTCTTGTGCATAAGATATGACATTGAAACTTGATTTGTGCAATGGATCCTCTAAGTATGTAAGGATTTTATTATTGATTGAATTACCCATAATAGAGATATAGAATGATAATAAAGTAATTAGATTTATAATTTGTATAGCAATATGTTTATAAAGATCATTCCAAATGAGAGATAGAAAGCAAGGGATAGAGAGCATGGAATTATGCATTAATGCATAAAGAACTTTGATATGTGCTATGATATTTCTAATATGTGTAGAAAGATAAACTTGAAATTTTTTCCATATAAGAGATAGAAATTAAGGGATAGAGAGCATGTAATTGTGCATGAATGCATGAAAAACTTTGACATATGCTATGATATTTCTAATATGTGTAGTAAGATAAACTTGAACAAATTTCCATATGAGAGATAAGAAGCAAGTAATGAAACCTTGTATTAAATACAAGTAAACATTGCTTTAAAGGAGAGGTATCTTATTATGTTTAACAATGACCTTCTTAATATCATCCCATATTATGAAAAGTAAGCATGAAATGCAAAGAATGAATCTTTGTACTAACATATGGTAAACTTCATCATTCATGTACATGATAGGGCTAAGTATGGTCTCCTTATTATTTGCAAGAAATACAAGAAATGCTTTTAAATAAATGAGATCCATTTTTTTTTAACGTGAAAATTTGATTTTCGATGTAAGGTGATTCCTTAAAAGCAATAGGACCTAATATATGCAACTAGGTTTTGAAAAATAATTATTTTTAAAATTACTATGGAATTTTTAAAATAAAATGTGTATTTTTTATTTAAATATGTAGGTAAAAAATCAAAAAAATATTTCTACAATTAGTAAAAAAATTTCCCTAGGGTTTTTAGGGTTTTTGTGTGCAAAAGAACCTAGTAAATTTAACTAGGGTTTGGAATAAATGATTTTTAAAATTACTAAGCTAAATTTAAAAATTAAATGTGAATTTTTAATTTAAAATATGCAAAAAAAATCAAAAAATTATTGGAAAAATTAGCAAGGAATTTACCCTAGGGTTTTTAGGGGTTTTATGCTCAAATGAAGTAAGTCAGGTTCACCAAATGCTTTAACTATTTTGAGAATATTGGAATCTTATTCCTAATTTAGGTAAGGGTCTGAGTTAATTAAATTAGTAAATAATATTGCAATAATTAAGCCACTAATTTGTATAATTTAATTATAACTTGAACCTTTCTAAAAATAGTAATAATTGTGGAGAAAATAAGACTTAGTTGGAAATAAACTGAGATGGTTGAGATAGGGTCTAATTTTTTTTGTGTAGGACTAGGATAGTGTCATAAATTAGGACCTAACTTTTGTTTTATGAAAGGTTAGGAGCACCAAAATAAGACACCCTAGGGTCTAGCACTATCATCCTCTTCTACCACTATTATCTATGAGACTTGAACTTTTTGGGTTTTATCTGCTATCCCTATGTGAACCTACTCATGAAATTTTGGATGCTAGATGTCTATAGAAGTCCCTATAAAGATGATTTAGTCTTCAAAACCTAGACTCCATTATGCTTTGATAAACTTGGAAAAATAAGGGGAGGTTAGTGTGTGTAAGATATATTGAACATGAATCCACACCCCTTGTATAAACATATTGCTTACATACCAATACTCTGAAGAGGGATCAAGCCATATGTAGTTCTCACTTGATGTACTTTATACAATAGTGTTATGAAGATGCAAAAATGCTAAACTAGGTGTGCTTGAGGTGGCTAGGGACTGGTGTGAAGATTTGGTTATGCTTGTGGTTGTATGCAAAGAATAGGGAAATATGTTTGAGTAGTCTTACTTGTATTCTTGATTACTTTGTGATATTTGCCAACCCATTCTAGATGAACTTTGAATGGGATTTTATAGAGATTTATTGGTCATGGGTCAAATGTATTCATGTTAGGCTGACAAGAAGAAGGATAGGAACTAGAAGAAAATGACCCTTGGAGGTAAAAATGTAATTGGATAGGAGAACTAAAAATAAACACCCTAGGGTCTAATGTTATAGTCCAAATTGGGAGCTATTGTCCTGAAGGTATGAGACCTAGGGGATGGAATTATCATAGAAAATGTAACCAATCTGATCTAGAATCAGGGCTTAGAAGGCTACGAATGACTAGAAATAAGTGAAAAGATGTCTAAAAGGGTCATGAGAACAAGCAAAATGGATCTATGAGTTAGGTGTCATAAGCCACACTCAAGTTACCAATATTCATATTTTATATGACTATATTTCCCCCCTTTTATTCTAGTGATGCAACAAAGTGAAATACTAAGATAAAGGAAAAATAGAAAGTGTACCTAAACCTACCTACAAGAATGAAGCTCATGAAGTTGTGTGATGTTGGGTGTGCATAGAGAGAGCACATTGTGAAGTGTAAATCTGCAAGATAAAACAAAGAGTAGATCAATTCTTATTAGATACGCTATATCTAAAATAAGAATGTACAAAGATGGATAAGAGAGAGAGGAAGAGAAAAGAATGACTACACCTCATTAGGTATGCAAACCAATACAAAACCTATTAAGATGTTGAGTGATGTTGGGTATGTGCTAAATGATGTTGTACTAAGAGTAATATTATGACTGGAGTTGAGTGCTCAATTCCCTAAGAGTAACTTAAGAATGCAAAGGCTATCCCTTTGGCTCCCTTGTCACCCACTAAGTGAAGCTAGGTGATCATGCATGTGTTAATCAATGTTTGGATTATGTGTCCAATCCCTTTGAATAGGTGGCTCAAGAATACAAAGGCTAGCTAGTCCTTTGGATCCATCATTTCTCCATTAAGTGAAGTTAAGAACTGATACTAGTATAAATTTGTGTCATATAGGATAGCTCCTAAAACCCATGAATGCTCTATAATCTGACAATGTGGTATGGATAGCCGAATGTGTGCTAGAAACTAGGCAACTTTTGGCCTTTTAGAAAAGGTGGAGATTAGGCTTGTATGAAAGCCACTCTGAAACTAGGCAATATGCTTATGTGGAATCCACTCAAAAATGTTGCCAACCACTTGTAGAAGGAATAAGGCATGCAACTACTAAGAATATCTAGGTAATATACTAAACTTGGAAAGAAAAGAAGTCAAATGTGTTGCACACATTACCCCCAATCACTGGTATCTAGAACATAGATTTTGATCTATAAGTTATACCAATTTCCCAATCTAAAAATGGAAGCAAGAGCCATCATGCCATACATGATTCCCCCATATCTTGATTCTTTGAGAAAAACTATACTAAAACTACTGAATTTGAACTAGTTTGTATGTACAAAACTGTAGTTGAGCTTACCTTTATACCTATTTCTATAAAATTTGGGTGTTTTTCTATTTGGATAAGAGCATTGAAATCAGACACCCTATTGTTTGATGCTGTAGTCTAATCTTGGTGTTCTTGTCCTGTACTGATTTTCAAGACTATTCTATAATTGTCACTAATTTTTCCTGGTTTGTTCTACCTAGTTTGAAGTTTAAATATTATACTAGGTATTTTAAAAGTTGATTTTTTGACTGGTAAGAGTTTTGATCTTCATGACAAAACCTCTATTTATTTCCCCCTCTTCTTAGGGTAGGAATGAAGACCCTACAATGACTACCCTAAAAAAAAAGAGCATTGCAAGTGTGTTAAGCTACAAAATACATGATATAGCAATGATAATTGATAAGATATAGCATGATTTGTAATAGATATTGTTAGATCAATAGGGGAATGCTTAGATAGGTATAACAATGTAATAACATGTGTAATATAATTGACTATAATTAGGAGTTTGGCTAGTTATTACTTGTTAGTTGTCAAGGAGGGATGAATCATGATGTCCATCACGGCATCCAAAAAATCTAAATAATGCATGATATAGATTATGAAATTTAAAACAATTGAAAATAAATCAAGCAATAAGCACATAAGGTAAGATCTAAGAAACATACAAGAGTGGACAAAGGGCCAAAGAAACAAGGGATATGGTCACTCAAATTAGAAAGCAAGCATACAAGGCATGTTCAAATGCCACATACACATACAATTGAAAATAAGAAAGGTTAGCATAAGGGATACATGTACATAGAAGAGTACAAGAAAAGGATACTATCAAATGTTTTAAGTCATATATAGGAGACAAAACTAGAAATAAAAAATGCAATCACATCTAGCTATGCAAAGCAAGAAATAAAAGAATGTAAATACTGAAAATACAATCACATCTAACTAATCAAAATAATAAGTGAAAGTATGCAATACATGTAGTAAAAGGCTAGGTATATGCTAATAAATACACAAGTGTTATATGTTAGTGAGTGTTGATAGAGTAATCTATGCAAACTAGTAAGTAATGTACATCAACATGATAACTAGAGTGTGTGGTGTAAGAATGACATAACTTGGATGGTGTAGTCATGTATAATATGCCCTAAATGGGTAGATATATTGATATGTATCTTGAATGTATGAATTAGGATGCCTCTTCAATGGGTAGAGTGAAGCAATCATGGATCTAGATGTCATTGCATACACTAAAATAAGATCAAGTGAAGCATAGTAATTTAGATAAATCAACAAACAATAGCATAAAATAGAAAAAAGTAAGTCTAGCATGATAGTAGAAATGTAAAGCATCGATAATGCATAGAATTGAATTTTTTTTTGGTATCTTGAGTTATTTGAATGTTTTTAGATTTAGACATATTTAAACTTTTTTGGATTTTTACATATTTGAATGTTTTGTATTTTAAAATATTTGAATGTTGATATTTTTGATATAAGCTATGTACAATCAATCATAAGGAGACTATGTACAAAAAATTGAAGAGAATTTATGTACAAGCAAGCAAATAGAAACTATGTACAAGTAAATCTAATAAATTATGTATACGAAATTGAAAATAAGATATGTATAAGAAAGACTAAAAAGAAACAATACTAACTAATGAGTCTCATGAGAGAATATCTATCATGGTGTCCTATATCAAATAAAATAATCATGTGTGATTGTGAAGCATGAGGGAATGACTGTGAATATAACTTTGAATATTTAGATTCATTATTAGTATCTTATAAATCATAATAACTTGTATTTCTCCACTCATCATTATCATCTTGATTTTAAACCAATGGAATGCTAGTGTTGACTTTTGTTGTACCTAGATCTTTTCCTTTGATGAATTGTGTTTGTGAATGATTTACCTTAGGATGTTCAATAAATTCTGAACCTTGGTGACAAATAATATCAACTATTGAAATAGGAGTAGTGATGCCTTGAGCATGCTTTTCCAACCCTTAACCTTGATAATCAAACTATTGTAGATATTTTTGACCAAACCCATATTGATTTAAAAGTTGAGCCTCATTTTGGAAAGGTATATTTGCATCTTTTTCATGTTTTACCTATGCTTGTGGTATTATTTCTTGCTTTGATTTTTCTTTTTGATATTTTTATTGTTTTGAGTTATGTTTTAGTAACCGCTTTTGTATTGTTTCTAAATTTGACCCTTTGTGAATGTGTTCCTGTGTCACTATAGATTTCTTGAGTGATTTACCTTGTATAAGTTCCTTAATAGCAATTATCTATTGTATATGTTTATTCAATGCCAAACATGAATCTGTGTGATGCTCATGCATTCTATGATATACACAATAATATTTAGATCCTCTTACTAGATGTAGAGGAGGTAGTTTGATCAAATGAGATTTAATCATTTCCCTTAGGACCTCACTTGAACTCTTATTTGATCTTTGACTACTTTTTGAATCACTAGTTATAGAGTTACTTTTTGTTTTGATTTCTTGTTTTGATATGTAACACTACTTGAAACCAATTAACTAGGTGAAGGTGCATATACATGATTGGCACTAAGAAGCCTTTGAGCCTTTTGTATTATAGATTTATTTTCCAATGTTGTGATCTTGTCATGTAATAGCTAATTATGTTTTTGTAAATCTAAAATTAACTTGCTCATACTTGTGATTTGATCCCTTAGAGTCTCACAAGTGTAAACCCTAGTTGCTTCTGATTGAACATGTAAGCACATATGTTGAAGAGGGTTTGAAGAATCTCTAGGCTGAATGTATGCATTAGGAATAATATTATAGGTTACCTCACCTTTTGGAGGGGTGATAACATATACCTGGCTAGAGGGAAAGTAGTTATCACCCTCTCGAGGGAGAGGAAGAGAATGAAATTATTTCTTGTGCATAAGATATGACATTGAAACTTGACTTGTGCAATGGATCCTCTAAGTATGTAAGGATTTTATTGATTGAATTACCCATAATAGAGATATAGCATGATAATAAAGTAATTAGATTTATAATTTGTATAGCAATATTTTTATAAAGATCATTCTAAATGAGAGATAGAAAGCAAGGGATAGAGAGCATGGAATTATGCATTAATGCATAAAGAACTTTGATATGTGCTATGATATTTCTAATATGTGTAGAAAGATAAACTTGAATTTTTTTCCATATAAGAGATAGAAATTAAGGGATAGAGAGCATGTAATTGTGCATGAATGCATGAAAAACTTTGACATATGCTATGATATTTCTAATATGTGTAGTAAGATAAACTTGAAAACATTTCCATATGAGAGATAAGAAGCAAGTAATGAAACCTTGTATTAAATACAAGTAAACATTGCTTTAAAGGAGAGGTATCTTACTATGTTTAATAATAACCTTCTTAATATCATCCCATATTATAAGAAGTAAGCATGAAATGTAAAGAATGAAGCTTTGTACTAACATATGGTAAACTTCATCATTCATGTACATGATAGGGCCGAGTATGATCTTATTTTTTTTAAGAAATTCAAGAAATTCTTTTAATTAAATGAGATCCATTTTTTATTTTTATGTGAAAATATGATTTTAGATGTAAGGTGATACCTCAAAAGCAATGGGACCTAGTATATGTAACTAGGGTTTTTTAAAATAATTATTTTAAAATTACTATAAAATTTTTAAAATAAAATGTGTATTTTTTATTTAAATTTATAGGTAAAAAATCCAAAAAATATTTCTAAAATCAGCAAAAAAAATTCCCTAGGGTTTTTGTGCACAAAAGGATCTAGTAAATTCAACTAGGGTTTGGAATAAATGATTTTTAAAATTACTAAGCTGAATTTAAAAATTAAATGTGAGTTTTTTAATTTAAAATATGCAATAAAAATTAAAAAATTATTGAAAAAATTATCAATAAATTTACCCTAGCATTTTTAGGGTTTTTGTACACAAATGAAGTAAGTCAGGTTCACCAAATGATTTAACTATTTTGGGAATATTGGAATATTATTTCTAATTTAGTTAAGGGTCTAAATTAATTAAATTAGTAAATAATATTTCAATAATTAATCTATTGATTTGTATAATTCAATTGTAACTTGAATCTTTCTAAAAATAGTAATAAATGTGGAGAAAATAAGACTTAGCTAAAAATAGATTGAGATGGTTGAGATAGGATTTAAAATTTACTATGAAGGACTAGGATAGTGTCACAAATTAGGATCTGGATTTTTTTTTATGAAAGGATAGGAACACCAAAATAGGACACCCTAGGGTCTGGCACTATAGTACTCTTCTATCACTATTGTTTAGGAGATTTAAGGTTTTTAGGTTTTGTCTACTCTCCCTATGTGAACCTGCCTATGAAATTTTGGATGTTAGATGTCAATGAAAATCCCTGTAGAGCTGATTTAGTCTTCAAACCTTAGACTCCTTTATGATTTGATAAACTTTGAGAAATAAGGGGGGTTAGTGTATGTAAGATGCACTGAACATGTATCCATACCCCTTGTGTGGGCATGATGCCTACATACTAATACTTTGAAGAGGGATCAAGCCATATTTAGTTCTCCCACTTGATGTGCTTTGTGTAATAATGTTATGAAGATGCAAAAATTCAAAACTAGTTGTGTTTGAGGTGGCTAGGGACTGGTGTGAGCATTTAGTTATATTTTTGGTTGTATTAGATGGTTATATGCAAGGAATAGGGAAATATGCCTGAGTAGTTTTTCTTGTATTCTTGTTTGCTTTATGATATTTGTCAACCCCTTCTAAATAAACTTTGAATGGTATTTTATAAAGGTATGTTGGTCATGGGTTGAATGTATTCACATTAATATGATAAGAAGAAGGATAAGAATTGGAAGGAAGTGACCATTGGAGGTAAAAATGCAATCAGATAGGAGCACTGAAAATGGATACCCTAGGGTCTGATGTTATAATTCAAGTTGGGTGCTATTGTATTGAAGGTATGAGACTTGGGGGGATGAAATTATCATAGGAAATGTAATCTGTCTGAGCTAGAATTAGATCTTGGAAGGCTACAAATGACTAGGAATAAGCAAAAAGATGTCTAGAAGGGTCATGAGAGAAAGCAAGAGGGACCTATGGGTTGGGTGTCACAAGCCACACTCAAGTTACCAATTTTCACATTTTATATGACCACACATAGCATAATTAATAGGCAAGGTCATAATTCACCATTTCCCTCCTAATTCAAACTTGTCTTATTATAATTTGAAATTTTATTTTTGGCAGTGACATATTTCACAAGTCTTTTCAATTAGTTTCCATCAAAAATCAACCTACACAGTAAGCATAAATTCAATTTTATCTATGTTTGCATATCTACTTGTCAATTTACTATTTTCAACTCATTTAAAATTCTATGAATTAGCATATTTGACATTTATTCATCTATAATATGTATATCTAAATTAGTTTTTAATAGTTTATTTAATCTTAGCATTTCATTATTAAATAAATAATAACATTAAACATGCATGTAGTTTTCTTGAGTTGGTCAATTTTTACTAGAAGTTGATTATGAATATTAATAGGACGTGTAGTTATTTTATAGAGGTAATGCATAAATATATAGAGGAATTTGTCTAGATACCATAAGAAAAACATGTTTTCCAATTGTTGAAGAAGAAAATAATTGAGCAACTAGTGTTGGATTTTATAGATTTTGGTAAAGTATTTCAAGTAGATTGTGATTAAAGAGGTGTAGATATAGGTGAAATATTAAGTCAAGAATTAAAACATATAAAATATTTTAGTGAGAAGTCAAATAATGAAAAACACAAACATTTATTATATAATCAAAAGTTTTATGTAATTGTTAAATCACTTAAGAATTGGAGACATTATCTATAACCTAAGCAGTTTATTTTGTATAAATGTCAAATGTTAATAATTAAAATTAATAAATAGTATTTGAATTAGTGACATATGAAGTGGGTTGAATTCCTTTAGAGCTTTTTTTTTTTTTGAGATGTAGGAATGAAAAGTCAAATTGATTTATAGATATATTTAGTAGAGTCATATTATTGAATGAACTAAGAGTGGAAGTCATAAGGGTTGATATTATGAAGAAACAATATGTAAGTGATGAATATTTTCAAGAAACATACAAGGCATGTGCAGAACTAGTGAATGGTGATAAGACACTATGGTTAGATTATTTTGTTTAATAGGTTGTTTGTTCAAAGGAAGGCAATTGTGTATACCTAAGGGTTCAATGCGATAGAATTTGATTAAGGTGAAGAATATTGGAGGTTTGGAATTCCATTTTGATTATGATAAGACATTTGTAAAAATAATAGAAAATTATTTTTGGTTGCAGATGAGTAAAAATTTGTGTAATTGTCTACGATTACAAAATTTGTTAGCTAGTAAAAAGAAGTTAAAGTTTAGGTTTTTATCAACCATTGGCTATTTTAGAGAGACTATGGAAGGATATAAGTATGGATTTTTTTAGGGTTGCCTAGAATGTAGAAAGAAATGACTTAGTAGAAGTGGTAGTTAACATATTTTCAAATATGGCACATATTGTGTCTTGTAAGAAGACTAATGATGAAAAAAATATTACTAACTTGTTTTTCAAGAATATTATGAGGTTTCATGGTTTGTCATAACATAATATCAAAAAGAGATGTGAAATTTGTAGGGCATTTCTAGAGGCTCATTGGAAGAATTTTAACACAAACTTATAGATTATTTTAATATATCATCCTCAAAAAAATGGACAAATAGAGGTAGTGAATAAGATTTTAGGTAATCTATTGGGATGTTTATTGAAGGTAAGCTAAAAATATGGGATAATATTTTGGCACAAGTTGAGTTCACAAATAACTATTTAGTTAGTAGTATTATAATATGACACCATTTTAAATTGTATATGGGTTAATTCCAAGATAATTTATGGAGATAAATGACATTATAAAAGAGCAAGGGGTAAGTAGAGATGCAGAGGATTTTATAAAACATATGTGAGGCATGCATAGAAAAGTGTGTGAATTTGAATAAGAGTAAAACACAATATAAGTAGTGAATAATCATAAATAAAATGAAAGTAAAATATCAGGTTAGAAACATGGTCTTATCACACTTGAGGAAAGAGAGATTTACAAAAGGAACATATAATAAGTTGAAGTGGAATAAGATTGGACCATGTAGATTGTTGCAGAAGTTTGCAGATAATGCATATGATATTTAATTACTTGAAGGCATTGGCATCTTTCCTATTTTAATTGTAGCATATTTATGTCCTTATCATGAAGGGAATAATAATGGAAGTATAAATTTAAATTTAGATTAAATCTTGGAGAGATAGTTTGGAGAGTGTAGATGTTAAAAAAAGTATGAGGAGGTTAAGTGAATGAAATAATAATTAGAAAGAGGACATGAGACACATTGAATATATGAAATGGATAAGCACATCAAATGCTACAAATCATGGAATATCATCAACAAAAGGCACATGAGCAAGAGCTCACATTTCTTTTATTTACTAGGGTGTATGATGCAAGAGCATCTAAATAAAATTGTAATCCTACATCAACCAAACATATGTTAGATTGAGAAAATTAGCTGCGTTAATTTGATAGAAAATTTATGATTCTGTATATGTATTTGTTTGTAAATTTTGTGCCAGTATGTTAATGTGAGAAATTGTTATTTTAGTTTAAATAAGCTTGAGAAGCCTTGTGCAAGAGGTTATGTAAGGTATGTTTATTGATTTTTTTAGTGCATATATTTTTAAGGAATTTATAAAGGTATGTGGTATCTTATGGAGCATTAGGGCATTCACTAGAGTAATTATATAGTGTAGTTATTTTGATAAAAGGATACAAGATGATGTGTTACAAACATTCTTGGAGGAACCATATTTTCACTACATGATAACTATGATGACTTGCAGTAAATATAGAAATTATGATTGAATTTAGGAAATGTTATATCATCAGTACACCTAATTTAGAGATCTCAAATTTGGTATAACATTAAAACACATTCTATTTCCATTTGGGAACTTTTTGGTGATGCATGGTAAGATTAATGACAAATATAAGGTTTGCAGTAAGACATCATTTTAATTTGAGGTTATTATACATATCAATTGAGCCACATTGCTTATGGACCCATTTTATGGTCATGGTGATAATAGATGTAAAAAAGGTTTGATTATCAAGTTTTGAACCATTTCTTGTTGGGTATGTAACATTGGGAATAGAAAAAGGGAATAACATAGTAGCTATGATATGTATAGTGCATCAAGTTTTGTTATTGTGTAACATGATCTATTACAATGTATAATCATCATTATCATGTTAATTATTTAATTTTTTAATTCAGGTTAAAGGGGGGAGTTTTTTGAACTAGGGTCCCTAGACCCTAGGAGAATAACAAACATAAAAAGAACAACAATCTAACAAAGACCAACAAAGAAAATAGGAACAACCCTATCTAGAAATAACTAAAATATAACCTAGAAATAGCCATAGATCAACTAAATAACTAATCTAAATCTAAGATTCTAGACACATCCTCCCAACACACTTTTATATTCTTAAGATTCATATTAATCTGCAACAAATTTTCATGATCCATGCCAGACTAAGATCCACTGCTCTATCCCTTCTTGCCCTTCCCTTTGCCTATAACACTTGGCGCAAAAATTTCTTTGAGGTGAGCCCATAGGTTTTCAACATTTTGAATTCCTTCATACATTGTTCTTTTGCTACAATTTACTAAAAATTTAATTTTATTGTGAATATTTTCATTAACTTGTTCTAACATCTCCACCCTAAAAGCTAGAGCCTAAATCTAATTATCCTCCTCCCTCATAGATAGGATTTGAGTCATCCTTGCATTTTCCTAATGCAAAACATTAACCTTGCTCTTTAAATTTATGATCTCATGAAAAAACCACCACATGATAGCTTTTTAAAGGTTAAGCTCTTCCAAAATTTTATCTAAGCTCTCCTTGCCTTTGAGTGAGGTATCCAAATTTTTAAAATCCACATTTTAATCCATCTAATTTAGATAAGTATCCCCTTTCTCCTAGTGAGTGTATGTCAGCTCCCTAATATCCTTCTCTTTTTCTACTATACTCTAGTCTTTTTTGGGTTTGCTTCCCTACTCCACTTCCTTCTGATTCTCTCCTATATCCTCACTATCCTTTTCAACACAAATGAAAGTCTCAACTCCCCTATTATGCACCTTGAGGACCATGGTTTCCCTATTTTCCCTATTTCCCTTGTCTAGCCCTTATAGCCTTTGAAGCACTTCAAGGTCTTTTCTTAATATTATCTTGTTGTTTTTGTTCTTTTCATCCTTCTTCACACTGACATTTTACATAGGTTTCTTATTGTTCCCAAATACCCTACTTGGATTCCCATGATACTTTATCCACACTTTTTAAATTTTTATTATATCAACAGGCCCCTCCTCAAGATTTTCCTTCTAGGGATATGAGATCTCAGGCATGATTTGATTCATGCCTTCAAAATTCTTGAAAATTAGGTAAATTACTCCCTCATGTCTAGGAGTGGAGTAATTTCCATGTTTAAATTTCAAAATTGACACCTCCATAGATTTTAGGATTAAAAAAGGGAGACTAAAAAGCACACCGTGACTAAAGTAATTTAACATTATAAATAAGGACCATGCCACAACATTGTACCTACCTTATAATATGATGTACTACATTAAATGGAAGGATACCTTTGTAAATACTCCAATTGTTCTTCTTCCTTTGGAAATGCCTCTTTGTCTAGTTTAAAATCTCTTAGTGTATAATAACTCTTTATTTCCTAAATCACCAGTCTAGTCACATGAGAAATGAGTTCTTTAGTAATGTATAAAGTTACTCCATTAATTTTCACTATTTTATCCTCCCATGCCTTCATAAATAAGACTGAGAAATTCCTGTTAAAACCTTCTATCCTCTCTATAAAACCTGTAAATCCACCAAGTTGTAGAGTTTCCCATACTCTTTCATTTTTCCTTACTTCTAGATATAATTTTAGTTTAATTATATTCAAAAAACCCATCTTGTTTCCCTCACATCCACTCCAACTAACCCTACTATGAAAATTCACCCAAACGGACTAGGATGAACTATAGCTAGAAGAAGTGTTTTGGTCATCTTAGAGTTGTTTTGAAGCATCTAGAAGCTTCTCCTTCAGACCCCTAAAATTAACATCAAAATGAATGAGTACCTGACTCACCTTAGAATGCCCCAATACACCTCTATGAATTCAAGGATTCATCCATATGCATAAGATTAATAACATTATTATTTACTTCATTTTTAACCTTTAATAACAACTCCCTAGGGAGATCCTCATGGCCAATCCAAGTTATAAAATCCACATTATTGACTCCTTTATTTGTGAACTAGTTAGCAATCCCATTCCCTTCCCTATAGGTATGATGAATTCTCACCTATTGAAAAGATTTAAATATGACTCTAGATTCATCTATAACATGTTTAATAGACTAGATAATGGAATTTTTTCTAGACAAATAATTCACTATATTTAGTGATTCTCCCTCCACTAATAAATTTTGAACATTCATTTATTTAGCTAATTTGATCATCCAAAATGTTACCAAAGCTTCCACCCAATGATTTTATCTCACCCCCATGTCTCTCACATAGGCAACAATAAAATTACTCTTATGATCTCTAATAATTCCATCTCCCCCTATTGCCCTTGGGTTTCATTTTAAAGCTCCATAAAAATTTAGCTTCATCCAACCCTTAGGAGGAGGTTTCCATTTCATTATTTTCCTAATTTAATCTTTATGATTATCTTTCCATAACTTTGAAAAATATATTTTCCAATTGAGAGATGGGATTTTTTCAAAGGGAAGAAGATTTTTACATTTTTTAATATGAATAGACCTATAATTTTATTAGATGAGATTGAAAATTATTTTTGAGGTTACCTTACTACTGCATCTTTTTCCCCTAATTTTTTTAATTCATTTCTCCCCAAATCCCCCAAATTATATGAGGAATAGTCAAATTATAGATTTTATTGAGATATAAATTTTGGAATGGACATCTCCAAGACTATCAAACTTCCATTAGGGAGCCTGCTTGTACCTAGTAAATACTAAATTTTTCCATGAAATAACTCCAAACTTTCTAAGTGAAAGAACAATTGACCAAAAGATGAAATACTAATTCATTCTCCTCTTCACACAACACACATCTGTTGTTAATTATTTAATGTTTTTAGTGGGTTGATAAGAACTTAATGTAAGTAAGTGGATCTTGCATCTATATAAGCATGCCCCTACACTCGTGTTAAAGAGAAGAGAGATACATTTTAGAAAATTTATGTAATTAGATAAAAATGTTGTTTGGGTGAATATGAAACTATATTTATAAATTCCATTAGTTAAAAATCAAAGATACGTTGATCTAGTTTTGTACCACATCTAATTTGTGAGATTTTTATAGGCGTGTATGTGTATTTTAATTCTTGAAAATGAATTTGATAAATATATAAGTTTTGTTGCACATATTTTCACATTATGTAATGTATTTTGAGGTTTACAAATTATATTCATCTCTTAATCGATACCCCTAACTATAAATGCATCACTTCTTTAGTTCTACAATATCTTATTTAGGCATTAAAGACTTTCCATTCCTCATTCTCTTATATTCAGATGCTATTCTCTCCTTCATGGTCTTCATCATGCTTTCAACTTTACCAATTATATGTTTGTTTTCATTCACCTTCTCTTCATAATAACACATGTCTATCTTCTCTTCTATGTTTTTGAAGATAATCATTTTCTGAATTTTCACCTTCCAGCGCTTGCTTGAAGGCTATTTTACTCTTTCCACTCCTTAGAATAGATCTTGGTTGCTCACTTGATAAATCCATCCTATTATTTCCTTTTATATAAATATCATTCTCACTTAAATAATCAGTATAACCCACTATTGTAACCTCATATTTAATCTTACATGGGATTTTCATATTTTCCCTCTTCTCTTTGTTCTATACCACTCATACTTGATGGAGAAAAACTTCACCTCTCGAACAGTTTCCTCACAATTTAGTATCTACCATCTCTTCTCCTCTATTTTCTATTTTATTTTATTTTCCTCATCTTCTACCCACTTTATCATAATGAAGGAAAAATTCTCCCAAACTCACCTTTTTGTGCCTTATTCAAATTCTTCCCTCAACTAGGGTTTCTTTTACTCAAAACTTGTTCACTATATAGGGTCCATGACTACCTATTAATGCAATCTTATGTTACAATCCTACGTAGTCATTATCCCCTCACTATGAAACCATAATTGTAATATATATAATACAAGATTATGTAGCTCATCTAATCAGATATGTGTCTAACCTATTTACCCACAAAGCTATAAACTAAGATCTAATACCATCTGACATAGTCATGGTAAGGGGTCTTAATGAAGGGATGATTTACACCACAAAACCTCTAGACACACATACACAATGGAAGATTAAATCCTATTTTTATCATTAATTTAAATGAAATGTTAAATATTTATTAGTAAAACCACTTTATATATGGCTTCATGCTACTAATAAGATATTAAAAATAAATCTCACATCTCTTGCAATCCAATCCTCATACTTAGATATCTTTCATTTTATGACCTTCTCACCTTTTTTAGACATATGTATTTCTCTAAGGATGATTGATCCTTCCTCTTAATGAAACCCTAATATTTATTCTTAAATTTTTCCCTTATATATTTTCCTTCCATAACACATATTTATATAGGATTTTCGCATCGACGTATGTTAGGGAAACCCCATGCATCCATAAGATAGATTTCATGTATGAATTTATATTTGTTGGATTCAATACTTGAGGCTCACATGCCCTTTTAATTCATTCCTTTTTCACACCAATAATATATCCTTTCCCCATGTCCTTCTATTTTAATTAAAATCTAAGCTTTCTAAACACTTAATAGATTCCATGCACAAAGATGTGTAGGTCCCTAAAAACTTGTGCACACACAACCTCATGTACACCAAAATGTTGTGTTTAAAATATTTTGTTCAAATAAAAGTTCATTTGTGTAACATATCATGTGTTGTCAAAAAAATTCATGAAATATATCATGTGAAATAATGTATAAATCAAAAGGAAGACTCACGTACATAAATTTATGTGCAAAATATTTGACCCACATAAGTTATTTCATGCACATGATGCATAAGATTTAAAAAATCTAGGAACTTCCAAAGGCCATAACATTTACATACAAACTCAAAAATATATGGTTTCTTTTGAATGTGCATAAATTTTTTTGGGAAATCAAAATAATAAATAACATTCAAACTTGGAGGTGTTATAAATGGAATATATTATTATACCCAAAATCTTATCTCTTTTTAGTTGATGTAATATTTTTTATTCACTTAAGATGATATTTCATCATTTTATAGTCAAGAATGGGGTCATAATCATATTTAAACCTACCCCAAACATTATATAGAGAAGAATCCAATATAGGTATTATTGTCACCTGAATTAGCATGTAGGTGCAATCATACACTTTGAGGCATGTATGAAGATATATGGTTTTCCCACTTTAGATAATTAAATTTGAGAGGGTTTAATTTTTTAAATTTATGATATAATTCAATTTCAAAATTAAATTGAATGGATTGATTGATAATTAAATTTATCCTAAGATCACACATATGAGAACCTTTGTTGTTGGATAGTGAATTCTTATTATTCATCTTTTTTAAGATTAGGTGGGATAAAAGTGGATAAAAATATGAATCATATTTAAATAGAGATATTTGATAACTAATTATGTCTTATTATAACCCACAAAAAATAAATAAGTACTTCAAAGTAAATTCGAGAGCTAATTAATTTGGAAACGAAATTAAAACTAAACTTTCATATAATTTACAATTATCTATAAAATGAGGCAAAATATTATTTAATTAATAAAATATTATTTAAAAAATGAGTTTTTATATAATTTTACATCCTTCAAATGGAATGAAATCACATCCCAATCTACTTTAAAATATGGAACAAGATTGTAAAAGCAAAAACGGGGAATGTGTCCACAATATTTCTCTTTGAGATATAGTGTAAAGTTTTGATATTTAAATAGTAAATTATGAAACACAAATGGGAATGTGTATGATTATATTGATAATAATTTGAATTGAAAAACAAGGATGAATCCTAAGCTTGATGTACCAATGATAGGATCTCAAGGAAATTCCTCTCCAAAAAAAATCCTTTCTTAATTTGTCTTCTTTGTCTTTATAGATTCCAAAGGTGATTGAAATTTATCACCATGAATTATTTAAAATGTGCATGTTTATTGATTACATACATGTTAATTTTAGCCAATATCATTAAAAATATATTATTAATAGCTATCGAGTACTTGATATATTTACATATTATCAAAAATAATTTAAGTAAATATGTCTAATAAAGATTGTAGATACGATCTCTTTATTAAATAATTTCATCATTAATTGTAATAAAGTTTATAAATTTATAATATATACTGATACAAAAAATATAATTATTAGTTCTATTTTCATGCAACTAGAGTTAACTGATTTGACTATTATACATCCATTGGTTGATCACTTGTTATTGTGAGAAGGAATGATATGGAATGTGTTAAGATATTTTCCACTCTTCTTCATCATGAAAATTTATTTCCATGTACTCATTAAGATATTCCAAAACATAAACCATAGTATAAATATTGAACTATTTTTCACTACTAGATAGTGCCCTCCATTTCCATTTGTAACCTTAATGATTGTTCCATTAGGTTAATTGCATTTTTTTCCCTGTAGGAGAAGATCCCCAATTATTTTTATAAAGGTATATTTATCTTACCTTTTATCTTTAAAAAATGTCATAAAATCTTCTTCTTTGATGAATCTATTATATTCCCAAAAGACTAATATTAGTCCCAGTTTGATTAGGGTATCCACCTTTTCATGTCAATTAGATGTTCATTAGCTTTCTCTAGAATAGATTTGATTATTATATGAGCCATATTGTTTCTATTATAGACCTTGAGATTAAAATTAAAATATATCTTATTCTTAGTGTTATGATTTATCAACTTCTATGGGTTCATTATATATATCCTTTGCAAAATCTCATTAGCCTTTGTGATTTGGTTTTCCATGACTAGAGACAATCTATTGAATTCAACTTAATTTATCCAATCTGTAGGTCCATTTCATCAATGTATTCCCACTTGGTTTTGATATGCTTTCTAATATATTGATTTCATCCCATTGAGATTGATAATTAATTTTAAGATATTCTTTGTTTCCTTCAAATCTTTCATTTTATTTAGCTAGGTCTTCTTAGGGTTTTAAAACATGTTGATTTTCACTTGCTATTTCAATTTTTAGTCTTTCAATTTCAGCATCATTCGAATCTTTCAATAAAATAGATTATCCATTTCCTTATTTTTATGTTACAGATATTTATTCTTTTATTATCTAGTTTAATGTTGTTTCTTTGTCTTCTCAATCTAGTCTTTTACTTTCTTCAATTTATTGATCTTCTCTACATATTCAAGATCAAATACTTTATTTACCTTGTTCTTTACCATTGCATTATCTTATGTTTGTCTTGATATTAGATTTATATCAATGCATTATATTAGGTAATCCTATAGAATCATTTGAAATTTGTATTTGATAATTCTTGGTTTACTTAGGGATAATTCAATTATGATTCATCCTATTATATCAATAATAAGTTTATTTTTATCAAGTTTTGTGCTACTAAAAAATGGATTAGAATATAATCTTCTCTAGCTTGGAGCATGGGATCACTGTTGATAATCTCAAATTAAAAAAATGTGTTCATAGGTTGAATGGGACTTTATTGATCTAAGGACATGGAATATGTGGATAGAATTAGTTCTAGGGTAGGAGTTTTTTGATGCCTCTAAGTGTATCATAGGTGCTCTTAGTGTTTAAAGAACACTTCTCATTTTAGAACTCAAATAATTTAGAGCATGAGTAGTAAGTTCTGATATTCTGGTTACCTATGATGAAATAACAGAAAAACAAGCAAATTTTTCCATAATATTTATAAAACTTGGTGGTTGGGAGCCACGTTAGTCCTCTCAACAATCTTTGCAAAAGATGTAGTAATCTATACTAATATTAGTGAATTGTGATAACATCTAGGACTAATTTAAAATGAATATTTACAATGATATTATGCTAAAGTGATTTGGTTAAAAAGGAAGAAAAAAGGTAGGGTAAGGTAGAGAAGAAAATTGTTATTGAACTTCATCTCAAACATTATGACAAAGTTCAAATATTTCCCAGACATGCACTTAAAACCAATATATGAAGTAAAATAGATTAATCTCAAATCACAACATATATCAGGAAAACTTCTAAGGAAGATAAGACATAATGCAAATAAGAACCACATTTACTTTAAAGTTTTAATCCTTTAAGCAAATAACTGATGCACATCTACAAATACAGAGCAAATGAAATGAATCAAATTAAGTAACCTTCAATTAACCTAGCATATGCACAAGTTAAAAATTCTATATTCAAAAGGTACTTGCTAAGAATTCAAAAGAACTATTCAAATCTAAAATTTAGAACAGACAATTGAGAGAGAAGCTAAATAACAATTCACATAAACAAGATGAGACAATCTTCTCATAATTCTCTATTTGTATTAATTGCTTCAAAGTTTACACTAGTTTTTGTAGATTAAAAAACTCCCTTTTTCTTTACAAATGACAATTCTCATTTTATAGACTTCAATAAATCATGTCAATCAGTTACATCAACTTATAAGTGTATAAAATGTAAAGGATAGTTGTCCTTTTTACAAAGTTTCTAAAATACACTAGACTTTCTAAAATAGACTTACCTTTAGGCAAATATGCTAACAAGTTGTACATGCCTTTATAAAAGAATATTCTATTTTAAAAATATATAATGATTCCACAATCAAGGGAATATACATAACTAATTGGTGGACCCTATGCTGATGAATTCCCTTGATCCTGCTGAAGTAACCTCATTACCTTTTGATTCTGCTCATCAAAAAGTCTCAAATTGACTGTAGGTTCTAGGAAGAGCTCATCCTCTTGATCCACCAAATCTCCTAGGTCACTATCATTTCTCTTTAAGGCTTCTCTGATGTTCCTTGCCTTAACAATCTTCTCCTCTGTAGTTAGGATCATATCCATGATCCTATTGTTGTCACTTCCAAACCTACTTTGGCTCTTGATCCTCACCTCCTGCATGACCAAAGTGGTCCTGTGTTTGAATTCATCATCTACAATGATTCCCATAGATATAATATTTTAGCTTGGTAATCATGGTTCACAAGATTCATTCAATTCTATCTAACATCACTTTATTATCCTTGATGAGTTTCTCTAATAAATTGGACCATGTGCTCAAACTATTTATTTTATCTATAGTCAACCCCAAGATGGTGTTGAGATGAATAATGTTGATGGTCTTGAAACTAAGGATTTTATCCCCTTTCAAGATGCTAATTAAATCCTTCAACTTGTCCTTAGAACTCTACCATTAGGTGTTTAAGCCCTCGACTACTACATCTTGTTGGTTTAGTGCACCATGTCTTGTCTTTATTAACTTTAGAGAATCAAACATGTCATGAAATTATCCCTCAAACATTCCAATCATTACATTAGGAAAAAACAAAATATTTTGTTTCTCCATATTCTCCTTTTACCTCTACAGGTTCTCTATTTTTTATTTCATACCCTTGATGTTGGTTTGTAACTAGGCACTTTGAGCATGGGCAACCTCAAGTATATGCTCTTCAAAAATAGGGTACTCACGTAATTTTTGACCCTCCACCTGAGTCAATCCAACGAATGGTTCCACTTTCTAAAAAGTGAATTCCTCCCATATAATCAAGGATTTTTTTTAAAAATTATCTACAAACTTGTTGTGGTTGGGTCAAATTTGACACCAACTAAAGAGTGTGTAATATTTGAAGGCTCTAGGGTCTCAATTTAGGTGCCACTTGAATATCCAATAGAAACTACTTGTCTTTATTTCTCTTCCTTCTGTAACTCCAAAATCTATGGTTTGAGCTCCTCATAAACATGGATGCTAACAGACTTTGTAATTGCCCATTGATGGTACAGAGTTGGATATTTTGAAACTTTCCATATATGAACCACTCCAAAATGTTTGGTCCATATATAGGTTTCTCATCAATGAAAAAATTAACCTCACTAAAAGGGTGAGTGAGGGTTAATTTGGGCCTCTTGGTTCTTACAGTAACCAAGGCTAGCTCAACATTTCTCTTTTATGGGGGAACCACTAGAACTAGGTCCAAAGCTACCCCTTTCCCTTTTTCTATTTCTTGATCTTGATTTTGAGGCTCCTCTTCCTGAATCTCTTGCTCATCTAATCTATAAGAACTATCTAGTTCCTCCAAAGCATCTTCCAATGTTTCCATAGCATCTAATGCAATCATTTTAATGAACTCAATAAGTAACTCTAGCATTTCAAGTTGGGCAAAAGATGACACCCCTTCACCAAGTATTTCTTCAAGTCTCTCTTCTCCTAACCCTTGTGTAACTTGTGATTTTAGACATTCTAGAGGAGGCCTAAAAGATTTTATAGGTATAAAATGATATTTCAAAGGTATTATCTACCATATTTCACCAACTGGCTTCTCATCTCTCATCAATCTAGCCTTGAGCTTGATATTGTGCTTCATCAGTCTTGCTAGGAATTTTGTGAATGAATATGCTTAGATGTACATTGAATCATGTACATTGATTTGATGTTCATATGTCATGTTAATCTATTTGGATTTCAAATGTTTCATAACATTATCCTAGGGGTCCTAATGTCTCAATTCATCAAGCTATAAATTTAGTGAGTCTCTGTGCCTAGAAATAGTGTCTACATTATCCCAATTTTGAAAAATTGTTCTACTAATAGCCAAAGGGAAAGGATGGAGTATCCACTTGCTTTTTACTTTGCATAAACCATTAATATTATGGAATAATTAGTATGATATCTCTTGTTCAGCCAGCTTGGTGGGTATGTAGACTGGTAGTTTAAATGGGTGACATAACATTCCCTTTATCTTGATTACAATGCAATAAGGATATAACCAAATGTCTCTAATAAGTTTCACATACGTATTTATTAAGGGAGTTATCCTCATCATAGGTATCCATATAATAGATTATACTAAAGCTGGGTATACATAGTCGCAAATGAATTATATGTGGTCTCTATACTTGAATATATGCAATTTGGAATAATATTGGGAGATTGTTTGCCTTCCCTCAAGTGACCAATTTCTAATGTTTGGGACTTTTGTAGTGGCCAATAGGTCATCTAAAAGATAAGACATCATAAAGAAGTGATTGCTAGTCTTCTTATTTAAGGCAAAAAATTGTTGCTTTAGGTAAATATTGATCATTTATCCTATAGGAGTAGTAAATCCTTTTTTAACCATAAAATATATATAAGGGACCTAGATTTTATTGACATAAGTGGTGGAGGTGGCCCCAAATTTTTTTTGAAAAAAGTTATAATCTTTCTAATTCCTACCTTGAATTGAGTGATTTGAATCTTTCTAGTGGTTTCTTGGGTCACATGGGTTCCTGAATACAGCCATGGGGTAAGGGCAGTTTTCAGGTCATTTTAATAGGGCCATTCCCTAGTTGTGGGAAAATCTACCTAAGGTTTGGGAAGTTTGTAGTAACTATTAAATGAAATGGGGGAAATTTAAGCAATGTTTTTAAAACTATGTTCATGTACTATCATGTCTTGGTCAATTCTATAATCCTTAAAGATAGGAGTAATAACATCAATACAATGAAGTACCTTTGGCTTCACAATTACATGGTGAAGACTAGTCATTTATATGGCAACCATGTCATAGTACCTTTGGTAGACTATGGAATTCATTTCATCTTATTTGGTGATTAATTGTAGCTCTTCCATGGCCCATAAAATCTTGGACCAGTTATTATCTCCAGTGTTCAATGTTACTACATTAAGTTTAGTGTCTTTGAAGACTCTTCCTCCTACATCTGAAGTCAAGTATAGTTCTGTGTCTTCTTTGTTTTGCTTTCTGGTTACCATGGCTATGAGTCTACAAATTGTTCACTAGTGGTTTGTAATTAACCTCTAGGATAATTTTCACTTTTTCAGGTGATAATTGAGCTCTCTCTAGTTTGACTATGATCAAATTAGGCTTTCTATAGATGTTAGGGATTTTTATAAGTCTTTTCAAGATTTAATGGTTGTAATTATTTTCACTTAGGTGAATTTGGTTCCTTATATTTGATTTGGACTTCTACCTTTATACCTTTTCTTTTTTTGAGCCCATAAAATCTTTAGTTTTGTCCTTTTCTACTTAGGTGGTGTCTATGTGGTATCTATGTGGCATCTAATTGGATTTTTCATAGTATTTTGTTCATAAATGCTTTAAAACTGACCATTGACCTTTGAAAATCCTACCTTTTATTTCATGTCATTAGATCAATCTATACAGATCAATGTGGATTATTGACATTGATCCTGCTAGTTGCATGCCATTAGCTATCATTTATATTGGGCCCCATAGTTGCACCATTTGGCAATCTTGTGGGCCTTCTAAGATTTACATCTTTATCAGTCCCATAGTTATCATGTGTGTGCCATGTATTAGTCCTGTGGGCCTTCAGGGATTTTGTTGAATAGTCCTCAATGATCTCACTCTATTTGATCATGATATTCTAATTAAGTATGAGTCGTTGATCCTACAAAATTGGATGAACTTTAAGTTAGCACGGGACCATGCAATTAACCTAGGTTAAATACTTTAGTCTATGTTTTTTTATCTCATGTTAATAAACATGAAATAAACCTTAGGCTAAAGTATTTAGGATAAGTTTAGATCATAGCAAAAAGGGGACCAAATATAATAAAGAGGACCTAACTTAAGGTTTTTGACCTAAGGTTTTTATCGCATTAATATATACAAGGAAAACCATGGGATAAATGATTTAAGCTAGGATTCATACCATAGGACCTTTTATTTTTTCAAGCCTTTCTAATAATCCCATAAAATATTCCATAAGACCATGGGGGTATGTATATATAGACTAAGTATAAGTTTTTGAACTATGGTCTGGTCTAATGTTAAAAAACACAATTCAACCTTATGATAATATTAAAGGTAAGTCTAAAATATTTATAATTATCCCCCATGTATATTTAAATTTTAGGTCAAAACATAGCTTCTAATTAATCTAAAATCAATCTTAACATTGTAGCATAAAAATTCTAATCCTGATTAAGGCAAACAATATGTTCACTTATCTAATTAAGATTGGTTTATGAGCTTAAATTTTGATGGCCTCACAGACATCAATAGTGGCCTTGTAGATGTCAATGATGTTTACATGAATGCCAAAATTAAGCTCTAATAATGTATCATTGATGATTAAATTTGATGGGCTCATGGGCATCAATGATGGCCTCACAGACATCAATTGATGGGCATGAGAATGTCAAATTTGAGTCCCATAGAACACAATAGGCCCTATGGAAAATTTGACTTATTACACATTGTTCAATTGGCTTCATACGAGCAAGTGTGAACTATTGATCATGATTTGATTAGTTAGCCATGATTGGTTCTTACAATCACAAATGGATTAGGTAACCTCAGGAACTCATAAAATTTAGACCAAGATTATAGACTAATGTTTTGTTTGCATTAATAAATATGAATAGGACTTAGGATTAAAGTCTATAATCTAATTTGTAATATAATAAAGCATGTACCCTTTAAATAATTAAAAGGACATAACATAAGCCTTTAGCCTAAGGTTTCATTATATTGATAAATACAATAAAACTTTAGGGTAAAACTTAGATTAAGTTTATGTCATAATAAAGGGGGTCCTTCTTGATTTTGCATCATCCGATATTCAACATCCACTTAACCATGGGATGTTAATCATGATCCAAATAATCAAGCATGATTATTCATATGGGTTAAATATTTATACTCATCAGGTATATTTCACAACGTCCAATTATTTCTTCCTGAATGCACGTGGGTTGTAGATCCTGCAGAGAAGCACACAGATTATGTTAGGGCTCAAGGAAAATAAGACTTAGGATAAAGTCTTATTACTAAGGTCTCTTTCATGTTATTAGATGTGAATGGGGCCTTAGAACTAAGACATTAGTCTAATCTTGTATAAATAAAGTTAGACCAAGTAAATAACTTAATAAAAATGACCCTAAAGTATCAAGGTTGGACCATGCCAACGTAAAAAGGAATGGGAATCTCAAGACATAAAAGGGACCAATTGCATAATTTTTAGATTAAGGTTTGGTCATGTTGAAAAACATGACCAAGCCTTAATATAAATATTAGGCTTAAGTCTATGGACTATTCAAAATGTTCCCACCAAAATATGAATTTGGTCTAAAGAATATTGTGCTAGGGTTTCTGAACAAGGGTTTTAGAAAGCTTGAGCATGGATTCAACTTGACTTTTAACAGACCAAAGGCTAGTAAAAGGTCAAATTGAGATAAAATTATTATAATTATGAAACCCAGTTATGATCCCATCAAGGAGATCTCCATTAAACCTGTGATCTGAAACATAGAGATCCATTGTTAACAATATTAGGCAAAGCTAAAGTAGAACCATGAATAGAGAAGACCAACTAGACTAAGAGGTGGATGATCTTCAAATATAAATAATGTGAAAAATATGTTAATAATGTTCTAGTCAAGTGAATTTCAACTTCAAAACACAAATTTTGCACAATTTTAACATAAAGGTCCCCATTTTTCATAAATGGGGGTATGTTGCTCTCAAAAAATGGCAAATTTTAGTGGAAACATAGTAATATGTGAAGTTCAAAGACTCTAGTTTAGACAAATAATTGGGTTACCTATTCCACTTGATTAGTGCCATCATCAAAATTAGTTTATGATTAAAATAAACCTTGCACCTATAGGATTAGGATCAAACATCACAACCTAGCCATGTTGTGTGTGTGATTCTATTCTACTTACTATTTGCCATGGGGATTAGAGGGAAAATTCTAAGTTTTATGCCTTTAATCATTAACACTGACTTACATCATGTTTGGATATTCATTAAGAACCATGATTTTAGCTTAGGTAAGGCTTGGGAATTACTCTATTACCAGCCAAGCATCTATAGCCCTAACAAATATGCCTTTGGCTCTAATCACAACCTTGCTCCACTATCATCCAAGTGTCTATAGCCCTGATAGAGGTTACCAAAATCACCTTTTCTTGGAAATCTTTTGATTTTGTAATAAGTTCTTATTTTTGTATTTTTTAGACCATTTAGGTTTTCTAACAAAGGCTAAGAACTAGGTTAGCTAGGTTTAGGGATTTAGTCAAGTTTTTGATCCTTAGACAATAACCTATGGTTGCAACCTTTATCCCAAGAAAGGATGTTTGTTAATTTCAATAATGATTGTTCTAATAATTTAATCTTTCATCCCATATATGCAATTCTTCTTAAAACCAAGCTTAGATCAAAACAATGTTTGAGTTCTTATGAAACAGTTAACCTATCCACTTAGTCTTTACTAGATTTTTCTAAATCATAACATTAAGCTCATATTTTAGATCCATGGTCAACATTTACTCAAGATACATACTTGGATTTCTAAACTTGTGGAGTTTTTGAGATTTTTGAATAAACTCTGGGTTGAGGGTTACCCAAAAGGACTTATTAATAACAAAGGACAAAACAAAGAAAACAAACACACAATAGAAAGAAAACAATCAAAAATAAAAGAACAAGAAAATAAATATTCATAAACATATATACAAATAAGGGATAGAAAAGAAATAGCAAAAGGAAACTAAACTAGTCTACCTACACTAACTCTAACTAGTCCTACAGATTTACTCCATGAAGACCCCAGGAAGAGTAGTAGAAAAGTAATGCTTGAGGTACTGCCCATTGGTGGGCAATGTGAATTCTACTCATTATAAATCTTTTAGATTGAAGGTGTTGTTCCCAAGTGTCTCAACAATCTAGTAGGGGCCTATCCATAGAGGTGTGAACTTTCCATGTTTTCCTTTAGGTTCAGATGCCTTATCCCAAAGAAGAACTATGTCTCTTTATCTGAACACCTTTACTTCTGATCTCTTGTCAAATCACCTTTTCACTATGGTTTGGTGCCTGTTAAAATTAGCAAAAGCCTCTTTTCTAGCACCTTCCATCTAAACAATGTCCAACAGTCTTGAATTTTCAAGTTCTTAATCTTCCTCATATTCATGCATGAACATGTATGTAGGTACCTTAGGGTGATAGGGAAGATGGGATCTTGAACATACACCAACAAGAATGGTGATGCCTTTAGGGCCTACTTGATCCTTATTCTATCTACCCAAAGGGCATATTTGAGAAGCTTATGCCATGTTCTAGGCTTATCTATAGTGGACTTATTTATTACTTTCATCATGTTCTTATTGGTTGATTCAAATACTCCATTACCTTGAAGGTAATGGTTGGATGATAAATTGAGAATAATACTATTATCATATGCCCATTCTATCACTTCAAGGGATGTGAAAGCTGATCCATTGTCACATACTAGGGATACTGGAGTTCCAAATCTAGTGCATATGTTTTCTTCTAAAAAAGTGATCACTTCTTTAGTTCTACATTGTTTGGTGGCTATTTCTTTAGTCCACCTCATGTAATAATCAATGGTAGTTAGAACATACTTATGACCCTATGATGAGTTGGGGTTGATCACCCCTAAAAAGTCTAACCCTCACTATGCAAAGGGTTTATCAACCATTACTGGTAGAATGATATTATTGCTTTTGGCTCCTTTGTGCTAAAGATTTGGCCTGAGTGGCATTCCCTCACATGGTTGTGAGCATATTTGAAGATGGTGGGCCAATAAGAGCTAGCTCTTATAAACTTGTGAGTTGTGGTTCTACTAGATGGATGCCCACTTCCCAAATTCTTATGAAATGTGCTCATTATCTCAGTAATTTCTTCTTTGAAATGCATCTTAAGTAGACACCTTCAATGATCTTTTAGTATAACACTCCATTCTTGATCAAGTAATGGGCTAATTTGAGTCTCAGAGCTCTCTTCTACTCCTTGCTTAGTCTTGCATGATAAGTTCCATTAATTAGCAAATGAATGATAGGATCATACCAATCATTAGCCTGAAAGCTTTGTTGATTAAATTACATGATACTTAACTTGGGGTTAGCATTGACAATCATTTGAATAAAACCTTGGCACCTTACCAATTTTGCAGTCTTGAGTTTAAGGTCATATTATTGTAGTACTGACATCCACTTACCTCTCCTTTCTCCTAGTTTATTTTTTCTTAGCATGAGTTTTGTAGTAGGGTCAGGTGGGATGGCATGCACTTATTCCTAAGAATGTAGTGCCTAATTTTTTTCACATCCTTTACCAATGCACATGCTTGTTTATCAATTAAAGAATAATTTAACTTAGCATTTTTAAATTTGGTGCTCATGAAAGCAATTGGATGGTCACATTCATCATTTTTTTGAGTCAAAACTACAACAATAGTATGATCAGAAGAAAAGGAGTAAATGTAAAATCCTTGGATAAATCTAAACTTATCAAGACTAGAGCTTGAACAATTGCCTCCTTGATTCCTTCAAGGTCTTCCTAGTTTCCTTATTCCAAGTGATTTTGGCATCTTTTTTTAGCATGTCATTTAATGGTTTGACAATTTATGCAAAATCATAAATAAACTTCCTTACAAAGTTAATTTTTCCAAAGAAATATTTTAGTTCTTTCCTAATGTTAGGAGGCTACATCTTTGATATAACATTTACTCTATCTAGGTCTATAGAGATTCCCTCCTTAGTAATGACATGGCCTAACAACTTTCTCTTATTAACACAAAAATACTCTTCTTTAGGTTAAGGGAAATTCCATACCTTTTGCACCTTTAAAATACCTACTATAAATGTATAGTGTTGTCTTTCCTATTCTTACAAAAAATAGTCAAATCATCCATATATACAATGATGCATTTACCTACCAAACCTTGGAAAGCATGATCCATGTCCCTTTGGAACATTAATCCTATGTTGATTAGTCTGAATGGCATCCTCTTGTATGCAAACATGCCCCATTTGATAGTGAAATTAATCTTCATCCTATCTTCCTAATTCACCAATACTTGGTTACACACTGAATCCATCAAGAAAGGACATCATATTAGAACTAGAAACACTTTGTATAACTTGGTCTAAAGAAGGCAAAGGATAGTTGTCTTTTTAAGATGACTTATTTAGATTCTTAAAATCAATACACAGTCTTATTTCACCATTATTTTTCCTAATTGGTACCATATTGGTAACCCAGGTAGAGTGAATAATGGGAAATACAATCTTGGTATCTAATAACTTTTTAACCTCTTTGAAAATTGTAGGCTCTAAAATAGGGTTGGTAGGTCTTTGTTTTTCACTGAAAGGTTTGTTGTCTTTCTTCAAGGGTATGGTATGGGTGATTAATTTTGGATAAAAAATCTTCAAGTCATCATAGGACCATGCTATTATGTCCTTATATTTGGTTATCAAGTCTTTGGATTTTTTATCTTTGATGCTTATACATTTTATTCCAATATTAACTAGCTAAAGTTGATCTTGAGGTCCAAGATCAACTACCTTGTAATCCTTCCCACTTGTTTTTGGAATCCTAGTGTTCTCAACCATATTATCCTAGTTAAATAATCTCTCTAAGGTAATCTTGCCTTTTGGAATATTGTTATCATTCAGTTGAATGACTTTATTACCAAATCTGCCATCCTCTTCAAGAGTATTATCATCGACCTCATATATGACATGTGCCTCAAATACTCCTAAATTGGTCATGAAATATAGGATCTATTGGTCATCATTAAAGACTTTTAAATGGTTCATATTATCAAGGATAAAAGGCTATATAGTCAGCTCAATGCTAAATTTTTGAGATTCATGGTTTGGCATAAGATTGGTTGAAACTGAGGCAAGCTCATCAACAACCTTGTTCTCCTCTCTAGGGATAGAAACAATGTTAAAATATTCAAAGGATTCAAGAAAATCCTAGACTCTAAACTCATATCTCTTAATGTATGATAATTTTCACTAGTATTTACTCCTTACCTAATTTACTACTAGTTTCGAATCATGATGAACCAATAGTTCTTTGACTTTATACTTGATAGCAAATTTCAAACCTAAGATTAATGATTTGTATTATACAAGATTATTGGTGCATGGAAATTGGAGTCTATATGAAGCATGATATATCTTACCAATAGGGTTGGTCAAGACAAATCTTATTTTTGACCCAAACTTATATCTAGCACCATCAAAAAGCATCTTCCATAACTCAGGCATAGTATGAGAAGGTTTATAATTACTTAACTTAGCAATTTCAAGAGTGAAAACTCCCAAATTAGAGTCAACTATGTTCACCTTTTCATTCACAACATTGTACTCCATGATCATATGTTTCATCCTTGGTTCTCTTTCCACTCTAATTTGATTTGGTATTCCCTTCCATGGTAACCATAAATGTGAACAATCAATCGACATGTATCCATTTAGGGCCTTTATCCATTCCCTACTTAACAATAACCCATAATCATCAAGAATGTCAAAAACTTAGATGTCAATACATTACTGGAATTTAGGCTCAGAATAAATTTACATATGAACATTTAATAATTCACCAACTACTTTAACTCTAGACTTATCTAAGTGAAAACTCTATCATATTTGATAGGAGTCAAGCCAAGCTATTTACAAATAACTACTGGCATAATGTTGGTGGATACACTAGAATCTAATCAATATTTATGTAGATTCTTACCAAACATTTTGACAATAATAAAAAAGGGTGGGGACTCTATATTAGCCTTGTAGATAGCAACATTGACATTATCAGTTTTGGTTGGCTTGTTAGGTTTCTTAGACAAGGACTCTAGTAATAGATCATGTTGTTCAATGATGTGTGTCAATTCATGCAATGTGATATTAGGCTTTATTTTCATCATGTCCTCCACAATATCATACCCAGTTTTATTTGAAGAAATAAATGCATTAGTACTTTGTTTAGAAGTAGTTCCCTTTAGAGGCTCTGGGTTATTATTTGATGTAGTGTCTAAAGGAGTGTCAAATTTGTTTGGAGGTGTTGAAGTAGTCAAGGGCTATTTCTTCTCTCTATTCCTTAGAGGATAAGTCTTCTTTAGGAACTATTAGAAAGAATATAATTCTTCATGAACATCATCAAGTTTATTATCTTCTTGGAAAGGGAAGTCAAATGTCTCCACCATGAGGGCATGATCAATAGATTTAGATCCTAATGTACTTGTACCATTATCTTTATTAGGAACTACTTCAAACATGCCCAATTCTTCTTTAAAGGCCTCAAATGCTTTATAAAATTCAATGCAATCCTTTTCACCATGCTTAGCAATACAATGAATTCTAAAATAATCAATTAATTCAACATCTATAAGATTAATGTCCATGTTCTTCTTATCAGTAGATGATTCATTTTTTTTATTATTGTGGAAACTATCATTCTATAATCTATTATTGGATTTGTTGAATCTTTAAAATGAAAAGTTCCTACCTAAGCTTTCTCCCATATGGCTAACTTGCTTTTGTAACTGAAGGAAATAAGTGCTAAGTTTTTGGACCATATTTAAGATAGAGTCATTCTCACTCTTGGGAGTTTTTGAATTATGAATCTAATTATTATTAGTAACATTAGATGGTACTAAATATTTTGGATTATTTGGATTAAACCCAGTTATAAGATGGCTCAAGAATCCTAAGTTTTGGTTAGGATCAATGTGGCTCAAGGATAACATTTCAAAAATGGGATCTAATTCAAAGCAGGTACATTATGATTGATGTTAGGAAAGATATTCAAGGTAGGCATATGTGGATTGATGTTTGGGATAGAGTAAGCCATTTTTCCTGAGGCTACATTTGATCATTAATGATCACTACTTCAAAATATGCTTGAGATAAAGTGGTTATGATTGGAAGAGATCTCTTCAAGAACACAAAAGCCATAGGATCCATTGCTTCCTTATATATTTGTAAAGCCAAAACATCATCAAGTTTGTAGGGATATATGGTCCAGATATGCATCTTTTAAAACTTAGAATTAAATGATCTTAGGGACTCACTATCATCTCTTTTGATGGTGTTAAATTTTTGCTATAAAACATAAGGACTAATGATCTTGCCAAATTGGTAGATGAAAATGTTGTTAAAATGATCCTATCTAGTAATGTAATTATCAAGCAAATTAAGAAACCATTCATATGCATCATCCATAAATGTAAAAGGAAATATTCTACATGCTACATCTTCATGGGTGACATTTAACTATATTAATGTAGCTTTGAATGATTTAATGTGTTCCTCTATAGTTATGACACCATTTGGACTAAACATTAGCAAATATTTCTTAGGATTATGGGGGAGATCATGTATTACACTTGGTATGTTGATGGAGGAATTCCCTAGCTAGAACATGCCTTTATGAAGGTCAAAATTAAGAGTACCTTAGAGTGGTGAAGTTGGAAAAGACTTTGAATGTCTACACCTACCTTTATCTTGCCTAGCTCTCCTATGGATTTATAATTCAAGAAGAGTTTCCCTTGTTTTTGAATGTGACCTTATTTTGATTCTTGGTAATTCCAGCTTGAGAACTTTGAATTCTATTTGAAATATGATGTGTCAAATCAATCTTTATAAATAATAAATATAAAACTTACACATTAAGTAAATTTTGCAAAGATTAATGTAAATAACAACAAATGACTAAGATCTTCAACTAAACTATCTCATAAATATGTCTAAATATGTAAATGTAAATGATTTTTACAACTCTAAGCTCAAATGAGCTCAAATTTGTAAATGATCTATGAATATTTAACCAAAATAGCCATTACTAACCTCAAAACTATTGAATTGACAAAGTTAAAGTCATCTTTACCATAATCAAATTTATAATTTCAAAGAACATTAATCTTTGTCTAAAGGAAGGACAAAGATGGGTATGAAATCATGAAGATCACCAACCTTTACACAATTATGCTAAAATGAGTACAATTATGCAAAGAATAGAATGATCTCTAATCAAAATACACCAAATCTATCAAAGATCCTAAAAATTCACAAGGATTTGTTGAGGCACTCCTTCTAGCACTAGTGAAGCTCTACCTATTGATGCCTCTAAGTGTATCACATGTGCTCTTAGTGTTTAAAGAACACTTCTCATTTTAGATCTCAAAGAATTCAGGGCATGAGTAGTAGGTTGTGGTAATCTGGTTACCTATAATGAAATAATGGCAAAGTAAGCAAACTATTTCACAATATTTATAAAACTTGGTCATTGGGAGCCACCTTGGTCCTCTCAACAATCTTTACAAAAGATGTAGTAATCTATAATAATATCAATGAATTGTGATCAAAATATAATCTAGGACTACTCTAAAATGAATATTTACAATATATTATGCTAAAGTGATTTGGTTAAAAATGAATAAAAAGGGTAGGGTAAGGTAGAGAAGAAAAGTGTTGTTGATCTTCATCTTAGACATTATGAAAAAGTTCAAATGTTTCTTAGGCATGCACTTAAAACCAATATATTAAGTAAAGTAACTTAAGCTCAAATCATAAAATATATCAGGAAAACTTCTAAGGAAGATAAGACACAATGCAAATCAAAACCATGTTTACTTTAAAGTTTTACTCCTTTAAGTAAATAGTTGATGCACATCTACTAATATAAAGCAATTAAAATGAAGCAAACTAAGGAACCTTCAATTAACCTAGCATATGCACATGTTAATAATTATGCATTCAAAAGGTACGTGCCAAAAATTCAAAATAACTATTCAAATCTAAGATTTAGAATAAAAATTTGAGAGAGAAGCTAAATAACAATTCACACAAATAAGATGAGATAATATTCTTAGAATTATCTGCTTGTATTATTTGCTTCAAAGTTTACACTAGTTTTTACAGCTCAAAAAACTCCCTTTTTCTTTACAAATGATAATGCTCCTTTTATAGACTTCAAGGAAGCATGTCGATTATTTGCATCAACTTACAAGTGTACAAAATGTAAAGGATAGTTATCCTTTCTACAAAGTTTCTAAAATACACTAGACTTTCTAAAATAGACTGACCTTTAGGAAAATGTGCTAACAAGCTACACATTCCTTTACAAAAGAATATTCCATTTTCAAAATTAATAATGCTTCCACAATCTAAGGAATATTCCTAACTAGTGGACCCTATGATGATGAAGTCCCTTGATCCTAATGAAGTAACCTCATTTCCTTTTGATGTTACTCATCAATAAGTCTCAAATTGATTACAAGTTTGAGGAGGACCTCATCCTCTTAATCTATCAAATCTCCCAGGTTCCTATCATTTCTCCCCAAGGCTTCTTTGATGCTCTTTGCCTCAACAATCTTCTCCTCTGTAGTTAGGATCATATCTATGATCCTACTATTGTCACTTCCAAACCTACCTTGGATCTTTCTCCTCACCTCCTACATGACCAAATTGGTCATGTGTTTAAACTCATCATCTACAATGATGCCCATGGAGCTGAGCTTTATAGGCTTGGCAATCATGGTTCCCAGGGGTTGTTCAATTTTATCCAACAAATCTTAATTATCCTTGATTAATTTCTCTAAGAACTTGGACCATGTGATTAAACTATTGATTTTATCTATAATCAAGCCCAATATTGTGTTGAGATGAGCAATTTTATGGTATTGAAACCAAGGATTTTATCCCTTGTCAAGATGCTAATAAAATTCTTCAACTTGTCCTTGGAACTCTGCCATTAGGTGATTAAGCCCTTGGCTATTGTATCTTATTGGTTTAGTGCACCTTGTCTTGAATTTATTGACTTTAGAATCATTACATTAGGAATAGACAAAATAATTTATTTCTCTAGATTCTCCTTCTGCCTCCATAGGTTCTCTATTTGTTATTTCAGTCCCTTGATGTTAGTTTGTAATTGGGCACTTTGAGCCTAGGCAACCTCAAGTATATCTTCTTCAAAAATAGGGTTCTCACCTAGTTTCTTACCCTCCACTGGAGTCAATCTAATGCAGGGTTCCACTTTCTGAAAAGTGAATTCCTCCCTTGAAATCATGGCTCTTTTTTCTAAAATTCTCTACAAGCTAGCTATAGTTGGGTCAAATTTGACACCAACTAAAGAGTGTGTAATATTTGGAGGCTCTGAGGTCTCAATTTAGGTGTCACTTGAAGATCTAAGAGTATCCACTTGTCTTTATTTCTCTTCCTTATACAACTCCACAATCCATGGTTTGAGCTTCTCATGAACATGGATGTTAACAAACTTTGTAATTTCCCATTGATGGTGTAGAGTTAAAATTTTTTGCAACTTTCCATATATGAACCACTTCGAAATGGTTAGTCCATGAATAGGGTTCTCATCATTGAAAATATTTACCTCATTCAAAGGGTGAGTGAGGGTTAATTTGGGCTTCTTGGTTCATGTAAGAACCAAGGTTAGCTTAGCCTTTCTCTTTTGTGGGGGAACCACTAGGACTAAGTCCAAAGCTATCCCTTTCCCCTTTCTTGTTTCTTGATATTGGGTTTGAGGCTCCTCTTCCTGCATATCTTCCTCATTTTATCTATAAACACTAGTCACTACCTCCAAGGCATCTTCCAATGTTTCCCTAGGATCCAATGCAATCATGTCAATGAACTCAATAGGTAACTCTAGCTTTTTAGGTTTGGTAGAAGATGATGCCCCTTCACTAGGTCTTTCTTCAAGTCTCTCTTCTCCTAAACCTTGTGTAATTTGTGCTTTTATATATTATATAGGAGGCCTAGAATATGGTATAGGTATAAAATGACACTATAAAGGTCCCATCTACCATATTTCACTAGCTAGCTTTTCATCTGTCATCAATCTAGCCTCAAGCTTGTTATTATGCTTCTTCAATCTTACTAGGACTTTATGTAAATGAATATTATTAGATGTACATTGAATCATGGATACTAATTTGATGTTCATATGGCATGTTAATCTATTTAGATTTCAAATGTTTCACAACATTATTCCAAGGGTCCTAATGTTTAAATTCATCGAGCTATAAATTGAATGAGTCTTTGTGCTTGGAAATAGTGTCTACATTATCCCAATTCTACAACACATTTATACTAATATCCAAAGGGAAAGGATGGATTAGCCCCTTCTTTTTTCCTTTGCGTACACCATCAATACCATGGAATAAATGGTATTCTATCTCCTATTCAACCAGCTTGGTGGGTACATAGATTGGTAGTTTAAGTGGTTGACATAAGGTTCCCTCTATCATGATTACAGTGCAGTCAGGATATAACCAAATGTATCCAATAAGTTTCACATACTTCTTGATTAAGGGACTTATACTCATCATAGGTAGACCTATAATATCTTCTACTAAATCTGGGTATACATAGTCACAAATGAGTTATATGTGGTCCCTATACTTGAATATATGTAGTTTGGAATAATATTGGGAGACTATTTGACTTCCCTTAGGTGGCCAATTTATAATGTTGTGGATTTTGGTAGTGGCCAATAGGGCATCCAAAAGATAAGACATCATAAATAAGTTATTGCTAGTCCTCTTCTTTATGGTAGAGAATTATTGCTTCAAGAAAATATTGATCTTTTCTCCTATAAGAGTAGTAAGTCCCTTTTCAACCATGAAATATATATAAGGGACCCAAATTTTATTGACATAAGTGGTGGAGAGGGCCCTAGACTATTTTTTTAGCAAATTCATAATCATTCTAATTCCTACCCTGAATTAGGCAATTGGAATCTTTCCAGTGGGGTCTTGGATCACATGGGTTCCTGAATACAACCATGGGGCAAGGGTGGTTTTTAGGTCATTTTTGTTGGACCATTCCCTAATTATGGGAAAATCTACCTGAGGTATGGGAAGTTTTTAGTAACTTTCAAATGCAATGGGGAAAAGTAAGCAACCTTTTTAAAAATATGTTCATGTACTATCATTTCTTGGTCAATTATACAATCCTTAAAGATAGGAGCAATAACATCAATATAATGAAGTACATCTAGCTTCATAGCTGCATGGTGAAGACTGGTCATCTAGATGGTGACCATGTCATAGTACCTCTAGTAGGATATGATATTCCTTTCATCTTCTTTGATGATTGATGTCATCTCTTCAATGGACTAGAAAATCTTGGACCAATTTTTATCCCTAGTGTTTAATGCTACCACATCAAGTTCAGTATCTTTGAAGACTCTTCTTTCTATGTCTAAAGTCAAGTATAGTTCTGTGTCTTCCTTGTTTTGCTTTTTGGTTGCCATGGTTGTGAGTCTAAAAATTGCTCACTAGTGGTTTGTAATCAACCTTTGGGATAATTTTCACTTGATTGGGTGACAATTGAGCTCTCTCTCTGGTTTGACTGTGATCAAATTCAGACCAAATTAGGATTTCTACAGACACTAGGGATTTTTATAGGTCTTTTTGAGCTTTAATGGTGATAGTTATTTTCATTTAGGTGAATTTGGTTCCTTGAATTTGATTTGGACTTCTACCTTTATACCTTCTCTTTTTTTGATCCCACAAAATCTTTGGTTTTGTCCTTTTCTACTTAGGTGGCATTTATATGGTAGCTCTATGGCATCCAATTGGCTTTTTCATGGAATTTTCTTCATAAATGCTTTAAAACTGACCATTGCCCTTTGAAAATATTATATTTTATTTCACACCATTGGATCAATCTATACAAATTAATGTGGATTGTTGATCTTGATCTTGCTAGTTGCATGCCATTGGTTGTCCTTTGTACCGAGTCCTATGGTTACACTACTTGGGAAAATCATGAGCCTTCTGAGCTCCACATATTTATCAGTCCTATAGTTAGTACACATGCACCATGTGGTGGTCTTGTGAGCCTTTGGGACTTCTACTTAATAGTACATAATGATATCACTATGTTTGATCATGATACTTTGATTAAGCATGAGCCGTTGATCCTATAAAGGTGAATGAACTTTAAGTTAGCATGGGACCATGCAAAGAACTTAGGTTAAATACTTTAGTTTATGGTTTTATCTCATGTTAATAAAAATGAAATAAACTTTAGGCTAAACTATTTATGCTAAGTTTAGATCATAGCAAAAATGGGACCAAATATAATAAAGAGGACCTAACTTAAGGTTTTTATCGCATTAATAAATATGAGGAAAACCATGGGATAAATGCTTTAATCTAGGCTTCATACCATAGGACCTTGCATTTTTTCAAGCCTCATTACTAAGCCCATAAAATACTACATAAGACCATGGGGGTATGTATATATAGACTAAGTATAATATTTTGAACTAAGGTCTAGTCTAATGTTAAAAAACATGATTCAACCTTATGATAATATTCAAGCTAAGTCTATGGTATTTATAATTATCCCTCATGCACATTTAAAGTTTAGGTTGAAACATAGCTTCCAATTAATCTAAAACCAGTCTTAACATTGAAGCATAAAACTTCCAAGCCTGATTAAGGAAAATAACATGTTTACTTATCTAAGTGAGATTAGTTTATGATCTTGAATTTTGATAGCCTCACAAATGTCAATGACATTCGTGAAAATGTCAAATTAAGATCTAAAAATGATTTATTAGGGCTTAAATCTGACGTCCTTATAGACATCAATGATGGTCTTATGGATGTCAAATGATGGGTACAAGAATGCCAAATTTGAGCTCTAATAATGTATTATCAAGTTTTAAATTTGATGGCCTCATGGGTGTCAATTGATGGGCACAAGAATGTCAAATTTGAGTCCCATGGAACATAATAGGCCTTGTGGAAATTTTGACCCATTACATGACATTCGATCAGCTTCATATGAGAAAATATGAACCATTAATCATGATTCAATTAGTTGGCCATGATTGGTTCCTATAGTCACAAATGGATTAATTAATCTTAAGACCTTATAAAATTTAGACCAAAATTATAGACTAATGTTTTGTTCACATTAATAAATATGAATAGGACTTAGGATTAAAGTTTATAAGCTAAGTTGTAACATAATAAAGCATGGAACTTTAGAATAATTAAAAGGACTTAACATAAGCCTTTAGCCAAAGGTTTCATTGCATTGATAAATATAATAAAACATTAGGGTAAGACTTAAGTTAAGTCTATGTCATAACAAATGGGGTCCCTCTTGATTTTGCATCATCCAATCTTTGGAATCTAATTAATCATGGGCCATTGATCATGATCCAAATGATCAAGCATGATTGGTCTTATGGGTTAAATCTTTGGACTCATCAGATCCATTTCACACCATCTAATTTTTTTTACCCAAATGCACGTGGGTCGTAGATCTTATAGAGAAGCATGCGACTTAAGTTAGGGTTCGAGGTAAATAAGACTTAAAATAAAGTCTTAGGATTAAGGTCTCATTCATGTTATTAGATGTGAATAGGGCCTTAGGATTAATAAATTAGTCTAATATTATGCAAATAAAGTCAGACCAAGCTAGGAACTTAATAAAAAGGACCCTGCAGTATCAAGGTTGGACCATGCTAATGTAAAAAGGAATGGGAATCTCGGGATGTGAAAGGGACCAAATGCATAATTTTTAGATTAAGTTTTGGTCATGTTGAAAAACATGACCAATCCTTAATATAAATATTAGGCTTAAGTTTATGGACTATTTAAAATGTTCCTACCAAAATATGAATTTGGTCCAAAGAATCTTGTGCTAGGGTTTCTGAACAAGGGTTTCAGGAAGCTTGAACATGGATTCAACTTGACTTTTAATAGAACAAAGGCTAGTAAAAGGTAAAATTGAGATAAAATCATTAACATTATGAAATCTAGCTATGATCCCATCAAGGAGAGCTCCATTAAACTTGTAATCTGAAACATGAAGATCCATTGTTCACAACATTAGGCAAAGCTAAAGCAGAACTTTGAACAACTAAGACCAACTAGACCAAGAGGTGGATGATCTTCAAATGTAAATAATGTAGAAAACATGTTAATGATGCTCTGGTCAAGTGAATTTCACATTCAAAATACAAATTTTGTATGATTTTAACACAAGGGTCCCCATTTTTTAGAAATGGGGGTATGTTGCTCTCAATAAAGTTTTGCAACATTGAATTAAAGACTAGGAAGTGTTAATTTGGTTAGATATAGTGGGGCCTACCAAAGTATTAATATGTTCAATAAGAATGTTTATTAGGATGGGTTCAAGTTTTTATATTTTCATGGGAGTAGTAAAACTTGATCTTGTATTCACTTAGCTGGTTAGGCCACTCAATTGGGATAAAATAGTAAATATGGACATTGAATTAGTTAAAGAGTTGACAAAAATGGCATATTTATAGGTGTTTTACTTGGAGATATTATTATCTTTCCATCAAACACCATGAAATTGATATTTTTTCTTGATAAATGGATTTGTAATTAGAATATACTCTATACTTAATTTTTTAACTTGAGAAGTACTTGTTGATTCAAAATTACTCACTGATTAAGTTTTTAGGACAAACATTATCAAATGATTATTATGTGATATAGGTGGAGTTATGCCTATTATTTCATGTAGCCCTTCAACTAAAGGATTGGGATAGCTCTAAATTCATGTATGTAAACTTAGACATTAGGTTTAATTAGATTAAATACTTTCCATTCCTCATTCTATTATCTTTAAATACTATTCTATCCTTCATGGTCTTCACCATGCCCTTCAACTTTACCAATTAGATGCTTATTTCCAATCACCTCCTCTTCATGATAACACATGGCTATCTTATCTTCTATCTTTTTGAAGATAGTTATTTGCTGAATTTTCACATTCTATGGCTTACTCAAAGCCTATTTCACTCTTTTCAATCCTTAGAATAGATCTTGGTTGCTCACTTGGTAAATCCATCCTATTATTTCATTCACTATTGTAACCTCATATTTCCTCATATTTTCCCTCTTCTTTTTGTCTTATACCCACTAATACTTGATGGAGAAAAACTTCACCTCTTGGCTAGTTTCCTCACAATTCAAAATCTGCCATCTCTTCTCCTCTATTTTCTATTTTATTTTATTTTCCTCGTCTTAAACCCACTTTATCATAGTGAAGGAAAAAATTTCCCAAGCTCACATTTTTGTGCCTTCTTCAAATTCTTCCCTCGACTAGGGTTTCTCCTACTAAAAACTTGTTCACTACATAAGGTACATGATTACTTATTGTTTCAATCTTATGTTAAAATCCTATGTAATCATTATCCCCTCACTATTAAATAATCATTTCAATATCTTGATTACAATATTATGTATATCATCTACTTAGATATGTGTCTACCTTATTTACACACAAATTTGTAACTGAAGATCTAATACCATTTGACATAGTCGTGGTAAGGGGTCTTAATGAAGGGATGCTTTAGACCACACAACTTCTAGACACACACACATAATGGAAGCCTAAATATTATTTTTATCATTAATTTAAATGATAGGTTAAATATTTAGGTTAAATAATAGGTTAAATGATAGAATCCATATATAGAGTGGTTATGATAAGAAATATTTAACCTATCATTTAAATTAAAAATAAATTATAGGTTAAATGATATTAAAAATAAATCCTTTTGCATTCCAGTCCTCATACTTAAATCTCTCTCATTATAAGACTATCTCACCTTTTTTTAGACATATGTATTTCTCTAAGGATGCTGGATCCTTCTTCTTAATGAAAAAATAATTTTGATTATTAAATCTCTCCCTTATATCTTTGACTTCCATAACTCACATTTATATAGTATTTCTACATCAATGCATGTTAGGGAAAACCCATGCATCCATAAGAAAGATTTCATGTATGTATTTATATTTATTAAAGTCAACAGTTGATGTTAACATGCCCTTTTCATTCATTCCTTATGCACACCAAGAATATAAACATTCCCCATGTCCTTCTATTTTGATTTGAATATAATATTTCTAAACGCTCAATAGCTTCCATGCACAAAGATTCTTAGGTACCCAAAAAAGTGTGCACACACGACCTCATGTGCACCAAAATGTTGTGTTCAAAACATGTGCACATAAAAGTTCATTTGTAAAACATATCATGTGCACATATCTTCATGTGAAAAAAAATGCATGCAATACATCATGTGAAATAATATAGAAATCAAAAATAAGACTCGCATGCACAAACCCATGTGCAAATTTTTTGATGCACATAAGGTATTTCCTGCACATGATACACAAGATTCAAAAAATATAGAAACTTCCAAAGGCCATAATTTTTACATAAAAAATCAAAAAGAGATGATCTATTTTGAAATTACATAAATTTTTGAGGGGAATCAAAATAATAAATAACATTTAGACTTGGAGGTGTTATAAATGGAATATATTATTCTACCCCAAATCCTATCTCTTTTTAGTCGATGCAAGATATTTGATTCACTTAAGATGATCCTACATCATTTTATATTCAAGGAGGGGTCATCATCATATTTACACCCACCCCAAACATTCTACAGAGCAGGATCCACTATAAGCTTTGTTGTCACCTTGAATATAAAATGTAGGTGTAATCTTACACTTTGAGGCATCTATAAAGATATATGGTCTTCCCATTTTAGATAATTAAGTTTGAGAGGGTTTACTCTCTTAAATTTATAACAATAATTTATGACATAATTTGGTTTCAAAATTAAATTGAACATATTAGATTGATAATTGAATTTATCCTGAGAGCACACATATGAGAGCCTTATTAGTTGATTAGTGAAGTCTTATTACTCATCTTTTTTTGATATTAGGTGGGATAAAGGTGGATAAAAATATAAATCATAATTAAATAAAGATCTATGATAACTAATTATATCTTATTATAACCCAAAAAAAATAAAGTACTTCAAAATAAATTCCAAAGATAATTAATTCAGAAACAAAATTAAAATTAGACTTTTATATAATTTACAATTATCTATAAAATGAGCCAAAATATTGTTTAATTAATAAAAAAAATTTAAAAAAAGAGTTATGATATAATTTTACAACCTCTAATTATAATGAAATTAAATATAATCTACTTAAAAATATGGAACTAAGATTGCAAAAGTATAAAGGGGAAACTGTGTCCACAATATTTCTCTTTCAGCTATACTATAAAGTTTGATATTTAACTAGTAAATTATAAAACACAAATGGGAATGTGTATTATTATACTGAAATGAAATTTAATTAAAAAACAAATATGAATCCTAGGCTTGATGTACCAATGATAAGATCTCAAGGAAATTTCTCTACAAAAAAAAATAAAAAATCCTTTCTTCATATGTCTTTTTTGTCTTTATAGCTTCTAGAGGTGAATGAAGTTTATCACCATGCATTATTAAAAAATGTGCATGTTTATTGATTGCCTACATGTTAATTTTAGCCAATGACCATTAAAAAATATTATTAATAGTCATTGAGTACTTTTCACTCACACACACACACACACACACACAGATATATATATATATATATATATATATATATATATATATATATATATATATAGTCTACAATGCTTTGAATATTGTAGATATGATCTCTTTATAAAATAATTTACATCACTAATTATAATAAAGTTTATAAATTTATAATATATATTAATACAAAAAATATGTTTATTAGTTATATTTTCATGCAACTAGAGTTAATTAATTTTAATATTATACATCCATTGGATAATCACTTACTATTGTGAAAAATAGTGATATGAAATGTGTTAAGATATTTTTACACTCTTCTTCATCATGTAAATTTATTTTCATGTATTAATTAAAGTATTCCAAAAAACACACATTAATATAATGATTGAACTATTTTCACTACTAGATAGTGCCCTCCATTTCCATTTGTAACCTTAATGATTGTTCCATTAAATTAATTACTTTTTTTTCTCTATAGGAGACAATCCCCAATTATTGAAGGTATCTTGATCTTCTCTTTTATCTTTCAAAAATGTCATAAAATCTTCTTCTTTTATCAATCTATTATCTTCCCAAAAGGTTAATATTAGTCCCAATTTTATCAGGGTATCCACTTTTTCATGTCAATTAAATGTTCCTTAGCTTGTTCTAGAATAGCTTTGATTGTCATATAAGTCATATTATTTATATTATAAACTTTGAGATGACAAGTAAAATCTATCTCATTCTTAGTGTTATGATTTATCAAATTCTCTAGGTTCATGATATATTATATCCTTTGCAAAATCTCATTAGCCTTTGTGAACTAGTTTTCCATGACTGGAGATAATCTATCGAAATCAACTTTAATTTATCCAATTTGGAGGTCTATTTCATCAATGTATTCCCACTTGTTTTTGATATGCTTTATAATTTATTTATTTAATACCATTGAGTTTGATAATTAATTTTAAGATATTCTTTATTTCCTTCAAATCTTTCATTTTGTTGGTTTAGGTCTTCACAAAATTTTAAACCATTTTGATTCGCACTTGCTATTTCAATTTTTAGTCTTTCAATTTCAACATCATTCAACTCTTTCAAACAAATAGATTATTCATTTCCTTATTTTAATTTTATAGATATTTATTCTTTTATTATTTAGTTTAATGTTGTTTCTTTATCTTCTCAATCTAGTCTTTTACTTTCTTCAATTTCTTGATCTTATCTACATATTCAAGATCCATTGCTTCATTTACCTTGTTCTTTATCATTGAATTCTCTTATGTTATTATTTGTATTAGATTTATATCAATGCATTCTATTAGGTAATCCTTTGATGATTCCTAGTTTACTTAGGGCTATTTTAGTTATGATTGGTTCTATTGTATAAATAATAAATTTTTCATTATCAAGTTTTGTGCTACTAAAAAATGGATTAGAATATAATCTTATCTAGTTTGGAGCATGGGATCACTATTGATAGTCCCTAATAAATAGAATTGTTCATAGGCTGAATGGGACTTTATTGATCTAAGGACATGGTAGAATTGGATAGAATTAGTTATAGGGTAGGAATTTTGCAAGATTGAATCAAAGCTTGGGAACTATAAATTTTGCCAAATATATTAGGGCTTGCCAAATTAGTTTAGGAATAGTTGATAAATTTTTCATGTTAGAGTATTAATATTTATGGGTTAGATGCATGAGAAGTGTTTGAAAAAATGTCTCATTAAAATTTAGTCTCTTGGACTACAATAATTAATAGATATGACTAAAATAATTGCTAGATATGACTACAATAATTGCCTGATATACCTAAAATGTAGGCCCTCATATTCTTTCATCAAATACAACTATCATAAATTGCACCTGACTCAATAAAAATGGTGAGTTTACTCTTTGCATGTGGCCATTTACAGAACCTACAACAAGGTAAGTTGATACCCAATTATATTATTAGAAATGGATTTGAGTCAGATGTTTCTATAGGGATTTCTCTCAGTAGTTATGTATGTCAAGTGTGGATACTTAGTAATTGCAAGCCAATTATTTCATAAAATGCCTAAACTAAATTCATTCTAAAGGCAGTCAAACTATTTTTAAAAAATCTTAAATGAAATTCATGCAAAAATTTGGGAATTTAAAGGACAAAATTCATGTGAGCAATGGCCTCAAACAATATTATCAAAGCTTCCAATTGTACCTCTATGATTCTATATAAATATTGACATAATCTCAGCTTAAGGATACATATGCATCAACTAGGACCTTTTGCACTTCAGGACCTAACTACATCAAACTAAATAATAGTAGTTGAATAATAAATAATAAACTAGAATGCCAAGAACTACTAGAACTCTGTCTAGAAAGTTAGAATTTATCTCAAAAACCTTGGGGCAGAAAGGCATAAAATAGCCTTTACTATATTTTCATAAGAAATGTATCACCGAAATTATATAGTAGAACAATATGGAGGGGTTAAAGCACATAAATGAGTCCCACTTGGTGGCCAAGTCCATCCAAATCCAAAAAAAAAATGGGGTTCGAACAAACCCCCTTCGTTCTAACCCCCACAAGTATTTTTTGAATGGGCTTAAAACAAAGGGGGTTAGGATGAAAGGGGTTCAAAAAAAGGGTTTCAAACATTTACTTTATGCATTTAATTAATTTAAATAAAGTGACCAATGAAATTATATTTTTTGAGGGGATTAGAATAAACCCCCTTTGTTCTAACCCCCTTCGTTCTAACCCCATGTGGCATCAAATACTCACCCATTCAAGTGGAAAGCTACTATTGGCCTAAAATTTCCATTTTGGATGCCATGTATTAGGAAAATAGAATAAAATAAAAACATGTGGCTCTACATATAAATAGGTCTTTTTATGATCTTTATAATAATATGATATTTTATAAATTTTAATAATATTTAATATTTATTTTCATTTATTTAATAAAATATACTTATTTATAAAATGAAGTACCATATGTTTGAGGAATCAAGAAAAATAGGAGACTATGGCCAATTTTTTTTTAAAAATATCACTGCACTTGACTTTAATGTCCTTGTTCTAATGGCAAAAAAATAGTCTATTTTGACTTATATATAAAAAAATTATCATGACGAGAAGTCATAAGCATTGATATTCCTTGCCTTGATCATTAAAAAATTAATAAAAAATTATTTTTGATAAAAAATAATGTTGCACTACATCCATGTTTCTAAGACCTCTTTTCAATAAATATTGAGAAAATATTATGTTTTGATCAAATTATGAGGAGAAATCAAGTACTCAATAAAACTTCTTGTACATGAAACATACACATTGTGTATTTAGGTATTAAAAAATCTATTTTTTATTTTTTTATTTTTTAAAACAAATAATAAATGTAATCTACACTTAAAATGCAAATTGTCTATACAAATTTAGAAATGTCACTATTTAAGTCACTACTGTCTATAAAAATTGAGAAATGTTCACATTTTCATTTTTTGTTGTCCCCTTTATACCAAAAAGTGGGACACAATATTATGCTTCAACCCAAAGGCAAGGCATCCTCATGATTTTGGTGAAACTCAACAATATGATCTGTAATATGGTGATCTATTTTATCATTAAGCTTGTTTATCATCACATATATCAGATCAAACCTAGATAGAATGGAAGGAGGTAGTGCTACATTATACTATAAAATCAAAAGACATAATTAGAATCCAATCCATTTCACATATTTTAGTTTTAATCAAGTTCAAATCAATATACATTTAGAGGCATTACATTATCTACCCACATTACTAATAGGATTCATGACTTCTATAATATGAGTAAGAGCATTCAATGTTACTTGAATGTATGCTTTTGTAATACTCATTATATATTGCTCCATAACCTCATAAATATGTATCTTCTTTTGGTAGTCTTTACTATTATTTTATATTGTCAATATGCCCACAATACTACATATATTTCAAAATCATGGCTGTTAGATTATGCATTGTATGACATCATAATTAGGGCAGATCTCCATTATTTTTTTATCATACCAACTCTTTTTTTTTTGATTTACATATTATGCCAATATTTATATTGTTTGAGGAATGGTTTCATTTTCCAACAAGTTGAAAATATCAATTATTTTGGACTTTCCCTACTCCCTGAACAAATATGTAAATATGAATTGGCATAACTTATTTTCTCAATAAATACTGTATGAGGATCATAGTTTCCATTCTAATCTTAATTAGACAATGTCTTAGAAGTACAATAACCTGCATAAGTGTTATATTGGTTGGTAATCCAGTCCCATAAATTAGTAAACTCTCTTTAAATATTGACGTTAGTATATTTGAATTTTTAGTGGCCTCATAGTCATGTAATGTTTGAAAACCTCAAGAATGGTAATAAATTCCCTGTTTATAGTATTTTTTCAAATAAAAATTCACCTACTCATTAAAATCTCGCGGGATTCAAATAATCCAACATCTTGAGATGAATTTCTAGGAGAAAGAGATAGATGCCATCAAAATACTAACCTTGTATAACCCAATAATATCAAATATGAAACTATATGTAGGCTTCTTAAGCAAATTTGTGAATACATAATCATTAGTCAAGTAGTCAAGTTATAGATTCAAAATGTTATATACAATATTTTTTTAGGGAGGATTATGGGACATAAATTAAATTAAACATGAAATTTTGGTTGTATTCATTTGTTTGAGACTAATAAATTTCTATAAACTCTGTATAGTCATTGTAGGAACATAACCCTTGTTGAACATTACTGTGTAAGAATATTCAATGTGATCTTGAAATACTACCTAGAGCTCTACTTATTATTTTCAAAATAATGTGTTCACTTAAGAAAATAATGATAGGCCTAAAACCCATTATTGGAAGCATAAATCACTACAAAATTTTCCCTCTCCTCTATAAAAATGTGATAAATGCACAGGAGTGGCTTAGGGCTCATAACAATTTACATGGTTGCATTTTTAGACACATTGTATGGATCTAGATGAGTGATGTTGTAATCATGAATTATTATATATAAATGTCTTATGTCAATAAAATAATTTTATTTTTTTATTTATATGGTTCTATGTTTTTTATAGGATATGTGTGTTGGGAAATTATTATTATACATTTACTACTTTGTTTGCAACCATTTCTCTTATTAAGCAAAGATCAATAGAAGTGTAAGGGGAATCGACCATGATCATTTCAAAATAAATTAGCCATATTATCTATACCCACTTTTGATTTTTATCACAAATAATATATTTATGGCATAATCCTTTATATAAGTAATACCTTGATTGGTAAAGAGTTCGGAGATAAGGATTGCTTCAATTCAGAATTGGTTAGTCCATCTCAAACTTGAGGATTTCTTGAAATTATGTACTCTAATTTCTGTGATACAGTCTACCTAGAATGGATATGTATAATGGGGTTGTGTCCAATATATATTACCCTATAAACATGAAAATTAGTTGACTTGGCTCTATACTTACCCATGGTCTATACCTTGGAATGTGTGCCATATTTTCTATCAAACTTGGTTAATGTCATTATAAAGAGGAATAATAATACTAAGTGAATTAATTACATTATAAGCATCAATTCTATTGTTTTTGAATTCTTTTTACATTAAGGATAGCTCATGAGAATTTTGAAAATATATATTAATTATGTTGGCTTGGTGATTTCTATGGCCATGGTGGCCGTTTGTGTTAATTTAGTTCTTAGGCATTGGGCCCCTGATTATATCCTAGACCAAAATAGTAAGGTATATCAAAGCTATTTTTAATTATTATCTTTATTATTTATATATGATGCTAAATTATTTGACTATTTTGATACTAATCATGTTGGTGATATTATAGATAGAAATCTTCTTCTAGATATATATATTTTAAGTTTGGTATAGGAGATATCACATTGAACAATGAAACACAACCAACTATTTATATCTCTTATATACAAGTAAAGTATAAAAGTGATATGAAAGTTATTAAAGAAGCTTTTTTTGTAAATATTATTATAAGAACTCAATATGAGTGTCTCTCATAGTACAACTCTTCTTTATGACAATCAAAGTTGTATAGCCCTGATAAAAATCTAGTTCAACACCAAAAAATGAAACATATTTAATTTCATGTACATTTTATTAGAGAAAAAGTCCTTAATGGTGTCATTGATCTTCATTTTTTCCAATAGATGATAAAATGGAGTATATATCCACTAAACCTCTATGTACTATAAATTTTTTCAAGTTCTGAGCAACGCTACACCTTTGAGAGCTACCATTGAGGGGGAGTGTGTATGATAATGTCACTACCTAACAAATGTGTTACTCCTCTAATTCTATATTGTAATCAAATTGTAATAATTCATTCTATGATTTTTTTAATCTAAATTTCATCTTATGTAAGTTTTTTGTGGATCCAAAATGCTTGTATGCAAATATCCATGAGAAATTATGGGATGTAGTCCCAATATAATGCTAGCCTAAACCATCACTTTTGGGTTATGTTATTACAAAAACCTTCAATTTTACATGTTAGCCTAGATTATCACTCTAATTTATGAATTGTAAAATATTTTATATAAAAATTTAATATTGGCATGTGTCTCCACTAAACAATAAGGGGAGTGTTGGAGTATTAATATTTATGGGTTACATACTTGTATACACATATTACTCCATATTAAATAACTTAAAGTTATTTAATTTATAAAGTGAAAATCTTATTTAATAAGCACATTAAATAAAAACTAATATAACCATGTAGGGGTATAATTAGTTATATGTGAAAAGGTATAACCTATTCACTTTACTTTATATAGAGTTTGTCCACATTGTGAATGCATTTATTGGTAAGACAATTGAATGAAGTGTGGAGAATTGTGAGAGAGAAGTGAGAAGGAAGAGGAGATACTAGATTTTGTAACATTATATATATATATATATATATATATATATATATATATATATATATAATGTTACAAAATCTAGTATCTATATAATATATTATGATATTTCTTATGAGTTTTTCACCTCTTAAATTTTTTTCCCATGTTATTATGCTTCTTATAATTTTTCTTAATGTGTTGTATTTTTATTGTTTATTGTTGCAACTCTGCAACATTAATACACTTTTCAACTATTTAAATAGATTCTAAAGTGTATTCCAACAATTAAATATTTTTATCCTATCCCTTCCTTGATCTTATATCATCTTATCAATATCAATAAAATCTTCCTCTCAAGATGATAGGTTAGCTATTTGTTCAAAATATGGTTTGATTTTATGAATGAAAGGGGGAAACTTATGTTTTGTCAGCAGAGAATTGAATATTCCCCAGGAGTCATATTTCTAATATAAATAAAGTTAAAATTTATCCAATTTAATAAGTGTTTAATAAGTCATTCCTATCAATTTTTAATTTACAATGGAAAATAGGAAACACTAACAAATAGGATTTATTTTTATTACCATGGAGATTGTTCGCATCTATCTTAGACATTTTTCTAATGTATTCCAGGAACATATTCCTATGGGAAACATATTAAGGCAATATATTTGGATGGATTATACTTCCATAACATTTTATGATATTTTGGTTCTTATAAATAAACCAATTAATTTTATGGGTTCTTTCAGGTGGCTTATGCACGTCAATGCAACACTAGTGTAAATTTGACATTTATTCACCTAGTATTAATTCATATATAAATATGATGAATTTGTCATACAATGTGGAATATTTTTAGTATCTCCATTATATCATATGTAAAAATACTACTAGTGGACATTTACCATTTTTACAAGGCTATCTCTATCAAATATGGGGAACTCTTTAAACAGTTCTTTGAATTCAAAGAGGAAAATATAGCACATGATGGAATAGTACCTAATTTTTTTTGGATCTCACAAAATTAACCATGGATTAAATTATAGTGGTATTGATATTCTATAATTAGTCATAAATAATTGTCTCATCTAGATTTAGTTGAATAGTTGATAAAATTTCCAACATAATTTCATCTATCTAGGTGTCTATTGCAAACCCGCACACTTCTTTAATCATTGAGAATAAATCTCATGCCCAATCCTTTATAATTTTAACTCAATAATATTGGAAACAAGTTATATCCTTTCCAATGAGTATAAATTCTTTCAATATGATCAATATTTCTTTCATACTATTATTATTCCATAATTCTAATAATCCCCTAAGATTTGGGATTTTTATTCCCTTGAATTCTAATGTTGGTTAAAAAATTATAGCTATTGTTTCTATGGAAATATGTATTGTGGATTATAATCCAAAATTTTTTGCCCATAATTTGAAAATGGAGGGGTTGAGTTGTGTTTTTGGGACTAAAATCCATCCTAGTCCATATTTACATGGATGATATTTTTGTCTCCCTCTTTGCAATTATTGAATTTGTTCAAGGTTGTGAACTTGAGGGTTATTTCATTTTAATGAGATAATTGTTCATCATGTTCAACTTTTTATTCACATAAAAATCCCCCTTCTTTGATATACGAGCTCGTGTCTAAATCTTAGGATACTCTAGTTGTGGCTTTCTTGAATGCCTTATTTTTTAGCTTCTTTTATGGGTCTTGTTGAATTATTTTCCCCTTATCTACCATACTATAATTTCAATATTTATTCATGTAAAGTTCTACAACAAGAGATGTGAATTAGCTTGAAATCATCGTAGGGCTTCAACTCAATATGGAATTTGTAAATTCACAAATGGAAAATGAATGAGGGGTAGAGGATATGAAAATGGAGGTTGTTATAAGCTTGTATGGAGTGAAAAATGAATGAAGGTATTTAATGTGGATGGTGAAATCTTGTTATTTTATCAAGTCTTTTGGATTCTCAATAATTTTATTCTCTTTAAATTTAAATATTATTTTGTGGGATGTCATCAATTTCTAGCTTGATTAAATGATTATCATTTAGGCTTGGGGTTTATGTTAGCTTGGGGTCAAGATTAGGAAAATATGGAGTCTAGGCGGGCTTAAACTTAAGATGAGTCAAACACATGCATGACTAAAAAGTAGGATCCCAAATTTTAATTAGAGATTAAGATGTGGGTAAAGTGATTTAATTATTCTCTTAAGCTTGTCTCAAGAATTTTTTCAAGCTTATGGGTCAAGGCTAGTGCTGACTACAAGGAACAAATAGTGGGAATAAATGATCAAGATAAATTAATGGCTTTATTAATTTCCTACAAAACTTGTATTTTGGGGAGATTTGGATTGATTGGATTAAAATATGAGTTTGACTATGAAAATTATCAATTCATTAATAAGATTAGGTTGAATGATCAAAACTTTGATCATAAATTATATAAAATAAATGTATATAAAGTCAACCTTTACAATATTCCTTTAAAATTTGATATATTTATCATCAAACATGATTTGAGGTGATACAATAGGATAAAATAAAAATTTGAAAAGGGGTTGTTGTCTTTGAGACATCAAGCTCCAAACCAGAATCATCCTACACATATTTCCCATCTTATAGAGGATCTATCTATTGCAAACCCTCCACCCCCTACTTGGCATGTGAAATAGCCAAATAAAGGTGGGGGAATTTTTCACCTTCATACTTGTGATGGAAAGGATGAGTGGGGATATGAGGAGATAAATACCTCCACTAAGACCAAATCTTAAAAAATTTGTACTTGTTTTACACATAAGAAAGGTTATGTTATGCCCTAGTTTACCAAAGAACATAGTTAATAGTATAAGGGGAATCACCCCCAAAAACATAGTAGTTACTAAAAATAATCCAACTCAATCAAGATTTAACTTTTTGGATTTGTATTTGAAAAAAGATAAAATGTTAAAATGTGTCATCAAATTTTCTCTTTATATCTTATGTATAAAGTGTTTAGATCTAAAATTATAATTAGACATGTGTTAATTTATAGTTATATTCAAGCCTATAATGTGTTGATTTGGAAATATATTGGATTTGTATTATTTATATCTTAGAAATATATATTGCATTTACTTTTTTAAGAACCAATAGGAAATCACCCAAAATATCTTGCAACCAAGTGAAAGAACATAAATAAGTAAACAAGGTATCAATTTATAGATGAAATTTTGAGAAAATAGTTTTGAATGTGAAATTACATCAAAACGCCCAAAATGTCAAACTACCAATTAAGATCTAGATCCATTAGGGTAAAATGCAAATAGATGATTGAACATTCAAAGTAACACTCTATTTTCTAAAGATAATTTCTCCAAACCAAGATTAAATAATAAAAAGACTAAAAGATTTGGATTGGGATTTTTCTTACCTTAGACTCAAATTTGTAGCATTACAATAGCTTGATCAATGGTTTTGATTATGGATTTAGCATGGAGATTGTATGTATTTATTAGATTATCATGGGTTTTTTGATTGCTAGTTAGCTTGGCCATGAAAGAGTGGCTTATATAAATAAGCTAAGTGAAGGAAAATCAATGACTCTCATTCAAAGTTGAGCCATGAGGATCAAGGGTGGAGGAACTTAAAGGAATTAAAAATTCCTTGGAAGCCTCTAAAATGGAGGCTTCTAGAGAGGAGGGGTAAAATTAGAGGAGATTCTACAATTGAAAAAATTTAAAATCTCTTTAAGGATTACTAGGATTAGTGAGGGATTAGGATAGGGATTAGGTGGGTGATTAGTTACTAGGGGTGTAAGATAGACTAGGAGTAGGCTAGTGTAGGTGAGCCATGGGAATTTTAAATTCCCAAATAATGAATAAGTGGGATTAGGATGGGATAAGACATGATTAGAAGAATTAATGGATTGGTGTGGATGATATAAGGTTAGTGAATGAAGAATATTAAAGGGGGATATTAGATAAATGAATAGAAGGGGTGATATTAGTATGGAATTAAAGGAGATAAATTAGGTTAGATGGGATAAGTGAAATTAGTGTCGACTAATATAAATATTAGTGATGTTAAATAAAGAGAGTGAATTTAGGTGTATACATAATTCTAGACCAATGCAAGTATTCTTGGCTTTAGGGAAGTCTAACTACAAGATGTGAAAAATATTTTGGTCAACCACACATAAGGAAATGAATGGGAGGATCCCCATTTGATAGAGACTCTTAAAAATTGGTAAGCCTTGATAAACCAACCACCACATAAACTATGATTTCTTAGTTTATGTATCAAAACCCCAATTTTTTATATATTTGTTCTTAGCAAGATTGTAATAAACTTATTATATTGTAAAATTAGAATCACAAAAATAGGTTTTAATTCAATAGATGACATGAAAAAAATAACAAAAATCACTTGAAAATAAGTGCATAGTAGATAAAAACCACACAATATAATAGAAGTAAAGAGAAAATATTGAAATATATTTTTGAGCCACTTCGAGGGGAAACCTCCACAATCTTTAAAATATAATATAATTTTTTAATATGATCATTTAGCTCAACCCCACCTATATAGACCATAATTAGGTAATGGGGACTCCATAATCTAAATAGGTCAACTACTCCTATCTATATGCAATTTATAAAATTTTAAATGATTAAATCAAATATTATACATATAAAACAACAGCCACATATATCTCAAGACAATGAATAGGATAAGGGAATAACATTCCCCCCTTATAATAATAATTATCCTCAATGTTGACCATTTATGGATGCTTCTTCAAGAAAGCTTTATCTTCCCATGTTTCATCTTCGATAAGCAAGTTATTGCACTTAATAAGATTATCCATGATCACTTTAGTCTATAGACTCTTCATGTGTGTCTAGAGAAAATATTTAGGTTCCAAGATAATTTTTTCCTCTTCGATAAGATCTAATAACTCTATTTGTGATGGAATTTTTTTTCTAATGAATCTCTTTAAACATGAAACATGAAATACTAGATTTATTTGTTCAAACTGATGTAACTCCAATTTATATGTCACATTGCCAATATTTTTAACTATTTGACAAGGTCAAAAATACTTATAAATGAAATTTAGTTCTCATTATTTTATTGCATCAACAATATTTTATGATGCAATCATGGTCAGGGTTTTTAGTGAAGGGATGGCTAACACCACACAAGCCTCATATTTTCTCACAATGGAATTGTCCTAAAGATAGATTTCATTTATTTATATCTTAAGGGTGTATATATATTATAAGTTTCCCAACTTTAGTAATGGATCTCAAAGGCTCTTTAAACTATTATTCATATCTTATTATCCATCTCTGCACTATGGTGTCCTCAGACTACCATATGCTCAAGGAAATAAGTAATCTTCCCCATCAATTCTCCTTCCCTTTACAAGATCACTCAGACAAAGTTTCCTCATTGGATTTTGAGTGTTACAATGGCTTGGTTGGAACCAATATTTATATCCATATGTGCCTATGACTTGACTGATATTTCATGAAAATTGATGAAAATTGAAATTAATGGTTCCTAAATGGATCCATAGTCTTCACATAAATGTTTAGGCATACCATAGAATAAAATTCTCATTTTATGGTCCTCAAGTCACAAATATATGAAAATATTCAAATCATATTCATGCCAATAGATACCATCAACAATCATTCTCTATTATCATGTCATATACAACACAATCCTAATCTTTAAATAGGAAAAAATTTAGTCCTTTTAGTTGATTGGTCATCTAGATATATTCTACTTCCTTAGGTACTACGATCAATTCTCTATACTTCACTTATGCAATCCCATACCTTGATGATACTCCCTACATGCCATCATAATTGATCAGGTTCCTTAGAAATACTTTACTGACTTCATCTTGCTTTTTTTCCCCATTTACACACTTATCAACTCTTTTACACATTATGTTTCCCTTTAAATCCTATTGTGAAAAATATGAACTTTTCTTATTTGTGTAGTGTGTCTTTAGTTAACTTTTATTCCTCTCAAATATTTGAATTATTTGGGAATCATCGTGCAAGTCCTTATGTGCATTACTTTCTGGTCCCTAGTATTTATTCATTTCCTTTAAGTGTGTCATTTTTCTTAGTAGCCCAAAACTTATTACCCTATTTATTCCCAAACTCTATACAAAACTCATCTACCCTTCATTCATGCAAGTGGAGTCTTGCACTATCTAGAATAGTCTAGCAAAATATTGCTCTGTGCAACTACCCATTCCTAGTTTTTTTTATTTAATAGACTAACATTTTTTTGGGTAATCCAAGATTACCAGTTAATGTGGGATATTATTGTATCAGACTCACTAGGTAGTTAAAATGTAAGTTTTTAATTACAAGAAGGATTTGAGTGGTAGAACCACCCTTTTGGTTGACTATATATACTATAGTGTCACCCTCCACCTGATATAACACTTGAGTAGGATCACTCAACATGTCATTTTATTCTAGATCCTCCTTAATACATAAACCATCCTCCTCTTCCACACATGCATTTCCATTCACTCATTCGTCATTATCCCATTTTATTATCAATGATTTTTTATCCCCTTATTTTAGTGGTTTTATGCCTACATTTCTATCTTATGGGTTTGTGCCCACCTACTTATCTTGTGAGTTTATATCCACTTGATTATTTTGTGGATTTTCACCCACTAGATTCAAACCAAATCTATCCAAAGGTCTCTACACTTTTAATTTCCTCATTCATGCCCACCTTCTTGTGCACTAAACCCATTTCCTTCTTTCAGTCTTCAGTGACAAGTAAACATGCTCGCATGTTATTCTTTCATCTTTATCTAAAGGGGTATGCTTTTACAGGCCTTTTTCTACCTTCTTTTCTTATTTTCTCCTATTTTTTTCCCTTCATAGCATTCAATTCTTCATGGGATAGATGAATTTCCATTTTTTCATTTCTTCCTAATGTTACACCTCTAGTTTTGTGCACTTTGAATGATATTCCTTTCAGTTTCCTTTCTTTTCCAACTTCAAGTTTATAGTTTGTTTTCATGTCCTTGGTTAAAATTGAATTATCTTCCTTTAACACAATAAGAATTTATCTAGATCACCTTCAATATGATGTGTCTTCTCATTTCGTGGCCTCCTTGACTTTTGTGAAATAAATATTTCACCTTCCATATTAGCTCAAGGTTGATATTGGTCAACTCCTTATAATAAATCCTCTCTTATTAGTGAAATAAATATTTCACCTTCATCAGCTATAGGCTAAATTCCTTTTCTCTATTGTGCATCTCCATGCTTGCCTTATCCTTTAGGGGAACTACTATCATTTGGTGAAACTTTATGTGTGCTTTGATATAACTTCTCCTACAAGCTAATCTTCCCTTTGTTGTAAAACGTACCTTTACATATTTCAACTGGACTCTCCTAGCCTTTATTATTTTCTCCTAAAATGATTTTCTTCCTTGTGTGATGATTTTTTAAATCTCTAGGACAACTTAGTTTCATCTGTAAGATGATATCTCTTCATCTTCTTTCCCCTAAGCTTTAGGAAAGTGACTCATTTGACTTGACTTACACTATTACTCAAGCCCTTTATCTTTTTACATCCCAAAGGGTATATTCATCCAGTCTTATCCTAACTACTCCTCTTTAGGGTTATCATTTTTTCCTTGCTTATTCTATGTTTGACATATTTCAGTGCAATTTGGATAAATCATATCCTCTCTTCATAGCACCTTTAGCTACTTATTCCTATAATAAATCCTCTAAGAAAGTTTATTCTCTTAGTTAGGAATATTTTGAATCCTTCTCATCAAGCTTCATGATTCTCACGTTGTTCCTATCCTTTGTGAAGATTTATTCTTGCTTTGACACATTCTCCATGCCATGCAAATAATGCTTGTGTTCTTCTCATAGTTTCCCTTATATATCCTTATATTTGTGTAGGTTTCTCCTACACTTCACATCCTTATGCACTTCTACCAACTTTTTTGAAATGATATATACATTACCTTCATTTATGGCACTCTTTCATGATTGAATTTCTTCGTGTATTCCACTTTTTCACTATCCTCATGTATCCTTCCCTTGAATGCCTTTCCTCTTTGGAATCGGATCTTAGTATTCCACATTTTCACATTGTTCTTCCATCATGTCACATGACCCTTATCCATCTCCATGTTGTTCTCATGCCTACACTTCTTGCACATCACATTTTACTATGAACCTCTATTCCTCACTCCAATAGATGAGTTTCATAGGTCTCTTCCTTTGGTTGGGTTTAACAGGTCCCTACCTATGAATTTTAAGGTTTCTACACCATTTTAGGTGGCCTCTATTATGCAATACTTGATTTAGTAGTGTGGTAATCATTTATTTCCAACTCTAAACCCTCTCCTTAACTCTCCATCTCATTATTTCTTCAAAGTCTCTCTATCCCCTTATTGTGTTTCCACATGACCTTTTATGTGAATACTCATGAGATATTATAAATTATTTATCATGAAATAATTCTTGACATACAATACCCATTCCAAAAAATTTGGGCCTTCTCGACTAGATAAATTTCCCACATCATAGTCTAATCGATTCTTTGCATGCCTCCAAATATTTTAGGTTTATCTTCTATAGGTATATCCACTTTTCCTTGAATAATATATCTTTATGATTTTTTTTATTTCATTATCCTATCCTTTATCACCTACAACATTAAGGATATCTATTTCATCTTCTCTGACATCTATGACTCTAGGTCATGACTCATCCTAGATTTTTGTTAACCCGTCTCTTGCACTTCTTGTTCTCTACCCATATATTATATATGGAGAACACACTTAAAATATTATAAACAATTTTATATGATATTTTTTTATTATTATTCACCTCAATATTGTATACTTGGAAAACTTAGACCTTGGTAATTCCTCTTAGTTCTAGACATGATTTGCTTCTATAAGCCTCAAATCTACTCTATATTGTGCCCATTGTCCTATATCTTAGTTTAAACAAAATTATATTGATGACATAGACATTCCATCTTGCCTAAAATACTTAAATTATACCTCTACAAGTTCTAAACATGTGCCTACTCTTCTTTTCCTTAGACACTAATGTTTGGGAAACAATAGTGTCAACATTATTGTCTTGGCCTGATGCATGTGTCTAATGCCCTAAAGTCATCCAATTTTCAAATTAAATGTATTATAATTATTGGCCTAAGTACTTTAATGCAATTTATCTCTTTATAATATTGGTATAAATACAATATCAACCTTCATTCATTCCTCACCTACAAATACCTAGTAATTATACCAAAATAACACTAAAAACACTCAAGTCACCAAAAACTTTCCTATTCTACCTTATCCTGATATCAGTTTTAAAAAAAACCATCTATAGGTCTAAATTACTAAAGGAGAATCTATAAGGTCATATTTTTAAGTTACAAACTAAGTCACTATTGTACTTGATTTACAAACTGTATGATTCACACACAAGCCAACATGTAGGGGAAAACTACATGATTCTAAGGTCATCTTCTCGATTATTATCTATGTAAGAAATTCCCTTTGATATTGGGGTCACTGTAGGTTAGCTCAACACCATGTGCTTCCTAACCCATTTATTTTATCTAAGGCCACATTGAAGATGGAAATCTATGGTTTTTACTAAAGTGAAGGTGAAGCCAAAACTAGAATCATCCAAGTGTCACATCTTGTTTGAGTAGATATTATGTAAAAAAACACTAGCATAAAACTTAGACACTATCATTGACATAACCATCTTAGGCTGATGTAATTATCCAAAGAGCTAGAAGCACTAGATCTATAATCTAATGACTAATCTAGAGATGTCTTCCTGCATGCTTATTGCCTGTAATAGATCTACCACTATATTAGCAACAAAAATAACTCAATAATTTATTTTGTGTCATTTATATATTTAGCATAGCTATACTTTCTATTAATATCCTATCTTGGTTTAATAAATTTAGTATATGGTACATTTGAGTTTATCACATTAATTGGCTTGTTGTAGATCAGATATTCACCCTTGTGTCCTATCATTTCTATATCCTTAACTCTATATACCTAAGTAGGATTCCATAATCTAAATTAGGTTTAAACACCAACACAATAGTTGGAAGATGATTTTATGGTTGACTACCTCAGGGTCAAAAACTATCAACATCTTTCTCTATCACACTTGTGGATTGCCTTAAGATTGGTGATACATCCATTATTTCTCTTCACACTATTACGAGTTACTCTCAACATTTCCATCTAAATGTTTCCCATTATTTGTCTCTCTATCATAATCCAATGTAGGTGTTATATAATAATGAACCTCTTTTAAAAAATCTCCCTTGCAATACTATGTAACTCAAACCTATTGAGTGTGTTCTTACTTATCACTACTCTTTGCCCATATTCTCATAGTGGATAATGATTAACTACTAATTTCATATTATTCAAAAATATTTTATCATATTTTTTCTTATCACACCACCTTTTATTTATTACACTTCTCATAGTGGAGAGTAGTGTCCTACTAGCTGCCTTTGTTTGACAATCTGCTAGCATTCTCTTTGCACCTACCAATTCAAATTTTATCTTTGGATTTCTTTAATTTCATGATATTTATTCAATACTAGACTTGACATAGTCATGGTCAGGGTTCCCATTAAATGAACACCTTACACCATGTAACCCTTAAAGTTGCTCATAGAAAAATTTTCCTATAGATAGATTCGATTCATTTAAATATTAAGAGTGTACATATATATTATAATATTCCCATCTTTTAATATGGAGCTCAATGGATATCTAAACTAGTCCTCAGATCTGATTCTCCATCTCCTCACTATCACATACTCATATTTCCATTTTATTAAGATAATATGCCTTCTTTCCTACCAAGTTTCTTTCCCTTGTAAGATCACTCTAATAAATTTTTCTCTTTATATTTTGAGAATTTTGATAGCCTAATTAGAATTCATATTTATATCCATATGCATTTGTGACATGATTTATCTATCATGTAATCAAATGACATACATAATTAATGGTTCTTTAATAGATCCACAATTTCCACACAAATTTTCAATCCTACCATATAAATAACTTCCACTTTTATGGACCTCAATCCATGCATATCTGCCAATCTTTAAATCATATCCATGCTAATAAATACTATAAGTTTTCCTTCTCTACTATTATGTCGTATACAACACAATGCTAGCTTGTAAAAAGGCCAAGTATTGGCTCTTATAGTTGATTAGTCATCCACTTGTCTTCCACTTCTTCAAGTCCTACACTTGATTCTCTACACCTCACTTCTGCACTCTCATGCCTTGATGCTCTTTCATGTGTACCATCATAAATGACTAAGTTTTTTATAAATATGTCACAAAATTCATATTGATTTTTTACATCCTTTACATAATTTTTAACTCTTCTACACATTAATTTTCATTTTACTCCCCTAGTGCACACAATCTAAAATTTGCTTGATTGTGTAGTGTGTCTTAGTGAACCTTTTCACCTCTTAAAGATATGCATTCTTAACACAATGTCATGTGATTACTTATGTGCAATACCTTACGGTATCTAGTACATATTCATTTATTTCATGCAACTCATTTGCCTTAGAAAATGAAAAAACATAACCCTATTTATTCCCAAACTCTTTGTTAAACTTATCTACCCTTCCTCCATGCAAGTGGACTCTTGTGTTGTGCCAAATAGTCTTCTAAAACTCTATGCTTCATAACTATGCAATCCTAGTTGGTTTATTGCTTTGATTGACTGATTTTTTATGGGTGCCATAGGATTACCAATTCACCTAGGATGATCCTGTATCATTTTATTATATAGTTTTAAGCATGTTTCTTTGTTTAGTTGTATTGCATGTCCAAGTCTCTCTAAGAATAAATAACACCTCTTTTTTGTGTTGAATGTGATATTCTACTATGAAAACTCTTGGTGACACTTTTAAGGAGTATGTGATGGATAATGATTGGTAACATTAAAATTATATAAATAGGGATAAATTAGAATTAGTATATAAATAAGTATTCTACAACCATTCTATTAGTGACAAATAACAAAGTCATTATTTTTTATTATAAGTAAAACAACATAGATAACCCTCCAAGCACCTTCTAGCCACCTTATTTTCCCATTACATTTAAGGTGATATAAAGATATATGAGCTAGATGAGTGATAAAAAAAGATAACAAATAAGTTAAAACTAATAGAAGATATGGCATTAGAGTCACTTACTAAGCATTTGAGGTATCATGAAACTTATGAATTATCTCCATAAATGTTATTTCCATTGTGCTTGCTACAAAAATATATGATAAGGTATAAAATGGGTATATTTTATGACTATATCTACTAATATCATGATGGTAATGTTTATTTATGATTTTTGTAATCGTATGATGATATCCATGAGACATACTCCCATCAGAGGTTGGGAATAGATAAATAATGTAAAAAAAGTGGGTTATTAGTCATCTTACCTTTTTTTGTAACACTAGACTTTCTGCTGTAAATTTATATATATCATTGTTAAACCTTTAAGAAAAATAATTGCTTTACCATATGATAATTATTCAATAATTTATAGTGTGGAGCTCCTCTAGAAACTTATATTTTAGGTTTGAAGTTTTTTCAAAGGTATAGCCTATCCTTTTATTAAAGGGAATAGCCTTCCATACAAATTTATCTGAAGTGCTTTGAGATTGATGAAGTCTCTAAATGTGTTGTCATGTATTAGTATCTTGTTATCATTTTTATCTTTCCTCATCCACCCAATCCTTTTCCAATATAGACATGGCACAAAAAAATAACTCTATGGCTTCATATCTTCTAGAAAAGTGTGTCTTTTACTACATTCCACTTCCCTTTATCATAGATGATCTTAAAGTCATACCCTAAACATCTTAGTGACCTATTTTTTTTGTTCTTATTATGACAACCTCTATTTCAAGAATTATTTTATACCATCATGATACGCATTCACTTTGAAGTGTCTTCCTACCAATTGAGGCCCCACTTGTTTGATCCCATGAAGAATAGCCAACATTTCCTTATTATAAATGAGATTGAGCAAATTCTTACCTTTGAGTTGGATACTTTCAAAAGTAGTGATAATGCCTTTTTATATGATAATTTCACCTATACCATGTTCTGAAGCATCACACTCCATAATGAATGTTTTCATGAAATATGGGTTAGATAGAACTAAAGTGGTGTAAAAACTTATTTAATATTATACAATGATTTGGTTATTGAATCCATATAATGGAAGCAACCCATCAAGAGTTTTGAATGACACTACTATGCTATCATAAATTTTAACATATTGGTGATAATATATTGTAAGTCCTAAGAATCCAATAGGTTATTAAGGATTTTAGGCACTTTCAACTCTAACATGTCCTTGATATTGTTAATATCCACCTTGAATTCTTCTTGAGATAAAATGTGACCCAATCACTCCACATAGTTGACTCCAAAAACACACATAGAAGGCTTCACACAATCTAATGGTGCTTGGGAATTTTTAAAACTTGATCAACATAATGCAAATGGTCTTCCCATGTTTTTGTGTAGATAAATATATCATAAAATGATACCAAGACAATTTTTTATTAAATGAATTAAATATTGAATTCATTAAACTTTGAAATGTATAAGGGGAATTTTTGAAACCAAAATTCCTGTGATGAAACTCATAATGGATCTCATGTGTCTTGAATTTTGTTTTCATATTATCCTCCTCCCTAATTATTATTTAATGATCCCCTATCTTAATATATAGTTTTATAAAAAAAATCTGTTTAACTCATATATAAAATCATTAATTACCATAATAAATTATATTTGATGGTGAACTTATTTATCTCTTTATATTCCAAGCACATACATCAATTTTGATCCTTATTACACACCATCACCACTAGATAAAAATGTGCACTTTGGCTATGGTCAAGAATACCTCATTGTAGCATATCATGTACCATTCATTCAATCTCACTATTTTGCACATATGGGTAACTACCTATAAGTTTTGATGTTGGGAATTCTAGGCTCTATTGTACAAGTTGAATGGCATGGTTATGATCTCTTTTGGTTGAAACTACTTTCAGATTATCTTTATCTAGAAATGTGTGTTTTTCAATGTTAACATCTAGATCTCGTGGTTATGACACATGTTATTACTAAGTTTATGGTGAGAAAAATGTGCTACAAATCCATTGGGTTATTATTTATAAAAATTTTCCTTTGATGAGATCTCACCAACATTAACAATAATGACTTGAAATTTAGGAACCAGAAAGATAATTTAGTTCAAACTTGTAGCCAACTTGTTAATGAAATTACAAGTACTTCCAAAATCAATTAGCACTATCACCCTTTATTTTTTTCTAAACTATATACCTTGATGGTTTATGGGGTAGTAATCCCTAATATTGAATGGAAAGTGATGATTTTTTTTCAATCCTTTGATGTTTCATATAATTCCTCTTTAGTTTCAATTTCTTATTCATCTTCCTACTGAGGTGCTCCTTCAATTTAGAATAAATTTTTATTTGCACATTTAAGTCATCTATTTTATTTTATATCAAAATTAAATATCATTTTATTATTTTCTCTTCAATTTTTTTAAGGTGTTATTTTGGTAGGTTAAATAATTAACTTTGTTGGGGTGCTACAATCTTTGATGTTATTTAGTACATGTATCTTAACTTAGCTAAAACATTTTCCTCTACCCTTCTCACCCTAGTAAAAGAGTGAGATAAGGAAGGTGGATCAAACAATAATACTTTATGTTGGATGTTTTCCTTAAACCCTCCTAGAAACATGTTCTTTAAGTTTTCCTCCATAACATTTTCCACTTGCAAAGATAGAGTTTGAATTCAATCCTTCTATTTTGACTTCTAGTATGAGTGGATTTAACTTGGGCCTTTTATTTTCAAATATCTAAAATATAATGTACAGAGTGCATATAATGATATTGGCCCATTGCATAATTATATTAAAAATACATTAACATCAATACATTTCAATCTCATTTACAAGAATAAATTTCATGTTAAATATCTTTTCGTTTATTTCATTTAAATATTATGAAATGAGTGGTTGGTTATGAGATGGGTGTATTTGATTTATTACGCTTCTCTCTTCTTTTTAAGTTTTATAATATCAAAAAAAAAAAACTCATTTAAATACTTTTAATTACATTCCTTACTATCTCAAATTGGGTACAACTCTTCACCATGTCTTGGATTTTGTTTACACAAATTTAAAATCCTCATTAATTTTATACAAGATTAAAAAAAATATTTTTATAAAACATAAATTTATTAGTCTACATACCATTCAACCATAGGCTTGTGTAAAAAATTGATCAAGTACGAAGATTAACAACTAGTTTATTTATTAGATGTTATATTAGAATGAAATTCCTAATTGGTAGTGGTAAATGCCATTTTGTTTGGATCAGTTATAGAAAATGAAAAACTCACAATATACACAAAAACATTATTCTAAAGACTTGAACCCTTAAATTTATAATATACTTTTAATAGTTATAAATATATTAACTCTAGGAAATTATTTATCAGAGGAGACCATAGTTAAAAGATATAAAATTTAAATTTTAGGGCTCATATAACATTCTATAATATGTATCTAAATAATTATATACGATAATTATACATAAATAAATAAATGTAATATATTCAATTGAATGTTAGAAAAATAATATTATGAAAGCACCGATCTAAAACTATTTCACAACTAAAGGATTACATAATCTAGTTTCTATAATAAATGATTAACCATATAAGCCATTTGTTTTCCTTGGTGCATTCTTGTAAGATATTTATATTAAAAAAGATAAATGAATTTATTTTATTTATACTCGTGAAAGATATTTATACATAAGTTTTCTCTCATAATTTAATCCAGTGAAACCTCATCACATCTTAATCTCACTCACTCACTTATCTACATGAGTGTTACTAACAAACTAATATGATTAATACAGTGATTAATTACCATTTAAATATGATATACTAACCTAAGATTTTCCTCAACACTCCACACCTTAGAACTTACATAGTTAAAAGGGAAAGGAATAAAAAATCACAAGAATTAAGACATACCTATTATTTGAAACAAACATAAATGGATGGGAACACAATATTCAAACCAAAAAAATCTAGTAGAAACTAGGACTCAAACTATTTTCATAAACAATGCATCCATGTGAATCAGTACTCACAGAGTTGTTCAAATTAAATAAATAAACTATGTACAAATATGGACACACCCAAATATTCATGATAGATCTGATTATAGTGATATTGAACTCAATACACAACATTTTTTTTACCAAAGATAGAAAAATAAATGATATCCAAGATATTACAATAATTGTGGAAAGGGACACACACAATATAAGATTTAAAATTATGAATGGGCATTGCACACACAACTATTCACAATACAATTAGTTGGACTTGGAAACTTTACAACATGAATATGGATAAATACTTTATTCATGAAAATTGGGATATGGACCTTAACTTATCATTCACTTTTGCTACTTTAGTTAAATTTGGCCTGACCAAGTAAGTACAAATACAAAATTGTAGAACTAGTTCCTCACTATGCCTTCTTAATGGTTGCTTATTACCTTAATGATCATCTTATATGCAACCTAAATTACAATTTATCACTGCCATATATCATTACTATGATTATGGTTATCACTACTATGAATCACTATCCTCAACTTTAGTCATTTTGGCTCTTTTTTTGTCCACTATAATTACAAATCAATCTTGGACTTAGTGATGAATTCAAGAGTCGGATTATCCTCCATCTTTTATATTTATCCAACCTCTTCTTAACTTAGCTCAACTAGATAGGTCAATCTTCATAATCTTATAGACCTCAGACCATTATTTATCATGCTTTGATAGTTTCATAAGTATTAAGATTCATATTCATAGATAAATACCCCTCCCCCCAGATGGACAAACATGCTCAAATAAATGTCATGTTCTCCCAAAAATACATTTTTACAAAATAAGACAATAATACTAGACTTTTTTTTTTGTATGTTTTCTACTTCAAAAACTACACATCCTAACAATAAATATAGTTTAAATTCCACACCCTAGAATAAAACATAGACAATACATAGTAACAAAATAATAAAATTAAATAAACATAACTTTAAACTATAAATTACAAACTATATACTCATACAGATAAAATTGAAAAATTATATATCATCTAAAAGTCGTAAACAACAAATGATATAATAAAGTTCTAAAGTTATAAAGTAAACATGCCTTACAGCTTTTAAGGTATATAAGAATTAATCATGGGAATATATGGGATGACATATATCAATTTGTATGATCGAATCAGACACACACAGACATGGAGTGTGATTTAATTTCAAAAAAAAATCATGCTCAAACATTGACACACACAGATGGGTGAAAGGCATGGAAAGAAATAATGCATATTCAAGGGGGACTATGATAGACTATATAATTATGGACATAAACATGTAAAATCATAGTGATGACACTAATTTTAGATGCACAGAAATGCTACAGACACTAGCAAGATGATGTTGAAAAAGATTGGTGATCACTGACAATCAGGGAAGTGGATTGTGATAGTAGTGTAAGCATGAGAATGTTGACATGAATGACTGTATAGCTATAAAAATTTTAATACACATATTTCTTAATTAACCTCATTTTCTCAAAAAAACCCAACATGTTTTTTTTACATAATTAATTTAATTTTTTAAGTAATACAAAACCAATCCAAACACATTAATTTATTGTAAATATTCATGTCTATGTTTGTTTTTTTTAGATGTTTTTTTGATATGGTCGAAGGTATTATATAGAATCATTAAATTACATATAATTCCATATTTTGGATATAAACATATAGCTAATTTACAATGTTGAGTAAGCATACATTTAAATCAATGAGCTCTTTGGTTAAGTAACCACTAGTAAGGGGCATCCACATCATCAAAATTACTCAGGGCATGATTCTGACCTTAACTGCTTGACTCTATAGATCATATATCTAGAATAATTTGTACTTTAGTGGATGGATATACACAACCATCATCCTCTTCAATCAGACTACAACCGTTTCAATTCATTTCCATGTTTCAAATCAAGTTATAAAAAAATAGATTTTAAGACTTCTATACTAATTTATTTATTTTTAAATTCATTTGAAATGTGCCTTGATCATCTTAGCCTATCAAAAAATTCTCTTTGGTAAATTTTTAAAAAATATAATTTATAAGTTAAAATATTAAGGTGTGTAATATTTTGGTGCATTCTTTATGTCCACTAGAGTGGTGGTTGAGTGTAATAGTATGAGACGTTGATAAAATTAAATTAAATTTAAATTTGGTTTCCATTTCATTATCATAAGGTAAATTTGACCTTATATTTGATATTCATTTTACTGTTATTATGAATATTTTCTTTTTGTTTGGAGAAACTGATATAAAAATTGTGATATCTTAAACATATGGAGTTTAGAGATTCCCATTTTTTTCAAACCCTAGATAGTGGCATAGCTATATTGAGGCCATATATCACCATTAATTATGAAATTAACAATAAGGTAGTTATTAATTGGAGTGATATGTGATAAATATAAGATAGGCACCTCGAGACTAATATCTTTCAACTTTTTAAAAATAATTATAATTAAGATATATGTACTAGTATTACATTGATATTTATAACCTACAATAGTAGTGGGGGTGGTGGAATTAAAAAGTGTGAGATGTCAATAAAAATGATCGATCTTAAATTTGATGTCCATTTGACTATTATTGAGTAGTTTCAACTTTAAATTTGACATTCATTTGACTATTATATAGAAGTTTTGACTTTAAATTTGACGTCCATTTTACTATTATATAGAAGTTTTATTCTTATTTGGAGAAGGTGATGAAAAAATCATAGTATCTTTGGCATACAATAGAATTTGGAGTCTTTTTTCCTAGAAAAATATTTTCAATTATGACAAAATAATATATATAGATTGAATCCATTTTGCACCATTCAATATAAAATTTGCAAAGAACACTAGTAGATTTTTAGAAACTTACAATACTATTTGTGTCAAAATTTCACTTTTTGTAATGACATAAATTGCATCAAGCATGACCACAATAAATTTGGTGAGACAAGATTTCTCTAATTTGGATGTTTATTTTTCAGTGATTCACATTATGTCAATGTTTTGAAAAAGATGATTTGATTGAGGTGTTGACCATACCATTGTCCTAAAAATTGAGCCTTGACACAAAATGAAACATAGACATTCTTCACATTTTTAAATAATAACTCCCTCAAAGAGTTAAAATTCAAAATTTTGACACAAATGTTGATGCAATTGTGTTAGAATTTACATCATCTTGTACCATAGGTTATAAAAATAAACTGCCATCATCCAATTGGTGTGATCGTATGTCTACAGATTAATAAAAAAATATTTTGAGCCATCCATAGACATAAATTATATGGTTTGAATGTGTTTTCTATGGAAGTCTAGTGATTAAAATACTTATTAGGCATTATATATTTAGGATTTTCATAGTCCATATTATGGGAAAGAAGGATTTTAATACTTATGAATTTTAGGATGGGTTAAGAGTATGTTGGCAAAATATAAATGATTAGTTTTCCAGTTTATATTTTGAAACCATGCCATTTGGTTGTAGGTTTAAGACTTTAAAAGAAAAGGGGTTATTTATTTTTCATTATTATTTCTCAAACTCTTTGAACTATTAATAATTATCTATTGTGTTGTGCAAGTGAGATGGCATGAATGGGTAGAACAGAGAAGGAGGTTGGGTAATGTGACTCAAATTCATTATAAAATTATTTTTAATGAGTAATATGACTCAAATTTATAATTGTTTTTATTGTGTGTAGAGGTTGATGAGAGCCCCATCCAACGTACCTCTTAGTCCAAGTGCACCATTAGAAGCATTCTAAAGGTTCAATTCCACAACTTAGTCTAGTCCCCCTTATAAATCATATAATGTTCCAACAAAAATACATAGATTAGATGAAAAGTCCCATGGATTTAAAAATGTAGAGCTTGAAAGTCATTTACGTTATTTACAATGTTTGCAAGGCAAAAGCAATCCGGTGGGTCTAGAATTATTTCAGTACACACCACCTATTATAATACCAACATCACCAAAAACATATTCTTCATATCAACATTAATTCTAGTGGTGTCCATTTGCAAAACTCAATGTTCTCATTATTTCTTTAGTTTTCCTTTACAAACTATTTCATTCAATGTTTGTTTTACTTAGAATGTGCTCTACACAATGAAAAATTGTGTCCTATATATATCATTTTTAAGTTGGAGCAAAATTTTCGTACTTAATTTTTCACCATGAATTTAATGTATCATAACCACTACATTGAATGAAACATTGTTAAAAATGTTGGTTGTTTTCAATGCAAATTTCCCATATTGATAAATGTGCAGAGGCATATATGGATCATGTACATACATTTTTTGGGGGATCATTTTGATACAACTTAAAAGGGTAAACTTAGACATAAAACATAGTCTCCTTTCACATTGATGTAAATTGCATTAACCATGACATAAATTGTGTCAGCTAGTTATGAGGAAAAAATGTGCCATCTAGCCACTTTTTTAATTCCCAATTTTTTTAATAAAAATTTAACATTCAAAAGCTGAAAAAGTCAACAACTATGATGCAAATTTTGGTGGTGCACATTGCATCACAAAAATGTATACCCAATCTTTTCCAAGCCACCTTGACACTAAAAAATATATTACGTATCTTGGATAACACAAAGTGCACCACACAATATTTTTGCATCAAATAATGACACAAATTTACAAAAATATGGCCTGATTTTGATGTAAATCATGATGTGAACCATATAAAACTACTAGTGAAAATAATAAAATCATTAATCAATATGATGTTTAGCAAATCCAAAATAAACATATCAAAATTAATATCTCTCAACACACACACACACACACACACACACACACACACACACACACACACACACACACACACACACACACACAAATTTAGCTTATATTTGTAAGTTTATTAACATTTTTTTACAACCTTTTCCATAGGAAACATGCATGCATGTCTCTATTATATTCTAATGTTGCTACTAAATTTCATCTAAAGTTTTTAGCCCTCTCCAATCTCATAGTGTTCTTATGTCCTCTCAGAGCCATGTTTCTCAATTTAATTTTTTACCATTAATTTTTTCTCATGCTAGGACACCCTCTAAATGAGGTCCTACCTTATGCCAGTCACACAGTATACCTTGTGGAAACAAAGACTTGCCTCAAGAAGTAAATGGGCTTCATTTTAGTTAAGGATTTTATTTTTCCAAACTAGTAATCATTGTTGGGAAACCATTTTGTGGCACTTGGTTTAGAATAAAATATAGAGGGTGGGTAGGTAGAATCATTCATGGAGGACTCCTCCCAATGAATATACTATCCTAGAATGTTTGAAGCCTTACAAAGACCTCTTCTAAATTATCTATGTCGTGTTAATAGTTTAGATTTATATATTTTTTAATTTTTTTACAATAACTTAAGATTTACATATTTCTTCTAAAATATTATTTGAGGATTATGTGCTCTAGTGCATGTCACTTTTCCACTTCACATGAAGATGGGTATGGTGGTGCCAATATTTTTGTTTCCAAAACATTTACCCCGTTAATTTTTTACTTTGGAGAAGATCCATAACATTGAGTTATTTGGGTATTTATTTATATTAATAATCATTCCTTAGGGTTTCTCAACATTTATGCCTCGAATGATGAACCTAACAAAATTAAATTATGGAGATGGCTCACTGAAAATACGCCCCTTTACATGTTATTGATTGGTGGTCACTTTAATATGATTGAGAGTCTCAAGGATAAATTTGGTGCCATTTTTATGAGATTGTGTGTGGGAGAACATGTAGCATGGTATTATTTTAAACATTGATGGTGCTCAGTGTATCCACTCTTTCAACTATGTGCATTAATTATATTCCATGGCTCTCTTGGTTCAATCATCATGCTAGCACTAATAGGGTCCTCAATTAGTTGGAATTATTTATGTTTCCAAGAAACATGTGTTCTCCTTGTCAATTTATAATGGGAAAGCTATCATAGTCCATCTGGAATTTTTATTTTCTGATCATAGTGCTATCACTTGCAGAGTGGAATGGGGTAGTGACCATATTAAGGTTTCATGAAATTAAATATTTTAAAACACATCCATTATCACCCATGAGGTAAATATATGATTCATTTATATAGTTTGTAATTTGGCTTCATCTTTTCCATACACTTCCAACTAGATTTAGTGTAGAATGAGGTGATCAACCACACCATCACCTTCCTCTACCACTATGGCAAGTAAATTGCATGAGTTTATAAGTAAGATGATGGTATTTCCATCAAGGAATACCAAATAATTGTCTCCATCCTTGAGCAACACCATTTTGACTCAAAATTTCAAGCCATGGCTACTTCCCTCAAGCATTAGATCAAAATTGTTGATATCCATGTGGTGAGAGGGAGCATGACTCAAATGAATTATTTAAGTATCTTAGTGTCAAAAAATCCAAAGATAAAATCAAAGCCATAAATATTTACCATAAGCATCTCATTAATTGTATAATAAATATCCTTAGCTTTCTTGAACCACTATAAATTGGTGTTCCAAAGCCAAGAAGATTCAGTGGAAAGAGCACAAGATTTACAAGAATGCTTGGATGTGGTACCTTGAAATTACACCTTTATACAAAAAAATTGTGACGCTTCTATTTCTATTGATGATATCTTTTACATAGTGCAATACCTGGACAATGGAAAACCATTAAGGATTGATGGCTTTCATTGTGAATTCTATAAAGCTATTTGGTAATTTGTAGGGCCCCACTTATTGCAAGTTTACAAATAAGCCTTGTAAAATAAGTCATTAGGATCTATGTTCAACAAATTTAATATTAAATTCATCCATATGTCTAGTGAACCATATCTTATTACTATTTGGTTCCCAATTGCCCTTCTAAATGTTTTTTATTAAATCATTGCCAATGCACTAACTAATCATCTTTTCGATATTCTACCTATAATCATCAGAGTTGAGAAAATAGGGTTTATAAAATTTAGATATATAATGGATAATTTATTTTTAGTTTGGGAAGGAATAGAATGGGATTGGGCTACTCCTCAGACGGAAATATTACTCAAATTTTATTGTGAAAAAAATATGGCTAGATAGAGTGGATATTTATGCTAACTATGCTTAAAGATTTGGGTTTTAGTTGACTTTTCTTTTGACAGTGAATTTTTTTTATCTAATGAATATATTCACCTCACCATTAATTGGAAAAATTATAATATATTTATAATTTTTATATCTATTACACAAGGTTTCCCTCTTGCTCCTATTTTTTATGTTTTTGTCACAAAGGTGTTTGGTCATCTTATTACACATAAAGAAGATTGAGGACTCATTAGGGGTATTTTTATTCTTGATCACTCTGTTCATCTCATCAATGATAATTTTTTAGATTATACCTTCCTCCATATTTATGATAAATAAACTTTTGGAAAAAATCTACTTTGATGCCTTGAAATTTTTGTAAAGCCTCAAATCTAGTTTGCATTGGGTCAAAACCTAGTGTTATAGAAATAACATGATTTATTTACCTCATTTAATCCATCATTATCAATGGAAGTAGATTAAAAATGGACATATATTTAAATTCCTTGGCATTCATTTTTATTTTCATATATATCCTTCAAATCTATTATATTTCCAAACCTCTCTCTTTATTCAATAAGTTTTAGGTTTGTACCAAAATCTTTGCAGTCACTCATGTTTATTACTCATCTTGTCCCTCCCACTCAAAATACTCTTATGATAAATTACCAAAGGTTTTTGTAAAATTATAATAAAATTACAAACTATCATAAGGTTTCTTGGGACATTTGTTTCCTTCCTCATGATGAAGGAGGAATGAGAATCAGTAAGTATACAGATAAAGCATTATCCTTTGTGATAAGTGTGTGGTTAGAGTAATTGAAGATAATGAGGCTTTTAAAATCCTTATAAGGAACTACATATCTATAAGTAACCCATAAGGTAAAAAGAGTTGGGAAAACATTGCCTTACACACTCAGTTGATTACCATTGTCCATGTCAAGATAGAAGACTTTTTGTGGCCAAGATAATTTATAAATATTTTAAAGTTATTAATCCATTTATAAAATGGGTTGGAAATGGATATTGTGATGGTATTTACTTTAACAACTATAATATATAGTGGTCTCCTATAGTGACCAATACTAGTCTTCTTTTAGAACAAATTCCAAGTAAAAAGCTCTATGTCTATTTAAAAAATGAATTCAAACTATTAAGGACTTGAACTATTTTTGAGATTGGATTCCATGGAATTTGGTAAAATACAAAAATAATTTTGATAATACATACTCACCTTCCATTTTATGTATCCAATAATATATGTCTAATGTCATGTTGTACTATATGGGTTTAAAATCCTCACATGCATGGTGAAAGGAATGGAGGTGGAACTGTGACACTGATTTTAGAAATTACTCTCTTGCTCTCATTTACCAAATTATGAAACCATTCTCTTCTTATTTAGACAAGTTAATTAGGCATTTGAATTTAAAATCTTTTCCTGGAATTGGCTCGCCAAAATTAACAAAATATGGAATGTAAAACTTGATCCAAATCTCACATAATTTCTTTGGTTTTTGGTATATCAAGGCATTCCTCTTTGCGAACACCTCTTAAAAAATAAAATTGTTCAACCTAGATGTTTATCATGCTCTAGATCTAAGTCCTTAAAATATCTCTTTTTGATGTGCCAAAAAGGTCAATATTCTTGGAAATGGATCCACACACTTTTCTAACCTTACAACTCATATCCATTCTCTTGGAACATCATTTTTTGGGGATAATTCTCAATGGTTGGATTATATTGTTTTATATAAAACTTTAGAGCTATAATTTTATTTCAGCTATAGAAATGTAGGAATTCAAATATTTTTACAATGAATAACCATATTCATAGTTTTATGTTAATGATAAGGTGATTCTAATTTCTTCATCTCTTATGCAGATATATGTTCAAGCTAAGAATGCAATGCTTGAGTTTCAACACTTGAAAGAGTTTTTTAACCACTAGGGGAGTGATCACTATGCTATGAGATATGTCCACTTAGATCAACCACCTCATGGTTCCCCTCTTATGGCACCTAAATGATAAGATGTCCCCTCTCATAGCCACAACTACTTCTCCAATCCTACACCTCATTGGGGAGTTGGAGTTTGCCATCACTACATAGAAAGTTAGTCAATGACCCAACACAATGGAGATCACTTGTGTACGATCTAATTGTTAGCTTTTTTAGTTACCTTTTATTTATGGCATTTTTATTTATTTTCCCCCATTTAAACCACTCAATATATTTGGGTGGTGCCTAATCCTCCTTCTTCTAAGCCTCCTTTTTAGACCACCTATCTTCCTAAGGATGACCCATCTCCACCTCATTTGAAGAATGAAACTTGTGCATGAACACATGCACTTTTATTTTTTTTAAGTGATATTGTGAACTCTATATTACCATGTATAATTGATGATTTTTTGTTTTGAGTTGTGTTCCCTCATATGTATGGAGTTTGGTTTGTGCATACAAGCTAACCAATTTATTTTTTTAACCATTCTTTTATTATTATTATTATTATTATTATTATTATTATTATTATTATTATTATTATTATTATTATTATTATTATTATTTGATTAATAATAACTATGGCAACATGTTCCAATTGTAAATTTAATTAAATTTAATTATTTTTGGGAAGTCAAAAAGTATAGGAATAATAATTTTTAACCTTTTATTACATAATTATTTTAAAATTATTTTACACTATTTATGCCTATTTGTAAAAATGACAAAATTAGATTACCATTGTCCTATAAAGTTTGTGTTTTTTTCTTAAATAATAAAGATTTTATATTTAAAACCCCTCTATATACACACAATATTTTTAAACTTTATCAATAACTAATGCTTTGTCTCTTGCAGGAACCCATCGAGTCTCAATATTTTTGAGTGTATGCCTTAAAGGGTGCATTGAGAAAGGGGTGAGTAGACCATTGATTCTTCTCAAGATTTTTGTCCCCTATACCACCACTTGAAACCAACACAAACCTATCCTATACATTTACCTAAGCTTTTACACCTCCCTTACACATTCCTCTAAGTAATTCACCACCTCAAGCAACCCCTACCTAAGCCAAAACCTCTTTTTGACATTTACTAAATAAAGATAGCCTGGGCCGACCCTGTACTTGAAATATATAATCACTTTACAAGATTAGGTCAACCTCAACTAACCTAGTCTAGGACCTAACAACTTTATTATTTAAAGAATAGGGTAAATTAGGATAACTTTGTTGGCTAAAACTTTAGAAGAGTTTAGTGTTAGATATGGCTATATAAACACATCCTTTTTACCATTTCATAGAGAGATAAAGTTAATCATTCATTTGTGCTTCTTTACAATCTACTCTTCCACCATTCTACTTGAGGAGTCATTGCTTAGGTTTACACTTGGAGATAAGAATATTGTCTCATGGAAAAGTCTTGGATGCTTAAAAAAAGTCATATGGCCTATATCTGGCCTATCTTAGTGATCCTTAAAAACCACAACAACCTCTTACAAAACACCATTGGCAGAGGGATATATTCAGTCTTGATGAGTTCATCTTTAAGGTAAGTATCTCTAACTCTTACTCTTCTATTTTAGTAGATATAAGTAGCATAAGTAATGGATATTGAATGTATTTCTCTCTCCATGCATTTGGGTTATATCTATATTAACTTAATTATAATTATTCTATGCATGTCTACTTTTATGTTTATTACCCCCATTTTGTGCCACATATTTTGGTGAGCACTAGATTAGTTTACTTTGTTAGGTTGTGGAGCTAAAAGCTTCACTGATGCAGACATGGAGGAGGTTGTTGAGAGGTTGCTGAGTTGCAGAGCAACCGACATCGATCTGATCAATTGATGCCAGTCATATCTAGTGCAGAGAAAACTAACATCAGTCAGGGATCGGTCGATGTCAGTCATCTCCAGCTAGATAGGGACCGACATCGGTCACCTGTGTGGTTCAGAACTATGAGTGTTACGAACAGTTAGTTAATGAACTAATTGTTTGCATGTAAAAGGCTAATTTTAGCCTTGGAGCTGTAGATATAATTATTGTAATTAGATGTCTAATTATTGTTTGCATGAGATCTATATAATAGACTCATGGGCTGTATTGTAATTTGTTCTAGTTTGAGTTGAGCTTGGTTAGCTCCTTATGAGAGTGAAGAGAGCAAGGGTAGCTCCTCTTAGTTCCACAGGGGTGCCGAGTGTGTATGATCAAGTTGGTCTATAGGTGTGCTAGATCAGGGAGAAGATCCATCGGGGTACTGATTTGGAGAATCATAAGGACTTGGTGAGGCAAGGACAAGGGTTCTTCAGGATGTAGAGAGATCTACATGGTATGTAAGATCATTGATTTGTAGGTGTGTGTGTGTGAGGTCAAATGAGGTCTGCGGGGCAGCAAGATCAAAGGTGACAGCAACACAACAGGTAGCAAGATCAGGAGAGATCTACTTGGAGTACGTTGAGTACTTGGAGTGCGTGGAGCACTTGTGGAGTGCATGGAGCACTTGTGTACTGGCAGTAGTGATATTGACTGGTGGTACTGGCAGTAGTGATACTGACTGGTTGGAGGTGAACACCAACTCTATGTTTGAGTTGTGTGTTGGGACCGTAAGAGAGAGAGTGAGCTCTTGAAGAGATTTACTGTTTATGCCCTAGAGGTGTGGGAGCCCTAGAGGTGTGTAAGGAAGAAGAACTGTGGCATCTTCTTTGTTGTATTTCCTTTTGGAAGAGTATTAATACAATTGGGTATTGTCTCTCATATTTTATGTTATTTTTGAATTCTAGTTACTTGTTACTTCTGGTTTAATTCTGCATGTTAAGTTGCTTGTACATGGTAATCAATTGTGCTTCCATGGTCTTAACATACTTTACCTGTCATTTACTTGTGATAAAAAAAATAGGACATGTAATCGTACTTCTTATGACCCTACTCCTCCTTATGATTACACATTGACTCATATGTAGACTACCAACCTTGGTCATCCCACTTTGAGAAATTTATCATTCACCACTTGTTTGGACCTCTCATGCATCATATTCTTACCCTCCATACATCTGTAGTCCATCTTGGTCCTTTCACACGTAAGACATGCCCTCTAGAGACCCCTCAGGGACCTTTAAGAGCCTATTAACTAGCTTAGGCCCTTATTTGACCTAGGCCATAGCTTTTGTGAAGGAAACCCATGGCTTAGGCTACATGTTTCCTTCATAAAAGTTGTGGCCTAGGCAAAATGCATGTAAAAGTGCCTATTTGGACCCAAGTGATCAAAAATAGCTAGTTTTAGGTCTTTTGGTAGATTGGGCTTGGGATATATGCATCTTCCTCATTCATTTTAGCCTCTTTATTCTCTCTCCACCCTCTATCTTGACTTTTCTTCCCTATATTGACTCTTATGCCTTCTTGAATCTCTCTTGATTCATTCTTGGCACTCTTGAGCTTGATTGGCGATAGAGGATCCCATATGTTGCTCTCAATTGTTCCTACTTCTTTATGGCTTAATTTTAGCTTCTATATTTAATAATACACCTAATTTATGCACTTGGTTGGATCTCTTACACCATTTCAAGTTCTCACTTCATCTCCTCCTTTTCTCTTGTACTTTTGTTTGGACTTCAGCTTGCACACAACTTGGTCTTCCTCTTATATTACTTCCTAGCTTGGATTCCTAGTTGGTAGAACATCTGCACAATTTATTTGAGCTTTATCTAAGGAAAATTTTCTATGCAAAGTGAAACTCCATTTTTTTATGTAGTATATATGCTAGGGTTTGATTTGTTTTAGTGATTTAGTTGTATTGTGCATTGTTTAGAATAGTTTTTGAAGTTTATGCATTCATATGTGGTTACAAGATATCTTCATTGCTTAAAATATTTACCATTACATGATATGATTACATTGAAAACATTTTTATTACATATTAAGACTCTACATGATTAAAATGAACTAGAAAACTTGCTTAAACAATCTCCCTCTCTTGCTAAACTAGAACATTGCATTGTTAGAAAACAATAGTGTTGAATTCGAAAGATAGCTCAAACCTAGACTAGGCATGCTCTTGAACCTATTCTTGAAAATGTATTTATTTCTTAAAATGTCTTTCATTTAGCCTAAAATTTCCTTAGCATATAGATTTACATTTCATTTATTAGCTCTTTTTGTTCATTATTATTGTTTCTATAATTTATATGCAATCAATAATCTAGTCTTAGCTACTTGTATTATTGTGGTTGGATCCGCTAGAGATACTTGCATCCTTTGTGCACCTGATTGTGATATACCTAGCCTAGTTCATAAGTATATCTATATCTTGATGCAAGATATCAAACTAAATAACCACTATATACCTCTTGTAACCCATTGAAGCCTTGAGCCTTCTAGCCTCTTAATGGTTCGCTTTAACACCCTACCAAACATTGGCAGTTTTATTTAAATTCTTGGAGCTACATTTTGGTGCACCCAGTGGGACACCACATATAGTTTCACATTAGTTATGTCCCATTTATAACTCTCTTATCCAAATCCCCTATGTTAGTTGTTAGGCTTTGCTTTCAGCTATGTTTTGGCTCTCACCTTGGTTATTTTTTCCTTCTTTGGTTTTGTGTCTTTCTCCCTATTGGTTCTCCATCATTTTTCCTTTTCTATTATCTTCCATGTTTCTCTTACTTTATTGCATCCATGAATGATCTCCCACCCTAGGGATGCTAATCTTAGTTGATTTAGGGTCTCATCCTTGATCTCACTCATGAGTAAGCCACACTTGTAATGGAATGCTATAGACATTGTAGTATCCAGGAGCTTCCCTCAACCTAACATGGTAGTCCACACCCTCTCACATTTTAAAGATAAAAATATTGGTAGGGATATAACTAATGAACTTAATCTCATTTTCACCAATTTGAGCTTCATTCATCTGAGGATATTTTATCTCAGCCTCACATCACATCTCATTCACCTGTTCAAGGTGATGAGGATCCCCTTGTGCATCTGGGACTTGATGAGCTATAGGAAATCATTAATGATTTATGTAGACACCTTCAAGTGAATTAAGTGAATCTTTCCCCTCCTAAGATTCATTGGCATGCTTCTTCTAAAAATAGAGCTTGCACCCACTTAGTTTCAATTGCCTCGACCAGTTCTTATGTGAGTTCCCTACCTCTTTCTCAGTTGGAGACTCTAGAGAAAGAACATACTCATATCCATGTTGTGGTTCATATGTATTCCAACTCAAAAAGGTATCCCCATTATGGGGGGCTCATCACATCCTCGTAGTCCTTATTTTAGAGTTTTTTATGAGCATGTTGATTTTGATCATCACCTATGGACTATAGACCCATGGGATACATATTAGGAGCATCAATGACCACTGGTTGACCCTTTTCTGATGGCATGTGACAATCATCATGGATATTTTGGACATCACAACCATTTCCATGAGCATGCCACATCTTCCCATCATGACCATGGGGACTGTCACACTTCCCATGGTCATTCCCTACCCTACGATAGAGATGATTTCCATCAAAGCATCCTCCATATCAAGAGCCACCTTGATATCATCTTCCCCAAAATCATGGTCATGGTGAGGCCTATGGGCATATGAAACATCATCAACATCACAATCCACCTCTTAGAGTTTATCACCAACTTGCTATCAACCATGCTTATGAGGATCTACATTGGAATCCTCTAGCCTTATGGGTGCATGTTATTCCCCTTCCTACTCCTATCCCTGAATTTCCTAAGTTCAATGGGATGTAGGAATCTAATCCTATAGAGTTTATTATAGCTTTCATGATGGTGTGTATATATTGGGAATAGGATGAAAGCATGATGTTGAAGCTCTTCACTCATTTTCTATAAGCTAAAGCTCTTGTCTAGTTTTAGAATCTACCTCTAAATTCTCTCTCTAGTTTTTATCTCCTTCTAGATGACTTCCTTCAATATTTTGATATTTTTAGACCTCTTAACCTTGGCATCTAGTCACTCACCTCCATGGTGTAGGCCAAGGGTGAGTCAAACTTTGATTTTTTTCATAGATCGCACTCAATTATTCATACATGCAGGACTAGGTTCTCAGATGACCAAATTTATGATATGTTCACATGAACATTGAGGCAGGAGGTTCACCTTGAGGTCCTCAAGTGTGAACCCACATCTTATGATGAATATGTTAATGAGTGTCTAAAGATAAAAGTGTTTGAGTTTCATGTAAGCATATAACCCATACCTTCCTAAAATTCATACTCTTCATGTGATCACAACCATAATGTGATCTGTGATGGTGTCATTGATTCTTCTCTTGAAAATAAGGACAAGAAGTAAAGATATGAGTTGAATGCTTTGAGAAAGAATCCAACTAAAAATAGGTTTTTGAATTTATCACATCAAGACAATGGATGGTGTTTCCTTATGACCCTATCAAGTTTTGCAATTCCCATCAGATGAGGGGGCATGATGATGCCAATTATGTTTCTAAAAGTTTTGGTGTTTAAGCCTCACCTTCATCTCAAAATTATACTCTTGTAGAACCCAACTACAATTTAAATGTGTTTAATGATCCTCGACCTGACCATGACAAGGAGAAGAAGAAGAAAAAAAGAAAAAGAAAAAGAAATCAAAGGCTAAGGCCCCACATTCTCCTTCTTGCTCTTCCACGTCTTCTAACTCCTCCTCCCAAGCTGACCTCAGAGGGAAATCTAAGTGTGAGAGTAACAAGGTTGTTTTTGTTATCGACATAGCCTCTACTAGGTATGAGTGCTTTATCAATATGGAATCTAATCGGGTCACTGACCCTATTAGAGAGACTACTGGTGTTGGGCCCATCATTTATCCCATAGGGGTAGGGAACCCTAAGGTCATATTTGAATTTAGGCATAACATCCATCCCCAAGATAGACAACATCTTTACTCCATCATAAAGGAGTTATATGGCCTTTCAACTAGGATCTCCATTTGGGATCTTCTTCACCTTTGCCCTAAATAAAGGAATCTCATCTTTGATGAGCTTGGTCTCTCTTGCAAGGGTGTATTGAATGATGATGTTACACTATTGTTCAAATCTAATGCACATGAGTACCCTCATCCTCCTATCTTATCTTTTGACCCAACCTCTTTTCTATATGCTTTGATTCTAGTAAAGAGGGATAAGTTCCCTCTCTATATCAAGACTTATATTAATGATTATTGTGTTAAGTGGTGCATCATCAATGAAAGAGATATATTGAATATCCCCTATATGTGTTTAATGATTTTGGTATCAATCAAAAGACACTCTATGATTATTACCATACCTATGTTAGATTCAATAATGACATAGTTATGTTGGTAAGCAATGTGAAGCTCTAGGTCAATTTTGGACTTAAGATAGTTAGAATCATGTTTTGTGTGTTAGACCTTGATATTTCATACAACATGATTCTTGGCCATCATTGGACCTCTACCATATAGGCCATCATATTGACCATGTTTTGCATGGTGTAGTTTATGCATGAAGGTGAGGTTCACACCATGGAGTCTGACCCAAATCCTTGGGAATTGATTTACGCAAAGACAAATCCCTTAGGTGAGGCTTTGGCCATCTCCTCATGGGGGTATGTGATTCTCATACACCCCCTATTTTTGAATCTCATTTTTTCAAGGATTAACATGTTAATCTAGCTAAGTATTGATCAACATTAATTCCTTCAGAGTCCATCATGTGTTATCCAAATCCCTCTTCCACTCCACAAAATTAGGCCAACCCATTTATTTTTAGAGATGTCTTCTAGGATGTTTTTCTAAATGTGTAACTCCCCCTTGCATCATGTTATTCCCATTAGAGTATAGGCTCTCTCTCTATGTGTCTCCTACTAAGACCACTAGAGTGGTTGAGTCTGATCTTGAGTGCTATTTCATTCATGTTATGGTGCGTGACCTATTTAAGGAGAGAAAATCTTACACCAAGTTCATGTGAGCTTTCCATAACTATCATTATCCCATTGATTGTCTTGGGTTGGATATTTCTCTCATAGATGGACCAATCCTAGGCCTTCCTATAGTGAATGTCCTAGTAGTTGAACTTGAAGTGTTAGATGAGTCTTTCCCTCCCACACCTAAGTGTTTCAAGGAAAACAATGCTATGTATATTGAAGGATCAACACTAATATTACTCTCAAGGAATGGGATGTTTTCATTGCCTTCTTGCATAAATTTTTAGATGTATTCACTTTGGAATACAGTGATATGAAGGGCATGGATCCTAACATAGTTATTTATAATCTTGTTATAAACAATAGGACCTAACTCATTTACCAAAAGCAATGGCCAATGGATCTTAAAGTCTTATAGTTGGTCAAATCAAAAATTGATAAATTCATCCAAGTTGGCTTTATCCAAGATATCAACTACCCTCAATGGATTTCTAACATTATTCCTATTCTCAAGAATAATAGAACTATTTGAATTTGCATCAACTTTCAGGATCTTAATATGGCCTACCCAAAGGATAAATTTCTTACTCCTTTTATAGACCATATTGTTGGTTCTATATCTATATTTGAGATCATGTCCCTCATGGATGGTTTCTCTGGGTACAACCAAATCTAGATTTCACTGAAATACCAGCACAAGATGACATTCACTACCTTGTCGGGTACCTTATACTATGTCATCATGCCTTTTGGTCTGAAGGATGTTGGGGCCACGTATCAATGTGCCATGACCCATTTTTTCCATGACCTTATCCATAAGATAATTGAGTGTTATGTTGATGATCTCCTTAGCAAATCTCATAAGTGGGATGAGCATGTGCGAGACCTCAAGATCATCTTTGAGCATCTCTGAGAGTATCACATCAGTCTCAATCTTGATAAGTTCATTTTTTACAGTTCCACTTGAAAGCTTCTTGACTTCCTAATTTCATAGAGGGGCATTGAAGTGGATCCTAATAAGATCAAGGTGATCCTTAATATGCCTCACCCATATAACCTCATCCATTTTCAATCCTTCATAGGAAGACTCAACTTTCTCAAAAGTTTCCTTGAGGAGTATGCTCACAAATCCATACCCCTCACATGTCTCTTTCATAAGGACACTCCATTCTTATGGTCTGCTAAAGTCCAAGTGGCTTTTGAGGAATTAAAGTGTATGATTAATAATCCTCCCATCTTAATGGCACCCATTAAGGGGTATGAGTTCATCTTAAATACTTTTGTCAGTGATCTTTCCATTAGGGACATGTTGCATCAAAAGGATGACACTGGTAGGGAGAGAGATGTTTACTACATCTCTCACATGTTAGTTGGCCCTAAACGTAACTATTATCTTATTGAGTGTTAATTCCTCTCCCTTGTCTTCACTATAAAAAATTTGTGACATTACATATTGGGATAGAATACCAACATGATTGTCCAGTCTGATCCACTTCACTACTTACTCAGCAAGACACATCTTATTGGTAGGATTGTTAGGTGGATCATGATTCTTCAAGAGTTCAGCCTCCATATTGTCAACCAAAATTCCACCAAGGGCTTGGTTATGGTTGACCAAATCATTGAATGCCCACTACCCAGGCCTAGCATAGATTTGTTTGACAATGACTTTCCTAATGAGATGGTCTACTTGGTTGATTGTGTTGAGGTCTTTGAGTGTGATTGGTATCAAGATATTGTCTATTACCTTGAAGACTAGTCTTATCCCATTGATGCTCCTTTTCATAAATTCTATCAGATCCATAAGATTATTATTTGATATGTCATCATTGATAGTGTCTTGTTTAAGAGGGGTTTAGATGGTGTGTTGATGTAGTGTCTCACCCTTGAGGACATTCCTATCATACTAGAGGAGTCTCATGAGACTATTTGTGGTGGCCACCTAGGAGGGCAAGCCACTACCTAACATATTATTGGGATGGGCTAATTTGGGTCACTCTTATCAAGGATGTAGTCCAATACACCAAGAAGTGTAAGATGTGTCAAGTCATAGGGGATGCCATCAATGCCCTAGATGACCTCTTACACTCTATTTCTACCCCTTGGCCCTTCTCAATATGGGCTCTCAACTTTATTGGTGAGTTCAAGCCCACCTCTTCTAATGACCATCGATGGTTCATCATAGCCACTAACTATTTTAAAAAGTGGGTTGAGGCCATGCCTTTTAGTAGCATGTGTGGGAAGATCGTTTCTAAGTTTGTCTTGAACCAGATTATTTGTAGGTTTGGGCTTCCCACTATGATTATGGTTGATAATGGTCTGAGCTTCCAAAGCCTCGATATGCATGAGATAGTTGATCACTTCAAGTTCAAACTTCACTTCTCCTCTATCCATTACCCATAGGGAAATGGGCAAGCAAAATATTTAAATAAAACTTTGAAGAATATGTTTCTCTGTACCATTTCCCAGTCTAAGAGGGACTAGCATCTCATGTTCTATCATGCCTTTTAGGCCTATCATACTAGTTTTTGAAAGGCCATGGGGACAATCCCATACTCTCTCATGTATGGGTCTGATGTTATTCTTCCCTTAGAGGTCTTAATCCCTTCATTACAGGTTAAGACATTCAATTCTCTTTTTGGTGAGGAAGAATGTGTCGCTCACCTTATCAAGCTGGAGTAATTAGATAAGCGATGCCTAACTTCTCTTAATCATAAATATGCTTACCAGTGTCATAAATACCACTAATTTGAGAAGTTGGTATACTTTGTCAATTCAAGGTAGGTGATATGGTCCTCATTTTTAATAAGAAGCACTATAAGAAGGTCAAATTCATACATAAGTGGTTTGGCCCTTTTTTATCACTGCCTCTCTAGAGAATGGGGCATATCATCTCTTGACCCTCAAAGGTGAGCCCCTATGGCACTCAATAAATGGGTTATACTTTAATACATTTCATGTCTAAGGCCCATGTGGTCCTCCAGCAAAGTCACCTATGGTGGTATGATGAGCCTTTCCCCTCTTCATGCACCACTAACCTCTGTGTTGCTAGTATATGTGTGTATAGGTGGGTTATTTATTAGTAGTTCCTAATATCTAATCACATGTGTCTAGTAGTCTATATCAAATGAAGCATACACATAACACACAAAATCATATACACACATGTGCTAATAATGAGAAAACCACTATATATATATATATATATATATATATATATATATATCACATAAAATACATGTTTTTCTCTAAGTATATCAAGTGGTTAGCTATCAACTTGGGCTCATAGCCCCTAAAAACTACCACATGTATGGCTACATATGTATATCCCAATCAACCTATGACTAGGTGATATATATGATAGTCATGCTCTAGATGGAGATCTCAATCTCTACCTTACATATATATATATATATATATATATATATATATATATATATATATAACACATAAAATACATGTTTTTCTCTAAGTATATCAAGTGGTTAGCTATCAACCTAGGCTCATAGCCCCTAAAAACTACCACATGTATGGCTACATATGTATATCCTAATCAACCTCTGACTAGGTGATATATATGATAGTCATGCTCTAGGTGGAGATCTCAATCTCTACCTTACATACATACATACATACATACATACATACATACATACATATATATATATATATATATATAACACATAAAATACATGTTTTTCTCTAAGTATATCAAGTGGTTAGCTATCAACCTAGGCTCATAGCCCTAAAAACTACCACATGTATGGCTACATATGTATATCCCAATCAACCTATGACTAGGTGATATATATGATAGTCATGCTCTAGGTGGAGATCTCAATCTCTACCTCTCGACTAGTCAAGATATGGTCTCCTCCAATGCAGTTAGTTTGTCTTCCCTTACTTTAAGTGCCTCAGCTCCTCTAGTATACTTTTTGGCTAGCTCAACTCATAGTCAATCAATCTCAGCCTTTGATTTAGCCATTCATGCCTCGGCCTCTACTACAGCCACCCTCTAGTTTACCTCTAGATATTGTATCCAATGTCATATCCTCACCAGCTTGAGTGAGGCTCATGCACCAATTGCTAGAAGTAAGTATGTGGCTTTTCCCCCATCGGTAGATATGGCACCCACTTCATCATGGGTGTCATTTCCACATCATGGAATAACTCTCTTAGTAGTAGGTCCACCTAAGATCTATTCTAACTACTTTTGTCTCTTATACACACACATAGAGCATATGTATTAATCACATATCAACTCTCACTAAGGATGAGTAGAAAGATAAAGTGATATCTAGTAAATAAACTTGTCTTACTTGGTAATGTTGATGGCCTCTATGACCCTCTTATTGGTCATGTTCCTCTTAGTGATAGTGGTCCTCACCATGGTGGCCTCTCTCTACTACTACCCCCCTCACTTTGTCTTAGCAACTTGTTGAGCTTAGCCCTAGCTAGTCTAGTCCATGCTCATCTCTCCCACCCTACTAGAGCCTATATCCCTAGATGATAGTATGATACTTGTGGACCTCAAATATCATTCTATCCCACGTATGGCTCTACCTTAGCATACTTTTGCCATGCTATAGACCTATAGGGATCATGGATGTAGATACTCACTACATTCAGATCCAAAGTGGTTCACACAATCTCATCCCTATCTACAAACCATGTAGCCCATGACATACCCTCCTCTAGTGTAGGGTATGCATCATTACCATATGGTGTCCTCAATCATGTTAGTAAGAGACTCTTAAAAGCACAAGGCATGAGTAAGCTTAGTTATGTAAATCCACTTACCCCTATATACCAAATGTGATCTATCTATTGGTACAATCCATCTAGGATTTATTGTCCCTAAACATTTCTCTATCCTCCCTCCACATGTTAGACAACTGCTACCCATAAGAGTGGTATTCACCCTCTACTCTGGTTGGCATAGATCCTCCCAATCATAGTCCTTGTTATCATTATCTGAAGATTGGGTACCCTAATGACAACTATGTGATCTACACTCCATAGTTTTTCTACTAAGGATAGGGTCCCACCAAGTAGAAATATATTGTTGATATATCTTGTATTAATGGTATCTCTATATCTTTTCCCATCGGCTCTATCCTGTAAAGTCAATAACTATCCTCAATATTAAGGACAGCTTCTAGCTCAAGACCCAACTAGAACACATGTCTTTCTAATACCCATAAAGTCACCAATGCATTTACCAGGTCCCTAAAGTAATGTAAGGAGGGCACATGTACTAGTCTCCAAATTCCTTCACTTCACAGGTGATCCTGGTCTACCATAGGTAGAGTGTCTAGCTCTTATGCCAACAATATTAGGACTATCTCCTTGTTGGTCACCTTGTATAACATATCTAACTGTACTAGCCACTCTCTGACTTGTGAAGGTCCTCCCTCCTCTGGTATGCCAACTCTTCTATGTGTCGATACAATAAGTGAATAGGCAAATGGATTAGTCAACTAGTTGAAAAATGAGTAAGAATAAGTAAAAAACAATAATTTTCATCTTTTTAGCTTATTTTTCCTTCTTCCTTCCTATTTTGGCCACTTTTGAGACCTCTCAACCTCCTTGAGGCCTATCGTGGGGCTTCCCTACCCTAAGTTGTGGCTTACATTAGGATGCCCTTGGGAGCCCTGGGGCTCCTTCTTTCTTGCACAACGGGCCACGGTTTGAGTTTTTATGGGTCCCATTCTCCTTGACTCATCAAGTTTGACATTTTGACTCTTTGTTTCATCTAATTCATTTTTTGAATCATCTAAAATGAGTCCAAATGCATTTAAGGCCTCCCAAACCCCCAAAAAATGAATAAATTTGCAAAAATTTGTTCATTGAGCTTACTCAGATCATGTTATGCATCTACAACATTCTATCGTGTCCTTATTTACTCCACTTACACTTTGGTTATTCATGGGCTCTCCAGAGTGAAAAAAAGAGTTAAAATGACCTCTTTTCTCTCTTTTTCCTCTTTTTAGCCTCTTTTTCACTTTTTGTGGGCCCTTTTTGGGGGTTTTTCCTATTTTTGCATTTCAGACCATGAGACTTCCATCTTATAGGTTTTGGTATGTTTTGACTGCATTAACAGTCTCTATTTCTTATCCAAGGCTTCCTTAGGCTCGTTCTAGCCCTTTTTTGGTCCTAAATACCCCTTTCAAGTCCCCATTGACCTCCCAAGCTTGTGTCCCATTTCGTGGGCACCCAAGGATAGAAGTTACTCGATGTACTTTTAGTTAGTCATTTTTCTATTTTTCTATAGTCAATCTCTTTTAAATCCCTCTCTCTCTTTTTCATTGTGGTTGTAGGTAGGGTCATCAATTACTAGTGGTAGTTTAGGACATGTTCTTATCTTACCAATTAGTCTTCATCTTCTCCAAACTTCCCCCCACTTTACTTTGTTACCTCTCACCACATCTGGTGTTGGTTAACCACTATGATTGTGGATTAGTTTCATTATTTTTTCCCTCCTGTAACTTGCTTACACCACTTCACTTCAAGATAACCTTTCGATAGTTGTTAGTCTTGCATTCTTGACCCTCATCATGGTGTACCTCTTAGTAGTGATTCACACAGATGGCAATAGTCAGGGTAACCCAAGATTAGTAGTTGTAACTTGGGTTATCGATGATCCATGGGGCCATGAGCTTGTTTCAACTTATTTCTTCCTTATCGGTGAGATGAATAATGTTGTCAAGTATCACATAATCATTGGTGTCTTGATTGATGCCCATTAGTTAGGCACATATTATGTGTATTTATTCTCTAACTCACTCTTAGACATGTCTGAACTCACCAGTGTCTAGTCCATCCTTATCTCTAAGTTTCTCCCCCTCTTCAAGGTGGTGCATGATTTGCTCTCTCTTTTTGAGGATTCTAGTTCAACCATATCCCTTATAGGGAGAACACTAGGGCTGACACCCTAGTGAATATCATTTTGGATAGTATTATTTGATTTTATATCACTTGTGTCCCTTGTTTATAGGAGCTAGATTTGGAGTTTGAGTTGGATTTTGGATTACATAACATTTTCACTCTCACCCATAGATCATGCCATTAACTTCTTTCATTACCATCCTTATTTGGTAAGTGCAAGTAATGTTTCATTTTATCCTTTTAGTTATTTATTTATTTTGCTTTGTTATGGATTTCGAGTACTACACAACACTCCTTATTCATTTGAAAACCAAATACTTGTACCTCAAGGGCATATGTAATCATACTTCCCATGACCCTACTCTACCCTATGATTAGACATCAGCTCATGTGTAGACTACTAACCTTGGTCATCCCACTTTGATATCTTTACCACTCACTTAGACCTCTCCCACATCATATTCTTACCCTCCATACATCCTCAGTCCATCTTGGCCCTTTCACACACACGACATGCCCTTTAAGGACTCCCTAGGGCCCTTTGGGAGCCTACTGACCAGCCTAGGCCCCTGTTTGACCTAGGTCATGGCTTGTTTGGATGAAAACCATGGCCTAGGCCACATGTTTCCTTCACAAAAATCATGGCCTAGGTAGAATGTGTGCAAAAATGCTTATTTGGACCCAAACGGTCAAAAATAACTAGTTTTAGATCTTTTGGTCGATTAGGGTTGGAATATACACCTCTTTCTCATTAATTTAAGCCTCTCTCTTCTCTCTCCACCCCCTCTCTTGATTATTTTTCCCTCTCTTGACTCTTATGCCTTCTTGAATCTCTCTTGATTCATTCTTGACACTCTTGAGCCTGATTGGTGATAGAGGATCCCATATGTTGCTACACATTTACTTGGAGACTCCATTATTACTCTCAGTTGTTATTAATTATTATGGATTGATTATAGCTTCTACATTTGGCATTGCACCTAATTTTTTCACTTGGTTGGAGATCTTACACCATTGCAATTTCTCACTTCACCTCGTCCTTTGCTCTTAGATTTTGGTTTAGACTTCAACTTGCACACAGCTTGGTCTTCCTCATATATTGGTTCTTATCTTAGATTCTTGGTTGGTAAAACATCTACACATATTATTTGAGCTTGATCTAAGGGCACTTTTCTATATGTAGTATATATGCTAGGTTTTGATTTTTTTTGGTAATTTAGTTGTTTTGTGCATTTTTTAGAATAGTTCTTGAAGTTTATGCATTCATATGTGGTTACAAGATATCTTCATTGCTTAAAATATTTATGATTACATGTTATGATTGCATTGGAAATATTTATATTACATAGTAAGACTCTACATGATTAAAAAGAACTAGACAACTTGATTAAACAATCTCCCTCTCTTGCTAAACTAGAACATTGCATTGTTAGAAAACAATAACGTTGAATTTGAAAGATAGCTCAAACCTAGACTGGCATTCTCTTGAACCTCTTTTTTAAAATGTCTTTATTTATTAAATTATCTTTCATTTGGCCTGAAAGTGCCTTAGCATCTAGATTTTATTTTCATTTTTTAGCTCCCTTTATTTGGTATTATTATTTCTATAATTTATATGCAATCAATAGTCTAGTCTTAGATACTTGTGCTATTATGGTTGGATCCACTAGAGATAATTACATCCTTTGTGTGTCTAATCATGTTAGCCTTAACTTGATTCATAAGTTTGTCTATAGCCTAGTTTAAGCTGATAAATTGGATAGACACTATAGACCTGCTATAGCCCATAGAAGCCCTAAGCCTTCTAGCATCTTATTGGTTTGCTTTAGCACCCTACCAAACGTTGGTGGTTTTATTTAGATTCTTGAAGCTATAGGAGCTAGCTAGGGTTATCACATGGTATTACTTTCTTAGAGGCTTTGGAACCCTCTCTAGTAATATTATGTGGTAAGGGATGCCTTTTTAAGTTTAGCAAATCCATATTGGTCATGACCCCAATTGTATAAATGTACCAATAAGCAAAAGGCCTAATGTGATTTATCTCCTTTGAGCTAGGATTGATTTGTAGATTATTTTCACTTTCCTTTATATACATTTTGGTGAACCCGATGTGAAACTAACTCTTATAGGTTTTCATTCATGCCTTCATTTATTATAATTTATTATATAATTTTATTTTTATAATACAAAATCAAATTTATTGATACAATATAACATTCTATGCACAGGTTTAACATATGTCACTATGATCAACTCTTTACTTCTCTATGTAGGTCAACTTAAACTATAGGAGACTGGATTTATCAACTTAGCTCAATTCGAATCTTCACAAATAGGTTTTCAAACTCAATCAACCTACTCGAATCTATTAGCAAGATAAAAATCATCATCTGAATAACACATAATGAAAACAATAACTTCAACATTTTCAAAAATTATCAAGTTCATTCTTACCTTCTTAGTCATTTATGTTCTTCATTTATAGTCATATTTTTCCCAATTTTTAGTCTATAAAATTATAACTCTATTGCTAACTAGATCAACTAGATTAACATAGTTTTTTAGCTTGATTTCCTACCTAGAATAATCATTCAATTCATTCAACTCATTCTTATGGATCTTACTTCAATAGACATCATTGACCTAGTTGATTATGTTCTATAATGTTTACATACATGGCCATCTAAATTGACCCTATACTCTTCAAGTAAAGGAATTAGCTTATCTTGTTAGTAATTAACTCACTTTTCATTTTTGTTTCTTGTTTGCTTAGAGTAGCACATATAAACTAAATATGAAGTTTTTAATTTATTGATTTACTCGCATTGTTTTTCTTTTTCACACACTTCCAAACCACATAACATCAAAAAACATTAAACAAATTACACCCAAGGTCTATCTACTTGGATTTCATCACTAAGGGGGAAGCTGACTTGGTTTTCTAGCCAAGTATAAATATTTAGTTGATGGTATATATTTTTAAAGCACCTGACACCCTTATCATTTTAAAATTATGAAGTGAGGGGGTAGGTCCCAATACCAAGCTAGTATCATCACCAATATAGATCCCTTTCAACTTCAACTACCTAAAACCATCCTTAGATTATTTTTTTAGTTCCTTCTTATAGCCAACTCTCAATCACATTTATTTAAAAAATATTATAAATTAAAACATGTAGGAATGACCACATATATTAGCATCTTCATTTTTGTTGCTTACTCTTTGATAATTGTATTTTATATTACAAAACTTATATTAGACAACGTTGGTGTAAGGTTTGTGTTATGTGTCATAATTGGATTGATACAATTATTTGTGTATTTATTTAAAGTTTTGTGTATAATAACACTAAATTTTTTATAGTCATAATTTTCAAAGCTTATTGATACTTTTAGAAATAGTAGATATGCTTAACTGTGTTTCTTACCATTTATTCAATTCTATAAGACATAGTCATCCTATCCAACCTAGTCTCTCATAGGTTTGTCAGTCTTATTTTCCATAGAACAAAGTCATTAAGTCTGACCTAGTCTCACATAGATTGTTCTTCAATTTTTCCCACATAACATAGTTGACTTATCTAACTATGTCCTTTCCTCAGTTTTTATGTTGTTCTTCCCTCCAAACTTTATCAAACCAATCAACTCTATACCTCTTTGTCAATATTGTTCGATAGTTGGATGACTTTACTCTTATTTTTCATCTTTGCTTTTTGATCTCATATTCTTATTTCAAACATCATGAAATCTCTTATTAGAATCTTTATATACAACCTTAATTCATTTAGATGATATATGGGGTGTTCTTTCCTTCCTACCTTTACTACACAAGACGATTCTCACTCTTGGTGTACTTTTGCTCACCCTTCATCTTTGGACTACAATATGGTCCAAATTACTCCAACTGATGACATTGATGGATCAAATCCATTTTAAAATTCTCAAATTAGTTCTTTCTTTAAATCACCTTGTTACACTATAGGAACAAATGACACAAGATTAACCAATAACCCTATAGGAAATATTTTCAATACCAATAACCCATCCCCTAACAATCTTCCACCTAATAACCCACCCCCTAATATCAATTCATGGAATGTTCTTCCTACCAATTCTACCAATCCACCTTTAGATAATAATAACCCCAATCCACTAGTTGATACCATTTAAATTCTTGCACAAATAGTGCAACAAATGAATATTATGCAAACATCTAATACTTCTTAAATGATGTAAATGAAACAACATTTATTAAACATGGTTAATCAACCTCCTATTATCCTTCCCCAAAACAACTAAAATTTTATCCCTCCACCTCTTAGAGATGATCCATGAAATATCATTCCCCAACCTATTATGCACAATAAGGTGCTCCAAAATATTTAAAATGAACCTTTATCCCCCTTCATTGTTTCTATTGATATTGGAAATATCTCTCCAACTATTAAATATGATGGGACTAAAGACCCTATATCTTTCCTTAAAGAATTTGGTAATCTTTATAAAGAGTGGATTCAAACTAATATCTTTGCCACTACCAAAATTTTAGTCAAGACATTCATAGGAGACATATTAGAATGTTATAATCAACTCCCTCAACATTATATATGGATACTCAAGTATTTATTTAATCCTATAATTAATAAATTTTAACATAATGATCTTCCTAAAAATTGTCTTAGCCATTTCATTAATGCTAAATAACCCCCTTCTGAATTAGCTCATGATTTTATTAAATGATGAAAGTATTTAGACCACAAATCTGATCATAGAGTGACTAATGATAACTTATTCAAACTATTCATAACCACCTTAACAACTTCCCCTCAATACAAGGTTAAACCATTTTCTCCCCAAACTCTAACAATGCCATTGATCAAGCTAAAAGATAGGACTTTCTTATGAAACATTTTGAGCCCAACATTAAAACTATCAAGGGTTGTTTCCCAAAATCCATTAATGGAATCACTGGCAATCCTCTTCAAACAAAACTAGGAGTGGAAAAAATGGATAATCCCCAAGCTTCCCATGCACACCAAACTATTCAATAAATAAAATAATTTTTAGCACCATCTAAACCATTCACTTACACCAATAATCCACCTACATGGTGTGATCCTAACAAAGTTTATTGGTTTCATGCTGATGTCAGTCATTCCAATGAAACATGTCATGGGATTACCAAATTTTTTATTTCTTTTATGTTAGGATATGCATTCAATCATGATACTATGATCAAAATACATCATCACAGTTATGTTAATGCCTCTCAAAAGAATTAAGCTTCCAAGCTGACTTCCTCTAACAATCCAAAAACATTTTCTACCTCTAACCCATAACATTCAAACAAAGATATATGTGTAAATGATGTTGACTATGTCCAATATTATACCAATTATCAATATGTGAATACAACTAAAGTCCATTATCGATATAAACCCACCTACAAAGATCCCATCACTAAGCCAAATAAACCATCACTCAAAGAACAACTTCTTAAAGATAACACTACCACTACCATACCAATTGACACAATGAGGAAACACATCCACAACCAGAACCTCAAACTATTTATTTTCCTAATAAAAACATTTTACCCTCCAAGCCTTGTGTTGGTTCTTCATCTTCTAAACCTAATTGGAATTTCTTAGAGGAGCTCAACTCTATGTCTTGTAAAATACCCCTTATGCAGTTAGTTCTTACTTCTCCATATCACCATAAATTTTTAATGCAATAATTACAAGACATTGAATAACCTCTTCCCCTCTAAGTGGAACAACCCTTTGAATATCCTACACTGACAAAAGTACACACTATCAAAACTATTTGTCTTTTTTCCAAACCTTCCATAAAATTCCTTGAAAAAGATATGATCAATGATGAAATTCTATTTTGAGCTTATGACCCACATATTTTCATAAAATCACAATTAATACCAACCTTATTCAAAACTTATTAGTAGTTGAAGGTTCAAGAATCAATTTTACATCCATTTGGTTAATTCAAAAACTTAGGGATACCAAAGATCATCTTAAGAAAACTTGTCTCACATGTCAAGGATTTGATAAGACAAATAAAAAATGACTTGGTTTTATTTGGTTCCCCCTCACTCTTGGACCCAATACCATATGTAAAAAGCTCATGGTTATTCATTTACCATTATTCTATAATATACTCCTAGGTCACCCATCGACACATCGCATGAGGGATATTGCCTCCTTAGGTAGTCAATGTATTAAATTCATCCATAATGGAAACCATTATAAACAAAAGGTCAATCCTAATCCATGGATTATTCAACTACCCAACCCCAAATCTTAGTATTAGATTCCAACCATTCTACAAATTAATAGTACATCTCTACCTAAATTTGATAACAAGAATCCAAATTTATAGGTCAATCTTGTTGATTCCAATGATGATGAACCAAATGATTTACAAAACACTTTCAATATTACTAAGTTACCTTCTTATATTTTACAGTGACTTCACCCTTATTTTTTACCACATGATCGTACCATCCCTATAGTCGATGAGATCACTAAATTTCCTCCTCCATGTAATGCACATGAAGCTTATTACACAAAATATGACTTCACATGTAATGAATATGGAATGGCTAAGTTATTTCAAGAACCTTTAACAATGTCACCTAAAAAACTTAGGGATCTAGGTGTATCTCCTTATGATCATCCTCTAGAGATAAATGCATGTACTATTTATCACACCTATGATGACAACTATATCATGTCTCAACCTCAATAACAAGACTTGGATATACAACACTATCAACAAAACTTAGCCAAACTACATGATTTCAACCATTATATCTGTGTCATTTCAAATGATAGTGAGTTAGAACTTGAAATTCATGTATCTCCCATGAATCCTCCACTTCTCGATACCCCTTTTGTAGTTGAAAAAATATCACCTCTAGAAAATTTAAAAAATTTGGAACCTTCTTTACCTTCTATATCAATAATCCATCTACCAACTGTTTGTGTAGTGCCTTCTCCCACTAGGTTTTGCCTACAAGGTCATATAACCATTCTAAGCTTCCTTAGGTTAGTTATAAAGGGTCCATAAGATAATTATATTTTATTGTAATTATTTAATTATTAAAACTAGAGGCTTCCTTATTTTTCCCTAATTTTCTCTATATGTACCCCACTTTTACTTTTTGGAAAGTTACTGAAGAATTCAATCGCATCATTTTGGATTTCATAGCTTATTGAAAATATCATGTGTTTTCTAGAGATCTCACACTGTCACACAAGATTCAACTTGATTTCAAGAAAAAAATTTAGAGATCTTGGAAAACTCTTTCATGGTACCAGATCTATCTTGATAGTCTCATGCATCAGACTCCCTGGTAAGATCCTCCATTCATTCACCTTGCTATTTTTTCTTCTATTTTGGCCACTATTTTTGACCTTGGATGCATTTTCTTAATCTTATTTGAAACTTGTGTCAAAAATCCTTTGATGAAAAATCTGTTTGCATATATTTTCTAGGTTTTTTTAGATCTAAAATGGGTTATTCTTAGTTTTTTGAAGAACTTTATACATTTTCCATAAAATCCATTTCTTCCATCTAGCTGGACATCTATACAGACAAAGTAATACAGTGTGCAAACCTTGATTTACTCTTCATTGACCAAATTAGGTTCTTGAACTCCTTTGACTTCTTAAAATGTAATTACTTGGAATTAATCAAGTTCTTGAAGTGTAATTACTTGATTCCAGACAAAATCGGGCTTTTAGAGTGCTTCAACTTCTCCAATATAATTACGTATAAGTAATCGGCTTTCTCAAGGGTGACTACTTGAAGAAATAAGTTTTATTCAGTGTGACAACTTGATAGTAGACTAATTCAGGCTTTCAAGGTAGTATTATTTCTCCAAGAACCTGATCAACACTGGTTAGACCCATTTGAGTTTTTAGAGGTTGACTACTTATTACTCATTACTTGCTTTATAAGTGATAAGTCATGTAGGTTGAATAACCCAAAATGTACTAAAGAAGACCAATCTAGGTTTTCTAAAGCTGATTACTCATTATTAATTTACTTTATAAGTAAAGTAGTTTGAAGATCCCAAAATACACTAAGGAGAAGTAATCAAGTTTCTCAGGGCCAACTACTTATAAATTTTTATAAGCAAAGTAATTGCAAGAACCCAAAGTAGTGCAATTGGAAGAACCTGAAGTCAAACAGTCAAAAGAACCTAGATTACACTAAGAGACCCATTCAGGTTTTCAAAAACTTTTACTCATTACTTTTTATAAGTAATGCTGCTATAAGAACCCAAAGTCAAGCAACTGCACAAACCCATGTGACGTTTAAGGAGGCATCAAATTTTAGGTGAAAGGTAATTAAGAAATAGAGTAAATTTGTTTCTTTTATTGGATTTTTGGATGAAAAATCACAAGGACTAGGAATATGTGGGAGTAAGGACTAGTAAGTGCTATAAATTTCAATCCATAGCTCCTTTTTAGGTTCCATTTTTTTTGAAAGTGCACATTTTCTTGAGCTCTATGCATTGGTGACATTATTGAAAAACTTTTGTAACATCCATTTTTTATATGGTATAATAGCTTAAAACTCTCTTCAAACCTTTGTACCTTTCCTCTTGGATGCATTATCAGTGATACTCAATGTTCCTCTCATACTTTCTCAAATTTATTGCTCATAGATGCATTCTCAATTGTGTCTAACATCTAAGACTGAGCATGTGTGTATTGTAACTTTAGGGGGGGTATTCTTGATAGCTCAAAGGGTACTTGTAGTACTTGTACTATGTGCTTTCTTTTTTTATTTCATTTAAATTTTGTAATTTGTCTCATTCTAATATGAACAAATGGATCTAAACATCGACCCACTCACACCATTTAACTATCTAGAATGGAAGTCTAAAATACAAATCACTTTGGGAGGTAAAATACTCTCTTGGATTACTATGGGTGAGGAAATTAAGCCATCTATAGATGTATAAAAAGATAAGTGGTACAAAAAATGTGATGAGGCCTATGGGTTTCTATATCTGTCAATGTCTCCTGACCTTCTATTTCATATTAAATTTATAAAAGCTCTAAATGAAGTCTAGACAATCCTGAATAAGCCTTTTGGAGTGAAAGACACCACGAGGGGTCATGATCTGGAGAATGAGCTCATCACATTGAGGCCAAGTAACTGTGACACCCTACAATAATTATTTACAAAGTTCAAATCATTGAGACTACAATTGAAATAATATGGCATTGAGAAAATAGATGACCAGTTGATTTTATTTGTTCCTACAAAATTGGCTCATGATTATTCAATTTTTGTCTCTAAATTTCATGGTACCAAATGTGCACTTACGTCCACTTATAAAATGCCATCATTTGATGAGTTTGTTGTTTATATGACTCATGAGCAAGATAAGTTGGTTCAAATGGGTGTACTGAAGTCTTCAAAATCACATGCCTTGATTGTCAATCAATACAAGAAAAAGCTTTATACTAGGGGCAAATAAGAGAAGAAATAGTCTAAACCTGATCATAACCACAAAAAGAATCAGAAACTAGATGCCAAGCCTAAGGCATCATAAAATGAATCCACCTCAAGAAGGAAACCTAAGAAGGAGAAACTCAAATGCAACTTTTGTAAGAAACTTGGGCATGATGAATCACAGTGCATGAAAAAGAAGATTGATACCTTGACTAAGATGTTTGAGAAAAATAACATTAGTGTTCCTGAATCCTCATCTTAGAACACATTAGCACAAGATTTCACAAAAGGTAAAGATAGCAAAAAGGGTAAAAATAAGGGCAAGGCACTTGTTACATTAGCTTCTTAGCCTTTGACTTAGGTTATTAACTTAGGTGCTTCCTATCACATGGCCTCCTTAAAGGATCTATTTTTAGAAATAGAGCCATGTTTTATGTCTTCAATTCTCATGGGTGATGACACTTTGATAGAAGTCAATAGTAAAGGATCGGTAGAAGTAAGTGACGAGACATTCAATGATGTTCTATGTGTTCCTTCACTATCCACCATTTTTTTGTCAATATATCAAATAACTTACATAGGTACAAGGAAGTGAGTTGAGTTCACACCTGATTCAGTGGTCATCAAGGAGCTACATAGTGACACCACAATGGCTTATGGGAAGGCCAATCATCATTCTAGGCTGTATACCTTCTCATAATTTTCCCTAGATCAGCCCTTAGCTACACTACTTACTCATATAGATGGAGTGAGCAAACTATGGCATGAATAGTTTGGCCATTTAAACTACCATTACCTAAAACAACTCAGTCATCAAGACATGGTTTCAAGATTGCCTAAAGTCAAATTCTTAGATGGCCTATGTAATGGCTACATTCTTGGCAAGCATCTAGAAGAGAGATATGATAAGGGCAAAGCAAGGAGAGATAAATAAAATCTATAAATAGTTCATAGTGACTTAGTAGGTACATTTCCAAAACCATCATTTAATAGGACAAGATACATGCTCACATTCATTGATGACATTTGAGGTACACCTGGTTATTTTTTCTCAAAAAGAATTCTAAGGTCTTTGATCACTTTAAAGACTTCAAAGCACTTGTGGAGAAGTAGTCAGAGTGTTCCATCAAAATATTAAGGACTGACAATGGTGGAGAGTATGTCAACAATAGGTTTGAGTAATTTTACACATCAAAGGGGATTCAGATGCAACACATAATTCCATACAATCCTCAACAAAATGGTATGTCCAAATTCAAGAACCATACCTTGAAGGAAATATCCAACTACATGCTTCAAATAATGTATCTTTCTCCTTAGTATTGGGTTGAAGCAATCAACTATGTGTGCTAAATTTAGAACTAAGTTACACAAAAAGCCTTAAAGGGAATCACTACTTTTGAAGCTTGGGATGGTCACAAGCCTGAAATAGATCACTTTCAAGTGTTTGGATCACTAGCAATGGCCCATGTTCCCAAGAATAAATGCAAGGCAATGGACCCTCAGAGTCAGTATTACATCTTTGTGGGGTATGCAGAGGGTGTTAAAGAATATAAGATTCTCCATCCTAAAAATCATGATTTGTTCATTGAAAGGAGTGTCAATTTTCATGAGGGCCAACTTAAACACAATCTTGGCACTCCAGACTCTTCAAAAGTCTCACTGGACATTGATTCCACTTCAGACAATGACATAGATCTACCTCAAGATCTTCCTAATGATGAGGATGACTACTCTTATTCTTCTTCAATTTGAAGTGATGAGATTAGTGATGAGGATTCTCCTCCTCCATCTCATACTCACACTATAGATGATGAGGACTCACCTCCTAATTCTCTAATCTCATACAACTCTTGTCCTATTTGGGCTAGACAGACACTTCAAAGTGCTAGAGGATGGGTTGGAAATCCATCAGATACAAGGTGGACTTGATCATAGTTTTAGGGACTTCACATGTCTACTTGGCCATTATCTTAGATACACAAACCTTTCATGAGGCATTTGACATTCTATAATGGGATTCTACTATGTAGGAAGAGTACAAGTTTTTAATTAGGAACAAAGCATGGGATTGGTCCCTCTTTTGAAAGGAAAAAAATTGGTCTATTGTAAATGGGTTTATCAAACCAAGTATGGAATATATGGGTTAGTCAATAAGTACAAATCTCATCTGGTTACAAAGGGGTTTTCTTAGGTGCCTAGCATAGATGACACTGAGACATTTACTCTTATAGCTAAGATGATGTCTATAAGACTCACTCTAGCCATCATAGCTGCACATCGATGGGATGTTCACCAAATGGATGTAAAGAATGATTTTCTACATGGTGACCTCAAGGAAGAGATAAATATGGAGGAACCACAAGGATTTGTGGAAGATACCTCCATGGTTTGTAGACTTAGGAAATCTATTTATGAACTTAAACAGGCCCCTCAAGCATGGTATGCTAAGATGGACTCCTTGATCCTCATAGTCGGGTTCACCAGATGCCACTCAGATCTGAATGTCTACATCTTATGGTAGGATGATTCTCTATTGATCCTTGTTCTATGTGGATGACTTACTAATTATAGGAACCTCATGATCATCCATCTCAATAGTGAAAACTATAATTTCATACAAATTTTTAATGACAAATATGGGATTATTTCACTAATTTCTTGGGATTAAAATCATTTAGTCAAATTTTGGGATAAATTTATCACAACCCAAGTATTCTCTTGATTTACTTGCAAGGTTTAACATAGCTGATTGTAATCTAGTTCCTACTCCCTTCTTGTTTGGTGTGAAGCTTGAGGCTGATTGTCCTACACCACTCATTGATGCAACACTATATCGATAATTCATGGGTAGTCTTATCTATCTCACACACACTAGACCTGACATATCTTATGCAATTGGTTTGGTCTCTCAGTTTATGTAGGAGCCACATGAGTTGCAATGGAAAGCAGTAAAGTAAATTATTCACTACATTCAGGGTTCACACAACTATGGGATACACTATAGAGTAGGAACAGAGGTTGATTTGATTGGATACAAGGATTTAGATTAGGTTTAAGATATTTAGAGTTGAAAGTCCACTCTAAGCTATAGTTTCTCACTTGGTTCAGGTCCAATAAGTTGGTCAAGCAAGAAGCAACATGAAATTACTTTATCATCCATAGAGGCATAATATAGAGGGGTTATCAATGCCACCATTGAAGAAATATAGCTTCAAGGGATTATCATTGAGTTTGGTGTCCAATTTCATAAGACAATAATCATCTATTATGACAACCAAAGCACTATCCAGATTTGCAAGAATCTGGTTTTCCATCAAAGGACCAACCACATAGATATTCACATGCATTTCATTAGGGAGCTTATCAATGAGCAAGTCATTGATCTTTGATACTATCCAACATTAGAGAATATTGTAGATATTCTGACCAAGCCTTTCATAGAGATTAAATTTGTTCATCTATAAGATCTCATTGGGGTTAGGGATACTCCAAATTCTTCCTCCTATGGAGGTTCATCACTGTGTACTTGGGTACCTCATTAGGATTTCTATGCTGGGACCCAATTCTCATCTCACCTAATCTATGCTTAAGGGTGGTGTTAGTGTAGTGTTTTTTCCCACTAGGTTTGGCCTACATAGTCGTATGGCCATTTTAAGCTTCCTTAGGTTAGTTATAAAGGATCCATAAGATAATTATCTTTTATTGTAATTATTTAATTAGTAAAATTAGAGGCTTCCTTATGTTTCCCTAATTTTCTCTATGTGTACCCCACTTTTCCTTTTTAAAAGGTTGATGAAGAATTCAATCGTATCATTTTGGATTTCATAGCTTATTGCAAATATCATGTTTTTTTGGAGATCTCATGCTACCGCATAGGATTCAACTTGATTGCATGAAAACTGTTCAAAGATCTTGGCAAACTCTTTCACCAACTCTCATTCCTTATAATGATTCATTAATAATACTAAAGATATCCACATCACTTCAACTAAATCTCCAACTACAACACAACATAATACATATACTACCAATTGAGGTGACTCCAATCAACCTCAACTAATAATTCCACCTACACTTGAAATTACCTTTAATGCTAAAGTAATGTATGTATGATAGATACATTCTAAATATAATCCCCATGGTAATAAAATCATTGATCTCTAAGTACATTTGGAATACTATGGACCCTTACCCAAGCTCCCTAGTAATGAAGTTATACTTGAGTTACTCCATGCTAGAGAACTTCAATTTCCATGACAATATCATAAACTTGGAAACTTTAAATGAAAAGATCCTCATTTTAATAACTTCATTGCTAGTGTGGACCCTAAAAATACTATTTATTCTCTTCCTATTACTCTATATCATTTCCAAGACAAAAGTGTTATGCTCATTGACAAAACAATAAGAATATACTATGATACACCATTGTGTCCTCGAACCATCATTGTCTCTAAAAAACTCACTGTAATAGAGCTTGATAACTTTATCCTATTCTTCAATAAGTATCATAAAACCTTTACTTGTTCATATGAGGATATGTCAAGTATCGATCCTAGTATCATTGTACATAAAATTATCATCTACGTAGACACCAAACCCATCTGACAATAACAGAAATTTCCACCCAAAATTTCCACCTTATGCCATAATGAAATTATCAAACTTTTGGATGCCAAGTTTATTGAACATGTTGACTATTCTAAATGGGTGTCAGACATTATTCCCATCCCTAAAAATTTTACCATGGTCATTCATATAAGCATCAATTTTTGTAATCTTAACCTCACATGTTCAAAAGAGAATTTCCCATTACCTTCAATATATGTCATCATAGATTCCACTGATGGATATGAAATGTTGTCACTTATGGATGGTTTTTCAGTCTATAATCAAATTCACATATCCCTCAAATACCATCACAAAATAACATTTATTATGGAATGGGGAACCTATTGCTATGTCAAAATTCCTTTTAGCCTTAAAAATTGTGGAGTCACTTATTCCATGTTATTATACACAAGATTGTGAAAACTTATGTTGATGACCTCATTACCAAATATAAGATTTGGAAAACACACCTCACTGATCTAGCTATCATTTTTGATTGATTAATTAATTAATTAATTCTTATTCATGCTCTTCATCATGAATTATCTCACCTTCTATGTCTTCATCTCTTTGCCTTCTCCCCATTTTTTTTAACATTGTGTCTATATGTGCCATTTCTCTCCTCATATATTGCATATCTCTATTCATCTAAACCAATCCTCCTCTTGTTTGTCTTCTTTCCATACCTAAAAAATTAAAACATACACAAATATTCCCTATGATTCTACTTGCTCTGATACCACTTGATATGGAGGCAAAATCTCTCTCAATAAATCCTTAGCTAAATTCTTGAAAATGGAGAAAGAAGAAGATGCAAAAGAATAACACAAGAAGTTTTTCTCACAACATATGCTTGAAATTCATCAAATGGAATGGAATTAAAATTTACTCACACTAATACTACGTTACACTCCTTCAAGCAATAATATTTTTTCTTTCTTTACTATCCAAGGGAAATAACATGAACCATTATATAAAAAAAAAGAAGGATCATCATCTTTTTAAAAGAAAACAAAAGCTAAAAAACTACTATTCATGGAGAATTGTGTCCACCTCCACCATGAGGGATAAATACAAGAAGGAAAAGTGGAATGATAAGGAAAATCACTCCTCATATCCCACTTGAAGCCATTATTACTAAGGACAAACCTCCCCATGTGAAAGTTGGCATCCCACTTCAAGGCAAGTCAAAAAGTGAGTGGAGATTTCACTTTTAGCATAGTAAAAGTTATCTCCCACCATCATAATCCACTAAAGATTGATGGATCTTATTTTTCATTATGCTTTACTTCCCCCATATTAAAATTATTCCCCATCCAAATAGGTAATCCAAAATAGTAAAAGTGATAATCTGGAATAGTGTCAATTTAGACAAATAGTAACCACCATGACACCTCACCAAATGAAACCACATCATCAATACACTTCAACACATGAAAACACATCACCAAGACACTTCATCAATTTTAATAGTGGTGCCACATCATCTTCCTCTATTTCAAGTCAACTTAGCTCCTACGAGTTACTTCGATGATAACTCTGCCATTTTTCTTTGCCCATTGTTTTCAACTTCCACTATGTGATCTAAGTGTTGTGTTCTAGTGGAAATCCTTCCTATTGTACCAAATACATGTTGTATCTCCTTTTCCTTGTGTACATAATATTCATATCTAGAATTCAAAATATCCTTTCCCTCTACTTTGGAATTTATTTATACCAATTGATGTCTCTTTATCCTCCCCTTCATCTACTTTTCCATGGATATCATACAAATTTGAAACATTAAATATTTTTAAGATATCAAATTCTTCTAGAAATATTATTGTATGTAATCAAAAATGCATCATGTCTATAAATCAATTCTGGCTCAAAGAAGATAGATGATACCTAAACTTTCGATTGGAAATACATTTGTTAAGCAAGAATATAACCAAGATGGGGATCTACTAGACTTGATTAGGGGATAACTTATCACAATACACTATTTTAAGGATGGTTTCAAAGCCTCCAAATTAACACAATCATGTAATAACCCTAAGGGGGTCCTAGGTTCTATATTTCACTTATGTCTAGTAATAAGAAATTAAATCTAATCTATTGCTCACTAAAGCTTATGGTATAAAGTGGGAGTTAGAAACAAAAGAAAATAAACTAAACATGCATATAAGACATATACTCATGTCAATGTATATGTAATCCTAATACATGGAATAGAAGCATAAATGCATTATCTATCTACTCAAACAAAGGAGAAATAAAGTTAGGAATACTTACCTTTGAAGATGAACACGCTGAGTCTCAATCTCTCCCTTAGCTAAGGTGCTTCACAAGAGATTTTTATTATGTGTAAGGATAAAAAATACAAAACAAATCTAGGATACACAACCTATCTATGCATCCAAGAGGCTTCTCCACAAGACGAGATCTGTATCTCCAAAAAAAGTATGGACCCCTAAGATTTATTCCTCAAGTAAAATGGTCAATAAGTAGATGTTCATCCACACTTATTATTTTTCACTTATATATATTTAAATGGTTGGAAATTAACTTTTATGTATAGGTGGATCTTATCCTAAATCCATGGATCTTATCCTAAATCCTTCCAAAATGTCAGTTATATAGGGTTGACCTAATCAACCTTGTATGTTTTTGGGAGATAATTCACTAGGTTCTGAGCTATGTCAACCAAAGGGATAACAAGTTTTAAAGTTAAAAATACCCTAAAATATTATATGGTCAACCCAATTGACCTTATACTATAATAAAAGGCTAAAAACTATACAGGGTCGACCAAGTCAACCTAGTACAACCAATTGTCAAAATGCAGATGAGGTAAGGAATAGAAGGATAATGATGTGAAAAATGATTGGAATGGGTACAACTGAGAAGAATAATCTTAGGGTAAATGGTTTTAGGTGACAAGTGTGTGGATGGAAAGTTTAAAAAGGACCAAAAATCTTACGAAGCACCAATGGTCTGCCCACCCCTTTCCTAGTGCACCCCTTAAGGTGTGCACTCAAATAAATTGAGACTCGATGGGTTCTTATAAGATAAAAAGTGTCAGTCGTAAATAAAAATTTGAAAATATTATGTGTATACATATGTCCCACTCTAATTTCATCATGTGTCACTAAGGTGCAACAAGGGATGGTGCTTCAGGAATAGAACATGATAACACACAATGCTAATGCTAAGTAAAGTGTAGTAAGAAACAAATAAGATAAAGGAAAGGATAGAATTGAAAAACACATACCTTTACTTACCTTAGTGTTATAGATAAATAATTATACTACAAGAGAGGTGAAGGCATCTAATGTGAAGAACACTAGGCAAACCTATAGAAGTTAGTGCAAAAAATAGCCAAAAAGTGAAAGTTTCTGGAAGATAGGCCTATGGTAATAAAAAATGAGTTAAGAAAAAGATATGAGGGTATTATAAAAATTTGGAAAATTAGAATTGTTAAGGCAAGTTTTAAAATATTTAAGGCAAATAAATGGTAAAATGATGGAAAATGAATAACAAATTATGGTAAATTAATGACAAAATGACTGGAAAATGAATGACAAATGATTGTAAAAGTCAGTAAATCACATTAGAAATCATTGGAAAATATAAATGGAAAAAAGGAATGTAGAACATACTAAATCATGTTTGGAAAACATGTAAAACATAAATGGAAAATGAAGTATCAATATAATAAAACTTTAAAAAAGATATCAAAGTAAGTGAAAAGTAACCCCATGTAAGATAAGCATGTCAAATCAAACATAAATAAACACATGAATGACTAAAAATGAAATGTAAGTCAAAATATAAGACAAACATGTCAAATGAAGGTGAAGAAAGCTTAAATAAATTAAAATGAAATATAAATCAAGATGTAAGACAAACATGAATAAGTCATACATAAAGAGAAACATGAAATAATTCCAAATGTCATATGTAAGATAAGTGAAGTCCACAAAAATAAAACAAGAACATGATGGAGAAATGAAAATCAAAAGCCCTAAAGGATGAAGACTCAAACTTAATGCTTATTCTGAGATATAATATAAGAAAACACAACCACATAATGACATGACTAGGAGGATAATGAGATGGTGTGGTAAATAAATGGTGTAAGGGTGTAATCCATAATTGCTCAAACATGTTGTTTTGCTCTAAGGATAGATAAAACTAAAAAAAAGTAATGTTAGCATGTTTTTAACAGGTGAAGAAGAAGGAATAATAGAAGATGGAAAATAATTTTGGAATCATAATTTGCCTATCAAGTGGGGAAATGAAATGGGTGGAGGGGAGAAATGAAGGAAAATCCAAGGTAGAGGAACTTTTAATCGAAGTCAAGACACTCAAATTAGGTTTGTCAAAATAATAGGACTTTTAACCTTAAGGACACTAAAGAACTTCTCTTAGCCACACAAGTCTTAGGTCAACAAATATAGTATATAGATCATCCCATGAAGGCTATATGCATTAAAATTAAACTGGAACTACCTTCCCACAATATGTTTCCCATTCATCAAGACCCTTTATAGAGCCATCAGTCTACTATGAAGATTGGGTACTTGTATGAGAAAGTAGGTATCACCATATATTTTTTTGAATTCCCCTATTCCAATCTACTAGACTATTGTACACCAATGGACCTTAGCTCTATGTGAGGCCAAATGTGAAGTTTGAGCTTTGATTAGAGATAGGATATATTCTTGGAATCACATCTTTTGGTGTGATATTGACTTTTGATATTTTTATGTTACCTTTTATATATCATTGCCTTTTATTTCAAATGATTTGGCTTTTAACTTTCTTGATGGATTTTTCTATTCCTCCTCCATACGAATTTGGAAAACCAACCATGGGTGTTTAAAGATGTCTTTCATTTGAATACTTTGGACTTGATTGCTAAGAGAGAGAACTTCAAAGAGCACAGGGTCTATGAGTCTCATAAATCTAGGTAAAATAAAAGTGTTATCTTTACTTCAATCTTGTTTTAGCCAATGTGGAGTGAAAGAAAGGGGAAATTAAGAGGAGTGATACATGGAAAATTTTTGAATTACTTAAAATCAAAAAATATGTGACAAAGGGTAAAAAAAGGGATATAATGACAGTAAAGTGTGACTCCTTATCATAAGAATGAGGGAAATGTAGGAAAACATGCTAACATGGATTTTTGTGCAAATTGAATCTATCAAAAGAAGCAAAAGCTAAAGTTGAGAACAAGGATCAAAAAATTGTAATTATGACAAAACACATTCTAGAAAAGGAATAATAATATGGTAATATTTGGGTCATATCCATGGTCTTACACTACAACTCATAAAAGAGAAACTCACGAGGGATGTAAAAAGGTGTGTGAAACTATAAAATAAGAAAATAAGTAAAAGTGGTATTTTTTGAGGAGGGATAGGTCCTATCCATAGTCTTACACTAAAACTCATAAGGTGAACACCAATGAGGTGAATTCTAAATAAGGGGAAAATAATCATAGAGCTATTAAAAAAAAAAATAACAAAAATTAAAAGAGATATATAAGAACCAAAATGAAAATAAAAGTCAAATGTAGTGTGTAATAAAAATCAAATGAATGTAAATGAAAATAATGATGATAATAAAGTGGAACTAAAATAAGTAAAGTGCACAAAAACAAAGAACTATGAGACAAAAAGAACAAGTAAGATCTATGTTAATGTTTGTATCAAAGATGAGCATGTGAAATACAAGTCTATGAGTTTTTTGAAGCTAGATTTATTTGTTATTATGCATTGTAAAATAAGAGTGGTAATCATAAGATGTCCCAAAGGGTAAGTGGTTGTAGGGATGGGCATTTCAAGATGCCCCAAAGTTTTAAAGGACATGTTGTTGGGCATCGTAAGATTCCCCAACATGTGAGTTAGAGTGAGGTAACATTGAACCATTAAAATGATTTGCATTGGGTTGGTAGGTGAATTTGGAGATAGGTAAATGTATTGGTTTGTTATATTTTAAGGATGTTGAATGTGACATATTAAGTGTAGGAGAGGTATAAAGAGGTAAAAGAGGTAAAATAGGACCATGTATGATATGCTTTCGAGTAGGAATTTGAACTAAGTACTCTTTTGGTTAATGTGGCCTAAGAGGTTGAGGTTCAATGGATGACACAATATGTTTACATTTTTTCACGTTAGCTATCATTTCCTTATTGGTGTTGGAAGAAAGATCAACTATGGTTTGAATAAAATTATCAAATGAGGGGTGGGTATGGGATAATTGTTGTTGTTCATTAAGTAGTTGATGTTGATGTGATTGTGGTTCTTGAGATTGAAAATGAGAAGCTTAAAGATAATCTTGATAACATTCTTTTGTGAGAGTATCAATATTAAAATGTGGACCAAGCAAGGAATAAATAATAAATAGATGAAGATCATGACAAGATACATGAGAATGACCTACAATAGCATGCCACCATCAAAACTTACCGGGATTGTACCATTTTTAAGGACGCTTGGAAGGATCAAAGCTCATGGGTTTAGAGGGTGGCAATTTCTTTTTTAATTGTTCTAGACTCAAGGGTGGGTGGGTTGGATTAAAATTGGTTGAATTGGATGCTCCATTTTTAGGTTGGGGAGTCTTGGATGAATCAATGTTATGTGAAAATGATTGAAAAGGTGTTTTATTATCTATTTGAGGTGTTTCAAATTGAGTCATAAAAAAGTCTTACCTTTTTGCTTAGTATAAGGCTTCGTCTAAAGTTTGAGGTGAAAAGATTTAAACTATGTATTGAAGAGGAGGTTTAAGAGAAGTGACAAATAGTTTTAAAAGAGTATCAGCATTCATGTTATGACCCACTTTATGAGCGAGAAACTTCTATTGTTTGATGAAAGTGTGAGCATATTCATTAGGAAGTTGTTTGGCATTGACGAAATGGCTAAGGTAATTTTTAGGAAGGTTATCATGTTGGAATTACTTCACTAGAGCATTAACTAAATCTTTAAGTTATAAGATAGAATTTCTAGGAAGTTTGTTGTACCATTCAAGTGTATCACCAAAAAAGGTTTTGGATAAGATCTTGGTAGTAGTAAAGGTGTTAGTTTGGACCCATTCCTTATAGAGAGTACCAAAATACTTTAAAAAGATAGTATGGTCCTTAGTCCCATTATATGTGATAGTTGGATAAATGTTTCCAATATCTATGGATGTAATAAATAGGGCTAAAGGTTCATTTTGAAGGTCTTAAAGCATTTTTTTATTCATTGAAGGTTGAAGGATGATATTCCCATTGACATGTCTAAGAGGAGGAGGGACAAAATTATAATTTGGTTGAGATATGATAACTTAAGGTGGTTGATTAGTAATGTTTAATAAATGTTGTTGCATGTTCATCATTTGAGATTGATTGGTTATTTGCATGATGTTAATTTGGTGTATGACTTGTGCAAGAAGTTGAGTTGTATCAATAGGTGGGTTGGTGTTTGTAGGAGGGGTATTAGTGTTGGTGGGAGGATGATTCTTTATAGGTGGAGGACTCCCAACATTGGTATTAGGAGGAGGATTAGGACAAATGAACTCAACTACATTACATTGTGTAGTGATTGGTTTTTGGCTTAGAAGAGGATGAAGGAAAAAAGTGAATAGTTTAATTTGAAGTAATAAAGTAAGTGAGGTTATTATCCAAATCCTTAATTATGCAATGTTATTGACTAAAGAAAGCTAAAAATATGTCATCGTGATGAGATAAGAATAAATAACCACATAAATAAGAAGTGGAAAGAAACTATACAGGGTTAACTAGGTCAGCCCAACATAGAAAATAGGGCCTACAAACTATGTAGGGTCAACTGGGTCAACCTAGTACATCAAATAGGGGCTAAAAAAGTGTACAACATTGATTGGGTCAACCTTGTACAATAGATAGGGAAAAATAAATAGCCTATAACAAACTGTGTCGATTGAAACAATCATGCACTAAGATAAGAATACTTTTTTAGGTATTTAGAAAAGCAATAATTAAAGGGAAAAAATAATCAATTAGATCAATGGGTTACATCTAATTGAGGCACACATCATAAAACATTACACCAATGCTATATAATGTAAGTTTTTACAATACAAAATATAATTGAGCAAAGACCAAACAATCAACTTGGAAAGTAAATAACTAGCTAAATGGTCAACCTGAATATTTATAAAAGTATTAGGATATGTTTTTAAATGTGATGGGAAGTTGACTATAATTAAGGAACTAGAAATCAATCTAAGGATAGTTTTAGGTAGTTTGGGATGAAAGGGATTTGTAGTGGTAATGATACAAGCTTGGTATTGGGGCTTACCCCCTCACTTCACATATCATAGTGATAAGGGTGTCAGGTGCTTAGCTAGAATATACCATTAACCATGATTTATACTTGAGCAAAACATCAAGTCAGCTTCTAACTTGGTGATGAAATCCAAGTAAGTTGGCTTTGGGTAGTCAAATGTTAAAGTGGTAGTTTATATTTTGTGATTTGGTCATGTGTGCTTAAAATAGAAAATAGTGAAACTAAATGATTAATTGAAAACCACCTAATTAAGCTATGTGATATATTATAAGCATGAAAATAGAAATAAATGAAAGTGTGAGCTAATTAATATCATATAAAGGTTAATTCCAAATTTAAAATAAGGTATAGTGTTGATACAGTTGACAATGTATGCACAAAATATAGAATAAGGTTGATAGGGTCGATCTTATACTATGAAAGCAAGGATGAAAAATGAACATGGTTGACAGAGTTGACCTAGTTATCCAGAAAACACATAGGATACAGAACTGGGTCGATGGGGTTGATCCATTTGATTGTACAAGGGTAGTTTTAAATACTGTAAACTATGAAAGGAAAGATTGTAAAGAAAGAGATAAAAGGATAAAAAATAACCTTGGTGGATCAAAGATGTAGAGAAGGAAGATTATTATTAGAGAACCTTGTGGAATGCTTGAAAAACCTGCTAACTAGGTTTATTGGGTCAATCAAGCTCCATAATAACCTATTGTTGAGTTTATATACTATACTGGGTCAACCTAGTATGTTGAACATGATATCTAAAATTTTAGAAACTGTACTGGCTCAATAGGGCTGATCTAGTAGTTTGGACCAGAAGTCTAGAAAACTAAAAATTTGTACTAGGTTGATTGGGTTGATCTAGTGGCCTATACTTGAAAACCTATACACAAAAATTATATTTGGGTTGATGTATTCAACCTAGTATGGAAAATATATGATAAATAATAATGAAAAGAATGAAATAAGTGAACAAATTATGTAAGGGTTAGTTCATGTCGGGTTCACCAGAATGTATGCAATCATAAATGCATCATGTCTATAAATTAATCTTGGTTTCGATAAGGTAGATAATACCTACAATTTTGATTGGGACTACATTTATTAAGTGAGATCATGACCAAGTTGAGGATTTACTAGACCCAATTAGGAGATCAATTATCACAATACACTACGCTAAGGAGGGTTCCAAAGCCTCCAGACTAACATAATCATCCAATAAACCTAAGGGCATCCTAGGTTTTATATTTTACTTATGTCTAGTAAAAAGAAATTAAATCTAATCTGGTACTCACCAAAGCTTATGGTACAAAGTAGGGTTTAGAAACAAAACTAACTAAACTAAGCATGCATAAAAGACATATACTCATGTCAATGTATATGGAATCTTAATGCATGAAAGAGAAGCACAACTACATTATTTATCTACTCTTATAAAGGAGAAATAAATTTAGGAATACTTACCTTTGAAGATGAACCCATCGAGCCTCAATCTCTCTCTTGGCCAAGGTGCTTCTCAAAAGATTGTTGTGGTTTGTAAGGATAACAAAGACAAATCATCTTTAGGATACATGACCTATCTATGCATCCAAAAGACTTATCCACAAGACAAGATTCATATCTCCAAAGAAATTATAGAACCCTAAACTTTATTTCTCAAGTAGAATGGTCAATAATCAGATGTTCATTCACACTTATTCTTCTTTGTTTCTCTATATTCAAATGGTTAGAAATGAACTTGTATATATAGGCAGATCTTACCATAAATACTTTTGAATATGTTGGTTGTACGTGGTCGACCCAATCAACCTTGAAAGTTTTTGAGAGATAATTCACTAGGTCCTGAGGTATGTCAGCTAAAGGGATAACAAGCTCCAAAGTGAAAAATACCCCAAAACAATATAGGGTCGACCCAGTCAACCCCATATAGTAATCAGAGGCTAAAAACTATATAGGGTTGACTAGTCAACCTAGTACAACCAACTATCAAAAGGGGGATGAGGTGAGGAATAGGAGGATATTGATGTGACAAATGATTGGAATGGGTACAACTGAGAATGAAAAGCTTAGGGTAAATGGTTTTAGAAGAAAATTGTGTAAATGGTAAGTAGAAAAAGGGACAATAATCTTATGAAGCACCAATGGTTTGCCCACCCCTTTATAGGTACACCCCTTAAGGCATGCACTCAAAGAGATTGAGACTTGATGGGTTCTTACAAGATACAAAGTGTCAGTAATTGATAAAAGTTTTAAAATATTATCTATATACATTTACCTCATATGTATTGTCACTAATTTTCTTCACAACTTTTCAAGGCCCAATCTTCTTATATTTTAGCTTGTTGTAGGTTCCTATAGGAAATCTCTCTTTCCTATAATACACCATCACTAAATATCCCTTCTTAAAATACTTTTATCTCCTCTTAACATCAATAACAATCTTGTACTTCTCATTACTCTCCTATAAGCTCCTTCTCACCTCTTCTTGTAATTGATGTATATGCTCTGCAAAAGTCTCAACATCATCACTCATTCTTTTTGTAATGGGAAACTATAGCAAATCCAAAACTCCAATTGTATTTTTCCCATAAACCACCTATAATGGTGATTTTCTTGTTGATCTATTCATTGAACTATTATAGTCAAACTCAGCTTGTGGTAAATCCAAGTCCCACTGCTTAGGCTTCTCTCCAATAATGCTTCTCAATAAATTTCCCAATCTTCTATTTATCCATCTGTTTATGGATGATATGTACTACTCAAATGTAACTTTGTATCTAGCTTATTCCATAAAGTCCTTCAAAAATGACTTAGAAAATTGGTATCCTTATCTGAAGTAATGGTCTTGGGAATACCATGCAATCTCACAATATCTCTAAAGAACAATTTTGTAACTCTAGTGGCATCATTGGTTTTCTTGCATGCAATAACATGAACCGATTTGGAAAATATATCTAAAACAAACAAAAATATAATAATTATCTCTTTGTGTGTTTGGTAACCCCAACACAAAATCCATGCTCAAATCTACCCATGGTTCTCTTGGGATTGGTAATGGCATCTACAATCCCATATTTTATGCATGTACCTTAGCCAATTAACATATTCTACATCTTGAAACATATCTTTCCACATCTATTTTCATCTTTTTCTAAAAGTACTTATCCTCCACCAAAGCTATGGTCTTAGCTTTGCCAAAATGGCCAAATAAACCTCCACTATTCAACTATCTTATAATGTTATCTCTTAAAGAGCCAACTGGAATTCACAACTATCTCCCCTTGAAGAGGTAACCATCTTGAATAAGATACTCATCCTAAATAGTAATTGCATCTTTGCTTAATGGATTCCTACATTGCTCAACTATCTCACCAAAATTTGGATCAGTATCATACAACTCCTTAATAAATTCAACCCCAACTACTTCACTTACCAAAGTAGTTATCAACCCAACTCTTCTACTTAAAGCATCAGCTAAATGATTCTGCTTTCCTGATTTATGTTTCAATAAAAAAATATATCCCTGTAAGAAAGACAACCACTTGGCATGCCTGCTACTCAACTTATTTTGGGTATTCACATACTTCAAAGCCTCATGGTCGGTGTATAAAATAAACTCCTTAGAGACCAAGTAATGCCTCTAATGTCTCAATGCTTGAATAATTGCATAAAACTCAACATCATAATTATAATATTTCTTCTTACCTCATTCAACTTCTCATTAAAATATTCTATGGGTTTCACTTCTTGGCGTAACACATCTCCAATTCCCACATGTGAAGCATCACAATCCACTCAAAACACTTTGTCAAAATTAGACAAGGCTAAAATAGGATTTTTTGTAATCTTTTTTTTAACAACTTAAAACTCATTGTTGCTTCTCTAGTCCACATAAACTCCTTTCCTTTTATGCAATCCATTATTAGTGTAACAATACTACTAAAATTCTTAATGAATTTTCTATAAAAAGTTGCCAAACCATGGAAAATCATTACCTCTATAATGCTCTTGGGTATATGCCACTCAATAATTGACTTCACCTTATCTTCATCCATTCTAACACCATCTGATGAAATTAAAAATCCCCAAAATACCAAACTTTCTTGCATAAACCTGTAGTTCTTCAAATTCACATAGTGTTTCTCCTTTCTCAATAATTTTAACACCATTCTCAAATGTTTCAAATGCCCCTCTTTAGTTTTATTGAATATTTTTTGATATCATCAAAATAAACCACCATAAACTTATCAATGTAATCCTATAACACTATGTTCATCACTCTCATGAATGTGTTAGGTGTATTAGACAACCTGAATGGCATCACCAACCATTCATATAGTCCATATCTATTCTTTAATTTTGTATTCCATTCATCTCCTTCCCATATCTAGATATGGTGGTATCCACTCCTTATATCATATTTTTGAAATGCTTTGCTCCTACAAGAACATTTATTATGTCATCCAACTGAGGTATAGGAAATCTATATCATATAGTAATCTTGTTGATGGATCTATTATTCACACACATTATCCATCCTCCATCCTTCTTTGGAGTCAATAGTGTTGGTATTAAGCATAGACTCATGTTCTCCTTTAATATTCCCTTCTTTATCAACTTGATAACTTGCTTGTTCAATTTTGCATGCTCTACTGGGCTCATTCTGTATGCTACTTAATTGGGTAGAGATGATCATGGGATAAAATCAACGTGATGTTGAATGTTCCTCTTTAGTGGTAAACTATTCAGTATCTCATTAAGAATGACATTTGCATATGCTTTCAAAACTTCTATTTCTTCTTTTGGAATCTACATCACATCTTCACCTTCATTCCTTGCAATTAGTGCATAATAATAACCAATAATTTTCATGTCATTAGAAAATTCTTTAAAGGCTAATAAATTTTCCTCTTTTATTTCTTCCTTAAGAGTAAATAATACCACCTTTGTACCATCTTTATGAAATGTGTAAGTATTCTTGGCTCCATCATGGATGACTTTCCTATCAAATTTCCATGGCCTCCCTAGCAAAACATGGCATACATCCATGGGAAAAACATCACACCATAACTCATCTCTATAACTTTTTCCGATGGAAAAATTCACAAAACATATTTTATCAACCATGACTTCATTCCCTTTCTTAAACCATGAAATTTTATAAGGACTAGGATGCTTCTCATAATGCAATCTTAATTTTTCTACCATTTCTTTTGAAACCATATTTTCACAGCTACCTCCATCAATGATTACCTTACATACCTTACCACCCAAAGTGTACCTTATTCAAAAAATATTGGTCCTCAACCATGCATTACCTCCTTTATTTTACTCCAATTCTTGCTGTGGAGCTATCATGTTTTTCCTCATCATCATGTTTTCTCCCATATATGTTGTAGTTTTAGTAGCTTGATCTTTAGTTTCAACTTCAACCAAGTTCACCCTTGGATGGTACTCTTGTCTTCTTTCTTGTCTTTGAGGATATTCATTGGCCTTGTGTCCTTCTTCTCCACATATGTAATAGATAATAGTTTTGGGTTGGTTAGGAAACCAACTTCTTGCACATCCATATCCATGTCCTTTTTGGAATCCTCTTTGATGATATTTAAAGCCTTATCTATCATCTTCTCTCCTTTCTACAACATGTGATGATTCTCCCCTTACAAGGTTAAATCTAACTCTAGTGGTGTTGAAACCACCTCTTCTTCTCATTGGCATGAAAACTCTTCTCCTTGGACCAAATATCCTTTTGGTAGCTTATTTATTATGCTTCTCTTCTAATTTCAAGGCTAATTGATAATCCTCTTCCATGCTCATTACTTTATACATGCTAATCTCATCTTGAATATAATATATCAAACCATTCACATACCTTACAGCCATTTGATCATTTATTTCTTCATGCTCAATTCTTATGGATAGAATTTATAATTCATTTGTGTACTCTTGTACACTCTTCTCTATTTGTTTCAAATTTTTGAATCTTTTGTAGATGGCTTGGGAGTATTCTAATGGAAGGAAATTATCTCTAAGTTTCTTCTCCATTTTTCTCCATGTATTAATTCTTTGCTTATTCTTTCTTTGCCTCTCCTTTTTCAAATGATCCCACCAAATCATGGAATGATCCTTTAAGTTGGTATAAGAAAATCTTGCCTTCTTTTATTTTGACATAGTTCTCCATTCAAATAAATTATCCATGCCATTAAGCCAATAAACTAGTTCCTCTAGTTTTAAACTCCCCCCATAATCTGTAACTTCAATTTTGACTCCATAATTTCTTCCTTCCAATGCTCTAATCATTCTCTCCTATATTGATAGTGGTTCTTCCCTTTGAATCAATTCTTCTTCATGCTCTTCATCATGAATGGTCTCTCCTTCTTTGTCTTCATCTCTATGCCTTCTCCCTAATTTGTTTAACATTGTGTCTATATGTGCCATTTCTCTCCTCATCTCTTTCATATCTCTATTCATCTAAACCAATCCTCCTCTTTCTTGTCTTCTTTCCATACCTAAAAAATGAAAACATACATAAATCCTCCCTATTATTCTACTTGCTCTGATACCACTTGATGTGGAGGTAAAATCTCTCTCAAGAAATCCTTAGCTAAATTCTTGAAAATGGAGAAAGAAGAAGATGCAAAAGAATAACACAAGAAGTTTTTCACAACATATGCTTGTAATTCATCAAATGGAATGGAATTAAAATATACTCACACTAATACTACATTACACTCCTTCAAACAACAATATTTTTTCTTGCTTTACTATCCAAGGGATGTAACATGAACCATTATAAAAAATAAAGAAGGATCATCATCCTTTTAAAAGAAAACAAAATCTAAAAAATTACTATTCATGGAGATTTGTGTCCACCTCCACCATGAGGGATAAATACAAGAAGGCAAATTGGAATGACAAGGATAATCACTCTTCATATCCCACTTGAAGTGATTATTACTAAGGAAAAACCTCCCCATGTGAAAGTTGGCGTCCCACTTCAAGACAAGTCAAAAAGTGAGTGGAGATTTCAATTTTAGCATAATAAAATTTGTCCCCCACATTCATAATCCACTAAATATTGATGGATATTATTTTTTATCATGCTTTACTTTCCCCCACATGAAAAATATAGCCCATCCACATAGACAATCCAAAATAGTAAAAGTAACAATCTGGAATAGTGTCAATTTGGAATAAAGGCAAATACTAACCACCATGACACCTCACCAGGTGGAACCACATCATCAAGACACTTCAACACATGAAAACACATCACCAATAAACTTCATCAATTGGAATAGTGATACCACATTAGGTATTTTTTATTATAACTAAAACTCATGGTAAGATCATCCCTCTAATATTTATGTTAACCTTTAATGTTATTAATAACATGGCCGAATATGAAGCTCTCATCTTAGGTATGAAAGTAACACTTGACTTAGATGTCCCATATCTACATGATTTTGGTGATTCCCAACTTATTTTCCATTAAGCTAATGGTGATTATTAGTGTAAAAGTGAAAATATCATTGCTTATCATCAAATGGAAACCACACTTTCCAAAGAGTTTGCCTCTTTTACCATTGAGCCAATTCCAAGAGACCATAACTCCATAGGTGATTCTCTTACTTCTTAAACATCTCTCTTTCATCCTCATCAAGTAATTAATGATTCCCAATTTATTATCTAAATAAGAAAATCATTGTATTCTATCCAACTAAATGATTCACTCATTTATCATATTGAGGTTTTCACTATTAGACAAAGCCAATGGTACAAAAATGTCATGCAATTCCTTGAACATCAAACCTATCCTCTAGACATAGATTCTTGAGAAAAGACCAAAATACATAAACAAGACTTTAAATATGTCTTTCGATACAACACCCTTATTTATGTAATGTAAAAGGTAGCTTTCTCCATTATGTGATGCAAGAAGAGGATCCTTCTCTCCTCGAACAAGCACATGAAGGCATTTTTTATGGTCATTGTAGTGAACATGCTACAACACACAAATGCTTACATATGGGATACTTTTGTCCATGCTATCAATTTTTCCAAAAAGTGTAATCCTTACTAACTTCATGATTATCTAATCCATTCACCACTAGTTGAGCTCCTAATCATGGAGTCTCCTTGGCCATTCTCCATGTGGGGATTAGATCTCATCAGTAAATTACCTCAATCACAATATGGTCATATTTTTATCTTTACTGCTACTAAATATTTTATTACATGGGTAGAATCCATACCTCTTGTTAATGTCATAAGAACCACTATTTATAAATTTACCCTTAACAAAATCATTTTTCACTTTGGAGTTCCCCATACTATCATTTCTAATAATGGTGATAATGTCAAAAATAAGGACATGAGATAGTGATGTCCTAAATTCAAAATTTCCCACAAAATTTCCACACTCTACCATCCATAATGCAATGTCCAAGTATAGGCCACTAATAAAATCCTACAAAAGACCATCCAAAAAACCTGCACTAATTGGCATCTTCACTTATATCCTATATTTTGGGCCTATCTTACTAATATATGTACTACCACTCGGGCAAGACCATTTTCACTAGTATATGGTTCTAAATTTGTATTAATTTAGAAGTCAAAATCACATATTTATGTATGTCTCTGCATGGTATCATTCCCAATGAAGAGTTATGTAAAGCTCACCTTCATAGCCTAGACCTTCTTGATGAACATCATCTAGCCGCTTTTTAACATAACTATCAATATAAGGCTCACATCACAAAAAAACATAATAAAAAGTTTAAAGTCCACACTTTTAACATTGGTGATCTAGTCCTTAAATTAGACTACACCCATTATAAAGAAGGAAAATATGCCCAAAATGGTGGGGCCTCTATTTAGTGAAAGACATTCTTGATCCTAACACCTACCACTTACAAACTAATGAAGGCCATGTTTTCAAAGAACCCACTAATGCACATTTTTTGAAGAAAACTTTTGCTTATATATTTCCATTCTTTTCATTTTTTTATATATTGTCCTACTAAAACTTCTTACAGGACTTCTCCAAGGATCTCACCCTCTACAACAATGTATCTTATACAAGAACCTTAGTTCCTTCGTTTGGTCCTTTGGTTTCTTTAAATTCATGAGTTGCATTGTAATACCATCGATAGGACCTAATTTTCCTCATGAATACCTTGTTCTTTCATACATACATTTTTCATACTTTTTCTCTTTTAAATCACAAGTTTGTTATTTTCCATATAATTTTTACTCCCACCTGGGTTTTTGTTTTGTGAGTTACAATGTAAGACCATGGATAAAACCAAGATCTCCTCACAAATACCATTTTTCATATAATTTTACACCCATTTGGATTTTTATTTTATGAGTTGCATTGTAAGACCATGGATAGAACTAAGCTCTCCTCACAAATATTATTTTTCACCCTTTTCACCCACTTGGGTTTCTCTTTTATGAGTTAGTGTATAGCCATGGATAGGACCAGACTCTCCTCATAAAATCTACATTTTATTTCAAACATTTTTTCCAAACCAAGTGTTATTTTTAGAATGTTCAAAAAAGGTTAAAAGTTTATGATCCTATTTTTTTAGCCTTAGTTTTTTTTTCTTTTGTAGATAAAACTTGCATAACAAACTATGTTAGCATGTTTCCTTACACTTACATACATTCTTATGACAAGGAATATTACTTACCTACATTTTACCCATTTCACATTATCACATTTTTTTGTGATTTGAAGTAATTCAAATCATTTCATGTTCATTTCCCCCATTAATTTCCTTTCCTTTCATTCTACTTTGGATAAAACAAGGTCAAAGTCAAGATAGTACATTTATTTCACATGAATAAACAAGACTCTTAGACACCATACTCTCTAAGTCACCTTTCTTTGCAACCAAGACCAAAGTTTTCAAATGATAGCCATCTTTAAGACCCATGTTTGGTTCTCTAAATTTGTATGGAGGAATAGAAAAATTCATTAAAATTTAAAATCCAAATCATTTAAAATAAAAGGTAATGATCAAAAAGCAATATAAAAATCAAAATGTAAACATCACACTAAAATACATGATTCATATCACATCTTCTATCTCCAATCAAAGCTCAAAATCCATAGTTGGCCTCATGATAAAGTTGAGGTCCATTGGGATGCGGTAGGCTAGTAGATTGGGATAAGAGAATTCAAAATAATCTATAGTAATACTTGTTTTCTTATGCAAGTACCCATTCTTCATAGTATATTTATGGCTCTATAAGGCATCCTAAGGAATAGGGAACATGTTGTGGGAAGGTAGGTCCATTTCACTTTTCATGAATATAACCTTCATGGGATGATATTCAAACTTCTTTTGATAACCCAAGATTTGCATGGTTAGGAGAAGTTCTTCAAGGTCCTTAATGTCTAAAGTCCTCTTATTTTGACAAACCTAATTCAAGTGTCTTGACATTGATAAAGAGTTTATCTACCTTGATTTTTCCTTCATCTCCCCCACTACCCATTTCATTCCCCTCTTGACAGGGAAGTTTGATTATAAGTTTGTTACCCCACTTCTATATTCCCTATTCTTCATATCTTAAAACATGTTAGCATTAACTTATTTTGGTTTTATCTATCTTTAGAACAAAATAATATGCTTGAGTGAATTTGGATTATTTTCTTTACACAATTTATTTACATTTATATAATTTCCTTGGTTTTAATTGAAATTCTATAAATGTAACTAAATAAAAACATGCTTTCTATTTTTTTAGACACTTGATTTTATTTCTATATTTCAGTACTTTTCCATAGTTGAGTGAGGTTGGATTTTTACTTCTCACTCACCAATGTTTTTTTCATTTTCATGTACCTTTTATATTTATTATTGAGTAAATATTGTTACTACTCACTCATCAATGTTGTTTTACCATTGATTTAACCTTTTTGAGTTTTACACATGTAATTCTTATGTTTGGTTAAGGGGCTGAGATATCTAAATTACTTAAATAAATTAAAATAATTAATCTAATATTTTTTTATGATTTTGACCTTGTTTTAATTTCTATAAATAACAACAAATAGGGATAAATAAAGACTTAGATCAAAACTGACTGATGCAGATGATCTGGGTTCTGAAGTTTGATATATGAGTAGTAGTATGTGTCATCAACAAGATTATAGTATTCATCTATTCACTAGATAATAGTGCCTATTTTGGATAGTAGCATTATCTATGTCTAGTGTCCTTAATGTGTCATTAATGTCCCTTTTATGGGACTATTCTTATTTTTAAGGAGTACCTAAACTTGTGTCTATATGTTCTTTTCCTACATGACTGAAACTTATGGATGTGTAAACACTAATCTAATTGTAAGTATGGAATTAAAAATAATTTTGTGTGTGTTATTAGGATGGACAAGACATCCTCAACACCTTGTTGTGTAGAGAGTTTCCTACATACCAATACTCTGAGGATGGATCAAGTCTAATGTATTTCTCCCACCTAGTGCTTGATGTATGTGAAAGTGAATTTTAGGATGAGAGTGGCCTTGGATGCCTTAAATGTGCTTGATATTTTAAATGCTTGAAAACTAGACTTAGGGTTGTTATAGATGGTAGTATGCAAAAAGTAGAGAAAAATAGGGATAAAATACCTTGATTTTTCATAACTTTATCTTTGGTTTAAATAACTTTTGAATTTATTTTCCATAAAGTGAATAGAGGTGGATTAGATTTGTATTTATAGGGTTATGTTGCTTGTGTGGATAATAAAATGAGCTTAAGTTAACCTTAGGAGGGGAACACATTTGAAAAACTAGCCATTACAAAGAGATAGGGATAAGGATAGTAGCTCCCAATTGGGGACACTAGCATCATGTGGTTGTAGTGTCCTAAATGTGGTGTTCTAATTTCCTTTCTACAATCTACTAAGCAATTTGGATTGGGATTAGAGATGGAAGTTATGAGACTATGTCTTGACTAGTTGTAGGTGACTGTGGTATGTTGAATAACTAGAAATGTAACTTTAATGCTCTAGAATGGGTCTATATCTAGCCTAGGGATAGGTTGACTCAAGTGACACTCTTAGCATCCAATTACCACTTTTAGGTGATTATATTTCCCCCACATTTTATGCTAGTAATGCAGCAAAGTGAAATGACTAGTATAAAGGAAAAAGAAGCATACCTGGACTTACTTTAGAAGTGAATCCCATGTAGATGAATTTGAATATGTGAATATTGGTATACATATGTGGAACATGGTATAAAATAATGCCCTATAATGAAACATGCAAAAATTAGTCCTTACTTAAGAGATAATCAAAATCAAAAGACTATGCTAAAATGAAATGACTGAATAAAGAGAGAGGAAAGGAATGAATACACATGATTGGGTATGTGAACTAATGCATGAACCTAGTGACAACATGTGTGTGTGAATGTGCATAGTGATCATACCATTGAATAACTTGAGCTGAGCTAATGGCTTGCTCAATCCTCATATGGGTGGCTCAAGAACTCAATCTGGTTTTGACTCCATCATTTCCCACCCCTACTTGGTGTATCTTGATCTTTGTGAATAACTTGGATAAAAATGTAAGTGTGTCAAAAACTCTCATATAGGTGGCTCAAGAATTCAATTAGGATATGAATCCATCATTTCCCTCTATGTGAATTAAATGCATCTGTAATTGTATCGTGTAAAGTGCTAAAAGTATCTAAGTAATCTAACTATGTATTTAGCTCCATAACCACTCGAATATATTAGGCATCTCTAGGCCACTCAGGAATGCCAACCACTATAAAAAGAGTAAGGCATGAATCTGGTGACAACCTAGAATGTGATATTAAGTGTATATAGTGTAGAGAATTAAATGGAGTTTTCCATTCCATTTGATCAACCTATCTAAAGCTGAGTATATATAAACTATGTATCGCACACATGCCCCCAATATAATATTTGAGTATAATGAAACTGAATCAAGTATGTAATAGATGAAACTATGTAACTAATATGAATATATGAGAGATCATGTCATGTATGATGCCCCTAAATCTAAGAAAATGGTATGAATTTGAATTGAAATGATTGAATCTGAGCTAAATCTAAATATAAATGCCAAACTTGTGACTATATCTATGCAAATCGGTATTGTAACTAGTGTCCTAGTTTGAATGATTTAGATTATCCTAAAGTTGGGGCTACTATATAGTAGTGCCTTGTAGTGGATAGTAACACCCTATGGTGTTAGTGTCCCAATTTGGGTGCTAATGATTGCCTGGTATAATTTTTATGTGATCTATACTAACTGTTGAATCTCTATTATGTTTTATGTCTACCCTAAGTCTGATTTTTGTAATTGACCCTGTCAACTGAAATGTATCTATGAAAAATAAAAGAAGATCTTGATCCCCATGACAACCCATATATATTCACCCTCTTTTGAGGTAGTTTTGAAACTTGTGTAAGAACTACCCTCTAAAGAAGTAGCTCTATAAAATGTGTTAGCTGGAGTATATGCTTGATATTCCAATATAATGTAAAAACATAACATCAAAATGTAAATGTATCTAAGTATAAGTAGGAAATGTAATATGTATGTTCTAATCTAGCATAGCACAAGGGTGTCAAGATATATGTAATCAATGTGTATAGTAGTAGATCTGAGTAACTACCTAGGGGTATGGGGCATGATGTCCATCAAGGCTCCCAAGTAGGATAGGGTGGATGCAGGAGGTCCCTTATGGCATCAAAAATTGGTGTGTGTATAACAACAAAATGCAAGTATCATGGTGTAGAACCATACAAGGAAGTAAACATACAAGCACATGAGGCAGGAAAAAAGGTAATCCAAGGGGCCATAATATAAGGGACATGGGAATATGTTACTAAATTTGAGAATGAATACATACAAGGACATGTTCAAATGTCCACATACGTAAATAATAAACAATTTATCATAGAGCCACAAAGAAGGGCGTGTTTAAATGTCTACATATAGAAGCATGAAAGAGAACACACAAGAGACATGGGCACATGTCCAAGGTATACAAATAGAAAAGTGGTATAAAATCCAAGGAATAATGGCATATTTAAATGCCCTCAAAGATGGAAGAATCATAGGAAACACAATCAAATCTAATCTAGGAAATATAAATGAAAGCATGTATAACTGTGTAATATAAATCTATGTAGATGCCAGGGTGTATATATATTGAAGATAACTAGTTGTAGTCAGTAAATAATATGAGAAATGAAAAAAAAGATCAATATCAAGATAAATCAATGAATAATTGGAATGTATTGTATGCAAAGATAAAACTTGGTTATAGAAACTATGTAGGAGATGCCCCCAATGTGGGTAGATGTAGTAATATATAAACTTGAATTGGTGTAAATACCCCAAATGGGTAGATGATAGTTGGTCTAGATCAGTGTAGTGGACTAGAGTCCTATCTAGAATCTATAATCACTCGATAAGAACAAGTGAATCATATGTGTATGATAAAACTGACTATACTAGGATAACTATCAATATTCAATATTTAACAAGTAGTAAAAATGTAAACAAAAAAATGCATATAACTTGTAAAAAAATGATTTTTTTTAAAAAAAATTGTATTTTAACATATTATATTATTTATGTGTTTTCTAAGTATAATCTATGTACAATAGTATGAAAATAAACTACGTACAAGGAGAAAGGGAGAGAGAAGGAAGTATGTACAAGGGTAGTAACCATACTAACCAATGCATCTCATGGGAAACTACTGTGATCATGTGTGTAGTGTGAAAAGGAAACTATGAGCCCATGATCTAGTGTGTTTTATAATCTAAATCTAAAGTTACTTGAGTAGTGATGCTATGATGTTGTGGCATTGACTATGATGCCCTATAAATTGTAAGGGTCTTGAGGACTCATCTAGTAGATGTAAAATATATAGGTGATGTAGGTGCCATGTGCTGAGAACCCCTAGACCCTAATATAACTAATCTCATCATAAACTATGTAGAGGAATGTCCTCTAGAATATGTGACATATTTATAATGCAATGGTATCTCTAGTAATCATCTTTGAGGGAGAGTATGCATGTGACATAGACATTATAGAAGTAGACTTGGACTACTCTGAGGAATCTTATAAACATTGTGATGTATTCATAGGAGTTTTACTCTTTACTATAACTAATAATCATGCAATATATGGTAATGGAACTAGAACTGTAACTGGTGTTAGTACTGGAAGTGTAGCTAGAAATTATGTTGGAACTGCCTATGGGATAAGAAGAGGATACTTATATAGGGCACCCTCAATCTTAATCACCTAATTATCATGTATATACTTGAGGCATTAGTGTATTTTATAAAGGATGGCGTGGAGCTGTTATAACCATGGCTTGCTCAATAATATAATCAAATACACCTGCACTAGGTACTACTAGAAATTGAGTGACTATGTGTGTTGGTCCTACTTGTAATGGAAGCATAATATATTTGATGAATATCTGAACATGTCCACTAAAACCACTAATGACTATATTTTTATGGAATATATCTTGCTTTATGTAGCCCAAGTGATATAAAAGTGTCATGGTACACATACTTATCATTGACCCATTGTCAACCATGACACTATGAATAGTATGATGGTTTATATATGCTCATATGAAGAGCACATGTAAATCTGTGTCATTATCCACAATCTCCTACTCTAAAAATATTTTAAGTAGTTTAGGTGACACTAGAGTGTGATACATGCCAATAATGTTATGGAAGGGATGTGTTTCCTCTGTAATTATGTGATAAGAAGCTGGTGGTGGATGAGCTTGGTATGTATAATGAACACCTGATGTGTCCCTCACCTCATTAAATATATGCTTTAGGAAATAATTTGAAAATATATTAAGTGCCTTTACCTATGTTTATTGTTTTGGTGCCTTTATGAGTGTGCCCACATCAATAATGTTAGCCTTAATGAGATATTTTATTTTCTGCTTTAGGCTAATGCATCTATTTTTCATGTGGCATGGTGCCCTATAATATTCATAAAATTTTCTTGAATCATAACTCTTTAGAAGAGGTTGTGTCGTATAAACCTCTTTAATGGGAAGGAGAGATATGGCATTACTTCTAATAGTTTTTATATAACTCATGTTGGTGACCTTGGTAAATTAGTGAAGACTTTATGATGAGGAACTGATAAAACCAATCTAGGTGAAGGATCTGAAGCTACATTGACTATGGCCTTTTGATCATTTTTATTGTCTATGGCCCTAAATTTTTATGGAGGTTTGCTTGTACTCTTGATAGTTGAATCTGATCCATTTGTGTGTTTGAGTTTTCCCATTGCTAAGATATTAACCTCTCTTTACTTAATTATGTGTCACATATCTATAAATGTGGGAAAATTCTTGAATAATATTGCTTCATGAAGTGCAAGTAATAGACTCTATTTGAATATATCTTGAAGCTCTATGTCTACCATGGGGTTAGTCAATTTTGATAAGATTATCTTATATTGTAAGACAATCGATTATGGGATCATTTGAATTTTTATTTAGCTATGCCACTTATTCATATAATATCTTATCACTTATGTTGATAGATAAGTGTGCTAGGAACATATCTTCTAAAAAATTGAATGTCATGATGGATTGGTTAGGCAAATCATAGAACCACTGTAGGGTATAATCCTTGAGAGTACATGGAAAGATATTCATAAGAAGCCAATCATTGGACAAATGGTCTAAGCATGATGAGTGAAAGGCTCTGAGGTGTTTTTCTAAGTCGCCTTGCCATCATATAATGTGAGCTTAGGTGATACAAAACTATATGGTAAAGGAGTTTCCACAATGCTATGTGCCAACAGTTTATGCAATAGATTGTTAGAACCCAAGCCATGTGATGGCTTAGATGCTCCCTACTCAAGATGTAACACCTTAAATTATAGATAAATAACCTAATATATAAAGGATTGTACATCGGGGGGGAAGAGCTAGCCATAAGTGGAATAGTTGTCACTGATGGTCAAATAACAAGCTTGGGTCGTGTTATCTAAATTGGTTGAATGGGCCCCATTGAAGGTGTAACAAAATCATTAACTGAAGGGGTTGAAGATTAACCATTACTTTTATTTTGGAGTTCCTCTTGAATAATGTTCAATAAATCATCTTGTTTGTCCTTATGTTTGGACACAAAGTCTTGTAATTGATGCTTATCAGTTTCATCAAATTTATATTTAAATTTTGCCATTGTAGTTTGAAGGTAAGAAAACAAGTTTTATATATTTTGGAATTTTTAAGAATAATAATCTATGAAAGTTTTCAAAATTTAAATATTGAAAAAAAATATGATATCTTAGGAATTGAAATTTGAGTATATAAAAAAGGATACGAACCCAAAGTGTGTGTAGGGTTAGGGTTTTGGAAGCTAAGGTTTCTTTACAATAATTTAAATTATATGCAAAATAAATTAAAACCCTAATGTAAAATTGATTTTAATTAGCTAGGTTGTCTAAATAAAATCAAAAAATTATAAGTATGCATCCCTAAATTTATTGAACAAAAATAAGAATTAATGCAAGCTAGGGTTTTATGAAATGCTCAAAGTAAGATGAGTTCACCAAATGATTTAACTTTTTAGGGTTTTACATGAGTAATTCATATGTTTGGTTAAGGGAATGAGATGTCTAAATTAGTTAAATAAATTACAATAATTAAAATACTGATGTGTTATGATTTTGACTTTGTTTGAATTTTTATAAATAACAACAAATAGGGATAAATAGACATAGCTGAAAATTGACTATTGTAGATGATCTAGGTTCCAAAGTTGAAGATCTAATTAGTAGTTTGTGTCATCAACAAGATTTTACTATCCATCTGTTCACTGGTTAGTAGTACCCAATTTGGACATTATCACCATCTATGTGTAGTGTCCTCAATGTGGTGCTAATGTCCCCTTTGTGAGACTATTCTTATTTTTAAGGAGTACCTATGCCTATGTCTATATGTTTTATTCTTGCATGACCAAAACTTATACATATGTAGTTTACCTGGAAAGCTTGATTTGATGTGTAAACCCTAATCTCCTTGTAAGTATGTCATTAGCAATAATTTTATGTGTGTTAGTAGGATAGACTAGACATCCTCAACAACCTGTTGTGTAGAGATTTGCCTATATACTAATACTCCGAAGAGGGATCAAGTCTAATGTAGTTATCCCATCTAGTGTTTTATGTATGTTCAATTGAATGCTAGGATGAGAGTGGCCTTGGATGCCTTGAATGTGCTTGAGTTTTTAAATGATTGAAAACTGGACTTAGGGCCATTTTAGATGGTAGTATGCAAAAGGTAGGGTAGAATAGGGATAAAGTACCTTAATTTTTTACAACTTTATCTTTTGTTTGAATAGATTTTGCATATATTTTTCATCTAGTGAATAGAGGTGGATTAGACTTATATTTATAGAGTTATATTGCTTGTGTGGATAAGAAAATGATCTTAGGCCAACCTTAGGAGGGGCACACATTTGAAAAACTATTTATTGGGAAGAGTTGGGGCTAAGGATAATAGTGCTCAGTTGGAGACACTAGTACCATATGGCTATAGTGTCCCAAATGTGGTGCTAATGTCCTTTCTATAGACTACTAAGCAATTTGGATTGGGGTTAGAGATGATAGTTCTAGGACTGTGTCTTGACTATTTATAGGTGATTTTGGTCTACTGAATGACTAGAAATGTAAGTCTAATGCTCTATAATGGGTCCATAGCTATTCTTGAATGTGATTGAGGTTTGAAATGCTTGAAAAATGGACTTAGGGCTGATGTAGATGGTAGTATGCAGAAATTAAGGAAGAATAGGGATAAAGTACCTTGATTTTGCATAACTTTATCTTTGTTTTGAATAACTTTTGCATCTATTTTTTATTTAGTGAATAGAGGTGGATTAGAATTGTATTTATAGGGTTTTGTTTCTTTTATGGATAATAAAATGAGCTTAGGTTGACCTTAGGATGGGCACACATTTGAAAAATTATCTGTTGGGAACAGTTGGGGCTAAGGACAATAACTCTTAGTTAGGGACACTATCACCATGTGGATATAGTGTCTTAAATGTGGCACTAATGTCCTTCCTACATACTACTAAACAATTTGGATTGGGATCAGAGATGATAGTTCGAGGACTATGTCTTGACTAGCTGTAAGTGACCATGGTCTACTAAATTATTAGAAATGCAAGTCTAATGCTCTAGACTTGGTCCATAGCTAGCCTAGGGATAGGTTGACTCAAGTGACACTCTTAACATCCAATTACCACTTTTAGGTGATTAAAATAATTTATTGTCCATATTTATTAAAGTAAGGATTGTTATTGCTTTCACATTGATGTTAGATTTTCATTTTTTTATGTATCCTTAGTTTGATTTGGTTTGTTACCTTTTTTACTTAAGGTTTAGTTGTATGAGTTTTTAGGTCATTTAGTAACCTTGAATTTTTGGTTAATGAATTTAATCTAAATTTTGGCTTGGTCATTTAGCCTTAACTTAGCATTTATCATCATAGCTTACAAAATTTCCAAGTACATCATGCCTACACATTTTTAGTTATCTTGGCTTTCCCACATTTATTTATTTTTGCTCTTTAGTTTTGTATCCTTGGGTTTATCCAAAGTAGTATCTACACCCTCCATGATCAAAACTACAAACACAATAGACAACCATTCAGTGATAAAGGTAAGTCAAGGTATGCATACATTATTTTATTTTTCATCCATTTACTTTCAGTTATTCTATGCTTTAAAATACTATAATTTACTTAACTCAACATTGTGTGTTTCTATGTTCTCTTCTTGAAACACCATCCCAAGTTACAACTACATGACATGTGATGAGCTTCGAGTGGGGCATATCTATACACATAATATTTTTAAAATTTATCAATTATTGATGTTTTCTCTCTTGTAGGAACCCATCAAGTCTTAATCTCTTTAAGTGCACACCTTAAATGGTGCACTGGAAAAGGGGTGGGAAGACCATTGGTGCTTTGCAAGATTATTTTCCTCTATACCACCACTTGAAACTAACACAAACCTCTCCTATACATTTCCCTAAGCTTTGAAACCTCCTTTACACACTCCTCCAAGAAATTCACTACCTCAAACAGTCCCTACCTAAGCCAAAATCTATTTTTGACATTTATCAAACAAAGTCAGCCTGGGTCAACCCTATACTTAAAATGTATAAGCACATTATGATATTAGATTGGCCTCGACCGACCCAGTCTAGGATGTAATTTTTATTAATTAAATAATAGGGTCAATTGCATCGACTCTATTGGTTAAAACTTTAAAAGAGTTTAGGGTTAGATCTGGCTATATAAACACATCCTTTTTCCATTTCATATAGAGATATTGAATCATTCATTTGCACTTCTTTACAATCTGCTCTTTCACCATTATACTTGCGGAGTCATTTCTTAGGGTTTACACTTGGAGAGAAGAATCTTGTCTTGTGGAAAAGTCTTGGATGTTTAAGAGAAGTCATATAATCTAAATCTATCATATCTTAGTGATCCTTACAAACCACAATAGCCTCTTAAAAAACTCTATTGGCCAAGGGAGAGATTGAGTCTCGATGGGTTTATCTTCAAGGTAAGTGTTAACCAAAATTAACCCTAGGTCAAACTAGGTCAAACCCTATATATTTAAAAAAATTGTAGGGTCTTGCTAAGTCATAAAATGGTCACATTATCATCTTTAAGGTCACATTATATGTTTAATCTTTGTCATATTTATTCACTTTGTATTATACCCCTTTATGTCTCTTTTTTGGTCTCTCTAAGTGAATTGTATGGTTTTTTATGAAGGCAAAAATGTGCAACAGGTTATATAACATAAAATATGTAATAGTTGGATAGATGAAGTATTTTGAAACTGAAAAATTACAGGTTCAACATCCATCCAAGAAGATCAATTGAAGACAAGTATTTTTAGGTAGTTATATGGCTTGAGTGACACATTTGGCACATCGAAAGAATTCAAGAGGGTCTTTTCAAATCCCCACAAGTATTTTCTAGGCTTAAGAAGCTTCAACAAGTTCAAATTTGGCAAAAATTAATCCCTCTCTCTCTTTCATCACTATTTTGGGTAGGTCAAATAAGTCAATTGGTTTTCAATTAGTATGGATAAGAGGATGAGAGTTGAGTTGATTACACTTGGTGGCTATTATTATGCCTAACAATCTCTCATTCCATGGCAATAGTTTTTGGTTTGGTTGTTTGTTCTCTATGAACAATCACTAATATTATTAATGCTTCCAAACTAATTACACATCCCCAATGGCTTCATTTTCTCATCTGTCTGTATTGGTCTGTGTCAACCAAGTAGTTAACATGGTCTTTTAGAGAATGTACACTCTTTTTATGATTTTTCTAACTAGTTTGGCATGTGTGAAGGTGATGAGATGGTAAAAATCACTCCATTGTGATAGAAATACATAACTATCATGGTTTGAATAATATTGTTTCAAAATTATAGAGTTCATATTTTAGGTACGAAATGGCTTAAGGCCAAGACAATATGCACTTGTTTCATCCCCTTCATGCAATTTGAATCCCCATATCAGTTGATCATGTAAGTATCTACTTGAGGTCATGTTTGACCTACTTTATCATTGTCATCTACATAAAGAGTGTACTTTGAATACATATGTCTCAAAGATAGGAGGTGCCAATGGCTTATGAGGGATTAAATCTTCATGCTCAAAACCCTAAAATGAGTTCCCATTACCTTCAAATCTCATAACATATCTTGCCAACTCAAGAAGAGAGCTAAGTGTTTAAAATAGTGAGATTGTCTACCTACAGTCAGACCTAATGAGACCATAGGGCTATGACTATGTAGGCAATAAAGGTAGAGTGATAGGATTCCTTGAGAATAGTTTGAAGATGATAATATAGTGAGAGTGAATTTTGGTAGGGATGGATGATTGTGAGATAGCATAATAAGTTTGGAAGACCACCTCAAATAACACCTACAGTCTCATAATTGAATAAATTTGTCAATGGGATGAATTACCTTAAATTCTCCAAAGAAGGTTTTTGTCTATATATTGTCTTTATGTTGATGAAGGTAGATGTTTTTGTGTAAGTCTAATGGTTTCATATTTGTATCCTAGACCTAAGAGGTAACATATGAGTATAAAAGGATTTTTTTTGTGTCAAGTGAGACTAATGGTTGAGTGAGTCCTAAATACAATCAGGTTCCTATTGACTTTCTAAGTCACTCCTTAGTTGACATAAGGCTTCTTAAGGATTACAAAGAGATAACACACCTACAATGCCCAAGCACTTCACGCAAAACATGCATAGGCATTTCCCATCTGTGATCAAGCTTGAGATAGAGTCTAAGGTCTATACAATAGTAAGAGGATGGCTCATGCTCACTAAAAGTTATATATGTGTGCTTGTGTGTAGGATTTTGTGGCATGTAAGTCAAAAGGTGCATAGGTTTAAAGATGCAAGGCCTAGGTTCTAAAAGGGATAAGTAAAGGAAGTACACAAGGAGCAATCACAAATTAGGAAGAGTGCATAGAAGACCTTCAACCTTCATGCATAATCTTATGCAAAGGTCTTTTTGCACCCATCTAATGTCGTATTGTGCTTATGGCCATGATTTTATATCTGCACCCTTCTATTGTATAGTGTGAAACCTCTCTTCCACTATTTTCACATGGCAACCTCACACTCAATCAAACACAGAGTTTCCCAATTGCCCAAGAATAGCACCAATTTTCCATGTGTCACATCCACACTAATCCTACCTAAAAATCTAAGAGACTCCTCTGAGAACCCACCAAGGCACCATGTGTTGAGTAACTATCATATATAAGGAAAGTATTTAGAAGCAATTGAGAGGAGATCAAGGCATCATCATAATAATTGAATACATAAGTGGTTATCAAACTTTAGGACTTGAGTACACATCACTCTCTAACTACGTCAGGGAGATATTTTGTTCCCTGATGTAAATGGATCTAGAAGTGATCTTGTCACTAACCCCAGATCCAATCACCAAGTAGACTTTAAGAAGCATGGCCACAACACCACAAAGTATGAAATTTTTCATCTACCACCCCCAAGTAGCACATTAATTGTAAAACTAACTTGATCTTCTTTAAAACCTTGGTTCTTCTATTGTAAAAGGGGTAGACACATTTTTAGTGGCCTCATGCTACTAAAATTTACCTTCCATGAGCACTTGTATTGGCTAGACCTTGTAAATTAATGATATTTAAGCTCACCTCTTATCATTTTTTGGATGATATGTGTGTTATCTTGTGTTTTTTGATTCTTGACTATGGGTAATGTTTATCCCTCTCAATTTTCATTCATCCCCACACCTCCTCATTAAACTTGCATGTCACTTACAGGTCATATCCTATGTATATCAAGTGTCTACCTAGGCTTTATCTATGGATAATAATCATCCCTCTCAATGTTACATTGTGTTCCTACACCTCTATGCAAAGCATTCATGTAATTAAAGTGACTTGGTGGAAACTATGTGATATTGTCTTATTCTCAAGGGTTTGCACTATGTTTATGGTAGTAGGAGTACTTTATTTATTCTAGGCACATTGCCTTTTCATTTTTATCACTATCTTACCTTTTCCCTCAAATTTATTAGGTTTAGACTAGAGGTAGGTTATCTTTCTACTCTTAATATTTGTGCAATGGTCTTAAACCAAGTGCACATAGAATATAAGGAATCTAGCCTACTTCAGAGACTCATCCCAAGGAGCATAAGGGTCCCACACCTTAGGGATGTTTCCATAATTTTGATGAGATAATCGATGCTCATGTGCATAGCTAAGGGACAATACTTCTATGCTCAGCATTGAATCTTCTTGGACCCCCTACATAGAACCTTCACACCTACCACCCCATGGCAAAAAAAAATCCCCTACACGATAGAGCATCTATAGGTGTATGTTTCAAATGAAAAAAAATTGGCATGCCTGGTGGGACCAAGTTGAATAAAATCTAACGAATCAATGCTACCCTTACCTATCAATTATTGAAGACACTCCACAAAGCACTTGGTAATTTTGAGTGACCAAAATCTAATGGTTTAAGTTGTCTGAGCACTTAAAGATATGTCTTTCCACCCCCCATTCCATGAAAATGTTGTGTTTTCACCTTCCCATTTCTCATAGCAAGCTCATACAAGTGCCTATAACCTTCCCTCAATTTAGCCCCTATGGCAACCTTCTTATGATTCTAATCAACCCTGCACAAGCTACCTCACTCCTAATGAGCATTAATACCCTCCAAATCCACCACAAAAGAGCATTAATGATATATACCTTGACTTTTCAATAGATAAAGAGTATGGTAGACAATAAGAGGATTTTTCTCATCAAACTCATGTTCAATCAGAGATGATGGAGTAACATATATTTGAAGAGTGTTTGGCTAGATATATAGCATCCAAAGAAGAGAAAATGTGCTAGTTATTTGCACATATGAAAAAAATTAAAACATAGCCAAGCATCCCTGATCCTTCCTTTCCTAGCTTCAAACAAGGTAAACCACCTACACCTTCAAGTAAATCCCATGATTTTAAAATACCAAGCTTTAGAAGGCTTGCAACAATGCCAACTCAAGAGCCTATGCTTGTGTTATCTTAAGAATCCATCCTTCCTCAAGAAACTCAAGTGTAGACATGGTAGCCTTCTTGGACCATGCATCCTAAATTCACAATGCCTAACCTTGTAAAATACATTTTTTTATGTCAATTGAAGCCCCTTGCTCTCCCACCATTTCCATTTTCAAAGGAGGACCAGTTGTATGGAAGGCAAGTGAAGATCACTCAAAATGATAAGGATGATACTTTGAGTGAATATGATGTGGACATTGTCATTAGTAGCCCTCCCTATGCCATAAGGTCAGAAGTCTTAGAGCTACTACAAGAAGAGGATGAACAAAGTTAGCCTACACTACAGGGTGGTACACAAGTATAAGGTGATGAGATATTCTCTTGGCTAGATGGGATACCATTTGATATTATAGAGGAAGACCTTGAGGATGTGTAAATCCTTCAAGGGGAATGCTTGCTTTAGGAGGAACACACTAACTAGCTAAAAAGTAGCACACAGACACTAACAAGTGATGAGGAGATGTAGGATTTGTTCTAAATCATGTGCATAGGTTATGCCTCTCTACAATCAAGATATGATCTATCCAAATTTGAGGACTAAATCTTTATTAAATAATTTAGGGGGCAAACAGGAAGCATCCCATTAGATCAACCATCTCAGGGGCCAATTTTTGATCTATTCAACATACTCAATGATGTCTGTCAACTTTTTGATGACCTTACATATGCTTGTGCACCCCTCAAAAACATCATAAGTAGGCTTTAGCCTTAGCCTCTTGATAAGTAACACAAAGATGAAAGGGAGGTTATAGTAGTAAATTCACTTTAGGTCCATTATCTTGAGCACCTTATAGGGGAGTTTACAATAGAAATAATGGGTTCATAAAGACAACCCACTAAGTTCATGAGCTGCCTGAGCATCATGCATAAGCCTCTCAAGATTCAAAGGAGTCAGTCTGAGTAAAGATCACAACTAAGCACTCATCTAGCTAGGGGAAGGATTGGTTTGACATCGAGGACATCATCTAGCTAGGGGAAAGACTTATGTGTAGCATGGTGGAGTCATTCATCAAAAGGGAGCCTAGTCAAATAAACTATCTTGAGTGCTTTTCAGAAGTACCCAAGGCTCACCTCCTTCATAATGAATGGATGCCACCTTACCTCCACTTATCATATATCAATAATAGGGAGGCTCATAATGCAAAGGATCTAAGAGGTTTCTATTTTGACCTAGGAGGATAAAGGCCCATGATTGTAGTTTGTATATAGTAGAATTGATTAGATCACATTACATTTCCTTAAGTGCCTACATGCACATTCTATAGTGTAGTTTTATTTCCTCCAAGTCCACTTCATACAATTGTTGTTTGTTCTTTTTCTTTTACTTGTTGAGGGAAAAACTTAGTTTAGTAATTTAGGCACAAGGCCAAGTAGGTTACATCTTTAATACCTCCATGCCCGGATGGATCACTTCAAAGACCACTGGAACCCCATTTAATAGGAAAGTAGCCCATAGAGGTTTCTAGAAGTGTTGACTTTCTAAGTCACCCCTCAGTAGGTGCAGGGCTTCCCAAGGATTAAAAATAGATAATGCACCTACAATGACCCAAACACTTCAATAAAAAGGTACGTAGGCACTTCCCATCTATGCTCAAGCTTGAGATAGAGGCACAAGTATATGCAGTAGTAAAAGGATGGATTGTGTTCACTAAATGTTCCAAATGCATAACCATGCATATGATTTTGTAGCATGTAAGTCAAAAGGCACATAGGTTTAAGGATATAGGTTTGAGGTTCTGAAAGGGCTAAGTAAAGGAATCATGTGAGGAGAAATCATAAATTAGGAAAAATGCATTGAAGACCTTTAGCCTTCATACATAATCTTATATAAAGGTCCTTTCACACCCATATAATGTAGTATCACACTTATGTGTGGGATTATATATTTTCACCCTTCTATTGTGTAGTGTGCAACCTCTCTTCCACCACTATCATATGGTATCCTCATGCTTAATCAAACACACAAAGGTTCTCAATTACCTAGTAATATCACTAGTCTTCCACATGTCACATTTACATTGATCCTACCTAAAAATCCAAGAGACTCCTCTGAGAGCTTGCCAAGTCACCACATACCAAGTAGATGTCGTATATAAAGAAAGTATTTTGAGGTAGTTGAGAGGAGATTGAGGCATCATCGAAATAATTAAATGTAAAAGTAGATATCAAACTTTAAGACTTAAGTGCATGTCATTCTCTAACTCTGTCAAGGATATTTTTTTGTTCCTCGATGCACATAGATCTAAAAGTGATCTTGCCACCAACCCAAAATCAAATCACCAATAAAACATCAATAAGCATGGCTACAACACCATAAAGTATTAAATGCTTCATTTGTCACCCCTAAGTGGCATATTTATTATAACATTGGCTTAATCTTCTTTAAAATCTTAGTTATTCTACTATAAAAGGGGTAGACACATGTTTAGTGGCCTCACACTACTAAAAATTTCCTTCCATGAGAACTTTTATTGGCTAGACCTTGTAAATTAATGAAAATTAAGTTCACTTCTTTTCATTCTTTGGATGATCTATGTGTTATCTTATGTTTGTTGATTCTTGACTATGGATAATGTTTGTCCCTCTCATTTTTCATTCATCCCCACACCTCCTCATTAAACGTGTAGCTCAATTTCAAGTCATATACTATGCACATCAAGGATATGTGTAGGCTTTGTCTATGGATAACTTTCATCCCTCTCAATATTGCATTGTATTCCCGTGCCTCTATGCAAAGCATTCATGCAAGTAGAGTGAGCTAGTTAAAACTATGTGATGTTGTATTATTCTCAAGGGCTTGCACTATTTTTATGGCATTAATATTGCTCTCTTTATTCAAGGAACATTTCCTTTTCATTTACATCACTCTCTTACCTTTTCCCTTAAATTTGTTAGGTATAGACTAGTGGTAGTTTATCTTTCTACTCTTTAGATCTGTGTACTAGTCTTAAACCAAGTGTGCATAGAATAGAAGGAATCTAACTTACTCTAGAGACTCATCCCAAAGATAAAAAGGGTCCCATTCCTTGGTTACATTTCCATCATTATGATGAGACAATTGATGCTCATGCATGTAGCTGAGGGACAATACTTCTACACTTAGCATTGAATCCTCTTGCACCCCCTACATAGAACCTTCATGCCTAACACCCCATGGAAAAAAACTCCCCTATGCTATATATAATCCATGGGTATACATTTTTAGTGAAAAAAATTCCACTTGAGACACTCAGAAAACATAGTGCCAAAAGCCACATAAACCTATAAATTATAATGACACCTAGTAGGTTGATTGTGAGAGATGGTTGCATGATCCCAAGGCATGAAATGAGCTCAACCAAGTATGATATAATACAAATGACCTTAGATGTAATAAATATAATTTAATTTAGTCCTAAAACACTAATTATAACCTATATTAACCATTTTTTTTCCTTAGTGAGGCACCTATAGTCTGATTAAAGACTAGTTTTAGCTAATAAAGAGCTACAGTTTAGAAGTATGCAGAAGTGTATGATGTATGGACAAGTTTGGAACCAATATGAAAATTGTAATGAAACATTATTAGGTTTTTTAAAGATATAATTACCTCAACCTATAGTGTTGATCCTCAAACTCAGTCTAGCTAGAACCCTACATACAATCTTGTACAGTCACTAGGCTTGAAAAGCTAGTTTTAGGATTTTGAAGGTTTGAGGGATATAGAGAGGTGATCTAACCTAAAAAATTGGTATAAATAATTATAATGACCTAATATTTCCCCTTAGGGTCTCTTCTAGATTATACAAATAGGGTATATACTCTATGTTTTGTCTCAGACCAGAGGCAATTCCCAAACAACATAACCTACAAACCTAGCATATCCATGATGAAAGAATAAATGAAGAGACTTGGAATGAATATGGGAAGATGTATAAGATTCAATTGAATATAAATGAGCTCATATAAGTGACTATAATCACTGTAAACATCAACAAGTGATCATGTGCTTAATAACATAGTCTAGGCCTATTAGGCCTAAAACTAAACATAAGCCCTTAAGGTGCCTAATGACATTCATAAGATCATGTAACCTTCCTAAAAACTTTTAAATAATTTATGTGAGAGTGAAGGATTTCTTAGAAACATTGGTTTGTAGAGAACATCATAGAATTAGTCTTTTTGGCCTAAAACTATCTCAGACCTATCTAGAATGCATTGTAAGAACTTGAGAGCCATCTTCTTCTGCTCGTATCTATATGAAGGGTGTGCATGGTGCCTAAATTAGATATGAATATTTTAATGGGGTTCCTAAAGTATTCTTAGTGTAATTTTTTTAGAGGTTTAGCATCTAAATTATATGAATCATTCTTAATAAGCTAACCCTCCTAAAACCTTATTTTGAACCTGATGAAGAAGATATGGATAATTATGCATCTAAAAGTGCTAAATTGACTTGGAAATTTTTTTTTACATACTTTGAACTCTCCCAGACTCCTCACCATCCACTTTTTATGTACCATCACTTATACGAATAGACCTAATTCTCTATCTTTTATAATATTTGAAGTGTGTTACAAGTATAGAAGAGAATGGACAAGCAAGAACCACTATGGGAGGTGTGTAGGAACTTGTTTCAACTTATCATACTCATATCTCACCTTAGTGAAGCATAGAAACCTCTTGTTAGACCCTTCATGGTAGGTAGTCTGAATAAAATAGCGAGAAGGCAAAGTGACTATTAAATATTGGAAGTGAGAAGTGGTTTTGAATTTTATGGAGATATATATGTTAGACTAGAGGAAAAATAAGGTATAATTGAGTTTCCTAACACCTCTTAAATTCATCTCCTTAGATAATTTAAATTTATCACAATGATAAGTGTATGAACCATGCCTAGAAGGCTAATGAATGATTACAGATAGTGAATGATAAGTGATAAAGGGGAGTTTATAAGTTAGAGAGGCATAGATGACTATCACTATCTCATTTCCATCTTCTCATGTCAGATCATAAGTTTCAAGGATTTCTTAAGGTAGTTCAAGATAAATGGACTACTCATCATCATGAGGGTAGTTTCAAGAAGAACTATGGAGCGTCTCTATGCCAACTTGAATGATATGTTTTTTATGGAAATTTATCCAAGAGGACATTCATGACCTATTCTCAACTTCATTCTCTTGAATTTTAACTAGTTTATAAATTTTGACACTTGGTCTTGTGACCCTTCCACTTTTCTTCTTCTCTCTCCTCTCATATGCTCTATATATGCAAGCCTTTTTGGCTTTGTAATAGATCCAAAATTGGTATGGAAAATCCTTCCTATTTTTCACTTATCATTTTCCTTTGAATAAATTTTTTTGAAGTTGATACATTATCTGAAATATCTTGCCTAAGTTTTTCAAGTGCTTTATGTGATTGACAAGTGATTAATAGGTTCTCCTTGCTTCCATCTATTTTTACATGTCTTGTGTGAGTGATATCTCTTCTAATAGCTTTCATAAAGTGTATGTGTTTGTTAATATATATTAAAGTGTGAGAGGGATTACTAGTGTCTAGTATCGAACCTTATTTTCACCCACCTCTAGATATACATAGCAATCTACCTCTATGAGCAATAATTGTGCTAAAAGGACATAGGATTAAGGTCAATTTTGGTAGTCTTCTTTCTTAGTGAAAATACAAGTGTGTTTATGGACTTATCTTTGTTGTATCACCTTCATTAGTGTAGGTTGATTTATGTTTCCTTCTTTCCTTTTCACCCCCAATAGTGATTATCCTAGTGTAGTGTGTGATCATAAAGATAAATCAACGGAGCTATCCCTTTCAAACCTAGAGATCTATCTCTTGTGTAGCTTCTCTATGAGGAGAGGTAGTTACATGTTATCCTAAAATTGAGAAAGTCTACTTTAATTATATAGGGTGAAATTTTAGGCTATAATAGTAACTATATCTAACTCTTACTCCTCTATTTTAGTAGATAAAAGTAGTATAAGTAATGGATTTTAAATGTATTTCTCTCTCCATGCATTAGGGTTATATATATTTACTTAATTAGAATTATTTTATGCATGTTTACTTTTATGTTCATTACCCCCATTTTGTGCCACATGCTTTGGTGAGAACTATATTATTTTACTTTACATATTCATTTACTTGTGATAAGAAAACATAGGACCTATCTAAGGTTATCGCATGGTATTGCTTGACTAAAGGCTTTGGTACCCTCTCTAGTGATATTATGTGGTAAGAGACCTCTTATTTAGGTCTATTGGATCCATATTGGTTATAACCTCAATTGTCTAAATGTACCAAAAATCATAAGGGATAGTGTGATTTATCTTCTTCATGCTAGGATTGATTTGTAGATCAGCGTCACTTTCCCTTGTATACACCCTCTACCCACTTTATTATGTTTTATGACAGATAATATTTTATATGATTCAAAGTGAAAAATTTATCACAAGGGTTGTAGTTTAACTCATAAGGATGATGTCTTGTTACATTATATAATAGGTTAAATTTTTATTATATAATCCATACAGACACATAGGAGTAGATAAGGCTACGTTTAGTTCCTGGGTGACTTGGATGGATTAGATTCCCCACATTTATAATAGCTTGGAAAAAATCTATGATTTATATGTATGTTTACTCAACACACTGTAATATAATTTAATCTAAATTTATAGGTAGTAGTGTTAATATCTATTTAATTCATTTTTTTCCAATAAAAAAATGCTTTTTAAATATTTTTAAAAATAATCTATTTTAAAAGAGTTTGTGTTTTTTCGTAAATGAATTAGTATTTAAAATGAAGTTTATTTTTTGAGGGGAAAATAAAGTTATGATTAAAAAATTATTAATATAAATAAAAACTCTAATAATATAAATATTAAAAATAAAATAGTTTTAATTATTAAAATTAAAAAAAAAAAAAAAAATCTGATATAAAAATTAATTATGTTGATAGACGTAATCTACAATGGTTGTCATGGGTGATGGTGAAAAACAATGTCTATGAGATGTTAAAAATTAATGGTATAACTTAAATTTGTTGTCTATATGATTGTCACATGAAATATTTATCTTCTTACTTGGAGAATTCAATCAAAAATTGATAATATATTGGGCATATGATGGAGTTTGGAGCTCATTGTTTTTTTCCTAGAAAGTTTTTTTCATGCTTAATACATTGGTGCAATTAGATTGGGTCCATCTATCACCAATTAATAATAATTTTTTGAATAAAATAATGGAATCATTAATCAATGTGATATGTGACAAATCTAAGATAGGTACCTCAAAATTTCTCTCTCACTTTCAAATAAATTTATCTAAAATATATGTAGTACTATAATTTTATTTATTGATGATGACCATTTCTAATATCCTTTAGATTAAATTAATATATTAAACTTATTAAATTATTTTATTTAAATATATATTTTATTTTTCACCATTAATTTATTTTATGTAGATACTATTGTTGTTATTCATTATTTTTGTCTTTCAATTATTTTTATTGCTTAGAAGTGTCCCCTCTTGACAAGTATCTTTTTTTTAAATCGAGAAATAAGATAATAATCATGTTTAAAAATATGTTTATCTTTAAGGTACTAATCAATATATTTACTATTCATATCAAAATATTACTATATATACATTTACAATAAAATGCGGGTGATTGGTATTCATGTTCCATTATCCATGATGACACAAAACAGGGCTCATAATTATTAATAAAAAATTCCACCTAAATATGAATATACAACAAAAATATCAAAGTAAAGAATCACTTATCCAAGTGAGAATATCAAGCACATGCAACAACACTAGAGGGTGGTGGAGACAAATCATCTTTGGGAAGTTGAACACCCTAAGAATAAGGCTCTCTTGAGGGAGGAACTAACACCACCCACCCATCCTGTATGGTTTTAGAAGGCCAGTGAAAAAATAAATCCAAAACTAGGATGTGGAGGAATATAGAATCCCACCAAATCAAAACAATGCATAGGATAGGACCACCATTATGAGCAAATAAAGACTTTCTATATGGTGATAGGCTACATTCCCCCTATTGAAGAGGAGCAATGGAGAAGCATTTGTGGGAACAACTTCATTCACATCTTAGAGCCAATGTAAAGATGTCATGTAATGGATATTCTGAAGTAACTTGGCTTATTGTATATGGAACACTCTCCAATGTTTCAATAGCTCTTATAGATTCTTGGATTCAAAAGCTGCTTTCTCTACTTGAGCTTGCATTTACAAAACTATCGAAGAGATAATAAGCACATTTTCATTAACATAAAAATGAAGAGATAAAGTTATTCATTATTAAATATAGTTGAATTTATATACTTCCAATTTTAAAATACAAATATATATTTAAAAATAATTCCATAAAAAATCAATAAATGATAATTAAGAATTATCCCCAAAGAAATCAATTCTCTAATTGATAGACTTTGGGTAATAGTGTTTAAATAAATTGTGAATCCATTATCAATCTTTCTAAGCTCTTGAAAAAGTCCATAATAGGGTCTAAAAAGACTCAAGTCTATAACATACATGACATTTATGATTATCCCAATATGCTTGAGATGGCCGTGGTAAACAAAACACTAAATAAAGCAAGAAAGCTTGGGATCAAGCTTGGTGTTTCATATCCTATTAAGCCTAGAAATTCATGTTATGAGAGATAATTTTAAACTCCATTTATTATTAATCTTTCCTAGATCTAAGTAAAATGGACTCATAATATAATAGATTAGACTAAGGTTATAGTTTTTGAAGCTGATGTCATAATTCCAATACCAATCTTTTCACTAGGAAGTCTAAGGTTATCGACCTATCTTATAGAGTATGACATCTAGGATTAGTTGTTGAATATGTAGAATAGAAGGTAATTTTTATCTCAATAATCTACACTTAATTTGAAATGTATTTCACATGATCCAATATTTGGATGAAACAAGATCTCTAACAATGGAAATGCCTATTCTAAAAATTTGAAGGGTATTTATACATGGTTGCAAGAGGAAGGTTAGTACTTGTCATGATGGGATACCACTAAATATTATTCATTAAAAGAGAGATAAATTATGAACTCATCACTAACCCACCTAAGATGAGGCTTAACAACTTTGAAATATTTATAAATGTTTTTAGCAAAAAATGAACCTTCAATTTTGATAGGAAGAAAAGTAATTGAAAGAGTGTGGAAACCTTTGTTTTTCCAACAATTATTTCAATAAGAACATGTAGAAATGTAGTGAGTTAGAATTATTTCCTAAGCTTCATCCTCCTCAATGACCCTCACATTCCACCTAGCATATAGTAGTGATTTATCTATTGATATTAATAATTTCCATGCCTGCTTTGTCATGAGGAAGGGAATAAATATCCCAAGTCACTACGTGAAATCCTTGAGTCTAATTAACTTTGGTCCAAATAAAATTTCTAATAAAACTTTCTAATTTTTCATTTGAGGCTTTAGAGGGATCTCAGCTAGAAGAGTATTAGACATGAGTGGCTACAAGAAGTTTAGTACAAACCTAAAATTTTACTGTAATATAAAGAGGTTTGGTAATATAGTGTGAAATATTTTATTCTAATATGTCAATCACATACTACCATAAATTTTAAAGATTGTTATCAAATGAGAAAATAATTCTAATTAATTTAAACTTGTCCCCCTATTTGATCCACTTCCATTGAAAGTATTTTAGCCAATATAGTAAGGGAATAATACTCTACCTATAGAATTGAATTTTATCCCATTAAATATTATATCCAGAAGTTTTGTACACAATATCAAGGAAATATAACACCTCTTTTAAAGAGGCCTCATGCTTTACAAGCATGAACAATGAACCATCTAAAAAATTCCATTTGATAAATCGAGTGATGCAATCAAGAAGGGAAATTGTCCTAATCTACTCACCTTCATCTTTTTGCACAAGAAAATAATTGAGTGCTTTGGTTTTGAGAACATACAAAATATTGGAAAGAGGGAAACATTATCATAAAGAGAGAAAAGGTCCAAATATTTTATATTTCAACCATTGATGGTAAGATAATTTGAGGACTTTAAGAAGAGATTTTGAATAACTGATAAAAAAATTCACCAAATCCCAAAGCTTTAAGCATGGTGAGAATGAAAGGATCTGAAAATGGTCATAGGATTTTTTGAAGTCAAATTTTAGGAAGATGGTCCCTCTTTCAGGAGGCATGGACATATTATATTACTTTCTATACAACAACGATGTTATCCAAAATGTAACAAATTTTGATAAACCTAGTTTTCTCTAGTACGATGATTGGCATTTGGATATGTCAAAGGTAGAGTAATAAATATCTGGAAATGATTTTATAAGATACATTGAGAAGGTTAATTGACCTCTTATTGGTAATTTTTTTTGATCTCCTACTTAAGGAAACAAATTAATATTTCATTTATTAATAACAACTCCTAAAAATTCATTGTGTAAAGCTTCTCTACAAACTTAAAGTAAGAAAAGACCAAAAATATGATAAGTTTATTTGTAAAATTCATAAGGAAAATCATCCACTTCTAGTGCTTTATCATTAGCCATGCATTGGACAAATACATAAATCTCATCCATAAAGAGGGGTGTGTTTTACCCTACTTTTAGTAAAACACACAAATGTATTGTATGACTATACGTGTAAAACTAGAGAACATCATAATGCTAAAGATGTCTAATAATCAAAAAAAATTATTTTGACAAACATTAAATATGAAAAATTGCTATAATTGTAAATTACTAAGAAGATATATACTTAGCTTACATATAAATTTTTATCGACTATTATAAATGTATAAAAGTGGAAATTAGTAAGAGAGGTGACTATGCATGCTCAAAATTAGGGAAAGAATTAGAAATTACTTTTTGATTTGGTCATGATATTGAGGAAAAGGGCATGAGATATTATTGATGTTGCACCAACTAGCCCACTTATACATGGACTTGAATAAGTTAGATCAAGAGGGTTTTGGATGAGGATTAGGCTTGGCCACACTTTTAAATTATTGAACATATGAACACATTACCCTTATTCAACCTTCGAGGATGCCTCATAGTGGATGGGCTCATCCATGGATATATTTTGAGAAAAGGGTGGGTATAACCCATGTTATAAGAGGTGGGAAGATGAACTATCACTATTTGCTAAATAGTCTATCTATTGGGATATTATGTAGTAGCCATACAAGGTTTAATAAGGGTGGCTAGAGGATACAGTGGAGCTTAGTCATATTTGGGTGAGTTTTTTTTTCATGACTGATGGCCTGATGTTTATGAGTGATTCTAGTTGATCATGTCATGAGATAGTTTGGCATCTGTCAAGATGTTCCCCTAACACCATATGTGTGGATAGAATCAATGGGATATGAATCAACCAATTAATGTAAAATTGGATCTTATCCCATTGGTAGATTTGGATCTATTGATTCAAATATCAGATATTAATGATGTTCCTTATATACCAACTGATATAAATTGGAGGTCAGCCCATAGGTGCCATATTTTATTTCTACTTATAGTAGAGGATGCTCCTATGGCACAGGGTGGAGAGGATGCAAGTGGTGTAGTATATATTTCCCTTAGGTTCCTCTTTTGGGTATGTATATATGTATTTTAGATTTTGTATATAGTTTTATTTATTTTAATAATATTGGTATTGATATCACATATTTATGTGTTTCTCATGGGATGATGAGTATTTGTTGATCATCATAAAGACATCCATCTAGGTTATCACATGACATGTGGATGTAGAGTTAGTCCTTCATGGTATTTTGTAGCCTATGTTGCAACAACATTAGAATGTGATGATGAAATATCATATAGAGAGGTGGTTATTGTTGAGTGCAACCAATTGAGAGTAAATCTCTTTCCCACTTCTTCTCTACCAATAGATCTTGGCCATAATATATTTCATGAATATGTATAGTTTCATCATGGGCATGTTGTACTATAAACATTAATGGCCATGTACTAGGATCACAAGAGGAGGATTCGATCTCACTCATAATCATTTCAACTAATAATGAAGCTTCCTTTTCTCATAGTTTTTTATTACTAGAAGGAGGTGGAGATGCATATGGAGATGATCCCATTAAAGAGTGATATTTATTAATTTACTTTGTAAAACATTTGACATTTATATATGTATGTACACACATACACACACACACATATATGGTATTTAATATATTTGTTTTGTATTATAATTATGAGGTATTTTGTATTATATGTGCTCTTGTAAAATATTTTCATTTGATATTCTAAGTTATGTCATGATATGAGGATTGAAAATGTTCATATATTTAATTATGATCTTGTAAATAAATTTTTTTAATGATAGTTTCACTTTTTAGATTTATAACACATGTGTACATAATTTAATTTGAAACTATAGAATGAGATGACCATATTGATGAAAATACAAATTGTATCTCATATTGATTATCATTCATAAATATATTTTTATACCATGTTTGTGGCTCTATACCTATATTAATTTTTGTGGCACTTGTAGTTGATATTAGTGATGTTCTTGTGAAAATTTTACATGTTCATATTCCTGAGTTGAATGTAGATGCTTTTGATTTAGTATCCATTTTTTTGTAATTGGATGTGTTTTTTTTATTATGGTTAAAGGGGGGATTTTTTTTAATAGGGTCCCCAAACCTTAAGATAAGTACAAATAGAAAAATACCAAAGGACCAACCAAGTCCTCAAAATGGATAAAACAAAATAAAACTAGAAGTAGCTACAAAATTGCTTAAATACATCCCAAAAGTAGTAAAGGATATTTAAGAAGTAGAAAGTAGGTAGAAGAGAACTAGAAACCTACTCTATGTCTAAATTGACTTATACATCTTCCCAACAGCTCTTCATTCATTTAAGATTAGAATTAATTTGAAGGATAAGATTTTCCTTATCAACATATTTATGACACTCACTACATTGGATTTGTTTACTTTTGCCTTTATTTAGTGTCCTATTATCAAATAAGTTTCCCAAATGAATTCTTAAGTTTTACACATTTTGGATCCCTTCATGCATAAATGCCTTGCTATAGTTCACCAGGAAGCTTATGTTGTTTTTGAGTTTTTCATTTTCTAGCATAATGACCCTCGCTTAAAGTCCTTGAATTTGACAATTGAGATCCTTGTCAAGATTATTTTGTTCCAATCTTTCATTCTCTTGATGTAGATTTGTTACTTTCCCTTTAAGATTAGTCATCTCCCTCGTAAACCATCTCATAATTAATTTTTGTAAATCAAGTTATTATTCCATATTATCGGTGATTTTTTTTACCATTCAAATAGCCTATTAAAATATTTAAATTTTCATTCAGGTCCTGGGGCTGCTTACTTGAAGAATCCTTATCTTTCTCCTTCGGACCCTTTATTATCTTCCGTTTCTCTAAATCCATTTTATTAGTGGGGGTATCCATGTTTTCCCTTTCCAATTCATTTCAATTATTGATGTCCTTTTTTCCAACATTCTCTTCCTAAACCAAGATTGAGTCCCTTATTGTATTCCCTATTTTACTAGTCTGGCCCGATTTCTTATTACACTAGATGGCTCCTTGGCCACACTTCTCAAATGAGTTTTAGTATTAATTTATTGAGGTTTTTGAGTAGAATTATAAACATTATCATATTTATCTTTATAATAAGTATTTATAAGATAATTGATCCATATTTTATTTACTTTTTTGATGTACACAGGTTTACCATCATCTTTGTTATTTTGATATTTAGGGATTTTTGGAGTAATTTGGTTTATCCCCTTGAAGTACTTATGAATAATAAAGATAACCCCTTCAAATATGGGTGCGTAATATTTACCCTTTTTTAATTTCACAATGGAGGACTCCAAAAAGAGCATAATATAAAATGGAAGACTCATTGGAATTACATGCATGAAGTAGTTTTAAAACATGAATATAGACTAGAGAACCACATTGCACCTACCTTCAAGGGTAATGTATTGCATCAGGTGGAACACTACTTATCCAAAGGGCCTTGATAGAGATTCTTGGTTGAACCTATTGTGTAAAATCTATAGGGTTTCACCTTCTAGTAGGAAACTCTCCTCTTTCTTATACTCTTTGCTCATTTTGTAGATTTTAGTCACCTCCAACACTAATCTTGTAACATGAGATATCATTTATTCAATCACCTCTAGAAATACCCCATTGATATTAAATATTATATCATCCCAAGAGTTTGTAACAAAATTTGACACATGCCTATTGTGTCCTTCAATTCATTCCATAAACCTCGCAAAACCTCCTATTAATAGAGCATCCCAAATTTCTTCATTGTTATTGGAGATGTGTTATTATCATGGATATTTGTATATTTATTGTGTCCTATATTATTCATAATGTTATAAAACCACCTTCAAAAACAAAATATGATCTAGTATTATCCCTTTTTATTGATGTGTTTATTTTTTATAACCAAATTTTTCCCAAAATTGCATTTCCCTATGTATTAATATGTTGTACAACCAATAATGTTCTTACTATTTTAGATATCAAAGTGATTGGTAAAATAATATTTCTTGGATTATATCCATGTGTCCACTATAAATATTTATCATTTTATCCCATATTTTGTAGAAAATTCTTTGTACATGTATTAAATTGTAAGTTATCAATGACCAAATATTTTTTATGTGTACAATTAACAAGTGCTTATAGTATCATATGTTCTAAATGAGACACTATTTCTTTTGTAAGAAAGGATGAAGGAGTTGGTTATGATACCCTATTATCCACTTTTATAATTGTGAATATCCCTTTATTTACGAATTATGATATCATTTTATGTAATTCATAACAATCATTATCCTTATGTTGTTTTATATGATTATTGGTAAAAAATGGTTTACCTTTGATATAATATTGATGATGATGAAAATGATAATAATTTGGAGGAATAATGATTAAATTTTTGTCCAAAAATGCATGTAAAATATCATGTGGTCGATCTTTCAATTTGTCAAGCTAAAATTATGGCCTTTTACTAAAAGTAGACTTGTTTTATTTAGATGGTGATTTGTAAACTAGTTTTATTCCTTTAATGATTAACTTCACTTGTTCTTCCATGATTTTAGTTGTTTCCATGGACTTATTTATATTATAATTTATTTTATAAAGATTCTTTATTATAGACGTTAAATATAAATTATTTTATTTATTGATATTTTCTTTCTTGTGTAAAGATGATTATGATTCATTAACCTTTTGTGTTTTGGAATTGAAATCACATGCATATTTGAATACATCCATGTCCATGTATAATTTCTCAAAAGTGATGTAAACTTTGTGTATGGATTTTTATTTGAAAGGGGATAAGAGATCCCTCTTAGAGATAAATTTCTTTTCCAAATCTAAGGGTTGATAAGTTAATGAATGTAAAGTATCCTTGAATTTTAAAATTTAATATGTGATAAGTTCATCATGAACATGTTGTAAAACTTTCTTCAATTGTCAACTTAGGTACCATGTTTTTGTGATAATCTGATGAGAATACATCATCTAACTTTTTTAAAGTTAGGTGAGGAACTAATTGGTAAACTGTAAAATGAATCTGTAGCATCTCTTGTGAGACTTATATGGAAAGATTTTAATAGAATATATCCATTATTTCCCTATTATCTAAAATAAATGGTATATTGAGTCAAATGAGTAAAAGGATATTTTCATCCATTGAACAATGATAGTGTAGGTATAAATAAATTATTTAGATATGGATGCTCATATACATCTCATGTAAGGGGTTTTTCAAAGATAAAATTATCTTTGATATTTTCATAACATGATCTATTTTGTAAAGTGAGATTGAGAACATTCTTTTGGAAATCATCAATAGCATGCATCAAGGATACACTATGACTTGTAGGAATAATAGTGGTTTGAAAATGATTATTTAAGGGTTTTAAGTTATCATCTATTTTAAACAATGGTATGAGAGAATCATGACAGATGTCATTACATGGTGATTTAAATTTTTAGGGTTATGGAGTGTAAGCCCTATATTTTTGAAGAGTCTAAGTATATTAAATTAGGGTATAAAATATGCAATAAATATAGCCACTAATTTGTAATTAAATTGACCTAGTTTGACATTTCTAAAAATAACAATAAATGATTCAAATAAGAACTTAGCTATAAATTTGCTGAGATGGAAGATCTAGAGGATGCAAACTGGGATAGGAGTTTATTTGAGTCTCACAGATAGGACCCAAATGTCAAAACCCTTCTTAGATAGTAGAACCCTAATTGGATAATAGAAATAATGGTACTAGTGTCCTCCTTTTGATGGTAGTGTCCTATGTGTAGAGATACTTTGAGATTTTGGGTGCACTTGTGTCTAAGTTTGCCAAGTTTATTCCTATACACATAAGTTCTAGTTCCTTATCAATGACCTATTTTGGTTGATTTTGTATGAAAACTCTAGACCTCCATGTTATTAGGGCATATGATTGGAACAAGTAGTAAAGTGTGATGTTAATGGGGTAGGATAGACATCCTAAACACCCCATTATGATCAGAGTTACCTACATACCAACACTTTGAGGAGGGATTAAGATCAATGTAGTTCTCCCCACCTAAGTGTTGGTGCAAGTGTAAGTGAAGCTAGTGTGAATGCCAATTTGAGTGATTTGAGTATGATTGAGACTAAAAATCTAAGTAACCTTAGATTATGAACATTGTAGATGGTTATATGTAGAACTAGGGAAGAATAGGGATTAATAACCTTGATTGTGTACAACTTGTTTTGAGTTAATTTGTATTATTTGCATCTAATTTCTATCTAGTGAACAAACGGATAAAAGTCATGTAAATATACTATTCTAGTGTTTGTGTAGATCTTAAAAGATGTCTAGGATGACCCTAGGTGGTTATTGATTTGAAAATATATCTATTGGTGATCAAAGGTGATAAAATGACAATAATGCCCCAACTGGGACACTAGCACCATTGGTGTTATTGTGCAAGTTATAACACTAGTGTCTAAATGGCATAATCTAAGGTACTAGGGGCTAAGATGCTAAAATGAGGGTCTAAGACTACTTTATGGATGTTTAGGGATGCATGTGGCCCATATGAAGGCTAGATAAGTGTCTAAATAGGCCCTAAGATAGGTCTACAGCTAAACTAGGGATGGGTGGTCTCAAGTAAAACTTTTATCAGTCAAGCATCATTTTTAGATGATTAAATTTGTCCCCCTTTATTTTATAAATGAAACAAAATGAAATAACTAGGATAAAGGAAAAAGAAGCATATTTGGACATACCTATGAGGTTAACTCTATGAATCTGGGTCTGAGTATGTGAAGCATGCTCCATTACATGTCTTATAAATGAAATGTGCATAGATTAGTCCTTACTTAAGAGATATCAAAATCAAAATAAAAAAATGAGAAAAGAGATAAGAGAGAGTAAATAAATGAATAAACCTCACTAGGTATGCAAACCAATACATAAACCTAATGACATCCTATGTGTGTGCAGGTAGATAGTGATCAATCGATGAATAACTTGGACTGAGTTGATGGATTGCTCAATCCCCATGTGTGGGTAGCTCAAGAAATCAATTTGATTTTGATTACATCATTTCCCACCCTTGCTTGGTGGATCATGGCCTATGAATAGCTTGGATTGGACTGATGGTGTGTCCAACCCTCTCATGTAGGTGGCTCAAGAACTCAATTAGACTATGACTCCTTCATTGCTTACCCATGTGTAGTAGATGCATCTAAAATTGAAACTGTGTGATGTAATTGAAACTGTATAATATGGCTCTAGGCCTCTAAAAAACTCTAAAATGTAAAATGACTCTGGGCCACTCGAGAATGTAAGATGGATTTGGGTCATTTGGGAATGCCAACCACTACATACGGAGTAAGGCATCAATCTGGTGTACAACTTGGAACATGGTGTCTAGTGTGTATAACATAGAGAATGACATGAAGTTTGTCATTTCATCTGATAAACTACTATATAAGTGAGCATACTAAAAAAATGTGCCACACACATGCCCCTAAATTTTAAATTTAAGTATATGGATTATAGATTGAGTTATAATAATATGTATCTGAATATCTAAAACTAAAATAGGAATGACCATACCACACATGATGCTCCCAATATAAGTAAACTAGTATGAATCTATGCTAAATTGAGTAAAAACTAGTAATATGTAATTGAACCTATGCAAACTTGGACTATACCTATTGTACTTTTTTATCCAATCTAGAATTTTTTGAAACTAAGGCTACTAGATAGTAGCACCATATGTGGATAGTAGCAAGTGTGGCAATAGTGTCCCTCTTTATACACTAATGTCCAATTGTACTAATTTTTTTGTAACATATATGGGTCTCTATGTGACTAATTCACACTGTGCTTTCCTAAAACTAATTTATGTATTATATGCATGTGTGTTGAAAACTATACTATGAGTGCATTGTGATACCCTGACCTTTGTGACAAACCTCTATGAATTCCCCCTCTTTTAAGGGGATTTATTGAACATGTGCAAGAACTATCCTCAAAATAAAAATCTCTACATGATATGTTTTATCTAGATCATATATTATATCTACGTAATAAACCAGTGTAATGTGTATACATAACATCAGAATGTAAGATAATATAAGCATAAGTTTGTAATGTATGGTTTATGTTAGATCTGTCATTAATGTGATTGTCAAGATAGATATAATAATGTAAACATGTGTATGAACAACAAATATGAAAAATAAATTGAGTAACTACCTAGAGGGATGGGGCATGATGTCCATCAAGGCACCCACAGAGGAAGGGGAGATGCATGAGGTCCCTCATGGTATCTAAAATTGGAGTGTGCAATAAGCAAGAGAAAAGTGTCATGGCCATGATGTATACATGAAAGTATAAATACAAAACACATGAGGCATGCAACTTATGACAAAAGGCCATGATACAAGGGACATGAACACATGTTACTAAATTTAAGAAATAAAGACATACAAGGACATGTTCAAATGTACATATATGCAAATAACAAGTAGGTTGGCATAGAGATACATGGAAGGACATGTTTAAATGTCCACATATACAATAAAGAAGGGACACACAAAGACATGAGCACATATCAAAAGAATACATACAATGAAAGGAAGTAGCATAGAGTTGTAGAGAAATAACATATTCAAATGCCATCAAATAGATGTAGAATTATAGAGACATAATCAAGTCTAAACTAGGAAAGTTAGAAATGAAATTATACATGAACATGAGGTATAAATATATATAAGAGCAAATATTTACATAAGCTGAGTCTATATTAGTAGTAGTCAGTAATGATTCTTACTAGTGTAGGATGATCAATATCAAGATATAATAATGCTAAATATGTGATATAGAGTATGGAAAAATGTAACTTGGAAATCAGAACTTGTGTATAGGATTCCCCAAATGGGCAAATGTATCAAATTAAGAATCTGTGTATCTATATATATGCCACTAATTGGTATATAGTATTAAATCTAGATCTATGTAGTGGACTTGGGTCCTATAAGTATCTATAAATGATCAAAAAGAACAAGTGAAGAATGTATGTGTGATAAAAACAACTATACGAAGATAGATAGTATATGTAGTACCTAACAAGTATAAGAAGTGTAAACATGGTAATGCATACAATCTATATTTTGTATTTTTTGAGTAAATATTTGAATTTTTTTGTGTTTTGACATATTATATCATTTTTTTTATTTTTTAGATATAAACTATGTACAAGAAACATGAAAATTAAACTATATAAAAGATCAATAAATAAGGAAACTATGTTTAAGTAGGGAGGAACATAATAACTGATGAGTCTTGCAAGAGACTCATTATTAAGGTGTCTTGTATCAAACAAAGGAACATTAATCATGTATTCTATGTGAAAAGGTAATTGAGGTCCTAGAACCTACTGTATTGAGTGTTCTATAACTAGTACTACATGTGGAGTGGTGCTAGGAATTTTTGAAGTTGAATGGGATGTCTTGTGAACTGTAGGGGTCTTATAGACCCATCTAGTATAATATGTTATAGCTATCATGGGTTCTCTATGCTAAAAACCCCAATAACTCAATAACATTAATCTTAGAAAGAAAGGGGTAGAGAGAGGCTCTCTAGAATCTACAACATATCTATGATGTAGGGGTCTCTCTAATAAGGGTCTTTAGTAGAGAGTATGCAAATGTGGTAACACTATAGGATTATACCTCACATGCATTGGTATCTCAACTAAAATATATGGTGTATTGAAGGAAACTATACTCACAATTGTAACTAGTAGCTATGGTCTAACTACTTTTGGGATGGTAAAAGATAATCATATGAAAGACCCTAGATTGTAACCACCTGATTAACATGTATTTACTTGAGGCATATATGCATAGTGGATAGAATGGATCAAAGTTGTTATATCCATGGCTCACCCAATAAAATGTTAAATTTACCTACATTAGGTACTATTAATAATATAAAGGCCATGGGTGTTGGTCTAACCTATAGTGTAAGTATAATCTCCCCAATAGAGCTCTAAATATGGCCACTAAAACCATGAATAATTGTGTCAGTTGGAGAAATGTCATAATCTGAGTAACCCAAATGTTGTAAAAGTGTGATATTTCACCTATTAAAACTTTACCCATTGCCAACCATAACACTCTAAATAAGATGATGATCAATGTAGGCTCATACAAAGAGTGCATATAAATATGAATCATCATCGATAATATCTCGCTCTAAAAAAGTGATGAGTGGTGTAGATGACACTATAGTATGATACACACCAATGATATTATGTAAGGTATGTGCATTCTTTGTACTAGTGTGATAATATTTTGGTGGTGGATGTGCCTAATATGTATAGTGAACACCTAAAGTGACTCCTATCTCATTAGTTGTATGTTTTGGAAATAGATCCAAAAATATTTTCAATGCCTTATATTCTATTGGTTCAATTTTATATGCCTTTGTATTTTTGTCCACATCAATGATGTTAGCCTTTATCAAATCATGTATCTTATGTTTCAAGTTGATGCATCTATTTATAGTATGGCCTAGTGCCCTGTGATAGTTATAGAATGAAATAGAATCATAGTTCTTTGGAACAGGCCTTGTCATATCAACATATTTGATGGGAGGGAGAGATATGACATTACATTCCAATAGATACTATAAAATTCATGCTAGTGATATTTTAAGATTTTTTAAAACTCTCCATGGAGGAGCTGATAAAACCAAGTGAGGAGGTGGCTCAAAAGTTGTATCAACTATGGCCTTTTGATCACTTTTCTTATTAGTGGCCCTTAGTTTATATGGATTCTTATTATATCTCTTATTATTTGAATTAAATCCACTTGTGTATTTTAATTTTCCCATAGAAAGAAGCTTGACTTCCCTTTCTTTCACTATGTGGCATAAATATTTGAATGTTAGAAACTTATTGAATAAGATAACTTCAGGCAATGCTAGTTGTAAACTATGTTTGAATATGTCTTAGAGCTCTCTATCTACCATGGGGATAATCATCTCTTCTAATAGAGTTTAATATCTCAAGACATATTATACAATAGGCACATTAGATTTTTTCTTAAGTTGTGCTACTTAATCATATGATACCTTATCACTGATGCCAATTGAAAAGTGTGCCAAAAACATATCTTCCAATGGATTGAATGGACTGATGGGATGATTTAGATGATTATATGTCCACTATAAGGCATAGTCCTTTAGACCACATTGGAACAACTTAGTAAGAAGACTTTAATTAGACACATTATTCAAACATGTTGCATGGAAATCTTATAGATGGTGCTCTGAGTCACCCTTACCATCATATAAAGTAAGATTAGTTGCCACAAATCTAGATGGAAAAGGATTTGCCACTATGTGTTGTGCTAAAAGTGTATGTAAAATAACATGAGAATTCAAGGCATGTGATGGCCTAGTAGCACCCTTCTCAAGATGTAACACCTTATCCTACAGAGAATGAATCTCATGCATAAGGGATTATAAATTTGGAGAGGAGGAACTATCCATAAGAGGTGTTGCCATTATTAAAGGTTATCACATTAAAATAGGTTGTTATATAATCTAAGTTACCCCTAAAGTAGGTTTGATAATATTATTATCTAGGGATGGGAGGATTGACCATTATTTGATTTCTTATTTATTTCCATTATGGCTTCCATAATCTATGCATGATTGATGTAGGAAAATCTAGTAAGTAAACATCATTTTCAGTTGTTAAGGACTCATATTCTAGTTAGGGGTCATAGTTGATCTATTTTGGGATGTAAGTGTCTGTGAAGGATCCTCTAAGGTCTATTTATTATTTTTAGATTCATCATGAGTCATAAGGAGTGTGCTTTATATATATTGGAGTTTTCCTACCAAAAGTGATCATTTGAATATTTGAAATTGTAAAGGAAATAGTAGGGTTATAATTGGTGATTCAGGTCAAGGTCAAAGTCAGTGATGGTGGAAATAAGCTTTTCTCGTAACCCTCTGCATCATTTATGATGTAGGAGCCTCTAATAAGAAAACATTATTTTTAGTTGTTGAGGACTCATATGCTAGTTAGGGGTCATAGTTGATCTATTTTGGGATGTAAGTGTGTTTTAAGGATCCTCTAGGGTCCATTTGTTGTCTTTAGAGTCATCATGAGTCATAAGGAATGTGTTTTTAATATGTTAGAGGTTTCCCTCCAAAAGTAATAATTTGAATATTTGAAATTATAAAGGTCCTAGTAAGGGTTGTAATTGGTGATTCAAGTCAAGGTCAAAGCCAGTGATGGTAGAAATAACCTTTTATCATAACCCTGTACATCATTTATGATGCAATAACATCTAGTAATCAAACATCATTTTTAGTTGTTAAGGACTCATATACTAGTTAGGGGTCATAGTTGATCTATTTTGGGATGTAAATGTGTGTGAAGGACTCTCTAGGATCTATTTGCTATCTTTAGATTCATCATGAGTTATAAGGAGTGTGTTTTGAATGCATTAGAGTGTTCCTATAAAAAGTGATAATTTGAATACTTAAAATTCTAAAAGACTTAGTAAGGGTTGTAATTGGTGATTCAAGTCAAGGTCAAAGCCAGTGATGATGTAAAGAAGCTTTTTTCATAACCTTCTACATCATTTGGTATTAGAGAAAGGCAATATCTTGGTTCAATTTTGTTTTGAGTTTTTAAATATTATTAATTTGAAATTGGCAAAGAAAGCTATGAAGATTGCAAGAGATGAAATTGTAGAGGTATTGTGGGAAAAGAGTGTGATGCAAGTATGACCTATTGATGTTAGCATATAGAAATAATAGATTAGTAAGGAGACAAAATAAATCCCCTAAGTCTAATTTGAATGACTTGAAACTCGTCAAGAGAGATCTAGAGAAAAAGAGTGGGAATATCATTGAAGCTATAGAGAGAGGAGAGGAAGGTTCCAAGAGAGAGTCAAGGGAGATAAGATAAGTCCTAGATAAAGGACTAGAGAAAGAAAATAAGATCCAAGGGAGGCCTAAGAGGCAAGTAGGTAATTTTTCTAATATATAGGCCTAATTAAGCCTAGAAAGTGAAGAAAAACAAAAAAGATGGATGTATAAGAGGAAGTGAAAGAGATAAAATAAAGTTGGAGTAAAGCTTTCAGAAGATAGATCTCATGGTGAAGCTCATAAAGGATCAAGAAAGCCAATGGATTGGCTATAATGTGAGAAAGATAGGAAGTGGCCAATAGAGCTACTTATGAGAGAAAAAAGGCATGAGATCAATGCTTTGGCCAAGAAAAAGGACAAAGAGAGCATATCCCATATAGGTATAAATGATGAATATTTGCCAATAGAGCAACATGATAGAGAAGTTGAGAAAAGATTTCTTATTGAGTATAACATGGAGAGAGAAGTGCCAAGAGAAGCACTTAAGGGAAAAGACAAGAAAAAGAGGATAATGTCCTAGAAAGAGGCATTCATTGAGACTTGTTGGTCTCTTATTATATATTCTAATATGGTCTTTAAGTGTGTGTATCTAGGTGTAAAGAAAAGGTGGATGAATGTCAAGAATGAGACCTTAAATTTTTTTAGAAGTGGGTCAAATGAAGCACCCATTAAGATGAATGAAGATAATATAGTAAGAGAACCAATTAGAGAAGATAACATGATGAACATTGAAGATTTTTAGTATGCTAAAAATGAGATACAAGAAGAGTTCCATGTTGCTTTGACAAGTATTAAAGCTTAAGAAATAGTAGAAGCTTACAAGGAAGACATGAATGCACACCATGTAGTTAATAAATGACCATACAACAGTCCTTAAATGAGGCAAATGAACATTTGGGACGTGAATTTGATTATGCATATAATATAAAAGAAGCTAATGTATAGGTTGTCAAAATGAAGAACAAAGTATAGTCCTCAAAGAGAGCACAAGAGCATGGGTATGTAGTGCCTAAGTGGCTCAAGACATTAGCTAGTGAGACAAGAAACCACTCTTAGTCTAATAATGTGCAAGGTAGAAATGGGTTATGAAGAGCATGGATAACGTACCAAAAGATACTATTGCAGGTATACTCCAAATAAGGATAAAGAAAGAGGAAAGTTGTAATCAATAAGAAAGAAGACATAGTGGAGGATAACAGAGACAAAAGGATGAAGATGTAGCTAGGTAGTCTAATGAGGAAACAAGATAAAGAGTGTGAAGAGAGCACAAGCAAGTGGAAAGGTAAGAGAGTCATTTAAGATAAGTATGATGGTGAATTCTTTGAATCAATTAATTAGCTCATGGATATAAAACATGGAAAATAATTCAATAAGCACAAGTGGGTAATAAGGTGAGATTCAAATGCAAATAGAGGTGAAGCATTAATGGAGAATGAAGAAACAAAGACTGTACATAATGGTATATAAAATAATTTTGAAGAAGATGAAGGGAAGAAGGTTTTTTAATTTGATGAATATCATAAAGAGATGGATGCTTTCACATTGAAAGAGTAATTAGAGATGCTAGAAAAAAAATTAGTCCATTAAAAAGGTTGCATTTAGATGAAGAACAGTATGAGAAGCTCATGATTGAGCTCAAAGAAGATATAGGTAAGATTGAGAAAGATTTGTATGGCATAGGTGCTAACAACCATGAATATATAAAAAAACTCTTGAACAAGGAATATCAAGCATGGATGATATGAATAGTGTAGGAATGGAGCAACATAGTGAAGCACAAGGATTTATGGAAGAAAATCTACAAATAATCAAACTAGAAAGTAAGCAATTGAAGCATGAGACAATTAAGAAAGTAATCTATTCAATGGGTGAAGTTACATTAGATATTATTTTTTATATTCATGTTGATGGTAAGACAAGAAGATGCCAAAAAATATTGCACCATGATGAAGGTGAATTGGATAATAAGTTATTCTTTAAAGATGAGCAAAGTTATGTGAAGACACATCAAGTGATGGAGAAGTGTAATAAAGAGGCAGAAAAAGAGAGTCTTCTTGAACAAGTGACAAAGGTTGAGATGCTTACAAGGCCATTAGAGCATAAAGAAGAAGGAACTAACATTACCAAAGAGAAAAGACAACTAAGAAATCAATAACCAAGTGAGATCAATGAATAAGGAAGCCAAGGAACAAGAATAAGAATGAAGAGTGAGAACCATATGTTAGAAGAAAAATCTAATGAAGGACAAATTGAATTGGAAAAGGTATAAATTGTAGATAACAAAGAGTTATCATAGTTGGTACATCTCATAGAGGTAGAGAATTAATTATTTAGGAGAATAGACAGGGCAAGGAAGCATAAATATATGAGTTTAATGAGGAGAAAGGAGCAAGAAATTAAGTGAAATAGTAAGGAGATCATGGAAGATCCTCAAAGAATGAATTGGAAGGAAAGAAAGAAGATGTTAGCACTCAATTTTTCTCCCTTTTGGGGAGTATTATGCAAGAGCATCTAGTAGAAAACATCATTTTTAGTTGTTAAGGACTCATATGTTAGTTAAGGGTCATAATTGATCTATTTTAGGATGTAAGTGTGTGTGAAGGATCCTCTAGGGTCCATTTGTTGTCTTTAGATTCATCATGAGTCATAAGGAGAGTGTTTTGAATGTATTGGAATTTTCCTACCAAAAGTGATAATTTCAATATTTAAAATTGTAAAGGACCTAGAAAGGGTTGTAATTGGTGATTCAAGTCAAGGTTAGAGCCAGGGATGGTGGAAAGAAGCTTTTCTCATAACCCTTTGAATCATTTATGATGTAGGAGAATCTAGTAAGCAAATATCATTTTTAGTTGTTAAGGACTTTGACTAGCAGTTGATTCACAATTAGTTATACTTCTCTTAACAAAAATGAACAAGAAGAGTTACCATAGACCTGCATCTCCTACTTCATTTAAATTTCAATCCAAGGGTGTAAACTTTATAGGATGATGTCACTATATGTGCACACTTAATCTTCTAATTTTACCTTCTGTTAATTATAGTATAAGATGATAAAGCCATACATTAAATGGATTACTAGAATTGAACATGAACATAATACTATGAATTAAATGTTTACACTTTTGGAAACTTCCTTAAAATAATTCTATGCAAGATTGGAAATCACACAATTCAAAAATAAAACACACAATACATTAAAAAAACTAAATAACATGCTTAGCTATATAATGGATTGGGTTGTTGATGTAAGACTTCTAAAGGGGGCCCTTCCTCCTTCCAAATATAGCTTCAATCCTTCCTCTTACAACAATAAAATTGACTAATAAATGATTATTTGTATTAATCAAAATGCAGCAATGAGTTACTATAGGGAAATTATAATAATAGCTACTTTACAAAATGTACTTCTAATATATTTCTCTAATTGATACCTAGTACTTCTCAACCCTATTATTACCTATATATATACAATAGGGGAGATTATTTTATAAAAAATAATATATATTCTAAACTAAAAAACATTCAAATTAAGATAACATAAATTGGCTTTTTCTATTAAGTTCACCATTCATGTGAATCTTGCAATATTGCCTTAGGATAAAAAAAATTGTTTCAGTATTAAACCACATCCTTATTATGTTCCCTGGAGGTTAGAGTCATTTATATGAGTCGGTTGAACTGGGAATCAATTTTTATTCATCCATGGCTTTGGTCATGTAGTGGATGCAGGATGTGTCCACGTGATGAGATGCCTTTGTTATAGGATGGTTTGTGTTATACACCTATTACTTCAAAACATATTTAAAACACATTATAGAAAGAGCATCCTATAGTAGAAGATAACTATTATATACTTGATTTCAAGACACAGTTCTAACTATTCAAAGAGTATGAGAACATAATACTATTTATACAATTATGGCTATTTGAGGATAGAAACTTAATAGGAAAGTAACTCAAAATCATGGTAAACAAGAAGGATGAGCATGACAGATGAAGACAAAAACATGACATTTATGGGGCTCATCACACCCACCAACTTAAGACCTTGCTCATCCATGAGCAACAAACTTACTTATTTCAATTTTACAAATAGATCTGAAATCCATAGGGTCTATAGTACATCCACTTGAAAGGTGAGCATAAAATCCACACTATTGTTCATATATCTGCCAATTTTTGACCTCCTTGGCTTCTACCAATAGAGTTTTATCTTGCCAATCTAGAATGGGATACTAAAATATAGGGGGATATAATTTGATGCCCAATAATTGAGATCTCATTTCACCTGCAAGTAGAATATATCTTGTGACTCTATTAAATGTTGCCTTTAAATTGAAAAGGGAATATGGATCTTTATTTCTTAGCTTGGGAGTGAGATAATTCCATCTTTCAATGTAGTAATCTTTTGTTGTAGGTCTAGTAGAATTTCTCAATCCCAAGTAGAAATCTTGGACTTCATCGAAAATTTTTGGCAAACTAAGTTCTGACTTCCTTTTGCAACATGATGTTATCCCATTTTATCAACATAATATCAGGTGCAGTTGACTCTCTTATGATAAGCAATTGGATTTATTTTTCCTTTTTCTTGTATTTAGTCATCTCTTATCCTCCCCTTTTTTCATTCAAAAGATATAATAAAAATTCCTTCAGAAGGACATCTCCAACATATATTTAGGATTCCAATCCTTGTCACAAGGCAAGCATCATTATGAAGATAGAACTCACACAATTATGCTTTTATTATTGTGAGCTCTCTTTATATAATGTAGATAAAGAGAGGGCATCAATTACTTCATAAGGTATGTCGAAGTAAATTCTCATGAATTTAAACTTATGCCATTTTTCCTTAATATAAACTAAATATACCCTTATAGGATGCCTACAGTTAGTGATCTCTCAAGTAACACAAGCCATATATTCAATTTTATACTATATTTTGGAGGTTATTTGTTCTTTCAACCTAACCTCTTCTTTCAATTTATTTTTCTCCTTTTTCAATGCCCTAAGACTTTCAGACTGATTGTCTATCCATTTCATCAATTTAGAAGACACTGTAGATGATGAATTATACCTAATAGTTTGGGCAGTTGTAGGTTTTTCCTATTGCTTTTTCTAAAAAAAGCTATGAAATAATGGTTGCAAGATGGTTTTTGATAAAGGGTTTTAATTGAGAATCTACTATAGCAAGCACATCTAGTCCTCCTTTGGAATGATCCTATAGCTTCTTCTTTAATCACTCTATTTCTTGTAGGGCTTACTCTAAAGTGGGAAATTCCACTTATATGTGGGGTTGCTCCATTTTTTCCACCTCTTTCTACATTGGTTCTTTTTATAATTCTCTAAGATTGTATTCTACTTGATCTTCCTCCATATTATAGTATTGAGAACATCTTGCTTCTTAGTCTCAAAACTAAGTGCCTCTAATGATTCATCATTGCTAGTAGTTTATTTTTCTCCAAATTCCTCATTAATTTTTATAATAGAATAATGTTTAGTTATTGGTTTACCATTCATCTTTCCTCTTAATTTTTGGGAGCTATGAGGATTAGATGTGACCTTAACCTTTTTACGGGAAGGTGGAAGTTCTTCTTCAGATTCCTTGGAGTTAGGTTAAAGAATGAGTTTCTTCTTTCTTTTTTCTTCTTCTAGATTCCTTACTTGTGGAAGTCCCTTCTTCAATATATTCCCTTACTGTAGATTCTTGTGTGGCTATAGGAAGATCTTCTTCTATAGGCTCTTGTGTGGCTACATGAAGGTCTTCTTTTGTAAGTTCTTATGGAGTTATAAGAAGGTCTTCTTCTACAGGTTCTTATGGAGCTCTAGGAAGGTATTCTTCTATCATCTATTCTTCTACCTCCATTTCCTCTTCTATTTCATTTTTCTCACTATTACTTTCAACATTTCTAGGTATTTGGACAAAATCTTCCCAACTTATATTGGGTCTATCCCTTTGTAATCATTCTTGAACAATCAACTGGATTAAACAATGGTGAGAAAGAGCTTTGGGATTACCTCTTTGAAATACCTCCACCATTTTTGTGATTATGTTAAGCAATAATTTGGGGACATTTATCTCAATACTATGCCATAAATGATTCATGAATTTGAATTGAATGCCATGTAGCATGGAATATCTCACTTCATAGGTGAAATATCTACAAATGAACTCAACAGCTCTAGCCCATCCTTTTGGTAAAGATAATTATGTAGTGCCCTATTTTGAAGTCTCCAAGTTTTCATTTTCTCTAATGAATTTTTACCTCTCTGCCTTGGCATAAAACTTTTCCTAACATGTTTCCCATATTCATGGAAATCTAGTTACTTTATTGATGATAGTTTTCATTATCTTTATTTACATTCCTCTTACTATTGCTAAGTTGTTATACAATGAGGTAGTGAATTTTGAAAAGATACATGCTCTAGACTAAGGCATTGTAGAAAAATTGGAATTGTAGATTAAGCCAATTTACATTCCTCAAGCTATTGGTTAGAGGAGAGATATAAATTGGCTTGTGTTTAAGCAAGTCCCCTCCCATATTATAGGATAGAATTTTAGTTACGGGGTATGTGCTCTTGCAGTAAGGGTTTTGTAGCTTTGGGGAGAATGTTTGTGATTTTTCTTTGGTAATGAGATAATCCATTTTAATTATGGAAAATCCTCCCCCCATCTTAAACTATCACTTATGCTTAAGGGATGAATCCAAAATGCACAAATGGCTCATGGTAATGACAAGAGGTGGCGGTAATAACACTTTAATGGTCACGTCAATCAGTAGAGGAGAAGATATCTTGAGATGGCATGATAAAGAAAAGATATGATGATATTTTAATATAATTAAGACTCATAATCTTAGTAATAATTAAAACTTATGTTATGAAATAAATATAAAATAATTACCTTAGTACTTGTAGGAATACCTTTCATTAATGCATAAATGATGAGTCAAAGTGGCAAGGTTAGGTATACTGGCATGTGTTATCATTTGATTGGAAGAAAAAATGCTTTATGAGAATGTAATGTATGATGGAGTGATAAGAATTCATTTGATAGTGAGAAATGTTTTTTATAGAAACAAAAAGTGTCCTATAGAAATAATAAATATCCTACAGTAGCAAGATTTTCATCCTAGTGTAAAGAGGAAAGTGTATTTCTGTTCTGAAGGAATGAATTTGTAAGCAAATATAGATGAAAACAAAAGTTTTATTTTTCTAGTGTTTTTTTTAACAAATGTTGATCAGCCAGTGACCTATTTTTCTGATACAATCATCCATCAGTAATTCCCAAAGCTTTTTATTGCTAAATTTTCTAAAAAAAAATTTAGATTTTTTCATCCCAACTCAACTAGAGTTACAGAAGTTTAGGAGGTAGAATTTTATTTAGCCTGAAACAAACCATTGTGAATGGCTTATTCTTGGATATAGAAAGCTTTGCTTCTCTTGTAAAATATTAGAGAAGGGTTGACATAGATACCCTTCGATTGTAGGAATAGGTTAATTTGCTTCATGAAGAAGAGACGTATATTATTCTTCAAGAAGTTGGTGAATGAGAGTTTCCTTTAAAAATGGTTTCTTGTACAAATTGAGCTTGTGTCCATTAAAAAGTAGTTAGAATCAAATAGAGATAATGATCATGAGGTTTACAGCTCCATTGTGAAAAAATTACTCGATCTCATAAGGCCTAAGCCATTTAGACTATAGCTTTCCTTTATGATCCTTATATTTAGAGTCAAAAGGATTGTCCAGTCACCAAGTTAGAAATTATTAGTCTTAATAATCTTTTTATGCCAACCCACATGTTGTCTTTGCAAGATTTTAGTGTGATGAAGTGCTTCCTTTCTTAGTTCATCAAGTGCATTCCGCTACATGATCCTATCTTATTGAGCTTGGGAAAGATCCAAGTCTAAATCAAGTGTTGTCCTTAATGTTTTATGTTCAAACTCAATGGTTAAAATAGGATTCTTATCATATACTAGTTCATATGGAGTGAAACTAGTTATAGTTTTTTAGGTGATTTTTTAAGCCTAGACTGCTTCCAAAAGATGGGTTGACCAATCTTTTCTATGTAAGCTAAAAATATTAGTGAGGATATTTTCTAATTCTCTATTTATAACTTCCACCTAACCATTTGATTAAGGATGGTAAGGGGTAGACTTTTTGTGTCTAATTTCATATTCTCTTACCAAGGTGGTTGTGAGGTCTGATGTGAATTATGGGCCTTAGTTTGTGACTAGTTCTCTTGGTACTCCATAACGGGTGAAGATTTCTTCATACAAAAACATAGCTACTTTCTCATCTCAAGCATGGGTTAAGGCCTTGACCTCAGCCCATTTTGTGACATAATTAGTGTACACCATTATATATTCCTTATTGTTTGATTTAGGATCAATGGGACCTACAAAATCTAGTCCTCATTTATCAAAAGGTTCCAGAACTAGTTGTGGCTATAATGGCATTTTATCAGAACAAGTGGGTTTCCCCATACATTGGAATTGATCACATATTTGGGTATACATCATAGCATCCTTATGAAAATAAGGCTAATAATATCTGGTAATAAGTACTTTCATAGCAATTTGTTTAGCAATAAAATGACCCCCACAGGGTTCATCATTGCAAGCTCTGAGAATGTCATAAGCTTCATCTTCTTAGATACATCTTCTCATAATTGAATCTAGTCTAGTGATAAAAAGCTATCCTACAATCCAAAAATAATGTCTGCTCTTTTGGATAAGATGTTGTTTTTCCCTAGGTGAGAAATGTTGTGGTAGTGATCCTGTAGTAGGATAGTTAACAATATCATGAACCAATGAGATTGAATAGTTAATGCAAACAAATGCTCATCAAGAAAGAAATCATCAAAAATAAGACTATGCTCATCATTTTGTAGTTGAGATAGAAAATTTGATACTATATTATCCTTACCTACTCTATCCATAATGGTAATATCAAATTTCTACAGTAAAAGTAACCATCTAATTATCCTGCCTATTACAGCAAGTTTGTTCATTAAATACCTAATTGTTGTGTGATTTGTATAGATTAATATTTGATAACCTATAATGTAGTATCAAAATTTATTGATGGAATAAATGATGAAAAAATTCCTTGTCTGTTACAGTGTAGTTGAGTTCAACCCCTTGAATATTCTTACTAATAAAATAGATTACATAGCTCAAAGATTCATCTTTTTGGCCAAGGACATCTCCTAAAGTGGTGTTGGATGCATTTGTGTGGATTTGAAAAGGATTCTTCCAATCAATCCATATTAGAATAGGAGTTTTTATGAGAAGGTCTTTGAGTTTTTGAAAGGCATTTTGACAATCATTAGTCCAATTAAATTGAACATCCTTAGTAAATAATCCAAACAATGGGGTGGCAATTTTACTAAAGTCTTTGATGAATCATCTATAATAACTAGCATGTCCTAAAAAAATTCTAACATATTTTTTCTTCTTTGGTGTGGGTAGATCCTTAATGATACTTATCTTTGTTGTCTCAACTTGAATTCTAGTATGGGATATGTGATGCCCCAATATAATTCCTTCAGTCATAAACATGTAACACTTTTCATTGCTCAAAGACAATTGGTGGTCTTGGCAGCATTGAAGAACTTTTTCTAGGTTGGTAAGCATTTGTTCAAATGTTTTCCCATAGACAATGAAATCATCCTTGTAGATTTCAACATAGTCATGGAAGAGATTAGAAAATATGCTCAAAACAACCCTTTGAAAAGTAGTTGGGGCATTGCAAAGACCAAATGGTAAGATGGCATAGGCATAGGATCCCCAAGGGCAAGTAAAAGTGGTTTTATCTTGGTTATGTGGAACAATTTATATCTAATTATAACCACTATAAACATCTAAGAAGGAAAATACTTTTTCTCTGCTAATGTGTCCAACACTTGATCAATGAACGGAAGGGAAAAGTGATCCTTCCTAGTAGAAAAATTCAACTCTCGATAGTCAACATAAATATGCCATTTTACCCCTTTATTAAGGACAATAAACAAGGAAGAGACCCATTGGCTATCCAAATTATGATAAACAAATCTTTCATCCAAGATTTTTTGCATCTTAGTTTTGACAATGTCTTTAACTACAAGATGCATTCGTCGTTGGAGTTGGTGAATAGGTTTACATTCTTCTTTAATGTAAATATGATGCATGATAAATATGGGGGTATTCCTCTCATGTCATGGTAATCCCAAGAAAATGTTATTGTATGTTTTCTCAGCATTATAAGTAACTAGTTTTTTTGGGGGGTGTTAACGAGGTGCTAATGTTGAGAGGTTTATTTGGTAGAATGTCTACTTGATTTGTTAAAGAGAGCATGGTTTTTAAGTTAGAAATTAAAGAAGCATAAATGCATTGATGGGGAAGAAATTGATGGAATGTACAAATCTCCCTTGCATTTTTAACAAGATCATTCTCAAGAAAAGTATTTTGTAGGGGGCATGGTCTACATTTTAACATGTCTATGGTTACAGTATCTCATCGATAGGTGTTTTTTAGGATACCAATAAGGATAGTGTCTTCTTCTTGTGCCTCCAAAGATGGAATCTAGTTAATTATGTAGAGAGTTTGCAAGGAGATAGATTCCTCAAAATCATCAATTTAAGGTGTTGGGCCATCATTTTTGGAAGGCTAGGTTTGTGGATAAAGAACCAATTTATTGGTGTCATTTTTATTGGAAAATAACATTTTTCCTGACCTATAACCAATAAAAGCATCAACGGTGGCCAAGGATAAGCAGATAACCTCCCAAGTTGCTTTTTAGTTGTAGGATAATAAATTATATTGGATATTTTGAGGAGTCCATAGTGATAACCAAGTCTTCAACAATCCCTTTAGGCTTAAAATTTGACCTATCGGCCATTTGGAGGATGATGGGTGTTGGATGGAGAGTTATAAGTTTTAGTTTTTGTATGGTCTCCATGGTCATCATGTTGATGGCTGCACCCAAGTCAATTAAAGTATTGTATATGGGTTGTCCATGGATGCTAACATTAAGTACAAGAGTTTCAAGATTAGAATAGTTTGGGATAATTATATTTCCCAACATAATATCCACTAGTTGGCCAATAATTTGGACTGTTTTAGGATCTTTGTTCTTTCTTCCTAATTTTTTTTAACATAGCTCTCTAACATCCTTATTATAGATAGGAACATACTTTATTTATTTAAAGAGAGGTATTTTTAAGTACACATTCTTGAGTTATCATAAGATATCGAATTTGGGCTCTAGTTTAAGATGTGATATATTCAATCTCTTCAAAAAAGGATGATTGTCAGATTCTTTTTTATTTTTTGATGGACTTGGCTCAAGATTGGCCATGGATGGCTATGGATTAGTATGGGATGGAGTAGGTTCTTTAAAATATTTTTTGATTATGGGTGGGGTGGGTTGTGGAAAAATGTGTCCTGAGTGAAGTTGGACTTGATTGATATCTAAGGCATATGTTGAATATTGTATTATTTCAATGGATTGTGTTGGTTGAACCAACTTATTGGTAGGGTTGGGAATGGGTTGGATAGGTGATTGAGTGGGTATAATACGTTGTTGAGTGTTTTTCATTAAGGCTTGTTGTTGTGGTTGTTGCATTTCTTGAGGAAAGCCTTGATTACCTCTCCATTGATGTTGCAATGGATTAGAGGGAAAGATCCATTGCTAGTTTTGGAATTACCCAGGTTGAGGTTGTTGTCCATTCTATTACATCCATAACTAATTCTAAGATAGCTACGAATTTGTTTGGAGGTAATTTTGGTTGGGTATATTCATCCAATAACCATATTGAGTATTATTTAAGAATTAATAATTTATAAACATAGAGTTTGATGACATACCTAATCTTTGCACCCATAGTTTCCATTGAGCCATAAAAAACACTTTATTTTCATCCTCTTCTATGGCATGTATCTCCATTGTTTTAGGATTATCCTCAACTATGTTGGCTACTCAAGCTTTCATAAAATGGTATGTGAAATCCACCTTCATTTTTTTGAATTTAGGGCAATAGATGGTTAAGGCTTTTTTAGTTTATTATTACTTCCTCTGTGTATGTAATGTATTAAGTTGATTAGCTAGGTGGCTAATAATGTCCTACTTCATGTCCTAGAGTAGGTTACTAACTTCACCTTTAGATAGTCCTACTATCAATACTACAAGAATGGTTCTACCCCTACTTTAATTCATGGTTGATCTAGAGTAGTTTATACATAGAACTATTAGTTCATTAAAGGTTAGTGTAGAAACATCACCACTAAACACTAGATCTAGTGCCTCTAGACAATCATCTCTAATTCTTTTCAGGAATATCAACTTGACCGATTCTTTCTCCATTGTAGTCTATTTGAAATTTTGCAAGCTAAACAAAAATATCTTCATATATTCTTCTAATGACTCATCATCAGATTGTGTCATTTGGAATATGTCATCTCTCCTATAGTCTCTACCCCTATAATAGTCTTCGTATTTTGTTAGAAACCTCTCTTTCATTTCTTTCCAAGTAGAAATGGCATCCTTTCCAAGTCACATGAACCATCTAAGTGTTACATCTTTGAGTGTTGCTATAAATAATTTGAGTTTTTGAGCATCTTGATTATAATCATAGTTACAACATAAGATGTCAAACTCAGAAAGAAATGTGTTTGGATCCTCATATGCTTTTCCCCTAAAGGTATGGAGGGTGGAGTGAGAAATATTCTTCATAGGTCCATTTTTATCAGGAATAAGGATAGGAAATTTGAAGTTAATAGACTCATTAGTAGTGCTTTCTTCCTGAGGATACTCCATTAAGAGTTTTTATGTTGGTAGACCAAAAAAATTTGCCACCCACTACTCAAAATTCTTATCAATTCTTCTATTTCCTAGGGTGTAGAAGATGGAGACTTTATCTTTTTTTAAGGAATATATGGCTTTTTATACAATGGGGATGGTGTAGAGGTTCAAAATATTTAGCTTATATTTCATCAAAGAGTCTTTTTAAATTGGAAGATTCTATTGGCCTGGTATTTCTTTTAGGAGCAAGAATAACCTTGAATGCCTCCTTAGTAATAAATTTGGGCAATGGAGGGAAGTGAACTTCAAATTCCTGAGTATGAGGTGATAAGGTGGAGATTCTCAAAGGTGTTACATGTGCATCTCTTCTAGGGGTATGAACTGTTTCAAAGTTTTTAGCTTATGCTACCAATCTAGCCAAATTTTCTTTGTATTCTACATCTTCTATTGACAATTGTGAGTGATCTTTAGGAATTTATTCATGCCCTTCGACTACTATAAGATGAATTTTTGATCTTGTAGTAATGGTTGTTGATTCAAGTAAAAATATTCCTATATAATCCCCTTCACTTTGCATGTATGTCAACCACTTTTCTTTTTTTTTCTTTTTTTTTGTAACACACCCTGCCTGCACAGGGTTACTAATATGGGGTTTTTTGAAAATTTCTACTATCTTAATTGCAAAAAGGGAAATTTAAACTATAAAATCAAGTAATATTTACTCTAAAGAACAAAAATCTATAGAAATTAAAAATAATAATAATAAACATCTAAAAATAACTACTATCAAGATTGAAGATTATAAGTGCGTGACACCCTTTCCTGACAATGGCACCAAAAATGACTAGCAGTTGATTCAAAATAAAATATACTTCTCTTAATCAGAATGAATAATGAGAGTTACCATAGACCTACATCTCTTACTTCATTTAAATGTCAATTTGAGGATGTAAACTTGATAGGATGATGTCACTATATGTGCATGCTCAATCTTCTAATTTGACCTTCTACTGATTGTAATCTAAGATGTTAAAGCCATGTTGTAAATAGAATAATGGAAATGAACATGAAAATAATACTATAAATTAAATGTTTACACTTTTGAAAGTTTCCTTAAAATAATTCTATGCAAGATTAGAAACCACATAATTCAAAAATAAAACACACAACACATAAAGAAACTAAATAACATGTCTAGCTATTTAATGGGTTAGATTATTGGTGCAATATTTTATAAGGTGTCCCTTCATTATTCTGACTCCAGCTTCAATCCTAACTATTACAACAATAAGATGGACTCAGAAATGATTGTTCATATTAATCAAAATGTAGTAATGAATTGTTGCAAGGAAATTATAATAACAGTTGCTTTAAAAATGTACTTTTGATATTTTTCTCTAATTGATATTTATTACTTCTCAACCCTGTTGTTACCTATATATATACAACAGGGAAGATTATTTTATACAAAACAATATATATTCTAGACTAAGAAACATTTGGCTTAAGATAACATAAATTTGGCTTCTTTTGCTAAGGTCACCATTTATGTGAATCATGTAATATTACCTTAGGACAAACAAATTTGTTTTAATATTCAATCATATCATTATTGTACTCCCTAGATGTTATGGTCATTTCTATGAGTTAGTTGAACTGAGAATCAAATTATGTTCGTCTGTGGATTTGGTAATGTAGTGGTTACAAAATGTGTCCACATGATGAGATTGCTTTACTACAAGATGGTTTGTGTTATATACCTATTGCTTCAAAGCATCTTTAAAACATATTATATAAAAAGCATCCTACAGTAGAAGATAACTATTATATACTTGATTTTAAGACATAGTTATTACTATTCAAAGAGTATGAGAACATAATGCTATTTAAAAGATTATGGTTATTTGAGGATAGAAACTTTATGGGAAAGTAACTCAAAATCATGGTAAACAAGAAGGATGAGCATGACAGATGAGGACAGAAACATGACATTTTTGGGGCCCATCAAACTCATATGCTAATTAGGGGTCATAGTTGATCTATTTTTGGATGTAAGTATATGTGAAGGATTGATCCTCTAGGGTCCATTTGTTATCTTTAGAGTCACCATGAGTCATAAAGAGTGTGTTTTGAATGTATTGGAGTTTTCCCACCAAAAGTGATAATTTGAATATTTGAAATTGTAAAGGACCTAGTAAGGGTTATAATTCATGATTCAAGTCAAGGTCAGAGCCACTGATGGTGGAAAGAAGATTTTTATCATAACCCTCTACATCATTTGGTATCAGAGCAAGGTAAGTTCTTGGTTCAATTTTGTTTAGAGTTCTTAAATATTGTTAATTTAAAATTGATAAAGAATGCTATGAAGATTGCATAAGATTAAATTAAAAAGGTATTGTGAGGAAAGAGTGTGATGCAAGTATGACCTTCCATAGAGAAATAACATATTAGAAAGGAGATAAAGAAAAGCACCTGAGTCCAATGTGAAGGACTTGAAACTAGTGAAGAGAGATATAGAGAAAAATAGTGGAAAGAGTATTGAAGATCAAGAGAGAGAAGAGGAAGTCTCCAAGAGAGAGTCAAGGGAGATAAGATAAGTCCTAGAGAAAGGACTAGAGAAATAAAATAATATCCAAGGGAGGTCTAAGAGGCAATTAGGTAAGCTTGCTAAGAGATAGGCCTAAATAAGCCTAAAAAGTGAAGAAAATGAGAAAAGATGGATTTATAGGAGGAAGTGAAAGAGATAAGAATAGAGTTGGGAAAAAAAATTAAGAAGATAGAGCTCATGGTGAATCTCATGAAGGATCAATAAATCCAATGGCTTGGTTGTAATGTGAGAAAGAGAGTGAAGTGGCTAATAGAGATATTTATGAGTGAGACAAGGCATGAGATGAATGCTTTGGGGGAAAGGACAAAGAGAGCATAGCCCATAGAGGTATGAAGGATGAAGATTTGAAAAGAGAGAAATATGATAGAGAATTTGAGAAAAGAGTTCTCATTAAGGAGAACATGGAGAGAGAAGTGCCAAGAGAAGCACTTGAGTGGGAATACAAGAAAAAGAGGATAAGATCCAAGAAAGAGACATTCATTGAGACTTTTTGGTCTCTTGTTTTATATTCTAATATTATCTTTAAGTGTGTGTATACATGTTTAAAGCAATTGAAGATGAAGGTCAAGAATGAGACCTTAAATTTTTTTAGAAGTCGGTTAAATAAATCACCCATCAAGATGAATGAATATAATAGAGTAAGAAGACCAGTTGTACAAGACAACATGATGAACATTGAAGATTCTTAGTAAGGCAAAATAAGATTTCCATGATGATTTGACAAGTATTGTACCTTAATCAAGAGTGGAAGCTTACAAGTAAGACATGAATGCACACCATGTAGATATGAGAGAATAAATGACCATGCAACAATACTTCAATGAGGTAAATGAATATTTGGGACTTAAATTTGATTATGTATATGATAAGAAAGAAGCTAATGTATATGTTGGTAAAATGAATAACTAAGTATAGTCCTTAATGAGAGTACAATGTCATGGATATGTAGTGCCTAAGTGGATCAAGGCATCAGTTGGTGAGACAAGAAACCACTCTCAGTCTAAGAATGTGTAAGGTAGAAAATGGGTTATGAAGAGCATGGAAAGGGTACCAAAAGATAGTATTCTAGGTACACTCCAAGTGAGGATAAAGAAAGAAGAAACTTGTAAACTCAAGAAGCAAGAAGACAAGCTGGTGGAAAAAAAAGATAAAGGGATGAAGATGCAATTGAGTAGTCCAATGAGGAAATAAGATGAAAAGTGTGAAGAGAGCACAAGCAAGTGAAAAGGTAAGCAAGTCATTTATGATAAGTATGATGATGAATTATTTTAATCAATGAATGAGGTCATGAAAAGAGACTAAAAAGCATGGAAAATAATTTCAATAAGCATAAGTGGGAAGCAAGGTGAAATTTTGAATGCAAATTAAGGTCAAGCATTAATGCAGAATGAAGAAGCAAAGACTGCACATGATGGAATAGAACATAATTTTTAAAAAGATGAAGGACAACATGGTCCTTAATTTGATGAAGATCATGGAGAGATAGATGCTTTCATGTTTAAAAACAAATGAAAGATGTTAGAATGATTTTCAATCCATTAAAAAGGTTGCATATAGGTGAAGAATAGTAGAAGCTCATGATTGAGATCAAAGAAGAACTAGGTAAGATTGAGAAAGATTTAGATAGCATAGTTGCTAACAACCATGAAAATACAAACAAAACTCTTGAAAAAGGAATATTAAGCATGGATGATATGAAGAGTATAGGAATGGAGCATCATAGTGAAGAACAAGGATTTATGGAAGCAAAGCTATAAACAAGAAAACTAGAAAGAAAGAAATTGAAGCATGAGTAAGTTAAGAAATGAATCTATTCAATGGGTAAGGTTACAACTTATTTTATTGTTGATATGCATGATGATTGTAAAACAATAATATGCCAAACAATATTACACCATGATGAAGGTGAATTGGATAAGAAGTTATTCTTGTAATATGAGCAAAGTTATGTGAAGACACATCAAGAGATTGAGAATTGTAATGAAGAGGCATAAAAGAGAAAATTCTTGAACAAGAGACAAAGTTTGAGATTATTATGAGGCCAATAGAGCAAAAGGAATAAGGAAGCAACATTACCAAGGAGCAAAGACAACTAAGGAAGCAAGAACTAAGTGAGATCGATGAAGAAGGAATCTAATGAACTAGATTAATAATAAAGAGTGAGAACTATCTATTATAAGCAAAGTCTAATGAAGGACAATTTGAGTTTGAAAAGGTATAAAATTTAGAGAACAAAGAGTTGTAGTAGTTAGTACATCTCATACAAGGAGAGTATGAATTGTCAAGGAGAATAGACAAGGCATGGAAGTAGAAATACAAGAATCTAATGAGGAGAAAGGAGAAAAAAATAAGATAAGCAATAAGAGACCATGGAAGATCCTCAAATAATTGAGTGGAAGGTAAGAATAATATGTTAGCACTCAATTTTTCTCCCTCCTAAGGAGTATAATGCAAGACCATCTAGTAAGCAAACATAATTTTTAATTGTTAAAGACTCATATGCTAGTTAGGGGTCATAGTTGATCTATTTTGGGATGTAAGTGTGTGTGAAGGATCCTCTAGGGTCCATTTGTTATCTTTAGAGTCATCATGAATCATAAGGAGTGTTTTTTGAATGTATTGGAGTTTTCCCACCAAAAATGATGATTTAAATATTTAAAATTGTAAAGGACCTAGTAAGGGTTGTAATTTGTGATTCAAATCAAGGTCAGAGCTAGTGATGGTGAAAAGAAGCTTTTATCATAACCCTCTGCATTGTTTATGATGTAGGATCATCTAATAAGCAAACATCATTTTTAGTTGTTAAGGACTCATATGCTAGTAAGGGGTCATAGTTGATCTATTTTAGTATGTAATTGTGTGTGAAGGATCCTCTAGGGTCTATTTATTGTCTTTAGAGTCATCATGGTTCATAAAGAGTGTGTTTTGAATGTATTGGAGTTTTCCCACCAAAAATGATAATTTGAATATTTGAAATTGTAAAGGACCTAGTAAGGGTTGTAATTGGTGATTCATGTCAAGGTCAGATCTAGTGATGGTGGAAAGAAGCTTTTCTCATAATCCTCTACATCATTGGGTATCAAATCAAGGTAAGCTATTTGTTCAATTTTGTTTTAAGTTCTTAAATATTGTTAATTTAAATTAGTAAATAATGCTATAAATATTGCATGAGATGAAATTACAGAGGTATTATGGAAAAAGAGTGTGATGCAGGTATGATCTATTAAGGTCAGCATATAGAATTAACAGATTAGTAAGGAGAGAAATTAGATACCTTAAGTCCAATGTGAAGGACTTCAAACTATTTAGAGAAATCTAGAGAAAAAGAGTGGAAAGAGAATTTAAGCTCAAGATAGAGAAGACGAAGGATCCAAGAGAGATTCAAATCAAATAAGACAAGTCCTATACAAAGGTCAAGAGAAAGAAAATAAGATCCAAAGGAGGTCTAAGAGGCAATTAGGTAAGCTTGCAAAGAGATAGGCCTAAGTAATCCTATAAAGTGAAGAAAAAAAAATATGGATGTAAAAGAGATAAAAAGTGAGTTGGGGAAATTTTTTAAGAAGATAGAGCTCATGGTGAAGCTCATGAAGGATCAAACAAGTCATTGGCTTGGCTATAATGTGATAAAGAGAGTGAAGTGGCCAATAGAGCTACTTATGAGAAATAAAAGGCATGAGATGAATGCCTCGGGGGAAAAAAGGACAAAGAGATCATAACCCATAGAGGTGTGAAGGATAAAGAGTTGACAAGAGGGAAACATGATAGAGAAGTTGAGAAAAGAGTTTTAATTGAGGAAAACATGGAGAGATAAGTGCCAAGATAAGCACTTGAGGGAGAAGACAAGAAAAAGAGGTGAATGTCCAATAAATAAGCATTCATTAAGACTTTTTGGTCTCATAATTTATATTATGATATTATATTTAGGTGTAGGTATGCAGGTGTAAATCAAATATGGATGAAGGTCAAGAATGAGACCTTAAAATTTGTGAGAAGTAGGTCAAATGAAGAACCCATCAAGATGAATTAAGATAATAGAGTAAGAGAACCAGTTGTAGAAGTTGACATGATGAACAATGAAGACTCTTAGTATGTTAAACATGAGATAGAAGAAGATTTCCATGATGCTTTGACAAGTATTAAAGCTTAAGCAAGAGTGGAAGCTTACAAAGAAGACATGAATGCACATCATGTAGATATGAGAGAATAAATGACCATGAAAAAGTCCTTTAATGGGGTAAATGAATATTTGGGACTTGAATTTTATTATCCATATGATAAGAAAGAAGCTAATGTATAGGTTATAAAAATGAATAAAAAAGTGCATTCCTCAAGGAGAGTACAAGAGCATGGGTATGTAATGCCTAAGTGGCTCAAGGCATCAGTTGGTGAGACAATAAACCATTCTCAAACTAAGAATGTGCAAAGCAGAAAAAGGGTTATGAAGAGCATGGAAAGGGTACAAAACTATAGAATTGTAGGTACACTCCAAGTGAAGATAAAGAAAGAGGAAAGTTTCAAACTCAAGAAGCAAAAAGACATGGTGGAAGCAAATAAAAACAAAGGGATGAAGATGCAACTAAGTAGTCCAATGAGGAAACAAGATGAAGAGTGTGAAAAGAGCACAAGCAAGTGGAAAGGTAAGCAAGTCATTTATGATAAGTATGATGATGAATTATTTCAATCAATGAACGAGGTCATAGAAAGAGACTACGAAGCATGGAAAATAATGTCAATAATAATAAGTGGGCAGCAAGGTGAGAGTTTAAATGCAAATAAAGGTGAAACATTAATGGAGAATGAAGAAGCAAAGACTATACATGATTTTATAGAACATAATTTTGAAGAAGATGAAGGGAAACAAGGTCCTAAATTTGAAGAAGATCATGGATAGATATATTATCTCACATTGAAATAAGAATTGGAGATGCTAGAAAATATTTTCAATCCATTGTAAAGGTTGTATGAAGGTCAAAAACAATAGGAAAATCTCGTGATTGAGCTCAAAGAAGAATTAGATAAGATTGAGAAATAGCTGGATGGCATAGGTGTTAACATCCATGAAGATACAAACAAAACTCTTGAACAAGGAATATCAAGCATGGATGATATGAATAGTGTAGGAATGGAGCAACATGGTGAAGAACAAGGATTTATGGAAGAAAAAATACAAACAAGAAAACTAGAAAGAAAGTAATTGAAGCATGAACAAGTTAAGAAACTAATCTATTCAATGGGTGAAGTTACAGTTGAGTTGATTGTTTATATGCATGATGATGTTAAGACAATAATATGCCAAACAATATTTTATCATGATGAATTTGAATTGGATAAGAAGTTATTCTTGTAAGATGAGCAAATTTATGTGAAGACACATCAAAATATGGAGAAGTGTAATTAAGAGGAAACAAAAGAGAGCCTTCTTGAAAAAGTGACAAAGGTTGACATGCTTATGAGGCCATTAGAGCACAAGGAAAAAGGAACCAATATTACCAAGGATCAAATACAACTAAGGAAGCAAGAACTAAGTGAGATCAATGAATAAGGAAGCCAAGGAATAAGAGTAAGAATAAAAAGTGAGAACCATATGTTAGAAGCAGAGTTTGATGAAGGAAAAATTAAGTTGAAAAAGGTATAAAATTCAAAGAACAAATATTTTCATCAATTGGTACATCTCATAGAGGTAGAGGATCGATTATCAAGGAGAATAGACAAGTCAATGAAGCAGATATACTAGAGTCTAATGAGGAAAAAGGAACAAGAAAGTAAGAGCAGTAATAAGGAAAGCATGGAATATCCTTAAAGAATGAATTAGAAAGCAAGAAAGAAGATGTTAGCACCCAATTTTTCTCCCTCTTAGGGAGTATAATGCAAGATAATCTAGTAAGCAAACATCATTTTTAATTGTTAAGGACCCATATGCTAGTTAGGGGTTATAATTGATCTATTTTTGGATGTAAGTGTGTGTGTAGGATCCTCTAGGGTCCATGTGTTGTCTTTAGAGTCATCATGAGTCATAAGGAGTGTGTCTTAAATGTATTGGAGTTTTCCCACCAAAAGTGATAATTTGAGTATTTGAAATTGTAAAGGACCTCATAAGGGTTGTAATTGGTGATTCAAGTTAAGGTTAGAGCCAGTGATGTTGGAAAGAATATTTTATCATAACCCTCTACATCAATGATCATGGGGATATTCCCAAAGTTTTCTCTAAAAATCTATAAAATCTCATCCTTATTGAGTATAATATTTTCATCGTTAAGTAGGGGAGAGTGTCTCGATTTCCATATTGTGTATCATTTTGATCATGATTGTATTGCTCATCTTCAGATGCATTATCATTGATGTCCACATAATCAAGGTGTGAAGGATAAATTATGAGAGTTTTAATTGATCCTTTGTCCATGGTATAAGCTCAAATAAAAGGAATTTGGGTACGCTCAATAGAATTTTTGCTAAGCCTAGCACTTCTTCTCAATGGAAGAGAGATAACATTTTTAGATGGCATATAACAAATAAAGTGAAATAGGGTTGCTAAAATAGAATGTATGAAATCTAAAAATCCTAACGCAACCAATGGAAATAAGAAAAATAAAGATAAAAACCCTAGTAACATTTAAGGCTAGGGTTTGAGAAGTATTCAAAGTAAGTTGGGTTCACCAAATGATTTTACTTTTTAGCGTTATGGAGTGTAAACCCTAGGTTATTAAAGGGTCTGAGTATAGTGATTTAGAGTATTAAATATACAATAAATACAACCAATAATTTTTAATAGAATTAACCTAGTTTAAGCTTTCTAAAAATTATAATAAATGATTCAAACAAGTACTTAGAAGCTGACTAAGATAGAATATATATAGAGGCTACAAACTGGGATAGGAGCTAATCTAAACAAGACCCAAGTGTTAGAACCCTTCCTAGATAGTAGCACCATAACTGGATAACACTTCAAATGGAACTAGTGTCCTCTTTTTGGCACTATTATCCTTTATGTAGAGCTACTCTGAGATTCTAGGTACACTTGTGTCTGAGTCTACCAAGCATGTTCTTATACGCATAAGTTCTAGTTCTATTTTGGTGTCTTATTTTGACAAATTTTGTATGAAAACCATAGATTTCCATGTTGTTATGGCATATGATTGGCATAAGTAGTAAAATTTTGTGTTACTAGGGTAGGTTGGACATCCTCAACACCCCATTTTGATGAGATTTTCCTACATACCAATACTCTGAGGAGGAATCAATCCTAATGTAATTCTCCCCACCTAAGTGCTAGTGTAAGTGTAAGTGAAGCTAGTATGAATGTTGGTTTGAGTGATTTAAGTGTGTTTGAGACTAAAAATCTAATTAATTTAAGCTTATAAATGTTTTAAATGGCTATATGTATATTTAAGTTAGAATAGAGATTAATAACCTTGATTTTGAACAACGTGTTCTGAGTTAATCTGTGTTATTTACATTTGATTTCCATATAGTGAAGAAAGGGTTCAAATTCATGTATATATAATGTTCTATTGTTTGTGTGGGTATTAAAATAAGTCTAGTTTGACTGTAGGTGGTTTTTTATTTTAAAATATATATGTTGGTGTTAAAAGGTGGGAAAAGGAAAATAACATCCAAACTGGGACACTAGCACCATTGGCACTATTGTCTAAGTTATGGTACTAGTGTCCAGGTGGCAGAACTTGAGGCACTAGGGGTTAGGATGTTAAAATCAGGGTTTGATACTACTTTAGGGATGTTTAGGGATGTGTGTGACCCGCATAAAGGTTGGATAAGTGTCTAAATAGGCTCTAATATACGTCTAGGGCTAAGCTAGGGATGGGTGGTCTCAAGTAACACTCTTAGCACTCAAGTGTCATTTTCAGAGGATTACACATGGATTAAGATTATATTCTGAAACAAAAATACATGAAAACTAAAGAATCATTGCTTAGTTTATTAAATTTAATTTGTATCAAAATAGAGGCCTCACATTGATCTTCATTTGGTATTATTGACTTAGGAGGAGGAAAAGAGCCATTACAATAACTACTAACATGAGGATTACATTTGATCAATATAGAAATAGTATCTTGAGAATATTTTCAAAATATTTCATGATCATTATTTTGGAAATCTAAAGCAATGATGTCACCTTTTTTTTAGACTTCCAATATATATACATATTTTGATATTTCTTAAGAGGAAGAAAGATTATTATTTATAACATTATCTTTTACTTCTAAGGGAGAAGAAATATTATCATAATCTTGTACATTATTATTCATTTCTAGAGACGAGTATGAATTATCACGTACATGGATATCATCTATATTTTCTTGAGATAGAAGGATTAACACATTCACCTGTATCATTTTCTATTTCTATTCAAGGTCTATTTTTTTTTACTTATATTGATTAAAGAGATGTAATGCATTAGAGAATTTAAAAGGTAAACAAGGTGCACTAGTTATTGATTTTTCAAATGTTGATCATTTTGAGAGAATAAGAGAGAAAAGATATTCATTATTATTGTGCTCTTTTAATTTTTATTTAAGAGGAATACGAAGGAGAAATATGTGAAATATATTTTTCAATTTCGTAATTAGTATTATCACTTTTCTATTCACTATATTCTTTGCTATTGTACCACTCATTTATATTTTCATAATCATAGTCATATCTATCATAATAATTATCTTCATTAATGTAAGAAGCATCATAAATTATACAAGTGTGATCACTAGTTCATTATCATAAGTGTAAAGTGTAGCATTTTTAGATAAATCTAGAGGATGAACACCATTGTAAATTTCATATTTAGAATCCATTTTATATTTTTTAATCCAAACTATATAAAATATGACAAGTACCAAGCTTATTACTAGAAAATAGTCAATCATACCATAAAATAAATAAATGGTATAAGGTGTAACTAGGCAAGGTGTGTTTATTTTGTAGGATATTATATATACTAATCCCAATAAAAAATATTGAACACGACTACAAATGAACTAACTATAGAGGATTCCACTATTCCCATAACCACACCATCCTATCTCTAGGGTACATTAAGAGTAACTTCTCAGGGCTAACCACTTACTGATATATTATAATAACAAATGATCAAAGGTTTTCTATAGTTTAAAAAAAATCCTAGACATTTAAAATATATTAAGGTATGTGAAAACTAAAATCTATATATAGTGTTATTTAATGACTTGATCATTAGGGTAGTATCCCTCACACCATGGCTCAGGTAAAATTAGAGACTATTTTTATTAGAACAATAGCTCTTATGAGATTTTAAAATGTTGAAACATAATTGCTATGAAAATAAAGAGAAAAAATGAAATTGAAAACCAAAGAAAAATAAAAAAATTGTGCAATAAAAATAGGAATTTTGAATATCTAAGGTCAAAGAGAAGATCTCTTTAGTGTATGAAAATTATAAATTTAGTTGAAACCCTAGTATAAAAATTGATAAAAAAATAAATGTTCAAAATAAAAATGTAAGGTTTCACCAATATGTTTTACCCTATTTTTTATAAAACTACACAAATGTATTATATGAGTATAGATTTAAAACTAGAGAATATCATAATGGTAAAGATATATAATAATAATAATAAAATATGATTTTAACAAATGCTAACTATGAAAATTTGTTATTTTTGGAAAGAAATAAAAATATATATACTTAGATTGTACATAGATTTATGTTGATTGTTATGACTATTTAAAATTAGAAATCAGTAAGAGAGGTGATAGTGCAAGCTCAGAATTAGTGATAAAATTAAAAACTAATTTTGGATAGGTCCATTATAAATGGATGCCAACATAGAGTTTTCAAGTCCATTGAATGTGGACTTGTCTTTGTTGATTGTAATTAATGCCTAATAGCAAAAGATAAATAAATAATATTTTTGACCATAACATATTATACGTAGAAGTAGATAATATTCTTGGACACAAAAAATGTAAGTGGATGGTAGTATAGTGCATTTAAGTCCATTGACTATGGACTTTTCCTTGTTGACTATGAACGAACTTATTATTTCACTACCCCTTCATGCATTAATTAGGGCCATGAACCTGCTTTTAAACCTTTAATATTATGAAAAGTACATGCAATTACAAATCCCTAGTTTCCTACACATAAATCAAATTTGAATCAAATGGGGTAGGTATTAGGTGAAATAGATTGATTTGGACTAACCTGTCAAAATGCACAATGCATTCATGAGACTACAGGATCTCTCTTATAAACCATTACCATAGAAAACATCTCAAAAATATGCATAGTCTAGTCTCATTATTCCTCAAAATAATAATACAATTTGTAGCTCTCTCTTACACCAACCTGATAGGAGAAGAATGGGAAGCGCCTAGTAAATAGACAAAGTGAGTTGGTTTCATGAAATGATAATTTATTACATGAAACCAAGATTAGTTTATAGGAAATATCTACACACATAAAATAGTGATGCAAATATTCAACATATATCAACTAAATAACCATCTCCCTAATTAAGATTAATGCTTACTCTAACACCCTCCCTTAAGTGTAAAATAGGGAGTAAGAAAAAAAAGCAAAGAGACTGAATGGGTCCCGTTAACAAGGCTTGATCAGGAACCCATGTATAAATCATAGTGAAATACAAACTATCCCTATGGTAACCAATCCATCTTACCAAAATACATAGATGTCAAGTCACTATAACCACCAATTCAAATAGGAATTGGTACTCTATACGAGGCTCACTCTGTAAAAAACACTGATCACCAAACTAGAAAAAGAGTTACCAAGAATGAAAGGTATCACTGTAAGGTACCAAAAAACTAGTACATCCATATTGAGAGTGAAGAAGAAAATAAATACTACAAGGCACATCAAGAATCATGACTCAAAATATCAACATAATACTATAGTAGGTATACTTGATGGAATGAAACCCATCAAACAAAAGATGCACTCAATCAACTGCCTCCAAAAGAAAAATTGGTGTACTAAGAATGAGCAAAAAACTTGAAGTAGTATGTCTACACACACCTCCATAATGTTGAAGTGAGTTTAGTGACTCAAAAAACCATCTAAATGAATGTCCCAATCCCACTATGTAAACACTAAAATGCTGACACTAGGCTACACTAGACTAGCTACACTCTAGAAGGAGAACAAGCTCGACCAAAACATCTAAAAGAGACTATCAACAATCAGATATAGATATGAAATATCTCAAGAATGATGTCCCTAGTGATGATGGGATATTCATGAAATTAGATAAGAAAGTGCTCAATCATGAAGCATACATATGAAGAAAAAAAAATCCATGAGTCTCAGTGTGACTACAAATGAAAGTCCCATCCTACAAAAACATCATCAAGTGATGAAAGAAAATCCACAATGCAATCAATATGTGGAATACATCATATATGAAATGAGAGATGAATGCTCAAAAATAACACATCTGCCTAATCAAGGAGCTCAAACAATAAGGAGCATCAATAGGAAGGAGGAGCAATGTATAGTTAAAGAGGTTGAATAGTGGAGTAATGATGTTTATAGTGTCCTTGCCAAGAATGCCTCTTACACCATTAAAAATGATAAGAAATTCATCCCAAATGAACAATAATGGTGGATGAAAATGCCTACATATGTGTGGGTACAATTTCCATAGTTAAAGAATGTGAGGTAACATCCAAATAAGTGTTAGGTAGATCATGTTTGACCACTATAATCTCAGGTTTCTTAGGCCTGAGTGAAGGTGCAGTAAAGCTCATATGCACCTCAATATCCTCATGAAGAGTGGAGCAAAAAAAATATGGAGCTCTATCAATAGATCCCAATGAAGATAAAACACTTGCTAAAAAACTAATTCCATGCCAATCAATCCAAGTAATAGGATGAATAGGGTGATCAATGCCTTGTAAACACTTCCCAATGCCTATAAGTCTGGTAGTGTGACCCATGGAATGAAGCATGTGGGATCCAAATCCAATGGTATGCTTCTTAAAAGAAGCAGGCATATGTGTAGGTGGAATTAAAGTGGGATGTGTAGAGTGTACAAAAATAGTAAGCACATAAGTATCATCTATAACAAGAGAAGCATCAATAACAATGGGCTACTCAAAATCTAGTAAATTACTCTATAAAAGTACATCAAGTGGATGTGTACTAAATTCAATATATGATGGGGTATTAGATTGATGTTGTGTTCCAACTAGTTTCTTCTATAGAAAACATATGAGAGCATCCATTCCATGAATTAGGGAGCACAAAAGAGAATTCTGCATCAAAAGTTTCATGTTTTCTTCTTAAAGTGTTAGGAAAGAGGCCATATGATCAATGGGTTGCTTAAGACTTGGTAGGGTACTATCAAGAGTCATACCAAAATCAAAAATAGGAACAAAAACCATTGTATCAGAATGTACATCAATAGGTGGAGGATGTGAAGGTACCTCATCCAAATGACCACTAGTAATAAGTGTCTCATCCTCAAAAAATATGTCCTCACTAATAATGGAAAGAGGACAAGAACTAATAGGAGAAGACAGAGATGCCAAAGAGCCTTCATGCAAATCACCATCAAGAGTAACATTCTCACAACTAGGAGAAGATGGTGGAGAGACACAATCAACAACAAAATAATCCTCACTATGAGAGAGAGGAGAAGAAAGAGGAACATGTGGAGGTGAAGTGACCTCATCAAACAATGTAAAAATAATGTCTCGGGCTTCCTTAGGTGATGTGGCATGCTCAATATGAGATTGCATACAATTTAAAATATGGAGAAAAATGAATACAAGTGCCTCATTTTGCATGGATGCAAGCCACAAAATAGCATCCTTATCTGTAAAATAAGAAAGTCACAAAGGATAACTCTCCACAATCCCTTCATTTGTAAGTGCATCCACATTTTAGTTTTCCATATGGTGTAGTTTGAGGAGTTGAGTGGTTTGAACATACAAGAATCCATAATCAAAGTCATGATAAACCAACAGTGGTGAAAATGGCCAAATGGGGATGTCAGTTACCACTAAAAATGTGACCACATAAAATGCATCTGTGAGTACAAGTGGCACAAAAGAGGACAAAAACACTCTAAAAAATGGGATGTCAAACTTTGTTGAAAAACCATCCTATGTACAAATCACATAAAAAATGAAATGTTTTTGTGAGGGGATCTCACCACCTATGAGACTAGACCTCACCCTCTAACTTTGACACTCAAAATTGAAAAATGGATAAACAATCAATAAAACCTCCTTTATAATATTGTTTTTTATGAAAAAATAATCAAAAATATCAACCTTTAAAAATGGGACGTCAAACTTTGCTGAAAAACCATCCTATGTATAAATCACATAAAAAAATGAAGTGTTTTTGCGAGGGGGTCTCACCACCTATGAAACTGGACCTCACCCTCTAACTTCGACCCTCAAAATTGAAAAATAGATAAACAATCAATAAAACCTCCTTTATAATATTGTTTTTTATGAAAAAATAAAAAAAATATCAACCTTTAAAAAATGGGACGTCAAACTTTGCTGAAAAACCATCCTATGTACAAATCACATAAAAAATGAAGTGTTTTTGCGAGGGGGTCTCACCACCTATGAGACTGGACCTGACCTCTAACTTCAACACTCAAAATTGAAAAATGGATAAACAATCAATAAAACCTCCATAATATTGTTTTTTATGAAAAAACCATCAAAAATATCAACCTTTAAAAAATGGGACATCAAACTTTGCTAAAAAACCATCTTATGTACAAATCACATAAAAAAATGAAATGTTTTTGCGAGGGGGTCTCACCACCTATGAGACTGGACCTCACCCTCTAACTTTGACACTCAAAATTGAAAAATGGATAAATAATCAATAAAACTTCCTTTATAATATTGTTTTTTATGAAAAAACAATCAAAAATATCAACCTTTAAAAAATGGGACATCAAACTTTGCTGAAAAACCATCCTATGTACAAATCACATAAAAAAATGAAGTATTTTTGTGAGAGGGTCTCACCACCTATGAGACTAGACCTCACCCTCTAACTTCGACACTCGAAATTGAAAACTAGATAAATAATCAATAAAATCTCCTTTATAATATTGTTTTTATGAAAAAACAATCAAAAATATCAACCTTTAAAAAATGGGATGTCAAACTTTGCTGAAAAACCATCCTATGTACAAATCACATAAAAATGAAGTGTTTTTGTGAGGGGGTCTCACCACCTATGAGACTAGACCTCACCCTCTAACTTCGACACTCAAAATTGAAAAATGGATAAACAATCAATAAAACCTCCTTTATAATATTGTTTTTTATGAAAAAATAATCAAAAATATCAACCTTTAAAAAATGGGACGTCAAACTTTACTAAAAAACCATCCTATGTACAAATCACATAAAAAAATGTAGTGTTTTTGTGAGGGGGTCTCACCACCTATGAGACTGGACCTCACCCTCTAACTTCGACACTCAAAATTGAAAAATGGATAAACAATCAATAAAACCTCCTCTATAATATTGTTTTTATGAAAAAAATAATCAAAAATATCAAACTTTAAAAAATGGGACGTCAAACTTTACTAAAAAACCATCCTATGTACAAATCACATAAAAAAATGAAGTGTTTTTGCAAGGGGGTCTCACCACCTATGAGACTAGACCTCACCCTCTAACTTCGACACTCGAAATTGAAAAATGCATAAACAATCAATAAAACTTCCTTTATAATATTGTTTTTTATGAAAAAATAATCAAAAATATCAACCTTTAAAAAATGGACATCAAACTTTGCTGAAAAACCATCCTATGTACAAATCACATAAAAAAAATGAAGTGTTTTTGTGAGGGGGTCTCACCACCTATGAGACTGGACCTCACCCTCTAACTTCGACACTCAAAATTGAAAAATGCATAAACAATCAATAAAACCTCCTTTATAATATTATTTTTATGAAAAAATAATCAAAAATATCAACCTTTAAAAAATGGGATGTCAAACTTTATTGAAAAACCATCCTATGTACAAATCACATAAAAAAAATGAAGTGTTTTTACGAGGGGGTCTCACCACCTATGAGACTAGACCTCACCCTCTAACTTCGACACTCAAAATTGAAAAATGGATAAACAATTAATAAAACCTTCTTTATAGTATTCTTTTTTATGAAAAAATAATCAAAAATATCAACCTTTAAAAAATGGGATGTCAAACTTTGCTAAAAAACCATCCTATGTACAAATCACATAAAAAAAATGAAGTGTTTTTGTGAGGGGGTCTCACCACCTATGAGACTGGACCTCACCCTTTAACTTCGACACTCGAAATTGAAAAATGGATAAACAATCAATAAAACCTCCTTTATAATACTGTTTTTATGAAAAAATAATCAAAAATATCAACATTTAAAAAATGGGATGTCAAACTTTGCTGAAAAACCATCCTATGTACAAATCACATAAAAAAATGAAGTGTTTTTGCAAGGGGGTCTCACCACCTATGAGACTGGACCTCACCCTCTAACTTCGACACTCGAAATTGAAAAATGGATAAACAATCAATAAAACCTCCTTTATAATATTGTTTTTTATGAAAAGACAATAAAAAATATCAACCTTTTAAAAAATGAGACGTCAAACTTTGCTGAAAAACCATCCTATGTACAAATCACATAAAAAAATGAAGTGTTTTTGCAAGGGGATCTCACCACCTATGAGACTGGACCTCACCCTTTAACTTCGACACTCAAAATTGAAAAATGGATAAACAATCAATAAAACCTCCTTTATAATATTGTTTTTATGAAAAAATAGTCAAAAATATCAACCTTTAAAAAAATGGGATGTCAAACTTTGCTGAAAAACCATCCTATATACAAATCACAAAAAAATGAAGTGTTTTTGCGGGGGGGTCTCACCACCTATGAGACTGGACCTCACCCTCTAACTTCGACACTTGAAATTGAAAAATGCATAAACAATCAATAAAACCTCCTTTATAATATTGTTTTTAAAGAAAAAACAATCAAAAATATCAACCTTTAAAAAATGGGACATCAAACTTTGCTGAAAACCCATCCTATGTACAAATCACATTAAAAAATGAAGTGTTTTTGCGAGGGGGTCTCACCACCTATGAGACTGGACCTCACCCTCTAACTTTGACATTCAAAATTGAAAAATGGATAAACAATCAATAAAACCTCCTTTATAATATTATTTTTATGAAAAAATAATCAAAAATATCAACCTTTAAAAAATGGGACGACAAACTTTACTGAAAAACCATCCTATGTACAAATCACTTTAAAAAAATGAAGTGTTTTTGCGAGGGCGTCTCACCACCTATGAGACTGGACCTCACCCTCTAACTTTGACACTCAAAATTGAAAAATGGATAAACAATCAATAAAACCTCCTTTATAATATTCTTTTTTATGAAAAAACAATCAAAAATATCAACCTTTAAAAATGGGACGTCAAACTTTGTTGAAAAACCATCCTATGTATAAATCCATAAAAAAATGAAGTGTTTTTGCGAGGGAGTCTCACCACCTATGAGACTGGACCTCACTCTCTAACTTCGACACTTGAAATTGAAAAATGGATAAACAATCAATAAAACCTCCTTTATAATTTTTTTTTTTTTTTATGAAAAAACAATCAAAAATATCAACCTTTAAAAAAAGGGATGTCAAACTTTACTGAAAACCCATCCTATGTACAAATCACATTAAAAAAATGGAGGGTCTCACCACCAATGAGAATGGACCTCGCCCTCTAACTTCGACACTCAAAATTGAAAAATGGATAAACAATCAATAAAACCTCCTTTATAATATTGTTTTTATGAAAAAACAATCAAAAATATCAACCTTTAAAAAATGGGATGTCAAACTATGTTGAAAAACCATCCTATGTACAAATCACATTAAAAAAATGAAGTGTTTTTACAAGGGGGTCTTACCACCTATGAGATTGGACCTCACCCTCTAACTTCGACACTCAAAATTGAAAAATGGATAACCAATCAATAAAACCTCCTTTATAATATTGTTTTTTATGATGATCTCCACTAATAAATGATGAGTCCCTACCATTTAGAATAAACTCCACCTTTAAATCCACTTAGCCAACATAAAGGCTTGTTTTGTAAAAATAATGTGACTTAAACTTAGGGCGTGGATTTTAGCAAAAAGTGCTTTGACCATTAAGATATGCAACTTGTCTAAGTCATTGCCTCCACTTAATTATATTTGAATCCTTAAATTAATTTAAAAAAATCAAACTAAAAAAAATTAAATGAAAAATGTGGCATTGATGTTGGGAGGCAACAGAGCTGGCAAAGATGGGCACATTTGTTGGTAGTGGAGATCTTGTTTCCATGTGTTAGAGAGACCATTTAAACTTCCAATATCATTTCCAATACCAAAAAAATGTTAATAAAGCAAAAATAAGGTATTTGAATACAACTCACCAAACATTATCACAATCAGCAAAGGGTCACAGACTCACAATGCTTAAATAAACCCCATATTCACATACAACAATCAATATTGATCAAATACCATGGTTCAAGCATATGCAAAACTTTTAAAATTAAACGGTTGACTTGTAAAGTTAAATGGCAAGCCATGTGTAAAAGCCGAGTTCTAAGTGAAATTTGAGTCATGTATAAAATCTAGAGATTATGACCAACAATGCCAAATCTCAAAAAAAATTGAATATATTTCTTGTGTTGAAGGCTATTGAAGTGACTATGAGCGGCTTGGTGGAATCGGGTATTGATACTCAATCCTCCGAATGATGAGCAGACTTTTACTGAAATCAAGTACCTTTGCAATGCCAAAACATCATTTGGTGGAGACCAATATACATGAAGGAGCATCAATTCAACATGAATCCAATGGAGTTTGGAGTCATTCAATAAGATAATCCACAAACAAAATTAATACAAAGATTAAGATTATCTGTATGACCCCCCAAAAAACAAACATACGTAACACGATGTGTCTGGCCTAAAGACCAAATAATCACCAATTCAAAAAAAGATCAAAAATAGATTTTTACAATAAGTGAGGCTCAACACTGAGAAAATAAATAAATTCATCTGAGTAATGGATGCATGGTCCTACTTTGATACCATGTTGGAATGCACAATGCATTCATGAGACCACAGGATCTCTGCTGCAAACCATTACCATAGAAAACATCTCAAAAATATGCACAGTTCAGTGTCATTATTCCTCAAAAGAATAATACAATCTATAGCTCTCTCTTCCACCAACCTAATAGGAGAAGAATGGGGAGTGCCTAGTAAATAGGCAAAGTGAGTTGGTTTCATGTAATGATAATTTATTGCATGAAACCAAGATTAGTTGATAGATAATATTTGCACGCATAAAATAGCGATGCAAATATTCAACATATATCAACTAAATAACCAACTCCTTAAATTAATCTTAACGTTTACTCCAACATAACCTTGGTCAATCTTCATTAAATGACCAAGGACTACACTACATTACGAATACTTCGAAGAGGGCCTAAACTCAAATGTAGTTCTCCCACTTGTATGTTTGAAATTGTGAATGTGAGTCTAGATATTATTTCTCCTATTTTACTCTTGTAAAAAGTAGTTATATGATAATTCAACCTATAATTTACCTTTAAAGCACTTATAGATAAAACATGAAAATATTTTTAGAATGAGGAGAATTGCCCTTTATGTCTTAGAGAAGCCTTGTATTTATGGATGCTTTTATTTTAAAATTTAAAATTATTGGTGTGTAAAATCTGACTCAAGATAAGACCCATTGGAAAAAATATGAATAAAATGAAATGTGACTCAAAATAAATTTACAAAAAATACGCTTGGACAAGTCCATGCTAAATGGACATAGATGTGGGTTTCTCAAGTCCAGATACTGCAAACTTTTCTAGAAGGACAAATGACCAAATTTGGGATATTCATGACAAAATGGAAAGATGAATAACCAATAAACAAAATCATGGATCATAATAGACAAAAATATCTAAGTATAATTCACCAATAGATACCTTATTTACTATCAATAGTCTATGCATACAAAGTTGCAATAAATGACATAATGGATGGGCTTGTACCAAGTTTGGGTGTCTACAGGGTGTCATAAATTATTTGAGTTGAGGGGGATTAATTTTTTAGGCACCACTTCTAAACATTATTTCAAAGATTGAGCTCTCTCTTTCATATTTTCCTGGGCATTGAACACCAATTTATATTGGTCCAGAAAGGCCAAGGATATATCTGATAGACTAGTGAGGCAATTGTGTGATATTTTGATGGATTTAATTATTTTTTATCCTATTTATCCTTGAGATATTTTTAAAAATATTTAAAGGCAATTTCACCAATTTTTAAACAATGTAACTGGGCCCAAATTTGAGCACCTCTTGATGCATGGATATCTATGATTTTAAGCTTGTCTTAGCTAGGTTTTAGTGGTCTGCAATTAAATTTCAAAGGGGATTTTATTAAGTATGTTTATTAAATATTAATAAATAATATTATATGTTATTAATTTTATATATTTTAACTCTTTTTATTACCCTAACAATGGGTGTTCTTGTTATGGTATCATGGCAGGTTTTATTGTTATATTATTTTTGGTAATTTTTTATCTCTTGATGTTGTCACTAATTATTTTTTTGGTTAGGTTTTGAGGTATTTCATCTATTATGTATATTCCTTTTTAATGGGTGAGGATCCTCCCCCTTATGAAGTTATTAAAAAAAATCTATATATAAGTTAAGAGGAACTGAGACATTCACTTAAGTTTCATTTTTATTGTAATAAAAGGTATTGATATGTTCACTTAGATTTAATTTTCATTTTAAATAACTCATATATTAATTTAACTAAAAATAAGCTAACAAAAAAAAGTAATTTGAATAGAATTATAGTCCAAATCCAACCCAAAGCATGAGATTCCACGTATCAAAAGACTAATAGTTTGATAAAAGTCACCACCATCCTAAAATGCATGCTGAGAAAATAATTCCATGGTATACAACTAATAGTAAAAGAGGCTTGTAGACATAAAATTATCCTCTCCTTCATCACTACTAATTTTACTACATATGTCTTTTAATGTTGTATTCTTTAATTTCCTAACATCACCCATTAAAATTTATTCCATCATCTCAACCTTACTCCTCACATTTTCTTTATATCATAATTAATCATATAATTATCACCCACTTAACCACTAATTAAATCCTCACAATATTTAAGGAATTTTATATTCCTTCCTAACTACCCCCAACTACCTCCACTAACATTCTTATCAAATTCCACCACCGATACCCTTTTAATCCCTCATTTATTACACTAACCTCTTCTAAAAATTATAATTTGCATACTTGAGCTCTACACCATGCCTTGAGCTCCCCACCACCTCTCTAGAATTCTTTAAAGAATTCAAAATTCCTAAAATCCCAACTATGTAATCCTCTAATCAATTCTTCAACATTGATAAAAATACACCATGGCTAAATCCCAACCATCCATTCATTTGTGTGGCTCGTATAAATAAAGCTACACACCCATACAAAATAACTTTGAATTTTGGAATGCAATAGTGACATCATCTTTGAAAGTAAATAATTCATCCATACGCAAAGTGATTCCAAATTTCTAAGTTAGCAAGGAGTAATCATACATTAATATCAAGCATCCACTCATCTTCAATCTTAAATCATATATACAACAAGAAGGAAGGGATCTTCAAAGGTGCATTATCAAAAAGGGCACATAAATCAAGAAATATCTCTTTGTTAAAAGCTTGATCAAAATATTTTCCACTTATAATAAAAATCAAGCCTCCTCATCTGAAAATCTAAAATTATTCAACAATAAAAAAATGTGGTTGGTGATGGAATTACATATTCCAAACACATGCGTACCATTCAGATTCATAATCCCTTCAAAGCTTAAAACACATTAGGTATCACTATACCAATAGGAAATCCGAAAAATATTCTAATAAAAGATAATATACACCTCTTAGAGAGCCAATGGTATGTGTCTTTCAAAAACTCCTAGCAGCAAATATGATTACTTTTCCAGAAACTAATCCCTTTGATGATAGTCAACCTAAGCTCACATCGTATCAAGAAGACGAATATTGTGACTTTCACATAATATAGGTCCACTTGAATATAAGGTGCATGCAACTTATGAATCATATCAATGACATAATTTATTGAAGCAAGATAGAAGTTAAAGGGGAATCCTTTTCTCCTAAGAATCAATAACTTGGCATTTATCAAGACCTATTTCTAAATCATGACCAAAATCAAAATAAAACAAAACAATACCAAGGTTAAAAATTACAAACCAAACATATCAATCATAGGATAACTTCTCATAACTATGACTCGATCATTAGTCATATTTATCATAAAAAACATCGAGTCACCACCATCAAGATAAGAGCTAAATCTCCTAAACAATGCATCATTCAATATTGTCCAACCTTTAAATTCAAAGTCCAATCCTCCAAGTGTGTCATCACCACTAGAAATGGTAAGGTCATTATTCCAAAAACACCTCCTAATGTCATTGTCCAAAAATCACCTTCTAAATTCATTATCCAAATAGATTATTTACATACTTCTAAGGATGAGTATAGTCTCATTCAATAGCTCGAGATCACCCATACACAAATATCCATACTATATCTTCTCAAAATGTCCTCTATTCATAGGAACATCCTCAACAAAATCCTATATGAGTCAAGAGTTCCAACGTACATTGACCCTAATCAATTCCAAAAACTCATTATCAATTTATCATCCTGCCATATATGAGATTCCACTAGTGGGTCATAACCAAATAAATCTCTTTATATCGAGTCTAACATTTTAAAGCACAAAATCAAAAGAGTTTTGGTAGACAATGTTTCAGGGGGCAATATTTTTACCATCACCTTGATTAAGAATTTGGGCTATTCTAAAATAGCATTGACACCTGACATAGTTATAATCAATTCTCATGATGATGTTGAATGGAAATCAATAGGGACAATTTATCTTCCTATCACGGTGGGTCCAATAATACACCAAACATTAATTCATGTGGTAAACATTAATATCCCTTATAACATACTTTTGGGATGACTGTGGATCCATGAAATGTAAGTTATATCATCCACACTCCATCAATGCCTTAAGTTTCCTCATTCAGGAATGGATGTTACAATTCTTTTTTATCTAAAACCTTATCAATATTTTAAGATGTTGGAAGGATGATATCATAATGCCATTTATTGATCAAGTTCCTCAATTAATTGGCATAAATCATCAATTTACTAGAGTACAGCTAGACTAGGGATGAATTTGTGAGAGGTTATCATTGTGTACATGATAATACCCTAAATATGGATGCTTTGATACAATTTTGGGAACTTACATCCATTTTGTGAATGAACTTGGGATGTTCAGTGGTTCCTAGACTTGATTTGAATAGTTTGGTATAAACTAGTTTGAATTCTGTATTAGACATGAATGTGGCTGAAAAGGAGTGTCTACATCTATGAGATCAAATAATGAATTGCAGATAGACCAAACAATGCATTCTCTGATGGTGAAATAATTTACTTGAATAATTTAGGTATATCTAGGTTTATTGATTTATTCATAACTAATTATTTAAATATTATCAGACATTGCTATCATTTGATGATTGTAGATATACAGTCATATGCATAGAAATTTTTCTACTTAACCCAAATAATGATGAATACCTTTCAATTTGTGACAAATTTTGGATCCATTAATTGTAATTTGATTCTCTTTTAAATTTTATGTTTATAATCAAACTCATTCAATTTTTTCTCAATAAATTTATCTCTTTTACACCTTTAAGACAATTCTTGTTCCAAGTCTCACAAATTTATCTTATGTTTAGTTAGATTTTATTTATTTTTGTTATAGTTAGACTTTGATTTTTATATTAGATGATTATTTTCATTATATTTTGTTAATATCTATTTATTTATTTTTGTTTTTGTTTAGATTACAATTTATTTTTTGTTTTCTTTTAGATTTATTACTTATTCACATTTTTTTTATCTTTCTAGTATTAGTTGTTACTTTATTAGACATACTTAGTCTTTTAGATTATCTTTTGTTGTTTATTTATTGTTTCTAGTGTAGTTTCATTGCTTAGTGAAGTTGCTTATGTCTATTTATTGATTTCCTTTATTGTTTTATTTATCTTATTTAAAGTATAATTTTTTATTAGATTATTATAAATAGTGTTCTGTGTTTCTTAGTTCCTTATTTAGTTTTGTCTTTAGTTTATAGTTTTGATTGATTATGATAATTTTAGTTTATGTTTCCTTATTTATTTTTCATTTCTATTTCTTTTATGTTTTGTTTTGTTTATTTCATTTGTTTTCTTTTAGTTTGTTTTAGATTTGTGGCATTAAGTGATTGGTAAGAGAGAGAAATTGATAAGAAATTATGCATATCAGAGATCTTTCCTTCAATAAATTGCCTCTTTCTTAGGCTTTACTTTATTAGATAGGTTAGATTATATCTTTCTAATCTAATTCTAATTTTATTAGTGAAGAAGTATATGATATATTAAATATGATGATACATAATTCCATGTTTGATTTTCTAAATTATTTTCAAAATTATTTAAAAACCCATTTATACATCTTAGGATTAAATCTTGTTCCTTAGACCTCCTAAAATTAAATTAGTTTGATTCCATCTTAACCTTCACGATATATGAAAGGATTTATTCATTGACGTAAAAAAATCATCATCAACACCCCCTTTCCCCACCCCACCCCTATAATTTTGACTAGCAAGTAAAGACAAATCACCTCTAATATCATATAAGAAATAAATTTGATCTCACTTTGATACCATATGAAAAATAGTTTTGATACCATTTAGTAAAATAGGATACATTCTATATTGGGGAACACAACCCTTATTAGTGAAACCATGTCAAGAAAAGAGTAAGCCCAAAAAATTTAACATAGACGCCATCCACATTAAATATTCAAACATTATTTGTGTGTGTGTGTGTGTGTGTGTGTGTGTGTGTGTGTGTGTGTGTGTGTGTGTGTGTGTGTGTGTGTGAGAGAGAGAGAGAGAGAGAGAACCTAAATTTGGTTTAATGTGACATTAACCCTTTAATTATATAGAAATAATATAATTTAATTTAATTTATAGTTAATACAAATAAATATAAAATAAAGTCTTGACAAGTATATGTGTGACCAACAAGTTTGAAAAGTATAACAAATGATATAAAGGTATAGAAAGAGACTTATATTATTTGTCACACTTCCTTGATATGTTGTAAGATTAATGATTTATTGAAGGCTATGTGCAATGAATATAATTTTTCCATTTCATAATGATAATTATTTCTAGTTCAGGATAGCGTTGATAAGTTTTGCACAAGAGTGATTGTAAATTTTGTCCCTGTTGGTCGGTTCTATCTCTGGCAGTAAAGCTCTAAAACATTCCTAGGTAATGTAGATGCTTCATAAATGTATTTTTAAACTTTCATAATATCATTTTTTATGCACAAACACCTAAAATATCAAAACTTAGTTTCCTACACAAACATTTATAATAAAATGGGGAGAATCAAGCAAAAGGTCAATCCTCATTGAAATACCAAGCACCAAACTAAATTTCCAATGTATCGAAGAGGGATCAAACTCAACTTTATTTATCTCACCTACGTATGTGTGTGAAATGGTGATACATAGATCTATATGTTTCTTCTCCTACCTTACCCTTGGCACAAGCATGCAAATACTTCAGAAAATAGATCTATTAATTCAGTATAAGCAAATGTATAACTTTAAATAGCTCTTGAAATTTGAGAGTGGTTATCCTTAATACCTTCTAATAGCTCTATCTATATATGTATTTCTTATAATTTGAATATAAAAACTTAGTGGTGCACACAAGGTACTCAAAATAACTTAAAGTGGACTCAAAATAATTAAAAAGGGGGTTTACAAAGTCATATAAACTCATAAATTAAAAGGATAAAATATAATAAAAATGCACCATTAATTATTTAATTATTAGCTAAGACTTATATAAATAAAGTGATTAAAAATACATTATAAAATAAGTGTTGTGCTAAATTTGGGTGTCTGTAGTTGTGTCCCTCCCCCTCCCCCCTCTAATCTAGCATATTAGTGAAACGTAAAATACTAGATGAAAGGGGAAAAAAATGCAACCTTAATGTAAATAGTTATTGTGTATATGTATCATGTGTCATGATGATCCAAAGTTCTCCTATAAAATGAGATGTATGTAATTAGATGCAATTATTGTTCAAGTAAAATGAAAGATATAACCATAAAATTTTGTAAATATTATTCAAGGAATAACTACACCTAAATGTGTTCTATGGAGAAGTAGGAATGTTGTGAATAATAATAAGGGACTTGTAGTGTCTACTCATTTATTGGTTAGGAAAATGGATAAGCTTTCAACTAGTCAATGTGACAGATAGAACCATTAAGGGATGCATAAACCTTAATGTGTTAATTGTAGTAGTTATTGTTTGGATAAATTTGCTTTTGGGTTGAAATCTTTGATAATTAAGGATGATCAACTCCCAATTTAAATTTTACTTATATATAATAAATAACACCCATTAAGGGATGCCTCAACCTCAGTTTAACACAGCTAGTATTTTTAACCCAAAAACATGAAATAGGTTGGAACCTAAAATGGGTTTGTAGGCTATAGTGTTGGAGGGTGAAGTAATATTCAAGTCATGCATTATGCACTTTGACTAAATCGACCATCATAGATGGCTTATGATTCAATTGTCACTTCGCTCCTAAATATATGATCGAAAGAGAATGGATGGCATCCATGCCCCTACCATGTGTATAGATATAAAATAGTACATATAATATATGCCAAAATATTATAGTATGCTCTTTGAATTTGAAAATAGTATATTGAACATGAATCTATATCATTCCCCCATTGTTATAATTGTAGAATATGTAATTGTATGTATGTGACAATTTATGAATTCTATTTGGAAATCATGCATGAATATGTATCATGCACATCAAATTTGTATGAATTTCTACTTTTTTCATGTAATGTGAGTGCATATGTCTCCATAATATGTTCCAATGATTGAGTTATTGAACATTTTGCATTATTTAAAACTATAATGTGTCATATTTTGGAATCTATAATTTGTGATTTGTAATTTTAAGTGTATATGCAATGCATATATCCCCAATAATGCAACAATATCTGAATCTATGAGGTTGTATTGTGACATGATGACTGGTCACATATCAATTTTTTAGTAAATTTTTAGATTTTGCCCCATGTTTCCCCCTTTTAAGACAAGGGATAAAATTGGCAAATTGATTGTCTTGAAAGATATAGTAATTAATTGAAATGAGATTAATTAAAATAATTAGTATATTATGTATATAATTTTAAAGTTATTGTCATATTTTTCATAGTATGGTATAGATGATAGAATAGTAAATAGTTGCATGCAATTGTAAAGTGTGATTGCCAAAGGCAATGGTGCTCGTGTTGTTAAGTGGGAAATTGATCCTTTATAAAGTTGGTGTTAGTAACTGAATAGTATTATGATATGGAATAAGGTTTATAACATGTCCTGATGTAATTTAAGGAATTCATTTTAGATGAGTAAAACTCAAAATATGCTTGCAGAAGTTTAAAGTTGTTATTTGAATTAAGTGCACACTAAACATAGTAACTGATATTGTGAAAAAGTCAACTCAAATAGATATTAAGGTGAAAAGTGTCTTTTAAATTTCATTTTCACTATTGCATTGTGAGAATTGATCTTTTTACTTTTCAAGATTCCTAGTTGACAACCTATGTTGCCACTACAATTCAAGTGTTTGTGCAATGTGATAGAGACATAGACAGTGAGATGGTATTATTGAAATTACATAATTTTTTAGTATGTAGTATCATATGTTAATCAATTTTGAAAAAAAATGAATTTTTTAAATTTGTACTATTTTTTACATTTTTGGAGTGAAAATGTGGAATCTAACAGTTTTGTCCCTCTAGGTTAGTACCATCTATATTTTAATATTTTTATCCCAAATGGGACATTCTTGTCCTGCATGGGACATTACTAACGACATTCCTATCAACATTCCTATCTTGTTTTGGTTGATGTTGTCTTTATATATTTTGACTAGTTTTTATTAGAAGTTACATTTGCCTAGATTGGAAGCTAATTAAACTGTGTGTTTGGTTTTGTAGTGTGAATTACATTCCCATGAGTTTCAATATGAAAGTGTTATGAGAATTTTACTAGAGTTGGGTATGTATGATTCTTATTAGAGGGTATTGCAGGAGGATTGTATAACACATGTTGGTTGATTAGGCCAAATTCCATATAGTATGCATATGATGACTGCATTAGTAAAGTAGTGGCATCTTGACTCTTGTAATTTCTAGGTACCAATGGGTGAGATGGTTATCACTTTGAAAATATTCCATTTACAAAGTGGGTTTTAGTGAAAAATAAGAGCTTGAGGGGTCACACTTGTGACCTCCCACATTCTATTTTTTTTAATAGAACATTGTTCGTCAACATTCCCTTTGAAAAGTTTAATTAAATGAATGGCAAAAAAAAAATCATGATTGTTTTTTTAAGAATTAATTTTAAATAGAATGATGATCAATAGAAGAAGGTGGTAGAGGGATGGTGTCTGGTGAAAAGAGGTCAACAAGGGATACCAAGTTGGTTGTGGGTAGTAGAGGGTGGTGGCCATTGTTGGGATAAGTAAACTGAAGCACACAATTGATTACCAAGCAACTTAATATGCGAAAATTAACCAGAATACACAAGTAACTAGAATTCAGAAATAACACATGATATGAGAGACAATACACAACTTGTATTAAAACTCTTTCAAAAGGAAATACAACAAAGAAGGCTGCCACAGTTCTTCTTCCTTACACACCTCTAGGGCTCCCACACCTCTAGGGCATAAACAATAAATCTTCCCTCAAAGCTCTCTCCCTTAGGTCCCAACACCCAACTCAAACACAGAGTTGGTGTTCACCTCCAGTGCTCCACGCACACCACAAGTGTTGCATGCACTCCACAAGTATGCAATGTACTTTAAGTAGATCTCCCCTAAATCTATAACAACCTACACCTCAATAGACCTTACTTATGGAAGGATCTTCCTTGCCTTCCTCTTTGCTCTCTTTGAGTACACACTGTACTCCAAGTAGATCCCACCTGATTCGGCTCCCTGTTGTGTTGCTATCCTATCTAATCTTACACACCTGCAAATCAATCTGGTTCTGCACACCTGTGAACCTTGACCTTGCACACACATACACCTATAGATCAATGATCTTACTTACCATGTAGATCTCCTAAAGTAGCCATGCTCACCTGATGACCAAGATCATACATATGTGAAGAACCCTGCTGATTCTCCAATCCAGCACCCACACTTGGTACTGTGGTACTAAGAGGAACACACCATGCTCACCTCACACACAGAAGGAGCTTATATTATTGCTCTCTTACTCTCTAGCACAACTTACAATACAATCCATGAGTCTATTATATAGATCTCATCCAAACAATAATTAGACACCTAATTACAATAATTAGATCCATAGGTCTTAGTCTAAAATTGGCTCTCAACATGCAAACTCTTGGTTTGTTAGCTAACTGCCCGTAAAACACTCGCAGCCGAACCACACAGGTGACCGACGTCGGTCCCTGTCTGCCTGGAGGGTGCCGACACCGGCTGACTTTTGACCGGTGTCAGTTGCCTTCTTGTATGATCCTGCCGATGTCGGTTGGCCTGACCGACGTTGGTGTCTGTGACACTCTGCAACCCTTCTACAACCTCCTCCTCAGTTTACATCAGTGAAGCTTTTAGCTCCACAACCTAACAGCCATAAGCATTGATTAACAATGCACATTTCCAATGCTTAAATAAATCTAACAATGGCAATGACTAATTTTAATTCCAATGTTAATGCCAATGGGTTTTGGGTTTCCATGTTAGTCAGGTGGGCTATGCCTTGCACATACAAGGTGAAAGCTACCACCATTGCATAGGTAGGGATAGTGCAGGTGAGGTCATGTGGCACTACATAGTGTAACAAAGGAGTGCAAGGGGTTGGGAGGTGTAAAAATAAACATAAACAATGAAATATGAAATATGAAACTTAAAAAATGTTCCTCTTCATCTACATCTTTTCTATCTAATGTATTTTAAAATTTATTTTCATACCAAACATCTTTATATTATAGATCTTTATCTTTGTGTTTGTGTTTTCTTGTTCTTATTCATTTCTAGTTTTTTTCCACTTTAATTTTAATTAAAAAATAAATAATGTATATAAATATGATGGTATCAGATAAAAATCAAATAAATCATAGACAATAACAATTGTTCAGTTGTTTAAAAATATTATTTTACTTTCTGATATTGTTCTCTAATTCATAGAATAAAAATGAAAAAAATTCCCCGATAACTATTTGGAAGTTGATTTTACAACATACATTAGTGTTTAATGTAAATTATGGCACACTTTCATCAGAGGGCATTTGTTGGCTTTTCCAAATTTTTGAATAGCTCAAATTTAAGTTTTTGGAATGATTTTTGTTTAAAATTTGCAAGAAATATTTGCATTTTTGTTATAGACTTAATGTTTAGGAATTTGATATGGTCAATGCCTCAATTAATGTGTTATTGTCATTTTTTAATGTATACTTTGATACTATATGTTTCAAAATATAAAATAATACTAAATTTGGAGGATTTTCACCATTTTGGACTTGTTTATTATTTTCTTAATGTAATTTTCATCCGATAAATTTATTGACGCTAATAGCATCATATGTCATGAAAATGTAAAAAGTGATTTTTTCTATAATATTTTTTATGATGATGATTGGGATCAAATAACCCCAATTTATTCTTGAAACTATATCAATATTATGTTTCACCTCCATGTTAATGCATAGGTATAACACCCTCCTTATCTTCATAAGCCTTCACCATATTAAAAATATCAAATACGACCAATTAACATCATGGATCTCATTATAAATCCATATCCATAAATAGGCATGCTAAAAATGTAATTATGGGCATATCTATTGGCTAAACCTAGTATTTGACCCTCAAGGTGAAGTGTAGCTCAAACCACCTTAATGAAGGGTCATAAACATAATTTATCATGGCATAATTTAACTTGAGGGCTATTAGAGTTATCACACCATGTCTAACTCAAACCACCTTATTGAAGGGTTATCAACACAATTGATCATGGCATAATTTAACTTGGGGGTTATTAGAGTTATCACACCACGTCTTCCATCCCCATGTATTATTTTGAGGATGGTATCCCATGGCCAAATATTAGTAATGATGGTTCATCCATCCTCTTTCACAACCACCTTTGAATCCTTGGCCTTTGTCTAAGGCTCAAGATGCACCATCAAAGGGAAATCTCTTATCTTGTGTTCTTATGATTGAAAATGGAAATAATTATTGGGAAGATAAATATATAATATAAGTTAAGAAAAATGTTTGTCCCCAATTTAAATATCCATGTTTTCTTTCAAATCCTTGAGTAGGTTGACTTTTACACTAACCATTTTTCACAGTCTTGTAAAGTAAAATTAAACTTGTTGAAAACAGATGAACCACACAATGGACTTACCAAATTCTCAATAAATTCCCATGTGAGGAATGGTAATCCAGGAAACTCAATCCAAATAAATACTTTCAAATAATGAACATCAAAGACAAAAAAATCATTTTTTTAATGTGAAAATACAAGCCAAGAAGACCTAAACAAGCAAAGGCCATGATTCTTTAATGGCATTAGAGTGGCTAGGATCTTTAAAGTGAAACAAAAAAATCTACTTTAAAGGGTAATTTGCATACCAATTACCTTAATACCTTGAGGCTTTTAATTATACTAAAGAAAAAGAATTCAAATTTGATTTAAATTGGATAAGCCCAAGAAAATAATTGACAATAGTATAATGTTCAACCAATACAAGATTTATCATATTCTGAGAAATGCCAAATCCACTCAAAAGGGTGGTATTTACTCTAAGAAAGACAATAAATTCAAATTAAATGAAAGCCAAGCATAAAAACTCTAAAAATCCTATAAATTGAGTTGGAAACTCATTGTGTTATGATAAGGTATGGTATCGTTAGCACAAAGGTGACCTAAAATCATCAAGACTTTAATTATGATTTCATTTTTAATTTCATTCATTTTGCATTTCAAAATTTTAAGGTGGAAATCATTTATAAATTAAGTATTCTATTGACGGTTTTGAAATAACATTGATGAGTTTTTCAAGTTCTTTATTATCAATTACTCCACATTAACAAAACAATTATAATATAATATTTTAAGTTTTCACTTAGACTTTATAATTAAATGACTTTATAAAATGAGAAAAAAAGATATTAAATATGTCCAAATGACCTAACCCTATATGACACCAAAAAAATTATCTTTTATTCCCTAAAATATTAAGGTAAAAATTAAGACAATGTTGATTTCTCATGAAGCCTTATTCTTTCCCTATTGATTTGGATCAAAATTCTCCAAGTTTTTTAAATCTATTATTTTTTAAAATCTCTCACATAGATTTCACTTGCAAGGTCTCATTATCACTAGTTTTAATGTTATTGCAGTCACGACATTCCATGATGAAATATTACTCAATTTATATTAATTCAGTGTTACATATTGCATGCATCCTATCTTCCCAATATTCTTTAAGTGTTTTCCATCATTTGGTTGCACATTTAAGTTTATATTTACCAGACCCTATTTAACTTATGGAAATATTCACATCTCAATTAATTTTTATGCTTATTTATTTGAAATTTGATTGGTGGAAAGGTTTTAGGATTCATTCCCATCTTGAACAATCCAAATAAAAATGATGTTCATATAAAATTTGGTTATATTAAATATTATTTTGTGGATATTTTAAAAAGGTGAAATATTGTGCTACCTAAAATATAGCATACATTAAATTTTTAATTTTTAATATCAATCAAATTAAGTTTACATATGAAGGATATCATATGAGTTTTAAAACCATTTAAAAATAAGGAAAAAAGCATATGCCGACAAGAAGAAAAGAGAAATAGAAAGGCCATATTTGTTACAAAAAAGAGGAATTTCACCATTAAGCATGACTGTGATCTTAATTCTAAAGTGACATTCTCATGTTATTATTGATTGCATCATCACCACAATCTTATGCATATTTATAGATTTAGAACCTTTTGGTACATCCTTTAGGGATAACTAGCTATATTTTTGGTGATATGATGCCATTACTTGCACAACTCATTTCATGCACATGTATTTCCACCCACTTATACATATTCACCATAAGTCATACTCTGCCACATCCTCTGAGTTGAGTTGCTTTTGCCTTGGAATTACAGAGTTTCCATGAGCCAATTCACTTATACAAGGCGCACAACATGTCCACTACATCCAAGTGGTTAATGGGGATAATGCTCATGATGGTCAAATCAAACCCAAGGTTACACTGTCATAAGAGTGAAAATAAAGTTTCTAAGGAATTTTTTAAAGATAAACATACCTCCCAAAAATTTAAATCTATTATATAAGTTTACCAACGACTCACTAACTTTTTTGATATTGAGCAAGCCTTTGTTTACTATAAACAACAAGTTTTCAAAGTACAAGACCTTTCTCTCATTGAGAACACACTCTTTAACATTACTTATTTTTGGTCCTCTTTTAAGGTTTCTTAGCTTTAGCGAGTTGTTTGTAATAGACTTCTCACCATCGAAAACCTTCACGAAGTTATTGTGAATATAGCCAATGACAAAGCACCCAGGTGTGATGTTTTTCCTTATAGATTTTACAAAGTTTTATGGATATCATTGGAAAGGATTTTTTTCAATTCTATGTAAAATCATTTCAAACTAAAATTCTTGATGAAGTCATTAACAAATGACTTATAAAATTCATATCTAAATTTGTAAACCCATGCAATTTTTTAACTAGCACCCCACCATGTTGTTAAAAAATGTCTAATAAGATATATTAGACATTATTATAGTTGTTTTTGAGGGTATGTAATTTGATTTAAAGTCAAACCAATAATCCATCTAGATTGAGATTGAAGAAAGCTTATAACTACATCTAATGACCCTTTGCTCTTGTCATGTAGGAATTATTATTTGGCCCAAAATGTCTTCATTCAATTCAAATGTTATTTGTTGATGTTTCAACTTGATATGCACTCTAAATAAATTGGCCTCTTCTATTACATTAGACAAGGATGTCGTAAAAGATTTAAGTATTTATTGGCTAACGTTGTTTCTCAAGGGGTTGTTTGAGTAATCTCTTGCCTTGTAAAGAACTCTCCTCAATTTATTAACGAGAACTTTGTAGATGATTCATTCCTCATTTTAATTGAAGAAGATGAAAATCTTAGGCAAATAATATAGTGCCTTGACATTTTCTTTCTAGCCTCTAGTTCTAGTATTTAATGGAGGAAGACACAACACTTTAGACAATCCTTCACTTCTTCCTCTCCTTCAAACATTTGTTTGGAAATGGACTCAACATGATAATGTTTTTCACTTTATTGACATTATATTTGTATTTTAGGTTATACCTTTCATTTTATGGTTTTCATAATTTTCTTTATCAAGTTGACAATATTATATGAGTATAATAGATGCTCATGTTTCACATCAATTATCTCTTATCTATGTGCCTCTTTTTTCCCCATCTTTTCAATGATTTTATAAAACTTTATTTTCAAATTTTTATTTTAAAACTGTATTATTTAGTAATATTAAATTTGATGATTGACATGATATGAACAATCTTGAAATTATTTTTCAATATAAAAAGATCCACTTCCAACAAATTTTTTTAAAATATTCACTACCTTAATATAATCATCTCACCTTCTAACCTTTTTTCCCATTGGCCAAACTTTAACATATAATATTTGATAAGAGCAGCTACCAATTGAGATGGGGCAGAGAATATGTGATGTTAACTTGAATTTAATGGCATGGATGAAGGCATTTTGGATTTGGTGAGGCCGAGTCGAGGGGATTCGAACCCGTGACCACCAAATGCAATGGTTGTGGTTGATAAGAGATGATAGGCTATTTATATCGGCCATGATCAAGGAATGGATAAACAAAAACTAGGTTTACAACTGCATCAATGTCAATTTTTTCCTTCCAAAATTTAGGAATTGATTTTCATCGTAGATGTGTGTAATGGTGTGCTTAATAGGTCCACACGTAATTCTAGCAGAAAAATACAATTTATGTTGCCCATTCAATCATATTGTAAGCAAAGCCCATGATTGTTGAACTCATCTTACCCTTTATGCATAAAGCATTTTAGAATAATAATTTAATATTTATGTCGATGAAATGTGGGTGATTTGGTAAAGTGGCTTGGTTATTTTCAGCCTCCCTTATGGTTAAAGCTTGTTAGACTTGTGAAGTTGATTGTCGCTATATGTGGTATATTCGAGACTTATGGCTCTAGATCTAGTAATCTTGATGTTGGTTGTGACCTCTTGATCTGGTAATCCTTTAGAGATATGGGCCCCTATATGTGTCCCAAACTAGTTTGTAGCTCTGATCAAAAGAGATGATCAATAAAAAATCAAATATTTCTAGTATAGGTGATGGTGGAAAAGGAGGTAGTGTATTACTTCATACAGCATGCCAATGCATTGTGCAGGGAGGAGATGACACATTTGATGGTGAGATTGAATAATAGCATAGTGGTAGGGTAGGGTAAGGCCATATTGAACATTAAAGTGGTGAAAGATTTCAAGGTAAACTAGGCAATAATGGTGAGGGGTAGTGACAAGGATTTCAAGAGATAGTTGGAAGAATCCTAGATAGAGATGTGTAAACATTAATGACTTGTCACATATGTCTACTTTAACTATGTAAAATAAAATTAGACAAATTTAATACCAATTAGATGAAAAATGGAATTTTTTACTCAATTAAATATGCCTACTATATAATCTAATCAACCAATACAAGATGTCAAATATAAATAGATATATTGCCAACAAGGCCACAAACGTTGCAAATTTTGAATAGTTTGTTAGTCTTGGGTTTGAATCCCCACAATGTATACATACTCTCTCCAAACATTATGAGGATACAATGAGATTAAATAAAATATTATATTATATATTATAATTTTATATATATATATATATAATTAAACTTTGCATTTTTCAAGACATGAATGATCAAAAAGATTTTTCTTTGTTATTACCACTCATAATAATTTATTGTACCTAGAATAGATTCTTTGAATTTTTAACAATTTTACTTCGTGAAATATGAATATTTCACTACTCTCTCAAATTTTTGGCAAAGTATAAGTTGTCATGTTTTTACTTATGATTTCCATAAACCACATAATACAATGTTATACACATGTCTAAAGATACTAAATTATATTATCTATTCGAATTGGTAACATTTATAGTGTATCTAAATATCTGTAACTATCACCCACTCACATTTGGCATCAAAAGATATTATGATGAATCTTTGTTAAGGCCCTCTCAATAAAATTCATCCAACGTAAATATTATAAACTATTTATTAAAAATTAGGAAGTATGAGCCCATGTCCCTAAGTCCAACACTTTAGGTTACAAAAATGGGCCTAAGAAATAAAAATAAAAAGTAATCCATAAAATCAATAACTAGTTCAACCAAACATAATAAAATAAGTACCTAAATAATAATAGTAAAGAGATAGTTGGAAGTGGATCCAAATCATCCAGTTTGTCCCAATTAACATCCAAGAGGTCACCACCCCACATAATACAATGTTATACACATGTCTAAAGATACTAAATTATATTATCTATTCGAATTGGTAACATTTATAGTGTATCTAAATATCTGTAACTATCACCCACTCACATTTGGCATCAAAAGATATTATGATGAATCTTTGTTAAGGCCCTCTCAATAAAATTCATCCAACGTAAATATTATAAACTATTTATTAAAAATTAGGAAGTATGAGCCCATGTCCCTAAGTCCAACACTTTAGGTTACAAAAATGGGCCTAAGAAATAAAAATAAAAAGTAATCCATAAAATCAATAACTAGTTCAACCAAACATAATAAAATAAGTACCTAAATAATAATAGTAAAGAGATAGTTGGAAGTGGATCCAAATCATCCAGTTTGTCCCAATTAACATCCAAGAGGTCACCACCCCACATAATACAATGTTATACACATGTCTAAAGATACTAAATTATATTATCTATTCGAATTGGTAACATTTATAGTGTATCTAAATATCTGTAACTATCACCCACTCACATTTGGCATCAAAAGATATTATGATGAATCTTTGTTAAGGCCCTCTCAATAAAATTCATCCAACGTAAATATTATAAACTATTTATTAAAAATTAGGAAGTATGAGCCCATGTCCCTAAGTCCAACACTTTAGGTTACAAAAATGGGCCTAAGAAATAAAAATAAAAAGTAATCCATAAAATCAATAACTAGTTCAACCAAACATAATAAAATAAGTACCTAAATAATAATAGTAAAGAGATAGTTGGAAGTGGATCCAAATCATCCAGTTTGTCCCAATTAACATCCAAGAGGTCACCACCCCACATAATACAATGTTATACACATGTCTAAAGATACTAAATTATATTATCTATTCGAATTGGTAACATTTATAGTGTATCTAAATATCTGTAACTATCACCCACTCACATTTGGCATCAAAAGATATTATGATGAATCTTTGTTAAGGCCCTCTCAATAAAATTCATCCAACGTAAATATTATAAACTATTTATTAAAAATTAGGAAGTATGAGCCCATGTCCCTAAGTCCAACACTTTAGGTTACAAAAATGGGCCTAAGAAATAAAAATAAAAAGTAATCCATAAAATCAATAACTAGTTCAACCAAACATAATAAAATAAGTACCTAAATAATAATAGTAAAGAGATAGTTGGAAGTGGATCCAAATCATCCAGTTTGTCCCAATTAACATCCAAGAGGTCACCACCCTCATGGAAAGGATCCTAATTGGTATTCACATTGTTTGCTACCTTTTTATTCTAAGTGGTAGCTTGAATGTGGGAATGTTCTTTGGGGTGATGAGATTGTTAGGGGATAATTTTTTCAAGGGGGGGTGGAGGAGACCAATAATCATGGTGAACAAGAAGAGGATCCCAATCGCCATGCTACAATGGAGGAGGCAAATTCTTATGTAGTAAAGACCAACCAGACTGATTGTGAGATTGGCATTAAATGACTCCTATGGCCTCTCCTCATAGTTCCTTCCCTAAAGGTGATGATGAAGACCATGAAAAATGGTGCAATATCATTAACCACTAAAACATTTTGACCATTCAAATTTGATTCCTTATGTCACATTTAAGTCCCCTTAGTGTCACTTTGTTGCATTCATTTTTTTTTCTGAATTTAGAACATTAAAGTCACATTTGAGAGGTGACTTTAATGGATGACAATAGGATATAATTACCAATAGAATTTATAAAGTGACACTAGTAGGTGATGTTGTGGTATACCTAAAAGTAACATTGGTGTGTCCCTAAGTAGTGACATTAGATTATCCTTAATAGTGGTGTTGGGGTGTCATAAAGGTGACTTTATTGTCATCGTTAAGGGAGATATTAGGGTGTCACTAAAGGTGAATTTATTTTCATATTTAAATTTAATTTATTATTTGACTTAAAATCATCTTCACTAAAGTCATATATTAAGCCAAACACAATACTTGGATTATTGTATATAGGTAGAAAAAATGCCATTGAGAAAACCAAGGCACCATTTTGTTGTGTTGAGTATGTATTGAATCAAGAAAAATGTTTGTGTTCAATTGAGATGAAATTAAGCATTCAATATTGATTGAGGGGGAATTATAATATTACTACAATCAATTGAGGGATAATTAGCTTCTTTATGCATGAAATTGAGAGCAAATTGAATATGGTGAATTAAAAAAATTAACTATATAAACCCCATCTTTTACAGGTATATATTTCCATCTGAGTAATTTCATTACATATTTTATAATTATTCATTATTGAATATAATAAAAATGTTAAAAATGAAAGTCAATTGGATTATAAATTTTAAAAGGGAGATAAATAATTGGAATTACAGTTTCCATCTTTGTTTTGGAATCCTTCAAGCCCTGTACGGTTAAAAAAAATAGTACACACCACTTGAGTATATGAATTATGAATTTTTCAGATCCTATATTTGTTAAACAATTAAAAACCACTTTGGTCAATAGAGAGTAGGTAGTGGTGTCTATGTCATTAGTCAAGATAGAGAGGAAGAGAGGCCCACCTCAATAGACATGGGCTATGGTAAATATTTGTAAGCCAACTACTTGGACCCATCTATTCTAATATTTTAATTGATGTTAAAGGAATTATAATTAATGCAACTAAAGTCAAAAAAATTATCAATGGAATTATCAATGAAAATGTTGAAATGTCGGTGGAAATGTCGACAAAAATTTTAACGAAAGTGTATATGGAAATTTTAATAGAAATGTCAATGGTCACATCTTTTGGTGAAGATGTGCCTCTTGGATGGGATACCTCCTTTGTGAAGATCCTTTGAAGGCTATATAAGGCTGATATAAGGGTGATAAAGATATGGAAGTGGAAGTGTGAGATATGCAAATATTAATAAAGAAGAGAAGGAAGCAAGTGTGTGGAGAATAAAAAGATATATCATACAAAAACATGTAAATTTGAAGAATGGAATTAATTCTTTCTATCATTCAAGCATAAGCATATTTTTATAGAGAATAAGAAGAGGAAATTGAATTTTCCATCATTCATTGATAAAGCAATAGTAAAAAGGTGGAAAGATTATTTCGGTAAGAGGTCGGTGCCTCAAAGAAAGAGATTGGTGTCTCTTGTTAAGTTGGTGCTTAGCAATAGGAGTTTAGTGTCTCTATTAGGTTGGTGCCAATGAATTTTGTAAAAAAATTATTATTATATGCATGGATTTAGCATCTATTCATTTGTGATTTTTCCCTGAAAGGGTTTCCATATAAATATGGTGTCAATTTATGTCATTTTTATGTGAATGCTTTGATTATGGATATTAAGTTTAATTAATTAGAAGATTAATTTATACTGATTCACCCCCCTCTCAGTATAATTTTGTGCAGTTAATAATTGGTATTAGAGTGGTTCCTTTAGAAATATCTTAACCGCTAGAAGGTAGATCTTAGGAGCACACATGGCCAAACAAGAAGGTTTATCCACAAATAAGGCTTTGTTGTTTGATGTAACAAATTATGTTTTTTGGAGTATAAGAATGAGAACCTATTAAATGGATTTAGGGTTTGATATTTTTAAAGCAATAGTAAATGGTTATACTACTCCATCATCTTCACCAATAGATACAGTAAAAAAAAGGCTAGTGATAATAATTTCAAAGCCATGAATGTTATTTTGTGTGGCTTATCAGAATCAGAGTTTGTCAGAATTATGCAATGTGATTCAGCAAAAGAAATGTGGGACAAACTTTAGAATATCTATGAGGGTGACAAGAAAGTGAAGAAGGCAAAACTCCAAACTCATAGGATACAATTCGAGAAATTGAAAATGAAAGATGAATAAAATGTTTCAGCATATCTTTTTCATGTGGATGAGATTGTTAACACCATCAGAGGACTTGAAAAAAAGGTTGAAGAATCCATGATCATTCAAAAATTTCTAAGGTCACTTCCCATGAGATTTGATGCAAAAGTTTTGACTATTGAATAAATAAAGGACTTAGACTCATTAACAATAAATGAGTTTCATGGGATTGTCACGGCATAGAAATGAGAAATAAAAAGGAAAAGCCATCTAAGAAGGAAGAAACTTTTAAAGATTCAAAGAAATCAAAGAATAAATAACCTTAATCAAGTGATGACACTAGGGATAAACAAGTTGAGAAGGAGGCCCTATTTGTTAGAAAGATTAAAAAGGGATCCATCAAATACAAAGTTAAGCTACCTTTCAAGTGTTTCAATTATGGTAAAATAGGGCACTTTGCTACTAAATGTCCACATAAGGATGATACGATGATTAATAAAATCATAATGAGGAAATAAATAAAAAGGAAAACAAACCTAAATACAATAAAATATTTAAACAAAAATAAAATAATAAAAGGTTTGGTAAGCACAAGAAAAGTCTCTATTCTAAAAAGGATAGTAGCTCACCTGAGGAGAGTGATGAGAGCATTCCAGGCAGTGATAAAGAATAAACTCTTTTTATGGCTATAAAAATTGATGCCTCTATAAGTGAAGAGAGGAGGAAGATGTCTAGGATGGAGGAGTAAATCTTGATGAAGAACTCATTTGTGCTTTAGGTGAGATAAAAGTTCTTAAGAAGAAGAATATAAAACAAATATTAAAAAGAAGAAAATACAAAGAAGAAAATCATGACCTAAAAATAGAAATGTCTCATAGCCTTGAAGATTCAGAAAAGGTCATCATTAGTCTAAAGACTTAAATAAAATAGAAGAAGATAAGAAGATAGAGGAGGAAGTAAGAGTCTAGCTTAAGGCAAAATAAGGCCACATTACCAAGCTAGAATCATAAGGTGATTTCTTAAAGAAGGAATTGGAGAAGACATGTGCTAAATTGAAAATCAATTTAAATTTTGAAAAAATCACCAAAGTACATGATGAGATTCTAAATTTTCAAAGGTCATCATGCATCAAGACTAGTCTTGGTTATGAAGAAAACCAAAAGAGCACTAAAGAAGGGCAGAGTGCAAAAACTATAAAATCACCTAAGAGGATGAATACAGAGAAGCCCAATAGCTACATGAATGCACTTAATTGATCCATGAATGGTGAAAGTGATAAGAAGAAAGAGCATGACACTTATCCAAAAAATAACAAGGACAATTTCATAATGTCCTTTTAAGGCAGGCCATACAACCAGGTTCTAGAGTTATTTTTATGGTTATTGTTATTTCTGTAATCATTTTCGTCATAAAGCAAGATATTATAGGGCACAAGCAAGCAATTATTTTGTATGTAATAATAAAAAACTTTCTTATGGGTGTTCAAATATAAACTACAATCCATTTGCTCATTTATTAGATTACAATATCAGATGTTATAAGTGCAAAAACTTTGGACATACAACACGCTTCTATATAAGTGGTTTTATGAAACCTCCTAGGTAGAATAATAAAGTGGAATCCATGAGTAAACAAAAGGAAGAAACTTCAAAAGTATGGAAAAATATGTAGGAGCAAAAAAATGAGAGACCTAAGCTTGTGCAAATTGCATTTCATGCACAAGAGGTATCACTAAGATCATAATAAGAATCACAAATTTAGGGGGAGATAATCACTATATTATCTTTTAGCTCCTTAGATTCTTTGGTGATATGCATTCATAAGTCAAAGAGAAAGATCAACTAATGAATATTATTTGTGAGAGTGACGATGCAAGTGATGGTACTATTTTTAGAAACAAGTCAGAGAAGCAAGAATAGAGAAAAATTAAATTAGTTAGGGTGTAGAACAAATTACAACAAGCATGGGCTAGCCTCAAGTGTAGATTGCAAAAGGTATCTCATATCTAGCTAGTGTTCAAGATGGGAATGTTCATGAGCATATGGAGCATGATATGCAGATAGAAAGGGAATTGAAAAAGAGGAGTTACCACTTGAGTAGCTAGAGATAATCCATATGGATGTAAATTATTTCAAAAATCCCATATTTGATCAAATTTAAGTAGAGAAAATAAGAAAATAATAAGTCCTTGTGCAAAAGGATAAGGAATGGTAGATAGATCATCATTCAATTGTGGTGATGTTGAATAATATGACATGAATATTTCCTATGATTTATTTGTGGATAGAAGTATAATGAACATCCATTTTCCATTGATTTATAATGAACATCCCTTTTCCATTGATGTGAAAGGGGAGAATTAATCAAAGGGGGAGCAAAAGAGGAGAAATACAACAAGGAGGAGTTTCTCTACAAATTTGCCATCAATGACAAAGGGGGAGATTGTTGTAATATTATCATTGATGTCAAAGGAATTATAATTAATGTAACAAAAGTCAACTGAATTATCAATAGAAATATCAATGGAATTATCAACGAAAATGTTGAAATGTCACCATAAATGGTGACAAAAATGTTAACAGAATTGTTGATGGAAATATCAAAGGAAATGTTGATAGAAATGTTAACGGTCACATATTTTAGTGAATAGGTGCCTCTTGGATCAGATGCCTCCTTTTTGAAGAGCCTCTAAAGTCTATATAAGGTAGATAGAAGGTTGATAAATATATGGAAGTGAAAGTGTGAGATATGTAAAGATTAACAAAGAAGAGAAGGAATCAAGTTGTGGAGAATAAAAAGATATATCATACAAACACATGAAGAATTGAAAATGGAATTAATTCTTTCTATCATTCAAGTATAAGCATATTTTTATGGAAAAGAAGAAGAGGAAATTGAATTTTCCATCGTCTGTTGATAAATCAATAGTAAAAAAGTGGAAATATTGTTTTGGTAAGAGGTCAATGCCTTAGAGAAAGAGATTGGTGTCTTTCGCTAAGTTGGTGCTTAGCAATAGGATATTGGTGTCTCTAGTAGTTTGGTGCCTATGAATTTTCTAAAAAGATTATTATTATATGGTTGGATTTGGATGGTAGTTCTAAGTAGCTATTCATTTGTGTTTTTTTCTGAAAAGGGTTTTCACGTAAATCTAGAGTCAATCTGTGCCATTTTTATATGAATGTTTTGATTGTGGATATTAAGTTTCATTACGTAAAAGATTAACTTATATTGATTCTCCCCTACCCCACTCAGTATAAAAGTGTGCTTAACACCTTCCCATGTTTATTACCCATAAATATAATTAATTTCTCTAAGTTTGGCTCCCAAAGTATTGAAATATTTATAAAAACCCAAGAAATGTTTTCAAGCTCCTCTCCCGAGGTATTTATAATGTAGAAGTGACCTAAAATAAATTAGGGGTTGAAATTTTTTTAAATCATTTCATCTATGAAAGGTTCTATGAAATCAGTCCTTACTAGGTCATGATCTAGATCTCTATGGAGTATTTTTCTCTTTATCCCTCATTTATTCTCCACCATTGTTGATTCATTATCTTCCCTTTTTTCCTTACATTCATCCTTTCTATAAATCAAGTATATGACCATTAAAATAATTAAAATTAACCAAAGGTAGGTAGTGTGAGGAGAGAATGAGAAGAATTAAATGAAAATAAAGATGTCAGGGTTAAAATAAAAGTCAAGCTCGTGCATAGACTTAAAGGAAAGTTGTTAAGATGGAATCACCATCTTTAGGCATGGGAAGGCTCAAATTCCACTAACCTCATCAATTCTTATAATTACTAAGATATCATATTGAACTAAGTATGTGCCACCACAAGACATGAGGCCTCATAAAGGAAAAAGGATGAAAGGGAGTTGGTGAAGATTGATGAAAGACTAAAGGGAAGATAAAATTGTTGATACTTAACATTATTCAAACTTTTCATGTGTATTACCTTTGATATTTGTTGAGCCATTTTTTCATTTTTATTATGTTTGAGAGCTTTCCTTTGGGAGGGGAAACCCACTCTTGGTACTTGATATTATCCAATGTTGGGGTTGTCTTACACCCTCTAGCCAAGTGTTCTGAGGTGAAACCCCTTTTTGGGGACCCAAGTAACTATCAAGTGTAAGGAAAATATGAGATGAACCTAAAATTTAAAAGGGTATGTTGATTGATGCTTATAAATATCCCTATGTTTTCCACTGAAGACCTAAAAAATCAAAAATTGATAATTTCTCGATGAACCTCTCATCTTAATTCAACCTCTATGTCTCATAGTAAACCTAAATTATATAATTTACCTTGAAATATAAATACATTATTATATACATTGATAAATATTAATAACATTTTTGAAACAAATATGGTAAGTGATTCAGATGATAATATGCATTCATTATACATGCTCTATGGAATTCTTACTAAGATTCTTCTCTAGATCCTCACTTGATTTATTCTGTATACATCATATGAATCCTAATATTGGTGGCTCTCTATCCCACCATGTATGATTTGGTTTTAAAATTGATACGATATATTACATTTTACACACAAAAAAATCTTGTTTAGATACTTTTTTTCAAAAAAAAATCATTTTTATAGGCAATGAGAGTGATCTAATTAATCTACATTTGCAAAGAAGAGGTAGATGTGGAAGAAGAATGAAAAGGGGCCACAATTTTACCAAAATCAGATCACTTTTTAAGGTAAATCCTATTATGGATACTACTTCAAAATCTGCATCCCTACCTATTGCATAAAAATGGTGTAAAAGTGTTAAAAACACTACACCAATCATGTACAACAATGGCACAAGACAGATACAAGATTAACACATTAAAAATGTTAAATTAAACCTATCATAATACATAATTGAAAATAAGAAATGAGTAAGTGATTATTTGAATAGGAATATAGAGGTAAAGAAAGATGTGTCTTGAATATGAATTAATTGAGTTTTGATAATGAGTGATGATGTTGTAAAATATACTTTGGACTGGTATAGAAGATCTATCATGAATCATATTGTGTTCTTTGATGATGAACACCTTCAAAAAATAATGAATGTGGTTGATCACTTTCAGCCACTACCAAAAATGGAATTTATAGCAGAATATGGAAATAGGCTATGAATATGGCTAGGTGAATCTATCAATCTTGAAACCTATTAGGATCCTTAATTAGTCCAAAATTCTAGAGCTGTGTCTTTATTGAATGTGCATAGTCATTTATTTCTCTTATCCTTTAATTCAACCTTAATTCACCACAATATTCAAGGAATGAATAAAATGTACAATGTTAGTGACTTGAGCCCTCTTTAGGGTTACAACTACATATCCCACATGCTCAGAGTTAAAGCTCATGTATATTTGTCCATTTGGGTGACCAACCCAAATGAAAGAAATACTTCACATTCTCTCATTAAGAGAATCAATGATAAATCTATGTGTTCTTTAATGAACCCTTATTTTGGTACAGGAATACATAAAAAAAGACTTGAATAGATGATGAGGGAAGATTATGATCAATGTGTAGGATTTTTGACAGGTTTATGAAATATATAATCAATTTGTGTGATTAAACCTACTATAATACATAATTAAAAATAAGAAATGAGTAATTGATTATTCGAATAGGAATATATAGGTAAATAAACATGTGTCCTAAATAAAAATTACTTGAGTTTTGATAATGAGTGATTATGTTGTAAAATATACTTTGGACTGGTACAAAAGATCTATCATGAATCATATTGTGTTCTTTGATGATGAACACTTTCAAAAAATAATGAATGTGGTTGACCACTTTCAGCCACCACCAAAAATGGAATTTATAGCAGAATATGGAAATAGGCTATGAATATGGCTAGGTGAATCTATCAATATTGAAACCTTTTAGGATCCTTGATTAGTCCAAAATTCTAGAGTTGTGTCTTTGTTGAATATGCATAGTCATTTTTTTCTCTTATCCTTTAATGTAACCTTAATTCACCATAATATTCAAGGAATGAATAAAATGTGCAATGTTAGTGACTAGAGCCCTCTTTAGGTTACAACTACATATACCACATGATCAGAGTTAAAGCTCATGCAGATCTATCCATTTGGGTGACCAAATCCAAATGAGAGAAATACTTCACATTCTCTTGTTAAGAGAATCAATGATAAATCTATGTGTTCCTTAATGCAACCTTATTTTGGTACAAGTACACATAAAAAAGACTTCAATAGATGATGAGGGAATATTATGATCAATGCGTAGGATTCTTTATAATTTTATGAAATATATAATCAATGTGTGTGATTTAAATTGAGGTTTGAATCTGAGGGAAAACATACAAGCTTCTAGGAACTAGTGTGTTTTAATAAATACAAACTTTTATATATTGAATTGACACAGAGTTGTAATAGTAATAAACAAAGATTTATTATAAGATAATAAGAGAGATTATAAAAATAAATTAATCTCTATGGAATATATATTGGCTATCATGTATGAATTATAATTAGCTAAACCCTTATCTTATATTTAAAGAAAAGTAATAATCGTAAACTGGTTTTAAAATAATTAAAGCTAACAACATCCACTCAATATTCATTGGAATGTGAATAATAAATTTATTTAAAATATAAAAAACTCTAATAATATCCTTTCAACATGCACATGTATGAAAATATGACAACTCATAATAATATGACATCTACTAGAAGAAGAATTACTAATAATAGCTAGTTGGGTTAGGCCATCCTAGTGATGCTAACTTTTATGGGAATTATCCTATTTTATATGATGATACCTTTCCAAAAATCTCATATCACCTTGATATAAAAAAATTCACCCAACTAACACCCAGTGATGAGGATCTAATATATTCAAAAAATGATTCGAAGGCCTTTAAAACTTTCATCTATGTTGTGCTGAAATTTCTTAGAAAATTATAATTTTATGAAATTAACTTGTTACCCATATGGTATGGTCTAAAGTTATTATTGGGATAATTTTTCCCCCTTAAGAAGTAATGGGACCCATTTAATCTAGTTCCTTAACCAAATATGTATGTTTTTTATAAATCTAACTCTTGGTTAACCACTTTCCTTTGTAAGCAAATTATCCTACCTTGATCACTTGACATAAGGAAATTTATTGATAATTATGGGTATCTTTTACAACTCTAACTATGACATGAACAATAATGAATGGTGTTGAAAAATCATAATTTAACTCTATGAATTGAAACTGGTCACCAATATGTAAACGACCCAAGAGAGTTGTAAAATATGGTTAGAGTAGTTCCACATTAAACATTAGATGCAACCCAAGATAGCATGGAAAGTTTAGCTCAAATCCATTAGTGCCTACTTACTTGATAATTGTTTAAGGCCCATCTCAAAGAGGTATGAGTTTCTTATTTATAAGTTTCTAATCATTTTTATATAAATGTATCCATAACTTATCACCATCCTAGAACTAGTGAGGGACTCGATGTTGGTCATGTCATTTATTGTAATTCTAAATGATTTTCTACAATATTGCATGCACATAAATTTGGATTTTATATATGCACTCAAAAAACTTGGTAGCATTTTAAAATTCCTTTTGTGCATGGGGAGATACTTCTTCCACTATAATAGGCAATTCCACATCAATGAAATCTAATGGTTGAAACCCAAAATAAACCTAAAAAGGGCTATGTCTTGTGAAGCCATAGAGGGTTCAATTATAGCTAAGTTAGATGTATAAAAAACTAACATCCCATGATTATGGATGTTTTGAGTGATACATCTAAAGTATATTCACCATTAGATAATTAATAAATTATATTTTCTCATCTATCTATTGACGAAAAGAGGTGGACTTGTTCAACTTGGTGTCATCATGGATAATAATATAGACTAGAAAATGCTAAGAAACTTATTGTCCTTATATGACACATGGTCTATGATAATTTGAAGTGGGCCCACACATGATCAAGTAGAGATTTTTAGTGTATTCTAATTTTATCCACTTTACATAAGGTAATAACACTACCATCTTATAAAACTTGTTTTCCATGAAAAAAATATCATACCCATACCTAATTATGGGAAACCCTGACATGAAAGCCATGGAGAGTGGCTCCAAAGGTCAATCTATAATTGATAGAGGCATGTGAAGTCTCTATTTTTTTGGCTAGTTTTTTATATTTCACATTTTGTGCATGAAAAAATATGTGTGTTCACATCATGGATCAATAGAAGTATTTCTTGAGCTTTACTACTATCTTTTCCACTTCGAAGTGTCCTATAACTTGACTATAGTGCACTCAAAAATCATCCTCTATCATTATATTTTTATAACACATATATGTCCCAAGTAACATAAAATCCGTTTTTTAGGTGGTAATCTATAGCTTATTCTCCCATATCTAGTTCTTGATATATAATGGAAAACTCAAGATCACTACCATTCAACATGGATAATTTAAAATTCTCATGGCTACATGAATGTAGGACTGATGTTAGTGATATAATCTGAGGGAAACTTAACCTATTTTTAGCCTAATTGGAACTAAATTTCTTGTCCCTAATATTGAGGTGAAAATATTTTAAGTAGGTAGAACACTTATGGTGTAAATCATTTTCTAACTTTCATTGGGTCTATATGAACTTTAGAGGCTAGTGGTTTATGTGGATGATGGTATCCATTATCAAAATTTAATGCTTCTATTTCATTTATGCCGAGAAAATATCATAATTTTTTTTGTCATATGTAGGATACATGCATACCATATCTGTGATTTTTTCATTATGGTATGCAATTGGGTGCCTATGCTAGGTAAAAACTACACTGAGTGCATATTCTAAATAATTTTATTCAATATCAATGGATTGATGAAATTATGATAAGGACAGGCCTAATGTTGACCAAAGTTTCTCTTTCAACTCATTTATAATGAATTATTTTGATCTGTCACACAGAAACTCGACCTTGGGCCCCTTTAGTTTTTTGGTTTAGGGGCCATGTAAGATGAGAAAATCTAAGCACAAATTAATGGTAAAATTTGGCTAACCATAATAAGCTTATAATTTTTGTAAGTGTTGTTGGTATTGGCCATTATTTGATGATTCTAATTTTATTTGGGTCAATGTGTACTACATAATCTCTATGATGTATCCTGGATATTTTACACTTTAAAATTAAAAATAACACTTATCCCCATTAGAATTAGATTGTGACTCTATAAGGTGTCCATAACTTGTTGAACCTAATGTTGGTGCTCCTTCCATGTCTTGTTGGAAATAAGGATGTCATCCAAGTAAAAAATAATAAATGAATCCATGAATGGTATCAAAACATCATTGATCATCCACATTAATTCCATACATGAATTTATCAAGCCAAAGGGCATGACTAACCATTTAAATAGACCTTCCTTGGACTTAAATGATGACTTCAAAATTTCAAATGGATTAATGCATACTTGATGGTACATTATTGTATCAATCTCTATGAATAACCTTGTTCCTTTGAGTTAGTTTAGGAGGTTAATAATGCATAGGAGTGGATACATGTTCTTGGCATACATATTTTCAAGGGTCATGTAGTCAATACAGAGTCACCATGTCCCACCCTTATTTCAAGCTAATATGAATGTGTTTCCACAATGTGATGCACTCAAAAAATATTATATTTATAGATTAGTTTTTTATTAGAATTTAGAATTAATTGGTCTATTGACTTTAATTAAGAAAAAATGAATAGAATGGTAGAGAATGTTGTGAATGACTTTTAACTAATAGAATGAAAGTAAAGTATTGAAATGGATGAATCAAAAATGAACAAAACAAAAAAATTATGAAAAACACAAAAAAAACTTACATTAATTTTGCTCGTTAGGTTGACTTTGTGAATAAAAAATAACTGGAAGATGACCAACTCACACTAATCATGCATGTGAAACTAAAACAACATTTATCATTATTCAAGGTCAGAACCAAATTGAAAGAGTCGGGATGAACTACCATTAATTCATTTTGTGGGTTAATATTGACCTTGTGGTAAAATAGTAAATTTATGATAGTCACCTGCGCTTACTTGAATACACCTATATGCATAATTTTGACCTTGGTTGTGCATAGATGACCTATAAATGACCTCTTCAAGGTTAAAACCACACTAGGATTTATGATAGTTGAAAACATGTAAAATAAAATGGGGGAGTGTAATGGGCTAATTTGATCTCAATTACCCCCATGAAAAATGAATATTATCTATGTATTCAAAAATCCAAGGATGAAATTCAAGCCCGTGTAGTTATCCCACCTAGAGTATTTAGCATGATAATGTTTGTTTACTACATGTATACATTTAGAGATGGCTTGAGTACTTGATAATTCTTTGTTTGAATCAGATAAAATAAGCTCGTGACATGATTAAGGGTTGTTTCAAGTGAATAGAATCATAATTGGAAAGAATAAGAAAGATCTACATAGTAAGAAATAGTATAGGTGTGTCCAAGTAGTGAGATTTCCATGTGGTAGAATAGGTGGCTTAGATGTGCATTTATATCAATTTATAAGGGTGAAACCTCATGCTACCTATCCTAAAAATATGGATTAACTTGTAAGAGAAGTTTTAACATTTAAAAAAGAGTCATTGTTGGGTGAAGGTAAAGATCAGCCCATAAGGATAGGATTAACTGCCAATCCTGACTTCTGCAAGTTGATTCTATATTGGGGAGGGTGATTTTTAATCTTTGATAATTTAAAATGTCCATACTTTTGCTTATAGGTTTTTATCAATATATAATCTTTCTATAGGTGTAAAACACCAAATTTAGAATGTATAGCTATGTACAACTATTTAGGATGGACTAAGGTGCTGAAATAGGACCAATTTAAGTACTCAAGTCAATTAAGGTAAATTTGTGCCAAAATTAACATTACCAAATATTCATGACCAAATTTGATTATCTACAATTAGCACCTAGATATGTCACTTGATCTCTTCATTTTCTAGTTTTGATCACTTGTATACTAGTCTATTTGGAAAGGATTTCCTAGAAATTAATTTGATGGGGCATGTATCACATAGCAGTGTATGGGAATAACATTATGAGTGGTGAATAAATTTGTGTAATTTGTTAAGATATTTCCCACCTATTTTTTCCATATAATTTAATTTTGTATGGTGGCATATGTAGTTTTAATGATATTCAAAGTGTTTTTTAGCCTAATAAGCATTAGCACAAACTTAGTGTGACCAATCATATTCCTATACTGATTTGATTTAATCAGTCCCATATTATTCTTTGGAAGAACCTCGAGGATAATATAGGATTGCCTTTCCAATATGATGATGATAGTGTGGTTCTTTCACTGATAGATTCCATCTTAAATTGAAGAATATTTATAGTAAAAACCATGTAATTTTTTTAAAATCTTCATTATTATAAGATGGATTTATTTATTTAAATAAATTTACATGGTTTTTACTAGAAATATTCATCAACATACTTCATGTACTATGGGAATTCTATCTCTTAGATTCCATCTTGTTTACACATGCATTGATGCCCAAGAAAAATTTCACAAACCTCTAGGGGTGCCACGTCACATAATACCTCATCTTTGAATAGCTAAATTGCACATGGAAGAAGACATTATTGATTAAAATGAATATATATGCCTTGGTTAAACTAGTTGATGGAGTACATGTGTGGATGAGATGTTGTTCTCAAGCTCATCATTAATACAATTTTTTTGTAGAAATCATATTTTTATCACTCCCACTATTTGTGATAAAGTGAATATATTTCCCTTGTGCCCACATTTATAATTTTAAAATGTGCTCTTCTTCTTTAGATGATTATGTTGTAACTTGCATTGTAACAAAAGTAGAATAAGGATCAAAATCCATAATTTTTTGACATTTTTAGGTATGATGAAATAAGTGTTCATCCTCATTAGATGGTTGTACTAGATTAGGTTCATTTGCCTCTATAAAAAATCATTTTTGAATGACATTCATTTGTATTGTAAATTGTCTTCCTATGGTTCTCACCCATTTTCTAGTTTTATTTGTGGGGTTTCTTATAGTAAACCTTTAGTTTTGTCCCTATTATGGGGACTTCATGGTCTTTTGCCTACTTTCAGACTTGAAGTTTCCTTTCTAATCTTATTTTGCATTATTTATTGTAATAAATTGTCCCTTCTTTTTGAATGTCTCCTTGATCGTTGTTGCATACAAATGGGTTAATCCCATAATTTTAACAGTTAAGAATCCCATCTCTATTTGGATATATCAATGCATGATAATTTTGTATTTGATTAATCTATGCCTTTAAAAATACTTAAGTCTTAAGTTTTTTAATAGAGAATAGAAGGTATTTGTGTATTATTTCATAGATTGGTCCTTGGCTAAAATAAACCCAAACCACCAAAGAGAGAATAAGAGCCCCAAAGAGTGCCTAAAAATGTCCAAGATAACAACATGACTAATGACCAAAACACCCAAATAAGCTCAAACCACCAAAAATTAAGGAACTTTCAGCCTTCGAATCTAAAGTATTGATCAAGCTAAGGGCCAAGGAAAGGCCAAAAGACCCAAACCTCAAGGCCTCGCAATCCCTTTTCTATGATCAGAGCGAAGAGTCATAGAGGGTGAATTTGGGACAAGTTACCCCTTTTATTTTTCTAAAGGGCACTTCACTCATCTAGAGTACATGAACTAATTAGACTGTTACATCTCAATTCTTTGCCAGATAAAATTACTAGATTATCCATGGATATCTGCAATTAACAAATTCAGATTTGATTATATTTATGACTAAACTTGAGATTTATGTTATTTTAGGATAACAAAATGTTGTTTAGTTAGATGGTAATACATGATTGCTTATTATGAATTAGTTTATGTATGTGTTTACATTTTAAGCATATTAATTAATTATTTTAGTTATATATTGTTGTTCATGATTATTACATGAAAAGATCTAATTACACGCGTGTTATGAGGTGGATACTAAAAAAGTTCATCCCTCAAGCATACCGGAAGGAGAGCATCATCAGAGAGGATGATATAGATGGAAACATCGTTGGTCAACAGAGAGCTAATGAAATCCTTCACACACCACGATAGTTAGTCACAGTAGAAAATGCATTTTATAATGATTACACTGGTATTTCTTTAAATTGTTATTTTTTGTGTTTACCAAAGTAGGTAAACTTATAGAAATAAATTTCCTTGTGTGCTTAGCCTAATATGTTATTAATACACATAAAGACAAATTTAATAAAGGGTAAAATTAAATACGCGTTAATATTTATGATTTTACCATTAAATTGTTAAAACATAATTAAATGTTAAATTGGGTTAATATGAAATTAGAATTTCATATTAAAATATAAAAATGGAACTATTTAAAACAAAAAGAGAGAAAAAGATAAAAACATTGAAATTAGAAAAAAAGAGAAAAAAATTAAAAATCTAGAAAAAAAAAAGAAAGAATTAAAGGTCATAAATTTAGCAAAAACAAAAATCTGGAAAAAGACTTTAGTATCCATTTTCTATTTAAGAGAAAGAATGGAAGAGAACTAGAATAGACTGTGTGTAGCATTGAGGAGAAGGAGCACAAAAGATCAACTAGTAAATTTCTAGGTAGGTGATGTCTTTAAATTCATACTTGTGTAATTTTGGTATGTGCAGAATAAGATTTAATCTTGTATTGATAGTGAGCTTAAGAAATAAAAATTATTTTTGAAGGTATATTAAAATGTAAATATACATATTTAACTCAGTAGATGAAATATTTAGATTATAGTAAAAAATAACGTTATAGCTTGAGTTTTAGGAGCTAATAGAATATTTTTAGCATTCTACAACCTGTCTAAAAACTCAATATTATTTATCCATTATATATATATTACCTGGAATATGTGTCAATTAAAGTCTATAGAGACAAATTTTATTAGGGTGTCTTACATATAATGAAAATTATCTTTTTAAAGCATTGATTTATACGGTTGTTATTTATTTCTTTTTCAGTAGTTTTCCAACTTGGTGACACCATTAATTTGGTCTTTTTTTGTGTGGATTTATATATCTCAATCTTATTTAATCTACCACAGAAGACCTTTTAGTCAACCAAACATAACAATATAGTTAACTTAGCAAAAGTATTCAAGCAAGGCATAAAACTACACATAAATTTAGTTCTTCTTATAAATTAGAGGCTATTATATGGGATGTTGACCAATATGCTCTAAAGTATTTTTGTAAATCTTAGCAAAACTCTTCAGCCATTCTTGTATCATACGATTTAAACCCAACAGTAGTTATGAGCGTCGTACATTTTATAAAAATTATAAATATTAAAAAAGGTAATTAAGGTCTTAAATTAATATTCTCCAGCATAGTGTTTCAATTAAAAATTGGTCTTTTGGTTTAGGCATCGATCTATTTATCTATTATGATCAGCTAAGTATTTTATTTTAAAAACCATTATGACTACATTTATGCACAATGTAAACATGACTGTATTGGCGAATGGGTAAGATAAATTATAGTTACGCTAGAATAAGGTGGTTTGAATATGATTTTGGTTACACTTTGCCTTAGATCAAAACTCTTTATTATCCAGGCATCACCTTATTTCTAGTGAGATTGTATACTTTAAAATAGAATTTCATTATGTCTAGAATCTACTCTTTTTTAATGTTCTATTATTGTGTCTCAAACTAATTAGTCTTTGATAAAGGTGATATACAATATTTTATGATAAAATTTAATAATAAAAATAAGCTGATCAAATATTGTATAAAATTATAAAATCAAGATGGGATTATATAATTAGTAGTATATATAACTTTGAAATAGGTAATTATGCAATGGAGGCGTCATCCCTTTTTTTTACAAAGCCATTTGAGTGACTGAAAATCTCTACATATTTATATATACTGAGACCCACATGGAATTAAAAAGTCATCTCATATGGTTTTAATCAATATAGCGGTGTCAAGGATGAATCTAAGACAAGTAAATAATAATTTTATGTTGTTGGAAATTTAGCTATATACTTATTGGTTAACTAAGTTATACTTTTTCCTAGTACAATACTTCTATTTAAGTCTAGAGATACAAAACTTGAATATAGATAATTATACCTCTTATATCAGGCATCGGGTTTTGCCAATTTAAACATCTTAGAGGAAGTTTTTAAATGTTCATCTTTTGTAGTGAAACTTGGAAAGGGGTTCATAAACTCAATTTATGTAAGGAATAGAATGTGGATTTTTTAATATAAACTTTTAAGTTTGTAATGTATTTTAACTTTTTCTCTATTAAAATTGGAGTTATATTGTTCGACGAGTGTGAACCTTAAATTAATAACTTTAGTGTGAAATTAGTGATTCAAATATGGATTCTTAGCCTTTACTATATAGAAAACCATAACAATGTGTAAATAGATTTGAATGGATAAATTAGAGCTATCTCATATTGTGGGTTAAGATTTATGAAACTTTTAGACTCCTTAAAAAATGACAAACTAGCACCTTAAATTTGACAATTGAGTTACATATTTATGAATTTTAGTATAATTAGTAAACTAGGGTAAAATTTCTTTAGTTAATATTTTGGGAGAAATATTAATTGAGAAGTGAAAGAATTGAATAACATAGTTTAGCAAATGATTGTTTTTAAACCCCAAAATAAAAACTAATTGTGAAACTAGATTACTTGTGTTTCACGAAAATGAAGTTTCGGTTTTTCTAGTTGTGATATGCAAACTTTGTTCTAGGTATTTATAACCACTTCACTAATTGAATTTTATGCTTAGTAGTTACAATTAAAACAGTAAATTGTGGTTTAGAAATTGTATAGCATTAGAATACCTACATGTAGTGCACATTAGGATGTGCAAGTACTCGTATGTAGAGATTATACCTATAGTTCATTAGATGATTTGAGTAAGTCATTAAGTTTCTTATAAATCAAGAACCATAACCTTTTGAATAGTCTCCTAAAAGAAATTGAGTTGATAGGATGTAAAGTCATAATAGATTTATGAATTATCTGACTCATTATTAATAATATGAATGATTTTTAATCATGTCTATGTAATATGGAAGACTTGTGTGCATTACATACTATAAGTGTGTGAATATGTATAAATGTTAGTTATACTTAGTACATAATGGTGCATCACTATGCATGTCTATATGTTGTGATACTTTGGTGTGCTTGTATGCAGTTTAATTTATGGTATACTTAGATGATATAATTCTTTATTATTTACTTATTATTTGTATGGATTGATCAAGTCTTGAAAATCATAAGTTTGGTTTATGTGTTATTATGTAGTTGGGAACCTATGATAGTATGGGATATCATAAAGTACTACACTATAAAAATAAACTATAATTGGGTGTACATATTGTAATTATTATGCCTAAACTTGTATCTAAATTTAACTATTTTAATGTATAAATATTGGTTATTATTGTGGATAACATGTGTTGTTCAATTGGTAAGACTTGTGTATACGTGCATGCAAACTTTGAGAGTTTTATAAATGTTGTGTTGGTATGTTATTGTGTTCCATGGGAATGATGAGTTATTTTGTTATATATAGTTACTTATATAACACTTGTGTTTCTTTGTATTTGAGACTATTTCATATGAATGATTCTAGAAAATTAATAGTTAAGTCTTAGAACACTGGACTATGGTAATATAGGCTACCATAAGGTGTAGATAATTAAAAATTAGTTATATTGTTTGAATTGTATAGTTAAATAATATGTTTATTTGGGTGGTATATTTATAATCATTATTTTTAGTATGGGATAGAATATAATGAAATATTCATTCATATGTTTGATAGAGTAAATGTATGTTGTCATTACTCCTTTGTATAACATGTTGTATGGTGCATTTGCTAGTAGGATGTAAGTTGATGAATCTTATGGTTGAATTATATTTGACCAATCTGTATTGTTAATGCAGAGTAAGGAGTGAGACGGACTTCATTGGCTTACTCACATTGCAATGTTAGATGACCGCAGTCTAATCAAGTGATGTGCATAAAATTGATAGATCTATAAATTGATTTTATATTATTATTTATAAAACTTTGGGCCAAAGTATGTTTAGTGAAACATTATCATTTCATAAGTATGATTCATATGTTTGTATGATATCTTGCAATAGAATGGATTTCTATGATATAATGCATGTTTAATATAGAATCGTATAGTACATAGATACTTGTTTGTCTATCTAAATTCTCATACCATCACTATCTACCCATCCGTGAAGGGAGGACCATTCCCTAATGGGATAGTGTAGGGATTGTTGGTTTGTGCTTGGGTGAAAAAGTGTTTGGATGATACTCTCCTTCCCCATAGTAGTACTACTTATCAAGATGAAACTTGAGATTTCCATAGATACTTAAAGTTCAGGAACTGTGCTCTGGGATAGCCAAATATCTTATTTGTACATTGTATTATATTGTACTTATTATTGTAAAGTAGTCATGAAGATTTGTAATTATACTTTGATGCACATTGACAGTAGTGATTGTGTATTTGGTTAAGTTTAAAATGTTATAATTACTTTCTATATTGAGTTTTATTTCTCTCATGATAGTAGAGATCCGTATTTTATATTGTAATATAAATTATTGTCATGATTGCTCATGATTAATTTTATGATCTTTGTTAGACTCTTGGGATGTAGTCCAATTTTATATATGTGCTAAAAAAAAAATTAATGGTTACATGCAATGAGTATGTTACATGTGATATTGGAGTTGTGGCTCAAACTCTAAGACTTAATGAGTCCATTACCATTTTTGTGTCTTGTGAACCTAGTGACATAAAGTTTTGCACTCATATTTGAACTTGTAGTGTCTCAATGTGGAACCATATTACACTATGATTGGAGTGTTGTGACATCTATAAAATGTGTGTGGATAACATTGAGTGTATAACTTAGGAGCACTTATACCTTTTTGAGTTTTTAGGGGATTGGTTTTATCGAGTGTCCCAAAGGTGATGATTGTATTCAAGGCTTGGGTAGATGGGCATATAGCATAGTTCATGAGTTATGAATTATAAAAATTTATCATAGTTTGATCACTTGAATAGGACACCTCGAGCATGATTACATCTTTCTTGATTATTAGGTCATCTTTGTCATTGTGTTTTGTATTTTATGAATGTTAAATAAGCTCGAGATGTTTCTCATTTAATTTTGTGTTTTATTTTTGAGTCTATATTTATAAATCCTAGGAGTGAAAAATCTCATAAGACCATTTTTCTTTTAGTACCACCTAGGGTGGTGGAAATCTTCTTAGTAAAGTGTTCATGTATTGCTTGATAATTCCTTTATGTTAGGAGTTTGTTTATAGAATTTGCACTCTTAAGATATGTGGTTTATGAAGAAGTGTCATATCTCTTAGTTAGCATAGAGGTGAATTTTTATTATTTTATTCTCTTTTGAAATTATTATGATGATGCTAAAAGGAGTCTTATATGCATGATGTTGATTCAGTATTCTCTTAAATGGGAATTATTTCTAAATGTCATTTGATGATACTCCCTTGAAGTTGGTGGGAGAATGTTTTCTACTCTTGGTGAGATAGAAATTCTAGGATTTGATAAATTGATACATCTTTATGATCAGTATTTTTTTTTTTTTTGGTTGAGGAAATAGATTGAGATACCATACTTACAAGATTGGGTAAGTAGGTAGTGTTTGGGTAATATTGAGTCGAGGTATTTTATTTTACCTTGGGAGAGTAAGTAGGAGTTTTTGAGATGATAGCTTTCTAATTTTCAATTATGACTCTTTAGAGACCCTACTTTGTCTAACTTATGATTTTTAAGACCATGTAAAGTGGCAAACTTTGATACACACACACACACACACACACACACACACACACACACACACACACAGAATTATAAGTTTATTATAATTAGTATGATTTTATTTACCCTTGACTAGATTGATTCTGACCTCTTTTTTTTAATACACATTATTTTAAAGAAATATTTTTATACCTTTCACCGAAAGCGAGTAGGGTATAGGAGGTGCAAAACATTTTGTCAATCTAGAGGTTGGAATAAACTTTTAACTTATTGTGTGCTAGTTGATCAAACAAGGAGATATCATTTTGTTTATTCTTTTAAAAAGTTAAAAGATTGGTGCGATTCTTGGCCTATGTATGTTATGTTAATTTTGACATTATTTTCTCTAAACTATGATATAACTCTATAAATTAAGACTATGATATATGACACTATTTATGTGTGGCTAGTAGTAATTTAATATAATTACATACATATTGTATGATTTATTTCATATATATGTTGATACATCTAAAATTATTTAGTTCATATTATTAATTTCTATAATCTGTTAGCATAGAATTATGATTATTTAAAATTTATTATGCACATTTTAGAGATCATTAGGTCATGGAGACCTAAAAGAGAGTGGTGAATTGGGAACGTGAAGTTCTAAGTGATAGGACAGTATTCTATTTAATCTCACATTAACTTATATTATTGGTACTGAGTTAAATCGACATACGAACTTATTGAATCTGAGATTTGATAGGTAAAACTTATCAAATTTGGTCGTAGGATCATACGCATGTATACGATGGATAGAGATTCTATATGGATGAGTATTCCATGAATTTTATATACTTTATATTTATCATTCCTATTCATCATCGTACTTTTCAAGAGCTCTAATTGAGTAAATGATAGTATTGGCATGTTATACTTATCTGGAGCTACATGTAGTGATAGTATTAACTTCTGCACATCATTTTTGTCAGATTTTCTAAATACTTCTCTGGAATGAGAAAAACACTCTCTAGGATAGAGATATGTGTTGACGGCTAGAATATTTTATGAAACTCCCCCTGGTCATTCACTTAAATTATATAATGATCTTATCTATTTTAAAAAATTAGTGAACTTTCACTAAGACATGTGGGACCCTTCAAGGTAACAAAAGTGGTTAGTTCTTTAGTATATAGCTTTGTCTTGATGATTCTAGACCCCGGGGTAGTCATGAAAGAATCAGCCAAAGTATGTAATACTTGCAATCATGTTTTCTTAATTGGGAGATGTTATTAAATAGGGTCTTGTGGGACCAATACTCTAGAAATAGTGTAACTTGGAGGAACTACAGTGAGTTCTATAGATAATTTTCCATATATTTGCTTAGTTTAGCATTGTCTATCAAGTTATTGCTTTGTTAAGAAGTGTTTTTTATTGAAAACTTATCTTTCAATAAGAGTCATCATGGATGATGACTAGCTTTAGAAGGAAAGGATGTTACATCCTAATTCTTTGTCAGACAAATTTGTTGTATCCATAGATATCTGTAATTAACAAATTTAGATTTAGTTATATTTCTAACTGAGCTTAAGATTTATGCTATTTTGAGATAATATAATGTTTCTCAGATGATAATATGTGATTGTTTATTATGAACTAGGTTATGTATGCATTTATATTTTAAGCATATTAAAAAAATATTTTAGTTAAATATTTTTACTTGTGATTATCATGTAAAAAGATCTAATTATCTATGTGTTGTGAGGTGGATGCATTAGAATTCTTCCCTTGAACATACCAAAGGGAGAGCATCATCAAAGAGGATGATGTAGATGGAGACATAGTCGGTCGATAGAGACCTAACAAAACCTTGCACACACTATGATAGTTAGTCATGGTAGAAAATGCATTTTAAAATGATTGCAGTGATATTTGTTTGAATTGTTATTTTTTGTGTTTCCCTGAGTAGGTAGACTTATAAAAATAAATTTTCTTATGTGCTTAGCCTAATATGTCATTAATACATACCAATGAGATGAGGTGCATTGGTAAAGCAACTTGGTTGTTATATACACCATCTAGATTCAAATCTCAGAGGTATTAGAAGGTCGATTATGATCATTTCATTGGTATATGCTAGTTGTGGTCATATCAGTGATAAAAACATTGATTGTGGTAGGAATGTAAACACCAGTTATGGCAGGAATATTGTGGAAAGGAATATAAATGTTAGTTGTGATGGGAATATTAGTATTTATTGATTGTGATGATAGTGTTGGTATCAACCGGTTGTGGATGTTGATGTGACCAGTTAGTTGCTCCAGTCAAAAGCTTTCTATCTATCTAAAAAAATATGTCATTAATACATGTAGAGGCAAATTTAATAAAGGGTAAAATTAAAAATGAGTTAATATTTATGATTTTACCATTAAATTGCTAAAGCATAATTAAATTTTGAATTGGTTTAATATCAAATTGGAATTTCATATTAAAATATAAAAAGGGAATTATTTAAAAAAAATGAGAGAGAAAAAGAGAAAAACATTGAAATTAGAAAAAAGAGAGAAAAAAATTAAAAATGTAGAAAAAAAGAATTAAAAATCTTAAAATTAGCAAAAAAAAAATATGGGAAAAGAATTTAGTATCTATTTTATATTTAAGAGAAAAAAATGGATGAGAATTAGAATAGTCTGTGTGTAGCGTCGAGGAGGAGCACAGAAAATCAACTTACAAATTTCTAGGTAGGTGATGTCTTTAAATTCATAATTGTATGATCTTGGTATATGCATAATAAGATTGAAACTTGTATTGATAATGAGCTTACGAAACAAAAATTGTTTTGGGAGGTGTATTAAACTGTATATATACATATTTAATTCAATAGATGAAACGCTTAGATTCTAGTAAAAATAACATTATAACTTGAGTTTTTGGAGCCAATGGAATCTTTTTAGCATTGTATGACATGTCTAAAAACTCAATATTATTTATCCATTCTATATATTACATGAAATATGTGTAAATTAAAGTCTATAGAGATAGAGTTTATTAGGGCATCTTCGATATAGTGGAAATTATCTTTTTAAAGTGTCGATTTATAAGATTGTTGTTTACTTCTTTTCCAACAATTTTACAACTTGGTGACACCATAAATTGGGTCTTTTATTGGGTGGATTTATATATCTGGATCTTATTTAATCTGCGACAAAAGACCTTTTAGTCAACCAAACATAGCAATATAGTTAACTTAGCATAAGTATTCAGGTAGGGCATCGAACTACACATAAATTTAGTTCTTATTAAAAATTAGAAGTTGTTATATGGGATGTTGACCAATACACTCTAAAGTATTTGTGTAAATATTAGAAAAACTCTTCAGCCATTCTTGCATCGTACTATTTAAACCTAGTAGTAGTTATGAGTGTCATATGATTTATGAAAACTATAAATATTAAAAAAGAGAATTCAGGTCTTAAATTAATATTCTCCAACATGGTGTCTCAGTTAAAAATTGTGCCTTTAATGTAGGCATCGATATGTTTGCCTATTACAGCCAGCTGAGTATTTTGTTTTAAAAACCATTATGGCTACATTTACACCCAATGTAAACATGACTATATTGGCAATTGGGTAAGATAAATTGAAGTTAAGCTAGAATAAGGTGATTTGAATATGATTTTGGGTACACTTTGTCTTAGATGAGAACTCTTTATTATCTAGTCGTCACCTTATTTCAAGTCAAATTGTATACTTTAAAATAGAATTTCATTATGTCTAGAATCTACTCTTTTTTAATATTCTATTACTATGTCTCAAATTGATTAGTCTTTGATAAAGGTGATATACAATATTTTGTGATAAAATTAATAATAAAAATAATCTAATCAAATATTGTATAAAATTATAAAATCAAGATGGGCTTGTGTAATTAGAAATATATATAAACTTGAAATAGGTAATTATGCAATGGAGGTGTCACCCCATTTTTTTACCAAGCCATTTGAGTGACTGAAAATATCTACATATTTATATATACTGAGACCCACATGGAATTAAAAAGTCATCTCATATGGTTTTAATCAATGCAGTGGTGTTAGGTATGAATATAAGACAAGTAAATAATAGTTTTGTGTTGTTGGAAATTTAGCTAAATACTGACTAGTTAACAAAGTTATACTTTTCCATAGTATAATACTTCTATTTAAGTTTGGAGATACAAAACTTGAACATAGATAATTATACCTCTTATACTAGGCATTGGGTTTTGCCATTAGAAACATCTTAAAGGAAGTTTTTAAATGTTCATCTTTTATAGCAGAACTTGGAAAGGGGTTCATAAACTCAATTTATGTAAGGAATAGAATATGAGTTTTTTAATATAAACTTTTAAGTCTGTAATGGATTTTCACTTTTGCTCTACTAACATTAGAGTTATATTTATTGGTGAGCATGAACCTTAAATTAATTAATTTAGTGTGAAAGTAACAATTTAAATCCAAATTCTTAGCCTTTACTGTATAGAAAGCCATAACAATATGTAAATAGAGTTGAATGGGTAAATTAAAGCTATCTCATCTTGTGGGTTAAGATTTACAAAACTTTTAGAATCATTAAAATATGAAAACTTGTCACGTGGAATTTGATAATTGAGTTACATATTTATGACTTTTAGTATAATTAGTAAACTGGGGTAAAATATTTTAGTTAATATTTTTGAAAAAAATATTAACTGAGAAGTGAAAGAATTGAATAACATAGTTTAGAAAATGATTACTTGTAAACCCTCAAATAAAAACTAATTGTGAAACTAGATTACTTGTGTTTTAGGAAAATGAAGTTCTGATTTTTCTAGCTGTGGTATGCAAAGTGTGTTCTAAGTATTTATAACCACTTCACTAGTTGATTTCTATGCTTAGTTGTTACAATTAAACACTAAACTATAGTTTAGAAATTACATAGCATTAGAATAACTACATGTAGTGCACATTAATATGTGCAAGTGCTCATATGTGGAGATTATACCTATAGTTCATTAGATGATTTGAGTAAGTCATTAAGTTTCTTCAAAATTAGGAACCATAACCTTTGGAATAGTCTCTTAGAAGCAATTGAGTCGATAGGATGTAAATTCATAACAAGTTTATGAATTATTTGACTCACTATTAATAATATAAATGATTGTTAATCATGTGTATTCAATATGTAATACTTGTGTGCATTACATATTATGAGTGTGTTAATATGTATAAATATTAGTTATAATTAGTACATAATGGTGCATCATGATGCATGTCTGTATGTTGTGATAATTTTGTGTGATTGTATGCAGTTTAATTTATGGTATACTCAGGTGGTAGTATTTCTTATTATTTATTTTTTATTTTCTACATGGATCGATTGAGTCTTAAAAACCATAAGTTTGGTTTATGTGTTATTATGTAGTTGGGAACCTATGATAGTATGGGATATCATAGGATACTACAGTATAAAAGTAAGTTGTACCTAGGTGGTACATACTATAATTATTATACCTAAACCTATATCTAAATTTGACTATTTTACTATATAAATATTGGTTATTGTTGTGAATAGCATGTGTTGTTCAGTTGGTAAGACTTGTGTATGTGTACATGTAAACTTTGAGAGTTTTGTAAATGTTATGTTGGTATGTTATTGTGTTTTTTGGGAATGATGAATTGCTTTGTTATATATAGTTACATAAATAACTCTTGTTTTTTTGTGTATTTGAGACTACTTCATATGAATGATTGTGAAAAATTGGTAGTTAAGTCTTCGAACATTAGACTCTGGTAATTTGGGTTGTCATAGGGTGTAGATACCTGGAAACCAATTATATTGTTTGAATTATATAGTTAAATTGTATGTTTATCTGGGTGGTATATTTGTAATCATTAGTTTTAGTATGGGATATAATATAATAAAATATTAATGCATATGTTTGATGAACTAAATGTATATTGTCATTACTCCTTTATATAGCATGTCGTATGGTACTTTTTTAGTAGGATGTAAGTTGATGAATCTTGTGGTTGAATTATATTTGACCAATTTGCATTGATAATGTGGAGTAAGGAGTGATATAGACATCACTGGCTTACTAACATTGTAATGTTATATGAAGGCAGTCTGATCAAGTGGTGTGCATAAAATTGATAGATCTATAGATCACTTTTATATTACTATTTATAAAATTTTGGACCAAAGTATGTTTAGTGAGACATTATTGTTTCATAAGTATGATTCATATGTTTGTTTGATATCTTGTAATATAATGGATTTTTATGATACAGTGCATGTATAGTATAGAATCATATAATACATGGGTACTTGATAGTCTATCTAGATTCCTAGACCATTACTATCTACCCATCTATGAAGGGAGGGCCATTCCTTGATGGGATAGTGCAGGGAATCATTAGTCTGTGGTTTGGTGGAAAAGTTTTTAGATGAAGCTCTCCCTCCCTAAAATATTACTACTCTTTGAGATGACACTTGATATTTCCTTAGATACTTAAAGTTTGGGAATTATGCTCCAGGGTAGCCAAGTATCCTTTTTGTACATTTTATTATATTGTACTTGTTATTGTAGATTAGTCATGAAGAGTTGTAATTATACATTAATTTACATTGAAATTGGTCATTGTGTATTTGGTTAAGTTTAAAATGTTATAATTAAATTATATATTGAGTTGTCTTTCTCTCATGATATTAGAGATCCATATTTTATGTTGTAATATAAATTGCTTTCATGATTGCTCGTAATTAATTTTATGATCTATATTAGACTCTTGGAATGTAGTCTACTTTTATATATGTGTTAGTTTATTTAAAAAGATATTTATGGTTAGATCTCAGTGGAGATGTTACATGGACATGTTAGAGGTCTAGATTGCATCCTAGCTGAAAGTAGAAGTGTTCAGGTTCTAATTCCAAATCTAGCTCAACATGGGATTGACCCCAGGATATGGGTATCCTATAATAAGGTTAGACCTCTAAAAATTTTAATGAGGCTAGCTCCTCTAATGCATCATTTTGGCTCATTTCCACTACTACAACCTACTAATGACCAAAAAAGGGAGAGAGATATAACATGAAAAGGAAACCTAAGCTAAAGTTGGTGATGCACCTAAATGATGGTTGATCCACTCTATTTGAATCTTAAAACACTGATGAAATAAGTAAAATACTACATAAAGGATTCTAAATATTTGTCATACATCAATATTTCATGTAGAGGTCCACCAAATGATCAAAAGCTAAGAAATCAATGGAGATGTCTAACGCAAGACACTAACCAGTCAAGGTATCCACATGCAGTCTTCAATCACAAGATATTTGAACACTAAACATGACATGTAGAATAAGATCAACTAGTAGCTAGGTGATATCAAGACTTGACAAGGGAGAGACTTATACCACATATGCAAATTTGACATGTACACACTATATCAGAATAATGAAATTTAAAATAGTCTTGTATTCATCTCAAGAGGTTACAAGCTCCATCTTGGTAGAGTTTAGTCATGCCCAAGAGAGGGATGAGAGGAATCCCTTTTTAGGCTCAAAAGCTTATATATATAGCAAAAAAGGAGAAAAAAAGAGATGGGAATATCATCAATGAGTCAAGAAGGGGTCATAATGATCAAGATTTATGTAGCCTCTTTGAGCTTCTAATTTCATTAATGCCACTAAGACTATAAGGATAGAGTCATCATATCTATGGACCACCAGTAAATATGCTCTGGGAAACTATTTGTTGAGAGTATGGCTTGGGACACTACATTAATTACATATATCTACCTCTACTTTGAAATGTGAACCTGGGCCTAATATAAATTGAAAGTCAATTTAAATTATTGGTTTTCCTATAGTTTTTATGTCGACAATGCTCTGCTCGATGTCTTATCTTATTTTGTCAATAAGTTGTTAACCTTTGATCTATATTAAGTCAAAATACCTATTTTGTCCCTACATAGATTTTAATGGTGAGGCTGATCTTTAAAATGTCTATTTTGGTCCAGCTTGGATCATGCTTGAGCTTAGTTCTATTCATACTTGTTTTACCCTAGTCAAACACTATTTTATCAACTTTCATCAAAAATCCTAGGCTTGCCTTTATTTAATTAGTTTTGACCATGACTTGGATCACTGACTCATCGACCTTTGCTCACACCATCCGATCTCCATGGTATGAGTTATCATGATCCCTTGTATTTTTCCTTGATCTATAAATTCTATGTGAGTTGGTGCCATTTGTCAGCCCTGTATTTACACTCAAGATCTGTTGTCAGTCTATCTGCTCACATGCTTATGCCACATGGTGGATTTTAAACTCATTAACCTTTTGACTTACTCACATGATGCTAGATCTAAATTCATGATTAAATGTGAGTTATTGATCTGCATAGGCTCATTAACTTTTCAGTCACCACTCATCATTAGATCTTTTGTATGATCAAACATCGATCATTGATCTTTCCTTTTGAATCCAAATGTTATTCCATGAGGCTTAAAATTGACATTTGTGTGCCTATATTGGATGTCTGCATGAACATATTTGACATCCACATGACTATCACTAAGATATTTGAAAACCAATGTTCATTTTTCATGTTTTAAATTTGATGTCCACATACCCATCAATTGATGTTTATGAGAACGTCAAATACATTTGCATGACCATCAATATTTGGACCCCAATGGATGAATATCAAGTTTGATTTTAACATTTGCACACCTATCACCACCCTGTTAGATCATCTTTCTTGAAATAATTTGGTTGATGTAATTATGTCTTCAAGGAAATTATTGAAAAACAATATATATGAAAGAATTCACTTGTTTAGAAATTTTGCATCGGGCTATTTTCCTTGGGCCTTTTATCTTTATAAGAACCATTGTTGTGAACATTTTGTTCAATGAAAATATCTTTGGGCTTTTGACAAGGACCTTTTGTTTTGGACATTTTTTCTGACTGAAATGTGCCTTTAGAAAGATTGCCTCAAACATTTTGTTTGGAAGAATTCTACCTTTGGGACTTTGACTTAGCCTTTTGATGTGGATAATTTTCATGAAATAATTAGGTCTTTGAGAAAATTGTTGTGGAACTTTTGTCTGACAGAAATAGATATTTGAGAAAATTATCCCAAATAATTTTCCCAACATAATTTCACTTAGCTCATTTGTTACAGATAAGTTTTTGAAAGAATTTACTTACCCAAATAAAAACTTAAAACATTTTCCAAGTACAACTTACCTTTTGTCTTGCAGGCTTGACTTTGAATGCTCATAACTTGAGCTAGAAAGCTCACACAGACCTAAATTTTGTAGGGCATGTTCCTGGCATGAAGAACTCTATGACACTACAATATTTTGGATTGTGAGGCTTCTTGAGGTACATTCATAAAATTCTTAGGTGAGCTGGTCCATTCATTTATGGAATATGTCTTAGTTATTGTCTAGCCTTTCAAATCTTGTAAAAATCATTTGATCATTCATCTAAACAAGAACTTTGCTCATCTGATCAATTCATGCAAAGAAATTGGTATGTGGGCCAAAAATTGGCCAACGTCTTTGGTAGCTCATAGGGTTTGCATGCATGTCTATGCAAAAGAACCCAGAACATATTACCTTATCAAGTCCATTGGGCATGGAGTCTCCTCTTTGATCCAACATATTGACCTGGATCTAAAAATGGCTACCAATCCTTTGGGTACCCTCTTTTTGAAACAATACAAATGAAAAAAAATAAAACAAGATAAAGTTCCCAAGGCACCTATTAAATGAAAACTAACCTCGAACAAAATAGGGACAACCAAAAAAAATTATAGAAACTACACTTAGAGGAAAATTAACAAACTACCCTAATGTATACAGCGTAAAACTATATGTACCTTTCCTCCTAGATCAAAATGAAAGTTTTAAAACCTTCCTGCATCATGATATGAGGAATTTAATGAGGCATGTAGCTCCTTAACCCTTAGCCTTTATGTCTGCTTCTTTTTTGTTGCATTTGTCAACTTATTGAGCATGATGTTCAATGAGAACCAAGTATCTCTAAATAGGTTAGCCATGTGCATCCAGACAATCTCAATTTATTCATATTTTTCCTCATCTATGACCTCCAATGGTGGTTTAACAAGACATACCTTCTTGATTTCCATAGTGTCCTCAGTAAGATTGGGCTTCTTCTTGGCTACAAGTTCTTCCAGCTCATCAAGGAGCTTTACATATCCTGCCCAATCTTGGTCATTATCCTCCATAGAAAACACTTTATCCACCTTCTCAAGTAATTTATCTTCAACTTGAAAAAGATATTCAAACTCATGAAAGATCTTCATTTGTAGTTGCCAATCATTTTTTTGTTCTTCACTTTGACCAAATTGGATATGATCAGTTTGAAGGCTATCTTTATCCTTTTCAATAAGAGATATCTCAAATTAATCCATGACTTCCATTTGTACCAATATCTCATGGAGTTCTCCCATATCAAGAATAGCCTTCTCATTCTAATTTGGCATCCCCATAGTAGCACTACCTTCCTAAATCTTCAAAATATTAATGGAATCCTCTGATGAAGATTCAACTTGTTACACTATCTTATCATCCAAGTCTACCATCTTAAGTTAATCAATCTCACTCATGAAATCATGGTATAGCTGCTACCAATGGTCTTCTTCTTCAGGAATGCTCTCTACCTCAGTAATGGTTTTGTGTGAGTTATCTTCCAAAGAAATATAAGCTTGTGATTGATCTATATCATCTACCACAAGCTCTTGAGAAAACTCTTGATTTTGGATAGCTAATATGTGATCAATAAGTTCTTGAGAAACAACCTCTTGATGCACATTTGAGACTTCTTCCTAATGGATCCCATTCCCAACTTGCACTTGCTCCTATAACTTATCCTCTTTGACATTATGAAAGACTGAGACATGTTCACTCTTGACAAATGGTGTTCCAATCATGATCTCTTCTTTTGATTTTGACAATCCATCATTATTATTTATGTGTTCAACATGGAGTTCACTGATTACCTCTTCAAAGAGTGGCATAGGTTATTCTTGGGATGACTCCAGGAGAGATGACATATATGTGACACCTCCTTGGTCCAATTGTTTGTATTTGATAGTCATGTCCTCCTCCCTTTTTTGCATACTATTCTGGATGGATTTCCAAGATGAAAATGACCTAAATTATTGAGAAGGGAGGGATGGGGGTTGAGTAGTTTTGGATTTTATTGACTACATTATTTAGTCTTCGTTACCCTTTTTATTCTAGTTTTCTTCCTCTTTCCTTGTCTTCAACTCCAAATCTTTGATTTGCCTTGTTATATTCTCTTGGAATAGATTCTTGTTAAGGTGGTCTATAGCTTCATGGAGATAAGGAACACAAGAAGACTCTTGAGGATGGATGAGAGAGGTTTGCATAGGTTTAGATCCTCCTTTAACTTAGGCTTTCAAATATAGATTTGTCTCACTTTGCCTAATTTGTGACTTCACCACTTGATTCCAATTTGGGAAATCGAAGGACCTCATAAGGGGTTCTTGAAGAAGGATGGATTCTTGGATCGCAATATCAGGTTATTCCACAACAATCACTTTTTTTCTTTGACAACTTTCTTAGATAGATTTCTAGGAAGGAAAGGCCTGAGGAACACATGAATAACTTGACATACTCAAAGTGTCACTTGGAATGGTCTCTTGGGGAGGAATGGGTGGCACATAAGAAGGTTGAGGTGGTGTATATGAAGGCACATAAGATTGTTGAGGTTGGACTTATTACTCTTCAAGGCATTTTGGCTTATCCTCAATGTTTTGAATGTAACCACCTACATCCATCATCTCACTGGTGAGATTGTTCCAATTTGGTCTCTCAGCAAGTGCCCATTCTTCATTCACTTGTTGTAATGACTCCCTCACATAATAGATCTAGTGAGCAGGGACATCTTGGCCATAATATTTTTGTGAGCATAATTCTAGTGCATGCCTATCAAGGCTTACTAAATTTTTCTTAAGTATTGGTATGGATGGCTCTGATAGGGCTAGTGAAGAGCAATATGATGATGGGATTGCTATCCATAAGAAGGATCAGGGTGATATTCTTGCATATATGATTGATATAGGTCCTCATACTGCTAGTGAGGATCATAATGTGATTGATCATGATCATCATAAGGCTGATACAGATATTGGTAGGAGTGATGAGGGTCAAATGGATTATGAGGATCAAATTGGGACTATTGATAAGGTGGATAATAGGGATATTTACCATAGCTATTCATATTAACCTCATTTATTAAATGAGATGCAAGAGTTGACTAAAATTTTCAATGAGCCATACCTGGTCTACTTATAACTAAAAGCTATGGTTCAGAGTCTCTATTGGTGCTAACTTGTTCACTTACAAAAGCTAATCAAAGGAAAGACACACCAAGATCTTCCCACTCTTTTGGACCTTGGTCCTATCAGGCATGCTAGAACTGTTATAGGTCTAGATTGCACCCTAGCTAAAATAAGAAGTGTTTAAGTTCTACTTCAAAATCTAGTTCAACATGGGATTGACCCCATGCTATGGATATCCTATAATAGGGTCAAACCTCAGGGATTTCTAATGAGGGTAGCTCCTCTAATACATCATTTTAGCTCATTTCCACTACTAAAACCTACTAGTGACTAGGAAAAAAGAAGAGGGAGATATAACATGAAAATGAAACCTAAGTTAAAGATGGTGATGCATCTAAATGATGGTTGATTCACTCTATTTAACTCTTAAAACACTAATGAAATAAGTAAAAGACTAGATCTAAGATTCCAAATATTTGTCATACATCACTATTTCATGTAGAGGTCCACCAAATGATCAAAAGCTAAGGGAAGTAATGGAGAGGTCTAATGCAAGACACTAACCAGTCAAGGTATCCACATGTGGGATTCAATCACAAGATATTTGAACACTAAACATGACCTACATAACAAGATCAACTAGTAGCTAGGTGAGATCAAGACTTGATAAGGGAGAGAATTTTACCACATATACAAATTTGACATGTACACATTATACTAGAATAATGAAATTTAAAATAGTCTTATATTCATCTCAAGAGGTTACAAGCTACATCTTGGTAGAGTTTAGTCATGCCCAAGAGAGGGATCAAAGGGATCCTTTTTTAGGCTCAAAAGCTTCTATATATAGCAGAAAAGGAGAAAGAAAGAGATGAGAACATCATTGAAGAGTCAAGAAGGGGTCATAATGATCAAGATTTATGCAGCCTCCTTAAAATCTTGATTACGTTAATGCCACTAGGATTACAAGGACAGAGTCCTCATATCTATAGACCATAATTAAATCTACTCTGGGTAACAATTTTTTAAGGGTATGGCTCATGACACTCCTCCATTAATTACATATATCTGCCTCTACTTTGAAATGTGAACCTGGGCCTACTATAGATTGAAAACCAATTTAAATTATTGGTTTTCCTATAGTTTTTATGCCGGCAATGCTTTGCTTGATGTCTAGTCTTCTTTTATCAAATTATCAACCTTTGATCTATATTAGTTCAAAAGACTTATTTTTTCCATGCATATCTTTTAATGGTGAGGTTGATCTTTGAAATATCTATTTCGATCTAACCTAGATCATGCTTGAGTTTGGTTCCATTTATACTTGCTTTACTAAGGTCCAATATTGTTTTGTCAACTTCTATCAAAAATCTTGAGCTCACCTTTATTTAATTGGTTGTCAACCATGACTTGGATCACTGACTCATCAACCTTTGCTTTCACCATCCAATCTCCATGGTATAAGTTATCACAAGCCCTTGGATTTGTCCTTGGTCTATCAATTCTATTCAAGCTAGTGACACTTGGTAGCCCCATATTTGCACTCAAGATCTGTTGTCAGTCTGTCTACTCATGTGCTTACACCACATGGTGGCTTCAAATCTCCTTGACCTTTTAACTTTCTCACATGTTGTTAGATCTAAATCTATGATTGAATGTGATCCATTAATCTACCTGGGCTCATTAACCTGTCAGTCACCACTCACCATTGGATCTTCTATACAATCTAATGTTGATCATTGATCTTTCCTTTTGAATCAAAGTGGTTATTCCATGGGGCTTAAAATTGATGTCTGTGTGCCTCTATTTGACATCTGCATGAATGTATTTGATGTCCACACAATTGTCACTGAGATATTTGAAAACCAATAGTCAGTATAGTGTCTTAAATTTGACGTTCGCACACTCATCAATTAACGTCCATGAGAACGTCAAAGATGTTTGCATGACCATTAATCTTTAGACCCCAATGGATGACTGTCAAGCTTGATTTTAACATTTGCATACCTATCACCACCCTACTAGATCAACTTTGCTAAAAAAAATTGGCCAATGTAATTATGTCTCTATGGAAATTATTGCAAAATAATTTCTCTGAAAGAATTCACCTGTTTGGAACTTTTTCATCAGGTTATTTTCCTTGGGCCTTTTTTCTTTGTCAAAACTATTATTACAAACATTTTATCTGATGGAAATATCTTCAATCTTTTGACAAGGACCTTTTGTTTTAGACATTTTATCTAACTAAAATGTGCCTTTGGAAAAACTATCTCAGACATTTTATCTAGAAGAATTCTGCCTTTGGGACTTTGACTTAGCCTTTTAATGTAGACAATTTTCCCAAAATAATTAGGTATTTGTAAAATTGTTGTGGAAATTTTATCTGAAATAAATAGATCTTTGAGAAAATTATCCTAGATAATTTTCTTGACACAATTGCACGTAGCTCCTTATTACAGATAATTTTTTGAAAGAATTTACTTAGCCAATAAAAAAATGAAACATTTTCCAAGTACAACTTATCTTTTGTCCTATAGGGTCGACTATGAATGCTCATAACTTTAGCTAGAAATCTCGTGCAAATGTGAATTTTGTAGGGCATGTTCCTAGCATGAAGAACTCTATGACACTACAATATTTTGGCTCATGAGGCTTCCTAAGGTGTATTCATAAAATGCTCAAGTGAGCTGGTCCATCATTTCTAAAAGACATTCTGGTGATGACCTAGCATTCTAAAGCTTGTATAAATCATTTGATTATTCATCTAAATAGGAACTTTGCTCATCTAATCAATTCATGCAAATATCCTGGTATGTGGGCCAAAAATTGGCCAACAAGACCCTCAATAGAAGATGTGTGATTATCACTTGTAAGCCCTCTAAAATCATTATCCTTCATAACAATATTCAAACCATCAAGACCTTTGATGTTATTAGTTTCATTGATCTACTCAAAAATAGACAAAGAAGACTCATCCACACTCAATTTAGGAACTTGAGGATTCACTTTGGGAATACCATCACCATAATTAGGATGGGGGATCATAAAAGGAACTGAAAGGTGATCAACAATAACATCCTTCCATCAAAAATATTCCCCTTTATGCTTGGAGCAAGAGAAAGAGGAGACCATATGACCAAGTGCAAAGTAATTGTGACATCTAAAAGGCATGCTCTCATAATCCAAGGATTGAATCCATCTCCAGTCTTTAATCCTTAATTCAATGAAAGATAGGATATCCAACGATACATCTAAACTAACCAAAATCCATGTGAAGGTGGTGCAATAAAATATAGAAGTAGAAGCATCAATCACCAACATATTTCCTAGAGAACCACCAATGGCTAAAGATAAGAATCAACCTAGAATTGAAGCGGTAGGCATGGCAATCAAACCCAAACCAACGTGGCAACAATATTTTTGAGTAGAGGATTGAAAGAAGGGATCCAGTGTTTGAGAATGAGGAGATGTTGATCCCAAGACCAAGGTTTATCAAGAGCCACCTTATTTTAGCCTGTCAGGCTACCAAAAACAATAATAAATAACCTCCTAGCATAGGGGTAGATCTCCAAGGTCTATTTTAGAAAAGGTTGTGACAATTCTAAGATCTACTGATATAGGGCAATAAGGCTTACCCAAATAATATCAAATATGTAAATAAATTCCTTAGAGGCAAACCAATCCTCATTTCTAAGCACCTCTTCCAAAGTGCCATCCTCAAAAGACACCACTAGTGTGTTCTTTAATGTTACTAGAATATTAACACCAGGAGGCTCAACTTGTTCCCCTTGAAAAATTGCTCAAGTGAAGGTTCTAGGCACACTTGGAGGGGAAGAGAGATAATCTAGGGCACCAAGATCCCTATCACTATTAATGGATCCTATGGCCTTTGAAACCCTAATACATCTTGGGCATGTCTTCCTAGTTATATCATCGATGGAATGCCCACACTTTTTGAATTCACAATTAACTCTTGTGTTAGGGAAAGAACAAAAGAGATCGAAGGAGCCATATTTCCAAAGGTGCCATCTGTGGAAGGAGACAAAGTACTAGGAGATTCAAGGAAGATTTGTTTCCCATGAAGAGAGCCAAACTTTTTAGACATTTTTTCCCCGAAAGCTTTTTCGATTCACTGAATCATTAATGTTGGGTAACAAGGTTTTTCACTCATCATCTAAATATTTTTACAAGAATAATTTTATATTAATTTTGATCATCAACTAATGTTCAATTTGTTCATTTTTTATAGGAAATATCATCCATGGTGTTCTCGTTACTTTGATTTTTTTGTTATCATGCTTTGTCATTTTTTTCTAATTTTGAACCAGTTTGTTTCTTCGAATGTGAAGTTTGGATTGCGAATACCAACATATTGTTTTATTATTATATTTTGATAGTTTTTTATTAATAAGAGTGATACTAATTGATTCATATAATACAATGCTCTCTTAAGAGAAATCAGGTTATTATAAGTTATTTGTCCAATTGATAAAATACATATCCAAGTGTAGAATTGTGCATATATATGATAAAACACTGAAATGCTAGATAAAAATGTTTTGGTCTTGGTTTTTTTAAATGTAGAAAATATGAATATTTCCATAATGACAATTACTATGCAATAAAATATGGTATTAAAGTTTGACTAAATCAGTAAACCTTTGTCTCTTAGATAATTATGAGTACTTTGATTAAAAACAAATGTTTTATAACATCCAGTTGTTGCTATAACTGTTAAAAAGTATTTAAATTTGTTATTGAAAAAGAATTATAAATTACACAATCAATTGTGATTAATTTATATTTTTATTTTACAATTTACATTAATTTTATAGTAATAATATTTTAATATAATATAAAAATTAATTTATTTATTATTAATGCTACAAATATCTTTGTATCATAAATTATATTAGAAATAATTATTTATAAATTAATTAATTTTATAAAAATTATTTTTTATACATATTTACACATACTCTTTCCAACAAATAAAAACTAAAAATATAGATATATTTTAATACGACTCAAAACTTATCATAGCATATCTTATTACTTATTAATTAATGAATGTACATATATAATTTTTGAAATTATTATAATGATATAAATTAATTAATTTTTATTAATTAGAAATTAATATTCTTTTAAATCAATTAGAGTTGGAAGATTTTTAAAAATATAATAATATTTGTAATCATTATATTAATATAAATAAAATATTTTATAAAAATATGTAAAGATTCTTTAATTTTTAAATATAAAGTAGAAAATAATAATCATTCAATAATATTATCGTAATTTATATATGCCTACTAATTATATGGTTATGCAATTCCCATTAACTAATGAATTGTTACATGGTTATGCAATTCACACTAACTAGATGAATCGTTACAAGTTATGTAATTCATAATTAAAATTATATCTTAATTTTGATTTTAAATTGTGCTTGTTTTCTACGTGTAGTTTAAAACAATATTTTCACAAATAATTTAATTTGTCCAAAATAAGTGCTACATCCATTTTGATCTTTGTAATTATAAACTCTGAATCAAAAACCATGAAGTGTAATCCAACCCCTACCTGTTGTAGAGCAATACCCAGATCTTGATGCCTTTTACACAAATCCATGGCATAGGATCTCAGGGCTCTATTATTATCATCCATTTACACATATTTATGTGAAGCAACATCTAACTTGTTGAGAATATGATCATTCTCTGCCCTCAATTGAACTATTTGGGCTATCAGAGTATCTAAATGTTGTTGCTTCATCATCCTTGACCTCCTTGCAGATTCTTTGTTGGATAGCATCTTCTTCTGCCTTCTCTCATCAATAATATTCTATAGTTGGTGATGGTGGTTATGTTGATCATATGATCCTTGACAAGATCTAACAGAAGTGTGACTTGAAGAGGCTATGGAATTGGTGGTGGATTGGTGTATGGAGTTTGTTGATGGGGGAGGCATTGAACTGCAACTTTTTGCTAGTTTTGGGGGTGGATTCATGGGAAGATAAAAGCAGGATGATGATGATGATGATGATGATGATGATGATGATGATGATGATGATGATGATGATGATGATGATGATGATGATGATGATGATGATGATGATGTGTGCTTGGGATTAGACAGGTACTATTGAGAATAGTTCCCCTGTTCATGTTGATTCTTTTTCCAATAATACCCACAATCCTGCATCAACATAAAACAAAAAACATAAAATTAACATTTACAACATGAATTCAATGATATGGGTATGATTGGCAATTGGGTGTTGCCATCCTTCTTTATTTATACAATACAACTCAACCTTGACCATGTGGTATGGATCCCAGAATGGATTTACTTACCTACATATTCTTATATATATGTATGTATTTTTTAGTTTTCAAAGTGTTTACAAGACATTTTCAAAAATGTTGGAAAAGAAGCAAATGAAAAAGGTGGTCAATTTTCTCATGTAAATGGATGCATTTTACATATTAAAGTTTGATGGATGACCATACCTTATTTCAAAACTCTTATTTTGATGAATGACCATACCTGTTCCAAAGCTCTTATTTTGGGATAAATTTAATTTATGGAGAATGTGAAGTGCATTTTTATGTACACCATTTAATTTTGGTGAGTGATTTATGTTTTCTATATTAAACTATAAATTTAAAATATGTGATAGTATATCATTTATATATTAATATTTATTTTTTTAGTTTTCAAGTGTTTACAAAGAACTTTCAAAAATGCTAGAAAATAACACAACATTTAAAGACAAATGAGAAGGGTGGTCAAGTATATGATGTGTATAAGGAATTGATGAATGAATTTTTCACATTAGGGTTTGATAGATAACCATACCTTGTTCCAAAGCTCTTATTTTGGCATAACTTTAATTTATGGAGAATGTGAAGTGTATTCTTCAACTATTTAATATTTTGTGGAACTTGTAATTATGAGATTTGTTATAAAGTAACATATCACGTCATAATCATAAGGTAAGGTGTTAACTTTGATCATTGGGTATGTATTTTTTGAAATAGGTGTCATATATCCAAATAGCATGTGCCATAAATCCAATGATCATATGAATAGAAACACAACAATAAATTCCCTGGAGTTATATCACTATCACATATCTCAACCCATAATTCATACCAATGGCAATGAAAAATGAAATGATACATGAAAGGAAATGGAATGATACAAAACCATTAAGAAATATTTACTCGAGTTATGATTCAAGTTTTAGTCAAACCCATCCATCCTACAGGGATGTATAGGACACTGATTAAATGCAAGTATGATGAAATGAGGAGCTTTAGGTTAAGGTGATTCACAAGGACATGCCTCCCATGTAATAAATGTGTTCAATGAGATTTGAACTTGGGTGGGAAAGGAATAAGTCCATCCAATTTAATACTTGAGCTACCACTCATGAACCAAATTGAATCCTAGTGTAGACAACAAAAAATGGCTTATTTGCATCTTTTATTTGTAAAATTGCATGATTTTTGATAGATTTTGCCAAGATCTTTGAATAGTGACCATGCGATGAATGTCAAATTATTGTAGAGGTAGAATGAGAGCTTCAAAAACAAGAAGATTCTACAAAGGAAATGTTTGCATTAGCCACTTTATAAAAAAAGAAACTACATATAGGGTGAGATTAGGTCACCAAAAAAGTAAAACCCTAACTCATAATTAAAACCCACTTAAAGGTAAATGACCCCTAATGACTTAATTCACTAACCTAAGTAAGCTTAAAATATATGTAGGTAAAACCACTAGGTGGGAAAAATGCTACACTGACAATTTTAAGATGTTTGTATAAATTTTAATTATTGGTTTAAATTAAGTGTTTTTGGAAAAAAATTCTAACTTTATATGGTCCCCAAAAAATTTATCAACCCCTATAAATTTCCTTGTTGAGTAAGAACTCGTAAATACTTGAGTGCAAGATCATGAGTTGGATCTTGTTGTTGGAGAGCATATGCCTAAACTTCTTGAGCGCTCTTAATACTACAAGTATAAGCTTCTGTACAAAGTTGTAGCATAGTTCATAATCCTTAAGTGCCTGACTAAAGAAAGTAATAGGTTGTTCCAGTTGATCATCAATTTGTTGTGTAAGAATGGTCAAGATGCCCTCAATTTGACTAAATGCATAAAGGATAAATTTTATATTGTAATATGGGTTTATCAAATTAGGAGCCTCTATAATGGTGCACTTGATGGCCTCAAAACTGCTTCAGCTTTCCTAGGCCCAATTAAAAGTAGTACTCTTCTTGAAGATTATTATGAGGGGTTTTATCAGAGTCATGAATCTCAACTTGTTTGGGATCAGTTATGAGTCCCTCTTTAGAGATGATGTATCCCAATGGTTTAGATTTATGCATGGATAGTACGTACTTGCTTGGTTTCAAATATATTTTGAACTCTCAACATTTTTCAAAGACATGCTCTAGCTGACCCAAATGATCTATTGCATGATTTGAAAAAATAGTTATATCATCAATGTAAATAAAGATGATGTTGTTGAGGAGTCCCTTGAATTCCATATCCATGGCCCTATAGAAAGTGTCTCCTATGTTTTTCAAACCAAAGGGAATCCTTTGGTATGTGAAGGTACCCCACTTAATGGTGAATGTCATTTTAAATTGATCACACTCTTGCACAAGTACCTAGCTATAGCTTGAATGACTATCTAGCAGTGAAAACCTTTCCATGCCTATAATTGTTTGAAAAAAATTCTCCATTCGTAGGAGGGGTGGTGGTCTTTGATGGAGGCTTTGTTTAGGTCCCTAAATTCTACACACAATCAGATCTCTCCCTTATTCTCGCACACTGGGACTAGATTGGCCACCCATGAGGAATGCTTGATTGGAAATATTATGTTGGCCTCAATGAGATTTGAGACCTCCTTTCTCATTAAGGTCTCAATATTTGGGTTAATTAGCCTCTACTTCTACTTGACTAGTCTGGCATTGGGGTCAAGCTCAATCATATGTTGGGCTAAGCTTGGATCAAAGCCTCTCAGGTCTTGGTAGTTTCATATGAATATATCATCATATCTTTTGTTTAACTTAATAAATTCTTTAATTTTAGATGGAGATCATACCTTACTAGCTTTAAGGAGTTTGTCATCAGATATGGCCACTGATTTTAATATTTCCTCCTTTATCGTCATGTTTCTTCTCTCACCTTTTAGCTAGTCATCAGAATTGAAGATGCTTTCAAGTGTGACTAGCCTTTTAGGCAGTTTGTTTCCCTTTAGTTGAATGGTCTAATCCTCATATTAAGTGTGGAGTTATGGTTGATTATTGGCATAGAACTTAGCTTCATCTTCTAGGAAGTTAGCAATTTGTTCATCACTATCAAACACTTTCCAATTGCTTATGTTATTTGAGACTATTAGTCTTATTATAATTTTGATGGGATACTCAGACTCATTATTTATATTGCATGGGAGTTTATACTATGAACCCATGATTATGACCCTATCTATGTCGTCATTTTACACAGTATTTAATAGATGTTGAAATCACCAAACTCATTGATTATGTCTCATGCCTAATGTTTATAAGCTCTCAACATACTATTTTTGGACATGTTCCTCACTTTGACCTATTTTACCACCATTTCATTATCTTTAAAATCTTGAAACACCCTGGTTCATTTTTTACGAGCCAATTGGAGGCCCTGGATCAATGCCTCATATTTGACAACATTTTTTATGCAGCTAAACTACAATTTAAATAGATGGAAATATTTTTCCTTCTAAGGAGAGACAATTACAACATCAACCCTTACACCATTTTTACTTCATGATCCATCAAATTATAATTATCATATGCCTTTGATGTCCTCTTACACCTTTACAAGGTTAGGAAATAAGGTGTCCTTGTCAATAATGCAGCATGTGTCTAGCCATGTTTCTTTTGCTTTGTCATATGGGTCAAACTCACAGTGTTCACATACCCATTCATCAAGCAGGTTATCCAAAATTCCCTCAAAAGGTGTCACAGTCTCATGAAGAATTGAATTCTCCTCATGGTCAAATAAAGTGCAGTTTATATCAAACAAGTTAGGAGTGTATGTCTCTATATGATTCTTCAAAATAGACTCAGCCTTGATGGTCACCTTGGTCCTATATTTAGGCCTGAGTAGCATGTGTGACCAATCTGAGGATAGATATTTTCCCACCTTTATAGTGAAATCTTGGGATATGCATATAGCAAAGTAAGGGGGTAATTCAATGATTGTGATGTCCTATGTAATGTAAAGGCTCAAACATGCATGTAGAGTGAGACTTAGATCCTTGATGATTACCATAATTCTAATCAATGTTCCATCTAATTTGATTACCTCTTTTGAGAAGGGAGAATATGTTATGCCTAACATGTTTATGATTTTCTTATACATCATTAAGCTACTCACACCTGAATATATCCTAAAATTATGTATGATATGATTATCAATAATCAGAATGGGGGTGGTTTGTTATTTATGTGATCCTCTTCCTCTAGTTGACATAGACTTGTGGGTGTAGTAGGCATAGCCCACAATGGCTCAGGAGATTGGAATCTATTGAGAGCAACCTAAATCAAATTATTTTAGAAAGTATTAGTCATAACATCCCACATGATAACATTCAATTTGATCTTCTTCATCTGCTTAACTATGTTAAATGGGATTTGAGTCCCTTTAATCTGCACCTTTTGATTAGTAGCCTCTTACCACACCTATTGACTAAATTGGGGATGACTCTTTTATTACATAGTCATTTTCATGTGTGCTTGGAAACTTCTCATATGTGATTTACCATATGTGTCTACACACAAAACTTGGGGCACAGAGGTTAAGGGCACTGAAGGAGACAATTCTCTCTGGTGATTTCTTTATGAATCTTGTGTTAAAATCAACTGGGTTGCTTCTTATGCTCAAAACTTCATTCTAATTCACATAATTGAAGTCACCCTCCTACCAATTTAGGAGCATGATTCACCTTACTTTTGCATTCATGTCTATGGTTCATCCCTATAACAATCCCACTGGGTTTGACTTAGAATAACGTGATTAAAAAATTAATCAACATATTATTTCATTAGAATTTACCTTGAGAATCCAAATAGTGATCCAGATATAAAACTATAGTATGTTAACTATAAATAATCATGTGACATATAAAAGTTATTGATCACTATCAACATATGAAACACATCATAACCAAATATTGAAAGTAATTACAAATGCCCAACCAAGGCTGGTACAATGATAGATCCACTACTGTCAAAGTACAGATACGTAAAAAATTACATCTCATCAAGGATATTGTCTCAATACTAATAAATATAATACAATGTACACAATTCATGATACAAAGCTCCATAGAGCACGAGTTCCTTGAATTCTAGTATCTATGTCAATCTCAAGTGTCATCTCTAAATAAGTACCATTATGGAGAGGGAGAGTATCATCTGAATGATTTTCCACACCAACCACAGACCATCAATCCCCCACACAATCCCTCATTAGGGAATGGCCTTTCCTTCATAGATGAGTAGATAATGATGAATCTAGAGAGACAAGTTATTACCCATGTGTTATATGATTTCTAAGAATATATAGTGTACCATAAATAAATTCATTCTAACATCATATCACATAAACATGTAAAACATACACATGAAATGACAATGTCTAACTAACATTACTTTGGCCAAAGTTTTCAATAGTTATTGATCTCTAGGATTAGTTGATTTTAAACACACTACTTGATCAGATTACCTTCACTTGACATTGTGATGCTAGTAAGCTAGTGAAGTTTGTCTCACTACTTACTCAGTACCAACAATGCAAGATTTGATTAATATAAATAACCAAAGATTCACATAAATTACTTCCTACTAGCAGGCATAAAATATGATAGACACATGAATAATCAAAATGCATACATTTAATCTATCAAATGTAAGAATGAATTTCTACAATATTACTTATCACATAAATAATAAGCAAACATGTATAGATTATACCAACTGGGTATTTTATGTGTGTGTGTGTGTGTGTGTGTGTGTGTGTGTGTGTGTGTGTGTGTGTGTCTGTGTGTGTGTGTGTGTGTGTGTGTGTGTGTGTGTGTGTGTGCATATCTATGTGTATATGTATGTGTGTATATATATATGTATATATTAGACTGCATATTCTATTTTCTATATGCAGATACAATACAATACTTTCTACTAGCAATCATAAAACATGGTAAACTTATAAATAAATAAAATGCATATATTTAATCCATCAAACGTATGAATGAATATTCACAATATCATTTATAATAGACATAATAATTATAGTTTGTACCACCCGAGTATAACATATATTTAGACTACAATTTTTTAATTCCTACAAGTACTTTTCAAATATCATACACTCTATGACATCCCATAATATCATAGTTCATTATTCATGAGCACAACCACTCAATTACGAATGGTCAGTCTTATAATTTAAAGAATAAAATGTCTCATAATCCTAAATAATGAGCAAGCAAGTACAATTTATACCCTATATGAGCATAAATTTTTACTTTAACAACTTATTGCATTTCTAAAAAAAAGTATTCATATGGTTATAGTTTCTTATCTCTAGAAATCCTTATAATTTGTTTTAACCATCCATTTAGCTATAGGCATAAGCTTATGACCCAATATGGCTATATATATTATATGTTCGTATGAATATATATATATATATATATACACACACACACACACACAAGTGCTTGAACACCATAATATATACCGTATATAATCACTCAATTTATGCCATATCAACATTCATTTGTATTTCTTAATCAAGAACTCACAATCATTATAACTCCCCTATTCACAAAATACATTAACGATATTTTATAAGATAAGGGATTGAACAATGTAATAACTCCATAGTTTTTATCCCTAACTAAATATATTTTCATCTTGGTATATTTCATGTGTATATAAATCCATACACAAGTTCTTAAAAGAACATAGTCATTCATAAAATGGTTCACATATAAGTATTCAGTAATACACAAATTGCTCTTATATGACACACACAAGTTTCATTAAATACATAAATCACTAGAGCCATGACAAAATACTGGTCATAATCTATGCTTATAGTCATGCATCATGATGTAATAATATATGCTATATATGTATAAGCAATTATACATATTAATATACTCATAATATGTATTGCACATAAGTTTTTAAAATTATATGTATATATACTAACAGTCATTTATAACTCTAATCAATGTCTTTATAATATTTCTACAGTCATTACATTCATGAATCATCAAGATATAAACTGAGTGCTATATTCAATAGACCTTTTTATCAATATTTTAGCCTCCTTATTTACTATTAGTTCTCAAAATAGAACAAATCAACCTCTAATTAAAATTCACCATACAAAACATTCATAAAGTTTCTTTGTGTGTTTGTACTCTACAACAGTCTTTGTATTTTATCTATATATGATGCTATAGGTTCAAATCCCTTGACTTGCTTTATATAAAACTATTGTGCTTCAAATACATTTCTAGTCTCTACATAGAGTTTGAAACATAACCAAAGCATAGACTTAGCCTCCTCATAGTTTACATGTATATATTTCTTCATAGTTTTAAATGTCTATTATAGTTAATATATATTTGATACTAAGATAATAGCATCATATAGCACAAGAATATTATTCAGAATAACACAAGAGGATTTTATAGATATACTTTTGAACTATTATATATAGTTTATTGGCTTAAATCAAGAGAATATCAGTTTTAATGAATGAGTATAGTTTAATGTCATTGGCTTTGGTGAGCTAATTTAGATCACAATTTTGTTTTCTACTTGTATTCACCAAAGTAATAACAACTTATATTTATACTCAATACATTATTTTATATAGTTCATGACTCAATCAGCATACACGACTATTATCCTATATACTAGTCTACTTAATCCTGAGCATAAAACACTTGTATAACTAGTCTAATTGTTTCTCCTATCAATAGTTACTAGGTAATCCTATTACCATAGCACCATCTTATAAGCTGAAATACTCTTTTTTATAAATTACTATCAATGGTAAACTATTAAAATGGCTACACAGTATATATAATTCGTTGCACTATAAATCACTACATGTATTTTATAATGTCAAAAGTTACCATTATAATAAATTACCATACACCTATGGTTTTATACATCACCATGATATTTATTACCATTATTATATCTATAGTTACCATTATTTAATAATAAAATCACTCGATACTAGATCATTGACAACCTTGTTGCATGATTAATATTAAATAGTGATATCTATCTATACTAAGTTTAGCTCTAATACTCATTTATTTAGGCCATAGCTTTAATATATTTGAGCCCTTTTTAAGAATTAATTAGTATGTGCTAACATATATTTCATACAAATTGATTAGAAAAACACTATCAAATAATAAATTAACAAAACACTTCTTTTTTTATATATAAGACACGGAAAATCACACTGTTGTAGTAAGTAAAGAATAGATAAACAATATTGCAAGCAAAATTGATCTACAAAATTTGGAATATATATGGAGGCAACGTGCAATTTGTAGGTGACAAGGGCGTACCTAATTGTCCAGATTTGGGACTGTTGTTGATATACCAAGATCATGGTTACCTTCAAATCACCCCCTCCTCTACTTTTCTTCTATGCTCTATTATCTCTTCTTCTTCTTTTCCTTCTCTCTTATACTGCGCCTCTTCCCTTAATCCTTTATTTCTATCTTCCTTTAAAGATTATGGCATTTTACTTTAAAGTTGGACCTTTTTTCTTATATTTATTTAATGTTTTTTATCTTTTTTATTTTCTCTGATGTTGTCTCCAAATTTTCATATATATATATATATATATATATATATATATATTCTTGACTAATTAATAATAATAAATAATCATAATGACTTAACTGATATAAATTCAATAATATTTTTTTCAATCATAGTTAGGTATTCCCAAGATCTAAAACATTCCACAATCATGAATATATATATATATATATATATATATATATATATATATATATATTCTTGACTAATTAATAATAATAAATAATCATAATGACTTAACTGATATAAATTCAATAATATTTTTTTCAATCATAGTTAGGTATTCCCAAGATCTAAAACATTCCACAATCATATATATATATATATATATATTCTTGACTAATTAATAATAATAAATAATTATAATGACTTAACCGATATAAATTCAATAATATTTTTTTCAACCATAGTTAGGTATTCCCAAGATATCATAAAGATAACCAGTTTATGCACTAAAACATTCCACAATCATGAGAGTTATTCTACATATATGTTCACACAAATTTACCTTACCAAAAACATTAATAGTCATGAGCACATTAGCATGACATAAACACAGTCACATAAGGTTAATTCCACATAAACATTAAACTGCTAACCATACATAAATAATTCTAAATGCAATAAATCATCAAAACATACTAATATTAACAATTCTACTATGTATCCAGTATGTACTATTTAATGTGGGGTGTGTAGGGTTTTAGTCATTCTTCTGTCATCCCCCATCATCTCTATCTATATCACCCTCTCTGATGATACTCTACCTCCATCAAGATATGAGGGATGAATCATTCCTGCATATAACTCATGACAAGCAAGTAGTTAGTCCATAATATCATGATATATATACATCATAAAATATAGCTAAAATAATAACTCATCATGATCATAATATAAGAATATACACTACAACTAGCTCATAGTAATGTAATCATGTAACCAAAATAATATTCAATTATCCCATAACATCATAGGACTCATAGCTTAATCAAATTAAATCACCAACTATAAATATCCATAGATATTCTAATAAGTTTACTTAGTGAGAAATTGAGATGAAACATCCTTCTCCCCTAAAGTTGGTCATCATCCTGATGACACCTATTCAAACATAAATTTTTGCATTAACAACATTATTCAAAAAACTATATAGCATGAGCATCAAATCAAGAAAATAAATGTGAAAATTGCCTATAGAACTCATCATAGTCCTCCCAAGTACTACTATCCTTAGAGCATTGGTCCCACAAGACCTTGTACTATCACATCTCTCTATTACACAAATGAAATTTGTGTCAATTACTCTGATTGGTTCTACTGTGACCACCCCAAGGTCTAGAACCTATAAAGAATTCTAATCAAACACATGTAAAGGATTAGATATATAACTTTTTGCATAAGTAACATGAAAGACATTATTTAATATATCTAGGGATGGTGGCAACACAAGCCTAAACGCTACATAATTGACCACATCTAACACCTCGAAGGGTCTCGCATATCTCGGTAAAATTTTCACTAACTTTTTGAATTGAACCTTCAATCATAAGCACATGAAATAATCATAAAATCCACAAATAAATGGCCAAAGAAAAATCCATAAAACCCTCCAGCCCCTCTACATACCTCTCTAACCTAGAGAGTGTTTTTCTCATTCCTGAGAAAAATATTTAGAGAACCTAGCAACAATGATGCATATAAGTCAATACCATTGCTACTCTATGTAGATCTTGATAATTATGACATGTCAATACTATCACTACTCCATGTAGCTCCTGACAAGTATGGCAATCGATAGGAATTGTAAATAATACATTTCCAATGTATACCAAATTAAGGAATAAGCATTCCTCAATATATATGTGTATAATCTTATGATTAAATTTGATAAGTACCTCTTGCCAAACTTAGTAACTATCAAGTCCATCTGAGACTAACTAGGAGCCACTCTAAAAAGGTAGGGGGTACTAGAATTAGAATCACTAATCTTTAGAATATGGCTTTGGGTGCAAAGTTGGTTTGGAGTGTGTTTTTCAAACCTCATTCTCTATATAGTAAAATCATTCAAGACAAATATTTTAGAGGCATAGACCTAATGTCTATCCTTTCAATGTCCTATCCACCTACAATCTCTCATATTTGGAACTTATTACTACATTTCCACCCCTTAATTACCAACCATCTCTCTTGGGTCATCAGTAATGGCAAGAGGGAAAGCTTTTGGGATGATTCCTAGAATGGCCACTACCTGTTGAGGGAATTAGGGGATTTGGGTGATGCCATAATAATTTTATTTACTACTTTAAGGGAAAAGTTTGGGGACTAGTTTGAGAATGACAAACCTAATTTTGGTGCAATAGGAAAATGGAAGTCCCTAGAAAATGCTTCCATTTCAATCACACAAAAGAGACTTTTGAATTCCATCTTGAGTAAGCGTAAATTTTTATTTAATAATAAGGAAGACTTCTTGTGCTAGCCTAGATTGGTCTCAAGAAATTACAAAGTCAATTTGGGCTATAATTTGGTAGACGCTAAGGAATATTGTTGGCCTAGAGTAAATCTCTTATGATAAAACTTCAAGGGGCTTCCAAAAGTCAAACTTTTTACTTCAGTAGCTTATCATTACAAGATCTTGACTCAAGCCTATCTCAAAAAAATGATATGTGGTGGTCCATCTAGGTTCACCATTTGTCTTGAAGATGAATAATTCATTAACCATCTTTTACTCTCTTGTCCCTTTGCTAGTGCATGTTGGGACTAGTTATGTAATAAGTTGTGTTCATTTTGAGCCTGATCCCAATATTTACTCCATGTCTTTTATTTATGGAATTATGGTTGAGAGATTGATGTTGTGATATCCTTTTGCCTTTCCAGTCCTACTATTCTCATTTGGCATATTTTGAAGGAAATAAATAGTCATATCTTCAATGAAAAGTCAATTGATCTTTCTACATTATTACTAAAATTAGAAATTTCCATTTCTAAGATTGTGTCTTCTCACTATATCAAAAATCCAAATATTTTTTATTCTTATTACATGATTATCTACCTAAATTGGATGCATATTAGACTTCCCTCTATTAATGGGTCAAGGGTATGTAGCAAAAATTCCCAACCCTGTGTTGTGATCTCTTAAATTCACCTTGTTTTTTTCAAATTAAATTTTGATGGTTTTGTAAAAAGGAATCCAATGGCCTCAGGGGTTGGGTATATTATTTGGTAATGCTTTATATCCCTCATTTGTGCCTCTTCCACTAACCTTCAATATGGAACAAATAATGAAGTCGAAGCCCAAGCAGTTGTCTTGGGCATTCAATTAGCTAGTCAATGTGGCATTGAGCACTTGGTGATTGAAGGTGATTCCAAACTCATTATGGAGGTGATCTAGACCCATCATGAAAATTCCTAAAGACTTTGTAACACTATCAATTCATTGTGGCCTATCTTGGATGATATATTGCTTTAAGGAAGCTAACAAACATGTTGACTTCCTAGCCAATTAGGGAGTGGATCAAATAGAACATATTATGATGGAAAATGTATTCGATAGATGGATGGGTCTTAAAATTTTGGACACTTGATGTTATAATTACTTGATGGGATTCACCCGACATCATTTTTGTGACATTGGTAATCATTTCTTAGCACCTCGATGATAGTCATGTGCTTTGGATTTTTTCCATTAATGTACATTCATTTCTTTGATTACTAGGTATTCTAACGTGACCAACAACACACTTACTATGCTCTTTTAATCCAGTTTATATGTCAAGTTGTAGCTCATTATTTTATGCTTGCTCTTAAATTCATTGGTTTTGGTTTTGAAAATAAATTCTACAATTTCTAGTATTGTCATCACCTCTCCTATCATTTCTCTTCGCATTTAGAAGTGTGAGATGGACTTTATGGATAATGTCTCTGACTGAAGGCTTAGATTGATTTTTTGGCTTCCTAATGTGGAAGTTCTTAAGTCATTTATTGTCATCATTAGCGAGGATTATTTGCACATAATCTAGCAAAATAAAATGATTGTAGATGTGGCTTCATATTTTTGCAATAAATCTTCTTTGTGTGGTTCAAAATAGGGAAGAGGTCAGATTGGTGGTGGAAACTCTTATGTGGAAGGAGCTATAAGGTGGTCTAATTGGGTGATTGAATCATTTTTTTGAGGTAGCAAATATAGTTCTCCCTTTCTTTGGTTTTCATTTTTTGGGCACAATTCCCCTTTCTATTTTTTGAGATTTAAAATCCTACTATGTGCAATTACATGATACTATATTGTATATGATAGAGGGATCCCTAATTGTATGTTCTTTGGCACCGATTTGGCTTGAACCTCTGCCATCATTGGTCCCCTTCATCAACAAATTTGAATCATATATTCTTGTTCTTACAGTGAAGTATTTGGTGGAAATTTACTCTAGCCATGACATAGTGGCTTCTATGGAAGCAGAAGTTACTAGGGAACATGCTAGTGTAAGATCAAAGGATTCAAGGGTCAAGATTTCTTGCCTTATGTAGAATCATCTACAGTCAATGGTAGATTTTTTTGGCTTGAGTGGTGTTTATGGTTTTGGAAAGGATAGTCACTCCAAACTTCTCCCTTCCATGTAGATAGTTGTTATTGTTATTTTTGGTTGGTTGCATCTTTTATTTTTCAAGGTTGATCCTTGTTGTTTTTTTGTTCTCCCAATAGCACTTGTAATAGGACGGTTATTTTTATTGTGTATGGAAAACCTCTTATTTTGTGTTTTTTATCTTCTCTTTTGTATGGGTAAGAGCCCTTTCCCTCAGTATCATCAAAAAAATATAAGAAATGGGATGGATTCAAACAATCTACAACAAGTTGCTAAATCATAGTGTGGACAGAAGGAAATCAAGTAAAATACCACCAATATGTGTGTAAAGGAGTCAAGGAAATGTAGCACAAATGATTAATATAGATAATAATGTGCATGCCCCCAAATGGGCAAGAAGATATGTGATCTCATGTAGTATGTAATAGTAGAAATATTTCATCATGTAAGTGCAATGGAAGCTATAGCATGATAGATATGCCATATTAAGGAAGTGGAATGATATAAATAATGTGTATTAAATCATTGTAAGATATTAATTTATATTGTTTGAATCAGTTTCAAATCCAAGATAAAAGGTTCCCAAATTGAAAATAAATCCAAGGGTTAGAAGAAATCTTGTAATTTGGGATAGAAAAATTAGCAACAAGGTAAAAATAAAGAAGCTATGTACAAATAAAATATGTAAATAACTAAGATAATTAGCCCAACTAGTGGATTAGGAGTAAGTCAGACATTATGTTCAACTAATTAGCTTATCAAGAGGATGCACATAGGTATACCCAACTGCATGGTATGGAGTGACTTCCTATGAACAATATATGCTAGATGTGCACATATTACAATTAGTAAATGTATAATGTGTGACATACCCCTAAATTATATTACCATATTCATATTTTGTATTATTTGTGTCATTCTAATCATATTCTTCATAATAATTATCATGATCATAATCATCATCATAAGAGAGAACCAACTTCTTAATTTGTGCTTGAAATTATGATATGTTGTCCTGATCATATTTTGTATCTGTGTATGAAAAACCAAATGCCCCGTATTGTGGTTTTGACCATTTTGATTTCTCTTTTTCAATATTTATTGTATCATGTGCCTCTATTGATATTCCATTAGTTATATTATATTTAATACTAGTTTAAGATATGTTTTATGTTTGTAACATATCTTTTTGTAACTTTGTAACCTTTCCTTTTCAAATTGTTCCTTTTGTAATTATTTTTGTATAATCTTACTTTTTCATCTTGTTCTTTTTGTAATCTTGATTGCTCTAATTTTTTGTGTCAAATATTTTATTTTTCTATTTTTTTCATTTATAATTATTTTTTCTTTGAATTATCCTTTTGTATCCATACTTTTTGTCTTTGTTACTTTTACACTAATTCTTATTTTTCCACTTGTTCTACTTGCACTTGTTCCTTAGGAGATGCAATTATAATGTGAATGGGTTTCTTGATTGATGTATCTGTTATATGATAACAACTATCAATTGTTACTTATTATATGAATGGGTTCCATAATTTGTCCAATTCTCTCCAAATATTATCAAATCATTATTTCATCAATTTGGGGCATCCTTGTGTGCCTAGTTTTCTTGTAACTTCTTCATTCTTGGAAAATTTGTTATACCATCTGCACATATGTTTACATCAACTTATCAACTTCTTATCTTCCATCAATGTAATCTATGCAATAAGTTAAATCATTGATCTATGCTTGTAAATCAAACATTCAATTGGTTAATCAATCATCCAACTAGTCCAAGCTCACATCTTCCACTCTATTTGGGGTAATTCAAAGCATATACATCTCTATTAGCTTAAAATTTTGTTAGGGCAACCAAAGGTGGATTTCCAAGCAACAACGTAGGTATGAATTCCCTATCTTATTAGCAGGTAGAGCTATCTTTATTGAAAACTAAAAGGGATGAAAGAAATAAAGTTATTTATACTAAAAATGTTTTCTATTGGGGGTCTTACTTTTAACCAAAAAGTACGAAAAGGTGGTGGAAATGAGAAATGGAGGAAATAATGGAAATGAGGAAAAGGAAAAAATTAATGAGGAAGGGAGAATGGGATAATTCTAGTTGGTTAAACATAGAGAGCTGCTATAATAATCTTGAGAAAGAAAGAGGATAACTCTAGGTATCTAAACACATAAACTCACTGGAATAATCCAAGAGTTAAGATTTTAACATAAAAAACCTTTAACATAAAAATGAGATGGGAAATATATATTCTACATGTATATGAATAGGATACATGCACCAATGAGATTGGATATAATTAAAAATAAATATATACAATAACCTTGTATTTTATAATAAAGATAGAAACAAATTATATTTTCAATCTTACTAAGGTTTCACAATGATAAAAGTTCCAAATCTAGAGACAAAATAACTTCTACACTAAAATCCTTGCATTTGTTAACTGTTTAACAATAGCATTTTACCAAATTGAAAAAAGAAGAATCAATATTGAATAACTACTCATGCACATCATTCATTCAAAAAAACTATGGCACAAAGTCCTATAAATTAATTTTGTATTGATCCTTCATGGGGTTGTACATGTAGACTCCTTATTTCTTTCTTATCAAAAGTTCTCATATTATCCAAAAATGCTTCAAATGAGCTCCAAAATTTAATTTATAAGTTACAATGGGTGGTTATGGTGCATAACCATATTTTTGAAGTTTAGACTACTTGTAAAACTTAGATGTTGAAAAATTATGTTGACAAATTTACACGACTTACAAAAATGACTTGATAGTTTTGCACAATGTGAAACTTGCAAAAGGGACATTTCAAATTTGTACAACTTGAAAACTGTGAAAAAGAATTTGTCCAAAATGCATTTTTTTTATAGTAGTGGAAATTTAGACTCTTCTTTGCCGCTAATGGGAATTCAACCTACTTTTGTAGCTAATTCCTTTTGAACTTCATCCCAAAATCATTGTCATCATCACCTAAAGAACCTATAGTAGAATAATCATGAGAGTATTTTAGTTCTAAAACACTACTAACTTATTGCGTGCTACAAAGATAAATCATTATCTTGTAAGTAACTGGTGATTAATCCTTGAACCAATTTTTTATTTATGCTTTGGATTAATGCCATATTCATTAGGAATAACTCCATATGAAAACAACGTAGTCACATTGAAAATTTCATCTAAGCCACCAATAGTTAAGTGTATGTTGCGTATGAGATCATATTTCATGAATCATAAACATCTAGAATTTGTGTGATATCAAACCAATCCTTCATTTCATTATATAGGTATCATTCTAGATTTTTATCTCATGCAATAATAAGAGGAATCCATCATTACCATATGGTAATCTAGCAAAAATTATATCAACATCCATATTCATCTTCCCAATAGCTTTAACTTGATGATATTTAAGGAGGGCCTCATCTGAACTTGTCTCGTCCAGACCCTTTTCTTCATCTTTGGCCAATATTTTAACTCGATTCATGACTTTATTTGTAAGTTTATCCATCTTTGGAAGAAATTCACATGCATTAACTATCAAGCTGACACCATCAAGCATCCATGGAGTTTCTTTATTAACTAAAGCATCTCTTTGAGATATTATTAAATCATACAATGTGGCATTGGCTTCATCCATTTCAATACCAACATTGTCAAGGCCATCCAACATGGATGAATATTAGCTCATAAACAAAACTAGAATTGGAGTTAATTATCCTTCAAGATCTAGAATACCCTTTGTAAATGTTACAGTGGATATCTAAAGCTTGGTTTATAAGTACCAGATTTCCAACATATGTAATGCTAAAGGTGGGGACCCAACATGGTGTGAGGAAGGTCATGAGTTTTGAGAGTGTGTTATAATAATTCTAAAATCCATTACTTGTCTAGTAAGGGATCAGATCCCATTGTTTGTGCGAACAGAGCTTAGTATCTAAGGAGTGTTTATGTAAAGTTTGGGTTCTGAGGCATGTTGGAATAAGTTTCAGGATATGATAAAAAAAATTATGAAATATGTCTATATATTAACTTAACATAAATATACAAATAATTCACAAAAAAATATAGGCAGTATGAGAGCACACCATGCAGTCACACTAGGCAAAGCCTAGGAGCCAAAAATAAATGTATTACTAGCAACTAGGCAAAGCCTAGGAACAAGTCACATAATAAAAGATGACATTAAGAAGCAAGAGTAAGGCGATAAGGTAGAGGATCCATACGATCAAGACCCCATCCCAATCTTGAAAAATTCATTGTCATATGGAATAGGCTCCCAAACAATAGCTTGAGAAGTGTCCCTATCATCATCCTTTTGTGTTGTCTGAGTGGATGAAATGGCCAGGTAAATCCTAGAGAACTAGTCTAGAAAATATGATCGGCCTCTAAGTGTCACCCCCCAAGCATCTAGGTGTGGAGGAGGAGGAGAATCATACCATCCATCCTGCCCAGTAGGGGAAGGCGGTGACAACTGCCATCCTCACTATTGCCCAAGAGGGGTCATGCACTAGTATGGGGTGTTATTATGAGAGTGACACTGAGAACAGTTGTGATGATGCCCACCATGAGATGGTAGAGCCACTCTATCCTCTAGTCTATAGTCCCTAGGTAGAGATGGTACAACCCAATCCATTGTACAAGGAGCATCTCCTTAGTGGGAAAGGAGATCTTGAAGGTACCCAAGCTCCATAGCCACTTTATTGGCTTAAACTTGAATCTACAAAAGAACATTAGAAATGACAGAGGACTTATTTAAGATAGAAATATTATAATCAATAGAAGCATTATTAAACATGGAATTATTTCTTTCTTTCCAAACCTAGAAGAGAATCTCCACTTTAAAATTATGCTAGAATTATGTATACTGGAAGGGCATCATGGGTTTATCTCCAAAGAGGATGTGTTGCCAAAGAAAAATTTTGGGTTGGAAAAGCCTAAAGAGATCATGGATCCAAGTCCAGACCCTTTGAGCTTTAGAATATTACCAAAAAAGATGAGGAAGCATCGCAAGGTGACCACAAAAAGGGCAAGTAGGTAGGTGAACTCCTAGCTGGACTAGTCTTCAATCAATGGGTAAGCCTTGGTGTAGTATACACCAAGAAAAATGAGCAAGCTTGGGATCCACATAAGCCCCCCAGATAGTGTTAAAGTGAAAGTTACACATAGTAACAGATGAATGTATCCCCCAATGAGCATTAAGCTTGTCCACCATGGGCAAATAGAGGGTGAGCCATCCATAGCCAATCCAAAGAGTGTAGTTGTGAAAGGGGGTCTTCATATATCACTTCCAGTCCTTCCACCATGCCTGAGTGGAATGGACTAAGATTTTATGGAGCATGGAGGGTGGCACAATGTTAAGTATCTCCTGGTAAGATTCATGGTTCACATTAGCTAACTAAAATTTGGCTTTCACCTCCTCCCAAGATAGCCAACATCAATTTTGCTTGTAGTAGATATCCTAGACAGTATGAGTTCCCCTTCAAAAAAACTTGAGAGATTTGATCCAACAGACTTCTGCTAGGGACACTTCATTGAGATTAAAAATGGGAAACCACCAAAGTAAGTGGGTATTAGCAATAGCCCATTATGAAATCCTGAACCATTCCATAAAAGTGATGGCTTAATTTTTTCATATGCCTTCCAGATGATTTTAGCAACAAAGGACCCTATGATTTGGATGGGAGACTTAATGAAAAGTAAATTGGGGAAACCAAGTCTTTTTCAAGCGTTCTTTTCCTTAGGCAAGCTTAAGGAGATATAGTGTCTAAATAACACCTTATAAGCTTCTTGGCCCTCAATGGCCCACACAATCCATTTATCACATAGGTCAGTTCCTTATCAGGCTATGTCAATGAGCCCCATCCCTCTAGCATCACATGTGAGGTAGAAATATTCCCAGGCCACCCTATGGAATCCTTTACCTTGGGGGAATTGGCCCAAAGGAAATCTTTGAGCAATTTCTCCAACTTCTGGTAAGATTTATTGGAAGGCACCCAACATGATAAGTAGTATACATCAGTGGTAGCAAGAATTTTTTAGTAGAATTAAAATTTTCCTGTTAATAAAAGAGACTTGGTCACCCACTATTCCTGATTCTTAGAAACTCTATCAATAACATATTGACATAACAAAGGTGGCAAAGCATTAAAAACAAAGGGGATGCTAAGAATTATAAAGATTTCATCATGTTGGATCCACTTCCAACTGAATTTAACAACCCACATCGACAGAGATAGGTAAGATTATCTGTAGAAACAAGTTTTCTATCATTGGATGTTGGAGCTAGAGGCCAAGAAGAAGGTGTCGAGACACTGCAAGGTATTATCCACATTAGATTCATCCTCAATGGGAGTAAGGAAGGATTCATCTACAAGTGACCATTAAGCAATTGCATATCTTCTTGTGAGTTCATGGCATCTGGAGGGAGATAAATTCCCTTAACAAGGCCCCTAGATTGGGCATGGCTAAGAAGATATCCAAAACCCTCAGCTACAAGCACATAAAAGGTGGGAGCCAGTAGGCACCCTTGATGAACGGAGTAGAACAAGTCAAATTACTCAGAGGTGACTCTATTAATGGAGAGGATAGCCAAGGCATCTGTAAAAAGCATCTAGATAGTTTGGATGAAGATGGGTCCAAAGCCCAGCACTCGAAGCATGGATAGTATGAATGGCCATTTGATGCAGTCATAAGATTTTTCAAAGTCAATTTTAATGAACATAGCTTATTTCTTACACCATCTAGCCCAGTCCATCCCTTCCCAAACTAAAATGATGTTATCCAAAATATAATGGCTTTTGATGAAACCCACTTATTTTAGATGCATGATGAGAGGTAGCATATTACATAGTTGGATTTTCAGAGCCTTGGTAATGATTTTACATGAGACATTCAGGAGGGTGATGGGCCACCAATTACAAATCAACTCAAGATCTCCCCGCTTAGGTATGAATTTGATATTTCCTTTATTGATATTTTTACCTAGTGAATGCGAGTGAAACACTTTTTGATAAACCTTATGCAAGTTACTACCTACAAGGTCCCAAAGGTTTTTATAGAATTACTAGGGGAAGCCATTAATACCAAAAGCTTTGTCATTATCCATGTGAGACACTACCTCATACAAATTGTCACTAGTGAGGGGCATATCGCAAGCCATCCATTGGGCAGGAGTGAGTTTACATGGCACCACTATGAGGCATTTTTGAAGGGTAATTTCATGCTCAGTCAAGGATGTTTGAGATTTGAACACTTGTTGATAATGGTAGACAAAATCTTGAATAATATGTAGGGTCTCTATGAGTTTGTTTCTAGCCTCAGAGATGACTTATATTTATTGCTTTGAGTTCTTGGCTCACTACATTTAGAAGAACTCCTTTGAAACTTTGTCCCCTATCTTAAGCCAATGAACCCTCACTTTGACTTGGGCTCCTCAAGAATTTTAGTTGTCTGTAATCTAAATTTGGTACCATAAGGAGGCAAATTTGACCTGTAATATCTCATTGAAAGGATCTTTTTCTAGGGTTATAGCTGCATGGCTCAACCCTGAGGAAGTAGTAGAGTAAGAGTGTCTCTAAATTTTAGCAAGTTGGTAGCCATAGATTCATAGCAAGTGAGAGATACTTCTAATGGCATCATCCCACCAAATAATCCAACTAGATTCTTGTAAAGGATGTGGATCCAAATTCCAAACTCTCCTAATGTGCACCACTATAGGCCCATGTTTGAGTAAATAGGTGTTAAGAAACAATTATGTTTTATGGACTTAGGGTTTCATAAACTATCATGTCACTCTGAATTGAATAGGGGAGTGGTTGAAAATCCCAAAATATGATAGCACCTACAATGGAGGGGAAAAATAATTATCAAAATAGAAGTATGATTAGGTGGACATCATTTCTCTATCTAGACACTTTAGAATCCAGGCATGGCCTTCCCTAAAATTACTCTAGGTATACCAAACTCCATCTACAAGTTGGTAGGTTAAACTGGGGTCATAGAGGCCCCATTTAGTGCACATGTAAAACCATGCCTCCCTTTTAGCAATTTCTCACCTCATAGGTAAGTGGCTCACTTTGTCCTTGGGAGACACCACCATATTAAAGTCACCACATAATACACAATGAGCATCAGGTAGATCATCTACTATTCACCACCATAAATGGGTATGTTCCAAGGCATAATTTGAGGCATAAATATTAATAAAGTCAAAAGAGTGGCTTTTAATGTTAAAAATAGCCCATACTAACCAATTGGTGGGGTCCATGTCAAATTGCAATAAGTGTGGTCGCCACCTTAGGGAAATGAATGTGATCACCCTTCCTATCTTGTATCATGATTGATATATAGAATGATACTTTCATGCCAGATGGAATTATTGATAGTTGTCAATAAAAAATTTACTGCCTTGACTTCTTGTAGACAAAGAATGTCCATCTCAGGAAACTTCCTTCTGAAATCATGCACAACAAACTTGTATTTTGGGTCTATGAGACCTCGAACATTCCATGAAAAATAATTCATAGATGATGGGTGTCAAGGGACATGTCCTCCAAGTCCAAACCTTCCAAGGCATCATATCGATTCTATAAAAAGTGCCCACTATTGGCATTAAGAAATCATCAAAATGCTTCCTCATAGCAAAGTCAACTTGGTACTCTCCTTTTTTTACCTCACCACTCCTTTGAGGAGGGTTGCAAGAGTGTTTGGGTGAATCATGCCAAGCAAGAAGTGGAAGAGTGCTTGGTTGTGAGTCTAAAAATCTAAAAGAACTAGGAATAGAGGCATCAAAACCTTGGGACAAGATGTTAGTAACCAGAGGAGTGTTAAATACCTTGGGATTTTCTACCATTTTTAGGGCTTTAGCCTGAGAAAGCTCTTTCTCAGTAGGAGCCTACTCTTATGAGCCATTACTTGAAGATGGCTTGCCTTCTTTAGGACTAGCAGCTAAGTTTGTGGGTTTGGATCGATTGATCTTCTTCCCTATTGTAGTCCATCCATCCTTAGCTAGTTTTTTTCTAGCTTTAGGAGAGGGCTTGGAGGGAGAGGATGAGCAGTTGGACACATTATTTTGAGCCAATTAAAGGGGATAATCTCGTATCTTATGGTCTATGGCTTGGAAACAAAAACAAGTGTTAGGAAAATTGATATATAGGACTCATTGAGAGTGACTCACATCTCCAACTTGAATTTCCACAAACTCCTTGAGGTCTCGAGAGAGGTCTACTTCTACACAAACTTATTTTTTTGGTCTAATAGAGTAGAACCAGTTTCTTTCATGACAAACCACACAGCCTATAGAGGATGATATCTAGTGAATAAAGTATCAATAGGAGAGAAAGAGTCACATAAATCCAACCCAAATTGGGACTTTAAGAGCAGTGTGCTCTGAGACCATAAAATCTCATGTCCAGAGGGAGAAAACCATAAATGAGTTCCTAACATAACAAGTGGTATACCTATGAAAGATACCTCCTGCATGGGAAGGGTTGGAAAATTGGAAGAGAAAGGTCAGAAACCCTAAATGGAAATAAATGTAAGTCTCATAGGTGACTTAAGGACATGGTATGACATAGGGTTGGATAGCCAAAAAACAAGGGCTGACTCAATGGCGTGCATAGAGGATATCCCAGTAGAGGAAAAAAAATAGTCCAAAACACATCCCCTAAAAATTGAAGAGGATAATCTATCTATCAAGAGAATAAAGCCTCATGTTCTGGTGTTTACTTAGGTGGATCTCAAAATCCATGGAGGTTTAGATCAATTCACAAAATTTTACAGAGGAAAACCTATCAATTTGTATTCAATACCATGTTTTACTCCTCAAAACCTCTTGGAAGCACTTATTTAACCATTGAACTACAAATTGAAGGATGGTGCGGAGATTTATAAGACTTATGATCTCTTTGGATAATTTTGCATTTTTTTGGGCTAGCAAGGCTGAATATATATGTATAATAATTTTGGAAAGGCCATATAAGCTCTAATTTTAACAAAAACCACCTTCCTATAGTAAAACTTCATTTTATTACCAAATATTATGAATAGCTAAAAAGTTTCCATGTGGAGAAAGTTTACAAGACTATATAGAAGGATTACATGCTTGAAAAAGTTATTTTACAAGTTGGTGAGAATGAGAGGATGTCTAGATAGTTAGTAGGATCTGCACAGGTGCATGGTAGGATGTCAGATTCCATTATTTGTGCAGACAGAACCTAGAATCTATAGAGTGCTTGGGCAAGCCTTGAGTTATGATGTCCATATGAATGAGGCTTGAAATTTAAAGACATGAATAAAACCATTTACATCAAATACCATGTGTTTCATTGCATAAATTGCCTTCTAAATACCCAATACCATAGACTGGGAGGGTAAACCACTTTCAAAAGGCTTATAATGTTCAAAACCATGGGTTTAGCATGAAATAATTTTTTAATGGCTAAATACCACAAATTGATTCACCAAAATAAGACATAAATCACTTAATACCATGTATTTGGGTGAAAAATGACCTTTTAAATGCCAAATACCATGAATTTGCTCATAAACCACTCCTTTGACAAGTCTATTTTAAGTCGATAAGCTGCCACATGAAGAAATGGGAAAGATTTTGGAAGGCTTGGTGGGTTTTTAAGGATTAGTTTATAAAGTGGTAGGTTTTATGAAAGCATTTTACATATAAAAGCATTTAGAAAATGTTGGACAAGGTTAATAAAGTCCATAAACAAAATTAAAGCTTTTAATTTATTCAAAATAAATTATGTAAAAGGCCTTTGCATGTATTGGAGGTTTTGATGATTTTGGGAAAATCATTCAACATGCAATAATACCTCAAAAAATTAATAAATCTCAAAATTACTTTGACAAAACTCGTAAAAGGATAGTTTCAAACTAGTTTTAAGCTTGCCACAAGAATTGTGAATAAACCCTTCACAATAAAAACCCTTGCAAGTGTTTATAATTGGATCATGAACATTTTCTTGTCTACACATCACCTAAGGAATATGTGTATTGATCACATATTGAGCAAAACATCTATAGATGTTTCCCATTTGACATATGAATGGTCAAGTTCTCCATAAACATCTTCAACTATTTCATATTCATTCTCAATGTGGCATAAGCTAATAAGTCCACCTCTAAGTTGAGAGGAAGATCCTCAATTGGATCATCAATTTATATCAATTATCCTTGAATAGCCATAACTCATTAAAATATATAATTTGAAAATAGTTTTGCATCAAGAGATCAACATTCAAGTGTTTAGCTACACGTGAAGGAATTGCATTTCACATATTATTTTCCCCCAAACTGCATAATCCCAATCGATTTCTTTCTAGACAAGATTTGTTTTTTGGGTAGTGAATACTACTTAAAATGTTAATTCTTCATTGTTCATTGGTAAGGATGGCTCTATGATCATAACTTGCATCACTGTTTAATAACAAAACCAGAGATAATTTTATTGTGAGTCAATTTGATGATGCATTCATGAGTTTCATGCCAACCTCTATTACTATTTTATTTCATTTCAATGATCTTTTTGAAATCCTCAATATGTTGCACATATATTTGGGATAAAACCTTTTTTCATGGTACCACAACCACTTCTTGCAAACCTGACCACAATACTTAATTTTAGTAAACAAAGGTGAAACATTCTATTTTGAGCCATTGTCATTAGCAGTCATTGGAGCATATTTATACACGTCAACCAAGCCTTGTCCATTGGGCTATAGATTCAGTGTCTCATTCTAAAAAAAAAAATTATTGTCTTTGTCTTGGAACACTTCCAATTGTCTATAGGAGCTCAATTGGGGGTGTTATCGTGAAATGTAAAATTTCATGACAACAACTGGCTCCAACTATGGGACTGTATTCCTTAATGAAATGTAGAAGAATTTCAAAATATTTGATGATTGGTTGCTTCACTTTTCTAAATATTCGTAAGAATAATATGTAGCACACATTTGCAAGTCCCAATCTAACCAATTGATAGCCAGTTCATCTATCTCAATTGTATGAGAAATGAACATGCGATATCGAGCTAAATCACTTGTTCTAAAAATGTTGCATGTTTACTTGTTGACTTGAAGAGATTCATGAAAAAAATATCTATTTTTTCACTTGAGGAACAACATTCATATTGTCATTTTCATAACTGTGAATGCCATCATTTGAATACATTGTCAAATGTCTAGTTTGGAGACCCACTTGGTTTAAATGCTTCAAGGCTCCTTTATGCATGTTATTCCAAAAATTGAAGAAGCTTAAACTATAAAAATGGCATAGGGTTGGAGATGTCCAAATCATTTGTATTAAAATCATGTATTCAAATAAATATGGATGCAAACACTAAACCATCAAACAATGATCATACATCCCTTTAAAATGTGATCCTTTCATCCATTCTAAAGCAATGACTATTTTGACATATTTCAAATGATTTGATTGTCCATTTATAGTTTCCAAGTGGAGAAAAAAACTAAATTCATGTGCAGGTAAAAGTATCAATACATGGAGAGGAGGAGAAAATATATAGGCTACTACATTTATTGAAAAACAATATACACACACACCAAAATAGAAATGATAAAATGAAACAATTCAAAATAGAGAAAATAGAACAATTAGCGAGTAGAGGAAAAAAAGACTATACAAAACCTTTAATTGGCTAGTATAAGTACCTTCCATTTTGGAACAATTTATTTGACATATGAGGCTTGAACATCTTCAGCAACAGTGACCAAGCAGATGAGGAAAGGATGAACTTACAATTACTATGCATACAGAGATAGTCGTGAATGAACCAACAATATCTCTAGGTTTTGAAATGGAATAATTTCAAGTCTTATAGTATTTTGAGATCTTTTTTTAGTATTGTTAAACATATTCAATGTCTTCTCAAGTAAATTTGAATGTGTTTGTTCCAGTTACAAGATCTGAATCAAAGAGAAGTGTGTTGCATGTATTTTTATGAGTTGAAACAATAATAATATTATATTTTGAAATGAACTGAGTGAAGGTATATTTGGATAAATTATTTCTCATGAAAAATATAAATTCTATCATCAAATGAGTCCTCATTATCATCTTCATCAATTTTTTCTGTCTTGACAGTTTCCATTTTGCTTGAAATGAATATCATACACTAATCATTTTGATCTGCATTCACATCTTTTTTTATTTCAACCTTAACATGATCATGACTTGCAATTATTGTTACCTTGATTGCCTTGGATTCAAATCCTTCATACAACTCTTCTACAGTGGGACATGAAAAGGAAGTGTTAGGAAAATATTCACTTTGGACCACTGAGTTTTCCACTCTTATACAAGAGGTATATTCTTTACAAAAAAATAGTTTTATGTTATTTTCTTCTTCAAAAATCAAAACATCACATTTTAAATTATTATCTTTTTCTATTTATGGTTCAATCAGTTGTTCCTCAGATAAATCATTTTCTCCTAGGATTGTGAGGTTTGATCAATCTTATGAAATAGGCAAAACCATTTCTTCTTTGCCAATGGGGAAGATAAAATCTTCATTTATTTACTAATCAAACACATATTCTTCCAACTATTCACTATATTCTATGATTGTGAAACTAAAACAATCATACACGATAGGAAGCACTTTTTCTTTTTATTTATTGAAGTTTCACCATGCTTGATTATGAATTTGCTTTATGAAACTTTGTTCTGAATGTTGAGGGCTCTTGATCATGTCAGCTTCCACTGCTTTATCACCTCTTACGATAGTTGTAGCACGTTTTAAATTTTATGTATTCAACATTCTAGAAATAATCATGTTGTCTTCAATGTCTACAACTTCTTGTTGTGTAACTTCTACATCATTTACTTTTTTATATCAAGATAAATTAAATTTATAGGTGTAGAGAGCCGATGAAGATAACTTTTATTACCAATACTTCATTGATCAACTTAAAGAATAAGTTTCAAAAAAAATTGAAGCATGCTATGACCTCTCTCATCTTCTCATCTTATTGCTTCTAGATTTGGAAGAAATATGACAATAATGCACATATGGCAACATCTAGTTTGAATTTATTCAGGTACTTGTTCTTCAAGGAGTCTAAATTTACAATGTATCCATATTTTAAGTCCCAGAAGCACTCCACAATAGGTTTAGTGAGACTTTTAACAAAAATTCTCATAACGACATCTTCATGCATAGCTCCTAAGATAATGCAGGACACCATGAAATCAAGGATATGGTTATCTATGTCTTGAAAACTTTCTCCTAAAAAAATTGAGAATCTCTTCCTTAAGCTTGAAAATAATTCATTATATTGAGGCAAAGCCAATGGACCAAAATATTTTTCCCATGAAACATGGAGAACATTGGGGTTGGGGTAAACCAATGCCTTTTCTTCATTCAAAAAAATGTAGGCACTAGGTGTTTCATCTCAACGAAGTCATCAACCTCCATTCTAGGTGAGGTTCATTGAAATATCTAAAAATTGTGTGCACAAACCACCTCGATACCCCACAGAGTCACCAAAAACTATTCGCTAAAAATTTTCTCATGGGGACAAAAGGTGGATTTTTCAGTCAATAACATAGGGATAAATTCCCTCTCGTGTTATCAGGTGGAACTATCTTTATTGAAAATAAAAAGGGATGTAAGAAATAAAGTTATTTATAGCAAAAATATTTTTTTATGGGAGGTTCCTACTTTTAACCAAAAAGTACAAAAATGTGATGAAAATGAGAAATGAAGGAATTAATTGAAAGGATGAAAAGGAGAGAAGAAAGGAAGAAGGGAGAATGGGATAATTCTAGCTGACAAAACACAAAAAGTTGTTAAAATAATCTAGAGAAAGAAAAATGATAAGTCTAGATAGCTAAATATAAAAACTCACTAAAATAATCTAAGAGTTGAAATTGTAACATAGAAAACCTTTATCATAAAAAAAAGACAAGAAAGACATTCTAAACATACGAATAGGATACATACACCAAAGATATTGGATAACATTACAAAGAAAGATATATGACCTCGTATTTCCCAATAAAGAAAGACATAAATTATATTTTCAATCTCACCAAGGTTTCACAACAGTAAAAGTTCCTAATGTAAAGTCAATATAACTTCTGCATTAAAATCTTTGCCTATCTAACAATAGTATTTTGGCAATTTGAAAAAAAAAAAAAATCAAAATTGAATAACATACTCATGGACATCAATCATTCAAGAAAAATTATGGCACAATCCTGTAAATCAATTTTGTATTGATCCTTCAAGGGGTTGTGCGTACAAAATTATTACTTCCATCTTACCAAAAGTTCTCATATTGTCTTAAAATCCTTTCAAATGAGCTCCAAACTTCTATTTATAAGTTACAATATGTGGTTATGGTGTATAACCACCTTTTTTGAAGTTTAGATTGTCTTCAAAAACACGCTGACTAAAAATCACAACTTAAAATTTGCGAAAATGCATTTACAAATTTACAAGTGACTTGACAATTTTGCACAACATGAAACTTGCAAAAAGGACTTATCAAATTCACAAAACTTAAAAACTATGAAAATGCATTTGTCCAAAATACAGTTTTGTTGAGCAGTAGTGGAAACTTAGACCCTTCTTCATAGCTGATAGGAATTCAACCTATTTTTGCAGTTACATCCTTTTTCACTTATTCCCAACATTACTATAATCATCACCAAAATAACCTATAGTAGAACAATCATGAAAGTGTTTCAGTTCTGCAACACTAATAACTTCTTCCTGTGTGTTTCAAAGATCCATCATTATCTTGCTAAGTAACCAGCGAGCAATCCTTGAACCAATTTTTAGTTTATGCTTTGCATCATGCCATATTCATTAGGAATAACTCGATCTGCAAGCAACTGAGTCACATTGAAGAGTTCATCTAAGCCAGCAAGATTTAAGTGTGTGTTGTGTAGGAGATCATATTTTCACGAATCATAAACATCTAGAATTTGTGTGATATCAAACCAGTCCTTCCTTTCATGTACAGTCTCGTTCTAGCTTTTTATCTCGTGCAAATAGTAAGAGGAATCCCTCACTACCATATGGTAATCTAGCAAAAATTATATCAACATCCATATTCATCTTCCCAAGAGATTTATCGGGCCTCATCAAAAATTGTCTTGTCCAAACCATCTTCTTCGTCTCTGTGCAATACTCTGACTTGAGTCCTGACTTTATTTGTAAGATCAACCATCTTTGGAAGAAGTTCACATGCATTTGCTGGGAATCCGACACCATCAACCATCCATGGAGTTTCTTCATCAACCAAAGCAGCTCTTCTAGATGTTATTAAATCATACAATTTGGCCTTGGCTTCATCCATTTCAATGCTAATATTTTCCTGGTCATCCAGCATGGATGAATCTTTGCTCATAATCGAAACCAAAATTGAACTTAATTGTCCTTCAAGATATAGAAGACCCTTCACAAATGTTTTAGCAAAGAAAAAATCAAACAGAAGTCACAAAAAACACACAAAAATATTCCAAACATGGCATGCCAAATTCTTAAATATTGAAAATTTGACAAAAGTTTGCATATAAAAATCAACAGAAAACTCGAAATTTCGTAAATTTCTGTTTCAAGATCGATAAAAATACAGATTTATCAGAGAGCCGTAACGAAAAATCAGCTTAAAACATTAATTGTCCACAAACAATCCGCTCAATATTTGAAGATAGATAAAATACATCGGCATTTTTTCCTTCAAAGATCGATTAAATGTTTACAGACAGAAAAATAGATGTCAAATTTCACTAACAGCCGTACAAGTTTTCCGAACTAAGTTTTCTTAAAAAAACAATCCGCCAGTATTTAAAGATCGATAAATACAGAAAAAAATGCGATACATTTCTCGAATTTTTCTTTGATACGTGCATCCTTCAAACAAATTCGGTCCAAAAAAACCGTCAAATATATAAAGATCCTAAAAATGCAGAAAAAAACGCCTAAGTTTCCCGCAGAGCAGGATAAAATTTTGCAAATTTCCACTTAAAACAAATTTTCAGAAAGAAAATAATTGTCCAAATATTTAAAGATCGATAAACTTGGAGTATTTTTACGAATAGAGCTCGTAATTTGAGTGTTTAATCAGTGTTCGGGTTCTGAGGATGTGTTCTGCAGAAGACGAAAATCCACTACTTGTCTGGCATGAGAGGTTTTTGAGCTACAATTTAATAGAGATGTGTCCCCCATGTTAAAGCATTCTTTGTGTTAATACAGCTAGGGGGATGTAGCAAAGGAGTTGAGTTTCAATAAAACCAAGATTTGATCCACAAAATGGAGACGATCTTCCCAACAAAAAGAAACACCTGCAGATTTTTGTGGAACTCACGGAAAAGTTTTGCCTAAGTGAATTCTTAATAGTAAAAAAATAAGAAGTATTGCTTAAATAGGGGTTTCACGGAGAGAATATTGTCACAAAGTAAAGTACCCCGCCTAAAATTATGAGGTCAGAGCTTGAATGGAAAAGAAGAAGCACAACATCTGAAGGGACAGAGAACTGAAATGCATTATATATTTTTCTTAAATCGATTTAAAGAGTTTAAACGTTTTTAATGAAAATGAAAACAAAAAAAAGGTATTGACAACATGGAAGCTTCAAAAGTAAGCCATTGCAACAAATCCAAATAGCTTAACTAAAATTCTGAGACAAACTTGAAAATGGAAAGTAAAAAGTGCAAGCACTCGGATTGAAACTAAATTGGTTACCCTTCTGATTATATTTACAAAATTAACCCAAGAATTGTCATTTTCCTTTATAGACAGAAGTATGTTGCAAGAACAACCATAGATCATTATATCAATAGAATGAATTCCACAGTTAAATAACTCGTTTAGGTGTGTGCATAATTTTTTTTGAAATAAACAAAAGAATTCAAGGTATGTGCCATACTGGAAAGTTGGTGGTAGTAGTTGTGCCTCAATATTTAAGCGCTGCAAGGTCATAGCCCCTAGTTGCTTTATCGTCTTTGCCATACCCACTTGTGATATTTCAAATTACAGACAACATTGATTTCTCAATTAGATTTTTTTCAATTCTTCATCCCGAATAGTAAAATTATATATAAACTTCAAAATTTACATTATAACATATGACACTCACCCAGATACACTGATGAGAATTGAATCCAAATGGCATTGTCAATAAATGTGAGACAACCAAACAAAATTTTATTGATCAACGTGTATAAACACAATTTAAGCATGAAATACAACAAATCCTATAGAAAACTATTTATTGAGCATAAACGTAAACATGATTCACTCCTACCATCTAAAATATAACTTGATTACACTACTAAACCAAACAATGATCACGATAAATTCTTAAAGAACAACACCTAAGGCATCTAACCAGTGAAATTAATCCATAATATATAAAAGTTAGAACAAGCATGTTATTATGTCTAACCTTGTCAACCCTTTCTCGTTTGGGCCTCTCTCCTGCAACTGTTGTCCCACAAATGCACCTCACACCTGCCTATCCATTTGTATCTACAACATTGCATGATAACATTAAAATTAATTCCATGTCAATTGCTTCAGTACAAGAACATTTCTAAGCTTAATAGAAGATAGATAATAGAGACAATTTGTTTGAAATACCTTGTAACACCCTTATAAATTAATTTTCTCTATCCAAAAGTGCCAATGGACTTCCTTGGGGCAACTTCAACTATGGTGCCCGACTTCTCAACAAAATGCTTCTTACGCTAAGATGAAGAAGCTTTGCCATTGGCATTTTAAGGTGGTGGAAAGAGGGATCCGCAATTCTGCAGCTCTGATCCAGCCTCTCTGAGTCTCTAATCTCTATCCACAAATTTTTTGGAATGGGATTGCAGATCGCCCAATGTGGTCTGGTAGTGGTGACTGGTCCATAAATAGGTTTACAGTTGTGTCTGCACTATGCACGATATATGTTTCCACTTCTATGTGTGTAGGGGTTAAATTTGGTGGACTGTGTGGGTTAAAATTCCATAAGATAATGCTACGGGTTGGCGCCCATGATGCATCATCCCTTGCCATTCCAGCTTACACAAAATCCCACACTCGGTATATATATATTATCGCACACAACAGAACACACTTCTCCATCTTCTATTGTTATGCAGTGGTGGTACTAGGACTCTTAATATACATCTTTGGTTTTCTTTATGCACGCATATTACAATCATAAGGTGAGAACACACTTGACTTGATGGTGAACCTCAACAAACATCTATCAACAAACCTTAACATTTCATCGTCAATATATAGGATACTACAGCAATTTTGGCTTGTAAAACTCAAACAAAGGACATCACTAGATTCCTAGCTCTAATAGCACCATTATAGACTTCTTGTCCATCAAAGCACAAGGAGATTGAAAGAGTTATTGTGGTGACATGCATGCAAGTCCACTTAAGAATTATTAATATTCAATGGTGAAGCCTAACACTATTTTACTTAGGACACAAATTTCCACAGCTTGTGGCTATTAAACATATGTGCCATCCTTTTCAAAATGTCATGGCTTATCATAATAAAATCAACTACTGGTGTCAACGTACACATTTTACATATTCTGGTCTAAAATTCCATCCTTTTTGAGTCTGCCAAATGTCTTATCTATGGTTTCTTATTCTTCATCCTACTAATTTCTTGGTTCTTCTTATGATAGCAAAAATCTTAACCTCTTTTAAGAAAAAATTTCGGGCCATATATAAAATTTGAAGCATGGTTGCTACAACCTTGTAAAACTTCGACAAGCAATTCAATGTTATTGAAATAAAATCTTTGTTCTCCTATTTTTCTCCTAATATGTTTAATTGATCCCTAATCTCTTTTGATTTAGTTAGGTACCTATCACAATAGTAGCATCATTGGTTTTAGACTGCTCTTGTTTAATTTGTTGTTTCATATAGCTTCTAAATGTATTTCATGTCTTCCATATATTTTATCAATGTCCCACACAAGTGGGATTATCTCATGATTAATTGACTTAAGTAGTCAGCATAACTCCTCCCTATTATCAACAACTTGTAATTGGACTAGGTCCTTTTAGTTTCTAATACCATCTGGATGTCAAATTTTCCTAATTTTTTGTCTTCAAGTATTGTTATGACCTTGTGCTTCCAAGCTAAAAATTCATTTCCATTTAATTTATTAATACCTGACAGCAAGATACCATGTCATTTAAATAAACATCCACTTGGCCAACAGGACAAAATCATTCTTACACCTAGTCCACTTAACTAAACAGGGCACTAAAACATACTTTACTTATGGTTTAGTTCTAAAAAACATTTAGTACGTACTTTATAACAAAACATAAAGATGAAAATTTACTTTATTCTTCAAATCCTATGTTTCATAAGGCATATCTATGAATGCACTTAAAATCTTGCAGCGTACTCTTTGAAACCAACAACAAAAAGTCAAGATATTCCAAATGTTATTTGGGAGAAGATTCTTGGTGAAATAGACTCAAAATACATGTTAGAAATATGATACAACTTAATTTAATAATACAACTCTAGAATGGATTTGCCAAGACACTAGTTCCATCCTTACAAAAAAAATCAAATGTATATCTTCAAAAAATTCAAATGTATATCTTCAAAAAATCAAATGTATATCGCCAATTTTCACTTGAGAAAGCAACATTAAATAAGTAGTGTAAGCAAAAGCTCAAGTGTTCATTGGCTCATACGAAATACAATACCATTAAAAATATGTCCACATAGAACATTCTACAATATTTTAAATCCTTCTTTGTTTGAGATCTTTTCAATTTTCATAAACCTTGTTCCAATCCACCATTGATATACCAAGACCTGTCAATAAAACTCGCATCAAGGCATCCAATGTATCCAATGAGAATTTTGTTCTTTGTATATATTTTATTATATTTTGCCTTGAAAATCCTCTCACATGCCATTGTACTTGTTGGAATGGTAAGTATTATTTACCATAGTTTTGTCATATTTGGAAAGCTTCTATGTGAATTTGTAGCATAAAAAACCCTCCAATCTTCCTTCATGTGGAATCCTTCACAATTAAAGTGAAGAGTATGAACAAAATTATACAACTCTTTTAAACAACCTTCAAAATCAAAGAAAGGTTTTTCTCCCTCACACAAAGTATGTTGCAAGTGTTCAAAAAAATTAAGAAGCCACCGCTTGGAATTTTCTTCTCTATTACGTGCATCTTATGAATAATGACAAGGGCTAAACAACTTTATAGAATTTAAAAATGAAATATTTGGGAATCTTACATTTAAACAATCTACAAGTTTTTTAACAAATTCTTTAGCAAAATTATTGTAGCTCTCTAGTGACCCATCAATGCAAGGCTTCCTTTTCTACTTTGGTGCATCAACATAATCATCACACACATTTGGAATTGACACAAATTATAATTCATTCCTATGAATGTATCCATATTGACCAATAATCTCTAAATAATCATATTCAAAGCTCTCTAAAAATTTAGACAAGTAACTTTTGTACCATTTGCAAACGTGTCGAACCTGAGAAACCAACAACTTAAAGTTTGTATAGTAGAATATATGGTTGCCCCTAAATATGTGACATCCACATTCTCTTCTTGACATGTTTTATTCAACTTGTTTAGTTCACATAATACATCTACAAGCATATGTAAGAAAAATTGTATTAAGAAGATCCTAACCTTATCATACCATGAGTCTCTCTTCTCACTTTTCCACAAAGTCAACAATAGAGGCATCAACATAATAAGCCTTTCAATAACCTATCCTTTTGAGAGCCATCTAAATCCATGAATTTGAAGAGCTTGAAGTGTTTTGAATTTCATGAGTTCTTGAAGAGCAATAAGTTCATTATGTCTTTTAGTAGAATTTTGGGCCCAAGAACATACCTTATTTGGCAACTTTTCAATAAACATCAATTCAAGTAAATTTTTAGCAGCGTCTGATGCAGCTAAAACCTCATTATGAGTAATGCAATGAATACATATAAAATTGTAAACATCTTTTTTAAAAAGAGTAATAAATCCATTTTCACTCTCCACCTTTGATGAAGCACCATCTATAAAATTGCTACCAAATTTTTATTTGAAAGACCTATTTCTTTCTTAAAAACACATATTGCATCATATGTTTTTTTCCCTCTTCCATCACACACATTTATGAGCTTTAAGAATTGTGAAATATGTGGCCCCAAACCTTTTGAATCTAGAAACGTAGCATAAACCACAAGGTGTTTCTCTAAGCTTCGATCTATACTTTCATCCAACATCAAAGAGAACAATGGATTGTCAGACATTTTTGCACTTTGTCTCTCTTCAAGATACTTAGATATGGAAAAAAAAGAAATCATGTGCATCCGTATAATTTGTATATGATTTATAGCCCTTATTTTTTGTCATGTTTGGTGTTTCTAAGTGCATTTCAAGAGAGCAAAGGGATTTATATTTCGAGAGGGGGAAGTCTTCTTGCACAACCCAATAAACTAATTTCGTGGTTGTGATGATTATTTCCTTATTGGTGTCATCAGTGCTTGTAATGTGTCCTGAAATTGATTTTGTTTTCCCTTCATTTTCACATATCCATTTTGCTTGTAAAATTTTTTGGATGTTTGAATATGCATGTGTAACTATTGCATCATGTTGTAAAGTAGTACAACCAATTCTAGTGCCCCATGGTCCTGTAGACTTTTTTTCTTCACAATATATGCATTTCATGACTATTTTCCATTCGTGCATTGTACACCCTAACAACTTAAATTTAACTTTCCATTCATCTCTAAACATTCTTTTTACTCTAGCCCTTTTTGTGTTTTGTGTTGAAGCTTCCCCCTCTTCAAATTCTTCACCATACTCATCATCACTCCCCAATGTATTTAAGTCTTCATTTAAATCAAAATTATGATCCTCTTGCGATAAATCTTTGGATGTTCCGGACCATGCAAAAAAATTCTTGATTGAAGAATGATTCTTTTTATTTTGAGACATTTTTTCAGTAATTATACAAACCAAATAATAAAAAATTAGATGTAACTATATAAACTTTCATAAATTATTCGCATTAATTATTACAAATGAACCACTATAAAGAAAAAAATGATAATTAATCTCAATTGCCATGTTTGAGAAGAAAACATGTGTTATTCCATGATATTTCTATGTCAAATTGGATGCATAACTCAAAGGCTAACTGGTTTTGACAATTTGAGAAATAATAAATATATATGCACTAAGTAATGTGAAAGCATAGGGACTTAGATTAGAATTAAAGACTAAAAAGTCAGCTTCATCCATGGAAGAAAAGGGGTGTTGATTTGACCATGTCAATAAAAATGAAAAACTGTTTACCAAAAAAATAAAATTAATGTCAACTTAAACAATTTGACATATATGCTTGTAATGTGTCCACGCCCCTAAAACCAAGACAATAGCCCATAAAATAAAAGGACCTAGAGAATCAAAAGTAATTACATAGGCAGTCCATAAGATTGTTTGCTAAATCAACATAACAATATACAGTAAAAAATTAAGTTCTAATTAGTATGTAGATCTTGGCAATGTGTGATATATGTGCAGCACTTATAAATCACCTTCTCATAGCTGCAAAAAAGTCATCATCTAAAATACCAAATAAACAAGGGCAATTGTATCTACAATTTGATAATTTAAAAAAATAGCTGACCAACAACTTTTTAGAAATAGAAAATTGATTTTTGAATAAATTGAGTAAATTTTTTATTAATAATTCAAATCGTTATTTATAATTTATTATTTCTCTACTCTTTAATTTATCCTTAATATTCTTATTTTTTATTTTTTTAAATGACAAATCACAGGCAATAATGATTTTAAACATCCATAAGAAATTCAGATAGCTTATCCAAAGACCAATTTTCTACTTATAAACCATGGAAACATAAAATCTATAAATTATAAAAATATTTTGGAAGAACATATATATTATACAAGATATTATTTGAGTTACTCCTTGTGACTACCATATATAAATATTTGGACTTATTTTTTGGCCCTATGAATTTCATAGATAGATTTAAAATGCTATATTAGTTGAACTATATTAGGTCATTCTTTGAATTAAAGAATTGACAACTTAGGGATATAATTCATAAAATAGTTAATTGCCAGTTAATCCATGACTAAATTTTCTACAATAACATAAAATAGATAATATTTCAATATTCGCATCCTTACCCATAATGTTTTTTATATGGATGAGGTGAGTGTAGTTGTCTCTAAACCTATTTTTTACCATCACTATGTGTGCATGCTATTTTAGTTTGGCTACTCAAATTTTCTAGTTTTGTGGTCTAATTTTGTGCACAGATATGTAGTTTTGGCATCCATGACTATAGTTTATTTACAACATAGCAACCAATACATGGGTTGGATCATATAGGGGTTAGATAGATTTTTACATAAGTTTAAAATGTAGTATATAATGTTCTTAGTTATCAAATTGGCAAGGTTGAAGATCAAAAATATGTGATAGAGTGTAGAATTTATTTTAAAGGATAAAATTCTAAGGGTTTCTAAATGTTTTTAACATGATTTGAATGAGATAAATTTAACATTTTGAGTAATTTTTGTGTGAAGCCGTGAAACATATCAGGGTGATTTTTGGAGCCAATCGTTTAATAGTAAACCATTTAACAATAATATAAATTTTAAAAAATAGATGGAAGAATGTAGTAATGCTCTATACGGCAATTAAAAAATAGTGGAGTTAATATCTGAACATGAAAATTTAGAAAGACATAGGTCACTCTTTAACATACCTAAAACTGTGAGTAATAGAAATGAGTCAATGACTAGTGAGTAGTGAGCACCGTTGGAGACTTCATTGGCAGTTGGATAGGGAATCAGGCATTTAGGACTGTTCACAAACCAGTTAACAATGACCATGGTTAATTATGATAGAAACAAGCTAGCCAACAAATATCAACACTATGCAATCTTTTTCAAATTTCTAATTCTTCTATTTGGCTCTTCATGCTAAATGCATTTGGGTTACAAGCATCAAGCATACAGGTAATTTGGTAAACCATAACAAGACTAAGGAAAGTTAAAAGTTTGAAACTCAAAATTTGAAACAACCACTACCATTATACAGCTACCAGTCTACCAGTGGCATGGACTGTACAACAAGAAGGTAGACTCCAACTCCAAGTTACACTTATAGTCTAGTCTATCAAGAGGTGATTCGTGAATCAGGTTGAGGTGAATCAAGGATTCAAAAGTAATTTTATCACATAGAATGACATGCTCATTTAATGCAATGGTGTTTTCATGGCTACTCAGCAGCACGACCAAACCATGAACACTACACTGCTCGAGGAATGGTAAAACACAACATAAAGATAATTGAAAACCTAGACTTGCAAGGTTACAATGTCGACTGTCGGTATGCAGAGCAATGGTATTTATTTTCAAACACACTAAGGTTAAGTCCATTTCATGATCCATCCATCATTCCCTGTCTCAGCCTGTTGCTATCGCGCTATATAGGATAATATGGTTGTTGAGATGTGGCCAATATGGTGATCACTGATAATAGATATGCATTTAAGAGAAGATATAAAAATCTTCCTCGAGTCCTCAGGGAAGGTATTGGCGACCATTTGTAGCTTTTAGACAATTTCAAATTATAATTTGCCAATTGGAATTTTTCCAAGTCCAACAGTCCATGCTAAAAAGATAAAAAATAATTCTAGCCTACCAAATTGCTAATTGTAATTTGTAAATTATCAGTGCCAAGTGGGAAACGGGTTTAGGCTACAGAGACTGGAGTGGGGGGCCAGACGGTGGGTCCTAGGGGCATATATGGTCTAGTATCACCCTGTAGGTTCTAGGTTACCACCTTCCTTATAGTCTAAAATGGGTACTTTTTCATGTTGAATGTCATAAAGATAATTTAGATAAAATTTTGCCCATCTGTTAATATGTTCCAAACTATTTTTTAACTATTTTTTATGGGTAAAAAGGTCAAAAATGCCTAAATGGATGTCAAATTTAACCCCTATTGGTGAAAATGAGTGTTTGTCTGGATAGATGGTGGGATCCATAGGGGTGTCTAGGAGGATGTTAGATTTCATTGTAATTGTAGACGGAACTCAAAATCCATGGAGTGCTTGGGTGAGCCTCGAGTTTCGATGGTTGTCTGAACAAGCAATGAACAAATATGGTTCTCTCATATTAAAGATTTTTATTTAAAATAAATTAATTAAAAGGCTTGCATGTATTGAAGGTTTTGATGACCTTGGGAAAATCATTCAACATGAAATAATACCTTGAGAAACCAACAAATCACAAAATGACTTCGACAAAACCCACAAAAGGATAGTTTGAAACCAGTTCTAGGCTTACCACAAGAATTGAAAATCAATCCTTCACAATAAAAACCATTGCAAGTATTTATAATTGAATCGAGAGTATTTTTTTGTCTGCACATCACCCAAGGAATGCTTGTATTGAGCACAACTATAGATGTTTCCCATTTGACATATGAATGATCAAGTTCTTCATAAGTATCTTCAGCGAGTTCATATTCATTCTCAACTTGGCACAAGATAATAAGTTCACCTCTAAGTGGAGAGGAAGATCCTCAACTGTCTCACTGATTTGTATCAATTATCTTTCAATAGCCAAAACTCATTAAAATATATAATTGGAAAATATTTTCCCGTCATGGGACCAACATGTAAGTGTTCAACTACATATGGAGGAACTGCATTTTGGACACTATTTGCCCCCAAATTGCATAATCCAAATTGGTTTCTTTCCAAACAAGAGTTGTTTTGCGGGTAGTGAATACGCCTGATGTGTGAATTCATTGTTGTTCATTAGTAAGGATGGATCTATGATCATAGCTTGCATCACTACTTAATAACAAAGCTAGAGATAATTTTATTATGAGTTAAGTTGATGATGGAGTCATGGGTTTTATGTCAACCTCTGTTACTATTTTCTTTCATCTTAATGTTTTATTTGAAAGCCTCAATATGTTGCACGTAAATTTAGGATAAAATCTTGTTTCCGGGTATTATAACCACTTCTTGTAAACCTGACCACAGTACTTAATTTTAGTAAACAAAAGTTAAACATTATTTTCTGAGCCACTGTCAATGGTAGTCATTAGAGAAAACTTTTGCACGTGAATGAAGCCTTGTCCATTGGGCTATGAAGTTGATGTCCCATTTTGGAAAAAAAATTATTTTTATCTTGGAACATCTCCAATTGCCTACAGAAGCACAATTGAGGGTGTTGTTACAAAATGTAAAATTTCATGACAACAAGTTCATCATCGAGATAAATCATTCCCCACTTTGCCCTATTTGGGATAAGTTAAGCACGTAGCTTTGTCGATATATTTTCCCACATCTGCCTTGCTTGGGGCAAAGCCATCCATTATCATCAAAAATCAAAACATGCAAGGATTAGTTTGAGTGGTTTAATCTCATCCATGAGTTAATTTCATTCACTGTCATCACGTCCTGCATACCCACCCCTCTTTATTCTCATTGCATCGTTCTTCTTCTCGAGAGGCTTGTTTATGGCTCCTTTTTCCATTTTCATCTATTTTTTCTATTTCTCAACCTCTTTTGCTATAAAACGTACATTTTTATTCCTTTCAAGGGTCCATCCATAAAAATTATTTTTTGGCCACTCCATTGGGGCATCAAAGACATCCCACACATCATTTGGGGTGTCATTGTGAACTCCTTTTTCAATAAGTTGAATAAGAATCAATAAAACATGAGCACATCATTATTCAATCGTTATCAAAGCATTTTAATGAATTTTTCATTCTTTGAAAATGGTTACTTTGTATGTATCTCGCAACACCCTTTTAAATAGGGAAAAAATGTAGACACTCCACTTTCATCACTTTCGTGTCAAAATTACAAATCAAAATAATTTTTTGTTATAACACATAAATCAAAATATAAATCATTACAACATTTCAAATCATTCGCACAATTTAATGTGCGCATTCTGTGACACATTGGTGCATCCCTAATTGGGGCAATACAGTACATCGAATCATCTAATACATTATCAGCATCCTAAAATTGGTCCCCTTCTTGCAAATGTCTCATTAGGCATATTAAACCAAATAAATCAAAATGACAAAATCAATTTAATTAGCTAATTACTTAATTAGGCTAATTAAACTTCTTTTAAAAATGAGGTTACATGGAATGCACATGTCATAAGTATTTGAAAATAAAATATTTCCTAATATCCTCATAACATAGCAAGTTGCCAATTAAAAATTCATTAAATCTCCCACTTTCCAAGGCAATTGTATGAGAAATAGATAGTGTATAAGCAAGGTTTATGACATATCTTACATCCCTCTTACACACTCAACCCAAAATTTTTCACACTCTGTCTTCATAAATTGGACCTCTTATAATGTCAACCTCTCACATTTATGAAGGTGAGAATTCATTATCCACCCTCTGCGTTAATCTGAGATGGACGGTCCATATTCACTCATTAATTCTATAAATGGAAGAGCCATCTCCATTATAGATAAGATTTTTGTGATAAACTTATGATGTCAAATCCTCACGAGAGCTTCAACTATTTATTCACGTTGCTTATCTAATCACGCATATCACAAGGGGAGATGTCTCAGTTCACGACATTTTCAAATACCCTCAAGCACTATATTCGGGCTTGTCCAAACATGAATTTTGGCAAGAGAGAGACATCCAAAGGGGAAGGTATAATTGTGTTATTTGTCTTCCATTTTGTAGACACCTAAAACTGGGCACCAATAATCTTCAACCAAGCTTTTGACTAATTTATACCAAAATGCACAATTTGGCCTAAAAACACTAAAACTTATTAAAAGCTTTGAAACTGACATATTTAAGTGCTGATTTTGACCAACATATCCCTAAATGGGGCAATGCAATTTATGGGCCAGCTAACTTTCATTAGAGCATTTCGAGTCAAAATGATAATTTTGCACTTGGGCACCCTGGATTGATCTTTTCTGTCAAATCTATTGCACAAGACACGTGCCTTTGTTATTTTGTGTTGGTAACATCTTAAATGGGAATACGGTTCTAACGCATCTAATATCGACTTCTAATTTCAATCTAGTCAAATTTTGGGTCAATCACAAGACATTTTGACTAATTTAATTAATTTATGCACCAAGGGCCAAATTTTGCATCAAAATTGCCTAATCATACTTAGAGCTAATTAAACCAAATCATGAGCCTAATTAAGAAATATATGGCACTTGTTGAATAAATCTTTCTTAGAAATTGATGGTCGTTAACTGCATCATCAAATGACATCATCTTATGGGGTGGCATCCACAAGGCATAAATGCCACAAATATCTAAATTAATGTCTCCCATGCCTCATTAAGACCCTCCATGCCTATTCATTACCCCTCTATCTCAAATATTGATGAGCCTATTTATGAATTTTAATTTCATAATTGAATTAATCCTTAGCCACACATCTCGATCTTGAGATGGACGATTCAGGTTTGATTCTAACCATTTTCAAAAATCCATAAATAAGAGACCTTGCATGTTGAATTTTAAGCTCTCACATGCCAAAGTTATAATGTTGAATTGATTCCAAAGCATCATACAAATTAGTGTTATAATGTCCAAATTTTGATCCAAGCCAAGCCAAAGTCACAAGGTGCCAATGAGAGATGGAGGTAGCCACACTTCATTGATGTAGACTTCATGAGCACAAATTGAGCAAGCCACTACAACAAGCATTTTGGAGCATTGAAGGAAGGTGAAAGGTTTCTTTCACATTTTAGTTGTGTTTTTCATTTTTGTTTTGTTAACTAAGCTCTTACTAGTAAATAGGCCTAGAGATGTTATGCTAAGTGTTTATTTCATTTTGATTTCATTTCGAGACTAACACAATACTAACCATCCTCTCTTGAGTCAAATTCCTAGTTCACATATTTAACTTGTTTATGTTATTTCTTGACCTTGCCCAATCAGAGGACTCATGCTTGGGTTTTAGGTTGTGTGTTTTGTTTTGATTGTATACTAACATCACTAACCCCCTCATAATTGTGTGGTTCACACTTTGACTTAGGTTTAAGTAATATGGTAGCACATTGGGTTTTCTTTAAGTTTTGTTGTTAACTAGGGTTTGGTTGGAAGTACATGTATCCTAAAATACCACAAGACCATTCGACATTAAAATAATGTGACTGAAGTTTGAGCACTTATTCAAGGTCTCCAAATCGCAATAGATATTAACATCAACCAACTATAACTTGAGGGTGATTCGTAATTTATTATCAATGTTGTTAAAAAAAAGGAATTGTTAGTTGTAAAATTCAAATTTTGAAGATGAGATCCAAAGGCTTTGGGATCTTTTTGAATTTATCTCCTTCTGGCATTTCTTTAGGGAAATTAATAGTCCTATTGATTTGTTAGCCAACACTTTAGAAAACATGTTGACGAAATGGAATATGGTGACCTCCTCTAACATTTGGGATGGTGTCGTGATTTTTATCCAACAAGATAAAAATCCCTAAGTCTTATTTCTCATTTTTTATTTCAATTTTTTTGGAGAGTGTTTGTTTGGCAAGCCTTAAAGGCTTCCTCATTCATGATGTTGAATAATGATGACTATGAAGGCATTGTGTTTTGAACATCACCCAATGATGGTGGAGGCTTTTAATACCCATATAAAATAATGGATGCAGTGGATTTATCATTCATTCCTCCCAATCGTTTCATTTTGTGTCTTTCATTAATTATTTTTCCTCTACACTCCTCTTTATTGTCTAATTCTTCTCTGTAAATTTGATGGCAAAGGGAGAAAGGAAAGAGGAAGGTAAAGATTGGGGTGGTGGGGAGGGTTGGGGGAATGGGGAAGGGAAGGGAAAGGAAGGGAGGGAGGCGGGTGTGTTTCTGAAAACATGGTGTGAGTCATCCTTCTAAAGACATATTTTGAAGGTTATGTTGACAACTCTATGTTACAAATGGCATTTAATCCTTCTTCCTTCAGTGCTCTTGCCTTCATCAAAGCTAGTTTAGGAGAAGCCAACCTGGGTATGAAAAATCGTCAGTATAATGTGGATGAGCTAAGGACAGTTTTTAGGTTGAAGGTTGATGAGATGGTTTTAAATGGCTTAGCAAAAAAAAATCCCTATTTCAAGTTATCCAAAACCATCGGAAGTAGACTTCAAAATCTATTCTTAAAATATCGGTGAGTGAAATCCCCTCATATTTCTCTGATATTGAGGATAATTTGAATAATCTAAGTTCGAAGATGGATGGCTTAAAATAAAATCCTTTCTTTGGGGTTGTTTCTCTTCGTTCCTAATGGTTCTAGGGTTAAAATAGGTGAAGCTGGTGATTTATTTAACCATTTGTTCATCTAAAATCTCAATAGTTTTTTATATGTTTTGAATGAGGCTCTTATTTCAGATTTCCCAAATAATATGTTTCCTTATCTCATTGATAGTTTTGATAACATGTGGCATGTCGTGAATGTAGATAAATTCAACATCCCAATTTTGAAATGGAGTGTGCTTACAAAACTAGTAATTGAGAGAATGAAAGCTTCTTAAGGTATGTCTGTTAAAGGGGTTCTTAGAGCAAAAGCCTATTAGCATTCAAAACATGGTCTAGTTTGGTGTCTCTAACCTCATTAAACTTCTAAAGAAACTTGTTCTAACTAGTGCTTTCATAAAGGATTTTTATCCTGCCTTTTCTTAACTTGGTGGTGTTGATGGTCTAGTTGTTGCTAATGGTTTTTTTGAAGATGTTATTGTTTTGATTGGGCTTCGGTGTTGGTTTTAGGAGGTTTGTGATGAATATTTCAAGTCTCAATTTATTTTTTTACTTGTTGTTGGCCTTAAAGGAGGTTCTAGGAATTGGTTGGCATTTTAATTGTTATGTTGTAGTTGGCATTGTTTTGATGGATGTGGTTAACCTTAATATCGCCTTGCATGGAAATTATTGTCCTTGTTTTAGCTTTTGTTTAGCTCAAATTTTAGTAGTTTGAGCTTTAACTATTTTTAATGGTTTTGGGACTTTCACTTTAGATTTTGTTTTCTGAAAAGATCTAAGGTTTTATCATAGGATAATGGCCCACCAACACTTGTCAATCAATTTTAGAAACATTGAAGGATTATTTTTGAAAAAAATAATATTGGCGATATGTATGTCATGAGTAATATATCCATTCTAAACAAACAAATAACACACATGTGCAATAGTAGAATACCATGACATCTGCATGATATAGGTCAAGTGGTGAAGGGGCCTCTCCAAGGTTTGTGACTTTGTTTTGAACAAGCTTGTAATTGTTTTAGAATGCTTCTAGGCATCTCACATGAAGAGAATTTAGTCTTACAAGAATCATTATGTAACAATTTCCGATCATAAACCAATGTTCAATTTTCATTATAACTAGGGTAAGCGGCCCAATACTTTGCCAAAGGAAATTATTATGACTTTTAGGGTTATCTAGAACTTTAGTCTACAAAATGCTTTCTTGCATCATGTTGGGTTATTATGAGTTATTTATTCTGATACTAAAATATATATCCATGCTTGGGATTGTGAACAAGTGAGAGGGCCTAAATGCTAATGATCAAATGTTTTCGTCTTAGTTTTCCCTATGTAGAAAATATAGAGCTATTCACAATGATACTTATAATGCAACAAACTGAGGTGCTATAGTTTAATTTAGCAATCCTACATTAGTTGTATGCTTATTTTTTATTATTGTTAACAATCAATGCTATATTGTTTGAAATGAAAGAGATCGGAATGGTTCAAATGCCTATTACAAATCTTGCCAAGATCAATGACAAGGTAACAAGTTTAAGAATGGATATAACAAGCATAATTTTAAAATCTACCTCATAGATAAATTTCTTGTAATTATTCCAACCCCATTTCTATCCCCATGGATTAACAATGTTAGAACCTTGCACCATGTACTTGGCCAATTCGCCACTTTTTCGTGGAAGTACATGCATGCTAGTTACCATGACCCAGGTTGGAGTGGTGTGTTTAAAATCTTAGACAATATGAAACATCTACGAGATTCTAAGAAAATAGCTTAAGTAATGTTGAAACATGAGCAAAATCATACAAATGTTTCATAGCCATATAGTTTAATTGGTCAAAAATTAAGGTTACAATCTTCGATACATTACTTGTCAAATGCAATTTTATATAATAAAGCCCTTTATTTGCATGGGACTCAACATTTCATACAACTATCCACATAACTTATTAACATAAGCTAATGACTAACATTTTAATAAAAATAAAGAAGGGGTTGTCTCATAAATGACAAGCATGCCATGTCTATTATCACAACCTAAGACACTATTTTAACTTAAGAAACTAACAAGTTTGAATCATAAAACCGAACCCATCCCCCCTCCGCCCCTCCACTCGGCCTTGATCCAAAATGGGTAATGAAGATGATCTATAACAAACATTCATTGCCTCTGAAAAAGTTATTGTAACAAGCAAACTGTACCTTATAGTTTGATCAACCTATGTCGCCACATCCATTGCAATCCATGTAGCCCCTTGACATGCCCTGACATGATGATGATGAATGTTCAGCATTCACAATCCCTCTTATCACAGTACATGTATGCATAGTATGGAACATCTATGGAATGTTCAAACCATTGTAAACAATATTGCCTCCTTTGACCCTGTACATAAAGTATGAAGGATCTATGGCATGCTTCAACTCTCCTAATCATTGACTACAAATAATTCACTACCTACAGCATACATTGTTGTCAGACAAGCACCAAAGCACCCGATTAGTCATACTCTAAGAAGAATTGTTCATAGCAATCTCAGATATTGATCTCAAACACTTCCCCCCTATTAAACAAGAGAACAAAAGTCTATACAATGCAATATCAACCACCTGCTCCACATCTTGAAAATTCACAAACAAAACACTAACATCTAGGAAAATTGGAACAAAGCCAAAACCAAAATTGTCACTAAATCATCATCCTATCTTTGAGCTAGCAACTAACTCAAGTTGGGTCTATGTAAGATTCTCATAAGACATTATCAAAACCTTCTAAACCAAAAGCTTCAACAAAGCATGATGCTTCTTGATCAAAAGAGTATCATAGGACTCGATGACAGTGGGCAATGTGTTTCGTGTCATTTTTTTAGAACTTCTTCCTAAAAGGGCATTCATGAGCATAATATCCCAAATACCACATTTCTAACATCAAATTATTTCATTAGTTTTGCAAGATGACTTGTGACTACTAGTATTGGAATATGAAGAAGTATCACTTGTCCAATCAAGACACTAAGAAGAATGTTTATGTTTATGATCCGATTCTTATAGGAAAGACTTATTTTGCACTTGTTTCTTCCCCACTTTGTATTTCCCTATTTTAGTGAAATAAACATCCTTTATAGGCTTAACACTTCTATTTTTTGTGAATTGACACTCATGTTGAGTGATCAATTCATACATTGAATCAAATGTTGTCTTGTTAAGTTTGTCATAGAGTTGTAACATTTTCAAGAAGTTTGTATAGTTGGAACTCAATCCATTGAAAACAATAGAAATCAAAATTATTAAATAATTTTGCCACCCATAAATATGTATTAATGTTTTACATTTTTCAACTTAGAGATGTATTTTGAAACATCTTCATCATCATCGAGTCTAATGTTCAGAAATTGCATTAACAAATCAATTTTCTTATATGTAGATTGTATGTCATAAAAATCCAAAAAGTGTTTTCCAAGCTTTCCAAACTTCATATCTAATAGTCTCTATGTATAATGACTTTTGAAGAACAAGAAAACCTTAATAATGGAATATCTCTCTTATCTTGTTTGTGAAACTCAAAGAATTTAGCAACATCGATCGGTGTAGGTTGTTTATGAAACCATGTCCCAAAGATCATTAAAAATAATTGTGTTTTTCATGTTCATATTCCAATCTTTGTAGTTTTTAGCTATCAATTTTCTTGCTTTGAGATGAAACTAACTATTTTAGCCATTTTGATACAGAATAAACCACAAAAAAATAGATGTTCTACTCGAGGTTTTCCTTAACCCTTGTAGATTCTTGGCGTACAATGCTTATCACTCCAGAGATACACTTACCACTCTAAAGAAATACATTTTGATTAGAAAAATGCATTTTTAAGCAAAACAAGGATAAAAGATAAGTTTGAACCTAAGTCTTGTCAAACTATAATGATGTAAATACATTTTGATTAGAAAAATGCATTTTTAAGCAAAACAAGGATAAAAGATAAGTTTGAACCTAATTCTTGTCAAACTATAATGATGTAAAAATGGAGCACTGAGAATTGAACTTCTAACCTTTCTAATTATAAAGTCATCAAACACTTTGATAGCCAACTCATCTATGCACTTTCTGTTGCAATTTGAATTCAAATAGTTTAGATAAACCATATTTCTTAGCATCGTAAATTTTAAAAATGAAGTTTTAACTTAATGCACAAGAAACAACAAACAAAAAACTTTGTGGGCTCATATGGCAACAAGCTTGTTTCCCTGATAATCAATATATTCTCTGACAAATGCAAAGTGCCATTTAAAGGCAACATATGTCACCCAACACAAAAATATGCAGTCCCACACCTTTCAACAGCTTTTTATTGTTGTGTGAATGCATTTGTAACAATGTTTCAATGTCATAAAGGAATTTGCGTAGTTAAGAGCAATAACGACATCCCAAATAGTTTGTAACACCCCTTGGCAGGTTTATCACGCTTCATGCAAAGGAAGACACGATTTTAGTTGCAACAAATGCCCCAGATATAACTTTCAATATTAATAACACTTCAGGGAGTTTTGTGCCACTAAGGTCAAAGAAACATCAATAAAAAACATGCTTTTGACAATTTGGCACTTGATTCATGACTATACCATGCTTTTCACGCCCTTAAATATGTATCATCACACCCTCAGATATGTATTCATGTTTTAAATCTCATTTAAACGGTTAAAAAACATTACCAAATATATCTTCTTTTGTCAAGGGCCTCTTCATCTTCACTGCATCCTCACAAGTCCGGCATCACAAATGCTCTAAATACCATTGTTCAAATATGGGCAAAATCATGATATACAGAAATCACTTATAGCCATATAGTTTTATTGATAAAAAACACGGGCTATAAAATTCAATACATTACCTGCCAAACACAAGTTTATATAATAAAGCCCATAATTTGCATGGGACTCGATCATCCGTATAACTGCCCAGAGAAATTATTAACTTGAAATAATGGCTTAACACACTTTACTACCATTAGAATCCTAATAAGGGGGTGTCTCATAAATGAGAGGCATGCCCATTTATTATCACAACCTAAGCCACACTTTACTGACTTAAGAAACTAACTCCTCTGGGTCATAAAACCCAACAAGCAACAAATAGTCCCCTACATGGAATCAACTTTGGATCATAAAACCCAACAAGTAACAAATTGTTCACAACATGGAATCGGCATTAATTAGATGATCAAAAGCATATCGAATGCTAAAGGGCACAATCAACAAGAAGGCTTCTCCAACTCAAGTTGGGAATTCATGTCAGATCTTTTTTAGAAGAGCAAAAGGTACAATTTATTTGAAAATCTCAACTTGACTCTTGATTTATGTCTCTCTAATGTGGAGTGCATTAATTATATACAAACAATAATAATCATACACATTTAATTTAAATTGAACGATTCAAGTGATCCTTGCAAATTAAGACTATAGGCGATGGAGCTTGTCTAACAAGCGCGCCATAACCTTTATATAAACAAAAATTATCTCCATTATTGTATTAGCTACAATGCCACAGAAACCAAGATTAATCCATGTCACTAACCAAAACCTAAGCAAATTCAATTAGGGTTACATACATTTTCTACTACCCACACAGCTCAATTAGGGTTCATAACAAAAACTTCGTAAAAGTATTAAGTTCCCAACATTCTTCAAAGCAAACACCAAAAATTTTGGGCTTGAATATAGTTTAGGGTTCTAATTGTCCTTAAAATGTATCATTCAATCTAAAGATTGTTCATGTTAACCAAGTTTATCACTTTGGAAAACACTATCATGGTACTCAGATTTCCATGTTTCATGTACGAAGTACGGTATCTGCCCAACAAACTGCACCACTTTAAGTTGCAAACGGTCCACCTATGATGTGTGCAGAAAAAAAACTTATGGGCCATATAATTGTTACCCCTTTCATGCACCCCAAATACACTCTCTAAATATAGCTTGACACAAAAGGTCTGTAAGAATGCCTAAGAAAAATGATACAAAGGTTGGTATGGAATGGAAGACATCTCTAGAACACAATATAAATTAGATTTAAGGTTCTTTTCGCAGTCATTATGGAAGATTTTTCTCGATATGATTGTGTACAATATAGATGCTTTTGTAATCAACGATGGACATCAGTAATTATAATAATCCAACCCACCAAAGTACGGCATAAACTTGCGCCATGACACATTGCAGTTTACATGCAAGACATCCCAGCCCAGGTTGGAATAGTAAGCCATGAGAGACAATGAACTCGCTTTAATTACATTTAATTAGCTTTCAAACTGTAAGAACCGTCTGTGTCTAGTTTCATGCCATTCCTTATGCCAGAGAAAAACAACAGTCTACCTCTTTAAAGAAGACAATGCAATGTCAATCCACATAAAAATGCAAACTTGAAATACCACATTTTCCATACAGATCTAAGAGCTTGTAATAAGCTATTTTTACATTACATACAGATGCCTGGGATGTGCAGATACAAGTCAAAAAATTTGATCGCTTATTTTACTTGTTTGGACATTGTTATTATCCAAAGAATGAGTTGAGAGCTTGTCAGTGGAAGACACATCCAGACCATTTACATTAGATGATTGATTTTTCACTACTTCCATGAAATTTGTGGAAGGACACTTGTGCTCAACACTCTCTGTAGAAGTTTGGCAGAAGCATTCAGGCCATGGATTTGTATAAAATGACTCTGGATGAACCCGCTTGTGTGGACCGCCAAATGGTGTCTTCTGCATTACTAGCCTCACCAGAGCTTCAAAATTCCGAGTGCGTGACCTCTCAAGATCAATAAATATTGGAGCCAGTGCCTTTCTGTCAGGTTGAATGGTGGACCGAAAGCCATAATACAGACGATGTCCCATTAAATTATTGGCGAAGTTACTAGGACCATCATATGTTGGCATGAATATATCTGAGAGAAGACAGACCATGTAATCCACTGCCGGTCCCAGCAAACCTCTTCCATCTGCATTTACTGCTGCCAAATCCTTGGCAGAGGCAACTTTGGTTCGACTTTCAAGGTGAGGAAACAAGGCATGCAGTGGTTTCATAAAGCGCTCGCCACCAAATAGTTCGCCAGCAGCCAAATATATGCGAGTTGAATTATCAAAGCCCATGGCATTAAGGATGAGACCAACCTGCATTAGATACATGCATACCAACCAAAATTCCTCTGCTTTGTAATTCATATTACATTGTCCACAAATGAGATAAAAAGAACTACAAAATCTTCAAATTAATCCAGAGAAGGATTAAAAATAACAAAATTGAAGACCCTGGCCTAAGTAGGATCAACAATGAAGTCTAAATGCAGGTCTCTATCAATAGAACACAGCTCCCACTTTCTGCAAACTCATCTGTAGCCTGGGGGTTGCATGGGTGGACACATGACTGCTAATATGTGCTGATGGATGATTAACTCGCACACTAACTGGTGCAAGTGACACCCTAACTTCAGCTTACAATGTTTGAAAGAATGAAAAAATAGTAATTGCCTTTGGGAGGCCAGAAACTGTCAACCGTGCTGCAAGTAACATATATAATATAGGGAGCAAGTGGGAAAGAAAGAAAGAAATAGAAAGGAAGTACCTCCTCAGGAGTCAAAGGACATTTCCCAATAATTCTCCTTTCAGAATATACAAGCCGCTTCTGTGCAAAATTTTGTTCCCTGTATTTCCTCAAAATAACCTGCTCCTCTGGTGTAAAGATATCAAAGCACCTGAACAGCAGAACAAGCAGGTAAACATCAAACAGAAATTATGAACAAGAAGATAAACATCAAACAGAAAATATAAAAATAATTTAACTGTTTACAGCTGAATTACAAGCTTCTGAGCTTCCACATCATGTACAAATATCTTAGCAAGGTATAGTAATTAGGTGCTTCTACTCTTGAATGCCTGGCTTTTATTCATATATCACCAAAAATATTAGTTGTCCAGTGCTTGCTAATTTGCAATCATACACTTTTCAAGAAGATATTTTCTCACAACATGAGATCTTAAAATTAATATATTATGCAGATGTGTGCTTATAGGATACCTCCTTTAAGCTATCATTAGACAATGAAACAGTCTGCCTCCAGAGTTAGAATAGACAAAGTACATAAAGGCAAGCTAATTATGTTATAGCTGGATTATTTTTCAGATCATCAAATGCAGTTATAGATAACAAACACACAGCAAAAGTGTAGCAATTGTCTAATCAAATAACAAGGAAAATGAGTTTTGGTGTTCTAATCGCAATGGGGTCATAGAAATTATAGACAGATCTATATGCAAAAAACTCGTATTACAATCAATAGACAGACCAGAGGAGAACAAACTTAAGGTATCTCTGGCACTGATATGCCTTAGACTTTCTTCCTTTACTTTCAAACCAAGGGAAATCTAGAAAATCAAATACTCACTCATCAGGGAAGGTAGCCATATTCTATACAATTGGATTGGGAGAAAAAAAAATCAGATGCAATGGTGTAAATGTTGCAGCTTCCCCCAGATGTACCCAGATTGATAGCTGTGAATATTTTTGCCTGCCCTCTTATCAAACCCATTGAGCTAATTTTTTTGTAAGTATAAAGGTATCTCCATCCTCTGAGCAAATACAGACCGTTGTAGTCTTGTCCTGTACCATAGAAACATGACATACAGAAAACTGGCAAATAGGAAAAGAAAGATAACCAGTATGAAGAAAATTTAACATGTAAACCATTTTAGAAAAGCACTTCACATCCATTGAAAAGCAAGCCACCGATGACAAATACAAAGCATATAATCCGGTCGACCGTGATAACCAGACCATTCATACAAGTAGCGATGAAAATCATCAAACAAAGAGGAGGTCATTGTCATTAGCAGATTATCCAAGAATTTCATCATATGGAGGCAAATCTGCCAAAACTTCCAAAAATCCATCTTACATAACGCAAAAAAACACATATAATGCATTATATGTGTGCCAAATCACCTCCATAACCAATGCCATCCGGGACGGCCTGCAATATTTGGGCTGCATTAATGTGGGAAACATTCCTAGTGGGTCTTGAACCTAGATCATAATCCAAATTTTCCTACAATAGAAAACTTGTAGAAATTACAACAGCTTATATATCCATCTCTTAATCTTAAGCGCTTCCCAAACACAGCTTTGTAAGGGATATGCCTTCCTCTCTGTTTGTGAGAGCCAATGCTTTCAGATCCATTTCCAGAAGTGTTTTATGGTCTAAGATTTAGGATCCAAGCTTAGGACCTACAGCCTAGGCAAGTATGGAGAGTGCAAAAATTATCTTGTTCTAACGTATGATCCGTTGCAAATGAATGGTACCCCCAATGCATTGTCCATTAGACTAGAAAGCAGATTCAGGCTCATCTTTGATCTCCATAGACTTAGATCCATGGGTGACTTTGCTTCAGGCTGAAAGAGATACATGTATTTAGCCCTCTTCTCCTTAAATATGTTTCCTTGATTCCCCATGGATGACATCGGTGTTCGCATTGAAAGACTAGTCTGAGTTTTCAATCTACTATCATTTCCATGAATTTCAAATACTCTTTCAATGCTCCTACTTGTCTCCTTACAAAAAAGGGCTGATTAATTAGGTTTTCAGGAAGTCTGCTTCTCCAATCTATTGACATCTCCATGGACCAACTCCCTCCCTTCAAGTACGCTGTAAATGCCCCTACTCATCTCCTTCCAAAAAAGGATTGATTAATAAAGTTGTCATGAAGGTCACATATTGTCAATATATATTTGACGCCATTAAATTCATGGCCTCAAGATTCCACTTGAGCAGCTAAGGGTTTGTGCTCACCATTTGCGGATCGATACTGGGCACAAAATTCCCCCAAAAGATAGGATGTCAACTTTGCACTCTCCACGGGGTGTAGACAAAGGAGCACTTTATTTTCAGATGTTCCATCTACAAGATCCAAGGGATATATTATTGCTTGTATAGAGATCTAAAGAATTGATCCCTACCTTCTTCCACTATACCAATAAGAGGTGGTTGGTCTTTTACCTTTGATAAGTAGTCGCCTTAAAATGTCAGGGTTTGCAAGGGTCTTTGAGGACTATCAAATTGGTTAACTCATTCTTCCAAACTATTTTATATGTTGGTGGTGTTAAGCATCCTTTTGATACTGCAATTACATGGTGATAGATCGGTGAGATGATGCCTCCCTCTGCAAGCACTTACCTGAATACTTTCTTCTTCCTTTTCTTGTACTAGACATGGAGGATCCATTCTATGAGATCCATCCAAACGCATATTACCAACTTTCTCTCTACTACTATAGGGTCATCGTCCATGGATGTTAGGAAAGGTTCTTTGCACCCCTTCAAGGTCACCCAACAAAGTCCACTCAATCTGGGTCATTATTTTATGAACATAATCAGATATTGTATTGCCTCTTTCACAATGGTTGATGGTGATGCCAATGCTTTGGGATATAGAATAGGACCAGCCTTCATCTTATTCTATGACGATGGTCTTGCTCTCTTATGGTTATATGCATTGTTTGGAATACATGATATTTTTTGTGCTGATATGTTTAGGGTTACCCACTTTGGGTCTATCCACCCTAGAAGGTTAGAAAAAAAAAATTGTGCTCTTCATTGTAGCTTGTAGTCTTTCATCTCTTTTAAGGTTTGAGCTCCTTTTTGGCTCCAACATGCTATTTTTATTGGTTGTACTTTTGATTGCCGTTGACCTACTTTGGTCATTTGTGGGCATAAATATATTTGTTTCCCTTCTTAGGCGACTTGAGCCAGTTTCCTGAATTTTCAGGGTTAACGTGCCACTTTAGTCTGCCTTTACTGCGACAAGAAACTTGTTATCACATTAAATGCATATTTATAGGTCAACTAGTGATCCCAATTGACCATTGTCACTCAACTAGAAATTTCTTACATTCCCAATGCAAATCCCAAGGCAGAAGGCAGAAAAGGGGGAAAGGAAAGACCACTTAAATCAGCCCTAGCATTGACCAATATTCTTGTGATTTAAATTATTATGTTAACAATTAAACTCGATGATAAATTTTGCTTTGTGCAGAGATACCAACACTTCTCATGGATTTCCCCTTTCTAGTCGTTGACCTGCCTTATAAGAAGGCCATTAACTAATGGCCTTCTTATAAGGCAGGTCAACGACCAGAAAGGGGGCATTCCCTAAGAAATGGTGGTATCTATAGAAGTGAAGGGCTGAGCCACGGAATTAATTAATCTGTATAACAAAACCACGTTTGAGAGAACTTATGCCAATATACACACACAGCAATATATTTGAGAACAAAAGATTATGATGTATTTTTTTGTTATGCACACACTATAAAATCTCTCTTAAAGTACTTATATGTACGCACAGGGAAATTATTTATGTGCATTAACAAATTCCACCCTAAATTCTAACTTCTCAACCACTTGAACTAATTTGAGCTTAACCCTATTCTAGTGTGAACAAAGACAATTCTCAGCTACTTAACAAAAGACTACTTTTAGCCTATAGTGGGAATACACCAACACACTCCCTTAAGCAAAAATTAGGGAGAGAGAAAAAAAATGGGGGAGATTTTCAGATATGGGTCCTAACAATTGGTCTTGATTAGGTACTCGTGTACAATCAAAATAAGGACTCGTGATGAATTCCCCCCCAAGTACAACTTCCTTCACCCCAAGCATCGATCACAACTAAAAATAGCGAGGTGATGTGAAAGGCTTAGTGAAGATACCTACAATGTACTTCAAGTTGAGAACATCATCCTGGATGAGCTGCCGAATGAAGTGCATGTGGATCTTCGTGCATTGATGATCCACTGGGTTGAGAGAAATATAGATCATACTTTGGTTATCACACCAAAGAGGAGTGGGGTGATTCTAAAGAAAATCAAACTCAGCCATCAATTATTGATGCAATAATGCCTCATGACTAGCCCAAACAGCATCTCGATACTCTGCCTTAGTGGATCGTAATGCAATAATAGTTTGCTTCTTGCAAGACCATATGACTGGACCACAACCAAGGAAATAAACAACGCCGGAGGTGGACTTGCGTGTATCAACATCACCAGCCCAATCTAAATCTGCAAAGCCCACAATCTAAAAAGTACCCTGTGATGTGTAGTGTATCCCGAAGTGCGGAGTGCTCCGAATGTATCTTGGAATACATTTGGCTACTTTCCAATGACTCTCACAAAGATACTGGGAGAAACGGGAAATAAGACCAACTACAAAGGAATGTCAAGAACATTGTGCCGTGAATAGTGCAATTAGTAATCAATACAACCCCTAACTGGAAAGGTGCAGGGTCAAGCTTGCAATTAGCCATGCCAAACTGATGAATCAAATCATGAGAATACTTCTGCTAACAAATAAAAATCTCATCAGGTGACTAGATCATCTATAGCCCAAGAAAGGAGTGCAAAAGACCTAAGTTTGTCATGTGAAACCGCTCCATCAAATTGCATTGTACAACCTGAATCATAGGAGGATGTTCTATGAGGATCAAGTCATCACCATATAGGACAAGTATCAAAATATCATCCCCTTTCTTATGAATGTAGACTACAGGGTTGAAATGGCAATGAATGAAACTAGACGCAAGCAAAAAAATGTCCATCTTCTCATACCAAGCTCTGGGAGCTTGTTTGAGGCCATAGAGGGAATGTCATAGCCTACAAACGAGTGAAGAGACCAATACAAATCTAAGTAGTTGCTCCATATAACTTTTTTCTTAAAGATCACCATGTGGAAACTCACCCTTCACATCCATCTAGTACACTAGACATCTTTGTGATGCAACGAGAGAAAGTACAAGGCGAATGGAGTCCATCTTGGCAACAAATGCAAAGGTTTCAGAGAAATCAATCCCTTCAACCTGTGAAAACCTCTTAGCCACCAGACGAGTCTTATACTTATCAACAGATCCATTAGTAGCATACTTGGTATTTTAGACCCACTAACGCACAACTTTTCTTCCCTTAGGAAAAAGAAGCAATTCGCAAGTATTATTCTTCATCAACTGCTGCCATTACATCATCCCACTCAAGGTTACTTGTCGGATCCTTAAAATTCTATGGATCATTTGAAACAGCATTACTCAAAAGAGTAACACCTAATGTCCGAGAATGGGTAAAACAAAGATCATAAGGATCACTTGCTAAAGGACCAGCTGCTTGTATAGTAGGTGAGCCCACTTGGGCAAAGGCGAGGGAACAAGAGGTGGAGGTGGAGGTGGAGGTGGAGGTGGACGTGCAAGAATCGCAACATCAATAGTATCATCAATGAGTGAGGAATCCCCAAAATCAAATGGAGTGACTGATGGAGAAGTTGTAGGTGCGGCGTCTAGTGGAGTGAAGTTCTCATCAACCTTGACATCCCATCAAAATAGAACATCACAAGTGACTAGGTCAACTAGGGGATAAATTTTTACATCATCATAGTAGCCAACAAAAATGAGCAGTTGGCTCTTCTTTTCCATGGATTTGCGCTTGTCATCTAGAACAAACACCAAAGCTTCACTCCCAGAAACTACGAATGTTGATACATTAGGCTAGACATGGGACCAAACCTCTTCAAGTGTTATATTCTGCACAACGTTATGAGGCATGTGGTTCTGGATGTAAATTGCACAATTGACTATCTCAGACCAAAAATGTAGGTGCCATGTTCTTGGACTAAATCATGCAATTTGCCATATCTTTCAATGTCCCATTCTTCCTCTCAGAGACACCTTTTATTGAGTGTAAGGTACTATGCGCTGATGGTGTATACCATGCTCAATACAAATATGTTGAAATGCTTTACTCACATACTCCCCCACATTGTGGACGCATATCTTCTTAAGTGGAAGTGACAACTGCTTCTTAGCAAATGTTTTACATGCCTTGAAGTGCTCAAACACTTCACTCTTGTACCTTAAAAAGTACACCCACGTTCGACATGAATGTGAGTACATACTTCGTTACACAAATAATTGAGTGGGAAATGTCATGAGGTCACTATGGACCAACTTGATAGGAGCCTTAGCTCGTGAAGCCTTTCCTTTAGGAAAAAGGTCTCGACTCTTGGTATTGTTTGCCAAGCACACAATCTCGACAAACACCATCAATACAAAACACTTTAGGAAGGCCAAGCACTAAGTTCTGTGTACAAAACTACTGTATATATTTGTAGTTCAAATGTCCAAACCGTTAATGCTATAGTTTGCTCACAAAATCAGCAAGAGCAACAAGTGAAGAACTTGAAATGGGATCAAACTTATCAAGGCTATATTGGCGAGAACCATAATCAACCAAACATGTAGCAACCACATTCTTTGGATGCTGCAATTCCCGGATCACAACATTATGAGGTGTGAGTTCCACAGTTTTCCCATACCCAAAATGACATATATGATATATGAAATGACGATTATTGAAAATCTTGGGAACATGGAGTACATCATTGATGCACCCATCCTACAACTGAATTGTGCCTATACACAAAACATCTACCTATGAAGAGTCGCCTACTACAATCTAAGATGTATGCAACCTGAGAGAGAGGTGAAAAGCTCTCATGACTGTGTAATGTGTTGGGATGCAATCAATGCCCTAGCTAATAATGCTTTCCCTTTGCCTTTTGAGGGGGAAAAAGAAGAAACAGTAATGTTGTGTTGTTTCACTATTGCTTCCAAAACTTCCATTTTCTTCCAACACCATGCCTCAATGTGATTTTTCTTACCACAAGGTTCAAAATTCTTCTTAGGCCTAGATGGCTCATTGGTCTCAATGGATTTAGAGGACTCATATGGATTAGTGGATTTTGTTGATTTATTTAAGGGCTTAGGGTTTGGTTTGCTCCTAAAAGAATTGGCAACTAATGCTTGAATCATAGAACTGAGAAGAACATCAAGTGAAAATAACTTGGTTTGTTCCCTAGTAAGTCATTCACAAAAGAGTTCAAAAGAGAGCATTTTAAACTGATCACCTAAGGCATCCATAGTAGAATAGAAAGTAGATGACAAGACATGAAAAGAACCCTTCAATTTTGACAAAATCAAGAAAAGTGCCTCTTTAACATCCTTATCTTTTCCGCAAGCTTTCAATTGTGAGCATATACATTTGAACTTGGCAAGAAATTATTCTATGGAAAGAAAATCACTAGGCATGAGAGAGGACAATTTTGCATCGAGCTGAGGTTTTCTAAATTCATTGACTTTACCAAACAGTTTGTCAAGTTTCTCCCATACTTCTTTTGGAGTTTTGGCAACTTTTACATGAAATAACAAGTTATCTAAGACATGCATTCTTATAAGACCCAAAGCTTCATATTGTTTGCAAGAATATGCATATTTCTCTTTTTCTGTAGTGAAGGCTGGAACAGAATTTGAAAAAATCCTCCACAAACACTTTGCATTGCAAAAGGTGTCACATTTTGGGTTTCCATGTGTGACAATTTGGATTATTTAATAATTCAATGGTTAAGGTATCAGCCATAATGTAGGAATTAGAGGATGCCATGCAACAAGACAAAAGACAATGGCACCTAAATTATGCCTTGCAACCCCCCCTAAATTTATTATCATGCACCAATTGATGCAAAAAAGAACCCCCAGAAGAATTAAGGTGGCACTTTCTAAATAATGCAATTACAACAGATTTCAAAGTTACAAATGTACAATATTTGCTTACAAGGACGATTTAGAGACAAAAAATAACAAATATGATGGCACAACTACAAAGAGCATGGAAAATCATATGCTTACAAAAAAATGGTGCCTCAATCGGAGTTTCTTGTCAAAAGTTATGACCTTTGAAAGGTCCAAAAACTGAGGACTATGAAGCTAATTCTGGAAAAGAATGAAAATTTTGGGAAAGACGACTTAAATTTAAAAATCTAACTCCAATGCGAATAGATCGAAAAAATAGAAAGGGTGAAAAAACAAATCGCCCTCCTAGCCCTTCCAAAACAAAAGTCATGCATTTTGGAAGTTTGCTGCTTAGCAAATGTCCATTGGTGAGGGATAGTTCCTTGGGCGCTAGATGGAGGGAATCGAACCCTTGACCTCCAAGAGGTTGGAAGATTTTAGCAAAGTAATAAATACCTCTGCACCATGCTATTCTCTTAACAATGTGTATAGGCAAAATTCTTTTTTAATTTTAAATTGATCTTATAAAATCACAAAAAATAAAAAAAATTAAACTTTTTTGAAAAAAGGGACGTGAGAGTGCCACGTGAGTGGCGATGGTTAGTTCACCACAGGCCGTGGATGAAGCCGAGGCTCATTGACCTGCAAAAAATGCAGGTGGGGGTTGGCTGTACAGTCAGCCCCCTTCAAGAATTTTTTTATTTTATTTTTAAGACCGGATTTGTTACAACCTGCTTCAGAAGAAAAAATTAAAAAACTGTATGGATCTGTAGCCCAAAAAAATCACATTTTTTTTACCAAAAAAAACAGCATCCACGGTGTCCATATGGTACAGACTGTACTTGAACAAGATATAACAGCTGCAAAAAAATAACCCAGCAAGTCTATTAGAGACCCCTATCTTATTTACAATTGTTCCGCAGGTTTTTAGGGCTTCCGAACGCAATGGCTATATTTGTTTTGCTCCAAAGTGCTTCTACAGATGCATGTGGCCACAAGACTTAAAAACAAAACCTCCTTCCAAAGACCTGCAAAAGAACACAGATTCACAACAAAGAAGAGACAAAGCACAGAGTAATGGCTGCAAGATCCACAACTCTGATACCATATAGAAGTAAAGAGCTAATCCACAGGGTCAATTAATCTGCAGAACAAAACCACAGTGAGAGAACTTATGCCAGTATACACACACAACAACCTATTTGAGAACAGCAAAAGATTATGCTGTATTTCTTTATTATGCACACACTCTAAAATCTCTCTTAAAGATACAATAGAGTCCCTTGATTAAACAGCCAAGGGAATTTGTTTCAATAACTACAAGTGGTTGGAGAAGGTAGCTATATGTGTGCACAAGATAAACTATTTAAGTGCACATTTAACAAATTCCACCCTAAAATAATCTAAATACTCAACCACTTGAATTAATTTGAGCTTAATACTACTCTAGTATGAACAAAAGACAATTCTAAGCGAGTTAACAGAATACAAGTTCTAGCCTAGTATGATTGTGAACACACCAACAGTATCTCTGCACAAAGCGGAATTACTCATCAGCTTTAACATAATAATGTAGTTACCATTCTTACCAGTTTTGAATTTTCTGCGGTGTGGACTACCAAATACCAGTGAGAGTTGTGTATTGATCAAGTTTTTAAGAGAATTTTTTTCTGCGTTGACATTTGTGCAGCTGTATTTACTTTCTACTGCTGCATTGCCAAGACAGTGTTCAGTTTGACTGAGAATGAAAAGGTACAATTAACAAATATGCTCCTGATTTATATGCTATGTCAATTCCATTGAATTCTAATAACTGCCATCCATTTACAATACTAAAACTAAAAGTTGACAGCTGTACTTTCAGGGTTGACTACAGTTGAAGATAATTATCATTGTTTCTCTGTTTTTGGGCCAGCAGTCCCACAACGAATCGTGGCAAAAATCATGATAACCCAACAGTCCCGTAAGGAATGATAGTAGATAAGTGGATAACAATCCTGCAAGGAAGGGCAGACACTTAACCTACAGTCAAATAAGTGAAGGTGGCCAACTCTTAACTAGTGGTCCCATAAATGACAATAATAACAATAATTTTTTTTTTATAAGAATCATATTTTATTTACATTTATAAATTTGTTGTTATTTTGAAAAGGCTGCAGATGGAGACAAATTTGGTTTGAGTCTCAAATAAGTAATGCCTTCGGCAAGCATAAATGGACACCCATCTGCAGGACATGGTTTGGTCATGGGCTCCAATCATTCTAGACCTATAGTGTTTTAGTTATATTGCTTTGTGTAATGTGTGCAGGTACTTTAGCTTGTGGCCTTGTATTTCGGGGGGATGGGGGACCGGACGGGGGGACTTTAATAGCAGCCATGCTAAACAATTAATCGACTACTATTTTGTGTCTAATCATGCTTGGGTATCTTTGTGGGGTCTAATGCTGCTCAAGGGTGAAAAAATCCATACAACGAAAAGATTTGGGGCTGTAAAGAACAAATAAGTGTTATTGTCTTGAAGACATATTTCAACTTGGCTCAAACAGGTTTCATGCTAATGGATTAAAAAGCCTCCCTTCTCAATTTTAAGGAAATTGGCAAGTGGGAAAAGTACTCGCACACAATCAATCTTATGAATATTAAAGAAATGTACTGGCTATGGGAAGCATATTCTCCTGAAATACTAAAGCCTAAACATAACAGCTATAAATAAATAGAAGATTAAGAAAGAGGATGCTTTGAAACAAATCTGGAAAGAAATGCAAAATATAGAGTTAAGCCAGAACTATGTGAATATCCTTGTAGGCCTCATTGCAAAAGTTCAAGAAAATATTGGAGGCATCATTACAGGACAAATATCCAGTGCCAGAAGAGAATTGTTACTTATGTCAAAGATTAATTTAAACTTTACTCTTTAACTTTCATGCTAACGGATGAAAATAAAAATCTTATCATCCTATGGTAGCAAACACAGATCGGTTCCTAACATTAAGGAAATCAGCAAATGGTAAAAGTATGCACACAAGTTTAAGAATAGCAAAGAATGTATTAGCTATAGGAAGCACATTTTCCTAAATACTATCACCTAAACAGAATAGCTAAATAATGATAAAGAAAGAGGATGTTTTAAATCAAATCTCACAAACTAACTAAAACATGGAAAAAAGAATGAAAAAAATTACAATAATATCCTTGAACAAACAATATAGGTTAATGGGACTCGAAAATACAGTAAGTAAGAATAGTTAATTAAAAGTGCTCAAAGGAACCATTAAAAATAAACTAATTAAAGCCAAATCTAAGAAGCAAAAGAACTAAATAGAAGCGGGGTAAAGCCCTAGACAACTCAAAATATACAACCATAGAATACAAATCAATCCTGTGGAAGAGAGGCCTCTTGCCAAAAAGAGTCACCGACAGAGCCAACAGAAAAGAGACCATGAAGAATAAAGCTCTAGTCTGCATCAGAATCAGAAGCTGGGGCAAGACCATGTAAGTGTATTTAGACCTCATTGCAAAAGTTGAGACAATCAAAATACTGAAACCATCTTTTCGTGGCATATATCCAATGTCAGAAACTAAACGCTTAAGAGAATCTTACCTAAACTCTACTGATTAGGCAGTCTCTACTTTTCCATCAAAATAAGATTGCATAGTAATAAATTGCGGAGGCGATCCAATGACTATTCCATGAAGAATAATGCTCTAGTCTGCATCAGAATCAGAAGCTGGGGCAAGACCATGTAAGTGTATTTAGACCTCATTGCAAACGTTGAGACAATCAAACTACTGAAGCCATCTTTTTGTGGCATATTGTAATGTCCCCATTTCCATATCATGAATAAACAAATCTTGAAGTCCTTTAATCTATTTTCCCATAGACTAAAGGAGCCTTTTTTGAGAAATATTATTTTAATAGTTATTTATTAATTGTCGAAATAATGATTTTTATCATAAGGCAATTATTATTTAATTAATAAAATATTTAAAAATTAATTTTTACCATTAAAGTGCTTAAATGAATTAATTATGAATTTATACGTCTTAAAGTAATTTTAATTACTATTTTAATTAAGACAATTAATTAATATATTATTCGAAAAGGAGATGTCAACATGGGAGCTAATGCAAAGAAGAAGAAAGGTGTTTTATCTTCCCAAAGTGGTTCACCATATTTAGAAATTATGAATACATGGCAAAGGCTACAATGGAGAATATGCTGAATTTGATATTTTTATTCTTCGTGCTTAAAGAAGACTATTGAGATGCATGCTCAATAGAGGTTCTCTACTATTGGTGATTGATCAATCTAAAAGGTGTCTTTTGACACCACCTTGGCGAAAGGAAAGCTTGTTGATGCCCTAAAGAGTGGGGAGATTTGCTTTGGAGGGTTTGTGTGCATGTTTTTGAGAGTTTCGTGGTATTTTCCTTGCATCTTGAGTTCATTAATTTATTGTGCTAATTTTGCAAATTGAGCGAACCACTTGGAGAGCTTGGAACTAGGGTTTAAAGGCTTCAATTTGTCAAAAATTCACAAATTAATTAATCTGATTTAATTTGTATTTTTTTATTATCATTGTGAAGTTTTGGACTTATGAAGGATTTTGAAGAAGAAAAATTAACTAATGATTTTCAGAATTATTATTTATTTAACAACTTTTTGAAGAATTTATCACTTGCGAAAGGCAAGAACATTTCCTATATTTTTCTGCTATTTTTCTAGGCACTTTGGGAGTGGGGCGAATGACCTAAGAGGGCTAATTTAGCAATTTTCATGCCAAAACAAGTCGTTGGAATTTTTCTAATATTTTCTAGATGATCACTGTTATTCTTGGCAAGGGTTTGAAGAGGATTTTTACTCTGAACAATAGCAAAAAATTTAATATTAAATCAGATTTTTCCATCATCTTTTTGTGGTGTTGGAGGTTCAGAAAAAAGGAGGCAAAAGGTATTAATTTGTGCGAATTTAATTATGAAATTTTTCTGCATATTTTCAAATTAATTCAGAGCAATTTATTAGCTGAATTTTACACATAAAACCCTCTCTTTTTGATGCCTAGGGTTCCCTGAAATAAATAAGGGTTTTGAATATTTATTTCTCAATTTAGGGCTTGTTGATTTCATTTCAGAATTAAAGATTTTGGGGAAAACCCCTTTTGCCCTAATTCGTCCCATTTGAGGACATTACACAGTGATATCAGAGCACCAATCTTGTCTAGCCTATGAGGATTTGTGTTTGTAGATTTGGATGCATAATCTATGAATCATGGAGTTAATGAGTGAAGATGAATTTAGAACAAAGCTTCACAGATTGGGATAAAAACTTAAGCATCCACATCATTTAATATTTTGCTCAATTTTTTGGAGGAAGCAGTAAAATGTTTGTCTATGATAAGACAATCAAATTCTAAGTCTATGTTTTGAGCAATGAATCCTTTGGTGGTTTATTTGGCTAGACCTAAGATTTTGAGACATTCATATTCAGATGTGAAACTTATAGCTATCACTTGTATTAGTGAAATTACAAGGATAATAGTCCTGGAACAGCCATACAGTGACAACATCATGAAGAAAATATTTCAGTTGATGGTGGAAAGTTTTGAAGGTCTTGGTGACATCACAAGTTCTTTCAATAAGAGAATCACTATTCTAAAAAATATGGCAAAGATCAGATCTTGTGTGCTAATGTTGGATTTAAAGTGTGATACACTTATTTTTGAAATGTTCCAACATTTCCTTACACCTGCAAGTAAAAATCCTATAGAAAGTATAACTTCCATACAAAAAGTGATGGCCTTAATAGTCAATGAAAATGATGATCTTTCCAAGCCATTGTTGTCTATCTTATTGGCAGGTTTAAAGTTAGAAAAGAACAAATTTTTAGTTGTCCAAATGCTATTTGAAAATGTTGCAAATATGTGTGAGGAAAAATTAAGGCCATATTTGATAATGGAGCATGTAGGAAAAGACAAATCAGAAGTTTGTGAGCAGCCATTAACCGAAATTCTTGTGCCACAATAACCAGAAATTTATGAGCAACAAGGGTTGCAAGTAGAAGACAAAAAGAGTGGATGGACAGCCCTTCATTTGGATTCCTATGGAGGAATCAACCAAACAGAAAAATAAGATTTGAAAAACGGAGATAAACAACAAAAATGTGACACTTTGGGGCAGCCTAGGGTGGAAGATTGTGAACATCAAAAAATCTGAGTTTTTAAAGCAGCAAAGAGGGCTGCAAATGATTGACCAACATGAAGAAATGCTAAGTACTTTGGAATAGCCAAGTATCACAAAGTTTGAAATTCAAAGAGAAGAAGACATAGAAACCGAGGTATTCATAGATAACCCCGTAAAGAGGTATGGTGTGGATGGAAATATTGATTCTTGCAATGATTCTAATAATTGTTCATTTTCGTTGCATGACACTAGAGTGGATGAGAGAGATTGGAAAAAACAATTGGTAATCACAAGTGAGAGGAAAGTACAAACCCTAACAAGGTGGAATGGCACAAAAAGGCTTTTGGATGAATTAATGCACAATGTGAAAGGGGAATGTTTGAAGAGAAGGGTCACTATGATGGACTTGCACACAATCAAAGTTGCAATGGAAACAACAAAATCAGATTATCTTCACATGATCAAAGACAAGGATGTGGCCATCATAATTGTAGATGAGTGTAGATGAGTCCTTAAATGCACATAAAGCAATGAAGCTTAAGGAGGAGGAGCTCACCTTTGAGCTAGAATCAACCAAGGACTCCATAAAAGGTAGTCAAAGGGCACTTCTAAAGATGAAAAATCAAATTGTGATGGCAAAACAATTAAGGGAGCAAGAGTATGAGGCAAGGGCTAAAGAAATTGAACAAGTGATTGATAAACTCCTTAGGCTCCAAGAAGACTTTGATTTGGGATGTTTTTTGAAAAACCCAAAAGATACAAAGATAAAAATTGAGCATTGTATGGACAATCCATTGTTTGAAATGGATCGAGATTCGAACTTGTTGTGGAATGCAAGTGATTTCCATTGTATGGACAATCCATTGTTTGAGATGGATAGGGAGGTAGATCAAGGTTCTTAATTGTTGTGGGATGCAGGGGTGATTTTTAGGCCATGGCAAGAGGCTGCAAATTTTGATCATGGATAGCCAATGACTTCAAAAAAACTTCAGCCTTCCACTAAATCATTATGTATGACTAAATCTGAATTTTGTTTTGCATTGGAGGTGACATCAAAAACCATGGAAAAAGTCTTTCTCAAGAAGAAATGGATAAGGGCAGCAAAGAGCCAGGTCTTTCCTAACCTGGAACAGCACTCAAGGTATGAAAAAAATTATTTGTTTCCAAGTGTATTGAGCCCAATGATTGTTGGAAATAATAATTTGAGTCGTGAGATCAAAGAGGTAGAAAATTGGTTTTGCTTCTCTCCGGAAAATTCAGAATTTATTTGGATACATTCATGTCCCTTACTCTATGCAAAGAACAACTTATCTTGCACTTGGCAGCGAAGGAAGAAAGCTGGAAAAAATGGTATGAAGTCTGATTTTTGTTTCTCAAAAAATTCTGAGTCAAAGAGGCAATTCCAGCCACTTAACATGATCACAAAATTGCAAAACCAGAGCATGCTTCAGCTCATAGAAGGATGGATTAATGCATATATTAATTCTGAACTTTGTCATCCGAAAAAATTAGATTTAAGAGGTCAAACACAGCCATGCATGGAAGGAGAAAATTTTGAATTTTATGAAATGCTCCAGCTCTTGGGTCAAAAAAAGTACGAGCATGTTTATTTCCGTGTTTGTCCACATGAAAAATCAATAATCTACTTGCATATACAGCCATGTTACCATAAAGGAAAAGCTGATTTGGTCCAGCTCATACAAGATTTTGAAAACATACTTATGTTGGCACCTTGGGAAGGTGATGTAAGAAGCAATCACAATGAGAGGGTACAGCCTTCTTGTGGGAATGTTTGGGAGCATATGGAGCCCCTTCGAAAGGCTATGAGGACACTTCTAGCACGAGGGGGCAGCCCCCAAAGTACAGGTACAATAGTATTTTAAGGATTTCTTTCATTGAGAAACAGGTAAATGTGGGCATTGCTTGATAAAATGTGTTGGGACACCTACTTGGATTTTGCAATTGCTTGATGACAAGCAATTTTGGGTGGGGAGGTCTGTTATGTCCCTATTTTCACATCATGAATAAACAAGTCTTGAAGACCTTAAGCCTATTTTCTCATAGACTAAAGGAGCATTTTTGAAAGAATGTTATTTTATTAGTTATTAATTGTCGAACTACTGATTTTTATCATAAAGCAATTATTATTTAATTTAAAAAATGGTTTTAACCACTAAAGTGCTTAAATGAATTAATTATTAATTTATGTCTTAAAGTAATTTTAATTACTATTTAATTAAGACAATTAATATATTATTCGAAAAGAAAATGTCGACATGGGAGCTAAAGCAAGGAAGAAGAAAGGTGTTTTATCTTCTCAAAGTGGTTCACCCTCTTTGAAAGTTATAAATACATGGCGAAGGCTACAATGGAGGATATGCTGAATTTGATATTTTTATTCTTCATGTTTGAAGAAGACTGTTGGGATACATGCCCAATAAAGGTTTTCTACTATTGGTAATTGATCAATCTAAAAGGTGTCTTTTGACTCCATCTTGATGAAAAGAAAGCTTGTTTATGTCCTAAGGAGTAGGGCGATTTGTTTTAAAGGGTTTGTGTGTATGTTTTTGAGGGTTTCGTGGTATTTTCCTTGCATCTTGAGTTAATTAATTTATTGTGCTAATTTTGCAAGTGGAGCGAACCACTAGGGGAGCTTGGAGCTAGGGTTTAAAGGCTTTGATTTGTCAAAAATCCACAAATTAATTAAGTTGATTTAATTTGGTATTTTTATGATTATCATTGTGAAGTTTTGGACGATTTGTAAAGGGTTTTGAAGAAAAAAATTAAATAATAATTTTCAGAATTATTATTTATTTTTCTAACAGCTTTTTGAAGAATTTCACTTGCGAAAGGCAAGAATATTTTCTATATTTTTCTGCTATTTTTTCAATAACTTTGGGAGTGGGGCGAATGACCTAAGAAGGCTAATTTGGCAATTTTCATGCCAAAACAAGTCGTTGGAATTTTTCTAATATTTTCCGGAGGATTGCCACTATTCTTGGCTAGGGTTTGAAAAGGATTTTTACTCCGAACAACAGAATTTTTGATATTAAATCAAATTTTTCTGTCATCTTTTTGTGGTGTTGGAGGTTAAGAAAAAGAGGAAAAAATGTATTAATTTGTGCGAATTTAATTCTGTAATTTTCCTGCATATTTTCAGATTAATTCGAAGCAATTTATTCGCTGAATTTTACACATAAAACCCTCTCTTTTTGATACCTAGGGTTTTGGAAATTTATTTCTCAATTTAAGGCTTGCTGATTTCATTTCAGATTTAATTATTTTGGGGAAAACCCCTTTTGCCCTAATTCGTCCCATTTGGGGACATTACACATATATCCAATGTCAGAAACTAAACACTTAAGAGAATCTTTCCTAAACTCTACTTATTAGGCAATCTCTACTCTTCCATCAAAATAAGATTGCATGGTAAAAAATTGTAGAGGTGATCCAATGACTATTTCACAAACAAGATAGTGTGTGTTCAATAGAAAGCAACGTCCATTAAAAGCTTCCGTGGGAATCTCAATACGACTCCTCTCAGCACACTGGGAGAACAATTGTAAAGTATTCATTCAGTGAAATTGTACAGTTCATGTATTTTTTTGAAAAAAATGCATTTCATAGAATACCAAAAAAAACCTAATTTGTTAGGATGCTAGTTAGGAAAACATTGCTTTGTTAAACCAGCACCCTGCTTTTGTTTGCACTGTTAAACCAGCACTTTGTTTTCTTTTCCTTTTAAACTAACCCATTTATTCCATCTATGTTATACTGCCGCATGACATGAAGTACTATATTTGGCTCCGATTTACACCTTGGGAATAAAATGGACAAAAAATCTATCATTGTTGTCTCCTTACCCAGCAAATGAAAGCATATCCATCTCAAAGCGAAGGTGTATTGCCATGAAATGACCTTCCGAGCGAAGGCGATTGACAATACTCGTACTCAGTTTCATAACATCTTCTTTGAATCTAAGAGCATGATAATTTACTCTGCATCTCAATCTCTGATACTCAGCATTGTCTATCTCCTCTGCCAAACGATGTGAAAATGGAGTAAGATATACAGCACCATGTTCTTTCATCTTCTCCAATGCAACTGTTTCATACCAATTTGGAGGAGCATCTCTTGGTGGACGAAGCTGCAGGGCAAAGGAAACTAAACTGTTTAAATATATCAGTATGCAATATATGCAAGATAGCATCTAGTTAAATAACAAAGCTGTGTCCTGTTGTATAAACTTAAATTGTGTACCTGGAAAGGCTTCAACTTTTTCTTCTTCTTGGCAGACACTGGCACTTCTGGCAAGCTCCGCTCAATTTTTACATCATATTTAAGAGATTTGATAAAGTGATCAACATCATAAATACCTGCAAAGCCACTGGAAATGAAAATGATTCATCACTGCATATGTTTATTAAGACTTGAAATGCATATTACTCCCAGCAGACCACATGTTTGGTAACACCATTTAGATCCTCCACATTTGAAAGAATGATAGGAAGAACTGGATAATAAAGCATTAATAAAAAACCTTCGATAGCGAATATAATAGGACAATGGACATTTGATGAATATATATTTTGAAAACTTTTATAATTTGATATTCTTGGAGCATAATGAGTAGTGACTTAACAAAGAAAGCTATGCCAATCTAGGCCAATTACACACTTTGCAACTGCTACTGTCACGGAAGAAAATATGTATTGAAAATTTGAAAGAGACTCTAGGCGACCACCATCTAGATGGAATGTCCTTGTATGACTGACACTTTAATCTCTTCACTCTTGTCCTTCCCTTTCCCAGAATTCCAGCCTTGTGTCAGTTAGACTGGTCAATCTATGGCTCGTGATTAATCATCATGCTAGAGACCAATAAATTAACAACCATATGGTCATGCTAATAAAAAGAGAAACTAAATCAAATTTAGTTTCTATATATTAAATTTCGAAGGGATAGCTGATAGGGCTGAAAAAATCCCTTACAAATTTCAGCCTTTTGGTATAGTCTGATTACAACAGAAAAGAACGGATGTAGAGACTGGAACAGCGTCAACAATTTTCCCAAAGCTGTTCTCAATGATTTCTATAAACATGAATATTTATAAAAAAAAATTGAGCAAAACATAATGCTGCTTTTCTCATTATATATCATGGTCCAGAAATAAGGCATGATAGATTAACAGATATCTCATTTCTCTTAAAAAATATCTGATTAATGTTCTATTAAACCTTAAATTACTCTTTGATAAAAGAGATTGATTGGCACTGAATAACACTGTATCCATGCCCTTGCGGTTAGAAAATTAGAATTATAAACTGTCTCATATGTGTTTGTGACTATGCAAGGGCAAACTTGGTCATTTAGAGGGATTGCAATAATTGGATTAATACTACATTACCGGGTACTGCCCTGGAGGTCCCCATAACCATATTTGTACTGTTCTGGTACTGGTACTAGTCCAGGTACCTTTCAGGTTCTCTTATACTGGTACCTGACTGTCATAGTAAAAAGACAGCACTGGTCCGGGTACAATAGTCATAATAAACACACAAAACGAAGATTAAAAAGTAAAAACATATCAAATAAAATAAAAACTAACTAAACTGTTGTTAGTCCTATTGCATCTGGTTCTAATGAACCAACTGGTGATTTGAATACTCTCAATGAAATACAATATGATGATTTGTTCAAGGAGTTCTTGAGTTTGACTATGACCATTGACTATTTTCGTATTTTGAACAAATAATATGTAGTATATCATATGTCATGCCCCATTTAATATTTTGAATTATCAATTATCAGTAGTGTTTTGGTTTTTTTAAATTTATTTTATGCATATGTTATATATAGCATTGGTATTTCGGTTAGATTTGTTTATTTGTCTATAACTTTTTACTTCTATCTTTTTGCAAGGACTAAACCAAGTCGTACCATACTCGGGGTCCCAAAAAAAATTGGCGAACCACTGAATCTGAACCCCATACCCATACTCGAACCCATACCGGTAACTTAAAACTAATATAATTATTACGAAAAATCATATGGAATGAGTTGGTCAGTGACATGTTTGGTCATTCCCATGTTTGGTTCTTCAACTATCATCAAACTTGTGCTTGTGAAAAGGTCATTATCCTGTTTATGTATATATTTACCTTGCAGCATAGATCAATATCAATTCCTAAAATCCTAAAAGCATTTCCTGGTTATCTTGAATGCAAAATTGTTAGATCCTCTGCACATATGGATTCCATATGATCGAGTAATTCTCTCGCGTCCCACCCTGATTCTCTCAATTCTATTTCAGATCAAGCAACTTGAAAATGCCACACTATTTTTAATGCAACAGACTCCAACTTGCTCTATTCCATTTATTCATTAGCTATTTTAAGTTTGTATCCTTTTTTATACCAAGAGAAATAGATCATTTTTATATCCACATTGTTGACAAGCCATCAATCAGACCAATACATGGCAATCATATCGCACATTACTCAAGACAGTGCATACGATTGCCATGTATTGGTCTAATTGAGACATTATGCACCTTCTCAAAAATGCAGTGTCTTGAGTAATTGGCATAATGTCTCAAAAATGGTTCCACTGTAGAGATGGTGTAGCACCTAGAAATGAGGAAAACATTTAATTTTACGAATAACTTGAAAATATGGAAATGGAAAAATTGGCATAATGTCTCAAAAATGGTTCTACTAAAGAGATGGTGTAGCACCTATAAATGACAAAAACATTTAATTTTGCGAATAACAGAGCTATACATAACAACAACCATCCCTTGCAATCTTCAATTATAATTTAGAAAGAAACTGTGCAGACCTTGGAAGGCTACCGACCCTCTCTTATTGTTTTCAATTTCTATGCTAAGTAAAAATTCATTGTTCCTACTTATCTAAACAGAACAAAAAAATGACACTTAATGCATCATGCATACTTTCATAAACAAATGTTTGTTTTAACATGTAAAGAAGATAAATTTCTATCTTTCAATTCGGATGAGAAGATAACTGCACAAAGGCGAAAAGGAACTAAAAGAAATGCCTGTGTCATGCAAATAAGAATTTGTATCCATTTCTAGCAAAACATGATTACAGCTAGAAGGTGAATTAGAGACTAAAGAAATACCTCTTATCATGCCAAAATGAATTTGTGTCCAGCTCAGGCAAAACAAGAGTTGCATTCATTATTCTAGCAGCAAGGACAGCATTACATATCTGCAAAGACCAGACCAGAGATTGGGAAAAACAAATCACCCATTAAAATACGACAATAGAATTTAACATTCATCTCCAATCAATCTATTACAAGAGGATAGATCTTAACATCTTCACTTGGCCAATTTAGTGAAAAGTATGACCAAGCCAAAGATGGACAGAATGCATCCATATTGATGTTAATATTAAAGCTCGACAGTTAATTAGAATTGTCATACTCAATTTCAAATTTTCAGCAATTCGGTCTAACACGCTGCTCAAAATACAAGCTTCTACAAAAATGAATACTAAATCGTCCATATAATTTGTTAGACTTCTAACTATTACCCTAGTATATTGCCACAATACAGTTGATAAAAATAGACCATGCCCAATGCAAATCAAGACACAGCATTGCACGTTCCAAGTGCTAACAACCCATTCTTACTGTAATTCAACTTTCTCTTACGGATAAAATAGAAATTAGGGATACCTATTTCTACTCTGTCAGGCTCAATACGGAAACTAAGCAGTTTGAAGCTAAACGAATTCGTTCGATGAAGTAAAAATATTCCCCTATCCAATCTTGGAAAGACATAACACCACAAGATAAAAACTGTGATGTTGCTATTGGAAATATAATGTCCATTTAGATTTGGTAGATTATACTACATTTATAATATTTGGATTAGAGTAAATAAATATAAGTAAAGTTTTCATTACAATTACAGAAAGTGATTAGGTATTGATGATTACATACCTAACTACTTGTGGTGATGTATAAATTCGACATCAGGTTAGAATAAAGATGCCTCATTCTTACCTCCCATCTGTACATCTTTTCTATTGATTTTTTTTTTTTTAATATTTTAACATGCATAAATAGAATATAGTATTAGAGCTACATGGGTAAGATTCAAGATTTATTAAAACCCTAGCCGACATTATTAATACCATATAGTATTACAGCTATGTGGGTAAGATTCAATATTTATTAAAACCCTAGCCAGCATTTGAGAGGAGAGAGATGAAGAGCTGAAAAGTAGACAATCTTGTCTATTTTTTCAAACAACCTGAAATTAGAGGGTGTATGGCAGAGAGAGAGAGAATCCTCAACAAAGCAGTATAAAATATTTGTCATTACCAAATGGGAAATTCCCAATTTACTGAGACAGCAGGCTGTACAGAGGCATAGGTATGAGGATATTTTCATGAATGATTTTTTAAATGAGGTTTTAGTGATCTTCTTTTGATGAATTTGGTGCATTTCATTTTTGATCATTTTGAATCAAGAATGCCTCAGGAAGAAATGGTGTTTTGTTTTTTTTGTTGAATTTCTTTTGATAATAGCAGAAATTTTGTGGTGAAATTTTGATGAAATTTATTTTCGGAAATGCAAAAATTTGATAGAATAGTGTTTATTTGATGGAAGTTTTATGTTGAGTGTGAAATTGCAATTGTCTGCTGAACAACTTTTAAATTTTAATTGAATCCTCAAACCAAACAATGAAACATTTTATTGAATCTTTAAATCTTCAAAGATACAAACAGTTCATATTTTAACAAAGCCTTGGAAGTTAAAAAAAGACAACTATGTTATTTGGAGTATGAGAATGAAAGTGTTCTTTAGGATGAACGGGGTATGGAACATTGTTAACAAAACAAAAAAATAGACAACCATATAGGGTGCATTGTTCTGAAAATGAGGATTACAAGACATGCTATAACAAAAAAGTATTCGGGCTTCATTCATTAAAAACAAAGGTTGCATCGTTAATTTCATAACTTGCCAAATGCAAGTTTAAATAATAAATCCAACCCTTTATTTGCACACGACTCAACTACATACCTGTACAACTACCCACAACTTATTAACATAAGTTAATAATAACTAACATTCTAATGCTAGCAAAGAAGGGGGTGTATCATAAATGAGAAGCGTGCCCTGAACACTATTAAATAGCTAAAGCAACTTTGGATCATAAAACCTAACAAACCTCCCCTTGATCCAAAAGGGGTAATGAAGATGATTTGATGCACTAAGACTTTGAAGCTATATCTAACAACACTCGCCACAACCTGCCAATTGGCCCTCTATACCTAAGGATCAAAAGAGGCACTAAGATAGGTCTAGGGCTAAGACAAGGATAGGGTGGTCTCAAGTGACACTCGTTGCATCAAAATGACATTGCGAAGGGGGTGTATCATTTGGTCGATCTTGAGTAGGTTGCCACTAGATCATCTCATGCCTTAGACTCTCATGTTCTCCTACATACACCAGTGACAACATATAGCAGTAACTCTTTTGCCATCCCGATTTGTGGCACCCAAGCTTACTCTGTATGATGGTAAGGGTGACCCAGAGCATCATCTACGTGCTTTTCACGCAGCATGTTTGGACTGTGTCCAATGATTGGCTCATGACTAAATTGTTCCCTCGCAGTTTAAAGGACTATGCATTACAATGGTTCCATGATGTCCCAAATCAGTCCATTACAACATTTAATCCACTCGCAAATATGTTTTTGGCACATTTTTCGATCAACATTAGTGACAAAGTTTCCTATGCTCAAGTCACTCAACTAAAGTAAAAATCTAATGAGTCAATAGCTAAATATGTCTTCCAATATAAAACCATATTAGCAAAGATGACCAACCCCATAGCAGATAGAGAACTCCAGGACATATTCAAGCAAAGTTTATTACCAGCATTACATAAATCTATATTATTCAAAAAGTTTCCATCATTTACAAATCTATGCCATTCAGTGAAGGAATGGGAAGTCAAACTTCTCTCCATGGACAAGTTAAAGTACACAATCGGATAGGATTCCACTAATAAGAGTTCAAATAAGCTCTCTTATAAGGTGAGGCCCAATGAAAACAAAAATAAGCAAAAGACAACAGTTAATGCAACCTCAGAGCCAACTTCTCATGTGGTTTTATCAGCTCCTCCGAGGAGAGCCAACTCCTCGTGTGGTTTTATCGGCTCCTCTGAGGAGACCTTTTACTAATCTTCCTGAATCGCCAACTCACATTCTCCAGCAACTTTTGGAATGGAATGTCATATCTCTCCCTCCCATCAAAGAGGTTGATATGACTAGGCCTCTTCCAAAGAATTATGATCCCAATGCATTTTGCAATTATCACAAGGCACCCAGCCATACTACGAACAAATGCATTAGCTTACGACATAAGATTCAAGATTTGATAGATGCTAATATCATTGATGTGAGCACCCCTACAGAAACACCCAAAGCACAACCAACTAAAGTAAAAGCAATGAAAATCTTTTCTAATCTATTTCCAAAACATACGGCTAATGAGACAGCAGACACTTCAGGTGTTCATTATACTTATCAAGCACATCCACCACCAACATCTTATCATACTCATACAATGAACACACCCTCTACATAATATCATTGGTGCATATCATACTACAGCACCAACTAGGCCTTTTATCACTTTCTTAGAGCAGGAGATCATTGATGATGACTCAAATTTATATGCACTCTTTATACAAGCTTACATCGATCATCAACCTATTTAAAGTGTCATGGTTGACAATGGGTCAAGCATCAATATGTGTACTATTACACTTCTACACACTTGGGCTACAGATTAGGATATTTCTCCAACAAATACAATTATTTGTGTCTTTAATGGCCATGTCCAGAGCTCCATTGGGGAGATCATACTTCCATTACAGGTTGGGCTCACACATGTAGCCACCAAATTCATAGTTGTACCTAGTGCCGAAACATTTGATAAGTTATTAGGTAGGCCTTGGATACAACAGTTTCAAGCCATTCTCTCCACCATACACAAATGTATTAAGTATATACACGCTAATCAGATTGTTATAGTTGGGGGCCTTCCATATGAGTATCCTTTACCTACTCCACACCCAGTTACACAACAATCACCATTAACAATGCCAAACACAAATTCCATTAGCACACCTCAGATATCAGTTGAGCCACTAGTGCAAGTGAGGTCTACTTCTACAACATTACCACGTATACACACATTCCCACGAAGACCTTTATTAGAGAGACCCCTACATTAGAAACATGTTGTGGATTCTAGAGAGCCTCTCTCTATCCCATTCCCACCCAGATCAATGTTACTGAGTCCCCAAAGCACTCTGAATAGAGCATCTACGCCAATTATAGCTTCTTCTACCAGATGGATCCCCAAGAGCCCCACAGTTCACAAGCCAGCTTAGTCAGCTCCACAAATTCATAGCCACACTATGTGGTAAGTTTCAGCAATAAATTATTCAATACATCCAATTCCCAGATCTCAGATACCTCCTCACACATCATGTGCGATCACTCTTCCTTTTCTTGATACAGGTCGCCTTGATAGTGAGTCTCTTGTAAGACTCATCAATTAGTATATTCCCCTGTTACTTGTACATAGTTTCAATATTTCAATTTACTTGTACGTAGTTTCCTTTATCTTGTTCCCTGTACATAGTTTCATTTTTCATGTTGCTTGTACATAGCTTATACTCAGAAATATATATATAATATGTTCAAAAATATAAAAACATTCAAATATTGCTCAAAAAATACAAATTTTAAATTGTATGCATTTCTATGTTTACATTCCTTCTATTTTCTAGGTACTACATATGTTATCTATGTTGGTGTAGTCGATTTTATCATACATACATGTCTCACTTGTTCCCTTCGATTGTTCACAAATTACTACAGGACTCCAGTCCTCTACACCGATCCAGATTTGCTACTATCCACCCATCAGGGGAACATACACATATACACCAATTCAGCATTGATATATTAGCCCATTAGGGATATCATACACATAGCTTCCGATTTGCCAAGTTATATCTTTCTATACTCCATATCACAGATTTAGCATTGATTATATCTTGATATCGATCTTCCTATACTGCACTGATTTTTTGCCGACCGCTACTATTAGAGACTTGACTTATGTACATCTTTGCTCTTATTCAGATTCGTACCACATGATTATGCATACTTTCATTTCTAGCTTTACTAGTCTAGATTTGATTGTATCTCTTTGTTTCTACATCTACTCGAGGGCATTTGAATATGCTATTGTCATTTTATTGATTTTATACTTTGGACATGTGCCCATGTCCTTGTGTATGCTTCTTGATTGTGTATGTGGATATTTGGACATGTCATTCCATGTGGCTCTAAGCAAAACTTGCATGCTCTTTTGTGTATGCGTACATTTGAACATGTCCTTGTATGTGTTCCTTTTCTCAGACTTAGTGACATGTGCCCATGTCTCGTGTTGTGGCCCCTTGGCCTACTTTGTGTGCCCCATGTTTCTATGTAGGTTTTCATGTATGTGTCATGGCCATGACACTTATCCCTTGCTTGTTTTCACATCCAGTTTGCGATGCCATGAGGGACCTCATGTATCTCCCCTTCCTCTTTGGGTGTCCTGATGGACATCATGCCCCATCCCCCAAGTAGTATGCTCAGATTTGTTGTTCACATACATACTTGCATTGTTATATCTATCTTGACAACCTTGTGAATGCTAGATCTAACATACATCATACATCGCCAACTTATGCTCAATCTCTTTTACATTACGATGTCATGTATACACATTGAATTGGTTTATCACGCAAATAGCATATACTTTCAGTGTAACACGCATAATGCATAGCTTTTCTTTTGAGGACAATTATTGCAAAGGTTCAACAACTCCCCTCAAAAAAGGGGGCATTCACAGGGGTTTGTCAAAGAGATTAGGCCATCCTAATGCACTCAAAACACAATTTTCAGCACATAAACACAGATTACAAAACTCAAACTCAGGGAAATATAGTGAAATACAGTCATACACAGATCAATCTCAATTTTTCTTAAAAACAACACTTTTAAACAATAGCGAAGTACACTGCCAGGAGCGCAATGCGTTGTAGTCCACCTACCGTGCTGTCTTCAAAACAGAAAATTTTGGAATTGTCATAAAGATACAAGTACAGTTCAGATTTTGCACAATCCCAATCACAAATTATCAGATATGCTCAGTATATATTCAGTTTTACACAAAATTACATAGGTTTGCTCATATTGGGGCATCATGCACAACATGATCACTCATGTTTCAGTTTCATATATGCTTAGATACACATTACTATAACTCGATCCAGAATCCATATGCACAAATATCAAAATTGAGGGTATGTGTGCAGCACATTATTTCCGTATACTCAGTTTTGCACCAGTTCTCTCCACGTTGTATACTTCAGACACCATATGCACCAATTTTGCACCAGGATTATAGCAATTAATGCCTCATTCTGTCTACAGTAGTTGGCATTCCTAAGTGGCCCAGAACCATTTTACATTTGAAAGTTCCCAAGTGGCCCAGAGCCATCTTTTAAAGCTTCATGACACCACACAATTTCACTTTCAACTCTACACATGAGTAGGCAATGATGGAGTCATGACCAACTTGAGTTCTTAAGCCACCTACATAAGAGGGTTGGACAAGTTATCAGTGCACTCCAGGTTATTCACAAATTATGATACACCAAACAGGGGTAGGCAATGATGGAGTCAGAGCCAACTTGAGTTTTTGAGCCACCCACACGTGGATTAGGCAAGCCATCAGCTCAGTCCAAGCTATTCACCGTTTGATCACCATCTACACAGAGGATTTCACCAAAAAATTTGCATTGGTTCACGTACCCAGTGAGGTGTATTCATTCATTTTCTCTCTCACATCTATTTACTCAATTTTGTCTTTGCTTTTGATATTTCTTAAGGACCGATTCATATATGTTTTGTTTACAACACACGCAAATGGAGCACAGTTCGCAGACTCAAACCCACATTCATGGGCTTCACCTCATAGGTAAGTACAGGTACATTTCTCTTTCCTTTATCCATATCGCTTTGTTGCATTTCTAGAATAAAGGGGGGCAAATGTAGTCATATAAAATGTCATTTTGATGCAACAAGCATCACTTGAGACCACCCTATCTTTAACTTAGCCCTAAATCTATCTTAGGGCCTCTTTTGATCTTTTCTCAGCTTCTATGTGCGTCTAGCCTATTCCCAGATATACAAAGAGTTGCATTGAGCCATCACCTAGGCATCCCCGATTCTTTTTCACATGTGACAACCACCTAGACAATAATGCAGCCCCATTAGTCTATAGCGCAGTGCACTATTGGCAAAGGGGGCAGCGTTATTGACCCTTAGCTTCCCTTGCCCCTAACGGATATCTTTTCACTTCCCAAAGCGTCTTAGGGTCAACCTAGACTCATTCCATGTCTAGACAAGCATCAAAATGCTATATAAAGACCACTCTCATTCATTTATCAGATAGATGGCAATTCTCATGAACAAGCTCAGAAATAGTTGTGCAGAGTAAGGTTATTGATCCCTATTTATCTCTATTTCTGCATACATCCATCTACAGCAACCCAGAGCTCAATTTTACTCAAGTTTCCAATCTCAATTCAAACTCAAAGCATTCAAATTGGCATTCATACTCAAGCATACTAGCATCATTCTCACTTGCACCACCACTTAGATTGAGAGAACTATATCGAGCTTGATCCCCTTTTGAGGTATTGGTATGTAGGTAACACTTAGCACATGGGGTGTTGAGGTCACGCCCAGCCTACCCTACTAAAACCACTATTCTTCCACTTGTGTTCATCAAAACCCTAGCACACACGGAGGCTTAGGGTTTTATAGTGAAATCAATCAAAGCACAAATCAGGGGACGATCCAAGGCTCAATCACACAGATACAGGGTTCCCAAGACAAATCAAACATCCTCTCAAAATTTCATTGTTCCCCCTGTACAAGGTCATTAGCACTGCACAAAAGGTCAATAGCATAGTGCACTATTGGCAAAGAGGACCGCTCTATTGTCCGATGAGGGTTCTAACACCTGTTCTCTGTTGACAACGCTCTGCTTTGCCCCTGCATCACTACCCGACTTGCCACTTGTCCATCTCAGTGATATTTTCCAGCTATGTACACATTTTCTAATTCACTGCTATTTATAGAATACTCAAATAAATCAATTATTGTACAAATCATTCATTGTTGATATTGTAGTATTTTATTCCCTGATTTATTACTCATTCTTTATCAACCTAGGGTTACATTCCATAATCCTAAAAAGATAACTCGGTAACATTCTAATACTAACAAAGAAGGGGGTGTATCATAAATGAGAAGCGTGCCCTGAACACTATTAAATAACTAAAGCAACTTTGGATCATAAAACCTAACAAACCTCCCCTTGATCCAAACGGGGTAATGAAGATGATCCAATGCACTAAGACTTTGAAGTTATAGCTAACAACACTCATGACAACCTACCAATTGGCCCTCTATACCTTTGGCAATGATCACCCTGTGTTGACACGTCTACTGCAACTGCAACCTCCCTGTGCCTTGTAACATTAACACGAAGATGAGCATTATCCTAGGAACACCCATCCCTCTAAACCTTCGTACTTGTATTGCAGTATGAGTATCATCATAAGAATACCAAACCACATTGATTCATGCCTCGATAACCCTATAACTCATGTATGGCACATCTTACATGATACCCAACAACTTTGACCACCATGGTGCTTACAAGTTACAACCCCTATCAACATGTACAATCACCCAAAGATTGATCAAAACAAAAACAATCTCTTCCCCCCATCAGATTAGAGGTGAGAAATCTATGCAACATAACACTACCAAATAATTGGTTTACTCATCAATCATATCAAGGAAGAAAAAAACACTATCATATGGCAAAATTTTGGAGCAAAACCAAACAACAATATTGCCACTAAACCACCATCCCTGTCATTGAGCTAGTAGCTAACTCAAGATGGGTCTCTACAAGGCTTTGTCAACCTAATTCATCTTTAGGGAGCTGTAGCCACCAAGACGCAACACGTTTGTCTCTGACAGTACTAGCAACAAGAAAGTGCATTGTTACATTCATGATGTTCAAAAATGAACTTCCCATTGTCAAATTTAGAGCAATACTAGGATGTTGAATATGATCAAAAATGCACGCTTTATACATTTTAATATCACTATTCAAAATGACTTTTCAATGTATTCTCCTTTAGAGATAGAAATTGCATTGTTTATCAAAAGGAGAGAATTGGAATTGGAACTTGGGATCTCTAGACTAGAAGTGCTTTGAGTAAAATTCCACAACCACTTCACCTATACATACACTTGATACAAGATTTTTAAAACTAGCATATGATTTATGTTTTCAAGTTTGTCGTCTTCAAATCAATACTACATGCAAAATGTGTAATGGGACTTGATCCTATGACCTCTCCTTGCATATGATGCTCTATCAAATAGCCATTTGCCAATCACTCTACATGGCCATATGCGATTTATAATAGAAAACTTATAAATAAGCCTTTTCCAACGTGACGAAAAACTTAAAAAATATATATAAAAAGCTTTACCAGCGATAACAATCTCCAGCTAATAAAATATGCTCTCACGCCATTGTCGAGCATATGTAATGCTTTATTGTTTGCTTGGGCCCACTCAGCATTTCCGCACCATCAAATCTTAACGCCATGCATTTGATTTGAATGCCATTCTCAGATGAGTTTGTCATACCTCAGGCAGAATAAAAAATTTATGGTAAATGACGCTTTGACAGATTAGATTTTTGTCAAACAAAATAAATAAAACGCCTTTTTGGCATTAAAATCTGGCATTCCTTGTTTATCACGCTTTTGCGGCTTTTCAAACACTCCCACGCTTCCAGTTAGTTGTTCCAAAGCTTTTATGCAATTTTTAACTCATTTTAAATGCTATTTTGACAAATGGAAATGTCTGCTAATGTCAGATTTGTCAGGGTCTTTCTGCACCTTCCAATACTTCTTCCACACGTTTGCAACCTCCTCACACTCCAAGCAGAGCAAATTACATCACGCCCTTTGCTCAACACGCCTCTCAAGGAAAAACAGCAGCAGTAAACATCATGCAGTTGGAATGCCTCGTGACCAATTGGAATGCCTTTGGAATACCTCTGATCATGTCCTCCAAACTTCAGATTTCCAGGCAAAACTTTCATGCCAAAAAAGCAATATCATGCTTCAACAAATATTTCTAGGCAAAACAATAAAATATTCAAGCCACAAACAAAATCTTCACTTCATTCTTCTTCAATACAGCCTCCTTCAGCAATCCTTCTCTTCAGGAAACGGCTTCAACCATGCTCTCAGTATCTTCATTGCACATCTTCATCTTCTCATATTTCTTCACAGCCCATTTTTATTCAGGGTCTGATAGACTGATACCACTATTCTAAAAATGAGGATTACAAGAAATATGCCATAACAAGAAAAAATTCAGGCTTCATTCATTAAAAGCAAATAATACATTGTTAATTTCACAACTTGGCAAATGCAAGTTTAACTAACAAAACCAACCCGTTATTTGCACAAGACTCAACTACCCACCCGTACGACTACCCATGACTTATTAACAGAGTAATAATGACTAGCAAACATTTTAATACTAAAAAGGGAAGGGGTTTCTTATAAATGAGAAGAATGCCCCGAGCAAGCACTATTAATTAGCCGAAGAAACTTTGGATCATTGAAACCTAACATGCAACACAACTCAAAAATGATACATCTAACCTTGAAAACCTCTAATACATTGTCAACTTTGTCAGTGGTGATAATGTCACCTCTACTGTTGATGCAGACAATAGTATTGTTGCATGGAAACAGTGATCTTCTTTGTATGCTAACTCAAACAAAACTAAGATACTTCATTTGAAAAAACAAACTTTATGCTTTGAAGTTACAACAAGATGGATCAATAGGTGATAACTTACAAATATTGAAGGACATCAAAAGTCAACTTGTGGGTATAGGTGAAAACATAGATGAGAAAGAATTCAAACCCATTGCATTAAATAAATTGCCTGAAGCTTATGAACAGTTGAACATTTGTCAATTGCTGCGACAACTTGGGATTTTGAGAAGATTTCAGGTTGCTTATTGCAAAAAGAATGATGGATGCAGAACAGAGAACAAACTAAGTTTGAAGAAGAGGCGTCTCTTGAAGTGCATGCAAAATATAAGGGCAGAAGGCAATACAGGTCAAAACCTAACGCGAGCAAAGAGAATGATGGTAAACCACATTTTGTATGTTATCATTGTGGTAAACTAGGGCATATTGTGGTTTTGCAAGAGTCTGTATCCTAATCAGGAAACAAATTTTGCTGAAAGTTCTGGAAATGGGAAAGACATAAAGGAAGCACAAGAAGATGATAATATGTGTGTTCTTTGATTGAAGGGTTTTTTGACGTGGCCCCAGTTTGAAGAAAATAAAGATGTCCTATAATTGGACATTATGGGTATTGGAAATATAATGTCCAATTAGAGACATTATGCTTAGTTTATCATATTTGGGTTAGAGTTATTATATATATGCGAGGTGTTGTTAGAATTAAATAAAGTGATTAAGTATTGGTCGTTATATATCTTACATCTTGTGGTGATGTATAAATATGAAATCATTTCATAATGGAGATGCCTCATTCTTACCTCCCATTTGTACTTTTTTTTATTGATGATTCTTTTAATAATTTACTATGCATAAATCCGATAATTGCTACTCTACAATAATATCTATGTATCTCCTGTACTTATGAAAAGGAGGACCAACATTTGAACATATTCCTGAAATGATCATTCAATAGCATGCACTTGGAAAGAGATTATGAGAAGTAGACTTTTAACATCCAAAACATGACAAAACATGATATTCTAATGGATGCATTAGGGATGCCAAACATTTTGCAAAAATAGAGATATTATCTTATGTTATGTGAGTGATGGACACTGATTCTTGATCATCTTTCCAGACAAGATTACATTCATTACCTTTTAGGGTTATTACAGAGAGAACCACCACTCATCAGAATATACGTGCTTGTGTTTCCTAATGGCATCTTTATTTGTGGCAAGAATTGGAAGAACTTAGAAAACTTTACACTTTATTCTTGGTCCAAAGCACACAGGAAGGCTCTGAATGAAACAACCCAATGAGAAGCTATAAAAGAAACCTAATAAATGATTTATGATGATCATGATATCGCAAGCAATACAGCATAGAAAAACTAAACACACTGATATATTTCTTTTGTAAACATATAGTAAAACAAAGAGGAGGAAATGAAAACAAAAATGGATGCAAGCCTCCATAAGGATCTTATCATTGAGTAATTTCACTTGCAAAATCAGGTAAGACAGAGACATTATGCAACCAAAAGACTAGTACAAGCTTATGTTTAGTCTTTGGGGCAGGCCAATGTGGACATGGAAAATACCGGGGTACAAGGGCAAAGGCAACTGCTATGGTTACAACATTTACAATTTGAGGATTAGCAGTTCAAAAATATATAACGACTCATATATCACTCCTTGCCATGAGATAGTGCAGAATAGTTTGAGGAACAACATTTTTGTGATAAACTACATTTAAGCAAATCAATCAATTATCATATGTCAAATAAAAGAATAAATAAAAGCAACGTAATGCATATGAGCACTGCTTTAGTCTGAATTATTACTTTGTTTCATCAAGTTTTAGGGATGAGCATGTTCAGAGACAGCTAAAGAGAACCCCCAAAATTTAAAAGCTACATAGTGGACAACGTGGTCAAGGCAGAAGGGATCCCCTCCATAAACTATATGGGAAAGTATAGGAAAACCAATTAAAAACATTTTTTTTTTACATAATGAGTGTGATTAAAAATAAGTACATTATGTGCCCTTGAGGGCTAGACCGAGTAGTCAGGATTGGATATCAATGTCCCTTGAGCTTGGTTCGAATCCCCCCGATTTAACCACTCCACGAGAAGAGGGGCCTTTCCGCAGAGTCAGGGTACTAGGGGCAGACCAATGACAGTTTCGAACTCCCAACCTAGGAATTTGACGTCACTCCATGCTACCAGTTCCCCTCATATAAAAAAAAAAGAATAAGCAAATTGCGCATCAAACTACACGTTCTAGAATACAAATTTGAAATAAATGCATCAGCTTTTCCCTTGTACTAAAGCAAAATGAAAATAAAATGATAAATCCATAATAGATGACAGATATAATACTTGGAACGTATTGATAGAAAACTTCGAAAATTGAGTCTAGAACAAGATAATGAAATGAAATAAAATTATATTTCTGTCCACAAATGACCAAAATAGATCGATGGGACTTGAATACATTTAGTTACAATAGAAAAGCGCTGGATAAAAAGAACCCTTGGTTTTACAAAGCAACTAAACATTACATCACAAAAACAACGAGAATGTAAATATGCAAACATGACTAGCGGGGTAAATCCAAAGTGGTTAAACTCCCAAATCATATGATCCAAGTTAAAATCCAAATAGCAATGTGAAGGATAGAGACCCCTCAATCATGCACGATGTTGATGCGGACCAATACGAGAGTTGGAGATCAATGTTGGAAGCCAACACTATCACGCATATGTAATAAAGCTCAAGCTAGAAGAACCGACAACATCATACCACAACGAAAGGGCCACTACAGAACCTACTAATGTCTATGGGGGAATATCCAAGGCTAAGAGGGCTAGGTTGAACAATCCTAGGAAGAAGTAGACTGCTTGCATAGAATCTCTTCTAGTACGCAAGGCCAATGATCTTGAAAGAAAACTAGAAATGTGTGCCTACCCACATGACCAGAGTTGTTGACGAGGAAAACCATAGGACCCCCGACTACAAAGCAAAGCAGATCTATGATGCCTAGAATGAGAGTGATAGGATTGGGGCATCCTAGTAGCAATACAAAAAGAATAGCACTATCTCACTAATCCAACCTCATTCTTGTGTGAATCAACAATGTCTAGAGGGAATTTAACCTTTACAACATGTAAGATGGCTTGAAAGGAGGAATTAATCAGCCTCATAATCATAGGAATCACCCGTAACTTCCTACACATGGAGTGAAAACCTCTCTAAGAAAAAGGACCACAGACATCTGATTATGATAGCGTAAAATGTGGATAGGATGGAAAAAAGAAAGAAACTATATTAATTTCAAATATGACCAAACCAGGTCAATGGGACTCGATGGTACAACCAAAAACAATAAGAATGTGGGAGCCAAAAAGGATCTCTAACCCTAAAAGAGGCAATAGCCTACAAACCTCAAGCTAAGAGCACAAAAGAAAAGAATTCTAACCAACTAGGGTGGGTAAACCCAAAATGGGAAAACACTAAACATGTTAATAAAGATAATGTCATGTATTCCAAACATTACATATAACCATCAGAGAGAGAGACCTATCACTAGAGAAGAAGATATGGATGATGACGACCCAAACAAACAACAAAGGATGGTAATAATTTGCATCAAACAAAGGACCAACATCCCCATCAACAATTGTGAGGTCTAATGATGTTCATAAAAGAATTTGTTTGGACTACGTGAACCTGAATGAGTGATACTGGGGGCACAATGAACGTCTCTCAAAAAAATTCCTAGCACCGATGGTCAATAGTCCTCTAGCAATAGAGAGAAAGCTAGTAATATGAATTTGATTTGATACAAAACCTCCTAAATCACTAACAAACAACGATACCTCCCTAGGATCTCATCGTAGACAAGACATTTGAAATGAAATGCTACTCATTCTCCACCTCTTGGAGAGAACAAAGACGAAAAATCCTACCATCACAAAGATTATAGTGGTACATCTCAACTCATAATTAGGGCTAAAGAAAGAAAGAAAGAAATTATATTAATGTCCACAGATGACTAAAAGCAGAGCAATGGAACTCGAGGATACAATGGTTAACAATAAAAAGTTCAAGGAGAGAAAACCCAAGAAGCCAAAGTACAAAAGACAAAGTAAAGTAGTTTGCCACTAACAAAGGTGGTAATGGAACCAATGCAATTAGCAATGGGGGGCGAACAAGAGCCCCCAAAAGCATGTGTCAATGAAGACTGAAAGACCTCATCAGAAATCTCTATTTGTACCTGAAGTGGAGGAGTTGTCTGACCTATCATCAATCACTGTGAAAAGATCTGATAATGTCTATCAGGGAGTAGCCAATGTCGAAGGGGAAAGGTTGGGAGATCCTAGAGGGAAGCAAATCAATTCCTCTAGAATCTCCCCTAACATCCAAGGCCGATGTACTTCCCGTAGTACAAAAGAATTTTGTAATATAAATTTGCACCTGTGTTCTAGGGGGCAGCTGGGAAGTAGTAGATCCATGTTGCTAGAAAGAGGTAGAGCCATCCCGTCAGGAAGAAGCAAAGCCGCGACATCGAGGGAGAGCAAGTTGAGGGATCTGAGGAATCTGAGTAGTAATGATATGTTGAAAGAAGCGTTGCCTAACTAATCTATCAACTTTGATGTATGATGCACCGGTGTGTAAAGGGCGCTTAGTGTTGCCAATCCCCTGGATGGGCCACAAGAAAGATGTGATCAACATGGGGGCTCTAGAGCCTCTGGGCTCATCCTGTAGGAGTTTGTGCCAAAGGGTGTTGGCCTCACGAAGATAAAGAGTTAGGCACCACTTGTCTGCTAAAGAAAGTAAATAAGAGTGTTGGTTGAGTCCCTGTAGAGGCAGCGATATCTTCCCCATATCTCATAGTAAATGGTGCGTCTGAAAATGAAGAGTTCCTCAGTCTCCACCACGTTGAGGAAGCAAAGTCGGCATATCCGATCCAGACGAAGAATGTGGTGATTAGTTTCAACCCGTACCTTGTGAGAACACACTCTCATCCGGCCAAGGGGAAACCTCAAGCTATGGGACCAATGGTGTTGAAGATAGCGAGGGCGATAAATAGTACCATCCACTATTTGTAAGAAATGCTCGACGTAGAAAGCAAGCTTGGGGATGAGCGGCTCAAGGAAGGAGATCCAGGTGGCCTAGATATATTGTTTGTAGATGTCCTCTCTAACAACTCTAGTGATGACATCTTTTGTGAGGAGCCAGAGGGAGCATCCAGAGAATACATGAAAGGGGGTAGTCGATCCATAGAGATGCCAATAGAAAGAAAGAGCAACCTAGTCTCAAAGTACCAACAGTGTCGATGTCCAGTGGGAACCAGTGAAGCAATCCTCTCTAAAGAGCAAAGTACTAAGTATGGATATCTCTCACAACCAAAATTTGAGTCCCCTAAGGACACGAGTCTGTGGATGTAGAAATTAACCCTGAAAATGGTCTCGAGGCATAACGGTTGGGTGGCAAATTCAACTTGGACGATCCACTGAGGAACCGTCTGCTTGCAATGGATCATGCATTGTAACATGAGAGCATACCCCCTAGTAGCCAAGGGGTATCCTCAAGCCATGCAACTAATGATGCCTACGGGGGTAGACTCAATAGACAAATAGATGTAACCTTAGATGTTGGTGAATGTGATCCCATGGGTAAAAAGGAAGCTGATTGGATGAACAAAGCTTAATATTTTGAAAATACTGATCTGATCCAGAATTTAATTGGCATATGGTGAACAAATACAAGTAATGAGCTAGATCAAGGAAATGGATGAAACAAATAGCAATATACTGCCATGTGATGAAGCTTTATTGAAGCCAAAAACAATATACAAAAAGGGTAGCAATCTCTAAGAAGAGATGTGAAGCTACAACATTCTGATTTTAACATTTGAATGCCAATGCCTTTATATCTATTTTTCGCAGGAAATGAACAATATAAAAATAGAAAATGAAGCAACTTGACTTAGAATCTAAAAAGTCATGATAAGTGTTCCCCCAAGAAGTTGAGAGGTTGTCATGACCCGAAACTCATAAAAATACAAAAATACATTTTTTCTAATTTTAAGTATTTTTTTCATAGTTACCATGTTCGAAAAATTCGGTTTGTTTGGAAGGGGGAAAAAGTTCGGAAGTTCGGAATTTTTTAAAAAAATCGGTTCAGTAAGTTCGGTTAGGATTTTTTTATAGATTATAAAAAATAGATATATCATACATATTTGTAAAACATAAACATAAATAAGTTGATAAGTATCTGTATAAACACAATACTTATAAGAATTTCAAACTTGAATTACATTAAAAGATAGCAAAATATTCATAGGTTAGAGCCTAAGCTCAAAATTGATATAGAACTTAAGTTTCAAACATTTGCAACATCAAACCTAGCTTCAAAATCAAAACTAGCACTAGCACTAGCACCATCATTCATTCATTCATTACTTCAAAGACAAAATGTACATTCAAATCTAGAATAAATCATCTCGATTGCCCACAAAATCATGAATGCCACTCCCATTATTTTTCAACTTTATCATTTACTGACACTTTCTCTCACAAGGGCTCATCGGTGCATTGAATCTCATAGAGTGCATGCCTTAAGGGGTGCACTGGGAATGGGGTGGGATTGGCTTGTGGCACTTTGCGAGAGATATTTTCATACTATTCTATCACGCATACATCCCTTCATGCAGCCTTCATACCTCCTATGATGTCTCCTTGAAATCTTGAAACCCTGAAATATGGCTAAGTTTGAAACCCTGAAACCCTGGAATCTGACTAACTCTGAAATATGATAGGATCCTCCAAAACCTAGAATTTGCATTATAGCTCCTAGCGGTCCGAAACCCCTCTCAAACATCTTGAAAGTATATAAATAAAATATAACTTAAAGTATAAGAAACTAGTTTCTTATACTTAAATGTTTATTTTATTTATATACTATTGGGTTCGGACTAGATTTACATTTTGGGTTTTTTAATTTTTTTTTAAATTTAAAAAAAAAAAAGGTTATTCGGTCAAACTTGACCACACAAATTCAGTCCATGCAATTTGTTCAGTTCGAACCGAACATGAGCCATGTTCGGTCGAACATGGTAACTATGATTTTTTTACATTTTTTTTCGTGTGTTTAGGCCTCAGAAGTTTGTCCAATGCCCCTAAATGATTTGCGGAGGGATATTTTTTAAAGGCATTGAAACCTGTTTGTTTCATGAGCTTTCCAGCACATATTGTGGTTTTGAATTCCAAGCTATGGTCAAGGAGTTACAACCCCTACTCCATTGTTGCCACCGCATGAGTGTTACCTTTTGAGTCAAAGGAGGCAAAGCGCTTCTTCCACTCCCAGCTACAGGTGAAAGGATCATCTTTGCATTTTATTGTGGACAATGGCACTCAGAAGAACCTGATGGCACTCAGTTGAACCTCTAACTTTAGCTGAAAATCATATGAGGTTCAATAAAAATAGAGAGTGAATGAGATTTAAACAAAATACAAGAAAGGAGGGCATCCCATTTTATAGGTCAATGGAGCAACATGAGAAAGAACGTGCATCAACCACAACTGAAGAAGCATGCATGAAAGAATAAACAAAAGCAGTGAATGTGGACAATTATTGAGGAACATATTGCAATTATAAATTTTGCTTCAGCTTAAAAGTCTGATATTTCAGATGCACTTTGGAGTTAAACAACAATTGTAGGAGCTACAAATATAGACTATCTAAGCAATTTTAAATCTAGTATTATAGCATTAAAAGAAGCAATAGAAACTATACCAACACCTAATTAATAAAGCAACAAAGGCTCTACCAACATTTCATATACCAGGGTCATTTGACCCATCAAGCCTAGCTGAATGATCCTAAAAGCATGATTTACACTTCAGCCTTACAGCAATGTTTGGTTCAACTAGCAGCACCATCCAAAGCAATGCCAACTGAGGACATATTTTCCAGGTCTATCTTAAAAGCATCTTATCATCACCAGGGGCAACAAACTTTACATAATAAAGCATCTAGATTTGGAAACATCCCGACAGAATTACATACCGCACTACGTTGTTGATTTAAACCACCATTGCAACGAACCACTAAATAGCCATTGCTCTCATTTGGTGGCGCTGCAAAACAGCCATAGAACATGTGATATTCATGAAGCCACAACAAAGCATCGCTTATCTTCTTTAAAAACACTTTGTCTATAACATATTTGTCCAGCAATAGCGTTTGTACAAAAGAATTTGAACAAATATAACAAGTGCAACAGAATAGCATACAATGCCAGTAAGATCTTGGTGCAGAGGATGGCCTCCAACCATCAGAAGGAGCGCCAGTCCAAAGTTTTCCCACATCAATCTGCAAGGACAAGATAATCATGGGTACAAGAGTTGTTGTGATCAACAAAAACATCAATTATAGAAAATTATGGTTAAATAAACATTGTACAAGTCAGAGAAAGAGATCTAAAACAAGCCTTACAAATATTTAATTACCCTCACCACCGGCATGTGATCTACATTGATTTCTTTTGAGCCCGTTAATGGATTTATAAATTGCACCAAATACAAATTATCAAATGACAAAATATCAAAGATAACTTTAAATTTTGTAAGTGCACCAGTTCGATAACATTTGGTGTTTCCTATGAATTTAGTTTATCTGGACAACTCAAAGAGACTATGAGCATGCAACTAATTTGATGGAATGATTTCAAATTCAAAAACGAATATTATTGACAAATGTTTCAAATAATTACAACCTATTGGCAATGCCAATACTTTCTTAGTGAATATATTTACATGTGTTGCATGGAAATGGATACAGTATTGGATACGGATACGGCAAAATTTCAAGACCCCCTGATACTGATATGCAGGAAATGACATTTGCAAAAACACATATTTTATACATCAAAAGGCATGACATATATATGTGTGTGTATATTATTGTTTTTATATTTAGTTTATAACCTTTTTTTAACATTGTTTTTTTGTGATTTAAATTTATATAATTGTGTGTGTATACATATATGTATTTTTCTAGAACAAAATTTAAATTGTGTGTTTTTTTGTGATTTAAATTTATATAATTGTGTGTGTATACATATATGTATTTTTCTAGAACAAAATTTACTTTTAATGTTTCAGTTTTTACAGTTTTTGAATTTTTTTAATAATCCTAAACCGAATATGGCTCCGGACAGCCTGGTACCAGATCTATCTCAAGGTATTCAAATACATCCAGATATGGTATCTAATCCATATTATATCCATATCCATATCAGATATGCAGATATGTCTATCTGGGAAGGGGTGGAAAGTATCCGACAACTATGATATTTACTGTTTGATTCATAACTAGGTTTATGGCAAGTCTCTCTTAAGATGTTTTTACCTCAAAGCAATAAAGGTGCTCTGTTCAAAAAGGTCCGTTTTGCTTTTGTTGCTTCGAGCTGATTTGTGTTCATATCTGCAACATCGACATTTCAAGGCTCCCTTTCTTAACCCATTGTTAAGACTATGATTGTCAAAGCACTATGATGATTTTTATTCATATATATATATATATATATATATATATACCTAATGAGATGTTAAGTTCGCACTTTTGATTTGTCTTTTCCTTGTTCCGTGAAAAATTGGATAATAATGGGTTTCCTTGCATTTCTCATTTTTAATCCATCACCTCAATTTAACTTTTTAAAGTCATTGATTTCAATGGCTTCCCTTATAGACCTCTTGGAATAGTGATCAGTTTTGGCTATGATCTTCATATCTTCAAGGGCATATATGATGATGACTATGACAGTGTTCCACCAAGGGGATGCTTCTATGATTGTTCCAGATATCGGCAGTTTTTTCATTGATTGTGACCCAAACAGAGTGGCATGTTTCCCTTCTATAAGGTCTTCCACAAAACAGAAAATCAAGTAGACAACCTTGTGATGGCAAGTATTTACCGAGTCCTCCACAACATTTAGCATTATTCCGAGTGTATTCAATGTGTCTTCTCCTTAATATTCTCACAATATTGCCCATCATATCTTGTATGTATAGTAGAGTGAATTGGGATTCCTCCATTGTTTCATTTGATTACGGGAAGGCTTGTCTAAAGGGCTTATGAATTTGCCAATAGTAAGGTGATTTGAGGTTCCTTGAATGAATGCTACAAAAGTGTGTCATTTCTTGTTCCAAATGCTCCACATTCAAGACTGTGAAGGCTCCTGCTGTAGATGATTGTCAAGGATGGTGATGAGACTTTGTTTGTTGGTATCTATTGGTGTGAAGGATTCTCATCTAGAACTTTGTATTACCAATACTTCTCCATTAGGTAAGTTCATTTATTTGATTAGATGTCAGTAATTTGTTTTGAAGATTAGAATTTGTTTCATTTATCTAAGATTCCTTAAAGCTCCATAACTGTTATTAACTTATTCCTTAATCATTAATCATTCCTATTTCATTTTTTTGAGCACAAGACACAAAATACATCATGAGATGACCCTTTATTAGAAAATTTCAAAGCATACTCAGCCTAGTTTTTAAAGCCTCGAATATTAGGAAGATTATCTGGTTCACGTGACAGTTCTGAGCACGTCCCCTTAAGATGGTCACCTTGTTCGAGTGACAGTTTCTTGTGCTTGGAATCCAAAATTCGTAAGATGCATCAGTAAGCTTAGGAATTTCCTCCTCTTTTGGACACCAAATTTTCCAAAAAAGGCCCCAATAATGTATCAACAATCCCAAAAATTTGGAAACTGTAACTTTGTGCTCTGATGAGTTTCATGTCTCGACATATTACCTCAACTTCTTGGGGGCACACTTAGCATATGGCTTTTCAGATTCCAACGCAAACTGCTTCACTTTTTACTTTTAGTATTATCATTTCCTGCTTAAAAATGACATAAAATAATTGTCATCAGAATGTAAAAATCAGAGTGTTGTAGTAGATAAGATAAGATAGGATAAATATATTAATGTCCAACTAATGACCACAAAAGTAGGTCAAAGGGACTATAGATTACAGAAATGTGTCAGGAAAAAGCGGGAAACCAAAAACGTCTCCGAAAACAAGAAAAACAATGCTGAAAGAAATAGTATAAAAACATGGCAAAGAGTGACCACGCTCAGAGCTAAACCACCAAAGGACCTAACCACACTTAGGTCTAAAGAAGGGAGCAAAATAAATGAGCAATCTCCAAGAATTTGTAAACATCGGGAGCACGAGGGTGATCCCTAAGATAGAAGAACCAAGAGGGAACCCATCAAGTGTTCGATCCAACTCTCTTAGCATCCAAGGCTAACGAGAAGAAGCTCTGAATAGAAGTCTAACCCGAAGAAGGGTAGGTATAATGCCTGGTCTGTCCTCCAATCCTCTGCCTAGAAGGAAAAGTCCTCTATGAAGCTCTGATGGATCTAGTCTGCCTCCTGATGCTGGGTCTAAGGTGCATACGCTGATGAAAACTCGAGGAACTTTGAATAGTGTCTCTGGGCCTCACTGATCTGGAATGTGGCATTGTATTGATGTCAATTTGTCGCTTAATGCCTCTCCTCGAAGAGTAGAGTGGGGTAAATTCATATTTCTTCTCTGTGTAATGGTTGCCCTTGAATTTTTATTTTTATTTTTTATTGTGTATTGTTTTCAGAATAAGACAGGAGAATGCAAAAGGGTTATATGTTTTGCAACCATCCATCACATTGAGCATATATATATATATATATATATGAAGGAAAATAAGGTAGAATTACATTAAGACATATGTCATTGCAACTCAATATTCAGACTTGGAAATACTCCATTTACAGCAGATTTTCACCATAGAACGCTCAAATCAGAACTCCATGCTCGCTGTCCCAACTCCACGAAAGTGGCAGTAATCCCAAGGTGGGCGATGTGCTCCAATAAATCACACGTCTTCCATTAAATTCCAACAAGTGGGTTAGAGGGGACGCCCAGCCAAGCAAAAGCCAATGAAAGAATACCCATAAGGAATTTCACCAAATTATAAAACCCACACACCAAATCAAGCTCCACACACAACTCAGAAAACTATGAAAATCTTCATTTTTTCAACGCCAAAAATGCTCAACCAACAAGATAAGTACTGTAAAACCTCCAAACCAAACACCAACCAGCTAGGGTGGGTCGCAATCCACTGAAACCAACAATGTGAGATGAGGGTTTTCATCCTCAACCAGTGGTAATTGTATTCTGGAAAAAGTCTCCTTAAGCTACCAAAGTTCACATCCCCCAATGAGAGCTCAAGGAGTGATTAAATAGAAGATGAGGGAGGGATTACAGCAACTTCTATTTTTGAAAATGTTTTTTTCCTTCAAAACCCCATGCCCAACCTTGCTTTATTTTAATATTTATCTTTAACATTTTAATATACCATCAGATATTTTCCAAAGGAGGCGTCCAACATAAAGTACAGTGTCCCCTCTTTTAAAACAATGTTGCTCAACTAGGCCAAGGGGGTCTTTTATAACCCATGCTTATTCTCACTTAATTCAATTAGCAACTTTATTAACTTGAGTGACGAATAAACAAATAATAACTCTGACCATTGAGAGAACTCACCCTTGCCAAAAATGGGAACTCTGCACTACTACTGAATAGGAGCCGAGACCAGTTACTAAATATAGCACTTACCAAAAATAGTGAGCCAAAACTCCAAATTGACCTAAATAAAGCTCAATTGAAACTTACTAAAAATAGTAAATTTATTGAAGATAGTAAATTACTAAAAATGGTAACTTCTAAAAATAGCCATCACCACTGAAAAAACCCAAAAAACTCATCTCAAGTCGCCAAAGTTACCTAACCAACGTTTAATTAGCCTACGGGAACCAGAATAGGCTAATGGTAACTCAGACTAGCTATGAACGAGAAGGGAACATTACAGTCCTTTCTCCCCAAGATTGTTTGTCCTCAAGCAATCACAACTCAAGATGCTATAAAATTTGTTCACTCTCCCATGTGGCATCCTCTACTGGCAAATCCCTCCATTTCACCAAATACTCTGTGATAACCCTCCTAACAGTACGCTCTCTGAAATCAATCACTACCTCTGGAATAAGTATCAATTTGCCCTCCTCATCCAATGGAGGCAATTCTGTTGAAGGAGTTACATTATGCCCGAGCGCCTTCTTGAAGTGTGACACGTGGAAAACATTATGCACCTTACTACCCTCAAGTACCTCAAGCTCATAAGCCACCTCCCCAACTCTCCTAGTGACTCTAAACGGACCATAGATGCGAGGCTTCAACTTCTCCAACCCACTCTTCTTGAGAGTGGACTATTTGTAGGGCTGCAATCTCACATAAACCATGTCTCTTATCTCAAATTCCCGTTCAATGCGGTGCTAATTAGCGTACATCTTTTGTTGATTCTGCACATGTATGTTATCCCTCAATGATCTCATGATATCCTGACTTTCCTGCAAGAAATCCTTGGCTCTAGGCACTCTACAATCTCCAAATAGCAAATCAATAAAGTTGGAAGCTTCATAGCCATACAAAACCATGAAAGGTCACATCCTGATAGACATGTGAAATGTGGAGTTATAGCAAAACTCCCCCAAGTGCAACAATTTAACCCATGCCTTATGTTGCCTTGTAACATAATTATGTAGATATCCTTCCACCCATTTGTTAACTATCTTAGTTTGTCCATCAGATTGAAAATAACTAGTGTTGAGAGTCAACTCGGTACCACATAGTTTGAACAACTCCTGCCAAAACAAGCTCATGAACTTGTTGTCCCTGTCACTGATGATGTTCTTAGGTGCCCTGTGAAGTCTAAACACTTCCCGAAAGAACAAATCTACCACCTATAACGCTGTATACCCTGTTGAAATAGCAAAAAAATGAGCAAATTTGGTCAAACGGTCCACCACAACATAGATACAATCCTTCCCTTGCACCTTGGGAAGCCCTGTGATGAAATCCATTGAAATGCTTTCCCACTTCTAAGTAGGAATGGGTAAAAGCTGCAATAGACCAGCAGGGTAAGTATGTTCATTTTTATTCTATTGGAACTCTTGGCACTCACGAACATACTCAGTAATGTCCTCCATCCCCTTCCATGAGAACCTCTCACGAATCTACCTGTATGTTTTGTAAAAACCAGGATGACCAGCCATTGGAGTGTCATGGAAAGTCTTAAAAATCTGCTCTCTCATCTTGGATTCAGGGACCAACATTATCTTATCCTTATAGAAAATCAAACCATCCCTTACCTTGTACTTGTTATCCTGCAAAGTACCATCTAAGATGCTATTGGCAAGGGCATTCTTAGCATAATCAGCTTGTATTCTTTCCTTCCAATCTGTTGATATCTCAGAAAATGAACGCAAATGAGGTCTCCTAGACAACGCATCAACCACTATATTTTTTTCCCTTTGAAATACTCGATATCAAAGTCATAGGGTTGGAGTTTACTAACCCATTTTTGTTGCCTTTCACTTAGGTCATGATTTAAGAAATATTTAAGACTATTATGGTTAGTTTTAACAATGAATCTCCCTCCAACAAGGCATTTCCTGTACTTAGCCAAAGCATGCATTATGGCTAACATCTCTCTGTCATAGATGGAGTAACTCCTCTCACTTCCTCTCAACTTCCTACTCTCATATGCAATCGGGTGTTTGTTTTGCATGAAGACAGCCTTAGTTCCATCCCCTGAAGCATCACATTCAAGCTCAAATGGTTTAGAAAAATCTAGAATAGCCAATACAGGACATGAACTCATCAATTTTTTGAACTGATCAAAAGATTTTTGTGTTGATTCAGACCAAGTGAAGGCCCCCTTTTTAGTCAAATCAATAAGTGGGGCAGCAACCTGTGAAAAACCTTTGACAAACCTCTTATAGAACCCACACAAACCAAAAAAAACCTTCAGCTGAGTAAGATTAGTGGGTGGAGGCCAATCTATTATTGCTTTAATTTTTTCTAGATCAACACAAACTCCATTAGCGCTGATTATGTGCCCAAGGTATAATAATTTAGTCATTCCAAACTCACACTTGGACTCCTTAGCAAAAAGAGACTCACTCTCAAGAATTCCCAACACCTCATTCAAATGTTTCAAATGCTCTTCCCATGATCTGCTGAAAATGAGGATGTCATCAAAGAAAACCAACACATACTTACACAACGGTTTACTGAACACCCTATTCATGCAAGATTGGAAAGTAGCTGGTGCATTTGTCAATCCAAAAGGCATGACAAGGAACTCATAGTGGCCAAAGTGACATCTGAATGCAGTCTTTTCAAGTCCTCTCTGACCCTAATCTGATGATAACCCGATCTCAAGTCTATTTTGGAGAAATAGACCGCTCCATGCAGCTCATCAATGAGCTCATCTATGCGTGGAATGGGGTACCAATTTTTTATTGTCTTCTTATTCAACACCCAGTAGTCAACACACATACGCATGGTCCCATCCTTCACCAACACTACTGAAGAAGCAAATGGACTCTTGGTCTGATGTGTCCCATCTCCAAAAGCTCCTTAACAGATTTCTCTATCTCATCCTTATGTCACTTAGGATGCCTATAGGGAGTGGTGATCACGGGTTTGGCTTCCTCCTTTAGCTCAATCACGTGCTCAATGCCTCTATCAGGAGGCCTCCCTGGAGGAATGCTACTGAATACTTTGCTCCATTTGGAAAGCAAACCCTGAATATCTGGTGTATAGGACCTCTTCACCTCCTATGTAACTGTAGGCATAACCACACACTCTGTTGCCCACTCAATCTGATCATGTCTAAATAGTCTCTCCATACGTTTGAAAGAGACCACTCAAAGGCCTCCAGCCGACATACCTCTCAAGACCACACTCCTACCCTTTGATCTAAATTTTAGCTCCATAATCTGAAAATTAAGTGTGATCTCTCCAAGTGATCGAAGCCACAGTATTTCCATCACTACATCTGTATCACCAATACTCACCACATAGAACTCATCCTTGACTTCATAATTTTCAAACTGCAAACTCAATTGTTGAACCATCTTAGTGCAATTGATTGTAAACCCATTAGCAACCATCATCCGAAATCCACCTACCTCTTGAGTTTGAAGTCCTCTATGTGCAACCAACCCCTCATTGATGAAAATATGTGTGGTACCTGTGTCAATAAATGCCACTAACCGCTGCCCATTAAGTGCTCCTCTAATGCATAGAGACTCATTGTTTTGAAAACTATGTAATTGAGCAAGCTTCCCATCTTTCTCCTCTTCCTTTCCAACCTCTCCAAGAGTCTCTTCCTCTTCATTTCCTCTGAATCAAACTGCTGGTCTGATTTTTCTGATGCACTTTCCTCTACGGAATAGTACTCTGTTTGATGCACCTTTCCCTTTGTAGCGCACCTATGTCCTAGAGCCCAAGGTTCTTTACAAATGAAACACAAATTCTTCCTCCTCAAGTCATTGTCTCACTATCAATCCTTGTGACTGATTTCTTTAGCTGTTCGGAGTCCTTTGAGAAATGTTTTTTTATCTCGGTCCTTATGTGAAAATCCCTTGGATTGAGATCTGCTCCTAGAGATGGAAGACTCCATGTCTCTAGCCTTCTTGATTGCCTCTTGTAGAGGTGGGTTGAAAGCTTTAATCTAGCCCCTTAGAGGATCGGTTAACCCATCTATAAAGAGCATAATGAGCCTCCCCTCAGATATATATGTCACCAAAACTGATCTCTAAAAGTAAGCAACATAAGCATCCACTAAACCCCATTGTTTCAGCTGTGCCAACTCCTTAAAATGAAGTTCGGGGTCTTTTTTATCAAATCTCTCTATGAGTCTCTCAGTAAACTCTATGTAAGAAGTAATCTGAGCATGACCCATTGTAACCATCCCATGATGCCACCACTCATGTGCAACTCTGTCTAAGTGAATGGAAGCATATTTAATGGACTTTTCTTTAGGCATAGGATTAAGATTAAAGTACGTGTCCACCTTTTGGACCCAAGCTCTCACTGAAGTTTTACCAGACCCATCAAAGTAAGGGAGACTAAGTTTTCCAAGTTTCCTTCACAAGTCATTGTGGTGCTCTCTATTGCCCCTGTCGGGCATATGCCTCATCCTAAGATCTATATAATCAAGTAGAGATATATCATGCTGAAATCTAGGCCCTGCATCAATCCAATCCTGTCTAAATTGATCCTACATCTCAATCAAAGTGAACTCCTGATTGGGTTGTGCTTCCACTCTTGGTGGAAAAACAGGTATGAGAGGTCTAGCCATGGCTGCCCTACAGTGTTGATTGGCTGCTCCACGCTAACCCATATCATTTCCTTGCCCATTATTGCCTATGTTGCCTCCATTACTGACTCCTAATTGGTTCAACCCCGCAACCAACTGCGCAAGCTGTTAATTGTGTTGACTAGTTTCTTGAGTAAGTTGGGTTGCCATTGCTTGTCCCCTAACCACAACTCCCAAAACAAGCATCAACCAATCTAGTTCTTCATGACCTCTATCTGTCCTTTCATTCCTATCACCCATATTTCTGAGCTTACTGATCCTATTGAGTGTGTTTCAAAGTGTTGTTCTTCCCTCTCTGAAGGCCAATGCTCCTACAAATCCTCTTCAGATTTTCTTAACCTTTCAAGGTATCTTCTCTTTCTATTACTGATGCTCATAGAAATGCATTACCCACTAGCTGGCAGGAATGTTTTGCGCTCTGATACCACTGTAATGGTTGCCCCTGAATTTTTTTTATTTTTATTTTATTTTTGTATATTGTTTTCAAAAAAAGACAGGAGAATGCAGAAGGGTTTTATGTTTTGCAACCATCCATCACATTGAGCACATACATACACACACATATTTATAAATTGCAAGAAAAATAAGGCAAAATGACATTAAGACATGTCATTGCAACTCAATATAAAAAATCTGATAGTTTCAATTTTAAATCAGACCTGGAAATACTCCATTTACAGCAGATTTTCACCATAGAACGCTCGGATCAAAACTCCATGCTTGTTGTCCCAACTCCATGAAAGTGGCTAGAATTCCAAGGTGGGCGATTTGCTCCAATAAATCACACGTCCTCCATTAAATTCCAACAAGTGGCTTAGAGGGGACGACCAGCCAAACAAAAGCCAATGAAAGAATACCCAAAAGGAATTTCACCAAATTATAAAACCCACACACAACTCAGAAAACTGTGAAAATCTTCATTTATCCAATGCCAAAAATGATCAACCAGCAAGATAAGTACTGTAAAACCTCCAAACCAAAAACCAACCAGCTAGGGTGGGTCACAATCCACCGAAACCAGCAACATGAGATGAGAATTTTTGTCCTCAACTAGCAATAATTGTATTCTGAAAAAAAATCCAGCAATCTCCTTACGCTGTCAAAATTCACTGAGAACTCAAAGAATGATTAAATAGAAGATGAGGGAGGGATTAAAGCAACTTCTATTTTTAAAATGTTTTTTTTCCTTCAAAACCCCATGCCCAACCTTGCTTTATTTTAATATTTATTTTTAACATTTTAATATATCATCAAATATTTTCCAAAAGGGGCATCCAACATAAAATGCATTGTCCCCTCTTTTAAAACAACATGGCTCAACTAAGCAACGGGGTCTTCTATAACCCATGCTTATTCTCACTTAATTCAATTAGCAACTTTATTAACTTAAGTGACGAATAAACAAATAATAACTCTGACCATTGAGATAACTTACCCCTGCCAAAAATGGGAACTTTGCACTGTTGCTGAATAGGAGCCAAGACCAGTTACTAAATGTAGCCCTTACCAAAAATAGTAAGTGAGCCAAAACTACAAACTGACCCAAATAAAGCTCAATTGGAACTTCCTAAAAATAGTAAGTTTATTAAAGATGGTAAATTACTAAAAATAGTCGTCACCATTGGAAAACACCTTGCAAACTCCAAAAAACTCATCTCAGGACACCAAAGTTCCCTAGCCAACGGTCCTTAGCCTACAAGAACCGAAATAGGCTAATGGTAACTCAGACTGGTTATGAACGAAAAGGGGACATTACACTCAGAGATCACTAACTCTTTTGCATTATTCAAAAAGTACAATAGCTTCACAACTCTTCTTAGAGATTGTCACCTTCTTGTATGAATCAAATAATAAAGGTTTACATCTCTTCTCAAAGATAGGCATGCATATGTTGCTAGCGCTTTTGTATTAATCACAAAGTGTGGTAGTTTCACATCTCTTCTTAGAGATTGTTATCCTCAAGTATGAATCAAATAGTGTAATAACCCTCTAAATTGAAATCTTGACAAATAAATATTGAAACCCTGAATTTTTTATTTTATTTATTTGTTCTAAAAGATTGACAATTTGATTTGAGCATAAAACATCACTTGCAATAATAAATATGAATACCCACTACTGAATATAATCGATTGGTTCAAACCTTGCTGCAAGAAAACCAAAAACAATTATTCTAAAAATAAATACCATTGATTGTACTTGCTAGCAGCACTGGAGTGTTGGAAAATGTACCACTGATCACTGGTCAAACCCTAACCTCGAATCAGTTTGAAACGCCTAAAAAACTTTGAAACCCTAGGTGAAATAGTTCAACATAGTACGACAACTCTACACTGCTCAGGGGCTGCCCAGCGTGACTAAAAATGGTCGTCATACGAACATTGTACAGATTCGTACGAATCTGTATTTTTTTTTGAACTCCTGAAATGTGACGCCCTAGCTGAATGGACCTCTAAAACTGATATTTCTTGAATCTAGTAGCACCATTGTAATCCCTAAATAGAATTACCAAATGGGTATGAAGGGTTTCGTCCTCATACCTGTAAATCTGACGATTTTTGTCCTCTATGAAAAAATATGATAGCTTCAAGCTCTCCAATAAATTTTAAAAGTTGAATGATAATAATGGATGTCCTTTTCCTCTTTTTCACCTTTCTTATAATTTTATTTCTACACAAAACCCTAAAAACAATTTAAAATTACTTTTTATTCTAATTTCCTCTTTGCTCCATAAAGTAATTAATAATTACTTCTATTTTTTTAATTTTCACTTGGCTTTTAATTAATATACCCTTTTTGGCCCCATTCAATTAATAACACCCTTTAGATGTCCCTTTTTTATATTGTGACTTAAAAGTACCCTTGGGAACACTTAAAGAATTATTACTAACTTATTTTTTTTTAATATTTCAAAAAAAGGGACATGACAATCCGCTCTTCCTAAAGATTGCTTGCCCTCAAGCAATACCTAAATTGTCCTACAAATACCAGGATCCCAAATCAATCTCAAAAAAACAACATGTTTCCATTGCACCACTCTAATAAGAACAAGAATATCAATGTCTATTTCTTCTGTTTTCACTTCCTATGGCCCAAAATAATAACCATCCTAATGAACCAAGTTGAGATACCCACAAGATCTGGAATCATTCTCTAATAAATAGAGCACCTCATTCCAAAGTGTCCCAATGCAGACACTACCTTCAGACCCATTGTCAATCATGATCCTGGGTATCAAAAAAATCAATCGATTTAACAAGCATGGTACTCAGAACAACTCATTACGGATCCCAATTCCTTTCGCTGAATCCTTCACACAAAAGCTTCCATGATTTAGTAGCCTTAAGAGAATCATTCTTGCATTTGATCCAAACTGAAAACAACACATTGTCTAGTTTCATTGAAATCAGCAACTCAAAACTAGCACCATTGTTGCAAAAATAATTTATTTTTATATGCAGGGATAATGGAAGCAACAGAATAATGAAAATTGCTTTTACAACAACTGAAAAATCATCACAACCAGTCAGCATTTGAAATGTGCTCTTTCCCTCATCCGCAAACGTCTGACATAACACCTCTAAGTACTCAAACGTAACTTCTTAGTGGCTGGACTGTATCAAAACAGCAGCATCTGAGCTACTAAATTCAGTAAATGTTTCAGCACTCATCACAAAAAGTGGATTATCAAAGGACAATTCCGCATCCATTTCAAAGAGTGGATGATCAAATAACTGAAAGTTTTTTTCATTTTCCTATTTAGACCAAACCTCTTGTTGTCCCATATCTGAACAAGCAATTTAAGGAAGTTTCAACTCAGAGTCTTTTTTAGGCTTGCCAAGCTCATCAATCCCCTATTTGATTTCTTTAGCCCTATCTTCATTCTCTTGTTCCTTGAATTTTATAACAGTAGTAAGTTGATCTTGTGCTTCTAATAATGCCATTTGAGTGCTTTCCAAAGAATTCTTAGTTGACTTAAGCTCAAAGGTGAGCTCGTCAACCTTTGTCTTAGTTTCATCTACAATTTTGGTAGCCACGTCTCTATCTTTGATCGTGTGCAAGCATGTTGATTTGATTTTTTCTATTGTCTTCATAACTGTCTGTAAATCTAAATAGGTGGCAATTTGTTCATGCTGACTTCTCTGTCCCTTTTGCATTAATTCTTCAATAAACCTTTTTGTGTTGTCCATCTTTGATAGAATTTGCACTTCATTCTCGACTGTCACCATTAATTGATTTTTCCAATCTTCCTCATGAATGCTAGACTCATGCAAAAATAATGAATTGCTATTAGTAGACATACCAAAATCAGAATTTTCTTCATACCTTCAAATGGTGTGTCATCATAGGAACTATTAGTCTCGTGTGCTTCTCCTTCAAATTCTGAATAAGCTTCACCAGACTGTTATCAAAGTTTGTTATGAAATTTCCAACAGGCTCAATTCCAACATTCATAGCTACAAATCCTTCAATATAATCATTCTAGGACTCTGCCATGCATGCTTCTTGAAATAAGACATTTTCTTCTCCAGAAGAGAGTTTTGAATGCCTTCTTAAATTTTGGCTCTCCCTTTGAAATTTCTGTTGTGAACTCTCCTTTCTCACGCTCTTCCCTCACAATTAAATAATTATTTTCCTTAATTTTTTGTACGTGTTGTTTTGCTTGAGTGGCTATCAACTTGGTTTTCTTAGCTCTTCTTAGCCATTCATCACACCTTTTATGGGTTTTCATTACATCCTTTGCGCTTGTCTGCAATGTGGTTAGTTTCTTTTCAACCACATGCTTTAGTTTCTTTTCAGATAAAATCTTCTTACCTTTGACTTGCATGCTGAATTCTTTTTGCTCCTCTATAGATTTTTGAGGCTCTGATTTTGACTTTTTCATATTTATTTATATCTATGCCTTTAGATCCTTCTGATATTCTTGCATAGTTTGCAACATCTCTAACATGGATTATTGCACTCTCCTCATGTTTCACAAGCTGGCAAGATCACAACTTTGATACCATTGTAATAACCCTCTAAATTGAAATCTTGACAAATAAATATTGAAACCCTGAATTTTTTATTTTATTTATTTGTTCTGAAAGATTGAAAATTTGATTGAGCATAAAACATCACATGCAACAATACATATGAATACCCACTACTGAATATAATCCCCTGATTCAAACCCTAATTAAAGAAAAGCAAAAACAATTATTTCTAAAAATAAATATCACAAATTGTACTTGTTGGCAGCACTAAGGTGCTGGGAAAGGTACCACTGATCATTGGTCAAACCCTAACCTCGAATCAGTGTGAAATGCCTAAAAAACCTTGAAACCCTAAGTGAAACAGTTCAACATAGTACGGCAACTCTAAACTGCTCCAATGTTGCCCAGCTTGACTGAAAATGGTCGCCATACGAATGTCATACGAATATATACTTTTTTTGTCTCCTGAAATATTACGCCCTAGCTGAATGGACCTCTAAAACTAATATTTCTTGAATATAGTAGGCACTGTTGTAATCCCTGAATGAAATTACCAAATGGGTATGAAGGCTTTCATCCTCATACCTATAAATCTGAAGGTTTTCATCCTCTGTGAAAAAATATGGTAGCTTCAAGCTCTCAAATAAATTTTGAAAGTTGAATGATAATAATGGATGTCATTTTCCTCTTTTTCACCTTTCTTATTATGACTCTTTCACACAAAACTTTAAAAGCAATTTAAAATTAATTTTTATTCTAATTTCCTCTTTGCTCTATAAAATAATTAATAATTACTTCTATTTTTCTAATTTCCACTTGGCTTTTAATTAATGTAACAGGCCGAAAAAATTATTGACGGAATGACAATGAAATTGTATTTCACAATTCAAAGAAGGAAGCAAAACCTTATAATAAATAGACCAAACACGACTATTCATTTCACATTCCCAATGACTCTTATTCCTACAGGAATGGAAAGCTTATTGAAAAAGACAAAAAACAAGACACCTAAGATAAGACACCTAGGATTAACAATCAATATATACAATATTATTACATCCCCCCTTAATCTGTAGGGGTCTTTGTTAGACCAAGCATTCCTTTGAACTTTTCAATTTTTTCTCATCCAAGCGCCTTTGTCAGGGTGTCTGTTGGTTGCTTTGTTGTCGGGCAATGTTGCAACTTGACACTGCCATCTTTCACATAGTGCCGAATCAAATGAAATTTGATATTGATGTGCTTGGTCCGGTCATGAAAGACTGGATTCTTTACCATTTGGATTGCAAAAATGTTGTCAACCATGAGAGGTGTTGACAAAACTTGTTGCTCCTGCAAATCTGAAAGAGCCCTTCTGAGCCACAAGATCTCTCTAGTTGTCTTTAAAACAGCCATATATTCTACTTCTGCTGAATATATTGCCGACACTGGTTGTTTCTTAGATTTCCAACTGACAACTGTTGTTCCCAAATTCATTAGAAAACCCGAGGTGGACTTTCCATCTTCATGACACCAACATAGACGAAATCTTAATACCCAACCAGTTTGAAGTCTCCTGCCCTAGAGTTTTTGAATCCAAAATGTTGTGTTCCTTTGAAATCAATGACTCTCCCTAGATTGTTGCATGAATCTTGAGAGGACACCAACTACATATGATATATCTGATCGAGTGGTAGTGACATAAATCTGAGTTCCAATGAGTTGTCTGTATTTAGTGGCATCAACCAAATCTGTTCAATCTTCAGATGTCAATTTTAGATTATGTTCCATGGGCGTGCTAAGAGACTAACATTCTTCCATTTCGAACTTACTCAAAATGTCACCAATGTACTTGTGTTGAGTGATGAAGAAATACGTTGGTTTCTGAATTACTTATATACCCAAATAGTAATGAAGATAACTTAAATCAGTCATTTCAAAGCTTTTCATTAACTCTGATTTGAATTTTACAGTGTACCGTTCATTGTTACCTGTGATGAGCAAATCGTCAACATACACCACCACAAATACAACTGTTTTGTCAACTATTTTGAAGAAAAGAGTTGCATCTTCAAACTCAAAACGTTTGAATTTCATGTTCATGAGGTGCTCGACTAGTTTTTCGTACCAAGCTCAAGGGGCTTGTTTCAAACCATACAACAATTTTTCCAGTTTGCACACTTTGTGCTCTTGTCCCTTTATTACAAAACCATCAGGTTGTCATGTACACAACCTTTTTGAGGTCTCCATTCAGAAATGCAGTTTTGACATCCGTTTGGTGAACTTTTCATCTGTTGGAAGTTCCCAGAGCCAACATGGTCCGAATGGTAGTCCATTTTATTGTAGGTGCAAAGGTTTCATTGCAGTCAATTCCTTCCTTTTGAGCATATCCCTTTGCGACAAGCCTTGCTTTGTGCTTGTCAAAAAAGCCATCTACCTTGTATTTATTGCGATAGACCCATTTGCAACCATATGGTGGATCAACTAGATTCCAAGTCCCATTTTTCACCAGTGAATTATACTCATATTTCATTGTTTTTCTCCAAAAATCAAGCTTATCAGCTTGTTTGAAAGTTGTTGGTTCTAAATCAAATGCAACATTAAGTTCCTCTTGAGAATCATCCAATGTGAGTTTTCCAATCATGCCCTGAATTTCATCAATAGAATTGTCTAGTTGAGATGAGGTTGCATGTGCACTTCGAGTGCTTGTTTTCCCAACTTCATCAGGGCTCACATCTTTAGTGTTTAAGTGGCCCACTTAGGCATCTTTTTTTGTGTTGCAGGGGCTTCAGGTTCATCCTCTGAAGTTCCTTCACTATCTGCCCTTTGTTCTGATGACCACTGTTCAATATCTGATGAAGTTTCACTCTCCTTCAGGAAGAGTTTCAAGCTCATGTACAGGAGAATATAAAATCAATAGATTCCCAACTTTGTGTCCCCCACTCATTGTCTGAAACATTCAAATCACTCTCTTTGTAAACATAAAACTTTGCATATTTATCTAGTCGACTCCACTGTCGATCAATATGCACTTTTTCATTTGCAGTTTCACAAAAGATAACTTCTCTTGCGACAAGAAACTTCTCTTTCTCATCGTATACTCTGAACACCTTGGAAGAATCAGAATATCCCAAATGCATGCGTTTTCGACTCCTGTGGTCCAATTTGTTTCTCTTCTCCTTTGGAATCAATGCATAATAAGTGGATCCGAAAATCCGAAGATGTCACACTGAAGGGAGGTGACCACACCACATCTCATACGGAGTCTTTGATTCAAGAGTTGTTGATGGTGATCTGTTGCAAAGGTATACTGTTGTTTTAGCTAATTCGGACCAAAAGTGCAAATTTACCCCTTTGAAATACGACATTGCACGAACCATATTCATCACAGTTCTGTTCATTCGTTCAACTACTCCATTTTGTTGTGGAGTGTGAGGAACTTTGAGATGGTGTTTGATCCCGTTTTGCTCAAAATAGGATTCAAACTTCTTTGATGTGATTCACCACCATTATCTGATCTGAGTGTCTCGATGCGGGTTTGTGCTTCATTTTCAATCATTGTTCGAAACTTTTTGAAAGTATCGAAGGCTTCTTATTTCTTTTTCAAAAAGTATATCCATGTCATCATGCTGTAGTGATCAATGAACAACATGAAGTACTTATGACCACCAACGAAAAGGATTGGATGAGAACACAAGTCTAAATGAACAAACTGCGATTTTTTGTCTGCTTTCCACTGACTTCGAAAACGGCTCTCTTGCATGTTTAGCCAAGATGCAAGCTTCACACTTCTCATCTAATTTCGCGAGCAATGTAGACATACCAACACCATTCTTTTGCAATACACAAATGTTGTTATAGTGAGTGTGCCCAAATCGAGCATGCCACAACATGTTTGGAGACACCCTGTCTTCCACAAGATGAACATAATTTCTTGAATTTGATGGCTTGGCTTTCAGTTTGAGTAGTTGCCCTTCCTCATATCCAGTCAAGATGACTGCTTTATCACTTTTTTCCTTGATTGTGACATCACCATTATCCAACAGAATGGAATGGCCTTGTTGCCTTATGAGCACTAAGAACAACAAGTTTCATTTCAATTGAGGAAGGTAGAGAACATTCTCAAGTTTGTAATCTGAACGCCCTGGACACTTGAGTTGAATTGTACCTCTTCCCTGTAGTTGCAAACTTGATCTATCTACGAGGTAAACTAAGCCACAACTTTCTTCAATGTACTCAAATAAGTCTTTTCGAAAAGTTATATGTTGAGTGGCACCAATATCAAGAACCCAAGCATTAAACCATGAGGAATCGATCGAGACATTGTTTGCTTCATCATCTGTATTGGCAAACACACACTAGTGAATTGTGCTGAGTTTGACTCTTTTCACTGTTTCTTTGAATTTCCCTCTTTTTTTACGATATGCTTCAATTTTCTCCCATGGAGTCCTGCATTCATGAGTCTCATGGCTGCCTTTTCTGTCACACCGTTCACAATAGAGGTTCCGTTTTTTATTTTGACCACCATGATTTTCATTTTTGCCACATTTTCTCTTGTACTTGTTTTTATACTTGTTATTGCCTTCATTTTTGGAAGACGTGGCCTTGTTTGATGGTTTGGAAGAATTTTTGACATAGCACACACTTTCACATGTGGTTTATGTTTTCCTTCCAAACGTATTTTCTCCTTTTGCCATCTTTTCAACCAACTGATTAAATGTGAGAGTTTTCAACTAATTGATTGCTTGTAGAGACTCCAAGTAGGTTGAATAGTTGGGAAGAAGGGCTTTTATGAATGCGGTCATGTATATGTCGATTTTAACACATGTTGCTTCAACATCATGTTTGATAGCACATATTTCTGAAGCCAATCTCATCACATCATCTTTCAACTCTAGGTTGAATAGTTTTAACTGCAACTGAATGAATTCCAACTCTGAATGGGAGTCATATAGGTCCTTCAGTTTATGATATGCTTCCCATGGTGTATTGCACCCTTATATATGACGAAACACTCTGTCCACTAATGCCCTCGTCAAGGAGAAAGCCTTCTAGATTTTCTGCTTCCATGTTTGAGTGTCATTTGCATTCCCTGTTGGTTCAGTTGTTTGCTTTGCCCCATCACAAATATCAAACCATAGATCATTGAAGATGAGTGTATTCGCTACTTGCTGAGACCATTCTAGCCAAACTATCTTTGCCAGTAAAGGTAGTGCCAACAATGGATTTGATGGAAAGCATGGTTTTGAATTTTGTTTGAGTTTTTGGAGGTTTTGAGTTTTTGTTTAACCCCAAGTGGTTCCTTATCACTCCGAAATGGTCCATTTTTCTATATACACAAAGATATTGAAAATGATTCGCTTTGTAATTAACACCGGCTTAAAAAGAAAACCTCATACATTAATATACTCGATTATTCTTGATTTCTGGATTTACATTTTTCGACATACACGAATGGGTAAAAAGAGTAGCTCCCCTTATTTGTCCTTGAATTTGCAAAAATTGGTTGTTGTTTGTCAATTTTGCATAGAGTAGCTTGCTCAAGACAATTAAAAAATTGCTCAAAATTTTAAATGCTTTCAAATTTAAATTTTTCAAAATTTGAAAAAAAAAGTTTTAAAAAAAAAAGTTTGCATTTTAAAGAACCTTAAAAATATACCTCCTCTCTCCTTATTTGTCTTATGTGGACAGAATTCCAATATTGGAATATAATAAAATGTACAGCGTTTTCAATATGAGCTCCAGCACTTCCCAAGTGGCTATATTGGTGCTGATACTACACGCAACCACTGATAAAATTAAATATGGTCTTCAAGAATGGCGCAGACCAGGAATTTGAAACGCTAATGCACCAAACTCCACGCTACCCAAGGAAGTAGCACCAAATCTGAGAGAATACACCACGTAACAACTGCCATGCATTTATTCTTGTCAACAGAGAGTCAGAATAGCACCAAATCTGACAGAATACACCAAGAGATAATACGACAGGTGCAGGTCGTAGCAGGGTTGTGGGCAAATGATATGCTGATTCGCAACCAATGTCCAATGTCGGGGATGTAATGCCTCCCTTCTGGTATGAAAGCAATGTCAGGGATGAAACGCCTCACTGATTGATACACAGCCACAATGACAGGTCGTAGTCCTCTTCACTGATTGATACGCTGCCACAATGACAAGCCGTAATCCTCCTCACTAATTGATATGTTGCCACTATCTCAACCAAAACAAACAACTGAAAAAGAGCAATTACTTGTAAGGCCGTACAACTAATAAAGAGAAGAAATTAAAATGATTGATTTTTAAAAATTCCAGGGTCTGATACCAATAATAGGCCTGAAAAATTATTAACGGAATGACAATGAAATTGTATTTCACAATTCAAAGAAGAAAGAAGCAAAACATTACAATAAATAGACCAAACAAGACTATTCATTCCATATTTCCAATGACTCTTCTTATTCCTACGAGAATTAAAAGCTTATTGCAAAAGACAAAAAGCAAGACACCTAAGCTAGCCAATGAGGATTAACAACCAATATGTACAATATTATTACATAATATAGTCTTTTTGGCCCCATTCAATTAATAACACCCTTTAGATGTCCCCCTTTTAAGTTGTGACTTAAAAGTACCCTTGGGAACACTTAAAGAATTATTACTATTTTTTTTTTAATATTTCGCAAAAAAAATTGTATTTTTGGTTGAATGATAATAACGGATTACATCTCATCTCAAATATAATTGTACATACCTCTCTAATCAATGTAGTAGTTAATTTCTTTAATACATACATTGCTCTCTTTCTATACATTTTTCTCCATTCGTTCATGGTTTATTTAGTCACAGTTCTACAGTTATCTCTATGCTACAATTCTTATGATTAATCGCTTTTGCCTATAACACAAGTTCCAACAATTTAACGGGTTGTCCATCGGACTCGAAATCAATTTCAAACCAAAGTCTCTCTGAGCCTCAATGTGATATACACAACATGTGTATGTCATGCTTGATATTATAAATGAGAGTTTGAATGAGAGCATAGACTTAGTATCTAGAGTTCATATTGGATACCTAATAAGGACAAAAGAAGCCCCTCTGCAAAAGCCTTGGAAGATAATTTACAAGAGATAACAAGACAAAAACACCACATTTTAGAGCACAAATGAAGAAATCCAATTACCCAACCCACATACAGTGAATGAAAGGTTACTCGAACCAAGGGTGGAAGTCGAGAGGGCCATGATTGAAGAATGACGCCAATTGAATGAACATATAAGCACAGTGGCAAGCAGACTGGAGTTCGACAATGTTATTGCACGACATGTCTCGTAGACCAATATTCTTGTGAAGATAGCTGACCTATTGCCAAGTATTCCAGTGAAGTATCCCTTTTAGGATAGAATAAGAAATCTAATTTTTGTTGCCCTTAATTCTAGAAATTCATTCAAATACCAGAACAATACATGCAACACGAAAAACCAACAACTCACATGTGTTCTCTTTATTTCAATCAATTGCATACATAGAAAACATTCTAAAAACAATTATGGAAGATACAAATGGCATATTAAAATCAAAATATGAGTTTTCCCTGATTTTTCCACCAAACTCTATCTTGGAACAGCATAAAGGTGGAATCTTTCCTTGAAACCCTAGATGAAAATGTTCTAGAACAATACGACAACATCCAAAGGTATAAAGATTGGATTTTTCCTATAAACCCTAGCTGAAAATAACAGCTGAACAATACAGCAGCAATAAACCCTAGTTGCAGTAGTACGACAACCTTAGAAATGGTACAACCCTTAAAAACTAGCAACCAGCTCAACAAGGTCAAACCTTAGCACATAAAAGTCAATGCCCAAGTACATTAATGAATAGTGATGCTATGAATAGTAACATGGTGAATAGTGACACCGTGAATAGTGATGTCAAACTAAAATGTCGCTGCCGGAGAATATTTTCATAATTTTTTGAACTATTACAGCCCCATATAGACCAACCTTTCTGCATCTATGTGATGGATTTCCTCTGAATTTGAAATCTCTGGTATAATCCCTTAATGGAATTACCAAATGAGTTTAAGGGTTTCGCCCCCAACCCTGTGCACATGAGGATTTTCGTCCTCTGTGTAAAATGTTGAAGTTGTTGTCCCAAATTTGCAAAACAAGGGTTTTGTAAAAGTGATCGATTGAATGAATTTACTTTTCCTTCTTTCCACCTTTTAAGGCTTATCTTTTCACTTAAAAACCCTAAAAGCAATTTAAAATTACTTTTAATTCTAATTTCCATATTTGCTCTAAAAGTAATTAATAAGTACATTTATTTTTCTACTTTCCATTTGGGCTTATAATTAATACACACTTTTAACCCCATTCAATTAATAATAATAGTTTAGATGTCCCCTTTTAAGTTGTGACTTAAAAGCACGCTCGGGAACATTTAAAGCATTATTATTAAGTTATTTCCCTTTTATTAATTTTCCCTTGGCCTACGGGAACTAAAAAATAAGCTTTGGGTGCTCGACTTAATTAATTTGAAAAGGGGAGCATTAGAGTCCGCCCTTCCCAAAATTGTTTGCCCTCAAGCAATACCTGAACCATCCTGCAAATACCCAGATCCCAAATCAATATTTCGATCTCTTCCATTCCTTTTAGTGATGTAACTAGCTTTTGTTGCGCTACTCTGATATAATTAAGAATTGGAAGCCCTATACCAAGTGATGCTTCTCCAATTGTCTCTATAAGTGAATCATTTGAATTTTTCCCCATGATCTTATATCAATTGGGACATAGAAATAGTTTGACAACCATACCCGTCTTCAACTTAGAAATCAATTTCTTGACTAGACCACTCTGCCACTTCAACTGTCGTCCGCCCCAACAAGAAATTGGATCCCATAGTTCTAATTGCAGCCCCAAGCTCTGATCCTTTTACTGTTGTATTTATAGTACTGCTGCAAAAAGCAGCCCTGTACCTGGGTGTTCCTCCTAAAATAGACCCATTTTCAACTATGTTGTTGACTGATGAATTGGTCCTGGCCAAATTTGCGGCCTTCTTACCACCAACCAACATGTCTACTGGCGAAAAATCATGTCCTGCTGTAACCATTATTTCTGATTCTAGTGGATGTAAGGAAACCTTCCTCCATTGAACTTCCTGTGAATAATCAGTTGCATCACCCTTTTTCTGTTGATCAATCTTATCAGAGTAAGCAATCCCCTTCTCCGGTTTATCTCTAAGACACAACATCATCAAAAACATTTTCTTCTACTTCAACAGATTCAGAAATATGCTCTGTACTAGTTATAGAACCGTTTCTATTTTATGGCCTCATAATCTGTTCACCACATATCACAAGCTCTTTACTCTTCATATCCCCTTCCATTTCATTTAAAACAAACATATCACCTTCATCCTGAAAGATGGTTTGAAGGAGAAGTTCTTTACTTTCAATGCTCTACTGTCTAAGAACCATGAAATCTTCATGACTACCATCAAGCTCAGGGCCTACTGCTAAACCAACCATCTTCAAAGGATTATCAATATCTCTCATCGCTTGTTAGAAGTGAATAAAAAAAAGTCTCCCTGTTCAGAATGTACTTTTGTAAAATTTTAAACAAATTTCCTGTAAAATTTTAAACAAATTTCCTGTAAAATTAGGAGGCAGTAATCTTGTGAAATGCTTATCTTGGATGATAGTTAAAAGCGCATGCACAGCATACTGATATAAGCCTGCACCATTAACACCTATCAAGCAACAAATAATGATCAAAAGCTAAGTTGCCGATACGGGTACGGGTACAGATATGGGTACAAGAATCAGATACGAGGATACGGCGATTTTTTTTGGGGGGGGTTTGGATACGGCTGTCCAAAAATATATATATATAATTAAAATATATAAAAATATAGACATATAAGCAAAATTAACCACATAATATGCATAGAAGAAACATAATAAGTTAAATAACCACAAAACATACTAATAATTCAATGCTAAATATCATAATATTCAATTGTCGAACTTAGATTAGTCTTATTTATTATTACAAGTACATAATGCAAATGTTACAACTTACGAGTATCGACAAAAATAAAGACAAAAGAAAATCCCCTCTGCAGTTTGGTGAAGATTACAATGAGATGACTTGGTGTTAAATCAAACTTAAGAGTATGCCCTGTTCTCTTCTTTGAGCTTATTCACGAGTTGAGCTTTTGTATTATACCTGTGCAAATGATCTAACCATATGTACTACACAGAAAGAGTCCTGGAGAATCATATTTTTGGGACATAAAGGATAAGCAAAACAGGACATAATTGATTTCAACCTCTCCCTCATCTTGATCATGTTACAGACATTTATTTACTTTATTTTGGCAAGGCTGAAACGCGATCCAATAACTGGAAGCCTTGCTGACTTGCTCTGGCAACCTTCACAGCTGTTGTATACAGCCCTAATAAAGAAGATACAGATGAATCAACTGAGGCTTACATTTTGAAAACAGTCAAACACAGCCAGCCATTGAAACTGCAGAGAGGTTTTCATACTTTGTTTTGTTTTTTGAAGTCTGTGTTTGACTTTTTATTAAGCAAAATAAAAAGTGACTTTTTATGTCCCATATTTTTGGGACATAAAGGAATAAGCAAAACAGGACATAATTGATTTCAACCTCTCCCTCATCTTGATCATGTTACAGACATATAATTTACTTTATTTTGGCAAGGCTGAAACGCGATCCAATAACTGGAAGACTTGCTGACTTGCTCTGGCAACCTTCACAGCTGTTGTATACAGCCCTAATAAAGAAGATACAGATGAATCAACTGAGGCTCACGTTTTGAAAACAGTCAAACACAGCAAGCCATTAAAACTGCAGAGAGGTTTTCATTATTTGTTTTGTTTTTTGAAGTCTGTGTTTGACTTTTTATTAAGCAAAATTGGTAAAAAAAAATAGCAGGAAACAGCAGGATACGGCACCCAGACGTATCCGGGTGTATCCAAATCCCAAGGACACTCCCTAGGCGTATCCCCGCGCTCCCATATCCGGGGAGCGTTTCCCCGCGCTCCCAGGGCCTTGGGGGGGGGGCGTATCCGGTAACGTAGATCAAAAGCAGTGCCATCTCTGGAAGATAAGTTCGGCTGTCAATCTTGGAAGTTTTGATCCATTCAAATGTTGCAGATTTAGAAATTACTAATAGCTGCAAAACTATATCATACATCAGACCATACAATTTTTCAAGTGTTCCATGGCATCTCAGTTGAGATTTTGATTGAAGCAACCAAGCATACGAGCAGTTACCTTGTTCCCCAGTCATAAACTCTACAAAGAAAGACCTTGGCAAATACAAGCCACTTGATACTTCTGATAGATCTTCACATGAAGACCAATAATAATATAGCTTCTCCAGAAGAGAGAGAAAAACATGCGGAGAAATATAATCATTTTGATCCCCCCAGCTCTTAAAAGTACTGGTTAAAGCTGATTGAAGGCTTCCAATCAGACTCGGACTTTTATCCTCCAAACTATTTCCTATAAGCATATGCAGCCAGAGCATTTCATTATTCCAGCAATGTTGTTCATGGAATTGGAAATATTTAATAATTTCCTTGCAATACTCTGTCACCAGATCCTTTGGTATAAAGGGAAGTATACCACTGTAAATGCAATAAAATTCCCTTGATGAGGTAACATCTATGTAACCTGTCTTTGGAGTTGGGTCCCATTTCCCACGGACTGTATCTAAGGATGCGCTCATGAAAGCAAGAGTGTAGTCCAAAACACTTCCTGTTTGTATACTGCTCATGTAAAATTTATCAGTAGCTTCAGCTTGTTTGCATAGTGCACAAAAAGAAGACGGCCTTAAACAATTTGGACACAATATGACTGCATTTGCTGCAGAATCATTGTATATATCGAATGGCATTAAAAGGCTCTCTAAAGGCCCTGCATCTTGAGATTCTATAATCTGATCCACCAACATCCATGGCAAAGAGCACTCTATATGAAACTGAATCACCCGAGAAGTTTCCAAGTAAAATTCCCTAAACCAAAGGAAACCAAGATCTGTTGGGTTCCCTATCGTGGCTGAATAGTCCAATATATGAGAGAAATAAGTTAGCTTGTGAAAGAACATCTCTAACTCCCTTGTATCTCTCAAAGGAATCTCTAAATCACTGTTTCTGAAAAAGCCTCCAGTTTTCTTCAGATTGTCACCAGACACAAATTCATGTATCAAAATTTGAAAACAATGTACCTGGGCAGTTGTTGGGGCCACAGGCCTCGGCTCGAAAGATACCACATTACTGTCATCGCCTCCTCACCTTGAGGCATTTTGTTCAGACTCGGGCCTGATTGTGTTTAACATCCAATCTGCTGCAATTGTCCTCATGTTTGATACAATCCGTGAAAGACATTAGCCCGAACACAGAGCATACAACGGCGCACCTCACGACCAGTGGTGGGAAGAGCAAAGAGTAAAAGAATGAGCACACAATCAAACCCCCCTTGTCAAGTGACCAAGTGATTGATCCTATGCTCTTGTCAATGAACCTACCCCAATAGTCCGCAATGGTGCATATAGAAGTTCAGGGCAAGAAGTTGACAAACACCATAGCCGATGGTAGTTCTACTGTGAATGTTCTTCCAAAGGAGACTTGGAAAGGTCTTGGTAAGCCAACTATGTGGCCTCCAACATTCCAACTAGTAGGAGCAAATCAGTATGGCATTAAGCTATTGTGTAAACTGATGAGTCAATAGGTAATTATTGGAACCCAACCCTTTTTGTTGAATTTTGTAGTCATCTCATTGAAGAAGAAAGCCTATGATGCACTATTGGGTCAAGGTTGGGTGGTAGCAGCCAACGCTGATCATAACTAGAAAATGAATTTGATCTCCATTGAAAATAAAAGACACAAATATGTCAGATTTAAAGAATCAAGCAATCCGTGAAGCAACAACTTCATCAGACTCCTCTAATTTAGACTCCAACAAAGAATGCTTAGTTGATGGGAATTGAGGTACAATGGAGCCAAACGATGAAGGAGACTTGGAGTTATAGTCATGCTCTAAATATGAGACAAACTCCCTCGACGGTTTGTTCCATTTGGTGGTTGTCATGGATTTTTAAGAGTTGCTGCCCCTCGACCCTGCCACCCCCACTTTGATTTCACAAGAAAAAGAAAAAAAATATGGTTGAGAATCATGCCCAATAAAACATGTTTTTCTTGTGTCCAGAATGTTATCATGTTGTCTATGACTTGTATCAGAACAGACCAACTTGTTTAAGGGAGGGGGCAAGGGGAGAATGTAGACTGTCAATTATGAAAACATGTATTGTTATAGAAGACATTGTTTTTTTTATAGACATTTAGTTAGTGATATAGCAAGATGTTTTGTTATGATGGTTGGGTTAACTGACAACTGATGGGTCTTGTCCTTCAAATAGCATATTGTATGTCGCAGTAGGGGCGCTTGTTTTAGGTCCTCCCTATACTATGTGAATTGATTGAGACTTATCTTTTATAAATACATGCTGCTATTATCTGGATTACTATTATGTGTGTGCTGCTATTGATGGTCTAGTATCTCAATAGGCAATAACCATACTACATGAGTTGTCTAAAATCCATAACAAATTAATATTACTGGTCAAGGTTCTTCTGACAAAACCCTTTGTAAAGGACTAGCAGAAGGTCATTAATGCTCTACAAAACCTCTATGATATTGCCATTCGATATTTTCCTAAAGAAATGTCAAGTATAGAGCAACTGAGACAAGATGGAATTATTTCTCAAAGGGGTGTGGTAAGTTATTGTTTGAAGATGTCGTAGAATTATCCAATGTCAAAACTGAATCCTTCATCGTCAATTGCATAGCTTGTACAACATTATGACATCAAGAAATTCCATGCACAAATCCCCAGAAATCTGGAAGCAAGACTTTGTATTGCATATTTCAGCAACTCCCTCTTTATGAACATGCCCCATGCACCACAGGTGGAGAAGGTGTTGGCTTTTAGTGTCTTGACTCCGTACTATGACGAGGATGTTTTGTACAATAAAAAGCAACTGTGTACACCCAATGAAGATTGCATTTCAATTATATTTTATCTCCAGAAGATATATCCCAATGGGTGGAACAATTTCTTGGAGAAGGTGCACCAAAAAGTGATAAAGGATGCTGAACTGTGGACTAATCATGTCAGGGAACTTCGTTTGTGGGCCTCATAGAAAGGACAAACACTGATTCAAATTGTTAAATGAATGATTTACCATTACAAGGCTCTCCAAATGTTGGATTTTCTTGATTCAGCATCAGATATGGGTATTTGTAATTGCTTCAAGAAGCTTGTTGCCACTACTTCCGGGAGGACAGAAGAAGCCAATGGTTTTATCTAGTAATTTATTCATATTGTTTAAATTTATTATTTGAATTTCAGCTTATTTTCTTTGAGTTGTTTTTTTAGTTTATTTGTATATTTTTAATATTTATGTATTATTTTAATAGCCATCCCTACGCCATCCCCAAAAATTGGAAAAATTTTGTCCTCCCACCGTCCCAGAGTCATAGGTAACTATGCAAAAAAGTGAATAGTTCCAAAAGCCTTCTAAAAAATTTATGTTATTGTATACAGAGGACAAATATATGTCAATGGGACTGAAGTACATGATCACAAATAAACGATCAATATGAGCACTGAAAAAAGGGCAACTCTAGCAAAATAAAGAAATACATCAAATACAAAAGTACAAAAATTACAAAAGGGATACTATATACCTCAATCATGTGATTGAAAGAGCTAGCCATCGTCTTCCTTGTAAAAAATTTGCAGTTATCACCAAGTTCCTAATATAGAATTTCTCTGAAGAATGGTGAAGACTGATGCATCCAAAGGGAGTAATCCTCGATGCCATATAAGTATTCCCATCAGTAACCCATGAAAAAGTTGAAAATAAAGCACTCCTAGCCTCAACGCTGAAGAACTCCCAAAACAGTTGAAGGAGCTAGTTATATGTTTATCACGAGAAGGGCCCACTAATCAGTATTTCCATTGGACATGGGCCATGGCACATGCAAGCGACCATGTAGTCGGGGTCAAAGAGCAATGCCTAGTACATCTAGTAGGAATGACAATAGGCCTTTGGCTATTTGGCCTCACCAATGCTCGTGATCAAAGAAACGAGACTCAGACTCGGCAAGAAAATTTGACTCAGACTCGGACTCAGCAACAAAACTCAGCCAAGACTCGGCAAGACCTGGTAAATTTAAAAAATCATTAAAAACAGCAAATTCTAGGGGAGGGGGGGACTATTAAAATGTATTACATATCAAATAAACTTAAAGTACACTCAAAACTAATCAATTACATCTAGCATAAACGTGTATACACAAAGAAGTAAATAATGCGATAGTGAATATTTAAAGTTCAACATGCAATAGGAGATAGCATTAGATTCATGCCATTTAAAACAGACGTGGCAAGATCAAGTTTCATTTCTTGACAAAGAAATTGAACGAAAATAGCCTTTGTTATGCCAAAGACCTGATAAGGGAAAGAGCAGGGCAAATTACAATTTGTAGACTGTTTGAAGCAGAAACAAAACTTTATTCTTGCATTCTTCTTGTGCATCAAATCAACAAAAGTTTGGAAAATAATACAATTGCTTAGTTAACACTAGTAAGTTCTTGGCTGCATTTTGTTACTGGTAAGCAAAACATTCAAGCCAATTGTTAAGTTATCTAGTCTCATGGCATGTTTGGAAAGCAACATTGAATAAGGACAAACAATTCTTAAGCAAAAAGAAACTGTAAAAGATGAAAGAGTTTTTCCATGAAAGATTGCAGGAAGAGGGGAACACAATAACCAAAGTAAGTTGTTCTTGATATTGTTCAAACTCTCCATGATTGATTTGACCTATGGATACATGAAAATAAATGATTATTGGTAAGTTGTAACACGCTGAAGAATTACAGGATGTCCTTGTATAAAATTTATATCAAGCCCTGATCTCAAATGATGTATCTTGATTTGGATTCACGTGCACGGTAACCAATCACTTGATTTACCATTAACAAGTTATATCAAAAGCAATCAGTAAACAGGTCTGGACCATGTAAGACATTATAAAGATTGCATTAAAGGAAAATAAAGGTTTATCTTGAGAAGCAAACAATTCATTGTGACATGTTAATTGTTCCAAAAGGTTTCGCACAATGAAGGTAAAGACTTTATGGGTTCTTATGGAGACCAATCATAAACACATTCCAAAATATTGGTCATCCGTGTCATTTTTTTTCAAATTTAGAAGCCCAAAAAAAAAAAAAAAAAAAAGAATCACATAGTCCAGGCACTAGACTCGCTTGTTTGGCCAGACTCAGCAGTGGACTCAGTGATTCCACTGAAGACTCCGCGATTCCTCAGCAGGGTGGACTTGGACTCAGAACGGCAAGTCCTCGTCGGGACTCACCAAGTCTCATAACTATGCTCGTGATAGGATGAAAGGAAGAGATAATGAGGGTAATTGTACCAAGAGATGTTGAAGTGTGTCATATTCACACTTGATGTGAAGCCCACCTTCGGTAGATGTGTTACCAAGATATAATTTATTATGTGCACACAATTATTAAATGCACTATCAATGTGGTAGTTATCCTCACGTGTTAGAAGGATTAGATGAAACTTGGGAAATGATCCCACCTTTTACTCCAACAACAATAATCTCTCACTCGCATCTTATTTTTCCTATATAAGAACCCTTTGTGTTCTTGTGGAATGTAATAGAGCTTAGAGTCATCTTCTGAGCTAGTGGATGTGTAGTCTTTTACAGAGTCTTGTTATTGTGCAACCATTGTCGGTTGCACACATACATTGTATATTACACGTAATTAATACAATGTATCTTTATTGGTGAATCTCTCTCTTGTTTGAATACTTTATGTTGGTGGTGTCTATGCTAGAGATCCATGGGCTATATTGTCATTTTTAATATGGTATTAGAGCAGGCTTTCTTGAGAAGACCAATGAGAGTGTTTGCAAGGAGGTCCATATCACTCTCAAAGCTTGGTTGTTAGGAAGATCGAGAGAATAAAGAGTAGAGGAGGAGCCCCAGGTGCAACAAAGCTTCAATCTTTAGCAAGCTTCAAGCGACAAGGATAATTTTTTCTCTCTTCATCAGCATCTATGAGTAGTTCTTCGCAAGTCCCATATATTTTTTTCAAATTCAGTTCACTCATTCGGTTGGATTCATGAACCAATTGCAAAACTACATATGGAGGAGTTCCACAGAAGATGTTTTCAGCCAATTTTTGTTTGAATGTTTTTGGTCTGTATCAGACATTTCCATTATGTTCAGAGTGCTAGAGAAAGTTTCAATTTTCATTTCACCTGAATCTGACACTGTGAGCTCATTTGTCAAGCCATGCAGATCTCGTTTTGTGCAAATCTGGAGAATTTGCAAGGGTAAGAACAGGGCAACGAAAAGGAAAACAACCTTTTTAGTTCATCTAGCATGTTTTCATGACCAAATTTTGAGTTTTTGTAGTACATCGCGCGCGTTGTTAGCTCCTATGTTTGGCTACATATTGGATTTGGGTCCATTTGAAGGGTTTTTTTTCACCTTGTATTTTTTTCTTTGTGTGGCATATTGGGCACTCTCACTCGAGGGTTTTGTAGTGCTTTTTTTCCGCACCTACCGAATTGACATTTGTGGAAATATTGAGTTGTTTTGTCTTCACTCCCTAGTCAGCATTAGGGGGGTGTTGTGTAATGCTAATGCTTCCTTGGTTGTTCAAGTATGCTATGTACCTAGTGATTGTTCATCGCAGATGCAGAGGCTAGTTGTTTCTTGGAGGAGCTCCATAGCACTCCATTTGCAATCATCTAACTATGCATTCCATTCAAATGGAACACATACCAATAGTCATTCTTGTTCACACAGCCAGATTCATGAAAGCTACTTTCGATTCATTCCATTAGAAGATTCATCACAATCGGCAGACATTTATTTCAGCAAGTTCATTTTAATTTTTGCTCTTTCATTGTATACGGGTACCTTGCCAAGGCTAGTTGTTGGGAGACATATTTATGAGCATAAGACTTTTTTTTTTTCCAACATCACCTAAACTGATCTTAGGTGGGGGGAAGTGTTGGAGTGTGTCATACTCACAATTGATGTAACGTCCACCTTAGGTAGATGTGTTACCAAGGTGTGATTTATTAAATGCACAATTATTGTGGTAGTTATCCTCATGTGTAAGAAGGGTTAGATGTAACTTGGGGAATGATCCCACCTTTTACTCCAATAATAATCTTTCACTCACATCTTACTTTTCCTAAATAAAAACCCTTTGTGTTCTTGTGGAATGTAATGGAGTTTGGAGTCGTCTCCTACGCTAGTGAGATGTAGTATTTTAGAGAGTCCTATTATAGTGCACCCATTGTTGGTTGCACACATACATTGTATATTACAAATAGTTAATACAGTGTGTCTTTATTGGTGAATCTTTATTTTGTTTGAATACTTTATGTTGGTGGTGTCTATGTTGGAGATCCATGGGCTATGTTGTCATTTTTAATAGAGACCTCTAAAGTGACTTGCACCTGAAAATAACAACTTCTCCAAAGAACAAAGCGAGATATCTCAGGTCAGATAGCTAAAGGAGTAGGATAAATACCCACCTGAATCCCGAAAAAGGCAATAATATATTGCTTTGTTCTCATATTAAATTGAGTGTCTAAAGATAAAGCACTCCACAGTCTCCACCTCATATAAGGAGCAAAGCCTACAAATCCTTTCCTCTAGGAAAATGCAGTGATCAATCTCTACACTCAGTGGTGAGGACACATTTGAAGCTGATCAAGGGGGAGCCAAAGCCAATATGACCAATGAAACTGAAATAGTCTAGCTAGATAGCATACCCAACTGAATCCCTAAAAAGGCAATAATATATTGCTTTGTTCTCGTATTAAATTGGGTGTCTAAAGATAAAGCACTCCAGAGTCTCCACCTCATATAAGGAGCAAAGCCTTCAAACCTTTACTCGAGGAAAATGCGGTCATCAATCTCTACACTTAGTGTTGACGACACATTTGGAGCTGATCAAGGGGGAACCAAAGCCAATATGACCAATGAAACTGAAACAGACTGGCCATCAGAAATCTCGAAAAAGTATTCAAAATAGAAAGTCAACTTAGGACAAAGAGGCCTAGGAATGCAAACTATTTGAGTTTCCCTTCCCCAGAAGAGATTGAAATGACCCTCATAAGGGATTCAAAAGTCATTTGGGAGACCATCAAATGCCCTTAAGGTCTCCATCTTTCAAGAGCAAATAAGTTTACATGCATGTTGTTTATAACTTTATAGTGCTAACCTCATGAAGAGGAGGTACACCATCCATACTCTGCCCGACGAATCTCAACATTTCAAGTTTTATGCAAGGCACATCAATAAATGCTCTGCACTACTAATATGGTGACTTTCATCTTTGATTTCCAGCAGATATGTTGCTGTTATAATTTAGATTTTGAGCGTGTCTCAGAGAGTTTCAGTACCAAGTTCTTCTACTGCTTTGGCGGTGATTCAATGCCTGAAAAAGGCGTCCAGATAGCTATTCCAAATGTTATTTTTCAATCAGTTTAGACAGGAAACATTGCCGGTTTTACTTCCAGTTTCGGCTCGGTTCAACAGGAATCGCTGCTTGTTGAAATCAGCTGGATCACCAAAACAAGCTTGCACTTTCTTCTGCTATGAATATTTTCACTTTTATATGTAAACGCATGCTTAAGATTGATAGCCACTACAGATTTTGAATGGTTTTCTCACCTGCGGTTATATGGTTGCTTGATACAGAATGGTCCAGTCATGTAAGAGGAAAACCTAAGAATCGTCCAGTCAGTGGTTAAAAGAGATGCATACCTTAGAATGTTAAAGTGCTTGTCTTGAGAATTAGTATCTGATTTAGAGGTTCAGATTTAGGATTTATAGTTCATGATTTCTAGATTCAAGTGCATGTATTCCTGCTTTGAGATGTCATATATTTGGTCTCTATGCTTTTCATGTTTCTTAGAAACTATCTTCCAGTTTTTTAGATATTACTGAAAAACAATATGAAGTTTATCATATAAAAATCCCACAAAAATAAAAATATCTAACAATATAGCAACCATTTGGTGGCCTAGTATTTAAAAGCGTTGAACGTTAATTAATCTTGGTGACACTACTAATTTTCATCAGCCCCTCATTGATCTTATCTGGTACCAGATAACTTTGGTAAAGTTCCATAAGTTCCATAGTTTATATCCTTCATACAAATAAATCTTGAGTGCATTAACCAAAAAAATATCAATTTTCTCCAACCCCTTGTTGATTTTCCCAGGTATCAGGTGATCTTGGTAGATGTATATAGTTCATATTCTTCTTACTATGAGATTTTATGCAAATTTCTTGAAATTTTCAAGCATGGAATAAGAACAATCGATTCATAAACATAACTCACCATGGTTTGTGCTTATAGGCTTATAGCATATGTATGGTTGCCTCTCCCACAAAATTACCTAATCTTCTAAGACTACTTTGTCCTCTAAACTCCATGGTTAGCATTATGCACCATTTCTCTCCCACTCATTGTGAATAATCCAAGTCACTAGGCTTCCAACTTCCCATACTCTAGCTTACACCTTGATTGGCTCTTTCCAATTCTCCTACTTATGTTCCACAGGCAATTCTCTCTACTTCTTCTACTTTTAATCTCATTATCTTCACTAAAACTTCCTTCTCTTGTTTCCTATTACTATGCCCTCTCTAACAGCAAATATACTTGGATAAGTTCATTCTAAGAATGCATGTCAGGCCAAGCATGCCACCTTTTGTCCATCCAGGAAACTTGGGGCAAACCTCAGAAGGAAAGATCCAATCCTTCATAACCATTCCTGGCCTAGACTCACCCTCTTAAATCCTTCTATTGAATTGAACCCAAAATAAGTAAGAAAATACCACCTCAACAATGTTTTTGATCAGCTGTTAATATAACCAGTTACCTAAGCAAGTCATTATCCTATTAAATCAGATACTGCAAAATCAACTAAAAGGGTTGAAGGTTTGGGTATCAGTAGAAAAGTGGACTATGACACTCCCGCCTGTTCCTTTTCATATCTTAAATAAACTCAAAATCTGTCGAAATTTTCAAGTTTACCAAGATATAATTAATGCCAACATGTTATGACAATTGTTAGACAGTCATTTTTATAACAATTAGCATTGATTGCAATTAACCTAGTCCCCTGAACAGGTACATTTTCCTGACAAGTCAGATACTACAAAATTAGCTAGAGCCTGAAAGACAGGCTCATGTAATGAAAACAGTCTAAACCCAGGTGAGTGTTGTCTATTCATTTTAATTTTCAATTGAGAACCCATTGTTTCTGCAGAATCATGAATGCTCTAAAGCTATAAATTTATTTAAATCCACCGGAATATAGACAAAGTACATGAGAAAAATGTTGTCAAATCATAGACTAATTATTTAGCCTTGGATATGATTCCTTATTTTCATATAAACCTTAATTCTGTTTCTATATTAGTATGCAATAGATAGGCATTAAATATGTCTGCGTGTTCTGTATACATTTGTGACGTAGTTCTGATTTATCTGAGGCATAAATAAAATTGTAGTCATTCACCATATATTCCTAGTTAAGTGGATCTTTGGCAAAGTATGCAAAGTTCAAACAAATCAGCTAGGGGTATATTTATGTGAAATGAACCATCTAGAGAGATATACTGCATTTCAATTCTACAAACAAACTCAGCAATAGCTACTTGAAAATGCAAGTTTCCAACCTGTAGTGTAAAAGCATCTTCATTGCCACTGGATCCAACTGTCTGGAAAGCAAGGTAATAACTCAAAAGCTTAGATGCATTGATGGGGCCACACAGCAAGTTATATTTAAGCAGATTTCAATGAAAGTGTGTCAAATAAAAGTCATGTCCCTTTACAATGAGTAAAATAACTTAAGTTTGATATCAGCCCCACTCAGAACTAACCTAATAAGAAAAATCTGGGGCAGTAGGATCATTTAGTATTAGAACAAATGGACTCAGGAGTAGGATTAGTTCAATGGTTGTATACCCACCATTACCCTAGTAGTTTTTCTTCTACATATGAAGAATTGACATGAGAGCCAAAATCCTTAAGATGCAAAAAGACTTCACAACAAATGGTGGTATTTTGTGCAATGAAAGAAAGCAATTATAATAGAGTCTGCTAGTAACCAAAGTACGTCAATGCGACTCAGGAATACATCCTTGTTTAAGTGACCAAAATACGTCAATGGAAGTCAGGAATATATTTTCCACATATGATAGACAAGCGTTAGGGACAAAAATTACCCGAACCCAAAAATTCTAACTCTAGATCAATAACAAAGCCAGAGAGGTTAACCCATGGCAGGTTTACACTGTAGCTCAAGCGCCAACAAATGAAATTGACATTGATACTATAGTTTTTAAGATTCAAAAAGGAATCATGACAAGTGGGGAGGATTTAGAAGAAGCAGGACTAGTTTAAATGCTGCATACCCACTATTACCCAATAATTTTTCTTCTCTCAGTAAAGAGAATGCATTAGAAGCTACTGACATGGGTGCTATAGAATTCACGATGCAGAAAATCTTCTTGGCATACGGTGGAGTTTTGAACAATGAAAGAAAGAAAGAAATCATATTAATGTCCACAAGTAACCAAAATAGGTCATTGGGACTCGGGAATACATCCTTCTATGAGCGACAGGTCAATGGAACTCGTGAATACATCCAACTATGATAGACAAGTGTTAGGGACAAACAGCACGCTAACTCAAAACTCTTACTGTAGATCAATACTAAAGTTAGAGAGGGTACCCAATGGTGGTAAGTTGGTAACAATGTAGCTCAAGTGCCTACAAATGAAATTGACAAGGATACTAAAGTTTGTAATATGCAAAAACAATCCTAGACATATGGTGGGGTTTCAAGCAATTAAATTGAAATAAGTACTAAAACAATTAAGATGCACTAAGAATTCATGGCATTGGGGTTTGAATCTCTGAAATTGACATGGGTGCTAAAATTTTCAAAATGCAAATACAATTGATGATAAAATATGAGATTGAAAGCAATGAAACTAACCAACCTGGGATTGAGCAATAAGCCTGTTGTCTCTGATACGAGAAAAAAGAGACACAGTGCATATCAGCAAAACCAACAGAGCTACAGATAACCTCCCTGCTATTACTTTCACACCTGCACTGAATTGCTTCAGATGTCTACTTCCCAGCTGCCCTCTCCTGAGTGGAACCTCGGGGTTATGACCAGTTACTCCCCTGAAAATCAATATACAAAATACCCATTACAGAAGCCAATACATATACAGTGCTGTTATGTCTGTGTGTACATACACTGAAAAATTGGATACTGGCATACCTTCTCATGGTCTTGACACCCAGTTGGGCTCGGATCGCCAGAGGCCAAAAACAAATCACGCCCACTTGCGGAAATTAGATCTATGAAAAACCCACATGAACAAAAGTTGCAATGGGATGTGAAATTGATCTGGGTCGATGGGAGTTCAATGGATGTAGATCTGGATTCAAAATGATATTTGGGTTGGAGGAAAATGTATCCTAATGTAGTTATTTGTAAGATCAATGAAATCTCGGAGGGGCAGGGCTGGTTGCAGGAGGTTGGGAAAAAAATATTCGTTGAAATGTTTCGATCATTTATGTGGCGCTAACAGTAATTTATATCGAGCACTTTCTAAGTTTCAGGTCCCTTTCATGGCTGTATGACAAACACATTCGGTTTTTTTAAATTTGGAAAAAAATGTGGGTATTTGCCCCCAATTTGTATTGGAGGTATTATAAGCATCGGTTTAGTGTGGGGATTAAGTAGATATATCTGTATGAGGTAGCTATGGTTTAAATTTTGTTACTAGTCAAGGAATTTATGGTGAAGAGCTTTCGGAGTGTTTTTTAAATTGTTTTTGATTTATTGATTAGAGTGTTGTTTAGATTTATGTATCATCAGTTCAATTTATTTTGATTCATTTCAAATTTTTTAAAGGGTGAGGATGTAATGGAATTGGTGTGAAGGTGAGTTGTGAGGTGTAGTGTTATGCTAATGATTTCGGTGTTACGTATCATCGGTTTGATTCACCTTGGTTTATTCTAAATCTTTTTGAGTGTGAGGATATAGTTGAATTGGTGTGAAGGTAAATTGTGAGGCATAGTGTCAGTGTAATGATCCAAGTGTTACGCATCCTCGGTTTGATTCACCCTGGTTTACTTCAAACTCTTTGCCCAATCAAATAAAAAACCAATGTCACTCAAATTCTAGTTTGTAGTCTGAATTAATATTAAGTTATCCAACAAACTCCTTATTTTGTCAGTGGAGATATTTCAAAAGGTACGGTTTTTGTGATACTCAGAAATGAAGAAAGATTATACGTCTTTGGGTTTGACAACCCAAATTATCAGGGTTTGTAGATTGATTACGATATTTTTCTCGTATTTTAGAAAAAAAAATTATAATAAAAAACACTTAAAATTTACATAGTAACAAGATAATTTATTTTGATTTAACAAGATAAATTATTTTGATTGAATACTTTTTTGAAATATTGTGAGAGTTGTTTGACATTTCAAAGCAACATCAATAATCTACATATCTCTTATTTTCTCTTAATAATAAATCAAAAATGTTAATCTAAAACATGAAGTAGAAAAAACTCTCACACAATTTTTTTAAAAAATATTCATTCAAACCTTAATACACTATAAAAACATCAAATCTTTGAAGATATTCTTTCTAATTAATCACCTAATCACTTGAGTTATTCAATACAAATACAAATACAATACATCCCCTTGACAATTAAAGCATAACACATGGAACCTTTTACATGTGAATATGAATATTAAGAGAATAAAGAATTTAAAATAAAATAACTCGAAAGGTCCCCTCATGCTTTTGGATAGTTTCTTTTTTAATACCTTTTTTTTTTTTCATATTGACTTTCAACAATAGTGGTTGTGGTGTCTTTTTTTAAAATATAGGCTTTCCACGCTAGTAGTAGTTCTTGCAGATCATTTGTCTTGTCACTCTTAGTCGTACTTCCAAAAATTTAGTTGTACTTCCAAAAATTTATGATGATGGTATATTTTTATATTAACTACATGGATAACAATGGTAGTTAGGGTGGTCGTAGATTTTAATGTTAGGAGAGTTATGGTTGATTTTAAATTTAATGTTTATTTGATTGTTATATATTGATTATAATATTAAATTTGATGTTTATTTGGTTATTATAAGGAATGTATTTATTTATTTATTTTAAAATTGTTTAAAGAAGTATATATATTGGACATGTAAGAAGAAAGAAGGGGTTCCAGATCAAGATTTCTTATGGTATAATCATAGCATTTTCTATTGGTTCTTGGATACTTCCTTCTTCTATTGGTTCCTTTATGCGTGAGGACTCTGGACGGACAGATTCAGTGATGGTAATGCCTTCCACCTCTATTCCATTGGGTTACTTTGCTTCCCCCACCCCTTCTTCTGTGGCGAAACCCAAAGCTCTAATAGATTTTACTGCTAAAAAGAAAAGAAGCACGGACGCAAAAAGATTATGATCAGATGCGGAAGATATGGTGAATGAAGGGAACCAATGAACTATGAAAGGTCTTATTTTCCACCGCGGAAGAAGATTGATCCCAACCTCTAACTAATTGTCATTTCCTCAACTCTTGAGTGAAATGTTAACTTCCAGCTTCAACGTCTTGTTTGCACAAAGGTTGCCCCTGTGGTTAGTTTTCTTCGGTGCTTCGACTTCCTTTTTGTTAATATTGGGTGGTGTTACAAAGAGTTGTGCCTTCATTCTCTTTCACTGATTTCTTGCAGCTATTTTGGATGTTTTCTCTTTGCGGGTTGTTGTCTGTTGTAGTTTTGGTGTTTTGGTCCATTTTTGTTGTGTCGGTAGTTTGTATGGTTGTCATTGTATGCATGTTGAGTGGTCCCATCAAAATCCTCCCTTTCACCCTATCAAATAAAAAAATCTTGGGCATGTGGTAAAGTTTGGAGCACATTTATTTATTTTTTAATATTTTTTCAAGACTGACACAATTGTGTAACGAAATTGAGGTCATTTGTCACAAGTTAATAGGAAATCTACATAGAAGATAATGGATTCATTAATCAATGTGGTATGTGACCAACTCAAGATAGGCATCTCAAGATTGATATCTCTTACTATTTTTCAAATATATGTTTTTAAGATATATGTACTAATTTTTAATATAGACACCTAAAAATAGCCCCAAGGCATTTATTAAGTGTTAAATTCACATATTTTAAGAATGCTTGTTTGTTTGTCAGTTATTCATCTAGATTAAGTGTTATTAGCACATTTGTCGCATTTTGATGGGTAGATACTAGAATTTGATTTTATACGATAAACTAGTCTTGTACACTACACAAATATCACTCATGGCTCAACCCTTTAGTTTAGATCCTTCCCGCTACTAAAAGGCTCATGTTTGCCATCTCACTGTGCTTAAATGCTTATCTTGTAATCAAACATTGATATTCTAATTACCTAAATCATTTGTTCCCATAGTCTACATAAACCCTAATTTATATCTTACTCTCACATTTACAGATCTTCAATAACGTTTTGTCTTCATAAACACTATCGTCCAGATTCGGACACTGGGGTCAATGCTAATGTCCAAGCTTTGATGCTAGTGTCTGAACCTTACAAATAGTCAAACTTGTAAATCTTTCGATGTGTATGGGTTGGCCTATTTGTCTTAATTAACATCTTGCAAGATAAATTTAAGATGTGTTGTATAAATACAAGTAAAATACCATTCATTATCATAAAGCACACATCTATCTTATACCTAATAAAATTACCTCTCAAACTTACAAAACTTTCATATTCTTCCCTATTTCCAAATTAGTCACAGGAGTAGTCTTCTTACAACTCTAAAGCATTCAAAGAGCAACACATGAGAATTATTTATCAAGTTATAAGCTAGATCACTACATGCATTCGTATATAGCATATTGCATGAATGTTCACACACAACCTCACATAAGGGGATAACTACATCAGTTTGAAGCCCTATTTGAAGTATATGACTATGTAAGAAACACTCATTGATAGAGGAGTCTTTGAGGTTAGCATAACTTCACTTGAGTCCACTAAATCCCATTTTACAAGGTGGCATGCCAAGTTGGAGGACCTAGGGTTTTGAGCAAAAGGCTAATATCCAAAACCTGTGTACATGATATGAACAAATAATATGTAAGGCAAAATTAAACCCTAATAGATGTAGTTTGTCATTCTTGAAAAGGATCTATACTTCATTTTACACAAAATTGTCAAAACTAGGAAAGAAGCATTGATACTAATGTCTAAATTCTAATGGTAGTGTCCAAGCTATCCAAGAGCTAATTTTTGGAATTTAACGAATTAAAGCAGAACATGAAACTAATTTATTCTACATATGCACTTCTCAGATCTACATATATATCAGTAAAAAAACTAAGTTTTATTTCTTTATCGTGTTATTACACTCAAATTACTATTTGGCATTGTACTTTCTATATTTAGCATACTTTCATAATTCAATACTATATCAAAATATTGTGAATCTAAAATATTTACTTGCCCTGATTTTGAAATAGCTTAGTAATTCATTTTGATTAGGCTATTCTCACCACCACCCCCAAACTCTAAATTCTAAAAAGGTTTAAACATTTGGCAACCCTGACCTTTGAGTCTTATTACGCAACCACTTCTTACACCAGGGTTTTCAGCCTTCTCGAGTTTTAAATTGTTGTGATGGATTTTTAGATCCATTTTTTTTCTATCATTATTTTTAACCTAGGGTTTGATTAAATACCTTTGACCTCCCAAAATATTTTATTGTCTTTGTTTAAACATTTTTTCCATGATTGTGTTTGTAACATTTATCTTTTTCTCTTATTTTGCTTATCACTGATGATATATAATTTTTTTATGACTATGATGCAGTAAATGTACAACTCTCTACACAAGCTTCATTAATACATTTTTTTGTCAAATCAAGTATGACACGATAACAAGATCAATCTTATCTTTGAGATTCATTAAGACATTCTCTCAACTCTCTAGAGGGTGATAACTACCATCCCTCTAACTAGATCCCTATTATAATTATCCCAAGAGATAAGTTGAGCAACACTATAGTTTCAAATGAACGTAATCAATATGTTTGCCATCAACCCCCTTCGCCTCCCACATCTTCCATAGATGGTGTGTATATGCATATTCAATCTAAAGTACCTAGGGTTTGTGCTTGTGAAGCCCTTAAAGATCAAATCATCACTGTGGGAAAGATCATATAAAAGTTACAAAAACAAAATAAACATTTTAACTCAAAGATCATATCATTGAAAGAAAAATAAGATTACATATATGTAGAATCAAAAATATGTTAATGTTAATTATGGATTTTCATCTTCATCTAGCAATGTTGTGCCCAATAAGGTTTTATATCAAAATATGAAGCTAAAAATGAATTCATCTACAACTAATGCTTCAAAAAGTGAATAAAATGCTAGCAAAATTTCAAGTGAAATTTTAAGAAAAATGCTTTGAAACAAAGTGATCAAATTACCTCTTATAAGATCCAAATATTATCGTGTATATCATAAAATGCACAGGTATCATACATATTGTCATTTTGCCTTTAAGAACACAATACAAAAGATAATTGATAGAGGTTATCTTATAATTTATAAATCAATCAAGCGAGCCACTCACATTATGAGTACATCTCTTAAGCACAAGTGCAAAAAGAGAAAATATGGCCACCAAAAGATAATTCAGAGCAAAAATAGTTGTAAATAGAAAACTTAGAGCAAGAAAAGATTCAAAAGGCACAATTAGAGCAAGAAAAGATTAAAAAGGCAAAACTAGAGCAAACAATGTTACAACAAGATCAAGAAGTCAAAGCACAAATTACATTTTTCTTAGTGTTCAACGAAAGATACATGACTCTTTGTAGTCCACAATGAGAATCAACATTGTGACAATGATGAACATGCTCAAGAAAAATAAACTTTCAAGAAGGAAACTCCAATCCATTATGTAATTGGTTATTTATTCACAGATGCTCAAAATGGTGTATCGCAAGTTCAAGAACAATTTAAGAAATTAGTCATTTCTTATGCTAACTATGGTTATGCTAAAGATAAATGGAATGACATAGCTAATATGCATGATGAATATGAAAATATAATTGAGGGTTATGACACATTTGAATCAAGGCCTACACAAAGACATCCCATTTGATGACATCTTTGGATTTTAGTAACATTTTTCCCTTGTCCATGGCACCTTTGCTAATCTTACTAAAATTTAAAAAAATAAAAAAAATAAAAAAAAAATAATATAAAGAAAACATCAAATAAAGCAAATATATAAAAATATTCAACATACACATGTTTACTAACATTTTCATGTGTGGTTTACTTTATGTTAGTAGATAACATATCATTTTCATTTGTGTACACACATGTTTCATGGATACTTGAGTGTGATAAAGGCATAGACTAGATCCATGATACATGAACCAACAGATGTTGGACCTTTTCTCCACCCACATGACACACTATGTTAGGGGAATATGTTTCTATTTATCATTATTACTACAGGTGCTATTATTTTATGATCACTTTTCATTATCATGTTGAGCTTATATACTAATGCTTACACATGTCTATACTCATGTTTATATCTTACAAAATGTGCTAGATGTGCTATGTTACATGACATTTTGTTAACACATATATGCAAGGACTAATATGATATGCTTATGTTAATTGTTTATATTTCATTTATTCATCTTTTCACATAGTTTACTTGAAAGTACTTCTTATTTGCTACATTGTCTTAAATTTAGAACATTTGAATATGTTATTTATTTGTTGGCCACAATGAGTTTGATCATTATTTATTTGGTGTGTATATATTTGAACATGTCATCCCCTTGAGTTTATGACATTTGAACATGCCCCTTGTTTTTGGTCTTTTTAGACCCATTTTATGTGACATTAAGTGCTCTTATGTGTGTGCATGTATGTTTGATTATTTATTGAGCTTGTGCTTATTACTCCTAGACGGTACGATGATCTGTATCATGCATCTTAAGGCTTCTTATCTTTGGATACTATGAGCTTCATAATTACATCTACTTAGACATGATACTATTATATGCTTCTTTACTACATGATTGATAGAGATGTAGCATGGCTATCTTATCCTTTTGAGATAAGGTGACTATCACGTTGCATTCCCATCACCTCAAAAAGGGGGTATATCAATGGGGGCATGTTATAGATACATGATTCCACACACATAGTTGGAAAAAATGGTATGATTTGATATAATTTACATTATTCAGATACACACTTAGATTAGAATCTTATGCATTTGACACCAATTTTATAGATTCGAGATAAGAGTTTTTCAGATTTGTGACATATATTATATATAGTTTGTAGAGCATAGGTTACATTTTAAAAGATACTTCAACTTGATTAAAGATGCATATGCCATGTAAATGCATCAAATCACATATATTTATTCAGATTATATACACATTTATGCATCAACCTTACCAAGATGCATTGCCTCAACTGTTATTTATCTACAATAGTTGGCTCCCTTGAGTAGTGCAGGTTGAGACTCAATGCCCTTGATGGCCTTGACGCTAATTTTATTTTCCAGATTGAGATGGTTACACCACTTGACTTGGCGAGATTGGCTATATTGGCTAAATTATGTATACACTTGAGTTGTGTGATTGAGATTCATTGATCTCGATAGCCTTAACACAACTCACCCTTGTACAAGATTGGGGTCATGATTACCCTCCAATTACCCTCTTCACAAATCCAAGGTTCAGTTGTGAACATCTTTCTACAATGCTTTAGCAAAGAAACATCATTACCAAAGCAAACTATTAAGGGATAACATAGTTCCATTCACACACATGTGTACTCCTTTCTTGTTCTCTTTTCTTTAAAGTAATTCAATTATTCACTTTTAGATTATATGCATTAATTATATTGTAACATGATCTTAGTTTCATGTAATTCAAAAAATAATAAATTCAAATAGCGCTCAAACAAAAATAAAGGTGTGTCGTGCACACCATGGTACACATTTTTTCATTTAAACTAGTAATTTCATCTTTGTGTATTACTAGATTAAGATGAGAGCAAATGTGGATACTAAAATATGATTTTATATGATAAATTAGTCTCATACACTTGACAAATATCACTCATAGCTCAACCCTTCAGTTCATAACCTTCCCATTACCAAAAGACTTATGTTCACCATCTCACTATGCTTAAACACTGTTCTTATAGTCCGACCCTGATATTCTTATTGCCCATATCACATGTAGCCCACAGTATGCATAAAACCTGATTTATATCCTTGTCTAATAGTTGCATATCTTTAATAACTTTCAATCTTCCCAAACACTACTGTCTAGATTATGACACTAGTGTGGACGCTAGTGTTTTAGATATGACACTAGTGTTTGAACCTTACAAATGGTTAAATTTGCCCATTTTTTGACATGTATGGATTGGCCTATTTATATTAATCAACCCTCACATGAGATAAATTCAAAAAATGTTGTAAAAATAAAAGTAAAATATTGTTCATTAACATCAAGTACAAATCATGCACACATATATCTTATACCAAGTAAAAGCACCTCTCAAGCTTGCAAAACTACCCTATTCTTCCCTATTTACAAATCATTCATAGGAGAAATTTTCTTACATGTCTAAAGCATTTAAATAATAACCCATAAATAGAATTCATCAAGTTGCAAGCTAGAACACTACATGCACTTACATATAACATATTGAATAATTATTTACATGCATACCCACATAAGGGGGAGAAGTATATCGGTATGAGGCCCTATTTAGAGTATATGGCTATATAGACAACACTCATTAATAGAGAGGTATTTGTGGTTAACTCAACTTCACTTGAGCCCACTAACCCTCATTTTACAAGGTGACATGCCAAGTTGGAGGACCTATAATTTCGAATAAAAAATTTATATCTAGAACTTGTGCACATGATTCAAACAAAGAATCTGCAAGGTGGAAGTCAACCCTAACAAGCACAATTGGTCATTTTCTAAAAAAGACATGTAATTCATTACAGACAAAAAAAGTGTTTAAACTAGGACAAAAGTGTCCATATTCTGATAGTAGAGTCCAAACTGCCATAGAGCTAATTTCTAGAATCTAATGAATCAGAGCAAAATATTAGATTATCTTATCATGTATCTGCACTTCTTAGATCTATCTGCACATCAATAAATAAGCTATGTATTATTTATTATCCATGTTATATTCAAATTATTGTTTGGCATTGTACTTTCTATAGTTAGCATACTTTCATTATTCAACACTGTATCAGAATATTGTGAATATAAATTATTTAATTGCCATGTTTTTAGAATAGCTTAGCCATTCATTTCAATTAGGTAATTCTCACCCATAACTCTTTCTAAAAAGGGATAAATATTTCCTCCCTCATTTTCTCTCATCCCTTCAATCTTTCTCTTCCCTCATGTGTGTTTCAGGAGCTTCGTGTTAAAATATTTGACACCCCTGACGCCTATCATAAGTGCCAATACTTATATTTTCTATTTTTCTTGTCCCAAATTCAAGTCAAAGTACACTCATCCCCTTTGTCCTCTCTTTTTATATTCTATTCATTTGATTTCGGTTCACATGTTAATAAGGTCCTAATTTGAATTCAATTATTTATACTTACATAAACACTGTAGTTTATTTGACATAAAACATTCATAAATAATATATCTAGCACTTATAAAGAAATCATTAGCACATAAAAGAGATCAAAAAGTCATTATAAAGTTAGTCATTATGTGATGTTGCAATTTTTGTGTGGAGTAATTTTAGTGCATGGCCTAGGGTTTTATGTATGTTATGCAATTTATATTTGAAAAGTCATTTATTTATCCAAATTGTCATTTTTTATATTGTACATCCCACACATTAGGGGGCCTAACAACCCATTGTAGATATATAAAATAATATACCTCTAATTAAATATCCATAATACATGATAAAACAAGTTCTAAATAATGCCTAATTAATTAATCCAATTCTCAATATGGACATTCACATAGGAGTATATTACTTGTCTTTTTATTACATTGTTGAGTCATCTAAATTCAACTTGGCGTTACTATCCCAAATTTGTAACAATTGTGTACTTGCAAACTAAAATTTTCCTCCTCGCCCTTCAATGGTTTAAATATCTAAAGCTTAAGGAATACAAAGTGAGCTTTGGGGGGCTATGGTAAACTAGGTGAACAGTGGAACTATCTTGGTATTTGTTAGCACCACTAGTATTAGAAACCATTATAGAAAAATATGTCTAAAACAATAAATTTCATTAATGTAAAATCATTCCAATGACATGCAAACCCTAGGTAGTGTGCCAAAATCACTACAATGGAAATACCAACTTCAACAATAATGAATGCTCTGATGATTGCTTGATCTCTTATAGATTATAGGTGAGTACTCGGTAGATTTTTAAAAAAAAATCACTAGATATTGTGTGTGTAAATGAGATACATTGTGTGTTTACTTATAGGTGACATTTTAATTTAGATTAAATGATACTAACACTCATGCTAACTTCTAATGGATACAACCTAAAAACATGGATGGGTGGAGAACATGGGTCATAGACCCAAAAGGAATCTAAAACACAATGTAAGATAAAGATAAAAAAGAGAGGGGCACAATATAATATAGTAAATGCATGAGGAGAGGGATTTTATCAATGTGAAAGTCAACAAGAGAACCCATATTGTCCAATTTTTACAAAATTAGTTAACAGAAAAAAGTGTGTTAAATTAATTATAAAATAACACTAAATAATACCATAGAGACATTATTAGGTGTCTACATTTTGTCCCACTTCGATGTGTTTACATGCATACATATCAAATTAGAATGAATACATGGTATGATTCTTGCTTCATCTCTCAATATCTTGAATAAAAGCTAGTACACCTGGTAACTTAATTATACTAAAAAAGATGTGGAGATGAAATGAACCTAAGTACCTTCAAGTCTAAAATAAAGTCTTTAGCGTAATACTAAGTAAAAATATCAATAAAACTATGTAAGATCATTAATAAAAGCTATATAAAATTTTAAGTACCGTCCTAAATAAAGGTGAATAACATGAAGCTGGTGTGGAGTTTGACACTCTTATTAGATATAGGACTCCACATCTTAATAAAATACAAGTAGATTCTGAATTAGTGGAAGTTGGAGTTAGTCAACCTATCAATCATGGGCCTCAAAATTTGTCATGACATATATGAAAAATCCTTGTGCCTTAAAAGTTTGTTTGTGAATATGATCAGCGGGATATATGCCCCCATTTTCAAATGTGGGTTAATCTTGTATTCAACTCATATTACAAAATAAAATATTATATGCAATATGTCTAATAAAACATGTAAAAATGATTAACATTTATAGCATATAAAGATTTATACGTGAAAACATATGATTTATGAATAATTTTCCTTGTATAGACCCATGATATAAGTGATGTAACATCAAGAACAATTTTCCCCAAGTATGCTCAAGCTATAAATAATATAGTATCATGTTAGGCATTATACATTATGGAGTCATCGAACATATATAAGTAATTTGGATGCATGAGAAGAATCATGGCAACACAACAAGAACATAATAAGGAACAAAATAAACTTGGTTTAAATATGATAAGAAACACATTAAAGATTTGTAAACACGATAAGAAGCACATTAGACATTATGTAAACATGATAAAAATCCCACTATGCAAGATGTAAACACAATTAAAATCACATTAAGCATGTTGTAAAGATGATAAGAACCATATAGTACACTTGAGCATATGATAAACCATAAAATATATGTTTCAAGTATTACAAGATATGAAAATGGATACGACAGCATACCTAATCCATAATCAGAATGAAATTTTATAGCACAACTCACCAAACACAAATTTATTCCAACAAGTGTTGTCCAAGTTATTTCCTATATAAAAATACCTAAAATGATGTAATGGGATGTATTTCTACTTTGTGATTTTCATTTGTAACATACAATTAATTATGTAACCTTTCACATACAATCCCCACATGCTACATCCATTGCATGTAATCCTTCACATTTTACCCCTACTACTACTCCATACATAACTACAATTCAATGTGCTTTTATAGAAGTGCAAAACAAATATGAAGCTTTATGAATAAGTATTATGCTTATGTTAGTTGATTATTGAGCTCCCTTAAGTGTTTGATATGTTAGACTAGTTGCATGGAATTAAAAACATGTAATCAATGGAATCAAACACAATATTAAAGAGGGATAGACAAGACATTACCTTGGAGAAACTCAATGTGATAAAAGTATAAAAGATTGAAGCCATGCTTCTTCATCTCCACTGCGTTTAATGGTTTACAAGCTTACTTCCTTATCAGGGCTTACAAGGATACCAATTATAAAAGCATCGTCTGCTCATAATGTTCTCTGCACTTTTCAATGGATGATTTTACCTCTTCAACAAGAATGATTAACTGTATAGTCCTCAAATCAGATCTATTATGCCCTTGATTGCCTTCTCTACTCCTCAGGAGGCTCCCATTCACTCATTGTCCTTCCTTTGATGTCAATTTTATATCTTCGATCATACTTTGCTTGAATCCACTCATGCATGGATTTCATGAACTTTATAGGGTCACACATATGCAAGAACATTCTTTAGGCTAGAATTAGGAAGTTGAGAGTCATAAAATGACTACAAAATAACTCTTTGTCCCTTTAACTTCTTTTAATTAAAAAGTGTGATGATTTTTTAAAAATGTGCAACAATGCCATGGATTTTTGTTCCTTTCGCTTGTCAAGGCCATAATTTTTGCATATAGAATTGTGGCGACATTTCATTTTTCTAAACCTACATGACTTTTCCATTGAAATGCAAATGCATACCCTAAAATTAATTTTGATGCTAACCATGTGATAATTTAGCCCTTGTATTGAAAACCAGTCATTTTCAGGACTCCTTAACCCTTATTTGGCATTCAATTATCTTACCAATTGAATTGGATGATACTCTTCATTAAAAATTTAGATTAATACCATACATTAAAATCAAGTCAAACTATGTACACTTAAATTTATACAAGACCATTTTCTTTAGTGTCTTTTTCCTCATCATAACTGACTTAATTGTGTTCAGTTATCTATTTTAGGACTTGTCCATACCCACTATGAGCTTCATGTCAGTCCTTCAATATCATAAGCATGTCTAACACTATGTTTTTCCTTATTTGGCATAATGCTAACCCTTAATAAGAGATAAACTATGTGTATTTTATGTTATATACTATATAACAATAAGCATAGATCTAAATGTAAAGGACTAATGTTGATTTGACAATTGCACTTGATAAATATGGAAAGTACTAAAGAAGATGATATACTTAATGGTTAACTGTTATGTGAAAACTAAACTATAGGCAGGTGGTAGGAAGGATGGAAAACTAGATTGTGGGCCACTTAGATCATGATATGGATCTCTATGTGTACCCAAACAATAAATGAACCTTAGGTTGGTATCATTAGAGGTTATTTTCTGAATATGATAGTTTTGTCTCTATGGATTTTGCCTATATGTTTTGACACAAGAAGGTGCACGCATTTTTCTTTAAGCTCTATGTGTGATCTTGAGGTTGGATTATATGTGCTACTGACAAATATCTATCTCCTTCACTTGAAGCCCTATATACACTTATAATGACATAATAAGGCTTGGAAAAGGGGATTAAAGGTGAATGGTTGAATGTTGGCTACATATCCAATACTCTGAAGAGGGGATTTAAATGCTTGTAGCTCTTCTCATTAGATGAATGTGTTCAATATTACTCCTTAAATGTATGGAACATATAATCTATCTTTCGATACTTAGAAAATGATAACTTTGGCTTGGACTTGAGGTGCTTCAAACTTGGCTAAGACTTGCTCCTTGTGACTGATTGGTAAATGGGGAAGAAGAGGATAATGCATTTGAATGTATAAGTGTTAGATTATGCTTGATAGATTCTTTATAGAAGGGTAATAAGTTTACACATATTTTGCATTTATATGAGACTATTTGGTTAATTTCTCATGCCATCAACACACTAGATGGATGAGCCTACCCATAAGAATAGTTTGAATTTTAAATGTAATTGTTGCTTAACATGAGAGGAAACCATCAAACTCATATTCTACCATCAGATGATATGTTTTAAGTCTGACATTGCTATACAAGAGATATAAACATTGATATTATGATCTAAAGATATTTGAGTAGGATAAATAATTGATTTATAACATATCGTGGGATTTCTTTTAGGGGCTAAGAGCAAATTTGAAAGGTTAGGCTCATATAAGGCATGCAGATTTGAGAGAATAATGAATGAGAGTCATCTATGTATGTACAAGTCATGTAGGGTGAAGGTAAGTCAAAAATAACATTTTCATGTACCAATTACCATATTTTAGTGACCACAAATGCATCCCTTTTATTCTAGTATTGAAATGCAATACAAATACTAGAGTAAAAGGATAAATAAATGCACCTGAGTATATATAACACCCTTTATTTTTGGGAGATAGTACAAACATGAAACATACTCCAAAAAAACCTACAATGAAAATGTAGTAGTCAATGTCCTTGGAATAAAATATGAAATTGCATAAATTAAAACTTAAATTTAATGAGCAAATAAAGAGTACAAGTGGCGAATGCCTATAAGTGTACCAATAATATTGTCCAATAGGTGACCATATGTTAAAGGAGGAGAATGTGCATTGTACATAAAACTCATCTTTTAAGTATCCTTGGTTCATGTTACCTTGTGCATGGGAAATGGATACGAGAAATAAATTTTCATTTGGTTGTGGTATATAATCCTTTGTAGATGTGTTAAGCTCAATAATGTTATCATCAATGAGATCTTGTATCTTTTGGCTTAACTTGAATCATATATTTTTAAAATGTTCTACAGATCAGTTATAATTGTAGTATGCATTACTATCATAACTCTTAGGTAGAGGCCTACTCATATCAACAACTTGTGGTGGAGGGAGAGATACGAGGTTGCACTCGAGTAACTTCTATAAAAATATGTGAGAAGGTTGAGGTAATCATGAAAATGGTCCCTTTTATGGAGATGATAAGAGAATTTTATTTGTAGACTATGATAATGCATTAACCATTATTTTTGTCTCATTCTTGGTGTCACTTGTTATAGCTTTGTAGGTTGACTTGATTTAAAACTTTGTCATTGGACTAGTTGCAAGATTAGGTGCATGCTTGAGTTTATTCAAAGCTATAGGCTTAACTTATTGATTTCTCATTGTAATATGGCATAATTCATCAAAAGACTTAAATTTATTGAATAATATAGAATCATGAAGTGGTGAAAGAAAGCTTTACTTAAATATGTATTGTAACTCATTATTTTCCATAAGATTGGTCATCATAGATAACATAGTCTTATATTGAAGGACATAACCACTAATTGACTCGTTGGACCCTTGTTTTAGTTTATAAATTTATGTGTAAGATAATTTCTCATCAATGTTGATAGAGAAGTGCACTATAAATTGATTTGGTAAAGGGTTGAATGCTCTAACTTATTGGAGGGGGAGATTGTAAAACCATTGTAAAGCATAATCCTTAAGACTGTGTGGAAATACCTTAGTAATGAATCTATCCTTAGATGCATAATCCAAGCATGCAATGTGGAAGGATCTAAGGTGTTGCTTTAGATCACCTATACCATCATATAATGGAATATTAGGAGATAAATTCCCCTAGGTAAGGGATGAATTGTAATATCATAGGTGAAAGGATTGTGAAGCAAAGTATGTGAATCTATAGGATGAATATCTTTAGAAACACATTGATCTAACTACAAGACATTAGCCTACATAGCTAAAAGAATATGCTCAAGGGAATGTGCAATAGGCAAGGTGTATGATGTAACACGTGTGGTCATTGTAAGATTGAAATAGGTTGGTTGTGTAGTAATAGGCATGGTAATTTTATAAAATCCCTTGTTTTTCCCACACCTACAGTGGGCATCAAATTTATAATTGAAGGTGTAAACATAAGAATAGTAGTAATAATAGTGATCTAGACACCTGTGGTGGAATTGGTACCTCTAAAAGGTTGATTGATGATAGTAAATATGTCTTGTTCTTGTGCCTGTATGTAACAACCTTAGATTTGATTGCAGCCTTAGATGTTATGATTAGACTTAGGATCCTATCCAATTCTTGAGGATTTTAGCTAATTCAATTTTTAAAGTTATATAAGGCTTTAACTTGTTTAGGATCCACCCCATTAAGGTCACTATGATTAATTATATCTCATTATACATGATTATCTTGGTAAATATTATATGAATTAGGCATATCAATATATCATCTATTTGTACATATTCATTGATAAGTGTATAGAAGAAGAATTGACATTCATTGAATTTACTTTAACCATTTTAAATAAATTCAAATAAAATTGATTATGTTAAATATTACACCACTTAATCTATCACTTTGCCTTAGAGGGATAAGGGAACTACCCTTCTTGGATGGCATCTGATGAAATCATGCAAGTATGCAAAAGCTTAGGGTTAAAGGTGAAAATTATTTATTATCATTTGTACAAGGAAATTAGAAATCAGAACTAAAACCCTAAGACATAAATATGAAACATAGAAATAAGAATGAAAACCTAAGATCAACCTAGTGTTTGGTAATGTTGAAGTAATATTTGGGTTTACCAATATGTTTTACCATGTTTTGGATTAATATTAATCCTTAATAAGATTGAAACTATGTGTATTTTGGATTTATAATTGAAGGTGTAAACATAAGAATAGTAGTAATAGTAGTGATCTAGACACCAGTGGTGGAATTGGTACCTCTAAAAGGTTGATTGATGATAGTAAATATGTCTTGTTCTTGTGCCTGTATGTAACAACCTTAGATTTGATTGCAGCCTTAGATGTTATGATTAGATTTAGGATCCTCTCCAATTCTTGAGGATTTTAGCTAATTCAATTTTTAAAGTTATATAAGGCTTTAACTTGTTTAGGATCCACCCCATTAAGGTCACTATGATTAATTATATCTCATTATACATGATTATCTTGTTAAATATTATATGAATTAGGCATATCAATATATCATCTATTTGTACATATTCATTGATAAGTGTATAGAAGAATTAACATTCATTGCATTTACTTTAACCATTTTAAATAAATTCAAATAAAATTGATTACGTTAAATATTACACCACTTAATCTATCACTTTGCCTTAGAGGGATAAGGGAACTACCCTTCTTGGATGGCATCTGATGAAATCATGCAAGTATGCAAAAGCTTAGGGTTGAAGGTGAAAATTATTTATTATCATTTGTACAAGGAAATTAGAAATCAGAACTAAAACCCTAAGACATAAATATGAAACATAGAAATAAGAATAAAACCTAAGATCAACCTAGTGTTTGGTAATGTTGAAGTAATATTTGGGTTTACCAATATGTTTTACCATGTTTTGGATTAATATTAATCCTTAATAAGATTGAAACTATGTGTATTTCGGATTATATAGAATAAACAAATAAGTATAAATCTGAATGTAAAAGACTATAGCTAATTTACAATTGCACTTATTAAATATAAAAAGTACTAAAGAGGATGACATGCTTAGTGGTTAATTGTTTTATGAAGGATTAATACTGTAGGTCAGTAAGGATGGAAAACTAGACTATGGGCCACTCGAATCAAGATTCATATGTTTATGTGAGCCCAAATAGTATCTTCAGTCTCTTGTCAGTATCATCAAATGTTATATTCCCATTATGATGATTCTATCTTTGTGGATTTTTGCTCTCTATTTTGACACAAGTAAGTGTGTATGTTTGTATTTAAGCTATGTGTGTGATCCTAAGGTTTGATTATGTGTGTGACTCACATAAATCTATCTATTTCACTTGAAACCGTAAGTCCACTTGCAATGACATAATTAGGCTTGCAAATGGGGAAGAAAAGTGGGTTAAAGTTACTCCAATCGATCCTCATTGAATGGTTGAGCATTACCTACATATTTAATACTTTAAATGGGGAAGTCAAAATGCATGTAATTCTCCTCATTAGGTGAATGTGTGAAATAGTGTTCCTTGATTGTATGGGATCTATAATATAGCTTTTGATACTTTGAAAATAACAACTTTGGTTTAGACTTGAGGTGATTTAGACTAGGCTCATAGGTGCTCCTTGTGATTGAGTGGTAAATTTAGGAAGCATAGGGTAGTTTCTTTGAATGTGCAAGTGTTAGAGTATGCTTGATAGATGATTATTATATGGGTAATGATCTTACAACTATTTTGTATTTATATGAGATTCTTTGGGTAATTTATCATGCCAGAAACATGATATATGGATGGACTAACCCATATGCATGATTTTAATTTGAATCATGGTTATTTTTTAGTGTAGGATGAAACCATCATACTCAGATACTACCATCAAACCATATGTTATGAGTTTAAAATTATTGTCCATGAGACAAGAACATTGATATGATAATCTAGTGATGTTTAAGTAAGATAAATAATTAGTTCGACATAAACTATGGAATTTATTGTAGGTGACTAAGAGAAACTTGTGAAGGTTAGGCTCATAGAAGTCATGTGGATGTGAGAGAATGGAAAATGAGAGTCATGTATGTACACACGAGTCATGTAAGGTGAAGGTAAGGTAAAATAACATTGTGAAGTATTAATTACCATATTTTAATGTTTGCAAACTCACCAAAATCTATCTATTATTGAAATATCACTTATTTCCATATTGTGCCTTGAGCTCTGATCCCTATTCATCCCTAGTAAAATTTATAATTCATATGAATTTTCCTAGGTCAAACTCATTGATCACACTTTCATTGATGATTTTGCCTAGGGTCAATTATGTGTGTCCCTTTGCCCTTTGTTGTTTGTCACATGCCTTAATGCTTGCCTATTATCATTTCTAGAGTTAACCTAAATGGGTACCTTTTCCTATGACACCTTGTATATATAAAGTCATTTCACAATAAAAAAACACAAGTCAAGATAATCGACTAAGGATAAGATCTAAGAGAAGAGCCTAGTCAAGCCATGAGCTTCATCATTCCTCCTACTTCAAGTTGAGATTCCTTAATTTATATATTATGTATTTGTGATGAAGTTATTCATCTTGGTATCCCTTAACTCTCTTATACCAAAGGAAGGTTTAACATCATATTTAGTTGCATAATCACTTATGGAAAGAGGAGTTTCAAAACCATTTCTCAAGATATTTCATTTACACACTCTCAAAACTACATGGAGGATTGATAATTGTGTTTAAGATGTGTGTTTTTAACCCTAACTTGGAGGTTCCCTGAGTCTACAACCTTTTATTTTTTACGAGTCTCATATTAGGTTAAGTATATGAAACAACAAATTCAGAGATTATACTTAGTGAAACAAGAATATTAATGCAAAAGACAAATCCAAATCAGACAATAAAATAATGATAGGAAGCACAAACCCATAAAACCTATGTAAGTCAGACTCGACAAGAATAGATAGACTCAGTGCATATATTTTCCTAAAAATGAGTCCACCCAAGTCAAACTCGTAGCAAGCAAGGAGTCTACCTACAAGACTTCTATTTCTCACACATGTGGCAGACAGTCTGCATAATGATATTCCAAGTTCATATTTATATAAATAGTCAAAGTGTGATCATTCTATCTCATTTACTATTCTTTACATTATACTTATAATTTTTACACTACACTTGAGCTATGTTCCTGATTTGGACACTGGATTAGTCATGGTTTATGTACTTTATTGTTGTATATATTTAGATATATTCATTAATACAATGTTTATCCTTATTTTTCATAAAACCATAATTAGGGTAAAGATAAACATATTAAAAAAAAATTAAGCAATGAAATCAAATTTGACACAGTAATAAATCAGGTACTAGAATCACATCTTGCACATTGAAACACTTAATGCAACAAGACCATATTGGGCACACAAAAACATATCACGAAAATAATAAATACACCCATAAGATATAACATAAAAGACACATAATAATCAAATCATTTATGTAAGCACATCAATACATATAGTAAATCATGAATATAAACATATGCATCATACAATACTATTAGACATAAAAGCAATAGTTAATAGTAACATAATGTACATGATAAACAGTATATCAAACACCTAAGAACAATAAATATGATAGTAACCAAAGTAAGATACAAGATGGGTGTGCCATATAAGTATTGGAAATATATAAAGATACATGAATAGAAATTATAAATATGAGCATGAAAAACATAAAAATAATATATACAAATCAAATAGTAACATGTGATAGAGCAAAGACATGCCCCATGTTGTCCCTAGAGTGTTCCCTTGAGTGAACATGGAATTTCTCCTAACCCACTGGGAAACTACCATAATGAATCCATGGTAAGTTGTAAACTCTACATCTATCTCTTTAATCTCACAAGTACTATATATGAAATGAATTGATGCATCTATCTATGTGCACATTTGTGACATGATCATGAATTGTGAGCCCTAATATAGTCACAAGGTAGACAATCTTTTGAACAAAGCAAAAAATGTATAAATGAAATAAAATATTTCATAACATAACATTTCATAATAAATAACAAGCATGGGCAAGGCTAACGAATAATGGATTAATAAATTCTAAAAGCATTGTAAGAAGAATCATGAGAATCAGGTCTACATATAATCTGTTGAGGCACCCAAAAATCAAGCCATAATAAGTCATCCTTTGAAGCATCATACTCAATATAGCTAATTTATATAGTTGTATCACTCTCATATTTGTTGTTGCTTGCACAACACATCTTAATTTCATTTTGAGGAATGATGTTACCTCTTATTTCATGTTTTGAAATATGGTTTTGCTTTCAAATGCTTTTTTTTAAAGTGTTTTGGCTATGTAATACAATTTCTTTTTTTACTCAAAAGCACTTTTCAAAAGGCTTTTTGCATGGTCCAAGGAGATCTATTTTTATTGAATTTTTTTAGGATGATAATGAAATGTCACTAAAATGCAATCTTAATTTTTTTTATAAAAAATACTTTTCCATGTAAAAAAAATCATAGAAATCAAAACTAGCTTATACATTGATTTTTACTTAGTCATTTTCTACGTCTTTCTAATTTTCAAATCTAACTAGTATGCACTTTTCAAACTCATTTTTACATAGTCAATTAAAGTAAAATTTACTTAAAATTTTGTATGGTGGAATCCAAATGATACGAAAATACAAATAATTTATTTTCATAGTTATTCATTTAGCCAATATAGAGATATTACTGTAAAAAATAACCCATTTTGGCAGATTCATCATGTAGCCAATTTTTAATCAAGACATACTTAAAAGTAGTTTTTTAGCCATATCTTTTAATTTGTTGCTCCGTTTTTTATGTCATCAGTTGCATTAGAAATCTGTTTATGTCATCTTTGTAATGACATATATTTTATATGGTTAAATATAGATTGTAAACCCTTCAATTTTGTGGTTTTACTGTTTTTCAATAATACAATATATAATTATTAATTTTTTATTGCTTACACAAAGAGATATAATGTTTTATTGGTTGTTTTTGTAGAAATTGGAGAAATAAATGATGCATCCACTCAAAAAAAATAGTTCACTTAAAGACAAAACTTGTTACCAACATTTTAATGAAGTCCAAAAGTACATCAAGGAGGAAGATCTCGTCTTGGAAATGTGCACATGTGGTGTGCTATTGTTTCACTTGTCTCTTGTTACCAAAATTAAATGTTGGCCTCTTGTATTGTTATTGGATTTTATTGTCTTGAGATGATCTTTTACACAATCCATATAGGCCATTGATATTGACCCTTATATTTAATAATTTTCACCCACTCCATGAGTGGAAGGCTTGTCTTCATTTAGATCAAGAGTCTATATAAGACTTGTACTAAGGCTAGAAGAGGGGGTGGAGGATTTATTATAGTCTTTTTAATTATTTTACTTAGTTTTATTTTATATTTTTCATCATCTTCCAAACATAAGCTATATTGTTATGCTATTGAAATTTTTATTCAACTAGTTATGGTGAATTTCAACAGGTGTTGTCTATGTAATATCTATCAAATTGAAAAGCATTGAATGATGAAGTTCATTATCTATGCATGTATATGGTAATTTTATTCCTATCTTCTTCATAGCTATAATTTCTTCGGATTTGTGCATCATATTTTGTTGTAGTTACATGCATATTGACCAAGCTAAAGATTGGTTTTATAATATTTACTTAATCAACAGAATTAATTTTATTTACATGACAAAACATGCTCATTTCTTTCCTCTTTACCCTTATCTTTTATTAGTTTAGTTTTAGAATAGAAAAAATACTTCTAATTTGATTTGTAAGGTTAAATCTATTCATTACAAGTCATGTTCATTGCTATTTTAAAAGATCATTTATGTATGCTATGAAAGATTGTTTTTCGTTATGATTTTTTGAAAGATCTAAAGTTTATTAAATCTAGTTTTGAGCTATTTTCATGATAAGTTGTTTCATTTTGTTTAAAGTTTAAAAACATGCCCCTTGAAATGGAAGAGTTACATATCAACCACTAAATTACCTAGCAATACCAAGACCTGATGATATAAACCTTGGAGAGATTCCATCTCCTTTCAAGAGAGGTTGGGTGAATCCTCATCATGTTTAAGTTGGTGTGCCAAACGACCCATCAACAATATCCATTTGGTTTTCTAATTATTATATGTTGTATAGTGTGTGTCTTGTTTACACTTTCTTATTGATATAATCTCGATAATAACTCAGGACTACTACATAAGAGTAATAATTTAGTTTCAAAAAATTATAATTTTATGAGAAAAGTCACCAAAACATAACTGGTAGTTTTAGAGGCTTTCAAAGAATTTTTGAAACTTTGAGAGCCTCACTGCCAAGTTTTATTTGGGTGATTTTGTTTGGGATGAGTCAAGATTTTTAGAAACGTATTATAATAGAAAATTAAAGTATAGCCTAAAAACATTAGGCTTGGTTGGGTGGCCAAACCCAACTAGCTATTATTAGTAAATGTTCTTCTAGTAGATCTCTTTTGCTTAGGAGTTATGTTATTTGCATATTTATGCATGTTGAAAGGATAATAATAATAATAATAATAATAATAATAATAATAATAATAATAATAATAATAATAATAATAATAATAATAATAATAATAATAATATTATTATTATTATTATTATTATACTCATTTTTTGACTGGAGCTACAATCGATATGGAACATAAACAAGGCCCCATATCCCTAAGATAATACCATGAACAATGACAACTAAGCTCCAAAATACCACCAATGGTGACAACCAGCCTCCAAAATACCATTAATGGCCACAACCAACCTTACATGCCTTAACGAGATTTGAACCTGGGTGGGGATGGATATAACCAAGCCACTTTTCCAAGTCACCCACATCTCATCAGTGAACGAATATTATTATTTTTATCTAGCTTTAAATAAAACTCATATTTGCATGCCCATGCAAGGTGAGTGGATTTTATTAGCTTTAGAGTAATTTACTATTATCATTTTTTTTAGCTATAAGACAACCTATTTTAATTCAAAATCAATAGTTAATATCTCTTAAATAGAGGTTGATTTATTTTTGATAACTCTCTTATTATCTTGAAATATAACTTTGTTAATACTCTTACAAATCTATGTGAATTTAGTATAGAAGAATTTGGCTTTATTATAACGCACTAGTATATAACAGTTGGTGTGTTGTCCTTGGGATCAACTCCTCAAATTAGATTAATGATATCAAAAAAAAGTTAGATCCTGTGTGTCCCATCAAAGAAGGTTAGGTATCAAAATTTTGGCTTGGAAATGATATATCCTTTTAACTATCTTAAGGATATATGCAAGTAACTACATATGGACATAATAGAAGGAAAAAAAAATCCTCAAACCTAGCAAAGTAATTCTCGAAGAGGCTCTACAAAATAAAAGGGATTAAATGATGACCCAATCTACACAAATTCTTAATCAAATGTTGTGAAAACTATGAATAACTCCTAAAAGGTAGCCCTTCTAAGGGTCCACACCATTTAAGGTACAAACATGTTTTGATATCCCAATGTTTGGAGGTAAAATAGAGGTAGATGTTTGAAAATTGGATCACAAAATTAGAGTTAAAATTTTATGTAATCTTTTTCTCAAATTCAGATAAAATAATGTTTACTATGTTAAAATTTAAACCCCATGTCTAAAAATGGTGGGAGGCTCACCTTGAGAAATCTTAGGAAGGTTTAAAGGATGAAAGTATGGTCATCACATATCCCTATTGGAGTGACTTTTGTGATGTTGTTACAAATGAGTATTGTCTAAAAGATGCCTACGAGAAGAAGCGCATGCACTAAAAATTGCTATGATAAAATACATATCAATTTGTGAAAGATTACATAAATTCTTTCCAGTTTATATAGATAAAACTCAACCTCAAGGATGTTTAAAGGCAAAGAGTAATAAAATACAAAAGTGGTTTATATCGATATATCCAAATATCGATGGGATTTATAATTACTAAAATAATGGAAGCAAAGCATCAATATGCAACAAAGATTGAGGTAAAGTTCAAACAAAATGGGAAATTTCTTGTAATAAAGCAAACAAGTTCAATGAGAGAGGTAACTCCAAGTATGGAAGCACTTAATGAACTGGATAGGATCCACAATACAAGAAAGACCAAATTTTTCCTATGATAAATAACACATATAAATCCCCACATATGGAGACTTAAAAATGGTGTGAGGACCATAAGAGCACATCTCACAACATAAGAGCATGACTCACAACACAATTGAATATCGATCTGAAACATTTTTTATAGAGGCAAATGAACCTGATTTGATACAAGCATCCAATAAGGATGAACACTTATTTCATCCTACTAGAACAAGTGACAATTATGGATTATAACCCTGTTCTATTATTAGTACAATGTAGGTTGAAACTTCATCATCTAGGGAATAAGATTGCCTATTTCATTCATAGATGTGGGTAGAAGGTAAATATATTCACTTTATCATAGATATGAGAGTGAGAAAACTATGATTTTTATAGAAACTATACAAAGGATGAGTTAATAAACACCTCATCCATAATGGGACTACATTGGGTGATTGAACCAAGGTATAAAAAAGCCAATAATGTCTTCTTCCATATATAATCAAGCAATTTGAAGATGAGTTATTATGTGATGTGGCACCACTTGAGGGTTATGATGTTTTTATTAGGAATCTATTCATGTGGAAACAAGATGGAGTCTTTCAATTCAAGAACCATAACGTTTTCATCACATTAGGAAGGTAATCCTATAGAATCACCAAGGTTCCTCCTAAGAATGCAATGGGCTTACTTAGTGAAAATCAATGTAGGCATGTGATTGGTGACACTAGGAAGTTTGTGCTAATGTTTATTAGGCTAGAGATGACTCAGTGGGTCATTGCAACCATGTAGGCTACCATACAAAATTGAACTGTACAATAATAGTAGGTGGATCATATCTTAACATATTACAAATATGTCTTCTTCACATCTACTAGAGTGCCCACACACTAGCATTTAACACATCCCATAAAATTTATTCCTAAGGAATCCTTGCCGAATGGGCGAATATATAAGTACTCAATGCTAGAAAGTATATAGATCAAATGATAGATTGGGAATTAATATATAAACGCCATTTTCAACCTAACGTGTCACCTTGTAGAAGCTCAATCGTGTTAGATTTAAAGAAGAATGGGAAGTGGAAATTTTGTATTGAATACATGGCCCTTGACAAGATCTCTACCAAGAATATGTATCCACTCCCACATATCAGTGACCTCCTAGACCAACTTAAGGGAGCAAATCTCTTCACAAAGATTGATTTAAAGTCAAGGTATCATCAAGTATCCATTGAGCTATCTAACATTTAGAAGATGATTTTTAAGTCAAAGGAATGTTTATTTGAATGGAATTCATGCCCTTTGGCTTGAATAATGTACCTACAACATTTATGTGGATGATGAATGATGTTTTATGACCATTCATTGATTCATTTGTGGTTGATTACTTGGATGCCATCCTTATTTTCAAAAAGACGTGGAAGGAGCACCTAGAATAGGTTCAATGCATTTTGTATACCCTACATAGTCACAATCTATATGCCAATATGGATACATGTTTTTTTGATTTACAAAGAGTAAAATACATAAGATACATCATAGACGAGTATGGTATACATGTTGACCCAAACAAGTTCAGAATCATCAAATAATGGCTAACACCAACAATACTTATAAAAGTCAAAAGCTTCTTAGGGTTAGCCATGTTTTAATTTCAGTTGGCACTTAGATTCTCTAAACTTATATGGGCCCTGAACCAAACAATCAAATTGGAGGAAGGCCAATTTTGTTTGGAGCACATCACAACTACAAGATTTTGAAACAATGAAAAGGAAAAAATTCTTAGCACTAGCCCTTACCTTACCAGATCTGCAAGAACCCCTTGATATTGAAGCAGGGGCTTTAAAATATGCACCAGATGCAGTTCTCACCCAACATATTCACCTAAATTCATAGCATAGTGAAACATTTAGAGATATGGTATACCTATATGCTACATATAACAAAATAAATTTATGGCATTATTTATGCATACAAGTAATAAACACATTACATTATGGGAATGCATCACATCATCAACATAGATCACAAGCCTCTCAGTTCATGTAGACCTAAGGAAGTTATAAAATTATCACCATCAAAATTGGTTTACTTACCTCTAAAAATTTCAATTTAATATTATGCACGTGAAAAGTAGTTCAATTAAGTTTCAAACTACTTAAACCACCCTCCAATTGCAACACTAACTTCAATCATGGATTCATGGGGCCACAAGACTTATAAAAGGTCCATGTGTAGACACATAAATTTAGTCATAGGTATTTGACAATGTTAATTATTGACACATCCTAAACCACATGACATGTGCCAAAATACACAACTGTATTCACCATTCCTCTAAGCCTTTTATCTCTGTGTGAGCTCGACCCTTTCTTTTTCATCACTAGTACATATTCCAAAGTCAAATCATCAAATTTCTTAATATCTCCCTTAGATTATCTGTTAGGCACCTAGAGCAACAAACATGCTCTGATGCCACGTGTTGGGGAATACAAAACCCAACACCGGAAGCACATAATTGATTACCAACTTCAAGCAACTTAATATGCGGAAATAACCAGAATCAATAAGTAACTAGAATTCAGAATAACACAGAATATGAGAGACAATACACAACTTGTATTAATAACTCTTACAGAAAAGAATACAATAAAGAAGATGCCACTTCTTCTCCACCACCTCTTCAGAGGTTTCCCACACCTCAAGTGAACAGTAATTCTTTCCTCAAAGCTCTCTCTACTAGGTCCCAACACCCAACTCAAACACAGAGTTGGTGTTCACCTTACACCTGTGCTCCACGCACTCCACAAGTACTCAAAGTACTTCAAGTAGATCTCCCATGAACCTGCAACAACCTACTGTTCAACAGACTTATGGAAGGAACTGCCTTGCCTTCCTCTTAGCTCTCCATGTACTCCACGTACATACCAATGAGTACACACCGTACTCCAAGTAGATCCTGCCTGATACTGCTCCCTGTTGTGTTGCTGTCCTATCTGATCTCCAACCTACAGATCAATAAGTGGTTCTGCACACCTGTGAACCTCGACCTTGCGCACACACACACCTGCAAATCAACGATCTTACTTACCATGTGGATCTCCTATAAGCCATGCTCACCTGATGACTAAGATCATACACTCCTAAAGAACCCAGCTGGCTCTCCAATCCAGCACCAACACCCCTGGTACTGCTGTGGAACTAGGAGGAACACCCTTGCTCACCTCACACACAGAAGGAGCAAACTTTGCTCAACTCAAAACTAGAACACTTTTACAATACAACCATGAGTTTATTATATAGAACTCATCCAAACAATAATTAGACACACAGTACAATAATTAGATCCGTAGCTCTTAGTTTATAATTAGCACTAAGCATGCAAACACTTGGTTCGACAACCAACTGCCCGTAATAAGCTCACAGTTGAACTACACAGGTGACCGACGCCGGTCCCTGTCAGCCTGGGGGTCGCCGACGCCGGCCGATCTCTGACTGACGTCGGTTGCTCTCCTGCCCTATCCTGCCGACGTCGGTTGGCCTGACCGACGCCGGTGTCTCTGGCACTCCAGCAACGCTACTGCACCCTCCTCCGTGTCTGCACCAGTGAATCTTTTAGCTCCACAACCTAACATTATCTCTAGCTTAGGAAATGTCCATGCTAGGTAGACTAGGACACTATCGCGCTCCTATGCACCTAGCATGGTTGTGTCTCTCACCAAATAATGACTAGTTTCCAAATTTCAAAACTTTCTTTTAGGCCTTCCCACACATTTCATAAGGCCAACTAAAAGAAATTATCAATATGTTCACTTATAAATACACATCAAAGGTCATTCATTATCCCCATTTGTTATTCACTTGCTTCAAACTTTTACAATACTACACATTGAACAAATCTACCCTATTCTTTCCAAATTCAAGATCATTCATAAGGAGCAACCACAAGCCAAGTATAAAACATGTCAAAGTAAGTCAAGAATTATTATTGTCAAGTATCTAAGTCACATTTATAACTACATACTATTGATAATGTGTTATACGGTATGCATGGGTTTGTCATTGATGTCATTATGAGTTGTCTTTGTTGTTATTGAAGTTGAGTTCATGATCCATGTACTTGAGAGACCTAGTGAGAAGGCAAAGGCCTAGTAGCATGTTGAGGTGAGTAGTCTAAGGCTTATGAGAAGAATATTGGTAGTGTGTGGGCATGGTATGAGGCTGTATGGCATGAGTATGAGATGTCTAGAATAATACAAGAGGTTCGCGGTGTGTTCAAGGTATAAGTGTGACTGGCAGTTCAAGGCTTATGAGAAGAAGATTGGTAGTGTGTGGGCATGGTATGAGGTTGTATGGCATGAGTATGAGATGTCTAGAATAATACAAGAGGTTCAAGGCGTGTTCAAGGTATAAGTGTGACTGGATGTTCAAGGCTTAATGTGCAAAATGACCTAGTGTGGTCTAATGAGAGGTCAAGTTCAATTTCTAAGGTGCCATAACTCATGAGAGCATTTTTAGAGGAGTGAGAGATTGTGTCAAGTATGTTGACCAAGTCTGAGGTCAAATTCTAAAGGATAAAGCATGAAATGTGGTTTTAAATTTTTTTGTGTGCACAGAATGAATTATTACAACCCTGAGAAGGATTTTCTTATGTTTGTTGGCATGTGCAACCTTTGCATGAAGATCCAAATAGTTCATGGTAGTTGGGAAAGGGTTTTATTGATGCCTGAATATATATCAAAAGTGCCCAGAGTGTTTAAGAACACTTCTCATTTGAAAATTTTAAGAATTCAATGCATGAGTTTTAGGTTATGATAATCCTATTATTTATTGATGGAATAAAGGCAAAGCAAATGGACTGTTTCACAATATTTATAATATTTAGTGGTTGGGAGCCACTATAGCCAAATAGTTAATCTATACAAAATATGAAGTACTCTTTGATAAGAATGATGAATTATGATCAATAACTAATCTCAAGATTAATGTAAGATGGATATTTACAATGAAAATTAAGCTAGAGTGATCTAGATAAAATGGAGCAAAAGGAAGGGTAGGGCAGAGAACAAATGTTGTTGATCTTCATTCTAAACATCATGACAAAGTTTAAATATCATCCAGGCATGCACTTAACCAATGTATGATATGAAGTAGCGTAAGCTCAAATCCTATCACACATCAGGCAAACATCTAAGGAATGTAGGAAATAATGCAAATAATAACCCAGTTCACTTTAAAGATTTATCCTTGCAAGTAAACATCATTATCCCAAATGCAATAAGAGTAAAAAAGAAATGAATCTAAGAACTTCTAACTAACCTAGCATTGGCACAAGTTAACAACTCTACATTGAAATGTACATACTAAGAATTCATAAAAACCATTCAAATCTAGAAGTCAGAATTAACAAGTGAGAGGGAAGCCATGATAACAAAAGACACAAGCAAATTTGGAAAAACTTTATAAAATTCCTTATATTAATTGCTTAAAGTTTACAAAGTAATTTTGGCTTTAAAAACTCCCTCCCTCTTACAATTGGCAATACCTCTTTATATATACCTTTCATGAGGTATGTTAGTTAGTCCTATCAATTATTAAGGAAAATTATCCTTTTACAATTCTTTGCGAACTTTTTAGACATTTTGAAATGACTAACCTATACATGCCTTTCCAAAAGAATATTCCATTTTCAAAATGTTGTAATGCTAAGTTATAAAAGGATATTCCTAAGTCCACTAATCTATCTTTACAATCAAAATCATATCCATGATCCTATTATTATCCATTCTAGGTTTTCCTTGGTCCTTTCATAAACTAAGAAGCTCTAGCTAGATCAAGTGTAATGGGTTCCTTGACTAATCTATTCAATGCATGCCCTATTTATATTTAAGTTGCTTGAGGTCATTTGAGAGGTCCCCGTTTCCCAAGACCTTTCACTCACATCTTTGGAACATTTTTTTGAGCTATCCTTACTGCTAATCCCTTTAAATTACTCACTAGTGGTTTACAATTCACTCCTGGATCAAATTACCTTAGCACTGGTGATAATTCAACTCCCCTCAGGTCAATTATAATTTAATAAATAACAAATTAGGGTTATGTATGTGCTTAGGGCCTTTTGAAGGTTTTAACAGTGCTCTAATGGTTGTTGTGAGCTCAAATCACAAGCTTCATGTTTTATAATGCCTTTGGATTTGTCTATTTATACCTTTGCCTCCTACAGGTCCATGAGATCCTTAGATTTATCATGTTTTGCTTATGTGGCATCATTATGGCACCCATGCTCATCATTGCTAAAAAATATGACCGTTGCCTTTAAAAACTCAGCTTTGATTTTGCACTATCTGATCCATGCATGGTTCATAGATCTTTAGATTATTTGGATCCAAACAATTATCTTAAAATTGACGTCTGCATACCCATCATCTGATGTCTGCATAAACATCTTTGATGTTTGCATGATCATTAATTTTAAACACATCCTTGGAACTCTTTGTTGAGATTACCATTTGTCATTTCTAGGTTTGTTTTGCCTCCTACATGTGCCACTTAGTGATCTCACATTTGCTCGAGCTTTGTTAAAAAGTCAATGTACACTCACATCATTAAATTAATCTTGTCTAAGTAGTTTTGAACCATTGGATCATGATCTGAGGGATGCACCACCATTGGCTACTTAAAATCCTTTTAATGAATTCATGATGCACGTCAATGTCTTGAGGCTTTGAATTTCAAAGTTCATTATGCTCTATTGGATTAACTTTTCCTGAGTGAACATGGGTCATTGATTCTATAAATAAAAATGACATTTAAATCAATGCTTGGAAAAAAAGAAAAGACTTAGCATAATGTATTGGACTATAGTTTTAATTCATATTAAGAAACACGAGAAAGACTTTAAAAAAATGTTTTAAGCTAAGTTTTGAGATGTAATGAAAGGGACTCAGCATAAAAACTTTGGATCAAGGTTAGAAACATAAAATAAAAGGACCCCATAGATAATGGGACATAGTATAAAGGCATAGTCTAAGGTCTTTTATCATATTAATAAATATGATAAGGGTTTAGACTAAGCTTTATAACAAAGGGACCATACGTTTACTTAGACCAAGCTAGGATAAAAGGGAATAAAGGGGTCGTGAGATGTAAAAGAGACCAAGCATAAGAATTTTAGCCTAAGGTTTGGTCATGTTGAAAAACATGGCTAAGCCTTAGGATAAAAATTAAATTAAGTCCATGGCATATTTAATTACTTTCGCATAAAATGTTCTTACCAAATTTGTATTTAATTCAAAAAGGACCTTGATTAGAACATCAAACTATTGTTTCAACATGACTTAAAATAGACCAAAGGCTAATAAAAGATCAATTTAACATTGAAACACAAAACCCTGAGTATGTTCATTCCCAAGTGAGCTCCGTTAAACCTTCAACGTAAAACACAAATAACCAATGTTATCACTTCAGATAAGATCAAAACAGGGCCATGAATAAATAAGTCATCCAAACCATGGTGTGGATGATCTTCAAATAAAGATAATATGCAAACATGCTAATGACACTCTGATCAAGTGAGTTTTTAATTTTGAGGTACAAATTTTCATACTTTTACATAAGGGTCCCTATTTTCAAAAATAAGGTATGTTGACCACATCAACAAATGATGACTTCTGAGGGAAATATAAAAATATGTTAGAATCTAAAGACTCTGGTTTAGACCAATAACTAGTTTATTCATTCCATTTGATCCATTAGCATTATCAAGATCAATTCATGGTTAAAATAAGTCTTACACATGTAAAATTATAATCAAACCTCAAAACCCAGTCATGTTATGTGTGTTATTTGATTCCACTTACTATTTACCATGGGATTTAGGTAAACAACTTTTAGATTCATGACCTTAACCATTACCACTGAATTATAGCATATTTAGATGTTCATTAAGAACCATGATTCGTATAAGGAAGGCTTGGGCATTGATCTGCTTCTAGCCAGGCATCCATAGTCCTGATGGAGATACTTTTGGCTCCACTTAAGGCCTTACTCCATTGCCATCTAGGTGTCCATAACCTTGGTGGAGGTTACTAGAATCACCTTTGCTTAGAGAGCTCTTGAATTTTGCATATGGCTCTTATTTTTGACTTTCTAGCAAAGGTTGGAAACCAAGTTAGCTAGATCTAGGGATTTGATCAAGTGTTTGATCTTCAGACAATCATCCTTGGTTGTAAACTTTGTCCCAGGCAAGGATGTTTATTAAGTGCAAACATGATTATATTCCAATAATTGAATATTTCACTTTACATATGCACTCCTTAAAACCAATCTTAGATCATAACCATGCTCAAAATCCCAAGGACCAATTATCTTAATCATTAGTCTTTACTAGTGTCTCTAAACCATAACATCTAGCTCATATTTCAACACCCATGGTCAACCGATGCTAGAGGATCATACCTTTATTGCTGATTTGAGAAGCTCCTTGAGTAGTTAGGTGAACTTTGAGCTGATGGCTATCCAAAGGACTTATTAAAATCAAGGAACAAAGCACAAAAGCAAAAACACAAGACAAACAGATAGAAATAAAAGAAATATGTACAAACCCTATTTATAAACAAGGGACATGAAATAAAGAAACATGAAAGAAACTAAACTAGGGCCTACACTAACTTCATAAAAAACCTACCTCTTGGATCAAATGGAAAGTTATTTAGCCTATCATGGAACCTTGAAGTATGATTATTTCCGTTTGATGGTACCTTCTGGGAGATATGAGCACTTATGCATTTATGTCTTCTAAATGATGTATCTTGGCTTCCTATCAACATTCTTAGATGCATGGATTGAATATATGAATCTAAGACCCAATCATCTTCCTCCCAAATTCTTCTAATTTGAAACAAGAGTGTCATAGACTGATAGTGACATATGTCATCCTCATTCAACCATGATAGCTTAGCTAGCACACTTAGATGTGTGTCTTCATTGGGTTCTATCTGAGGTGGAGATGGACTACAAATATTTGCATGAAAATCTTCCAAGTCATCCCAAAAGGCCTCTTCATCATGATCAATTGAATGAAACTCTTTTGGGATCTTACCATGTTGATCTCATGTCCCTAACTTTTTGATGGGGTCATGTGAAGATTCCCAATCCATTATACTTTTTTCATCTACATCTTCTATGAATAATGACATCTCTTTTACTGAATTAGGCTCCAACTCATCTTGCTTTGGGATGCCCAAAATAATATTACCTTCATCCATTTGATGTTGTATCTCATCAACTACCATATCAACCTTTCCCATTTCACTCAAGAATTCATGGCATAATTGTTGCCACCAGTCATCATTTTTAGGGATATCCTCAATCTCAATAATGACCTCATATGAATTATCCTCATAGCCATCTTCTAAAGAGAGGTCATCTTATTTCTGATCTTGTTCAACTATTGTAGTTCCTTGAGAAGTTTCTTGAAACTCATCTTCCTGATTGTGTTCATGGGACTATTTATCTTGAACCATTGTCACTTCCTCTCCCTGCATTATTTTTTAATGTCTTTCGATGAAGGAAAGGACTTGAGACTTTGAGGAAGAAGAACTAAGGATTAAATGATCTCTAGCTTGCTCAATGGATGAGTCTCCTTTGAATGTTTTTGGAAGTCATGAATCTCTTGTGGAGCATCTTCAAACTCATCTTCTTTTTCAAATAGAAAACCAAGAGCCCATTCTATGAAGGATTTAGATGTCCTTGCAAAGCCAGATGTCCCTCTAGAAAAGCCTTAATTAAACATAGGTTTAGATGCATTTTGATATGCTTCAAAAACATTACAATGATCAGTTAGACCTATATCACAAAGATTAATTTCATATATGTCCTCAAATGACTCATCGTTACTACTATCATGAAACCTATTTGTAAGAATCATGGTTCCTATTTAGAGTTTTCTCAAATATTCCCACTTACTTCTAAAATTAAATAAAATTAGTGCTTAGCTTTTGAACCATCTTAAGTATGGATTCATCCTCATTCTTTGGTGCTTTAGAGCTATGAACTTGATTGTCATTATTAGTGTATAATAAATATCTCCATCCTTATGGATGAAATCCATTTGTAGCATTATTTAAGAACCCCAAATTTTGGTTGGGATAGGCATGGCTTAAGGGCAATTGGTTCAAGACTAGTGTCTGATTGAAGGTAGATGCAATGTGATTGGCATTAGGGATGATATTTAGTATTGGAAAATTGGGGTTGACATTGGGAATATTGTATGCAAGCTGACCTTGATGCTACATTTGATCATTGATTATTACAGCTTCAACATAAGCCAGTGCTAAAGTGTTTATGGTATGAGTAAACCTCTTGAGAAACATAAAAGTCATGGAATCCACAGCATCCTTGTAAATCTTTAAGGCTAAACCCTCGTCAGGTCTATAAGGAGCTATGGTTCTGCTAGACAACTTTTAGAATCTAGCATTGAAGGCTCTAATGGTCTCCCTATAATCTCTCTTAATAGTGGTGAATTGATGATAAACAGTGCATGGACTAATGATTTTACCAAATTTATCAATAAAAATTCTATTAAAATCATCTCAACTAGCTATGTAATTATATGGAAGGTTAAAGAACCATTCATATGCAACATCTTTTAAAGTAAATGGAAACAATCTACATGCTACATCTTTATGAACAACATTTAAGAGTCTTAAAGCAACCTTAAAGCTTTTAACATGTTCTTCAGTTGTGACAATACCATCAAGACTAAAAGAAGGCAAATACCTTTCAAGATTTCTTAGAAGATCATGTACTATACTTGGCATGTTGATTAAAGAACCACTTAGCCAAGCCATACCTTGAACATATGAGCACTCTAAATTGGTGAAGTAGGTTGGGACCTTGATAATTTTTGCTCACCTCGTTCGACCTAGATTTATATGAATTTATAGAGGGAGAGGTGATACTCTTGTCTCTGATCCTTGGCAATTACAACTTTTATACTTTGAAACATGTTTAAAATATGATGCATCAAACTGATCTATGTAAAGAACAATGATTAAGTTTGCACATTAAGCCAATTTTGCACAATTACATGGAAAACATGACTATCTTTAACTAAATAAGCTCAAAGATACGTCTAAACTGATGAATGAGAGGGATATCCAAAGAATTAGTCAATATTTGAACAAAATTGTTTTTACTAACCTTAAATGTGAGAAATACACAAAACTTGAATTGCCTTTGCATGAACATCCATGGATATTCAAATAATATCGATCTTTGGCTAAAGGGAGCCCAAAGACTGGTCTGAAACCATAAATATCAATGATATTTACACACTTATGCTCAAAGGAACACAAATATGCAAAGAATGCACTAATCTTTGATCATAATACACCAAATTTAGCAAAGATTATACAACTTTACAAAGATCTAACTAAAGGCCCTCCTTCTAGTGCTAGCAAAGCTCCTCCTATTGATACCTGAATATGTATCACAGGTACCCAAAGTGTTCAAGAATAATTCTCATTTTATAATTCTAAGAATTTATCACATGAATTGCAGGTTGTGATAATCATGTTATTTGTTGATGGAATAAAGGCAAAACAAATGGAATGTTTCACAATATTTATAATGTTTGGTGGTTAGGAGCCACCGTGGCCAAATAACTAATCTATACAAAATACTCTATGCTAAGAACAATGAATTATGATCAAGAACTAATCTAAAGACTAATCTAAGATGGATATTTATAATGAAAATTAAGTTAGAGTGATCACGTTAAAAAGGAGCAAAAAGAAGGGTAGGGTAGATAAAAAATGTTGTTAATCTTCATTCCAAACATGATAATAAAGTTAAAATATCATCCAAGCATGCACTTAACTAATGTATGACATGAATTAATGTAAGCTCAAATCCTATCACACATCAGGCAAACATCTAAGGAATGTGGGAAATAATGCAAATAAGAACCAATTTCACTTTAAAGATTTACCCCTATAAGCAAACATCATTAGCCCAAATGTAAGAAGATTAAGAAAATGAAATAAGCCTAAGAACTTTCAATTAACCTAGCACTATCATAAGTTAATAGCTCTGAATTTAAATGTACACATCAATAATTCATAATAACCATTCAAATATGGAAGTTAGAACAAACAAATGAGAGAGAATCCATGATAACAAAAGACACAAGCAAATTTAAAATAACTTTACAGAATTCTTTGTTTATATTAATTACTCAAAATTTACAAAGTAATTTTGGCTCTAAGAATTCTGTACCTATTAAAATTATAAATACCTTTTTATATAGACCTTTCATGAGGTATGCTAGTTAGTGTTGTCAAGTATTAAGGATAACTATCCTTTTACAGTTCTTTAAGAACTTTCTAGACATTTTAAAATGACTAACCTATACATGCCTTTCCAAAAGAATATTCCATTTTCAAAATGTGGCAATGCTAAGTTACAAAAGGATATTCCTAACTCCACTAATTTGTCTTTGCATTTAGAATCATATCCATGATCCTATTATTGTCCATTCCATGTTTACTAGGAAGCTCCAGTTAGACCGAGTGTAGTGGGGTCCTTGACCAAGTTGTCTTATGTGTGTCCTGCTTATCTTCAAGTTGACTGAGGTTATTGAAGAAATCCCAATTTCCTAAGACCATTCATTCACATCCTTGGAACACTTTTTTGAGTTGTCCTTACTTCCAATCCCATTAAATTACCCATTAATGGTCTACAGTTCACTCTTGGATCAAATTACCTTCGTACTTGTGATAATTCAACTCCCCTCGAGTTGATTATAATTCAGGCAATAAAAAATTAGGGTTTTATATGTGGTTAGGGCCTTTTAAATATTTTAACAGTGCTCTAATGGTTGTCATGAGCTCAAATCACATGTTTCATGTTTTAGAATGCCTTCAGATTTGCCTGCTTATACCTTTGCCTCCTATAGGTCCATGAGATCCTTAGATTTATCATGCTTTGCTTCCGTGGCATCACTGTGGTACCCATGCTCATCACTATTCAAAAATATGATCATTTCCTTTGAAAACTTAGCTTTGATTTTACATCGTTTGATCTATTTGTATGGATCAACATGATTCATAAATCTTTATATTATTTGGATCCAAAATACTATCTTAAAATTAATGTCTATGTGCCTATCATTTGACATCTATGTGCCCATAATTTGATGAATACGTGAATATATTTGAAATATATGTGACCATAAATTTTAAACACATCCTTGAAACTCTTTACTGAGCTTGCCACTTGTCATTTCTAGGTTTGTTCTACTTCTACGTGTGCCACTTGGCGATCTCATATTTGCTCAAGATTTGTTGAAAAGTCAATGTCCACTCACATTGTTGGATTAATCTTGTTTGAGTAGACATGGACCATTAGATCATGATTTGAGGGATTCATCACCATTGGCTACTTAAATTCCTTTCAATGAACTTGTGACACTTGTCATTGTCTCAGGGCTTTGAATTGTTAAAGTTCATTACGCTCTGTTGGATTAACTTTGCCTACGTGAATGCGTGTCATTGATCCTGTAAATAAAAATGACATTTAAATCAATGCTTGAGAAAAAAATAAAAGACTTAACACAATATTTTGGACTATAGTTTTAATTCATGTTAATTAATACAAACAAGACTGTAGAAAAAAAAATTTAAACTAAGTTTTGAGACGTAATAAAAGGGACTCGACATAAAGACTTGGGACCAAGGTTAGAAACATAATATAAAAGGACCCCACATATAATAGGACATAGAATAAAGGCATATCCTAAGATATTTTATAGTATTAATAAATATGATAAGGCTTTAGTCTAAGCCTTATAACAATAGGACCATGTGTTCACTTAGACTAAGCTAGGATAAAAGGGAACAAAGGGGTCATGGGACGTAAAAAAGATGAAGCATAAGATATTTAGGCTAAGGTTTGGTCATGTTGAAAAACATGACTAAGCCTTAGGATAAAAATTAAATTAAGTCCATGGTTTATTTAATTGCTCTCACATAAAATGTTTCCACTAAATTTGAATTTACTTCAAAAGGCACATAGGTTAAAATATCAAACTAGGTTTTCAACATAACTTAAAGTAGACCAAAGGCTAATAAAAAACCAGCTTAACATTGAAGCACAAAACCATAAGTATGTTCATTCCCAAGTGATCTCCATTAAACCTATAACTTGAAACATAGATAACCAATGTTAGCACTTCAAATAAGATCAAACCACAGCCTTGAACAAATAAGTCAGCCAGATCATGGTGTGGATGATCTTCAAATAAAGATGATGTGCAAACATGCTAATGACACTCTGATCAAGTGAATTTTAAATTTTGAGGTATAAATTTTCATAATATAACACAAGGGTCCTCATTTTCAAAAATGGGGTATGTTTAACACATCAACAGGTACTAGCTTAAAGTTCTTGACATTTGTTTATGCATTGAGGGCCTAAGCTTTATGAATGATTGTTAAGAATGGAAGACGGTCTAAATCCTCTCTAAAACCCTAATAGTGACCCAATATATAATATATGATTTAAAAGTGCTTATAATTGTTTGGTTGACCTAGTATGGTGATTGGAGGTTGTAGTCAACTATCCTAAGTACCTCTAGGTGGCATTGGTCTATCAAACGAGTAAGTGAAAGCTATAAAAAACCCCTTATTTCTCAAATTTTTGATGTAGCAGGTAGTGTTGACCAAGTCAAAGCATAGAAATATTTTAGGATTATGTGTGAGACTTGTATTTTATGCTTATGTAAGCTTATGAGTAGGTTACAAATGTCAAATATGTTAAACTGGTGATGGAAGTTGGCTTATCGCTAAAAAGACCTAATGAAGAAGATAGTGAGAAAACTAGGTAGAAGTGAGAATGAGATTAGGGATGGGTTAAAATTAATTAGTGATAGATCCAAATATATGAGGTTATTTTTCAAGACTTATATTTCATATCTCCTTTGAATATAAGATTTGGAGATGCTCATATACAAGTAGAAAGTTGCTCACAAAGTGACCTATCTAACACAGTGAGGTTTGTGTAGGGTGAAGACATTAGATTGGTATGTAAAACCAATATTGATATTGAAACCTGTAATATATTTATTTTAATATATTCTAAGGATGTTTAAGGATCATCTAAACCCATTGGAAGTTCATAAATGTGTTCACATAGGTGTTCTAAGTCTTGGTTTCCATGACTGTGTTTTGGATCATTCAAGCAATTTTTTGTGTGTTGGTGAGAATGATGTTCCTAAATAATTATGCATATATTTTAAGAATAAAATTTACATAAATTTGTTATTGAGGTCTCATAGGTTCATTTTAATGTATTTTTATTCATGAGAAACACCTATTAGGGTATGAAAATTCAAAGGTTCTTGACTAGGTTTAAGGCCTTTTTGCTAATTTTGAGTGAGCATATGGAAGTGGTATGTTTGAAGTATTTTGCCTCAAATTTTGAAGTATAATGGACATGATTATTAATATGAGGTCATGGTGGTTCTATCCATATGATTTTTTGATATGGTTATGTGGCAAAGTTGAGTGTACACTTCAGATATTCAAAGTAGACTTTCTAGTAGTGAGAAGGCCTAATTATGAGTAGGCATAATGGTATGGTTCAAGGAGTGAAATGAGAAAATTGGAGTTATGATTCATATTTAAGGGTATAATTATCCTAAAACATCATTATCTGGTCTATTCAAAGATCTCATCTACATGCCATGTTTGACTTGAATTCTCTTTAATGATCTAGTTTCTTACTCTTGGATCACTATGCTTGATGGTCTCTTTGGGTGTTTCCTATTGATTGTAAATAGAGATTAAATTATTTATGTCTTTATACATTTATCATGACACTAAAATTCATTACCTACCTCACTACATTTGTTTTCTTCAAAAGCTTCCTCTCACATCTTCAGTAGCTTTTCACTAGGCAACTCCCTTTGGTCTCAAGGGTTAAATCTTGGATTAAGTTTCAAGAGCTCAACATTTTATCATGGATGCTATGAGGTAACCTCATTAAAATTTCCTTAAACCCTTTAAAGTTATAAAAATCACTCTAGTATCCCATTTCACATACAATACTCATCTTGGGCTCCTAAGGCTTATAGCTTTTTTTCCGACATTTCTCCTTGGTTTGACCATTTTACAACCTTTATTGAAGATATTAAAACATAAAATATCACCCTATATGCCCCTTCAACTCCTAATTAAGGTTAATTATCTAATTCCATTCCTTGGTATCTTTTCTAGCCTTATCTATATTCGAATTAGCCTCTTTTAGGCCTAATTAGCCCTATCTCACAACACAGTAGTCAAAATCCATACTAGGAAGACCGTACATGTTTGAAATCAAGTTAGTCATTTAGAGGATCTTAAATTTTCTTATAATACAAATTTTTAACAAGTTATGACTATGAAAACTCATTTTACCACCCAAACCCTAGTTTTAGGGTTTCATGCATGCATAGAGGGTTGAGAGGTTTAAAAATTCAATATCTTGAGTTTTTGAGTGTTTCAAGGATCCAAACCACCACAACCAGGTCTCTTTGTACTCCATACACATTATAAAATAGATGAGACACCTTATTTCACCCATTCCATGCTTCAAATTACAAAAACATAGAGGACTATATGTAATTTCATTGACTGTGTAGGGTATAGACTAGTCAGTTTGTCTTCCAAACTTTCCAAATTTTTCCTAAGACAATATTAAGGTTTGTCCAAATAAGATCACTCTAAACCTTTCCTATCACCATAGTCATATAATTTCCATTGATCCTTTACCTTCCTCTTTATCTGTTGACTGTGTAAACAAGGGTATTACATATGCAAACAAGGTTTGTGGTATTAGACCTGTAGGTATTCAAAGTTTCAATTCATACATAAATTATTGAATGTAGTTTATACTCTCCTTTGTCATATTCAAACTCTACCAACTTCCATGACCATATAATTTTCACTTTAGCATCTATATTTATTCCTAAGTGTTGACTCTGCAACAAGGTTGCTTGATTGTGTGATAGGGTTTGTGTATATACAAAGAGTTTCAATCAATACAATAACAATATTCGGTTTGTTTCTCTATAACCTTGTCATACCCCATTCATAATCATTATTACACACTTAAAAATCCATAGACTCTTAGTCTTGTTACAAGTTATTTGAATGAAATAAAGTTATTATTGTGAACTTAGATTTTCCACTAAAATGGACTGTATAAGATCTTACACATTGGGTTTACATTTAAACCTAGTATCATACCTTCCAATGGTCAAATACTATTTGGGAATTGGCATCTTAGTCATAAAATCATGTTTACTCTTCAGGAATAAATTTTGTCTTCTTCAACCCCATTGCCAACTTCTTTATGTAAGTTTATGTCTATTGTTACCAAGTTGTAACCCTACATATCAAAAGGTATGCATATGGCTTTGTGGTTTTATATAATCCAACATTTAAATAAATAAAAATCTATCTATCTTGGATGAAAGACAATTATTTAACAATATTATCTTTATTTATTTGAAAAATCAATTATTACATCTCAGTCTATGAAGGACTTGTTCATATTCCATGAGAGGGTTTTCTATCTTCCCTCATTCTCTGACCTTCCTCTCCTTCTCAATGGAGATCTCTCTCCTCTGCCTTATCTTCTCCTCTCTACTCCATCCAACCTACAACATTCATTTTCCCCAAACTTCAACGTTGGTTTTTACTTGGTGGTTACACGAACTTGGTTATCATAACCAACTTCCACGTACAAGAGGGATTTTCATTAGTTCATATGATTTGTCTTAAGATTTAAACATGAAATATATTCAAAGCTTTTTTTCATCACTTGAGTGGATCCCTAATCCAACTTTTCTCACCTAAACACTTCAAACCATGCATATGACCCTCCTAGACTCTTGTCAAACATAAGATCATTCAAATTCCCTATTTTGGAGGGAAAAATCCTAGAAGCTATTTGACACACCCCTATGACTCCAAATGGATTCCAATGGCACAAATGAACCTAAGAAGGTCCCTTACACACATTATCATCAAACTTGACGAAATTTAACCTCCTATTGGCAACAACTTAAAAATGATGTTTCTTAGTTTGATGATCCTGCATTATACTCCCCGAGAAGGAGAAAACTTGTGCCACAAACTTTCTTTCTTGCTTTCTAATTCCACATTTGAGGGTCCTTCATACTCAATATACTACTTTTATTTCTTTTTTGCTCCTTGTTCTTTGATAAACTCTTGCATTTATTCATTTTGGCTTTGTCTAGCCTTCTTTTCCATGCATCTTCTACCTCTATGAGGTGTTCCAACTCTTTTACCTCTTTGTTTACTGCATAATCCATCTATTGTAAGTCAATTTGAATCTCATCATACTCAGATGCAACCATATAAATCTTATTTTCTTGTCTCATGACTTGCTTCCTCATAAATCTCACTTGATTCTTGCCTTTTGAGTGATGTTTGCTCCTTATTCATGCTATCATCTTCTTCCTTAGGCTCTAATGACCTCATATGAATGACAAACTTTGTCCTTTGCTCATGTATACTCACCTTTACTACCTCTACTTCGTGCTTCTTCACATTTGATGCCTTTTTCTATGATCTTGCTCATTGTGCAAGAGTAACTCCTTATTCCATTCATTCTCAACATAGTACAATGTGATTTGAAAAATCTTTGACTTTTCTTGTTCATGCTTATCAACTATTAACTCAGTGTTAGCTTACTTAATTGAATAACTCACCTTGTCTACTTGCTCATACTCCCTTTGCTTGCTTGCTTGTGGCCTTGTGTGTATATTTATTTGCACAACTTTTTATACTTCACTTTATTGTTTCTTATCTATTTTTCCTTCATATTTTCTTTCTGTAAGTCACCTTCTTTTAGCCCCTTGGATGGACTGAATATCTCTTCCAACATCTCCAACTCTTTTTGCAACTTAGAAGAATCCACTTCTTCAAAATCCTCATCAAACTTTGGTCCATATTGCTCTTTATCTTCTTAGATAACTTGTTATTTGTTTTCTCCTTAGACTCCCTAATTTAACCTCCTCATGATACATGCCATGATTTTCAATCACTCTTTAAGGTGCTTCATTCTCATCTTGCCTTGCTACACACTCATCCATCAATGCAATGGTTTCTATATACAAGAGATCTTCATTGTTGGGATCAATTTCACATACATAATCATATACAACATTTGTAAACAAATGTTTCAAACACTTAACTTCTTTTATGCATTCATCTTCTTGATGTACCTTCATCTCATTGGCTTGATTTGCTTGATCTATGTCTTTTGTTTGTGTTGCAAGCTTGCCATCTTCTTCAATCTTCTTGCTTTCTTGGAGTGCACTTATAATAGGATCCTCTTGTGCTCTTTTCATGATATTTTCCACACATTTGATACTTTTTACCTTCTTGGGCTGCCTCTTGTTTATCTTTGCACCTCTTTCATGCCTTATGCCTTGGTTATCTACCATGCCAACTTGGAGTTCCTTGTCATTTGTTCTTTGTCTCCACATTTGTGCTTGTTTTCCACATATGATTTTGCCTTATTTGAAATCTTATTTGAGGTTCAACTCTTCCTTCTCAATACCTATTTGTTTCATCCACTTAGGCCAAACATATCCATGCCCTTGTTCTCTCCTTGAGGGCTATAATTTGTCATTCTTTCTCTCAATATGCATATCAGCCTTTTCTTCTTCATATGTGCAATCAAAATCAATGTTCAAACACTCATTTACCTCCAAATATGATTGTTGTAAGCTTGTTGCTTCATTCATGTCTTCATGGGTGACCTTCATTTCTTATTTGTATGCTTCTTCTCTTGTTTCCGATGCTAGACTTGGCAATGCATTATAGTATTCCTCTTTCTCTTCATCTTCAACATATGGAATGATCTCATTCTCCATCAGTTTGTCTTCTTCAAGAGGTTCTCTCTCTTTATCATCCTGTTTCCATATGATGGGTGATGTTCTTGGCCCATCCCTTAGCAATTTTGAGGCCTTATGCTTGGCCTTCACCAACTCCTTCTTCATACTTGCATACACAAACTTGAAAGCAATGTTAGCATACAAAATAAGAGACCACACAATCCCTTTGAATATCTTTTACATATACATCCTCCATCTTCTCTCCTTATCTTCATTCTCAAGTGCTCTTCTTGGTGTTACATCTTGATTCCTCATCAGACAAACTTTTAATTTATCTATGGATATCTGTAATTAATAAATTCAAATATAGTTATATTTTTGACTAAGTTTGAAATTTATATTATTTCAAGAAACCAGGATGTTGCTTAGTTAGATGATAGTACATGATTGCTTATTATGAATTGGTTATGTATGCATTTAAATTTTAAGCATATTAACGAGTTATTTTAGTTATATATTATTACTTATGATTATCATGTAAAAGATTTAATTACTTGTTTGTTGTGAGGTGGATGCAAGAGAATTTTACTCTCAAACGTATCGAAGGGAGAGCATCATCAGAGAGGATGTTATAGATGGAGACATCGTAAGTCGTCAGAGAGCTAACAAAACCTTGCACACACCATGATAACTAGTCATGGTAGAAAATGCATTTAAAAATGATTATTTTAGTGTTTGTTTAAATTATTGTTTTTATGTGATTCCCTGAGTAGGTAAATTATAAAAATAAATTACTTGTGTGCTTAACCTAAGGTGTCATTAATATACGTAAAATTAAATTTAATAAAGGTAAAACTAATGTGGGTTATTATTTTATCATTAAATTGCTAAAGCATAATTAAATGTTAACTGGGTTCAATATGAAATTAGAATTTCATATTCAAATATTAAAAAGGGAATTGTTTTAAAAAAAGAGGAAAAAAATAAAAACTATGAAATTAGAAAAATGTGAGAAATAAATTAAAATTATCAGAAAATAAGAAAAAAATTAAAATATCTTAAAATTAGTAAACACAAAAAGATAAAATAAAAAGAAAAATAAAAAAATAAAATTTGAAAAAATATTTAGCATTTATTTTCTATTCAAGAGAAAGAATGAAAGAGATTTTGGATAGCCTGTGCATTGGAGAGGAAAAAAGAAAGAAAGGGGAGGATTTTGGAGAAGGAGAAATTTGGCAAGAGAGATACGGTGCAACAAAGGAGCAGAGATAATTTACCAATAAACCCAAGAGATAAGAGATATATTTTAAATCATCGAGTGATGGATTTGTATTACTTTTTAGTCATTATATGTTAAATTCATATTTTATTTAAGCTTATTGTTTCAAGACTTTGGAAAATGAATTAGATAATCTGGTTTAAATATAGCTGAGATAAATATTGCTTTTTCTACATTGTTTTAGAAACATGTTGTACTATAGTGAGGTCTGCTAAAAAATTTGATTGGGTCACTGGACTCAGCGATGGCATCGCATATTAGTTGGTCTTTATTTGTATTTATGGTGTCATTTTTTTATTTTACCTTCTTTGCTGCAAACTGAGTAACATGGACAACTAGAAATATATCTTTTTTATCAAATGCTCTTAATTTGCTATATAGTTGTACGGCATCACCCAACCTTGGCTTATCTAGCCACATACCTAGTAGTTGACCATTGTTAAATTTTGTTTTACTTCTTGTATGGTGTCGCTTCATTTTGGCTTGCCCAATCGTATAACTAGCAATTTTTTTAACTGGTCTTGCTAATTATCTAGTCATATTTGCTTACTTGAGCGTCATACTTTATTTTATTTTCCTAGCCATAGTAATGGCATCACACTTAAGTAGGTTTTTTAATTCCTCTATGACATCATTCTATGTTATATTTTCCATCCATATTGATGCGTCACTTTTTAACTGGTCATTCTATTTACCTTTGGCATAATTCTATTGTCTAATTTATCTCCAACAAACTGAATATTATGGTTAGATATTAATATATCTCCTTGCTATTTCGATAATGGCATCTCCCTATATCATCTAACTAGTATTTAATTTTTGGACTTTCTATTTCCTTAAGGCAACAACCCTTTGCCTTGAAGCTGGAATTTGGAACAATTAAATCCTTTCTTAAATTATATTAATTAGTCATGGGATAAAATGATAGATGGGCATCTTAAATAATGGGTAATGCAAATATCAGAAACTATATAATTTTATTGATGAGATAGAAATTATATTAGTTTCCTAGATGGATATATAGATCAGGTTTATTTTACTCTATGTTGTCTTATGCTTTAATTCCAGTTATATATATTTGTTAAAATACTCATACATTTATATATTTGTTAAAATACTCATGCAATTGTAATTATTAAAATATCCATACAAATGAGAATATATGGACTTTAAGAAAATATAGAGTATGACAAACTAATTCTTATAAATAATAGAGATACTGTAATTAGTTAAATCCTCGATAAATAATTTTATTATTGACCCATGTCTGAACCATGAACATAGTTTATTTAATTAGAAGTAAATATGTTTTCTTTCTTCCAGAAATTAGGTAATGCTAAGGGATGTGTTTAAACATAATGAAGGTATTATGACTTATGTATCTATTAGAGTAAAAAATGAATGAGTTTTACAAATAGTTCAAAAACATAAAACCGGTCTTTAAACCTTTCAATTTTTTTTAAAAAGCCATAGTTAAACACTCATGATGAAGAATACATGTTATATATCTGATTTAATAACAAGTTATGGAATATTGGAAATGAGTGTAAACTTGTTTATTAGTTTAACTTTGAACATGGGAGGGTAGATGTGTTATTAGATTATAAATATTATTTAAGAAGTATATATATTTTGAGCTTCACGTGAGTATATTTGATATGACTCTAGAAATGTAAAAATATATATTTTATAAATTTAGGTGTGTTTGCTTATACCTAAATGGTTGAATAAAAACTTAGGATTCCTTGAATTGATTGGTTATAGACTATCATTAGAATGGAAGTTGATTAATTAAATAGTTTATTGTTAAACGTAGAGTGGATTAACCTTAGAGTTGAATGGTCTAACATAAATATCCTACATGAAGAGTTAAACCTGAAAGAGCTTTAAAATCTCGAAAGTTTGACAATATATCAAGTTATATGTTTATGACTTATGGTGCAGTCAAAACCTGGGGTAGATTTCTTAAAGTAATATTCTCAGGTGAAATATTAAAGGGTTGATTAAATCTATTTTAGCAAATGATTGCTTGTAAACCCACCATATGGATTGATTATAAACCTAGATTACTTGTATTTCAGAAAATAATTTTTTTAGGTTTCTCTAACTACAACATGCAAAAGTTTGTTTCCACATATTTTATAACTACTTCATCAGTTTACTTTCTATTCTTAGTAGTTACGATTAAAAATACTAAACTGTGGTTTAGAAATTGCATAACATTAGATTATCTACATTTTTTTGTATATTGTATACATGATGGTTATTGTTGTGGATAGTGTGTGTTATTATAGTTGGTAATACTTGTGTATACGAGCATTAAAACTTTGAGAGTTTAACAAATGTTGTGTTGGTGTGTTATTGTGTTTCATGAGAATGATGATTTGCTTGTTATGTATAGTTAATTGTACAATGCTTGTGTTTTCATGTATTTGAGATTATTTTCTATGATTGATCATGAAAAACTGGTAGTTAAGTCTTATAACACTAGACTTTGATAATATGGGCTGACATAGGGTGTAGATAATTAAAAACCAATTATATTATTTGATTTGTACAGTTTAAATTATATGTTTATCTAGATGGTATATTTATAATCATTATTTTTAGTATGGGATAGAATATAATGAAATATTCATGCATATGTTTGATGAACTAAACATATGTTGTTATTATTCTATTATAAAGAGTGTTGTATGAATCTTTTTCTATTAGGATATAAGTTGATGAATCTTGTGGTTGAATTGTATTTGACTAATTTGCATTACTAGTGTGGAGTAAGGAGTGAGACAAACTTCACTGGCTTACTAGCATTGCAATAGTAGATGAAGGCAACCCGATCAAATGGTGTGCATGACATTGATTGATCTAAATCATTATTATTATCTATAAAATTTTAAGCCAAAGTATGTTTAATGAGACATTATCATTTCATGAGTGTGGTTCACATGTTAGTGTCATATCTTGTAATAGAACAGATTTATATGATACATTGCATGTTTAGTTTAGAATCATACAACACACGGGTACTTTCTAATCTCTCTTGATTCCTATGCCATCAATCTCTACTCATCCATGACGGGAGGGCCATTCCTTGATGGAATAGTGCAGGGTATCATTGGTCTGTGGTTGGGTGGAAAAGTGCTCGGATGAAGCTCTCCTTCCCCACAATATTACTACTTATTGAAATAAACTTTTGAGATTACCATAAATACTGGAGAGTCTGGGGAACTTATGCTTCAAGGATTCAGGGATCTAAATTATGTACATTGTATTAAATTCAATATTATTATTGAGTATTGTCATGAAGAATTATAATTACTTATTATTATATATTGATAGCAGTGATTGTAGAGTTGTATCAATCATGGTTGAGTTGCTACATTACTTTCTATATCCATTTTATGAAGCATTGTCATGACATTAGAGTTATGTGATATAAATTTAATGTGTACTTATTGCTATCACTTGAGTATATATATGATCTTTGTTAAACTTTTGGGATGTAGTGTATTTGTATATGTGTGCTTTATTTATAAAAAAATTGTTCACATATTTCTATGTCTAACCCAATAGGGTTATTACACTTAGCACTTCTACATTCTTCTTGTTCTCTTAAATGAGAACCCTCTTCTCTATATCTCTATCTTGTTTATCACTTGGAAACATCTCATCCCCCATGCCTCTTTGGGTTTCCTTTTCTCTCTTCTTCTCATTCTTCAAGACACTCATCTTGTACCTTCTTTCTTCCATAAGTGACTCTAGTGTCCACTTCACCCTTCTTCACAAATTCCAGCCAGTCCATTAGATTTATTATCTTCTCATGAGATTCACCATGAGCTCTATCCTCTCTATACTTTTCCCCAATTCTCTTCTTAAGTCTTCTACTTCTCTTTCTACACCCATCTTATCTTTTCTTATTTGCTTTTTAGGCCTATCTAGACCTTTCTCTTAGAAAGTTTATCAACCTTGCCTCTTATACCTATATTAGGCCTTTCCTCTCTTTTATTCCTCTATCTAAGACCTCTCCTTATCCTTAATTGACTCTCTTTTGGAGTCTTTACTTTCTCTCTTCTCTTTTGGAGCTCTAAGGCTCTCTTCAACTTCTATTTCACTAGTCCTTTCTTAACTAGCTTCTAGTCCTTCTCATAGGAATTTGGGGATTTTGTTTCTATATTATTATAAATATTTTATATTCCTCTATACTTATCTCAATATATCAGACTTGTAACATACTTCTTCTCCCTCAATACCCTACAATTTCCACCTCAAGCATTCCTCATAACACGCTTTGTCAATTTCAAAAAAACAAGTTTTAAAGAACTCAAAACAAAAAACAAACAAAAATTAAATTTATATGATGCAAAATTATGTAGAGGTAAGGGGCTAAGTCTTCAAAAACATCATAACTAGCTCTGGACTAGTCAAAGATCTCATCTACATGCCATGCTTGACTTGAATTCTCTTTAATGATCTAGTTTGTTACTCTTAGATCACTATGCTTGATGGTATCCTTGGGTGTTTAATTTTACTTTTACATATATAGGAACTTATTGATGGATTTATACCTTTCTCATGACACTCACATTCATTCCCTAACTCACTACATTCATTTTCTTCAAAAGCTTCCTCTCACATCTTCAGTAGTTTTTCACTAGGCAACTCCCTTTGGTCTCAAGTGTCAAATCATGGATTAAGTTTCAAGAGCTCAACATTTTATCATTGAAAGTCTAAGGTGACCTCATTAAACTTGTATTAACCCATTTCAAGTTATCAAACTCACTCTAGTATCCCATTTCACATACAAGACTCATCCTGGGATCCTAAAGTTTGTAGCCCTTTTTTGGACATTTCTCCTTGGTTTAACCATTTTAAAACCTTTTTTAAAGATATAAAAACATATTAAATCATAATATATGTCTCTTCAACTCCTCATGAAGTTTCATTATCTAATTCCATTCCTAGGTATCTTTTCTAGCCTCCTCTACATTCCAATTAGCCTCTTTTAGGCCTAATTAACCCTATCTCACAACACAGTAGTAAAAATCCATACTAGGAAGACCATACAAGTATAAAATAAATTTATTCATTTAGAGTACCCTAAATTTTCCCATATTACAAATTTTTAGCAAGTTTTGATGATGGAAACTCATTTTTCCACCCAAACCCTAGTCTAGGATTTCTTGCATGCACATAAGGTTGAGAGACTTAAAAATTAAATATATTGAGTTTTTAAGTTTTTAAAAGATCAAAAACACCACCACAAGGTTTGTTTCTACTACATACACATCCTCCAATAGGTGAGACACCTTATTTCACCCATTCCATGCTTCAAATTAGAAAAACACTAAGGATTGTCTGTATTTTCATTGACTATGCAAGGTATAGACCAGTTAGTTTGTCTTCTAAAATTTACAAAATTATCCTAAGACACTATTAAGGTTTGTACATATAATATCACTCTAAACCTTTCCTATCACCATATTCATTCAATTTTCATTCCTCTTTGTCTGCTGACTATGTAAATAGGGGTATCACATATGTAAATAGGGCTTATGGTATTAGACTTGTAGGTATTCAAAGTTTTAATACACACATAAGTTATTGAAGGTAGTTTACACTATACTATATCATATTAAATTTGTACCAACTTCCATGACCATCTACCTTTCTCTTGAATGTCTATATTCATTCCTATGTGTTGACTGTGTAACCAGGTTATTTGACTATGTGATAGGGTCTATGTAATACAAAGAGTTTCACTTAGCACAATAACAATATTTAGTCTATTTATATCAAACATTGTCATACCCCATTCATAATAATTATTACACACTTCCACATCCATATAATCTTATTCTTGTTACAGGTTATTTGAATGAAACAAAGTTGTTATTGTGAATAAAGATCTTCCACTCAAATGGACTGTATAAAATCTTAAACATTGGGTTTGCATTAAAACCTAGTATCATACCTTCTAATGGAAAAATACTAATTAGGAATCACTTAGTCACAGAATCATGTTTACTCATTAGGAATAACTTTTCTTTCTTTAACCCCACTACCAACTTCCTTACTTGCCTGCAAGTCTATGTCCATTGTTACCAAGCTATAACCCTGTATATCAAATGGTCTATATATGGATTTATGGTTTTATTTGATCCAATATTTAAACAAATAATAATCTATCATCTTGGATGAAAGACAATTCATTAACAAACTTATCTTTATTTATTTGAAACATCAATTATTACATCTCAGTCTATGTAGAATTTGATCATCTTCCATGAGAGGGTTTTCTATCTTCCCTCATTCTCTGACCTTCCTCTCCTTCTCTATGGATATATATATATATCCTCTACCTTATATTATCCTTTATATGCCATCCAACCTACAATGTTCATTTTCCTAAAACTTCAACATTGGTTTTTGCTTGGTGGTTATACCAAGGTGGTTATGATAACCAACTTCCACGTACAAGAGGGATTTTCATTAGTTCATATGATTTGTCTTAAGATTTAAACATGAAATGTATTAAAACCTCTTTTTCATGACTTGAGTGGACCCATAAGGTATCTTTTCTCATCTAAACACTTCAAACCATGCATATGACCCTCCTATACTCTTGTCAAACATTTGAATTTTCAAATTCCCTATTTTGGAGGGAAAATTCCTATAAGCTATTTGACACACCCATATGACTCCAAATGGACTCCAAATACAAAAATGGGCCTAATAAGGTCCCTTACACACATTGACATCAAACTTTGACTAAATTTGACTTGCTATTGATAACAACTCAAAAATGAGGTTTCTTTGTTTGATGCTCCTGCATCAAGTTGGGGACATAAAGTGAGATTATCAAGGATCTAATTGAAGCGTGTATGAAGTGTTTCATCTAGTTTTGGAGGATCAAGGTGTTCCAAGGTGGTCAAGGTGAAACTTATTATTTGAGAATGCCTAATTACATTAGGTCTCCATTAGGCCTAATGGTGGTTTTGGTCATTATAGGTGGTGACTGACCTATGTAATGGTTGTTTCACTTGTGAAAAGTATTTGTTGATATATTACAAGGATGATCCAAGCATGGTGAATTTTTTTTTTGACCAAGGTGGGTGAGAGAAAGAGTCATGTATAAAAATAAGGTCTAATAGGCTTAATTTGATTAGTTAGAATATTGAGGAAATAAGTGAATAAAATAGAAGTTTGGAAACTAGGTAGAGGGTTTGAAGACCATCAGAAAGGTGTGGTGAATATGTCATGAAGTTATAACAATGATCTACAGGGGATGAGTAAGGTCATGTGACCTAAATCTACCAAGAAGAGGCCTAGTTGAGCGAAGAGGACTAATAGGCTGTTTGAGAAAGAAAGAAGAGTATGGAGAGAAAAAGAAGGTGATCATCATTAATTTAGTGAGAAAAAAGTATCTAAAGGTGATCAAAGGTTCTAGGTGGCTGAGTTGGTGCTGAGTCACCTAAGGGGTTGGTGTTTCCTTGCAAGTTGGTGCTTGCTAAAGGAGTAGTTGAGTTGAGGGGTTTGTGGTCTTTATGAGGTTAGTGCCTCGCTAAATCTTGATCCATTGCTTATGGGACTATATTCTAAGATGTGTTTCAATGGGTTTTATCCCGCATGAGAGTTTCCCACGTAGATCTTGTGTTCTTATGTTATGTTCCTACTTCATGCTCATAAGAATGATTGATTATGCATTGTAATATCTTTATGTTAGTTTGAATGATTAATGAATGATAAGTGTAATTGATAGAAAAGTTTGTACACTAATTCACCCCCCCCTTAGTGGTTGTGATTTAAATAATTGGTATCAAAGTAAGGTCTCTTGTGCATAACTAACAATCTAAGGGAGATATTTGGAGCACATGTATGGATTGTGATAATGAAAGTGTTTATTATGATTGCAATGAAGATCTATTCACAATCATTGAAACAACTTGTGAATGTTTTTCAAAAGAGAATAATCATATGGAAGAATGCACCTAGATTAGAATGAAAGTAAATACTTTAAAGGCACAAGTGGAGCAAGATGTAATCAATATAAAGACATCAGATATTTGAGAAGAGTACTAAAAATATTAACAATATTTTGGATAGTTAAAAGTCCTTTCATGATATGACATGTCTTGGTTTCAAAGAAGAATAAAAATTGTTCAAGAAGAGTTAGTTTCCAAAAGTCAAGTATTTATCAATGAGTGATAAATACATATGCAGAAGTGGTTAAATGTGACGTCAATCGTCAACAAGATGAAAGGTTTTGTTCCATGAAAGGATATCAAAGGCAGTGGTATATTATCTAATGATCATTAAAATATAAATAAGGCTAAACAATCAAATTATGTGGATTATTTCAATGGTTATTATTTTTCTTGTGGTCAATTTGGACATATAACTATTGACTATAGATGAAAAAGTAGAATCATATGTTATAACTGTAATCAAAGAGGACATATTTCAAGAGAGTATAAGATAAGATCAATGAGGAAGACCAGTCAAGTTAAGAAGATAGGTATTCATGATACTCTAGAATGTATCAAGAAAGTAGACCCCATGAGTAAGATGAAGGGGAAATAGGAATCTAGAGGAAATAATCTATGATAGCCCAAACTACCTTTCATACTCAAAATGAAGATTTGAAGTGGTACATAAATAATGGATATTCAAGTCACATAACAGGAGATAAGAGCAAATTCATGATGGGGAAATCCAGAACACAAACAACTCTAATTCCCACTTGTCAGGATCTTGCTCTTCACCAATAAGAGCACAATATGATTACCTTGTATTAGCAACTAAACACGAAATTATACCAGAATGAACAAGTAACTAGAATTCACAAATAACATAGAATATGAGAGACAATACACAATCTTGTATTAATACTCATCCAAAAAGAAAATACAATAAAGAAGATGCCACTTCTTCTTACACCTCTGTAAGGCTTCCCACACCTCAAGGGCTCCTAGTAATTCTCAATCAAGAGTTCACTCTCTTACCAAAAATGGTCCCAACATACAACTCAAACACAGAGTATGTGGTCACCTCCAACCAGTCAGTAATAACCCTGCCAGTACACAAGTACTCAAAGTACTTCAAGTAGATCTCCCATGAACTTGCAACAACCTGCAACTCAAATGATCTTACTTACACATGTAGATCTATCATGAACTTGCAACAACCTGCAATTCAAATGATCTTACAATTGGAAGGATCTACCTTGCCTTCCTCTCTAGCTCATGTGTGGAACTAGAAAGAGGTACACTTTCTCAACTCTAACTAGCACTCCTCTTACAATACATGCTAATGGGTCTATAAATATATCCCATACTAAACAATAACTTAGACTTCTAATTTAAAATAATTAGACACGCAGCTCCAAGACCAAAAAATAGTCTTTACATGCAAACAACCGGTTCAACAAACTAACTGTTCATGCAACGAACAATTCTGAAACTACACAGGCGATTGATGTCAGTCCCTGTCTGACTGGAGATGACCAATGTCGGTTGACTCTTACCGATGTCAGTTGCCCTTATATTCACCCCTGACCGATGTCAGTTGGCCTGATCGATGCCAGTATTTGTGACACTCAACAACCTCTTCCATGTTTGCATCAGTTGAACCTTTTAGCTCCACAACCTAACAATCTCCCACTTGGAGATAAATAGTTGCAACTATACCTGTACCTGTACATCATCTAGTTTGTTCCCTAGCTTGTATCCCTCTTCAAGATCACTCTAGAAGACCAACCACCACACATCCTGTAGTGCAACTCATGTCATCCAAATCACCTGCCACATCTGCATCTACAAACCCATGTAGAAAAGAACTTGACCCTGCATAGCATGTATACCTATTGCTGGTCCCTCTCAGATACCTGAGAATCCATTGAACTGCCCTCCAGTGCTTCTTTCTTAAATTGGCTCCAAACTTGCAGACAACTCCCACTGCATGGGAAATCTCAGGTTTAGTACACATGTACTCAACCTCATTATGTGAATCATGACACTGTCTATAGAATTGTCCAACCATCGGCGTGCTAACCGGTTTCGCACAATCATCTGGAGACAAAATCAACCTGTGACCTTCCATGTCTCTAGAACACACTCATGCCAAATAATCTTGCTGCTCCAAGATTCCTCATGACACACCTCTGAACTAACTTTACCTTTAGTTCAGTAACTCCCTGTATGTGTAACCCTGCAATAAGCACACAATACAGTAACAGGATAATGTAGCTAATATTATCCAACCTAGTAAATAGAAACACAATGGTCAAACCTCCATTGTCCTGCAACTTAATCTAGACCATATACCCTGGCCTTCCATCTCACGTGTCCATTCTCGCTCTTTTTTATCCTGAACATCCATTTGTCTCTCAGTGCTTTCTTCCAGCTGGCAACTCCACCAAAAAACTCCCTTTTGGTTCTTCTCCAAGGAATCACATCCTTCATCCATGCCAAGCTCCCACTGTTTCCTGGATCTACCTGCTCTGCTTCTTTAATAACTTCTTGTTTCTTGATCATCAGTGAGCAACAAGTAGTGTAAAGACGGGAAATGACAAATTTGAGGCTTACTTACCCTTTAAGTCCCCCATATGGGTGCTTGAGACTCCTTGATAGCTTGTTGTTCACCCAAAATCCATCTCAGTGACCGATGCCTGTCACATCTCAGTCTGCACCCGATCGACGTCAGTTTCATGCAACTGCCTCATTGTCGACATCGGTTCCCCCTGACCGACACTGGTGTTTATTTGTCCTGAGTCACCAATGTCGAGCTGCACATAGCCGACGTCAGTCCCTGTTTGGATGCCAACATCAGTTTTATAACCGACGTCGGTCTCTGTGTTTTACTTGTGAGCAATGACTTCTACCCGCGAGCTCCTTTTGGATCAAACCCTTGTCCATATCAACCTTGATCTGCTCAAAATTCTTTAGCCCTTTACACTAATCTCTGTCTGTCATCTTCTCCTTGAAAACCAAGGCTTTCCTATTCTTGTCACAAACATCAGATTTCTCAAGAAACGTCACTTTCTTCTTTTGCTTACAAAAATCTTGATCCATGCCTTTCAAATCTAAAAGCATACCCTTTGACTCAAGAACATGCATCCCTTTCATATTCATGTGACCAAGCCTATTAAACCACATCTTCGAATCTACAGCTGAAGTAGATAAACCAGAAGGAGAATCGGTAATATAAGTAGATAGATAAAACATACCTACTTTCTTAGCTCTTGCTACAACAAGTGCACCCTTCGAAACTTTCCAAGAGTCCACTATGAGAGTTACTGTGAAACCCTCATCACCCAACTTTCCAACAAAAATCAAATTTTGCTTCAGGACTGGGACATGCATGACCTCCTTCAACACCCATGTGTTGCCCGTCTGCAATTTCAGCTTCACTTTCCCTTTGCCAACATTTGACAAGGCTTACTATCCCCTAAATAAATTTCTCCAAAGTCTCCCTGGACATATTCATGAAAAAATTCCCTATTTGGGGATGCATGGAAAGAGGCACCAGAATCTAAAACCCAAGATTCTACTTTATCCAAGGAACATACCAGAGCATCCTGTGCAACAAACTCTGCAACATCTGCTTCTTCATGTCCTTCATGCTGATCTTCACCCAACCAACAATCTCTCTTTATGTGCCCTTGATTTCCACATTTTCAGCAGGTTATTTTGCCATACCTGGACTTGGATCTCCTGCCTATCTTTGACCTTGATCTCCCATGCTCGATCTTCTCTCTTTGCCTTCCCCTGCTTTCAACACTCAAAGCATTCCCTGATGATTCACCTATGCTTTTCTTGCAAATTTCTTCATTCAAGAATACACTCACAACATCATCCACTTTTAAGATTTTTGAAGCAGACGCAGTATTACTAACTGCCATTACCAAACTCTCCCAACTTTCAAGTAATGAGCATAAGATTAAGAGAGCCTTAATTTCATCATCAAAATCAATATTGACTGAATTTAACTGGTTTACCAAAACATGGAAATCACTAAGATGACTATGTACAGATCCACCATCCAACATTTGCAAATTAAATAATTGCTTCATAAGAAATACCTTATTCGAAGCTGAGGGTTTTTCATATAAATTTACCAAAGATTCCATCAACTCTATCATTTTCTTAGCCTGTGATAAGTTGGAAATCACAGACGATGTGAGGCTCAACCTTATAGATCCCAGAGCCTTTCGATCAAGAACCTCCCATTCTTCATCCTTCATATCCGTGGGATTGCATGCAACCCCACCCAATGGTAAGTAAAAATCTTTCTGATACAGATAATCTTCTATCTGCATCCTCCATAATTGGTAGTTCTTGCCATTAAACTTCTCCATTCATAGCTTAATTTCTTCTGCCATTGCTATACTACCACTCAAACAGAAACCCCTGCGAGTAACTTGTAATCAACAAACACTAACCAGATCTGATACAACATGTTAGTAACCCAACCAAAAGCTCTAATACCAATTGATGGGGAAATCCAGAACACAAACAACTCTGATTCCCACTTGTCAGGATCTTGCTCTTCACCAATAAGAGCATAATATGATTACCTTGTATTAGCAACTAAACATGGAATTATACCAGAATGAACAAGTAACTAGAATTCACAAATAACACAGAATATGAGAGACAATACACAATCTTGTATTAATACTCATCTAGAAATAAAATACAATAAAGAAGATGCCACTTCTTCTTACACCTCTGTAAGGCTTCCCACACCTCAAGGGCTCCCAGTAATTCTCAATCAAGAGTTCACTCTCCTACCAAAAATGGTCCCAACACACAATTCAAACACAGAGTTGGTGTTCACCTCCAACCAGTCAGTAATAACCCTGCCAGTACATAAGTACTCAAAGTACTTCAAGTAGATCTCCCATGAACTTGCAACAACTTGAAACTCAAATGATCTTACTTACACATGTAGATCTACCATGAACTTACAACAACCTGCAATTCAAATGATCTTACAATTGGAAGGATCTACCTTGCCTTCCTCTCTAGCTCATGTGTGGAAATAGAAGGAGCTACACTTGCTCAACTCTAACTAGCACTCCTCTTACAATACATGCCAATGGGTCTATAAATATATCCCATACTAAAAAATAACTTAGACTTCTAATTTACAATAATTAGACACACAGTTCCAAGACCAAAAATAGTCTTTACATGTAAACAACCAGTTCAACAAACTAACTGTTCGTGCAACGAACAAATCTGGAACCGCACAGGCGACCGACATCGATCCCTATCTGACTGGAGATGATCGACGTCGGCTAACTCCTGCCGATGTTGGTTGACCTTTTTTTCACCCCTGATCGATGTCGGTTGGCCTGACCGACACTGGTGTCTGTGACACTCAACAACCTCCTCCATGTTTGCATCAGTTGAAGCTTTTAGCTCCACAACCTAACAATTCATCACTTTTATTAAGAATAATGCCATATGATTAGTGATATTTGGCAAAGGTGCTTTGAGTTTGGACAATGGGAAGACCAAGACAAAAAATTTATTGTATTTAGATGGCTTGAAACACAACTTGATAAGTGTAAGTCAAATGTTCACCTAAGGACATACCCTAACTTTTCAGGATAAAGGTTGTGAGATAAGGAGAGAAAAATTAGATAGGTTAATTTCCAAAGCCAAGAGAACTAAGAATAATCTATATGTATTGAATGAGATCACAAAACAAAAGTGTTTTATGAGTAAGGTAGATGAAAGCAAGATATGACATAGGAGGTTAGGTCATTTGAACTTTGATAATCTGGTTAAGATCAAATCCAAGGGATTCATGAAGAACATGCCAAAAATTTAAAAACTTATAAATGTGATAGAGGTACACACCACTGAGGGGGGGGGGGGTGAATCAGTGGTCAACAACAATGCAATTCAATTCCCAACTCTTCAAGCTACTTAACCAAACACATCAATATGCAAGATAGATGAATCAAAGAACAAACATGAATGTAACCATTACATAAAGATTTATGTGGGAAACCCTCATGGGGGAGAAAACCCACTCTCAATTATTCAAAACAATGGACTATGATCTTATAATATGATAGAAAACATGAGGCTTTAGTGAAGCACCCACTTCACAAGGAACACCAATCCCTAAGGTTGACAAGCACCAACTTGCCTAAGATGTTGAACACCAATGCAACACCTATCAAATGAAAAATTATTGAAATCTAATTGCTTCTCAATCTGATAGAGAAACCCTAGAAGAACACTCTTATCCAAGTCCACAACTCCACACAAGTCACCAACACCAAGCTATTTCTTCAACACAAGCAAATAACCCCTTCACAAATCTTTCACTCAAATTCAAATATGCACTCATAAATATAGTAAAAATAATAAATAGAATAAAAAAAATATACTGAGTCTAATGACATTTTTCTCATCTTAATCTCATACAAACATTAGTCACCAAGATCCCCAACAACCTTTGCACAAGGTCTTCAAACATCAACACATACTTGATTGTCTAACTTGACACACACCTCTTAAAAAGGGCACAAAACATATTGTATATATATCACTCTCAATTATGGTCAAATATATCTCTTTATAAAATTTTAGGAATAATTATTTATGTCTCCCATGGTTGGCCATGATCCTCTGCACAAGCTTTCTATACCATACCATGAGCTCATGTCACAAACATGTCACAAATGAAGCATAACTCCACTTGTGTGACTATTTAGACCAATAAGAGATTGGTAAAACCCTAAAAATCACTAAATAATATCTTTACTAATTCCTCAACACTCACCAATCCTTAGTAATACTTTATCTGACCATCTGCCCTACAAATAAACTCAAACATCTAAACTGAGTTCCTTTCGCTAGAAAAAGTATCATGGTCAACTATGAGTCAACCATTCAATCATCTCCAAGTGAGTAGGAATAATAATAATCTCATGTATATATGGAATAGATAACCTAAATCACCTCTAAGAGCTCAGACCCATCCCTACTCACTGATTAGGCCTTCTAATTCCACTTCTCACTTTGACTGGTTTTTTCCACTCATGGCATCTTTTCCTTCATATCGACTAGGCAAATTTGAGGACCCATAAATTTGACACAGAGAAATTAATCTTCCTAAAAATTTGCATTAATTTTTGAATCATGTCATAAGATTAATCTCACACCCATTTTCTCCCCTGGTTACTTTAAAAAATCTCTCATAATATCAAAAATACTGTTAAGAAGCAATTTTATGTGGGACTCACAAATAATCAAGATTGATCAAAAACATTATTATAATATTAGAGGAGTAATCTAGAACATAAAATCATCATCCTAGCCATCCACCATATTTTTGAGCACCTACATGCAAACTCTTTCCAATCGAGTCTAAGACTAGGGTTTTAACACATAAAAATTTGCTTACCTTCTTAGCAATCATGCATAAATAATAGGACCTTAATACATGAACTAATACTTGGAAAAAATTCTTAGGAACCCTCCTCAACTTCTCCAAAAGTATTATCTCCCCATGTAAAGTGTACATGATCTAATGAATGTGAAAAGTTTCCTCTCGAGCTCAAAATACACCATTTGAGCACCCTGTGAAGCACATGAAGTCATTTCTAACTTTCTATCTCATTTGATAACTTCTAACTTGGTTAATAAACTTGAGCTAACCTATCTGATCATCTCCCATTTATATACAAGGTCAAAAACACTAAAATCACTCATTGACCCTTCATAAGGCCTCACAAGCCCATCTAAGCCAACTAGGCCAATGGCCAAACTATCTTGCAGACCACTTTCCACCTTTTCAAAACCATCTACTAACCTATTATCACCCTATACATTTCCAAAATGCATATTCTAGGCACACTATGCTCCATATCATAGCACATAATCCAAAGCACTCAAGAACCCTTAGGCAATCATGCAAGATCAAGCCTAAAAGGTACAAACTAAACTATATACCTCATGAAGGCCACATGAAGTCAACAATTGAGCATATAAAACATCAATAACAAGTTAAACATCATCATACCAATCTCCATTTAGCCATACAACATCCATCTAGGACACCCATACACACCCTTACAAGTATCACATTGATCCAAGTACATTAGAGCACCATGTTCCATCACTCTGACCTGTTAGACTACTTTATCATCACCAATGCCACTTGAAATAAATGAAAACACATCTACCATAAATATCCTAACAATTTACCCCTTTTTCATTGATGGAAACACTCCTTTTCTCTCTCCCCCTTTTCCAAAATGATAAAGTGGGCTCTTTTCAACACTAGACACCATAGAAAACAAGCAAATGAGTTATAGGAAACTTATGAAAACATGCTCACCTATAGTAAATATTTTGAAAATGGACCATTCAGACGTCAAATAGGCACAACTCCCCCTTGGGAGATGCTCTCACTCACAAACTACTCTTGAACGATCAAGATACTTGGATCTGTCACCAATTTACAAGGCAACATAGCTCCCCCTAGGATCCTACTCCACTTTTAAGGCTCTCCCTCAGTCTACACAACCCATGGAAACCTAGAGGACCTCCAAGAATAGTTACCATCAAATCAAATAATAACATGAGCACCATAGCACTATATAAGCTCACATACCATTGCACTCAAGGCATCCTTTAGATCACAAAAGGCACTTAAAGTACACCACCATACCTGAAACATACTTAGAATAGGTCAACATTCTCAATTGGAACCAAAAATGCTAACCTTATTTTGAAAACTTTCTCAAAAAATTTCATTTTCTTCACTAGGCCTACTTAGACTCCTTGTAGCCCTATCTGGCCACTACATACCTCATAACTCTCTACCTTGATTATTTCAAACCATTAAATTCCATATTTGAAGTCCACTACCATTCCCCCTTAGATATGCCAATAATGAGCTTCCAAGTCTTCCTTCTTAGCATACTTCCTTCTTTAGCCTACTAGCCAATTATGCCTCCTAGTGAGCTAAAATTTGAATAAAATTAATTATACTCACTTCTAGACCATTGTAAAAGTTGATTTAGATACCCATTTTTCCCATTCTAATATTTTCAAATATTTTATCCTCCAAATCTAAAGTTTTACCACTTTTCCAAACATGCCCAAATCACTAGGCCTTCAAAGTAACATTCATGACCTTTAAATTGCATTTTAATAGTTTCTTATCAATAGAACTTGTAGTAAAACTAGTAGGAACAACATATCCATAAAAAAAATATTCCAAGCATCAAATCCTAGATCCATGATAAAATTCTACATCCTTGAACTCCAAAAAGCATAATTAGAACCATTAAACAATGGAACTTGTTTGGAAGAGAAACCACCTTGCATACCTTGACTTGCAATTGGACCTTAGAATCACCTTTCAAGATATTAAGCCTTAAAAGTAACAGATTTGATACAAATTAATATAGGTACATACCACTAGGGGGGGGAATCAATGGTTAACAATAATGCAATTCAATTCCCAACTCTTCAAGCTACTTAACCAAACACATCAATATGCAAGATAGATGAATCAAAGAACAAACATGAATGTAACCATCACACAAATATCTATGTAGGAAACCATCATGGGGGAGGAAACCCACTCTCAATTCTTCAAAACAATGGACTAAAATCCTATAAGATGATAAAAAACATGAGGCTTTAGTGAAGCACCCACTTCACAAGGAACGCTAACCCCTAAGGTTGATAAGCACCAACTTGCCTAAGATGTTGAGCACCAACACAACACCTATCAACTGAAAAATTCTTTAACTCTGATTGCTTCTTAATCTAATAGAGAAACCCTATAAGAACACTCTTCTCTAAGTCCACAACTCCACACAAGTCAACAACACCAATCTATCTCTTTAACACAAACAAATAACTGCATCACAAATCTTTCGCTCATATTCAAATATACACTCATAAATATATTAAAAATAATAAAGAGAATTAAAAAATTATGTTGAGTCTAATGACATTTTCTCTGCTCAATCTCATACAAACATTAGTCACCAAGGCCCCCAACAACCTTCGCACAAGGTCTTCAAACATCAACACATACTTGATTGTCTAGCTTGACACACACCTCTTAAAAAAGGAATAAAATATATTGTATATATACCAATATCAATTATGGTCAGAAATATCTCTTTAGAACATTTTAGGAATAATTATTTATGTCTCCCATGGTTAGCCATGATCCTCTGCAAAAGCTTTCTATACCATACCATGAGCTCATGTCACAAACACCTCACAAATGAAGCATAGGATTTTGACAAATAAGATTTTGGAAAACCCTAAAAATCACTAAATAATATATTCAAGAAATAATAAACACTCTCCAATCCTCAAGAATACTTGATCTGACTATCTGCCCTGAAAACAAACTCAAACATCCAAACCAAGTTCCTTTTGCTAGCAAAACCATCATGGTCAACTATGAGTCAACCATTAAATCATATCCAAGTGACTAGGAAAAATAATAATCTCATGGATATAGGGAATAAATACCCTAAATCACCTCTAAGATCTCAGACCCATCCCTACTCACTGATTAGGCCTTCCAATTCCACTTCACTTTAACTGGTCTCTTTCACTCATGGCATCCATTCCTTCATATCGACTAGGCAAATTTGAGGACCTATAAATTTTTCACAGAGAAATGAATCTTCCTAAAAGTTTCCATTAATGTTTTAATCAAGTCATAAGATTAATCTCACACCCATTTTTTCCCCTGGTTACTTTCAGAAATTTCTCTCAATATCAAAAATACTATTAAGAAGCACTTTTTTGTGGGACTCATAAATAATAAAGATTGATCAAACATATAATCATAAGATTAGAAGAGTCCAATATAACATCTAATCATCATCCTATCCATCCACCATCTTTTTGAGCACCTACAAGGAAAATCTTTCCAATCGAGCCTAAGACTAGGGTTTTTGCACATAAAAACCTGCTTACCTTCTTAACAATCGTTCATAACTAATATGACCTTAATCCAGGAAATAATAATTGAAAAAAAATATTAAGAACCCTCATAAACTTCTCCAAAAGTATCATCTCCCCTTGCAAAGTCTACATGAGCTGATAAATGTGAGAATTTTCCTCTTGAGCTCAAAACACACCATTTTTGACTTGTTATCTCATTTTATAACTTATAACTTGGTTAACAAACTTGGAATAACCTATATAATCATCTCACATTTATATATAAGGTCAAACACCCTAAAATCACTCATTGACCCTTCATAAGGCCTCACAAGCCCATCTAAGCCAACTAGGCCTATGACCAAACTATCTTGTAGACCACTTTCCACCTTTTTCAAACCATATATCTAACCTATTATCACTCTATACATGTCCAAAATACATATTATAGGCACACTAAGCTCCATATCATAGCACATAAGCCAAAGCACTCAAGAACCCTTAGGCAATCATGCAAGATCAAGCCTGAAAGGTACAAACTGAACTATATACCTCATGAAGGCCACATGAAGTCAACCATTGAGAATATAACACACCAATAAAAAGTTTAAAATCATCATATCAAGCTTCATTTAGCCATACATCCACCTAGGACACCCATACACACCCTTACAAGTATCACATTGCTCCAAGTACATTAGACCACCATGTTCCATCACTCTGACCTGTTAGACCACTTTATCATCACCAATGCCACTTGAAATAAATTAAAACACATCTACCATAAATATCCCAATAATTTCCCCCTTTTTCATTGATGGTAACACTCCTTTTCTCTCTCCCCCTTTTCCAAAATGACAAAGTGGACTCTTTTCAACACTAGACACCATAACAAACAAGCAAATTAGTTATAGGAAACTTATGAAAACATGATCACCTATAGTAAATATTTTGAAAATGGACCATTCAGACCTCAAATAGGCACAACTCCCCCTTTGAAGATGCTCTCACTCACAAATTGCTCTTGAACCATCAAGATACTTGGACCTGTCACCAATTTACAAGACAACATAGCTCCCCCTAGGATCCTGATCCACTTTTAAGGTTCTCCCTCAGTCTACACAACCCATGAAATCCTATAAGAACTCCAAGAATAGTTACCATCAACTCAAATAATAACATGAGCACCACAACACTATGTAAGCTTACATACCATTGCACTCAAGGTACCCTTCAGACCACCAAAGTCACTTTAAGTACACCACCATACCTAAAACATACTTAAAATATGCCAACATGCTCAATTAGAACAAAAAATTCCAACCTTCTTTTTAAAACTTTCTAAAAAATCTTCATTTTCTTCACTAGGCCTACTTGGACTCCTTGTAGCCCTATCTGGCCATTACATACCTCATAACTCTCTACCTTGATCATTTCAAACCATGAAATTCCATATCTAAGGTCCACTACTATTCCCCCTCAAATATGCCAAGAATGAGCTTCTAAATCATCCTTCTTAGCATACTTCCTTCTTTAGCCTACTAGCCAATTAGGCCTCCTAATGAGCTAAAACTTGAATAAAATGAATTATACTCACTTCCAAACCATTATAAAAGTTGATTCAGATACCCATTTGACCCATTCAACTAATTTTCAATCTTGTAGCCTCCAACTCCAATATTTTACCACTTTTCCAAACATGCCCAAATCACTAGGCCTTCAAAGTAACATTCATAGCCTTTGAATTGAGTTCAAATAGTTTCTTATTAGTAACACTTGTAGGAGAACTATTAGGAACACCATATCCATAAAAAATAATCTAAAAAGCATCAAATCTTAGATCCATGATAAAAGTCTACATCCTTGAACTCCACAAAGCATAGTTAGAACCATTAAACAATGGAGCTTGTTTGGAAGAGAAACCACCTTGCATATCTTGACTTGCAATTGTACCTTAGAATCACCTTTCAAGATGTTAAGACTCAAAAGGACTAGATCTGATAGCAATTAATAGAGGTACACACCACTGAGAGGGGGGGTAATCAGTGGTTAATAATAATGCAATTCAATTCCCAACTCTTCAAGCTACTTAACTAATCACATCAATATGCAAGATAGATGAATCAAAGAAAAAACATGATTGTAACCATTACATAAAGATTTATGTAGGAAACCCTCATGGGGGATAAAACCCACTCTCAATTCTGAAAAATAATGGATTACAGTCCTATAAGATGATCACAAACATGAAGCTTTAGTGAAGCACCCACTTCACAAGGAGCACCGATCCCTAAGGTTGACAAACACCAACTTGCCTAAGATGTTGAGCACCAACACAACACCTATAAAATGAAAAATTACTGAAATTTTATTGCTTATCAATATGATATATAAGCCCTATAAGAACACTCTTCTCCAAGTCCACAACTCCACACAAGTCACCAACACCAAGCTATCTCTTTAACACAAGCAAATAACCCCTTCACAAATATTTCGCTCATATTCAAATATGCACTCATAAATATAGTAAAAGTAATCAATAAAATCAAAAAATTTGACATTTTTTTCTTCTCAATCTCATATAAACATTAGTCACCAAGACCCCCAATAACCTTCGCACAAGGTCTTCAAACATCAACACATACTTGATTGTCTAGCTTGACACACACCTCTTAAAAAGGGCATAAAACATATTGTATGTATACCACTCTCAATTATGGTCAGAAATCTCTCTTTATAAAATTTTAGGAATAATTATTCATGTCTCCCATGGTTGGCCATGATCCTTTGCATAAGCTTTCTATACCATACTATGAGCTCATGTCACAAACATCTCACATATGAATCATAACTCCACTTGTGTGACTATGTTTGACCAATAGGATATTGTTAAAACTATAAAAATAACTAAAAAATATATTCAATAAGTCCTCAACACTCTCCAATGCTCAATAATACTTGATCTGACCATCTTCCTTGCAAACAAACTCAAACATCCAAACTGAGTTCCTTTTGCTAGCAAAACCATCATGGTCAACTATGAGTCAACCATTCAATCATCTCCAAGTGACTGGGAACAATAATAATATCATGGATTGGGGGAATACATCCCATAAATCACCTCTAAGATATCATACCCATCCCTAGTCACTTATTAGGCCTTCCAATTCCACTTCTCACTTTGATTGGTCTTTTTCGCTCATGGCATCCTTTCCTTCATATTGACGAGGCAAATTTGAGGACCTAGAAATTTTATATAGATAATTGAATCTTCTTGATACTTTCCATGAATGTTTGAATCAATTCATAAGATTCATCTCACACCCATTTTTTTCCATGGTTACTTTCAAAAATCTCTCCCAATATAAAAAATATTGTTAAGAAGCACTTTTCTATGGGATCCACAAATAGTCAAGATTGATAAAATACATAATCTTAGCCATCCACTATATTTTTGAGCATCTACAAGCAAAATCTTTCCAATCGGGTCTAAGATTAGGGTTTTTGCACATAAACACCTACTTACCTTCTTAACAATCATTCATAAAGAATAAGACTTTAATCCATGAAATAATGCTTATAAAACCTTCTTAATAACCCTCCTTAACTTCTCCAAAAGGATAATCTCCCCATGAAAAGAATACATGAGATGATGAATGTGAGAATTTTCCTCTCGAGCTCAAAATACACCATTTGATCACCCTCTGAAGCACATGAAGTCATTTCTTACTTTGTATCTCATTTGTTGATCTCTGACTTTGTTAATAAACTTGAAACACCTCTTTGATCATCTCCCATTCATATATAAGTTCAAACACCCTAAAATCACTCATTGAGCCTTCACAAGTCCTCACAATCCCATCTAAGCCAACTAGGCCAATAACCAAACTATCTTTCAAACCACTTGCCACCTATTGGAAATGATATATCTAACCTTTTAGCACCCTATACATGTCCAATGTGCATATTACAGACACACTAAGCTCCATATCATGGCACATAATCCAAAGCACTCAAAAACCCTTTAAGTAATCATGCAAGATCAAGCTTACAAGGTACAAAATGAACTGTATACCTCATGAAGGCCACATGAAGTCAACCCTTGCACATAAAACACATCAGGAACAAGTAATAAATCATCATACCAAGCTTCATTAAGCCATAAAATATCCACCTAGGACACCCATACATACCCTTGCAAGTATCACATTGCTCCAAGTACATTAGACCACCATGTTCATACCCTTGCAAGTATCACATTGCTCCAAGTACATTAGACCACCATGTTCCATCACTCTGACCTGTTAGACCACTTTGTCATCACCAATGCCACTTGACATCAATGAAAACACATCTACCATCAATATCCCAATAATTTCCCCCTTTGTCATTGATGGAAACACTCCTTTTCTCTCTCCTCCTTTGCCAAAATGACAAAGTGAATTCTTTTTAACACTAGATACCATAGAAAACAAGCAAATGTGTTATAGGAAATGATCCAAAACTCAAAATATTTGGTTTAAAGATAATTAAAGAAACAAAAACAACATATCCAAAACTCAAAATATTTGGTTTAAAGATAATTAAAGAAACAAAAACAACATAATAACAATAGTGCTATCTCTGAGAAAAGATATTTTATTCATCAAATTTGCAGACCCAAACATATGCCTATCTCTAAGAAGAGATGTCTCATTTCTATTTTGGGTTACATATTCATTTATACATGTTTATAAGGTATGAGGAAGATGTGTAAGGTCACAAATCTCAAGGGAGATTAAGTGGTTTGCTCCATGATTTACAACAATACAAAATTCGAGGAATTACTATTTTCAGAAACTTACTATTTTTAGACTACACTAATAAAATTGAAATTTGGGGCACTTCTATTTGTTTTTCAAGGGTAAAAAGCAACAAATAAAATATTTGTGCCATATCATGACTTTCCCCTCATTCTTATCTTTCCAACAGTTCAAACGGGGAGTTAAATGGAGCTATGGTGCAAAAGTTATGGCTCCCGAAAGTTCTACCACCAATTGGGGTAGAACCATCACCCGAATTGTCACCTAAAATGTTTCTCAGATTAGGAAACTTATGAAAACATGTTCACCTATAGGAAATATTTTTAAAATGGACCATTCAGACCTCAAATAGGCACAGCTCCTCCTTGGAAGATGCTCTCACTCAAAAACTGCTCTTGAATCATCAAGATCCTTGGACCTATCATCAATTTGCAAGGAAACATATCTCCTCCTAGGATATTGATCCAATTTGAAGGCTCTCCCTCAGTATACACAACCCATTCACACCTATAGGACCTCCAATAACATCTACCATCAACTCAGACAACAACATGTGCACCACAACACTATGCAAGCTCACATACCATTGCACTCAAGGCACCTTGCAGACCACTAAAGGAAATTCAATCACACCAACATACCTAAAACATACTTAGAATATGCCAACATGCTCAATTAGAACCAAAAATTCCAACCTTAGTTTGAAAACTTTCTTAAAAATCTTTATTTTCTTCACTAGGCCTACTTGGACTCATTGTAGCCCTATCTGGCCACTCTAAACCTCATAACTCTCTATCCTAATCATTTCAAACCATGAAATTATATATCTAAATTCCACTACCATTCCCCCTCAGATATGGCAAGAATGAGCTTCCAAATAATCCTTCTTAGCTTTCTTCCTTCTTTAGCCTACTAGCCAATTAGGCTTCTTAGTGAGCTAAAACTTGAATAAAATGAATTATAGTCACTTCCAAACCACTTTAAAAGTTGATTCAGATACCCATTTGGCCCATTCAATTTATTTTGAAGCTTTCAACCTCCAACTCTTAAGTTTTACCACTTTTCCAAACATGCACAAATCAGTAGGCCTTCAAAGTAACATTTGGTCAAAAGTCAATCTTCAGTCAATGCAAACATATGAGCTGGAGACCACCAAAACTCACTACCATGCCAAATTTCAATCCTCCACACCTTTGAGAACCATGACTTCCTTTAAGCCACCAAACACATGCTCTTGAGAAGTGAAGCTAGTGACCACTCAAAATGCTCCACCTGGCACAAAATGATTCAAAAACCTATGAAACCACTTGGAGCATGTCTCAAACACATGTGCAGATCTTCTTGAGCATAAAAAACTTCATGATACATATTAATTATTAAAATGACCTTTGAGACCAAGCATTCTATGCATACAGACTAAAACCTACAACATGCACCTTGACCAAATGGTCAAAATCACATCTGAGCACCTCATCAACATTTCCAAACTATATTTCCTCTTTTGACATACCAAAAACAACTTTAATCAGTTATTATCAAGCTTCTATCCACCTTAGAACACTATATGAGCTATCTTGGCACTTTTTAGGTAGTCATCACTGCCAAAAATGGTCAACTCAGACTTTTGACCATAAAAGACACATCTAAGCACAACAAGACCTCAAACCACCTAGGAATGACTCAAGACAATCTTCCTCAAGAACTCATACAAGCCACTTCTTCCTTCTCCTTTAAGTCATCATTCAACCAAGGCATAAAAAATTGATCAAAAAGACATTTTAGGACCAGGAGACCTGAACATACCTCTTGAACAAATAGTCTTGCTTCTTCACCTAAAGGAGTCTCTTGTGAAGCATAGATAGAGACCTCCAATCCCTCAAGACTTTTTTAGAATAGTGTGAATCCTAGAGTGGCCCACATCTTCTCATATTCTTCTTCCTCTTTGGTTTACACAGTCATATTCTTCTTCTTTTTCTTCTTTCACTTGCTTGTGACTATCTTTTATATTCTTAAAATTTTCTCCTCCTCTCTCAGACTTGAATAGGCAACAAATGAGGATGCCACCATGTCTTGATCTATATTATCAAATGAATTGACCTTTTCAAGGTCTAGCACTGATGACCTGTATAGAAAATATCATCATCTACAGCTGCAGAATGATCCATACTTATCTTAAGGCTATCTTTGTCTTCCTTATTCAACTTCTCATTGTTTTTGATCTCTTCATTGAAAACACGAGAAGACAATGAAAATTATTCCATAAAATAAGCACTCTCCACCTTTGAAAACACACAATCTTGATCTGCAGACATATTAACTATTACTTTCTTTTCTTCCTTTGGCCTGTATAAGATTATCTTTCCTCTCTTGAAAACTTGGAGCTTGATTAATCTTGAGTTGATTAAGAGCCCCCTTTTTCTTACAAAATTTAGCAATATGATCAAATCCCTTGCAATCAAAACATGCAATCCTTCTTTAATACTAATAAAATTTGGCTAAGTGACTAGTCCTTTGAAAATTGAAACATGTTATATTCTTATGAGCAAACTCACCTTGCTTTATCTTCTTTGGACATTGATTAGCTAAATGTTCCATCTCCGAACACTTGATGCATTTTATCTCATTCATAGGATTAGGTAGATAGATTTTTTTAGCCTTCATCTTGCAATCATTGGCCTTATGACCAAACTCATGACAAATATGATAGTATCCATTAACGTTTAAATTATTTATGGCATTAGGATGTCTTACCTTTTTGGAGCTAACACCCTCAGCTTGGTATTGATTTTTGTAGGTTTGTCTTTTTCCTCTTTAATGTTTTTCTCCTTTGCTTGAGATACTACTAATAACTTATCAATGAAACCCGGACCTATTATACCACTTGAAGACTTTTGATTCATCAACAAACTGTCAAAATCATTTGTGCTTTTTTCATACTTGGCCAAAGACTTAGCCTTACTCAAAGCTTTCTCCAATTCATCATTCAAAAACTTGTTTTCTATGATCAAATTGGGACACTCTTCTTCCTTACCTTTTATGCTTGAGGATGTAGACTCCAATTTGGAATTTAATAACATGATTGCTCCTTCATGCTCCCTATTATCATCAATTGTCTTAGCCTAAAAAATACTGAATTGAACTTCATAGTATTTCAAATTGGCCTTCAAACCTTTACATACCTTTCTTCCAAAATTCAAATCTTCAAGAGAAATTTTTAGTTCACTCTCATAGTTTAGAATGTCTTCCTCATCTTCTTCATTTGATCCACTTCATTTTCCTTCAATTTGATATGAATAGTCACCTTCATCATCTGATTTGATTACCATGAAAAGGACTTCATCATCCTTAGCTTCACTTTCTTTATGACTGTTATCAGATTGACTGCCATAGCCTACTTCTAAGTACTACCATCCATCTTTGTGTATAGACTCCTTTTGTCCTTATAGAACTTCCTTTTGTTATCAAACTTCTTGAATGATCTCTTATTTCTATCAAACTTGAAACCTTTCTTACCTTCTACTTGATCCTCATCCTCATTTTTCTTATGATTATGAGGACATTTTCTTGCAAAATGAACTACTTCACCATAGTTAAAGCATTTAAAAGGAAGCTTACCTCGGTACTTATCTGATCCAATTTTCATCTTGCTTGTAAATAAAGCAATCAGGTCATCATTAGATATATTATCTAACATACCATCTTTTCCTTGAGACCCCTTACTTTGTGTCTTCTTTTCTTTAGGCTTGTTCTTTGCTTTGATAAAAACATCCTTCTTAGGAGGCTTGTCTTCATTTATCCTCATCTCATAAGCAGTGAGAGATCCATAAAGCTCATCCATCTTCATCCACGTAAGATCATGATTTTTCTCAATTATAGATACCTTAGAGTCAAACATGTAAGATAAAGATCTTAACACCTTTTGATCAACAACATCCTCTTTGAGATCTTATCCAAGACCTATGATTGTATTGAAAACATCATCTACTCTATTTAAGAAGGAACCCACAAGTTCTCAGACTATCTTCTGAAAGTTTGCAATTTGGCTAGTTTGACCTTTGAGTCACATTCATAGATTATCTTCAACTTGGTCCACATTTCCTTATCTATTTGAAAATTAATGACCTTTGAGAACTTAGTCTTTGATAGACCACTAGAAATAACATTCATGGCCTTTGAATTGCACTCAAATAGTTTCTTATTAGCAACACTAGTAAGAGAACTAGTAGGAACAACATATCCATTAACAAAAATATACCAAACATCAAATCCCAGAGCCATGATAAAAGTCTGCATCCTTGAACTCTAAAAATCATAGTTAGAACCATTAAATAATGGAGATTGTTTGGAAGAGAAACCACCTTGCATACCTTGACTTGCCATTTTACCTTAGAATCACCTTTCAAGCTGTTAAGCCTCAAAAGGACCAACTCTGATACCAATTGATAGAGGTACACATCATTGAGAGGGGAGGGTTAATATTCTTAAAAATTTCCATGAATGTTTTAATTAATTCATAAGATTCATCTCACACCTATTTTTTCCCCTAGTTACTTTCAAAAATCTCTCACAATATCAAAAATACTATTAAGAAACACTTTTTTGTGGGACCTACAAATAGTCAAGATTTATAAAACACATCCTCAGAAGCCAAGAGTATTCCTATACAACCTAAAATAATCATCCTATCCATCCACCATATTTTTGAGAATTTACAAGAAAAATCTTTCCAATCAGGTCTAAGACTAGCGTTTTTACACATAAAAACCTACTTACCTTTTTAGAAATCATTCATAAAGAATAGGATTTTAATCCATGAACTAATTATTGGAAAACCTTCTTATAAACCCTCCTTAACTTATCCAAAGGGTTAAACTCCCCATGCAAAGTCTACATGAGCTGATGAATGTGAGAATTTTCCTCTCGAGCTCAAAATACATGATTTGAGCACCCTCTGAAGCACATGAAGTCATTTCTAACTTTATCTCTCATCTACTAATCTCTGACTTGGTTAATAAAATTAAACACACCACTTTTATCATCTCCCATATAGATATAAGGTTAAACACCCTGAAATCACTCATTGATCCTTCATAAGGCCTCACAAGCCCATCTAAGCCAACTAGGCCAATGGCCAACTGTCTTGTAGACCACTTGCCACCTCTTGAAAACCATATATATAAACTCTTATCACCCTATACATGTATAACATACATATTCCATGCACACTAAGCTCCATATCATGGCACACAAGCCAAAGCACTCAAGAACCCTTAGGCAATCATGTAAGATCAAGCCTACAAGGTACAAACTAAACTGTATACCTCATGAAGGCCACATAAAGTCAACCCTTTAGCATATAACACATCAGTAACAAGCCAAAAATCATCATACCAAGCTCCATTAAGCCATAAAACATCCACCTAGGACACCCATGCACACCCTTGCAAGTATCACATTGCTCTAAGTACATTAGACCACCATGTTCCATCACTCTGACCTGTTAGACCTCTTTGTCATCACCAATACCACTTGACATTAATGAAAACAAATCTACCATAAATATCCCAACAAAATTCTCTTTGCAAGGCATGTTAAAATGGTAAGCAAACTAGGAAGAAATTCAAGTCTAAAGAATACTCTACTACTAGACATTTGGAATTAAATACATACTGATCTATGTGGTCCTACAAGGATTCAAAGAATTCAGGGTGAAAACTACTTCATGTTGCTTATAGATGTCTTCAAAAAAATGACTTGGGTAGCATTCTTGAAAGAGAAGTTAGAACCTCTAGGTAAGCTCAAAAATTTCAAGGCTTTGGTTGAAAATGAGAAGAATGTGAAGAACAAGTGTCTTAGGTCTAGCAAAGGAGAAGAGTTTTGGTCAAATGAGTTTGATGAGTTTTGTGAGGTAAATGGAATAAGATGATAGTTCTCAACTACTAAAACACCTCAACAAAGTGGGATGGTTGAAAGAAAGAAGAGAATTGTTCAAGAAATGGTAAGGACCATGTTGAATGAGTCAAGGTTGTCTGATGGGTATTGGAAAGAAGCTATGGGTACTATAGTTAATACAATTTGAATAGATGATATATTAGGATCAATGGTGATAAGACTCTATATGAATTATGGAATGGTAGACCTTCTAGTGTTGAACATTTCAAAGTGTTTGGAAGTAAGTGTCATATCAAGAGAGATGATGAGGACTTAGGAAAGTTTAACTCAAGGTCTGATGAAGGTATTTTCTTGGGATATTCATCAATTAGTGCTGCTTATAGATGATACAACAAGAGATTTCAAAATATAGTAGAGAGCATAAATGTGAAGATTGTTGAGACAAAGAAATCATATTCTCAGTCAAAGAATGATGAAAGAACAATAGAGATAGATGAGGATGAAGAATAAATTGAGAGAGAAAGGAATCAAAAGGTCCTTCTAGGTAGATTAAGAAGGATCATTCTAAATGTTAGATTATTGGCATTAAAAGTGTAGGCATAAAAATAAGAAGAATGGTGAGTATTGTTAATCAAGAAGACACTGCCTTACTATCTAAATTTGAACCCAAAAGTTATGTAGAAGCAAGTGAAGATAGGTTTTGGATTAATGTCATGAATGTGGAGTTAAATCAAATTATGAATAATGAAACTTAGATATTAATACCTAGACCTAAAGATAAAAATATAATTGGTACAAAATGGGTATTCAAAAACAAGTTGAATGAGAATGAAGAAGTCACCAGAAACAAGACTAGACTAGTGTACAATGGATATGCTCAAGTAAAAGGAGTGGCCTTTGAGGAAACCTTTGCTATTGTAGCAAGGTTAGAGTCTATTAGGTTGTTTATTTCATTTTCAAGTTTCAAAGGCTTCAAGATATACCTGATGGATGTCAAGTTAGCTTTCCTAAATGAAAACTTGGAGGAAGAAGTGTATATTGAGCAACCTATGGGTTTTCTATTGACTGATATTAAGGACTATGTTTGTAGGTTGAAGAAGGCTCTCTAAGGTCTTAAAAAATCCTCTAGAGCTTGGTATGCTAGACTAGACAAGTATTTTTAGGATTAAGGTTTTAAAAGAGGAGTTACAGATAGTAACTTGTATATCCAAACTAAAAGTGACCATCAGTTGATAGTAGTGGTCTATGTGGATGATATCATCTTTGGTGGAAACAATGAGAACATGACCAAGGGATTTTTAGAGTTGATGAAGTCAAAATTTGAAATGTCTATGCTTGGAAAATTATCTTGCTTTCTTGGACATGAAATAAGTCAATTTGAAAAAGGTATGTTCATTTGATAGGCCAATTATATAAAAGAGATGTTAAATAAGTTTGAAATGGAAGATTGTAAGGTTGTCAGTACAACTATGTTTATAAGATGTAAGCTAAGCAATGAGGATGAATATCTAAGAGTCAATCAAACAAAATATAGATTAATAATTAGGAGTTTTTTTGTATACGACTGTCTTTAGACCTGAAATCGTGCAAGCAATAGGTATTGTGGGAAGATTTCAAGCATATCTTAAGGAAATTCATCTACAAGTAGTTAAGAGGATACTTAGATATCTGAAGGGAACTATGGAGTATGAATTTTGGTACCCAAGGAGAAAGAAATTTAATCTAGTAGCCTATACAGATGCAGATTGGGTTGGGAGTCTAGATGATAGAAAGAGCACTAGAGGAGGAGCCTTATTATTAGGTGAGTGTCTAGTCTTATAGATAAGCCAAAAACAACCATTTATGGATTTATCTACTTGTAAGGTTGATTACATTGTAGCAACTTCATGTTACACTCAAGTGTTGTGGATGAGACAAACCTTAAAAGACTACAAAGTAGAATTTGATGGTCTTAGTCTTATTTGTTGTGATAATACTAGTGCCATAAGTGTTTCAAATAATCTTGTCATGCATTCAATGACCAGTCACATTCGTATCAAGTATCATTTATTAAGAGAATAGGTAAGTGAATAATGTATTAAGCTTGAATTTGTGTCTATCAAGGATCAGATTGTAGATATTTTGACTAAGCCTCTTCAAAAGGCTACTTTTAAACATCTAAGACAAGAATTGGGTATGCTTCCTTCTCCTAGCAATCACTAATCAAGTCAAGTTCTTAGAGGGAGTTAATAAGGATATACATTAGCTTCAAGAATAGGAAATAAGGGCACAAGCTGTGAGGTCAAGCAGGAAGTCATATCAGTTAGTCAAGAAGAATATGTATGAGGTATGCAATGAGATAGGGGGAGTTTGTTGATATGCTATTTCATTCCTATTTATTGAGTTTTGTTCTAGGTAGTGCTTTGTCATTAATGTCAAAGTGGGATATTGATCTGTATGGGGGAGATGTATCTTAGTAATAGCAGATTATTTGAATGATTGTAATTAATGAGTGGTTATCATCAATGACAACGGGGGAGATTATTGATAATGTGTTCTAAGGTATGCATGGAGTTGTCATTTATGTCATGAAAGTGTCATTGATGTCATTCTAAGTTGTGTTTATTGCTCTCAAAGTTGAGTTCATGATCCATGTACTTGAGAGACTTAGTGAGAAGGCATAGGCTTGGTAATATGTTGAGGTGAGTAGTCTAAGGCTTATGAGAAGAATATTAGTAGTGTGTGAGCATGGTATGAGGTTTTATGACATGATTATGATTTTTTGAGAATAGTACAAGAGGTTTTAAGGTGTGTTCAAGGTCTAAGTGTGACTGTTAGTTCAAGACCTAATGTGCAAAGAGACTAAATGTGGCTTAATGAGGTATTGAGTTTAGTTTCCAAGGTGATATAGATCATAAGAGAATTATCAAAGGAGTGAGAGGTTATTTCAAGTGTGTTGACCAAGTTTGAGGTCAAATTTTGAAGGAGAAAGCATAAAATGTGGTTTTGAAGTTTTCTATGTACACAAAATGAGGTATTGTAGACCTGAGAAGGATTTTATTATGATCATTGGCACGTGAAATCTTTACATGAGGATCCAAAAAGTTCATGGTAGTTGGGGAAGGGTAATAGCTTAAATTTATTGGCATTTGTTTCTAGGTTGAGGGCTTAATATTTATGAATGATTGTTAAGAATGGAAGATAGTCTAAACCCTCTCTAAAACCCTAATAGTGACTCGATATAGAAGATATTATTAAAAAGTGCTTACAATGGTTTGGTTTACCTTGTATGATGATTTTAGGTTGTAGTCAACTCTCTCAGGTAGCTTAAGGTGGCATTGATCTCTCATAAGAGTGAGTGAAAGCTACGAGAAAGCCCTTATTTCTTGGGATTTTGATGTAGAAAGCAAGGTTGACCAAGTCAAAGCATGAAAATGATAGGAGGATGATGTGTGAGAGTTTTATTTTATTTTCATTTAATTTTATAAGTAGGTTACAAATTTTAAATATGTTAAACCAGTCATGGTAATTGGCCTATCACTAAAAATACGTAATGAGGAAGACATTGATAAAACCAAGTAGAAGTGAGAATGAGATTAAAGATGGGTTGAAATAGATTAAGGATGGATCCAAATGCATTGGGTTATTTATAAAAACATATATCAAATATCCCATTTTAATATAATATTTGGAGATGCTCATATATAAGCCAAAAGTTGCTCACAAAGTGACCTGTCTAAGATAGTAAGGTCTGTGTCAGGTGAAGACATGAGATTGGTTTGTAATTCATAATGAAACTTATAATATATTTGTTGTAATATGTTATAATTATTATTAAGGATCATATAAACCCATTTTAAGTTCATGAAAGTGTTCACACAGGCGTTCCAAGTCTTGGTTTCTTGACTATGTTTTGGAGCATTCAAGCAATTTTATGTGTGTTAGTGAGAATGATGTTATTCAGTCATTATGCATATATTTTAAGAATAAAATGCACATAAATTTGTTATATAAGTATCAAAGCCTCATTTTAATTTATTTTTATTCATGAGAAACTCCTATGAAGGTATGAAAAGTCAAAGGTTCTTGACTAGGTTTAAGGCCTATTTGCTAGTTCCGAGTGAGCATATGGAAGTGGTTTGTTTGAGGTCTTTTGTCATGTATGTGAAGTATAATGGACATGATGATGACCATGAGGTCATGGAGGTTTTATCCATATGATTTTTTGATATGGTTATGTGGCAAATTTTAGTGTACACTTCAAATATTCAAAGCATACTTTTTGGCAGTGAGAAGGCCTAATTATGAGTATGCCTAATGGTATGTTTCAAGGAGTAAAATGAGATAAATAGAGTTGGGGACATAATTTGAACTTATCAGGGGTATAATTTAAGTGTGTATGAAGTGTTTCATCCTTTTTGGAGGCTCAAGGTGTTCCAAGGTGGTCAAGGTGAAATGTATGCTTTGAGAAGGCTTAATTGCATTAGGTCTCTCTTAGGACTTATAGTGGTTTTGGTCCTTATAGGTGGTGAAATACCTATGTAATGGTTGTTTCAGTTGTGAAACATATTTTTTGATCTATTTCAAGGGTGATCCTATCATGGTTAAATTTTTGTCTGACCAAGGTGGGTGAGAGCAAGAGTCAAGTATTAAAAGAAGGTTTAATAGGCCTAATTTGATTAGTTATAATATTGAGGAAATAAGTGAATGAAATAGAAGTTTAAAAACTAGGTAGAGGGTTTAAAGACCATTAAAAATATGTGTTGAATATGTCATGAATGTATAACAATGATTATACAAGTGATGAGCAAGGTCATATGACCTAAAACTGCCAAGAAGAGGGCTAATTGAGCGAAGAGGCCTAATAGGCTATTTGAGAAAGAAAGAAGAGTGTGGAGAGAAAAAGAAGGTGATCATCATCAGTTGAGTGAGAAAAAAGTGTAAAAAAGTGATCAGAGATTCTAAGTGGCTGATTTTGTTCGAGTCACCTAGGGGGTTGGTGCCTCCTTACAAGTTGGTGCTTGTTAAAGGGCTAGTTGAGTTGGTGCTTGACTAGTGAGGGGTTGGTGATCCTTGTGGGGTTGGTGCCTCAATAAATATTGATCCATTGATTATAATACTATATTCCAAGCTATGTTTTAGTGGGTTTTACCCCCCTTGAGGGTTTTCCATGTATCTCTTATGTTCTTATGTTATGTTCCTACTTCATGATCATATAAATGATTGATTATGCATTGCTATATATTTATGTTAGTTTGAATGATTAGTGAATGATAAGTGGAATTGAAAAAAAAAATTATACATTGACTCACCCCCCTAATCTTAGTGGTTGTACTTCCAACACATACACATAATCAAAGATAAAAATTTCATAGTCACACTAGGTGGGAGAAATACATGAGCTTGATTTTCCTCCTTGGAGTGTTAGATAGGTAGGTAACGGTCATTTTTCAAGGAGTGATTAAGGCTAGCTCAACCCATTACACACTCAAATTTTTTTACAGGTTTCCAAGAATTTAGAGTGACCTTAGATTTTCAAATACAAAAGAAGAAAAATAATGAATTATGTCCAACCCAATCTAAATTGAAATATCTCAACATACTTAACAAACTCAAGTGCATGAGGTGTAGTAATCAAATTTTCATCATAGTCAATTAGGCCAAGTCTATAATTAATAGACTTGAGCACTCTACATTGTAGTCCACTTAAAATAGTCTCATATAAAAATAATTTGACATTCTGCCTTTAATCTGTCATTGCTAAAATCTTGTTTTCTTTATCTTTCTTTTTAGTCACTAGTTATAGTCAACTGGGACAAATCTGTGATCAATAGAGTCGAACAACCTATGTTAGTCCAACTAGGTTGGACCTATCTAGGAGTACCTTTAGATTATGTTCTTGATCTTTAACATGCATAGTCACAACTTCTACTAATTTCTACTTGTAGACATCTAAAATAGCCAAAAAAGATCCCAATTTGAGCTAAATACATTTCTTTTTAGTATTTTCCAAAAATAACATTTTTTCATATTTGATAATTTTCAAAATTAGAATTGTTGATTATTTTATATTTTTAAAATTTTGATATCTATATATATTTACACCTATTAGTTACAATACATTTTATTATTTTATCAAAATAGGGTAACACGTATTAGTGAACTTGTACATTTGTTTCAAGCATTGCTATCTTTTTCAATTTTTGTTTTATGGTTTCAACCATATTTTTAATTGATATACACTTAAGATATTTTATTTTTGACATCAAGGCTTTAAAATTATTATTTTACTTTCATAAAAATATTTGATTGTCATTGGTTTTAAATTGCTTTATCTTTCTTTGCTTACCTGGAAACTATGTTCTAATAGTTTTAAAACTCAGAAGAGTTATTGTTCTGGGTAAAGCAGTCTTCAATTTTACTTGAATCATGGTGTGATGGGTACTGACCTGATACAAGTCATTAGACAACACTATATATATATATATATATATATATATATTAGTTTATGCATACCTTATGATAGATCATAAATGCCCAAACTTTTATTTTTTAGCCACAAGAAGCCTTTGATCATTTGTTCCTGTAGTTCACCAGTAAGTAGTTAGCCTCGAGAAGCTAATCTTAATATACCCTATATATAAGATAATACAACTAAAAAATAATGGAAACCTATATAGTTATTGCATTTTTGTGTTGTGTTCACTATTTATGATTGGGATCAATATATCTGAGGGCCTGAAAAGTATGCACACCTTGCCTAGATAAATCCATTGACATCCCTTCTTTTTTGGTATGATCATTATTTTGCAAGAAATAAGCTTAGTATTTATCATATTTGTTATATATTGGTTCAGAAAATATAAAAGGGATTCTAAATATGAAATTACCAACGGTGTTCACCCTTTAGATTTATTCTTCTCTAAAAATACTACACCTTATTCTTATGATAATGAATGGAATAATGATCACACTTGCACAGTTTTTGATGATTTTTACCATTAATGAAGAATATGATTATGATAGATAATATTGTGATTATGAGAATCAATATTATTCATATAATAGTGAAGAATATAGCAAAGTGGAAAGTGAAAATACTAATTCAGAAGTTGAAAGACCAATTTCCTTTTTTCCTCCCTTGTATTTCTCTTTTCATAAATCAAAACAAGAAGAACATATTGATAATTAATATCTTCCTTACCGTCATCTCTCACAAGTATAAAAATGTGAAGAATCAATAATTAGTGCACGTTATTTACTTTTAATTTTTCTACTACATTACATTACATTAATCAATATAAACTATACAATCAATAGAAATGGTAAATGATACAAATGAGTATGTTATTCCCTCTTCCTCTTTAGAAAAGGTAGATGATATAAATGCATATGGCATCCCACACTCTCTTATTAATATGGATAAAGATATACAAGATTATGTAACTCTTTGATGTTATGACATATAATGATACTTTTTTCTTTTCTCTCAAAATATTAGAGGATAAAAATGAGTGTGATATACAAACAAAAGGTGATATTATTAATTTAGATTTACAAAGTGATGATCATGTCATAATGTGTAGAGATTCTCAATATAGTCATCTTATATCCATAGGATGTGAGTCTCCTGATAACACTAATTATGATGATTATCCCTCCTCTCCCAAATCAAAAGAATCCAATGAGAAACAATGTGATGTTTTTAAATGTGATATGATATGCAATGATTCTAAAGTTGGTACTGCTTTTGTCTTGGAATGCAATCTTAAGCCATACAATGATATTTGTCATGATCATATCTTACCAGTGTTTAAAGTAAATTATTAATTAAAATATTTAAGTGAGCCTTTACATACCAATATTATTCCTACTAGTCATATTATATCCATAGTACATGCTATTGATGACATCCAAAATCAAGTTATTGATCTCACTTTACAAACTGGATCATGTTGTGTGGATATCAAAGACAATGTTATCTTAGGGCAACCCTTACATGAGTTATTTATGAACATCCATACCTAAAAGATTTTGTATGCCTACACTACCCTTGTTCAATGATTTTGGAGATATTTGTACTCATTTAACTCAATACATAATTTATTTTAGAGAATGGGGCTATGATGGACATATTCTACTAAAATATTTTCATAGAAGTCTCACAAGAGATACTTCATATTGGTTTTATAATTTACTTAATGGCTCCTTACATAATTTCATAAGATTGGATGATGTGTTCCTCTCAGATTATGACAAACACATGATGCCTAAATTCAAATTAGAACATTTACAAGGTTTGCAATAGGGCCATGATGATCTTATAAAAGATTACATTTTATGAGTCAAAATTACGTTGCATTCTTTAACTTATCAGCCCTTAGATTTAGAAACATAATTCATCTTTAATATGGGTATTTTGTCTCCACTCTTATAAAGAGCCATGAAATAAATTTATACATATTTTGAGGAATCATACATGGATGTGTTCAAATTTATATTTAATCTGATTTTTAAAACACATAAAGATACTAACACAAATGAATCAGGTTTATCTTCACACAAGTAGGTAGTTACTAATAAAATAATGGAATAAGATTTAACATCTAAAAGAAATAGTCTAATTAAAGTCTCTTATAGGATGGATGAATCAATGGAAACAATAACAATAAATGAAGATAAAGTTAAGGTACTCAAGAAAGGAAAATAAATAATTTACAAAGCACCACTTAATGTGAATAAATATTCTTTACATAAGAGATAACTACTTTAGTTTGATAGATTCAAAGATTGACCACACAATATTCTACATACATTATTAGATGAGAAATTAATTACTCTCCCTCCTAATTAATATCATCCTCCTCACTGTCACGAATGCATAGAATTCAATTAATTTTCACTTATCATGGTATTAATGGACATCAAGATAATTATTTTTATGCATTGTAAGAAAAGATTACAAAACTTGCATATGGAGGGATTATTATATTTCAAAGCAATAAAATAGATGTTATGGTCCATGATAAAGTTACATCTCACCTCACACAAACCCCTAAATACTAAAATAAAGGTAGCAATATTCAAATAAAATATATGGATATGTACTGCATACTTCAAATATATCGAAAGAGCATCTACAATATCAACTATAAATATCAAAGATAACCTATACAAATATGACTATTTATACGAATACAAAGCCAAAGATTTAGTATCAAAAGGTAGTTATAAATGTTGACTAGTGTGATGCACAATTTTTATTTTCATTAGGGTGGTCAACTCATTCTATGATTCTCAGTTAGTTCAATTATACATAGTGTCATGATTGACAATCTGTCAAGTGAAAACACATGTACAGTGACACTTCTTTGCACTCTTACTTACACAAAACATGATTTACAAGCTACATCAAGCAAAGTCAAACATTCTATGTTCATACATGGAATACTCTTAGGTATATTGTGGTATGTCTTGAGGTCGGTTCAACAACTTTGACTACTCCATTTATAATCTTACCAAGCACATAGATCTTTAATATGCTCTTAACATACCCTTGGATATAGAAAATATGTGTAGTACCATCAACAACAATCGATATCTTAAATACATACATTGAAATCAAGTAGTCAATGTTTAAGTAATTTGATGTGAATACCCTCTATAGTTAGTGGTAACTCCTCCTCCTCCTCCTCCCAACCACCACCATAATTGGTTGTGACACTTATTTAAGAGCACAATAGAAATCCAATTATGGCACTAGTCAAGAGCATAGTGTAGAATCAATGTTGCACATTTACAAAATATTTATATACACTCAGTACAGGGGAAAGTAGTACCCCTCCCAAACTTCAAGTTTCACATTAAAAAGTTACTCAAGTTTCAAATAAATATAATTTTTCTATAGTGTATCCTAAGCTATTACCATGGAGTATGATGCAGGAACATCAAGTTAGAAGACATCATTTTTGATTTGTTGTCAATAGAGGTTAAAGTTGGTCTAATTTTGGATGTAAAAGTGATTAAAGGACCTTATAAGGTATACTTATGTCTTTGGAGTCCTCTTTTAGTCATAGGGGTGTGTTATATAGGCTCTAGGAGTTTTCCCTCTAAAATAAGGAATTTAAAAATTCAAATATTGTAACTAAGGATAAGAGGGCCAAATGCATGTATGGAAGGGTTAGGTGAGTAAAGTTGTTTGAGGAGTCCACTCAAGTCATGAGAAGGAGGTTTTAATACATTTCATGTTTAGTCCTTTAGTCAAGTCATATGAACTAATGTAAATCACTCTTGTACATTGAAGATTAGTTATGACAAACAAGTTGCTGTAACCACCTCAAAACCAACATTGAAGTTGGATTGGAGAGAGATGGTAAGAAGTTGGTATGGTGTAGAAGAGAGAATAGGGAGAGGAGAGAGAACTCCAAGAGAGGAAAGGAGAATCTAAGAATGGAAAATGCACAAATATCCTTAAGAAAGGTGACAAAGTCCCATTGTGGATTGAATATGTATGTTTAATGAATCAAATTGAATAAAGAAGAGATAGTTCTATATGCCTGCATTGCTTGAATAGTAATAGGATTGAGTTTAATTCATTATTACCTTGAAAATTCCCTAAGACCATAACCATACAAGATGTGTGTATATGCAAGTTTAAACATGAGACTATAGATTATAGTCAATGACAAAAGGATTGAGTAATTATTCTAGGTGTATAGAATCAGAATCTTCATTGGTAACGATATTTGAGTGTGCTTAGGATCATACAAACCTCTTGGTGGCTGAGCAAGCACTTCATGGTGAGGGGAACTCAAAAAGAAACCCCTGTTCATGTTGTGACATTAAATGTATGCAAGTGATTGATGTTTCTTAAGATGTATAAGGTCAATGTGTTTGAGTTGATGATGTATAGTTGAATATATAACAAACAATAAGACATAATGGTTGACTGATTACACATTTGATACTAATGATCTAGTACTCAGTAAATCAAGAGATTGAAATCTTTTTTACACCAAGAATCTTGTTTTGCACAGTTAGGTCCTATAAGGAGTGTGGTTACACTCAAATAAGTAGTGTTATGTTGTGGAACCTATTTACATATTACAATATATTTCAAATTTTATGGACCCCCTAAATGGTGAACCCTTATGGGTTGACTTGGCCCATGGCTTTGGTACCCATTATTTTGTAAAACAACTATGTTGGTTACCTATTGATGTATTATGTATATATGGACATAGAATAAGTAATAAATCAAAAAAGAGAGAACTGAGTTTGACAAGGAGAATAAAGGGTGTGAATTCAAGGGTGAATTCAAGTGAGTTTGTTGAGCATAGCTCCAAATAATATTTGTGCATTGTAATTGTGAGAAGACTAATCTGAGAGTGGATTGTAGTCTTGTTGGATTGTAATAAAATATGAAAAAGTGTTTCTTGGTGGATGTATCCCACATTGGGTGAACCATGTTAAATCCTATCTTTTTGTTGTGCTTTTTTAAATTTATTATTCTTTACATATCTTTATTCATAACTCTTATTATTGTGGTTCTTTGAAATTGCTCTACACTAATTTCTAATTTATTCCCAAAAAGTGGAAGAGGTATTGGGTTAGTGAATTTTAAGTTGTGATAGAAGGTGGAAAAGCCTTAAGAAAAGTCTTGAAATCTTAGAATTGCTTGGAAATGCATAAGACTGTTGTGAAACCATGTTTAGACACTAAACCCCTATTTCTACTTAGTGTTTAGGCAATGAAGAGTTGTTTGTGTTTAGAAAGGAAAGTGATTATTGTGTTGATGGAACCCTACTTGATGGAAAGGTATATTAATACTTGATAAATCCTTTTGTGAAGTTAAAATTACATTTTAGTGAAATAGACCTATGGCCTTACACAATCATATAGAACCTATAGAATTATGTGTTGGGGTTTCATTTAATCAAATGAGAGTTGATGGATGATTCCAAGCTCTTGGATGAGATGTGTATCATTGGAGAAGATATAAAAATAGGCTTTCGGTCCTTTTAAACCTCTTGGAATAGGATGAAGGTATTTAGGAAAGCTCTCGGCCTGTGCAAGCCTAAGTGCAAGCTTGACTAGGGTTTCAAAACCTAAAATGAATTCTAAAGAGTTATAACTAGTGGAATAAGATTGATTTTTTTAATCTCACCTATTTTGATATGATAAGAGAGAATAAAGTGGTTTTAGTGTGTTTCTAGGCTGTATAATATACTTTCTTTGTGATTGTTTTCACATTTAGAATATAATCTCACCTATTTTGAGCACTTTATGAGGAAGTTGCAGGTTGTTTGAACACTTGAAGAAGGCTATAATAGGTGTTATTTGATCATATAAGACCATTTTTGAATGAATATTGAGTCTTTGATACCTATATCAATAATTGGTACTCTAAAACAATGAAGATTGCCTAAGAAGGAGCTAGTGAGTAAGGTGTGGCCAAAAAAGGTTGAAAAGTGAATAGGGATGAGTTAAGGTAGTTATTTTAAATCTAAAGGAGGAAAATTGATAGTGAATATGTGATTCCAAAATATTGGATAAATAACCATTTAAAGAAGACTATAAAACCTAATGCACTAGAGAAAGACTAAGTTGAACATTGATGTATCAAGACAAGGCATAACATAAGATGGAGATCAATCAAGTTCAGAACCAAAATTTGGGGAGTTTGATACTTCTTCCCTAATACATCTACATTATTTGGTATCAGAGCATGGTAATCTATTGGTTTAATTTTGGTTTTGAGTTTCTTGAAGTTTGTTGATTTGAGATAGACAAGATATGCTATGAGTTATGCATGAGATGGCACTTACAGGGTATTATGGGAGAATAATGTTACATGTATGATATATTAAGGTTAGTATAGAGGAATATAAGATTGATAAGGAGAATAAAAATATCCCCAAAAGTCCAATGATAAGGACTAGAAGCTAGTCAAGAAAGGACCAAAGAAGATAGATAGAAAAGAGAGCCTTGGAGCTCAAAGAGAGAAAGAGAAGATTAAAGACTCAAATAGAGAGTCAAGAAGGATGAGGAGAGGTCATAGAGAGAGGAATAAAAGAAGATGAAAGATAAAATAGAGGTCTAAGGTTGATAAGCTTGCTAAGAGGAAGGCCTATAAAGTAAAGAAAGTGAGAGAAGATGGATGTAAAGAGAGAAGTGGAAGATATGAGAAGAGAGTTAGGGTAAAGTATTGATAAGATAGAGCTCATGGTGAAGCTCTTGAAATGAAAAGGAAGCCAATGTTTTGGTTGTAATGTAAGGAAGAAGGTGAAGTGGCCACTAGAGTCACTTGTAAGAGAAATAAGGCACAAGATGAGTTTCTTGAGAGATGAGAAGAAGAAAGAGAGTGAAACCCATGGAGGCATGAGGAATGAGATGTTGCCTAGTGAGAAAAAAGATAAAGAGATATCAAAGAGATTTCTCATTGAAGAGAACAAGAATAAGATAAAAGTGCCAAGAAGATCACTTGAGAGAGAAGACAAGAAGAAAAGATGGAGAGTGTCTATGCAAAAGATGTTTAAAGAGACTATAATGTCTCTTGTTTTATATTATAACTTTTATTTTAAGCTCGTGTATGGAGGTATGAATACAATTTTTGTGAATTTCAAGAATAAGTCATTAAATATAGTGAAGGATGGGCCAAGAACATCACCCATCAAGTGGAAAGAGGATGACCAAAAAAGAGAACCTCTTGTAGAAAACATAGGGATGGAGATTGAAGGTATTAAACATGTTGAAGATGATGTATAATATGATTTTTATGATGATTAAACAATAATTACACCTAAAACAAGAGAAGAATCATGAAAAGAAGACAAGATAACTAACCATTTAGACAAGAAGACAAAACATGAAAACATGAATGAAGAGATAAGCTTGCAACAATCATATTTGGAGGTAAATAAATGTATAAGTATTGATTTTGATTTCACATATGATGAAGAGATAACTCATATGTATATTGGGAGAAAAAAGGACAAAGTACATCCCTCAAGGAGTGAACAAGGGCATGAATATGTTTGGTCTAAATGGCTCAAGCAAGCAGGTGATGAGAAGGAATAGGTGAACCTAAAGAAAGAGGTCAAACAAGATAAAAACACTTATAGAAAACAAGAAAAAATGTGGAGGCAAAGTATAAAGGGCAAAGAACACCGAGTTGGCAAGATAGGCTACCAAGGCAAGAAACATGAAGGAGATGCAATGAGAAGCAAATGACAATCTAAGAAGGTAAAAGGTAGCAAATGGGTTGAAAAGATCATGAAAATAACATAAGAGAATCATATTGTAGGCGTGTCCCAAGAAAGCATGAATATTGAGGAAGAGTACAAGCCTACAAAACAAACAAGAGAGGTAGTACAAGCAAACCAAGCCAATGAGATGAAAGTATAGTTGTGTAAGTAAGAATATGAGTGCATAAAAGTTAAGTGTTCTCAAAGTTTGCATTCAAATGTTTTTTATGATGACGCATATGAAGTTGAATCCAATAATGATGAAATTTTGTATATGAAAACCCTTGCATTGATGAATGAGTTGATGAAAAGACAAGGAGGAGATGAAACACCTCATAGAGTGCTTAACAAGCATGGTGTGTAGCATAATGAATTTTATTTGAATCTCATGAATGAGGGAGTCCAAGGATAATACAAAGATCAAGTTGGCTAAGAAAATGAAAAACCATATGCATTAAGATTTTATGAAGATTGTGAGGAGGTGTATGCTCTCAAGTTTCAAGAAGAAATGGAGATGTTACAAGACATGTTCAGTCCATTCAAGGGGATTGAAGTAGGTGAATTAAAATAGGAAAATTTCAAGGATGAACTCAAATAAATATAAAGAGAGGAGAAACAAATGGAATCACAAAGAGTTGTGCAAACAAAGACACACGTAAGTAAGGTAGTTAGCAAGCAAGGGGAGTATGAGCAACTAAACAAGGTGAATTAATCAGTTGGGCAAGCTAAAGCTAAGTTAATAGTTGATAAGCATGGACATGAAAAGTTAAATATTTGTTAAGAAATATTGTACTATGTTGAGGATGAATGGAATAAGAAGTTGCTCTTGCATAATAAGCAAGGTCATAGGAAGAGGCATCAAAAAGAAGAGAAACATGAAGAAGAGGTAGAAAAGAGAGTATAATCGAGCAAATGATATATATTGACATGGATGTGAAGCCATTAGATCCCAAGGAAGAAGATTCTAACATGGTCAAGGAGCAAACATCACTAAGCAAACAAGCATCAAGTGAAAACAATGAATAAGTAAACCATAACACAAGCGTGAGAAAGAAGAATAAGCACCATTTGGTTGCAGCTAAAGATGATGATGGAGAAATGCACTATTAAAAGATGGAACATGCAAAAAATAAGGAGCTACAATACTTGAAACACCTCATAGAGGTGGATGATGAATTGACAAAGAGACTAGACAAAGCCAAAAAGAACAAATGCAAGAGCCTAGCAAAGAGAAAGGAGCAAGAAAGGAAGAATAGTAGGCAAGTGAACATGAAAGATCCTAAAATTATTAATTAGAAGGTAAGAAAGAAAGTTGGTGTTACATATTTTCCCCCTCCTAGGGAGTATGATGTAGGGGCATCAAACTAGACGCCATCATTTTTGAGTTATTGTAAAGAAAGGTCAAAGTTGGTCTAATTTTGATGTCAAAGTGGTTAAGGGACCTTATAAAGTCCATTTTTGTCTTTGGAGTCATTTTTGAGTCATAGGGGTGTGTTATATAGGCTCTAGGAGTTTTCCCCTCAAAACAGGGAATTTGAAAATTCAAATATTGTAACTAAGGATAAGAGTGCCAAATGCATGTATGGAAGGGTTAGGTGAGCAAAGTTAGTTTGAGGAGTCCACTCAAGTCATGAGGAGGAGGTTTTAATAAATTTCATGTTTAGTCCTTTAGTCAAGTCATATGAAATAATGTAAATCACTCTTATACATTGAAGATTAGTTTAACCACCTCAAAACCAACATTGAAGTTGGATTGGACATATATGATAAGTAGTTGGTATGGCATATAAGAGAGAATAGGGAGATGAGAGAGAAATCCAAGAGAGAGAGGAGAATCTAAGAATGGAAAATGCACAAATCTCCGCAAGAAAGGTGATAGAGTCATGTTGTAGATTGAATATGTATGTTTGATGAATTAAATTGAATAAAGAATAGATAGTTATATATGATTTCATTGCCTGAATAATAATTGGATTTTTTTTAATTACTTATTGCCTTGAAAGGCCCTTGAGGCCATAACCATACAAGATGTGTGTGTATATGCATGTTTAAGCATGAGACTGTAGATTAAAGTCAATGAGAAAATGATTGAGTAATTGTTCTAGATGAATATAATCAAAATATTCATTAATAATGATATTTGAGTGTGTTAAGGATCATACAAACTCCTTGGTGGTTGAGCAAACACTTCATGGTGAGGGAAACTCAAAAGGAAACCCCTATTCACGTTGTGACATTAAAGGTATGCAAGTGATTGATGTTTCTTAAGATGTATAAGGTGAATGTGTTTGAATTAATGATGTATAGTTGAATATATAACAAAAACTAAGACATAATGATTTACTAATTACACATTTTATACTAATGATCTAGTACTCAACAAATCAAGAGATTGAAACCCTGTTTACACCAAGAATGTTGTTTTGAATAGTTAGGTCCTAGAAAGAGTGTGGTTACATTCAAATAAGTGGAAGAGGTATTGTTTTAGTGAAGCGTAAGTTATTATAGAATGTGGAAAAGCCTTATGATAAGTCTTGCAATCTTAGAATTGCTTGAAAATGTATAAGACTATTGTGAAACACTGTTTAGACATTGAACCCTTGTTTCTACTCAGTGTTTAGGTAATGAAGAATTATTTGTGTTTATAAAAGAGAATTATTATTATGTTTATGGAACCCTAAATGATGTAAAGGTATATTAAGAATTTATAAATACCTTTGTGAAGTTAAAATTCCATTTTAGTGAAACAGGGCTAGCATAGCCTTACATAGTCATATAGAACCTACATAATTATGTGTCTGGGCTTCATTTAAGCAAATGAGAGTTGATGGATGGTTTAAAGCTCTTGGATGAGATGTGTATCATTTAATAAGACATATAAATAGGCTTTAGGTCCTATTAAACCTCTTTAAATGGAAGGAAGGGATTTAGGAAAGCTCTCGACCTGTGCAGGCTTGAGTGTAAGCTTGACTAAGGTTTCAAAACCCAAAATGTATTCTAAAGAGTTCTAACCAGTGAAATAAGATAAAATTTTGTAATATCACCTATTTTGATATGAGGAGAGAGAATAAGGTGGGTTTGGTGTGTTTACTAACCATACAATATAGTTTCTATGACTAAGGGTGTGTGCAAGGGCTAAATAGGCCTAATTGGGAGGACAATCACCAAAGAAGTATATTCTAAATGTGAAATAAAACCTTGAATTTTTTTTATGAGTAGTATCAAGATAAATGGTGGTCAAATCAAGTATTATATCTCCAGGAAAGGTTTTAGACTAGTCAAACCAAGGGGAAATGTCAAAAAAAGGCTACAAGCCTAGAAAAGTCACGGTGAGCTTTGTATGTGGAAGTCATAGTTACAGGTTGTTTGAGTACTTGAAGGAGGATATAAAAGGTGTGATTTGATCATTTAAGACCATTTATGAATTTATAGAGTCTTTGATCCCTATATCAAGATTTGGTACTCTAAACCCATAAAGATTGCCTAAGAAGGAGCTAGTGAGTAAGGTGTGGCCAAAGAAGGTTGAAGAGTGAATGGGGATGAGTTCAATTAGTTATTGTAAATATAAAGGAGGAAAATTTATAATTAATATGTTCTTATGTTATTAAAAAATATTGGACAAACAACCATTTAAGGAAGACTATAAAACCTAATGCACTAGAGAAAGACTAAGTTGAACTTTGATGTATCCAGACAAGGCATAACATAAGATGGAGATCAGTTAATTTCAAAACAAGAATTTTAGGAGTCCGATACTTCTTACCTAATACCTCTACATAAAAACTTAAATTTGTTCCATAAAAAACACATGTAATGAGACTTTCTCCTACTATATATCAGACTTCACCAAGTCTTGCACCTTCTCGAGTTATGCATCTTGAAAAATAATTATATGAGTAGTGATCAAGATGGTTACACTACAACACTTGATGTCTTTTCAAATTTAGATTCATCTACAAGTACAAAATTTTCATCCATGAAAGGTCATCATCCCATTCTATGATGTAAGTATGCATTATGGTCCTCACATTGATGGGATCATAGGCTAGTTTTTTTTAAACATAAAAAAATTCAGCAAAATTAAATAAAATTAATATCTCAAAAATCCAAAAACATTAAAAATATCAAAAAAAAATTAAAAAAATAAAAAAATACAAAAACTTTCAAAATATTCTTAAAAATAAAAAATCATAACCTGATCATAACATAATTTTATATTTTACTTCTTTACATAGGTTATTTATCACATATTGTGGTAGATATATATTATTTTTCCAACACATACATTTCATGAGCTACACGAATGTGATGTAGGACATACACATCTACATGGATTATGAACTGCTTGATTTTCCTCTACCTAGTGGCCATGCCTATGCTTAAGGCATTTAATTCTACATGCTATATTCTAACATGTTATATATATCTATGACCTCAAATACTATGTCAAGCTATGTATCTTACAAAGGCTTTGCTAGTTACTCATATCTAATATTGTGCTATGTGAATATGTTACTTTTCTATGATATGAAATTAATACATATGGATGGTGTAGACTACCGTTTACTTGTTCTATACTCATTTAACGTTGTTTAATTTCTTACATAATAAGCTAGACATTGTTTGCTTATTTTATGTGTCTGTTAGCCCTTGTGTGCAATAATTGATTGATTATTTCAATGATATTTTTACTTATTATAAGTGACATTTGAACATGTCCTTTGCTTGGGGCCCTTGGCCCTATGTATGTAATATTTTCTTGTACAAAATTTAAACATATTCATTTCTTATGGCCCTTAACCTTATGTGTGCAATATTTTTTTGTGCAACATTTAAACATCTCTATTGCTTATGGCCCTTGACCTTATGTGTATAATATTTGTGTATAAATCTAAGTTCATTCACTTCCTTTATCATCACTAATATTATTATTAGTCGATAGTAATTCTGCTTATCTTATTTATCCCCTTTAATTTCATCTCAATATCACCCTTTTCAGTCATTTATCTAATATCCCCCTTCATTATTTCTCATTCACTAACCTTATATCATCCCCACCAATATATTAATCCATCTAATCATTTCTTAATCTTATCCTAATCCCACTTATCTATTATTTAAGAATTTTTAATTTTCATGACCCACCTACCCACCTACTAAGCCTACTCTTAGGCTCTCCTACATCCCTAGTCCCTAATTATACATAATCCCTATCTTAATACCTCACTAATCCTAATTAATCTCTACAGAGATTATAGAATTCTCCAATTCTATAACCTCCTCTAACTTGACCCCTTCTCTCTAAAAGCCTCTATTCTAGAGGCTTTCAAAGACTTTTCAATTCCTTGAAAATTCCTCCACCCTTGATCTTCACGGCTCAACTTTGAATATGAGCCATTGATATTCCCTTCTTGAATTATTTATACAAGCCAATCCTTCATTGAAACCAACCAAAAACTAGAAATCTAAGGAAGCCATACAATCTACATGCCAAATCCATAATCACAAACATCACTCAAGCTATCATCATGCTAAAATTTTGAGTCTAATTGCAATACAAAATTAACAATCTGCTTGAAGATCTTAGAGGGAGGCTAGCAGAAGCAAGAAATTGGTAAGAACTTCATCTATTTTGATTTGCTTCCAGAATCTATCTTATTAAGTGTATTATGCATTTTGGGTTTAAATTGTCGTATTTAGATAGTTTAAGCTATTTAACTCAAAATTTTATACACAATTTGTTTGTGAGACATTTGAACATGTCATTTATTTATGGCCCTTGGCCATATGTGTGCAAGATTTTATTATGTAACATTTGAATATGTCTAATTATTTGTATCCCTTGGCCTTATGTGTGTAATGTTTTCTTGTATGTGCCACATTTAAATATTTCCCTTGTATGTGGTCATTGGCCTTATGTGTGACATTATGTGTTGTATTTGTTGAGCTTGATTAGTGGTGTTATGATCCATATCATGCACTTTTACTACATAATCTATTTTAGAGATGGTTACTTTACTCCATACCTCAATGTTATATCTATCTAGACATGACACTTTTATGCCTCACATTTAATATATTATATACATGGTTCAATGGCAATTTTACTACTATGTGGACATTATCTACACATGATGACATGATTACACATGATAATATCTTTATCACATGATATAATTAACTCTTATTTTGAGATGAGTGACTTGCAAGCTACATCCCTATCTTAAATGGGGGGAATAATAATGAGCTTGTCTGAGAGCTCCAAGCTTTCATAAATAGTAAAATCAAATTTAGGACAAATCATAGGTTTTTAAAGATACAAATTAAAGGTTTTCAAAATATCCAAATTAATGCAAAATAAAATTCTATAACAGAGCACAGGTTTTCAAAGATTCGAAAAAATTCAAAAATAAAACACATGACATATATTGACACATTGATATATATTTGAGGGGCATATGACATTCGTATGCACTCATTTTTTAAAGACTCAAATTACAAATTTATACACACTTGAATTCATATGCAAAGACATGTAAAAAATGATAGATCATGCACACACAAGTAAAAGGTAAATATACATTGTATTTTACCAGTTTTAACATAAATTAAATATATAATATTCAATTAAATCTTTAAAATACTCCAAATCTTTTATAAAGACTTTTTATGGGATTTACAAAACAAGACTAACTAATTTATGTGTTCAACCCATAAGGCAACTAACTTTTACCAACTAACATTATTTAACATTAAATTATAATAACAAAATATAAAATAAACTAAACTAATAACTTTGGAACTTAAATAATATAATAAACTCCCCCTTAATCCAAAGGGGTATACAAGATGAAATAAATAGAGAAATAACTTTGAAGTCATCAAAGAAACTTTGAATTAACTGAAATTGGTGTACTGTACATCTTAGTACTGACCAAAATAGATGTCACTCTATACAGAAGCCCATTCTGCTAGTTGTGGCATAAAAGGCTAATGAACATGATCAAGACATGTTCATCCCCTGTGATCATCGTACCTTACTATAGTAGAACACGATCAAGGCCTATCCAACTACATCGATCCACATAAGACTCCACTCATAAACCCATCAAAGTGACCAATCTCTACTATGTATGACACATCTCCCTGATGGCCAACAAATATTGATGACCTTTGATGAACACTATTAGTGTTAACAACCCCTATCACATCATACTATTACATATGACTTATCATAGAACTACCAATGTTATATTGTTGGATTATTTATGTTCCAAAGTTATTAGTTTAATTTATTTTATATTTTTTAGTATAATTTAATGTTAAATAATATTAGTTGGTAGAAGTTAGTTGCCTTATGGGTTGAACTCGTATATTAGTTAGTTTTGTTTTTTAGCTCCTGTAAAAAGTATTTATAAAAGCTTTAGAGTATTTTAAATATTTGATTGAATATTATATATTTGATATTGTGTTAAAAATGGTAAAATACAATGTAGATTTACCTTTAACTTATGTGTGCACGGTCCATCATGGTATCAGAGTTGGTTTATCACGTGAAGGAAGAATCCATAAAATAAAAGGAAGAGATTTTTGTGAGTATGCAAGTATTTTTGTCAAATGTATGAATTTTTAAGCTTTCCAATTTCAAAAATTCATTATTTTGTCCAATACAAAACAATTGTAAGATTAAAATTATAGGTGGAAAATACAATTATAATTGAGCATATAGATGGATGAAATTCTATATCATTGGCACAAATTCATGGGGCATGATCCTTATTCATGCCCATGCTTATTCAAATTTCAAAGTTATAGTTTTAAAGTTAAAAAGGAATGATACTTGTTCATGCACATGTTTCAAAGTTATAATTTCAAAGGCAAAATATTTAATTTATGAACAAAGTGGTCATGATGGAGGCATAAATATTATTCATTCTCTTTCAATTGTCAGTAGTAGTGAGATTCAGTCTATTATGGGTGATGTACGTTTGAGTCTAGTGACACTCAATGACCCTAAAATTACTTCTAATAAATAAATTTGTGGTTCTATCTTTTATTTTGGGTGATGTACATTCGAGTATAATAACACTCAATGGCCTTGGCATAAAATCTAGTGAACCCATCATGATTCTGCCTTTTTTTTGGATTAATACATTCGGTAAGACTCCTATTTCATAAGATTTGGAAGCATGAATATTTATAACTCAAGTGATTGATTAATTATCCAAAATTAGGGTTTTATCACTTTCAATTTGCCATTGGTTTAAATTATCCAAGTGATTCAACAAGGGGCACAATTCTCCATCATCAGTTATAGGTTAAAGGGAAATTTGGTTTTACCTACATATAAGTGTATTCCTTTCTTGATCTCTTTTCTATTTTTCAATTTTCAATGTTTAGATTTTTCAAATTTTAAGGTGGAAAAATTATTACTTAATATGTTGTTGTAGGGTTCACTAGATTTGAGTCCCCTACCCAGTTGAAATTTCCTTTCAAATACAAATTGTGTTATACATGCTCAAGTTTAATTATTTCTCCTTTATTTTATTAATTTTATTACTATAATAAATGGGAAAAAATTTAGAAACATATATCTAATCACAAGTACTTGATAATGTTAATTTATAACACATCTTAAACCACATGACTTGCATCCAAGTACATGACTTTTATTCTGTACTCCTCTAAGATTTTTATTTATATGTGAGTTTGAACCTTATTTTTTCATCACTACTACATATAAATTCCAAATTTAAATGATTTAACTACTTAATATCACCCTTAGATTGTCTCTAACTCAGGACATGTCTGTGCTAGGTGGATTAGAGCACTATCATGCTCCTATCCTGCTAGGGTGACTATGTCCCACGCCAAGTAATGGCTAGTTTTCAAATTTCAAAAATTTATTTTGGGCCTTAACACACATTTCATAAGGTTTGGTCAAGGAAAGTATCAAAAGGTTCATCTATAAAGACACATCAAAGGTCATTCATTATCCTCACCTATTAATCATTTGGTTAAAGTTTTCACATTACTGTATATTCAGAAAATCTATCCTATTATTTTTAAATTCAAGATCATTTACAAAGAAGAGTCATAAGCCAAGTCTAAACAATCTCAAATTAATTCAAGAGCTATCGTTTCCAACTATCTAAGCCACATTTTTAGCTAGATGCACATAGTCAAAGAGAACAATTGCACAATCACTCTAAGTGGGAGAACTACATGGGATTGATTTATCTCCTCAGAGTATTGGATATGTAGGTAGTGGTTAATCATAAAGGCAGTGATTGAGGTCAACTCAACCCATTACATTCCCTTTTTTTATAGGTTTTCAATATTTCAAAGCATCCTTAGGATTTCAAAGACAAAAGAAGAAATACAATGAATTTTGCATGTCATAATCTGAATTGAAAAATCTCAACACACTTACCAAACTTAGGCCATGCAAGAGGTGCAGTAATCAAATTTTCATCATAGATAAATGGAGCAGGGCTATTATTTACAAACTCAAGCAGTCTGCACTATAATTCACTTACAATGGTCTTATCTAGAAATAATTAAAGACTCTACCCCTAACCTGTCACTATCAAAATTCTATTTTCTCTATCTTATTTTATCAATCAACACTCATAGTCAACTAAGACAAGTTCATGGTTAACAAACTCGAGCAACCTCTATTGTAGTCTAACTAGGGCAGACCTATCTAAGAGTAGTTTTAGATTCTATTCTAGATCATGAGCATGGATAGTCCCATATTCTATTTATTTTTACTTGCAGACATCTGAAATTGTCAATAGAGACCTAGTTTAAACCAAGTACACTTTTTCTTAGTATTTTCCAAAAATAACAATTTTTCATATTCATCAAATTTCCAAGATCAAAATTGTTAATTATTGTACATCTTTAACATTATGATATCTATCTAATTTTACACCTATCAGTTATATTACATTAAAAAAATAAAAAATAAGGTAAAAACCCATGTTGTATGTTAGTGATCCTAAGGTTTCCACCATTTATCAATCACTAAATATGGGACAAGTTTCATACTACCATCTATATGAAGGGATTTTTTATCACTTTGCAAACCTATGTGTTATAAAAATAATATGACATAAGATTATTTAGGAGGTGTATTATATTGAATATGCATGACACTTTGGGGTGGACAAAATAGTGGTAGTGTTCTAGAAATATTTCTATTGGCCAAAGTTTTGTATGGATGAGAGTAACTATATTTAGTTATGCATAAGATGTGTAATATAAAAAAATTGCCAAAAAAATGGGTATTTACACACCACTACCATTTTTTGATGGACATTGGGAGTCAGTCTCCAAGGATTTCATGTCAAGCTTGCCTGTGACTAGGCATGATCATGACTGCATATTTGTTGTGGTTTACATGTTTTCCAAGATGCTAGTGTTGGTTCCATGTACAAATGGGAATAAATATGAAGAAATTAAAAATATATACTTTGAGAATGTATGGGTCCACTTCAACTTACCACAAACTATTATGTGAGATATGGAAGACACGTTTCTTAGTACTTTTGGGTCTACACTATGGTCCATGATGGACACCAAATTAACGAAGTCCACTCTCTTTCTTCCACAGACAGATGGGAAAATAAAATTTGTTAAACTATGCTAGTGCATTCAATTCAAATTTATAACTCAAAACATCCACGTACATGGGATGATAGTTTACCATATATCTAATATATAGCTATAATCGATCCTTTTATGGATCCATAAGACAATACTTTTTAGTCTTGTCTGGGTTTTAGCTACTAATAACCATTGATGTGGCATCACCTATTATAGTGGATGATGTATCTCCCTATGCATAAAAATAATCTAACAAGGATATCATATTTATTGAACACATTTGGTAAATCTAAAATCAGGGGAATGAATTCCTATATAAAACTACGTAGAAGTACAAGCAATGCCATAACCAACATCATGTCCTTCCCCAATTCTAGGTTGGTGATAAGATATGGATACATTTATAGAAATGAAATTTGAAAGGAAAAAATAATAAAATTAAACCTCCATCATATGGGCCCCATACAATCATCAAGAAAGTAGGCACTAATGCCTTTGAGCTAAAATTTCCATTGTATCTTGGATTGCATCTAGTGTTCGAAAGGGAACTACTCCAACCATATTTTCCACCACTCTTAGCCACTTTCATATTGGTAAACAATTTTAGGTCAAAAAATTTAAATATGAGCTATTCAACATCATTCACTATTGATTAGGGCATAAATACAGTGGTACATGATGCCACAAATCAACAATTCTTTTTATATCAAGTGATCAAGGCAAGACAATTTACTCACCAAGGAAAGTGGTTAACTAGGAGTCAAATTCAACAAAATTTTCTGCACTTGGTTAAATTATTGGATTAAATGATGCCCATTACTTATTAAATGGGGATTAAAGATACCGATAATGACTTGAGATAAGTACATAAGAGTAGTGATTTAGTTTCAAAAAATTATAATTTTATGATAAATTTTAACACAACATAAAAGGTAGTTTCAGATGCCTTCAGAGCATTTATAAATGATCTATAATGATTGGCATTAAGTTTTTATAATTAAATGTGTTATTTGGGAGGTGAGCTTGCTATAAGTGTATTATAATAGAAATTAAAAGAATACCCATAAACGTCAGCCTTGACAAGGTGGCTTAACCCAATTGGCTATTGTTAGCAATTCTTCTTAAGTTTAGTAGATCTCTTATTCTCAGGAGATTTTTTATTAGGCATGTTGAAATGATACTATTAGTTTTATTTAGATTTAAAATAAAACTCATAATTGTGTGCCCATACATCTTGAGTAGATGTCAACTTTAGCTATCATTAAATCAATTTATTGTTATTATTTTATTTTAGCTATAAGACAAGGTTTTACCATATTGTAATTCAACAAGGATAATTGATATCTCTTCCACATATAATTCTTTATTTTTAGAAAATATCTTTTTATATTGCAATAAATATTTAGTTATTACTCTTACAAATCTATGCCAATTTAGAATAAAACTATTTGGCTCTATTATAATAAACTAGTTCCTAATAGTTTGTGTTAAGAAGATTTATTTTTTCTAGTTAAATAATGTAAAATAATTTAAATCAACATTTTAGATTCCACTATATGAACCATCATCAGGATGAGAGAATAGTATGATAAGATTGCAGACCTAGCTTTCTATTTATACATGTTATGAGTGATGTGTTGTGGAGTTAGGTAGTCGGGGAAGAAAATAATAAAATGAAAAATATTAAAGATGTGACTTCATTAAATGTTTGTTTATAAAACCGATAATCTAAATATTAATTTATTATAGTATATAAATTAAAAAGACTAAAATTTAATGCATTAATAAATCATAGCAATAAAAATAACATGTACCAATCAAATAGGAGTTTAAAGTGTTAATATATTTTGGATTTTTTTAATATATTCGATAATAACACCTAACATAATTGACGAAATGAGATTGAAATTTAAAATTTTTGAATGAAGAGAAAGGAAAGAACTGGTTAATAGAATTTTTTTTTACATAAAGAAAGACATAAGCATGAGGAAATGGAAAGGGGACAAGAGGGGACAAATTTTGAGACATCTTGAGAACCAAGGTGACAACACCTAATGGAGAAAAATGGATTATACAAGAGAAGAAGCTTAGATTCAAATCATCATTTTTTTAGTAAGTTAATGATCAGTCCCAAAGATTGGTTTAATATAGAACACCACCCCTATTTAAGTTATCATATTTTAAAGTTTTTATTGCTTATTTTAGACGATGTTTGAAGCAGTAGTCCTTTATAGTTAACACTTTGGTATTCTCAGTACAAATATGATGACATGTTTTGAAAGAATGTTCTGCTAAAGTTGATTTAACTAATACATGTTTTTTTTTAGACACATGTCCATTAACCCTCATGTTTGATGGAGCTATCCATCTCTCCAATATCTGACATCCCACAAGAGTAATCAATTTTATACACTTCACTTATAAGATTTGCTTCAAAATTGTCTTTGGATGACTTGACCAACCTCTTAAGTTTTCTATGAGGGAGAAAAGTAGTATGGATGCTATTACTCTTAGTGTGTTTTACCCTAGATTGAATCCTTAATTTACATCATAGAATTATGCACATGCACTTTATGCTTACTTTTTCTATGTGTCAATATTAGTTTCTTGTATGGTATAAACTATTATTTTTACTCTTTTGGAATAAATTTTTATATATGAATTGTAATAATGTTGTACCCAAAACATTGCATGAAAGTGTTTTGCTTATTTTACACCTAAGATATATATATATATATATATATATATATATATATATATATATATATATATATATAATGATAAAGATGAAGCTCTAGAGATCTCTTAGCCTAAGGTTTTGAAAAGAAGTTCAATGGGAAAAATACCTCAATTAGGGAGACACAAACACAAATTCAACCATGGAAATGAAGGAGACTCATCCTTACTTAAGAAGTGATATTTATAAAAGACAATAAGTTGTAGAAACAAATTAAAAGTCTCATCCAAGATTAACTTTTTGAAGTTCCAAAAGAGTTGGAGGATAATGAAGAACAAGAAGGCGTTATGGAAGATCCATATATAAGAATATGAGAAATTCCAACCATAACAAAAGAATTTACAACTAAAGAAGCAGTAGAAAATCTCCCTCAACCTTATTCATCCAAATGATTAGTGGACAAAGGAAAATCTCCAATGGTGGAAGAAGAAAAACAACCTTCTGCTCATGATGAGGAAGAGCATATGCAACAATTCATGAAATTGCCAAGAATAAAAGTAGCCATGAGACAACAAGTGGAAGAAATAACATTCCTAAAAAAAAACTATAATGTAAGGAAGAATCTATTTTATCTTTAAAAAAGTAGTTAGAAGAAGCTGTAAATCCAACCCTTAGTAAAGATAGCGAAATAGTTTAGTTGAAAGAACAAATACCAATGCCCATAGATTGAGTAGACCATGGTCTGTAGACCTAATTATATTATGGTGATGTCATGGATAATTGGGGAAAAACATATCAAAACCTAAGGTATGTGAGGACAAAAAATAAAAATAAACTAAGAAGTGATTTTGAGGAAGAGAGGAAACAAAAAGAAAAATCATAATCCATACTGTAGACATCAGGTGAACTAAGGGAAAAACTTATTTATTTTAGAAGACTTACCTCTGGGTATGGCCTCTTTTTACAAGAACAATTCTATAGATGACAACAATTGAGGATTTCATGTGGGTTGCCACACAACTTTAAAAATGACAAAGAATTTATGGATGCTTATCAGACTAATATACTTGAGCAACAAAATCTATTGTGTGAATTCTATTTACTCAACCTTCTCATAGGACACATGTCATATTTTATGATTAATTTATTTCTAATCAAATCTCAGATTAATACTTTTTATTTTATAATGCAAAATACAATTGCATAGAGGGATAGATAGAGGAATATTTTGTACATGTCAAAAATGTTGGACTCTACATGAGACCTGAAATACCTAATGCAAATAAGTTAGTCATGAATTTATAAAATATTTTATATAACCCCATGATTAGGGTACAATGTCTAATTATCCTGGGAAAATACATCTCTAATTTTGAGGAGTATGCTTAGAGTCATTTTAGTACCACCCTTGTTGCTTGTGATCAGATGTGGGATACATTGATTATTCATTTGAAGAGAAGGGAGGTCATTTCTCCCAACAATCTCAAATGGTGTTTCAGGAGAGCTAGAGCTATCATAGAAATGATACAACAATTTGAGTAAACATATGGGTAATAATGGATTAGCATGCAATATATACCACCATTGATTCTCAACCCTATGCCCTCATGGAAAAATATAGAAGCTTAGGCAAAACAATATTTTGAAATATGGAAGACTTAGATTAGAGCATATAAAGGTTACATAAACATAACAAAACTACACTAAGATACATATTATGACACTTATGACCTTAGTAAGAAACTAAGATATATTGTATTTGGCTGGAACAGAGAAGACCTTAGCCTAAAAGAGGACTTGAAAGAACTTAAGTGTGGGGGAAATGATGAGCCAATAAAATGGCTCATTATATCTAAATAAGTACCTCATTATTCTTCTAAAATTATTCCTTTCAAATAAATTTAGATGTGCATAATATAACTCATTACTAATCCAAAGTAGAAAATGAGTATTTTACCATAGTTATTTTGTGTATGTTATTATTTCTTGTTTACACCATATTGTTCTAACATTTGCATGGGAAAGATGTTAGTTTTGTAAGTACAGGTCATATGAACATGATATAATTTAAAAACATGTTTCTGGCAGTAGAAGACTCCTAAGAACAAGCCTAGATCAGTTCAAGAGATCCCCATACTAGCTCTGAAGATCACCAATCTAGCTCTAGAGATCACTAATCTGGCTACAAAGATGCTCGAAATTGGTCTAAAAACTTCCATAAACTTGGAAAATGACACTTGAATATGGAAAAAGACAAACATGCTTAATAATAAATAATTTAATATAATTTTGGAATAATTCTAGAAGCTATAAATAGACCTTTCAAAAATAGTATCTCTATTTTTAGCCATGGTATTTATAGAATTTTTCTCATGAGCGATTGTAAGTACTATGTTTTGATCTGCTATCAGATGAAGATCAAATGGATTTGAACTACAAAATAAGTTGTAACTGATAGTAGATTTAGAATCATGTGTATAATAAAACCCAACACTTTCTCACTTGTTTCCTTGGAAAGTAGAAAGTGAGTTGTTATGTTTTTCATTTGTAATAAACAAGGTCTTAGTTAGTTTTTATTTTTTTAGGTTTTTGGCTATTTTGATCAGCTATTTTAAAATGTTGTAATATATAAATGATGTTATTTTGATTAGAAAGAGAGAATAAGGAATTGAGATAGATGTAAGATAAATAAGATCAAGCATGACTTTCCATTTCTAGCATTGTAAGCATTTTCAAAAGTAATGAGAAATTGATTTTATGAATTTTATACAAATCTATTTATGTTCCAATCATATAATGAGGGAGATAAAGGGCTTACTCAACCAAGGAAACATGATATATGTTTGGTATTTATATGTTTATTTCATATTGTTGTGTGTTTTAAAGATTGTCATTCATTATTTTATGCAAAGTGTTATGTTTTGTGTCTCACCTATAGGATTAAATGTTAATGCATGTTTCAAGAAAATTTACTTTTAAAAAAATTTTATTTCCAAAGAATTTCCCTTTCAAAAAAATTAGATTAGTTGTGTGTTTGTTTTCATGCGATTTATAATTTTGCAAATAGACTAGAAGTCTGTTGCTTTCGAATATATTTCAATTCCAGCAAGTGTGTTTCCATTCAAAGCATTTTAAATTCATCAAGAGTGTTTGTTTTCATAAGTAATAGGTTATATTTAAATTTAATCAAGTAGATTAGAACTTGATGAGTAAATGATCTACAATTCCCCCCAAATAGACAACTATTAGTCACCACCTTGAATGCCTTACTGTTGATTGTCATTGGACACTGACCCTAGTTCGATATGACATTGACTAAAATTAGTTGATTAAATGAAGAGGACACAATGAACCTCAACACTAATTCTATTATGAAATTTTAGGCTAAGTTTATTGTATTTTGATACCATATTGTCTACCCTAATTTTAGTTTTACTAAAAATAAGTTAAAGAAATTGCACTAATGAATAGATCTAACAAATATAACATTAAAGTACCAAAATAGGATATTCTTTAGTGTCTAAATTAGGAACACAACCTAAGTGTAAAATAAAAATGATAATTTTAATGTAAAGAAGAATAAATGAGCTGGAATAATGACACCTTAATTGAATTATAGAAAAATATGAACATGGATCTAGGATGTGAAGACTATCTACCACTTGTACCCAAAGTTTGGGATACATAGGGGAGCTCATCACTTTAAAAAGTGATCATTGAGTTTTCTTGGGTAGACTCATAACTTCAAAGACTCACACATTGAGTCTGACCTACTTAACTTTCTTGGTTTGTACCTTTTAGGGTTATTTCACTGTTTGATATTATCTTTCCTTTATGCTTATCTTCCTATTTAATTGGGTAGAATTACACATTTCTATTTTCCTTCTTAACCTATATTGACACAATAAGATGTCAATCCAGAAGAGATATGGGAGAAGTATTTAGGTCATAGAACCACCAAGATGAGGTTACAAGCTACATATTTTGAATGCCAAAATTAGATCCCTTATATTTCATGTAATGTGTAGATGATGTGTTTGAGGTAGGGCTTCAATATCCTCTCCATATGTGGTGATATAACTATATTTTTCTTAGGCATTATTTTGGTACAAGATGAAAATATATGATCTTAGATTGTTTCAACAATTAGAATTAGATCATTAACATATAAGAAGAAATTCACCACATATTTGGTCAAATGAACTCCTCCACCCATGTACTTCTCTATCCATTATTTTATCTTGTTTATATATAACTCAAACAAAGTGGGAGACAAAGGAAAAACTTTTTTGACTCCTATATTGATATCAAAGAAATGATACAACCCTTCATAAATTTTTATTTTGGCCTTGGCTTGTCCATAAAATTTGAGGATTATTGCCTTATTGCCCCTCAATTTTGGTTAAGTATAGCAACATGCATTATTATAGAAGAAGACTAGATGGCATGAATGATGTGCACATTTTAAAGGAATCACATCTATGAAAGAAGCACATAATAATGGTCAAATCCCTAATTTTGGTAAATTATAGAAAAGCATGGAAAAGTGAAAGTAACATACAATGATGAGGCTACATATATGTACTTAAAGAACCAAGAGCACTCACCAAAAAATTGACCAATTCATGAAGTGTAAAAATTATAGCACATTGGTTAGCATAGAAGAAGAAGCCCAAAGATCGAGAAGGAGGTTGCATAGACCATGGAGTACAAGAGAAGGAGCTACAAACTAGGTTGGAAAAGTGAATCCATCAGGAAGAACATCAAGATATAATAGCTTTGGATCAAATCTAGTGCAATAATGCAAGTTGAGGGAAGTGTTAGGTCAATGCTATTGAATGTGAAGTAATTGAACATTATTATTTATAGAAAGTTGTTACACACCATTTGAGGAACATATTAATGAATTGTAGCTACAAGGTGGTGTTTGGATCCTATAAAATCTCACATTGCCTTGTTGTTTAAGAGATATATAAAATTATTGTCGTTATGCTACTAAATTATTGAATCATTCTAAATTGGATTAATATTATCATATTCATGTTGAATATGTATGAACTTGTGGTAATACATAGGGAATATTAATGAAAGTAATTATAAGCTTTATCAATTGATTATGTACCTTTGTGTTTTGTCTTTCCAATGGTTTATGTCTTCGTTAAAAATGGTTATAAGAATATCTACCTAAGTGTTGAAATATTCAAATGTTAGTTTTGACTCTGCTACAAGTGACGTTATATCCATATGTGCATGAAAAAAATATAGTCTTGAGATTTACCATTTAAGTAAGTAGATTTGATTTATGAAATCTTCACTCACCCAATCTAACTATGACTCAGTATTCTCTCTGCACCTTGGGCGATCATGCAAGTTATTTACATGATATACTAGTGTGATGAGTTTTAAATGTTTAGGTGCACACATGGTGAAAAACATATGGTGTGAATAAAAATTCCAAACATTTTGATACTATTTTTGGGACCAGTTGAACTTGTTACATGAGATGATGAACAAATATGATCTATCAAATTTCTTTAGAACAATTCCCAGTCTTTGAAGGAAAGATCCAAATTTTTTGGTTAAAAAATTACTTGCATGATGATCTATATTAATTATTATATTATGAGCTCCCATGAAATTTGAAAATATTCTTTTACACCTATGTTATGGGTAGAATTATATATTATGGTCGAAAGCACTCGTGGACTGAAGAAAATATTATATAGTTGAAGTGTACTAAATCTATATAGACCAGAGAAATTGACATATGGTGGAGGGGTACACTAAATAGTTATCTATTTTAATTTATGGTGTCTACTTATTCTTTTCCAAAGGAAGCTAAGTGTCAATTTTTATGTAAACTGATGGGATCATACATAGCAACATTATCATCGGAGATTAAGAAATTAATGATAGAATGTGGAATTAAGGATCTTTCCATGGCTAGATAAACCCTTTTACGCATGGGATAAATGGATGGTAGACATCAAATTGAGATAATTAACTAAGAAAAAATTGTATCTCCATTGGAATAACTCTAAAATTATGGTCCATTCATTTGGATGAAAAAATAAGAGGAATTTGACACCCTGAAGGACAAACTCACCAATGTATAGATCTTAAAATTTATAGACTAGAATACTCCATTTAATGTCCATGTTAATGCATTAAGAATGGATATTGGTGTCATTTTAGTAATATTAGGTAATGATAGGGTTGATCATCTTATTTAATTTTCTAGTCATAAGCTTACCTCACCTGAAAATAACTACATAATAATTGAGCTTGAAGCGCTCAAAATGGTCTATGTGCTTCAAAAGTTTTTCCAATGTATATTGTTGACCTTGGATAATGGGCTTCACATTTGGTGGTAGCCATGTGACCTTGAAATAAGGGGGTAGGATAAATGAAAGTTAAATTCCATTGAAAGCCCACTAGCTCACTGTATTTCTAGACATGCTATGAAATCCAGGTGGATCACATCCCAACTACCCCATGGCCATGATAAGGGCTCTAAAAAAAGATGATAGATAGGAAGTGGAATAGGAAGTAAATATAGGAGGTGGATGAGATGGAACTAAGCTCGATGCCATGATTAATGGTAGGATAAGAAGGAGAATGAAGAGGGAGTATTTAACTTTTAAATAAGAATGACACCAATTCTCTTCCTGCTCTGTCTGAGCTCTATAAAGTAACAACCCCTATCAAGATAAAACATTATTGATGATATTATTAAAGTTCTTATTTTTCACTAATATGAAAGGTTTTTTTATTGTCGAGGATGTGTTTTTATGGATATTACTGATGTTTTTGTCATAGAATAGAGATAAAGAACAATAACATCATCTTGCTTGAGTTAGGATAGTATGAGATTTTGTGTACCCCATCTTAGTGTAAATCTACTGTAACTGGTTATTAATATAGTCATGGATATGTGATATCAATATAGAATGATATTTTTGTTTTCTTTCTTTGGATATGATGTATGTTTAGTTAATTTGATTGTCTAGAGTGACTACAAATTTTAGTTGATAACATAGCCAAGTGCTTAAGGTAAGTCTGGATTAAGCTGTCTGCCCTTCCATTGATAGCATCATTGTTAAACTACCCCAACCCAACCTGGATACCCTACTCTATGCCTTAGTTGAGCTTAGGTAATGTTTTCTCCATGAATTATAACATAGGGGAGATTGTCATTGGGTCCATAGATTGGTGCATTGGGACCCATGTTTAAGGAAAAACTTCCAACATTTTTGGTTCTATTATCAGGACCCAATTGTATTTCATTGAGAAATGATGATGAGAACGAGTAGTGAATAGAATCTATTTAGAACGTATTGAGTGATGCTTAGATATATGGAAAATAATTTTTTTGAAGGCCACCCTCATTGTATAAGTCAAATGCCAAAGAAGTGGGTCGAATAAAACTTGTATGGTGTTTTGTATGTAAGATTTTTCTAAGAGTTACTAGGGCACATTTACGTGTGGGTTAAAAAATATTTAATAATTAAGAGGATAAATTTAGGATGAAAATATTAGTGGATAAAACAATTGAAAAAATTTGGATGCAATTTAAACTCAAGTTGTGGATGTGTCATGGCATGGTATATTGAATAGTTACATGTTAGATTTAATTCTATCCAGTATTCCTACCTAAAAGACGTTGAGTTTTAGTTCCTCTGTGAACCTAGGGATTCCTAGCATATAAATCTACCCCTAGAGATCAAGAAATTGATGGTGGATAGTAGAACTAAAGATATACCAATGGCCATCTAAGTAGCACCACATGTAAGTGACAGGATGAATGAGGATGGAGAAAGCATTGTAACCCAAAGAGAGGAAGTGAAAGGAGACCCCAATAGAAGGAGGCTAGATTGAATTGGAATCAATAAGCTGCAAGTGTCCAAAAAAGGATAATGTTGAGGACCTTAGAGAAAAAATGGAAGGGTTCAACTTTGGATCTGATACAAGTACCCATGAGGAGATGGAAAGGCATGAGGAGTACTCTTTCACATTGAAATTTCACCCTTGCATGAATAACTTCCATAATAGAAGGAGAATAAGATTTAGGGTCATCTTTAGGAAATTTTCTAAGAGAGAGATAACTAGGAAGTGCCTGACCTACCCATCTGACCTATCTGATCCTACACGCTCTCTAAAAAATATGAGTCAAGAGTTATGATCTAGTAATGACTAAGGAAAGTTAGAGAATTATAAGTGTGGTATTTTTTCTTAAAAAAATGTAGACTCAAGGATTGATGATTAGAGGAGCAAGACCAACACTCCCACCAGGTAGAATGATACTATGTGGAATAATTGGCACTGGTAGAACAACTACTCCTAGTCAATGATTCATAAACACTGACCTCCACTTATTAAAAACTATTTAAAAATGGATACTCATTAATTAACTCAATTTTCCTCATTTTATAAAATCAAAAAATGGCACTTTAAATGATTTCAATCAGTTAGAGTGATTTTAAAAAACTCCTAAAATTGATTCCAATCCTTAATCATTAAATTTACATAATTCCCATCAAATTACTTATAATTCCATTATAACCATAAATATAATTAAAATGGAAAGCAATAAGAAAATTTATGAGCAAAAATAGAGACAAGATATCCCATAATTGATAGTAGAGTTCACCTGAATTGGGCTACGTCTTTAAGTTTGCTAAAAAATAACTAAACTAATAAATTGATGCAAAAGTGAAGTTTAAATCTCTTACATCATTAAAATATGAGCATTATGGTTGACAGGTAATATAATATGCAAAATATGATATCATAATAGAATAACTCAAGAATAATATCAAGCCAAATATCTTGTTTGAAAATTCGATCAAAATCAACTACAAAATTCTCCACCAAAATGCTTTTCATAAGTTTTCAGTGGCTTCAAAAACTTGCTTAAGCTTCTCCTTCCATGTTTATGATTCTCTTGGATTCTCTAAGCTCTTGATAATTGAATTAATTCAAATGCAACACTAAATCCCAGATTTCTTAATTCCATGATTTGCAAATGTCTTCCTCCCCATTTATATACTTGTGGAGGCCACATTTTGGGGTTTATATAATTATCCTCTTTCCCATAATAATGGGATTACCATTTATCTCCACATTTTTTGATGGGATTGAAAAATATCGCATTCCACCATGTTTTATGGAAACTATATTATCCCTTTACATTTTAATATAGAATTTTAATAATATTCCACATATTTAATTCATGGGCAAGGCTTTAAGTTAAGCCAAAATACCAATTAATTATATATGGGGCGAATTAATAATCCATAGGTTGGCCTAGGTTGTGAGGTTTTATCACACATAGAAATTATTTTAGGCATATTTAAAAATGCCTTTCTTTACCTTTATAATTTTCCTTAGTCGTATGTGTCAACGTGAGACTGGTATATTCTTGGCCACATATTAATATCCCATTAGTTCACTTGTCAAATTCTAACTCATCTTTCTCTACCATGTCCATGCCATGTGTCAGTATTTTATTGGTCCATGTCACTTTGACTATTTTGATCAACTAACCAAAACTTTGACCATCCATATCTTTCATATACGAACTCCATTTTTTGAATTGTAAAATACGTTAGAAAGCTCTTAATTAGATCTATGTTGTGTATATGTTTTAAATAAGAATTGAGACCATTCATTTTTTACCCTTGTAGATGATTTATGGATCACACTTCCCCACTAAGAAGGATTTTGGTCTCCAAAAGTCATTTTTATTATAAATAAGTGAATGCATCACTTCTTCACCCTTCCAGTTTTATTCGTGCTTGTTCGGGATGCTCCTCTCCTCTGGAGGCTGATTTTTGTAATCTCCTTTCCATTCAACATTCTTACAAGGATATAAAACTATGTTTTATTTTACATGATGTTATAACAGGTTATCACTTATAAAATTTTCCCTTCTTGGGTTCTTATATGCAACAGATGTATTGCCTTTGTTGGGGTCTTATATACAACACACATATTTTACAAACATTGCAATCATTACAAACATTGCCCAATTTGGGTCTTTTACAAATGTGCATACAATGATTACATATATATTGAAAACATATATTTCAATGAAAATGGATATCAAATTTGATCCATAAAAATAATAGTGTCTAAGTAAGTGTCATTCACCATGAAATCACTTCACATGTTGACATATGTCTACTTGTCTTCCTTTTGAAAGAAGCACTTTGGCTATGTGTAATAAAATGTCTACTACTACTGTCATACTTCAAAAACTAACTTGGATAACCTTTCATTATTTTCTCTCAACATAGCCTCTTTACCATCTTGTCAAATTCTACAAGAAAAGGTAAGCAAAGTATGCCAATTTGAATGTGAGAATATAAAATAATAAATGATATAACCTCTGAATATGGGTTGTTCACAATATGCTTCTCATTTGGATGGCTACTCCATATTCACTTTTTAAGAGTTATATACATTAACACTTACAAATGATTAGTTTCCTTAAGCTTATCAACAATAGAAACCAAATAAGTGAATTTAAGGTGAGTTTAAGCATCCTAAATAAAACTTAGCTAGCTAAAATTATATCCATTTCTTACCAATACAATCTAATGAATGCTCCTCTTTGGGATTCTACCTCTTGATGAAATCTTCTTTGGATAGGTGGAATTCTTCATGGGCTGCCTCTTGGACTATTGGTGCTTGACCAACTCTTTCATTTGCTACCTCTTTTTTTGTGGGTGCTTGCACAACTTCCTTCTTGTAATGCTTTGGACACAATTGTGAACAAAGTTTCTAACATTTATCAACCCAATGGCCACTCATGTTACAATGAGTGTAAAAATTCATGTCCATTTTCATGGACAACAAATCCCTCTCACCATTCTCCATATTTTGTCCTGGAGTTTGATTTTTACAACTTGTCTCCTTCTTCTTGAGGACACAACCTTTCTTTCTAATAATTTTCTCTTCCAACACATGGACTGTTAAGTTGTGGAGCTAAAAGCTTCACTGATGCAGACATGGAGGAGGGTGCAGAAGGGTTGCTGAGTGCCACGGACACCGGCGTCAGTTAGGCCAACCGACATCGATAGAACAAGGCAGGAGAGCAACCGACGTCGGTCAGGATTGGCCGGCGTCGGTCACCTCCAGGCGAACAGGGACCGATGTCGGTCACCTGTGTGGTTTGACTGTGAGTTTATTATGGGCAGTTAGCTAATGAACCAAGTGTTTGCATGATGAGTGCTAATTTTAGACTCATAGCTGTGGATCTAATTATTGTAATTAGATGTCTAATTATTGTTTGGATGAGATCTATATAATAGACTCATGGTTGTATTGTAAATTAGTGTTAGGGAGTAAGAGAGCATAATTATAAGCTCCTTCAGTGTGTGAGGTAGAGCAATGGTGCATTCCTCCTAGTGCCACAATACCAGTTGTGTTGGTGCTGGATTGGAGAGTCAGCTAGATTCTTCAGGTATGTATGATCTTGGTCATCAGGTGAGCATGGCCCTTATAGGAGATCTACATGGTAAGTAAGATCGTTGATCTGCAGGTGTGTGTGTGTGTGCAAGGTCAAGGTTCACAGGTGTGCAGAACCAGTATTGATCTGTAGGTTGGAGATCAGATAGGACATCAACACAACAGGGAGCAGGATCAGGTAGGATCTACTTGGAGTACGGCATGTACTCATTGGTATGTACGTGGAGTACATGGAGAGCTAAGAGGAAGGCAAGGCAGTTCCTTCCATAAGTATGGTCTGTTGAATTGCAGGTTGTTGCAGGTTCATGGGAGATCTACTTGAAGTACTTTGAGTACTTGTGGAGTGCGTGGAGCACAGGTGTAAGGTGAACACCAACTCTGTGTTTGAGTTGGGTGTTGGGACCTAGTAGAGAGAGCTTTGAGGAGAGAATTACTGTTCACTTGAGGTGTGGAAAACCTCTGAAGAGGTGGTGGAGAAGAAGTGGCATCTTCTTTATTGTATTCTTTTCTGTAAGAGTTATTAATACAAGTTGTGTATTGTCTCTCATATTCTGTGTTATTCTGAATTCTAGTTACTTGTTGAATCTGGTTTATTTCTGTATATTAAGTTGCTTGGTTTGGTAATCAACTGTGTGCTTCTAGTGTTTCGTGCACCCTGCCAAGTGGTATCAGAGCTAAGGTTGCAGGAAGCAGGTTTTGTGTTTGGTTACAAGGCACTCTCAGGGGTTTTTGATTGAGTGGGAGAAGAGCGATGACAGATGAAAGTAAGCTAAGAATGGAGGAGTTGAAAAGCACAGATGGTCACTTAAGGTCCCATGGAAAGAAAGAGCAGGTAAAAGAATATTGTTGGTTTGTGGAAGATCAGCAAGAAGAAACTGAAGAAGCAGATGTTGCAGGTGACGTTGCAGAGGATGCTCTTAGAGGTTTGTTGGATAAAGTTGAATCTTGGATAAAAGATTCGGTTGCCTCTTTCCATGCAGCCCCAGGTAGAGGAGCTGGTGAGCCTTGCCAAAGAATTGGCAAAGGGGAAGTGAAGCTGAAATTGCAGGCGGCCAACACACAGGTGTTGATGAAGGTCATGCAAGTCCCAAGTTTGGAGATATGGCTAATTTCTTTAGAAAGATTGGGTGATGAGAGATGCACAATAACTCTCATAGCGGATACACTTGAATTAGCTGGTGGTAAGAAAATAGGTACCCTTTATCTACTTGTTTATATTACTGATTCTTCTTCTATTGCAGAGACGTGGCTTCATAGGCTTGGTCACATGAGCAGGAAGGAGATGCATGTTCTTAAGCAGAAGACAGATATATTTGATAGGCTTAAGAACTAGAAAGCCTTGGTGTTCTTGGAGGAGATGGTGGACAGAAACCAGTGGATGGTGCTAGATACTTCTGAGCAGAGCAGTTTGGACATGGAGATTGATTCAAAGGAGCTCGCGGGTAAAAAGTCATCACTCACAGGCGAACACAGATACCGGTGTCAGTCAGGAGGAACTGACGTCAAACAAACAGGTGCCGATGTCGGTCATGTGCAGACTAGAGCCGGTGATGTCGGTCAGGAGGACCGACATCGACAGTAGGTAAGACCGATGTCGGTCATAATGACCGACGTCGGCATAAGGACACCGACGTCGGCAGGGTTGGTAGTTAGGGACAGACGCATGGGAACCGATGCTGGTCGGATGCAGACTGTGGAGTGACTGAGGTCGGTCACTGTAATGGATTTTGGGTGGACAACACGCTGTCAAGGAGTCTCAAACACCCATACAGAGGATTGAAGACGTAAGTAGGCCCTCAAATTCTTTGTTTCTCTTCTTTATACTCGTTGCTGATTGTAGAGCAGGAAGGATCCAGGAAACAGGTGGGAGCATGGTAGGGATATGATGCAGAACCAAATAAGAGTTTTGGTAGGGTTGCCAGCTGGTGCGAAAGCACAGAGACGAATGGATTCCTTAGTTGAAGAATAGAGAGAACAGATACGTGAGATGGAAGACCAGGCATATGGTCTTGAGGAAGCTGCAGGACAATGGTACAGGTTTTTGACAGGGGATGACAGAGTATGACTCTAGTCAATGTCAGGGTAACTACTGTGGTTTGTCTTACCAGGTGGATGATGAGTCGCGACATCATTCTGTTGCTGTATGTGGATGGTATATTTGCTAGCAGGGTTTGTACATACAGGGTTTTGCTGAGCTAAGGGTAAGATTAGTTCAGTGGCATGTCAGGAGGAGTTTGGAGCAGCAAAATTCTTTGAAATGGGAGGCATGGAGATCATAGGTTGATTTTGTCTCTAGTGGGAGCTGATGTGAATCAGGGGTTGGCGAGGTTCATTACGCAGGATGCAGAACCAGAGCACACTAAGGGCTAGATAGGTACAGTGTTCGAAATCACATGAGGTCTGGTATAGACCTAAGTATTCCCATGCAGTGGGAGCTGTCAGAGAGTTAGGAGCCAATTCGGGGAAGTGGGTTCTCAAGGATTTTGAGAGGGACCAGCAGCAGGTATACATGCAGGGTCAGGACTTCACTACATGTGTTTGTAGGTTCGGATGTGGCAGGGTACTCGGATGATAGGAGGTGCACCACGGGATGTGTGGTGGTTAGTCTTCAAGTGGGAGCTTGAAGAGGGATACAAACTAGGAAATAGATTAGACGGAGTACAGGTACAGGTACAGTGTAGCTATTTATCTCTAAGTGAGAGATTGTTAAGTTGTGGAGCTAAAAGCTTCACTGATGCAGACATGGAGGAGGGTGCAGAAGGGTTGTTGAGTGCCACAGACACCGGCATCGGTCAGGCCAATCGACGTTGGCAGAACAAGGCAGGAGAGCAATCGACGTCTGTCAGGATCGATCGGCGTCGGTCACCTCTAGGCAAACAGGGACTGACGTCGGTCACCTGTGTGGTTCAACTGTGAGTTTATTACGGGCAGTTAGCTAATGAACCAAGTGTTTGCATGATGAGTGCTAATTTTAGACTCATAACTGTGGATCTAATTATTGTAATTAGATGTCTAATTATTGTTTGGATGAGATCTATATAATAGACTCATGGTTGTATTGTAAATTAGTGCTAGGGAGTAAGAGAGCATAATTATAAGCTCCTTCGGTGTGTGAGGTAGAGCAATGGTGCGTTCCTCCTAGTGCCACAATACTAGTTGTGTTGGTGCTAGATTAGAGAGTCAGCTGGATTCTTTAGGTATGTATGATCTTGGTCATCAGGTGAGCATGGCCCTTATAGGAGATCTACATGGTAAGTAAGATCATTGATCTGTAGGTGTGTGTGTGTGTGTGCAAGGTCAAGGTTCATAGGTGTGCAGAACCAGTATTGATCTGTAGGTTGGAGATCAGATAGGATAGCAACACAACAGGGAGCAGGATCAGGCAGGATCTACTTGGAGTACGGCGTGTACTCATTGGTATGTACGTGGAGTACATGGAGAGCTAAGAGGAAGGCAAGGCAGTTCCTTCCATAAGTATGGTCTGTTGAATTGTAGGTTGTTGCAGGTTCATGGGAGATCTACTTGAAGTACTTTGAGTACTTGTGGAGTGCGTGGAGCACTTGTGGAGTGCGTGGAGCACAGGTGTAAGGTGAATACCAACTCTGTGTTTGAGTTGGGTGTTGGGACCTAGTAGACAGAGCTTTGAGGAGAGAATTACTATTCACTTGAGGTGTGGAAAACCTCCGAAGAGGTGGTGGAGAAGAAGTGGCATCTTCTTTATTGTATTCTTTTCTGTAAGAGTTATTAATACAAGTTGTGTATTGTCTCTCATATTCTGTGTTATTCTGAATTCTAGTTACTTGTTGAATCTGGTTTATTTCCACATATTAAGTTGCTTGGTTTGGTAATCAACTGTGTGCTTCTGGTGTTTCGTGCACCCTGACATGGACACACAATGGTTTATTGATCCACAAAAAGTACATGGATATTTATACCACAAATTTTTTGTACCAAGATCATTATTCTCATAATCAAAGAAGATAATGGAATACTTATATTTTTCATACCTTCTAGGGCTATCCTATTTACATTGGGATGTTCATCTCACAATGGAGATGCCTTACATTCCTTCTAGATGGTTTTTGCAGGATTGAAGACCTATCCTTTTCTATATTTTAGCTTATAAAATTCTCCATCTCTTTGAATTGACTGAATCATTAGTGTCTTGGGATCAAATTTTGAAGCTTCTCTTGCTTCAGGTATTTTGGAGCATTTTCTAACTTCTCCATTACGACCATCATATCCAATCCTGCATAAGAAGGTCTTTCCCCAACCTATATAAGATTAGTAATTCCTTATCCATTAATGCTAAGGCCCTTTACTTGGAAACCCATCTTGGTTAGTAGCTTAGAGCTAATACCATGAGTATGATTCTCAAATTAACCAAAAGAAGCATATTGATGTGAATAAAAGGAATAACATGCTGAATTAATTACAGTACAAACCTCCATCTAGGTTTGTGTATTTGTGATAGAGGATGGTATCCTTTACATGGTAGAATCTAATTTGTCCTCCATTCCTTCACCATTTCATGACTATGCCAATAACTTGTCTTTGGCTTGTAACTCAAGTTGTAACTCTTGGATGATCCCTATGAGAAACTCCCCATGGGATAATAGTCTATTTTGTAGTTCTTGCTTTTCATATTCTAAGGAATTCAACATCCTTCTCAACTCAAAATTTTCCATTTGAATCTGACTGTTGAAGCTTTCTAGATCCTCAAGTCTTTCCCTTTTTAGAGCTTTATCCATTTTGAAACTTGTACTTTCAAATAACATAACTAAAAAAATCTAGAAGCAAAAATATTAGCATCCCTTGGAAAAATGAATCTAATACCAAGACTTTATCCATAAATAGTAAGTGACTCCCACTTATTAAAAATTATTTAAAATTGGATACTTATTAATTAATTTAGTTTTCTCCATTCTATAATATAAACAATTGACACTTTGAATGATTCTGATTAGTGAGAGTGATTTTGAAAAACTCCTAAAACTGATTCCAAGCCTTAATCATTCATTTGGCATAATTTCCATCAAATTTCTTATAATTCTACTAAAACAAGAAATATAACTAAAATGGAAAACAATAAGCAAATTTACGTGCAAAAATATAGAGAAGATACCTTAGAGTTGAAAACAAAGTTCATCTAAATTAGGCTACATCCCTGGGTTCACTAAAAAATAGCTAAATCGGTATATTAATGTAAAAGTGAATTTTTAAAACTTTTACATCATTAAAATTCAAGAACTATGGATGACAGGCAATATAATATACAAAATCTAATCTTATGAGAAAACAACTCAGGAACAGTACTGAGCCAAATATCATGTTTGAAAACTCGATCAAAATTAACTACAAAATTCTTTGTCAAAATGTTTTTCAAAAGTTGCTTATATCTTCAAAAACTTGCTTACGCTTCTCCTTTCGTGCTTATGCTTCTCTTAGCTTCTCTGAGCTCTTGAGAATCAAATGAATTTGAATGCAACACTGAATTATGAATTTCTTAATTCCATGATTTGTAAATATTTTCCTTTTGGAGGTCCACATTTCAGGGTTTAGATAATTATCCCCTTTCTTATAATAATAGGATTAATGTTTATCCCCACTTTTTTTTATGGGATTGAATAATTTTCCATTCCACCATGTTTTATGGAATTTATATCATCCCTTTACATTTTAGTATGGAATTTTAATAATATTCCACTTATTTAAATCATGGGCTTCCACATAATTATTAAGGATTTAAGTTAAGCTAAAATACCAATTAATTCCATATGGGGTAAATTAATAAGTCATAAGTTGGCCTAGGTTGTGGGGTTTTATCCCACATAGAAATTATTTTAGGCATGTTTAAAAATGCCTTTATTTACCTTTATAATTTGCCTTAGCCACATGTGTCAACCTAATATTGGTCTATTATTAGATACATATCAACATCCTGTTGGTTCACTTGTTAAATGTTGACTTGTCTTTTTCTACCACATCCATGCCATGTGTCAGTCTTTTATTGGTCCACATCACTTTGACTATTTTGACCAATGGACCAAAAGTTTTACCACCATATCTTTCGCATATAGAATCCATTTTTTGAACCATAAAATGCACCCAAAAAATCTCAAGGATATCTACATTTTGTAGATGTTTTGAAGAAGAATTGAGACCATTCATTTTTGACCCTTGTAGATAATATTTGGATCACTCAAACTACACAAGTAACAACTAGAATGGTACCCATAAAAAGAGGTAATGGAACCAACCTAGGCACAAAGGGAGGTGCTCCATCTCTAGTGGCACAAGCCACTTATGATATATCGCACAATTTTACATAATATTAAGGAATGGAGAATGTCATTGAGCATGTTTACAAGTGTGATCTCATTTAGAATGCAAAGGGAATCACATAGTCGATTGAAAGGTGAACCACTTCACTACTAATTTATAGGGCCATGCCCAAAATTGGTATAGGAAGTATGATTCAACCCAAAAAACTATGGAATATGACCTTGTGAAGGTATATTTTTTGAAGGAATTTGATATTTTAGAGTTTGAACAATAAAACATTTCCAAGCTAAAAGAGATTAGACAGGATCAGTCTAAGAATATTCATGCCTATGATGCTAGATTCAATAACTTGGTATCAAATCTACCCTATGAACTTCAATTATTACAACATTTCTAATGGTTCATTAGTGGACTGATTTCTCCTTAATGATGCACCTTGGAAAAGAGAAACATCATGAAACCATGAGAAAAATTAAAGGTTGTGCTAAAAGTTGAGATGGTAGGAAGTGTTGATTCTAATGTCAGCCCATCCCTAAAAGCACAAACTACATCTATGTAGATGATACTATAAAATGTGACGACCACTAGCATGTATGATAACCAAAGTGGGCTATGGTGTGCAAACTATAAGGTAGGAGGGCATTCAAACTAGAAATGTATAAGGAAAAGCATGTGCATGATCATAACATGCTAAAAATTATATGGAGAAGGACACAATGTATGTACTTTCCCTTGGTTTCCCTAAGAGACTCAACCAAGATGCAAAACATATTGTAAGGTCTATGACACCTCTTCACACAACACAGAATTGAAATAGTAGGAAACTTAAGGGAGCATAACATAAGACAAGCAACAGCTAGGACATCTCGACAAGTTTTTGATGAGTATGGACCATCGTGAGGATAATGAGGTTGAGGTGTTTGAGGATGGTTTGGTGGAAGGTTACCACCTCAAGGATGTTATAAGTACAAATATTCAGACCACTTCCAACAAGATTATTCTATGTATCCTACTTTCACTTATTATGAAAGGAACTAGAGGGTCAAGCATTGCCCACAAATATATGAAAAACTCAGCAAGAAGGCTTGACCTAATAGAGATACTAAAATGATTAAGTGCAGACCAAAATCTAAATGATGGGATCAAAATAACCAAGGAAATAACACTTAGGATTTACGTGTCCAGGTTATGATGATAAGTGGATTAAATACCCAACATGTAGCCAATCCTACTGAAAAGGTTCAACCAAGACATGAATTTTGCAAAGATGAAACCTCAAGGTAACATCTAGACCCCAGTGGAACACTCTACCCAGATGGTGTGCAACAAAAGGCCACACTCTAAGAATCACTAGATGTTATCCATAATCTACAAGGTGAGCTTCAGTATTCTCATGATCTAGAGGAGGCGGCAAGGTAAAAGTCCCAACATAGGATAGCCAACCCCAAGACCAAATATGATTTATCTAAAGTACTATCCCATTTATGGCTAGATGGAATGACACTTATGCTACAGGAATTACTTTTTAACTACCATACCAAACAACCTATGAATGTATTAGGACTGAGCATGGATAAAGGATGATATCTCTAGGTGATGATGAATTTAGGGTATGACAAAGAATTGATGTTAGATGCCAACATTAATGGATGGTAGTTTGTGATATATTGTTAGATACTGAAATTGAGGTCAATATCCTGATTGGGGATGCATAATAAATTATGGGGATTCTATCTTTGTGGCCTTTACCACACATTTTATTCATGACAAATAAGATTAAGTCTCAACCATTGGGGATACTCCTAGATGTTTTCCTAGAAATCATGTGAATATAGTTTTGAGTTGACTTCAAAGTAATTGAGCTAGTAGAGTATGATAAACACCATACCTTACTTGGTAGACTGTGGTGTTAGGCCAATAACATGAACATGTGGTTTAAGGAGTGTTTTATGATTTTTTAAAATGGGAAGGAATGTGTGGTTATTCCACTAGTCACAGAGCTCAGTTCTCTATATGTAAAAAGTGTAGATATGGAGGATGAGATAAATAGCATCTAAAATATCACTTTTAGGGGATTAGATAACCTTGAGTTGAATGCTAAAGTCATACTTCACTGGGGTGATGTCTAATAAATCTTTGATACCACCATTGTATCTTGGGACCAATGGGTTCAAGATTCTTATGAAAAGATTGGATGAAGTTATGGCATCACCAAAATAGAACCCCATAAGAGAGCGATGTAATACCCAATGAATGAAAATGCCTATAATAGTTGTGAAAGAAAGGTTTGGTTCCCATTCATAAAGAAGACAACCAAGAGGGTGTCACACATCAACAAAGGCTATCTCATAAAACTAGATCATTTCACTGGGATATATGACCTAGAGCCATATATTTAGGACCTTTAGGTAGACATTTTGAATGAACAATAATGCATGAATACCATTCTATATACATTAAAGAACATTATCACACATTGTTAGGCTACCCACAAGCCTAACCTTCCCACCTAGGCAAGCATCAAAGAAGCTAAGCACATTTGGTTTAGGCTAACAAATCACTACCAAAATTTGCCTACATGTAGTGGAAGCTCAGACCACAACATACATATTCAAGTATGTGAGGATGTGTGCATTAGAAGTCTTTCATGTTTACCTATTTAGATCTGGGTCCATGCCTTCTACTAGACATTAATCACCTAGGCACATGCATGGTATATTATCACATAAATGTGAAGATAAATTACCACATGTGAAATGTTGAAATGAGAGTTTGTACACATCTTCACCTTTAAAGCCAAAGATCCGAGGCTGACCAAGCCCCTTCAACAACTCCATCACACCATATTCAAGAATGAGGTAAAAATGAAAGAATGCATAGTACTCTTGTATAATTAAAAATGGGTAAGACTACCAAAATAAATGGAGAATCAATGTACAAATAGTGATTCAAGTGAAGAAGATGTGGAGACATGGAAAGATAAGAATTAATAGTATAATAAAATAAAATAAAATATAATATGCAAGGCTAAGTAAGAACTCGATGAGGGCAAACCAAGTCATCTACACATTCAAACCACTCATGGAAAATGGAAAGTAGTGGATACACCCTCAGAATGCTATAAAGAGACCCTGAAGACTATTAAGGAAAACATTGGAATAAAAGAGGAACCCAATATCTCTACCTTTAGATAATACTCGTATGATGCATAAATTATCTGCATTATGGAACTACATTTTAAAATTACAAGACTTGTTCCATAGGAACTTCATGGAGATGAAATGGGTGCACTCCTCATTAGGGAAGATGAATATCACATTAGTTGATGGTGTGTGACCTGTCAAGAAGTGTCCCTACTAAATGAACCCAAACCTTTAGGCTAAGGTAAAAAATGAGATTGATAACATTTTGGTTGCATGTGTCATATACTTGGATAAGGCACATGGTTATCAAAATTTATAAAGATGGGCACATTCAGATTTGTGTTGACTATCATCTTTTGAATACAGCTAGTGTCACAAACCCCTTTCCCACTCCTTTCACTAAATAAATTCTTGAAGGAGTTATGGGTTGAAAAATATACACTTTCGCAAATGGATTCTTAGGATATCACTAGATCCATATCAAAGAGGAATATAATCCTAAGACCACCTTCATGATTGAGTGGGGTTAATTTGCATACAAAGTCATCCCCTTTGGTGTCAAGAATGACCTTATTTTGTTCTCATGCATTATGATTGAGACATTCAAAGATTTTATCCACCAATATATCTAGGTATATCTATATTAATGGACAATATATGGGCTCATAAAGGACCATCATGATAATTTAAGACATGTTTGAGTGGTGTTTACAACTACATATTTCCATCAACTTGAATAAATGTGTATTTACCATACCGTTTGACACCCTACTCGAGTATGTCATTTGCAAGGATGGATTTATAGTGGATCCTATAAAAGTGGCAATCATACTTCAAATTTAGGTGCCTATAAGTTAACATGATGTGCACACATTCTTAGGACACACTAGGTAGTACCAAAACTTCATTTGGCATTATATGAAGACAGTCACACCCATAGAAGAAATCATGTGAAAAGATAAGCCATTTAACTTGGGGAAAGCACAAGAGGAAGCTTTTGACACACTGAATCAAAAGTTGGAAAACACACCTATATTGTTGTTCCCGAACTAGAATACCCCATTCCATGTCCATGTGGATGCCTCTAGAATAACCATTGGTGTTATTTTAGCTCAACTTAGGGAGAGAAAGATTGATCACCCGATCTACTTTACTAGATAGAAGCTTACTCTTGTATAACAAAACTATATGATACCTAAATGAGAAGCACTGGATATGATCTATGCTCTCTAGAATTTATGTCATTACCTATTGGCCACCCCCTTTGTATTCTTCACAGTCTATGAGGCCCTGAAATACTTGGTCAATAAACTCATTCTTCATGGACAAATCTATTGGTGGATAATATTGTTCCAATAATTCTAATTTATAGTAATGGTTAAGTTAAGAAAATAAAATTTGGGACTTGACCACCTATCTTAACTTACCATTGGAGAATTTGTACAACCTATTGAGGATGACACGCTTAATGCATAATTATATAAGGTATAATACATACAAGAATAACATACTACTATCACAACATTTCTCACTATAGGCATCGCACCAAAGAACATGATGAATAAAGAAAAAAAGCAACCAACCCTTTACACTATCCCCTATCAACTCATAGGTGGAAAATTATACAAGAAAGGACATGATGAAGTGATGTGGTGATGTGTACTTACACATGAACACAACCATATTATAAGAATCCTGTGAAGGAGTCGATGGAGGACACTTTGCCAAGGAGACAACCAACCAAAAGATCATCTTCTCAAGACTGTGGTGGCCAACTATTTTTTATGATGCCAAAGAATACACTCAAAAGTGTGATGTTTGTCAAAGGATCATGAAGCTGAACCATCAAAATGAGATGTAATTTATCCCAATCCTCACACAAGATCCCTTTAAGAAATGGGTCATTAAATTTTTAGGACCTATTGCACCTCCCACATGACAGACTGGCATGCTCTACATCATCATCTAATTGACTACTTCACCTAATGGTTTGAGGCCATACCTACCAAGAATTTCATTGTAGCCACAACTACCTAGTTCTTATTAGAAAATATTATTAAGTATGGATTCCCTTTGATCCTGACTAGTGATTGAGGCACACATTTCATCAATAAGGTAGTGTGGATCCTATTATCAAAATTCATGATTATCGACCACAAGACTGAACCCTATCACCCATAGGCTAACGAAATTGTGGAAGCCTTCAACAATATTTTGGGCCACTACCTCACAAATATTTGTAATGTAGGATGCACATACTAAGATGATCAAGTATTAGTTATCCTATGGGAATACTGCACAAACTATAAATGAATCAATAAAGCTACTCATTTTTAGTTGGTATTTGGTAGGGAGGTAGTACATCTTGTAGAGTAAAATTTTACTCTATGTTGCATTTAGATTCTCAATCGAGCACTACAGTTTTGATTCTAGCAATACCTTGGTCGTAGTAGCAGAATTAGAGCAGGGTGCGGGTTCATTCTCTGTCAAGTATCGAGATGCAGCGGAGGTTGCCAAATGGCGTCGTTCGAACACATGCCTTTCTTTTTCTTTTGATTCTTTATTTCAATTTTGTGTTAAGTGTTGAGTTTGCGTAGAAGATGCCACGTGTCACCATCTGAAGCATGAAGCTGACCAAATGGCATCTTCTGAGGCCCTTTTGTAACTCTCTAGAGAACCGTGGTATGTGCCACGTATCCTAATGGCAGTTAAGCGAAATGCACCACATGTCAGCATCTGAGCCTCATAGAGGCACCCGTGTTTCATCCTACCTTTTTGACCAAGCAGCATAGAAAGCGGAAAGTACCAGATGGCAGTTGCGAAGACCCTAAACTACTCTTTTTGATGAAGCAATGGAAGTCTCCATGTGTCAAATGCTAAGAGACTTTGTTTCAATGTCGGGATCCAACGCTTTCATTCAACACATAAAGGCATCATTTCATTTTGCTAAAGTACTGAAGTGCAGTGGAGGCTGCCAAAGGTCACTTTTTGAGTCCCCCTCTATCCCATCCCCAACGGAAGTGAAAAATGCCACGTAACTCCCTCGAAGCTGTAAAAGCCTCCACATGTCAACATTTGAGAGATCATCTTCAAGTTTCATTATAAAAGGCATGGCAGACCTTAGTTTTGTTTCAAGGGTATCCAGTGGTTGCCAGGTGTCATCATCCAGAGGAACCTAACCTCCATCCTGAATATTTCTACAAGCAGAGCTATAGAAAAAAGTGGAAGGCACCAAGTGTCATTTTCTAGTGCCTTCTAAACGATAAGATGATTCTGAGGGAATTGACTAAGTATCCTCTTCCTTTTCAAAAGAGTAGGGTATTCTGTGTGTTCATTTCAAAATCAATATTGGAGGGAAATTTAGCGAGAGTTATTTCTAGTAGATGGAGCAGTTTGCTGGGGGTTTTTTGGGCCTTGAAAACATTAAAGAGGCCGTCTATTTGTCCCTTAGGAGATTAAGGTGGAACGAATGATTGTACGGCCCAGTAGGTGATAAAATTTGAAATTCAGGCGTGGAAGGATGTATCTGAGGCATTAAATGCACCATATTTTAAAAATCATTTTGTCTGGGAGTCCGGGAGCTATAAAAGAGGAGGATTATAAAGGAGAAAGGAGGGGAAATTCTGTAGTTTTAGATTTTTGATAATTTTGACCAGTAATATCATTTGCTCTTGTCTTGATTTCCTAAAGTTGTAAAGTTGATGTAATCGTGCATGTTTCTGTGCCCTTTATGTGGCTGAATGAATTAAGGAAAGTTAAGCTCCATGCCTTGGTTGGTGTTATCTGTGTCATTTACATAGAAGTCTATGCTGTAGATTTTCTAGTGCTGTGATTGGAAATGTTATTTGATTTTGTCTCATTTTCTAGAGTCTGAAGTTCTACATAACTGTGCGTGATTTCTGTGCCTCTTATGTGATTGAAGGATTCTATTAAGAAGATTGAACACTATGCCTTTGTTGACAATTCTTGTATCTCAACAAAAGACTCCCCTGTTGTGAGCCTCTATTTATGTTATTCCAATCATTTACATTGATCATGCACCTGTCTTCTCTTAAATGTAATTGAATCATATAATAGTTTCTCTATGTTCAGGTTAGGATTAGGATTACTCTCAGGTGCATCGCCATAATTAGGTTTTAATTCTTGCATTTTGTGTTTCTGTTTAGTCTCCTATCCCTTTTCCCCAACACCTATAAAATAGAAGAGACCAACTTCTTTAAAACTTGGAGGTTGTTTCAAGCTGCATTTGTCCCAAAGCTTGAAACTTCCCATTGTTGATTGGCTAAGACCTAGCAAAATTTTACGTCGTCAACAATTTCTGGCACGCTCGATGGAACAAGACTTGAAGTTTCTATCAAGACCGCATGGACCAAAGAGCTATGAGGAGTCAGAGCTATGGACCAGTCACCAGATCACAATCTACTACAAATCTAGGTGTTCTTTTGCCACCTCTGGTATTTAGTCCAAGAAGAAGAGCTAACTAGTTTTTACTAGTTCCAAACATGGGAGCCAACTTCCCTCCAAGAAATTATGCAAGTTGGAACACTAGTAGCCCCTTAATCCTCCCAACACCTCTAGATATTTGTGACCCTATTCCAGGGAATGATCTAAAGGCTCTGCCCAAATTTTGTGGGCAAGACTCAAAAACACCTATTAAACATCTTCAAGATGTATCAGATGTCTGTGCCATACATGGTGTCACAAAGCAAAATGTGGCGCTAAGATTGTTAGCAGCCTCATTCAAAGGGAAGGCTGTAGAATGGTATCAGTCTTTGACCCCAAATACCCTTTTTACATGGGACCAGCTTGGAGATCTATTTTTTGAGAGATTTGCAGAGAAGGGTGACAAGTCTTCCCTGTTACAACAATTGATCACTATCCAAAGGGGACCTCAAGAGGACACGACTGACTTCAATACCAAATTCCAAAAAACTTGGGATAGAATCCCTATTGTAGCTAAGCCACCCCCTGGTATGGCCATAGTATTCTATCTCAAAGCTATTAATTCAGATATATCTGTTATGATTCAGTCACTAGGAGGACACACTTTTCCAACAGCTTATGCCCTCGCGGTCAGAGCTGAGAATCATTTGATTGATGCCGAAAAGCTACCTCCAAGGCCTCACATGCCTTTATTCCCAAAAATTACCTTGCCCTTACCCCAAGAGGTTCTTAAGGCCGTAAGCCCACCTATGTCTATGTATGCTTACCCTTCACCATTTACGAAGCGATCGACCCCCGCTCAGTCATCTGAGATGGACGATATCAAGAGTATGCTAAGGACATTCTCTAATGAGCTAATTAATATGAAGAGGCAGCAAAATACTTTCCCCAAACCTCCTTATCAAGGCTATCAAGGAAATAGGTTTGCATCTCAGACCAACCAGTATCAAGGCCCTCCCAGGCAAACCAACCATCAACCTGCAAATCAATTAGTTGCATTTCCCACACCCTCATAGGCCATTCCTCCCAAATCAAATAGGGAAATGGTTCCAGGCCAAAACAATTATGTGGCTGATATTAATGCTTGGTGTTTCCCTTGCAATGATGCTCACGCACCCAGAGATTGTCCTAGGGGTAATCTACAACAAAGGGTAGCTGAGCAGAGAAGAATGGATGGCCAATTTGCCAGTACCAGTAGCAGTCAAGCATACCAGTCTCCCGACATGCAAAATTCAGTTCTAGTGGCTCAGATGCAAGGAATGTCCTTGCAACAGGAGGAATAGATATCCCTAGAACATGCTTTATTCTCATGGGTTGAAGATGAAAAAACAATCTTTTTAAATGAAGAATCTACCTCCCAAAGGCCAGTAGTGCAATCTAACTACTATACCAAATCGAAGAGGAGAATGGTGGAACAGCCTGAGATCGCAAGTGGTCAAGTCAAGAATAATCCTTCATCTCAGGGGCAAAAGAATGCTATTGTTAGACAAGAAGTACCTCAATCGGTACAAGATCAAGGGATCCCTGTCTAGATTCAAGAAAAGATAAGGTATCTGTATTTCCAAAAAACTCAGTCTTTGGTGCCAGTCAATGTAGTGGACCAATTAAAGAGGACTCCCGCACAAGTATCTATATGGGATATCTTGGCTATTACTAAGCAAAAGACATTACTGCAAGAAGCTCTGTAAGGGCAAATAGTGCCTGAAGGTGTTGTTACCAAGGGAGGACCTGCTGGAAGGGAAAAATTCAAAGATTCAGTTCCTCCAACAACAACAGCCTTTGTGAACAATGCAGTACAAGTAAGTAAATCCAAGCCAGAGCCTTTCTATTTGACTCTGATAGTGGGAAAGAAACTTTTGCATAATGCATTGATAGATTTCAGGGCTAGTACAACTGTGATGCCTAAGCAAATAACTGATGCCTTGAAAATGAGTTATGAAACCCTCGCAAAAGGAGTTATGCAGCTAGACGACAAAATAGTGCAAACCATAGGGAGAATAAAACAACTCCACCTACAATTATTCACATGTCCCAACATAATCATCAACCAAGATATTTTTGTCATAGATATACCTCCCGTCTTTGGTTTATGTTTATCCAGAGACTTCACAACAAAAATAGGTGGGTATATGTCTCTTGACTAGTCCCATCTCATCCTGAGAACTAGATATGGTTCAAAGATGGAAATTATATCTGAACCACTATCCAAGACCACATCACCAATGAAACAACAACCAAATTAGAAGTAGATCATGCCATGATGAATAAAGAAAAAATAAATTTTGTTGAAGAACTAGGAGACTAGACAGAGCATGATTAAGAAGAAGAAAACAACCAGTTGTTGGCCATGATGCATAGTGACCCATATGGGAACTATGACTCTACTGGTTTGGTCACGTACATCATTTTTTATGAGGATTAGGTGATCCCAAATGTTATAAGAAAAGAGGCACCTACTACTCAATATTCTGAAGTCTGGACTTTGAATTTTGATGAGGCCCAAAGTAGACATGGTGCTGGAGTAGGAATTTGTCTTACTGCTCCAAACAGTGATAAAATTTTAAGGGCTATCCATTTTAAATTTGCTTGCACTAATAATGATGTAGAGTATGAATCTTTAGTACATGGGCTCCTGTTAGCCCAGAAAAAGGGAATAAAGAACCTGAGAGTGAAAGGAGATTCAGAACTAGTAGTGAAGCAAATACAGGAAAAGGCAGCAGCCAAGAATGTGAGAATGAGGTCCTACAGGCATAGGATTTGGGATTTGATAGAAGATTTCGATGCCTTCAAAATCAAAATAATCCCTAGAAGTCAAAACACTGAGGCTGATAGGATGGCTCAAATTGGCTCACAGTTTAACCCAGTAACTGGCCTATTGATTAACAATGATTTAGTAAAAGTTATAGTGAGGCCAACCATCCCAGACAATGATGAAAATTGGCAAGTGTTTGAAAATGATGCTCAGGTAGTCTCTTTCTTGTAGCATTCAGATGAGTTTGCAGATCAATTGTAAACTAAAGTTGAAGAGGCATATGGTGATCAGGTTATTCAATTAAGGACTAATAAGCTCCCCAAAGGATTGATCACCTTAGAAAATTTGTTTGACCCAGAGGATGTAAGCCTGGGAAAGAAGAGCTTCCAGGTAGATGAGGCAGACTATTCTAAGGTAGAGGTGAGTGATGGGAAGAAGCTAAAGGTTGGAAACTCCACAACTCAAAAAGAAAAGGAAAAACTAATTGAATTATGTTAGAGATATGGTAGAGTCATAGCTTGGAGCTATGAAGATCTTCATGGATACAACAGGGATGTTATCCAGCACACAATAGAATTAACTGAGGGATCCAAGCCCATCAAATAGAAATAGAGGTCGGTAAATCCAAGGATTGAGCCTCTAATGGTAGATGAGTTGCAGAAGCTTTTAGATTCAAAAGTAATATTTCCAATCAAGCACTCAACCTAGGTATCAAATCTAGTCCCAGTTAGAAAAAAGAATGGAGATGTAAGACTATGTGTAGATTTCAGAGATCTAAATAGAGTGTCTCTGAAAGACCACTATCCCTTACCCTCCATGGAACAAATTCTATAAACTATGGCTAGATTAGAGAGGTTTTCTTTACTTGATGGTTTCTCTGGGTATAATCAGATTTGGCTAGCTGAGGAAGACCAGTATAAAACTACTTTCACTACCAAATGGGGGACATTTGCCTACGCGAAGATGCCATTCGGCTTATCAAACGTAGGAGCCACCTTTCAATGAGCTATGGATATAGCCTTTGGTGAACTTATAAACAAGGTCATCCTAGTCTATCTGGATGACCTCACTATTTTCTCAAAAAATGCTAATGATCATTTTGATCATTTAGAGTCTGTCTTCAAGAAATCTCAAGATTTCAGGATATCTTTGAATCCCAAGAAGTGTATTTTTGTTGTGCCTCAGGGTAAACTGTTGGGGCACATAGTATCCAAGGAAGGGGTTTCTATAGATCCCGAGAGGATCATAGCTATAATGGACCTACCACTCCCAACCAATAAAAAGGCAGTCCAGTCCTTTTTGGGAAAAATCAATTTTGTCAGTAAATTCATATCTAATTTTTTAGGCTTGGTTAGGCCAATGACACTCTTGCTTAAAAAGGACCTAGTCTTTAAGTGGACTACAGAAGGAAGGCAATATTTTGAGGGGGTCAAGAAGGCTATCTCAGCAGCCCCAATGCTCAAGAACCCAGATTTTTCCATGCCCTTTGTAATGTATGTCTATGGAGGGGAGTATTGTTTCTATCCTGACTCAAAAGAATGACAGGCTAGAGGGGGAGCACTCGATAGCCTTTTTCTCAAGAACTCTCAGAGACTATGAGACCAGGTACAATTTTGTGGAAAGACAAGCCTATGCCATGGTGAAAGCCCTCAAAAAATTTAGGCATCTGATATTAGGGAGCAAAATTTTGATACTTGTGGCTCACCCAAGTGTCAGGGAATACATCATGGAGGGAGAGATTATTGAGAAAAGAGCCAATTGGATCACTAAGATCCTTGAATATGATGTGGAGGTCAGACCCACCAAGCTAGTCAGGGGTAGGGGTCTATGCCAATATATAACCCAAGAGCTGGAGAAGATGTTACTTGAGGAAGCAGATCCAGAAGGAGAGCCATAGACAATGCTAAAGTTACAAGAAGTTGATCAAGAGTCCTGGGTCACAAGCAGGATTCAATTTATGAAAAATGGGATTTATATGAGAGAACTCCCACAAAACAAGAGAAGATATTATAGGATATAGGGAGTTCATTTTGTTTTAATCGAACAAATCCTTTTCAGAAGAAGTTCTGATGGGAAATTGTTAAGATGCATAGAACAGGCTGAAGCCAAGAGGATACTACATGAAATGCATCATGGAGCATCAGGGGGCATTTTTTTGCAAAGACCACAGCGATAAAGATAAGCGAGGTAGGATATTTTTGGCCTACTTTATTTATAGATTGTTATCAGATGGTCAAAAAATGTCGATCCTGCCAGTATTATACAAGGATGCAGAGGAACGCAGCCATGCCACTAAGTCCTATAGTTGTGGAGGAGCCTTTTGCTCAATGGGGTCTCGACTTCATTGGGATGATAAATCTAGTGTCCAGCATGGGTCACAAATGGATATTAACTACCACAGACTATTTCACCAGATGGACTGAGGTAGTCCCACTTAAAGAAGCAACAGAGAATGTGATCTTAGATTTTCTAGGGGATATCACTACTCACTTTGGGGCACCTCATACATCATTTCAGATAATGCTAAAGCATTCTTGGGGTCTAAAGTATCTGACTTTGCCTTGAGACATGGAATATATCTGAAGACTTCATCTAACTATTACCCTCAAGGTAATGGTCTGGCAGAATCAACCAACAAGAACTTGATAAGACTCATCAAAAGGATAGGGGCTGATCACCACAAAGAGTGACATAAAGTGCTCAATCTGGCACTGTGGGCTAATAGAATCACGCCCAAGCAGGTGATCAAAATGTCTCCATATGAATTGGTTTATGGAAAGTCTATAGTGATTCCCCTAAGCTTGGAAATCCCTGCTCTCTAGCTGATCAAACAAATTGAGATTAAAGAAAATGGGCCCATGCAAGTCAGACTCGCAGAACTTTTGGAAGTTCAGGAAAAGAGAAACATGGCCCATGATTCATTAATCAAGCACCAGGGAATGATTAAGAATTATTTTGATAAAAGGACTTCAAATCCTAATTTTGAAGTAGGCTCGATTGTCTTGAAATGGAATGCAAGGGCCGCTAAGCCAGGTCAACATACCAAATTTAAAGCACTGTGGACTGGCCCATATAGAATTCGTGCGTGCAAATAAGAGAATTCTTTTGAGCTAGAATCGATGAAAAGAGAACTTGAAGAGATTCTTGTAAACAGAATCTATTTAAAGCATTTCAATTAACTTGGGTCTCTCATGTATTATAGTTAAATAGTTTCCCTTTCTCATCTTGTTTCTTCATTGTTTTCCCCACTTTGCTTTTGAATAAGTGTTTTTAAAACATTTGTCGACAACTCTTTTGAAGCTGTAATTTTCACAATTTTGATTTAGCAAGAGGTGGAGTGTTCTTTTTGAGCAGGCTCAAAAGTACTGAGGGTCGCCAGTAACTATAGAGTAAAATTTTACTCTACGTTGCATTTAGATTCTCAATCGAGCACTACAGTTTTGATTCTGGCAATACATTGGTCGTAGCAGCAGAATTGGAGCAGGGCACGGGTTCATTCTCTATCAAGTATCGAGATGCAGCAGAGGCTACCAAATGGCATCATTCGAACACAGGCCTTTCTTTCTCTTCTGATTCTTTGTTGCAATTTTGCATTAAGTGTTGAGTTCACGTGGAAGACACCGTGTGTCGCCATCCGAAGCATGAAGCCAACCAACTGGTGTCTTTTGAGGCCCTTTTGTAACTCTCCAGAGAACCACAGAATGTGCCACATATCCTAGTGGTAGTTAAGTGGAATGCACCATATGTCAGCATTTGAACCTCATAGAGGCACCCGTGTTTCATCCTACCTTTTTGACCAAGCAGCATAGAAAGTGGAAAGTGCCAGATGGCAGTTGTGAAGACCCTGAACTACTCTTTTTGACGAAGCAGTAGAAGTCTCCACGTGTCAAATGCCAAGAGACTTTGTTTCAACGCTAGGATCCGGTGCTTGTGTTCAACACATAAAGGCGTCATTTCATTTTGCTAAAGTACTGAAGTGCAGCAGAGGTTGCCAAATGTCACTTTTTGAGTCCCTCTCTATCCCATCCCCAGTGGAAGCAGAAAATGCCATGTAACTCCCTCGAAGCTGCGGAAGCCTCCATATGTCAATGTTCAAGAGATCATCTTCAAGTTTCATTATAAAAGGTGTGGCAGACCTTAGTTTTGTTTCAAGGGTATTCAGAGGCTACCAGGTGTCATCATCCAGAGGAACCTAACCTGCATCCCAAATATTTATACAAGCAGAGCTATAGAAAAAAGTAGAAGGCGCCAAGTGTCATTTTCTAGTGCCTTTTAAATGATAAGATGATTTCAAGGGAATTGACTAAGTGTCCTCTTCCTTTTCAAAAGAGCATGGTATTCTGTGTGTTCATTTCAAAATCAAGATTGGAGGGAAATTTGACGAGAGTTATTTTTGGTAGATGGAGTAGTTCGTTGGGGGTTTTTTGGGCCTTACAAACATTAAAGAGGCCGTCTGTTTGTCCCCTAGGGGATTAAGGTGGAACAGACAGTTGTGTGGCCCAGTAGGTGATAAAATTTGAAATTCAGGCATGGAAGGATGTATTTGAGGAATTGAATGTGCCATATTTTAAAAATCATTTTGTCTGGGAGTCCGAGGGCTATAAAAGAGGAGGATTATAAAGGAGAAAGGAGGGGAAATTCTGTAGTTTTAGATTTTCGGTAATTTTGACCAGTAATATCATTTGCTCTTGTCTTGATTTCCTAAAGTTGTAAAGTTGATGTAATCGTGCATGTTTATGTGCCCTTTATGTGGCTGAATGAATTAAGGAAAGTTAAGCTCCATGCCTTGGTTGGTGTTATCTGTGTCATTTACATAGTAGTCTATGCTGTAGATTTTCTAGTGCTGTGATTGGAAATGTTATTTGTTTTTGTCTCATTTTTTGGAGTCTGAAGTTCTACATAACTGTGCGTGATTTCTGCACCTCTTATGTGATTAAAGGATTCTATTAAGAAAATTGAACACTATGCCTTTGTTGAAAATTCTTGTATCTCAGCAAAAGACTCCCCTGTTGTGAGCCTTTGTTTATGTTATTCCAATCATTTGCATTGATCATGCACCTGTTTGCTCTTAAATGTAATTAAATCATATAATAGTTTTTCTATGCTCAGGTTAGGATTAGGATTACTCTCAGGCGCATTTCCATAATTAGGTTTTAATTCTTGCATTTTGTGTTTCTATTTAGTCTCCTATCCCTTTTCCCCAACACCTATAAAATAGAAGAGACCAGCTTCTTTAAAACCTGGAGGTTGTTTCAAGCCGCATTTGTCCCATAGCTTGAAACTTTCGATTGTTGATTGGCTAAGACCTAGCACAATTTTACGCCGTCAACACATCCTATTTAATTATTGGTTACATATCTTCACATAACCTAGATTGGTCACTTGGATGACCTCAAATCCCTCATAATGTGAATTAAAGAATTACAAAATATGGATGAGAGGCGTATCCTAGACAACTAGATCCAAACTATTAAGAAGGCATGATAAAAATCATGGCACAATCGACATATCAAAGAAAAATTATTCATTTACTCAAGGCCTTCTATATGATTCTAAATACTTCAAGTACCCTTGTAAGATACAAATCCATTGGCTTGGACCATCTATAATTAACAACATTCTAGAAACTAGTACATGCAAGCTTTTAAATCTCAATGTGGAAATACTAAGCATTTAAATGGTAACCACCTCAAGCCATATCACATCTAATACCAACCATGTAATTTAATAATAAGGTGTAGGCCATTTTTTTTTCTATTTAGTTTCTTTGGGTTAATTTAGTCTTGTTTTGGCATTAGAGTTGATGCATCATCTGGGATAATATATTATGAACTCCATTAATATCTAGATAGGTGATTTGAGTAGTGACTTATTTAGAAGGTTACCACTCCAGCCATCTAAGTATCCATAATAAGGAGAGCCATGTGCCATTCTTTTACAAAGCACTATCCATAAATCCTTATGTTGCAATATCTTGAATATTTTAAAAGTATTGTTCTCCTCTTTTAACTTCTAAATTACTCACACGTGTCTCATATATTTCTATTTTTATTATAGAGGACTAGATGCATGATTTAGTGTGGGTTAACGAAGGGGAAACACCAAAGCAAGACAATTGAGTAAATAGTCTCAAATGGAAAAAAACATAAGTGTCAAATCAAAATTTCAAATTATAAGACTTCAACCAAAGTAACAACTGGCACAAACACAATGGTGATGGAAGACCACACATGGTAAAAGATAGGACCACTACATTAGTTACATAGCACAATTAATATGGGAGTCTAAAAAAAAGTGGCAAGATCAATAAAGAGGGAAATGAGCAAACAAAGGTATCCATTCATAGGAAAAATAAATCCATGAGGAAGATATAGAGAAAATAAGGGTGAAAGACTTTGAATCCAGGGATGAATAAGGATGTCAAGGGTAGAATATAAGAATAAATTTAGGAAGGATTGTAATTAAGTATGGGACTAAAGGAAAAAATAACAAATAAAAAAAACCATATCCTAGATATCTGATTGGGGACCGCTATAGTCAATGATACAAGAACCACCCTCAAAAGAGTAAGAGATGAAAAGCCCCTGATGGTAGAAAGAGGAACAAAAAAAACTGAGATAGGTGAAAGGAACTAGGCTTTAGGAGAAAGGGCTAGGGAAAAATCTGAAGCTATATCCACTTCATAATCCAAAAATATGGACTACTTAGAGATGTAGTATCTAGAAAACATGGAATGTGAAGAAGAATAGGAGTATAGGGTGGGCACATGAAAAATATAAGATGACAACCACCATAGTGTGCACCATAAAGTTAAGCTATGCAATGACTATCTGATAGACACTAAGATAATAAGTGATGATGGTAATCACATTTACGATGACCATGTGAGAAGGTGTTTGGAGAAAGTCAACATATTTCAAATCTAGGAACTTTTCTTTTTGGTAAAGAGGAAGAATTGGTAAGGTTTATTATGTCCCAAATTCATGAAGATATAATGTATTTTTTTGGGAGAAGGATGTAGATCATGGTGGCATAGATTCATAGGTCTACAGGACTATCTCAAATTGGTTTGGATGTAAGGAAAACACTAAGGAACTAAGCAAAAATTGACCAAATAGCCTAGCTATTTAAATACAAGAAAGTAATATATGCTTTCCCTACCACCAACATAAGTGATAAGACCACTAAGGTGGCAACACAACTAGTATGCACCAAGATATCCCTATCAAGATGATGAGAAGAGATAAGTCATAAATTATTTTATATAGCATATGAAATGGAAAAGGGAACCCAATTCAATAAGGCCAAATATGTGGCAGATATCATCATTGAGGGGGAAAAGGCACATAGGGGGAAGGCAAGTTCACATTCAACACTATCCTAATGATTATAGTGTTTGATGAGATTGGATCCTTGAAGGGAAAAATGAGGAAGAGGGATCGAATTTCTTAGAACACCTCAAATCCCCTACAATTAAATATTATGATTTTACCTACCTAGGGATGATCACTTCATAATACAAAGTAAGGCTCATGCAATGGAACATGCACTTGAGATAATCCTTAGGGGAATAATGGCAAATCCCAAACATTATACTTAAAATAGTGAAGGGTTAAGCTTGATTTATGGTAATGAAACATTTAACTATTACTCAAATCAAGCTAAAAGACAAGAATATGTCCCCATGGCTGAAGTTACACTACAGGTTCATTATGTAATACTTCATGGATTTAGTCAATAATATTAATGATGTGGAGAAGTTTATAATGGATGCCCACAGGATGAATGATACCATGCACACAACTTATGTGAAACAAGGAAGAATGGCCATGAGAGAAGCTAATGAAGTGGCAAGATGAGAATGTAAAATTATTTAGGATGTCCATAACTGTAGTAAGCCTTACCGACTACACTATTACCCGAAGCCACTAAAATGGAATAATCATGTGGGAGTTAAAATTATGAGGCATCAACATCTGAGACAAGGGGCTTGATCACCCATGCAGGCCATAAGGTGGAAAACAAAAGGATAAGAGTACAACCAGCTTTGCTACACCAAGTGGGTCAAGAGAAGGGTATCCAGATGAAAGGCTCAAGATAAGATGAGGATGAGAAGAAAGGAATGCCTCCAAAAAAGATATTTAAGGAAGGAAGGGATATTTACCGATGTAGACACCTAAAATATGTGAAGAATTAGAAGTTACATTTAAGGACTCAAAGTGAGAAGAGGCAAGAAGGAAAAAATTAAAGTGAGAATTGTATATCCTTGTGCTTAAATTATAGGACCCTTCTTCAGAAAAAGTGCTTCTAACCAGAAAGAGAGCTAGGTGGGAGGAAGTACCTCGGTCACCCCATCATGAAACTGAATGGTGAATGAAATCAAGACCAAAAGAAAGGGTGTCATTCGCATTGATCAAAGAAGAAAAGATAAAAGGTTTGATGGAAGTGGATTAAACAAAGAGGCCATTTATCCAACTAAAATAAGTATGAGGGTTAGAGGAAGAAGACCATGATAGGCATAGGAACTAGATAAAGAATTCCCCCAAAAAGGCCCCATCCATCTAAAAGCACAATGAGATATTAAATGAACCTATAGGGAATGTGAGATAAATCCTAGAGGAGGAGATTAATCTCCCAGGTGGATTTGAGGATGGGTAACTATAAGATGATGGGAGTGAGAAATTTCAAGCTAACTTGGGAAGATAATAAGAACAAGGAAGGTTGGGGGAGTATGAGACTCCTAATGGAAGATATCCCCCATGATCGAGTATAGAAATAGCTGGGGGGAATGCAATAAAACCATTAATGTTATAAAACTGAAGTGAGGTGTAGGATGAGCTCTTATATTTTTGGGATGCCCTAACAATAGGAAAGGATTCCTTAATAACTTGATGATAGTTGTCCCTCACCTTAGAATAATTTAGGACGAAACCATCCATGAGGTAACTAATAAAACAAAGGTCCTATCTACCAGATCTAGCGATCTATGACCAAGGATGTTCTTCATAAACCCTAGGACATTCACCAAGGCCTAGACTAAGAATGCCATCCTAAAGATGGTTACCAAAGTAACTCGATAGAATATGTTAAATACAAGGACCTGTCAATATCAATAAAGAACTACAAGATAGCTTTCCAAGACCCTCTAGGAAGAAGAGAAAAAACACCTATGGATCAAATAAGCCCTTGAATAGGCCAAAGAAAGGTAGAATAAGGTCGAACAACTACCGAGAAAGGAGAAAACAAAGTGGGAAAGGGTTGAAAACCAACTCTAGGAAATAAAATTTAGGACCCTAGACCTATGTGATAGAATTGTTAGAACCCAACCCAACCTCCTAGACATGACTGATGTCATGCATGCTAATCCAATGAGGAATTTAGAGGTCCTAAATGACACACTCATTGAAAGAGATAAATAATCTATAAGTCCCCAAGATGCATTATAAAAATCCCATATCGAATGCATTGAGTGACTGAAAGATTATGAGGATGCAATAAATACCCCTATTGATTATGCAACTGACGTAAAATGCTTATTTGGGAATTTTTATAATAAATCTAAGATAATCAAATTGTGAATATCCTCTCAATAAAAAGATCAAAGATACTTGGATATGTTAGTATACATAAAGGAAAATAAGGAGTGATCCTCCTTGCTAAAAGAGGTAAAAGTCCTAGTTGAGGAAATAATCACAAAAAAAGGGAATTAGAGCTATAGTTTTTAAAGCTTTAGGGAATAACCTTGGATGAAGAAAGCCTTATGAAATAAGTCTTGAAAGAATGGTTGGATAAGCTTGGTGAGATAAAGTAACAAGTTAAACCCCTCCCTGCTAAGATTGTTAATCTCTAAAAGACAAGCACCAAAATAACTGCAACACAAGAGACCATTCAACTTTACATGTGTAAATGGAATGAGTTCTAAAGAGAGGTGCATTAAATCATTTAGTAGCTTTATGATCTCCCTCTTGAGCATCTAACTCTAAGGGGAAGGTGGCTGATTGACTAAAAATGGCCAACCAGGTTAGTGTGGGGTAAATGTTGACCCCAAATAATGGGATTTACATTTGGCAGAGGCCACATCACCTCAAAATAAGGGGTAAGAGAAATGAGAGTTGAATTCCACTAAAATAATGCTAGATCACAATAAATTTGGATAGGATATGAGATCTAGGTGGATCACATCCAAACTACCCCATGATCATGATAAGGGATTTAAAATAAGATGACAAATATTAAGTGATAGAAGAAGTAAATACAAGCAGAGGAGGAGATGGTAATAAGATCAACACCATGATTAATGGTAGGATAAATAGGAGAATGAAGAGGGAGTATTCAAATTTTAAATAAAAATGATACCAGTTGTCTTCCCATTCCATCTAAGCTCTATAAATTAATAGCCCATAACAAGATAAGAGGTTGTTGATGATATTTTTGAGGTTATTTCTGGTCACTATTATGAAATGTTGATGATTGTTGAGGATGGTGTTATTATTTATAAAACTGATGTTTATATCATATAATAGAGAGAAGGAACAATAGTGGCATGTTGATTTAGGATTGTATGAGATTTTATGTACCTTGTCTTGGTGTAAATCTATTGTAGCTAGTTATTAATTTAGTCATGGCTTTGTGCTAGCAATATAGAATGATATTATTATTTTCTTTATTTGGATATGATTTATATTGAATTAGTTTCATTATTTAGGGTGACTATAGATGTTTTCTGATATCATATCTGAGTGCTTAGGGTAAGTCTAAATTAACCTATCTCCCCTTCCATTGATAACACCATTGCCAACCAACCCAAACCCAACTTGGATACTCTGTTATGTACCTTGAGTGATCTTGGGGAATGCTTTACCCATGATATGATGACATAGGGGAGATAGTCATTGGGTGCATATATTGTAGTGCTAGCACTTAGGTTTAAGGAAAAAGTGACAACATATACTTGCCATACCATTCTTGTTTTTCATGAACCATGAAAGTGCTCAATTATCTTGTGAACAATCATTTTTTACATGGAATAATTTTTAGGTGTATCATGATATTTCAAGAGTTTAAATTCTCAAATATAATGAAGTTTGGAAAAAAAATCTTGTTCTGATCATTTATCTCAAATTACTTCAAGGGAGGACATGCATAACATACAGAATGGCATGTTAGGTTCCCAATTATATGAAGTGCAACACGTTCTTCAATACCTATACAAAATTGTGACCTTCACATCATACATTCCTAATATTGAGTTAACATCAAAATAAAATAATCAACTAGTGGTTGATGCCACTCCTTATTAGCTCATTAGCGGGGAATTTTAAAAAATGGAATACGATGAAGTTTTGTACAAGTGTGTGTTAGAGAATGAGTGTGCATAAGTTATGTTTGAATATAACCAAGGGGTTGTGGGTGACGACTATGTAGGAAAGGCCACCACATGAAATATCTTTTTTTTTTACCTTTGGAGACAAACCTTGCTCAAATATGTAAATAAATACTCTCATAGATGTGACGTATGTTAAAGGATTGGAAACCCAACCACCAGGATGAGATGCCATTGGTTCCTATCACTACTTAGGAGTCATTTGAGAATAAGGAAACATATTTTTTCATACTCACCTCCTATAGTATTGGTGTGAATTATATTACCACTACCACATACTATTTAACACAATGGTTCTATGGTAGTGCACTTCCTTTTGGAAGGTATCATTAGTAGGTATGGGTGCCCTTTGAACGTGACCATTGATCAGGGGACACATTTTTAAAATGAAGCAGTGCCCATTTTGTTGGGAAAATTAATGGTGGTGCAACATAAGACCACACTATACCACTCCTAAGAAAATGGAGCAGTTGAAGATTTCAATAAAATCCCTAGTCAAATATTGGTAAATATTTACAACATAAAGCACAGTTACTGGGATGACCATATTTTTATAGTATCATGGGCTTACAAGACCACTTAAAAATTAATAAATAATTATACTCACTTTTAATTGGTGTTTGGAAGGAAGTGGTTCTACCAATAAAATTTTGGGTGCCTTACCTACACATTGCACATGTTAGAACACTTGATCACAAAGAGTTATTGGATGCATGTTGGGAAAAACTTATGAAGCTTGATGAGAGGTGCATCATTGCTCGATGGGGCAAAGTGTATATAAGGACATACGTAAGGCATGTCATGATAAACATATCAAATGTAAATTATTACCTAAGAGTACACATGGTTTAATTTATGATTCAAAGTATACTAAACATCTAGGAGAACTCCAAATTAATTGGATGGGACCTTATGTAATCCATGATAACTTGGAGACTAGTGTGCAAGTTGCACACTTTAGATGGTGAAATGTTCCATGGGCATTTTAATTGGATTAGGCTCGAGCCTTATCATATATGTAATTTTTAAATGAGTCAATCACAAATAGGATGTATGCCATAATAATTTACTTTCCTATTTCTAGGTTACTTTTGTAGTAGCTTATTTTTATTTTTAAAAATAAGCAAAAATTTTTTTATTGAGGCATTAGGATTAGCAAAAAAACACACAAATTTGTAAGTTTGTTTGGATGAGTTAAATGAGACATTTCATAAAGATACTCATGTCATATGTCTAAGTATTTCTATGAGGGTGTTTTCGTGCCTTTATTATTGTAGATCTTGTATCTCTAAAACTCTACTTTTTAAAGTTATATGTTAACATTTTTAACATTTTTAAGAATTATATTGTGAAAGTAACACTTGTTTCAATAACATAATTCATCAGTATGTCTAATTTTCCATAAAATTCATTATCAATTAACATAATTAGTAAAAAATTTGATTGAGAAATCCAAAAGTTCTAGTTGCACTCACAAAGCTAAATAGGAGAAAGGGACTCTCAGGGAATCTCTCTAAGACTATATTAGCACATACAAATATATATAAATTGATGTGTTGGAGGACCAAGTGCATATTTAGTGTGGTGTAAGTTTAATAAAGGCTCAAATAAGAAAAGTGATACTGGTAGACATGCATGAAAATTTGACCAAGTATACAGATATGAAAAGTCTATAAGGTAATGAAGCACAAATAAAATGGGTACATGTTGCCCCTGGTAATGCCAAAAGAAGAAGTAAAGGCACATACAATGCCTGAATGGAGTTTTTTGGGTGAATATTTTGTCATTCAGCTGTCTAATTGAGCAAAATAAGTCTTATCATCCACAACAAAGGAGATTGGTCGGCTCAGTGTGCAGGTTTACTACATCAGATGTGGACAAATCTCTCCTCTCATCAAGGGGAGGTCCCCTATAAATATGCAGAAGCTATATAAAATATAAATATGTAGAAAATAACACTTAGGGGTAGGATACACCATCCATCTCTCTTCTTTTAGAGATGATGTTCACAAACAAAGGAGAAAATTTTGGTGAAAACACTGAAGGCACTTCTCTTTTTTCAAAAGTGTTCTTACAGGAAACATTATGAGTTCTTTCAGGGAGTGAAAAAGAATTGGTAACAAAGGATAAGAACCAACATGATGAAATGGAACACAAAGTCTCCACCTCAACTGCCTAAAGAGTGAAACATAGAGGATAATGGGGGCACAAAGTCATCCCAGAATCCTCAACATAGAAGGAAAAGAAAAACACACACTGAAAACAATTGTGAAAGCACAAAGTCTTCCCATAGTTTGCTTCAGGATACCTTCCTTATTACTTTCACTAATTCTTCTTTCCAAATAAAATAAATAAGAACACATTCAGAAGACAGACATAAGAACAATCTCCTAAAATGATACAAGTTATGACATCACAGAGTCTGCAAACAACTTGCTTTCTCATTCAGATAAAATAAAATGAAATACAATCTAAGCTCAAAGTCTTAGTATTCTCCTTTCAATTGGGTAGAGTTTCACTTTTCTAAAAATGAAAAGTCCCCTTTCATAATGAGAGAAATTACAATATATAGCAATCATGCAGCGCTCTTTCCCATTGGACGGCCCATGCTGCAGTCAATGTCTTCAATGCGCCTTTAGTTCTATCTGGAGGGACCATGCTGTGAATAGTGTATTGCCTTAACTATGGCATGTCCATTAATCTAATATGTCTCTTCCTTGGTATGGACTATCTAGTCCTTTCCCTAATGTCTGCGCAACTATCTAATTTGTCTTTACTTCATGGAAGAAAAATAGGTGGCACCCTTGATTTGGTGTGCTTAGAAGTCTACTTGATCCACTATTTCACCTACTGGAAATAACTCCTTTGAAATTTTTTTTAATCTTTTGCATTAATCTTCTCTCCCCTGTAGGAATTTGAGCCTTCAGGCTTTCTTTTCAGTGAGTTGCTTGGTTCTTCCTTTAAATTCTGCACTCTATTTGAATTTCCATAGATATTCCCTTACTTTAAATTTGACATCTACGGGGCCGTCAATGGTTGCTAGCCACTTGAACCATGTTGAACCTTGAACTTGTGAACCCACTGAAATTACATTAGTTCATTGGTTCATTGATTCATTCTATCTCTTTTATTCCATCGCTTATTGGTTCAATTGCTTTCCTGCTCCTTGGTTGAACCATCCATTGAACCACCTGTTTGCTACTTCTTTCTTTGACTGAGGTTGCCTTTGAAATTTTGAACCTATGAACCTGTTGAACCATTGAACCAAAGTGGTTCAAGGTTCAACGGTTCAACGGTTCAAGCCTTTATTTTTTGTTAAGTGTTTGAAGCCATGGAAATTTGAAGTGGTTGAACTTTGAACTTTGATGAATGCGCTCAAATCTTACCGATGACGTTGAACCTTGAACCCATTGAACCCTTGAACCTTTTTGGTTCAAGGTTCAACAGTTCAGTGGTGCTTAGAAGCTTGCTGATTGAATTATTTTGGTTGAACCAAGGTATTGAAACAATCCTAGAAATGACTAAGTGATTGAATTCGCCTGCAGAAGCCTTTAAACTTGTTGGGTCTGCTAATTTCAAGCATGATGAGTCCATATATTTATAGAAAAGCTTTGAAAAATGAAGAACTCGAATGCTCAAAATAATTTTTGAAAAGGGGAGAGATGATTTTGGTCTGTCGAACCAAAATAGTTCATAGGTTATCCCAAAAATGTCACTCATTTTTAGAGACAACAACTGGCTCCAGTTGGAAAACTTCCTTCAATTGAAGACTTGGAACATCTGAGGGGAGTAGAAACTAGAATCTCTAGTGCCTTGATTCATGCCATTGGGATATGGAGTCATGCTACCCAAAAAGAAAGGCTCCAAAAAATGAAAACAAATAACACAAAGTAGAAACAAAGATTATACAGATATACATATGTAAAGGTGAACTTATCTGACACTTCATGAATTGAAGTGCTTCAGATGCTACCCATTGTGAGATAGATAAAAGAGTGTGCCATATTGATATTTCAATAGGAAGCTGTTATCACCATTGAGCTGATGGATAATAAATGGGCCTCTCCAAAGTAGTAACTCATGAATTGAGGATGTAAAAATGGAAATGTTTCACTACCTTGACCATTGCATAAGCATGATTCTCCATGTTTGAATATTTTAACTCATGAGCTTTGAGAGGACAACTCATGAAGGAAATGGGAGATTTCACACCTTCTTCATTCTACTGAACTAGGATGGCTGAAAGTGTGTGTTCAAAAGCATAACTATACATGAGGAAATCCTTTGTATAATTTGGACAAACTAGAAATGGGGCATGGGCAATGGTAGTCTTGATATCCTCAAATGCTGACTTGCCTTCTTCAGTATAGCTAAAGGTGGCCTTATTCTTCATCATGTTTACAATGTGCCTAGTCTTCTCAGCAAAATTGGGGATGAACCTCTGTAAGAGATTCACCTTTCCAAAGAAAGAGTGAAAAACAGTCTTACTTGTGGGCAAGGTAAACTCTTAGATAGACTTGAACTATCTGAGTCAATATTTATGCCTCCTTTATACACAATGTGTCTGAGAAGTTTCCCCTCTATTACTCAAAAAATTGACTTCTTGGGGTTTAAGGAAATCCCATTTTGGCAGTAGTGCTCTAGTACTTGTTACAAGTGGCGTATATAATCTGGGCAATGCTTAGAAAAGACGGTCAAGTCATCAAGATAAACTATGACAAACCAGTGCATCAGCCCAATGATTGAATTCTCTGGGAATTGTAGAGATGCTAAAAGCATCAAAGTTTTTAATTTGGTGTCAGACTAGATTACAGTAGTGGCACAATCTTTAATTCTTGGTTTGATACAAGTTTCTCACCTGACAAACCACCAATTCAACATCTCTTTTAGCATGAAGGAGTTTTATGCCTTTGTCCCTAATAGCTTTCAATCTAAGCAACAAAGATTCATACTCAGCTGTGTTATTAGTGTTGCTAAACTGCAACTTATAAGATGAAGAAAAAATATCTCCTTGAGGAGATATTAACACAACCCCAGCTCTTGAACCGGTGGAAGAGCAGCTGCCATCAAATTTAAGAATGCATACCTCATTTGATACTGATTTTCTTTTAGATTCTTTTTCATTTGGAGGAGATTCTTCCACACTTACATTACGCTCTACCAATTCATCTGATTTTTCAACTGAATGCATTTCCAAGCTGTCACTTGTAGGAACTCCATCAGATGTCTCATCAACTTTGTCTGTGGATAGAAAGTAGTTACCCATCCCTGAAGATTCAAACAAAATTTGAGCTTCAGGTGCTGAGGTCTAGGTAACCATGTATTTTGCTTCCTTCTTAGGGAGCAACCTCTTCACAACACCTTTGACTAGAATCCTTGCCTCTGATAAATCCATGCTCAATTCACCACCAACATCTCTATAAAAATTCTACCCAAGAAGGATGCCATATGATGCTAGGACGTCAACTACCAGAATAGTCATCTTAATTTTTTTGTCTAAGAACACTGCAAATGCAAATTAGGCATCCTTAATTTATCCCAGCAAAGGTACTTACTTGTTCTCCATGGAGAAGCATCTGCCAAACTTCTTGGTCAGTGTGAGGTCAAGGGATTCAGCCACTTTAGTAGGCATGACATTGTCTGAAGCTCTAGAATCAATGATGCAATTGTTTAGCTAACGTCCATTTATTAGTAATGAGACATAAAAGGGTTCAGTCTTACCAGGAGTAGTAGGAGGGGTAATGACAAGATTGTTCCTTGTGGGTACATTCCTGAGGGGATCGTGTATCACTTTGGGAATTGCTTGTCCTATAGGGATGGTCTAGTTTTTAACACATTGAACTAGTTTATCCAATTGTTCAGGGTGGGACTATAGAAATTTAAATTTAGACATTTGAATTTTGGTTTTCTTTGCATGGTCGATGATATCAAATGTTGGAAATGAACCAGGCATGGAGGATAGGAGTTCATCCTTTTGAGTTTTGAAAGGGGGAGGACTGGACTGCAAATTTGAGTTTGAAGGTGTAGAAATGTTAGGGGTACTTACCTTTCTAGCAGTCACCGAGTCCTTTGGCTAGAAGGGTAGAGTGGTCCCACATTTAGCAACTGAAACTACTAGTTGAGGTTTCCCCTCTGTCTTCTCTTTATCAACTTGTTGAGCTGGTGGATTCTTGGAATGGGTGAATACAACATATGATCCTTCAACTATATTTCTTTCACTTCTAGGTTCATCTTGATAATTTAGAAAATTGATATTAGAGTTGCCAACTAATTCTTTTTCTTCCTCAGTGAAGAGATTAGCGTCATTTTAAGGACTCAACTCAGGCTAGAATGAGAAATTTGATTCAAATTCAAGATATCCCACCACTGAGTTAGTTGGAGGTGCTTCAATGGCAAGGTTATTCCTTTGAGAGGGAGGAAGATGGTTAGTTTTCCCTTGGTTCCTAGTAGCATGGCCCTAGTAGGAATGATTGGGGAATGTCCTCCTTGGTACATATCTATATGAAGGAGCAGATGACATTCCTTGTGCCATTTATTTTTTGAGGGCCAACAATTCATTTGCTAACTTCTGCACCATGGGATCAGTGGTGGTTAAAGGAGAGTATTCAGAGGAAGAAGATGATTTACCTCTGTTGGGATCTCTCCTTATCTTTCCTACTAAGATAAGGTCATCTTCAACTTCGGTAGCCAAATCTTGAGCAGCTTCGAGGTCTATGTGGCTAGCACGTCTTAGAAAAAAACTCATTTCAGGTAGTTGTGAGTTGATGAAGAAGCATTTGAGGTTTTCAAGGGTTGGCTAAGTAATAACAAGAATTCAGTTCATCAGCTTATCAAAATTTTCTATGAAATCCCTCATAGGATCATGAGATTCCTTCTTCATTTGTGTGAGTTGGGCCAAAAAGGCATGTGCATCTTCTGCAAGCTTAAATCTAGTTTTAAATTTGGCTTTGAGTGTGTCCCAATCAGTTACTGATCTAGCTTGCAGATGGTAGAACCAGTCTGCAGTAGCACCTTGCAATGTTTCCATGAAAAACCAAACTGCAAAATCTTCAAATTCCACACCTATTATGCCATAGGCTATGTTGAAGGTTGTAACGTGTTCATCAAAATGAGCTTTTCTATCACCAAAGAATTTGGGGAAATTCTTTTTTGAGCTGCATGGAAGTTCATGCAGGGGTGGAGTCAAATTTAGTGGGATAAAAGAGTTACCCCAGGGGCCTCAAACTACCATGATTGGATTATTGAAAGTAGGGATAACAAATCTGGGTGGAATTTGGATAGGCAAAGTTCTGCTAACAGTAAAAAAATCTGCTCTACCTTATGTTAGTGTCCTGGTACGGGTAGGAGGGACACTCTTAGATCATTGAACTTGAGGTTGGGGAGAAAGTAAGTTGAAATTTCCTTGTTGTGCCAACTCAAAGACAGGGTCAACAACACCTTGAGCTCTCTAGATTTTGGTATAGCATGGAGTTGCCAGATTGTGAAACAAAAATGGAAAAGGAATGGTCTTACTTCAATTTAAAGCTTGAGGCTTCAAAATTGCTTGTCCTTCCCTTGGGTGAATATTTTGTCGACTAGCTAACTGGTGAGCAAAATATGTCTCTTCAACCACAACATAGGGAGATTGGTCGGCTAGATGTGCAAGTTTACTACATCATTAGGGGACAAATCTCTCCTCTCATCAAGGAGAGGTTCCCTATAAATATGAGGGGGATATATATATATATATATATATATATATATATATATATATATATATATATATATATATATATATGCAGAAAATAACACTCAAGGGTAGGATAATCCATCTATCTCTTTTTTTTAGAGATGATGTTAAAAAAAAGATGAGAAAATTTTGGTGAAAACACTGAAGGCACTTCTCTTCTTTCAAAAGTGTTCTTGCAAGAAATAACAAGAGTTCTTTCAGATAGTAAAAGTAACTGGTAACATAGTATAGAGTAACCAACAATCTAAGATGTAGCACAAAGTCTCCACCTTGACTGCCCAAGAGTGAGATACAAAGAACAATGGGGGCACAAAGTCATCTCAAGGTCCTTTACACAAAAACAAAAAATAAACACACACTGAAGACAACTATGACATCACAAAGTCTGAAAGTAGCTGACTTCAGGACATCTTCCTTATCACTTCCACTAACTCTACTTATTAGATTAAATAAACAAGAATGCATCTAGAAGACAGACATAAGAACAATATCCTAAAATGGCACAAGCTATAATAGCACAAAGTCTACAAGTAACTTGCTTTCTCATTCAGATAAAATAAAATGAAATACAATCTGAGCTCAAAGTCTCAGTATTCACGTTTCAATTTGGGTAGAGTTTTGCTTCTGTGGTCAAAAATATCTCTCTCATATCAAATGAGAGATTACAATATATAGAGGTCAAGAGAGGCTTGGCACTTTGTCCCATGGAGCGACCCATGCTATGCATTAATGCCTTAGATGCATTTTTGGTTTTGTCAAGGAGGGCCATGCTAGAGCAGGGCAGCTGCCTTAACTGTGGCATGTTGATTCATCTCCAATGTCCTCTTCTGAGCTTGAATCACTCATTCCATCATTTACTATCGATGCAGTTGTCCATGTTGCCTTTACACAAAAGGGGACAATCAGGCTGTGCTTTCAATGCTTGCAGGCCCCAAATACCTACCTGGTGGACTGTTCCACCTACTAGAAATAACTGCTGTTGAGTTTCCCTCTTTGTATCTTCTTTCATTTAGCCCTAGCCTTAGGGTCTTTGAATGCATCAGGTCCACATTTTAAGCCTGTAAATATCAACAGACACTTCATTGCAACAAATTTAATGTCTGTGGGTCTTTCATCTTTTGAAGGTTATCAGCTAGTCAGTCATCCTAAATTTGACATTTGTGGGCCTATCATTCTTCATAGTAACTCCCTTGTGTCTTTCTCACTTGCTATGGCCACTCTCTGTTGTGACACAAGTGAGGACATGTGGTGACATATATAGCTTCGAAATAAGCTCATTGGAATAAGCTTCAAAACTTGTTAGAGACTGGAAGTGCAGATGCAGACTCTTGTCACACTCTGATGAGTTGGGATGGGACACATGGTGAGTTCTAATGCTTTGAACCTTGATAGAGACTGGAAGTACAGATGCAGACACTTGGCAACTTCTGCTGCACTTTGAGGCTTGATCCTTCTTGAAGGGAACTTGCCCTTCGAGGTCTTGAAATAGGTCCATTTCTGAGTGTTGAGTGTCCCCCTGCAAGGGTACCTAACCTTCAAGATCATCCAGGTGGACTTCAGACTTTAGTTCTTTCAGATGATTATTGTCTCTTTATTTCCTTTAAACAAAATTTTTGAAGGAATTCCTTCAGACAATTTGTCTGAAGGAAATCTCCCCTTGGCTCTATGTCTCTGTATTAAGAGTGCCCCGTCTTTAACACATGGTGCCTTCTGCTACATTTAATAAGATACATGTGGCATCTTCCACTGGAACAGGCGAGGACATGCAAAAGCATCCACCTAATTTATAGGAGCTCTTAGAAACCTTTGAGAGTCCCACATTTTATGACATGTGGCAACTTTTGCCAAACTCTAGAAATACTTATAGAAACATTTGGGACTCATTTTTAGTAATCCCACAGATGATGACACTTGTCGTGCTCCACTAAACCTTAGTAACTTGCCCAGGGTCTACCACAACCCTTATGAAATAAAGGAAGAAACTATAGATGATGACACTTGTCGGCCTTTTTCAAACCTTAGTTGACACATGGCCCATTTTTCTATTTCGAGAAGACATTGAAACCTTTTGCAACTGCCACTTATCACTTTTCACGAGACCCTGAGAGAAGCTTATCAAAAGAAGGTTTGAAACTCATGAAAAGCCTAAGATGTGGACACCGACACTTGTCATGCTCTGCTGAGTTATAATGGGGCGCGTGGCTAGTTTTGCTACCTTGAACCTTTATTTGAAACTGTGTCTTGGAGGACGACACTTGGCAGCGTCTGCTGGATCCTGAGAGAAGCTTGGGAGAAAATTGAATTTGATGTCTACAGGGATGTCACTGGTTGCTTGGCACTTCTTTCCTATAGAGTCTATAGTTTTAAGCTTGCGAAGTCCATAAAAATGTATCTGCTGAGTCCCTTAGCAAAAAAGTTTGAAAAATACAGAATTTAAATGTTTAGAACAACTTTTTGAGAAAGGAAGAGATAATTTTAGCCATGCAGGACCAAAATAGATCGTAGGTTGTCCCAAAAAAGAGTGACATTTTTCAGGGACAACATGAAGTACTAGCTCTCGAAAGCAAATGACATAAGGGATGTCATCTGCTCCTACATACAAAGATATGCCAAGGAGGACATTTCAGAATCAGGTGTACCAAGACAATGCTGCCAAGAATCAAGGACAACTAAATCACCTTCCTCCTCCACAAAATAACCTCACTCTCAGAGCACCTCCAACCAACTCAGTAGTTTGATATATTGAAGCTAAATTGGATTTCTCATTCCAGCCTGAGTTGAATTCTGAAGATGACACTAATCTCTTCACTGAAGAAGAAGAAGAATTAGATGGCGACTCCAACATTGGTTTCTTGAATTATCAAGATGAACCCAGAAGTGAAGGTAATGCAGCTGAGGGATCATATGTTGTATTCACTCAGTCTAAGAATCAATCAACTCAATCCGTTGATAAGGAGAAAGCAGAGGAACGACCTCAACTAGCAGTTTCAATTGCTAAGCAGGGATCCACTCTTTCTTTCCAGCCAAAGGACCTGGTGATTACAAGAAAGGTAAGTACCTCAAATGACCCTACACCTTCTACTTCAAATTCACAGTCTAGTCCTCACCCTTCCAAAAATCAAAAGGATGAACTCCCATCCTATGCTCCTAGCTCATTCTAGACATTTGACATAATTGACCACATAAAGAAAACTTAAATTCAAATGTCTGAATTTGAGTTTCTGTAGTCTAATCCTGAGCAATTGGACAAGTTGGTTCAATATGTGAAAAACCAAACCATCCCTATAAGATAAGAAGCTAAGAAGGTAGCTCATGATCCCTCAAAGAACATGTCTATCCTAAAAAACCTTGTCATTACTCCACCTGCTGCCCCTAGGAAGATAGAGCCTTTCTATGTTTCTTTGTTGATAAACGGTCACAAGCTGAGCAATTGCATCATTGATTCCAGAGCCTCAAACAATGTTATACCTGCCAAAGTGGCTGAATCCCTTGGCCTTACACTGACCAAAACATTTGGGAGATGTTTCTCCATAGAAAATAAGCAAGTACCACTACTAGGGCAAATTAAGGATGCCCAATTCACATTTGTAGTGTTCCCAAACAAGAGAATCAAGATGACTATTTTGGTGGGTGACGTCCCTACATCCTATGGCATCCTTCTTGGCCAAAATTTATGCAAGGATGTTGGTGGTGAATTAAGCATAGATTTGTCTGAGGCAAGGATCCTAATAAAAGGTGTTATGAAGAGATTGCTTCCTGAAAAAGAAGAAAAATATGTGGTCACCCAATCATCAGCACCAGAAGCACAAATTTTGTTTGAGTCTTCAAGCATGGGTAACTACTTTCTATCCACAGATAAATTCCATGAAATGCTTGTTGAAAATATTGAAGGTGACAACCTAAAGATTAGTTCAGCTGGGACAACAAAATAATTGGCAGAGCGCAATGCAAGTGTGGAAGAATCTCCCCCTCTGAATGAAGAAGAATCCAAAGAAAAATCAGTGTCTAACGAGGTATGGATTCTTGAATTTGATGGCAGCTCCTCCTCCACTGGTTTAGGAGTTAGAGTTGTGCTGATATCTCCTTAAGGAGATATTTTTCCTTCATCTTACAAGTTGCAGTTCAATAAAAATAATAATACAACTGAGTATGAATTTCTGTTGCTTGGATTGAAGGCTGCTCGAGACAAAGGTATCAAGCTCCTTTATGCTAAAGGAGATGCTAAACTGGTGGTTTATCAGGTAAGAAACATGTATCAAACCAAGAACAAAAGATTGAGCCACTATCGTAATCTAGTCTGAGATGAACTTTAAAACTTTGATGCTTTTAGCATCTCTGTCATTACTAAATAATTCAATGATCAGGCTGATGCACTGGCTGTCTTAGCTACTCTCTTCGTCCCCCACCCAGATTTCAAAGAAGATAATACACTATTGAGCTCATCTTTAGACTAAGTGTACCTAATAATGCCAGTCATTGGCAAGTGTTTAATAATGACAACCAAATCATTACCTTCTTGGAGAAAAAATACAGCTTTGAATGGTTGCATTTTGAAGGCAGTGAACCTCATAAGTGTGAACCAGCTCCTGAATCAAATACATATGTAGGTGAGGAGTTTCTAAAATTTAAAGGGAATAAGATTCCCAAAGGCCTAGTTTCCTTTGAGAAACTATTTGATAAACATGATAGATTCATCAAACAACAACAAACAGATTCAAGCTCCTCCCAGGAGTTTGATCAAGTAAATCTAGGTACCAAAGATGATCCCAAGATGGTGAACATTGAAAAATGCTGCACTCCTGAGGAGAAATTCAAGTTCACTGCTCTACTCTGTCAGTACATGGATGTCTTAGCATACTCCTATGATGACCTGAAGTCACTTAGGCCTGATGAAATTTGACATGACATTCCTCTTAAGGCTAATTTGGCACCCTATAGGCAAAAGTCCAGGCAGTATAATCTGAAAATATCAAGTACCATTTTGTTTGAGATACAAAAAATGCTAAATGCTAGGATAATCTTCCCAATCCATCATTCCACATGGATTGCAAATATAGTTCCTGTAAGGAAGAAGAATGGTGAAATTTGCCTTTGTGTAGATTTCAAGAACTTTAATTAGTCATCTTTGAAGGATAACTATCCTTTACCAATCATGGATCAAGTGCTTCAAATAGTGACTGGTTCAGAGATGTTATCAATGCTAGACAGCTTCTCAAGATATAATTAGGTTGAAGTTGGTGAGGTAGACTAGCATAAGACTACTTTCACCACACCTTGGGGCATATTTGCATATAGAAGGATGCCTTTTGGCTTGATAAACGCTGGTGCCACATTCCAAAGAGCAATGAATCTTGCCTTCAAAGATGAAATGGGTAAGTTCATCATAGTTTATCTTGATGATTTGACTGTCTTTTCTAAGCATCACCCAGATCATATACGCCACTTGAAACAAGTACTGGAGCACTGCTACTAGAATGGGATTTCCTTAAACCCCAAGAAGTCAATTTTTAAAATAACAGAGGGGAAACTTCTCAGACACATTGTTTCTAAAGGAGGCATAAAGATTGACTCAGACATAATCAAGTCTATCTAAGAGCTTACCTTGCCCACAAGTAAGACTATTGTTTACTCTTTCTTTAGAAAGGTGAATTTCTTACGGAGGTTCATCCCCAATTTTGATGAGAAGACCAGACACATTGTTAACATGATGAAGAATAAGGCCACCTTCAGCTAGACTGAAGAAGGCAAGTCAACATTTGAGGATATCAAGATTGCCATTGCCCATGCCCCATTTCTAGTTTGTCCAGATTATACGAAGGATTTCCTCATGTATAGTTATGCTTCCAAACACACACTTTCAGCCATCCTGGTTGAGCAGAATGAAAAAGATGTGGAATCTCCTATTTCCTTCATGAGCTATCCTCTCAAAGCTCATAAGCTAAAATATTCAAACATGGAGAAGCATGCTTATGTGGTGGTCAAGGCAATGAAACATTTCCATTTCTACATCCTCAATTCATGAGTTACTACTTTGGTTCCTGATACCACGGTCAAATCCATACTAACTCATTATGAGTTTGGGATGAAGAGAGGCAATTGGGTTGCTAAGATCCAAGAGTTTGATCTGGTCATCAAGCCAACAAAGTTGGTGTGTGGGAAGGGGCTATGCCAACTAATTGTTGATAGCAAGCTGTGAGGAACAAGGCATGAAGAATCAGAGGTGGAAGACACACCAACAGTCCTCTTTGTCTCCACCATGAATGAGTGGTATTCAGGTATTGCTCATTTCCTTACTTATGGTGAGTGTCTTGCTCACCTATCCTATAAAGAAAGGAGAACCATCAAGCTGAAAGCTGCTAATTTTGTCCTTTGGGACAACGGCCTATACAAGAAGAGCCTTGATGGAATGTTCTTTCACTGTGTGGACAAGGAGCAACAAAGCTGACTTCTGAAGTCCTTTCACAACTCGGCCTGTAGAGGGCATTTTTCTGCCCCTGTGACTACCCATAAGATCTTGCGAGCTAGGTATTATTAGCCAAATCTCTTCCAAGATGCATACAAGTGGGTTAGAGAATGTGAACTATGCCAGTAGTTTGTTGGAAGACCTAAGTTAGCTGCCCTACCCCTTAAACCAGTGGTCATAGACAAGCCATTCCAGCAATGGGTAATTGATTTTATTGGAGCTGTGAATCCATTTTCAAGTGTTGGACATGATTATGTCCTCACAACAAACTATTACTTCACCAAATGGGTGGAAGCCATTCCAACTAAACATGATACTTCATAAGTAGTATGCAATTTCCTTAAAGAGAACATCATTTCTAGGTTTGGGGTCCCAATCAAGATTGTCACTGAAAATGTAACTTGTTTCACTTCTCAGGAGATTACTCAATTCTATTTTTACTATGGGATTACACTCTCCCACTCTTATGATTACTTTCCACAAGGCAATGGACAAGTTGAATCAAGCAACAAGAACCTAGTGACTATCATCAAGAAGCTAATGGATGACAACCAAAGGACATGGCATAAAGCATTGGTTGATGCTCTATGGGAAAACAAAATTACACCAAAGAGAGCGATCAATATGTCTCCTTTCCAACTTCTTTATGGTGTCAATGCTGAGATACCAATCACCTTGGAATTGCCAGCATTGAAATTAGCTAAGGCAATTGAAGACCAAATGTATGAAGGCTCCCTTGATAAGAGGATCACGTGCCTTACTGAGCTGGAAGAGTAGAGAATTGCAGTGGTAGACCGAATTGTTGCCCATCAAGGTCTGGTGAAGAAGCTCTTCGACTGGAAAGTAAAGAACCATGATTTCTAGATTGGAGATCAAGTCCTGCTGTGGAACAAGAGAAGAGAACCAAAGGGGATGCATGAAAAGTTTGATTCCCTGTGGAGAGGCCCTTTTACTATTCATCAACTCAATGCTAAAAATAGTTTCCTATTGAAGTATCAAGATGGCACTCTCTTTTCTCTACCTCATAATGGGCATCATCTGAAGCACTTCAACTCTTGAAGTATCAGATGAGTTCCCCTATACATATGTATATTTGTATAGTCTTTTATTTCTATTTTATGCTTTTCATTTTCATTTTTGGAGCCTTTCTATTTGGGTATCAAGACTCCATAGCACAATGGCATACTTCAAGGCACTGGAGATTCTGGTTTCTACTCCCCTCAGCTATATTCCAAGTTTCCAACTGAAGGAAGTTCCCTAATTAGAGCCAACTATTGTCCCTGAAAAATGTCACTCCTTTTTGGGACAACCTACGAGCTATTTTGGTCCTGCAGGGATAAAATTATCTCTTCCCTTCTCAAAAAGTTGTTCTAAACATTCAAATTCTCTATTTTTCAAATATTTTTGCTAAGGGACTCAACAAATACATTTCTACAGACTTCATGGGCTTAAAACTATGGACTCTGCAAGAAAGAAGTGCCAAACAACCAATGACATCCCTGCGGACATCAAATTCAAGTTTCTCCCAAGCTTCTCTCAGGATCCAATGGACATTGCCAAGTGTCATCCTCTAAGATAGTTTCAAATGAAGGTTCAAGGTAGTGAAACTAGCCATGCACCCCATTATAACTCAGCGGAGCGTGACAAGTGTCAGTGTCTGCATCTTAGGCTTCTCATGAGTTTCAAACCTTATTTCGATAAGCTTCTCTTAGGGTCACATGAAAAGTGACAAGTGGAAGCTGTGGAAGGTTTCAATGTCTTCTTTTCGAAATAGCAGAACAGGCCATGTGTCAACTAAGGTTTGGTAGAGGCTGACAAGTGTCATCATCCACAGTTTCTTCCTTTGTTTCATAAGGGCTGTGGCAGACCCCAGGTGAGTTACTAAGGTTCAACGGAGTGCAAAAAGTGTCATCGTCCATGGGATTACTAAAAATGAGTCTTGAATGTTTCTATAAGTATTGTTAGAGTTCGGTAGAAGCCACCACGTGTCATAAAATGTGGGACTCTCAAAGGTTTCTAAGAGCTCCTATAAATTAGGAGGATGCTTCCACGTGTTGTCACCTATTCTAATGAAATATGCCATGTGTCTCTTGTTAAATGTAGTGGAAGGTGCCACGTGTCAAAGATGGGGCACTCTCAATACAGAGACACAGAGCCAAGGGGAGATTTCCTTCGAACAAATTGTCTAAAGGAATTCCTTCAAAAATTTTGTCTAAAGAAAATAAAAAGACAATAGTCCTTTGAAATAATTAAAGCTTGAAGGCCACCCAGATGATCCCAAACGGTAGGTACCCTTGTAGGAGGACACTCGACACTCAAAAATGGACCTATTTCAAGACCCCAAAGGGCAAGTTCCCTTTGGGAAGAATCAAGCCTCAAAGTGTAGTGAAAGCTGCCAAGTGTCTACATCCATGCTTCTACTCTCTGTCAAGGTTCAAAGAATCAAAACTCGCCATGTGTCCCAGCTCAACTCAGTGGAGCATGACAAGTGTCTTCATCTGCACTTCCAGTCTCTAACAAGTTTTGAAGCTTATTCCAATGAGCTTATTTCAAAGCTACAGATGTCGCCATGTGTCTTCACTTGCATCATAGTGGAGAGTGGCCATAACAAGCGAGAAAGACACAAGGGAGTTTCTAACAAGAATGATAGGCCCGTAAATGTCAAATTTAGGACGACTGACTAGCCAGTAACTTTCAAAAGATGAAAGACTCGTGGATGTCAAATTTGCTATAATGAAGTGTCTGTTGATCTTTGCAGGCTTAAAACATGGACTTGATGCATTCAAAGACCTTAAAGCCAGGACCAAATGGAAGAAGAGACAAAGAGGGAAACTCAGTAGGAGTTATTTCCAGTAGGTGGAACAGTCCACCAAGTAGGTATTTGGGGCCTGAAAGCATTGAAAGTACAGCCTAATTGTCCCCTTTTGCGTAAAGGCAACATGGATAGCTACACAAGTAGTAGATGATGGAATGAGTGATTCAAGCTTAGAAGAGGACATTAGAGATGAATCAACATGCCACAGTTAAGGCAGTCACTCTGCTCTAGCATGGCCCTCCCTGATAGAACCAAAAATGCATCTAAGGCATTAATACACAGCATGGGTCGCTCCATGGGACAAAGTGATAAGCCTCTCTTAACCTCTATATATTATATTCTCTCATTTGATACGAGAGAGATCTTTTTGACCATAGAAGTAAAAATCTGACCAAATTAAAAGGCAAATATTGAGACTTTGAACTCAGATTATATTATATTTTATTTTATCTAAATGAGAAAATAAGTTACTTGTAGACTTTGTGCTGTTATAGCTTGTGCCATTTTAAGAGATTGTTCTTATGCCTGTCTTCTAGATGCATTCTTGTTTATTTAATCTAACAAGTAGAATTAGTAGAAGTGATAAGGAAGATGTCCTGAAGTCATCTACTTTCAGACTTTGTGCTGTCATAGTTGTCTTCAGTGTGTGTTTATTTTCTATTTATGTGTAAAGGACCTTGGGATGACTTTGTGCCCCCATTGTTCTTTGTATCTCACTCTTGGGCAGTCAAGGTGGAGACTTTGTGCTACATCTTAGATTGTTGGTTAGTTTGTACTCTGTTACCAGTTACTTTTACTACCTAAAAAAACTCCTACTATTTCCTGCAAGAATACTTCTGAAAGAAGAGAAGTGCATTCAGTGTTTTCACCATGATTTTCTCCTCTATTTGTTAATATCATCTATGAAAAAAGAGAGATGGATGGCTTATCCTACCCTTGAGTGTTATTTTTTGCATATATATATAGTATATAGCCCCCTCATATTTATAGGGAACCTGTCCTTGATGAGAGGAGAGATTTATCGCCTGGTGATGTAGTAAACTTGCACATCTAGCCAACCAATCTCCCTATGCTATGGTTGAAGAGACCTATTTTGCTCACCAATTAGCTAGTCAAAAAAATATTCACCCAACACTTCATTTGCTAGCTTTTGTACCATTGGGTCAGTGGTGACTGTAGGTGAGTATTCAGAAGATGAAGAGGATTTAACTTTATTAGGGTCTCTCTTTATCTTTCCTGCCAAGATAAGGTCATCTTTTACCTCAATAGCCAAGTCCTGAGCAACAACAAGGTATATGTGTCTAGCCCATCTCAGAAAGAAACTCACTTCAGGCAGCTGTGAGTTGATGAAGAAACACTTGAGATTTTGAGGTGTCAGCTAGGTAATCATGGGAATCCTGTGCCTTAGCTTGTTGAACCTGGCAATGAAATCCCTCATAGGTTCATGCGGCTCCTTCTTCATCTATATGAGCTGGGATAACAAGGCATGTGCATATTTTGTAGGTTTGAACCTAGCTTCAAATTTATCTTTAAGAGTGTCCCAATCAGTCACTAACTGAGCTTGTAGATGATAGAACCAGTCTGTAGCAGTGCCTTGTAGTGTCTCTACGAATAGCTTGACTTCTATGTCTTCATACTTCACACCAATTACACCACATGCTATGCTAAAGGTGGCAATATGTTCATTAGGGTGAACTTTCCCATCACCAAAAAATTTGGGGAAATTCTTCCTTGAATTGTGTTGAAGTTCATGTAGAGGTGGCATCAAATTTAGTGGACCAAAAGAGTTATCCCAGGGGCCTTGAGCCATGATTTGATTATGCAAAAGTGGGATCACAAATCTGGGTGGTGTATGGATAGGCAAAGCTCTGCTGTCAGTAGAAAAGGAAGCTCTACCTTGTATTGGTGACCTGGTAAGGGTAAGAGGAAGACTCCTAGTTCATTGAAGGTGAGGTTGTGGAGGAAACAAATCAAAATTGATCTACTACACCACTCAAAAATAGGGTCAACAACACCTTGAAATTTATGGATTCTTGTATAACGTGGAGTTGCCAGATTGTAGAACAAAAATGGAAAAGAGCAAGATCTACTTCAGCTTGAAGCTTGAGACTTCAAACTACGTGCTCTTCCCCAGTGGAGTCACCAAAAAGACTGTTGGGTGAATATTTTGTCAGTTAATTATCTGATTGAGCAAAATAGGTCTTATCATCCATACAAAGGAGATTGGTCAGCCCAGTGTGCAAGTTTACTACATCAGAGGTGGACAAATATCTCCTCTCATTAAGGGGAGGTCCCCTATAAATATGCATGAGCTATATAAAATATAAATATGTAGAAAGTAACATTCAGGGGTAGGATACACCATCCATCTCTCTTCTTTTAGTGATGATATTCACAAACAAAGGAGAAAATTCTGGTGAAAACACTAAAGGCACTTCTTTTTTTTAGAAGTGTTCTTATAGAAAACAACAAAAGTTCTTTCAGGTAGTGACAAAAAATTGGTAACAAAGGATAAGAACTAGCAAGATGAAATGGAATGCAAAGTCTCCACCTCAACTGACCAAAGAGTGAAACATAGAGGATAATGGGGGCACAAAGTCATCCCAAAATCCTCAACATAGAAGGAAAATAAAAACACACACTGAAAACAATTGTGAAAGCACAAAATCTTCCTACAATTGGCTTCAGGACACTTTCCTTATTACTTTCACTAATTCTACTTGCCAAATTAAATAAATAAGAACACATTCAGAAGATAGACATAAGAACAATCTCCTAAAATGATACAAGCTACGATAGCACAAAGTCTGCAAACTACTTGCTTTCTCATTTAGATAAAATAAAATGAAATACAATCTGAGCTCAAAGTCTCAGTATTCTCCTTTCAATTGGGCAGAGTTTTGATTCTATAAAAATGAAAAGTCCCTTTTCATAATGAGAGAAATTACAATATATAGCAATCACGCAAGGCTTGGCGCTCTTTCCCATGGGACGGCCCATGCTACAGTCAACGTCTTTAATGTGCCTTTAGTTATGTCTGGAAGGACCATGCTAAGAACATCACATTGCCTTAAATATGGTGTGTCCATTCATCTAATATGTCTCTTCCTTGGTATGGACTATCTGGTCCTTTCCCTGATGTCTGCGCAACTGTCTAATTTGTCTTTACTTCATGGAAGAAAAATAAGCCACATCCTTGATTTGGTGTGCTCAGAAGTCTACTTGATCCACTATTTCACCAACTAGAAATAACTCCCTTGAATATATTTTTGATCTTTTGCATTGATCTTCTCTTCCCTGTAGTAATTTGAGCCTTCGGGCTTTTTTTTCAGCTAGTCGCTTGGTTCTTCCTTTAAATTCTGTGCTCTTTTTAAAGCTCCACAGATATTCCCTTACTTTAAATTTGACATCTGCGAGGCCATCAATGGTTGCTAGGTGCTTGGACTATGTTGAACCTTGAACTTGTGAACTTGCTGAAAGTACATTGGTTCATTGGTTCATCGATTCATTCTATCTCTTTTGTTCTATCGCTTCCTAGTTCAATTGCTTTCCTGCTCCTTGGTTGAACCATCTGTTTACTACTTCTTTCTTTGACTGAGGCTACCTTTGAAATTTTGAACCTATGAACCTGTTGAACTATTGAACCAAAGTGGTTCAAGGTTTAATGGTTCAATGGTTCAAGCCTTTGTTTTTCATTAAGTGTTCGAAGCCATGGAACTTTGAAGTGGTTGAACTTTGAACTTTGATGAATGTGCTCAACTCTTGCCGATGATGTTGAACCTTGAACCCATTGAACCCTTGAACCTTTTTGGTTCAAGGTTCAATGGTTCAATGGTTCAATAGCCTTAGAAGCTTGCTGATTGAATTCTTTTGGTTCAACCAAGGTATTGAAACAATCTTGGAAATGACTAAGTGTTGGAAACTTGTTCTTCTGATTGAACTTGCTTGCAAAAGCCTTTGAACCTATTGGGTCTACTAATTTCAAGCATGTTGAGTTCGTATATTTCTAGGAAAGCTTTGAAAAATGAAGAACTTGAATGCTCAGAATAATTTTTGAAAAGTGGAGAGATGATTTTGGTCTGTCGAACCAGAATAGTTCATAGGTTGTCCCAAAAATGTCACTCATTTTTGGGGACAACAGAGTTGAATGATGGGTGATGTAAAAAAAAGTTATTTTTAAAGTATAAAATTGGTAGTAGTGGTTATTTAATGGTACGACATGCCTCATTAGGGAAATTTAAATGTCAACAAACATTACAAATTTACTAGCTCAAGTCATTTTCATTACATGATATTTTTCACATAAAGTGGTAGTAGTGGTTATTTAATGGTATGAAATGCCTCATTAGGGAAATTTAAATGTCAACAAGCATTATAACTTCACTAGCTCAAGTCATTTTCATTACATGATATTTTTCACATAGCTAACAAAGTGCACTAGGACAAGTGAATTCACACTTTGTTTATAGATATTAAGGTTTTTGACACCAAAATTCAAATCCATATAGGATTTTAAAGTGATTTAAAGCAAAATTTAAGAGAAGAAATTAAGAAACACGTAGAATCAAATAAATTAAGTTGTAGGGTAGGGCATCTACCATTAACACATCATAAATCTCAAGAGATAAATATTAAATTAGGAGTTTTAGTTGGATCAATGGACTAAGGGTTTTCCAGAGCATCTTTAGGACCAGAATGACACTAAAGAAAAATATAATTGTTATGGCATCAAGTAGTAAGAAACATGCAAGATTCAAAAAATTGAGGGGAGGAGACTCATTTATCTTTGAGGACAAAATTTTAGAATTAAAGAGAAAGAATGAAGAGGCGCAAACACAATTCATGGAAATGAAATATATCGATTCTTATTTGCATAGGAAGACTAGGTGTTGATGGTAGGAGATTATAGAATAGAATATTACAACCACCAAACAAGGAAGAAAAATATATATTTAATAAAAATATGTATAGTTCAAAGTGTAATAGTTAATGTAGATGACATGATCACATCATATGCACATGTGAAGGTTGCATTAGATAATATTAGTGTTATGTAGTTTTTTGGGCTGCCATTTTTTGGCAAACTAAAAATACTGGTTTGATTTTTACTTTCATGCATTCATGAGGATAGTTTCTACTTTTTTGGATGGTGCATGAAGTTATCACCTATGTGCACAAGTAGATCCACATGCCTACCATGATCTAGGGAGGATAAAACTGATGATATCCAAAAACCAAGTGGTGGAGAAAGTGGATAAGTTATTAAATTATAAGAAAGAAAAGTAAACATTTCCAAATTGAAAACATTGTTGATTAGGCCATAAGGGTAATAACATGCCTAATAATCTTGAAATTGTGTAGAGATGGTAAATGGGATGACATAAATAAACAATAACTCTATATCACACACTAGATGGGATCAGATAATGTAGGTTTAATATTGTTAAATTTACTTATGATGAGATAATAGAAGGCATAAAATGGGTTCATAGAGCTACTGACACATTCAATTGGGGCACCATCTTAATTATTTTGGTGATTTATGAAATAAAGCTTCTCAATGGTTCCGCCAAACATATTTATCCACAACCATTGTCAGAAAAATTGACAACAAAAAAAGATATCACAACCATCTTTGCACTAGACCATATAATAAGAATTATAAAATTAAAATGGATAGGTGGGTTGACAACATGATTTTAGCTTTTGGAAATGAATGGTGCATACCAATAATATTGTTAGAGGCATATGGAGATTATGTTGAGTTGACTATAATGAGGCACCTTTAACTTTGAAAAATTTCCTAAAAGGTAATTAAAAATGTCTGTATAGATCAAATTTCCATATGCCTTTTTAGTACATTATTTTGAGAATGAAATGAAGAGGGTGTATAATGTGTAGTAAAATAAAGTGAATAACACATATATTGACAAAGTTATCTTGTTTATCAAAGTGTTATTGAAATATTCAGGAAGGTCTATGACAAGTGATGAAAGTGAGTTGGATAATGACTCAACTGTGATTGACCCCCATCTAGCTGAAATAGTGGGCCAATATTTATGTAAGATTTCATATGAGTTGAATCCTCAAAAAGAGAAAGGTGTATGATAGGCTTAGAAAGATCCATAACAAGAATAGGTGGATACATAAATGAATCCTTGATTTGAGCTAGTAGCATAAAAGGGACAGATGTGAAGGTCCCCATAAAATTAAAGAATCAAAACACTACACAATAGAGCCAATCACATGCCAAGGTATCACCTAGATAAAAATACAAGGATAAAAATGTGTTAGCCCAATGGAACCATAAATAGAAGACTCAAATAAAAAAACATCAAATGAGGACAATGTGACACTATTCAATAAGTAGTGATTTGTGCCACAAGCTAAACCAAAATAAGAGAAGCCTACCCTACCACCTTCATCAATATCAAAATATCCCATACTACCTTGTTCTCCACTTTGTCAGCCTATGCCTTCTCCCCAAATGAAACCTTATCCACCACAATGCCCAACACCATATCCACCACAATATCCCATGCCTATATCACCTCAGTAATCCTCCCTAACATAAATAAAAATAATAAAGGATACCATTGCACCCTTTTAAAAAGTAGATGCCTTGACCATTAGATGCATCTAATGCACAAGATTTGGAAAAAAACCCATTAGATGATGTCACACAAACTAAAAATGAGTGTCTAATTTCATGGAAGAAATGGTAAAAAATATACTATGGGATTGGACACGAATGCACAAAAGGCTTATGAGTCTTAAAACTTGAAATAATTAGCCGAGTTGAAAATGGATTTAAAAGACTTGGAGGGAGAGAAAGGGGAGAGTGATGGAGAAAAAGAAGTTAAAGTTGAATAATAAAAAATAGAAGTGGAGAGAGAATAAAAAGAAGAGGAGGATGAATAGTAATAAATAGGAGAAGAGGAAGTGCATGGGGAACAAGAATAATAAGTATTGTAGGTTAATTTTGAGGATGAAGAATTTAGACATGTGCCAAATATTGGTGAAGGGTGAGAATTGAATATGGGGAAACGATGCAAAAAACATAGACGATGATAAATTATTCATGTGGGATAATATGCATGGGGATATCACATTTTTGAAAATAAATTGGTGCATGTATTTCATTTTTAACACCCATCTGGATGAGCCATATTTTGAGACACATTTTGATTGTGTGTAAAAAGGTAAGCCATATACAATGGATATGTAATGTGCAATAGTGCACCTGGACTCAACAAAACTCTCCAAAGTTTGATATGGGTGTGCACTTATTCAAATGGTTCTAAAGTATATCACCAAAATTTTATAAGTATCATAGCTTCAATAAGTAGTAAAAACATAATTGAAGGAAGTTGAATGTGAGCATGCCAAACTAGAACATAAGCTGATAGTAGTGGATTTGAAGGCCCTAAATCTTTGATAACATATTGTCACATAAAATGTATAATTAGTGGGTGAGGTTAATCTATAAGGGATAAAATATATTTACAAGCTTAATTTTTTAATTCACCATCTATTAAAAAATAATAACAAGGGAAAGTGCACAGAGGAAGATCATAGTGAAAAAGTAAAAGCATAGATAGAGTTAAATGAATAGTTACATCACTATGATATTTTTATCACTAAACTCAAATCTAGGGAAACATTATAAAACAAGGTATTTAAATATTTCTCAAACCAAATGATGGTAATAAATGTGTGGTTACTCAAGGATCAATTGAATAATAAGGAACTTGAGGCAAAGGCCCATCAAATGAAATATTGAAATGAGTAAACATTAATCCTCAAGGAAATAGAGGAGATGGAAAAGAACATTGATAAAAAATTCAAGGAGATAGAGAATAGCTTAAAAGTACTTTAGTAATATATAATGGAGGAAAAAGGCACATTATGTGAAACATATGAAGGAATAACCCCTAAAATATAGGCTATGAAGTTAAAAGCACATAATGAGGTTGAGCAATCAGATCCACTAAATAGTGTAACCATTGATATAGATGTAAAGGTAGAGGTGATTAAAGCTACTTTGACAAGATAATTTTTTGAAGAAGAGATAAAAATGATGGGACAAAAATTTTGGAATATAAAAAAAATGATAGAAGGATTGTCCAAGGGTAGACAATCAAGCTAGTGTGGGGTGGTGTTGATCCCCAATTTATGCTAATTATAAAAACACACAATATTATACAAGAATATTAAATGATGTAATATATGGACAAAATTTTAAGCCATCATGTGTATTAAGGAGGTGACAAAGAGTAATTAAATCCAAAAGTTTTGTAAAGTCCAACAAAGCATGGAAAATTATAAGTAGCGTGTGAGGATTATGCTACATAGATGTACCTGAAGATCTGAGATGACTCAATAGAATATTTACCAAGTCATGAAGTGAAAAAATGGTAACACATTGGTTAACATAGAATAAGGAGCACCATTATTAGGAAGGAGGTTACGTAGACCACAAAGTTTAAGATAAGGAACTACAAACCAGGTTGGCAATGTGAGTCCACTAGGAATAACATTTAGACAACTTTGGAGCAAATCTAGTATAATAACATAGATATATGGAATTGTTACGTCAAGGTTGTGTTTAACCCTGAATTGAGATGGGTCAATATATTATAGGGTTAAGAATATATAAATGACTAATCAGAATGATGATAAACATATCTATAGTAGGCCAACTAATTAAAAACTCAGATATATAATATTTAGAATTTAAATGTTGAGATATGTTAAAAATGAAAAGTATAACTATTGATTGATATTGTAATAAATTAGAAACAAGATTACTTTACTAGTTTACTATGAATATATAGATCTAGGTTGAAACATGTTGGAAGTGGACTAGATCAAGATCCTATAATAGCCATCATGTTCTAGAAAATTTCATTTTGTGGCCTCAGATGCTTACGTTGGCAATTACATCGACACTACTATCTAACTTGGATGTAGGTGTATAATATAGAATATCAATTCAATTTAGGTGTGACCATTTGGAATCTTCTAATTTTTTTTATCGCCTTTACTTTAGTGTGTTTAGATCTCACACATAGGCTATCACTCTTTGTCAAATGATCAAACCTGAGTTTCCTCACCCTTGGAGTGAATGTGGGAAAAATGGGTTAGTGGGCACACAGTGTCAATCTTCTCCAAGGACCTCTCTATTGATGGGCATTGCCTACATATCTAATAATCTAGAGAGGATCTCATATTTAGGTAGTTCTCTCGATGTGTTGGTTTATGGACGTATCGAGATGTAACATGTAATAAATAAGTACATAGAGTAACATAGCTTGTAACTTATAAAATATGGCTCATGGACTTATCCTTCAATACATTAGACCTATATATGGGTTGTCCCTATGATTGATATTTTAATAGGAAATAATAAGGAAGCTTTGCTCACTCAAATTCTTGATTGAATGTTTTATTTAAGTTACCTTGTGAGTTGCTAGGACTATGTTAAGTTATGAATGAATGATGATTGATCTTGTATATATATTGATCCATTTTGGAAATATCTCACCTTGAACCACTTAGGCCAACCATAAGGACACATTATAATTTCAAATTTATTGACTTTAAGGTACTCAACACTTAGTTTGGCATAGGACACTAGCATCGACATAGGTATCCGATTGGGATATAATTGTTTAAGAAGCTGGAAAAAGGTACAAGTCCAAAACTTGTAGAGGATGATAATAAGTAGGTTTATAACATTTTGAGTAGCACAGAAGCCCAGGTCATAAAAATAACATATGGTTTGACTAAGAGATAAGTAATGAGCATAAGGGATAGTGAATATGATCCTTTCAACAATAAAATGGTCTATGAACTAAAGGGTATAGCCATGACAATTACTCGCAAAGTATATGAGACTGAGGTACTATATAATTCAAATTTATTTTCTACATTTCTCCCCTTTAATCTAGTAATGAAATTTCTAGTTTAAAAGAAAAGAAATGTGTACTTGGGTGTGTATAACACACCTTGTCTTTGTGTGAATTCTACTTGAGTGATTTTATGGTGATTGACCTACAACCAAGAGCATGTTACAATATATAATCAATGAATATAATTTATAACTAAAATAATTTAAAATAATTAAAAGTAAAAAGAGTAAGGTTAGGAATAGACCTATGTATCGATGCAACCATCTTGCCTTTTGGTAATTTGATTTCAAGAGATACTTCAATATGAAGTATTGGAACTAAGGTTAGGACAAAATGAAAAAATTCAAGTGCATATATATATTGATATTAGATGATAAATTCCCTCCACCCTCAGAGAAAAGGTGAGTTTATACCCAACAATTGAGATTAGCTCAACCATACAACCTAGTCATACTTATAACTTGGTGAGTGTGAGTTATCCAAGTCAATTCACACTATAAATATGGTGAGGGTGGATGATTTTATCACTTCATCCTATAAACTTGGAAATATTGAGTGATGTAATCACCTCAACATTTACAAAATTGAACTAACTTCTATTGTATATTGGATTAATAACAATCCATAAAAAGTGCATCTTGGTGTATGCCAAAGTCCATAGAAGTACTTGAAATCTGAAAGCTTATTTGATTTTGTAATTTGAGGTGCTCTTTTGCATGGCATATGCACCTCATATATTTATCAAGCTAAAACTTGGGTATAACATTGGTACCAATGTATAGAATATTTCCACAAGTATGTATTTAAATCATATAACTATGAAATTTGGCCTATCTTGAAAATTTTCAAGTGTGAAAAACATGTTCCCATGACATGCTCCTGCTATAATTTGAAAATGTTGAATACTGAATAAGTGTGAAAGTCATGATTTTTTTGCATGCCCCACTAAAATTTGAAACTATGAAGGTATGGAAGCCATGCCTCTATGACACACCCTCACTAATATGCCCTCCCTTTTAAGGTGAGGGGAAGTAGAAATTGGTAGTTACCTTACCTCAAAAGGATAACATAAGTGTATAATCTATCTATGTATCATGTAACATATATGAGTATCATGTGTAGGTAGAGATAGCAATGAGGTACATATTATGTGATCACATCAAGTCCTAAGATGCATGGTGTGAATCATGGCAACATCTACAGAGTAACAATACAAATCAACAAGCAATTAAGCACATACACAAGAGCACTCAAAATAAAATCAAAATACAACAGTCCAAAGAGACTTAGAATAAGGGGCATATTTAAATGCCACACAATCAAAAGGACATGACTTATTCAAATGTCCACAAGGAAAGCAATGGCATATTTAAATGTCAACATACAACAAACTATAACATATGGAAATGTCAAAATAGATAAACATAGGCATAGGGTCCACAAATAATGGAGCATATTCAAATGCTCAAAAAATAATTACAATTCAAGGTAAGACAAGGAAGTGTATAAATTAAAAGTATAGAACATAAGCAACCAACATTAACATATCATACTAGTTTTCAGATATATGCGCTAGAAAAAAAATTAAATACATAGCATATCAAGTACAATGTGAAACATATAAGCATAGAAAAAGGCATATTTATATATATAAAATCAAATATGATAATGGAAAATTATAACCTAGATGGATCATGATCAAAGAAGCGGATACCCCCAATGTCTAAATGACTTGAGTAGAAGGAGGCCCAACATTTGAAAATGCATAAATCATGATCTTGGGTATGCATGTATCACACTCAAAATAAATGTGAAACATGTATATAGAAATAGATGATATGATATATCCCAAAATGGAACATAGATGCAAATAAGCTAATAAAACATGTAGCTGAATTTTTTTTTTTGGATTTTTTATTTTTTAAATTTTTTTGGTATTTTTGGGAATATTTGAAAAGAAAAGACTATCTTATGATCTCATCCAAAGGATACTCATATGCATCTCCCCACTAAGAACCTAGTGCAATAAACTAGTGACACTACTAAAGAGTATGTATAGGTGTAATATCTGGCACTGTAGGATCTATAATGCTTTATGTATGTATAATAGGACTATATGCTCATGAGGAAATAATAGAAAGCATGAGGGTTCGAACTCATCATTGAATACTCTATAGTTTATTTGAAGTAGTAGTAATTTTTGTCACTTAGATATGCACCCCTTGAGGAGATTCTTATCTCTCCTCATCAAAGTGACATAATGGAAACATCTCTCTTGCTATGGGTAACAATTTGTTGAGATGAATCTCTAGAAGGGCTAGTTCCCTTGATGCACTCTTTGAAGTAGTTTCATATCTATCAACTTTGAGATGAAAAGGGGATAATAAAACACTAAAAAATACAAGGTGATGCACAAATAGGAAGTCTATTCTATTGAATAAACTTATACTACTTAGAGCTAAACAAAGTTTTCTTCACTCAAAACTCACAACTCAAGCTGAATTGTCACATTAGTATTTCATAAGCTAGATTAAATAGGTACTTGAATTTTTAGGAGGGTAATGGATGATTATTTTTTGGAATAAAATAATACACCACTTCTATAACACATATACACTTAATAGAAAGCACTAGAAAATGTTAGGATGTGGAGCTAAAAGCTTCAACTTGATGCAGATGAAGAAAAGTAGGTTGCTGAAGATCTAGAAGAACCGGCATCGATAGCATGACCGACGTCGGTCATGATCAGTGCAGAAGGCAACCGACGTTGGCAAGTAGTCAACCGACGTCGGTAGCACTAGGCAAACAGGGACCGGCGTTGATCGCCTGTGTGTTCCAAAACTGCTCGTTGCATGAATAGTTAGTTAAGTGAACAGAGTGTTTACATGTAAAGGCTAATTATAGTCTTGAGTTGCATGTCTAATTATTATAATTATGATAGTCTAATTATTGTAAGTATGAGATCTATATAATAGACTCATGGGCTGTATTGTAAACTTGTGTTAGAGAGTAAGAGAGCTAAATAAGCTCCTTCAGAGAGAAGAGAGCAATGGGGTGTTCCTTCTAGTTCCATAGTACCAAGTTTGGGTGCTGGTTTGGAGAATCAGAAGGGTTCTTCGTATATCTATGATCTTGGTCAGCAAGTGTGCATGGCTTCTATTGGAGATTTACAATGGTGAGTAAGGTCTAGTAATTTTTAGGGATCAGCAGAGAGCAGGAGATCTACTTGGAGTACGGTTGTGTACTTGGTGTACTGGTAGCGTTGTTACTGACTGGTAGAGGTGAACAACAATTCTATATTTGAGTTTTGTGTTGGGATCGAGAGAGAGAGAGGGAAGAAGGTCTTGAGGTGTGGCGAGCCTTTGAGGTGGAAGAAGAAGTGGCATCTTCTTTATTGTATATTCTTTTGAGTGATTATTAATACAATTGTGTATTGTCTCTCATATTCCTGTGTTGTTTCATATTTCTAGTTACTTATTGATTCTGGTTAAATTTCGTGTTTAGTTGCTAATACAAGAAAGTAATCATATGTGCTCTTTTAGTGGAGCAAGATCCTGACAAGTGGTATCAGAGCAAGTGTTTGTTTGTTCTTGGATTACTTGATAGTTGGTATCAGAGCTTTAGGTTGGGTTGACTAACAGGTGGTTTTAGATCTGGTAGTGTTTTTGATTACAGGTCACTCGCAGGGGTTTCAGATTGAGTGGGAGTATAGCAATGGCAGAAGAAAGTAAGCTACAAATAGAGAAACTGAATAGCATGAATGGTCTAATTGATGGAAAGAAAGAGCAGGTAAAAGGAGATTGTTGGTTGGTAGAAGATCAGCATGTAGAAGCATATGTTGTAAGGGTTCTTGCATAGGATGTTTTGGATAAAGTAGAATCTTGGTTTACAAATTCTTTTGCCTCTTTCCATGCAGCCTGAAATAGAGCATCTTTTCATAGGTATGACTTTGGAGAGATTTATTTAGGGGTTAGAGAGCCTTGTCAGATGATTAATGAAGGGGAAGTGAAGCTAAAATTACAGGCAGATAACACACGGGTGTTGAAGGAAGTCATGCAGGTACCAGTCTTGGATATGAGTCTAATTTTTTCAAGAAATTTGGGTGATGGGAGATGCACAGTAACTCTCATAGTGGATGCACTTAAATTAGATGGTGGTAAGAAAGTAGGTATCCTTTATCTATCTACTTATATTACTGATTCACCTTTTGTTACAGAGATGTGGCTTTGCAAGCCTGGTCACATATATAGGAGGGGAATGCAAGTTTTTAAGCAGAGGTCAGATGTCTTTGACAAACTTAAGAACTGGAAAGCCTTGGTGTTCATGGAGGAGATGATAGATAGAGATCAGCTGAGGGGACTGAATTATTCTGAGCAGGGCTGTGTTAATTTGAACAGGGTTTTGATCCAAAAGGAGCTCACGGGTAAAAAGTCATCACTCACAGGCAAACACAGGTACCAGTGTCAGTCACATAATAATCGATGTCGGCAACAGGAAGACTGACATCGGTCATAAAGGAATCGATGTCGGTAGAGGGGACACCAGTGTCGGCAAGGAAACTGATGTCGACAGTCAGGGTCAGTGCAAGGAACCGACATCAGTCGGGAGTAGATTGGGAGACGGCTGAGATTGATCACTGGAACGGATGGTGGGCAGACAACAAGCTGTCAACAAGTCTCAAATGCCCATATGGAGGTCAGAAAGGGTAAGTGAATCTCATATTCATTGTTCACCTTCTTTATATTGCTTACTAATGGTCAAGAACTAGGAAGATGTAAAGAAGCAATGCAGGTAGAATCCAAATACAGTGGGAGTTTGGCATGGTTGAGGAGTGTGAGTCCTTGGAGAAGAACCAAACAGTTTATTTGTTGGTAGAGTTTTCAGCTGAAATAAAGCACTAGATGAGGGATGGATTCCCAAGTTAAAGAAGAGAGTGGATGGATACGTGAGATAGAAGGCCAAGGTATATGGTCTTGAGATAGCTGCAGGACAGTGGTACAGGTTTTGACAGGTGGATGACTAAGCATGGCTTCAGTCAATGTCAGCATAACTATTGTGTTTGACTTACCAGGTGGATGATGGTCACAACATTATCTTGTTACTATATGTGTGTGATTTGCTAGCAGATTTGTACATACAGGGATTTGCTGAGCTAAGGGTAAGGTTAGTTCAGAGGTATGTCAGGAAGAATTTGGAGCAGCAAAATTCTTTGGCATAAGAGACATGGAAGATCACAGGTTGATCTCAAGTGGGAGCTGATGTGAAGACGGTGTTGGTGGGGTTCAATATGTAGAATACAGAATCAGAAAGCACACCAAAGGGCTGGACAGTTCAAGCTGAGCTTAGAACAGGGTTCAAAATCACATGAGGTCTAGTGTAGACCTAAGTTTTCCCAAGCAGTGGGAGTTGTTAGAAAGTATGGAGCCAATTCAAGAAAGAAGTACTGGAGGGCAATTCAGTGGATTCTTAGAGGGATCAGTAGCAAGTTGACATGCTAAGCAAGGTCAAGTTATTTTCTACAGGTGTTTGTAGATGCGGATGTGGCAAGAGATTTGGATGACAGGTAGAGCATCACAGGGTGTGTGGTGGTTGGTCTTTAGGATTAAGCTTGAAGAGGGATACAAGCCAGGAAACAAATTAGACAGAGTATAGGTACAGGTACAATTACAGCTATTTATCTCCAAGTGGGAGATTGTTAGGATGTGGAGCTAAAAGCTTCAACTTGATGCAGATAAAGAAAAGTAGGTTGTTAAAGATCCAAAAGAACCAATGTCGGTAGCATGACCGACATCAGTCATGATCAGTACAAAAGGCAACCAATGTCAGCAGGTAGTCGGCTGACATCTACAGCACTAGGCAAGCAGGGACTGACGTCAGTCACCTGTGTGTTCCAAAACTACTCGTTGCACGAACAGTTAGTTAAGTGAATAGAGTGTTTGCATGTAAAGGCTAATTATAGTCTTGAGTTTTGTGTCTAATTATTGTAATTATGATAGTCTAATTATTGTAAGTATGAGATCTATATAATAGACTCATGGGCTGTATTGTAAACTTGTCCTAGAGAGTAAGAGAGCTAAATAAGCTCCTTCAGAGAGAAGAGAGCAATGGTGTGTTCCTCCTAGTTCCACAATACCAATTTTGGGTGATGGTTTGGAGAATTAGAAGGGTTCTTCGTATATGTATGATCTTGGTCAGCAAGTGTGCATGGCTTCTATTGGAGATTTATAATGGTGAGTAAGGTCTAGTAATTTTTAGGGATCAGCAGAGAGCAGGAGATCTACTTGGAGTATGGTTGTGTATTGGCAGCGTTGTTACTGACTGGTAGAGGTGAACAACAACTCTATATTTGAGTTGTGTGTTGGGACCGAGAGAGAGAGGGAAGAAGGTCTTGAGGTGTGGCGAGCCTTTGAGGTGGAATAAGAAGTGGCATCTTCTTTATTGTATATTCTTCTGAGTGATTATTAATACAATTGTGTATTGTCTCTCATATTCCTATGTTGTTTCATATTTATAGTTACTTATTGATTCTGGTTAAATTTCGTGTTTAGTTGCTAATACAAGAAATTAATCATATGTGCTCTTTTGGTGGAGCAAAATCCTGACAAGTGGTATCAGATCAAGTGTTTGTTTGTTCTTGGACTACCTGACAGCAAAGACTTGCAACAATCACTCTTCTGCACATTAGAAAATAATCAAGAGTAACATGCTAGAAAAGATCAACTTATATTAGACAAGATAAACAAGATTGACATCAAAACTCAATGGTACATGTAAGTAGGAAAATTAACTTGTTTTATTGATTAAAGAGATGTTCAAGTACAAAATTGGCTAGGGTTTCACCATTAACTAATGGAAGCTACTCAAAAGAGCCAAAAAAGTCAATATTTATAGCCTTTGAGAGAAAAGAAAGGTAAGGGAAGTTAAAAAGTCACTTGGAAACTTTTCAATCTCAAAAATGAGTTGAAATTTGAAAAATAAAGAGACATGAGTGAAACCAGGCAATGTCAAGAGGTCCAATTATCTCTACAAGTCATGAAACCTATGAAACGTGTCCCAAAATTCCTTATCCTGGCTCATAAAATTACCTTCATCATTTAGAGCTATTTGAACATACCAAAACTACAAAGAGATATGTATGATTATTGGGATAATAGGGAAGGCATTAAAACATGAAATTACATGCATTTTTTTAATCCTAATCATCTAGAAACTCCTGGAAGGAAGCCATCACTACATGTAGTCTAAAAACTCCTCTTTTCTATCACCCCTCACACTTGGGCTCAAAATTGGCTTCAATTTACCATGAAAATCCATGGAATGGAGTGAATGAAACTTTTAAATAATATCCATCACCTTAGAATGCTTAGGTACACCTTAAAAAGGCTCATACTTAGAGTTTTCACCCTTCTCACCCTTGTATTCACTATGCCAGTTTGAATGGCTGAAAGTAAGATAATTGTTTGAACACTTATAATATTTTTATTGGAATAAAATTTCCATAGGGGGTTACTATAAGTCCTAATATTCCACCCAAAATTGATTTCACTTTCCAACTCCTCCTATAGCTTATAAAACACAAAAAATGGTGATAAAAACCCTATTTTACATATTGTCCATACAGTTCCATAAAAATAATTTTCATGAGGGGGGATCTTGAGGTAAGTATTATCTATTTTCAAATAAATTTTCTTACTAAACTATGTCTTTATATCAACTTTCCAATCTCATTTTCCCCATCAGGTTCATTTAAGGGTTTTAGATAGTTTTTTTCTATTAACCATTATTCATAAAGATTTCACATTATAGTTATAAAAAATTCCATAAATTGGTTTAAAATACCTTATATAACTCCTCTAATCTCCTTTTATTCACATGAAGATCCTCTAAAAAGATGTAAGCTCCAAAAGTTGCCTTATCGAGCTTGTTTCTCAAATTTTACATAAGTGTGAGTGGTTTTGAGCTCAAAAATGGCTCTCCTATTATTTATCTACATTAAAAAAGTTATCACACCTATATTATGACCTAAAAAACATGTATCAAATATTTTAATAGTTCACCAAAGAGTAAAAGTGAAAATGCATCACGATTTAACACTAGGCCTTCCCAAAGCCTAATAGGTTTACTAGGCACCTTGATGAATTTGGATGTTAGGACTGATATCTCATAGTTGTATTGGTGTATTAGTATTTTTTACACATAATTTGAGCTCATAATACCACTTATTATCCTTTTAATAACTTTACGTTTTCAACTTCTTTCATTCACCAACTAGACCTAATAGAAACCTTGTCTAGTTGGACTGTGTGCAAAGGGAAAATGGGTACTTTGATGAGTTTTAACTTTATCTATTGATTTTAATCAATTATTTTTATTCTATACACCTCATAATATGTTTTTTTGAGGTCCCTAAGGCTTCACATTAAGTCCCATGTCCATTCTACACTCATTAGGCCTCTTTGTCAAATTCTGATTTTCCTAGAGTGGCTACCCTCTGAGACAAAAAAGAGAGGTATATAACTTATCCATTATGAAAAGTGAGTGTTTTTGGAGATATTAAAATTCTCCATGACAATTTTTACCAAAGGGTTTGGTCTGATTCCATGTTTTGGATGCTGAACCATCTCTAAATGTCCAAAAAGGGGTCAAAAACCCTATTTTCTTGCATTTTTTCCCTAAATCCACTTAAAATTCACTCTTCCAAGCCAAAACCATGTTTTTAGGCTGCATAATAATTATACCCATATTAAATTAATACTTATGGATCTTTGAAAACCATTTAAAACACTCCTTCCCTTATATTCTCCATGCTTACCTAGTGAACCAAGAGGTTTCCTAGCCTTCTTATAGGAACTCTAAGACATTTGTTAAGTGAGAAAGGTATTTGAGAACTTTTGAAAGGTCCTTGGAATGTTATGATCCCTTTTGAGTCATAATGGATCCTTTTATAGTCACTTCAACCTTCTCTCTACCTCTTAAACAGTCTATGCTCTACTTACCCTCACTCACTTGGACCCTACTATAGATGTGTATAGGGGCTTAGGACCCTGTGTAAGCCTTGTTTTATCCATTTTAAAACCTTATGACACCATAAAAATGTGTAAAAAGGTGATATTTCACCATTATTACTATTATTTAACTCCCATCTATCTTACCTGTACTTTTTACCCCAAATTGAGCTTCTTGCCTAACTGGACTGAGACCCTTTTGGGTCTACTGTAGGTGGTTACTCTACTTATTTAGAGCTTGTTTTAAGTGTGGAGAGGATAATTTTAGTATATTTTTTATTCAAACTATGTATGTATAAACAATACCTCCCTTTAGTATCCCTTAAGACATCATTTTTCATCAATTTTCCACAACACTACCTCTTTGAAGTGTCTTGCCCACCACCCTGCCTGTAGGTTGTCATAGGGCTTGGATAAGAGGTGGTCATGGAAACATATAGGGCCTTCAAGGGTTATATGTATATTTAAAATAAAAATTTCCACCAAACATGCTCATTCCTTTCATATTTCTCTTAACTCACAAGACTAGGTGTACTCCCCTTAACTGAGATAGTCTTGATTGACCCCTGCTTGTAGGTGGTCTTGAGCTTTTTGGCTTGTCTATGATGTTGAAGGAGTATTTTTGAAATTAAATTTGAGGTAAAAATATTTCTTCATGAGTTTTTAAATTATTTTAGGTTTTTAAACACCACCAAAATCTTTTTCCTTGGTCATTGTCTACAACTGAGACTCCCTTGCCTATAGGACTGAGAAACCCTACATCTATTAACCCCTATAGGTGATTTTAGGTTTAAAAAACAATCAATTTTGCTCATAAAGAGGCTTGGGACCTTTATAAAATTTTACATCATCTTTTTAAACCATGAGGACAACCTAACCTCCATATATGCAAGAAGGGACCTCTTTCAAGCTTGAAACTCCACCTTGGTTGTAAATGCATTTTTTAGGACAATGTACAGATAGGGCATGTGTGTAAAAAGTATAAACCATATTCAAACCTATAAATATGATATTTTAGTCATGAATGTGCATTTGGTTCATTTATATTCATTCAAGCATGATGCTTAGTCAAGGTATGCCAAGTTGATTAAAGAAAAGTCTCTTTTAGACCAAACCCTATAGACCTCACTACTTGTGTGTTTAAGAGAAATTTTGAGGTGTTCAAACTTCATCTTGCATTGAATTTATATCCTTAATATTATTTTATAGGTCCTATCCTATACAAGGAATACTAAATAGGCTAATTAGGATGCATCCACAACTCATGTGACCATAGTAAATACTATCCAAAAAAAGTTCAAGACCCTTGTTTTGCCTATTTAGGGAAAATAGGCCTGAAATCATAGTCTTCATCTCCTTGGGGTGACCTTCAACTCCAACTTTCTATATAATACCTTGGGTGGATCTATCATGGTCCTTTCAATATTCAAGGGCTTAAAGTAAGGTCCTACCTGACTTCTACACTCAAATAAATATCTCAATCCCTTGTTTAGGTCACATGTAGGTGGATGTCTGGTGCACCACATTGAACTATAGTATGAGAAAGATGAAACATTTTATGAGTGTGAACTTTATATGCTTCCCTTATGCATGTCAATGGATATTTGGCAATGCTAAGCTATTATAGTACATGTCCACCTCTCCATAAATCAATATGACATCATCAGGGGCCTAGAAGTGGCTATTTTGACTGTGTTATGCAAGCAAGGTATGAGATATGGAAAATTATGGTGTGAATAGCTTCCAAATGACATGAAATGCATTTTAAACCTTGAAATACATGATATACATTCTTTTCACTTTGAAAATAGCTTCAAACCATCTCCTTTAACATGGAAATCACCTGCATACATGTGTAAAAGAGCATATAGAGGCATCAAGTAACTATTTAGCATGACACATGGGCATATGGTCAAAATTTCACCTCCTTAAGCATACAAATGGACCTAATTAAACATTTAAAGTCTTGGATATGCCAATACACCTCTATTATAACTTCATAAATAGGATAGACAAGCTTATGCATGAGACTACAATTGGAATTATGCAAAGTGCTGACCATGGAGGGAAATAAGCTAGTAAGCAATCCAAGAGGTGACATGGTGAAGTCTGAAATTGAAAGGAGATGGTCTCTTGAGGTATAGTCTTGTAAATCACCTACATACATGTGGAAAAGAGCATACAAAGGTATCAAGTCACTATTTAACATGGCACATGGACATATGGTCAAAACTTCACCTCTTTAAGCATACAATAGGACCTCATTAAACTTCTATGTCTTGGATATGCCAATACACCTATATTGTCACTTCATAAATAGGATGAACAAGCTTATGCATGAGACTACAATTGGAATTGTGCAAAAAGCTGACCATGGAGGGAAATAAGCTAGTAAGTAATCCAAGAGGTGACATAGTGAAGTTTAAACATGAAAGGAGATGGTCACTTGAAGTATAGTCTTATAAAAAACCATTTCTGAGATGCATGAGACACCTACAATAGAGAACACATAGTAAACAGAGGCACTCCAATTGAAACTACACATGGTGACACCTCATTGCATCATAGACCAATTTTTCTCATACAAACATCATGAATCTTGAAAAAAAGAATGGAGACAATCTAATAAGGAAGCCAAAATCCTCTGAAGCCAACAACATCAATTAGTTCATACAGATTTGGTAGAAATGGAGCAAAACCAATAGGGTGCACCAAATAACTAGTAAAAAGACACAATAAAATTGCTATCAATGGTTCATAAAACATATTTTACCAATATTAAAAATAAATATATGAAAATGAAGGTTTCTTAGTGTAATATCATCTCCCAAAATCATTTTTCTTGAAACTACTTGGGCTTCTCGTACTGAGCAAAAACTCGAGGGTCACTTCAGTCTGTCTAGAAAAACCAAAAATGTGTAGAACAGTTTTGGATTCAAAATGAAACATAAAAATAAAAAAATAATGGATATGAGTTTTATAAATATTAGGATACCCCCCATTATTCTCTACATATGGCACACTTCCCTATGTGCCATACAAGTGCCATTTCCCCTCTTTTTCAATTAATTTTTGAAGTTTCAATTAGATAATCTGAAACCTTTGATGTGAATGAAATATATGACACTCATACTAACCTATTTGATGTTCAACATGAAATTAAGACACATATTCACCTTGGGAAATGTTCCATTTGCATTAATGACTCTTAAAGTCACACAAAATGACCCCTAATGGACAAATTGACTAATGTAACTAAGAATAAAGCTAATATGATCTCAAATGACATCAGATGGCAAGTAATACTGCCTATAAAAATATATTAGGACCCATTAAAATATTTGAAATCAAAATTTTTTCCTAGGGGTGGCCCAATTTGACTAAAAAGCCAAATTTGGTGAACAAAATGGTGACTCATAGGGGTAGTATGCCTGATATACTAAGGGCTAGTAGCCTTATCCTATCAAGGCCAATGGAGTCAATGGATTATTGAAGAAAAATAACAAGGAATTTTACAAAAAAAAAACACAAAACAAATATACTAGACCAACAAAGCAAGACACAAAACAAGGTAAGACACAAGTAAAAACTTACACATGTGCATAAGCACTTAGGGAACACAAATAAAGCAAAAAACTATGTATAAGGAGAGAGGAAAAACTTAGTAACAATGTTTGAGATATATCCCATTTTTTGGGATATTAATCTTAGTAACATGTGCATTATGTTGCTTGCATTATGTGATAACATATGGGCCACTCCACAAAGCATCAAATTTTGTGTGTCTTCCATGTTTATCCCTATCTTCATCCCACTTTAGAGAAATGTATCCCTCTTTGAAACTTATTGGCATGTAATTTTTGTCAAAGTGTCTCTTTGTTTCATCTTGGTGAGCTCTCATAGTTTTCATAGCTTGATCTCTTGTGTCCTCAAGCTCTATCAACTCGCATAACTTGACTTCCATACTTTCATTCTCCATCAATTCTAATTGATAAGTAAGATCCAAGGCTAGTAGTTCAAGTGAAATAGGTAGTCTAGATTCTCTCCCATAGACAAGTGTGTATGGTGAATTTCTAATATCTCTTTTTAGGGTGATCCTCTCATCCAAAAGGACTATCTTCAGCTTAGAATGCCATGTCCTTTGGTTCTCCTCCATTGTTCTCTTTATGATCTTGATAAGATTCTTATTGGTGGACTCATCTAGTCCATTCCCTTGTGGATATTATTTGGAGGAGGTGCTAATATATATGCCATGCTTCAAATCCCATTCACTTGTCTTCATTCCAAGAAAAGCCAATGCATTATCTGAAATTATTATTGAAGGAGCCCCAAACCTTGATACTATACCTTCATAGAAGTCTAGAACTGAGTTTTAATTTGCCTCCTTGAGAGATATAGCCTCCACGCATCTTGTAAAGTAATCTTTAATAGTCAACACCCACTTGTGACCAGTACTAGAAGGTGAATTGATTAGGCCTATGAAATCCAAACCCCATTGTATAAAGGTTGCATCAAATTGAATTGGATGAAGAAGTAAGGCAACAAGATTTTGTTTACCATCAAATAGAGTACATTTTGGGCACTTACTTACCAAAGCATGAGTGTCTTTGAATAGATTAGGCCAAAAGTATCCAACCCTCATAATCCTAGTAGTTGTGGTTCTTAGAGCAAAGTGACCACCAGTTGTTCCATCATGAAACTCAAATATTACTTTATCAATCTGATCTAATTCAACATACCTTAATAACACACATGAAAATTCCTTCCTAAATAATACTCCATCAATAAATACATAAGGAATGGATTTCAATCTAAAGTACCTTCTTCTAACTCTATGTAGGCCTTGTGGATACTCACCGGTTTGAAGAAAATGGATCATATCTTGTGTCCAACTTCTCATTGATGAAGGTGTATATGTCATAGGGTCATCATGGAGTGCTAAAAAAACCTCTTTTTTATCCTTTAAATTCTCACATAATCCTTTCCATTTCACTAGCTTTGTTGTCTTGATTTCCACATCATACTACATCACTTTTGTGATCCAACCAGCCCTCTTTTCATTCAAATATCTACTCAAAATGAAGTCTTTGACACTAATATGAGGTAAAAATATGTGAATCTTGTTGTTAGACAACATATGCCTAAACTTATTCATACTCCTAATAACTGAAATTACTTGGTTCTCAACATAGGTGTATCTTACTTTATAGCCTTGAAAACCTTGACTAAAGAATGCAATAGGCTACTCCAAATTTTCCTCATTTGATTGAGTAAGCATGGTAGATATTATCTCTTCATTCCCAAAGGCATACAAATTAAAATACTTTGAGAAATTAGGACTTACAAGAGTAGGAGCTTAGGCAATGGCTTGTTTAATCTCTTTAAAACTTTCTTTCCTTCTTTTAGTCCAAGTGAACTCTTCATCATTCCTTAACATAGAGGTTATAGGCTTGACAAGATTAGAAAAATTAGGAATGAACCTCCTTATGAAATTAATATTCCCAAAAAGCTTTGCAAACCTTTTTTGTGTTTGGGCAAAGACAATGCCAAGATGGCACTCATCCTTTTAGGATCAATGGATAAACCCTTCTTGGAGATAATGTGTCTTAAGAATTTGACTTAATAGAAAAAAAACACATATTTCTTTGGGTTGAGAGAGATTCCAAACTCTTTACACCTTTCAAAAATCTGCCTTAGGTGATTCAAGTGATCCTTTACATTCTTAGAGAAAATTGTTATATTATCAAAATACACCAACACAATGTCATTTATTAGTCCTTGAAAAGCCATATCCAATACACGTTGAAATGTAGCTCCAAAATTAGACAATACAAAAGGAATATTCCTATAGGCATATGTACCCCATTTAGTAGTAAAATTTTTCTTATATCGATCACTTTCCTTTACCAAAATTTGATTGTACTCGAAATACCCATCAAGGAGAGAAAACCTTTCACTACCTGCCACAAATTGAAAAATTTATTCCATGAAATGGAGAGGATAATGGTCCTCAAAATAAAATCTATTAAAGTCCATAAAATCAACACATAACCTGATTTCCCCATTCTTCTTCCTAACAGGAACCAAGTTTGCCAACCAAGATGTATGTTTAATGTGGAAGATGATTTTGGACTCAATCAACTTGGTGAGTTATTTATTCATGAGGGGATTAATATTAGGATTTATTATCCTTATATTTGATTTATAGGCTTGGAATTTTCATCTACCTCTATGGTATGTTGAGCTAATTTTGGCTCAAAACATTTCAAGTCACTATATTCCCATGTAAAGACATCAGAAAAATCCTTGCATAACTCAACAAAATCATGCTTCTCTTCACTAAGACATACCTTTCCAAGTGCAATAAACTTGTCCTTGAAGATTTGTATTTTATCATAGTTATCTTTCTTGGTAGACATGCTTACCTTCTCTTTCTTCAAACGGTCATCATCATTGAATATGCTCTTAAGAGTGACTAGGCCTTTAAGAAGTTTGTTGGACTTTAATTGGACAATCTACCTTCCATATTGCTGTTGTAGTTTAGATTGATTCTTGGTATAAAAATAAACCTCTTATTGTAGAAAAACTACTATTTTTTTATCATTATCAAACACTTTCCAATTAATGACATTATCTGGTATGAAGGGTCTTACAATTACCTTGAGATGTGGCTAGTTCTTATCCTCTTTTATACCTTTTGAAACATCAAACTGAGCTCCAATTGCTGCCAACCTATCAACATGTTTGTTGTCCTCTCTTGGGATGGATGTGATGTTGGAAGCTTGAAAATCCTCCAAAATATCCCACGCTCTATGGTTATAAGACTTAAGAAAAGATTTTTTAGTCAAATTCTATCCTCTAACTTGGTTCACAACAAGTTCATTGCCACCATACACTTGTAACTCTTTAATACTTCTTTTCATAGCCCATTCAAGGCCATGAATGAGGGCCTCATATTCTAACACATTACAAGTGAAAGAGAAATGAAATCTGAAAGTGGAAAAGTACCTTTCCTTAGATGGAGAAACCAACATTTCTCCACCACTTGCCCCAACTTTGATTCTTGACCCATCAAAGAAAAGCTGCCATAAGCCATCCATTTTCTCACTTGGATTCATCAAGTTAGGCATGAAATAATCCCCCTCATGTATGAAATACACCCCAAGACTAACTTCCTCTATGAATTTGTAAGGATCATGCTCATATTGCTTAGCTCCCCATTCATCTAGAAACAAATAAGAAACTCCTTCAAGGGAAGAAGTTGGGGATTGGTCTTAGTAAGGAAGATCTAAATGAAGCTCTTCCTCATCAAGAATTGTATAATTAACATTAGAAACCTTAGGCATGTAAGGATATAGGTTATTGTGATGGATGGGCTTTGATTCAATCTTCACTTTAGTACCATACTTTGTCCTAAAAACCATATAGGACCAATTGGCTGCCAAATAGCCACCTATCTTGGTTGTGAATTCCCTTGACAAGCAAAGGGCAAAGTATGGAGGTAGGTCTGCCACAACTACATCATGGGGAATAGAAAATGTAAGACAAGCATGTAAAATCAAATTCAAATCCTTAACCACCCCCAGATTCTTGGTTGGTGATCCATCCAATTGAAGGACTCCTTTGGCTATTGGTTCATATTTAAGGCCTAGTTTATCTGCTATTGCCTTGGGTATAACTGAAGTGATGGACCCACTATCTATAATGAAATTATGGACTAAATAATCACCAATTCTTAGAGATAAGTAAAATGGAGGAGTCTTTTCATTCTTATTTACTTTACCATCTATAGGTTGAGTTCCATTAACTAGGATAACATTTTCATTCCTAGATGAGCCAAATTGCTTACCTAATCCTTGCAATTATTTTTGGAGCATATCATTCTACCTTGGTATTATAAAATAATCCAATAATGTTATGTTCATGATATCTTATTCATCTGGTCCACAACATTAATGGAAAAATTGATCACCTTTGTGGGCTCTTTAGAAATAGTAACTCCTTTTGATGTAGCTTGTGAAGGTGGGTGAATAGGAACTATCTTTACATTTTGAAACTTCTAACCTTCTTGCACTCTAGGAGATAAATTTGACACACTAACCATTAGAGATGATGTGGGGACCAAAACAGCTCCTTGAATTTCTCCTTGTTGCTCTTCAACAACCCTTTTCTTAGACCTAGTGTTAGAGGCAACACTACTATGCATATTGCTTAGATTACCCAAGTGATTAATAACACAAAACTCTCCCTCCAAATGATTTATGAGGGTAGAATAAAATTGTGGTTGACCATTCTCAATTAAACTTTACATTGGTTCCTAAAATCTTGGAACTTGGTAAGCTTAATTGCCTTGCATTACCATGGTTTGATTGTGCATTTCATTTGCATAAGAAACTTGTTCTTGATTTTCCTCAAAAGATGGATATCATGGATATTATTGAACCAAATTATTTTGGGTGGGAAAAAGAGATTTAGAGTATGAGGGAGAATTATTATTGTAGCTTTGATAAGGCCTAGCATGGGTAATTTAACCTTGTCCTTGCATATTACTTTGAAAAGAAGGTCTATTGGTTTGTCGAAACTGATTGTAGGGTTGGTATGGCCTATAACCTTGAGCTTGTTGCCTTTTGAGGGAAACCAAATCATTAATGACACTTTGGAGCAAGATTTTAAATTCATGGATCTCATTTGAAGGAGAAATGGTAGGCCTTTCTTGACTAGGTAAAGGAGCTAAAGTGGGCAATGTAACTTGGATAGGAGGTTGCAAATAAGGGAATAGTGGCATTGGTGGTTTAGGAGCTATTTTCCTTACTTGGATAAGGTAATTCTCAGCATTGATGGATATATCATAGGTAATAGGCAATGTGTTTCCACCATTGGATTGGATCAGCATAGAAATGTCACTATTCAATGCTCTTAAGTAGTACAAGAAAGCATAATTTGGAGTAGGCCTCACAAGAGCTAGGATTCTATCCCATGTCTTTTGAAACCTAGTGTTAAATTCTTGCATAAAATCTTGTGGTGCCCTCTTGATGGTGGTTAAATATTCATTTAGTGATAGGTGATCACTTACTCTTCAAACCTTTTAGATAAAAGATCTCCTAGTTGATCCCATGTAGCAATGGAGTTATGAGGTAAGGTCCCATACCAATCTAAGGCTTTCCCTTTCAAAGATAGTGATAACAGTCTAATAGAAACATTATCCTGAGTAATGTTATGAATGTTACAAAAATTTTCCATATTCCTAATATGCTCAATAGGGGAGGTAGGACCTTATCCAATAAAAGATGGAACACTCTTAAGGGGTAGTCTTGGAATTTGGTCATATTGGGGAAGATTTATTGGAGATGACCTGGTAAAGGCCAAAAAAGGGAAAGGTCTCTACATATTAGAATGTAGATCAAGTGTACTAGGGGCCGAACTCAATAAGAACTTGGGCTTATTAAACACCAAATCCCTTGAATAAGGATGGGTACTCTTAAATCTCAATCTCTTAACAAAATAAATAGGGAGTTCTCTAAATTCAAAGGGTGTGATTTTAGAAATAGACCTAATAGTCACTGTTGGCATGGAATTTAAGGACTGGTCATTAACCAAAGACTTAAAATATTCAATGGTGTTTCCAGGTACTGAATGTAGATGCTCTTGTAATTGCAACTTTGTCAAGACCTACAACAATCTTAAACAATCTTCTAGGACTTGGATTTCCACCAGGTGTGCCAAAAATTGTTGTCACTTGGATATGCACCCCTTGAGGAGATGTTTATCTCTCCTCATACAAGTGGCACAATGGAGACATCTATCTTTCTATGGGTAACAATTTATTGATATGAATCTCTAGAAGGGCTAGTTCCCTTGATGCACTCTTTGAAGTACTTTCCTATCTATCAACTTTGGGATGAAAAAGGAATAAGAAAACACTAAAAACTATAAAGTTATGCACCTCTATGAAGTCTCTCCTATTGAATAAACTTTTACTACTTAGATCTAAACAAAGTTTCCTTCACTGAAAACTCACAACTCAAGCTAAATTATCACATCAATAATTAATAAGCTAGGTTCAATATGTACTTGAATGTTTAGGAGGGTAATGGATGATTATTTTTGGGAATACAATCATATGCCACTTATATAACACCTATACACTTAAGATAAAACACTATGAAAGACCTGTAACAATCACTCTTCTACACATTAGAGAATAATCAAGAGTAACATGCTAGAAAAGATCAACTTATACTAGACAAGACCAACAAGATTGCCATCAACACTCAATAGTATAACATGTAAGCAGAAAAATTAGCTTGTTTTATTTCTTCAAAAGATGTTTAAGTAAAAAATTGGCTAGGGTTTCACCATTTCCACATGGGAATGAGTCAAGGGGAGTTAGTCATATGGTTGTGATCACATTAGTCCCTAGTTGATGTGCACTAAATTTCAAGCCATGCATTGGAACACAATCAAATATATGAGGGTACAAAGTTAGCTTCTCAAGCATAATTCATTGTTTCTTATACTTAGCCAAATTTTCATGTGGTTAGAAAGAGTCGAGCAAAAATTTTGATGAAGGTGATTTATTGCATGTGTGGACATTTTAGGAGAAGGTGATTATATGGGTTTGTTAATTCTTTTTCAAAGTTGATTTGTACTAAAATTGAGATCATACATTAAATCATGAAAAAGTTTATGTAGGATCAAAGTTATTCTCCCAAATAAATTCTAAGCATAGTTGGATCTATGATAGAAGATTTTGAGAAGGCATTTTAATGTCATTATATCTCACATGAATAAATGTTTTAGGAGAAGTTTATCACATGGTTAGATTATCCTATTGAGAAGATCATATAGTCAAATTTTGAGAACATACGAATGAGTAAGGAAAAGGTTATGAATGTGAAAATTTGGTCTTCCAGGCATATTTCAAAGGTTCCCATACTCAATCATTTCTACACAAGTTAAAATTTGAGCAAGATCGATGGTGCACGTTGCTCCAAGAATTTAGGAAACAGTGAGATAAGGATAGGTACATGATGTTTAATTATTGAGAAAAGGTAAAGGATAAGGATCTAATGGTGAGAATATGTTTTTACATATTGATCAACTGGTGATCATTGGTAGTTAAATACTTGGTTGATCTACAAAGATCGATGGAGTGCGTGGAATCAACATTATAAGATTACATGAGATGAGGTCAAATTGACTAAGTTTAATGTTTGAGCATTAACACCTATGGATTAAAGATAAAATAATATTGATGATGTGTAATTGATTTAAGCATCAAGGACATGAGATGAAAGCTTATTGTTCAAATTTTAATTGTGACCATTGACATTTAAATATTTGAATTTTAACAAAGGGAAAAACTAGTCTGTGTATTTTGGCTATAACTTTTGATACATGATGAATTTGTCATCATGTAAAAATTAAAGATGAAGAGGACTCCATGGTGTATATAATGAACATAATTTTAATATCTAGAAGTGTGTAAACACAAAAATTTTGAGCTCCAAAGTTGACTATGTTTTCGTATATGTTCTGTAAGGGACTCGAGAAGATTTTTTGAGCTTGTTTTGATATTATTTCGATATATCTTGATGAATTAGATATTGTGGAGTGTTTTAGACTCCATGGGTATTTTTTTTGGTTTTTAGAGGTGTGATAAATTGTTATGCTATATGAAAAAAAGTTAAGAAGTTGATTGTGTATTTGTTCGTAGTGTTCTTGTGCACCAGGTCAGTGATTAAGTTGTTTGAGCATACACAGAGGTCATAATGAGTTACTATAATAATTTGAGGATGTATTAGGAGATATAAGGAGTATAAATATGTATTTTAAAGTGGTTATGTGTTTATTAAAGTGATAAATTGGTGAATAGGTCTCCATGAGACCTATAAGGGTCTTATTGAAAGGTGTATCTGCTTAAGGATGACCCATAGCTATTATGAATGACCTATGAAATTTATATTGAGATATGGTTTTATGTGAGAGACAAATTAAGGGATAAGGCATGCCTAATGGCTGACCAAGTTATTTATTATCAAGTATGCTCTATAAATAGTGAAATCAAAGGTGGTGATTTCTAGACATGAGAGAGAGACTTGTATATGAAAGAGTTGGAGAGTGAAGGAAAGGAGAGGAGAGTGAGAGTTTATAGATATTAGGTTGATGAGAAGAGGAGATTAAGGATTGTGTGTATGATTTTTAGGTCATGTTTATGATGAAAGTATAATGTTCTTGCATTTTTAAGTTGTGTGAAGAGATTTGAGTGTGCATATGAGGACTATTTGAGTGAAGAAGGAGAGAGATTGTGGCATGCCTATGTGAGAGGCCTATATGAGTTAGAGAGAGAGAGATTATGTAGTTGATAGATGATATAGGTCCATAATAAAGTTTTGAAGACATCATTTCTAAGGTGGAACTGTTCTTTTCAAGGAGGGTCTAAAGGACTTGATCTTCCTTAGGGGTAGTTTTTCCTTTTGAAATAGGGTTTCACTAAAGACCTTTGGTCAAAAAGACTTGATCAAGGTTGTAGTTTAGAAGGAATTTATTGAATAGGTGTTTATAAGAACTTGATCCTCTTATGTTTAGGTTCTCCTTGTGCAAATTCTATTTCACTAATGGCCTTAGGTCAAAAGTACTTGACCAAGGTTCTTGATCAGTCTCTTATTTGTGATCACCTTATAGGACAATAGTCCTTATTTTTATAGGATTGAGAGTGGTTTTTATTCTCTAAGAGGGTTTCCCACGTAGATCTTATGTTGTGTATGTGATCTTGCATTATGTTTATTGTTCACTGGTATGAATGATCTATGTGCTTCATGAATGATTATATTAAATGCTTAAGTGTTTACAAGGGTTTGGAAATTAAATTGGACTATTTGACACCATTGATTCACCCTAATTTTAGTGGATTGTACCTATAATAATTTATATTAGATCAAGGTCCTTTGGTAAAGGCTTAATAGCTTGAAGGTGATCTAAGGTACAATGGCTAGTCAGAATGTGCAAGATGGTTTCTCTATTAAGCAAGCATTGATGTTCAATGGATCCAATTATGCATTTTAGAGTGTTAGGATGAAGACATACATTGTGTCCTTAGGATTTGATGTATGGAAATATATTTTAGATGGTTATGTTATTCCTATTATTCCTCCATCTAGTGTTGAAGACCAGAAGTTATTTGAGAAAAACTCTAAGGTAATGAATGCCATCACTTATGGTCTTATAGAAACTAAGTTAGCCAAAGTAATTCATTGCACATCTGCCAAGGAAATATGGGATAAATTAAATACTATTTTTGATTGAGATTCAAAGGTTATGTTGGTAAATTTATAGACTCATCAAAGACAATTTGAAAGCCTCAAAATGAAAGAAGAAGATTATGTGGCATACTTTTTGTAGAGAGTTGATGAGATTGTAAACACCATCAAAGGTCTTGGAGAGAACCTTGAAGAGGATAGTCTATGTTGGGGGATCAATCCAACAATAGATTACAATTGTGAAGGCAATAAACGCGGAATTAAACCAGATTGACAAGTAATTAGAATGATAATAGCAAGAACAAGAGATACAAGAAAACACCCTGAAAACTTATATTAACAAACTCTTTACAAAAGGAATACAATTGAAGAAAACTTCTTTCTTCCACACCTCTCCTAGGTGTATAGATCTCTCACTAGATCTCTATTCCTCAAGAGCTCTCTCTCTCAAGAACAATCAACTCCAACAAGCCTGGATTGATTCAATTCTGTACTGTTCTTCTCATACAATGAATTACAACAATAATTCACCCAACTACAATAATCTACTACAAAGCTAAGAAGATCTAATTCTACATATAGAATTAGGAAACTTGAGCATGTACACCCAACAAGTAGTTAAGCCACTTGAACAAGGGCTCTAAAAATAGTATTGCCAATAATAGACGCGAGCTTGAGTCTACAACTTAAACTTATCATGCAAACACTCGCTTTTGTCCACGAAAATAGCTTTCTGGACACGAAGGTAACCGACGTCGGTTTCTGCTGCTTGTCTGTGACCATCGTCGACCGACCCTCTGCTGATGTCAGCGTCTCTGCAATTGCCTGTGACTGACATCGGTCTCTCCTGACTGACGCCAGTGTCTGTGTTGACCCGAACCTGCTAATGAATGCTCCTTGGTGAAGTTTTTAGCTCCACACCCTAACAATCTCCCACTTGGAGATAAACAGCTGCACCAGTACCTGTACAACAACATCTTCTAGCTCCTCCATCTTCAACTCAATCATGAAGACCAACAGAAGTTGAATGAAGATTCAACTTCTCCTTTGTAACCAGCTTGGTTAACATATCAGCAGGATTCCTATTTGTATGGATCTTCTCCAGCTTCAACTCACCATCTTCCAATACCTGTCGTATGAAGTGATACCTTAGCTATATGTGCTTTGTTCTTGAATGAAAGGCTGAATTCTTAGCCAAATGGATTGCACTCTGACTATCACTATACAATCTGCAACTCTCATGCTCCCTACCAAGCTCATCCATGAACCATGTCATCCATATCATCTCCTTGCTAGCTTCTGTGGCTGCAATATACTCTGCTTCTGTAGTTGACAAGGCAACAACCTTCTGCAACTTAGATATCCAGCTAACCGCCATTCCACCTACAGTAAAAACATAACCTGTAGTGCTCCTCCCACCATCCAAATCACCTGCCATATCTGAATCTACATAACCATGTAGAGAAGTATCTGAACCTCCATAGCATAAGTGCTTACTACTGGATCCTCTCAGATATCTAAGGATCCACTGAACTGCTTTCCAATGTTCCTCACCTGGATTGGCCATATACTTACAACTCCCACTGCTTGGGCAATATCCGATCTAGTACACACCATTGCATACATCAAACTCCCTACTGCGGAAGAATATGGAACCTTACTCATGTACTCTACCTCATCATATGAATTAGGACATTGATCTTTACTCAACTTAAAATGTCCAGCCAAAGGTGTGCTTACCAGTTTAACATCCTACATATTGAACCGTTTCAACACCTTGTCCACATAATCTTCTTGAGACAATATCAACCTGTGATTTTTCCTGTCTCTCTTAATGCTCATGCCAAGGATTTTCTTTGCTGCTCCCAAATCCTTCATAGCAAACGTTTGAGCTAATTTCACCTTAAGCTTTGAGATATCTTGCATGTGAGATCCTGCAACCAACATATCATCTACATACAACAATAAAATAATATATCTACCGTTATCAAATCTCTTGAAATACACACAATGGTCTGATTAACACCTACTGTAGCCATGCTCAGTCATAAACCTGTCAAATTTTAAGTACCATTGCCTAGGAGCTTGCTTGAGGCCATACAAGCTTTTCTTCAACCTGCACACAAACTTCTCCTTACCCCTGACCTCGAATCCTTCTAGCTGTTCCATATAAATTTCCTCATCCAAATCTCCATGAAGAAACGATGTCTTAACATCTAGCTGCTCAAGATGCAAATCCTCAAAAGCAACCAAAGACAATACAACCCTTATTGAAGTCATTTTAACAACTGGAGAAAAAATCTCACCAAAGTCAATACCTGGATTTTGTGCAAATCCTTTCACTACTAATCCGGCCTTGTATCTCATCTGTCCATTCTCACCTTCTTTCAACCTGTAGGTCCATCTGTTCTTGAGTGTCCTCTTACCAGCTGGCAATTCAACCAAATCCCATGTTTGGTTCTCTCTTAAGGACTCTAACTCCTCAACCATGCCACGTTCCCACTCACTCTTGGACTCCACCTGTATTGCTTCTTCAAAACTCTCTGGTTCTCCACCATCAATTAGCAATAAATAAAATAAAGAAGGAGAATATCTAATTGGAGGCTTACTCACCCTTTCTGACCTCCTTATGGGTGTCTGAGACTCGTCCACAACACGCTGTCCACCCAAATTCTCTGACAGTGACCGACCTCGGTCACCTGAAGACCTGTTACTGGCCGATGTCGGTTCTGCCTGACCGACCTCGATACCTGTACAGCCGATGTCGGTCTCTGTATGGCCGATGCTGGTTTTTGTCCTGTCGACGCTGGTTCCTACCCTGCCGACGTTGGTCTCTGTGCTTTCCTGCAAGTGATTATTTCTTTTTCCCGCGAGCTCATCTTGGACTTTCACCTCATCCAATTCACCATTGCTCTGCTCAGATTGATTCAACTTCCTTAGCTGATCACAATACATCACTCTTTCATTGAAAACAACATCACGACTTTTGATTACCTTGTTAGTTTCTAGATTCCATAATCTGTAACCAAAATCATCTGAGCCATAGCCAATAAATGTGCATCTCATAGACTTAACATCAAGCTTCTTTCTATTTTCCTTATCTATATGCACAAAGGCTTCACAACCAAAAACTTTGAGATATGAGAGATCAACCTTTTTACCTGTCCATGCCTCTTCTGGAATACCACCATCCAGAGCTGTAGAGGGTCCTCTGTTAATCAGGTATACTACAGTGTCAACAGCTTGTGCCCAAAACTGTAAGGGCAAACTGGCATGCAATCTCATACATCTTGCACGCTCCATTATTGTCCTGTTCATCCTTTCAACAATACCATTCTGCTGAGGTGTCCTTGGAACCATCCTTTGCCTATGGATTCCATGCATGTAACAATAATCTCTAAACTTATGACTGCAGAACTCACCACCATTGTCTAATCTCAGGCACTTTAATCTTTTACCTGTTTCATTCTCAACCATAGCTTTCCAATTCTTAAAAGTATCAAATACATCAGATTTTCTCCTAATACAATAGATCCATACCTTTCTTGTAGCATCATCTATGAAAGATACATAGTACTGTGATCCTCCAATGGAAGCAACCTAAGCCGGTCCCCACACGTCTGTGTGAACAAGCTCCAACTTGTGCCTCTTCTTAGTAGACCCAGTTTTGAGAAAACTAACCCTTTTCTATTTTCCAAATACACAGTGCTCACAAAACTCTAGATCTATGCCTTTTAAATCTGAAAGCATACCTTTGGACTTAAGAATTGACATCCCCTTCTCACTCATGTGGCCAAGCCTTGAGTGCCACAATTTAGCATCCACATTTGAAGTAGATAATATAGAAGGAGATTTGTTAGTAACACAATTACACAAATAGAGAGTACCTTCTCTCTTACCTCTGGCCATAACAAGTGCACCCTTGGTCACCTTCCAAGATTCTGCTGTGAGAGTTACTGTACAACCCTCATCCCCTAACTTTCCTTCAGAAATCATATTTCTCTTCAAGCTAGGAACATGCATCACATCTCTCAACACCCATGTGTTGCTATTCTGCATCTTCAGCTGCACTTTACCTTTGCCAATTATTTTACAGGGCTCATCATCCCCTAGATACACTATTCCAAAATCTCCATGGATATAGTCACTGAAATATTCCCTGTTAGGAGTAGCATGAAAAGATGCACCAGAATCTAATATCCAAGATTCTATATTATTATGCAGAGAGAAAATTAAAGCATCTTGTGCAATACCTACAATCTTGGCTTCTTCCTTTCCTTCATGCTGATTGTCCTCCTTAGGTTTTGACCAACAATCTCTGCTTATGTGCCCCATCTTTCCACAATTCCAGCATTGTGGCCTTCTGCCATTTTTGGATTTAGATCTGCCTTTCCCCTTTGACTTGCATCTTGATCTACCTTTCTTGCTCTTCTCTTTCTGCCTTCCCCTACTCTCAAAACTTAAAGCATTCCCGGATGCCTCTTCTGTGTTTTTTCTGCGTATTTCCTCATTCAAGATAACACTAACAACATCCTCTACTTTCAAAATATTTGATGCAGATGTAGTATTACTTACTGCCATTACTAAGCCATGCCAGCTTTCAGGCAAAAAACATAATATCAAAAGAGCTTTTATTTCATCATCAAACACTATATTCACTGAACTTAACTGATTCACAATACCATTGAAATCATTCAGATGAGTAGAAATAGATCCACCTTCATTCATATGCAAATTAAATAACTGCTTCATAAGATATACCTTATTGGAAGCTGAGGGTTTTTCATACAAATTTGCTAACATAGTCATCAACTCTACCGTAGACTTTGCCTGTGATAAATTAGATATCACAGTGGATGCTAGACTCAGTCTTATAGACCCTAAAGCCTTTCTATCAAGAACTTCCCATTCTTCATCCTCCATGTCTTTGGGCTTCTTCGCAACCCCACCTAACGGTAAGTAGAGATCTTTCTGATACAGATAATCCTCTATCTGCATTCTCCAGTGTTGGTAATTTTTGCCATTGAACTTTTCCATTCTAAACTTACTTTCATCTGCCATTGCTTCTCCCACTCAAACAGAAATCCCATGCAGAAACTCCTGTGAGAACCTGTAATCAATACACACTACATAGATCTGAACTACCTGTTAGTGAACCTGAACTTTGATACCAATTATTGGATATCAAGCTCTGAACCTGCAACCAAAGCTCTGATACCACTTGTTGGGGGATCAATCTAACAATAGATTACAATTGTGAAGGCAATAAACTTGGAATTAAACCAGATTGACAAGTAATTAGAATGATAATAGCAAGAACAAGAGATACAAGAAAACACCCTGAAAACTTGTATTAACAAACTCTTTACAAAATGAATACAATTGAAGAAAGCTTCTTTCTTCCACACCTCTCCTAGGTGTATAGATCTCTCACTAGATCTCTATTCCTCAAGAGCTCTCTCTCTCAAGAACAATCAACTCCAACAAGCCTGGATTGATTCAATTCTGTACTATTCTTCTCATACAATGAATTATAACAATAATTCACCCAACTACAATAATCTACTACAAAGCTAAGAAGATCTAATTCTACATATAGAATTAGGAAACTTGAGCATGTACACCCAACAAGCAGTTAAGCCACTTGAACAAGGGCTCTAAAAATAGTATTGCCAATAATAGAGACACGAGCTTGAGTCTGCAACTCAAACTTATCATGCAAACACTGGCTTCTGTCCACAGAAATAGCTTTCTGGACACGTAGGTAACCGACGTCAGTTCCTGCTGCTTGTCTGTGACCGCTATCGGCCGACCCTCTACCGACGTCGGCATCTCTGCAACTTCCTATGACCAACGTCGGTCTCTCCTGACCGACGCTAGTGTCTGTGTTGACCCGAACCTGCTAATGAATGCTCCTTGGTGAAGTTTTTAGCTCCACACCCTAACAGTCTAGTTCAAAAGGTATTAAGGTCTCTATCCATCAAGTTTGATCTAAAAGTATCTGTTATAGAAGAATTCCATGATATTACTTAGTTGAAGATAGATCAATTGCATAGCACCCTTACTGCATATGAGATGAGAGTAAATGATGATATACCACCAGAGAAGGAAGCAACATTCAAAATAGAGATGAAGCCAAAAAAGGAGTTCCAAGGTAAGAAACATAAGGAAGATGACATTTTTTATATTGATGAGGATGAATTAATTATTTTGTTTACAAGGAAATTAAAAATAGGTTTAGGCAAATATAAGGGTAAGCTTCCTTTCAAATGCTTCAATTGTGGAAAAGTAGGACATTTTGGTAATAAGTACCCTCATAAGTGCAAGAAGGATGTTGATGAAGAGCATGATCAAGGTCATGATGATGGTAAGAGATCATTCAGATCTAATAAAATTAAAAAGGGATTTAGAAGGTTTGACAACAAGAAGTAAAAAGACAAGAAGAGTCTCTACACCAAAGAAGATTGCAACTCATCAAATGAGAGTGAGGATAGTGACTTAGATTCTGATCATGAAGATGATGGTCTTGTTGAAGATGAAGTTTTCTTCATGGTTGAGGAAGGAAGTTTTTCACATCATAAGGACTCTACTTGGAGTGATTCAAATAATGATGAAGATGAGATGGACTATGAGATGTATTGATGAATGCTCTTGAAGAACTAAAGATTGAGAAGAAGATAAATAAGAAGATGAAATATAAACTCAAGGACTATGAGGAGTAATTAAGACACCAAGGAACATGAAGACATGATCAAACATTTAAGTTGTCAATTGGAAATTATATCTACAAGCCTAAAATCTAAAGAAGACGAATGTTCAAAGTATGTTTTTGAAAATGAAACTTTTAAATTTGAGTTAGAAAAGACATCTAGTAAGGTAAAGACATTTGTGAGATTTGAAAAGAACTCATATGATATAAACAATATTCTGAGTGGTCAAACGTATGCTAGTTATAGAACTAGTCTTGGATATGAAGAACAAAATAATGTAACTCAAGACAAGATGAAGACTAATGTGAACCAGGACAATCAACCTTTGAAGATAAATCATTAGACAAGGAATGATGGTGCAAATAGATTAAAGACAAATCAAATCAGATAACCAAATGCCATGAGGTATGCACATTTCAATGGTTATTACTATACTTGTAATCAGTTTGGGCATAGGGCTAGAGAATACAAGAGACCTCTTAGAAATGAATTTGCTTAGAACTATGATAGGATTCATCAGTCAAAAGGTGTGAGGAAGGTTGAGTGTTTTAACTGTCATGATGTGGGACACTTTTGAAAATATTATCTTTTTAAGGTAAGACAAGCTGAGTTCCCTTCAAGAAATGTCAAGTACTATAGTTGTTATGACATAGGACACATTATAATATTTTGTCCAAATCTAGAAATGCAGAAAGATATTCTAGTAAAAATTATGGTATGCTTCAATTATGAACAAAGAGGTCACATTGCTAAGTTCTGCAAGTAAAGTCCTATAAGTCAAAAAAGGTTCAATAATGATCCAAGAATTCAAGAAATAAGGATAGTTAACTCATGGAAACCAAAGGTGATAGGTATGAATCATGATGAGTCTCCAGGTCCAAGTAATCTATTTGTTATGGTGGAGAATGCTTTTGAAGTTGAAGAGTCCTAAGAGGTCTCATTGTCTACTCATGTTGAGAATGAAGAGACTAAGCCCAAGGAGAAGACCAAGATACTATTTGAGGCTAGTTATGAGGTAATTATGGATCCAAGTGAACATCCTGCTATTTTTGAGCAAGCCTTATGCAAAAAACATTAATTGTCTATACCTAGTGATGAGGTTCCAAGATGCAAATAAGATTTTATAGATGAAAAGGTATATCATGAATCTATGTTGTCTCCATGTATTATCAATCTAATCATAGAAGAAAAGGAGAATGTTGTAGTGGTTGATGAACTTGTTTATCTTAAGCCTAAAAAGAAAAAGAAGAACTATAAGTATTAGATGACCAAGGAAGAGAAGGAATATGAGGAGTTATGGGCAACTCTTGGTTTCATACCATGGTAGAGCATTGTGGTGTAGAGGAGGTCACCGTCTATGCTTCTTAAGGGATTCCTTTTAGTGGATAAGCAAGTTTGTGTGATGTCAATTTGAATAGAGACATTTTTTGATCTCAAAAGGTCTTTAGCTAAGGGGGAGCAAAAACTTCATGAGTTTGCTCTATTGGTTTGTGAAGGAGCTATAGTACAGAGTTAGAATGAGGGGTTATAGGTGGCTTAATGAGTTTGATGCAAATGTAAATAATAGTTTGATGCTCATAAAAGGTATATATACTTATTTGTGATATGCTTCAGGTGCTTTTGTGGTTTAGAGGTATATTGAAGGTAAATTGAAGATTTTTGAGTGCTCTCATTTTTTCTAGTTTTTGGCTTAAGGGCAAGCAAGCCTAAAATGGGTTATAAGAAGTCTATGTTCCCAATGGTGTGGAAGATTAAATACTGGTCTAGAAGTGTGTGATGGGTTTCTCTAGGTGCACAAGAAGTGTTAGAGGTATGCATTGACTATAAGGAGGTTTGTTGACTTTATTTTGAGATTCTAGGGTTTTGGGATCTACTAGAAAAGTGGTCTACCTTATTAGTTGAGGTTTGAAGCTTCTTAATATGTTTAATGGGCCATATGGGTTGTTAAATCAATATTCATAGAGATTTTAAGGTTTTTGGTTCTCAAGTTATTCTTGTTTATTTCAATCTGAAGGGTTAATTGGCTAGTAAGTTTGTAAAGTATGTTGTAGAGGATGAGCCTAGTGATGAAAATTGGTGTGCTTGAGGGGGCATATGAGAGTTCTCTAGATATGAAGTTTTAAGTTTGTAATGTGTTCCTACTAAAATTTGTGGGCTCTGTAAGTTCGAGGTAGGGTTACTAGAGGACTAGACATGCCTAGTGTGAAGAAGAGTGATTTTGCTCTATTTATCCAAAAGCAAAAAGCATGAATGTTTCAAGGTGAGTTCTCAAGTTTGTTTAGAACATGTTTCCTGATTGATGAGTGGTATCATGCTTTGTTGGTGGTCATGGAAGTGTCTTGAGAGAGAAGGCTAGTAAGCCTGTGTGGTGGTTCTTCATGGCGTGTGGAGATCTGAAGATGCTCAAATGATGCAATGGATTATAAGTATTAGGAAGAGTCCCTATCAGATGTTTCTTGGTGAATTCCATAATATTTTAGTGTTTTTGTGTGTTTTATCTTCATTAGTTGTGCTTGTGAAGGAGAGTGTTGGCATGGAGCAAGAGGACATTTGTCAAGGCAAGAAAAGGTAGGTTTAAGGTAAGGGGGAGTTTGTATCATATTTATAAGATGGTCCTTTCCTATTTATGGTATTTTTAGGTCCTCTATATCAGTTGGTGCCCAATTTTTCATTATGTCAAAGGGGGAGAAAGTTCCTGTTATGGAAATGTTTGAAGAAAGGGAAGGTAAGCTGTATATTGCTAAATATGATGTTTTTTGACATCAATGACAAAGGGGGATATTATTGGACAGTTGTCAGTGATGTCATAGAGGTGTCTTGGTTAGTGGATGAAGTGATTTGATAGTTTAAGTGATAATGACAAAGTGTGCAATGTTCTTGTCCTAGTGTGCTCAAAGGAGGCTTGGTTGATCTCCAAAGTTTAAATATTTATAGATGATTAGGGATGAGTATGGAGTATTGAAAATGTGAAATATGTCCCTAAGATGTTTTATAAGCTTTGAGAGCTTGTGTGCATAAGTGAAATTCATTTGGTCATCCATAATTTTTCATTTAGACACTTGGGGTCTAGTGATAGAAAATCTGAGTAGGCAGTTTGATGACATCACCATTACCACGTGATAATGAGTCAAGAGGAGTTGGTCATATGGTTATTATTACATTATTCCCTAGTTGATATGCACTAAACCTCATGCCATGCATCGAAGTTTAGTCAAAGATATGAGGGTGAAAAGTTATCTTCTCAATCAAAATTCATTATTTTCCCATAGCCAAATTTGCATGTGGTCAGCAAGTGCTGAGTAAGCATTTTGATGAAGGAATATCTTGTATATGTGGACATTTCAGGAGAAGGTGATCATCTGGGTTTGTTCATTTTTGTGCATAGTTGATTTCTACTAAATTTGAGATAAAGCATTGAAGTGAAATAAGAGTTATGAAGGAGAAAAGTTGGTCACCCAAACATATTCTAAGCATAGTTGGATCTGTGATAGAAGATTTTGAGAAGGTATTTTATTGGAGTTATATCTCACATGCACAAAGGTTTCAGGAAAAGTTTGTCACAAGTTGGATTCTATTATGTGAGGATATCATATGGTATAAATTTGAGAACATGCGAGTGAGTGATGCAAAATTTATGACTATGCAAAGTTGGCCTTCTAGGCATATTTCAAAGGTTCCCATACTTTTTTTGCATAAGTTAAAGTTAAATCAAGATTGATCATGCATGTTGCTCTAAGAAGTCAGGAAGTAATGAGATGAGGACAAGTGTATAATGTTTAATGACTAAGAAAAGGTAAAGGATAAGGATCTACCAATGAGCAGGTGTTTGTACAGATTGATTGAACAGTGAGCATTGGTAGTTAAAGACTTGGTCGATCTGCAAAGATCGATGGAGTGCATGGAGTTAACATTACAATATTGCACAAGATGAGGTTAAAATGATTGAGGTTTAACATTTGAGCATTAACACATGTATTAAATATTAGATAAGATCGATGGTGCATAATTGATCTGAGTAGTGCAGACACAAGATGCAAGATTAGTGTTTGAAGTTTAACTATGACCATTGACATTTAAATATTTGAATTTTAACAAAGAGAAAAACTAGTTTGTGTATTTTGGCTATAATTATCATTTAATCTAGGATGAATTTACTCATGCTATAAAAATGAAATATGAAGAGGACTCCATGGTGCATCTAATGAACCTGATTTAAATATCTAAAAGTGTGTACAAACAAATATTTTGAGCTCTAAAGTTTAATATGTTTTTGTATATGTTCTATAAGGGACCCGAGAAGATTATTCGAGATTGTTTTGATATTGTTTTGATATATCTTGATGAATTAGCTATTATGGAGTGTTTCAAACTCCATAGGGATGATCTATGTGGTTTTTGGAGGTGTGATCAATCATTATCCTATATAAACAAAATTTAAAAAGTTGACTGTGTGTTTGTTCATAATTATCCTGTGCACCAAGTCAATGATTGAGTTGTTTGAGCATACACAAAGGTGAGCATGAGTTATTATAATAATTTGAGGATGTATTAGGGGAAATAAGAAGTGGAAATATGTATTTGAAAGTGGTCCTATGTTTATTAAATTGATAAATGGGTGAATAGGTTTCCATGAGACCTATAAGGGCCTTATTAAAAGGTGTAGCTACTTAAGGGTGACCCATAGGTGTTATGACCGACCTGTGAAGTTTGTATTGAGATATGTCTTCATATGAGAAATACCTTAAGGTATAAGGCATTTCTAATGGTTGACTAAGGTGTTGATTATAAAGTATGCTCTATAAATAGTGAAATCAAATATGGTGATTTATAGACATGTGAGAGAGAGACTTGTATATGATAGTGTTGGAGAGCAAAGGAAAGGAGAGGAGAGTGAGTGTGCCCAGCTATTAGGTTGATGAGAAAAGGAGATTAAAGACTATGTATGATCTATAGGTCATGTTTCTAATGACACTATAGTGTTCTTTCAGTTTGAAGTTGTGTGAAGAGATTTGAGTGTGCATATGAGGACTGTTTGAGTGAAGGAGAGAGATTATGGCATGCCTATATAAGAGGCCTGTATGACTTAGAGAGAGAGTTTGTGTAGTTTTTATATAATTAAAGGTCCATAATTAGGTTTTGAAGACTTCATTTATATGGTGGAAGTGTTATTTTCAAGGGGGGTCTAAAGGACGTGATCTTCTTTAGGTGTAGTTGCTCTTTGTAAAATAGGGTTTGACTAAAGACCTTTGGTCAGAAGGACTTGATCAAGGTTGTAAGTAAAAAATACTTGACTGAATAGGTGGTCAAAAAGACTTGATCAAGGTTGTAAGTCAAAAAGACTTGACTAAATAGGTGGTCAAAAAGACTTGATCATATTTGGGGTATATGCTCTTTATGGACCTGCTATTCAACTAAAGGCCTTAGGTTAGAAGGACTTGACCAAGGTTCTTGATTAGAAGGACTTGATCACTCTCTTATTTGTGATCATATTATAAGATAGTAGTCCATGTGTTTTCAAGTTTGAGAGTGGATTTTATTCCCCAAGTGGGTTTCCCATGTAGATCTTATGATGTATATGCGATCTTGTATTATATTCATTGTTCACTTCTATAAATGATATGTATGTTTCATGAATGATTGTATTAAATGCTTAAATATGTGCAAGGGTTTGGAAGTTGAATTGGATTGTTTGCCACCACTGATTCACCCCCCTCTTAGTGGATTATATCTCTAAAAAATTTAAGTGATATATAGGGGTGATACCCATACAATGCCACAAAGGGAGACATCTTAGAAGAAGTGTGAAAAGAAGTGTTATACCACCATTCAACAAGTGGTTGGCAATCAACCCATTTCTCCTATTTATCAAAAATAAAATAACAAAGATACCCTTTGAGACATTTGTTGGCTACCTCTATTTGTGCATCAGATTGAGGATGATAGGATGAGCTATATTCCAATTGGGTACCTAAACATGCAAATAATTTAGTCCAAAAATTACTAGTAAATATGAGATATCGATCACTTACAATGATCTTTGGAGTGTCATGTAATTTTTGAACTGTATTGAGAAAAGTAAAAGCTACTGTACTAGTAACAAATGGTTGTGATACGGAGTAAAAATGAGTATACTTGGTGAGTCGATCCTCAAATACCATGATAAAATATTTATCCTCATACCTTAGTAATATCATAATGAAATCCATAGAAACCTCTTCCCAATGCTGGCTAGGGATGGATAAAGGTTGTAAAAGACCTGGGGTCTTAATGGTTTCACCTTTATTTTGTTGTCATACCATGAATTCAACCAAATATTTCTAAATATTCCCTTTAAGTCCTTCCCAAAAGAAATCTTGCTTGATTCTATGATATGTTTTCAAAAATATCGAGTGACCTCCAAGTGGGGAGGCATGAAGTTCCTAAAGAATTTTATGTTTGAGGAGAGAATGATTACAAAGGTATAATCTATCTTTATACCATAATGTGTTCCCCTTCCATGTAAATTTTTTAGATTCATTAGAACTCTGCTAAAATTGTGAATCAAATCCTTGGTAGCATTGTCATTCTTCCATTATGATCTTGCTTTCTCTAGCTAATTTGCCTACCATGTGGTCATGTCACATAACAATGCCTCAACTGATTCATCCCATTGAGAGAGGGCATCTAGCATCACACTATCTTTTCCTTTCTTATACACTATTTAAAAATCATAGCCTAACATTTTAGTCACCTATTTTTTTTGTTTTTAGATGACAGACATTATTTCAAAAATATATGAGGCTATCATGATTAGTCTTTACCTTAAAGTGATGACCCATTAGATAAGGTCTCCATTGCTTCATTTCATGCATAATAGGCATCATATCTTTCTCATTTATTGGTTTGAGACTATTTTCCCCCTTAAGTTGGTGACTTTCAAATGCCAGTGGTTTGCCTTCTTGCATGAGTACAACCCCCATGCCATATCTTGATGCGTCACACTCTACAGCAAAAGTTGCTAAAAAATTAGGAGTAACCAAAACTAGAGTTGTGCATGCACATAACCATTTTCAACTATTCAAATGTCTTGGTAGTTGAATCAATATTTATTCAATAAAGAGGTGAGTGGGGATACAATGCTACCATAATTTTTAACAAACATGTGATAGTAACTTGTTAGCCCCAAAAATATGTGGAGGTTCTTGGGGGTTTTGGGAATAATTCTTGGAAATTCATCTCAATAGTGCCCAAAATGGTGAGCCACTGCACTCCAAAAATAATGTCAACTATTCCCATGGGAATAACAAACATAGAGGAGTCTAAAAAATAGTCTCTTATATCAAGATTAATACTATGGCATTTTACAAAATAGTTAACCATACCACCATATGTAATCATGCCCTAAAATTTTTTAACTGGGTAAATGAAATAATTCAAATGTGCAACCAAATTACTATTGATGAAGCTATGTGTACTCCTATAGTCAATTAACACATTCACCTTATGTTTGTTGAGGAACCACACCACCTTAATATTTTGAGGAGTATTAATGATTGAAAATGCATGATAGGAAATAGTAGGTTGAGAATCTTTAGATTCATCCTTAGGTTCTTCTAACCCTTCCTCTGAAGTTTCCTCATCTTCTTTCTCCTCATTCCTCATCTTCTTTCTCCTCATTGAAACTGTCAATATAAAACAATTTTTTTTAGCACATCGATGCTCTTTGCTCCATTTGCTATCGCAGCCAAAACACAAACCTTTTGCACACTTTTGTTCCACTTGATGAGGTGTTAATCTGGTAGGATTATGATATGAAAGTACTAAGAAGGTGCGTTCATGAACATTAGTGAAAGGTCTTCATCTGATCAACTCTTTTTCTTCAACCATACGTGCCCTTAGTATGGCCTCAGATACAATACTATGATGAAACATGTGAACCTCTAATTGGATGCTATCTTTGAGACCACCCAAAATAAGTCAGTCAAATTTTTCTCAGTGATGTTTACCGCAGATAAAGAGAGATTTTGAAATTGATGAATATAGTCCTTGATAGTCCTGGTTTGGTACAACTTGGTTAGCTGACTGAAGTAGTTTTTAGAGACATTGTTGCGACAGTGGAGCTGTAACTCCTAAAAAAATACTGACCATGAAATTGGGATTCCCTTCTTTTTCTTTTGACTACACAACCAATGATACTAAATGAATGGCTAATGTTCTAGATATAGAGAGGCCATAACTAGTTTTTGTGAACATGGAGTTTGATGTAGAGAAAATAAATTTTTAGTTTGAGTGAGCCAAGTGAGTGGATCATTACCATCAAAATTGCACAGGTCCACTTTTGACAACATCAACTTAAGGCCAAAATTGGTGTTGATATTATTTGGAGTAGGAGAATCAAACTGAAATGGTGAAGGATTATTTTGTAGTGCTTGAGTAGATAAATTGGCTAATTGCACATATATTTGTTGTAATTGATCCTTCACACTATCCAAGTCCCCTCTCAAACCTATAATGTCCTCTTGAACTATATGAAAATCATCTTTTTCACCATGCCCTACAACTCTAACTTAAGTTGTTGAACTACCTCTAAAATAGATAGATCAAAAGTTCCAGATTCCATGTTGTCCTTTTGAGGAGTTTTTGGAGTTTCTTGCCATTTTTCATGTTCATGAGTATTTGGACTAGCCATGCACAAACCCTAGGAGGGTTTCAACCTTGAAAAAAAAGTATCGATAGAATACATCATTGCAGTCATCTCATTGAGATGAATCTAACTACTATTATTGTACATAAGGGTGACAAATTTTGACCCATAAAAGTATACTAGTAGATTATACCATTGTGATCTTCTCATAGAGACTAATCCAACGACTACTAATTTTCACAAAGAAAAAAAAATTGACTTTTTTTTCTTTTTTTTTAAAATCAAGAAAAAATGTTTTTTCTTTTCTATAAAAAATCCTCATGAGCAAAACTACGACGATGAAAAAAATAAATTCCTCCCAGACCACAAGTTATTTTTTTTGTCATTCTAATGCTTAGGATGCTAGATCTAAAGAAAATTGGCCAAATCGAAGCTCTGATACCACTTGTAAGGAAATTATTTAGATGATTCACAATAATATAATTATATATGTCAGAATTGAGAGCAAAATAAATAGATCCAAAATAAAAATTGATGAAAGAGTAGTATACTTGAATATTATGACCAAGAAAATTTTAGGGGGAAACCTCCACAATAATGTAATAAAAACATAATTCAATATATGATGATAAAATACTAACCACTACCTTCTATATATACTCTACTTAGCCATGTTTATTCTATAGGTTGAATATATTTGGAGAGTACTATGAAGACATTGAAGATTGTTGGTAATTTGTTTTTAATAATATTTATTTATTATTTATTGTGGTGTGGATTTTTTCATTGTTTACAGGTGAAAGAGATTGAATCTCAATCCCTAAGAACTTTGTTTCTTGATACAGTCAAGTGTCTTATCTTGAAGAAGGTTGCATTGATTGGTTTCAAGCATTTCAAAAATGAAATAGTGAAATAAGATTATCCTTAAGTTTTTTATACTTTTATAAGTCTTTAAAAACTCTTTGAATGATTAGAATCTTATTCAATCCCACACTTGATAACTCACAGTCCAAATACCTAATTTTCCTATATACAATCAAGATACAAAATGTAATTTCTGAATTAGTTTATGATCAAGTGAATTGATTTTTCAATTGAAAATGTTGTATTTAGTCGAAAAAAATTAAAAAAAATATTTTATCCCTTGAAACACTCTATAAAATTTGAAATCATCAAATTTGTACCTCTTGGCTTGAGTTGGGAAACTTAGTCTATGTTTTGGTCATTTCTTGGTTTGTCTAGTTCCACTTTGATTCTGAACCTCAAATTTGACCTGGTAATTATTGTTAATGACCTAAAAATGAATCAAATGTTTCGTAGGAGTTTTCTCATGTGTGGAAGGTTTCATATCAAAAACTCAATCTTGAGGGTAAAGAGACCTATTTTGGGCCTAATTAAAGAAAGGTCAAGAAAATTTTATGCATCTATGTAAAGAGTTGGTTTCTAAAACTTGTCATGGAGTTATAATCCCTTAATGGGTATCCAAAAATGTCATTTTTTTGTTTTGAATCTATGTATACTAGTTAAACCATCCGAAAAGGTGTCTTAGGAGGGTTACTAGAAAAAACCTAATTGTGAGGTACAATAGTAAGTTATTATAATTGCCTTACAAGTTGGAGTTTGAAACTTTGTAGAGATAAGGAAGAGGATAAAGGGTATTTATAATAGGGATTATTTTTGATATAACCCTTTTAAATCTCTTAAAACATCTAAATTTGTCCTTCTAAAGGGCTACAAGGAAATAGTCTTGAAGAAAGAAAGTTGACCAGTGTTTGTTTCTCTCTCTCCCTCTACATCAGATTGGTATCAAAGTAGGTTGGGTAATTGATAGAGTATTAAATATGGTTAACACTCTTAAGGATAATATTTAGTTTCTTGTTTTTTGGTTAGTTGTAGAGAAGAAGCCAGAATGCCACCAAGGAGGAATCCAAGAGGAGGTGGAAGAAAACATATCCAAATGGGATATGCATTCTTGTATGAGTTAATAAACCTAAAGGTTGGTTTTGATACAAGATTAATAGTAGTAAAGGAAAATCAAAGAAGAGGAATGGTAACATTGGATGTTAGTGACATGGAATAAAAAGAACCACATGCACTAAAAGAAGAAGAAGAAATTGAGCGAGATAAAGAAAGAATAGATAGACTACTAAAGGTAGTCATGGGATATGGGTCTAAACCCAAAATAGAAATTCCAACATATGTATGCAAACTTTATGGATAAGATAATATAGATTAGATTATAGAATTGGATAAGTATTTTGACTATGAGAGTGTACTAGATGAAAACAAGGTGAAGTTTGATTGCACCAAGCTAAAATGACATGTAATACTTTGGTGAGACAAAATGCAAGATGAAAGAAGAAAGAAATGTAAGACCAAGATGAAATATTGGGATAGGATGGTAGTTAAATTAAAGACAAAATTATTATGTAGTGATTATCACACTAACTTGTTTAAAAAGTTGTAGAATTTGAAGTAAAAGGAGATGGGTGTGAAGGAATACATTGAAGAATTTTATAAATTGATCATCAGATCAGGGCATGTAGAAGAAGATAACTAGGTATCTCAATGGGATGATATACAACCTTCAATATGAACTCAACTTGGTAATTCCAAGAACACTTGAAGAGTGTTATTAATTTTCCTTGAAAGCTAAAGACAAGCTAAATAGAAGACACACACAACAAAATAGAGGCATAGGTTAGCAAGGATGAAGAAGAACATCACAAAGAACCAATTCAAAACCTAGTACATCTCAAGAACATGCATCCAAATGAAGAGGTGGATTTAGAGGAAGGAGACCATACTTTAAAGGTGGATACACTTAACTGAGGTAGAGGTTTAAGTGGAATCACTAATAAGTGTTTTAAATGCAATAAGTTTGTTGGTCATCGGTTTTGGGAATCTCTAAATAATTCTAAAGCTAGTGGATAAAGAACTAAAAATAGAAATCAATTATTTCAAGGAGAAGAAGAGAGTTTAGATTCTCCATCTCATGTTGAGAAACCAGAAGTGGGTGAATCTTTACTAATGAGAAGAGTGGTGATCAAACCACCTAAAGAGAAGGAGCCTGCCTAAAGGAAGACTCTATTCAAAAAAACATGTAAATGTCAATGTAAGTGCTGCAAGTTAGTCATTGATTATAGTATCACAAATAATGTAGTTGAAATTGAGATGGTAGATAAACTTGGATTGAAAAGGATACCACACCCAAATCCCTACAAGGTCTCATGGTTGTAAAAGGGGAAGCAAGTTATTGTAAATTAGCAATGTTGGGTGGACTTTTAGATTGGAGGCTATAAATATAAGGTATTATGTTATATAATGCCAATGGATGTGTGAATGATATTAGTCACACATTTCTGCCACTCAAATAAGAATAACAAGGACAAAAAACCAATCAAGTGTCATGATGGTAAGTGAAAAAGAGTTCTCATACACTATGAAAGAAGAAGAATTGAGATTTAGAGTAGTGATCAAACCAAAGATTATTATAATAGCCACTAAGATAAATGAATTACCTCAAGAGGTTCATGATATGTTAAAGGAGTATGATGATATAGTGGTGGATGAAATACCCAATGAGTTTCCACCTATTAGGAGCATCAATCATCACATTGATTTTGTACCAGGTGCTAACTTGCCTAATAAGGTTGCATATAAAATGAATCTACAATAGAATGCAAAAATAATGAAGTATATTCAAGACCTCTTGGACAAGGGATTGATTAAGGAAAGCCTCATCCCATGTGTAGTACTAGTTGTACTAGTTCCCAAGAAAGAAGGAGATTAGAGGATGTGTACAAATTCAAGAGCAATCAACAAGATATCTATAAGGTACAAATTTCTCCTTATAAAAATTGATGAATTTATGGATTGTTTGAGTGGTTATAACTACTTTTCTAAGATATATATTAAGAGTGGTTATCACCAAAGAATAATAAGAGAATGAGATGAATGAAAGACTGTCTTCAAGACAAATGAGGGGTTATATGAATGGATTATCATGCCATTTAGTATTACTAATGCCACAATCACATTCATGAGACTCATGAATGAGGTATCGAATCCCTTCATTGGTAAATTTGTGATTGTGTATCTAAATGACATATTGATTTACATCGCTAAAAAAGAGGAGCATATTCATCATTTGATGATGGTTATGCAAAGGTTGCATGAGGAGAGGTTGTTGATTAACCTCAATAAATATTTGTTCATGAAGACAAATCTTGTTTTCCTTGTTTTTATGATCTCACAAGGTGTGTTGAATATGGATAAAGGCAAGGTGAAGGCCATCATTGAGTGGCCAACTCCAAGGACAACCTATTAGGTAAGGAGCTTTAATGGTTTAACTATATTCTATAGGAAATTTATCATAAATTTTAGTGAGATTTTTGCACCCATTATTGATACTATTAGAGGAGATAAAAATAAGTTTGTATGGAATGATATAGTTGAGAGAAATTTTTAGTTTTTGAAGAAAGTGTTGACACTTCCTAATTTTAACAAAGTGTTTCAAGTTGAATGTGATGCAAGTGGAATGGCTATTGGAGATATTTTAAATAAAGAGGGATAACTTGTATCTTAATTTTGTGAGATGTTAATTGAGGCCAAGAAATGGTATTCAACTTATGATCTTGAGTTCTATGCCATGGTTAAAACCTTGAGGAAGTGAAGACACTACTTAATGTCAAAGGGGTTTATTATCTTCATGGACAACCATGATATTTAGTTCATAACTAGTCAACCAAAACTCAATCAAAGGGACATGAAGTGGGTGGAGTACTTGTTGAACTTCACATTTGTAATCAAACATGATATACCATTAAACATTGTTTTAGATAGAGATAACATGTTTGTATGACACTTTTGGAGATCTTTGTGGAATAAGCTAGGCACCAATTTTAATTTTAGTGCATCTTACCACCCTCAAACAAATGGCCAAACTGAGGTTGTCAATATAAGTTTGGGTAACTTGATAAGATGTTTGACAAAGGATAGACCTTAAAAATGGGACTTGGTATTACTTCAAGTGGAGTTTGATTAGAATGAATCATCTAATAGGAGCATTAGAAAGAGTCCATTTTAAGTGGTGTATGGTATGAACCTAAGGGGAGTCTTTGAGTTGAGAGACTTAGGTAAAATGGAGAAAATAAGTGTTGAGGGAGAGGAGTTTTCCATTACCATGCAAGAGGTGTATGAGTAAGTGAATAAACCATTAGGGATAAGTGTGAATAAGTAAATAAAACATGATGATTTGAAGAGAAGAGAGGTAAATTTATATATTGGAGACATGGTATTGGCTCACTTGAAGAAGAAAAGATTTCTCAAAGGTGAGTACAACAAGCTGAAGATGAAGAAGATTGGACCATTTAAGGTCATATGAAAGTTTTCCAATAATGCTTATAAAATAGATTTTTCTATTGGCATATAAATCTCTCATATATTCAATCTAGCTAAATCATATCGATACAAGGAATTAAATATGTAGGATCAATCAGTTGGAAATCAAGACACAACAATCCAAGAGTGGGTAGATCAATCGCCACGAGTAAAACAAGAACTTGAGATTATCTTGAACAAGAAAGTTGTAAAGAGAAGAAGAGAAAAAGAGTAATATAAATATTTAGTGAAGTGGAAAAATTATCATGTATAGGATTCCACTTATATTATTACAACATACATTATTAAGCATGGAAGTACTATTGAAGATCTCATGAACAAGAGTTCATGAGTCAATTTCTTGTTCCCAAGGAGTATGATGCAGGATCATCACTCCAAATGATTTTTTTGGTTTGTTTCAATGTTTTTGAGTCTTAGGGGATGTTATTAGTCTCTAGGATCATGTAGGATTCCATTATAGGTCTTAGTTACTCTCAAAATTTGAATTTGAGCCTTTTAGGCATTTTTCTGTCAAAATACCAAATTTAAATTTTTGAATGCATTTCTTTAGTTTTTTGGTCTTTAACATAATTTTGTTAGGATATAATGATTGATATTGATTGGTTTAGGTGTATTAAATGTCATTGAATGTAATTTTTTATTTTGACCACCCTTGTGGTCTTGATTTCCTATGTTCAAACTTCTTGTAGTAACCCATAATGTTTAAAATTCATGTAAAGCCTACGTTGGAGGCCATCATGAGATAGTTAGAGAATTTATAGGATTATATAATGTAATAAAACATTTGAATTAATCATAATTACATGTATTAATAATTTCTAAGCTCAAATAAATAAACAAATAAGACTCAAGTTGCATCAAAGAAGATTGTTGTGAAGAATTTTGTGTATGCATGAGTAGAATTTAAATGTTATGAATAAAAGAAACATTTGGCGAGTACTATGAAGATATTGGAGACTATTGGTAAGTTTTTTATTTATTTATTGATTATTTATTCTGTTATGTAATTTTTAACTCATTTACAAGTGAAAGAGATTGAATCTCAGTCCCTAAGAACTCTGTTTCTTGACACAGTCAAGTGTCTTATCTTGAAGAAGGTTTCATTGATTGGTTTCAAACATTTGATGAATGAAACAATGAAATAAGGTTATAATTAATTTATTTATACTTTTATAATTCCTTAAAAACTCTTTTAATGATCAAAATCTTATCCAATCCCACACTTGACAACTCACAGTCCAAATACCCTCTTTCCCTATCTACATTCAAGATGTAAAAAGTAATTTATGGGTTAGTTTGTGATCAAGTGAATTTTTTTTAATATTTAAAATGTTATATTTAGTTGTAAAATAACTTTTAAAATGTATTTAATCCCTTGCAACACTTTGCATCATTTGAAATCATGAAATTTGTACCTCTCGGAATGTTTTGGGAAACCTAGTCTAGGTTTTGGTCATTTCTTGGTTTGTCTAGTTCTACTTTGATCATGACCCTCAAATTAACTGGTATTTTTTATTAATGATATAAATTTTAATAAAAAATTTCTCAAGAGTTTGGCATGTGTGGAAGGTTTTATGTCAAAAACTCAATCTTGAGGGTAAAGAGACCTAATTTAGGCCAAATTAAAGAAAGGTCAAGAAAAGTTTATGCATCTATCTAAAGATTTGGTTCCTAAAACTTGTCATGGAGTTGTGATCTATTAATGGGTATCCAAAAATGTGATTTTTTGGTTCTGAATATATATATATATATATATATATATATATAGATCAAACCATCTAAAAATGTGCCTTAGGAGGGTTACTAGAAAATGCCAATCCTAAGAAATGAGGTCACTTGGTGATGTAGATAATAAGAATCAATTTTTAAAAAAGAATATTCAACAAATATCATGGAAAATCCACTTACGCTCTTGATTTGGGTTAATTAACCTTAAACAAGGTTAATCAACATTTGTGCAATTATTTGAAAATTAGTCCTCAATTAATCAAAATGGTCAAAAAGTCATATTACTGAGTTGTAATTTGAATCAAGAAGAATTATAAGGTGACATTAGATGCATTAGAACTATATTCCCATTTATGATGTTTCCAACAAAAAATAACAAAGGTATGTGATGTGTACTAATGAATTAAAAGAAAAGAGTGATCCAGAGCACTATATGGCAAAATGGTCATTTTGACTTGAAATGAATTGATCAAAGTTAGTTGGCTCATAAATTACAATGCCCATTTAGGGATACTTTGACATAAATTGGAAATTTTAAATGAAAATTTTGAACCATTTAGCGTGTTTTATAGATTTTGACCTAAAATGTACATTTGAGTGCAATTCGAGTAAGATTGATAATTTCAACATAAATGGTGTTAGGAATTGGATGTCTACATTTTGCCCCTATTTGAGAAGGTGTAGTGAGACATTCAACAAAAGCAAAATCATTTCAAAGAAAAGAGTTGTCAATAAGAAATTGGAATAGACCCATGATACCCCCTTGAGAGGACATACTGGGATGGAAGAAAAGGATGGACTCTTGAAAAGAGAGAGAAAGTGAGAGGTTAACCCATGGAATAGATCACATCTAGACAAACTAATGATTGCACACGTGATTACCATCAATGATCAAAATATAATTAGAGGTATAATAGGCCCCAAATATGGGGGGAATGGGAAAGATATAATCCATAAATTTAAGGGACACACTGTAAATGTACCCAATTTGAGAGTATAAGTTGCGCTCTTACGACATTGATCAATCTAGGGACAAGTTACACACTAAAATATTGCCATCATGGGATTTAATATGGATAACTTGGAATTAGAGGAAAAGGGAGAACACTCTGCTTTAGGAAGGGAAACACCACTGAACGGGGTCTCCAAAGAGAAGATAATAAGTACTCTAGTAGAGCAGATTTGATCGTGATAAAATAGTTATAACCTGGTAGGGTGTATCTTGATCATTGATAAAGAATAAATAATGATTTTTCCCCTATATAGCTGATTTGATTCAGATGTGGTTCCGATGTTGTGCCCTAGCATGGGAAATTAATAAATAGAATAGCTCAAGGATATAACCAAAAATATAGGTTAAAGTGAGCGAGTGCAAACGTACATATGATGGTGTAATGGCTTAGAAAGCCATATAAAACCAAGCATATGAGAATGCACAAAGTGATGAGAGAGATGAAAATAAGAATGGAGATAGCTGAGTTGACCTTAATAGAAATTGAACACTACCTACATAGTTCCATGGACTCATGTTCTAACATGAAATTCAGGCCAATGTAGTAAACCCAAGTTTGGGAGAGAATGAAATGAAGAATGATGAAAAATGACCAAGAATTGATTATACTCACAATGTATGCAAAGAGATGCATGTCTAAGCATATACTTGAGTACTAAAATGCATGCTACCTAGAAGCTTAATTCCATATCATGAGCCTAGGTTTTGCAAAGTGTTCTTGAAAATCATTCATTAGAGCTTATGTTGACATTAATACGCTAAGACTTAAGCACAAAAGTGCTTGCTATAGCAAAAGAAATTAGGCATCATAAGTATGAGTAACTTAGAATGACATAAGATTCCAATTGTGGTGAGCCAGTTTAAATGTGAACGCTTATAACTAAGGATAATGGTAAAACAATGAGCAAAAGTAGAGTTACAATGATTTACATTTAAAAAAAAAAAGTAAAGACAAAGAAAAAGATAAACATAAATGAACCTACCTTGAAATCAAGATATGATCTGAAGTAGGAACAAAAATGTTTAAAAACAAAAGCCAAAAACATCTTGACGACATGAGACCAAGATATGAATAATCAAGATCCATGTGGACCATCAAGGCCTTCTTGAATACAAAAGAAAAAAGTAAAACCAAACAGAAAAACAAGACAAAGAAACACAAGACCAAGAATGGAGACAAGAAGTAATAAAAAGAGAAAAGGAAAAGAAATAAAAGGAGAGGTGTGAAAGCACAACAAAACACCAAAAATCTCAAATAAACACACAAACAAAAACCAAGTTAGTGTGGTTTAAAGATAAATGTTCATGTATGTGCGGTAGAGGCATTACTTTCCACCACATCATAACAAAGAACAATGACATGATAATTGTTACCTAATTAAAGAGGAACACTGACATAAGAAATGGGGGAAGAGAAGAAAAGGAAGGGGTTGGTTGAGCTGACTCCAGATGTATAAGACAAGTGGATGCTGCCTACATAGTTCCATGGATGCATGTTCCAACATGAACTTCAAGCCAAATGTAGTTCTCCCAGGAAATGGGATAGAAGAAAAAATGATGATTAGACCAACATGATTAATGTTATAGAAGAAATGGAAGATAAAAAAATGAGAATGCTCTATAAAATAAGAAGTTGATGAGATGACATTGAATGACCTTAAAAAATGGCAAGTGCATGGGGTAAGATGAAATGAACTAGTGTTTTTGTGCTTGAAAAATGGCAAGAGCATTCAAACTTAATAGTCGCTCACAAAATGGTGAGAGCATGGGATGGTAGAACATGAATGTACAAATGTATAGAAGCATGAGATAATGTTTTTTTTCTTTTGTGGACCATGTTTTGATGTTTTTGGTATTTTCAAAGTATTTCCAATGTTTTTAGTGTTTTTAGGATAAAATATACACAAGGTGAGATCATCTAGTCAAAGAGATGCACGTCTTGAGAGTAGAGGTTCCAATAAGACAATTAAGTCGAATACAATATTCCATGCTCGCAAATTGATGAGAGAAAAGTTCTTGATAAAATAAAAGAGTAGAAAATACTTAGACTAAAAAGATGTGGCTATTCACTTATCTGAAACTGCACAAGACTGTCCTAGTTGAACTGCTTTGTAGAACTACTGCTAAAGATGTTCATAATATTCATGAGATATAATCAAGATCATAATTGTTCAAGGGACAAAATATGTTCAAGATTATAACATGTCCTAGAAAAAACAAAAAATATGCTTCTCGAAGAGAGAAATCCATAATGGGATGAAGAATGTGTCAGAGTGCCAAGGGTTCAAAGCCTTTACTTTCAGGATTCATGAAGAGTGGACCAGGGTAGTATAAAATGTGTTCAAGGTAAGATAAAAGGGTGGGATAAAATTATGATAGCACAAGTTACCCCTAATTCAAGGGTCTTATAAATAATGGTTTAAAGTTGTTCATGCATAGAACCTCTTAAGGTGTATAATGTTCATGGGCTCTAAAATTTCTTCACTGTTAGGTTTAGCCAATCGATATGCTCCTGATCCATAATTTGCTATGATAATATATGGTCCTAACCAATTAGGCTACAACTTGCCTTCCTTGTTGGGTTCAACATTCATGTTCTTCTAGTTTTGTTTCAAAACTAAGTCACCAATCAATATTTTTTTAGCTTATCTGTAATCTTTTCTAGTAGGCTTGCAAGTTTTCTCAGGTAGGCAAATGCATACCGTCAAGAATTTATAGTTCTTGAAATCATGAGGCTCTATAATCTTCATCATCTTCAATGTGCTCCAATGATATTCTTAATGATGGGATCTCAATCTTGATTGGGATTATAGCTTTAGTGCCAAAAATAAGGGAGTATGGAGTAGCTCTAGTTGGAGTGTGTGATTGGTTTTATAAGCCCAAAGGGCAGGAAAGAGTTACAAGTGCCAATTACGGTCAACATCATTGACAATATTTTTTAAAATGACTAGAATGGTCTTATTTGACACCTCAGCTTTTCCACTGCCTTACGAGTTATATGGAGTGGATTTCTTGTGCTTGATCTTTAATTTTGCATAAAGAGACTTCACATCTTGGTTCATAAAGGATCTGCCATTATCAAATATAATATGGGCTGGGATGTCATATCAATAGATGATATGGTAATGAATGAATTTGGCTATTTGTTTCCTAGTAACATAAATGAGAGGAATGGCCTCAATCCACTTGGTAAAGTAATATGTTTTAGTTAAAATGTGCTTATGGCCATCTGAAGATGTTGGGTTAATTTTTCCAATGAGATTGAGACCCCATATTGAGAATGACCATGGTGTTGTAATCAGCTACAATGGTAAGGAAGGTGCATATATCAAGTTGCCATGATGTTGACAAGGAACACACTTCTCTACATAATTACAAGCATCTATCTCCATTTTTGGCCAATAATAGCCTATTCTAAGAAGTTTCTTTGCTATGATTACACCATTGGTATGGGCCCCACACATTCCTTCATGAACCTCCTTTAGTGCCAGCTTGGATTATCCCAAAGATAAATAATGAAGAAGCATTCCATCATAGACTTTTCGATAAAGCATGTTTCCAAAGAGGATATAATGTGTTAAGTGATGAAGGAATAATTTTTTTTGGTTATTGGAAAGGTTGGTAGGAAATACATGGCTATGGAAATAGTTATAAAAATCTTGGTACCATGTTAACTCAAGTGAGAGACTAGGATCAACAATGGTGCATATCCTTTCTAAATCTGATAGAATATGTGTCGGTTGAAGAATATTTTCAATCAGGAATTGATAATTTTTAGCACTATCATGCATTTGAATCATGGAACCAATTTTTGCCATGGCATCGGCAGATCTGTTGTTGAATCACAGAACTTGCTCAAACTATAGAGATTTAAAATGTGTTTTGAGGTTATTGACAATTTGGCTGTAATGAATAAGCTTATCATCTCTTGTTTGATACTGATCAATTATCTAATTTATGATTAGCTATGAATCTCCATAGACATTTAAGCTTTGAATGTGCCATTGTATGGCAAGATGGAGCCCTGCAACCAATGCCTCATATTTGGCCATATTGTTTGTACACTAAAATTGTATATGGAATGATTTGGGGATCAAATCCCCCTATGGCATGATCAATAATATGCTAGATCTAGATCCTCAAGATGTGAAGGATCCATCAAAATAGAGTGTCCACTACTTAGGTTCTTGTGATGCTTGTTCTATCATCATGATAGAATATTATGGAAGGTCAAAGTTGAGAGGTTGAGTGGTCGTAATAGGAGATTTCAAAAGTTGGTCTACATGAACCTATCCTTTGATTGCCTTCTAATTTTGGTATTCAATATCAACCTCACTGAGGAGCATAATCCATTTAGCCATGCATCCTTGAAGATCTAATTTAGATAAGAGGAACTTGAGAGGATCTACCTTCGTGATAACAAAAGTTTTGTTATTTAACATATAATGTCATAATTTTTCAGTGGTGAACACCATAGCTAAACATGCCTTCTCAATAGGCATATAATTATGTTCATAGGCTACCAATGTGTGGCTTAAATAATAAACTACGTGTTCCTTATCATGATCATCATGCTGAGCTAAAAGTGCCCCTAGTGCATGTTTCATGGCTAATATATAAAGAAGCTATGGCTTTCCTTGAATTGGAGGTCGTAAGATTGGTGGATTGGCCAAGTATGTTTTAAGATTTGAAAATGCTATTTGATAATTTTTATCCCACTAAAATTTTACCCCTTTCTTTAAGAAATGGGTAAATGGGTAGCACTTATCTGCCAGTTTAGAAATGAACCTGCATATAGATTGGATCTTGCCTTGTAGACCTCGCAACTATTTAAGATTATTTGGTGGAGGAATTCATATAATAGTGGTGACCTTTGAAGGGTTGAATTCAATCCCTCATTATGATACAATGAACCTTAGCAATTTTCCTGATGTGACTCTAAAGACACATTTCTTAGGATTTAAGCAGACTTTATATGTATAAAGCCTCTCAAATATTCTTCATAAAATGTCAGGGTGTCCAGATCTTGTTCTTGATTTTGCTAGTACATCATCAACATAGTCCTTGATAATGTCATGCATCATGTCATGGAAGATGACAGTCATTGCATGTTGATATGTGGCTCCAACATTCTTCAAACTGAATGGCATGACTTGGTAAAAGAATTTCCCCCATGGAGTGGTGAACATGATCTTATGTTGATCTTTAGGGGCTATCTTGATCTGATTGTAACTAAAAAATCCATCCATTAAGGATATCATCTTGTACCCAAAAGTAGAGTCAACAATCATGTCGATGTTGGGTAGAAGAAAATCATATTTGGGACATGCTTTGTTGATATCACAAAAATTAGTACAAACACGTATGCCTGGGGTCTTTTTACTTACTGGCACTATGTTAGAAATATATTTAGAGTAGTCCAGTGGTCTGATAAAATTGGCTCCTAACAGCTTTTCTAACTTAACCTTAACCAAAAGGATGATGCGTGGATGCATCTTTCTCAACTTTTGCTTGACCGGTTTAGCATCAGGGTGAACAACAAGATGATGAACAACTAAATTTGGGTTCAATCTTGGCATGTCAGAGTATGCCCACACAAAGATTTCTATATAATCTTTAATAATGGATATAATATGTTCACATTCTACTTCAATAAGGAAAGCTCCAAGATAAACATTTTTGGGATCCTCATGGGTTCCCAAATTCAATTATGTTGTGATCTCCATAAGGAGTGTGGATCCATCTTCTAGAATTGTAGGTAATGTATGGCCATGATCTTCTTCTACTATATCTTCTTGTTGTTCCTCCCAAAGATATGGATAATGTGAAGAATCAAAATCAGCCTTCTCAGGTAAAGGCCATTTGGCAAAGACCTCTGGAAACTCAAGAGCAAGATGCTCAAATATTTGATGTTGTTATGAAGAGATGCTTGTAATAGCTATGGAACTTGGGCTAGATGGAATTTCTACATCCTGAGGGGATGAGTAAACTTTCCCACCTGGGAGACTCTAAAATAGGTTTTCACTCAAAGGCTTGTCTTTTTCTTCAATTTTTTCCCGATCAACAAATGCCTCAAATAGGTTTTGACCTAAAGATCTTCATGTTTGTTCTTTATTATGACCAAGAAAGTTTGCCTGCTATCCAAAGTAGGTAGAAGAATTCAATGAAAAATCAAAACCTTGCTTATGATCACCAATGGGGAATGTATCTAGTAGGCCCATGTATTTTGTAATCAATTCTTCATTTTGAAACTCATCGAGGCATATGACCAAATTTTGTTGATCCCAATCTATGAGTTCAGGATGGTAAAGGCATAGGTTACAATGAGGGTTTGCTTCAAGATGGGAAGCACCAATGGTAAAGATATAATGTCCTGCTTCAAGAAGGGAAGCACCACTAGGATGGGTTTTTGCTTTAAGATGGGAAGCTCCAATAGGATGGATTTTTGCTTCAAGATGGGAAGCTCCAATAGGTGTTATGGTCAATATAGAATTTGAATCAAAAAAATCTAAATCAACAAGCTCATTGAAAAGGCTATAATGGGACATTATGTCACTACTAGGAGTCTCGTTACTAGTCACTTTAGAAGATTCACTACCAAATGTTATGAGGTCATCTTCTGGTGGTTTAAATTTGAGACCATGATTCCAGTTGATAATTTCAACTGATAAGGGTTATAAAGTTCCTTGCATGTGTGGGCCAAGGCCTTTCCCTATATATTCAAGATGATCCATTATCCTGTTATGGATATGATACTTTAGATTCTGAAAACAATCTGTAAGGTCCTTAGAATATAAATAATATCCCTTAGTAAAAGCCTCTGAATATTTCTTTGGTGTAATTACAAGTACAAAAACCATAGGAGGTTTTGGTTTCTTCTTCTTTGGTTGCCAAATCTGATTAGGTCTATTAGGATTCTAGGAGGTTTTAGGTTTACCTAATGTTTTATGGGATTTTGGTAATTTTACAATATGGGGGATGTCCTTTAGACGGTACATGGAAATGCCTGCATCTTTATCAATAACCTATTTGGCCAGAGCTGCAAGAAATGGATTAGCCAAAGTGGAGGCTAGATCACCAAGGTCTATATAACTAGATAGAGATGGATGAGAAATAATGGATTTGTTCTTATTTTCAATGAATTTAGAACCTGGGCAATAGTTATATTTATGAAACTTTGCTTCAAGATGTTTGCAGTATTGGTATGGCTATTGATTAGCAAGAATAGTAACCTCAATCCCATCATGAGGAAACTTAAGGCATTAGTGAAGAGTAGATGGAACTACTTGTACTTCATGGATCAAAGGATGACCAAGAAGTATAATATAAGGAAGCTCAATATCCATAATATGGAATAATGTGTGATGATAAATAGACCCAACCATGACTGGCAACCAAATTATATCATATGACTCCCTCTCAAGGTTATTGTAAGACTTGATTGTAATAGTTTTTGGTTGAATGTCTTTATCCATGTAACCCAATCATCACACAGATTTAAGAGACATGATGTTTAACCTTGAACCATTATCTATAAGAACCCACTTAATTTTGTGATCCGTAATGATTATCTTAATGTATAGTGGGTTATTGTGGCTTAGGCCAACAGTTGACATGTCCTTTTAATCAAATGTGATTTGCCAAAATGAAGACAAATGTCTAACTCAATTCTAGAATTGATCAAGGTTTATATCATTCTGCACAATAGACTCTTATAAAAGTTTGTTGAAGATGGTTTGATGGACATCATATGTCTGCAAGAGTTATAATATGGAAATTTGTATAGGGGTTTTATCTAATTGATCTGTTATACTATAAGGCCTTTGAATTGTGGATTGAACTAGTTTAGTCTTTGTTGGGATAGTATTCAGCTTTGGAACCATTGGCATAATGTTCCAATTGGCTTTATGGAAAGAAGTGGGTGAAGGGCCCTGAATGGTAACTCACAGGTGTCTAGTTGTCATTGCACAACCTAGAGGTGGAAAGGAGTTATTATAATTAGAAGAGCAAGGCAAAGGGACTTGAATGGTGATTCATGGGTGATTAAGCATATTGTTATAATTTTGGGTTAGTGAGGAGCCTTTATAATAAAGGTATTAGTATTTAAGATTAGAAACCCATGCAAACAAAGTAACAACATGATGATGTGAACCTGACATGGCATTACTAGGGGGAGAGGGTGCTGACCCTATAATGATGGGTCCCATATTACAAGGAACACAAGATTGGACACGTGGTTTCACAATAATAGTGGAAATGAGGGTTGCAAAAATGCATCCCATAGTTTTATTATAGTCATAAGGTACATTGTTATAAGCCACATTATTAGTGTGGGCATTATGATCTCGATTATGCTCATTACGATTCTGACCTTGTTGTTGGTTCTAATTCTACCTCTGTCCTTGATTGTGACCATTTTGATTGTTTCTTGGTGGTGGTGGATCATGTCAAGGAAAGGGGTCTTTGTAGATTCCCATATCCTAATTTGTGTCCTAATTAGGGGCCAACTTAATTTTTAGCTCACCATTTTCAATGAAGTCCTCAATAATATGTTACAGTTGAATGCAATGATATGCACCATGACCAACAACACAATGAAAGTTACACCATTCATTCTCTTTGTACCAGTCTAGTTTTGGTTGATCTTGAGGAAATGGCCTTAATACTAGCCATATAATTAAATTAGCTATAATGAGATTTTGTAACAATATTTCAATCGATTTTCCCAACTTGCTAAAGACTCTAAAATTGTTATGAAATGTCATTCGTGGTGGTTGTCTTTGCAAAGTAAGTAGTGGATTTGAGGGAGTTAATTGTACATTTGGAGGAGGCATACCCTATACCATTTGTACATGTCTTATTTTTGTCACCCTATTTCTAACCGTGTTCTTATTTTTGTGAAAGCCCTTAGAATTATCTTACGTAACTGTTTGAGGAGTTAGTGATTTAGGGTGATTAGATGCTTAACCTTGCACATAAATCTTAACAAGGCCTCTAGAAATAAGAGCCTTCTCAATCTATACTCCTTTGTCAATAATTTATTGAAATGAGTTAGCACAAGCTAATTGTAGATTATGCACAACTTCAGGATGCAAATTTTGTGCAAAGATATCAGCCAACTATTTTTTTGGTAAATTATGTTGAAAGTGACTTGCCAATGCTCTCCACATTTGTAGATATGCAACAAAACTTTCACCATCATGCTACTTGGCTTTGCATAAGTCAACAACGGTGAATTCATGTTCTATGTTATATGAGAAATGGTTAACAATTTTTTTGATAAATTGTTCCAATCCATAATTGATCCCTTGGGTAGTTTAAGTAGCCAATTAAGAGCTTGTCCCACTAAAATTTGCAGAAATAGTCATAGTAAGTACTCGCTACTATAAACAACTTCTTGACACAAGATGAAGAATGCTTGTATGTGTTCATGTGGGTCTCTTTTCCCTTTTTATTTGTCAAAGTTGGGTGTTTCAAAATGAGATGGAAAGGGGTTTTGGAGAATAAATAAGTCAAATGGATATGGACATATATCATCAAATTTGTACTTTTTCACTCTATTATTCATCTCCAATCTTTGGATAATTTCCTTCATAGAATTCCATTCTTGCATGTTTGATGCATTTGTGGATTGGATAAGATGTTGTTGGGATGGAATGTGCCCCAGGTTTTGTTGTTGTTGGGGTGGAATGTGCCCCTGATTTTGTTGATATTAGAGTGGAATGTGCCCCTGGTTTTGTTGATGTTGGGGTGGAATGTGCCCTTGGTTTTGTTGCTATTGGGGTGGAATGTGCCCTTGATTTTGTTGTTGTTGGGGTGGAATGTGCCCCTAATTTTGTTGCTATTAGGGTGGAATGTGCCCCTAGTTTTGTTGTTATTGGGGTAGAATGTTCCCCTGGTTTTGTGTGGATCTATATGGAGGTATACCTTTCAATCCATGATTTGGTTCTAATTTGTTGCTTCAGTTGAGAACATAGGCTATTGATTCTTGAATTGTAAAACATTCTTTGAATATAGATATTTTGTACTTTGTTTATTTTGGAAATTTCTATGTTTATTTACCAATCTTTGGGTTGGTTGAAAAGAACTAGCCAAATTGTTTTAAGGGATTTCATCAATTCAAATTAAATGTTTGGGTTTTTGAGTTTGTAAAGTAACAAGAGGTTTTTGATGATTGAAGAATGTATGTTTCGTATCAAATGGAACATGTTGTAAGGTCTCTTGTGACTTTAACTATTCATTTAGATTACCTTGAGCCACTATGGTAATGTTCTCATCCAATACTTGTGTAATTTCAACCACATTTCCTTGTTCTTTCAAAACATTATTGTGAATTAAAGTGGCAACTAGGGAGTAAGTTAAGTTTGTGACAAGTTGATCTGCATATCATTGACTTATTATCTTAATCTTAGCTAGAAGATCTAGATTTGTGAGTTTTGACTCTGTTTGTATTTCCTTTCCTTTGTTAGAGGAAGAAGGTATGTCTATTTGTGTAAAAATTTTCTCTTGTCGTCATTATTCTCCTTCTCTAACTAAGGTATGCAATCATTTTGTAGGAAAATTAGAAGGTAGTCTAGCACCTAATTCTATCAATCTAAGAAGGGCTTCATCTTGATCTTCTTAGGGTTGATATCCATTGTATTCATCTTCGAATCCTATTCTTATGGGATATCATAAAAAATAATGGGATTATCTTAACCATCATAAAATTTCTCATCTTCATAACTAAGGCCATAAGAGGCCCCATACAAGTGAACCTTTGAGTCATGTCTAAAAAGAGTTATTCTATGTGTTTGACTAACTTTGGACCAATGTTTGGCAACAAAGCATGCTTTGGCTCTCTTTTAAATAAATAACCAAGGTACCAATGAGATATAAGGGAGGGTGATTTGAAACCACACACAATTTTAGAAGATTTAGTTCATGAGTTTACTCAACCTTTGATATAGTTGAAATCATATAGATCGGAAGAGAATAAGGTAACTCAAAGACCCAAGGGGAAAACTAATACACCAAAACCTAGATCTTTGTGATACACCCACACCGTAAAAGCTAGCTTCAACTTGGACAAGTTGACCCTAGAAGTTTAGAGGAAATCTCTTTGGATTATGAAGAAGACAAAATGAACTAAGAAATTCAAGATGTAAAAACATACACAAATCATTAAGTATAAAGCTAGGACCAAATAGGCAACACAATGTCACCAAATGATTGCAGTAAGATAAAATATGTTCTAGGACCCAAAGTGTGAGTGATACGTAAGGTGAATTGACTCTACCAAAATGATAATGTGATTTTGAGTCTTAATAAATGACCCTTAATCCAAATGGAAAATTAAACCCAAGTTAAAACAAGCTTAATGCACACATGGCGAACCCATTTTGATGCACCAACCCTTGAAACTTAGAAAGGTTCAATTTTGAATGTGGATTATAAATGAAGGATTTAAACAAATCGGGTAAAATATCTAGACTTAATTAGGTAGCATGATTATACCAAAGTGGATGACATGACACAAAGCTTTTGATAACAATTTGAACAAGGAAAAGATGAATTTTCCATTTGGATAGCGTAACGCCTCCCTTGTTCAATAAAATTGAGGACAATGTGTTTTGGTTAAGTTCATTGAGTTAACAAGCAATTTTAGACACAATCAAGACCAAGTACGCTAATGACAAAAAACAAATGTCTTAAGTCTAAAATGACAAGGTATGGCAAAGTGGGGTCTACTAAACTAGCAAGGTTTCTATTGTTATAGGGGAATCAATTACATAATGACTTTCACATCAAACGATGCAAAAGACAAGCACAAAAATTTGGTGACAGTGGCACTGGCTAGTTGTAAAAAGGTCTAGTCCTTTTTACAACCACTACATCCTACTATTCACTCAGTGTAGTGCGATATCCAAATGTAGATACATCCCATGTGCAACTCCAAAGGAATCAAATGAAGTCAATATTAGGAGGTGAAACCCCGTTGCAAAGCTTCCCTAAATAACTTGTGTTAGGTAATGGCATCCCCCTCGCAAGTTAAGTTTGTATGAAAATAAAGAAAGCATAAAATAGAAAGACTTTAGGGTCATTTTCAAGATCACCCAAAATTTAGCGAGTTTTTGGGGAGTGCTTTAGGTGACATTCTTTCTAAGCCTTGGAATAGGCTATTTGCAATGAGAATGGTGATTTTGATTCCAAGGGTTCCCTATAGGGGACAAATAGAAGAGCATACATACAAAATTTCTCTTTTTTCCAAACAAAACCTAAGTAAACAACTATTGTAAGCAAGAATTGACAAGTGGGTTGAATTTTAAACCCAAATGAAATGTTTGGTGGCATTTAGTTGACCCCTTGGTCTTAGTTGCAAACTTTGAAAACATTCACCAAAAACATCTAAATTCTTTGTTAAACACCTAAAAAAAGTTCCCAATTGATTTTTAAGCATGAAAGATGTGATTTAAACATGTTTTTATCAAAGCAAAAGCTTGGTCCTATAGCAAAAATGTTAGCATGTCCTTTAGCTTCGAAGCTCTTTTTAGCTTAAAACAATGAAATTTGAAAAAGTAGCTCTCAAATTTGTATTTTTGGAAAAACATAGTGACTGATGTTAGTTATTACAACCAACGATAGTTACTTTGGCTAATCGGGACCTAACCGATGTCAATTTTACTAACTAACATTGGTTAAGCCAGGTAACCGATGTTGGTATCACTTACCGATGTCAATTACTGTGTAAAATTGTGCCAAACAAAAATGGCTAAATAAAGTTAGAAAATCAATTTTCAAGAGTTTTAAGGGTCCAAATGGATATTTTAGAGTTGAAAAGTGATCTTATTTAGGTGTGAGATGCATCTTTTCCCACCAATCATGCCAAGATGTAGAGAGGATTACAAAACAAGTTAGTCAAGCATTAGTCCATAAATAATAAAACATGCATAAAGAATTAACTAACCAAGCCTATCTATTCATATGGTAATTAAAAAGGATAACAAAAAATAAATGAAAGAAAGAAACACCATATTACCTTTTCAAATGGATTCACCATGCACATATGGCTCAAAAACATGTTCTCACTTGATCAAACATCCTTGTATTTGTCAACAATGGTGGTAAGCTCCTCCAATGCCTCAAGATCACTCCATAAAACCTAGGTTCTTGATTCCAAATCAATAAACTAGCCTATCAATGAAGCTTGCAAGAAAAATCTATGATTAAATGAAAAACCTTATGGAAACAATTTAACATAATAACTTTTCAATATTCAAGCTTTGAAGATGTTTGAGCATAATAACCTTGCACCAAAAATAGCTTAGAAATTTTGTTCATGGCCTCTCTATTTATATATTTTTGAGATTGGTCAGGATCAACCATGATCGTCCATCTCAAGATTGAGATGTGTGGCCATGGATAATCCTAATATTTGGAATTAAATCCACAATTATATTCATCATGACCTTAGAATAAGGGGCATTGGAGAGGCATAGGAGGCATTAAAGAGGCATGGGTGACCCATAATCCTGATATTTATGGCCTAGGGATGTTTTCCTAAGAAATGAGGTCACCTGGTGATGCAGATAATAAGAATTAATTTTCAAAAAGGAGTATTCAACAAATCTCATGGATAATCCACTTAAGCTCTTTATTTGGGTTAATTAGCCTTAAACAAGGTTAATCAACATTTGTGCAATTATTTAAAAATTAGTCCTCAATTAATCAAAATGGTTAGAAAGTCATACTACTGAGTTGTAATTTGACTCAAGAATAATTAGAAGGTGACATTAGATGTGTTGGAACCATATTCTCATTTAGGATGTTTTCAACAACAAATAACAAAGCTACGTGATATGTACCAATGAATTAGAAGAAAAGAGTGATCCAGAGCACTAAATGGTGAAATAGTCATTTTGACTTGAAATAAATTGATCAAAGTTACTTGGCCCATAAATTACATTACCCCATTTAGGGATACTTTGACCTAAATTGGCACTTGTAAATGATAAGTTCTAACCATTTAGCACGTTTTATGGATTTTGACCTAAAATTTGCATTTGAGTGCAATTCGAGTAAGATTGATAATTTCAACACAAATGGTATTAGGAATTGGATGTCCACACTTATAACCCTTTGGGTGTACAACCCAAAACCAACATAATGAAGATGCTTGTGGACAAGATGACCATCTTATATTCATCCATTTTAGGTGCTCACAACATCTTATCGTATGCCCAAATCTGGAATGATCCCATGCATCCATCTATACCTATTAGGCCATATCCTCCCCAATGGGAACTTCTTAAGTTCTCTAAATTTCAAAGTAAGGAATATCCCCAATATCACCTTAGAGAATTTAGGAATGCTTTCTATCTCATCACCAATGATGATGCACTTCTCTGCACCTTCCCCATATCCCTAGTCAGTCTGGCATTGGATTGGTATAGTTCCATGCCTAAGCACTCTCTTTTCTCTTTTAACCAACTGACTCAAACCTTATTAGACCATTTTTTAATCAATATCTCCAAGAAATTTTCTATCACCAACCTCTACTCTATTCGGTAGTTTGAGGATGAGTCCATTGTCAATTTTGTGGCTCCTTGGAGGAGCTTGATTAACTAACTTTCCTTTTCCTTGCCTCCACCCAAACTCTTAGAGCTCTTTGCTCAGGCATGTGCCAAGCATATCTCCTCTACACTGCATGCCCAAATATTCCAAACCTTTAATGAAGCTTTTACCATGGCACGTAAGTTAGAGAACAGATCTATTGATGAAGGAAAGCTAAAGCTCAAAAATAAAAACTCAACCTATAAAACCAATGAGGCTTCTTCCTCCAAGTCAAGCAACCAGTCAAATAACAACACCAAGATAAAGGGAACCATAAATGTGATTGTACTAAAATCCACTCCTCCACATTCCATCAATCAATATAATTCCTCTAGTTCCTCAAAGCAAAATATGAGGGGCCAAACCCGAAATAACTAGAAGTAATTCACTCCACTTGGAGAATCATATGATTCCATCTTGGAGAAGTTATTGAAAGCCAACATCATCCAACTTACTCCTATCAAACCTTCTCAATAGTTGTATGCCTCTCATCCTACACCTAGTTAGTTCAACAAGAATGATCTGTGTGCCTTTCATCAGGTTATAAGACATGATGTCAGTAGGTGAAACACCTTTAAGAGATTTATCCAATCCCTATTGACAAGGGGGATCTTACATTGGATAACCCCAATGCACCATCAAACCAAGCCCTTAATATATTTAGGTAAACTTTCTCAAACCATGCTCCTACCAAGAATGAGAGAAACAATGTCGAGTGTTCTCATGATACCCATACAATTAACATGGTCCTTGATTCACTCATTATCAAACCACCTAGCACCCAATCTTTTGGTCCCCCATCTCCATTTCCTATTAAGATAGTGGACTTACCTCCCATTCCTTTGAAAACCCAAACCAAGGAAACACCATCTTCTCCCCTTCTAAAAATTGAGGCAGTGGAGTCCTTAATCACCTTTTTAGCTGATATATTGGAACAACCAACCATCACCATCCTATCTTTACCTTCAACTACTAAACAACCTACTCCCCCTTCAAAAATCATTCCTGAGAAGGAAACCCCTATGTCTACTCCTCCTACTGAGGAACCACCTATCTCAACCTCACATACTTTGATTGAAGAAGAGGATGAGGTTACCATCCCTATGTCTCTACCTAGGGGCTTATTTTTTAGGTCTAGCATTCAAGGAATTAAGCCAACCTACAAACCATTCTTTAGGCTAGTGAAAAAATTGGAATTTATCTCTAACCCTAACATGGATTGAGCCACCTTCTATAAGCAATTAAGAATACCTTATATAACCAAGCAAGAAGCTCCAAGAATACCTTTAGTAGGCCAAACCACCAATTCCACTACTATGAACTTATAACCTACCAACCAAACCAATAACAAACTTTACCTATCCAATAATCCCTTAATCATCCATGAAAATTGAACCCCCAGCGACCGAATCACCTTCTCAAACCAAACTGACCAAACCAATCAAGAACCTTGGCGCCTTACCCATAATAAACATTAGTCACCCCTTGGTGAAGGTGGAGCTTGCCTCACCAGAACCAATAACCAAACACCAGACCAAAGTAAACAAAGAGATAAAACCACACAAAGGCCAGAAGGATCAAATTTTTCCTCCCTTAACCTTTCCATCCATTATGAGGCCTCATCCCTCTACCTTGAATAGGAATCCAATTGTCTCTACCAAAACCCCACCACCTCTTTTGGTTACACCTTTATAATTTCTCTTTGATGCACCTCTTTTCACATGCCAACAATACCTAAGCTACCTACCTTATGATCTTGCACCTCTAGCTCATCAACCTCCTTGCCTAAACTAAATCCATCAACCAAATGTACCACCCTACCTAAAATAAATACCACTAAACCTATTTATAAGAAACCTCCAACCTCAACCATCAAAGCAAAGATCCTACACCTCCACCACCTTTAGTTGAGTCCTACTTGACCATTATCCATAGGTTATTATATAATTCTTGTTTATCCTTAGATTCCATCAAACCCTTTGACCCTCTTGCTTCCAAACCCATTTGGTATAATGAATACCACATGTGTTCTTATTATAAGACACCCGACCATGACACAGATAACTACAAATCTCTCTAAAATTTTATTCATTGGATCTATGATGAATATGATATATTAAGAGATGAACCTCCTATGGGTACCATACCAATCTAACCAAAAACCATACCTACCCAACAGTTACCTAAACCTCCACTCTCACCTAAGAGTGAAGATGAGTCTGGCCAGTCTACTACCTCAACCTTTCCTTATATCCATACTATCAATGTGGTCATGAGATTGAAATAAAAAGATAAGGGGAAGGCTAAGGTGTCTATTCCCTAGATGTACTCCTCTTAAAACTCCCAACCAACCTACACCCAACCATCTCCATCTTCAACCAAACCCAAGGTGTCTATCTTAGTTGACTCCCAATCTAACCCCTCAAAATCCATCTGGAGAGATATCCTCAAGTAACTTCACTAGACCTCAACAAATATGAGCTTTTATGAGTTGATCTTTGCCTCTCCCCACCACTGCCAAGCACTAATAGATGTTTTTCAATCCATTGAGGTCTAAATCAAGGACCCCCAATCTCTATCAGCCTTTATTGGTGCCCTTAAAATTTCCAACTTTGATACCTTCAAGGATTTAGAAATACCTTCCATCCATATTGAGGACCTAGATCCCCCACTCTTTATTACTACTTACATCAACCAAACCTACATCAAATAGGTCATGATTGATGGGGGATCTAACATTATCATCATCTCCTCTCATGCCTACAACCAACTCAACTTGCTAGACAATGTCATGTTCGAATCTTAGACCATATTTCACTCCTTCAATGATACCATGGCCATACCATGGGAACTATCATCTTCCATATCCATTTATGACCCTATATGTTCCCTAAAATTTTATATGTTGTGGAAGGTGAATTCTAATATAATGTATTATTGGGATGACCTTAGATTTGCTCCATGGTTTGCATTCCCTCTACCTTCTACCATTGCATTAAGTTTGAGCATGAAGGCCAAGTCATCACTGTCCAAGCTGACCCAAGTCCTTTCTTGACATACAACATGACCTATCACCCAAAATATGTCCTCATACCTCCATCTAGCATACCCTCAACATCTAAAACCCAACTTCTTACCACCAAAGCGAATATCATATCCCTTGCTACCGATGAGGCATCAACTAGTTCCTCTATACCCTCACACCCAATCCACACCATAGACCCTTTGGAATCAATGTTCCATCACCTTTTTCTGGGGGAGTATCACCTTCTTTCCCTTGATGCTTTCCTTACTCCTCATGAGTATGGGCAACTCACAAAATAGCTAGGATATGATCCCAATGTCAGAACTGTCATTCCCTTTGGACCTCTCCACTATCAGACCCATTTTGTCTATGGGGGACTCGACAAATCCTTTGGTGATTTTACTACCTCTCTTCCACCTCAACCATTCATTGCTAGCTTTTTTTACCTAGATAAACCAAATTTTTCCAAGAAATACCTCCATCGGTGTGCTTGGAAAGGCTTTGGTCTTAGGTGATATGAGTATGTCCCATATGAATTGGTCACCATTGAAACCAAAAAGTTGCACAAGAAACACAAACTTGGTTCATCTTACCTAATAAGAAGAAATCCAAATAATCCTTCGCTACCATTGTTGAAGAAGATACCCCTTCCTCACCAACCTCACTTCCACTTGAATGTGAGGATGATAACATCATCCCACCTAACTTTTTTTCCATCGACATGATCAACCTGAGACCTTTGACTTATCAGAAGGGGTGACTATAACCATCCCTTTGACCTACCCTAAAGTGATAGGAGAATACTCTCCTACCATTAACAATGTTTAATGCTAGAATGATGATTCTATTCTCACCTACCTTGGCACCCTAGATTCTTCAATCCACAAATCCCTTCCTCTCAAGTCTTTAACCATGTTGAATGAATCCACCATGGATATCAACCTGGGTACTCTGGATAGCCCTCATATTATTAAAATCAGTCAATCATTGAATATCATGGAACTTTGAGACTTCCCCTCTTTCCTCCAAGACTACATCATAGCCTTTGCTTGGTTTTACAATGATATGCCTAGAATTGACCCCATCATTGCTACCCATAGCATATTCACTCACTATGATGCCAAGCCTATTAAGTAAAAGCTCTGATGCATGCATCCTAATATAGCCCTTCTCATCAAAGAAGAGCTTCAACATCTTCTATCTTTCAACTTTATTCAACTCATTGACTACCCCCAATGGGTCTCATATGTTGTACCTATCACCAAAGCCATACGGGGAATACACATTTGAATGGACTATCATAAACTCAACCTCACCTACCCCAAAGATGACTTCCCTCTATAGAGCATCAACCAACTCGTTGATCTTACAACCAACCATGAGATGTTATCTCTCATGAATGGGTTCTCAGGTTATAATTAGATCTTAATTGCTCCCAAAGATCAACACAAAATTGCCTTTACCACCTCATGAGGAACCTTCTGCTATAGAGTCATGTCATTTGGACTAAAGAATGTTGGTTTAACCTACCAATGTGTCATGACCTATATCTTCCATGACCTCATCCATAGGATTTTTGAGAACTATGTGGATGACCTTAGAAAATCCAAACTCTAGGAGGATCACTTAGCCATTCTTAAGGTAATATTTGAACACCTTATCCATTACCATGTCCACCTAAACACCAAGAAGTGAATTTTTAGGGTCTTTTTAGGAAAGATTCTTAGCTTTATTATCTCCCTTCATGGAATTGAAGTCATTCCCACCAATATAAAAGCCATCCTCGACATGCTTCCTCCTACCAACCTTAAGTAACTTCATAGATTGTAGGGGAAGCTATAATCCATTCATCATTTTATCTCCCAACTTTTAGATTGGTGTCAACCATTCCACCACCTTCTAAAGAAGGATGTGTCTTTCAAGTGGAATAAAAACTGTCAAAAGGCCTTTGATTCAATCAAAAAGTACCTTTTGTCTCCACTTGTCCTCATACCTCCCAAGGATGACCAACCTTTTTACCTATATATCTCTACCACCAACCATTCCCTAAGGATAATGCTAGCTCATTAAGATAAACAACACAGAGAGCAAGCCATATACTACATTGGCCACATGCTTGTGGAGTACAAGAATTGGTATACCTATACTAAGAAACTTTGCTTTTCCTTAGTCTTTTTGGCTACCAAGCTTCACCACTACCATCTTAACCACAAAACCTACGTCATAACCAACACTAACCCACTCAAGTATGTACACTCTAACCTATGCCAAAACCAACATATGGCCAATGGTTCATGCTTCTAGTAGAGTTTGACCTTGAGTTCCTTTAGTAAAAGTAAATTAAAAATAAAGTCATTACCAACCAATTGACCAAAGCACCATTATGAGAAAACCAATCCCCTCCTCTTGAGTTCCCTAATGTGTCCATCACATACCTCTCTCTGGTGAATTTCATCCATCAACTCACCATGTTATTCGAAGGATCAAACTATCAACATGGTGGGGGAGTGGGTATCATTCTTATCCCCTTTGATAATGAACCCCTTCCTTTGTCCTTCAAGTTTGATATTGAATGTACCAACAATATGGTTGAGTATAAAGCCCTAGTGATAGGCCTTCAAACTGACTTAGCTCTAGGAGTCAAAATGATCAATATCTTTGGTGACTCCCAACTTGTGGTTAATCAAATCAATGACTCTTACCAATGTAAGAATGATGTTTTACAATAGTAAAAGTAACTAGTTGATTAACTCTTAGCATCATTTGAACCCTACTGTATCCAATCAACCCCATGATTTATCAATAAGTTTAACGACACCATGGCTTTCCTTGCCTCACAAATCCCATTTGCACCCTCAAACTCTAAGTTGTATATCATTATCCATAGGCTTACCCAACCTTCCTATGTCAAACTAGATTATCTTACCATTTTTAATGTGGAGGAGACCCAAACTGACCTTTAGTATCAACAAACCTTCGACTATCTTAACCTTGGCATAGTTCCTTTTGGCCTCTCTATGAATGCTCGAAGAGAATTTATTCATAGTACCTCTCACAATACCATTATGGGAGGAATCCTTTATAAACATGAATTTGATGGCCTCCTCTTCTATTGCCTACATAGTCATGAAGCCTCTCATACTATCAAGGAAACACATGATGGTATTTATGGAGGACACTTTAGTGGCCTTGCCATAGCTAAATTCATCCTTCAACTTGGCTATTAATAGCCTACCCTTAACTAAGACTATTGTGATTACATGAAAAAGTGTTTCAAATGTCAACAACATGCTAATTTGCATCACACACCTAGCCATGGTCTTTGAGTTCTACCAATTTTTGGCCCTTCTCAAAATTGGGTCTAGACCTTATTCATTATATTCCTCACAGCGACACCATTCTATTATCACCAAGACCGAGTATTTTACCAAGTGGGTAGAGGCTATCCCTCTAGTCTTGACCAAAGTGGAAAATAGTATTGACTTTATCAACCATCATATCATCTACTTCTTCGGTGTTCCTCATAAGATTATCACCGACAATTGTCAATATTTTAAAAACAAGCAAGTCTAGGGTCTATGTGATGCATCTAACATTAAGTTAAGCTTCCCCTCTCCCTATCACCCTCAAGTGAATGAACAAGCTGAGGCCTCTAATAAAACTCTTAATAACATGCTAATTAAAATGTTTAATGCATCTGGTCAGATTTGGCATCTACACATCCCCTTTGCCTTGTAGGCATATTGCACTAGCATTAGAACTCCTAAGGGTGCTATACCCTTTTCTATCATATTTTTAGCAGAGGTTGTCTTGCCTCTTGAAGTCCAAATACCCTCTCTTCACATATCTTTGCAAGAGATTATTTTGGAGGATGATTATCATAAGCACCGTTTAGCCCAACTTGAGCTACTTGATGTGTATCATTTAGAAGCCCTCACCCATCTTCATGTCTATCAAGAGAACGTAAAGTTTGCCTATAACAAACACCTTAAAGTGCAAGAATTAAATATCAGAGATATTGTCCTAAAGGAAAACCAACATGTCACTAATATGGAGAAAAGAAAATAGGGTAAGTTTGCTTTTAATTAACTTGAACCTTATATCATAACCCACAAGTATGGATTAGGAGCTTACCAATTGTCTTCTCTCAAAGGCCACCCAAAACTTGAGACCTTCAATGCTTCACATCTACATCCATTCTTTTGTTAAGAAGGATCAAGCTCACCTTTTGTCTAACTTAAGCTCATCCCTTTCTATCTACCTACATTCCATCTCCCTATTTTAAGGGCAACTGATTAAAATTGAATCATGTGATTATCTATCATTGACATAGTCTTATCTTAAATAATGGGTATCATGGCTATACCCATGACATGGTTCTCATGGTATTTTCCACCCCTTTATAGGATAGATTCCCATGATTGTTGTCACCTAAACCTCTTTTACACCTAATCAACCTTCTTGTGATTCTATTTTTTCCTTCATAAAGGTGAACCACTAAGCTAGCCTAAGCAAGTCTATGTCAAGCAAAATCAAAGTAAAATAACACAATTCCTATCACCAACAATCATGGGTCATTCTTAGCATTCATAGATTGCTCCCTTAAAGGAAAACTGTTGAAAATTTATTTGCAATTGCCAAAACACGAGGTGGAGTGCTCCCTTGAAGGACAACTATCACAAAACATTAAAAAAAGCACATAAACTTAGATCACTCCCTTGAAAGATGGTTGAGTAAGCATTTTTCAAAAGTATAGAAATTTTTTGGAAGCTTTCTGATTGATCAGCTTCCCATATATGACAATCATCAAAAGACCCATCATCAAAATCATCACAAAAACAAACTAATTTTGAATGTTGTAATCGGCTCTCAAACAACCAACTAAGGTGGAAGCTATAATCCAATTTCACAACTAGACTTCCCACATCAATCATTCTACATGATTTTGACACACGCTTGTTTATATTGGTTCTTTAGACACTTACAAAAGAGGCAAGATAGTCTCATAAGAAGGTTCTATTTTCACCTATCTCCCATTTACACTATATACAAGGGATTCTTGAGCTTACTTGACATTATGTGGTTGAGACACCCATTTAACCTACTAACATATGCTCATGTGAAGCATTCGAAGGGTTTGTGTTCGTTAGGCCAATCCAACTTTGGTTTTGTTTTAGCCCTTGTCAATGAAGGAGCATTGTACCCCCTTCTTATCCTATCATGATTAATTGATATTTTCAATATGACGTTTATTTCTTGATTAAATTATTTGGTCTCCCATCTAAGGTTGTTAATTAACTTACCTCATGTATTTTATTCTAAATATTAACAAAAGGCATAAACATAACAAGCATAATAAAACAATAACATCCATGAGCATTTAAATAGTTAACCATTTTCCACCACATGTTTACAGTCTACAATAATGCAACATATACACATTAAGATTTAGCATAAACATATATCAAAACCATCTCATGAATAACAAGTCAACATTATTATCTAGCAAGTCAACCATAACATAAGCATAATCCATGATCACATACACACATTACATCACAAGTATTAAACATCAACATCAAACCATAAACCATCAACATGGGCATAAGTAACCATAACATATATAAACTTGTGAGTCAAATAGCATAATAATGTGTACAAAGTAGATAGACATGACTATCTCTCAAAAATGTACATCTCACTACATCAGCTCATAGGCCAAAATCAAAATAATATAAAAAATGTCATACTCTAGCTATACCTATGCCCCAAGGGCATCACTACCTCCTGGAGTACCGTTGGATCCTAGTGCTTGCCCACTTGTTGTGCCTGCCAATCCCCCAACTATCCCTATCTATCTAGATACAGACACTGCCCACTACCTTGGTATCACTACACTACTACCACCTACCAAATTGGCTCTATACTCACCCCATCAGGGCTCATTTAGACACTATATAAGTATAATAGCCTCATAATACCATAGCTCCTCTACTATAGTTAGGTATCATGTTATAAGAGTGAAACCTAGTGGCGCTACCTATTCTTCTATTGCTCCTCCTCCTCTCTACCTCAGAGAGTCCCTCTCTTGGGTCACCAAGCCTAGAGAGATCTTTGCATGATCCCTCTCACCTATGATAGTAGAAATTTGACCCTATAAGTTTAAAACTTGACCTTGTAGTGTGATAAGCTAACCCTATAATGTGGCCACCTATCCCTATAATACCTATACCTATCCCTGTGCAGTAACTAAAGTTACTCCTACCTATCCATCATGGCCAGTCAAATCCACAACTATCAACTTCACATCTTTATCATCTCCACCGATGTCTACAGGTGTGTACATGGGTTAGTGCCATGCCAAGTACCCATATATAAACCCAACATAATCTATCTAGGCCCTAATGGGTAGCTCCTCAAACTCTAACAAAGTAGGCATGAGATGTGGCTCTGATAATAAAATCTTAGAGTCCTCTTCCTATACCTGGGGAATAGACTGTGGATGCCCTGTACCAAGCCAAACTATCAATGTACCCTATCAAACAAGATCAGGTCCACCTCCCCATCTCACCTACCAAATATCCATCTATAGATCTATAGTGAGAGTGTATATCTCCTATAACTTGGCCAGATTAGAAACTAGACATAAGGCCTCTATGTGATATCTCCTATCACTAGTACACCTCTGAACCACTCCACATCATGAGCACCAACCCCTGCACCCGATCCAAAAAAGTCACCCCTCCATGGAATGAAGCTGACTGGGAACTCTATCTATGTAAAGCCTTCCCATGATAACCCTACTGGCCTCAGCACCCTAATGCACTTGTAGGCCCAATAATGCAAAACTAGGCTGACACTAATTCCATACCTCTTGTGCGACCTAAAACCCCATAACTCCCTGTAGATCTATACCAATAGAATAGGCATCCAACCAAATACCATCTACCCTAGTAATATCTCAACTAGAACCCCCAATAGCAAATAAGGAAACCTCTTGCTGCTCAAGTCAGGAAGCCCAAAGCATGTCACAACAATCATGAGTATGGTCATGAGTCTACTCTCAACTAGAGCCCTTTGATACAGTGTAGTATACTTGAACCCCCTAGTATGCCATCTGACCTGATCACTCTTGTCTCCATATAATAACTCAACATGATCATCCTGCTCCTCTTGCTCTATATGGTATATTGGATCCCCATGGAGTGGAAGTCGAGTAATCCTATGGATGTCCTCAAGTAAGATGATCATCTTGCTGATTAGAAGTAGGAAGGTATTCATAGTAGGATCCCATCTCTTGATGAGTGTTATGACCATGAATGCATCTCGAGGCACATGCTGATAGTGCCTCATCACTCCTAACCCTAACTCCTCCATGTGGGCCCAATCGACTGAGGTGATCCCTTATTGGATCTCTAAAAAAATATGTAGCACATGATTACACATATGTATTTTCTCCCTAGCCTATAATAAGTTAGAATCATAACTTATTTACCTATACCTTTATCATCTACCCTACCCTTTAACCACCTAGCTTATTTCCTTATTCCTCCTAGCCATCTACCCCATGCCCACTAAGGTGCTTTCTATCATGCAGAACTTACCTAGTAGAAATCATCATAACTTAGTATTTAAAATCTCTTCATACCTCTCCTTAACTTAGTCGACCATTGATGGTCATAGTGACCACTGTTGGTTAGGCATAATTTATTCTAAGGGTGTCAACCATCAATGGTCAACCCTGATGGTTGATAGTCATTATGGGAATTTTGTGGCCAGAATGCCCAAACCTTGGCTACCCCCAAATCCTACCCAAATGATAGTTAAACCCCCTAATTAGCTAACCTAACCCCTCTACCCACCCCAACTCACCTATCCACCTGATCAATTCCCAATTTCACCCATCTATCTACCCAAAATTGATAAAACCCCCTAGGGCATAACAAACAAAACTAAGAATTTCACCTTACCTTGACCTCTCAACCCAATGCAAATACACAAAATCTAACTAATATATCAAATTCATGACACCCCTACCTCATTTTATGACCTCTGCCATGGAGTTGCCCATAAACCTACTCATCCTCATCCACACTTGCATGCTCCCTACATCTTGACTGATCCCCATGTTCACCTTAACAAACTCCACCTAAGCTAAATACCCTCAACAATCATTTTCACCACTAAATGCCAAAATTACCAAAGCCTAGGGTCAAAATAAAGAAAAATCAAATGTGATTAAAAATTTATTTACTTTCACTTTTACCTAGTGGGTTTTTAGGGTTCTTACCCCGACCATCAATAGTTAGGGTGACCATCGATGGTCATCCTTGGGACACATGACCATTGATGATCAGGTTTCACCACTTCTTAACTCTTACCTTATATAAGCCATCTCTCATCAGACTCAACATCAACTCAACCACCCTTGGAGTTTACCTTCTCTACCAACCCTGACCACCTCGTCACCTTGCCATTGGTCTATTTCGACCCAAATAGCATGTATTTTGTGACACTTTTTTCTTGGTCCTTTAACTAAAGTGCCAATATTTTCATGTTGACCATTTTTAAACTTGCACCATATCATGCTTATCTAACCTAATTTGTGTCTTCTCAAGAGCACTTCCTACCTTGGATACCCATGATACTTGACCCATTTATGTTTTCCATAGGAGCACTTCCTACCTCAAATACCCATAGTAACACTGACCTTGTCTAGGAGACTAATAGGTGTACCCAACCATTATGCCTAAATTATGGTCATGTGATACACTACTCACTTTTCCCTTTGAATCAAACTTTATTATCTTTAACGATGGTAACCTTGTCTTTGTGTGATCTTAGATATCGTACCTTTTGTTGCACTTTGCATGCTTGATTGTGATTTAGTGCCCAACCTATCACCCACCTTCATAATGTTCACCTTCATTATTAACTTTGTCAAAGTTGTACCTGATTATGATTTACCTCATCACCTCCTAGTTTGAGGGGGAACACCTCCTCTCATACTCAGGGTGATCAACAGACCTTTGACCAACATCAATTTTTATTTTACAGTTGGTTGATTCCAAGACACGTAATGAAAAGGGGCAAAATGTAGACACTAAAAATTTTTAAACCATGATTCTGAGTGTTGAAGTACCTCTTGACCACCTTAGGGCCCTCTTGGAACTAATTTAACCTTCCAACCCTTACTAGAGTGTGCCCATATTTAGTTTGTCTAAACAAGCTTAACCTAGCCTTTACCCTAGCTTTTGCCTATTTTACCCTTCACCCTCGATCTTTAATGATCAGGTTGACTTCTGACGGTCACCTTGACTTTTGATGGTCAAGGTCTACCTCTTTAACCAAGAGCATGCAAACTAATTGCCTTGCCTTTCTAAAAATAATTTGTCTAAATCTTATTTTGAGCCATTACATGTGCAAGTTATAATTAGATAGCCTAGTTGAACCTTCACTCTGACCTTTTGCTTGTGCCTATAAGAAGATGGTAACCTGAAGGTGAAATCATCTGTAATCATAATCAAGAGCTTGTGCATCCAAGAGTTTCTTTTTGTAGTTCAATCATTACCAACAATCTAGCAAACCAGCTATCATATCAGAGAGTCAATTTACCGCCACCTCTCCACCTAGCTCTTAGATATCGTTACTTTGTCAAAATTTATCTAGATTCTACCAATAGATTAATTACCTCAACCATCCATCCAATTGACTTATAATAAGACAATTACTTGTTTCTTAGAATTTATTTGCTTTATTTCTATTTCACAATCAACCTAAGTCTTACCCATATCTCAAAATCTATCTTTTGGATCTCATTAATCAACCTCTTTACCAACCCAGATCTAGACATAATAACTATCAATATTTGACTCAACCATCAATGGTTTATCCAAATACCAATGGTCACCTTGACCACTGATAGTCACCTTAACCAATGATAGTCAGCCTAATAATCAATGATTACTATGGCAGTGAAAAAAAAGCTAATTTCACCTACTTATATCCAATTCAACCTAATTCTCTATGTTTCTACTTGTTCACAAACCCATTTATAATTTTCTGAAGTATATCCCAACTCCTTAGAATTATTATTAATTAACTTAATTACTATTTTAATAATTTCTAGCATATTTCTTAGTAAGCATTCTTGTGTTCAATTTTAGTACCTTTTGATTATTAATGCAAGTAGCTTCTATTCTATTTATAAATTTAATTATTTAAAACATATGGATTGACATCTATTAAGAAATATATCACTTCCAATATCTATCTATTGCTAGGCAATCCACTCAACATTTGTCTAACAAACAAGTTTAATTTAGTGCTTTCTTATCTACAGGTCATCTTCCCAAGCCAAAGAGGAGTTCTTCACAATCTTCTGATTTCAAAGGTGTGCAGAATCAAATAGGTTTTTCAACCATACGCATACTTAGTTTCTTCTTTTCCCTCTTTATAATAATAAGCAAGAAATTCACTAAAATTGGTTTCCCATGTAGATCTTGTGTTATGTATGTGATCTTACATTATGTTTATTATTCACTGATATCAGTGATCTATATGCTTCATGAATGATTATAATGAATGCTTAAGTATTTTCAAGGGTTTAAAAATTGAATTGGATAATTTGACACCATTGATTCACCCCCAATTTTAGTGGATTATATCTCTAACAATTGGTATCAGATCAAGGTCCTTTGGTAAGTGCTTAACAACTTGAAGGTGATCCAAGGTACAATGGCTAGTCAGAATGTGCAAGTTGGCTTCTCTACTAAGGAAACACCGATGTTCAATGGATCCAATTATGCATTTTTGAGTGCTAAGATGAAGACATACATTGTTCCCCTAGGGTTTGATGTATGGAAATCTATTTTGGATGGTTATGTTACTCCTGCTATTCCTCCATCTAGTATTGTAGATAATAAGTTGTTTGAGAAGAACTCTAAAGCAATGAATGCCATCACTTGTGGTCTTACAAAAACTAAGTTCACCAAAGTAATTCATTGCACATTTGCCAAGAAAATATGGGATAAATTGAAGACTATTTCTGAAATATATTCAAAGATTAAGTTGGCAAAGTTTCAGACTTATCGAAGATAATTTGAAAGCCTCAAAATGAAAGAAGAATATTTTGTGGCATCCTATCTATAGAGAGTTGATGAGATTTTAAACACCATCAGAGATCTTAGAGGCAACCTTGAAGAGGATACTCTAGTTCAAAAGGTATTAAGGTCTCTATCCATCAAGTTTGATCTAAAAGACTTTGCTATGGAATAATGTCATGATATTACTCAGTTGAAGATGGATCAATTTCATGGCACTCTTACTGCATATGAGATGAGAGGAAGTGATGATATACCACCAAAGAAGGAAGCAACATTCAAAATAGAGATGAAGATAAAAAAGGAGTTCCAAGGTAAGAAACCTAAGGAAGATGACATTTTTGATATTGATGAGGATGAACTAATTGCTTTATTTACAAGGAAATTGAAAATAGGTTTAAAAAAATATAAGAGTAAGTTGCCTTTCAAATACTTCAATTATGGAGAGGTAGGACATTTTGCTAATAAGTACCCTCATAAGTACAAGAAGGATGTTGATGAATAGCATGATCAAGGTCATGATGATGTTAAGAGATCATTCAGGTCTAATAAAAGCAAAAAGGGATTCAAAAGGCTTGACAATAAGAAGTACTTCAAATAAAGTAAGAGTTTCTACATCAAAGAAGACTACAACTCATCAAATGAGAGTGAAGAGTCTCATGGTTTTATTCCCCAAAAGGGTTTCCCACGTAGATCTTATGTTGTGTATGTGATATTGCATTATGTTCACTGCTCACTACTATGAATGATTTGTATGTGTCATGAATGATTGTATTGAATACTTATATATTTTCAAGGGTTTGAAAATTAAATTAGATTGTTTTCCACCACTGATTCACTCCCCATCTCAGTGGATTGTACCTCTAATAAATTGAAGTGATGTATGGGGGGTGATACCCATACAATACCACAAAGGGAGACATATTGGAAGAAGTGTGAAAAGAAGTGTTATACCACCATTCAGCAAGTGGTGGCCAATGAACCCATTTCTCCTATTTATTAGAAATAAAATAACAATGATACCCTTCGAGACATTTGTTGGCTACCTCTATTTGTGCATCAAATTAAGGATGATAGGATGAGCTTTGAGCCAATTGGGTACCCAAACATGAAAATAATTTAGTCCAAAAATTACTAATAAATATTAGATCTCGGTCACTTACAATGATCTTTGGAGTGTCATGTAATTTTTGAACTGTATTGAAAAAAGTAGAAGCTACTATACTATCAACAAATGGTTATGATAATGAGCAAAAATGAGTATACTTGGTGAGTCAATCCAAAAATATCATGATAAATATTTTATCCTTAGACATTGGTATCCTTGTAATGAAATCCATGGAAACCTCTTCCTAATGCTAGCTAGGGATGGATAAAAGCTATAAAAGACCTGGGGTCTTAATGGTTTTACCTTTATTTTGTTGGCATACCATGCATTCAGCCACATATTTTTGAACATTCCCTTTATATCCTTCCTAAAATAAATCTTTCTTGATTCTATGATATGATGTTTTCAAAAATTATGAGTGACCTCCAAGTTGAGAGGCATGAAGTTCATAAAGAAGTTTATGTTAGAGTAGAGAATGATTACAAAGGTGTAATCTATCTTTATACCATAATGTGTTTCCCTTCCATGTAAATTTTTTAGATTCATTAGAATCCTACTAAAATTGTGAATCAAATCCTTGGTAGCACTGTCATCCATTCTGATCTTGCTTCCTCTAGCTAATTTTCATACCACATGGTCATGGCACATAATAATGCCTCAACTGATTCATCCCACTGAGAGAGCACATTTGCCACCACATTATATTTTCTTTTATTATACACTATTTTAAAATCATAGCCTAACATTTTAGTCACCCATTTATGTTGTTCTTTAGATGATAAACATTGTTTCAAAAAATATTTGAGGTTATCATGATCAGTCTTTACCTTAAAGTGGTGACCCATCAGATAGGGTCTCCATTACATTGCTACATGCATAATAGACATAATATATGAGAAAGAGATTATGTTAATTTGGTGACTTTAAAATGTTAATGGTTTGATTTCTTGCATGAGCACAACCTCCATGCCATATCTTGATGCGTCGCACTCTACAACAAAAGTTTTTGAAAAAGTAGGAGTAGTCAAAACTGGAGTTGTGCACATGACCATTTTCAACTATTCAAATGTCTTGGTAGTTGAATAAATTTTTATTAAATAAAGAGGTGAGTGGGGATACAATGTTACCATGACTTTTAACAAATTTGTGATAGTAACTAGTTAACCCCAAAAATATGTGGAGGTTCTTGAGGGTTTTAGGAACCTACCACTTCATCATCACTTGGATTATATTAGGATCAACTTTCAATCTTTCATGTGAAACAATATGACCTAAGTAATCCATCTCTTGGACACCAAAAACACATTTAGAAGGTTTGGCATAAAGTGGATGTTGTTCTAGAATTGAAACCATCTATTTCACATGATTTAAATGGGCTTTCCATTTTTTTCTATAGATGAGGATATCATCAAAAAACACTAATACAAACTTTCTCAAAAATGGTCTAAAAATAGTATTCATCAAACTCTAAATTGTAGATGGTTCATTTGTGAGGCCAAAAGACATGACCATAAATTCATAATGACCTTCATGAGTTTTGAAAGTTATTTTAAGTATGTCCTTATTGCAGATGTGAATTTCATGATCTCTAGAGCAAATATATAACTTGGTAAAATTAACACCATGTAATTCATCTAAAAAATCATCAATTACTAGAATATGAAACTTATCTTGATGGTGTATTTATTGAGTTCTCTATAGTCTGGGCACATCCTCCAATAGTCATTCTTATTTTGCACCATGACCACTGGGGAGTAATATTCACTTTGACTATGTCAGATGATTCTTGCCTCCAACATCTCTTATACCATATTTTTAAATTCATTTTTTTGGGCATAGGGATACTTATAAGGTCTGATATTAGGTGGTGTACTTCATAGAATGAGTCTGATGGCATGATCATGTACATGAATTAGAGGAATTCCTTTTGGCATGTCACCAAACATAATAGATTGTTCATCCAACACCTTTTACAAATTAGGATGTGTAGACTCCTTGGTTGGTTGAACCCCCATAAAAAACAAGCATGCCACAAAACCTTTTGCATCTTTTCTAATAATCTTCGTCATCTAGTGGGAGCTAACCAGTTATGGAGATTTAAGCCATAATCCATGTAGTTCAAAATTCCTTCCTTCTGAGTGGAACCTCATGAATAATTCTTGGAAATTCATCTCAATAGTGCCCAAAGTGGTGAGCCACTGCACTCCCAAAATAATGTCAGATCTTCCCATGGGAATAAAAAATACAAGGGAATCTAACAAATAGTCTCTTATAGTAAGCTTAATACTATGGTATTTTATAGAATAATTAATTGTACCACCATCTGCAATCACGACCTAAAATTCTAGAGTTGTTTAAATGAAATAATTCAAATGAGAAACCATCTCACTATTGATGAAGTTATGTGTAATCCTATAGTCAATTAACACATTCACCTTCTATTTCTTCAAGAACCCCACCACCTTAAGAGTTTGAGGAGTACTAATTCTTGAAAGTGCGTGATAGGAAATAGTAGGTTGAGAATCTTTAGATTCATCCTTAGGTTCTTCTAACCCTTCCCTTGAAGCCTCCTCATCTTCTTCTTCTTCATTGGCACTGTCAATATAAAACAACTTATTTTCAGCACATCGATGCCCTTTGCTCCATTTTCTATCACAACCAAAACACAAACCTTTTGCACACTTTTATTTCACTTGCTAAGGTGTCAATCTGGTAGGATTATGAAATGAAAGTACTAAGAGGGAGCATTAATGAACATTGGTGAAAGGTCTTCATTTGATAAACTCTTTTTCTTCAACCATGCATGCCCTTGGTATGGCCTCATATACAATACTATGATAAAAAATGTGAAACTCTAATTGGATGCTATCTTTGAGACCACCCAAAAATAAGTTAGTCAGATTTTTATTAGTGATGTCTGCCACACGTGAAGAGAGATTTTGAGATTGATGAATGTAGTCCTTGATAGTCCCAATTTGGTACAACTTGGTTAGCTAACTGAAGTAGTTTTCAGAGACATTGTTGCGATAGTGGAGCTGTAACTCCTTAGAAAATACTAACCATAAAATTAAGATGACCTTATTTTTATTTTGAGCACACAACCAATGATACTAAATGAATGGCTTAGGTTCCAAATATAGAGAGGCCATAACCACTTTTTTTGAACATGGAGTCTGATGTAGATCAAATAAATTTTAAATTTGAGTGATCCAAGTGAGTGGATCATTACCATCAAAATTACATAGGTCCACTTTTGGAAACATCAACTTAAGGCCAAAATTGATGTTGGTATTGTTTGGAGTAGGAGAACCAAACTAAAGTTGTGAAGGATTATTTTACAGTGGATGAGAAGAAAAATTGGTTAATTGCACATATATTTATTGTAATTGATCCTTCACGCTATTCAAGTCCCCTCTCAAACCTACAATGTCCTCTTAAACCATATTAAAATCATATTTTTCACCATGCCCTAAAAATCTAACTTAAGTTGCTAAACTACCTCTAAAATAGATGGATCATAAGTTTCATATTCCATGTCATCCTTGTGAGGAGTTTTTGGAGTTTCTTGCCCTTTCCCATATTCATGAGTATTTGGACCAGCCATGCACAAACCCTAGGAGGGTTTTAGCTTTGAAAAAAATGTATCGATGGAATACACCATTTCAATAATATCATCAAGATGAATCTAACTACTATTATTATACAAAAGGGTGAAAAATTTTAACCCAAAAAAGTATACCAATAGAATATACCGTTACAATCATCTTGCATAGACTAATACAACGACTACTAATTTTCACAAGTTAAAAAAAATTCTAGATTTTTTTTTTTAAATTGAGAAAAATGATTTTTTTTTGTAAAAAATCCTCATGAATAAAAGTACGACGATGAAATAAATCAATTCCTCCAAGATCAAAAGTTATGTTTTTTTGGCCTTTTAGTGCTCAAGATGCTAGATCTAAAGAAAAAATTATGCTGTAGAAACTTGCCCAAATCAAAGCTCTGATACCACTTTTAAGGAAAGTATTTATATGATTTGAAACAATAAAATTATATATGCTAGAATTAAGAGAAAAATAAATAGATTCATAACAATAATTGAAAAAAGAGTAGAATACTTGAATATTATGACTGAGCCACTTTGAGGGGGCAACTTCCACAACAATGAAATAAAAACATAATTCACAATATGATGATAAAAGACTAACCACTACCTCTTATATATACTCTACTTAGCCATGGTTATTTCATAGGATGAAAATACTAATAATATTAAGAAATGCAACAAACTAATATGAAGGTATGTAAGCCACAAGTCGGCCACACATATCCCTAGATGCACTATAGGTTAAGGGCATAGTAGACTGGGACACAAGTGTCTGCAAATATAGAAAATAGGTATAGGTCCAAAACTTGTAGAGGATGATAATAAGTAAGTTTATATTATTTTGAGCAACATATAAGGCCTGGTCATCAAAATAGAATATAGTTGGACTAATATATAAATAATAGGAATCAAAGATAGTAGATGTGAGCTTTTCAATAGTAAGAACATTTAATAATTGAAGGGTACAACTGTGAGAAGTACTTGCAAAGCATACAAGATTGAGGTGTTATATAATTTAGATTTAGTGTCTACAGACTATTGAACATAAAGTAATTGAACACTATTATTTATATAAATTTGTTTCACACCTTTTGAGGTGCATATTAATGAATTGTAACTATAAGGTGGTGCTTGGATTCTATAATATCCCACCTCGACTCGTTGTTTAAGAGAGGTATAAAAGTTGTCATTATGTTGTTGGATTATTAAATCACAGTGACCTATATTATCATTATCATATGCATGGTGAATCTATATGAACTTATGCTACTACATGGGGAATCTTAATGAAAGGAAGTACAACTTTATCAATTGATTGTGTACATTTGTATTTTGTCTTTGCAATGGTTTATGTCTTATTTAAAAATAGTTTTATGAATATCCACTTAAGTTTTAAAATATTCAAGTGTTAGTTTGAACTCTACCAAAAGTGATGTTATATCTAGGCTTGTATGAACAAAGTATAGTCTTGTGACTTATCATGTAAGTAGAGTTGATTTATGACATCTTTTGATAATCGATCTAATTGTGTCTCAATATTTTCTACGTGCCTTAGGTGAGAATGAAATTTATTTTAGTGATATGTTTGCATGATAATTTTTAATTGATTGGGTGTACATGTGGAACATAACATATGGTGTGTGCAATAACACCCAACATGTCTTGTATTGCACTGAGACCTTTCGTTCTTCCATTCTGCTCCATAATGTTTTCCTCGACATTATATCAAATAATTTCATGAAATATATGAAATAGACATATAGTTCATTTTTTAATCCCAAACCTTCTCAACTAAGTGTTTTAGTGTGACACATTGATATATTATTGAATGATTTGGTCTAAAAATTGCTTGATATTTTTCTCTCTTTCCTTTTTCTTCAACCCAATTATTGATTCTACAATCTTTCCTACTCCCAAAATGTTTTGCGAGTAGGTGATTAACCATAATGGTTTGATATCTTGAGGGGTTATTAAAATCCCCCCCCTTGAATAGAGTTATGGTTAGGCTAGTTGTCAACTTTTTTGGTAAGCCATACTAAATAACCCCATTAAATATTTATTTGATGTGTGGTGATAGGGTATTTGCTCCCCATCTTAGATATTTTTATTGTAGACCATATATGTCTTAGGCCTTACTTTTTGATAACATTTTAATCCATTTTTGGATGCATTTTATTATGAAATAATATTATTTGACATTTATTTTTGGGGGTGTGTATTTTTTATTTTAATGTATGTACATTTGTTTTAAATACTTCAACCATTGACTTATTTTAATGTTATCTTATATATATATATATTTTTTTTCTGTGTGTTGCCTTCAAAATATTATTGGATCATGCTTTCCTAGGTACATAAAATTTGTCTTTTTTGTTCTCAGATACTTATGTTACTTTTTCCTCACTCTTTTTTTATAATTTTTCTATTTCCCTTCACCCCACCAAATGGCTTCCTTAATGTTTTTCTTGTTGCCTTGTATTATTCATTGTGCCAAAGATTTGTTGGAAGTTTTTTATATTCTTCTTAGATTTAGATATTTTACATATAATTAGGTCTCCTTGAACTATGTGTATTAGCCTATCACTTTTAATAGGATATGTGTATATTCCAGATGTCTTTTTGTCTTCCTCCTCCTAAATCTTGTTTCTTAATGAAACTCTAAAGGTATGTATATTTTCCTTTGTCAAGAGGGTATTCTAATTAGCTTGTGTTTTTTGATGAAAGACCCAAACATTTTCATATTGTGGATTACTTAATTTCATTTGAAAATTTATAGATATTGGGTTGTGATCTGACTTAATCTCTTTAAGGCACTCCTCTACTTCCATCTCTACAATTCTATGAATACATTTTTGTGAGTAAATAACATTGTCAATAACATTATATCCATTTTGAGTTTTACATGTAAAATTCCCTGATTTACCCCATTTACTCATTCCATTGTAAATGATTAAACTTTATATGCCACATAAGCTTAGTAATTCTTCCCACAAGTGTGTGATGGTCCCATGATTGTCTTTTGAAAGTATAGTCCATTGCTAATTTTACTCTTCTTCTAGACATAGAGGATGATTATATAGGTTCTATTTTTTTCTTATAATGTCGACATATTTAGTTTATGTCTTTGCATTGAAATCCCCCATGACTATTATCTCCCCTATTGTTTTAATGCTGAAATGTCTTTATTTATTGATGAGTCTGAGTCTTCGCAATCTAAATTTGACCTCTTATAGGAGTTGGAATTTTTTGGGGTAAACTAACAAGCATATATGCTAACTATTATATCATTTTATATGATTTTAATCCAAATATATTATTTATTTTCATATTGTTTATCCATTCTTATAATTATACCCCAACCCAAGCCCTTTTCCATTTTATATTGCCTTATTCCATACCATTGCTTACTTGTATTCTTTGAAATATAGAGTCTTTCACCCCTCATGTTCATGTGTTTTGGTAAGTATGATTGTGTCTTTTTTATATAAATGGTCCCTAATCTAATTTCTCTTCACCAAGGGTAGCCTCTACAATTCCAACATACTAATGTAAGATTCTCCCAAAGGGCACTACTCCCTATTTGTTTCAAGTTAGTTGGTTAGTGATGTTGGATTTCCCATTGTATATGTATGCCCATCTTCCTTCATTCCCTTGTTGGCTTTACTTTGGCCCATTCCTTATTTATTTTCATTTAAATAGGGTTATGTCTTCATCTAAGTATAATTTCAATCCTCTCAACAAAAATCTATTTCTTAGTACTCGAGTTTTTTCTTCAAGGTTCATTGTTATGAAAAGAATATGTCTCTCTCTTCCTTCCATATTTTTTTTGATTTTAAGTGCTTGCAGAATATGGCTTTTCCATTGTAGTTGGCCTTTGAGAAAGTCCCTTGATAAGTTTCTAGTGTCCTTCTTTTCTCCATGATATTTCATGCCATTGATGATTATATTTGATAACCTTTCATATATTTATCTTTCCTATACAATTTGTATCTTGACTTATTTTTCTATCAATAATTTTTATTTATTTTGTGGTTCTTAAACTGTTTGTGCCCATGTATTAGTTTATCGCAATTTATTTCTTAGGTCCTTCTCTTTTGATTCCATGTTTTATAGTTCCCTTTCAAATTATTTTATCTTTGTTTTTTTCACTCCTTTTGTCCCTTCATTATTTTAGGGCATGCCATTCATGTTTCCCCACATCCATGAGTTTATGTACTCTTTCCACTTGTGTTTCAAGAATGTTGTTGTCTTCCTCAATTTTTTTCCTGGTTTTCAACACTTCTTCCAAATTGAGGTCTTTTATTTTTTATCTTGTATTTTCTAGCCCTTCCTTAAGGCTCGTTAGCTATTGTACATACAATCTTGGTGACCATATTAGTGGGTTTGTATGTCTCCTCACCATCTTGAATCTACTCTACCAGACCATTTTCATCATCTATAGGTATTATCATTCCCTTTTATGGATTTTTAATTATTTCATGCTCATGCAATCATGTTTAGTGTTACGACCAATCTGACTTATACCCTCTTTTTCTCATATCTTTAATTTTCATATGAGTCTAACTAGATGTTTGGTTTTGTTATGGATAAAGCCATTGGTTTTTTCATCACTTGCTTACATCTCTTTGATTTTAATTTTGTGTTTTTTATTCTTCATAACTTCTTCCCTAGCCTAAGTTTGTTGACACCTTAAAATTCCCCAATATTATTTTTGCATTGACATATATTAGTTTTGCATCTGTCTCCTAGGGACCTATGCTTGAATGAGGTAGGGTATTATTGTATGTAATTTATATCACTTGTGGGTACATATAAGTATGTGTTACCATATTGGGTGATCTTGTGGATTTGTTTTTTCCTTACCAAGTATTATATGGTGTTTCCATACCTTAAGGGTATTATTTTATTTTTTAATATACTGCATATTTGGGTATCTTGACCCACCAATTTCTCTTGTGTTGTGTTGATCTACATTATACTCTACATAATTATATTATTACATGTGTGTATCCTACCAAGTGGTATCAAAGCTTAGATTTGAAGGATAATTGCAAAGAATTGTATGAGTAAATTTCCTATGAAATTGTCTAGTAGATCTTACCAAATGGTATCAGAGTTGTAGTTTAAGCAAAAATGTGGTCTAAACCCCAATTTTATGGAATTGATTATATCTCACAATCAATTAATTTTTTTACAATTTTTTATTAGAGTTGGATAATTAGTCAAGGAAGTTATAGTAAAAACTTTGGGGTTGTGTGATCATATTAGAGCTCGTTATTTCTATTTTAGGGTTTTTTCTAAAGTTACTTTATCAACTATAATTTCAAGGATTATTATGTGTTATTTACAAAAATTACAAAATTATTTAAGGAAGCTACATTAAAAAATTTGGAGTTCTTTGATTAGTTTTAAGGGAGTTATTATGAATATATGTTTTTACAGACATTCACTCTATAAATCAAAATTTTACAATTTTTATTTATTTATTTGTATCTTTGGAAAACTTAGAAAAATATAGTGGGGGTATGTTCTAGTTTTCAAGCCAAAAATTTTCGATCAAAGTTCTGTCAAATGAGATATTATTTTTTATTCTCAAATTTAGTGTTCTTGAAACCCTAACTTTTATGGATCATGGAGTTCAAAAATTTATCTGGAGAGAATGATATTAGTTCTAGAGAATTGTGGATCTTTTTTAAGGAGATATACTTTCATATAAGGTCATGGAAAATAAGTTTGTCACTTTCTTTCAAAGATCCTACAGTATTTAGTGGGTTTAGTTGGGTGAAAAATGATATAATTTTTTAAAAGAAGAAATGAAACAAGTTTTCCTATATTTATGGGATTGTAGACACCTAAATTATGTCACATTTAATGTCATAATTAACTTTGTTAAATATCAACACATTAACTTAACCATCATTCCAAATTCTAGTTTTATCTTAACATCATTTCTCTCTCTTTTGTGAATAGTTAATTAATCAATATTACTTAATTATTCATTGAAACAGGTTTTCCTATATTTATGGGATTATAGACACCTAAATTATGTCACATTTAATGTCATAATTAACTTTGTTAAATATCAACACATTAACTCAACCATCATTCCAAATTCTAATTTTATCTTAACATCATTTCTCTCTTTTTTTTGAATAGTTAATTAATCAATATTACTTAATTATTCATTGACACATAATTCCACAAAACTAATAAATTCAAAAATTTAAAGTCACCAAACAACTTCCACATTTATATTAACTAAATGTTAAGTCATCCAACCATTTTCTTAACTTATTTAGTCAATTATTGAGTCATCATTGAACCTTTCAACCAACATGGTGAGTCATCTAACTACCTTGACTAATTCATGAGAAATTTTCAACTACCAACTAAATTCCCTCTTATCTCTCAAACACATGAGGAGTTGGTTTGTTCCTGTTGTCCCCCAAAAATATCACTCATTTTTGGGACAACATTTGAACTATTTTGGTCCTACAGACCAAAATCCTCTCTTCCCATTTCAAAAATTGTTCAGAGCATTCAGGTTCTTCATTTTTCAAAGCTTTCTCAAAAATCTACGGACTCTACAAGCTTGAATCTATGAACTCTACAGGAAGAAAATCTACAAACTCTGCAAGAAAGAAGTTCTACGGGCTTCATAGGTTGATTTCTATGGACTCTGCAGGAAAGAAGCAAGCTCTCAATACTTAGGTGATTTCAGGGTTGGTTCAATGACAAGGTTAAAATGTCCATCGGCAAGCTTCTAAGCAAGGATTGAACCATTGAACCGTTGAACCTTGAACCATTTTAGTTTAACGGGTTCAATGGGTTCAAAGGTTCAACGTCATCGGCAAGAGTTAAGTGCTTCGGCAAAGGTTCAACAAGTTTAACCTCTTCAAGGTTCAACGGCTTCAAAACACTTATCAAAGAGAAGAAGGCTTGAACCATTGAACCGTTAAACCATTGAACCACTTTGGTTCAACAGGTTCAATGGTTCAATAGGTTCAACGGCCATATGGTTCAACGCGTTTTGTTCAAGCAATTAAAAGACTTAACCAAATAAAAATAATGAACCGATTGAACCATTGAACCTTGAAACAAAAGGTTCAATGATTTCATGGGTTTAAAGGTGGCCTCAGTCTAGGAAAGAAGCAGTAAACAGGTGGTTCAACAGATGGTTCAACCAAGGAGTGGGAAAGCGATTGAACCAGGAAGCGATGGAACAAAAGAGGCAGAATGAATCGATGAACCAATGAACCAATGTACTTTCAGTGGGTTCAAAGGTTTAAGGTTCAACATGGTTCAAGCAGCTAGTGACCATCGACGGCCCTGTAGACATCAAATTTAAAGTAAGGGAATATCCGTTGAAATTCAAATAAAGTGCAAAACTTGAAAGAAGAACCAAGCGACTAGCTGAAAAGATAGCCCAAGAGCTTAAATTCTAGGAAGAGACAAAGTTGGAAAAGACAAAGTTGGAAAGGACAAAAGTGGAAAGAGGGAAAAGACTAGAAATATCTATGTAGAAGTTATTCTGGTAGCTAGAACAGTCTACAGAATAGATTTTTGAGCTTGTAAACATTGAAGATGCGGCCTATTAGTCTCCTTTATAGTAAAGACAAAATGGATAGCTGCACAGATGTCAAAGGGGACAAACTAGATGATCTAAACTTAGGAAAATACATATTAGATGAATAGACATGCCATAGTTAAGGCAATGCACTATTCCAGGCATGGTCCCTCTAGACAGAATTGAAGGTGCATTGAAGGCATTGACTGTAGCATGGGCCGTTCTATGGAACAAAGTGCCAAGTCTTTCTTGGCTGCTATATATTGTAATCTTTTTTATTGTTTTAAGGAGATCTTTTTGACCAAAGAAGAAAAATTTTGCCCAAATTGAAAGGTGAATATTGAGACTTTGAGCTCAGATTGTATTTCATATTATTTTGATTGAATGAGAAAGCAAGTTACTTACAGACTTTGTGCTATTATAGCTTGTGTTATTTTAAGAAATTGTTCATATGTCTGTTTCCTACGAGCATTCTTGTTTATTTGATCTAACAAGCAGAATTAGTGGAAGTGATAAGGAAGGTGTCTTGAAGTCAGCTACTTTTAGACTTTGTGCTGACATAATTGTCTTCAGTGTGTGTTTATTTTTTGTTTCTGTGTAAAAGATCTTGAGATGAATTTGTACCCCCATTGTTCTTCGTATTTCACTCTTGGGTAGTCAAGGTTTAGACTTTGTGCTACATCTCAAGTTGCTGGTTACTTTTCACCTTTGGTTACCAGTTAATTACCAAAAAGATTCCTATTGTTTACAAGAATAAGCACTTTTGAAAGAAGAGAAGTACCTTATGTCATTTCACCAAGATTTATACTATCTAGGAAGGGATTTGGCTCTTGGCTGAATGTTACTTCTGAAAGAAGAGAAGTACCTTCACCAATCACCTAGGATTTCTCCATTGATTTGTGAGCATCATCTCTAAAAAAAGAGAGATGGATGGTGATACCCTACCCCTGTGTCTTATTTTCTGCTTATATATAGTCTATAGCTCCTACGTATTTATAAGGAACCTCCCCTTGATGAGAGGAGAGATTAGTCTCCTTTTGATGTGGTAAACCTACACATTTGGCTGACCAATCTTCCTATTGTGGTTGATCAGACCTATTTTGTTTATCAGTATGTTGATTGACAAAATATTCACCCAACAATTTTTGGTGACTCTATTGGGGATGAACGTGTAGTCTCAAGCCTCAAGTTTTATATTGAAGCAATTCCTTCCCTTATCCATTATATAGACTCTGGTTACTTTGTTCTGTGTCTTACCCATTATCATTATAGCCTACCATTTTTGTCCATCTCCATTATTTTATCTGGTCTGCAAAACCAGAGCTACTGGAAAAGAGTGCGTAGTTTGAAGCCTCAAGCCTCAAGCTGAAGCAGGGCCAGTTCTTTTCCATTTTTGTTCTACAATTTGGCCACTCCACCCGGATTTATTATCCCTATTTTTCATAATTAAATCATGGTAGTTTGAGGCCCTTGGGGTAACTCTTTTGGCCCACTCAACTTGACTCCACCTCTACATGAACTTCCACATAGCTCAAGAAAGAACTTCCCCAAATTCTTTGGAGATGGGAGAGTTCACCCTGATGAACACATTGTAGCCTTCAGCATAGCTTGTGGTGTGATAGGGGTGGAATTTAAAGACGTGGAAATTAATATTTTTGTGGAGACCCTACAAGGTGCTACTGTAGAGTGGTTCTACCATCTACAAGCTAGATCAGTGACTGATTGGGACACACTTAAATCCAAGTTTGAAGCAAGGTTCAAGCCTACAAAATATGAACATGCCTTGCTAGCCTAGCTCACACAAATGAAGAAGGATCCCCATGAACCTATGAGGGACTTCATTGCCAAGTTTGACAATTTGAGGCACAGGATTCCCATGATCACCTAGTCCACACCTTAGAATCTCAAGTGTTTCTTCATCAACTCATAGCTGCCTAAAGTGAGTTTCTTGCTGAGATGGGCTAGACACATAGACCTTGTTTCTACTCAGGACTTGGCTACTAAGCTATAATATGACCTTATCTTGGTAGGAAAGATAAGGAGAGATCCTAATAGAGGTCAATCCTCTTCATCTTCTGAGTATCCACCTTCAACGACCACTGATCAAATGGTACAAAAGTTAGCAAATGAATTGCTAGCCTTGAAAAGGCAAATGGCAAAAGGTATGTCTTCTTCTCCTCTATATAGAGATGTACCAAGGAAGACATTCCCTAATTAGCCATATCAAGGCAATGCTGTCAGAAGTCAAGGGCAACCCAATTGTCTTCCTCCCCCACAAAGGAACCTTACCCTTGAAGCATCTCCAACCCACTCAGCAGTTGGATATCTAGAAATAGAACATGCTTTCTCTTTCCAACCTGAGTTTGAGCAAGAAAATGACGTTGATCTCTTCACAGATGATCAAGAAGAATCAGCTGGTGACTCCCACATTGGTTTCCTTAATTACTAGGATGAACCCAGAAGTGAAGGTGAAGTAGTCAAAGGATCATATGCAGTATTCACCCGATCTGAGAATTAGTCAGCCCAACAGGCCAATAAAGAAAAGATAGAGGAGTGATCCCAACCAATAATTTCAATTGCTAAGCAAAGAACCCCTCTACCTTTCTATCCAAAGGACCTGGTGATTGCCAAAAAATTAAGTACCCCAAATATTTTTGCACCTTCAACTTCAAATTCGTAGGCCAGTCCTCCCCCTCCCAAAAACCAAAAGGATGAACTCCCATCCTCTCTTCCAAGTCCATTTCAGTCATTTGACATAATTGATTATGTCAAGAAATCCAAAATTCAAATGACTAAATTTGAATTCCTACAAGCCAATCTTGAGTAGTTAAACATTGGTGGAGAACTAGCTGTGGACCTGTCTGAGGCAAAAATTATGGTCACCCAAATGTCAGCTCCTGCAACTCAAATTTTGTTTGAGCCTTCAAGTAGGGGCAATTACTTCTTGACCACAGAGGATGCTCATGTCTCAGCTGATGAAAATGCTATAGCTGGCAATCTAGGATTTGATCCAAATAAGACATCAAAAGAATTGGTAGGGCACAGTATAAATGAAGAAGGACCTTCTATCTCCAATGAAGAGAAATATGATATAAGATCAGCTTCTAATGATGCTTGGATCCTAGAATCTAATGGCATGAATTCTTTAACTAATGTTGGAGATGGGATTGTGTTGATATCTCCTCAAAGAGATATTATTTCTTCATGCCAGTTGTAGTTCAGCAACACCAACAACATAGCTGGACGTGAATCTCTATTACTTAGATTGAAGACTGCTCAGGATGAAGAGATCAAACTCATTCACACCAAAGGAGATGTTGAGCTGATGGCTTGTCAGGAGTTTGATGTTGACAAACAAAGCATGTGTTAGATTGGACCAAAAAAACAACAAGCTATGATGGTGGACCATACTGTTATACTCCAAAGTCAGCAAAAGGAACCCTTCTCCAAGAGAGCAAGGAGTTATGGTTTTCAAATTGAAGACCACATCTTGCCATGGAGCAAGAAGAGAGAGCCAAAAAGAGGAAGATGCAGAAAATGTGATTCCTAGTGGAGAGTTCCATTCGCCCATCACCGATTCTAGGGAAAAAATGGTTTCCTACTAGTTTATCAAGACAAAATGCCATTTTCATTATCTCACAATGGGCAGCATCTAAAGCACTTCAATTCTTGAAGTGTCAGATAAGTTTATTTGTACATATGTATATCTGTATAGTCTTTGTTTCTACTTTGTGTTGTTCGTTTTCATTTTTTAGAGCCTTTCTTTTTGGGTAGCATGACTCCATAGCCCAATGGCACAATTCAAGGCACTAGAGATTCTAGTTTCTACTCCCCTCAGCTATTCCAAGTTTTCAACTGAAGGAAGTTCCCCAACTGGAGCCAACTGTTGTCCCCCAAAAATATCACTCATTTTTGGGACAATAGTTGAACTATTTTGGTCCTACATACCAAAATCCTATCTTCCCATTTCAAAAATTGTTCTGAGCATTCAGGTTCTTCATTTTTCAAAGCTTTCTCAAAAATTTATAGACTCTACAGGCTTGAATCTACAGACTCTGCGGGAAGAAAATCTACAGACTCTGCAGGAAAGAAGTTCTACGGGCTTTGCAGGTTGATTTCTATGGACTCTGCAAGAAAGAAGCAAGCTCTCAACACAGGTGATTTTAAGGTTGGTTCAATGACAAGTTTCAACCAAAATGTCCATCGACAAGCTTCTAAGCAAGGATTGAACCATTGAACCGTTGAACCTTGAACCATTTTGGTTTAACGGGTTCAATGGGTTCAAAGGTTCAACGTCATCAGAAAGAGTTAAGCACTTCAACAAAGGTTCAACAAGTTCAACCTCTTTAAGGTTCAATAGCTACAAAACACTTATCAAAGATAAGAAGGCTTGAACCATTGAACCATTGAACCATTGAACCACTTTGGTTCAACGGGTTTAATGGTTCAACAGGTTTAATGACTATATGGTTCAATGCATTTTGTTCGAGCGATCAAAAGACTTAGCCAAATAAAAAGAATGAATCGATTGAACCGTTGAACCTTAAACCAAAAGGTTCAACGAGTTCATGGGTTCAAAGGTTCAAAGGTCACCTCAGTCAAGGAAAGAAGTAACAAACAGGTGGTTCAACGAATGATTCAACTAAGGAACGAGAAAGCGATTGAACTAGGAAGCGATGGAATAAAAGAGGCAGAATGAACTGATAAACCAATGAACCAATGTACTTTCAATGAGTTTAAAAGTTTAAGGTTCAACATGGTTCAAGTGGCTAGCGACCATTGATGGCCCCATAGACGTCAAATTTAAAGTAAGGGAATATCTGTTGAAATTTAAATAAAGCACGAAACTTGAAGGAAGAACCAAGTGAATGGCTGAAAAGATAGCTCAAGAACTTAAATTATAGGAAGAGACAAAGCTGGAAAAGACAAAGTTGGAAAGGACAAAAGTGGAAAGAGGAAAAAGACCAAAAATATCTACGCAAAAATTATTCTGGTAGCTGGAACAGTCTGCAAAATAGATTTTTGAGCTTACAAACATTAAAGGCACGGCTTGTTAGTCTCCTTTGGAGTAAAGACAAAATGGACAGTTGCACAGATGTTAGAGGTAACAAACCAGATGATTTAGACCTAGGAAAATACATATTAGATGAATATACATGCCATAGTTAAGGCAATGCATTGTTCCAGGCATGGTCCCTCCAGACAAAATTGAAGGTGCATTAAAGGCATTGACTACAGCATGGGCTGTTCTATGGAACAAAGTGCCAAGTATTTATTGGTTGCTATATATTGTAATCTCTTTTATTGTTTTAAGGAGATATTTTTGACCACATAAGTAAAACTCTGCCCAAATTGAAAGGCGAATACTGAGACTTTGAGCTTAGATTGTATTTCATATTATTTTGATTGAATGAGAAAGCAAGTGACTTGCAGACTTTGTGATGTTATAGCTTATGTTATTTTAGGAAATTGTTCTTATGTCTATTTCCTAGGAGCATTATTATTCATTTGATCTAACAAGTAGAATTAGTGGAAGTAATAAGGAAGGTGTCCTGAAGTCAGCTACTTTTAGACTTTGTGCTGACATAGTTGTCTTCAGTGTGTGTTTATTTTCTATTTCTGTGTAAAGGACCTTGGGATGAATTTGTGCCCCCATTATTCTTCATATTTCATTCTTAGGTAGTTGAGGTGTATACTTTGTGCTACATCTCAGGCTGTTGGTTACTCTGCACCTTTGGTTACCAGTTACTTACCAAAAAGATTCTTGTTGTTTGCAAGAACAAGCACTTTTGAAAGAAGAAAAGCACCTTCTGTCATTTCACCAGGATTTCTACTATCCAATAAGGGATATGGCTCTTGGTTGAATGTTACTTTTGAAAGAAGAGAAGTACCTTCACCAATCACCTAGGATTTCTCCTTTGATCTATGAGCATCATCTGTGAAAAAAGAGAGATGGATGGTGATACCCTACCCCTGTGTCTTATTTTCTGCTTATATATATAGTTTATATCTCCTACGTATTTATAAGGAACTTCCCCTTGATGAGAGGAGAGATTGGTGCCCTTTTGATGTGGTAAACCTACACATTTGGCCGACCACTCTTCCTACTATGGTTGATCAGACCTATTTTGTTTATTAGTACACTGATTGACAAAATATTCACCCAACAGTTCCACATGGATGAGGAATCAAATCTAACTGTCCAAAATTAATATAATCCAATAAATCTAGATTTTTTCTAGTTTTTTGTTGATGTGGTAGCCAAAACACTACTCATGTAATAATAACCATGCATCACTATTCACTAATGACATGGTGAACACTATTCATACTAATGAGATATCCACAACACTATTTATGATATATAGGTGGCATGAGGTGCCACATTTCTTACAAAGAACATAACATAAATTTTTTTGGCATCTATTATGTATATGGGTCAAAATTCCAAGTGGGGGATACCTTTTGGGGATTCACATGCTAGTGGGAGATCCATGATTGTGAGAGAGTCCTTACCTATTTGGACTCTTGTGTAAAGTGATTGTACACACATGTTGAATATGATGAATTTCATGTGAGGACAAAGAAAGAATGGTCAAAAATAGATTCCATCTTCATTTGGAATCTTATGATAGTGGGGAGAAAAGATGTATTATTCTAAATTGGCATCTTCTTTTAGTTTTTTGACTTGTCATGTGAAGACCATGTGAAGTTAGCACATTTTTCTTGGTGGATAAATTGTCTTTTGACCTAATTCATCCCATGAGGAATGTGGCATGGATTTATTGGATATTTCATGTTATATTTATGAGATATTACCCCATGTGAAGGGTTGGTTCCAACTTGGGCCCCCTATTGTTGTTTTCCTCATTATAATTCTATAAATGAAAGTATTCCTTGCTTGTTTATTTAGGCTAGTTTGGTAAGAAAGCTTGTGTGAAAGCTTTGGGAACCTCCTTGGCTTGGGATGCCAATTTTGTAATGTGTTTTTAGATAGTTTTTTTAAGCTTTGTATGAGAGGATTATTTGATGAAAATATTAATGATAATTTATGTGGGAATTATTGAATAATTCATGTGTGTATTGTGAGAATTTATGAGCTTGTTAAAGCTTGATAATGAATTGTGGTTTGAGGCCACATCAAGTGGTATCAAAGTGAGTTATGATTCCTTGGGTAGAGAGTGTGAGAGAATTTTAATGTTAGGCATGAGAGAATCTTTACAAGAGTTACCAGAGTGAATGTGTTTTATGTGTTTTGAAGGTATGCATATGAAGATGGTAAAGAGGAGTGGAAGAATTATACAAATTAAATAATGGGAGAAGAAGTTGAATATTTGGCATAGAATATTGTATTTATTGATGGCAAGAATTGAAGAGAGTGAAACTAAAGAAGAAGAGACGATGTGGGAGATAGTAGACTCCTTGAGGGTAAAGGTGGCTTCATTGACAAAATAAGTATCCACATAGAAGAAAGAATATTGTAGATATGAAGAGTTGTAAAGAGAAGAATAAATCCTCATGCAAGAGGATATGGAGGTGATTAATTTTGAAGAAAGAGTTGAGGACATCCATGTAAAGGATGAGGGAGAAAAGAGTGAAGAATGTTGAAGCCATGAAGAGTTGCATGAGATTGTATATTTCAGACTTAAATAGGTTCATGTGAGCGAAGGGAACAACTAAGAGGAGTTTCATGTTTCCATGATGGAAGCATTGAATGAAGATATTGTGCAAGCTAGTACACAAGAGGACATTTTGGTGAATTTTCAGCCATATGATGGAGCTAAAAGTGAAGGTATGGATGAGGAGATTGCAACCTTTGTAGTGGATTATATGGAGCTTTTGATAGCTCACTGTGACATTAAATAACATGTGGATCATGCTCACATTGGAGAGGAATTTCATGTTTCTTTGGAAGAAACATTGGATGCAATTTTTTTGTGTAAGTAGGTGCACACATGGATGAGAGTGTGGAGGATGAAATTTTTATGCAAGAGAGTGCACATGTGGAGGATAAAATGAATGTTGTTGCATCCATGAGAGATGAGCTACAAGTGGGGGTAATGTATGATTTTTTGGATGATCCAATAGGTGGTTATATGGTGGATAAAGAAATCCAGTTGGGCTTGGTGGAGGTGGATGATCAGTGGTGGACTTGAGCTCACATGGATAGATAAGATGCATGATATAGAATCTTGGAGGAGGAGGTCAGTTTCTGATGGTGGGTTGGATATCACATGTAAATACATTGATATATGGATATGTTTTTAGAGGAGGAGGATAGTTTGTGGCTATGTGAGGGCCATTTTGAGACTAGTAAGTAGATGCTAGAAGAGAAGGAGAAAAAATGGAAATTATTTGAGTGCACGTGGTGTGTTGGAAGGAGACACCATGATCATTAGCCCGTATGAACAAAATAGTGGTCATCCTACCACTTACCCTATCTATGTGATTAATAACTCATATTATTTACCTTAGATGTCTGATGTAGGAGCATCTAAGGGATTAGGTAATTGCATCACTCAAAAATAGAGTGATGTTTTTCTTATTTTTTAATAATAAATGGCATGGATATAACCAGGACAACTCGTAAGAGCTGAGTTGTTTTCAATCGAAAGATAATGATGTGGTGGCCAAAACATAATTCATGCAATACTATTCATTTATGATGTGTTAGATACTATTCATCTTGATGAGGTGTCCACAACACTATTTATGATGGATAGGTAGTATGGGGAATCACATTTCTTACAAAGAACATAAAGAGATATGTTTTTGTCATCTATTATGCATATGGGTTGAAATTCCAAGTGATGGACACCTTTTAGGGATGCATATGCTAGTGAGAGATCCATGATTGTGAGATATTTTACCTATTTGGACTCTTATGCAAAGTGATTATACACACATGTTAAATGAGATGAATTTCATGTGAGGAAAAATAAATAATGGTCAAAAAGAGATTCTATCTTTAGTTGGAAGCTTATGCTAGTGGGGAGACAAGATGTATTGTTCCAGATTGACATCTTCCTTTAGCTTTTGGACTTGCCATGTGAAGACCATGTGAAGTTAATGCATTTTTCTTGGTGGAGCCATCATATTTTTCCATCATTCATCCCATGAGTAATGTGACATTGATTTCTTGGATATTTAATGTGATCTTTGTGGGATATTCCCCATGTGAAGGGTTGGTGCTGACTCAGACCCCCTTTTGTTATTTTCTTCATTATAATTCTATAAATGAAAGTATTCCTTGTTTGTTTAGTTAGGCTTGTTTGGGAACAAAGCTTGTGTGAAAGCTTTGAGAACCTCCTTGGCTTGGGATTCCAAGTTTTTAACATGTTTTTAGATAGTTTTTTTAAGCTTTGTATGAGAGGATTATTTGATGATAAGATTAATGATAATTTACATGGAAATTATTGAAGAATTCATGTGCGTATTGTGAGAATTTATAAGCTTGTTGAAGCTCAAGAGTGAGTTGTGGTTTGAGGCCACATCAAGTGGTATCAAAGCCACATCATCCATCTTATCATCCAAAAGCCTATAAATTAAAGTGTCATCCTCCATTATCAAACAATCATTATCAAGCTATCGAAGTGCAATAAAAATTAACTTGTATATCCATTGAGAATCAACAACATTATGTCATTACGTTGATGAAATTTCCTTTGGATTGGAGATTAAATTGAGCAACCACATATCATATTTTAACAACAAATCCAAGATATTATGGAAAAGGTCATCATGTTGGTAAGGATGAAGGTAATTGTTTAATTTAATTATTTCTTTTCTTATTGCTCTATTTGAAGTTTTAGATTAGTCATGGAGCAGGAGTTCAATCTTATATGATTTTCTTAGACTTCTTTGAATTATTTTCCAATTTTGTTGGAGTGCGTAATAGCTTAATCTTGGTCTGGGAGGTTTGCTTATTGTTTTAGGTACAATTTTTATAGTTTTTTGAGTTTTATGTATGGTTTATAGAGAATCACAGTTTTGTTATGGAGAATGGCAGTTTTGTTATAGAGAACGGTGAAATTCTTTTGTAAAATGATGAAATCATTTCTATCTATTTTTGGAATTTATCTTTGGTTTTATCTTTCTATTTTTAGTTATTTCTACTTTATTTCTTTTATTATTCAGTTTTATACTTTTTTATTATTTTTGTTTTTTTCCTTTTTATAGAATGAAAAAATTGTCAAAGAAAATGGTGAATTTGTTATGAACTTTGGAAAAATTGTTATGAGATTTGGTGAATTTTTTATGAACTTCAATAGTTTTATCTTGTGTTTCAATGGTTTTATCAAGGATTGATTTTTTCTATTCCTGTAACTTTCTTATTTCTATTTTTGGCTAATTTAAGAAGTTATCTTTTTCTATAGTGAATTTGTTATATTTAATAATGAATTTGTTCTAGATTGTATTATTTTTTTGTTTTAGTCTTCTTTATTGCTTTGTTTTTAGCTAACTTGCAGGTTTTCAAATTTCTAAAGTCATTACATATAAACTACTAACAATTTTGTGTAGGATTGCAAGATAAATACTTTAAAAAACTAAACCAAACACAATTTTATTTTTGTTTTCATAATTTGTTTCATTTCAAGCTTTTGGTTTAGTTGGTTAATTAGTTAATTAGTTTCATTTCTTAAAAACTTATTTGTGGGAATTATAAAAATTTGTGTATGCTCTTTCCTCGCACTACAGGGTGGTGATTCTTAAAAATCAAATATACTTATTATAATTTTTTGTAGCCCAAGAATTAGATTAAATTATGTTATTTATTTGTACTACATTGGTGGTGATTTTTAGAAATCAAAACTAATCCAAATCTTTTTTATTTTTTTATTCTATGGCTCTATCAACTGTGGATTTTACCACCACACGATAGGCCAAACCCTATGTACCGATGGGATATATAAATTGAGATTCAATTATTTTAATTACTTAAGTGGTTTTGTGTTTTAAGTACATTATGTGGGGAGATTTCATCTTCCAATACTCAGGGTTTTAACAACTAGCTCAAAGTTTGGTTTTTTGAAGACACTCTATTAATCCTACAGATAGAGTGTGCACATAGGGATTAGACCCTTTTGTGCATCCCATTAATCAACTTATTCCACGGTATTATGCCTCATCTTACCATAAGGTATATAGATAATACCCCCTATTTTAACTTGTGAAAATTGTAAACCTTAAGAAGCCATTCATTCATTTGACTTGTAGTGCATTTAAGAGGAGTGTATTTCTTAGGGAAATTACTCTCAACATACCATTGAAACTAAGTTTAATAGGCTATGGGTATGACACTATCTCCATAGTCAGTGCTCCAAAATATTAGGCTGATACTATTTAATGGACAAACAAGTTTACATGAAATCCCACAAGTCACTCAAGACCCTTGCCTAGTTTTATCCTTTTCATGTGGCTTTCATGCTTTATGTCTAGTTATAACTTGTTTATTTATGTTTATTTAATCTCCTTATGGAAAAATTATAATTGAAATCTTTCTTGTTTGTTGAAAAAAAAGTTTGAACAACTAATTTCATAGTTTTAAAAATAAGAAACATGTCTTTTAATTTAACTAAAACTTCATCCAAAGAAACCAAGTCCAAACAACTTGAACATATCATAAAATAATGCATTTTCAGTTTAGATTCAGAAACTTTTTGAGTCAATCACATAATATTTAAGTTACGTCTCCCACCACTAGGTATAGATTACGAGTACAAGAGAGGTTAGTTATTTAAATCAAAGTAAATTGACAAACAAAACATCACAAGCATAATCCATTAAAGGGGAAAGGTCTACGATAATGTAAACAAATAGAAAGACATAAACCAAAAGCTATACCTTTCTCGTGAATTCATTCTCTAAGCCAGATTATAAACATGTTTATGTTTGGATTGTAGAGCTAGGATTCTTTATTAAAAGTCACTTGATCATTTCAATGACATCTCCACTACAAGTGGTTTTGATCAATAAAAGTGAAGGATTTTTTAAGATCTTGGAAGATTTATGCATTAGAAGTTTACACCAAAAATCTTGTTGAAGGCATAAGGTGAGCCTTATATTTATAGATTTGCCAAATTGATTGTGATTATTGGATCAAAATCAAGATGTGTAGTCAAAAATTAATCCAATTTAAGTAATAAATGTCATTACTATTTAGGGTTTGGTTTTGCATTTATTAGATATGTGTTCCAAAATATTGATATTTATTGCATTATGTTAATGCTTGATAACTTTTTGAGTGATGTTATGATGATGTCACAATTCATATATCTATTGAATATTTGAATATTGCATAATTACAATTTAGCGAAATTCTATAGATTTTCATCTTAGTCATTTGATTTGATTTGATATGTTATTTTATCTAGATTAGACTCAATGTGATTTATGCAACATCGAGATTTGACTATTTATTCTAGTAGATTAGGTTCTGTGTGATTTATGAATTGAGATTTGATGATTTATCCCAGTTGATTGCCCCATAACATTACTTACAAAATAACACATTAAATCAGAGTGAATTAGATGAAGTTGATAGTTGGTTATGGTGCATTGTGCCAAGTAGGGATGCCTCAATATGTTTTAAATTCACATCAAGTATGTGTAAAAAATTGAGTGTTTTAGTGTTTTTTGACCTGATTTATGTAATGTTGTATATTTTTTTTATTTCCAATTCAACATGAAAGTGATGAGAATTGAGTGTCTACATTTTTACTTTATTTGAAAGGGTGTTGTGAGACACTAGATGAATAAAAAGATTTTCCAATAATGAAAAAGTCATTAAAATAGTTGAAAAATGATGTGTTCATGTTTGGTTGATTCTTGTTTAGTTTAATGTAAATGAATTTACAAGGTTTCCCCAAATAATGTTCGGGATGCCCATGATGCCCACTCAAGGGAGTGGCTAAAAATAAGATTGATGGATGGACCCTCAAAAGAAAGAAAATAGACAAGAAAAATAGTGAAATTAACCCATGAATGAGATTAATCCACATGAGCTAATGCTTGCACACATTGGTTTCTAATGATTATAGAGTAGGAAAATGATTGGTCCCAAAGAGGTGGAAATTGGGAAGAATGCATCCCAAGATAAGAGGCACACTTTGACTTACCTTAAATAGGTAAAATTTATGGGTTTAGGTAATGATCTATCCCAAAACAAGATGCACATTTTGATTTTCCCCAAACGGGGTGAAAGTAACGAGCTTAGAATTAGAAGAAAGACTAAATGATTAAATCACCCTAAAGATGGGGGATTGATTGATTAATTTATTTACCTTAGTAGGTAAGATTTGATCATTGATTAATTGATGTGACCCAATAAGGTGAATTTGATCATTGATAAATTATTGATTGATTGATTTATTAGAAAGCATAGCTCAAGGATTTAACATATTACACATATTAAAGATGAGATGAATGATGCAAAAATAGGTGTGATGGTATAATAAATTTTCAAAGAATAAAGAAGCCAAAAAAAATTAGGCACATGAGAATGCTTAAAGGTAATGAAATAAATGATTAGAAGAACACAATAATGGTTGAAGAATAAGGAGATAATGGTGGCCAAGTTGACCCCAGAAACTAAGCATAACTAAGTGTTGCCTACATAATCCAAATGGACCTCAGGTCAATGTAGTTCTCCTAGGATGGAATAAAATGGATGAGGATGAATAGAATAGATGATTAAAATGATAATAATCATGGACCAATGTGTATGAATCTTTTGTTACATGTTCATTTGGAAATGTACATCATGATGAGCATATATATAGTTGAAATTTTTAGTTGTTTAGATTTGATCAAGGAAAATGTGATGATGTAATGTGGTTAAAAATGACCAAAATGATTTGATTAAATAAAGAATGATTTTTCAAGGGGAGATACTGCTAGTGTAGCATGACCTTGTATATAAACCTTGAGTACTTATTTTTTAATGTAGCACATGACAATATGCACCATGATATAAAACATCATGATGGTCTTGATGCGATGTGCATAAGGACTGACTCCTATTCAAATAGACAAATGACACAAATGTAAAATGATATGTAAAAATTAAGATGAAATTATAATCATATGCCAATGGATGGGATTAAGTAAAAACACTAATCACCCCATAGATGTCTATGGACTGAGTCAAGACACAACAAAGAAAATAAACAAACAATCAAACAAACAAACACACACACACAAACCTAAAAAAAATGCAAAAAAAAATCTCATCGATAGTCAGGTCACAATCTATGTGTGAAGGCTCAATGAAATGATAAACAATGGTGCCTCAAAGAAAGGATACATGCAAGGGAAGGACACATACCATGGGTTAAAATATACATCCTAAGTTGATTGAAATGATTGCAACTAATAATGAATATGTCCCAATAGAGCCAATTTAGGAAGGACACATCACAATGGTTACTAAAATGAGTGGCTCAATGACAAATCAAGGATAATGACTAGATTTATGACAAGACAAATGTTTTTGAACTTTTTGGATTTATATCTCTTGTGGATATTGTAAGACTTTTCTATTTTTTATGATTTTTGAACTTTTTAACATTTTGATTATTTTTGAAATAAGTATCCACAAAGGATCACTAGCAAAGGGAAGCCTTGTTCTAACGTCATAATGGATAATGAAATGTAAAATGGTGAAAGCATATGAAATGTCTAACAAAAATGTTGAGAGCATGGGGAATGATGACTAAGATTACCTTAGAAACTCCATGTGACTAAGCACTACCTACATAGTCCAAGCAGATCTCAAGCCATTGTAGTTCTCCCAGAATGCGATATAATAATGAATGAAGAATGAGAAACATTGGATAGTAATGGATGACAATGAGGGAAGGGACCAAGTGTCAAGGTACTTATAGACAAAAAAAATATTTATGCATGATGCTAGAAACATGATTTTCATCATGGTACTTATCCAAGGACCATAAGCATGTTTTTCATCGTTGGATGCATTATTTCTCTTTATTCTATAATTGTTTTTATTTTTAATTGATTTTTTATTTGATTAACATCTTTATTCAATGGAGGATTATGAGATGCATAATGTTAACCATTTTAATGTTTAGCCTATTCTTGCTCTAAATAGTAGTTGTGTTAGGATCATGTTACTGATGTGAACTACACTTTTATTGTTGTGATCATTATTGATTTCTAATTTTGCTTATTTCAAACCTCTAAACAAGCAATATAAGTGTTGCCAGCAAAGGTGAATAAGGATAGGCATTAGATAAATGATTTAACTTGGTAATGTAATACAGGAGTTGAATGAATAATAAGATGATAATGGAATGTATAATTTTTAGGGGACAAATGAATATTTATATTTTCAATCACACACATTATTTTTGATTCTGGATTCAATATTATTTTAGTTTTGATGGAGCCAAATACCTTTGAAAAATATCTAAATAAGTCCACAAGATTTTTATGTTGTTTAGGCTTGAGAGACGTTGTACTCTAAATATGTTAAGGATTATTGACTATGTCGATGTTGACTTCAATAATGCCTTCATAAAGAAATGAGGAAATAATTGGCTCAATTATTGGCACCCCAAAGAGGTTTTCACCAACAAAGTCTTCAAGATTTTGATTGTCCCAAAGCACCTCAAACAAGATTTCATTAAGAGACATTGAATTTTGATTTTGATTATTGTCTACCACCTCAAACAAGGCTTCACTATAAGATGTTGAGTTTAGAATTTGATTTTATCCTAACACCTCAGACAAGGTTCACTAAGAGATTATTATTCTACCTAAATACTATATTGGTTCCCCAAAAAAATTACAAATGAGATGTTGCCATCGAAGAAGTTCAAGAATGTGTGATTTTGTCGGTCCCAATCGATGCTTGTGGGAGGTGGAATATCAATATAATGACTAGGTGGGTTAACATTAAAGGGATATATAATGGAAATTAAAGGATAAAAGGTAGTGTAATCCTCATAGAAGCTATTAGGATAACTTGTGTCAATGCTAAATAAAATGTCTTCAGCAATCGTATAAGGATAATAAATGATTTCAAGTGGAGTTGTCAATAGTATGTAGCCGGTGTCAAAATAAATATTAATGTACATTGATTCTGAACGTAATTCAGACTCAAGTGGATTTGGTACAAGTCTATATCTAATGTAATAATATTCACTAATATATTATGATTTTGAATTTTATTATGAGTCAAAAGGATTTGAATCCAATGTTGAGACTGATGTTGACTTTGCTTCTAATGATAAATTTTATGTTGGTTCTAGATTGGAACCCGATTATGATATTGGTTATAAAATAGAACCTAATTATGATGTTGATACTGATAATAATATTGGTTCTAAAATGAACCTGATTTTGATGTAGATGTAACCATAAATAGGGCATGTCGAATTGCATTGTCCACAAGTACCTTATCCACCTTTTGCTTGGAAATGAAGGATTTGGGACAAAAAAAAAATTCTAAAATGGGGAATGATTTACAATGGCATAAACATGTATGGTTTCTCAATAATGGGTTCTTCAAGGATAGGCTCATTGAAGATGGGTCCTTCATAAAAAGTGGGGGCTTGGTTAAAGGGTGACTCATCATAAAATAACTCATCAAGGATGAGTGATTCAAAAAAAATGTAAGAGATGAGTTGACTATCTTGACCTTGACTTGGTTATGGATAAATATGATTATTCTTAGGAAGGGGATCATGACATATCTCGATCAAGTGGTTATTAAACTTGGACACACTTGGTTTTATTTCAATGTATCTATGAACAATCAAACCTTGGATATAAGTCTTAAGTCTGGCACATTGATTAATAGAAATGGCCTTGAATATTTTGATATGCACAATGTTCATTTTATCTATACCATTTAACTATTGGATTGCTTTCATCAAAATACTTGGTGTACAGATGCATAATCAAGTTTGCCTCTACTAGCTGGTAAAAGATTCCTTCTAAGGGTTTACTAATAATTTTGAGACCTTGTTTGGATGTGAAGGAACTAAATTTTGGATGTGATTGCATCACCATGACTTGGATTAATGTGATCAAAGTGGCCTTAAATAGGGGATATTAACTATATTATGTCCCCAAGTAGGGATACATGCAAGGGGGATTGGATTTGATGTAAATGGCCCCAAAGAGTGCAGATTGTCTAATTTTTATTGGACTGGCCCCAAATAAGGTAGATTGTCTTGAATGTAATATTCCCCAAAGAGATTGATTTAATTTTCTTGGCCCTCAAAGAGGCCATATTTTTGAATTGGCCCCAAATAGGGCAAATTGGGAAAATGGTCACATTTTAAAGTTTTAATTGGTTGGGATTACCTTGGCCCCAAAGAAGGAAAATTGATTTGGTGTGTAGGGCCCCAAAGAGGGTAGATTACTTTTGATTGAAATGGCCACAAACAGGGCATATGCATTTGATTGAAATGGAACCAAAGAGGGTGGTCTTGGTATTTGATTGAAATGGGCCCAAAAAGGGTGGTCTCAGTCTTTGATTGAAATGGGCCCAAAAAGGGCAGTCTTGATTTTTTATTGAAATGCACCCAAAGAGGGTGGTATTGGTTTTTGATTGAAATAGGCCTAAAGAGGGTGTTCTTGGTCTTTGATTGAAATGGCGCCAAAAAGGGTAGTATTGGTTTTTTATTGAAATGGACCCAAAGAGATAGTCTTAGTTTTTGAGTGAAATGGAACAAAAGAGGGTGGATTATATTGGTTTAATTAGAATGGGCCCAAAGAGTGTAGTCTTAGTCTTTGATTGGAATGGGCCCAAATAGGATAGTCTTGGTTTAATTAGAATTGGCCCAAAGAGGGTAAATCTAATTCAATGTAATTGGCTTTGCTTGGCCCCAAAAAGGGTAGAATGACTTGATATGATTCAAATGGCAAAAAGGATGGATGACATGACTTTATCATTCCCAATCAAAAGGTTTAGGAGATTAAATGAAAAGACAAAAAATGATTTGAATTAGAATGTGATTAATTTGGAATAAAAGGATTTAGTCTAAATAGCCCTGATTTAGTGTTGTTCTATTATGTAGCTTTGAAGTTGAACTTAGTTAAAGTTGACCAATTTAGCATTAGAATTAGAATGTGGTTCAAGATAAACCTTATTAAAATTAAATTTTGGTTCAAGATGAACATGATTTGGCTTGATTGGCTCAAAATAGGAATGTGTTACAAAATGAACCTGATCAAAATTGGAATCTGGTTAAAAATGAACTAGATCAGGATTGGAATGTGGTTTAAGATGAACCTAATCAAAATTAGAATTTAATTCAAAAGACACCTGATCGTAATTGGAATGTGGTTCAAAAACAAACCTAATTTGGCTTGATTAGATCAAAATAAGAATGTGATTTAAAACTAACCTGATTTGGCTTAGAATTTAAAGCACAACAATACCATGTGTGTTCAGTTGTGGAGCTAAAAGCTTCACTGAATGTGCAAATGTGGAGGTTGTTGGGCTACACAGTAACTGGCATCAGTTATGGTTAGTCGGCATCGGTCAGACAGGAACTGACATCGATCACTTTTGTGTTTCTAGAACTGTTCTAATTTTAGACGAACAATTAGTTTGCATGTAAAGACTAATTTTAGTCTTGAGTCCGCGTTTCTAATTATTGTTTGCTTTGGGTTATATTTAAGAGACCCATGGGGCTGTATTGTAAGTAAGCAAGATCAATTAGATCTGCAGGGTGCAAGATCAAGAAGATCTGTGGGAAAAGGTAGGCAACAACAACCATTGAGTTGATTGTCACTGAAGGGAATAACAACTCGGTTATTGAGTTGATTGTAATTGATTGAGAGAGAGAGAACTCTTGAGGGAGAATTACTATACACCCAAGAGGTGTGAGAAAGAGAGAGATTTCTTCATTGTATTTCTTTTTGAAAGAGTTTAATACATATTGTATTGTTTCTCGTATCTCCTATTCTTTGTTGTTTCTGATTTCTAGTTACTTATTAATTCTGGTTTAATTTCGTGTTTAGTTGCTTATACAAAAGTAATCAATTATACTCTAAAGAGGTCCTAACAATTGGTATCAGAGCTATGTGTATACACTAACAATTGGTAACAGAGCATGTTAGTGTTTATTGATTACATGATTCACTCACAGGGGTTTCTGATTGAGTGGGAGTAAAGCAATGGCAGAAGAAAGTAAACTAAGAATAGAGAAATTCAATGGCAAGAATTATCAATTATGGAAGATGCAGATTGTAGATTATCTGTATCAAAAATATATGTACTTACCATTGGGTGGGGTTTTAAGTAAGCCCACAGATATCAAGATGAAGAATGGAATGTTCTTGATAGAAAGGCCCTTGGATCTATAAGGTTGAGCCTGGCATCTTCTGTGATTTCCAACTTATCACAGGCAAAGACAATGGTAGAGTTAATGGATACTTTGGCAAATTTATATGAAAAACCCTCAGCTTCGAATAAGGTATATCTTATGAATCAATTATTTAATTTGCAAATGCAGGAAGGTGGATCTGTATATAGTCATCTTAGTGATTTCCATGGATTAGTAAATCAATTAAATTCAGTCAAAATAGTTTTTGATGATGAAATTAAGGCTCTCTTAATCTTATGCTCTTTACCTAAAAGTTGGGATAGTTTGGTAATGGTAGTTAGTAATACTGCATATGCTTCAAATATCTTGAAAGTTGATGATGTTGTTAGTGTAATCTTGAATGAATAAATTCACAGGAAAAGCACAGGGGAAACATCAGGGAATTTTTTAAGTGTTGAAAATAGGGGATGGCAAAGAGAGAAGGGCAAGCAATGGAAATCAAGGTCAAAGATAGGCAGTAGATCCAAATCCAGAAATGGAAGTATAACCTGCTGAAATTGTGGAAAGAAAGGACATGCAAAGAAAGATTGTTGGTTGAAACAAGATCAACATGAAGGTAATAAAGAAGCAAATGATGCAGGTATTGTTACACAAGATGCTCTTATATTTTCTTTGAATAGTCAGGTAGAATCATGGGTTTTAGATTCTGGTGCATCTTTCCATGCAACCCCAAATAGAGAATTTTTCAATAATTATGTCTATGGAGACTTTGGAAAAGTTTATTTGGGGGATGGTGAGCCTTGTCAAATTGTTGGGAAAGAAAAAGTGCAGCTGAAATTCCAGAATGGCAACACATAGGTGTTGAAGGATGTCATGCATGTACCCATCATGAAGAAGAATCTAATTTTTGTAGGAAAGTTGGGTGATGAGGGTTGCACAGTAACTCTCACAGCTGAATCTTGGAAAGTTTCCAAGGGTGCACTTGTATTAGCTAGAGGTAAGAGAGTAGGTACACTTTATCTATCTACTTGTATTACTGATTCTCCTTCTATTTTATTTACTTCAGATGTAGATGCAAAGATGCAGCATTGTAGGCTTGGTCACATGAGTGAGAAGGGAATGGATATTCTTAAGTCAAAAGATAAGCTTTTAGATTTGATAGATCTAGATTTTTGTGAGCATTGTATTTTTAGGAAATAGAAGAAAATGAGATTTCTCAAAACTGGGTCAACAAAGAAGAAGCACAAGTTGGAGCTTGTTCACACAGACGTGTGGGGACCAGCTCAGGGAGATTCTATTGGAGGATCACAGTATGATGTTTCTTTCATTGATGATGCTACAAGAAAGGTATGGGTTTATTGCATAAAGAGAAAATCTGATGTTTTTGACACATTTAAGAAATGGAAAGCCTTGGTTTTTAATGAGAAGGTGATGTACAGTGATCAGCTCAAGAGGCTGAATAATTCTAAGTAGGGAAATCTTGATTTGGATGAGGTTATGATCCAAAATGAGCTCGTGGGTAAAAATCATCACTCACAGGAAAACACAAACACCGACGTCGATCAGGCAGAGACCGACGCCGATCAGGCAGGAACCGACATTGGTCAAATGAAGACCGAAGTCGGTGATGTCGAGCAAGTAGAAACTGACATCAGTCAAATGGCAACTAACGTTGGTCAGGTCAGTTAGGTGGAACTGACATCGGTCAGGTGTAGACCGAGAGATGACCAGGATTGGTCACTATCAGAATGAAATTTGGGTAGACAGCAAGTCGTCAATGAGTCTCAAATGCCCATGAGAAGGTCCAAAAGGGTAAGTAAACCTCCAATTCATTATTCCCCTTCTTTATACTACTTATTGCTCACTGATGGTGGAGAACCAAAATTTTTTGATGAGGCAATGCAGGTAGAATCCTGAAAACAGTGAGAGCATGGCATGAATGAGGAAATTGATTCCTTGGAAGAGAACCAAACGTGGGATTTGGTAGAGTTGCCAGCCAAAAAGAAAGCACTGAAAAACAAATGGGTTTACAGGTTAAAGAAAGGAGAGAATGGACAAGTGAGACATAAGGCCAGATTATATGGTCTTAAGCAAGCTCCAAGACAATGGTATTTGAGGTTTGACAGGTTTATGACAAAGCATGGCTTTAGTCAATGTCAATCTGACCATTATGTTTATTTTACCAGATTAGATAATAGTAGCTACATTATCCCATTACTATATGTAGATGATATGCTTGTTGCGGTTCACACATACAGGATATTACTGAGCTAAAGGTAAAATTAGCTTAGACTTTTGCCATGAAGAATTTAGGAGCAAAAATCCTTGGCATGAGTATTTCTAGAGACAGGGAAAATCATTGGTTGATTTTGTCTCAAGAGGATTATGTGAATAAGGTGTTGGAGAGGTTCAATTTGCAGGATACAAAATCGGTAAGCACACCTATGGCTGGACAGTTCAAGTTAAGCAAATAATAGTGTCATAAATCACATGATGAGGTTGAGTACATGGTATGTACTAGACCTGATATTGCCCAAATAGTGGGAGTTGTCAACAAGTTTATGGCCAATCCAGGAAAAGAACACTATAAAGTAGTTCAGTGGATTCTCATATATCTGAGAGGGACCAGTAGTAGGCATTTATGCTATGGAGGGTCAAACACTTCTCTACATGGGTATGTAGATTTAGATATGACAGGTGACTTGGATGGAAAAAGAAGCACCACAAGATATGTGTTCATTGTTGGTGGAATGGCGGTTAGCTAGATTTCAAAGTTGCAGAAGGTTGTTGCCCTGTCTACTACAGAGGTAGAATACATTGCAGTCACAGAGGATAGCAAGAAAATGATATGGATGACTCGGTTCATGGAAGAGTTGGGAAAGGAGCAAGAAAGTTGCAAATTATACAGTTATAGTCAGAGTGCAATTCATTTGGCAAAGAATTCAGCCTTTCATTCAAGAACCAAACATATACAGCTTAGGTACCACTTCATTAGACAGGTATTGGAGGATGGATAGTTGAAGCTGGAAAAGATTCATACGGATGAGAACCCTGCTGATATGTTAACAAAGTTGGTAACAAAGGAGAAGTTGAATCTTCATTCAAATTTTGTTGGTCTTTAAGATTGAACTTGAAGATGGAGAAACAAATTAGAGGATGTTGTTGTATAGGTATAGGTGCAGCTATTTATCTCCAACTGAGAGATTGTTGAGTTGTGGAGCTAAAAGCTTCACTGAATGTGCAAATGTGGAGGTTGCTAGGTTACATAGTAATTGACATCAATCAGAGCCAACCGACATCAGTTAGAGGTTGACCAACATCGGTTATCTTTAGCTACACAGTAATTGGCATCGGTTATAGTCGGCTGGCATTGGTCAAACAAGAACTGACATCGGTCACCTATGTGTTTCTAGAACTATTCTAATTTTAGACAAACAATTAGTTTGCATGTAAAGACTAATTTTAGTCTTGAGTCCGTGTTTCTAATTATTGTTTGCTTTGGGTTCTATTTAAGAGACCCATGGGGCTGTATTGTAAGTAAGCAAGATCAATTAGATCTACAGGGTGCAAGATCAAGATCTATGGGAAAAGGTAGGCAACAACAACCATTGAGTTGATTGTCACTGGAGGGAATAACAACTCAGTTATTGAGTTGATTGTAATTGATTGAGAGAGAGAGAACTCTTGAGGGAGAATTACTGTACACCCAGGAGGTGTGAGGAAGAGAGAGATTTCTTCATTGTATTTCCTTTTGGAAGAGTTTAATACAGATTGTATTATTTCTTGTATCTCCTATTCTTTGTTGTTTTTGATTTTTAGTTACTTATTAATTCTGGTTTAATTCCATGTTTAGTTGCTTATACAAAAGTAATTAATTGTACTCTAAGAGGTCCTAACAATGTGGATAGCATAATAGTACAATAAACCAACATAAAGCTAATATACGATAAATATGGACCAAAAATTGAGTAAAGTAGAAACTCATCATGCAAATACAATATGACAATCTTCAGATATGATTTGATTTGATTTTTTTTTATGTTGTTCAGAGGTTAAAATTAATACAGGTCATGACAACAATAAAACAAGACACTCATAAAGACCAAGCCCTATTTATAATGGTAAGATAGATGTGCACAACAATTCCAATCCATGTAATATTTTACTTTAAGCAGTGATAGATTAGTTTCACCTAACCTTCACTTCAAACTACACATCGTGAAATCTTGGTGGAGGTTGGTTTCCCTTGTACTATAAGTTGTTTTAGCCAATGGTCTTAAGTTAAAGTTTTAAAAGACTATATAGATGGTCCCCAATATAATTTTAAATAAATGGGAATCAAAAACTTGTGATATGATAAATATTAATTGGTAGTGCAAGATGGTCTAGTCCCTTTGCATGCACTTCAGTCGTAAAGGTCCCAGTGAAGTTTTACTAGAAATTTAAGCTCTGATGGGCATAGTTTGATGTTTGTGTTAGAGCATGAAAACCCTATCACTTCATAGATGCACTTAAAAAATATAACTACTCAACTAATAATGATCAAACATAGCCTCTATTTATATACCCCATTGAATGTACGAGTTTGGTATGTACGTTGGGGAGTAAAGTCCCAATCACCACACCCTACAAGCTTGCGATAAGGTGATGACGTCCACCTTGCACCAAAAAAATCAAAGGAAAGAAGCATTATCTAATTCTCAAGACCCCACAAATGGGAAAGATAATATCATAGTCTAATATTATTTTTTCAAACACAATAAGCAAAAAATTAAATTAAAAACAAATATGTAAGGAATGAAAAATAATGCAAATGTTTTAAGAACACTAAAATCCAAATGTGACTTATTTGATTAAGCACTAAAGGAAGTGTGGATTAATTCATTTAAACACAAAATGAGATGTGAGTAAAATGTGTTTTTTTGGAAATAAATCCACTTCTTTGACTATTGAGACTTGTGAAAAATAGTTAGGGTTTGAAATGTAGTCTTTAGAAAGTAAAAACTTTGGCAAACAAGATATATTTTCAATATGTTCTTTTTGATGGGAAACCTGTAAGTAAACAAATTAAAAATATTTTACCTTATATTTTATTAAAAAATTATGAAACATTAATCCAAATTAATTACATATTCCTAAAATTCATGAGAAAACATGTAGTTTTTAAAAAAAACTCAAAACAGAGTTTGGATGACCTAGAACGAGCCTATGAAGTTGAGCAATTTTTATATAATGAATCCACCATTTTATAGAGTGAATCCACTATTTTGGTCATGATCTCACTATTTAACAGAATGATCCCACCATTTATCAAATTAATCCCACCATTTTCCAAAAAATACATAAAATAGAATAAAAAATGATCCCATGATTAGCAAAGTGATACCATCATTTTATAAAGTGGTCCCATTGTTTAGCAGAGTGATCCTACCATTTTCATGAAAAACATAAAAAAATAAAAAAAAATAAAACATAAAATGATCCCACCAATTAGTAGAGCGATGCCATCATTTTATAGAGTGATCTTGTCATTTAACAGAATGATCCCATCATTTTCCTAAAAATACATAAAATATGATAGAAAATGATCCCATTTATTAGTAGAGCAATACCACTGATTATGAGAAGCAATCCCACCAAAACATAGAGCCTTCTCACAAATTAACAAAAAATGAAAACATGAAAAAATCAATGAAAAAATGTGAAAAAGGTCAAAAAAAAAAAAATTTGAATTTAAAAGGTAATGGAAGGTTCTCAAGAGGATTTTGGGGTGTGTCAGTCCCATTGGGATTCCAAAATATAAACCACGAGTACAAGAGAAGAAGGTTATTTTTTATTTATTCAAATTAAAGCAAATTTACAAACATAACATCTCAAGCAATATCCCTCAGAGGGGCAAGGTCTATGAGAATGAAAACAAATAGAAAGATATAAACCAAAAGTTATACCTTTTCCATAGAATCGTTCTCCAAGACATTATAAGTGTGTTTGTCTTTGGATTTTAAATCTAAGAGTCTTTATCAATATCACTTGTTTATTTTTATGGCATCTCCACTTGTCTGCGAGTGGTTTGGATCAATTAAAGGGAAGTATTGTTGAAGCTCTTGCAAGATTTTTGAATTATAAGTTTACACCAAAAAGATGAGCATTGTATTTATCAATTTTTTAGATTGATTGTGACCATTGGATCAAGATCAAGATGTGTGGCAAAAAATTAGTCCATTTTTTATAACAAGTATCATTAATATTTGGGGTTTGGATTTGGATTTGCATTTATTAGACACGGGTTATAAAATCTTGATATTTATTGCATTTATGTTAATGTTTGACAACTTTATAAGTGATGTCATGATGATGTCATAGTTTAGATATTTGTTGAATATTTGAATATTATATTATTAGAATTTAGCCAATTTCCATGGATATTTTCTTAGCCATTTGATTTTGTTTGATAGGCTAATTAATCTAGATTAGCTTCCATTTGATTTATGCAACATCAAGATTTGACTATTTATTCATGTTGATTGCTATATAACATCGTTTCAAAAATAACACATTATTTTAGAGTGAATTAGATGAAGTTGATAGTTGGTTAATGTAATTTATCCCAATCAGTGAGGCCCCAATGTGTTTCAAAATAATGTCAAGTGTATAGACAAATTTGAGTGTTTTAATGATTTCTAACTTGATTTATGCAGTGTTGTAGAAATTCATTCTGATTACTAATTCAACATGAAAGTGATGAGAATTGAGTGTATACACTAGGCATTAAGCCTACTTAAACAATCCTCAATATAATCTCGATAGATAAGAACCCTTTGAAAATGACCCTTTTCATTTCAGGAATCAAGAAGAACATGTTGAGGTTAATAATAATGATAACATACCTTTTGAAGATGAATATGAGGCTTACATTAATATGCCTAAGGAACTACCATCTCAATTTAGTGATTATCTCTTAGCCAATAAAGATCAATTCTTGTTGCACCTTCGAGATCCAAGAGTTATGTTCCCACTAGATTTTGATCCTAAGGACTTACCTCTACTCATTTCTATGAAGGATACAACCCATCCTAAAGGTGATCAAAACCCATCTAGTGCCTCCTTAGTAAATAACAAGGCCTTTATAGATTAATCCAATGAAAATTATGAAAATGTTTTCCATGCTCATGTGAATAAGGGAAAAATAATGTTATTAGGATAACCCTAATAACAATTCCAACAATCTTACTTTAGGATCCTCTCAAATAAATCAAAACCAATCATCATCCTCTCTTATCAAATACATTTGTCCAAGAATGGAAAACTATGAAGGATAAAATCCAAGGATTACAAGATGGAAGATATTCTGAAAGTAAAAATATTAAGTTTGAAGAATTTTATCCTTATTCTTTTGACATAAACATGATGAAGGTACCTTTCCCTATTCATTTTGAACATCCAAAATTTGAAAAATACAAAAGGGAAAGGTGATCCTATGGAGTATATTAAAGAGTTTTATATCGATTGTCAAGAGGTCTCTTATAGTGACAACTGTCTACTTACACTCTTTCCATGTAGCCTAGGAGTTAAAGCCATATAATGGTTCTTACATATAACCAAGGGGCCAACTACTACTTTCACAAATCTTTCTGAGAGATTTTTGCAACACTTTTCTTATAATGTTGAATGTGAGTTGACTATGTTGGACTTATGCAACACTAAACAACACAATGGAAAGAGTTTCTCCTCTTTCTTACAAAGATGATGTGCATTAACAAGTTGATTTCCATGGTAATTTCCTAAAATAACTCATTACAATTTTCACAATCTCAATCATGAAATGACCTTTCAACTTCAACTTCATTGTGCCACTTCTTTTGATGAAAAAATTGAAAAGGGAGTTCAAATTGAAAGGGCTATCATTTCCAAAGGCATATTTAAGATTTTTAATAAAGGCAATCAAACCCAACTTCAAAATGATAAACCTATTTTTTTCACCAAGAAAAATAATGTGGTAAGTGATGGTTGTAACCGATGTCAAATGGGTCCAAAATATCTAACCTAATGAGAAAATTAGTGTACTTAGTGGCCAACCTAGATAAGACTATAGGAAAATGACTTATACCCCTTGGGAGAACTACTTGAAGTAGTATTTCGCAAGTTTGTAGCTGCTAATATGATCACTTTTCCAAACACAAAACCCTTTGATGAACATAATCCACAACATGAGTGGTATAGAGAAAATGAATATTATGAATACCATAAAATCAAAGTGTATTCCACAAATAGATGTATGATATTTAAAAACTATGTCCAATACTTAATTGATCATGGTAACATAGAAGTAGATAACCATGCATCCATATCTAATATTCAAAAGCTAGGGATATATCAGGATCCCTTCCTAAAAAAATGATCAAATTTATACTAAACAAACCCAAGGTCAAAACTAATCTAATAATGTCGGTCAAACCAATCATCAATTTGATTCCATTTTCAATCATATCTAACAAATGGATAATCTTATTTTTGTAATTAAGATTAAATCCCAAGATTGCATCGTCACTATGAGGTGCACAAAAATAACCATTCCAAGTGTTACTTTACCCACTCTTGAAGGAAAGTATAATAGAATTGAACAACTTATGAAAATACTGACCCAAATATCTATTTTTGACCTTCTCAAGACATCCACGACCTACAAGGACATTTTGTACAAAGTTTTACAAGAGTCAAAAGTTCCATAAAACATTAATCCACCCAACTTCCAAGTGTTTGTATGACATTTGTTCTCAAATAACCAAGTGACTTTTGACCACATAGATATTTTTCTCATTGGTTTATCCCATAACTTACCCTTGTATATCGAAGTCCTTATCTCAAAAAACAAAGTAAAAAGGGTTTTTATAGACAATGGGTTTAGTTTGAATCTTTGAAAACTAAGTTTGATTAAACATTTGAGGCATTCAACAATAGCACTAGAGCTCAATATTATCACTATAAAATCCTATGATAATGCAAAATGCTAGTCAATTGGGACTATATATCTTCCACTTATGGTGGGGCCTATTATCTAATAAAATATAATCCATGTCCTAGATATAGATCTACCATAAAAAGTTCTTCTTGGTCATCCATGGATCCATGCCATGAATCCATTCCATCTACCCTCCACCAGTGTCTCAAGGTTTCCCACTCTGGTATGGAAGTTTTTAGCAAAGGTTCCTCGAAAACCCATCAGAACATGAACATGCTAATAAGGGATAGCTGTGTGAAATGTAACACATAAACATAAAAGAGAAATTCACACAAATCTTTACATTCATCCAAGCACAAAATAAATCAAGAATAACCATAAACCGTATATATAATCAACTCAAAATAATAAGAGTTTTCATAATAAATAGATTACAATTAGACCATAACATATTGACACAAGGATCATAAGCATACATAAAGATTTTTTTAATAATTGTATTGATCTCAATATTTTGGAACCCTTTTCCTATATAAATAAGTAATATTTATATATCTTTAAAAAAAAAATCGCTTCACATTCCAACAACTCACTAAAATATAGAAGAAGTCTCTTCACATTCCAAATACTTTTGAGATACAATGAGAGTCACATACAAACAAAACGAATATATCACATACAAAATGATGTAAAACACACACTTGTCACACAACCATACACTATAATGTTTTAGACCTATTCTACCACCAAGAATTTGTCATACTTAAATGGTTGTCTTGTCCCGATAAAAAGTTGTAGGAAGTGTGTTACATGTGGTATCTAGTGGAGTCGCCTTTTGTAAAGGATCAAACGAAAATCATTATTTTTAGTTATCACTCAAGGCATAGTTTACAAAATTTTACACACTTGATTAAATAGGGCCTTGTATCTTAGTGTCTCGGGGTGAGATACTTATTTTTATCTAGGTGATTTATAACATAGGCATGGGACTTGGAATTATTTATAATGAAATATAAAATAAATGTAATGGTGTCAAAAGAAGTCAAAGAATCACATAAGAAGAAGAGAAGCCTATATAAGCAAGTGTAATAAGAAGGCAAAAATAAGCCATTATTTTAATAATATTTACCTTTATGACCTCATTTGGTTCATAGTTTGTTATTCTTGTTTATTATTCTATTCATTTATTAATTTGTAGAATCTATTACTACTCTCACTATAAAATTATAGTCAACAAAAGTTACCATTCTCAGTGATCCTCAAACTTTTCAATTTTGTAAAATATTAGAAGGGTGATAAAAAATGATAATTATTTTTCATTTATCAAATATAATTATGAAACTAATGAGGAATCACCAAAATTATCAAACTGCATCCATCCAAATGATCTATAAAATACATCTACATCTAAAATTCAACCATCCACATCTAAGTTCACAAATCCATCCCCTAAGTCCAAATTTACCATTGTGGATAAAGGTGTGGGAGAGTATGTAATCCATGTGCCCACTATATATGAAGAATTGATATGTTTCCCAATAACCATGGTAGGCCCCATCATAGGAAGCAAACACAAGTAGTATGATAGCTTGGAAAAACATCTTTTATTGAAGGTAGATTCCTTTTCAAATAACAGATCAAAAACTTTAATCCTTTCTATCTCTATAGTGATGAGCTTTCTACATGTTTTAAAAATAACCAATATCCCAAACCCAAAGCTATTATGTGGAATATTGTGAATTATAAGGGAAAAGTTCTTGGTCTTCATGAACAAGGGCTTGTGGAACCTGTAACATCTAAAACAAATGAAGATTTTCAAGGTATTGTATTTAAACCACTTAGCGTAAACCTATATGATTACAATAGTGATTCTTATACAACATCTTAAGAGTCCTCTTATAACACCAAAACAAGTTCCATTCATAACTGTTATGAGGATCTTTTAGCCACAACATTTTTCCATGACATAGCCATTTTGACCCTTGAGCTTACATATTCACAACTTATAACTTGGGGCCAACAAAATCCACCCTCACGCGACCACTTCTAAAATGATGAGGCTATATCTAAATTCATGAGAGTTAGAGATCATATTCCAACAAGTGATCATAAGAAGGGTTTTCCAATCCACTTAAATAATTCAACATACTTTGGGGAGCATATAGAATCTAATCATCTACACAATGATAAGATCATTTCAGTTAAATCCTCTACAAAAGTATTAAATGATGAAACTCAAAATCAACAAGACATTGATGAGGAACTTAATCTTCTTCCCCTATCTAGAAAATTTCAACAAGAGTCTACACTGTTGATCAAGAATACCATTGATGTAAATATTGGAACCAATGAAGAGTCTAAAATGGTGAAGCTTGTCACTTTTCTCAATCCTGAAGAATGGTCAATCCTAACTCTACTCCAAATTTTTTTGATGTGTTTACCTAGTCATATGTAGATATACCTAGGTTGAACCCATCGCTTTTAGTCCACCACCTTCTTGTTCATAATAATGTTAAACCTATTAAATAAAAATTAATAAATATACATCCTAAGGTGGCTCTACTCATAAAGGAAGAATTTCAAAAGTAGTTGGAATTAGCTTCATTTGACCCATAGATTATTCAGAGTGGATTTATAACATAGTGTTATTCAGAAAAAATCTAGTAGGGATTAGAGTCTATACATATTTTTTGAGATATTAATAAGGCTTGTTTGAAATATGACTTTCCACTTTCAAATATTAACATGATTGTGAAATCTATATTAGGTCATGAAATTTTGTCATTAATGGATGGTTTTTTAGGATATCACCAAATCAAAATTGAATTGAAAGACTAACACAAAACAACATTTACCACACCTTGGGGTACATTGTGTTACCAAATCATATTGTTTGGTATCAAAAACGCTAGTGCCACATGTTTTTTGAGATATTAATAAGGCTTGTTTGAAAGATGACTTTCCACTTCCAAATATTAACATGATTGTAAAATCTATACCAGGTCATGAAATGTTGTCATTAATGGATGGTTTTTAGGATATCACCAAATAAAAATTGCATCAAAAGACTAACACAAAACAACATTAACCACACCTTGGGGTACATTTTGTTACCAAATCATGTTGTTTGGTCTCAAAAATGTCAATGCCACATATCAGCATGGTTTGATAGTCATTTTTTATGACATGTTTCATGAAATTGTCAAAGATTGTGTAGATGATATTTTGGCCAAATCTAGAACAAGAGCATATCATCCCATAGTACTACACATGATATTTGAGAATTTAAAATAATACAGGGTTCACCTATATCCAAATAAATATGTTTTTAGGGTCATGTCAAGGAAGCTTTTTGGTTTTATTGTGTCTTGTAGATGTATAAAAATGGATCAAACAAAGGTCATGGCTATAACAGAAGTGCTTCCACCTATTAAGGGAAAATTAAAGCTATCTACGGATTCATATCTCAACTTGCAGACATATGCCACCCATTCACCTATCTACTTAAAAAGAGTGTTTATTTTAACTCAAACAAAGAATGTAAACAAGTGTTTATAAATCTAAAACAATATCTATCAAACCCACTGGTCTTAATTCCATCTACCCCAGGCAAGCCTTTATTGTCATATATTTCAACTACACAACATGATCTAGGGGTTCTATTGGCACGACATGATGAACATGTGACAATCAATGTACTATTTGAATAGGACTTTGGTTTTCTATGATTTAAACTACTATGCAATTAAAAAATCATGTCTCTCAGTTGTTTTTTATTCTAAAAAACGTCATCATTACAAGCTTGATAATCAAACTAAAATCATTTCAAAATTTGATCTACTTAAATACCTCATTTAAAAAATGATCTAACAAGGAGAATGGCTAAGTGGGTTACGTTATTAAGTGATTTTGATATTGAGTATGTTAATCAGAAGGCCATCAAAGGGAAAATTCTTGTAGACACATTAGTAGAGGCACTATTAACTAATATATAACATTTAACCACAGACTTTCCTGATGAGGCTATTTTATCTTTAGATGAATCAATAAAGTGGAAACTATATTTTGATGGATCCTTCACCAATCATGGCTCAAGGGTAGGCATTTTTATCATTACTCTAAAAGGTGATCTTATCCTAAATGCATTTTGAATATGATTTCCTTGTACTAATAACATAGCAGAGTATGAGGCCCTTATTTTTGGTCTAAAACTAGTTATTCAATAGGGCATCCAACATATCTTAGTTGATGGCGGTTCATGGATTATTATCAAACAATTTAATCATAAATAACAAGTAAAATATGACAAACTCATCCCTTATAAAATAATGGTGGATAGTTTGAAACAATATTTTAAGTACATAAATTTTGAGCAAGTTCCTCGTATGAATAATATAGCATATGGTGCTTTGGTAAAAATTGGTTTCCTTCTTGACATGCATCCAAACACAAGTCATAATAATTTCTTTGTTGAGTGGTTGATGTTTCTAGCTTATGATGCTCTTGAATCCATAATGGTCTATGAGATTGTTGGTCCTAATTTCCCTTGGTAATAATATATTTACACATACCTTCATTACAACATTATCCCTCTAAACATGTCACACAATAATAATAAATCATTCATCCAACGTGCTTCATGATTCACAATCCTTGGTAATACCTTATACCATAGAGGCTATGATGGAGATTTTTTGTGGTGTCTAAAATATAATGAGGTGGCCTTAGTTAATAAATAAGTTCATGATAGTATTTATGGTGTGCACCCAAGTGTAATGGTCCTTTTCAAGAATATTATTAGAATAAAAAAGTATTGGCCTATGATGGAAACTAATTCCTGTCAATATGTCAAGAAGTGTGCCCAATGTTAAAAACATAAGGATATTATCCTTAGTCTATATCAATCACTGCAATCCATTTCCATGCCATGGCCTTTTCCACATGAGGGTTATACCTCATTGGTAAAATTAATCCCAATTATTATGATGGACACATGCACATAATTACCACCATGGAATACGTCACCAAGTGGGTGGAGACCATTCCCTTTACTTATGAAACAAGAAAACATATCTCTAAGTTTATATTGAACCACATCAATTTTTGTTTGATATTCCATCCATCATCATTTCTGATAATGGTAAGTATTTCAAGAATAAATATGTAAAATCCCTTTTCCAAACATATCACATCAAGCATAAATGGTTTACACCATGTTATCCCCAAAGAAATGGTCAAGTAGAGGCATCTAATAAAAACATTATCAATATCCTTAAATGAGTTATCAATGATGTTGGATGTAATTGGCATTCGCAACTTTATCTTACTCTATGGACTTATCATACAAGCATCTGAACACCCATAGGGGATGCCCCGTATTCCCTTGTCTATAGCACTGAGTCTATCTTACAAATTAAAATTGAGTTCCCTTCATTATGCATCTCCTTGTAAAACTTAGTTGATAATGAAGAATATTGCATCTCTTGACTACATGAGCTTGATCTCTTAGGTCAGGAATGACTATATGCCCTCACTCATGTATAAGCTTATAAAAACTACATTTGTCATAGTTATATCAAAAAAATCAAAGCCAAGGAGTTTGAAGTTGGAGAGCTTGTTCTAAAGGAATATTAATTGAATACAAACATTGATCATGAAAAGAAGTGCAAATTTAAACCTAATTGGTTATGTCTTTATGTTTTCATTACCAAGTATGGATCTGGTGCTTATAAATCAACCACTGAATATGGTGATGAAATTGATGAGATAATAAAAATCATGCATCTCAAGCGCTTCCATGCCTAAATCACTCTATAATTGCTCTCTCTCTCTCTCTCTCTCTCTCTCTATATATATATATATATATATATATATATATATATATATATATATATATATATATATATATATAGAGAGAGAGAGAGAGAGAGAGAGAGAGACAATCCATCCAATAATGAAAACCATTCTTATGGAACTTTAGGCAAGTACCATGATGAAAACCAATTTATGGCACCATGTGCAAACCATTTTCGATACACACCCTTGTTAATTGGGGGCATATCCAAATCCATGCCATCCCATCCTTTATATTCTTGTTAAATATATCCTCTTTCCATTATATCCTTATCACCCATACCATGTTGGTCTAGGGTTTGATCTTGGTGGTCACATACATAAAAATTTGACTCATGTTTTAGAAACATCTTGCATATATGGTTTCCATGTCACAATCCTTAGATCACCATTTGTCCATATATAATAAAAAAACCCTTCCTTTTCTTTCCAAATTCCATAACTAATTTTATTTTATGTATATAGCTTAGTTATCCATCCAAAAAAACCACAAAAAAACAATAAACAATAAAAATTCATTTTTCCTTAGTTTCAGTACCCTTTCCATATCTTATACATATTATACTTCACAAGGTTATCATTATAAAAAATATCACATGCTAAAGAGTTTCTAATTTAAAGGACACAACAATAAATATAATTATGTCACTTGTTTATGCATCTATTTACTTCTTTACTTTTATGTATAGTTGGTTTTTGTATTTCTACATTTGTTTCCTTCCTTGTTTGTATAGTTGCTTGCTTACTTTCTTATTTGTACAACTCTTTACTTTTTTTACTTGCTTTGTTTTATCTTGTCTCCATTTTTGATTTGAGTCAAAGTTCACTTGTGAATTATGAATAAAATTATTATGATCTTCCATATCATGACAAATTATGTCTTGCACTTGTGAATATCTCAATCCCTACACCTATTACACTATAAATATCATGGTTTTTTCATACCATCAGTGCATGTCATGCATAATATTAAAAATAATGATGCTCAAATCATGTTCACCATCATGTTGTCAATCATGTTGGAACTCCATGTAAAGTCTATGAAAAGCAACTATTAACCCATCTCATTTTCATAAATTTATATTCACATCCATTTTGTATAATAATGCTAACAAAAATACTAACATGTGTCAAATATCAAATGCGGAAGAGAAAATTCAATAACATGCACATCCATCTATCCATTTACACATTTACATATACCACAATAAAACATCCATAAAACATAAATCATGATCATATACATACACAACCACATCCCAAATTTAATATCACACACACACACACACACACACACACACACACACACACACACACTCATCATGTCAAAAAATACATATCATAATCTCATGTATATATCAAAAAACTATGGGTAACATATAATCCTCTAGCTCTCGCTCAGTCCCTCTAAAGGGGTTGTTATCAAACGTGGACACTATAGTGTACTTTGTGGATGACCCATGATGTGTTGAGATGACTAACCCATAAAATGCTTTGATGTCATTGTTCATGTTGTCTTGGCCACTGATCATGTTCTCCTACCACTCAAATAATTTATGAATGATGGTGTTCATTGATCTACTATCACTGCTCACTCATAGAGGCTTTGGTAGTAGGGCACATGATCCATAGTCTGTGAATTTATTCATTAGTTATAGCACTTCATATCACCTCTCTTGTGTCACTAATATCGCGTGTCTCTCCTAAAATCATAAAAATGACACATTGTTAGTATTTTAAGGCAATACATCCATCTATCAATACCATCATTCTAGATCCCATCATTATAAAATGGCACTTCTTTATAACACTTCTATTTAGACTAACCCTAATGAATTCATTGAACATCTTAGAAAAAAATTTACCACCATCAATGAATTCACCATTATGATGAATTAGTTGCACAAGCTAATGATTTTGCTTTAGATTTTGACAAATTCAGTTCACCTTTAGACAAAACTACTAAACTAACAAAACCATTGAACCTCGTGATGAAACTGCCATTTTACATAATGAAACTACTAGTTTCAACACCAAAACCATTGTTTAGAAAATGGCTAATTATTTATGACTAACTCTCCCTAACATTTATGAAACCTAAATCTGAAAATACAAATTTACAAACATCACCTACCAAATCATGACTCCCCTCTAGCCTATGGTAGTCTTGCACTCGCTCAGTCTGGTGATGATCAACTAAAATTTGGTCCATCTTTCCTCTAGCACCTCTCACAATCCAGAGCATAATACAAATCCTAGGTGGTAAATAATCCAAATGATTTATAACATAGATTTTCATTTTCACCCCTACCCTATTTATTCACTAGACTTGTTTAAATTTTTCATCCCTCTCAAGACTTTTAACCTATTTCACCAATCTATCACCTCATTTAAATCCACATCATACATTCCATTAATTAGATTTGCCTCTTTCTTAAATCACTCAATTAAATTAATCACACATTTTTATATATATATTTTTCTCCTCACAACTCATAGTTTATCCATGAGATATATCGTTCCCACATCCACTTCCATGTAGCTATCTGCATATGGAAACGTTCAAGTGTGCAAGTTATCTTGCAAAATATTATTTCTCCAATCTATTCCCTATCAACAATCCAATCAAAATCAGGAATCATAATTTCATTTATTATGGTACCTAATACACCATTTTTTCTATTTTCCATATAACTATCCTTCATTTTTTTTATTTTTGAATATTCACCTGCATCCATTTTCCCCACACGACTGCTGAAGGGGACATCATTCATAATCATTTAAAGTCATCTAAGACATATTTTTACATCCATTTTCACTCTAAATTTATTTATTATTTGAAAAATCATACTTCTTCTAGTCGCAACATCTTTTCAAAAAAGGGAAAATGTAAACACTTAAATTTAACCACATTTAGTGTCGTAATTAACTTTACTAAATATCGATAGAAATTTCATTATTTCTCACTAATTCAAACATCATATAAAGCACACCAATATCATTTCCCTCCCTTTTTTAGATAAATTGATTCATCATTAATTTATCATGCACATAATTCCATAAACTAATTAAAAATATGGAATTTCCAAGTCACCAAATCACTTCCTCATTTCTCTCAACTATGTGTTGAGTCACCCAATAATTTCTTTAACTCCCTCAATCAATTGTTGAGTCATCATTGAACCTTTCAACTAAATTGATGAATCATTCAACTACCTTGACTCATTCATAAGAATCTTTCAACTAACAACTAACTTCCCTCACATTTATCAACCATACAAGGAATTTGTCTTCTCCTCTTTAGATGAGGAATCAAACCCGACCATTCAAAATCAAGATAATTTAATAAATCTAGATTTTTCTCAATCGTCCATATTTTCACCGAAAAGCCTATAAATTAAAGTGTTATTATCTATTGTCAACAATCATCATCAAGTTATATAAGTTCTATTGAATTTACCTTGTGCATCTATTTAAGAATCAACAAACCATGTCCTTATGTTGTTGAATGTGATAGCTATAAATTAGAATTTTACATTAAGAAAATAAATAAGCGATTAAATTCATATTATAAGACTAATATAAAACTTTAGATTGAGAAATAAAATAATAAATAAGGAAAATAGACAATTACATTCATCCTTACCAATGTGATGAGCTTCTCCTTGATAATATGAAAAATGTGATGACACATGAACAGTCATCCCACCATGCATGCTAAAGTGTGATATCTACAAATTAGAAGTTTACACTAAGAAAATAAATACATGATTAAATTATTATTCTAAGACTAAGCTAAAGTCTCAGATAGATAAATAATAAGGAAAATAAACAATTACTTTCATCCTTACCAATATGACGACCTTCTCCTTTATAACTTAGATTTGCTCTTGCAATATGATATGTGGATGCTCAATTTAATATCCAATGCAAAGGAAATTTTAGTAGCATAAGGACGTGATTTATTGATTCTCAAATGGATGCAGAGGTAATTTTGATAGGACTTTGATAGCTAGATGATGATTGTTGTCAATGGAGAATGGCACTCTAATTTATAGTTTTTACGTGAGAAGATGGATGGTTGAGAAAAAAATAGATTTATAAGATTATCTTGATTTTGGATGGTCGACTTTGAATCTCATATAAGGGGAGAAGACCAATTCCTCATGTGGTTGAGAAATGTGGGGAAATTAGTTGATAGTTGAAATATTTTTATGAATGATTCAATGTAGTTGAATGATTCATCAAGTTGGTTGGAAGGTCCAATGATGACTCAACAATTGGTTAAGGGAATTAAGGAAATGGTTGGGTGACTCAACACATGGTTGAGAGAAATAAAGTAGTTTGATGACTTCAAAATTATGGATTTTTAATTAATTTTATGGAATTGTGTACATGATAAATTAATTAATATTGAATAATTAACTTATTAAAAAAAAGGAAGGAAATAATATTAGTTGAATTTATGTGATTGATGAATTAGTGATAAATAATGGAGTTGGTGTCGATATTTAGTAAAGTTAATTATGACACTAAATGTGGAAAAACTTAGGTGTCTATGTGATAGCTAAAAATTAGAAGTTTACATTAAGAAAATAAATAATTGATTTAATTCATATTCTAAGAGTAATCTAAAACCTTAGATAGAGCAATAAGAGAAGCAATAAAGAATTTAATACATATTCTAAGACTAATCTAAAACCTCTGATAGATCAATAAGAGAAACAATAAAGAATTTAATTCATATTCTAAGACTAATCTAAAACCTCAGATAGAGCAATAAGAGAAGAAATAAAGAAAACAAACAACTACCTTCATCTTTACCAACATGATGACCTCCTTAATAACTTGGATTTTCTTTTGCAATATGATATGTGGATACTCAATTTAATCTTCAATGCGAATGAAATTTCAGAAATGTAAGGACATTATTTGTTGATTATAAGATGGATTCACAAGGTAAATTGGATATCACTTTGATAGATTGATGGTGATTATCGATAAAGAAGGATGACACTTCAATTTATAGGATTTTGGATGACAAGATGGATGGTTGAGAAAAATCTAGATTTATTGGATTATCATGATTTTGATGGTTAGATTTGATTCCTAGTCCAAGGGGAGAAGGCCATTTCCTCATGTGGTTGAGAAACGTAGAGAAAGTTGGTAGTTGAAATATTATTATGAATGATTTAAGGTAGTTGAATGACTCATCAAGTTGTTTTAAAGGTCAAATGGTGACTCATCAAGTTGGTAAGGATGAAGGTTATTATTTGTTTTCCTTATTGATTTTATTATTTATCTATTTGAAGTTTTAGATTAATCTTAGAAAAAGAATTCAATTACTTTAAATGATTCACATCAATACATCATTTTTCATGAAACCTTCATTCATTCATTCATATTGAGTGTTCACATGTATCCATTTTCCCTGCATGACCACTCAAGGGGTTATCATTCGTAATTATTTTAAAGCCACCTAGGGCATCATCTTTCTACATATGTTTTCACTCTATTTTTCTTTATTCTTTGACAATCTATTGTTTCTTCTAGTCGCAACACCCTTTCAAATAGGGATAAATGTAGACACCTAAATTATGTCCCTTTTAGTGTCATAATTAACTTTGTTAAATATCAACACGCTAATCCAACCATCATTCCAAATTTGAATTTTATCCTAGCATCATTTCCCTCCCTTTTTTAAATGGTTAATTAATCAATATTACTTAATTATTCATGCACACGTAATTACATAAAACTAATAAAAGCTAGAATTTTTAAGTCATCATACATATTTCATATTTCTCTCAACCAAGCATTGAGTCATCCAACCATTTCCTTAACTTCCTCAAATAATTGTTAAGTCATCATTGAACCTTTCAGCCAACATGACAAGTCATCTAACTGATAGGTTTTGGATTGAGTTACACAGTATCAAAGCACAAAATAATAGGATTGGATAATAAATCAAATGCACACATTATCACTTCTTCATTACATTTTCATAAACATAGGTTAAAAATATATAGGTGAGTTGCTCTTATAATCTGAAAAACAACTCACTAATAATAGATGAGTTGTTATAACAACTTTTATTATATCTAAGATAGTAACGTGGGTTATTTACAACTGTAGACACCTAAAACTAGCCACCGATAACCTTCAATCAAGCTTTTTGTTAATTTCCATCAAAAATGCATAATTTAGCTTAAAAACACTAAAACGTGCTAAATGATTTGAAACTGACATATTCAAGTGTCAATTTTAACCAGGATATCCCTAAATAGGGAAATTCAATTTATGGGCTAGCTAACTTTGATCAGATCATTTCGAGTCAAAATGCTAATTTTGCACCCACGTGCTCTAGACTACTCTTTCCTATCAAATATTTTGCACAAGACTTGTGCCTTTGTTATTTGTTATTGGAAACATCCTAAATGGGAATACACATCTGACAGTGCTTTCCAATTCTAATCCAGTCAAATTTAGGACCAATAACAAGGCATTCTGATCAAACTAAGTAATTTATGCACAAAGTGCTTAATCATGTTTAAGAGCTAATTAGCCCAAATCAAGGCCTAATCAATAATTCCATGGAAACTTGTTGAATACTTATTTTTGGAAATAAATATGGAATATTTACATCATCAAGTGACCTCATTTCTTGGGAAGACATCCCTAGGCTATACATGCCATAAATATCAGGATTCATGCCTCCCATGCCTCATCAATGCCTTCCATGATGCACTCCATGCCTCTTAATTTTTCCTTCTTCCAATTCCATGATGAGGATAATTACAAACTTAATTTCAAAAATTAAATTAATCCTCAACCACACATCTCAATCTTGAGATAGACGGTTGAGGTTGATTCTAATCAAATCCAAAAATCTATAAATAGGAAGCCTCACAACATCATTTCAAAGCTATTTTGGTGAAAATTTATTATGCTCAAATATCTTCAAAGCTTTATTGATGCAAAGTTGTAATGCCAAATTAGTTCCAAAAGCTTCAGGCAAATAGTGTTATAATGCCAAATTGATTCCAAGCCAAGCCAAGCTATAAGCCAAAGCTGTCAAGGAGAGATGGAGGTAGCCAAGCTTCCGTTTTCAAGGACTTCATGAGTACAATCTGAGAAAACCACCATTACAAAGACATTTGGAGCATCCAAAGAAGGTGAAGGAATTCTTGTGTTTGCTTCCTTGCTTTTTAGTTGTATTTATCATTTGCTTTTGTTAACTAAGCTCTCCCTCGTGTCTAGGCCTAAAGACGTTATGTTATTAGTGTGTTTATTTCACTTTGTTTTCATTTTACAACTAACACCATACTAAACATCCTCTCTTGAGTCAAATTTTTAGATCACATATGACACGTTCGATGGGACTAGATGCATCCTACACCTGAAGGAGATCCTTTGCAACTCTAAAAAATTTATTTGAACCCTTAAAACTCTTGCAAATTAATTTTTTAACTTTATTTTATCATTTTTGGTTGCCACAACTTTTACATAGTAACCGATGTCGATAGAAATACCGACATCGGTTACTTGGCTTAATCGATGTCGGTCACTGTGTTTTTCCAAAAACACAAACCCGAGACCTTCTTTTTCAAAGTTTGTTGTTTCAAACTTAAAAGGGCTTAAAATCTAAGGGACATGCTAATAATTTTTCTTTAGGACCAAGTGAGGTATTTGCTCAAAACATGTTTAAATCACTTTGGCATGCTTAAAATTTGATTACGAACCTTGTTTTGTTGTTTAAAAAAGAATTTCTAGATGTTTTGGTGAATGTTTTCAAAGTTTGAAACTAAGACCAAGGGGTCAAATGAACACCACCAAACATTTTATTTGGGTTTAAAATTGAACACACTTGTCAAATCTTGCTTGCAATAGTTGTTTAGTTGGATTTTTGTTTGGAAAAAAGAGGGGTGTTGCATGTATGCTCTTCCATTTGTCCCTTATAGAGAACCCTTGGAATCAAAAGTGTCATTCCTATTGTAAAGTATCCTAGTCCAAGGATTAGAAAAAAAGTCATCTAAAGCACTCCCTTAAAACTCATCAAAATTTGGGTAACCTTGAAAATAACACTAAAGTATTTCTATTTTCATGCTTTATTTATTTTTATGCATCTTGGCTTATGAGGGGGACTTCATCACCTCCCGCAAGTTCTTTAATGAAGCTTTGACTTAGGGTTTCATCTCCCGGCATTGACTTCATTTGGGTCCTTTGGAGTTTCACACGAGGCATAGTGGCACTTTGGACATTGCACTACACTGAGTGAATAGTAGGATGTAGTGGTTGCAAAAAGGACTAGACCTTTTTGAAATAAGCCAAGTGATATAGACCCAAAATCCATGATTTTATTTTACATTGTTTGATGTGAAAGTCATTCTGCAATTGATTCCCCTAAAATGATTGAAACCTTGCTATTTTAGTAAACCCCATTTTTTCATACGGATTTGGATGATTATACTAAGTGTATTTTGATCATTTTTACTTGGTATGTTTTGAGACTAAAACTTGTTTGTTTGTTCATAAATTCATGTCAAAACTAATTTGTCTATACATCACTCTTTTGTCTAAAGAGGCGTTATGCTAGCCATTTTACACCACACTTGTGCCTTGAAATTTTTGCTAAACTTGTTTGTGTATGTGTCATTTGAGTTATAAAGGGTAGCATTACGCTGCCCAAATCAAGTCAAACCATTTTGCCTTTGAGTCTTTAAAACATAATATTGATCACATCATTTGAGCATGCTTACGTTGTTATGTTGCTCAATTTGTTTTAAGACTTATTTCACCTTATATCAAAAACCATTTGTTTCAAACCATTTTGTGTATACCATTTGGACCTTTGTCTTGTGCCGTCATGTTATCTAATCTTGTCTAGCCTATTTAGTCAAATCCTAGTTTTCAACGTTGAGTTTTAAATTAGCCTTGTCAAGTTTGGATCTAAACATTGATTGATTTTTGTTTAAGCCTCAATTAGTGGGGCTGATACATAGATCTTTCTTTTTTGGGTTGTATAAATTTGATAAATCAATTACCCAAAATTGAAAACAATTGATGGTTTGTTTGTTTGTTTAAATGCCTATCATTATCATTGTTTGTGCATTTATTTGGGAGAACACATCCTTTTTCAAAGAGCCTTTTATCTTATGCCTTATGCCAAATGATCATGTTTATGTTTTATTTGTGTGTCAAGTCTATGTCAAAGCTATTTCCAAACTTGTTGGATTAAATTAAATCACATCAGCATTTGTTTCAAGTCTAGCTTTTGATGTCATTTGGTCAAAAGTCCTAGCATGTCTGTTTGTTTGATCCCAGCTTTTGACTCCACATTTGGACAAATGACCTAGCAACTCAACATTTTCCCTTTCCTAGTTTAGACCTTGTTTGGAACACTTTGACCTAGACCTTTGACATGTCAGTTTTTATTCAGATGCTTGACCTTTTATGCATATGACATTTGACATTAGACATTTGATGTTAGGTTGTTTTATACCAAGTCTTAACACAAATCATTTTGGAGATACGGCTCCACTTTCAAACCATATTATAGATATAGCTCCACCCCTTCGACCAAGTTAGACCAAGTTTGAACCATTTGTCCTTTGGACATAGTTTTTCAGAGTTTGTAGAACTCTAAGTGTTTTTGTTTTTGGAGCTTTCATCATTTACATGGATATGTCTAGAAACACTTATGGTGGAGTCACTTACAATCTGACTTATGATAGAATAGCCACATAAAATGACTTTTATGGCTTTTGTCAAGACCCCAATGATGCTAATATGGTTTATGAGATAGATTTATATCCATCTCATATTAATCATTCATGGGAACAAAGTCATGAAGCAACTTACAATCCAAATCAAGACCTTGATTGGTATGAAGGGCTTGTGAAAACCCAACTACAGATAATGTTATTTGGGATACAAATCTATACCCTCTTTTCAATAATCAATACATAGAACACAATAAAGAATGAGCTTATGAGCCAAATCACGACTAGGATGATGTGGTTTATGAGGAATACTTGGAGGCTTTTGCTTGTGTAAGCAATCAGGTTTCATGACATCTTTTTACTATCTAATCATCAAATACCCTTAACCCTCCTTTGGATTATATAAGCTATCAAGCTCTATAACATCCAAGAAATACCATTATCATACCAGGACCTCATCCTTTGGTTTGTGTGAGAAATCAAGCTCCACAATGCCCCTTCATCATTCCAAGACTTAGTCCTTTGGCTTGTGTGAGCAATCAATCCCCACAATGCCCTATTGTTACCATCTTAGGACTTTATTCTTTGGCTCATGTGAGAAATCATGCTCCCCAAGGCCCTACCATTCATTCCTTGTTCAGTACCAATCCCAACCAAACCTCAACCGATCCAATCCTTCGAAGACCAAACTATGTTCAAAACTGGTATTTTCTAACTCAATGGAAACCAAGGCCAAGAGAACCAACCAATATGAGATGTTTCTATTGAATCAACCATTTATGATAGGTCAACCTGTGATAAATTGCCTATTGATCCTATATTAGTTGTCAAGGAATCTCACTCTGATGAGTTAGTCTTTGCTGAGTCATTTTTTAATGATTATAACCACCTTTGGAAAAATCATTACCTTGACCATGTGCCTATTTTTCAACAACCTTCTATTGAAAACCCAGTCTCTAAGGAGTTATCTCTTGACCTTTTTCCCATCTTAGAGGAGTCTCACTTTGACAAATCAGTCTTTGCGGAGCCCATCATGACATTATAGGTTTTTACTTGTCCAAAACCAAGCATTCAACAAGACATCATTATAACAGAGTACCCATTAGATGAATAATCAGAGTTAGAGTTGAGTTTCACTCTTGGACTGACATCAGATTTAGTATCAAAATTAGAATCTAAATCAACATTGGTCTCAACATCAGATTCAGAGTCCCTTGAGTTAGAATCATATTTAGATGAAGAATATGTTCATAGCTATTACAAAATTGGTTATGCATGCCTCATAGATCAATTTAAATACATTTTTTATCCTTCTACAGTTTTTTAGGATGAGTACTTCAACATCAACACAAGTTCTCCTAGTATCTTCTACAAGGATTGTGCAACTTCTCCCCATTTCATTACCATTCCACAGGTCATTACCATCAACCAAAATAGCCATATCATTTAAATTACATCTCCCACAAGTGTTGATTGGAATAGATAGAATCACACTTTGTTGAACTGCATCCATGGTGACATAGCAGTTGAAGAAGAGCAAGGAGGCCAAGACAACATTCATGTAGCAGAAGAACACTCTCCTAGTGAAACCTTTTTAAAGGTGTTAGGGGACAATCCAAGTCAGAACTTAGCATCTTCTAGTGAAACTTTTTCAAAAGCGCTCGAAGACAATGAAATTTAAAATTCAACATTCCTTAGTGAAACCTTCTCAAAGGTGATACAAAACAATCAAGACAACTTCATTGGTGAAAACCTCAATGAGGCACCAATAGCTAAGCATAAAATTTCTTCACTGCTTAATGAAGACAAAATCAAAGATCAAATCAAAATAACTTCCAATCTACAGCCTCAAATGGTATCTACTCTCAAGATCAAATAATATAAAAATTTAGTGTTCCTGTCGAGAGAAAAAATCTTCGGCCCTACCACAACCAAAATTATGTCAAATCCAGCATCATCAACATTATGTGTGACTAAACATCATGATCTTCATTTATCTTCCTATCATTCCACATTCCATTATCATCTACCATTCCATTTCAAAATCAAACATACCATCTATTATTTGTCCTTATTTACCATCCATGGTTACACTTTTCTTTACAGAGGCTACAAAGATATCTTGTCTCAATGTTTGAAGGAATCAAAATCAACAACCAAGGAAGGTCATAAAATCATTCTTGACATCAAAATCTATAGTCCATTCTTAATAGAGTAGCTATTCCAACGAGGTGTGGGCTAGAAATTAACATGATCAAGTATTTTGTTTGTATCACTTTTTGATTATAACGTGCATCTCCCCATCAGCAAGAACAACAGAATCAAAAACCACACCTAGGCCAAAAACATGTACCATTCTATTGCCATTGTTACATTTCCATTATCGAAGTACCCAACCATTCACCCCATCACTTGGGGGCAATCCTCTTACCATTCTATCCAATCTATTAAAAACCATCATTATCCTTAGCAAGACCATACCATCATATCATTCCATTCTTATCTAGACCAAAGCCCATTTTTAATCATCCTACCCAATCTTGTTTTGATCTTGGTTCATTTGGTTCTTCCCACACCTTTTGTGGGGGTATTGTAATCAATTTTCAATAATCAATCCAATCCATGTTTCAATGCTAGTCTATGAAACTAGTGTGGTAGTTGATCTGGCAAGATATCTTTCATCTTATCAAGTTTGTTTATGTGAGCCTGATTATAATTACCTATGGGAAAATTAGTGTTTCACCAATCTTGCTACTAATTATAACTACCTATGGGAAAATTAGTATCATTAACCTATGTCATTGTATCCTAGTTATAACCACCTATGGCCAAACTAGGGGCAACACTTGTTTATCATGCATTGTTGCATAACTTTTCCATCATTATTTCCATTTGACTGGCCATTTGTCGGATTTGATAACTTGTTGAGACTTAGTTGGTTTTTCCTCACCTTTTGTGTGGATGGAATTACTATGACTTGAGGTCATTTTAGGACTATGTGGGTTATGCTCAATTCATGTTGAGGTCAGCTCAGTCCCCCTTTCCATACACTCTCACTATTTTGTGAGTAGGTATCTTGTCATTCTCTAACGAGTTAAGATACCTCAAAAATTCTAAAAATATTCATAATATTTTAAAATCCAAAAACATTTATCTTGTTTAAGCCTAGTCATTTATCCTTGATTCACCTTACTGGGGCATTGTCATTGTTAGGATGCTTTATTTTGCTTTTGTTTTCAAGATTTTTATTTATTTATTTCAAGTTATTTGTTTGTTTGTTTGCTTGCTTGCTTGCTTGCATGTTTATTTGCTTTCAGCATTGTTGCCTTGACTTTATCTATATGTATGCATTGAGTGATTCCTTTCACACATTATTCTTGAGTCTATCCATAGTCATACGTCAACATTGTCATCATCATTTTTATCATTAGTACATTATTTTCAAGTGTTTATTAGATTGAGAGTCAATTCTTATGAATATTTTGGCTAAGTCTTCATGGTGTTCTATCATGAAGCCTACAATCACATGCTACAACAAAAATTAGCTTCAAGAAGGTCTATACTCAATAGAGTTGTAGAAGTTTCTCCTTGGCACCTTGGAAAATCCTCCCACCCACCTTGATTAAAATAACTCATTTAACCATTCTAGTTGTATCATTGTTAATCAAGATGAGCATCTCCTCATTGACAAGTACAACTAAATCATTCTATTAATCAATTTCATCACTTTGCACCCGCTCATATTTAATCTATATTTCAAGTTATATCCATGATTTATGCTTGCTAATCATCCCTAACTGGGGCACAATCATCTTAATCCAATCTAGGTCATCTTTATGATTATAACCACCTATGAGAAAATCATATTTTTGACTTTTATTCCTGATTATAACCACCTTTGGGTAAATCAGCATCTTTTTTACCATCAATGCATGTAAGCATTTTTTCATTTGAATTAATCTCAACCATGGGTTAATTTCAATTTTCTTTTTGTTTCTTTTCGAGGGACCATCCATCAACAAATGTGACAGCCACTCCCTCGAGGAGGCGTCATCATAGGCTTCCCAAAAAACCATTTGGAGCTTTGTTCTTCAACTATCATCTTTTTTTTTGGCATAAAGGACATCTCTCATTATTTGAGAAGACATTGCTTTGCCTAAGTTTTTAACATCTTTCCAAACAGGGGCAAACTATAGACACTTAAAAATAGCCACCAATAACCTCTAATCAGGCTTTTGGCCAATTTTCATCCAAAATGCACATTTTAGCCTAAAAACACTAAAACATGCTAAATGATGTGAAACTAATATATTCAAATGCCAATTTTGGCTAGGGTATCCCTAAATGGGATAATAAAATTTATGGACCATCTAACTTTGATTAGATCATTTCGAGTCAAAATGTTAATTTTGCATCCACGTGCTCTAGACTGCTCTTTCCTATCAAATATTTTGCATAAGACTCATGCCTTTGTTATTTTTTTGTCAACATCCTAAATGATAATATGCATCCAATGCATCTGACAGTGCTTTCTAATTCTAATCCAGTCAAATTTAAGACCAATAACAATGCATTATGATCAAACTGAGTAATTTATACACAAAGTGCTTAATCATGTTTAAGAGCTAATTAACCCAAATCAAGGCCTAATCAATAATTCCATGGAAACTTGTTGAATACTTATTTTTGAAAATGAATATGGAATATCTGCATCATCAAGTCACCTCATTTCTTGGGAAGACATTCCTAGGCCATAAATGCCACAAATATCAAGATTCATGCCTCCCATGCCTCATCAATGCCTTCCATGATGCCCTCCATGCCTCTTAATTTCCCCTTCTTCCAATTCCATGATGAGGATAATTACAAACTTAATTCCAAAAATTTAATAAATCCTTAACCACACATCTCAATCTTGAGATGGATGGTTGAGGTTGATTCTGATCAAATCCAAAAATCTATAAATAGGAGGCCTCACAACATCATTTCAAAGCTATTTTGATGCAAAGTTATTATTATTAAATGTAGTCAAAGATATTTTGGTAAAAAATTTATTATGCTCAAATATCTTCAAAGCTTTCTTGATGCAAAGTTATAATGCCAAATTGGTTCTAAAAGCTTCAAGCAAATAGTGTTATAATGCCAAATTGATTCCAAGCCAAGCCAAGCTACAAGCTAAAGGTGCCAAGAAGTGATGGAGGTAGCCAAGCTTCTATTTACAAGGACTTCATGAGCACAAACTGAGCAAGCCACCACTACAAAGGCATTTGGAGCATCCAAGGCATGTGAAGGAATTATTGTGTTTAATTATTTGCTTTTTAGTTGTGTTTATCATTTGCTTTTGTTAACTAAGTTCTCCCTAGTGTCTCGTCCTAGAGATGTTATGTTATTAGTGTGTTTATTTCACTTTGTTTTCATTTTAGAACTAACACCATACTAACCATCCTCTCTTGAGTCAAATTCTTAGATCACATATGGCACGTCCAGTGGGACTAGACGCATCCTACCCCTGAAGGAGATCCTTTTACAACTCTAAAAAATTCATTTGAGCCCTTAACACTCTTGCAAATTGATTTTCTAACTTTATTTTGCCATTTTTGGTTTTTACTGAGAATGCATCCTTTTAAAAATAATTTATTAGACTTTTGATAATATGACATAATAATTAATGACATACAATAAAATGACACTTGAGATGTCATTTTCAATTGATAATGCATCTTAATACAAAGATAATATAAACAGTGACTCTTATTTGTTCATTTTTTTAATTTTTTGAAACATTATGGTGGAGAGGAGTGGAGGAGGGAAATTTAAATAGGGTCATATGTAGGAACTCTTTGGTTTAGAGGAAGGAGTGAGGATGATGAAGATCCACACCTAAATCAACTGGTCTAGGTCTTTTTCCTAATCTAGTGTGGGAATACTTGGTTAGGTCCATTTACGATTGTAGGGTGAAACAACCCATGGTTCGATGGTTTCAATGGAGTGAGCACTATATTTTTTATGTTGGGTGCCATTTTGAGACATGGTTAATTAATGCATCATTAAAAGCAATAGAATATGCTAAGTCAAAATATACCTTGTTTTATCTAGTGGCAGACAATTTTAAAAAGGAATACAAACTCAGTCCCTTGTTGAGAGGATGTGACTTGAATCTATTATGTGTAACAGATGAAAGGTATTTATTGTTTCATGATATGGTCACCTTGTCATGGAGAGGTGTCTAGACCTATTCTAGTCCTGCTTGGAGTGAGGGTTCTATTATGTTTAAAATTGATCAAATTGAGGATTATACCCCATTTAGAGTTGATCACATCATCTAGTTGGATTTTCCAAATGTCTCTAAGGGTGTAGGGGTTGATGTTGTATTATATTTGGAGGGATTGGTTCACATTGTTATTACCAAAATATGTGACAATTGATATACTTTCAATATCACTAGATTTTTGAGAAGGCACATGAGTATACGAAGTTGGAGAAACCTTCAACCCTCCCATTATGTTAGTACCTTATTCTACATGATTTTTTTTTTTTGATAGTCTATGGGGTGGAAGAGGGAAGATCCCACCTCAAGTTCTCCTATTAGTATGGGGTTGGTGTTATAGGAACCCTTTACCTTGCCTTTTTGGTTGATATGGATGTTGGAGGACTCCATGATTTAGTCTCTTGTGTTTTTATGGATGATGGAAGAGTCCATATGTTTCACCCGAGCTGAGGAAGATATTTGTTTCACATTATTGTGCAAAGATTTGATGGAAGTTGGCTTATGGGCTCAGGAGGGCTCTATCTCACTAAGGACATGTGTTTTATTAGAGTGGATGATAGAATATCCCACCCTTGCCTCATCCGAGTTCTTAGATATCTCATATTCCCCATAAGGATAGCTTTGATTGTGATGGATAGAGAAAACCAAATCAAAACTTGCCTTATCAGAGTGGATGATAGAGGATTCCACTCTTGCCTCTTTTGGGTTATAAGGTTTGCCCAAGAACTTAAGGATATGGCTCATGCTTGGTTGGAAAATCCTATTTTATTTCAAGCTATAGATATGTTTTTGAGGTCCAGTTGGATATCTCCTTGTTATGATTTAGCAGTTACTAGGATCATTGGGAGGATAAGCCCATTTTTTGTGCTTCAAATATGTAATGGATGTGCAGAAGCCCCAGGAGGTAGAAGACTCATTGAAGACCTTTTGATTCTAGTAGGTTCCTATTCTACAATGGAGGATGTTCTGTTGAATGGCAATCATTCTTCAAGTTCCATTGAGAATTAATCTCTTTGTTTATACTAAGGTTGTGGAAACCTTCAAACTCTATAGGTACTATGGTTGTGGGACCCTTAAAACCATATTATTATTTGACTTGCCAAGGTTATGGGATCCTCCAAACCCTCTAGTTGTGCTTGTTATGGTTGTGGGAACCTTAAAACCCTCTTGTTGTGCCTTGTAAAGGTTATGGGATCCTCTAAACCCTCCTAATTATGGGATCATCATTCAAAAACCTCTCTCTAGTTGTGGGACCAATAATCAAAACCCTCAATTATTTGGTTCATAGCTCTGACTTCAAAAGCATTTACCCGATCAAATAAAAAATTATAAGTAAAATACTTATAAATAAAGAAAGATCTAAATATAAACATACTTATCTAACATGAAAAATTATTTGTAAATGTATAAGATCCTATATAAAACCTAACAATTATAGCCTAAAACAACTTATGATCTATTGACAATTTTGGACACATACATCCATAAGTCAATGACTTATTTGGACTAATAAAAATATATTACAATATATAAAAACCAAACTTATGAAAACTATTTTGACCGAATACCTAATAAGATAAACATAGACCAAATATAATAAAACTCAATAATTGAATTTAAAATGATTGGCAAAAATCATTGTACCAGTCAAGATTGTGATGGTCAAATGAAGTTGAAGGAGAATGGATCTACATATCACTTGATCAACTAATAGGTTAAAAGTGGTTATTTACAAAGTGGTGAGAGTGATGGTAAGGAAATCATGATTGACAGTACAATCACAAAGATTGATTTAGAAATATATGCACTCAATGCACAAGGAGATCAAGGCACTGAATAAAACACATAGTTTAGACTTTGGAAATGGAATGAAGAATGAATGATGTCAGATAGGTAGGGATGAAAGAGAGGGATGAAGAACTATAGTCAAAAAGGATGTTCAAGATGATTGTGTTGAGCCAAGGTGGAGAGAAGATATATGACTTCATTAAAGTAATCCACCATGTAGGGTTTTTGGTAGACCAAAGAGAATTCCACTACAACCAATGAATTAGATGTGAATCTAATGCAATAAATGCAGTTTCAATGCCGAAAAAACTAAATTTGATTTAGTTGGACTTGATGTGAAGTTGGTGTGATCTAAAGTCTGAGATTGTGGTGAAGACTAAGTTGAAGTATCCATAGTGAAAATATAATGCAATAATAGTTTATGTCATAGTCGACTGTGTAATGATGCAATGCAACATTAGACCAATGTGAGTCTTCTGACAAATGCAAACTAAATCCAATTTGAGTGTCAATGTAACTCAATGTGTAGACTATCAATTCCAAACTAAATGTAAAGTTTAGTGCAATTTGTAATCATAAATTGATGATAACATAGTGTGGACTCAAATCCAAATTTTAGAAATAATGAACATATCCCAAACCAAAATCAATTTCAGAACCTGAATTCAATGCAAACATTTAAAGATTGATATGAGGGTAATGACCAAATTTTAACCATGAGTGCTCAAATTCTTGAGATGTGCATAGGTGCAGAATATGATAGGGAATGCATTTGGACAAAATAATTCTTCTCATAAATTAGGACAACCAAAGCTAATGTATTTGTCCTTGTCCACAACTCATTATTCCATCATGGGACAAGACAACCACTCTGATACCACTGATAGGTTTTGGACTGAGTTACACAATATCAAATCACAAAATAATAGGACTGGATAATAAAGTGAATGCACACAATATATTCACTTATTCATTACATTTTATTAGACATTGGTTACAAATATATAGGTGAATTTACTCCTATAATCTAGGAAACAACTCACTAACAATACACAAGCTGTTATAACAAATCGTATTATAGTTAGGCTAGTTACATGGGTTGTTCACAGCAACCTTACTTATAAATTAATATTATATTATCATGGATAATATAATTACTAATACGTTAGTATGTGAAAACTATAACTCTTAACACTAATTACCTCGACTCATGCATGAGAAAATTTAAACTACCAACTTCCCCATTATCTTTCAAACACATGAGGAATTGGTCTCTTTCACATGAATCCTCGACTCAAATCTGATCATCCAAAATTAACATAGTCCAATAAATTTATATTTTTCCTAATCCTCCATCTTCTCACCCAAAATCCTATAAATTAAAAGTGTCATCCTCCATTGTCAAACAATCATCATCAAGATATCTAAGTCCTATCAAAATTTCCTTATGCATCTAATGAGAATCAACAATATTATGTCCTTATGCTATTAAAATTTCCTTTTCATTGGAGATTAAACTGAGCATCAACATATCACATTGCAATGACAAATCCAGGTTATCAAGGATAAGGTCATCATGTTAGTAAGTATGAGGTTAATTGTTTTTTTCCCTTATTACTTCTCTTATTGCTCTATTTGAGGTTTTATATTAGTCTCAGAATAGAAATTCAATCACTTATTATTTTTCTTAGTGTAAACTTATAATTTATAACTATCATAGGGACATAAAATAAAATTATGATGAAGAAGAAAAAGAAGAAGAATAAAATAATGACGATGATGGTAATGAGGAAGAGAATATAAATTATGATGAAGGAAAAGAAGAGACACACAATGATGATGAGGAGGAGGCTACAAATGATGTATAAGGAGAGATAGAGGATCATGATGAGGAAGAAAGAGAAATGGATGATAAGGGTTCAAATAATTTATCTCCAAAAAGGGATGCTTTAATATTTCAATTTCAGGGATGCATTCAAAAGAGTTTCATTGTTTTCATAAATCCTAGAAATAATTATAACTTCATTAACATGGATGTGGCCCAACATCTACAAGTTCAAGCAAAAGATACCAAGGAAACTCAAGTAGATGGTAAGAGGATTAAATTTTTTGAAGATTTGATGCTATTTTATCCTAATTTGGTTTTGCAATCTTAATAGGATAGAAATTTGGGATGTTATTCAGATATTAGAATATGACATTCAAGCAAACACTTGAATGTAAAATAATGAAACTAGTTGCAATGATTTGACAAGTAGCATCTATTAAATATAGAAATTAGAACAATTTAATGAACAATTAGATTTTATGGTTGATGGTTTGTTTGTGACTATATTCTAGAAGTGGAAATAAAATAAAAGTAGGATTGTGATTTGTCTAGTTCAAAAACTATACTTCTATCTACAAAGGTCAGTTTCATCTTTCTATATCAATATCATTAGTCGATACTGACCTATGATGGTCAATATCAACCTATGTGTAAATTAGGGACTATGACCATACGATAAATTTTCCATGTCTCTATATGCTTTTTGTGTGTGATCCCAAACCTTGATGATACATGTGACTCCAGAAATAAACCTCCTTCCCCTTGAAACCTTAGGTGTGCTTGTGATGGCTATAAACCTTTTTTTAGAAAAGTGTAATGTGTTGAGCTAGCCCCAATCACCCCCGTATCTAATACTTGGATAAGGGAAATCAATCCAAACATAGTTCTCTCACCTAGTGTGATTATGTAATTGTTTTATTTCATTATACATATGCAATTAATATTTTGGATTTGATACTTGATAAAGTTTACTTTGAATTGGATTTAGCGTGCTTCAAACTTGGATTGTGACATAGTGATAGATTCAAAATTTGGGATGAATAGGAAGATCTGTTCAATGTAAAATAATGTATAGATGTATACCAAACAAGTGGTAAGTCTCTTTTTGAATGAGAACTTGAGTTTTTTACATATGAGTCTAATTGGATAATTTATCATACCACCAGCACACTAGGCAAATGGGTCAACCCTAAGAAAAGGTTTGATTTTAAAAGCTAACCATTGCAAACAACGGGTCGATTTCACCTAGATTGGGTTAATATCAACTAGCAATATTGATGGTTCTGACCTGTATACATGTGGGTTGAACTATATATCTGGTTATGTCTATGCATGATATTTGATAGGTTTAAAATAAATGGTGAGGTTATATTAGGTGTGTAACAATAAAACAGTTGGGTTGAATTATAAGATAACATGGAAGTGTGAGATAATAAAGGATTATGACTATGTTTGTGTGATCAAGTAATGTAATTTAAATGTATGTCATGTTTATCATTGTAAATAACACGTTAGGCAAATGGGCCAACCCTAAGAAAATGTTTGTTTTTAAAAACTAACTATTACTAAGAGCAGGTTGATTTTGCCTAGATTAGGTCAATCTCAACTAACAATATTGATGGTTCTAACCTATTGACACTTTTTTATTATTATGACACACCTATAATAACCTCATTGTTTATATCAAACCTGTCAAATATCATGCATATACTTCTAAATCTCAACTAACAATACTAATGGTTCTAACCTATATACATGTGGATTGAACTATAGATTTAGTAGTCTATGCATGATATTTGGTAGGTTTGAAATAAATAATGAGGTTATTATAGGTGTGTAAAAATAAAACAGAAGTGTCAAATTATTAGATAGCATGTAAGTGTGAGATAATAGAGGATTGTGACTATGTTTGTGTGATCAATTCATGTGTGGTAAATGTGTGTCACATGTATCATTGTCAAGTACTTAATATGATATTTTAGGATCTAAAAATTCCCTCCTTTTATTCTAGTAATGAAATTTATAGAGTAAAAAGATAAAATGTACTTAAATCTATACAACACACTATCTTTGGAATGAAGCTCCAATTGCATAGGTTAATCAATAGAAAAACCTATAATCATGTGTAATCAATGTCCATAGATTAACAATTTTAATCTAAAACTAAAAGTTTAAAATTTTAAAGAGCAATGAAGCAGTACACTTACACATTGGTGAAAACCATGTTGCCCTTGAAACATTTTAGAAATTATGCTTCTTGGTTGAAGCATTGGAGAAACATGTGCTTCCTTGGTGAATAACATGGAGAGTTTTTTAGTGTGCCCTAAATTTGTGTAACTATGTAGGCTCTTGGTTTGGGAAGAAAACATGCTCAAACCTTCATGTATGTGGAGATAAGTATGCAATATACTAACACAAATAACTATGTAGGTAAAGAGGGAACCACATGATGGATTCACTCAAAGAAACTAAACCAACCATTGTAAATGGATTATAGATTTAATTGAATAATTTCACCAAGTTAGCTAAGTTCACTCCATGTAAAACAAAATGTAAGATCGAAATGGAATGATAAATGTCTATGCCCCCATCATTAATGCATGCTTTATTATATAGTTTAACTCAAGTTTTCTCAATGTAGAATAAAATACATGATCAAAAGAGAATGAACAATGTTCATGCCCACATCATGACTATAGATCTAATAAATGTGAATTGGAGTGACAATAATTTTCCATTCAATTGTAAAGTGTGTTGTTGTGTACTTGCACGAACCAGTACCATGTCTCATGAATCTGAAAGTGTATATGTGAATGAACCTATATCATGTCCCTTGAATGTGTGTCAACTAATATAGAATGCTATGCATATGTATGTTGAATCTAAGAACCTGTATCTCTAATGTATGTGTATGTGGAAATTTGCAATTCATGTTTGAGTAAAACTATGTGCATATGCCCATGCATAAGCACCCAAGTGAGTATGAATATGTGCTCAAGTCTTTTTGAAGTGAGTGTATATGCATGGCATACATCCCCATAATTTTTACTTATGTGACAATATTTATCATGTAAATTAATCATCTGATATTTGAACCATTTTGAATCTCTAAAATATGTACTATGATATTAGTTTCTATTCATGGAAGTTTATGTCTTTATGAGAAGCCCAATGTAATACCTCATTTTGATATGAGGGATGTATCATGTAACTCACTCATCTCAAAATAAGAGTTAATGGTATCATGTCATGTATAAATATAACATCATGTATAATCATGTGACTATCTGGAGAGTATGTCATCATAGTAATTTTTATAACTTAGAATTGCACCCTTGTGAGAGAGTTCTCTAGGCTCTCTCACTTCTAGATACAAGCATGGTGACAACCTTAGGATGTGGGTATCCTATGGTGAGGTTGAACCTCTAGGCTTTTTAATGAGGCTAGTTCCTCAGGTACTTCACTTTAGCTCCTTGATTCTCACACTAAAATCTACTAATGGCTAAGGAAAAGAGGGGGGAGGATATCTAAAAAGAAATCTAAGCTAAAGGAGGTGATGTACCAAAAAGAAGTGATCCACTTGGTCTAGGAAAAGAACCAACTACTGATGAACCCATATAAGATATAGGCTATTCTAGTTCTATCTCAAGGCCATAGGCATGGAGCTTTTGCATGGAGGTTAAAGGGAAGCCTTGCACTTTGAAGGATAAAAAAAATAGATTTATGGGAGACAGTATGAACTGATAACACTTCAAGGAGAGATCAACACATAGACACTTCATGCAATCCTGCACAAAATTGAAAGAATCAAAAGCAAGGTGCTGGAAAAAATTGTAGGTGATGAATGACAATCATACATTCTACAAATGAAACCAAATGTGCACACTTGTTTTAACCAAAAATAAAAAATTCTTCCTTGTATTGTTTCAAAAGAGTCTTTTACAAAGTGATTTTTGTAGAGTAATTTTATCTCCAATTCAAGGATGATTTGCTTGGCTCCAAGGCCTTTATTTATAGAAAAAGAGGGGGGGAGATAAGGGGAAGAAAGGAGTCACTAATGGTTGGAGCTCTGATGTTGTACTTCCTTGTTGTCCCTAAATTCACTGCTCAGGATCACTAAACAATCCTCTCTTAGCCCCTCCCATCTTTAAGTGTTTTTTTGACACATCTGAGAAGCCATGTTGTGAGCAACTGGAATGTCTCTTCTTGGCATGATGCATTTAATCTTTGCACTCAAGACTAACGTCGCTTCTTTCTCTTTATGTGCCCTACTAAAAGGATGTGGGTCTCCATGTGTTTTATCCATGTTGTATTTAATCATTGAACAATGATTGCAAGGAGTAAACAATGGTGAATAAGAGCCTTCATAATTTCTAGCTACCATTTGCTTGGACTCTCTCATGCTCATTGGTCATCCTTATGTCACTTGTCCTTTATTGATTGGCCCTTTCTACTCCAATTTATGTCATGTGGTAGCATTTCATTCTTTGCATCATGATTCTCATGTTCGTGGACCAAGCTTAAGTCAAGTACTTGAAGAATCTTGATTTACTCTATGCAGAGTAATTGAAGTTTTTTGATGTCTCCAACTTCGAACTTTCTCATATCCTTTACTTATAAGAATTTTAAGTAAAGTAATTGGAGAAACTTGATTTACTCTATGCAGAGTAATTCAGGTTCTCTGAGCTTACTTACTTTGGACTTGTCCATCTTGAAGTCTTCTCACTTTATTGTTTTTAAGCCCTAAGACTTTGGGATTTTCAAACCTGATTACTTCTAATGGCTAGTCGCTTATCCTGATTTTGAAATCCATTGGCCCATCATTTCCTTTGGACACTTCATCTCGAGCTTCCTTCTTCTTGGGCCTTTTCTCCACGGCTCCTGGTCATCATTTCTTTTGGGCAAATCTCTTGAAGGAATTTCTTCAAACAATTCGTCTGAAGGAATTCCTTCTTGCTCTCTTCCTTTAGAAATTACCTTTTGAACTTTTCCAAATGGACTTTCTCAAAGGGTGAGAGACCCTTTGGGCTTTTTGTATGTCCCTTTAGACTTCTACCAATGATCCTCCCGAAGGGAAAGATACCCTTCAAGAATTTTGAAATGGTCCTTCTGAAGGGTAACATACCCTTCAGGAAAATTGCAACTGTCCACGTGGAGAAGGAAAAGCCCTTCATATTTATGAAAGTGACCCTCAAAAAAGTTGATTGGTCTTTCAAAAATGTTTAAAAGATCCCTTTTGCTGAAAAAGGGCCCTTCGGCATTTTGAAAATTCCATTAGAATTTATGAAGAAGACTTGTCCCTTGAAGAGCCTAAGAAGCACTATTTTTCGAGACCAAATCGAGTTTGTTAAGCCCCTTTACTTATTTCAAGGTTTTGACTACTCACAACTTATGAATTAATCAAGTAGTGCTCCTTGGAGAACCTGAAATGCACTGCCCATGAGTAATTCAAGTTTGTAAACTTGAATTACTTCTACGTATAAAACATTTAAAAGTTAAGCACTACTGGAAACCCGATTTGCACTGTGCCCTCAAAAACCCAAAGTCCTCCCAAAGACTTGCCATTTTTAACTTGAAAGCTTCTTTTTTCATACTTAGGCAAATTTTGATATGTGGGCCAAAAATGGCCAATAGTAATGTATATGTCAATCTAGACATGTATATAATATGTAATACATGGAATATAAGTGCATATATAGATAGATGTATCAATCAATCACACAATATTAAGATAATTAAACAAAAATGCATACTAAAACTATATGATATAGATCATGACACCATTCATTGCTAATAAGCTCAACAAGCACAACAAACTCAAGTTTTAGTTTCACACATAAGGTCAAGTGTTGCATAATAGGGACATAAAATGGTACAAAAAAAAGGCCAAGGGACAAAAATGGGACATAAAGATGATGAAAACAAAGGACATTAAGTATGCCACATCAAACAAAGCCAAATTCCACATGTAAGGGACACAAATATGTCACAATCAAACAAAGCCAAAGGCCACATGTAAAGGACATAAATATGTTGCAATAAGGGACATCAAAGATGCCACATAAAATAAGGCCAAGGGCTGCAAACAATAGACAATCTCAAAGTATCCTATCATGTAAGAGATTAACAACATCAATATATCATAGAACAAGGGAACTAGTATATACCATCCATATGTATCAATGTCACATAATAGTATAATATCGTATCCATATATCATTGTGTAACATAAGAGTAAGTATAAAAACATGTGTAAGTGATCTAGATAGCTCAACTTAGTATAAAAGGTTATAGAAAGATATAACTTGTAATAGTGAAACTTGTGGAATAAGATGCACTCAATATTGGCATGGCCACTATAGAGGAAAGTCCAATATATGTATGTTCATGTGTAACATTTATGTCTTACATTCAACTCATATACTGTAAAATACATGTGTATATGAAAATAATATGCCATCTACCAAGCATGTGATATATAACATATGTAATCTAATAATCATGTCATGCTTAGACCCTGATTTTTAAAATTTTGAATATTTTTTATTTTCTTGATTATTTGATTTTTTTGTATTTTTGAAATATTTTAGGTTTGGAAAATATAACTAATGATCACATCAAAGGGGATAATGGGAGATGCCTATATCATATGGGGTAAGGGTTATCTTTCAAAAATGAAAGGTAATAGGTGTAGGTGTATCAAAATTTGAAAGTGAATCAAGTGCTATAATGTAACCATTGTCATCACTACTTGTAGAATCATGTGTATGATAAATATGTCTATAAGATCGAGGACTATTTGGAGTTCACTGTATAGTAGGATAATGTCTCTCTTCTTATGTTTTTTATAGAACACATTGAATTTTGTGCAGTGCTAACTATGCACTATAGGATATGATGGCCTATGTGGACCTTGAGTAACTCTCTAATGTGATCAACACTGAATAGTTGGCTATCTAGTAAGCCCAACCATGTTCATCTAAAATGGGTATATATAAATATCATCCATATATCTAACAACTCTCTATATATAATTATCTTGAATAGGTGTACCAACCAACTATGATGGTGGTGGGGGTGGAAAAAGAGATACCATTGGTTATAGACAGTACTCATATCGTACACTTATAACTTTGACTACCTTGTTACAATGTATGTAATTTAGACATCGGTGCATTTTAGATGGTACTACATAATTTTTTTGCATCCAAGGGCATCCTAACAACATGTCTAGGACTCGGCCCATTACTCTATAGAACTAAGAATGACATAGCTAGTTTGGTGGAGCCCACCTAAAGAGGTAGTACCATACATCCCAAAGATTTTTTCATGTCCATAAAATCCCTTAACTTCTCTTGATGTGTCTTGTAAATCCTCTCATGCGTACCCAAAGGAGTGAAGTGTCATCATGCAAATGTTCTCACTTGACCCATTGTCGATCATGACATTTTGTATAGCTTTTTCATTGATATAGGCTCGTATGAAGTGTGCATGAAAATATAAATCATCGTTAATAATATTTTTGTCATTGAATGTGATCATAGGCTACTATGGTGAAGTATCGGTTAGTGTACCAATAATATCATCTATTGGGTGGTCATACATCACATGTGGAGGATGCATGTTGTATGCATAGTGTATTTTTAAAGTATCTTTAGTCTTTATTGTCTCATGTTTATGAAATGGATCATTAAAGACCTTAAAATTTTTATTTACATTTTTTCTAGTCTAGATTCCTCTATATGGTTGCCCAAGTCGATAATGTTTTCATTTATAATATCTTGTAGCTTATGTCTCAATTTAAAGCATTTGTAGAGTGTATCGCAATCTAATGATAATCACAATATGTGTTGCTATCATAATTCCTTAGTGTATGCCTATTTGGATCGATCTCTTATGGAGGAAGAAGTGTGATAAGGTTTCACTCAAGTAACTTATTTAGTAATACATGAGGAGGTGATGGTAATCCTAAAAATTGCCTCTAAGATGGAGCTGTCAATTGTAGTTGGTTTGTAGGTTGTGATACTACATTAACTATAATATTCTACTCATTTTTTTAATCAATTTTTTTGAAACTGTATCTTGGTTTTATTTAAAAATTTGTTATCAAATTAATTGTAAGAGTAGATGTATATTTTATTTCATTCAAATCTATTAGCTTAACTTCTATATCCCTTATTGTATGGCATAGGTCATTGAAGGATTTGAATCTATTGAATATAATTGAATCATGGAATGGTGAAAGAATTTTTTTTAATGTATTTTAATTAATTTTCATCCATAACATTATTCATCTTGTATATCATAGTCTTGAACCAAAGTACATAGTTATTAATTGGTTCGTTGGACCCTTGTTTAAGATCAACAATTTATGTATAGAATGTTTTCCCATGAATGTTGACTAAAAAATGTACTATAAATTGGTATACCAAGGGTTATAATAATATTATTAGTTTGAGGTTGACATAATAGAAACATAAAAAAATATATTACTTAAGGCTTCTTAGAAATAATTTGGTCCATAATTTGTCATTATAGGCATAGTCCAGGCATGTTACATGTAATGATCTAAGGTGTTGCTCATGATCACTTTTACCATCATATAATGGAAGCTTGGGATCTGTAAAGATTTTTAGTAATGGATAATATTATATCTCAAGGGATAACAGGTTATGGAGAAAGACATGTGAATCCATGGAATGAATAACTCTATATGTGCCTTACTCTAGTTATAGTACCTTAGCATGCAAAGCTATAAAATTTTATTTGATGGAATGTTTAGTAAGCAAGGTTTATGATGTAACATGCATAGTCATCATGGGAGGGGTAAAGTTTTATTATGTAGGAATAGGTATGGAAATATTTTGGAGGCCTTGTGTTTACCCTAAAACTTAGGTGCATGTCACATAGGTCACTATAGGTGTAGACATCAGAATAATAAAAGTAATAAAAGTTTGAATACCTAATGTGATAGCTTAGGCCAACATTTTATACTCATATCTTTTTATATATAACATTTCATCAATTTTTTGTGGATTCATGTCAATATAAAGAGTGATTTTTTAACCATCTATGACATCTATTTTATCCTTTGTAGTTGTTCATGACTATTATTAGCTTCAACATTCATGATAAGTCCATCAATAAGGTCAATGTCATGTACTATATCATCCATAGTAGGATGAAAAATGATTTCATGCATTCCCTTTGATAATTAATGGTAATAATGGTAAAATTGTATTAAATGTTGTAATAATAGGGTTTGGGTAAGGATTGGGATTGTTCATTGTTAATTTTATCCTTATAAGTGTTCTTAGATTTGATCCTTTCAGGTCTGACAATAAAAAACCTAAGCCTAGAATCTAAAACCCTTTAGGAAACCTAGGGATTGACACAATTTGGTATATGTACAGGTTCACCAATATGTTTTACCCAAATTTTGTTTTACAGTCCTAATAGGATAGAAACTTGAAATGTAATTCAAATATTAAAAAATAACATTCAAACATACATTTGAATGTAAAATACTAAAAATGATTGTAATTATTTAACAAGTGACATATATATATATATATATATATATATATATATATATATATATATATATATATATATATTAGAACAAAGGGATGAGTACTTAGCTTTTTCTTGTTGATTTTAGGACTGTGATTATATTTTGGAAGTGAAAATTAGATAAAAGTAGACATGTGACTCACTTGATTCAATAATTATATTTGTCTATGCAAGGTTGATTTTATCGATCTGGTTCAGTAGCACCAATCAATACCGAACTATGTTGGTTAGTACTGACCTATGCATAAATGAGGGAAGGTGACCATATGGTAACCTTCACTTGTGTATGTATGGTTTGTATGTGCAATCCTAAAACTTAATGATGCATGTAACTCTAAAAATTAGCCTCCATCACCTTGAAACCCTAGGTGTGTTTGTGAGGACTAGAAACTTGTAAAATTTGAGAAAGTGTAATGGGTTGAATTGACCCCAATCACCTCTATTTTATGACTGATTGTTTCTTATGTATTTGATACTCCAAGGAAGGAAATATAGCCACATCTAGTTCTCCCATCTAGTTTGATTATGTAATTGTGTTTCTTTGCTATATGTATGCAACTAATAATTTGAATTTTATATTTGAATATTATTTCTTTGATTTGGATTTAATGTGATTCAGAGTTGGCTTGTAACTACTCCTAGTGATAGATTCACAATTTCAGAAGATTAGGGTAGATTTTATCAATGTGTAATAGTGTCTAGATGTGTACTAGATAGGTGTTAATTCCCTTTTTGAATGAGATCTTGATTTGTTTATATATGAGTCTAATTGGATAATTTTTCATGCAATTGACACGTTAAGTAGATGGGCCGACATTGAGGAAACATTTAATTTCAAAAATTAACTATTGTTGAAAGTGGGTTGATTCTGACCAAATCAAGTTGGTATCAACTAGAAACACTGACCAAAGTTGACAAAATTGACTTGTGTACAAGTGCACTAAACTGGAGATCTAGAGATGTCTATGTAGGGTATTTGGCAGGTTTGAAATAGACAAAGAGGCTCATGTGGGTGTGTAATAGCAAAACAAAAGGGTCAACTCATAAGATAACATATAAGTGTGAAAGAATGGATATTTAGGACTATGTTTGTGTGCTCAAGTCATGTGTGGTAATGTGTGCCAATTTTGTCATTTTTAAGAACTTAATAATATATTTTAGAATCTACAAAAGCTTACTATGGACAAATATGTATTGTATTCAGATTTTTATGCTTTAGATATGGATGGTTTGGATATTGATCTTGGATATCCTTAGTTAGAGACTTTGGGAATAATCAATATCAGTGCACAAAAAAAAATCATAAAGCTTTAGTACAAGAGAAAAAAAGTCACTTTGTAGTATATCATACTTAGCAAAGAATGAAGAAATGTCAAGGTAGAGCATGAGGATGAAGTTGAAGATAGTGAAAAAGATAATAAGGAAGATTAAAACAAAGAAAAATATGAAAAAATATTACAATCAAATAACACTCCTACTCAAGAGACAGAAACACTACAAATGAAAAGGTGGAAGAGGTAGAAGAAAAGATTGATAAGGTCAAAGTATCAGAAAAAGATACTAAGGTTGAGGCATATATACCCCACATCATTGTGAGAGAAAAAAATCATGGAGGCATGTTAGGGATTGTCATAACAATAATCACTTTGGCTATACAAGGAATTAGAGAAACAATCACTATGGATATAAAAAGAAGCAAAGAAACAATCACTATGGCTACACATGGAATAAATGGAACAAAAACTATGGTTATACATGGAATCAAATTATCTCAATGGATTATGGCACAAGGTAAGTGGATTAATTTTTATGGCTATGCATGGAAGGCAAAGAATAACTATTATGGTCACACGTAAAATCATAATGGCACAACCAAATATGGAACATGGAATAAGAGGAGAAATAATTATGCATGGGCATGAAGGAGATATAATGAATGGGATTAGAGTAGTACAATGGAATTTGAAATCAAGGTTGGTGATTTATCACTGATAAGAATCACATTTGGTGGTTGGACGATCAAGAAATATACAATGATTTTAAGATCACTCATTACTTGGTTTTTTCTCATATTTCAGAGATGAAATATGTTAAGGGGGGATAACATGTTATGTACCTAGGGATGTGATATAAAAATATATATGGGTTGATGGAGATGCTGACATGTGGCACACATATCTTTAGTTATTTGTATGGGTCAAATATATTAGGTCACAAGTAATTTATGGAATTAATTACTTTGGATAATGAGTCATCTTACATTGGGATTAGGTGTGTACCCATCCATTATTAGTAATATAGGTCTATACAAAGGGGATGGATATCATTGAAAAGGATATCAAGTAAGTGGAGAATATTCTATTTAGTATAAGCATATAGGATGTTGTCCCCTCAAATTGGCATTCCCATAATGGGAGATATTATGGAGTTATTCCTTCTTAAATGAGTATTGTATGGTGTTTCTCTGTTTTATGGTATATTATTCTATTTCTAAATATATTACATGTTTTGGCATATTGGACCACCATTATCTCTTTTGTTTTGTTGATCCACATTATATTCTACATAATTATATTATTATAGGTGTGGATCATACCATCCCCCCTAATTGGGGTTTCAAGTATGCATAAGTAGGAACCATTTGTTGCCCTGTCACAACCTCCATTGGTATAGGTATAGGTATGTTTAAGTTATTTAGTCTACTGAATAATGGTACATGTTGGTTGTTGATCTTTTTTTTTAATTTTTCTTTCCCTAGCTTTTAATTTTCAATGGTGAGTTTCTCTCCCATTAGGGAATTTCCACCTTATAATATTTTTCCTTCTCTTGAGACCCTTTCTGTTTTGAAACCATGTTCTAACACTCTAAAACCCTACCCTAAACAAGACCCTAACACCCTTCTCCAACACATTAAAATCTTGCTTTAAGAGACACCCTCAAACCCTAATCTAAACCTTAAACCCTTTCTATTTTTGTTCCCCCTCAAAACAACTAGGAAAACTCTCTAATGAACCAAATGAACCATGTAGAGAAATGAAAAAATGTACATATTTCATACTATGTCTAATTTATAATATGAGGTAAATAATATAGAAGTCCACCCAACAACCTCAGCCAATGAAACACATGTGTTTAAGCTTAGGTGTGTGGAGATAAAGAATTGGTGTGATAATGATATTTACAGTCACAACATCAATCCCACACAATATTCACAACAATGCCCAACTTCATTCATAGTAATTCCCAAAAGTTACAACCATCCCCGACTTCAGTCATTGTAGTTGTATAATCCCCAACAAAAGGAAACATGAAGATTGGTGCATATCCATCAGCATAGATCTAAGGTTTTATTTGTAACGTCATAAAAATTGAATGTTAGGGAAAATCAGGGGACTCTAGACTTGAAGAACATAGATCCAAGGTCTCATTGGTTTTAAAAAAGTGATACAAGTGAGAATTAAATATCCTCAACTAAGAGTGTAGTTGGTGGTAGCCATGGTCCCCCAAGGATAATGAAGAACCTTTGGATCTTATGTATTAATTCAATCAGAATATTTATCAAAGATAATGAAGATTTTATCCTTTTTGAGATTTTTACCTAGTTGTCACTATAATGACAGTTAAGAATAGACACAAACATACATCAACTAATCATATATAAATGATGTAAACATAAACTATGAGATAAGTGCAACCTTATTCATCTATAAGGCTTATGAAAAGGAAAATCATCATGTCTAGATTAATTTTTAACTTAAGATATTTTCTAATTTTTTTACTAATAGAATGATTTAGTAAAACTATTATTACAAAAAATTAATAATTGACATTAGTTTACATAGCAAATCACCCAGTTAGAATTCATGGCTCACACTCTTTGTTGAAGGAACAAATTTGGATCAAAACAAGAAATGTCAGAAAAGCACGATGAGTCAACAAACAACCAAACAACTACAAAAGAAACAACAAGGTATTAAGCACATGCCACTACACAAGGTGGATGATCATCCTTAGGTGAATGAACAATCCAATAAGAAGGCTCAACCAAGGGAGGATTAGGGGAAATCCATCCATCCATGGGGTCTAAAGGAACCAAAGAAATAATAACGCACTGCCCAAGAGGAGGTTTCACCACATGACTAGTAGGGTCAGAACTAAGAGTAGGTGAATCCCACTGAGATAAACCAATGATGGATTTCCCATGAGGAGGTGATGAGTTCCAACCATCACCGCACCCAACCCCTTGACCCCCTTTTGAGGATGGAAAACCCTGTGGTGGAAGATCTAAGTGGACATGACTCATAACACAAGGAAAACTCCCCCAATGGTCTAACAACTCTCATAGATGACCAAGTTCCATGTCCACCTTTTCAACCTGTTGGCAAGATTTTATCTCATAATTTCGACATTTGTTTTAGTGACTTGCCAAATGGGTAGTTGCATAAACTTGCAACATTGTATAAATCACCATGGAAAGGGTGAATTTCCTTTACATTTGAAAGGGATAGTTCCCTCGTCAGATATGGGTATTTTTGGGGGATTTTGTATACATTTAACCATAAAGCATGAAAAGGAAACAAAAAAGAAAAATAACAAAAGGAAGTAGAGGGATATGGGAGAAGAAGGAAGAAGAGGAGAAACCCACAACAGAGTAAACGTAGAGCTCCATTTTAGTAACCCAGAAAAGGGAATATAAAATGAAAAAAACCCTTTATCTCAAATGAAATCAAGAACACGAACAGTAAATGCATGGAGGATGAAGGTCACTTAGAATCCCAAATTCATTCCTACATTTATATTACATGCATATGACACAAATTCCATCCACAAAGATTCAAAACACCAAAGTTTTCATCATCAAATCTTTACATACAACCAAGAAGCGTTAAAGATGAATCCTTCTAACTATAAATAACAAAGCACATTCCATAACCAAATAACATTGACATCTCTTCAAAGTAACATTCAACACACTTTATTGTATTCTCATTATATATATCTATAAAATTTTATGTACACAAAAAGTTACAACATGTTCTTTCCCTATCAGGGTTGAGAGAAAATAAGAGCCCCCTTCTATTTATACCCTAGTAGGTGGTAGTTAAAAAGGACTCTATGCCTTAACTTGGTAAAGAATTGCATAATCACCTTTTAAATAAATAAAATAATTACACTTTTAAACTCAATCCTGAGAAATATTTTTTAGGTCTTAGATCACGATAACTGATTTGTAGGTCCCGCATCAAAATAACTACTTTGTAGGTCTTGATCCTGATAACTATTTTAAAACAAGGAACAGGTTCTAGTGAAAGTTAAAAAGGAATTGATTTTGAAATTGTGGGAATTGTGGACTATTTGGCAGTTTTCAAACTCTAATAGATGATGTTTAGGTCTCAGATCATGACAAGTGCTTTGAAATTCTTGGATCTTGATAATTATTTTATAGGTCCCAGATCCCAACAACTATTTTACAGGTCCCAAATCTCGACACTTACTTTACAAGAGCCAATCTCAACAACTATTTTGTAGTCCTAGATCCTAAAAAATGTTTTGCAGGTCTTGAATCTTGAGAAATATGTTTTAGGTCTTAGATCATGATAACTGATTTGCAGGTCCCACATCAAAATAACTACTTTGTAGGTCTTGATCCTGATAACTATTTTAAAACAAGGAACATGTTCTAGTGAAAGATTTTGGTAGCCCAAAAACTTTGAAACATAGAATTAATAACTAAAAAAATTACAAATTCAACTGAACCTTTGTGATTTCTTGGACCAATTAATAATTTCAAATAGAGATTCAAATCTACCCAAAGAAATGTGAACATGAATTCGATTGCAAAGATACACAAGAGCTTTGGATGGGTTAGCTAAGCCTTGTCCATTGGATATGGAGTCAACATACTTATTCTATAAAAAAATTATCATTCATGTGTTTTAAATACCTCTAATCACCTGTTAGGAGTGCAATTAGAGTTGTTGTCATGAAATGCAAAATTTCATGACAATAACTGGCTTTGACTATGTGACAACATTTCTTAGTGGAATGCAAGAGAACTCCATAATATTTTGTGATTGGTGCCTTCAATATCATGTGCATATCTAAAAATAGTGTGTGTGGCACACATTTTCATGTCTTGATCCAACCAACTTACAACCAACTCGCCTATCTCAATCATATTAGAAATGAACACGTGGTTCCAGGCCAAATCACTTACTTTGGAATTTATGCATGTTTACATGTTTACTTAAAGAGACTAGTGAAAATAATTTTCCTATCCATATGACCCCTGAAGAACAAATTTTACATCACCATTTTCATTTCCAATATTTCAAATGCCATCATCTAAATACACTTTCAAATATCTAGCTTAGAGATCTACTTTGCTAAAATGTTTCAAGGCTCTTTCTGCATGTCATTCTAAAAAATTGAAGAATAGTTGCACTATAAAACTTGGCATAAGATAGAATATGTCTAACCCATTTGGATTCAATCAGGTTCCAAGGAAACATATATGTGAACTAAACTATCAAATAATGGTCATATATTTCTTTAAAATGTGACCCTTTTTTAATTCTAAAGTAATGATGATATTGACCTCTTTATGGAAATCATGTGATTGCCCATTGAGATTTTCTAGGTAGAGAACACAACTATAGACATGTGCGAGTATAAAATACCAACACATGGAAAAAGGAAAGAAAAATGAACAAGTTGTTGCATTTATTGAAAAAAATCACACACCAAAAAGAAAATGGGAAAGGAAAACAAGTCAAAATGGGAAAGAATAACTATTTACAGGGAGCAAAAGAAAACAAAATGACTATAAAAAAACTATTAACTAGCTGGGAGAAGTACCTACCTTTTTTGAAATAATGTATTTGACTCATGAGGCCTAAATATGTGTAACAATAGTGACCAAGCAGGTGGAAAGAGGATGAACTTACAATTATCGTGCATACTTTGATAATCATGAATGAACATATCAACAATGTATTCATGTTTTGAAATAGTATCATTGCAAGTTCTCCATTCTTCTGTGAACATCCTTGGGCAATACTAGACTTCTTCAATATCTTATTGAATGACTTAAAATGTATTTGGGTTAGGTATATTACCTAAATCAAATAGATATGTCATGTCTTTTCATGAGATGGAACAACAATATGAATATCTTATGGAATGAATTGAGTGCATATATTCTTGGCTAAACTGCTTCCCATGATAGATAAAAATTCATCATTGAATGAATTGTTGACATCATCTTCATCAATTTTTTCTTCCTTGATAGTTTCCATTTCACTTGAAATGATTATTGGGCACCATTCCTTTTGCTTTGTGTTCATGTCTTTTTTTATTTTGACCTTGACAAAACTATGTTTTTTAAATTGTGTAGGCTTGATTGCTTTGGATTTAAATCCTTGAGAGAATTCTCCTTCATTAGAACATGAAAAGGAAGTACTTTCCTTTTGACTATTGAGTCTTCCATTCTAATACAAGAGGGTTCTTCTTATTTACAGAAAACATGTTCAATGTTAACCTCTCTTTCAAAAATCAAAACATCACATTCCACATTGTTGTCTTTTTCTATTTGTGGAGTAATCAGTTTTCCCTTAGATAATTCATTTTCTCCCAAGATTGTGAGGTTTATGAAATCTTATAGAACAAGCAGTACCTTCTCTTCATTGTCAAGGGGGAAACTGAATTCTTCATTTTTTTGGATCAACCACTTGTTCCTCCTATAGTTCACTTTATCCAAAAATTATGAAACTAAAACAATCATATAGAGTGGTGAACATTTTCTTTTCTTCTTTTTTGAATTTTTGACATGATTGATAAAGGATTTGCTTTCAAAATTTCTATTTTGAAAGTTGAGCAATCTTGATTATGTCAGGGTCCACTGCTTCTTCACCACTTAAGGCATTTGTAGCACATTTTGAAACTTTTTTCTTCAACATCCTAGACAAAATCATGTCATATTCAATTTCAATGGCTTATTGTTGTGCAACTTCTATATCATTCACTTTGTTCTTCATCAAGATAAATATGATTTCCAAATGTAGATTAAAATACAAATTTTTTTATTTGGACTTGGTTGATCACCCTGAGGAGTTAATCTCAACAATTTGTTGAAGTGTGCTACGAACTCTCTCATCTTCTCTTATTATTTCTTTTGTATTTAGAAAAAAATTCCAAAAATGCACACACATCCATAACTAGTTTGAATATATTTAGGAACTTGTTTTTCAAAGATTCATAATGCATCTGTATTGTAAGTGCTAAAACCATTCAGTAACAGGTCTAGTGAATTTTTCAACAAAAGTCTCACATAAACATATTCTTGCATAACTCCCAAGATGTGTAATAATATGGTCATCTACGTATTAATAATTTTCTCCAAAAAACTTTAAAAAAATCTTCCTTGAGCCTGATGGTAACTCATTGTATTAGGCCAAAGTCAATGGACCAAAATGTTTTCCCCATGGGACACAAAGAACATTGGGTTTAGGGTGAACTAACGTCATTTATTTATTAAAAAACATGTAAGCACTAAGCACTTTGTCTCAACAGAGTTTCCAACCTCCATTCTCGGGGAGGTTCCTTGAAATGTCTAGAAATTGAGTGCAAATGACACCTCGATCCCCAATGGAGTCACCAAAAAGTATTGGAAAGATTTTATGTCATCGTATTTTCTTCATTTATTTCAATGACTCGCCCAATGGGTAGCAATATAAACTTGTATCACCATGGAAAGGGTGATTTTTCTCTATATTTGGGAGGGGTAGTTTCATCGTCAGAATATGGGTCTTTTGGGTTTTTTTATGTACTTTTAACCATAAATCACAAGAAAGAAACAAAATGGGAAAAATAATGAAAGGAAGTAGAGGGAGATGGGAGAAGAAGGAAGAAGGGGAGAAACCCACAATGGATTAAACACAAAGCACCATTTGAGTAACCTAGAAAAAATAATATAAAATGAAGAGGAACACTTTCACTCAACTAAAAACAAGAACACAAAAAACAAATACATGGAGGATGAAGGTCACTTAGAAGTACAAACTCATTCCTACATTCAGATTGCATACATATGGCACAAAGTCCATCCACAAATATTCACAACACCAAAGTTTGAATCATCAAAGCTTTACATGAAACCTAGAAGCATCGAATCACTAATGAATCCCTCTAACCATGAACAAAAAATCACATTCCATAACCAAAGAACAATAACACCTCTTCAAAGCAACATTCATCACACTTGCTTGTATTCTCATATTCATCAATTTGAAAAATTATATGTATACACAAAGTTGCAACATGTTCTCTCCTCACCCAAGGTTGATATAAAATAACCCCATTCTATTTATAGCCTAGAAGGTGGTAGTTGCAAAGTAGGACTCTACCTATTGAATTAGTAAACTTTTTCATAATATCTTTTTAAATAAATAAAATAATTGTACTTTTTAACTCAAAAGTGACATTTACAAAGTGAAAAAATGCAACTTAAAAACTGCAAAAGTGATTATGTCAAAACACATAAACAGGCACGTGTAAAAAGGAACTACTTATGTAACTACAAAAACTTTGGGCTATTTGAGGAATTTTTAGACTTCGGCAAATGCAAAGGAGGCCTGAGACTCTGACAAGGGCTTTGCAGGTCCGAATCCTAACAAGTGATTTGTAATTCTTAGATCTCAACAACTCTTTTGTAAGTCCTAAATCTTGATAACTATTTTATAGGTACCAGATCCCGATAATTGCTTTGCAAGTCCCATATCCAAATTATTGTTTTGTAGGACTTGAATCTTGAAAACTATTTAGTAGATCTCAGATCCAAACAATTGTTTTGCAAGTCCTAGATCTTGACAACTATTTTTTAGGTCCCAGATCCCAACAACTACTTTGCAGGTCCCAGATCCCAACAACTATTTTGTAGGCCTTGAATCTTGACAACTACTTTGCAGGCCTTAGATATCAACAACTATTTCAAAAAAAGGAATGAGTTATGGTGAAAATTTTTGGTATCCAAAAAACTCCTAAACATAAAATTAATACCTTAAACAGTTTACAAGTTAAATTTACCCTTTGTGATTTCCTGGAGCAAATGAAGAATACCAAAGAGGGATTCAAAACTACCTGAAGAAATGTGAACATGAGTTTGACTGGAAAGATACATAGGAGCTTTGGATGGGTTCACCAAGCCCAATCCATTAGGATATGGAGTTAACATCCTTATTCTAGAAAAAATTATCATCCTTGTCTTTGAAATACCTCTAATCACCTGTTAGAAGTGTAATTGAAAGTGTTTTCGTGAAATACAAAATTTCATAACACCACAGCCTAGACTTGAATCCGCATTAAATTAGAAGAAATCATATACACCTTATCATTAATGGTAAAATAACAAGATGTTTCTCCATTGTTAAAGAAATCAAAGTTTCTATCTTTCCATAATTGAAACAAAATAACAACTCTGAAAAAGTCCATGTAAATGTTATATATGTCGACCAATTTGTAGAATTCCCAAAGAGGGCTAAACGCCATGAAAAAGGCTCAGGATGGAAGGGCTGAAATAGATTGTGTATCCATTGCCAAAGGTATTGAGATTTGGGACATGTCCAAAATATATGTGCAAAGTACTCTGGTCTAGAATAGGCCAAATACTTGGGTTAAGCAAGTCCAAGATGAGAAATATGTTCTCCAAGAGGAAGGCTTTGATAAAACAGAAACCAAAGAAAATAAGTGATCTTGGGCTCAAGCTTAGCAGTTTGTATTGTATTGAGTCAGGCCAACCAAGTCCTGGGAGATTAATTAAAATTCCAACACTTGTTAAGCTTCCCTATATCCAATGAGAATGGGCTCATGATTTGATACAGGAGGCTTAGAGATTAGTTCTTTAAGTGAGTATCACAATTCCATCTCCAATATTTCCACCAAGGACATGAAGGTTACAGACCCAATTGGTGAAGCATAACCTTTGGAATTAAGTCTTGAATATGAAGAATAATAACTACGTCAAAATTATTTAAATCAAATTTAGATTTTATCTTAAGCCAAGGAATCCAATCACATGTTGATACCAAATACTTCATATTTTAAATTCCTTTCTTGAAAAGTCTCAAAGCTTTCAAACCAGAAAACTCTACTAAAACTAGACTAGTATTTATCATAACTGAAGACCACCAAAGTTTTATGGTCATTGAAGGAAATATCACTACAAAACCATCTCCAACCCAATTAAAATAGGGTTTGATAGATTCAAAATCTTTCCAAATACTTTTAGAAAAAAATGAGACTTCAATTTTAACTAAGACAAGAGTGATCAACAATGTATTGAAACCAATGTTTTTCTAACTAGACAACAATAGGGAGATCCAAAAGAAATATAGTGTTTTAGAATAATTATCCAAGTTTCATTACCTTAAATAACTCTAACAAACCATTTAGCACAAAGGGAAATATGTTTCCTAAAAATATTAACAATCCCCATACCTCCTTTGTCATGAGGAAGACAACAATTACCTCAAGAAACATTGTGGAACCCTCAAGTTTGTTTGGCATTAGACCAGAGGAAATATCTAGGAATCTTAGCCAATTTTTCATAAGAGGATTTAGAGGGGGACCATTATGAAAGTAGTAAACATGAGTAGCAACAAGAATATTAGTACACACTTGGAATTACCCTGCTAAAGAGAGGGGCTTGGTGACCCAATGATCAATCTTTTTCTCCACTCTATTAATGACATATTGCGAAAGCTCAGCAGGGGAACTATCAAAAGCAAAAGGAATGCCCAAAAATTTAAATTTCTCCCCACAACAAATCCACTTCCACTTATAATTGTGTAACCACTCTGGCATGGGCATCATAATTTGTCTATAGCATTGGATTTTATTCCATTACAAGCTAGAACCATAAGCTTTGCAAAAAATGGTTAGGAAATGCAAGACTTTAAAATATTTTTCTTGCTCCTCAATAATAAGAACAATATCATTACCAAAATATCCATTAATGAGTTAAGAACATATATCAGGAAGAATGATGCCCCTGATGAGACCTCGTTTAGATCTATGAGCGAAAATACATCAAAGAGCCTAAACAAACAAAACATAAAAGGTTCGTGCAAGAGGAGAACCTTGCCGTATAGAGTGGAAGAGACCAAAACTATGAAACTTGAGCCCATTGATAGTGAGACAGATCGATGTTTGAGAATAGGGTTTCAATAGTTGTAATAAAGAATTGGTTGAAGCCAAGATCTTGAAGCATAACAAGAATAAAATTCCACTCAATTCTATCATAAGCTTTTTCAAAATCTAGTTTGAGAAAAATGGTTCACTAATGAGTGTCTCTCGCCCACTCCATTCCTTCCCAAACAACGATATGGTTGTCTAAAATATATTTGATTTTAGATAAAAACTCATTTTCTCTAGTATAACAATGGCCGATAAATGATTCAAAGGCAGTAAGCAAGAGCTTTAACAAGGATTTTATATGACACATTGAGGAGGGTGATGGGGCGCCAACTACTAATGAGCATATTGGGAATAAATTTGATGTTGCATTTATTAATAAGAGAGCCCATATATTTTTTTTGTAAAGCTTCTTTGTAAACTTGTAGTAATTCAGGCCCAACAAAATCCCAATTAGCTTTATATAATTCACATGGGAAACCATCAGTGCCCAGAGCTTTATCATTACTCATGTATTGCAGAGCATGAAATAGCTCATCAAGAGATGAAGGAGCATCAAATAATTTTTGGTCAAGGATACTAAGCTTGTGAGGAACAACATCTAAACATTCTTTCAAGGCTTGAGCTCTCTCCACTATTTCATCATGTGCTTGGAACACTACTTTATAGTGGTCCACAAAAGTAGCAGAGATGTTAGAGAGATTAATAAGCCTTTTTTATGCTGACTTGATGGCCTTGATATGGTCTTGAGCTTACTTTGATCAAAGAGATTTAAATAATTATTTGGAGGCTTATCCCCAATTTTGAGACAATGAAGGCAATGTGAATTTGTGCCCCTCTAGCTATATGGCTCATTTTAATTTTGATTTGGTGTGTGAAAGAAGTTGATAGGGTTTGTAATTGTAAATCAAATGGATTGCACTCAATGGGAGAAACAATTCTCTAGTATTCTTTGAGCATAACACCATTTTCCCATTTCTGAATGCACATTATCTATTTACCATAATGGTGGAGAAAGGTGGTGGTGTGGATGATGGTCTCATTCCACCACTCAGCTAGCATCATAAGGTGAACGAGGTGCCGCAAGATTCTAAACTCTGGCAATGACACGGATGGTGCCCTTGTGGCATAGGATGGATGTGTTAAGAAAGGTTTGATTTTATTATGTGTCACTTTGCAGTAATTTCCCCTCTACTCCACTGTACAAGTGCTAGGATTGTGGTCTAATAGAACATATTCATAATGCATGAAGATAGGTTGTCCATCACAAATTAAAAAAGAGAATACATGTTTCTTGGAATGCATAGAATGGTCCAACCTCTTGACGATCCTATTTGCGTCGATGTGAAAATTGGACAATGTAAACCAAGTAGTGGTAGTTAAAGTACACCGTTAGAGGATAGGGTCCACAAGACCCCACTAGTTTTTAAAATAAAATCACGCCTAATGTTCTCTTATGCACAATCGCATCGAGGGGAACCAACCTTGTCTTTGGGACTCTAGATCATACTAAAGTCTTTTCAAATGAGCCAAGTGGTGAGAGGTAGATTGTCTACCATTTTTTTCCATAAAACTATTCTATCAAGACCATCATTTGGTATGTAAATATTGAGGGCCCCTAATGAATGACCATTAATATTAAGGAGAATCCAAATATCCCAATATGGTGTATCTATCCCCAAGGAAACAATTAAAGGGGATATTTTTGTGGAAACCAAGATACAAGCATCATCATGACACTCTTCATGCAAAGTGGAGAAGTGAGTTGCTTTGGACCAAACAAATTTTAGAGTAGTTTGCAAAATAAACCCTAAAATTTTAACTTCTTACAAACAAACAAAATCTAGAGCTCACAATTGTTGACAATCAACTCACATAGAGAATTTGTGAGAGGACTCTATGAGACCTTGAACATTTAAAGATAAAATATTCATTGGGAGGTATCGTCCATGACAAGTTCTCCCTAATCATATTCAAAAGTCATAAAGTTATTTCCCAAAAGAGTTTGTTGGTTTGGTAACACAAAATCCTCATGCGAGATGGAGCAGCATTTAGACCCATTGTCCTCTCAATAAGAGTCACCACCACTATGAGGTGGGATAATGATGTAGAGAGATCTTCATTCTCTACTCTTTTCATATCTCTGATACCTACAACCAACACTACATGTAACCAATCTCCTCAAACTTCTCTCAAGTTCAATAGGCTTTATATCAATCTCATACATGATCCTATACACTAAGCATCTTTGAATCCTTTTCCTATCTACCTTTAGGCCCTTCAAACATATCACATTCATTCATACATCTCATTCCATTCATTAGTTCAATTCCCCTTTCCTTCTATCACACACTAGTCCTCACTAGACTAATAGGTCCTCAAGTCTGTCACCTTAATTCTTCTTTGTGACCTTATGATTGTAATATTTCTCTTGAATGACCTATTTAAGACTTAACATACCTATTTCCAATGATCTCAAACTCTATTACAACTTCAAGTGTCACTCCTCAAACCCTCAATCATCTTTCTCTCCTAATAGCCTTTTTTAGGCTTTTTCCTCTTGTACGAACAAGTACGGTTCAATATTGAGAAACTAAAGTCAATTCCTAACACCCTCTATATCCTATATTATCTCCATATAAATTTTCATTGCCTAACTCACCTTCTAGATGTTGTTTCTAGACCGTGTTAGACCTAATTAGGTCTCTTTTCTCCTTATTTACACACAGTAACCTAAATTCCATACGTACAGGTCCGTACTGGTTTAAAACCTTCACAATCCTTTGCTCCATCTCAAAACACATTAAACTACCAAGTTTCATCAATCCAAATGCTTTCTATTCAACTTTTTCCATTCTAACCCTAATTTAGGGTTTACCAGTTTATCACAAACCCGAGAGGGTTCAGTTTATTGAATCTATCCTTGGTTTCAAACCTCCAAAAGACCTGAATAAGGTCTACCTAACCTAATTCTATCTTTTCCAAAATTTAAATCTTCTTGATTAACCCTCAGTCATGCTCTAAACATGAATTATACAGTGCTATGTCAATACAATCTTGTCTGTAACAAACCAACACAAGGTTTGAGGGTATATTTGCTTACCTAATGCTCTTAAACACTCATTTCAAGGCTCTAAATCCTACATGGTGTCTTTCTCCACTACATTCACACCACTCCAACCTCCATCATGCTTATAATCTATTATGCAAATCAATCATAGAATTCTTGTTTATCTCTTCTAAATAGAGTATACATAGATTGGTTATTTGAATTCTAGTTATTTATTGGAATCAAACATTGCCATACATGTATGAATAAAAACTTACTCAGATGATACTCCTAAAGATCACATAGACACTTACTACCCTTCACTTTGAGAGGATTCTTTCTTCATTAGACTGTAGTTTTCAATGAAAAAAATAGGAATAAGATCATATTCACCAGTTCTTACAACTTACCTTACAAAATACTATCTTAAAGGTTTTAAGGCCTTCAACATATCAATTTGAACTCACAAACAATATCAACATGAAGATACAGAATAATCTACTCCAATCATTTCAACTGTATTGATTTCATTCATTTACATTTCAACTCTGTCACATGGACAAAATACAGAGTTTCTCTCAAATTTCTCTCATTTTCTGATTCGAATCCATACTCCTGCCTCCTTAACTGACTCCTAATTTCTAACTGACTCTTTTACAATTTTGCCACCTTTATACCTTCAAAAACTCGTTGTATTCCATTTCTACATACAAGGTAACTACTTTCTTAACAACTACCTTGACATGATAGGTAAATTCAAAAACTTTAGTCTATGTCATTTTATTTATGACATGTACGCAAATCACCTTTAAACACCCACCTAGACTCATTTAGGACCTTATCATAACATTTGCTAACATGACACTCTTGACAATTTCTCAAAAAACTCCTAACATAATTTCAAATATTCAAATGCCCATTTTGGTGGGAAAATGCCAAAGGGCTATCAAAACACACTAAAAGACTAATTTAATGATTCAAATGCCTTCACGAGAATTCTATAAGACCAAAGACATTTACACATCACCTAAATAATCACTCATGACGGGATTAACAATGTGTTGGTTGATGCTCCTGCATCAGCGACACAATTGGCTAGAGGTCAATGACTACCTGTAGAGGATGTCCCAATAGGAGATGAACTCATGTGTGGCTGAAGAACTTACAAAAATTGATTCTAAGAGGTCGTTGAAACATTAAGAGGCTGACAAGGAGGATTGTCTATGTGCACCTTAGAAGAGGGTTTTGGAGTAGAAGGGGCAATGATGGGTTGGGAACTTTTGTTACTAGTGGAAGACTTTTTATTAGTCGTCATCATCTAACTGTTACTATTCTATGCCACCTAGGGCTTATCAAAGGGCATTTGTTCAATAGAATGTTCAACCACTCCATGAGGGGATAATCTTTAATCCTATGCTCAGGAGACTGGGAATGAAAACAAGTGTTTTCGAGATTGAAGTATATGACTTCTTGTTCCCATCATTCCAAGCCGACTTTAATATCGATGGATTATTTCAAACCTTTAGTCAAGTTGACCTCAATGCAGACACGCTTGTTGGGGCAAGTAAAATAAAACTTGTTTTGTTTATGACACAAAACGCACCCTATGGGTTAAAAATTTCCTCTAGAAAGGCCCTTAGATGAAGTGAGAGGTCAGAGAGTTCAATCTAAACTAGAAACTGAAGGCATGCCTGGTTAGAAACTTTGAAGGTATAGGTCCATGGGGACAAAATGATAAGTGTGCTCCTCGAGAACCAATAATTTGACTTAGCAAGAAGGGCTTAGACTTGGGATCACTCCTTAAAGGAGAAAAGAAAGAACCCTTGCATGAGGTTTTGAATGTCAGTGACATGGACACCTGAGGCTTCCCACTAGTGTCAAAACCAGGCATTGAGGGACTCCTTAGAAGGGATATAACTAACATAGTAAGCTATAACATAATAATCTTCATACCACTTACAAAAATTACCAATGGCATCAAGTTGTAAGCGTACATCACTCTAAGAGGAAGATTTGCAAGTTATACCTCGTCATAAACTTTTAGGAAGAATTTCTTGGCTCACTTCGACGCCATCCTTCCCATTCTCTGTAATAATAGTTGCAACATAGTGGACGAAGGCCATTCCATATCAAAAATATTCTAAAATGGTGGTAAGCAATGTGCGATAAATGTGAGATTAGATTTGAAACTCATGCGAACACAATGTGATAGATAAAGAAGGCAAAAAATCAAAACAAAGCAACGCTGACATGAAACCATAGAAAAGCAAGTTTTCGCAAGTATCAATCCATTCAAACCCTTTTCTACATGTTTTCATTAACATTATCTATCTTATTTATGCAATGATTTATTAATGTATGTTGGGCTAATTACTTGATCTTCATATGATGGTCCCAATAAAAGTTACTTTATCATGTGATGCCCTCATCCAACTTCTCAACACTATTTATACATTTTATTTCAATTGACTAAATAACATGCACTCCAATGATCATTTAATTTTATATCATTAAAGGTAGGCCAAGGTGAGAATGCCTGCACAAAATTTATATAGTGAATACAGATAGTGTTTTCATGGACATTTAGAATCGTAACGTTTTTGGTCAGTCAAAGGGGAGAAGGGTCTTAGTTACTAAGGGCATATTGCATGATTGGGTTTTCCTCAATGTGCATTGCCTTGTTGAAACATGATCATTTTATGAGTATTCCAGATGGTTTTTTTTTAGTCATTTCCAAGTTTTTAGAATAAAGATTTTATGTCAAATTGAATGTTTCATTTTATGTTGCATGAGAAATATTTGTAATAATTTTTAGTGGTCTTTTCTAAAAGAGATATCAACCATTTTCCTTCATTTTGAGTACCAGAGGGGTTGGAAATCAACTCTCGTTGAGCTCCAAAATATGGTAGTGCCTTTGGATGCTTTGCAAGAATCCGTGGTGGAAAGCTACAAGGAAATATTTTGGGTAATTGTCCACTGCATGAAATGCTCACAAGTCCATTTAGTTTTTTCTAAAGATATTAGATCTACACAATGGTTAAGAAAACGTCCTTACATTCTATTTTTTTTTTTAATTCAAAGATAGATATCCTGGGTATGAACCTTGCAACGCAATGGGTAGGTATTAAATGCACAAATAATTGACATTATTTTACTTAGTATCAAGTATTGATGGGTATCCATTCGGTCAAATTCATGTGGGACTCGAATCCAGTGTTATCCATTTTTATTTGTTATCTATGGGTATTTATTTCTTTACATTCTAAAAATTATTATCTATCTAATTAAAGGATAAACATTTTGGTCATGAACCTTGCAACCCATAGGTATAGAGTGCACATATAATCAACTTTTTTCAGCGCATTAAAGGGTATTCATTCCATGAAATTCCCCTAGGACTTGAATCCAACATCACCCATTTTTATTTGGTATATCCAAGGATATATACTTTACATTCTAGGAATTAAATTTTTTTAGTTCAAAGATACACATCCTTGTCATCCACTAGTATCAGGTGCACGAATAATTGACATCCTTTGACTTAGTGCTAAGAACTAAGGGGTATCCACTCCGCCAAATTCACATGGGATTTAAACCCAACCTCATCCCCTTTATAATCTTCGGGATTTATAACTTTACATTCTAAGAATCAATTTTTTTATTGAAAGATAAACATCCCAATCATGACCCTTGCAGCGCGTAGGTATCAATGCACGAATAATCAACTTTCTTTGACTTAGTGCCAAGAACTAAGGGGTACCCATTCCATCAAATTCACCTGGGACTAGAACTCATTGTCATCCTTTTTTATTCAATATCTTTAGGTATTTTTACATTTACATTTTAGGATTTTTTTTTATAAGTATAAATATCTCAATCATGAACCTTGCCACCTGAAGGTATCAAGGACGAATGATCTACTTTCTTCGACTTAGTACCTAGCACTGAAGGGTATCCATTCTATAATATTCAAACAAGACTTAAACCCAACGTCATCCCTTTTTATTAGTTATCTTCAAGGATTTGTACCTTTACATTCTTGATTTTTTTTTAAATTGAAGGATAAACATCTCGATCACAAACCTTGGACCCTGTACGTATCGAGGACATGAGTAATCAACCTTCTTCAACTTGGTGCAAAGGATTGAGGGGTATCCATTATGTCAAATTCCCCTGGGATCCAAACCAAACCTCATCCCTTTTAATTATACATTTTAAGAATTTTTTATTTTATTTTTTATTGAAGGATAAACATCCTAGTCACGGACCTTGTAGTTCGTAGGTATCAAGTACACGAATAGTCAACCTTCTTTGACTTCGTGCCAAGGACTAAGGGGGTATCAATTCCGTCATATTCACTTAAGACTTGAACCCAACATCATCCCTTTTTATTCAATATCTTCAAGAATTTGTACCCTAATAGATGATGCAACAACTATCACTTACCATCACCTGCATGTATTGGACTACAGCGCCTTTAATAAAAATTAATTTTTGATGGCATTAAGAAAAAAATTCCTTGTCAAGGTCAAATCTTGATGTCCAATATATTAACAAATAAACATTTACATTGTATATATATGCAAAAGCAATCAAATCTTTGCCCATTTAGTAGTTTCCCTAATAGGGGTTGGATAGATACTTTTTAAGGTCAAACTCTTTGTAGAAAGACATTTTTGGAGCTCTTAACTTCTTGGCCTTTTAACTAGGGTCTTTTGTTTGGCAACATTCTCTCTCTATGACTCAACCCAACCCAACAAATGTCTTTGCCTATCTAGTAAATATTTGATTTTATTACATCTTATATTAATTTTAGTTTCTTTAATATAATTTTCAACACTAATTTTATATATCATATATATTTTAATTAAAAAATTTGGTGACAAATTATATTTTTAAATGTTAGCATATATAATGAGGGTTGAGCTTTGAAGATTAGATGTAGAGTTATTTGTATATAAAGATTCATGCATATAATTTAATAGATACGAACATGAACTACCATAAAGTTGTTTATGAAATTTATTTAATGAACTGTGAAAAAAGACTTCGAAAATGTACATTGGAATCACAATTTTGTAGAATACATTTATTTAGAGATGAAATATTTTTATATTAACATGCTAAAATCCCATTGTACAAGATTATTTGTTGAAACTCAAATCATGGTAGATCCTTATTTCTTGAAATAGGTATCAAAGTTCCATTAATACATGTCAGTGGAGCTTCTTGTACATTTGAGGTTTATAAAAATGTTTCTAATTAGCGGGATATTAAATTAATGTCGTTACACATATTGTAATAATCATATTTATTAAAGTTAAATCAATTATGAAGGCAAAATATGTAAAAACATTGATAAACTTAGATTCATTTAAACATGAACACTGATGCAATTTGAGGGTTGAATGAAAGGTTGCAAGGTTGCTCATAAAAGATATTGTTTGGTATATTAAATTCCCTAATACAATAAATGTGTAATTATAATTTAGTAGATAATACCGATGATGAGAAGTTTTTATATTAATGCATGGATTGTGAAAGGTTGGTTGTTAAACTTAGATTAAGGTACCTCTTAATTTTTCGATTAGGTAGTTTAGCTTAATTGTAGTTATGCATGTAGAGATTCAAAAAAAATGTATTTGAAGACTAAGTTGATTATATCTTAAAGATATTTTGATATTTCAAAAGTTGACACTGGAAATATACATTTATAGATAACAAAATAGCATAATATGTGAGATTTTTTGTAATATTTAGCAACATACAATGGGATCAATGGGTTGAATCTTGTGGCTTGTAGACAAAGGGATCAAGGTAGGTGTAAATCATTGGCAATTTTTGACAACATAAAAACACCAAGATCAAAAAGCTTAAGCTAAAGGAAGTGAATGAAATTCCATGCGTAAGTACATGTATGGGGCATGGTTTGACATTATTGTTTTCAACCCAAAAAATTTAAAAAAAAAAAAAACTTGTTTGAAAACCGTGTATCAAAAAGGACTTATGTTCTCATCCTTAGTATTCAAAAGTGTGCAAAAGCACTACACATTGAACCAATGGGCAATTTATATTAAAAAACAATATATTGTAGTTTGAGACGTTTTATATGAGAATAGAGAAGACAAAAGACTTGTATAGACATGTAACAATTTGACATGAAAGGTTAAAGAAGACGAGGAGGTGGTTTTTTTCAAAAATATGGATAAGTGTTAGTTCAATCTCTTTATAAAAGAATTATTTGACACTCGCCAAAAACACTTCATGTTGATGATTATCTATGTTCTTTAATTTGTAAATGAAAATTACAAACTTGTGATTAATTACAACAAATTTAAATCAAGCTCAATTTATGAGTCACTCATGCAACCTTTTTGTATCCAAAATTTGATATGTTTAACCTCTTTCAAGCCGAAGTTTGCATTGGCGTGGAACACAACACTCCACGTAAGGAAATCAAACACCAGTGAACATAAATCCACACCAAAAGACCAAACCAAGGTCTTATGTGGAGCATTTACTTTCTTTTGAGAGGAAAATATAGAAGTTTAAAATGATAAAAAAACCCCACATAGCTAATAGGCAATAAATCAACTCTCTTGAAAATAATCTTCCCAGCATCATGTGGAAGATTATGACAACACCAGTAAGAATGAGCATAAGAACTAAATTTCAGATGTCAAATCGACAATATTATAATTTGCTATGCCCTTCAAATTTAATTTTAGTTGTTAGGTTAAAATTGGACTTCTACATCGAAAGGTTTGTAGACCCATCGGTGCGGATGATGGAAAAATGTGTTTCTCATGCCATCCACCAAGGTACAAATCCCACGGGACACCAAAAAGGGATGACGCTGGGTTTGAGTCCCAGAAGAATTTGGTGGAATGGATACCCCTCACTGAGTTAGGATCACTTGCTATCTCCTTGCTAATTTGTTATGCAGCACCTTTTTGCATTTTTAGATTATGATGCAAAGTACATACATCATGCTTAAATTAAGCATGTTAAATTGAAGGTTATTGCATTTTAGTCAGCTCTTGGAGCAAATAAAAGGAATAATGTTATGTTTTGCATTAGCGTTGATATGCACATGCTCATAAGGCAAAGTTGACATGTCATGTCATTTAAATCATACAAATGGGATTTCCTTCCAGTGGAACTGAAATAGATCTGCAGAAAGAAAAAAGGAAGCCTACTTGCAGAGTAAACTGCCTTCGTTGAAAACATGAAAGGTAAAAGTTCTTTTTAGTCCACGGCCAAGCCAGCTGTCAATTTTGCATAGGGGACCTGCCATAGTGGAAACCCACAAGGGGATTTCTTTCCATTTACTTTATAGATTATTCAAAATTTATGCTTTTGTAAAACTAATTGCCAATCCACCAACACCAAGAATACAAAATGTCCAACTCTTGGAGACTTGTCAAAACAAAACAAACTGGCTTCTAAGCTCTCCTAAAACAACAAAGGATTTACAAATATAGATAGTTTATATGACAGATTGGTTGCTTGAGCAGCGAGAAAACCAAGCCATTACAAGACTCTTGTTATTTGAACACTCGTGTCTTTTTGTTGGAACAAATTCTATCAATTTGAACAAGATCATCTTCAGGATTGAGGTCTATGTAAATACCATGAGCAACACGATTCTTGAGGCTTGCTCTTTCAAGAGAGGAAACTATAAGATTAGAAAGCCTTCTTACAGCCCACTGCCGATGCCAAGGTGTCATTCTAAGAACCTGGGACAAAAAAACATCGTCCAGTTTAAATTAATTTCTTTGTACGTATGTATTTGTATTGAATTGAAAAAGAAACAAGAGAGATTAGCAGGCTGTCCGTCAAGCTCGGCTTAGTGGTAATTAAGGGGTGCTTGTCAAGAAGTTGGCCGAGGTTCAAATCTTGGTTGGCTCATACTATCCAAGATGACAAGGAGATACCAAGTAGTTGTAAACAAATGTGGTCCCATAAGTCCAAATGTATTAGTCAAGCAGAAAAAACAAGAAAAAAAAGAGTTTAACAGCCAAGCATGATCAAGCTTGCAGGCATTGATAGGAATTCAGCAGGTTCATCAAGCTCGATTTAGTGGTAATTAGGGGGTGCTTGTTGGTTGGCTCATACTCTCGAAGATGATAAGGAGATATCAAGTAGTTGTAAACACATGCGGTCCCATAAGTCCAAATGTATTAGTCAATCAGAAAAAATAAGAAAAAAAAGAGTTTAACAGCCAAGCATGATCAAGCTTACGGGCATTGATAATAATTTCAAGTCTTACCTCATCAGCATTAAAACCCTCAATAATAACCCCTCCTCTACGAGGAACACCAAGTTCCCTCCAATCCATTTTGAAATAACCTATATTTAAAGCAAGCTCCTGATGAATACAGGGGAAAATGTTAGAAGACCAGATATTGACAAATTTCCAACTCAAAAAAATGTTTTGTTACTGTTATTATATATTTGGTCTCAAATATAAATTCATGAACCCCAAAAATGTGTGTTGCCAATGAGAAAAACGTAGTCACAGTGTTTTCTTATGAAATTATTGACATTATTATGTTACCTTAACCAGAGGAGCTTGATCATCTCCAATAACTCCCAAGACCTGACCTCTATAATCAGCAGTTGATCCCTAGAAAACAAAATATGTTTATACCAGTGAAAATAGTTTGCAAATGGAAGCCACACAGAACTTGATCATTGATAGTCTGAATGCCTACCTGCCCATGTATCTCGAGCACTGGAATACCTTTCAGAGTCTGCACATTCAAATATATATTGTCAGGGATCTTCTTGAGAGCCATCAGTTATAACTGCTATCCAATTTCATGGCTAGTAAATTGTCTGAAAATCAGTGGACATTGATAATAATAATATCAGTTACCATAATAACTTATAAGACACCTATCAGTGAAGAAGCATTGTTTGTATAAATATAACTGGAAATATTGTAAGAATCGCCAATTTATTATAAATTGTTTTAGTTTTAGACTTTTGATATGAAAACCTGTAGCATTTGAGAGTCTCACCTTATCTGTGAGAGAACTCTTATAAGATAGGATACATCCTTAAAAATGTGTTTCAATTTTCCATTGCATTGTTTCCATTGACTCCTTGGTCTCATCCTACCAATGAGAGTACTCTTATAAAATAGGATACATACACAGTAATGTGTTTACTTTTCCACTGCGTTGTTTCCATTGACTCTTGGTGTGTGCAGACAGACTTATGGTTCATTTAGGTCATGGGCCTCAAAGGTCCGTAGTCCATAGATTACATAACAGGCGAGTAATGAAACATACCTAGATTACATAACAGGTTATGGGCCTCAAAGGTCCGGACCACATACCTAGACAAGACAAGACAAAGAAACTCCACAATAGAGATATTTTTTAGATGACTTCTAAATTTTTTGAAGGGTAATGATGGTTAGCAATGTTTGTCTCCCTCTCTCGCCTTGGATACTACTCTGATTGTAAGAGAAAATTACCTCTTTTGACACCCAATTAAGATATTCCTCCCAAGACAATAGAGGGGCATCTCGATCTGGTCGGAGAACCTCCCAGCCATTTCCATGCAATTGCTTTTCAAGGACATTCGCAACCTGCATTACAGATGCCATCCCCAATATCTTGAACAACACATTGAAGAAAGGCACTCCTCGGAGTTGCTGATATTCTTGTGTGCCTTTCTATGATAAGTCATTAATCCAAGGCATCAATCCAAAATCAACAAATGTAAAAACTCAAACTGTTAAAAATTTGCCAACCTCTAAGTTGAACTCCCGCTCCCCTGATGCTCCAACCTCACTTCCAGGGTCAATCCAATGACCAGGCACAACAGCAATCACATCTTTACTCCCTATATAATTTGCAGCTCTCAAATATGAAGATGGTGGCATCGGAGGAACCCTCTTTACCTGGCAATCATTAAGATCATGAACAGAAATATTGTTTTGCAAAATAAGCAAACACCAAAGGCGTATAGAAAACAGGTAGTTTGCAACTTTGATTCCCTATCCATACCTTAGTGTTGATGAATTGTGATATCTTTAGAGAATGAAATTTGAATATGAAGGGAATGCTTTCACAGAGTCTAGAAACCCCTTGCTTCATAATATATACAGGCACTTTTGCAACTGCAGATGCAACCTGCAGGAAGAACCAAATATGTAAATGCCATGATCATTTCATAAAAGAGATAAAGGGTAGATAAAAGCCTTTAACATATGCACATCTGTAAAGCAAACACAAATACATGGACCATTGTATCATATTTGCACCTATTTGTCAATACAATTTACATGCATAGACGATTCCATGTTTTGGACTTGCTTCAGACACACAATTCACAAATTATCTGAAAATATTTCTACATGCTATCCTTTAATTCACATTGCTTGAAAGTATAAATACAATTATATATACATGCTGATTCATGATTGTGGCGATCGAGACCGTGATTACTCTAGGAAAACCTTCCAGGAAAATCAACCACATACATTCAAATTGCATTGTTCCTTGATTTCTCCATCTCATGAGCTAAGCAGAAAATACACGTCAAAACCCTGGCCCACTACAAGGATCGCATTCTAGGCCTACGATTGGAGAAAATATACAAGGTCTGTAAAATTGATCTGGAGAAATAAAGACTCTTTTGTTCCATTCTATTCTTGCGCATGTGGTTGCAGAAACTTGACTAAATTAATATTCCACAATTACAGAAACATGAAGAAAATATAAGCCCCAACATAAATTGATCAGAAATTTGATCTTGTATATCATCCAAATCAACCAGAAAGACAATCGACTGTCCAACGGGTAATTTGCAACACGCCAAGCCCTAGAAAAGTGATAGTTTATGTTGTACGGACTAAAACAGCATATGGTTGGCATCAAAAGTACCTTTTAAGTACATATTTGAGTTCCTCTCGAAAAATTATTTCAAAAAAAGGGCATGTGATTTCGAGTCCATATGCAAAAATTATGGCCTCTGAAAGTTAGAGGACTTTTTGCAAGTAAGACTCCAATGCCCATTTTGTAACAGTTTGAATGAATGAAAGCATAGGAAGGGCATGGAAGCCTTTTGGTTTCATATTCCGACTCCTAAGATTTTTGTGCAAGTCTAAGGGGTGTTCTTGTGCATAAATATGAACCTATTGAGTTCATCAAAGCATTCAATCGAAGCAGATTCAGTCCGAAGGAGAGAAGGCAGCAAAGCATTCGAGTGGATGCATTTGATAAATTCATTAAGTTGTTCCTTCATCAGCTCAACGTTTTCATGTATGTGAATGTGTTGAAAACTACACAATTGAGATAGATGAGTTCAATATTTGTTTTTGCTTGAGAGGCAAATCTTCCACCTAACATTGTAGAGATCATTACAAGTGTAGGAGCCTATAAGGTTGGTGTCCTTGTCAGCCTAGGAAAACGAAGACTTGTAAATTGTAGAACATAGTGGAAATGAGGAAACATGGCTTCACTCTTGGAATTTCTTCAAGGTATGTCTTATGTTATCTCTCTTTGTTGATGTGTTTGTTTTCTTTGTTTGCATGTTTTCATTCCTTGCAACTAGGCTAATACAACAAACGCTTAAGAGAGCTCAAGACTCATTTATCAAAAGCATAGTACTTGTTCTTAAAGGTTAAATAACTTCATATTGGTATTGCACTTTTATGCAAGCATTTCAACTACAATTATCTATGGAGTAGTAGCATGTCTAGAATGTGGAGGAATGTATGCAATGGATGTAGCATGTGGAGATTGTATATGAAGGGTTGCATATTCTATTATATGTGGTAGATGTCAGTCATAAGAGTTGGAATACATCTTTAAACATCATTTTGGGTGTTGTTCTATGGCATAGTACTTGAGAGCAACCCTTTGTCTTGAAAGAATTCATATTTGTGAAACTTAAGAGTGGAATATCCACCACCTAGTTTATGGATCAGATTGGTATCAGAGTACATTTTCCTTTTTGCATTGTGTTATATATTCTTCCATGTTTGTTTGTTGATAAGCAAGTGCATGGTTTCTTGGTTGCAAAAGTTCAGCCATCGGCAAAGCTTTGAAGAGAGAGAAGTTTCAATTGCTTGAAGATACAAACCATCAAATTCGGGAGGAAAAGTTTGAATTAAGAAAGATGTGGCAGCACCTAGAAGATGAGAATCAAAAGCTGCAAGATATAGTGATCAACCATGGAGAATTTCTCATAGGTATCATTGAAGAGTTGTAACATAAGTAGCAAACCAAGGAAGAAATGTTGGCAAAGTTCCAAGATGATGGTGAAGAAGTGAAGGAGAGAGAAGAGTCTACCATGCCAAGGAGGCCATCCTTTACCAAAGATGCACAAACCATGATGGAGGTATGTAAATTATGCACTCCACCATACTCTTTTTCTTTCCATCAACATCTAGATGTTTCCTTTGGTAAATTTGAGAAACATACTAAAGGTTTTGGATCCAAGTTGCTAGCCAAGATGAGCTATGATGGAAAAGGCCTTGGCATCAATGGCCAAGGAATGACTAATTCCATAATGGTTGAGGAAATGCCTCAATACGCAAGTTTGGGATATGTTAGTAGCGAATAAAGAGTTGGTGAATGTTCCAAGACAGCTGAAGGAAAGAAAGCCTTAAAAAGCAAACAGCCCAAGCCACTAGCTCTACAAAAGTAGCCCATGCAAGGTAACGACATCATTTATTTTGTCAAATCTAATGAGGTTGATTTTCAAAAGAATGGGCAAGTCTCCCATGAAGAGGAAGGTCACATTAAGCCACCTCAAAGGCCCAACAAAGAATCTCCAAGAAGAGGACAGCAGCTCCGTGACGAAGGAGATAGCACATTGTCACTCCATGACCATGTGAGTGAATGCAAGTTGGAATTAGGAAAGGAACAGCCTTTCAGTGATGGGAAGAGCATTAACGAAGAATGCAAGGCATCTCCAAAGAGTGGTGAACATCCCAAAGGAGGAGGTAACACTTTACCACTTCATCATGCTTACACGAAGGGCAGCCCAAGAAGGTATGGAAAGAACAAATCTTCCATTGTTTGCTTCGAATGTAAGAAGAATGGTCATATAGCACAAAATTGTTGGTATACATATCCATGTTCTTTTTGTGAAATGAATAACCATCATGTGGCCATGTGTTGGAAGAGGAAATCCATCCAAAATAACCCCATGTCCTTCAAGAGGAAGAATGCAAGCTATAAACACCACTCTCCAAATCAAATGTGGAGAAGGGAAAAAAGGGCATATTGTCCAAGAGAATGAGCAAGAATCATTGCACTCATTACAACATGGGTGGGCATTGGCATGCAAAATGTTGGGAGCTTCATCCACTACTTCACCTAAAGAATTGCAAAGAGCATTCCAAGAATGAAGAGGCATCTACAAGCAAGAGGGAAGTTGTTCATGCAACTACAAAGCAAGAGGTAGTAAATGCAGAAGTTTCTCAATCATCTCCAATAGAAGAGATAGCAAATGAAGAAGCCCACCTAGCTAAGGAAGAATCCAATAAGTGGGAGCAGAGCATTGAGGAGCACCCATCATTAATGCCAAAAGGTAAACATGGTAAGCGATCAGTCCTTGGAAGAATAGTTGCAAAACTCAAATTTTGATTTGCATCTAAAGGCCATCCAAGATAGAAGTCATCAAGAGGAAGTAGCACATAGAGGATTCCTCATCACCATTGCAAGTGGGTAAAGGTAAGTTTTTATTATTGATTCCATGGATAAGAGTATTTGCATAGCTGAGATGTTGTTTGGCATGCATATACAAGCAACTCCAAATTGTTTGTTATGTTCTTTTGTTGAAATAAGCAAGCCAACCTCTTTTATATGAGAAAGTACGGAGGAATGTCACTCATTAAGAGTGAATATGGAGCAGCCTTATAATCATTTTTTGAGAAACATATGTATGAGCAGCCCATTGGATCAAAGAAGGTTGTATCATTTTTTGTAGCATTCTCATGCTCATGTTGATTGGCAAGTTGACATGGCTTTCCTTCCCAAGTTCTTGTAGTATGTGACAAGATGGGTAGAAAAGGTAGCCTGTGGTGAAAGAAAGCTCTAGTTGAAAGCCAAGGTATCACAAAAGTGACGTCATGTTGGTTTTCTTTTTCTCTCCATGCAAATTCAGAATTACATCATGTTTAATATGTCTAGTTGTTTATCAATGTTTTAGCATGCATTTGAGAACTCACAAGATTGTAGCATGGAGGTATAGGCTGGTTTTCATAAATCAGAACTATGATACCATGCTTATGTTGGTTGTGGTATGCGCATAACAATTGTAGCAAGTTTGTAGCGTGCTTTTGAATTGTTGTATGTATAGGGAATAAGGTTACAGCAGGTTATCCAAAAAAAAGATCTGCAATCTTCTCCGGAGCTCTCTGTATGGATACTCCAAAGCTTATTGTAACACTCCGGCACCATTTTTATATGGGACTTCGAAGCTGGCTATAACACTCTAGCGCCACTTTTATATACGACTCCAAAGCTAACTATAACACTCTGGTGCCAATTTTGTATAGGACTATGGAGTTGATTTAAATTGCTCCTAAGTTGGTATTTTACATGAATGGAGAAGAAGTGGCATGACAGCAGGTCATTAATACATGGTGAGAAGTGCATCCATGGTGAGTAGCCTCCACAAGAAGACTGCTGATTTTGATGGATGTATGTTGTGGCAGCCATTTTCCTTCATTGAATATGTTTCCTTCAATGTATATTGCATTGTTTTGATGCAAACTTTCAGTTGCAAGATACGAAAAACTTTTTAAATAGAATTGTTTGTTTCCAATCCATGTATGTTGCATTTTTGAATTGTAAGACCCAAGTTAAGGGCAATTTGTAAGCGTGGTGAATTGGTGTAACACCACCTATATAATGCATTATGATTTTTTCACTAGATGAAATCATTGTGAATAGCAAGAAGGCTAATGTATGAGCATCTCCTCGTGGACAGCTTCACCCGAGCCTACAAGCATGTGTATCATAGTAGAGGTGCTAAGAGGATTAGCCATAAAGAAGACCAAGACACCAAAGAGTGCAAGAAGGTCGGTTGGTAGAGATCATGACTCTTTTAACAACTTGGGTTTGCAGGTTTCACAGTTGGGCAGACACTCTCCAAGAGATAGGAACAAAGGTCCAAGAGGATGATAAGATTGGTTTCTCACTTGGGAAGATAGGAGGTAAATCTTCATCTTCTTTTTATAGCTTTTGTGAGACCAAAAGCCTTCAAATTTTAGGCATATGATCAAAAATTTGATCATGTATATCATCCAATTCTATCGGTAAGACAATCGACTGTCAAATAGGGGTAATTTGCAACACATTAAGTCCCGAAAAAGTGCTTGTTTTTGCTGTATGGACTAAAACAGCATATGGTTGGCATCAAAAGTACCTTTTGAATATATATTTGGGTTCCTCTTGAAAAATTATGCAAGTTCAAAAAAAACAGTCTACAATTTTGAGTTCATATGCAAAAGTTTGGCCTCTAAAAGTTAGAAGACTTGTTGCAAGTAAGACTCGAGCACCCGTTTTGTTATTGTTTGAATAAGCGAAATCACGAGAAGGACATGGAGGCGTTTTGGCTTTAAATTCCAACTCTTGGGCTTCTTGTACAAGCCTAAGGGGTGTTCTTGTGCATAAATACGAACCTATAGCATTCATTAAATTATTCAATCGAAGCAGATTCAATCCAAATGAGAGAAGGCAGCAAAGCATTCAAGTGGATGCATTTAAGGAATTCATTAAGTTGTTCCTTCCTTAGCTTATTGTTTTCATGTATGTGAATGAGTATTTGTTCCTTCATCAGCTCATTGTTTTCATGCATGTGAAGGAGTTGAAAACTATACAACTGAGATAGTTAAGTTCAATAGTTTTTCTTGCTTGAGAGAAGTCTTCCACTGAACATTGCAGAGTCATTACAAATGTAGGATCCCATGAGGTTGGTGTCCTTGTAAGCTCAAGAAGGCAAAAACTTATAAACTACAAAACATAGTGAAGATGAGGATGCATGGCTTCACTTTTGCCAGCGTTTTCTCACATTGAGTTTTTCCAAGGTATGTTTTGTTATATCTCTTTGTTGATGTGTTTGTTTCATTTTTTTGCATGTTTTCTTTCCTTATGACTAGGCTAATACAACAAATGCTTAAGAGAGCTCAAGACTCATCTATCACAAGCATGGTACTTGTTCTTAAAGGTTAAATAACTTCACATTGGTATTGCACTTCTATGCAAACATTTCAACTACAATCATGTATGGAGTAATAGCATGTCTAGAATGTGGAAGAATGTATGCAATGGATGTACCATGTGGAGATTGCATGTGAAGGCTTGCATATTCTCTTTGTATGCTGCAGATGTCAATCATAAAAGCTAAAAGACATCTTTAAACAGCATTTTGGGCGTTGTTTTATGGCATAGAACTTGAGAGCAGCCCCTTACCTTGAAAGAATCCGTATTGGTGAAACTTAGAATGGAATATCTGCTTAGTTTACAGATCATAAGTTCAAAAAGAGATGTTCACTCTCGTCAACTTCAACTTTGTTTAACGTACTTCAACTAAAACATTTGCTGAATAAGTAAGATATGGATAATTGTGGGTCAAATATGGATGTATTTATATGTTTATGAAAAGGCTGATGCTCAACAAACAAGCACAATGTCAATTCAAAATATTATCTGGTTGTCAAATAAAATGTCAGTGAACTGTTATTATTTGATCCACCAAAAGATGGGATCATCTTCAACAAATGGAAATTTTCAAATAGTCATGATTTGAAATCTCCAAGTAGATCAGAGTACATGAATGAGAAAATCAAGTACCTTACTCCTCTTTCGAATTATCGAAACTAATTCTAAGTCATGCTATGTGAAGGGCACCTGCTTGATAGGTTTGTTGATCACTCAATATTCAACAAGAACAGGAAATATGTTTTGAGGTTGTGTTCTTAGTCCAATTATCTCTGAAATGCCCTACAAGAGATGGACATTGTAAACTGTAAAACAAATGAAATCCCAAATTCTTTGACAGTGTAGGAACTCTAGTTCATTCATCAACACTCAATGTTTTTGCTGAATTAAAATAATTCTCCATCTTCTTGGCTATGAAATCTTAGTCTGAGTCATGTATTACTGGCTAGGCTACGTGACGCTGGAAGATGCTGATGAGGACATTGAACACAGTTAGTAAATTAACTATTATTTTTAAATCATATCCATATGCAAGTGGCTAGATAGAAATAAATTAAAAAATATGTGGACAGCTGAAACAGCTGTAAAGATAGATAGCAAGGAATTAAAAGTGGATGGACAGCTGGAACAGCTGGGAAGGGTAGAAAGGAATAAATTAGAAGTGGTTAGAGATATAGGAACACTAAAGGTCATTGTAAAAATTTTAGCCTATATATACAGGGTTTTCTTATGTAAAAAAGGTGCTAAGAAATAATTATATCAGATTGTCTTTGATAATCAAATATAGCGTACCATAAGAAGATGATATATAAGAGAGACTCCAATTTGTAGAAAGTTGGAACTCATTAGTGAGAAGTTGAAATGAAATAAAATTATGATAATGTCCAAGGGGAGTTGGCAAAAACACGACCCACAGCAAAAAAGAAATTAAACAAAATAAATAAAAATATAAAATGGGTTTCAACTCAACAACCCAAAGAACTATAAGAATACATGGCAACAACCTACATTACCGGGTATGCCCCTACACCCCACCTGGTACGGGTATGTGACATTTTGATACGGGTACAGGGGCAGTTCGCCAGCCCTCCGCCCAGGGTATGCCCCAGCCCCTGCGGGTACAGCAAGGTAGAACGTAACTGACCGTATCCACAGGGGCTGGGGCGAACCCTGGGCATAGGGCTTGTGTACCACCCCAAAAAAGCATTTTTTTAAATTTTTTCCTCCTTATTTTGGTGGTCAAAGTCAAATATGGACCTCAAAAAACATTTTAAAGTGCATTTGCAACCCTCAAAGCATGAATCACACTCATTTTATCAAAAGATAACAACACATTTACCTTTCATTGCATTTTTACCTCCCATTGCATATTTGTTCACTATTGTTGTTTCAATGGTTGGCTGTGTTTTCAAAATGTGAGCCTCAGTCGATTCATATGTATCTTCTTTATTAGGGCTGTATATAACAGCTATGAAGGTTGCCAGAGCAAGTCAGCAAGTCTTCCAGTCAGCTATGATCGTGTTTCAGCCTTGCCAAAATAAAGGGAATAAATGTCTGTAACATGATCAAGATGAAGGAGAGGTTGAAATCAATAATGTCTTTTTTTGCTTATCCTCTATGTCCCAAAAATATGGTTCTCCAGGACTCTTTTTGTGCAGTACATACAGTAAGATCGTTTGCACAAGTATAATACAAAAGCTCGACTCGTGAATAAGCTCAAAGAAGAAAATAGGCCATGGTCTTAAGTTGGTTTAACACCCAAGTCATCTCATTGTAATCTTCACCAAACTGCAGAGAGTGCATTTTCTTTTGTCTTTATTTTTGTCCATACATGGTAACATTTGCACTATGTACTTGTAATAAGACTAATCTAAGTTCGACAATTGAATATTATGATATTTGGAATCGAATTATTAGTATTTTTGTGGTTATTTAACTTATTATTTTTCCTCTATGCATATTATGTGGTTAATTTTGCTTATATGGCTATATTTTTATATTTTAAATTTTTTATATATATTTTTGTACGGCCATACCCAGCCGTACCCAAATCCCCAAAAACAATGCCCCGTATCCACGTACCCGATACTTGTACCCGTACCCATATTGGCTACTTAGGCAACAACCATAAGAGAACCGTCTTGAAAATGTACATGTGAAAACCCACATTTTCTCTAGTAATAAAAGGAGGGTTTATAGCCAAACGAGGATTTGCAGGGTAGGTACTATATAGTACCAATTGAGAGCCCGATAACATTGTCTTGATAACAACCGGAGCTAATAGGCGCTGCTGGAGCTATCTTTAGAGATAGTGAAGTGCTTTGCATTCTTCTAACATTAAAAGTAAAAATCTTATGGAAGATATAACATAATTGATGATGCAGGCCCAGTTGTTAGTTCTAGACTATGCTGCAAAAACTCCTGAGAGTGAGGGGCTTGTTTTTCATACCGAAAACATTTTGAAAACTGAAACTCCCTAAAAACTTCACCCAAGGCATTTTCCGCATTGGAAACTTGAACGGAAATGTTTCCAAAGGTTTCCATCGCATTTTGCACATTTCAGAGAGAATTATGTCCAGATTTTCCCTTTCTAAAGGGTCGTGGATCATAAACACGAGACTCGGACTCGGCAAGCCTATTTTTGGCTCGGACTCGAACTCGGTAAAAAGACTCGGCAACACTAGGCAAATTTTTAAAAATCATTAAAAATAGCGAATTTTAGGAGAAAAAACTATTAAAATGCATTCCATATCAAATCCACTTAAAAACACACTCAAAACTAGTCAATTACATCTAACATACACATGTAAACACAAAGAAGTATGAATGTGTAAACGCGTAACCGTATAAATGCCCTTGTAATGCTGAACTCAGTTCTAATTATTCTACTTTATAGAATCTAAACACCCAAGTTTAATTCCATTCTTTATCTAGTGGTTTTTGTCTCTTGGAAACTTATTAGGGTGACTCACCTCATTGAATGGACCTAGCCCAGTATACCTATCATGATATTGTAATTTTGTTGATTGTCAATCTATGACAATGACAATGGAAGTCAAGTTAGTAGCTTGTTCTAAAATATATGTTCAAACATCCAGGAAGCATGGATAGAATAAAACTCTTCTCAATAAAAGTGTTAATTGTTTCGCCCAAAATATGGCAGGAAGGATATTGGAAGTTATGAATTTTGTTTTCAGTTGATAAATATCTAGTTTCAACTTGTAGTTGTTACTACCATGGAATTTATGAGTTTTATGTTTGGGAAAGTTCAGATACATGCTCGGTGAGTCAATACAATCTCTCTGAGTCTTAAGGAATGCTATTGCATGCTATTTGGACTGTATCTAAATTTCAATCAATTATTTGATTTGGATGCTTTGTTTCCAAGGGAAACCCTGCCAGTTCTAGGACTGAACCCTAATTACCCTTTTGGTAATTTTGTAAAACACCGGGTTTCCCTAGGTCTACCTCCTGTTTTTTTATCAAGCCTTAATTACATTTCATGTTTCTTTTTTAGCAAAGTCTAGTTAGATTTTCCACAAGTAACAAAGCAAGACTGGTAAGAGTCTAGTTATATTTTAATTTTTTTTATTATAATAAAAAATTTGAAAAACAAGGACTCGACGAGTCATGGGACAAGACTCGCGAGTCACGGCATTTTGTTATTTTTATTTTAACTAATAAAAAAATTGAAAAACAAGGACTCAGCAAGTCCTGGGACAGAACCCATTCTAGTGCTCACCAGGGACTTGTTGAGGCTGACTCAGACCTGAATCCACGAGTCCTTGGCAGAGCTTGTCGGGGCAAACTCGCAAGTCCTGTCCCAGGACTCATTGGGGAATTGTTGAGGTTGACTCGGGCTCGAATCCGTGAGTACTCGGTAGGACTCGTCAAGTCTCGATTCACTGGTGTGAATCCCACACAACCCCTTAATAAAAAAATAATTTATATCTATTAAAGTCTATAAGATGGGGAAAAACAAATAAGCTAGAAATGAAAATGGACACTAAAAAACACAAATAACCTCTTTGTTCATTTTCTTCATTCTTATTTTGCAAGTTCAAGAGGCAACAAGGCTTTTGTGCCACAAGGAGAGCACTCTTCATCCATTTGGGATTTACTAAATAAATGTATTTTTCATGCATTTGTCATCTTATTTGCTTATCTTTGTCTATATTTTTAAATTTATATATTTTATATTTATTTAAATTTGGTTGTTTTACTGAACCATTTCGCTGTTCAGAGGGTTTGAGAGCTCACGTTTGTGAAGACATTTATTATTTAACCCGTACAGTTTATGAGTTTCATGCAACTTAGGTTCTAGACTAAGTGTCAAGTTGTTTCATCTATGGGGCCTAGCAATGTGGGCAGATCTAAGAAAAGGAGAAAATGTACACTTATTGATGAACCACCCATTGTCCATGTAGTTATTTACAGAAGCTGTAGAACCTTTGAGTTCACTGCTAGCTAAGATTAGGCAAAAGAATGATGTGAACAATTTGGTACACCTAGGAGACCTTTAAAGTGTGCAATGCTTAAAGGTTACAATCTTCCAAGGAAATGGTGCCAAGCATTTCTAATTAGAATACCATAAGGCACCAAATTACCCTTTGGATTTCTAAATTAGCAATCATACCTCTCTCAAATATTAAAATAATCAAGCATCTTAAAATGAGGGAGTGAACATCCACAAATCCTATTCTCCTAAAGGATATGGTGGTGAGCTTCAATACGAAGTTGGTGGGAGCACACTCTCAAATGTCCGAGAGGAAATCTAAGGCCGGGTGATTATTGTTGTCATAGGTATTCTAAACAAACAAGGCCATAAATAAATTATAAGAATTGGAAGTGAGAGGCTACGGAAGAAGTAACAAATTTCCCTCAATTAGAACACCAAAATAAGCAAGCGAATTCCCCTAGGAATTTCTAAATAAGCAATAACACCTCCCTCAAATTTCATATTAATTAGGAATCCAATAGGCATTCCTCAGTCTCCCTCTCCTAAAGATTGAGAATCTACAATGCCTATTTTCCTATGGCATATTGTGGGTAGTCTACAAAGTTAGTGTGAGCGTACTCTCATCTAGCCGAGAGAAAATATAAGGCCAGGTGATTATTGTTGTTGTCAATGGTCTAAATGAACATGGCCATAAAAGATCTATAAGAATTGTTCCGCATATTGAGATGTTGAGGAAAGGACCAAGTCACATGTATAAAATTTCACTATAAGCCCTTTGTAATTATCCTATTAATCTCCTCTAAAGGGGGAAGGTGACTAGGAGCATCCAAGAAGTATATTTAGGGAGGAAAAAAGTTGATAATGTCGGAGTGTAATATTTACTTTGTTACCTTAGCAGTTGCCTTGTCGTCTCAAGCTTAACCTTGTCTTTCCATCTTAGGAGAGCACTTCTTGTGGTGTAGTCAAGATAGGAGGGTCAATTTAATGATTGTCCAACCTTGCAGCCCGATCAATCCTCCATTCAACACCACACATACACCAAATGTCAATTTCACAAATCAAAATCCATGCATATTCCATCCTTGTAATGCTATGTTGCAAGAAACATCCCCCACCCCCACATTCTCCCCCCACCCCGGGAAATGCTTCCAGTATGGAAACGCTCTGGGTGTGCCTCTAAAACATACCGGAAATGCCCAAGTACGTCCCAGAAACATACAGTACATTTCCATGACGTACTCGGGTGTTTCCGGGCATTTTCGATAGGAAAAAAACTGTCCAAGTCAACAAAAAAATTTAAAAAATGTAAAACAGCCCGAACTTGACAGTATATAAATAAAATATAACTTAAAGTTTACATAGTTGTCCCTATCTAAATGTAAACTTATACTTTAAGTTATATTTTATTTATATATATGCACCCCTTAAGGCATACACTCGCGAGCCCCTGCAAGAACAAGCATAAGTAAATGATAAAATTGAAAAATAGTGGGAGTGGCATTCATAATTTTGAGGCCAATCTAGATGATTTATTCCAGATTTGAATGTACATTTGTCTTTGAAGTAATAAATGAATGAATACTATATATTTTTAAGTATTTTACCTTCTATAGACAAATATTTGGATACTACGTATTTTCAAGTGTTTTATCTTCTATAGACAAATATTTGCATACTATGTATTTTCAAGTGGTTTACTTAAAAAATGAGTAATATGCATTGTACGCACATGCATGCATGCACGAGTGCGTGCGCGCGCACACACACATGACATTTCCAAATCAAGGTTTGTGAAAAATGGCGTTTCTGCATTTCTGAAACGTACCCGTATCAGTACTAGTACCAAAACAACAAAGTTGTAATGATGTAAACAACCCAACAAGAGAATAATGAAGTTTTGAATCCATTCATGATCTATCAAAGACTTGTGAATAGCTATGAACAATCACACTCAGCTCCTATGACATACACTTGAAGGAAAGTTGTCTTCAATGGAAACTCTGACGATTTAAACCATTCCAATGCATACAAAGAGGATTAAAATGAAGCCAAGAACTTTTGAACAAATCTAAACTTATTCCTTCACATTCTCCAGGCTTACAACTATCAAAACAATCGACAAATTTTATTTTACTTTTTACACTCACATGACTAGATAGCAAGGAAACAAGATATTAGCATTTTGTCAAACAGTTTGCCATATTTTCAAGCATAAAAATCTCCCATAAGCCAAATTCGGTCTCATTAGTCTATTTGAAAAATCCAGATCAAATATGGAATCAGATTTTCATAAAACTGCCTCGAGCTTCGCGAACACTACTTGTAAAACATCCATTTTTTCTCTTAAAGGAGTTATGCACGCAAAATTGGAGCTTTGAATCTGCAAATGGGCAATGGGATCACTTTTCCCTTGCTGAGAGCTTTCTATTGGTTATTTGAGTGCCCTCTAAGACACTCCCAATCTCCCCAACCTTCATGCCCCTTCCTCTTCCAGGAAAAGAAACTTTTTTTTTTTTTTTAAAAATGATATTTTGTTTTTGTTCTAATGTGAGCTGCGTTTTTGGGTATTTGGACATCATCCTTAGGCTTGGAAGGCATTTTCCATCCTCCTCTTGCCTTCTCACTCCTTTTCCATCTTTTTCTCTTTGCCTCTTTTGCCCAAAAACAGCCTGCCCATGCTCAAAACACATTTTACAATTCTTTCATTTATTTTCAATGCTTTTGTTCTTTTTCTATTTAGTTAATCATTGTTCCTAGGGTCTTTTTACCCTACCACTTTATATTGTAAGTGGTATTCTCGAGTCCCATTGACCTACATTTGGTCATTCATAGACATTAATATAAATTATTTCTTCTTTCTTCCTTTCTTAATGATGCCAACTTTGGCTTGCTGGATTTTGACATGTTGGACAATCTATGCATCATGGATGATTCTCCTAAATTTTCTAAGACATGATTCCTTTTTCCAAATCAGCACGAGGCTTCAAGAGAGAGTTATGACTAAAATGGCTCTAAACCCAGTTGGGCATGGAATGAATTTGAGTTTTTATGGTTGACACATGTTCTCCATCAAAACCCAACTTGGCAAATACTTTTCGATGACTCTGAAACTTTCCAAGCCTTTCCAACCTTGACTTGGCTATGCCAAGTGTTTGATGAAATGTCAACACCTAAAAAAAAAAAAATCAGCCTTTTGAACATAAAACCCAAAATTTCTTTGAATGGTATTGTTTTTTGGTCAGGTGGGTTGTCGTACCCCTAGGATGCTTTTGCATCAGACACCCCAATTAAATAAGAATGAGAAACCTACTCGCAGACATGGGTTGAATGATATAACTACTCTTTTGGCCAGCTACCATGGCCACAGCGTTCCCTTCCACTTGATCAGGTACCTCTAAATGTTTTGTCTCTATTTTTTCCTGTTTTTCCAGCCACCTGCTGAACCATAAATCGTCCCTCTCCACCTAGCTCTAATCTTCCTTATATTTTCCTTGCCCATTGCTTGGGCATAGTCCGTTCTCCTCCTCCAATTAGCTCTCTTTCTCTTCTTCCATCCTCTTGTGGGATTTTCCCACCTCTTTCTTTCCATCTCCACCAAATGTCTTCAACACCACATACTCCTTTCTTCCAAGAGCACACCTCACCCACTACTACTTCTTTCCTAGCTTGCTTGCTGAAGAAATACTTGGGCATCAACATGATTACCCATAAACTCCCTTGCTATCTCGAGGATAGTCTCCATGTCCTCTTCTTTTGCTGCCCTTGTGGAAATGTTAAACGACTCCAGTACCTTTGCGGCAACATATTCCTCTCTTAATTCAGTCTTCAAAATGTCCTCAAAAAGATTATCCATCTCTTTTTGGAATGTTGTCCCTTCTAGCCTCTCTTCATCTTCTTAATCACTTGTTGCAATCTTATCCTTCTCTACACATGCTTGGGCTGATAACAATATCAACTGCTCCATCTCGTTTTTATCCTCCTCTTTTCCTTTCTTCTCTCTTCATCCTCCTTACCTCAGCTATAGATTTATTTCTACCTTCCTTTCTTCATCTTCTTTGGCATCACATGCATGCTATGTGTAAATAACTTTGCACTATCTTTGTCCATATGAAAACAAGGCATCCTATGACTCATTAGAGTCCTTTCTTCCACTCATATGAGGGCTGCTCCTACATATGCACCACCTTGTGCATCCTCCATTGGATGGTTGTACTCTTCCTCTTCATTTCCTCTATCTCTATCCTCTCCCATGAGAACTTCTTCATCTGTGGGCTGTTCACATCCTTCTTTCTTTGTTGTTGTTTTAGTTGCTTACATGGCAACTTGACTCTCTCATTGCCTTTCAAGGCAATCTTCTTCTCTCCACTCTTAAGCTTCAAAGCTTGAAGCTTCCTCACCCACTCTATTTGCATTCTTGGTGGCAATATTTGCTCTATCAATTTGGAAATCATATGTTCCCAACTTTTTACCTTTTTCTTACCTTACTCTTTTCTTCTTTCTTGGAGGTTGAACCACCACACATCCTTGTCCCTACAAAATTTACCCTCATGGCGTCTTCAATACTCTCCTCTTCAAAACAGCATTCCAGCTCCACTATCCACTTCATAAGCTTTTTTGGGTTCTCTCTCCCTAAAAACAAAGGAGCATTTTTGTTGGGCTTACCTTCTTTCACCACAACCTCTACTAGTCTCTTTTTTATTTTGGGCTCTTCTCCTCTTAGCTCAGTGGGCCTCCTCTTCTCAACTATTCTTTTCTCTTTATTTGCTGGTCTTCTCCCCCAGGCATCTAATCTAGACACCATGTGTAATGTCCCTTTTTTTGGTATAAACTTGAATAAGTCCTTAGCCTTGAACTGTTCCTAAAAAGGCTAAGGGAAGAAGAGAAAAAGAGGACATTTGAGGGCTTCAAAAGCATTTAATAGAAAAGCACTTTATGATCTAATTTCCACTTAAGTTGGGACCTTTAAGGGTCATGGGCACTTAAGACCTAAAGTGTTTTTATAATGAAGCTTTATATATTATTTTTTTAAAAGAAAAAGGTAAACTTTTCCCTCTTATTTTGGGTGCCACACTTGAAAGAGGGATATTAAAGTTAAGGAAAGGCTCATTTGGAAAGGTTATGCATTTTGGATATTGAATTTGTTGTGCAAATATGTCAAGCTTATTCACCACAACGTGAGAACGAAAACCTTCAAGTGTGACAAGGGTTTAGGGACAAAAACCTCCATTCCTATATTTAGGGCAGCTCTATTCAAGGGCTGTGATTTTGCTTCAAATTTGCATGGTTGCATGCAATTGGAACTACAAGGGTGTTTTTGGACACCACCATCATCAAAAATTGTTTCAAACCCTTCAGAGAGCTGTAAATTCATAATTTCTAGGTCAAAGAGGTGGGCGAACTTGATTTGAGGAGTTCGATTGATCTTGGAGGCCATCCCTAGGGTGGCAACTTGCTTTGGGAGTTTGGCGACCCCTTTCAAGAGGGCAAATTGGCACTGAAACCCTCTTCTAGGGTCAAAGGTAATTTTAATATGTTACTCCAGCATTGACGAGTCAATTGTGGATCAATTTGCAAGTTTTGAGGGCCATTTCGTGCCCTAGGAATATTCAGAAATTTAATATAATATTTTTCAACTTGGGTGACTTGCTTGGGGAGGTTCGGAAGGTGGGTAGAAGGGTAAATTCCAAGAATTGAATAGCATAATTATTTCCCTAATTTTTCCTAAGTGTGGCGACTCACTTGAGGAAGTTTTATGGGTGTTTCGTGAGTGGAAACACAATTGTTCTTTTATACAAAAATCAGAATATTTGCAGGGTTAATTTTCAGCCACTTGACCAATATATCTTGGCCAAAAAGGTACCTTGTTTTTCATTTATTATTCAGCTATTTTGGTGTGTGTTTGTTTGGATATTCTTCAAATTTTCCAACTAGGGTTTGTTGGTTTTGTGGATCATATTTTCAGTTGATTGGCAATTTTTTCTAAGGGTTTGTTGGAAAACCCCATCTCGGTCTAATTGTCCCATTTGGGGACATTACACATGTCCTAACATTTTTACAATCTGTGACTTGGGATCACTCCTCTTTTTTGTGAATCTTCTTTGATCCATTTTTGTAACTCTTTGTTCTCTACCCATACGCACACAATGGTGTAGATACTCAAAACTAGATTTCACATGATAAACTAGTCTTGCACACTTGACAAATATCACTCAAGGCTCTACCCTTCAGTCCATGACTTTCTCATTGTCGAAAGGCTCGCGGTCTTCATCTCACTATGCCTAAATGCTTATCTTATGGTTCGGCCCTAATATTAAGATTACCCAGATCATTTGTAGCCCACAATATGCTTAAAACCTTAAAAATATTTTTCACTATCAGTTACAGAACTTCAACATTTCTCTATTTTCCAGAACATGACGCTAGTGTCCCAAATCCAACACTAGTGTCTTTACCCTACAAAGGCTCAAATTTGCAAATCTTTTGATATATACGGGTCGGCCTATTTGTCTTAGTTAACCCTCCATGAGAATACATTTCAAAAGGTGTTGTATAAATACAAGCTAAAGACCATTCATTATAATCAAGCACTATCAAGTACTTTTCAAACACACATCTATCTAAAAACACCTCTCAAGATTGCAAAACTGCCATATTCTTCCCTATTTCCATATCAATCATATCAGCAGTATTATTACAAGGTTAAGCATCCAAAGAGCAGCCCATGAGCAATATTTGCCAAGCTACAAACTAAATCATTACATGCACTCGTATATAACATATTGCACAATTATTCACACACAAGCCCACATAATGGGGAGAGTTACATCTGTATGAGGCCTTCTTCGGACTATTGGTTATGTAGGCAGCATTCATTGGTAGAGAGGTCTTTGAGGTCAGTTCGACTCACTTGAGCCCACTAACCCCTTTTTTACAAGGTGGCATGCCGTAATTGGAGGACCTAGGGTTTTGAGCTACATATTGATATCTAGAACCTATTCCATGATCCGAATAGACAATCTACAAGGCAACAGGGAACCCTATCAAGGGCAGGAAGATGTTCTAGAAAAAGACATGTACATCACTACAAACAAAAGTGTTAGTTTCAAGGCAAAAGCGTCGACGGTAGTGTCCTAGCTAACAGAGAGCTAATTTCCAGTATCTGACGAATCACAGTGGACATCATCCTGACTATTGCTTGTGCATCATTCAATAAGCTATGTGTTATTCCTTATTCGTGATTAAGCAATCAAATTATTGTTTGGCATTGTGAATTATATATTTAGCATATTTTTGTAATTTAGCACTGCATCAGAATATATTGTGAATCTGAATTATTTAGTTGGTTTGCTTATAGAATAGTTTTATTCTTAATTGATTAAGCTATTCTCTTTACCCTTAATCCCAAAAAAGGGTCAAAAATTCAATGAACCTGACCTCTTAAGTCTTCTTGCACAACCCTAACTTGCTCTAGGGTTTTCAACCTTCTAGGGTTTCAAATTGTTGTGATGCTTTTCAAATCTAATTTTTTTTCCATTATTATTTTTAGCCTAGGGTTTGATTAAATTCCATTGGCCTCCCAAATTGCTTTATGGTCTTTGTTTGAACATTTTTTCCATGCTTTTGTTCCTAGCATTTGTACTTTTTCTTGTTTTGCTAATCATGGATGATATCAATATTTTTTATGACTATAATGCAGTCCCTATACAACTCTCTACACAAGCTTCATTGATGCAAAATTTTGTCAAACCAAGTGTGACACGAGAACAAGAGCAATCATATATTCAAGATTCTCTAAGGCCTCCTCTAAACTCTCTAGATGGTGATAGCTATCATCCCTCTAGCGAGGTCCATGTTATTCACCACTTTGAGGGGTCAAGTAGCCCATCCTATAGTGTCAAAAGAAGGTAACCAACTTACCCTTCCTCAAACCCCTCCACCTCCTACAATCTCTCTAGATGGTGTGTGTGTGTGTATGCATATTCAATCTGCAATACCTAGGGTTTTTGCTTATGAAGCCCTTAAAAATCAAATCATCGCTATGGAAAGGATCATAGAAGAGTTGCAAAAAGTTTCATTTCAAAGATCACATCATTGAAAAACCAAATTACATATATGCAGAATCCAAAATATAATAATTTTAATCATAGTGTTTCCATCTTCATCTCACAATGTTGTGCCCAACAAGGTTTTATATCAAAATAAGAAGCTAAAAACGAATTCATCTAAAACAAGTGATTCAAAAATTATACAACAGGTTAATAAGAGTTTAAGTGAGATTCCAAGGGAAATGCTTATAAACAAGTTGATCAAATTACCTCCTATACATTCTTTTGGGAGATCAACATATTATTGTGCATATTATAAAATGCATAGGCATCATACAGTTTATTGTTTGGCTTTGAAGAATAAAATACAAATTACAATTGATAGTGGTGATCATATAGAAGATACATCAATCAAGCAAGAGCCAAAGTCTTCTTCTTCGTGCTATATATTGTAACCTCTCAATTGAGAAGGATATATCTCATTTTGTAAGGCAAAGCCCTACCAAAATTTTACCTTTGATCAACAAGAATGCGTTTTGCCTCTATCTGGCTGGTTATACTTTTGAGTGTGTCTATATATCAATTTTGTGCTCAGTCATTTTTAGCTTGATGCTTTCACAGATTGACGCCAACATACTTAGTGGAGCCAAAGCACCATTTCTTCAGGTTAACAAGAAGTGATGCATCTAGAGCGCAGAGACAGAAGAGTAGTTATCTGACAGTGTGTTTTTCTACAGCGCCTCTGGTAAGTTCATTTTCTGTGTGTCTTCATTAAGCCCCTTGTTAAAGCTCTCTACAGTGGTCTTTCTGTCAAATAGAGTGTCTGTTCGCCCCCTTCTGGTCTGAAGTGATAAAATAGCTGAGTAGATCAAAATCATTTGGTGCATCACCGTTTAAATACTTTCTATTTTGATTATATCCTTCTCCCTTTTCACCCCCCCCATTGTTAGCAGTAGCAGTGAAAGACCTTAGAGATGCATCAAAGAGAGCTAGCCCTTATCTAGAGATTCTCCCCTCAGTTTTGCCAAGCCCACAGCAAGAGGGGAGTCTCCACTGTGCCGCATGGAAGAGAGAAGCCAAGCCTTCTTTCAAGGGTGCAATCCACAGCGTCAACAATACACAGATGCTCAAAATGGGATATCACAAGTTCAAGAACAACCTAAGAAGTTGGTCTTTGCCTATGCTAACTATGGTTATGCAGAAGATGATTGGAATGACACAACAAATATGCAGGATGACACATGATATAGGGCCTTCACAGAGACATCCCTTTGATGACATCTTTGTAATTTAGTAGCACATTTCCCTTGTACATAGCACCTTTGCTAATCATAGTATATTCTAAAATTTAAAAAAATCAAATAATCAAGAAAATACAAAAGCATTTAAATAAAATAAAAATACAAAAATATTCAGTATTTACACGTTTACTAGCATTTGCATATATGTTGTTTATTTATGTTAGTAGATAGCATATCATTTCCTTTCTATACACACATGTTTCATGGGTACTTGAGTGTGATACACGTATACACTAGATACATGATACATGAGCATCCAAATGTTGGGCCTTTCCTCCGCCTACGCCACACACTACGTTGGAGACATCTGCTTCAGTGATCATGACTGATACAAGTTACATTGTTTTATGATCATTTTACATTATCATGTTGAGCTTATATACTAATGCTTACACATGTCTATACTCATGCTTATATCTTACACAATGTGATAAATATGCTATGCTACAGTTTATTTTGCTAACACATGTAAGGACTAGTATGATATGCTTATGCTCGTTGCTTATTTATTTCACTTATTCATCTTTTCACATGGCTTACTTGAGTGTACTTATTTTTTACCTTGTCTTTATTGTGAAACATTTGAACATGTTCCTTGTTTGTTGGCCCCAGTGTGTTGCATGTTGAATGTTTCTTTGATATGTAGACATTTGAACATGTCCTCCCCTTTGAGTGTGTGGCATTTGAATATGCCCCTTGTTTGTGGTCTTCTTAGACCCCTTTTGTGTGACATTGAGTGCTCTTATGTGTGTGTTTGATTGTTTTTTGAGCTTGTGTTTGTTATTTTTAGGCGTTGCCATGATCAATATCATGCATCTTAGGGCTTGCTATGTTTGAATATTGTGAGCTCCATTGATACATCTACTTAGACATAATACCACTATATGCTTATTTACTACATGATCAAATATAGCAAGGTTATCTTATCCTTTTGAGATAAGATGAATGTCATGTTGCGAAGGGGGGCATGTCATAGAGACATGAGTCCACATACACATAATTGACAAAATTTGCAAAATTTGATGCAGTTTACATGATTTAGATATACACTTGCAACGGAATTCTATGCATTTGACATTGATTTTCACAAATTTGGGATAGAGTTTTTCAGATTTGTGACATTATACACAGCGTATAGCGCAGAGATCATATTTTGACAGATACTTCAACTTGAGACACATTGGAGGTGCATATGCCATGCAAATGCACCAAATTAAAAATACATTATTCAAATTATACCAATATTCATGCGCCGACTTTACCAAGAAGCACTAATTGATCTTTTATTTGTTGTAGCAGTTGGCTCCTTTGAATAGTGTGATCAAGATTCTACACCCTTGATGGACTTGGTACCATATCTATTATTGCGGGTTGATATTGTTACACCATTTAACTGAGACGAGATCAGCTAGATTGACATGATTGTATAGATTATGTTTACATTTGAGTTGTGTGATTGAGATTCAGTGATCTCGATGGACTTGGCACAACTCGTCTTTACACTGAATTGGGGGCATAATCACCTCCAATTCCCCTCTTCACACCTCCAAGGTTCAGTTGTGAATCTCTCTCCAATGCTTCATTACTAAAGCAAACCACCAAAGGGCAACCCAATTGCATCAACACAGGTGGACTCCTTCCTTGCTCTTTTTTCTTTCAAGCAAGTTAAGTTATTCATTTTTGGATTATATGCATTAATTACACTTGTAAAGTGCTCTTGATTGCAAGTCATACACATACAACAAATTCAAACAGGGCTCCAGCCAAAGCAAGGTGTATTATTCACACCACGATACGCATTTCTTTATTTTAACATAGTAATTTCATTTATATGCATGACTAGATTAAAGGGGGGGCAAATGTAGATACTCAAATCGGATTTTACATGATAAATTGGTCTTGCATGCTTGACAAATATCACTCAAGGCTCTACCCTTCAGTACATAACTTTTCCGCTGTCAAAAGGCTCGCGGTCTTCATCTCACTATGCCTAAATGTTTATCTTATGGTTTGACCCTGAAATTCTGATTACCCAGATCACCTACAGCCCACAATATACTTAAACGCTGATATATATCCTTCAATGTTAATTATAGAACTTTAGCATTTCTCTATTCTCCAAGACACTACCATTCAGCTTGGACACTAACATCGATGCTAGTGTCCACACTGGTGTCCCAAATCCTCTGTGAGATTACATTTCAAAAGGTTTTGTATAAATACAAGCCAAAGACCATTCATTATAATCAAGCAATATCGAGTTATGTTCAAACACACATCTATCTAAAAACACCTCTCAAGCTTGCAAAATTGTCATATTCTCCCCTATTTCCATATCAATCATAGCAACAATATTCTTATAGGTCTGAAGCATTCAAAAAGCAACCCATGAGCAAATATTTTCTAAGTTACAAGCTAGATCACTACATACACTCGTATATAACATATTGCACACATTCACACAAGCCCACATAAGAGGGAGAACTACATCGGTCTGAGGCCTTCTTTAGAGTATTGGCTATGTAGGCAATGCTCACTGACAGAGGGGTCTTTGAGGTCTGCTCAACTTCACTTGAGCCCACTAACCTCTGTTTTGCAAGATGGCATGCCCTAATTGAAGGACGTAAGGTTTTGAGCTACATATTAATATCCAAAACTTGTGCACAAGATCCGAACAGACAATCTGCAAGAAAACAGAGAACCCTAACAGGGGCAAGTGGATTTTCCATAAAAAGACTTGTACTTCACTGTGTATAGAAGCATTGGTTTCAGGGCAGAAACATCAACGCTAGTGTCCCTATTTCAACAGTAGTGTCTAGGTTGACAAAGAGATAATTTCTCGAATCTAACGAATCACAGTTGAGCATCACCATGACTATTTTTGCACTTGTACTTTTTAGATCTACTTGTGCATCATTCAATAAGCCAAGTGTTATTCATTCTTCGTAATTAAGCAATCAAATTATTGTTTCGCATTGTACTTTATATATTTAGTATATTTTTGTAATTCAGCCTTGTATCAAAATATATTGTGAATCTAAATTATTTAAATGACGTGCTTATAAAAGAGTCTTCTTACTTGATTAAGCTATTCTCTTTACCCTTCATTCCAAAAAGGGTCAAACAAATGCAAAACAATTCCTCTCACATGCAGACTGCCTCACATTCAGCATTTTCTCTACACATTCTTCTCAACAACTCTTCATTACCAACATCTTTTTTCCTTCAACTCTTCTTTTCCCAAACTTGTACCCAGATCTGATGCAATCAAGATATGATGGTCAATTTAATGACCATCCAACCTTGCATCCTGATCAATCCTCCACTAAAGGCCACACACACTCAATGTCAAATTCACAAAACAAAATCCAGGAATACTCCACCTTGTAATGATGTCAACAACCCAACAAGAGAACAATGAAGTTTTAAATCCATTCATGATCTATCAAAGGCTTATTAACAGCCATGAACAATTACGCTCAATTCATGTAACATTCACTTTAAGGAAATTGGTCTTCAATGGCAGATTTGACTTTTTTACCATTCCAATGCATACAAAGAGGCTTAAAATGAAACCAAAAACTTGTACAGTTCTAAACTAGTTTCTTGACATTATCCATGCTTACAACCATCACAATAATCTACAAACAGTTATATATTTTACCCTCACACAAGACTAGATAGAAAGGAAACAAGAAATTGGCATTTTGTCAAACAGCTAGCCTTATTTTCAGGCATAAACTTCTCCAACAATCCACATTGTTGTTTTGATTCAGAAGAGTGTTCCTTAATTTATTTGAAAACCCCAAATCTAATATGGAATCATAGTTTCAAGAAACTGCCCCAAGCTTTAGGAACACTACTTGCAAAATGTCATTTTTTCTCTTAAAAGAGGTTTGCACACAAAATTGGAGCTTTGAATCTGCAAATGGGTAATGAAATTGCCTTTCCCTTGCCGAGAGCTTTCTATCGGCTATTCAAGTGCCCTCTCAGATGCTCCCCAACCTTAACACCCCTTCCTCTTCCAAGCAAAAACACTTTTTATTTTGTTTTCTTTGAAAAAAAATATCGGTTGTTTTAATGTGAGCTGTGTTTTTGGCATTTGGACATCATCCTTAAGGCTTGGGGGGTGTTTTCCATCCTTCCCTTGCCTTCTCACTCCTTTTCCATCTTTTTCTCATTGCCTCTTTTGCCCTAAAACAATTTGCACACACTCAAAACATATTTTACACATCCTTAATGATGCCAACTCAGGCTTGCTTGATGTGGACATCATATGTTGGACAATCCATGCATCATGTATAATGCTTCTAAATTTGTTGAGACATGATTCCTTGCTCCAAATGAGCACAAGGCTTCAAAACAAAGTTCTTGATCAAAACGACTCTAAAATAAGAAGGGAATGTAGACCAAGACCCTTCCATGTTCTTCTGCCATAGAGATTGCCCTAAGAAATGTAGTTGTGCAACAAGATCTTATAGGCTTGGTTATGAATTACTCTCTCCTCAGCACATTCAAGCTGATACTTTGCATGCTTGCTAGAAATTAACTCGTCTACAATTACATCGGGCCAAAATTTTTCCAAGATTTAGAAAGCCACATTGAACCCAAGCAGACTCATTTTCTTTGGGGCATTCTTCATCAAGGTCTGCCTGTTGTAAACAAGCTTGTTCACTTATAAATTTCCAATCTTTTGTGCCCCTTTGGGCACCAACTTGAGTCTCTAAAGTATCTCATTTGGTTTTGAAAACATGATCTGGAAACTTGGAAATGGATTCACACCCTCTTTTAACCATTTTGTCCAGAATGTTTTCTCTGGAATATGGTGCTCTTAGAGGATTCAGCCATGTTATCTACACAATATAAACAAAATCGACATATTTTTTATGAAATTCTTTTTCAACTGTGGAAAGAAAAGAATAATTCTATTTTTAACCATTTATCAATTGATGGTTGTTTTTTTGTTACTAAGAAAGTGCAAGTAATTTCAAATGTTCAAGTGCAAGCTTAGAAGGTCCGTTTGGAGGTTGAGCACCTTCAATCTCTTTTGGACCACGGGGAAGTGCTCCATGTGCCGTTTGTTGACGTTGTGGAATGCACCCTTGAAAGAAGGCTTGGCTTCTCTCTTCCACGCGGCACAATGGAGATTCCCCTCTTGCTATGGGTTTGGCAAAACTGAGGGAAGAATCTCTAGATAAAGGCGAGCTCCTTTTGATGCAACTCTGAGGTCTTTCACTACTACTGCTGACAATGGGGGGGCTGAAAAGGAAGAAAGATATAACCAAAACAAAAACTATCTAAACGATGATGCACCAAATGATTTTTGATCTACTTAGCTATATTAATACTTCAGACCAGAAGAGGGCGCACAGACACTTTATCTGACGAAAAGACCAGACTATAGGGAGCTTTAACAAGGGGCTTAATGAAGACACAGAAAATGAACTTACCACAGGTGCTACAGAACAAATTGTCTAATAACTCCTCTCCTGTCTCTCCGCTCCAAATGAAGCACTTCATGTTAACCTGCAGAAATGATCTTGACTATACTAGGTATGTTGGTGTCAATCTATGAAAGCATCAAGCTAAAATGACTGAACACAGATTTGATACACAGACATACTCAAAAGTATAACCAGTCAGATAGAAGTAAAACGCATCCTTATTGATTCAAAGGTAAAATTTGGCAAGGCTTCGCCTTACAAAATGGGAGATCCCTTTCTCCACTCAGAGATTCCAATATATAGCATGAAAGAAAAGACTTTGGCACTTTCTAGAACAAGCGGCCCATGCTACGTTGAACACCTTGGAAAGAAGAAGCTGCTAAAGGAACCATGTTGTTGGTGTCGCAGTCCTGACTTTGGTGATTAACCCGTATTAAATGTCACTGCAAAAGCATGGATTGCTTTGTCTGTTTGAATGACAAGGCCGCTTCTTAGTGAAGTTCACGCGATTGTCTGCTCATTACTGTAAAATGAGAAAAAACGGGCCATTCTATTGAATGTCCGCGCTCCCCTTGGTGGCCACTTGGTAGAGACTATTTCATCCATTGCAATAACTTCTTGTGCCGACGCTTTCTGTGCCACTTGGACTATTCTATCTGCTCCTGCGCTTGGCTTTTGTCTTTTCCTAGTTCTTTGGCCCTCAGGGCTATCTTCTGTCATTTCTTGGCTCTTCAGGCTCCCCATTCAGCAGGTTGTTGAGTTCATCCTTGGGTCTCCAAGCCCCTCTTTGAATTCCTTATGTCCTGTGCTCAAGAGCTCTTTCGAGCTCTTCTTTAACTGTTAACCCATTTCCATGCGCGGGCCCGTCCTTAAGCATTTAAAAACCAATGGCTATCTCATTGTCCTGAATTTGACATCTGCGGGGATGTCACTGGACGTTTGAACCTCCAACAGCTAGTTCGTCACGCTGAAGTTGACGTTCTCGTGCCCATATTATCTTTGGTAAGTCCTTCGGCTTTTATGGAATGAACCTTTTCGAAGGGAAGGTGTCCCTTCGAAAAACCTGAAAAAGTCCCTTTTGAGTTACTGAGAGTCCCTCACAAGGGCACTTGCCCTTTGGGCAAAATGTCCGAAAGAATTCCTTCAAACATTTTGCCCGAAGAAAAACTTGCCTTCATGCCTTGACCCTTTCTTTCGGTCTTTTCTCTTGATAAATTCCTTCAGACAAAAGTCCGAAAGAATTCCTTCGGGCATTTGTCCGAAGGAATTTGCCTTGGTTTCTTTCCCGAATGTGCTCACTACCCTCCACAAGGGCACTTTGGGTCCATAATTGCCCTTCGGAGCCTACTGAAATGGTCCAATTTGCAATCTGATTGCCCTCCGCAAGGGTACTTTGTCTTCAAAGCTTTGTAAAAGACTTGTATTCTTTGAACTGGCCCCATTCCTTTGCCAAAAGGCTTGTCCAAGGCAATTGTTCGAATCGAAATAAGCTCCATATTGAACCTTAAACCTACAGGGCTTAGATCTCTCAACTCTTTATAAGAACGGGACTATTGCAAAGAGAAATGGAGCATTTGCAGTAAGGTGGATACATTCAAGACTAACGGCTTAGAACAGTAGGGAAAGAAGGAGACCGATCTTTTGGCCTGCAGGACCAAAATGGTCAACAAATTTGGCAATTCCCAGGGGAAGCATGCCTGCCATGCTTAAGAAACCAGTGGATTACAGGGCCATTGGGCACAGAGTCAAAACACAGCCCGAAAGGTTGACAATAACCTTGAGAGATTCAAGAATCAATCATGAAGCTTTTACCCCAAACGGTAAATGAAAAACACACAAGGCTAAAAAAACTACGAACATGCGCTACAAGCACTTAGGGAAAACATGAAAAAACAAGAAAAATATGTACATAATGAGAGAAGCCTCAGTGACAATACTTAAGATATATCCCATTAACTGGGATATGTAGTTCCTCACCATCCAACCTGGAGAGTTGGAATGCATTGTGCTGCTTGCACTGAATGATGACATACGAACCACTCCATCAGGGCGTCGAACTTTGTGTTTTTCAAGCTTAGCTCGGTCCTTATCCCATTTTAAGTCAATGTCGCCTTCTGAAAAACCTTTTGATGAGGATTTATTATCAAAATGCTTATTCGTTTGTTGTTGACGGTTGGTCATAGAAACAATGGCTTGGTCTTTTGTCTCTTGAAGCTCCATCAATTCACAAAGCCTAACTTCCATGCTGTCACCTTCCAATTGCAGCTGGTGAGCGAGATCCAACACTGGCAATTCAAGCGAAATAGGAAGTCTAGCTTCCTTTCCATACACAAGCGTGTATGGTGAATTGCCAACTGCCCTCTTTGGAGTAACCATGTCTGTTCATAGGGTTGTTTTCAACTTGACGTGCCAAGTTCTCTGATTTTTCTCCATTGTCTTTTTGATAATTCTGATCAGATTCTTGTTGGTGGACTCAACCAGCCCATTTCCTTGTGGGTAGTAGTTGGAAGAAGTGCTAAGGTAGATGTATCCCAACGCCCACTCGCTTGTTTTGGTTCCCAAGAAAGCCAATGCATTATCTGAGATGATGGTAGCTGGGACTCCAAACCTTGTCACCAGAGCTTCGTAGAAGTCTAGGACTGCACTTTCGTTGGCCTCCTTCAAAGCAAAAGCCTCTACCCATCTCGTAAAATAGTCTGTAGCAGTCAAGACCCATTTGTGGCCAGCACTGGAAGGAGGGTTGATCATCCCTATGAAGTCAAGGCCCCATTGCATGAATGGTTGTTCTACTTGAATAGGCTATAGAGGCATTGCAGCCAACCGTTGTTTTCCATCAAAGAGGGCACACTTCTAGCACTTTCGTACCTAGGCATGGGTGTCTCTGAATAAAGTGGGCCAAAAATAACCAGAACTCATAATTCTTGCCACTGTAGGCTTAGGAGCAAAGTGACCACAAGTTGGCCCGTCATGAAACTCGGATAGTATCCTTCGACCTGACTTGAGTCTATGCACCTCAAGAGTACTCCTAAAAAATCTCTTCTGAACAACACCCCGTCAATCAGGACATAAGGGAGAGATTGGAGTCTGAAATATCTCCTCTTAGTCCTATCAAGGCCCTGCGGGCACTCACCGGTGAGAAGAAAATGTTTCATGTCTGATGCCCAATCCTTCATGACTGTTGGTTCTTCTCCTATAGCTTTATCATGGATTAGCAAAATGTCCTCTTTCTATTGTTTAAGGTCTGTAGCAAGGTGTTCACACAAGTCTTTTCCCCTTACCAACTTGGTGGTTTTGATATCCACGTGATATTCCATTACTTTGGTGATCCATCCTGCTCTCTTTTCATTTAGATCACAGCTGATCAAAAAATCTTTGACGCTGGGATAGGGCACCATGAGATGAACCTCGCTGTTGGACAGCATATGTCTGAATTTTTTCAGGTTTCGTATGACTGCAAGGACTTGCTTTTCAACATATGTGTACCTGATTTCAAAACCTTCCAGACCTTGGCTAAAAAACGCAAGCGACTGTTCAAGATTTTCATTGTTTGCTTGGGTAAGCATAGCGAAGATTACCTCTTCATTTCTTAAAGTGTAGAGGTTGAAATCCTTGGTGAAGTCAGGACTGATCAAGGTAGGAGCTTGGGCGACACCCTATTTGATTCTTTCAAAACTATCTTTTGCGCTATCCATGCAAACTTCTCATCTTTCTTCAGCATGGAGGTCAGTGGCTTGACTATCTCAGCGAAATTTGGGATAAATCTCCTAATGAAATTTATTCTGCCGAAGAAGCTTTGCAAACCTTTTTTATGCTTAGGCAAGGACAGCGCTAAGATGGCATGAACTCTTTCTGGATCAATGGTCAAGCCCCCTTTCAAAACAACATGGCTAAGGAGTTTACCTTCATGGACAGCGAACACGCATTTCTTTGGGTTGAGAGAGATACCAAACTCTCTACACCTCTCAAAGATTTGCATAAGGTGTTTTAGATGTTGGCTTGCCTCCTTAGAAAACACTGTCACATCATCAAGATAGACCAGTACAATATTATTTATTGGGCCTTGAAAAGCCATGTCCATGGCTCGTTGAAAAGTGGCTCCAGCATTGGGCAGTCCAAACGGCATTTTTTGATAAGCAAACGTCCCCCACTTGGTAGTGAATGTTGTCTTATACTGATCACAGTCTTGCACTAGAATCTGATTGTACTCTCAATACCCATCTAGAAAGGAAAAACGTTCGCTGTCTGTCACCATTTGGAGGATCTACTCCATAATTGGGAGAGGATAGTGATCTTTCAACGAGACTCTATTAAGGTCTCTGAAATCCACACATAGTCTGATCTCCCTATTCTTTTTCCTAACAAGGACTAGATTGGCCAACCAAGAAGTGTGTTTGATGGGAAATATGATCATAGACTCAATCAGCGTAGTGAGTTCCTTCCACATGAGAGGCTCAATCTTCGGATTGACAGGTCTTTGTTTTGTTTGATAGGCTTGGCGCCTTCCTCCAGCTCAATGATGTGTTGGGCCAAGCTTGGGTCAAAACCTTTCAAGTCGCTATACTCCCAAGCGAAAACATCGGCAGATTCTCGGCATAATAAAATGAAAGCATGCCTTTCATCATCTGTACATACCTTCCCAAGTGCAAGCAACTTGTTCTTGAATATTTCAGCTTTTTCGTAGTTTTCTCTCTTGGTTGTGATGTTTGTTTTATCATTTTTTAGTTGGTCATCCTCGTTGAAGATGCTTTGGAGAGTGACTAAACCTTTGGGAAGTTTGTTGTTCTTTAGCTAAACAATCTGGCCGCCATACTGTTGCTATAGCTTGGCTTGATTTTTATAGGCAAACTCAGCCTCCTCTTGCCAGAAAAACACTATCTGTTGATCGTTGTCAAACACCTGCCAATTGGTGACGTTATCAGATACGGAGGGTATGATTACCACTTTCAAATGGCGCAGACCGCTATCTCGACCTATCTCCTTGGGGATGTCAAACTGGGCACCAACTGCTGCTAGTATGTCCGCTTGCTTATTCTGCTCTCTTGGAATGGAAATAACATTGAAAGCAAGAAAACTCTCCACTAAGTCCCTCACCCTGTGCTTGTAAGACTTAAACAAGGAATTCTTGGTCATATTTCTGTCTCTCACCTGATTTACGATCAACTCGTTGTCCCCAAAAAATTGAAGTTCTTTAATTCCTCTTTTCCTTGCCCACTCCAAACCATGAATGAGAGCTCATATTCTGCAACATTGCAAGTGCAAGAAAACTGGAACCTGAAAGTCGAGAAGTATTTCTCTTTTGAGAGGGAAATTAACACTACACCACCAGCTCCCAATTTGCTTCTTGAGCCATCAAAAAAAAGTTGCCATAGACCCGAGCTCTCTGGTTTGCTTTCATTAAATTTGGCACAAGAGTACCTTCTTCATGCATGCAATAAATTTGGCACAAAAGTACAGCTCCAGATGATCTGTGTAGATTGGCTCCGACTCAATCTTAACCTTAGTCTCCTATTTGGTTCTAAAAACCATGTAAGACCAGTTTGTTGCTAGGTACTTGCCTATTTTAGATGTGAAATCCCTGGATAAGCAGATAGTGAAGTAGGGAGGAACATCCGCCACTACCACGTCGTGGGGAATTAAAAAAGTTGGACAGGCGTGTAACATTAGATTCAAGCCTCGTACCACTCCCAGTGTCTTGGCTGATGATCCATCTAGCTGCAGGACTCCTTTGGTCATCTCATATTTTAGTCCCAACTTATCCACTATGCATTTGGGCATTACTGAGGTGCTTGCCCCACTGTCAATAATGCAATTGTGTACCAAAAAATTTCCTATGACTAAGGATAGATATAAAGGTGGAACATTTTCATCTTTATTTGCTTGGCCTTCTATGGAAGGGTACCTATTCATGATCAAAACATTATCAGCTTTTGTTGGGACAGCTGATTCATTTAGCCCATGCAATTCCTTCTAGAGTATGTCCTTTTGTCCTGGTATTGCTAATGAATCCTACAAAGAGATATTCATGTGCAGCTTCTTCATCTGGTCTACCACGTTGCTCTGAGAGTTGTTGCCTTTTAAGTTTTCTTTGGGGTTGCTTGCAGCCTGAGGCGCAAGCCAAGGCGCTGAGGGCACAACTGACGGCCTATAATTTGGAAATTTCTGGTTCATATGTGATGAAGAAGAAGCTGCGAATGTTTGGGCAGCTGCCTGAGCTTCCTCCATAGCTCTCCTTTCGGACCTTGTGTTGGCTGCAACATAATCACCTTGGTTGTTCATACTGCCCACATAGTTGACTGCACAAAATGTCTTACATGTGATTCATGAGAGTGGAATCAGACTGAGCCTACCTGTTGTCCATCCCAAGTTGTACTGACGCCTCAAAGTTTGGGAATTGGGCAGCTCCCTAATCGTTTTGTGCATTCATATACTGACTCGGCGTCTCATTTGTATAAGCAGCCTGTTCTTGGCCATATCCCAGGGGTGAGCAATTAGGTTGTTCATGTACCAGATTATTTTGAGGGGGCACAAGAGCTTTGGACGATAGAGCGCTTGGATTATACCCTTGATATGGTCTGACTTGTGCAAACTGAGCATGTCCTTGATTATAATTTTGAGCTTGTTGCTTTTTGAGAGCCACTAGTTTGTTGGTCACGCTTTGTAACAAGCTCTTAACTTCATGAAAGTCACTAAACGAGGTAGCAGTCAGCTTTTCTACACCAGGCTAAAAAGCTAAAGTGGGTGCAGCGATCTAAACTGGAAGTGGCAATTCAGAAAAGAGCGGCATATGAGGTCTAGGGGCTATCTTTCCTGCTTGCACCAAGCAATTTTCAACGCTTATGGCTATTTCATAGGCAGCTGGCAACACTTGTCCTTCCATGGACTGTATCATGACAGCAATGTCGTTGTTCAAAACTTTCAAGTAATAAAGGAAGGCATAGTTTGGGGTCGGCCTTATCAAAATGAGGATTCTATCCCAAGTCTTTTGAAACCTGGTATTGAAATATTGCATTAATTCATGTGAAGCTCTTTTCATGGTGGTTAGTTTCTCAGCAAGCAAGAGGTGGTCACTCTTCTCCCCGAATCTATTTTTCAAGAGAGTGCCTAATTCATTCTATGTGCCCACTGAATTCATAGGCAAAGTTCCATACCAGTCCAAAACCTTACCCTTAAAAAACAATGCCAGCACCCTGATGGCTATGTTCTCTTCAGTGACATTATGAATATTACAGAGGTTGGCGATATTTCTGATGTGCTCAATAGCAGTAATAGGCCCCTCTCCATTAAAGGGAGGAACACTCTTAAGGGTTGTCCTTGAAATTGGGTCATAATGCAGAAGGTTTAATGGGCTCTGACCATGAAAGGCTACAAAAGGTAAAGCCATGGTGATAACAGAGTTCTGTCGAGGTCTTCTTGCGTAAGTATATTTTATAGCAAGTCTGGGAGAATAACTTGTATAGGGATGAGTCCTTGCAAACATTAGTCGCCTTGCTGAGTTTAATGAGAGCTCAACGAATTCGAAAGGGACGCCTTTGGCAAAAGATCTTGTGGTGACCTTAGGCATGGGATGTCAGACTAATCTCTGACCAAAGACTGATGTTCTTGAAAATAGAGTCACTAGATGCTGGATTAGTAGTTCATTCTTGTTGTAACAAGACCAACACCAATCCTAAAACTTTTCTGAGCATTAAAATTGGTCCCACCGGACGTGCCAAAAACTGTTGACGTTGTGGAATGCACCCTTGAAAGAAGGCTCGGTTTTTCTCTTCCACGCGGCACAATGAAGACTCCCCTCTTGCTGTGGGTTTGGCAAAACTGAGGGAAGAATCTCTAGATAAGGGCTAGCTCCCTTTAATGCATCTCTGAGATTTTTCACTACTATTAACAATTGGGGGGGTGAAAAGGGAGAAGAATATAACCAGAACAGAAACTATCTAAACGGTGATGCACCAAATGATTTTTGATCTACTGAGCTATATTAACACTTCAAACCAGAAGAGGGCGAACAGATACTATCTGACAAAAAATGAACTTACCACAGGCGCTACAAAACACACTATCTAATAACTCCTCTTTTGTCTCTGCGCTCCAGATGAAGCACTCCCTGTTGACCTGCAGAAATGATCTTGACTATACTAGGTATGTTGGTGTCAATCTATGAAAGCATCCAACTAAAATGACTGAACACAGAGTTGATACACAGACATACTCAAAATTATAACCAATCAGATAGAGGTAAAATGCATCCTTATTGATTCAAAGATAAAATTTGGCAAGGCTTCGCCTTACAAAACGAGAGATCCCTTTCTCCACTCAGAGATTCCAATATATAGCATGAAGAAAAAGACTTTGGCACTTTCTAGAACAAGCAGCCCATGCTGCGTTGAACACCTTGGAAAGAGGAGACTGCTGAAGGAACCATGTTGTAGGTGTCGCAATCCTGACTTTGGTGCTTAACCCGTATTAAATGTCACTGCAAAAGCATGGGTCGCTTTGTCTGTTTGAATGACAAGGCCACTTCTTAGTGAAGTTCACGCAATTGTCTGCTAATTAATGTAAAATGAGAAAAAACGGGCCATTCTATTGAATGTCCGCGCTCCCCTTGGTGGCCACTTGGTAGAGACTATTTCATCCGCTGCAATAACTTCTTATGCCGACGCTTTCTGTGCCACCTGGACTATTCTATCTGCTCCTGCGCTTGGATTTTGTTTTTTCCTGGCTCTTTGGCCCTCGGAGCTATCTTCTGTCATTTCTTGGCTCTTCAAGCTCCCTATTCGACGAGTTACTGAGTTCATCCTTGGGTCTCCGAGCCCCTCTTTGAATTCCTTCGGGCCTGTGCTCAGGAGCTCTTTCGAGCTCTTCTTCAACTGTTAACCCATTTCCATGCGCGAGCCCGTCCTTAAGCATTTAAAAACCAACGGCTACTCATTGCCCTGAATTTGATGTCCGCGAGGACATCATTGGACGTTTGAACCTCCAACAGCTAGTTCATCATACTGAAGTTGGCGTTCTCGGGCCCGTCATTATCTTTGGTAAGTCCTTCGGCTTTTATGGAATGAACCTTCTCGAAGGGAAGGTGTCCCTTTGAAAAACCTGAAAAGGTCCCTTTTGGGTCACTGAGAGTCCCCTGCAAGGGCACTTGCCCTTCGGGCTCCCAATTCCTTCGGGCAATTGGGATCCCGAAGGGCAAGTGCCCTTGTGGGGAACTCGCAGTGACCCAAAAGGGACCTTTTCAGGTTTTTTGAAATTTCTTCGGACATTTTGCCCAAAAGAAAACTTGCCTTCATGCCTCGACCCTTTCTTTCGGTCTTTTCTCTTGATAAATTCCTTCGGACAAAAGTCCGAAGGAATTTGCCTTGGTTTCTTTCCCGAATGTGCTCACTGCCCTCTGCAAGGGCACTTTGGGTCCATAATTGCCCTTCAGACCCTGCTGGAACGGTCCAGTTTGCAACCTGACTGCCCTCCGCAAGGGTACTTTGTCTTCGGAGCTTTGTAAAAATTTGCAGTCTTTGAACTGGGTCCATTCCTTTGCCAAAAGGCTTGTCCAAGGCAATTGTTCGAAGCGAAATAAGCTCCATATTGAACTGAAAACCTACAGGACTTAGATCTCTCGGCTCTTTATAAGAACAGGACTATTGCAAAGGGAAATGGAGCATTTGCAGTAAGGTGGATACATTCAAGACTGACGGCTCAGAACAGCGAGGAGACCGATTTTTTGGCCTGCAGGACCAAAATGGTCAACACCGCTAGCCATACCCTGTCGGATTCTCCCCGCTGACAGTCTCCCTCTCAGGGCCATGGATATGGAGGTATGGATAGGCATCATTCTAGGAGTGGGCGGAAAAGTCCTTCATCGTGCTTGCGGTGTCCTTACCTAGTGATAGCACTAGAGGAGGCATATGTTTATTGATTCCCAAACATCGATGGGTTGATGGCTCAGCAACAAGCAAAATTCCCTTGGTTGGCTCTTCCAATTTCCCCACCCATATAATATTTGGAGCAGGATGGGGACAAAAAACAATAACAATAGGTGGGAGCTAGTACCTAATACGAAGGATTTACCTGCTAGTGTTGGTTGGGGTGCCAAGCCAGATGATCCTCTGCCACCACCATCTGCTCTAATTGCTATGGTTGCTTAATGTTCTTGTGCCATGGCATTTGGATGCCCCAATGGGCTATATATTTTGTTGCACAATATGCTATATTTTTGTTTTTGATTGAAAAGTTATAATTGAGCCTATTATTTAACTATCTTTTTAGTTATTTAAAGTGACTTAACTCTCTCTCAATCCATGTGATTGATGTGATCTTTTATTTTGGCGTGTGATCCCATTCCACTTACTTTTTTCGTATACCTAGTGATGTATACATTTGTATTAAATTAATAGAAAAAAATCAAAAAAAGGGGATCTAAAACTAGTTGGGCATGAAATGAATTCGAGTTTTTATGATTGACACACGTTCTCCATCAAAACCCTACTTCAAATATAATCCTAGATGACTTTGAAATTGTCCAAGCCTTTGCAACCTTGACTTGGCCGTGCCAAGCGTTTGGCAAAATGTCAACACTTCAAAAATAGATCAGCCTTTTGCTCATAAAACCCAAAATTTCTTTGAATAGTATTGTTTCTAGTTGAAGTGGATTGCCATACCCCTAAGATGCTCCTACATTATCTTGTCAACTCGATTGCCTTTATGGTTTTCCTTTTCTCATTTGGTGTATAAATAGGCAAAACCTCTCCATTTTATACAATAGAAATATGCCACGTTACCGGATATGCATTTTATCAAAAGAAAACAATAACACCACCACATTTACCTCTCATTGCACATGTGTTCTCTCATCTTCATTTTTTCAATTGCTAAGGATTAAAACTCCTTCCTTTTGCTAATCCTACACTATTACCTCTACCTATTTGGCACCAAAGAAGTTAAGGAGCTTGCAACGAAGAGGATTGTTAATTTAAGGTAGGTTTTCAGTTTTGTCATTTTTTTTTAGTTTTTAAATGTTTGTAACTAGTTTTAATTTTTTTGTTATTCTTTTAAACATTCTTTCAACAAATGCCAAGTGCTTTAAATTTTAATAGCAATATTATTCTTATTTGACCAGGGCCTATAAGGATTTGACAGAATGTCTCGCACTGCAAGTGTTAGTTCGGTGAGCCAAGGGATAGCCTTCAAAACCAATCCGCGAGTGCCCCTTTGGAAGTATGTGACGATGTTAGAAATTTAGAATAGCTACCAGGTGGAGGGTGTTTCTTTTGGCTTTTCTCAAATGTAACTGTAAATACAAGAGCTCATATCAGGTGAAAGCTCATTTGTGTCCAATTCCTAGTTCTGGAATCAAAACTTGTGGTGGGCCAAACATAAATGGAAAGCTAGGAAAGGGCTTGCCACAAGGAAAGATCCTTGCATACATCAAAAATCAAGAAGCGGCAGATGTCATTGTTGGAAAAAATTTAAAGCATCCTTTGAGAAAAAGGATCTACATTTACTAAGCCATCTGTTGATCCATCTCGTGCTAATGTGGTGACCCCATCACCCATTTCTTTCTACACCCGTCACGGCTGCAAAAGAAGAAAATTCACCTCTTAGTCGCAAGAGAACAAAAGATTCAAACCCATTGAAAAGGACATCTCAAAATCAATCTAGGGACATAGCAGAGCAGAGCATTGTGCATCATGTTATGCATGTGGGCTGCTATTTAATATTGTTAGATCACCATATTGGCAGGAAATGGTAAGATCTATCAATGATGCCCTAAAAGGTTCACCGACCCAAGGTATGAAAAGGTGTGCCCCACCTTGTTGACAAAAAAAAAGAAATCATGTTGAAGGTAACACTTTTTTAAACATTCGTGAATCATGTATACTTTTAATTTTTTTTACAAGTTTGTAATTTGTCAGATTTTTATTTTTGAACATTTTTTTAATTTAATTTGTTTTAATTTTGTATTAAATTGTTGAGACTCGATTAACCTCACACACTTGTCGTGAGACAACTTGTCAAAGTGAATGAGGCAATGAGCAACCTGGTTACCAACAACCCTTGGAGTGTAAGGAGGCAGGGCAACACTGAGAAGGCCACAAAGGTGAAAGGGTAGATTCTTAATGATGTGTGGTGAGAATGTATGGAGTAGTTGCTCAGTTTTATTAAGCCCATCATGAGTATGTTGAGATTTGTGAATATCGATCATCCATGTTTGGGTGAGATTTATCATAGAATCGACTCAATGATTGAAAAAATTAAGTCCATCATAAATGTCAATGAGCAAGATCCTATGACGAGGTTCTTCGAGGAAGTGCAGTCACATCTCATTGAAAAGTGGAACAAAATGACCACCCCATTGCATTTTCTTGTTTTTTCCTGAACTCTCAAATACTACAGTGCGGACCTTTCTTTACCCAAGAGGGCTACACCATATAAGGATGTTAAGGCTGTATTCTCTAGACTCTCCCCTGATCTAAAAGTATAACACAGTTACAAAAAAGTCTGGGCATTTCATAACCTCCACAGGTCATTGCCTTGGCGCTCTTTGTGACAAGTACAAGGACCCCCATATGTGGTAGTACCTCCGTGGACAAACATCCACCCACCTCCAGCCACTTGTAATAAAAATTCTATCACAAGTAATACTTTAATTTTTTTTAACTCTATACCCTTCTTTTTAACAGTTTGTTTTCAATTTTAACTTTTATAAATTTTAATTGACTTTGTAGCTTACCTCAATAGGTTGCACTTCCTCCTTAGCTAAGCAGAACTGGGATACCTACACCTTTATCCACTTAGTTAAGTGCAACAAATTGGCAACAAAAAATGTGGAGGATTTGGTCTTTGTGCATTCCAACTTGCTTCTTTTCACACACAAACAAGCTAATTACAAGGGGCAACAATGTGTTGGGATGTGGACCCAGATACTACTGACTTGGATGCCTCTATTGCCTACCTTTCATTGCTCGACATAGAGCTAGACGGTGTTTCACATGACCTGCATAGTGTAGCTGCTCGTGGAGTGTCACTGTTATTGCTTGTGGTTCTAATGAACCACATGATGATGTTCTCGATGAAGACACCACAGTCGAAAACGAATATGAATATAGTGAATAATGAATAAAATGATGTCTTTTATTACATTGTAACATTTGCACCATGTACTTGTTATAAGACTAATCTAAGTTCAACCATTGAATATTATGATATTTGGAATTGAATTATGAGTATGTTTTGTGGTTATTTAACTTATTTTGTTTCCTCTATGCATATTATGTGGTTAATTTTGCTTATATGGCTACATTTTTTATATTTTTAATTTTTTATATATATATATATATTACGGCCATATCCAAATATGTATCCATGCCCCCAAAAAATCGTCGTATCCACGTATCCGATTCTTGTATCCGTATTCGTATTCGTACCCATATTTGTATCGGCTACTTAGGTCAAATATGCACATAATTATATAATTGTTATTATAGAGGGTACATTTTATACCCAACTAAAATCTCTCTTTGTTCCCTTTTCTACACCCTTTTCTTTGTGATCCAAAGGTTGTGTTGCAATGTCTACATTTTTAATTATATGGCTACATTTTTTATATTTTTGTTATTATATATATATATATATATATATATATATATATATATATATATATATATTACAGCCATATCCAAATATGTATCCATGCCCCCAAAAAATCGTTGTATCCACGTATCCGATTCCTGTATCCGTATTCGTATTCGTACCCATATTTGTATCGGCTACTTAGGTCAAATATGTACATAATTATATAATTGTTATTATAGAGGGTACATTTTATACCCAACTAAAATCTCTCTTTGTTCCCTTTTCTACACCCTTTTCTTTGTGATCCAAAGGTTGTGTTGCAATGTCTATGCTTTTAATGCCATAAAGCTTTGCTAAGTTTAACATAATTCAATCATTCTATATGGTATTACAGAACATGGTTTCGGGGGTTTGAAACTTTGTCAAAATGAGGATATGTAATAATTAATATGAGGCACTTCTACACAACCATCATAACATTGAAGCTTCAGCTACATGTTGGGTTCTTCACACAATGGCTTTGATGGTTGTGATAGTTCCCCACACTGAGGAGTATTATTTCATGTTGAGTGATTTTAGAAGAGTTATTCAAGATATATATATTGTTTGGAGTGAGGATTTACTACTCTCAATGTTCCATTGCCTTAAGCTTGTGGTAGTTGCATTGTGTTGTGTTAAATGGTATGAAATTTGTTGGGTTCCTAAGAACCACTGAAGACTAGTTACCAAACAACCCTTAATTTATGAATAATGGCACTCACAATACAAAAATTCCCAAAGCTACATGTTAAGCTTTATTGAATTTTTACAATTATGCTACAAAAGCTTTGGCAAAATGGATTTTCTCAGAATGATCTCTTTTATCCTCGATGTGGACACAAAAAGTAGAATAAGTTGTGGCTGACTTCTGTTACGTGTTTGAAGGAATTCATTAATTTATCTTCAAATTTATACTAGCAATTGTCCCTAAGGTGCAAAGAGATTGGAAGGGATGTGTTTTTTTGGGGAGGGTAAATGTGAAATACGGGTCAATAAAAGTCAGTCATACAGATCAAATATCAAGAGGTTTACATTAACCATATTCAAAAAATGGGTGCCTTATCAAAATTCTTAGCATGATTTTTTGTTTGAGGTCTAATAGACTATTTTGTGTTGTACACATTATTGAAATCTTTGTCTGTTTGTATTCCTTCAACACTAATATTCAATTCTTCAATCAAAATTAATTTTTAATTCTTTCACTACAAGATTTCAAAATACTTTGTAATTGAATTAAGAAATTTTTAAAAACATTAAAAAGAATTAAAGTGAAAATAGCATGTAAATATTTCATTACAAGATACAAAAAGATATTGTGGGAATCTAAAACATGCGAAACAAAAAGGATTAAAAAATAAACTTGAAAGTTCAAGGGGGAAATGAAAACAACTTTTCCTCCCGAACTTTTTGAGCAGTTGATTGTGTGTTGCAAGTGCACTTTGTGATTATAAATTATCTCAAAGCACAGACACACAGATCAATTGAAACAACTCCAAAAATTACCATGGAAAAACCTCAAAGAGGTAAAAAAACCCACCAATGATAATTATTCAATATATAGAAAAACTTTGCACCCAATACAAATTCTTCTTCTCTCCACTTCCCTTAATTAATTGCTTTCACAAAACTCGCAAGTTGAATATGACAAAATAATTTCATATTTGAATAGTATTTTCACAATAGGGTAAAACCCTATTTATAGTGAAATACCAAGGGAAATGACTGTTGCAAAAATAACAGGTCCACCATCCCAATAAAGCCAATTAATAAAAACTAGGTAAGTATTGAATAACCATAATTATTATTTATTTAATCAATTATTAATGTAAGCTCAAAGTTAATAATTACCACTTAGACATTAATTGTTCTAACACTCCCCCTTAATGCTAAGTGGGGATAAATGTCATAGTCACTTAAAAAAAATTATACTATGTACACAATTGAAGGATTTAAAAACCTTCATCATACCAAACATCACTTTTTGAAATAAAAATATATATAATCCATAAACTATTCGAAAATAAATTTAGACTATCATGATCGTGAGACTATATCTCATAGTTTCTCTTGAATAATCACCTAAACATATTTGGAGTCTTTTATAAAATATGGACTTCCATTACAAAGTATGATTTTCTGTATTGAGTACAAAGGTAAAAATTCCACCCGAAATTTTATAATTACATAATTTTCACACGAAGTTTACAATACTTTGCAATTGAGAATAACAAGAAACATCTGACCATTAGAAATTGGTATTGTCATGCACACGCCCCCTCAATGGCAACTCCAAGAGGCCCAACATTGCAAGAAACTGACAAAACTTGGTAGCATCAAGTGGTTTTATGAAGATATTTGCTATTTATTCATCTGTAGAACAAAACTACAGATCTATATCACTACTAAGAACTTTTTCTTGGATAAAATACACAAACTTCTATATATTTAATTATTTATTGTTGCACAGAATTTTTCGTTAGAGTTAATCAACTTGGGTTATCACAATGAAGGATGATACTATGAGAAACATCCAAATGAAGTTCTACCGACAACCTTTGTAGCCACATGGCTTCTTTGGCAGCTTCCATAACACTCTTGTACTCTACTTCCGTAAAAGAGATAGAGATGGATGATTTTTACTATTCTAAGTGACAGCGCTTGCACCAAATTTAAACACATATCCGAAAATAGATTTGTGATCATAGTATCATCAACATGGTCAGCATCACAATAACTATATAATTTAGCATTATCAATAAAAGAATAAAATAAATCAAATTTAATTATTCTTTTGATATAACAAAGAATACATTTAACTAATTTCCAATTATCCAAATATGGATCTTGCATAAATCTAGAAGCAACATCAACATATGAAATATTAGACCTGGTAATGGTTAGATAAATCTATCTATATAAAGTAAGATTAGCTTTTTCACATGCAAGTTTTGTATGAAGTTTAATACCAACTTCAATAGGAGTAGAAGAAGATTTACAATCAAACATGTTAAATTTAACAAGAAGATTCTGTGCATAATTGAATTTTTAGCTTAAAATATAGTCATTCTTAAAAAATGATGCAGAATGTCCAAATCAATCATTTCAAATATTTTATTTAGTTTTTCTTTATATTTATGAATTAAACTAGTTAGATCGTCAGTAATCAGAATATCAACATATAAAACAATTAAGATTAAATGACCATTTTTAATTTTAACAAAGAGATCGTTATCAGAGTAGCAATTAGAGAAACCCAATTCTTTGAAAAAAGAAATAATTTTAAAATACCAAAATCAAAGAGCTTATTTTAGACCATACAAAGATTTTTATAACTTGCATACATAATGTTGTCTATTAAGGTCAATGAGACCTTTAAGTTGAGTCATGTAAATTTCCTCTTCTAAATCACCATTTAACACAACATTCTTGACATCTATTTGGTGGATAATCCAACAATTTTTGAGTTGCAAAAACACTAAGTAATCTAACAGTACTTATTTTTGTTATAGGAGTAAAGGTTCCAACATAATCAATCTCGAGTTTTTTAAGTAAATTTGTGACCAACTAATTTAACTTTAAACTTGTCAATTTTACCAATTGAATTATATTTAATCTTATAAAACCAACTACAACTGACAATATGTTTTTTTGACTGAACGACAGATTTTAAGTCTGATTTTTAATTGAGCATTATATTCAATTTGCATAGCAACATTCCATCTATCATCTTGAGTGGCTTTCTCAAAAGATTGAGATTCACATTCATACATAGTCATTAAAGCATGATAAAAATATTGACTTTTAATTATTTATTAAGGTTATCAACATTAAAAGATTGGACTACAGATTCTACCTATTTAGGTCTTTTAGATTGAACATGAAACTCAGAGAGTTCCTCAAACTAAGTTATTCAAAGATGGATCAACTTTTTTATTTGTTTCTTCATGCGGAGAAATAGGGAAGCCAAGTTCATCAAAAGAGGAACATTGAAGAGGTTCTACGAAAGGCTCACCAAAAAAAAAATTGATAATAAGAACATTCATATTTTCAATGATCTGTCTTGTATTCTCAATGATTTGTCTTTTAGACAGATCATATAATCTTAGACCTTTAGTCTTACCTACATAACCTATGAAAATGCAAGAATAGGAGGTAGGATCAAGTTTTTTTCTTTTTACTTTATGAACAAAGATGGAAGCAAAGCTACCAAATATCCTAAAATAAGCCACACTTGGTTTCTTTTTAGACCACATTTCTAAAGGAGTAGAAATATACAAAGCTTTGGTAGAGACTCTATTCATAATATGCACAACAATACTCTTGGTTTCGACCCATAAAAATTTAAGAACATTTGCAAATTACAAACATTGTTCTAGCCATCTTAATAATGGTGCGGTTTTTCCTTTCAGTAATACCATTTTGCTGAGAGGAATAGGGAGTTGTTAGTTCCCTTTGAATACCACAACTAATGCAAAAAGAATCAAATTCTTTACTAAGACATTCACCACCATTATCAAATATTAATCTCTTAATAAAAAAATTAGATGCATTTTCAACAAAAGCTTTAAATTCCTTGAATTTAGACACCACTTCAAATTTTTTTAATGAAAGATGACCAAATCATTTTAATGTAATCATCAATAAAAATAACAATATACAAAGAACTATTAAGAGATACAACTTCAAGAGGTCCTACAACATCACTATGAAATTCTAAAGCATGTGAAAAATATGCATCATGATTCTTGTAAAATGGGTTAATATGTTGTTTATCACGTAAGCAACCCTCACAAGTTTCATGATTAGAAGGTATAGAAAGAAGTTCAACAACAAAATTTTGAATAAACATCATGTAAACTTCTAAAATTAACATGTTTTAATATTTTATACCATAATTGAGATTCATTCTTATTATGCGCTGAAAAAAACATGCCGAATGAGAGAATATATAAACCATTCTTTTGAACCCCTTCAACAATCAAAAAACCAAATTGTTTTCTAATGGACCACCGATCTTTAAATAATGTTACAATGAAATTACCATTGACAAGTTGTAAATAAGATAACAAATTCTTTTAAGTTTAGGTACAAAAAACATCATTAATAGCAACATTTGAAAATTGTCTTTCTTTGTTTAGTTGTTCCTAAAAATGGATTATCTTATAAGTAAATTTTTTTCAGAGATCTATCTAGAATAACATAACAAATTAGATAAGCAAGTCATCTGGTGCGATGCACCACTATCTAAAATCCATTCATTTTTCTTTAAAGCAAATAAAACAGCATATAAAGCAATTACATTTCAATTCTGATCATGATTGTTATTTTGATTAGGGTTTTGATTTTTCTGCTCGCTTTGATTAGATTTCTTCTTTTTATTATTTTTAAAATATTGATTGTCAACTCTTTATTTTTATAACACGCTTTCCTTCTATGATTAAATTTATCACACAAATTGTAATTCCCATTAAACTTAGGTTTATAATTCTTATTACCAAGGTTTTTGCTCTTGTTTTTGCCTTTAGAAAAATTAGGGTTAAGTTTTTTGTTGTTATTATTCTCAAAAATAGGATTAAGAGCAAGAAATCCCTGAGTGGCATTCTCCTTAGAATCAAAATTAGTCATAACTTGCTCTTCTTGAATCAATAGAGTAGAAAAAATGGTAAGATCAGTGATATCTTGCTCAGGTTTGATATTTAGATTTCAAAATGAAAATAAAATTGCAAAATTTTTCATGAATGTTGACTAATAAAATACAAAAACTTAGCTTGAATAAAATTATAGTCACATTCATCTGAGTTTTAATATTTTTTTATTTTATCAAGAAAATTAACAACCTTTTCATCACCTTTCATAGGTGTAGTCAACAATTCAAGAATTAATTTAATAGCGTTTGAGAGATAAGTGCCCTCATGCGTGGATTCAAAGAGTTTTAAAGCATCATTGGGAGACTCCTGGTTACCAATGTGGAGAAGAAAATCCTCCTCAACACTCCCCAAGATAATCGACATGGCTTATTGCAATTTCCGTTGAAACACATTGAAAGTTCAGGGGTAACATGACCTGATAGGGCTATTTCAGTCTTGATGACAATGTTCCACAACTTTCAAGCCATAAATTCCACTTTAATATAAAAAAATTATATGTTATAGTTAGGTCCATTAAGCATTTGAGATTTATCTAGAACAAAGTTAGGTGAAACCATAGCGTCCCTTTAAGAATGACAATAAGAAAAAGTTTAAAATGAACCATTTTTTATGTGAATTTTACTTTATTTGATAGTAAAAAATAGATTGCAAATGTAAACATATAATAATTGTTCAAATTCGTACTAAACAAATAAGTAAATTATGAAAAATTCCGACAAAATAAGATGTCACAAGTGTCGCAAAAAAGCAATAATGTAAAAACAATTATTAAAAAAAAAGCTTGTTTAATGAGTTTTTATACTATGTAAAATAAAGTATATTACAAAGACAACTATAAATTAGTTTTCCAATTAAGTGCTAAATAATGCAAAAAATTGAACTAGAATTGTATTAAACTGGGTGTCAAAATAGTCGCACTCAGAACAACCACCTAGACACTATTATTAAAAAAATTTAAAAAACTATAATAAGAGGTTTCAAAATACAAAATGGACAGCGTCTAAAAGGTACCAAAACCTAAGAATCGGCTAGTAACACAACTATAGTCAACAAGGATGACTAGATCAAAAGTCACAAGAAGGTCGACAGATCAACTAGTGTTTTGAACACATGAAACTTGCCACGCAAACCAAAATATAAATTCAAATTATATTAAATTTGACCAAATTCAAAAAATAAATAAATCAGAAAGTTGATTTAGGGGGTTTTGAACAAGGGACCTCCCTAGTGACAAGCTTTTAGCAAAATAAAGTCCAACTCATCTAACAAGCTTCTTAAAAATTAATATGCACTAAATACTATTTAAAGCTTATTTTTTACTATTTGTAAAAATAAAAATATGATTTACTATGATTGTAAAATCATAAACAAGCTTTGTACTTTTTATGAAAAGAAAGCACGCATATATGGTGGGACCTAGCTTTTCATGTGAAATTTTAGTTTTTAATAAATAGTTTATTTAATAAATAAAATTCCAAACTTTAGCACTAACCTTTGAAAGTTTCCTGGAGGAGAATGGTGCACCTGTAAATGTTTTGGATAGCACAGGAATCTATACAAGCATCCAAACATAAAATTTCGTTCATCTTCTAGTTTTTGTTTGAGGATGCCAAAACAAGCTTCAAAATTTTATCTTTGGTGCAAAAATTAATTTTTTAGCAGACCAGTGCCATACTACAATGCCTAGGTGAGAGAAGATAAATTCAGAGCTTCAATAGAAGGATTTAGTAGCTCTGTAAGAGCATTTGTGATCCAAAATGGTTGAGATATAGCCATTGAAAGAGGATAAACAACAATCAGATCAACCAGAACAATTTTTTTCTAGTTTCTTCAAGCATGGGTGTCACACAAATCTGAAAATGGCGCCCAAGACTGAAATTTGGCTTAAAAAAACTTCGAATGCTTCCAGGTGCTTATTTATGGAGATATGGATGATAGATTGATCTAAAAACTAGAGATATTCATCACATACTCCATAGTTTGTTATACCTCCAAGGCGATACACAAACTTGAACCAAGCAATGATGATTATTCAATATATAAAGAAACTGTGCACCCAATATAAATTCTTCTCCTCACTTCCCTCAATTAATTGCTTTCACAAAACTCATAGGTTGAATATGACAATAATTTCATGTTCAAATGGTATTTTCACAATAGAGTAAAACTCTATTTATAGCGAAATACCGAGAGAGGTGATCGTTGTAAAAATAACGGTTCCATCCATCTTGAGAAAGCCAATTAATTAAAAACTCGTTAAGTATTAAATAACCAAAATAATAGTATTTATTTTCACGAGGTTCCCACCTCATGTTAATAAATAATATATTAATATTTATTTAATCAATTACCAATGTAAGCTAAGGATTAATAATTACCACTTGTTAGAGGTACAAGCCACTGGGGGGGGTGAATCAATGGTGGCAAACAATCCAATTCAATTTCCAAACCCTTCAAATACTTGAGCAATCAATACAATCATTCATGAAGCATACAAATCATTCATAGCAGTGAAAAAGAAGGATAAAGCAAGATCACATACACAACACAAGATCTACGTGGGAAACCCTCTTGGGGAATAAAACCCACTCTCAAGCCTACAAACACTTGGACTTCTTGTCCTATAAAGTATTACAAACCAGAAACTGGTCAAGTCCTTTTGACCCAAAACCTTGATCAAGTCCCCCTGACCAAAGCCTTTAATGAAACCCCTGTTTCACAAGGAGCAACTGCCCCTAAAGAAGATCAAATCCTTTAAACCCTCCTTTGAAGTGAACACCTTCACTTTACAACCGATGTTTTCAACCTCTAATGATGGATCTATGTTTTTCTATCCCCTACACAAACCCCCTCTCTATCTCATACAAGCCTCTCACATAAGCATGCCACAATCTCTCCTTCACTCAAACTGCCCTCATATACACACTCAAACCTCTTCGCACAACTTCAGTCTTCAAACCTGCAAGAGCACCTTTTTGTCATAAGAAATATGACCTGCAAGACATACACACAGTCAACAAACTGCTCTGCTCATCAACTCAACCAATAGGGACACTACCTATCCTCTCTTCTTTGCTTCAACACTCACTTCTCTCACACTAGCCTTGCACAAGTCTAGAAACCATCTTATTTGGTTTCACTATTTATAGAGCCTTTATGATTATCAACATCTTGGTCAGCGATTAGGCATGCCTTAACCCTTAAGGCATCTATCATACAAAGACACAGCTCAATACAATTTTCATAGGTCGGCCATAGCATCTATGGGTCACCCTTAAGCAGCTACACCTTTCAATTAGGCCCTTATAGCTCTTATAGGTCTCATGGAGACCTATTCACCCATTTAGCACTTCATCAAGCAAAACAAAAACACATAACCACTTTCAAATAAATGGGTCCACTTCTTATGTCACTTTAGACATCCTCAATTGCTTGCAGTCATCTTTGCTCACCTCTGCGTATGCTCAATCTACTCACACAATAGCCTTGTACACAAGACACCATGAACGAACACAGTCAAATTCTTAGCAATTGTTCATACTGAATATGAATTGGTCAAACCTCCAAAGACCACACAGATCATCCTCATGAAGTCTACAACACTCCCAAATAGCTAAGTCATCATGAGACATCGAAACAACATCAACACAAGCTAAAACTTCTCGATTCACTTGCAGAACACAATCGAAAACACAGTCAACTTTGAACCTTCATAACTTGGACTGTACACACTTTCAGACCTTCAAATCTATATTGCTAGATGCGCCTTGGAGTCCTCTACAAATTTGCTTTTTACACCATGAGCAAATTCTGTCTCGATCCAAAAGTTATGGACAAAATACAGCGCACTGGGTTTTCCGTTTGCAAAATCAGCTATGGGAACCATTGCAATCTGCCTCGAAGGTCAACTTTGGACCTCAATAACTTTTGTTATGCTTACACGCATGATCTGAAATTTGGACCATATGATCTCACATAAGAGAATCCAACCATATAACAATCTGCTCCTAGAACTTTTGCGTGTGCAAGATATAGCGTCATTAATCTACTCACTCAAATTTTTCTGCCACAAAGCCAACTATAACTAGAACTCCCTGGAAGGCCAACTTTGAACATGCATATCTTTTGTCACGCTTCATCACATGACCTGAAACTTAGCGCATATCAACTAGACACAAAACTGAACAAATCCATATGATTAACTCGTTCTGAAACTGCCACACATGCAAAATATGACTACATCAAAATGCCTACTCAGTTTTTCTTGCCACATGAAAATTTGGCTAAGTATGGGAAAACACTGTCAAACTCTTTGGGAGCCCAACTTTGCACTTGCATATCTTTTGTCGCGCTTAGTTGCATGACCTGAAATTTAGCACATAGCAACTAGGCACAAATGTGATCACAACCATATGACCAACTCCCCCTGACTCATCCACACGTGGCAATGGTGACGTCAGCAAACTACCTACTCAAATTTTTTGCCATTAGACCCAAAATGTCTAGATGAAAACACTGATCAACCATATGAAATCCACTCATGCACACAAGCACTCAAAGCATAGAAAACCTCTTATAGGACCTCTTGCACATCCTCAAATCACCATACTCATCCCTGAACATCTCTAACCATGCCAAAACTGAAGATCAACCAAGCCTTATTCAAGCATATTAGAACAAGCACATTGCACACTTTGTCATTGTCACTAGACTATCAAGGCACTTCATCCACTCACTTGGACACCTCCATGACATCACCATGACATCATTGACAATTCTCCAACACCATTTAGACATTAATTGCTCTAGCATAGTTGACTGTATGTTGCAAGTGCACTTTATGATTATAAAGTATCTCGTCTACCTACATATATGTCGATCAGTTTGGTTCCATCACCTAGATAATCCAAATATTTTTAATATTAATAAAATTAGTATGATGAATGCAAAATCTTGTATAACTCAAATAAGAAAGCTTTGATTCACAAGGTATTGAGATTTTATTTTATTTTTTTATTTTTTTTAATTAACAAATTAAAGATGGGAAATGTTTGACTATAAACAAAATTTACTTTTTTTTTTCTTGGCTTTAATTTAATTTCAAGATGAGAGGATATTATGCCTTTGTATAATAAGGCATTTTGTATAGTAGGGAAAAATGATAATACAGTCATATGGCCATCAAATTTAACACCTTGTAACAATCCTTGCCCAATCTGCCCTTAATTGTCTCAATTTGCTGCCTTGTAATTTTTTTCAAACACTTTGTAAGCAAAGTGCTTCTTGCTGGTTTTCGCCACAGTTTTGATGATTTGTTTGAATGACGATGGATTAAAGTTTCAAGTGTTTATAGAACAATGCAAGATTGACAATGCTAAGTTCTAGATGCAAGAATGACTTCTTTTTTTTTGTTCTTTTCTATGCAATTAGATGAATTCACAAAGCAAACTAATCACTTACAGCAAATGGACATTTAGTCAAACAGTTGGCATGCAACCTACTATCTCAATTTGAATGCTCAAAAGATAACTACAAATGCCCAGCAACTTGTGATTCTTATTTGTATTGATGATTTGATATAATGCTCCAGTAGACTAGCCAAGACTCTTGGCATAAACAAGAAATTACAATTATATGGTATGCTGGTACGAAGGATGCACACCTACAGTTGCAAATATAAAATATACTAAAGGATGAATTGTATGCAATGACCCCTGGTGGGATTGAGGCGCCCTTAAGAATAGATAAAGGATGATCTCCCAAGCCAAATCGAATTTTCTAAGCCAATCGCCCTTGTTCTGATCTGTTCTCAAATTTAAAATAATGTGTCGTCTCAAGCATCTAATATCATCTCCATGCTCCAAGGAAGTGCGCACAAAGCCAAGTAGAGAATCGATGCAAATTGGAACCCCACAAGCAAAAACATCCCTCCCAATGGCGTCCTTCATTGACTGTAAATATCTGATTTTTATATCAGATTTCTCTACAATGCAATCTGCTCTCTTAACCAAGGAAAATCAATGCCAAGCTATATAGAAACCAACACCAAAAGATAGCTATGCAACCTCCACAAATTCACCAAATCGATTTCTCCAAAATTGACCAATGGCCACAAATTTTGCTCCAATTGAGCTGACTGAAATATCACCTCTAAATGCAACCCTTCAAGAGATATTTCACTCCCTCAGTTATGCTATCAATGGGAGTTATCGTTCCCAAAGACAAATTGATTCACTGCAGGAAACTCTAGGCTCCACCAGCATACCACAGCAAAGACAACATCAAATAAGGATGATTCATAATGGCAGCCCACACTTCCCTTTATACTTTTTTTTTCCTTCATTTGGGAAGCTTCTAGAAACATCATAATATTTTATTATTATTTTTCCCTTTTAATGTATTTTATTTGCACTTTAATATAACATAATGAATTATAACATAAAGTACAAATATAACATCATCTTGTAACATGAGGCTTCTAAAAATAGAAACATTCTAATAAATCATTAGAAAACCTCTAGAATATGTCGAAACTTCCCCAAAGAAACCAACTGCCATTTGGGTAACTGTGGAGAAAACCCTCTGACCATGCCGTATTAGCGTACGAGAGCCACTGATAGGCTAATCATGCTAAAAGTACAATGTCTAGCTAGAAGAGGGCATTACACCCCTGCAACATACTTATTCTTGCACGCTCTCAGGATTCCTCTTGCATTAAGAGGACTATGCCTTCAAAATATTCTATACCATCAACCATAGTTCAAAATCTCGTTCTCCACAAGGCAAAATTTGAACCGGGACTCGGATCTCAACAATTTATTGTCATTTCTCGGCAACTTTATCACTACTTTAAAAAACATATAAATCTCTTGCTATGTGGAAGCCATACCAGTTAATAACTCGGCACAAAGTTACAAAGTTCAAAGTCAAAGTTAAAATAAATCTCTTGCTACGTGTAGAAACTACAAGCATCCATTTAAACTTATGAATAGCCCAGCGGAAGGCAGTGAGTATTAATGCTACAAGACTGTGTTTCTAGTCGCTGCAAAGATTACAAGAAATCTTAAAAACACACCAAATGCTCATTAATCAGATTCCGTCCTCATATAGTAGTTCAAAATCTCGGTGATATCTCAGCCTTAGGGCCCTGGAAAGCTAAATCTCAAGCCTTTGAATTGCTATTGGGAATTTGGCACAATTGTGTATTCACAGAATCATGAATCACTGCTGAAAAAAATGCTTAACACAGTCAGCACTGTTGGGAATCATGAATCACCACTAGGAAAAAAGTTTAACACAGTGACTTACCAATCTTGTTATAAAAGCCTGCAATGATTTGCAATTTGTTCTCATGATTCCGTGAATATAAAACGGCAAAAAGTGTTAAAGTCGTGTAAATGTAAAGTCAGAAAATCGCGTATCAGGAAACTCATAAAACCGTGTAAAAACAATGTTAAATCCGTGTAATATATGTGTTGAAATTTTATTTTTGTTTTTGTCAAGGAGGGGGAATATCTCGGCGATTTTCACCGAGTAATCACCGAGAAATCGGAATTTCTCGTCTCACAATAAACCCTCATGTTTGTCATCCTACAGTCATCTTGCGATAAATGCCAAGAAATGCTGAGATATTGCCAAGATTTTGAAGTATGCCTTGAACAACTCCATAGAAATTATTATCGCATTATTCCCATAATAAAATAGAAAGGACTAATCTTGAAAAGAAAAGAAGGCGTGAAAGTTTTGGTGGATTGTTTTTTATTATAAAAGAAATTCGCAAACATATTTAGTTTTATCTCTAAAGAGGGTAGAGGGGATTCGAGTTGAAATTTGTGAGCACCAAAAAATAAAAATAAAACATTTACGCTTTGTTCTCAAGCCTAAACATTTTTTTATCTATTTCATGAACAGTAATACACACTGACACAAGATATTATGAGTCGGACTAAATTTGACAGTAATTAATTCAACATTGCCCTTCAAATGCTAGTTAGTTCATAGCAAAAGGAGAAAACATTAAAGACTATATATATTTATTATGCCCCATTACAGTATTTGACGGTCTGCCCAATATTTCACCACATCTGATACAGTCTACCAAAAAAATTAAAATTTTATTTTACAAAAGTGTAAATACAGTCATTTTCTTTTGTCAACTTTTTGGGAAAAGTAGCATACATTAATGTAAAATTACAATCAACCAATCTAAACTTGCCACTTCCAGCATGTTTTTAAATACAATCATGCACTGTAGAAAAAAATAGAAATTTATGATGTTTGTCTTCGGTTGGCCGTGCTATATGTCAGATATTTCTGCGAAGGATGAATAATGCACCGGCATTGGTTTTTAAAAAATGTGGCACAAATCACACGGGAAACAAAGAAACAGTTAAATATGACGCAACATCAAACGGCTGCTCTATATCGTGGCCACGTGCCATGAATCTGTTAAATTTATAGACGAAAAAAGTGGTAGGCATTCTCATAGAAGACCCCTTAGGTGAATCAAAAGTTTAATCATTATTTTTAAATTGCCCGCCCTTTCCTAAATGGGGTGCCAGTCAGATTGTGTGGAATGTTAGGTGAACGGGGGCTTGTGCTAAAGTGCACCATCAAACATAATCATGAACCAGGTGATGATACATACTACAGACAAGCGCATGAGACTCTTTGACACACATGAGATATAGCAAATTACAACATTCTAACTATAGTAAGTGTGATATTGTACTATATTTTTTAGAGACTACCCTCTCTTACATCCTCAATAAAGCACCCAATAAGACTGAACTTTTTATACAATTCCGAATGAAAAGAAAATCACTTAAACATGCTTTGATGCACAAACAACTTTGTTAATGGAAATTAAAATAGTTTGCTGAAATTGAAGAAACAAAATTTATTTACCACTTTACAATCCTTGGTCAAATAGAAACCCTTCGAATATTTAGGTGGAAGCAAACCATGAGCAGATAAACCCCATATTGATGCCTATAAAATTACAAAAACGACTTTCTTAGTTAGTCATGTGCATCAGAACAACATTAACTGGACATAAAACATACTTCAAGAAATACCAATCAATCCAAACAGTAAAATCATGACCAACTTACAATGTCTTCAGGATGCCAATCAATGTGGAACATGCAACCATGTCCTTTTAAAAAAATTGAGCCATTATTAGCCTACACAAGTTATGTAATCAGCATCCCAAATATCATAGTAAGGCTCTTGTTGTCGAAGGGAAGAATAAACACAAGATTTTCAAAGTAAAATGTACAGTTTCTGATAATGATTCAAGGTAAATAATGAAGACTAATGTAGACCATAAGGCACAAATGGTGAAATCAAACAGCTAAAGTTGATTAAGTTCGGAATCTAAGAGATATAGTATTCAAAAAATATACTTGCCTTGAATTTAGCTTGAACAGTTAGCCTTGTACCAGCTAATTTGAACTCCCTTTTCACAGACAATATAGGAATCGGGAAAACCTCCAATGCAGGTTGTAAGGCTGCACACCCCAACATCTTTACATCACCAACAAAGCACAGGCACTGCTCCACCTGCCAGAGCCCAGCTATCCTAAGATGTGTATTACATTGAATCCCCATTTCAAGATACACTCGCTGCTAGCAGGTCAAGAGATACCGAGAATGACAAACTAAAGACCTTTATTTCAGAATAAAGCCATTAATATGAATCTATGGATCACAAATTGGATGCCAAAGAGTTGTTGGACATGATGAAAGATACATTTATGAAAATATGAAAGATTGCATTTAGATATTGTGAACTTCAAAATTCAGAGAAAACCATTACAGATATAAAATGAACCATTCTTACCTAGTTTTCCAAACATTGGAGACAGATTTTTTATGCGAACATAAGGAGACTCCAGCACAATCTGCCTGGAGCAGTTTCCACAACCTATTTTTTTCTTTCCTAGTTTTTTTTGAAACGTTGAATCTATCTTCAAACCCACAAGAAGGGATAGAGGAATCCATTGCCATCGCCACCGAGCATCATCTCCTGCTAACCCAATACATATCATTGATAGTTGTCCAGAACATTAATATGACCCAAGGAGTACTCAAGTAAACATTGGTTCCTCTATTATTTATAGGGACAAATTTAAAGGTAGACTCATGCAAGCGATATTTTACAGTTACCAACCGCATAGAATTGTACAATAAACATGTAGTACAAAAGGCATAATATTAAATTTTGGACATTTGTTTCCTGCAATACAGCCAGGATAGGATGGAAAACCCACAGGATCATGGAGAATAGGAAAACCTTGGCTAATAAGAGTTGCTGGAGCTATCTTTAGACATAGTGAAGTGCTTTGCATTCTTCTAACATTCAAATTCAATTCCCTGCAAGCGATATTTTACAGATACCAACATAGAATTGTGGCTTAAACATGTAGTACAAAAGGCATATTATTAAATTTAAGACATTTGTTTCCTACAATAGTGCCAGGATAGGATGGAAAACCCACATGATCATGGAGAGCAGAAAAGCATTAAATTTAAAATGGCTTTTATTTTTCGACGCTGACATTGTCCATGTACCCTGCATGAGGCAGACCAGAATAATACAAAGAGCAGCCATTCATTGATTTTGGAAGGAAACAAGAAGGCAAGTTAAAGTGTATTTACTATAAAGAGCATAGAGTTGAGACTCGTACTCGGGAAAAACTGAGCAAGCTGTTTTTTAATTAGGGCTTGGTGAAAAAACACGGCCAAAACTCAGAAAAACCCAGAAATTTTAAAACATATACATGTAAAAAATGTTTTTAATGTTTTTTTTAATTGTTTTCTATTTTTTTTGCAAGACTCGGCTGAGTTTGACAGCCAGGACTCATAAGTCGGCAGAAACTCGCAAGTCTTGGCTGTCAGACTCAGCCAAGTCTATGAAGAGAGGTTGGAAACTTGCTGAGACGGACTCTGATTAGGCCGAGTCTGTGAATCAAGGCTGGAAACTTGCTCAGACTAACTCAGACTCGGATTTGCGAGTACTCGCCAAGACTCACTGAGTGTCAACATTCTGATTAAGAGACTTCTAGAAAGAAAGAAACTGTAGAAATGTCCACAAAAGACACAAGCATGTCAATGGGGATTGAAATTAAAATCAGTTACACTAGAAAAATACCAAGGTAAAAGGGCCTCTGAAAATTTATTGAGCACCAAAGAATGTAAACATAACTACAGGAGGTAACCTAAAGCAGTTAAACCCAGAACCATATGATCTAGGTACAATTACAAATAGCCATGGGAGCAAAGGACCCCTCAATGAAAATCAAAGCTGAAGTTCAAAGCAAGAGACCAAGACTGGAAGATAACGATGTCACATGTTTGTAGCAAGGCCTGGGCCAAAAGAGCCAACATCATCATCATCTATCACTACAAGAGTGTTGATGCAAGAATTGATAATGTCCGTAGGGTATCCGGAGCTAAGATGAGCAAATTATAGAATCCTAGGAGGCAGCAGGGTACTTCCCCTAGGACCTATCCTAACACCCAAGTCCAATGAAACCTCTAATGGTAAAGAAAAAAACTTGTAATGTGGGTCTGCCTTTGTGACCAGGTTGCGAGTAAGGGAGCTTGAAGGCCCTCAATGCCAAAATGAAGAAGATCTACAATGCCTAGAATGAGAGTGCGCTGGTTGTCGCACCCTCTGTTCTAAAAATCGTGAGCAACGTACATTTTTTGACCCACTGAGTAATCGGTGAACTTATCACAATCCAAGTAGTAAGCTCAGATTCGCACGTAATGGCTTACTACTCAGCTTGCGATAATTTCACCGATTACTTGACAAGCCAAAAAATGCAGTTTATTTGCGGTTTCTTGGTGGTTGCTCGCAAGTTTTAGAATAGAGGGCGCGACAACCAGCTCCATCTCACTCAAAAACATTGTTTATTGCATTTTGTCGCAATTTTCTATTGTTTTTGCTTTGCTAAGGCATTATTCGCCATTTACCAATCGTTGCTACATGATTCTTAGTGATGTCTATCAGCTTCAAAGGATTTTGACAGGAAATTGAGAGGCAAGGGTCTTCATTTTAGATTTTTTATTTTAGTTTTTTTTCCACTTTAGATCTACAGACCCTAGTGTTTGAAATTTTTTCTTATTTTTTGTTTATTTTCGCATTTTCTTATACTTCTTATGATAGGCACTAGCAACTAGGGTTTCAAACTAAAACTTTTTTCTTTGTTTTATATAGGGTTTCTACTTGCAAATTGCATTCAATTTGTAGTGGTATGTAAAAATGACATCTGGTTCAAGTAGTCATAGGACTAGGAAGTCAAGTGACACTACTTGGAAGCATTGCAAATAGGTCTAGAGTACAACTTTGTCGTATAAAATTATTGGGGGTTTAAGATGAGTGGAGACATCAATCGCCTCAAATACCACCATGCACGAATTGTTGTTAATGATGTGCGAGTGTGAAAAAAATGAGTACCCTGAGGTTCAAAGAGAGACGGCTATTGTCCTTCCTTTTTATGAGAAAAATGAAAAAAATGGCAGTTGAAGCACTTACATCCGTAATGATTAGGGGGCATTAAGGGCTGGTTTTGATGACTTAGGTGCCTCTCCTCCAACAGTTCGAGGATGGGACTCATATACCAAAGACAATTCAGGTTCACATGGACAAGGTTTCTTTGTTTCTCAAAATATTCCTAAGACACAACCTTCACTCAAAGGTATTGCTTAGAACCGAGAATTGCAAAATGAACAAAGCGTAGTTGCAGTAAATTTTGGGTATTATAACAACATACCATTCAATGTGACGAAAATCCCAAATTGCGACAATTCGATCACTGCATTGACCTTTGTCGAGAAGGGGTTTAAGGCACCCAATCGTGATTTGAGTGGCCCATTGTTGGAGTATTCCATCAAAAACATACAAGTTATAGTAGATGAGAAAAAAAATGGTATAAAAAAGGGTTCAACATTTTGTCTAATGGATGGACAGATAGAAGGAGCCACACTTTGACTAACTTTCTAGAGGCTTCAAGTGGGAAATTGGTGTTCTTGAAATCAATTGATACTTCTACCAAGTGAAAAATGCAAACACTTTGTGTAATATGTTTGATGAGGTGGTCATGGAAGTGGGTGTGGAGAATGTCATCTATGTTGTGACAGACAATGTAACAGCATATGTAGTAGCAGGGAGAATTCTTTAGGAGAGGCATCCTAAACTTTTTTTGAGCCCTTGTGCAGCCCATTGCATTGATCTCCTACTTGAAGACAGAAAAAATCATATAGATGAAAAGTGTGGTTGAAAAAGCTAAAAATATCACAAAATTCATCTACAATCACTCGTGGGTGATAATATTGATGAGAGAGCACACCAACGGGAAGGAGTTTGTGCAATGAAATATCATTTTTTTATATTTTATCAAAGTTTTTTTTTTTTTTGTAATTTCTTTGAATATCAATGCTGATATAACCCTAAATAATAATAAATCGCTGAAATATGCAAAATTGAAAATACTCAACTATAATTTTAATTCAAATATACTAAATATGAATTTATTACATCAAACCCTAACCTAAAATTGCATAGAAAGCATAAAAACTAAATTTTTACTGAAACCTTAGGCAGAAGAAAAAGTATGGAACCCTACTATAAGGTATTGCAAATCCCCAAAAACAGTAATAAACCCCTGTGAGTCTGAAGTCAGCAAAATTTTCCTCAAAAAGAATGATGCCAAGTTTGGAAATGTTTTGCAAGTGGTAAGATAGACTTTAATTGCAGGTACAACAGTGAATAGTGATGCAATGAAATATGAATTTATTACATCAAACCCTAACCTAAAATTGCATAGAAAGCATAAAAACTAAATTTTTACTGAAACCCTAGGCGGAAGAGAAAGTATGGAACCCTACTATAAGGTATAGCAAATCCCCAAAAACAGTAATAAACCCCTATGAGTCTGAAGTCAGCAAAAATTTTCTCAAAAAGAATCATGCCAAGTTTGGAAATGTTTTGCAAGTGGTAAGATAGACTTTAATTGCAGGTACAATAGTGAATAGTGATGCAATGAATAGCCACGTGAATAGTGACGTGAAACTGAAATGTCACTGTAGGAGAATATTTTCATAATTTTTTGAACTATTGCAGCCCCATGCACATTCATAAATCAGCGTTTTTGTACTTGTGTGATGGATTTCCTCTAAATTTGAAAGCTTTGGTGTAATCCCTGAATGGATTACCAAATGGGTTTGAGGTTTTTCATCCCCAAGTTTGTGCACATGAGGATTTTCGTCCTTTGTGTAAAATATTGAAACTTTTGCCCCAAATTTGCAAAACAAAGATTTTGTTCAAGTGTTCGAATGAACGAATGATTGTTCCTTCACTTTTTCCAATCAATTCTTTTAATAAGTTCTTTTCATCCAAAACCCTAAAAGTAATAAATATTAATTTTAATTGAATATTCACCTTTTTCTATCCTTATAATTATTAATTACCTTTTTCGCCATGCATCCAATATTTGTTTTTTGGTCCCATTCAACAATAATATGCTAAGTGTCCCTTTTTTTCTAAGTTATAACTTAAAAGTACATTTTTGGACAACTTAATGAATTATTATAATATTAATTCTTTTTTTAATCCCCCTTTAGCCCACAAGAAATAAAACTAGGCTTCGGATCCTTTGATTTAATTAATTCAAAAATAGGGACATTATATTCTGCCCTTCCCAAATTTGTTTGTCCTCAAACAATGCCTAAACCACTTTCCAAAAACCAGGATCCCAAACCAATCTTTGTCTTTTCCAATCCCCCTTGTGTGGTAGTTAGCTTCTGCTATGCTTCTCTAATATAATAGGGAATTGGAAGCGTTATACCCCATGATGCTTCTCCCCCAATCTCCATGAGCGAATCCATGATAGTTGAATCATGAATCAGTTGTGATCTAGAGAGAGTACTATCAAATGTGACACTCTCCATTCTGTTTGTAGAGATTGAAGTTGAAGTTGTGTTAGTGATACATCAGGGAACTACCTCTTTTTCTTTGAACTGTGACCATGGCATGCTCAAAATTATGCTTATCACTTCTAGATTGTTGTCATGATACTTACCTTGTGTTCCAAAGATTCTTATCGTGACACCCCAAGCTGTACCTCTTGGCAAATAGCATGGATCAGATTGGATGTTGGCTGTAAAATGGCTGTAACAGTTATAAGTTGCTCGAACTTTCTCTCTAAAAAACAATGTGTAGGCTAGAATATTGAGAACAATAAATCTAAGATTAAAAACCGCATTCATGTTGGCCCTTGGTTCATGTTTTTTGCAGCCAACACTTATCCCTACCATGTAAAGTTGGTGACTTCCAACAAGAAAGCCACATTTTACAAATATCTCGTTTGGTGGCCACCTTAGGTGTGTAATATTGAGTATATCCAAAACAAACCAAACATTATCATAATGAGGTGTCTTACCTAATGATAGACCCTAGGTTGTCTCTATGCATGACCCAATTTGGATTTGAGCAAAAGGATCTATGGATCAGATTGGATGTTGGCTGTAAAATGGCTGTAACAGTTATAAGTTGCTCGAACTTTCTCTCTAAAAAACAATGTGTAGGCTAGAATATTGAGAACAATAGATCTAAGATTAAAAACCGCATTCATGTTGGCCCTTGGTTCATGTTTCTTGCAGCCAACACTTATCCCTACCATGTAAAGTTGGTGACTTCCAACAAGAAAGCCACATTTTGCAAATATCTCGTTTGGTGGCCACCTTAGGAGTGTAATATTGAGTATATCCAAAACAAACCAAACATTATCATAATGAGGTGTCTTACCTAATGATAGACCCTCGGTTGTCTCTATGCATGACCCAATTTGGATTTGAGCAAAAGGATCTATGTGCCCTTTATTGCAAGTATCCTTCACTCTGTCACCCTTTTTAGAATACTTTCCATGATGACAAGAATCTTGCAATGACATACTAGGAAGCAACAAATCTGAAATATTTTCATACCTTAGGCTGCAATCAAAGTGTTCACCTTCCTTTGCCGAATTAGAATTTATTGAGATATCCTCAACATCTCCATCCTTGTGTCTCAGAATTTCCGAGTTAGGATCAGCATTCTCTTCCTAAACTTTATGTACCTCAACTTCTAGCATTGCTAATTTTGCATGACAGCCAACAAAGTGATTCTTGGGTTGTCTTTGCCACCTCTTCAAATGGTTGTGTTGAGTTCAATAATGTGGACCTAACATAGAGGTGAACGTCATTTGTTGTTTTGACAATACTAGCAGTTGCGACTTCTACAATAGCTCTTTTCATTCCCTTTTTATCATCGTTTTGCATTTTATGTAGAACCATACCAAAAGACTCATTGATATTTCTGTCCTCAAACTATGATGAGATAAAACCCTTTGATCTGGTACAGTAGCATGGATGTTTTGAACCTAACATACAAACAAGATGTAAGTGGTGCCCGGGCCTTCCACTTACAAATTTCAAAACTGTTTCCATCTAGCTCAATCTCAAAACAAGTTTTGTATTTAACACAAAAAATTGAAATGATACATGGACTCCTGTCCAATTCGTTGCTGCAAGATACTATCACAATGCGACCATATTGGCCTACCACTAAGAGAGTATCCCTGACTTCTGAATGCTGTCTCTCTATCACTCTTTCTAATTTTGTGTTCATACTTAATCCAAACTTAGTTGCTGCATTTCTAATAAAAGTAATAATTAAAGATTGTTTGCTATCCGGAAGCAAAAAGAAGACAGAAGATTTCAAACCAGCAAAACATGTAAGAGCAGAATTCATCACTTCTTCAGCCTTAGAAGCTCCTATGAATAATCGTTTGGCATAATCATTTGTTGTATGTTGCTTTGCAGTTCCAGAAACAGCACCATGATGGTGTGCAATGGCTAAAGCGTCTCCTAGAAATACTTTATTTTGTCCAAGTCTATTTCTTCCAACTAGAAACTCAAGTTGTCTTGCAGCCAAGTAGGATTCGCTCAGCATAAAAGCATATCCCCTAAGAGCTGGCCTGGCCTACTTGTAAAATACCCTGTCCAATAAGCACTTTTAGAGTCCGCATACGGGAAAAAATTATTAGCTTTAAGAGGCCATGATTCATTTGCTGCATTCACAAAATCATCAACTCATTCTTGAGCATTGTAATCAAAAGATAGGGAATCATCCTAAACGGGAATTGTTGTCTCATCATTCACATTAAAGGAGAAGCCATTAGGAGGACCATAACCAATAGGTAAAATACTTGTAAAAATCTAATTCACCATGAATTGGAACGTAGCAGGAGCATTAGTCAAATTGGATGGCACGACCAATAACTCGATGTATCCAATAAGGCATCTAAAAGTTTTCTTGTGCACACCTCCCTTACAAAGATCTGATGGTTGATCTCAAATCAGTCTTTGAGAAATGAGGAGTAATAATGGCATGATTACAGCCAATTTTTAACTCTATGGCATGTTGGAAACCTCTATTTGATAGCGATCCTGGGGACATATTATTGAACACCATACTGTGTTGTTTTGGAAGCATTTGAATATCAACATAAAGACTATGTTGCTTACCAAAAGATAAAATAGTTTGCATGCTCTCTACCACAAAGCAACTTGCTGCCCAAGCAACTTGTCCTTTTCGAGGAGTACCTTTAGCTATGACTACTACTCTTCATGATTCATTAGAGATACTTCCAAGCACCATATCTTTTCCCTTAGATGTAAGCATTAGCTTCTTATATTTTTGATGTTGTACTAACTTGCCATGGAATGCAATCCTTCTATCTCCATAACCATGTTAGTTCTCATAACATAAAATTGATTCTATGCCTTATTCTCACACGTGGTTATATTAAGTTGTCTACTTGTCCAGGTGCATGGAATGGTGAATCTATCTACAACTATGATATTAAAGCCATCAAACATTTCAGCCTTCATGTGTTTCTCAATATCTTCCTTTTGTGGCTCTTTGTTGGTAACACCAAGATCCTACACGATCATACATGAACTTGGATTTGAGAGAAAAGATCCTCTTTCCATTTTGTACCCTTCATCTTTTCACCAATATCTTGGTACTTCCCCTGAGGACAAGAGTCTCGCCACAAACCTCCACTAACATCAACATTTTCATGCTTCTTGCTATAATCATGAAGACAATCAAATTGCTTTCCATTTGCTGAAGATTCCAGCAAGCTGAAGACCACTATTAGTATCTGGCAAGGCCGTTTCCTCATGTACATGCCTTTTATCAAGATCTTCTTGGAACTCCGCCTCATAAACTTTTTGATTTGAATCCTTCCTTTCATATTCTGAGTTGTCATAAGAATGATCCAAAAGCTTATCTTCATCTTTCAAGGCCTTAGAGAAATTTGAATCAACTCTATTGTATTGCAAATCTGATTTTTCTTCATGCTCCATTACAATTAGAGAATTTTTTACCTTAAATTTATGTAGGTGTTGTTTTGCTTGAGTGGCTATCAACTTAGCTTCCATAGCTCTTCTTAGCCATTCATCACATATTTTATAGGTCCCCATTACATCATCTATGTTTGTCTACAATGTGGTTAGTTTCTTTTCAACCACTTTCTTTGGTTCTTTTTCAGATAAGATCTCCTTACATTTGACTTGCATGTTGAATTCCGCTTGCTCCTCTAAAGGTTTTTGAGGTTCAGATTTTGAGTTTTCCGTTTTATTTATTTCTAGCCATGCTCTTAGATCCTTCTGATATTCTTGCATAGGTTGCCACATCTCTAACATGGATTCTTGCATTGTCCTCATGATTCACAGGGTAGCAAGATCGAGCTCTGATACCACTGAAATATCCATTTTTTATATTTTATCAAAATTTGATTTTTTTGTAATTTCTCTGAATATCAATGCTAATAAAACCCGAAATAATAATAAATCACTGAAATATGCAAAATTGAAAATACCCAACTGTAATTTTTATTCAAATATATTGAATATGAATTTATTACATCAAGCCCTAACCTGAAATTGCATAGAAAGCATGAAAATTAAATTTTTACTAAAAACTTAGTCGAAAGAGGAAGTTTGGAAGTACAGAACCTTATTGGAAAGTACGATAGATACCTTACAGCAATAATGAGTCTGATGTCAACGGAATTTTCCCCAAAAATAATGATGCCAAGGTTGAAAGTGTATTGTAGGTGGTACGACCGAGTGTAATTGCAAGTACATCAATGAATAGTGATGTGAATAATAACACCATGAATAGTGACATCACGCTGAAATGTCATCGTAGGAGAATATTTTCATAATTTTTTGAACTATTGTAGCCCCATATACATCCATAAATCAGCCTCTTTGTCCCTATGTGATGGATTTCCTTTAAATCTAAAAGCTCTAGACTAATCTCGAAATGGAATTACCAAATGGGTTTGAGAGTTTTCATCCCTAAGCTTGTGCACATCAGAGTTTTCATCCTCTGTGTAAAATATTAACGTTGTTGCCCAAAATTTGCAAAACAAAGGTTTTGTAGAGAGTGTTCGAATGAATAGATGATTGCCCCTTCAATATTTTCAATCAATCCTTTTAATAAGCCCTTTTCATCCAAAACCCTAAAAGTAATTAATATTACTTTTAATTAAATATTTACCTTTTTCCATCCTTATAATTGTTAATTACATTTTTTGGCCATGTAAATATTTATTTTTTGGCTCCATTCAATAATAATATATTAAGTGTCCTTTTTTTTCCAAGTTATAACTTAAAGTACCTTTTTAAACAATTTAATAAATTATTATAATATTATTTCCTTTTTTAACCCCCCGGGGCCACGGCTTCGGGTCCTTTGATTTAATTAATTCAAAAAATGGGACATTACATGTGAGTGGGAGTCACACAATTCGTCACAACCTTCACATTGCAAAGTATTGTAGTCTCATTAAAATCTCTTGAGTAAGTGTTTGTGAACACACGGTGGTTGGAGTCCCCCTATTGTAAAAAAGTCGAAAAGAAAAGGATTTTAAAAACCTTTTTTATGATGTGTTTGCAAATAACATAGATAAGAACCTTAAGGTAACTTTAAACTTAACTATTGGTTTTTACTATATTTTTTTTTTTAATTTCTCGGTTCAAATTTATCTTAATTTTAATTTTAAAATTGCGCAATATTTTGTTTTAGGTGTTGAAACCTTTGGTTAGAGTTTTATGCTTGGTGGATGGGAAAAAAACCCAATGGGTTATCTATATAAAGTCGTAGACGGCCAAAAAAGCTATGGCAAATTATTATGAAAAAAATAAAAGAAAACATGAATCTATTTGGCACATAATTGCTCTGAGATGGAACAAGCAGCTCCACCAACATATACATGCAGTAGCCTTGTCCTTGAACCCCAATTTTTTCGTCTCCGCTTCATTTAAGGCCGATGAGAAGGTTATGGATAGCCTCAACACATGCATAGAGACAATGATCTCCAGTGAAGCCAGTAGAGACACAATTCTTAATTAGCTGCAAATTTACAAGACTACCGAGAAAAGGATTGTTTCTTTACCTCGATTCATTCAAAGGAGAATGACCCAAAACCAAATAAAAACAAATTGAATCATTTGATTGTAGACTCATTACTCATAGATATTAGACTTCTTTAATAAAATTATTAATGCAAGCCTAGTTTACTTACAAAGTTTAAAATGTCATATTTGCATATTTGTGGAGAAGATTATGGTGCAAAAACACCAAATCTTCAGATGCTACCCATCTACATTTTGTGCCATCCATGTAACTCTTTTGGCCTTGAATGTATTGGAGCATGTTTGAAGCCATTCACACAAAGAAGCCAAACAAGTTGATAACACGCCTCAATGACCTTCTATCTGTGTGATATAATCTTCGTCTTCACATGGGACAAGTGTAGGGGCAACAGAATCATGAAGCAATCGACTTGGATGATATTGTTCCATATGCAGATTGGATTTCTAAGCCTTAATGTGTGGATGAGCAGCCCATTTTTAACGAGGAGGTCGCAAATTTGGAGAGGAAAGCAGAGGAAGCGATAGCAACAGGGGAGCGTTGGTGAGGATATGGGTGATATGTTTGCAGATGAATTTGTTCCAAAGAAGGAATCTTTACCATCCACTTCTAGGGCACAATAGACAACAAGCTAAAAATGATATTGTTGTGCATTGATGACTATAGTCTATGAGCATTGTACCCTTTTTTGGTCTAAAATTGAGCATTGTACTCTTGTTTTGACTAGAACTAATAGAAAAAATACTTGTGATTTCTACATTCATTTCTCATGTCATTTAATAGTGTTTCACATGTTAGTTAAGTTTATTTTATGAATTTATATTTTTTTTAAGTAACAATAAAACTATAGAGTAATTGCTAAGTCCCGAGTCTAAGTCAAAATTTTGGACTGCCAAGTACAAGTTTTTGAACCATAAACTCACGCTCTAGTTTTAGAGTAAAAAAGAAAGATGAAAGGCACAATGAAAAAGACAAATGCACACAAGAGAATAAAAGAGTAAGGTGCACCATTTCTCACATTACCTTTGTCTCATAGTGTTTCTACACTTGTAATTTTTCAATCCTATTCGTATCATCTTACTCAACTCTCTCTCTCTCTCTCCCCTATTATATTAAACCTTTCCATTACTTGTTATCACTTCCTTCAGCGATAGTAACTACCATTTACTTTCCAACCAATGTTCTCACTATATCACTCAACTCTTATGTTGTTATCGTCCAAGTTTGTCTTAGTTCTTCACTTATATCTTGCCACTCATATTTAATAATATGAATACTCTGAAGAAAATAATATTCTATAGAAAAAACTTTATAACTTTGTCAACCTGGAGTTGCACTCTGAATTGAAAACGTGTTGAAATGATTAATCCTCTTCGGTTGAAACAATGGGATCTTCTCACGAGGGTGGGTGCCTCAATGGTGAGAAGAACCTCTAGAGAAGGTTGGTTCCTGTAAGATGTATCAATACGGATCTCTACTCTGTGCTGCGAATCTACCATGGAAAAGAGAGAAAAAAACTTGAAAGAGAAATCCTCCCTAATGACGGTGATACACCATAATGTTGATCCACTCTACTTGGAACCTTGATCACTGAATCAAACAAGGAAAAAAGAAGACCTTTAATTTCAATTGATCACTATGCATAAGTATTTCAGGATAAGGTTCGATCCAATGACAAAAACGTGAGGAAAGACGATGGAGAGAGGTTTGATACCAGAGACTTCACAACCACCTAACATCCACTTACAGCTTCAGCAAAAAAAATATAAAACACTGAACATGACCTACATCACATGATGAGCTAGCAACTAGATACGAATCAAAATTTGGGAACGGAAAAAAATCTACCACGTATGCAAATTGCTAAATGAATGTAACACTATATCAACACTTGAAATCTGAAAATACAGTCCTTCTATTGATTGAAGAGATTACACAACTCACCAATTAGCAGAGTCTCGTCTTACTAAGAGGGATGGATTTTATAAGGATAAAAATCCATTAATATAGAAATTTACAACAAGCCAAGAGATTGGCATTGAAAAAAGGGAGAAGTTAACTCTTCATTAGCCCAAGTCCAAATTGCATTGCATGAGTGTTCCAAATTTGTCTTTCCTTGGCTTATACCTGGCTGTCTTGCATGAAGAATCCTTGGCATTGAAAAAAGAAGATGAAGACAAGCTTTGGATGCATGACACCTACAAATAAATGTCTTGACTTGAAAACTAATCACCTTTAAAACAAGAGTAATCAAATTTACTCGAACTGCTGGAACGTTTGAAAGTCTCCATTTGCATGAAATCAATGTAAATGCCTAATTAAGAATTACGTTTGAACCGTCAAAATGTTTCAATCAAACGAGAGTGCGTGCACGGAATTTTTAGTTGTTTGAAACGTTCAACGCTTTCCCTGTTCATCATGCAAGACAACTCTATTTTCAGAATTGAAGCGGGCTTGTTTTCTTAAACGCGTTCACTTCGTTGGAGTCACTCACGTTAGTCTGTGCATGATCTTTGTTTATCCTGCCTTTGTCTTTATTTTGCGTTGGTTTTATTTGTTATTCATGCTTATGTCCATGTTCAGTTTTGCTTTAATCTTTGCTCATGCCTCTATTTCTGCATTTGTCTTTCTTGTTCAATTTTGGCTCAGCCTGTTTGTGCTTACGTCTCTGTTCATGCTATTGATCATGCTCAGTTCACTTCATGTTTTCTCTTGCTTTTCCCGTGTTTTGCTTTAATTCGAGATTCGGGCTTTATTTTAGTTTTCGTCATTCGAACAAATTGTCTAAAGGACTCTCTGCCTCTTCTCTTTCCCGGGTTTGGCATTTCTTTTTCTCTTTTTTGGCCTTTGCTTACGCCCTTGTCCTTTCTATCGGGTTTTTTGAAACTGTCCTTATTCCTTAGGACTTTTTGTCCGAAGGAATTCGTTTCCTTGCCAATTTTTTCGAATTTATTCTTTTAGGCTCTTATGTCTTGCCCTTTGATTTTCTTTGAACTTTTATTGACTTCATATTCCTGTGGATTACCTGTTTGACAATTATTATGAAGGATTTCCTTCTTTGCCTTTGTTCTTTTTATTTTCTTCGGGTTTTTATCCTTCCAAATTTCTTCGAACTTTTTGTTCGAAGGAATTCCTTCGGACAAAAACTCCGAAAGAATTTGTCTCCTATGGCTATCTTTTCCCTGAAGGGCAAGTGCCCTTCGGGAACTTTGCTTTTGTCCTTCGCTTTATGGAGGTGCCCTTCGCAAGGGCTTCTGCTTCCCAATAATGCCCTTAGGAACTTTTGAAAGGGCCCTGCCACCGACCAAGTGCCCTCCACAAGGGCAGGTGTCCTTCGAAAAAATGAATTGTCTTTCGGAATTGTTGCCAAGGTCTTCTTTGTGCTTTAAGTGTCCCCGCAAGGGCACACACCCTTCGGGGAAATTGTAAATGTCCCTACGCGATGCCCAGATGTCCTCCGCAAGGGCTATGTCTTCCAAGAGTGCCCTTTGGAAGAATTGTAGGGCACCTAGGCTTTTTAAAGGGCACCCGAGCTTTTTGAAACCATCCCTTGGAACTTTCATCTTGACTTGAAAACCATAAGGTGAACCAACCCGAAGGGTTACATACCCTTCGGGACTTTTGAATTGGACCTTCCCGAAGGGCAGGTGCCCTTCGGCTCTTCTCAACTGTGCTTTTCTCCTTTCTTTCAGACAAAAAGTCCGAAAAAAAAAGCCTTGAACGACTGCCACTTAGTCATTTTTTCGAACTTTTACACAATCCTTTGAGAGCTCTTTCTCTCGGACAGAATGTCCGAAGAAATAGTCCACCTCTTATAGCTCGAAAAAAATTCTTGGAAAGACAAAATAACTAAACTTACAGCTTGTATGTCTTGGCTATATTTGCACATTTCAATGTAATCAATAAAGCTCCTTGGAAACCTCTGCATGATTAAAATTCACCTGGCTGTAGATGGCCACTTGGGTGGTTGTAAATGCTCATTTAAGGACCCCAAAACTGATTCACAAGACAAACTTGGCACCATAGCAAAGTTCCAAAGTGTAGAGGTAACAATTTGCCCTGTGGGGGGCAAAATTGTCAAAATTTTTGGCGACTCTATTGGGAAGCATCCTGCTATGCTAGAGAACTGAGACCATATAGATGCTATTCGAACTCCCAAATAATGAACCTGATTTCTGACTGAAAATCTCCTCCTGACCTTCGCTGAAGTAACCTTTCTCCCTCAAAAAAGAAGGGAAAAACACGATAGTAGGAAAACTAAGAGGCAAATATGCAAACAAGCACTTATTGAACAAAACTGAAGCAAACTATTGTGTTTGAACAGCACTTGGAGGAAAGCAAAAACAAGTAACTATGCACATAGAGCTTTGCTCTTCAATAGCAATGTTTCAGATGTATCCCATTGACTGGGATTAGAAGCTCTTGGTCGTCCATCTTGGCAAGTTGGAAAGCGTTGTGGGATTTGCAGTTGGAGATCGTGTATGAGCCACTCCAAAGGGAATCAAACTTCGTGTGCCTCCCTGATTTGGCTCGATCCTCATCCCACTTGAGGACCAAATCTCCTTCATTGAAGCTTCGTGAGGAAGCTCCTTTGTCAAACGTTCTTTTCACCTATGCCTGATGACTTTTCATGGCTAGCATGGATTGATTTCTCATCTCTTCCAACTCCATAAGCTCTGCATACATGATTTCCATAGGCTCATTCTCCAACAAATCAAGTTGATGCATTAGTTCTAAAGCTGAAAACTCGAGAAATAGGTAACCTTGCTTCCTTACCATAGACTAGCTTGCATGGAGAGTTGGCTATTGACCTCTTGTAGGTGATCCTATCAGCCCATAGAGCTGACTTCAACTTGAGATGCAATGACCTCTGATTGTCTTCAATAGTCCGTATGATCCTTAAGAAGTTCTTGTTTGTAGATTCAGCAAGGCCATTTTCTTGTGGATAATAGTTCGATGAAGTGCTGAGATAAACTCCGTGTTGGACAGCGCATTGACTGATCCTAGATCCCACAAAAGCCATTGCATTGTCAGAAATAATGGTTGAAGGAACTCTAAACCTAGTAAGCAGACCTTCATAGAAATCAAGAATGTTAATTTTGTTTGCTTCTTTCAATGCAATTGCTTCTGTCCAACGTGTAAAGTAATCTATAGCTGTTAGAATCCACTTATGCCCTAAACTCGAAAGAGGATTAATGAGACCAATAAAGTCCAATCCCCATTGGACAAAACGCTAATCCACTATAATTCGCTGAAAGGGCAAGCTGCAAGTTTAATTTTTTCTACAAACATAGCACATTGGCACTTCCTAACCCATGTATGGCAATCGCCAAATATAGTAGGCCAATAGTACCCAGCTCTCATGATTTCAAGTGTTGTAGTTCTTGCGAAAAAGTGTCCTCCACCATGTCCATCATGAAATTCTTCAAGTAATCTTTGAGTTTGGCTTGGTTCCACACACCTTAGTAACATTCCATTAATATCTTTTTTGAACAAAACACCATCAATGAACAAGAATGAAATTGATTGCAATCTGAAATACCTTCTTTTTGAAGCACTTATGTGAGAAGGGTAAAAACCATCTTGCAGATAGCTTACCAAATCACGAAACCAACTGGAAGGTGAGGTGTGAACAGCAGCAATCTCTTTATCATTTGACACTAAAACAGCTTCAGTAGTTTCTTGCAAGCCCTGAACTAGATGCTCACAAAGTCCTTTGCCTCTAACCAGCTTTGGAACCTTAATTTTCACATCATATTCCATTACCTTGGTTATCCAACCAGCTCTCTTCTCATGTATGTCTTTTGTTCAGAAAAAAATTTTTGATGCTTGGATGAGCAACCATTAGATGTATTTTATTATTAGACAACAAGTGCCTAAATTTCTTCAGAGTTCTTATAACTGAAAGGACATGTTTTTCAACAAAAGAATACCTTGTTTCATACTCTTCCAAGCCTTGGCTATAGAAAGCTATTAGCTGCTTCAAATCTTCATGATTCTGCTGCATAAGAATCCCTGAAATGGTGTCCATATTAGCATACATATACAGAATGAAATCTTTCACAAAATCTGGATTTAAAAGTGTAAGAGCACTTGTTATGGCTTTCTTAACATCTTCAAACCCTTTTACTCCCTCGGACTAGCTGAAATTCTGATTTTTTTTAAACATGGCTATAAGTGGTTTAGCTATAGTTGCAAAATCTGAAATGTATCTCCTTATAAAATTGATTTTTCCAAAGAAACTTTGCAAAGCCTTTTTGCTCTTAGGCAAGGAGAGTGCAAGAATGGATTGAATCCTCTCAAAATCTATGTTTAAACAGTGCTTTAAAACATGTCCAAGAAGCTTACCTTCATGAACTGAAAATACACACTTTATGGGATTTAGAGATATCCCAAATTACCTACACCTTTCAAAAACTTGCTTGAGATGAACCATGTGATCTTCTGCATCTTTTGAAAACAGTGTTATATCATCTAAATAAACAAGCACAAACCTGTTAAGAAGGCCTTAGAAGGCCATAGCCATGGCCTCTCAAAGGTTGCTCCAACATTAGACAAACCGAATGGCATCTTTTTGTATGCAAATTTCTCCCATTTCATCGTGAAGGTTGTCTTGAATTGGTCTTCTTCTTTAACCAAAATCTGATTGTAACCACTATATCCATCCAACAAGGAAAACCTCTCTGAACATACAACAAGCTGTAAAATTTGTTCTATTGATGGCAATGGATAGTGGTCTTTAAGCGAAGCCCTATTTAAATCACAGAAATCAATACAAATGAATATCACCATTCTTTTTCCATACTGGAACAAGGTTCGCCACCGAAGTTGAGTGCTTGATTAAAAATATAATAGCTGATTCTATGAGCTTGTGAAGCTCAGCTCTCATCAAAGGCTCAAGCTTTGGATTGATTGACCTGTCTTTGTCTCACTGGTTTAGTTTCCTCTTCTCTCAATCGTGTGTTGAGTCAAACTTGGACCAAAAACTTTAAGATCACTATACTGCCATGCAAATATATCAGCAAAACTCGTGCATAAATCAATGAAAGCTTTCTTTTGTGGAGAGTGCATACCTTGCCCAATTTCAAAATTTTACCAGTTGCAATCTCTACATTGGCATAGTGCTCTTCCTTTGTTGACAAAAATGGTTTCTCTTTCCTTAGCTCATCATCTTCACTGAAAATATTTTCAAGAGTGACCAATCCCTTGGGTAGCTTATTCGTTTTCAGTTGTACAATCTGATCACCATACTGTTGTAAGTGCTTCAACTAATTTCTTAAAAAAAACTCGGCCTCTTCCTACAAAAATCTCACAATTTGATTGTCATTTTCAAACACCCACCAATTCTCTTGGTTATCTGGAACAGAAGGCCTTACAACTACTTTTATGTGACTAAAAAATATTACTTTTTATATCAGCTGAATTATCAAATTGTGTCCCAACAACAGCCAACTTATCGACATGTTTATTCCTATCTCTTGGTATTCCCTGAATATTAAAACCCTGAAAATCTTCAAGTAAATTCCAAACTCTGTGTCTGTAAGATTTAAACAACAGATTCTTGCATATATTCAAACCTCTTGGTGGACTACAAGTTCACTATCTCCAAACACTTGCAAACAATTTACTTTCATTTTCCCAGCCCACTGCAAATCGTGAACTAGTGTTTCATATTTCAGCAACATTGTTTGAACAGTCAAACTGAAATTTAATAGAAGAGAAATACCTTTGTTCTGTATGAGAAATTAACATCATTCCAGTCCCAGTTCCATGCTTATTTTTTCATCCATCAAAGTACAATTGCCACAAGCCTTCATTAGATTCATCTTCTTTGACTATCGTTGGAATTGGTGCATCGTTCTCATGAAAACAATACACACCAAGACCTTCCTTTTCAATCCGCTTGTAGGGATCATGTTCATGCAAGGTAGAAGCCCACTCATCAAGAAATAAATCTAGAACTCCATCCAAAGGCGAGTCTTTTTCTACATCACTAGTTTGTAATATTTTATCTGAGATGATACAATTTGCATTGACCACATTTGGCATATAAGGCTCTATATGAAAACGTGCAATAAGCTCTGAATGAATTGTTACCTTTATACCATATCTAGTTTTGAACAGAAAATAGGTCCAATCATCTGATAAATATCCCCCAATCTTTGAGGTGAAATTCCTTGAAAGGCACAGTGAAATAAAAAGGCAAGTCCACCACTACAACAACCTGTTGAATAGTAACGTCAGGACAAGCATGTAATGTCAATTTCAAATTTTTGATAATCCCTATCGTCTTTGTTAGTGAACCATCTAACTGCAATACCCCTTTAATAGTTGGCTCATAAACAAGGTCAAGCTTGTTTGCTATTTGTTTGGGCATTATTGTACTGCTAGCTCCACTATCCACCTTACAATTATGAACAAAAGTATCACCCACTATCAAAGAAAGATAAAAAATGAGAGTTTTCTTCGTTTTTACCTTAGTTTTGTCCACCTTTGACATCTTATCCCCTTGCTGCACCTATTGCTTAGTTGGTTGATCCGAATTTGTCAAGACAACACCTTTCTCAACCGATTTTGAAGACAATTCAAGCACTAAAAGTTTTTGAATGAATTTATCGTTTTGCCTTGAAATTGAAAGAGAATCCCACATGCTAATGCTGATGTTAGACTTCTTCATTTGATCTACAATACTGAACTAAGATGCATTAACCTTTGATTACACTTTCTGTGGTACTTGTTGCTCACGAATTAGAGGTATTTACTGCATTTTACTAACCTCTATATTCTAATTTTTTTGCGCTGTGGGAGCAACAACCTTCTCTTTTGTACTTTGAGCAACAATACTAAGAGCACTTGAAGTATTTGCTACCGCTTGGGTTTCCTTAATAGCGCTTCTTTTAGTTCTCTGATAGGTTATAGCTGCAACTTGACCATTTGAATCATTAGTTTTAACATCTTGAATAAAAGCAACATGATCATCAACCTGCCAATTTACATTAATAGCATCAAGCTGCCCTTGAACTTGATGAGTCACTCCTTGTGATGTCAAACCTGTATCTTGATATTGACCTCCTTGAAAAGAGAACTCTTCTTGTGTCATCTATGGCATGGTGATGTTCTGTGATACTAAGGCTTGGTTTTGAGCATCATTAAGATTTGAGGGCTACCAACCTGAATCCTGCACCAAATTATTTTGAGATGGAGTTGGAACAATGGCTTTTGAAGTGAAAGGAGCATTCAGATCAAGAGCAGCATATGGCTTAGTTGGAGTTATGGCTCATTGTGCTTGATAAGGTGGTCTATTTTTTTTGAAACCTTGATAAAGAGACCTTTGATCTTTAAAACACTGATAGTTGTTCTGATTTCGCTGTTGATAAGACTTATTTGACTGAAATTGCTATCTTTTGAGCTGTATTATTTTATTTTCAAAAGATTGTAGCAGACTTTTCAACTCTCCTATCTCACTAGCTTGACCAGTAGGGGCTACAATAGGAACTTGAAGAGCTGGAATAGGAGCTAAAAATGGAATTTGAGGAACCTGAGAGGCTGGTACAGAACTTATTTTTGAAAATATGGGCATTGGAGGTCTTGGAAAAAGCTTACCTGCTTGTATCAAACTAGTTTTTGTCCTTATTGCAACTTTATAAGCATTTGACAAAGTAGTACCACCCATTGACTGTATCATCACACTAATATCAAAATTAAGAGCTTTCAAAAAATACATAAATGCATATTTAGGGGATGACCTAATCAAAACCGGTATCCTGGTCCATGTCTTCTGAAATCTGAGATTAAAATCGGACATGAACTCATGAGGAGCTCTCTATATGGCAGTTAATTGCTCAACTAAATATAAGTGATCAGATTTGTCTTCAAACTGCTTGACTAAAGCTGCACCCAATTCATCCCAGGGGGAAACTAATCTAAGTGGGAGGGTTTTATACCACTGTAATGCTTTTCTTTTGAAAGAGGCAGCAAGCAATCTAATAGCAACATTATCCTCAACAACATTATGAACTGAACAAAGATTAGCCACACCCTGGATATGCTCAATAAGGGTTGTTTGATTTTCTCCTGAGAAGAATGACATATTTTTGAGGGCAGATACAGGAATGTCATCTAACTGTGCTAGATTCAGCGGCCTTCCCCTATTGAATGGAGCAAACAATTGATTTCTAACAGCCATCTAGATGGTGGGGATTGCAATGTTTAGAACGATAGGATGAGGGGGCGGTAAATATTCCCTTTGAGAATATGGATTTGCCCTCCTAGACCTTGCTCTTTTATAAGTTACAAATTCAAAAGGAATACCTTTACTTGTTGATCTTGTGGTAACCTTTGGCATGAACGGATTCCCTGAATGATGCTATGAACTCTGCAATTGGATGTAGATGAATATCCTCTGCTACTGCTAAAACTCTATGCAAAGAAATTTTTCGTGATCGCATCGGACATGCCGAAAACTGTTGTCAACTTGGAGTTGCACTCTGAATTGAAAACGTGTTGAAATGACTAATCCTCTCTCCAATTGAAACAATGGGATCTTCTCATGAGGGTGGGTACTTCAATGGTAAAAAAAAATTCAGAAAACGCTGATTTCTGTAAGATGTATCAATGTGGAGCTCTACTCTATGCTGCGAATCTACCATGAAAAAGGGAGAAAAAAACTTGAAAGAGAAATCCTACCTAATGACGATCATACACCATAATGTTGATCCACTCTATTTGGAACCTTGAACACTGAATCAAACAAGGAAAAAAGACCTTTGATTTCAATTGATCACTATGCATAAGTATTTCATGAGAAGGTTCGATCCAATGACAAAAACGTGAGGAAAAATGATGGAGAGAGGTCTGATACAAGACACTTCACAACCACTTAACATCCATTTACAGCTTCAACAAAAGAAATATAAAACATTGAACATGACCTGCATAATATGATGAGCTAACAACTAGATACGAATTAGAATTTGGGAAGGGAGAAAAATCTACCACGTATGCAAATTGTTGAATGAATGTACACTATATCAGCACTTGAAATTTGAAAGTACAGTCCTTCTATTGATTGAAGAGGTTACACAACTCACCAATGACAAAGTCTGGTCTTACCAAGAGGGATGGATTTTATAAGGATAAAAAGCCATTAATATAAAAATTTACAAGCCAAGATATTGGCATTGAAAAAAGGGAGAAGTTAACTCTTCATTAGCCCAAGTCCAAATTGTGTTGCATGAGGTTGTCTTGCATGAAGAATCCTTGGCATTGAAAAAAGAAGATGACAACAAGCTTTGGATGCATGACACCTATGAATAGATGTATTGACTTGAAAACTAGTCAACTTCAAAACAAGAGTAGTCAAATTCACTCGAACTGCTGGAACGTTTGAAAGTCTCCCCTTTGCATGAAATCAATGCAAATGCCAAATTAAGAATTACGTTTGAACCGTCAGAACGTTTCGAACAAACGAGAGTGCGTGCATGGAATTTCTGGTTGTTTGAAACGTTCAACGCTTTGTCTGTTCATCATGCAAAACAACTCTATTTTCAGAACTAAAGCGTGTTTGTTTTTTTAAACGCGTTCACTTCGTTGGAGTCACTCACGTTAGTCTGTGCATGATCTTTGTTTATCCTGCCTTTGTCTTTATTCTACGTTGGTTTTATTTACTGTTCATGCTTATGTCCATGTTCAGTTCTACTTTAATCTTTGCTCATGCCTCTATTTTTGCGTGTCTTTCTTCTTGTTCAATTTTGGCTCAGCCCTGTTTGTGCTTATATCTCTGTTCATGCTATTGATCATGCTCAGTTCACTTCGTGTTTTCTCTGGCTTTTCCCGTGTTCTGCTTTAATTCAGGATTAGGGCTTTATTTTAGTTTTTGTCTTTCGGATAAATTGTCCAAAGGACTCTCTGCCTCTTCTCTTTCCCGGGCTTGGCATTTCCTTTTCTCTTTTTTGGCCTTTGCTTACGCCCTTGTCCTTTCTATCAAGTTTTTTGAAACTGTCCTTATTCCTTCAGACTTTTTGTCCGAAGGAATTCGTTTCCTTGCCAATTTTCCTGAATTTATTCTTTTAGGCTTTTATGTCTTGCCCTTTGATTTTCTTTAGACTTTTGTTGACTTCATATTCCCGCAGATTACCTATTTGACAATTATTCCGAAGGATTTTCTTCTTTGCCTTTGTTCTTTTTATTTTCTTCGGGTTTTATCCTCCAGAATTTCTTCGAACTTTTTGTTCGAAGGAATTCTTTCAGACAAAAAGTCCTAAGGAATTCGTCTCCTTTGGCTATCTTTTCCCCTAAGGGCAAGTGCCCTTCGGGAACTTTGCTTTTGTCCTTCGCTTTATGGAGGTGCCCTCCGCAAGGGCTTCTACTTCCCAATAATGCCCTTCGAAACTTTTGAAAGGGAACTGCCACCGACCAAGTGCCCTCCACAAGGGTAGGTGTCCTTTGGAAAAATGAATTTTGTCTTTCAGAATTTTTCCCAAGGTCTTCTTCATGCTTGAAGTGTCCCCCGCAAGGGCACATACCTTTCAGGGAAATTGTAAATGTGCCTACGCAACGCCCAGATGTCCTCCGCAAGGGCTATGTCTTCCAGGAGTGCCCTTCGAAAGAATTGAAAAGGTCCACTTCACCAACCAAGTGCCCTCCGCAAGGGCATGTCTGCCTTCAAAAGTGTCCTTCGAAAGAATTGTAGGGCACACGGGCTTTTTGAAGGGCACCCGAGCTTTTTGAAACTGTCCCTTGGAACTTTTGTCTTGACTGGAAATCCATAAAGTGAACCAACCCTAAGGGTTACATACCCTTCGGGACTTTTGAATTGGACCTTCCCGAAGGGCAGGTGCCCTTTGGGTCTTCTCAACTATGTTTTTCTCCTTTCTTTCGGACAAAAAATTCGAAAAAATAAGCCTTGAACGACTACCACTTAGTCATTTTTTCGGACTTTTACACAGTCCTTTGAGAGCTCTTTCTCTCAGACAGAATGTCCGAAGAAATAGTCCACCTCTTATAGCCCGAAAAAAATTCTTAGGAAAACAAAATAACTAAACTTACAGCTTGTATGTCTTGGCTGTATTTGCACATTTGGCTGTAATCAAGAAAGCTCCTTGGAAACCTCTGCATGACTAAAATTCACCTGGCTGTAGATGGCCACTTGGGTGGCTGTAAATGCTCATTTAAGGACCCCAAAACTGATTCACAAGACAAACTTGGGACCATAGCAAAGTTCCAAAGTGTAGGGGTGACAATTTGCCCAATGGGGGGCAAAAGTGTCAGCAGTAACTAAATAGAAGTCCAAAACAAAAATAATGTCTCAAGGAAGGTTTTCAACTTATTAAGTTTGTCAATATTACTAATGTTTACCACCATTAAATCACAATTTTCATTATTTATCTACAATCAAAAATCATGTAATCCTTTCCCTTGACAATTTTAACAACAAATTATGCTTCTTGGAAATCAAAACAATTTAATTGCCCCTCATAAAATTACTTTTTTTAGCACACATGTAACATGGGAAATTCATAAATATTTTAACATCAAGAGATTGTAGAAAAAATGAGTAAAATAAAATTGCAAAAGGATAAAGAATGGTCTAAATATAGTACACGAGGGATCCCTAAAAATCAAATACCTATTTGGAATTGAAATACTATAAAAACAATTAAAAATAAAGAAACAAATTATATTAATGTCCACAAGTGACCGAAGAAGGTCAATGGGACTCAAAAATACGTCTAATTACATAAAAAAGTAGTGAGATAAAAAGAACCTTAGAAGCTGAAAAAAGTGACTGAGAAATAAAACACTAAAACAAAGAAACCAAAACCCATAGAGGGTTAAACCATATCCATTTTATTTGAGTGCAATACAAATAGCCATGCAATCAATAGAAACAAGGAGCAAATGAAGACCAAAGAGGAGTCCGAGGTTGGATACCAACAATGGCACACATTTGTATCAACGCTCGGAGTAGAAAAAGCACTGACATCATCACCCACTACTACAACAAGACTTGTAGAATATCTAATAAATTCTATAGGTGAATGTCCTACACTCAAGGGGTGAGATGGATATCCCTAAGAGGAAGCATGGTACATCCACTTCAACCCTCCTAATATTGAAGGTTGACGAATATTGGACGTAGACAAAAGACTAGTTATATGTGCTTGTACTTATATACCATGTTATGGATGAAGAGTACTAGACGAACCTTGACATTGAGTGAAAGATTGGGACATCTTAGTAGTATCACACACAAGTAGATGTCGTCTCTCTAGCCAATCCCTACCTATATGTATACAAGGGATGCTAAATACACTCAATGCCCAAGATAGGCTGAAAGTGTTGGTGCAAATAGTCAATCACACCATGCTTTAGTTTACTCAGGGTTATCTATTTAGCCTAAGTTGTTTTCATATTTTCAGTTATTTGTTAGAAAAAAACAACCAATCAAGGCTTACCTTTTGAGGGGCCAACAGGATTGCACCTTTTGAGGGGCCAATAGAATTGCACCTTTTCCAAAGCCAATAAGGATTGCCTAATCCTTGGCCAATCAGAAAAAGGTGTGGGAACCTTAATTTTTCTTTAAATGTTTCCTTTCTCCTCACTTGTATTCATTCCATGAGAAAATAATGGGAGAGTTGTTTCTCCATTCTAAAAGAGGAGATTTCTATGGTTGGGCATGAAAGCTCCGAGCACTTTGTAGTCTCCCTTAGACGAGCTTCTTGTTTTATTTTTATTCTCATTGTATAAGGTTTTGTTCATACTTATTTATTTTCCTGTATGTTTTTCATGTCTTATTTTATGTAGGAGCTGATCCAGTTCTTTTTTATCGCTGTCACTTATCAAGGCCTTTCAACATGGTACCAAAGCCTTGCTCCTTGCATTTATCAGCATGATTTAGGAAGAAGTTTCCATTTTCTATTCAAACCCTACTCCTCTCTCCCTTATGCAAAATCTAGCTTTTTGTCCAAAATTTGCAAAGTAGAGGTGTTTTTTTGGTTTTGGGGGTTTATATGTTCAGCTGGAGAACTTAAGTTTTTTTTTTTAAATTAGTGGGTTTTGGAAAACATTTCTGGGTTTTATCTCTTGGGAAAATAACAGGGGATTGAGGGCCCTTTTTGAGTTGTTTTTGAATTTTTGAGGTGATTTTAGCAATTTGGGGAGGCTAGATAAAAAAAATTTAAAAGGCAAAAGTTCTGAATTTTCAAAAAACAATTCAATTTTTTTAATTTTATAGAGGATTTTTTAGCGAGTCCTAGAAGTTGGCAGGGCATTGTGTTTTAGGTCTACCTCAACATTTTTCAGGGGATTTTCAACCATTTTTGGCCAAAAACATTAGTTCCAAAAAAAATTGGGCTTCTTAGGGTTTTCTAAAAAAAATTGAATTTTTTAAGCCAATATGTGATGGTTTTTGGAATATTTTTAAAAAAAAATAAAAATAAACTTCATTTTGAAGTGGGTTTGCTTGGCAACCCCACCCATTTGCAAGCATGTGCGACTTCCCCTACTCCCAAGCAACAACCCACTCGCCCACCACTCTCTCTGCACTACCTTTTGTCTTCTTTGCCCACTCAACCAGTACCCCTATCACGCCACCCACACCCTTGCTCCGCCACACTACCATTGGCACCTCACTTACCTGCCCCCTGACCCTCGTAGCTAGCCCCATCCCTCCCTATCCCAATCCACATACCTCTCCTGGAGGCCGTTTGCCCCCCTTTGAAGGTCGTTTTGGCCTTGTCCCCATTTTTTAAGGCCTTTCAGAGTGTCTTTCAATCTGAAGACCCCCGAGAGCATTTTTTTCGCCAAAGGCATCTTTTGGACGCTCTTGAAGACCGAAGGGTGGGTCCGATGTGACAGGGAATAACACCTCCCCCCACAAAACACACCTTTTACAAGTGTCGCACTCCGGTGTTCCCCTGTAGGATGTCATTTTTCAACATCTTGCATCTCAAAAATAGTGCAGTGAATCTTTGTGCCTTTTTTTGAATGTGCAATTTCTCATGAAGATTCCAAATTTTTCATCCTCAACACCTCAAATTGTATTGATGCCTCGTTCATTGGTGTGAGGAGGCTTTTCATGCACCTTTGGGCTTCAATTTTTGACTAGGGATATCTTGTGAACCGTGCTCAAAACTTGGCAATCTTTTTTGTTACCCTTATTTTTTTGCAAAATTTTCAGATTTGCAATCAAAATTGGTTCACATTGTACCAAAACATAATTTTTTTTGTTTCCCACTTTCAATCACTTTGTAATTAGGAGCAAAATTATTGTACACAGGTGTTGGGGGGGCATACTTCATTTTTGCACATTGATTTGTGCGAGTATCTTGTTTGAAGCATCATTTGTACACAACACATTTGTTTGTGCTTTTCGGGATATTGTTGGCACACATTATGCTTTGTGTCACGTTGAGGACACTTTGGGGGACTATCATACGACACTCTTGGGGCATGTGTCACACTCACTTGAGCACCTTGGTAAGGCCTTGTGATGCCTTCTTTTTTTTGTGTGTGTACTAAGGAACATTGTCGTTTGATGTTCTCCTTTTCATGTTTTCACCTTTCTTGAGGTTACATGAACAACCTATTTCTTGTTTTGAGAGCTACTTTCAAAATCCACCATCATGGAAGAATCACTTCTATCAATTCTTTTTTATGGGACAAACTATACACCATGGCATATTTACATGAAAAACCTTTTCACTGCACAGTGTCTTTGTCCTTTTTATGTATGGACAAGTTCCTACTCTTTCATAGTGTGGCTAGTACAATTATTGGCTAAACTCTTGTGATATTGTACTTGGTCATCTGATGTTATCTATTTCCATGCACCTCCATCATCATTTGGAGGACACGGATTGTCCCTTTATTGTCTAGACCATTATTGAACAATCTTTGTTTACTGTTGTGGACTCGTCATATGAGCTTGAAGTTTCAACTCTTGTTGATTGTGATGAATCATTCATGTTAGACATTCCTTTTCTGTTTATCGAACCACCATTATGGGATGAGTATCTACCACACATGAGATGCCTGTTCATAGATCCCAATACTATTTTTTCATAGGGTGATGCTCTTCCTTCTATAGAGCCCTAACACTTTTGTATTTTGAAGGACCTTATCTCCATTGATGGGAGTGCCCTTACGGGGTTTTTGGGGGCTTCCACATTTTTGAGATCAGTGGCAATCCACTGTTTTTTTGAATCCTCGTTCTTCACCAATTTTGAGGGTTGTTGAGCCATGCCCTCCACATGGACATTCTTTTAGTGAATGGTCCATGTCCTTCCCTTAAGTCTACTTCAATGGCAGTACCTTCAGTTCTTGTGCATGATCTTGCCAAACTTATGCCACACTTAAATTTCGAACCCGTTACGAACATCTTCATACTACTGCCTACGTCTTCCTTCGTGGAGAGAGTAGGGTTTTAGTTCACATCTTTTGTCCTTCCTCTTGCAAAGGGCATAAATGTTGTTCGGTGCAAGTGGACCTCCTTCAGTCTTCAAGGAGAGGCCCTCATCATTGATACTCTTCAATTTGTGACTAGCATTTCTTCACGCCTTCGGCATCTTATATGAAGGAGGTAGTCCGGTTGGGGGAGCTGGGGGTATGTTTATTCTTTCTTCATGAAGCTTTTCAATGTAAATGGGTACCTCATCAAGGATGTTGTCGGGGCCCATTTATGGGGATTTGGGCCTCTTCTTTTTTGTACACACTCCCCCAAGTTGCACTTAAGTGGAGGGTGTTGGTGCAAATAGTCACACCATGCTTCAGCTTACAAAAAAATAGCTATTTAGTCTATGTTAGTTATTTCCTATTTTCAACTATTTAGAATTAGGATAAAACGACAACTTTGAGCTTTTTCTCAGCCAATCAGAATTGCCTAATCCTTGGTCAATCAAAAAAAAGTGTGGGAATCTTAGTTTTCCTATAAACATTTCCTTTCTCCATATTGGTACGTATTCAATTCATGAGAGAAAAATGAGAGAGTTGTTTCTCCATTCTAAGGAGGAGAGTATTTTGGTTGAGCATGAGCACTCCCAGCACTTTATAGTCTCCCTTGGAGGAGCTTGTAATGTTATTTTTAATCTCATAATATAGAGTTTTGTTCATTTTTATTTTTTCCTCTATGTTTTTTCATGTCTGATTTTATGCAGGAGCTGATATAGACCTTTTATAGTTATCAGAACCTTCCAACAGAAAGGAGATAAACTAGTTTGTAACCTTGGAGGTCACTTGTAATGTTTTACATCTGAGAGTGACAAACACCCGCAGGAAAAGGACCAAGTTCCTCTAGCCAAGATAACTAACGGAGGCGGATAGGGAGCATCCAAAGTCTTTGTCTAATCAATAGTGCCTCCCTTGTATATCAAGATAGAAAGAACATCTAAAAATAAAGTGCACCTCATTCTCCTCCTAGATATCATAGAGATGACAAATAGCCACAAGGAATATGGTAGTTTGACTAAACCTGTAACTCATAGGAACAGATCTATTGATGGCTCTTTTGACACACAAACTTAAGGGACAAAATGTCCTCCCGTTTTGAGCTTTATCCATTGGTTCATGGTACAGGTTACCGGTAACCTCTTAAGAGGTTCGAAAGATGTGCATTAAAACAGAATTAAAAAAAGAACTTGTTTAAAAATCCAATTTTATAAAAAGAGAGAAAAAAAAGAATTGGAAGAGTGACCTAAACAAAGCTTCAATACATTCTGGCACCAACTGAATAAAACTAATTCAATAACAGAAACCGACTCCCTATTAGAACAACATGAACCCAATTCAACAAGAGATTGTGCAAATGATGGAAGATTGCAGAATATTGAACCACTTGAACAGCAAAAGCAAAAACTTTCATTCAATATTTCTAAAACATACACCCAACAAGAAATAGCAGGACAACAAATGCACAAGCTTCTTTAATTCGAATACCAAACATGAATTGAATTTTAAAATTATGTTACCAGAAAAGATTGCATCTCTGATTTTACAGATCACAGTGGGCACTAACAGAAAAATACAGCAATGTTTTTGCCCCATCTCCTTCCAAATCTGCTCCCCTTCTCCTTTCCAACCTCCCTTTACAAAACATATTTCCTCAAAAAAATAATTCCTGGAATCTGAACCATCTCCCTCTAGATCCAGAAAAATGAGACATCAAGTAATGGATACAAGAAAAATGGTTTACAAAATTTCTTCTAATCTAACAAAAAAAAAGTCGCCTCCTAATCTTAAAAAAAAGGTGGGATCCCAAAATAGAAAAGTAGTTTTAATTAAATGAAGTTATCCATGCCACATTTTAACCTCAGACCCAAATCTAGCACATACTTTGATCCACTGCCCTTTACAAACGATAAATCAATCCATTAAAAAACCATTTAAAATAAAATGGTCCTGAGACAAATCTTGGGTGGTGTTGCTTGGCCAACAAGACCCTCAGCTGGCCAAGGGGAATCCCCATGCCATGCAACCAATGGTGTTGGAGATGGTAGGGCTGGACTATGGTGACTTCATTAATATGTCAGAAATGCTTGAAATAGAAAGCCATGTTGGGCCCAATAGGTTATCGGGAAGAGATCTCCATAACTTAAATCAACTGTAGGTAAATATCTTCCCTGGCAGCTCTATTGATCACATCCTTTGAAGAAAGAAAGAAACAAGAAACATCTAAATGCAGGGATTCAATCAATAGAAATGCCAACAGACAAATGAAGCCAACTATATCAATAATAAAATAGAAGAATGGAAATAAGGAACATCCAAAAAAATAAAATTTGCATTACTACATGAGGATGTAGATGAAGGTTTTGTATGAGGTTCATAGACTAAATCCTCATATGGTTTAGGGTTTTTTAAATTTTGTTCGAAAGGAATTCGTAAACACAATACAAGAAGTGGAATAGGCAATGGGAATTTTTATTTATTGTGGTATGCATCCAAATGAACATGCCTTAAAACCTAAGAGGGTGGACTGCGATGATATAACGAGTCTCATAGTTTATACCAAAATGAAATAAGTTGAAAATGAAATAGAGAAAGATGACGAAAATATAGAAGAAAAGGCACCTATCATGAAAGATGCTTTAGAAGTTTTTGATAATCCAGAAATCCCCACTTTTTTTAATCAGTTACTAAACATAATGGCTATATGTCAAGCATAATCAATCGTGAGTTAAAGACATCATTTCACTCAGGTTTGAGCAAGGATAGCAAGGAATGGTGGCAGATGGCTAGTCAACAACTAGTTAACCACTAGTGGCTAGCAATCATTTAGGGGTGCTTCAACACCCAACCAGCTTCATGCAGCCATGAAATCCGATACACAAGTATGAGACATGTGATAGAACTACTCTCTGTACCATTCTAGATGTAATATCTTTTAAATTAGTTTGACTGAGTTTGATAAAATATATGATGGTCAACCACTAGTTTGTTTAACGTATGTTTATGTGTCATGATGTATGTCAATATTTTAATGTTTGGTTGGTTGGTACCTTTGAGTAGTCTCCAGAAAGTTGTCCAACCAACACATCCCTAGGTTGACTTCACTTATTTATGGTTGAAATTATGCTATGGTCAGGAAGCTCTCTTTTGGCTAATCTCCCTAGTGTCATTAGTGTTGTCTGGAGAATATTTGTACTTTGCACTTCTTTATATTAATAAATGCATCGTGTTATATATATCCTTATTTGTTCTTTTTGGGCAACTCCTTGTGATATCAAATTGGTCTGAAATTGTAAATGGGGCTTCCTAACACCCTAACCCACCTACAAACCAAAATTCAGGTCAGATTCATTTGTTTGACCCCCCAAAATATAGGAAACTCAGTCTAGTTTGTTTTGGTAGCAATTGGATCATACGATGTCAAAATGAGCTAATTTTAACTAGAGAAACTACACACCTTAATCTATCTACCTATAAAAATCAGCCTGAAATTCATCTATTTGGTGGTCCTAAACATAAACAATAATTTAAGGCCTGTAGATGTTTTTCCAGTCTTTTATGGCATATGCAATTGATCTATAAACTCTCTAGTACAAATCTTGCTAGAATTTACATAATCACAAATTATTGTTCATTTTCAAATTTATTCCAAAAGGACAATTCAAATTATTCAAATGAATTAGAATTAATGGGATGCGTTCTTAAAAGGCATAAACACTACTTTCAGAACTGAAACATGAATGTAAAGAAACATAAATAGAACACATAAACGATGGAGATGTAAAGACATAGATTTTGGCCTGAAAAACCCCATGATGGGAAAAATCAGTTGGAAGTGGCAATTTCCCAGCGTCTTATCTTGTTATGGCCAAAGATGATTTACAAAGAGTTCCTTAGAACAAGTACAACAACAGTATGTTATCTTACTCACTTCTCTCTACTTCTTTCTCCAATCCTTCCTACAAACAATTGAACACCAATTTTGATCACCAATGATCTTCTTTGAACTCATGCCTCTTCTTATCATGGTTAGAGATGTCCTTCCATGCACTAAAGGATCCCCAAACGGTTCAAGAACTAAAGAATAACCTTCCCCTACAGTTACCATTCTTGGACAGTTACAATGGGCAAAACCATCAGTTAATGCAAACCGGCGGTTATGTAACCGTCCCCTGCATGAAGCGGCGGTCTCATCACCGAGTTTACAATTTTCCCTTTGAAGTTCTATTGTTGACTAAAACCAAATTATAATCTTCTTGTCTAATGGATGGATTGTTTTTCCTAATCCCTATGGATCAATGACAAGGCTATGAGGTGTCAAAATGGGCCAAAGAACCAAGGAATCCTCACAAAACATTAAACAATAGAATTTGGAATGTACGGAATCCAAAAATCACTTCCAAACTCATTAAATGCAAAAATTCCCAAACATAAGGGTATTAAAGAGTTGAGAGAGAGAGAATTATGCCATCACATTCTTTCCATACTTGAGAGTAAGACCAAACCATCATCCATTCCCAGATAAGACGATTGCAAAACTTTCCAAAATTGAGAATTCTAGATAGCTTTCATGCTCCGAGAGAGCTTTTACCCTGTATTGCCATAGCTGAATAAAGTATAGCTTTTTGCTGGAGTTTTTTCCACATTAGGTTTCTCCAAGGTAAATCTTTGTGTTCATTAAACATTCCTTTAACTTTCCCATTGTTATACATCTATGTTGTTTGGGTACGGGTATGGGTACGGGTACGGGGACGTCTCGGGTACGCAAGTACGTCATTTTTCAAAAACCTTGATTTGGATACGTCGTGGGTACGTCTGTGTATATATATATATATATATATATATATATTACTCATTTTTTTAGTAAAACACTTGAAACTACATAGTGTGAAAATATTTGTCTATAAATGATAAAACACTTAAAAATATATAATATTCATTCATTCATTACTTCAAAAGCTCAAAGACAAGATGTACATTCAAATCTAGAATAAATCATCTCGATTGTCCACAAAATCATGACTGCCACTCCCATTATTTTTCAACTTTATCATTTACTGACACTTTCTCTCACAAGGGCTCATCGGTGCATTGAATCTCACGAGTGCATGCCTTAAGGGGTGCACAGGGAATGGGGTGGGATCGGCTTGTGGCACTTTGCAAGAGATATTCTCATACTATTCTATCACGCATACATCCCTTCATGCAGCCTTCATACCTCCTATGATGTCTCCTTGAAATCTTGAAACCCTGAAATATGGCTAAGTTTGAAACCCTGAAACCCTGGAATCTGACTAACTCTGAAATATGACAGGATCCTCCAAAACCTAGAATTTGCATTATAGCTCCTAGCAATCCGAAACCCCTCTCAAACACCCTGAAAGTATATAAATAAAATATAACTTAAAGTACAAAATGTAAACTTATACTTAAATGTTTATTTTATTTATATACTGTTGGGTTCGGACTGGATTTACATTTAGGGTTGCTTAGTTTTTAGGGTTCTTTTTTTAAGGATTTTCTGAGGTTTTTTTTTTTTTTAATTTCGCCATTTACTGCCGGAATCCCTCGGGCACGCCCGGAGACGTCCCGGGTACTCCCAGAGGCGTCCATGGCCGTGCCGGACATTTCCGGCACGTCCACGGACGCCTCCGGGAGTACCCGGGACCTGCCCGTGCCGGAGGCGTCTCCAAACAGGAGACACCGGGGAGGAGGGCGTACCCCTGTAACGTAGTTATACATTGATGGAATGAGTGACTGGGCCATATTTTATTGCATGACAATGAATATTTGTTGTACATAGTGGTATGGAACATTGATTCAGCACAGCTACATGAATTTCATCCATGTCTCTAATTGATTACAGCCATAGAAGTGTGTACTTTTTATATGTCCATAGAAGTGTGTACTTTTTATATGTCCATAGAAGTGTGTACTTTTTATATGTGAGCATGTGTAGCAGCATAGGATTGTATATACATCCAATTTTCAGTAGTGTGGACTTGTATTGGGGACATGAATATTGGAATCGGCAATAGAGTTGTAGATAAAATATTACAGTTGTAGCAAACATCAAAATTGACATATATATGTTGAATTTCAGTATTTTTCTCATTTAATCAGCAGTATACTTTATTGGTAGGTTCTTAATGGGATTTTGTAATAGTTTTAAGCAACTCGTTACATATCATTGTCCATGGATTTCACTAACTGGGACTACACTAAATGAAGGAACATAATGTTAATAACAAGCACATGAATGTAAAGGATATCAAACATGCTCCAAGGATAGATGCTACAAACAAACTATAAGAGGCATTATTTACAATTACTTAAGAGAAAAAAAGCCAAGAATCAAGATATTTTAAGTCATCCTATAGAAGAAAAGGATTATAAGGACATCATCTCTCAGGATATCTTTATTAATATTAACCACTCTAATGATTAGAGGAGGCTGCATTAGAATTTTAGAAATGTATGGATACTGGAACGTATATGTTTTTGTGAGTGTATTTTTTTGTTGTTGCTCAGAGTAGACATTTGTTATGAATAGAAGTATTGTTTTGTAGCTGACCTTATTATGTTTATTCTCTGGTTGGCATTAGGTAGTGTTGTAATGACTCTCTTAGTATTGTTCAATTGTTGACAATTACATTGACAGACAACCATTGAGTTTTGTCATACAAACAGAATGTTACATGTCAAGGTAAGAGTGTTGTGTGACAAGTTCTCCCTATACCGAACACTTTTACTGAGCACTACCTATACAATGCAAAGTTGTTATTACTCTCATGTTCTTCTATGATATGTTGTGGTATGTATTAACTATCATGCAATTGATGTTCTTTTGGTAGTGTAGTTTGTATAACAAAAATTCTAGTGACATTGCCTTTGTGAACATTGATCGACAATACTAATTGATGGTGACACATAATAATGGAAACGTAAATGAGTCAACCAATCCACGAAGCAGTTGAAAGTACTCAGCAAACAGAAAACGACCTCACAAGGGATTTCAAGTATCTATGGGATTTCTCTGTTCGTGAGCACATCAAGGAAGAATTCGAGAGGACCCAAGTGCAATCCGAAGGGATTAATGCCATTGAGCCCAAACAAAGGTGGGAGAAGAAGACAATGCAGTAGGGAAGTGAGCCAAGAAATTCGACGATCTACAAGATTCTGGGACCAACAAAAGCACACAGAGAGACTGCAAGAGGTGGCCACCTATAGAAACCCCTTGAGGCAAGTACAGGGCATTAGCAAAAGCTGGAGCCGAAACCAAGGGTGGGTTTATATGATACCAGAACACCTTACACCACTCACAAGTAAGCAGTGGGTGGAGATTGCGAAGCAATTACCTTTTCCAGAAGAAGTGATGACCTTGCCAACCAGATATTGTTGGTAAGTTCTGCAAAAGAGTTCACACAATCAAATAAGGATCAACTAAGCCCCGTCCTTCCAAAGAAAGTCTTTAATCTAGACGGAGCACAATAATGAATTCTTCATTGAAGAACGAGCCGCATACGAGACAAATAACCATGAAAGCAAAGCTGAATACACGAAGGCAGCCCAACCAACAAGTTGGAGGGAGTAGTATAGAAATAGAACTTGGCAATGAGAAAAACTGTGTATGGATTGCTACCTAAGGAAGGGTTGAGTATAGGGACATGTCAAAAAGTGTTGAGAGAGCAGAGGAAACCCCGATCTAGACCTTCTTGAAGAGAATCATATTCAAAGAAACACATTAGAACCAATCGATGCCCCCGGCCATGGGCAACCCATCAGCTCCATCCCCTGAAAAACAAAAGATGTCAAAGCTCAATGGTGATGGATCTGAAGATTTGATACAGTAGTGTAGGACATGCATCGCAATTTGGACTGCCAATGGGCAAACAAATGAGCATCACTAGTTGTATTGCTTTCCAGCTGCACTTTGAGGAGTGGCTACTGATTATACATAAATGCACCAACCCCTGATAAGACAACATCGGAGAGGTTGCACAAAGCAATCGATAAGGAAATCAAGCTTAGTAAACAGGAAACTGTACAAGCCCATATAGAAGGCTTAATAAACTACTTGAGAAACTTGGAAAAGAACCAAGCGACAACTTGAAGAAGAGACGGTTCATTGAAGGCTTAGTGCCCTCATTGTCGAGAAAGATGAAGGTGGTCCCACCTACATCTGACGAGGATGCATACAATCAAGCGATGGATATTAAAAGCGAGAATAAGGCATCCCCACATAAGGAGTGAAAATGATGACTCATACTCTTGTGACAATGAACCCATATTGGTTCAAGGTCTTGGAAGGGACATGCTTTGGATGATGAAGGAACTAAAAAAGGACACCGAGGAGGAAAGAAAGGACCTTTGGTGCATGGATTGCAAGACAAAGTAACATACCAAGGCCAATTTTCCAAAGAAAATGTTTTATGAAATCTGCCAAGTTACAAGCCATGCAATCAAAGATTCTCGTACAACAGATAAAATAAGGGTGTCCAAGTACTCTTTGCTCAAGGGGAGCCATTGACATCACCTACCACCCCAATGAAGCCTCAAAAAAATAAGGGCATGTCTCCTAGCATGTCCCCTAGCAAGTATCAGAACCAAAGAAAATATAACATACAATAAAACAATGAGTGGAAGCAGAAGTCATATCCAATACAATGGCCAAGTTCAGCCAATTGTACAATGTCAAAAGTCCAATGGGGGGCGATTTTGCAAAAGATTGCTCTACCAATTAAAATAACACTAGACATCTATGTAGATGGTGGGCCCAAAGACGATAACAATTGCAATTGTACAAAGCAAGTGAACATCCACACGATTGACATAGCCGAGGGAGAGGTTATGGAAATTATCACAGCCCAAGCAAAGAAAGCTAATTACCCCAATTGACAACCAAAGAAAGAAAGACTAGCCGAAGCAAGGGTGGAAGTTCAGAGGGCAATGATTGAAGAATGACGAGAATCACATGAACATACAAGTATAGTGACAAGAAGACTCAAGTCCGATAAAGCTATTGCAAGACAAGTCTTGCAAACTACTATTCCTGTGAAGGTAGTTGATCTATTGCAAAGCCTTCTAAAACTTAAGAATGATATAACTGCTATCATACAAGACATTGGCCCTGACATCGAGCATATAACGATGCACCTAGTTTCAAATGTCATAACATCGAGTGATGGGGAGAGCAAGAAGCTAAATAACGAAACCATAGTCGAGCCACCTTGTTAGGTGATAAAGTGATTGATCCTCTGCTGCGAACAATGAATCTAGTCTGATGGCTAACAGTTGTGCATATGGACCACGATGGTCCTGGCATGAATGTTCTTCTATAAGAGACTTGGAAAAGTCTTGAGAAGCCCACTATATGGCTGTTGACCTTCCAATTGCAGCCGATCAATATGGTATAAAAGTCTTGGGAGTAATTATGGCTAAAAGGGTACTAATTGGCACCCAACCCTTTATACTAACTTTTGAAGTCATCTAGTTGAGAAAAAATGCCTATGATGCACTAGTAGGTCAGGGCTGGTTGATAGAAACCAACGCCTACCATAATTGTAAAAAAAATCTATGAAAATAAACTCTGGAAGTAAATAGTAGACTTGAAGAACCATGATGCCAATGAGGAAGCAGCCTCATCAAACTCAAACTTCAAAGAAGAATGCTCAGTAGATGGGAACCGAGGTATGATGGAGTCGAGCGATGAAGGGTCTTGGAGTTGCAATCATGCTTTAAGGATGAGACAAACTCCCTCAATGGTCTCTTCCATTGGCAAATGGAAGAATATGAGGTGTTCTAGTCTAGTTGTAATTTTGTGGAGATTATGAAGATTGAAGGCGGCGAAGACTTGAAGCGGTATGACCGTAAAATGAAGTAATGTCAAATTCCTCTAAGGTTCTTCACACTTGACTTACCCTACAGCGTTCACCAAATATAAAGTGGGCGATGCAAATTTAGATGAGAAACTTGCTCACAAGTTTGGAAGCATCAAGGATATGAAATACAAGGTGCCTACTACCATCAAGGTGAATATGGGATCAAAAGGAGGTCCCCAAATAATAATGATCGAAGATGATTGGGATCATGTCTTGACGGCTTTAGGATTCCAGATATTCATGGATTACAAGGATATATCTTCCTGGACGTACAAAGATTTAAAGGTAATACCACCTATGATGTGTGTATACAGAATTCCTCTAGTACTAATAGCACAACTAGTATGTAAAAAAGCATACAAGATGAACAGGAATTATGCTGCCAAATTCCAAGAAGAGATTGATAAAATGCTAGAGGCAAGAATAATCTTCAAAGTGGAAACAAGCTAATGGGTATCCCCAATGGTGATCACTCTGAAGAAAGAGTCGAGACAAATAAGAATATGCATTGACTTTAGAAGTATGAACGAAATTGCTAAAGAACCCATTCCTTATTCCGTTTACAAATTCTTTACTGGATGAAGTATCCAAACACAATTTATTCCTTTAAGGATGGCTTTTCTAAATACAAATAGATTAGCACAGTTGAAGAAGATAAAGAGAAGTCCACTTTTATAGTCGAAGATGGAGCCTACGCAGCTCATAGTGTTGAGACTCGGTGAGTCTTGGCGAGGACTCACGGATCCAAGCCCAAGTCAACTAAAACAAGGACCCGACGAATTTTGACAGACTCGACGAGACCTAGTATAGGACCCACGAGTATGGGCAGACTTGCAGTTCCCGTCCCAAGACTGCCGAGTCTGTCAAAAAAATTAAAACAAAAAAAAAACAATAAAGTTGAAAAAGTAAAACACAAACCTAAACCTAAAAGGCATTCTAACATCATCCTCAAACAGCCATTCACTCATTCTAACTTTGTTTTCATAAGCCCGTTCCATTTTTCATTTTCTTCACTTTCAAGGTTCACCCACCATTGTGATTGAATCATTCATATTTGTTGTTTTTGCTTTAAAGCCGTTGATTACTAGTGTGCAAAGGTTGGTTAAGCAACAAGTGAGTGTATTGTTGGAGCCTTGGAGGCTGGAGCTTCAAGGGATTGGTTGCTTTTAAGTGCATTAGCTGATCCAAAGTTTCAAGTCAAAGTGTGTGCATTGTGGATTGTTTGTGGTTGTGCATTGTTGGAGGCTTAGAGCGGATTCAAGTGTGCATGAATGGGTTGATTAGGCTGATCGCGAGACAAAGCTTGTAGCGTTGGGAGAGGAGCGAGCTTGTACCTCTAAGGATAAAGATGTGGTAGATACCACAAGGGTGGGTACAATGGTTGCAGCTGCTTCCTTGACGTACAAAAAAGGTCGTAGGCTCCAACATGTTGGAGCTTGTGTTGAGAGGACGAGCAATGCAGGTTTTTTTCAACCTTAGATGTATCTTTTTATATTATGTTTCTATTGATGCCATTGCCATGGATTTCTAAATCCATATTTTGTATGTAAAAAGCAATTTGATGAATATTAAAACAACTCCGATTTAATATTAGTTCTCAACTTTCAAGTTCAATTGTTCAACTGAAAACATTCAATATCGCATTATTTACTTACTTCTTTGTATATATGTGTATGTTAGATATAATTGACTAGTTTTGAGTGTATTTTTAAGTGGATTTGATATGGAATGCATTTTAATAGTTTTTCTCCTAAAATTCACTATTTTTAATATTTTTTTAATTTTTGTCAAGTCTTGGCTGAGTTTTTTTGCCAAGTCCGAGTCCGAGGCAAAAATAGGCTTGCCAAGTTTGAGTCTCAACACTATGATACTTACAATTGGATGCCATCTAGACTTTGCAATGCTCCAACTACCTTCCAGTGTATTATCTTGCACATTTTCAATAAGATGGCTACGGGCAACTTTAAAGCTTTCCTAGATAATTGGTCCATATACAACAGTCAAGACACCCATCTATGAGCTCTAAAGAAATACATGTGATGTTTCTGAGCAACGAAATTGGCTTTGAAACCAAAGAAGTGCAAATTCATGGTGCCACAAAGTAAACTTCTTGGCCATATCGTTTGTAAATCCGGATTGACGACTAAATTTGACAAGATATAGGTCATGGTCAAAATGGAAACACCCAAAGATGTTAGAGGGATAAATTCTTTGTTGGACCATGCCAAGTATTACCAAAGCTTTGTCATAAAAAAATCCCAAGTTTCTCACCCCCTGGACACACAAGGAAAGAAGCTTTGTTCTTATGGTACAACGAGCAAGAGCAAGTATTCAAGGAACTAAAGGTACGTCTAATTAATTCATGTATCCTTGCATATCCAAACTAGGACACAAAATCCCATGTACATGTCGATGCTTCCAACTATGCCATTGGTGCTTTGGTGCTAGTGGGAACTCAAGGGTTGGACCATCTTGTGTTCTTGGTCAACAGGGTATTGTCCAACATAGAGAAGAATTACATCACAATTGAACAAGAGGGCACTTTGAATGGTCTATGCCGTTCAAAATTTGTTACAATACTTGTTGGAGACTCAATTCATATTCTATGCAAATCAGAAGGCTTTGTTGTACTTGGTCAACAAGCCCATTATCCAACACCGGAGAAGCAAATGGTTGGTGTTCCCACAAGAATTTACCTTTAAGATCATTGACAGGCCTAGAAAAAGTCGTGATCGCTGACCATCTTTCCAAGATAAACCCAGGTGAACCTCCTAATGACATGAATGAAAACTTTTTGGAATCTCACTTATTCCAGATTACTATTGTGCCATCCTAGTATGACAAAATTGGGGATTATCTATTGTGTCTTTTCCAAAAGACATGTACGCTATAAAGAGGAGATTGGCATTGAAGGCCTAAATGTTCCAACTAGTAAATGATTTGATGTACAAGATGGGACTTGACCATGTGTTGCAGAGCCACGTAATGAATGAAAAGATTCGTGACATGCTTCAAGAAGCTCATAAGGTACGACCAATGGCCAAATGGGACCTGACATTGCGACAAGGAAATTACTTCTAGCAGGACTGTGGTGGCCAACACTTCATTGGGATGCCAAAGAATGGATGTTGGGGTGTGACACCTTCCAAAGGATTGGGAAGCCTCTCAAAAGGGATTTTAATCCCTTGTGGCCATCCTAGCCTCAAGAACATTTTGAACAAGGCTTGTATTTCATTGGATCATTGAAAATCAACAAGGTCCATAGGTGCAAGTATATCGTGGTTGCAATTGTCTAATTAACAAAGTCGACAGAGACTAGAACCTTGCTTGACAACAATGCACAAAGTACAACTAAATTCGTTTGAGAGTAAAAAGTCAATTTGGAATTCCTCGAAAAATTACAAGTGATTGAGGTGGGCACCTTGTCAATCATGTCATTTGGTTCATGACTTCAAACTTTCGGATATTCCATTGACTCTCCAATCCTAACTACCCATGAGAAAATGGCCAAGCATAGGCTACTAATAAAGTATGAATCTCAATGATCTAGAAATCGTACAGTATTGAGGGTACAGATTGGGAAGAATGCATACTTGTGATGTTTTGGGCCCATCGTACAATCGACAAAGTGACTACAGACCATATACCCTTCCAACTAATGTGCAGTCAGCAAGCAGTCGTCCCTATGGATTATCTTGTGCCAAACCTAAGGATAACAATTGAGAATCAGCTTGGCGATGAGGAAAGTCTCAAAGAAGAACTTCTCTAGTTGAATAAATAGGATGAACGTTGGGTAATGGCGCAATGGCCAACGAAGGTCATGCAAAGGTGGAAGTATCAACATGATAAACACCTCTGAAAATGAATTTTAAGGTCGGAGCCTTAGTTCTAAGTTATAATGGAGGGTAAAAAAAAGCCAAGTAAACTCAAAGTTATGTGGCTCAGTCCTTTTTAAAATTCAAGACATTTTGGAAAATGGAGCAGTCAGCGTTGATAATTTGGGAATGACGGTCAAGGACACTGTGAATGGTTCCAAGTTGAAATGATATTGCCCAAGGATGGATAATATCAACATGACAGATATCAAGCTTCTATGTATGCATGGTAAAGTAATTGAGAAACCCACAAGTCAAAAAAATAAAGGGTAGATGGATAAAGGTACGGTCATTTTTACTGGAGGCAATAATCCAAAATATGGATCTAATGTACTAATTATACTTGTTAGATGTTTCCACTATCACCAATGAATGTAATCCATGCTTGTAAATCACTATTGTAAGGCACTTCATGTTGAAACATCAATTTATATAAGTTGCAATGGCAAATATGGGCATGATCCAAACATCTTCAAACGGACAAAGTCAGTAATGTTCAGCTCCTAAATTAGAGGGGCTTGCCATAGATAGCGGAACCACTGCTATATGCAAGTAGCGGTTGCGTAAGGTGTTTACGGGTGGCAATAGTGAAACCACCCCAACAGTTGCACAACTTCCGGTTTGAATAGAGCAGTGGTTTCACCACCATACAAAATACAGGTAGGGGAATGGTTGCAAACATTTCCTCTGCTCGACGACGGTTCATTTGAATTTCTTGGTGGATTCCAAAGTAAGAGAGCATAAATACAGACCTTGTGGAAGGCTAAAGACATCACAAAGGTCAATGAGAAGTTGTGAAGTTGGATTTACATTGCAATTTGCAAGTTTGCGTCTTTGTTCATATTATCTCATTGTTTCCTAGCTTTTAATGGTTGTTTACAGTGTTGGTTTATTCTGTAAAGTGTTGTGAAAGTGCAAAGCAACTAGGTACAAGTTTAAATAATGTAGTAATTGGTAGCCCTGTCCATAAAAGGCCAAAAGTGGCAATAACTTGTACATTTGAGGATTACATAGTAGAAAAGGTTGTGCAATTGCATCACCCACTAGAATTTTTCCCACATCGAGATTCTCCAAGTCAATTCTTGTGTTCATCTTGTGTTTTGGTGTTTCAGTGTTTTTTTCATGCTTCTCTTTATGTTTAGAATTTTGTGCATTTCAATTCCAGCACACTATATCTTTGTTTTAGGAAGCAAACTAATCTAGAACAGTCATTTATCAAGCACTTGATGAGTTAGGAGTATAGGATTCATGTTGGTGAAGCTTAGTGTGGAATATCCACCTAGTTTAGGAATTAGATTGGTATCAAAGTTGGTTTAGTATCAATCCATTTGTGTGGTTTTGTGTGTTTGTGACTCAATTGCAATTTATGCCCATCACTAGAACAATTAGTGTCAATGGTAAAGGTATCAAAGTTCATTTTGAAGAAGACATTTCCACAAGTGGAAGCAAGAGATCAGCGGTATGGCCCATTATAATGAATAAAATGCCCTTATAGCAAAAGAGCAATTCCGCAAGCTTGGAGGAGTACCTAGCATCTCTCTTTCTATGAGCAAGCTTGACCGGTTGGAGTCCATCATGGGGATTCTCATGAAGAAGCTTGGTGTTTCTATGGAGGCACTAAAAGCAAACAAAGAGGATGCTCCTGTGCATGAGAAGCTAAAAGAACAGTCCCATGCCAGCCAAGCTCCACCTCCATTCAAGGTTGAGGGAAAGATATAGATTCAGCCATATGATGGAGATGTGAATGCAGAGAGGCTAGACCATTGGCTAGCCCAACTAGAGGTATGTTTCAGTTTGCAAGATTAAAATTAACCAGTCATGCTTTAACTTCATTTGAGAGTTATGTTCATACTTTGGTTGTTAAGAAGCTTTCTCTTATCACTAAGTGGGGTGATTTTAAAATGCTAATCAAGAAGCAATTTTATCCTATTTGTTATGAGGAAGGGAGGTCCATTTATTGTCAATATCTTAGGCAAAAGCAAGGCCAAAGCACACAAGAGTACACAAGTGAGTTCCGCAAGCAGGCTGTCCAAATGGACAAAGATATAGCAGACCAAGACATCTTGATGAAGTATGTTGGTGAACTCCATAGCCATTTGGGGAGACCTATCCTCTTGGCCAAGCCTACGGATGTAGATGAGGCTTTTTCTCAAACTCACTACTTAAAGATGGACAAGAAGAAGGCTCCATCTACCTCTCAAAACACTTCCAAGCAACAAGGTGGCTCCAAGCAGAAGGGTAAAGGTAAACAGAGAGGTAAGTGTAATGTTATTTCCATTTCTAAAAAGGATACTAAAAGGCATTGTGGGCATCGTGATGTTGATAGTCATTCCAAGGATCACTGTTGGAAGCTACATCCATTATTGCATCCATAGAAGAACAAAAAGAAGAATAAGGCTATACCCTCTCTCCAAGATGAGAACATTGGTTGCAACTCCGATGTGGATGACATTTTGTGTTGTACCTCCATCAATAGAGAGGTATGTTTGGGTAGTAATGCTCAAGATAGTGAGCTTTCTAAGCTTTTCCATATTACAATTCAAATTAAGAAAACAAAATGGATGCCTTTTTTGATACTTGTTTACAAGCAAATTTGATAAGCAAGAAATTAGTAGACAAATTGAAGATAGAGAACTACAATCGTCCAAGCCCATATTCTTTGGGGTGGGTGACAAAAGGTATTATGTCATTGATGAACTTATAGTGGATGTTGTGCCTCTTGATGTGTTCAATGTAGTGTTTGGCAGCCATTGTAATCTGGGATGTTATCTTCAAGAGGAAAGTTGGCCAATACCATTTGGTAAAGGGTGCCAAGAGCTACATCATTTCAGCCTACAAAGGTGATTCTAAAATCTCTTTGGTGAGTGCCTCTCAAATTAAAAGACTTATTAATGCAAGTGGAAAGTTTGTTTTACTTATTTTGAGAGATATTCAAGATAAAGAAATGGCTGCACATAAGACTTCTTGTAGCATGTTTACTAACGAAGAGCAGAAGCATATGGGAGTGTTAGTGCAGTAGTTCAAAGAGGTTTTTCATGAGGCCACATGGTTGCCACCGGTGAAGCCTATTGAGCACAAAATTCAATTGCTACTAGACAATCCGCTTCCAAATATCAGGTTGTATAGACAGTCCTTGAAGGATGCCAATGAGATAAAACAACAGTTATAATCTTTGATTAATCAAGGTGTAATATGCCCTAATACTTCTCCATGTAGTTCTCCTATTGTTTTATTACCTAAGAAAGATGGTTCATGGAGAATGTGTTTGATTATAGAGCACTTAACAAGATAACCATCAAGATTAGGTACCCTCATCCACAGATTGTTGATCTTCTGGATCAACTTCAGCATGCCAAGTATCTTGCTAAGCTTGATTTGAAATCCAAGTATCAACAAGTGAGAATTAAAGAAAATGACAATTGGGAAACAACATTCAAGACACAAATGGTTGGTTCTATCTTTTGGGCTATGCAATACATTGGCTACCTTCATGTGGTTGATGAATGAAGTAATGAGGCCATTTATTGATTCCTTTGTTATTGAGAATTTGGATGATCCTCTTAATTTCAGCAGAAATTTTGATGAGCATATTCATCATTTAAAACAAGTTTTCAAGGAGAACAAGTTAGTGTTGAATGAGAATAAATGTGAGTTTGCTCAACTATCACTTGTCTTCTTGGGGCATGTGGTTGGAGATGGGGAATTAAGGATTGATCTAGCAAAGGTAGAGGCCATCATGAATTCGTCAAAGCCTTCTAATGTAACTGAAACAAGGAGCCTTGTTGGTGCAGTTCAATATTTGAGGAAGTTCGTCAAGAGTTTCTTTTTCATAGCCACACCTTTGCATGCCATGACAGAAAGTGGCAAGAATTTTATTTTGGGTAAGAAGCAACAAGATGCATTTGATATGTTCAAACATACGATAAGCCATGCTCCAATATTAGCTTCATCTAACTTGCAACCACCCTTTGAGGTGGAAACAAATACTGATTACTATGCTATGGGGGTTGTCATATTGCAAGGAGATAAACCCATATGTTACCATTCATAGTTATTTCAAGGTGCAATTCTAAATTATTTTACATACGATAAGGAACTGTATGCTCTTGTCCAATCGATCAAGAATTGGAAACACTATCTTATGGGTGGGTAGAAAAACTATAATCCACACGGATCACCAAGCTCTCCCCTATTTGCAAGCTCAAACCAAACTTCAGCAAGCTAAACACTATAAGTGGATGGGGTTTTTGAAAAAAAAAACATTTGATTATCAAATATAAGGTATGTCCACACAGATCACCAAGCTCTAAGCCCATATGTTACCATTCATAATGATTTCAATGTGCAATTCTAAATTATTTTACATACGATAAGGAACTGTATGCTCTTGTCCAATCGGTCAAGAATTGGAAACACTATCTTATGGGTGGGTAGGAAAACTATAGTCCACACGAATCACCAAGCTCTCTCCTATTTGCAAGCTCAAACCAAACTTCATCAAGCTGAATGCTATAAGTGGATGGAGTTTTTGAAAAAAAATCATTTGATTATCAAATATAAGAAAGGTATGAGTCTTATGTTATCTAGACCATAAGACCTCATTTGATTTCGGCCATGGGCACCATAACCCTTCTTGAGCATTTTATGTGTGAGTCTTATATAGAGGGATATGAGCATGATGTAGATTTTGGGGAGCCATTTCTTCAAGCAAAGAGTTCCCAAGGTGCAAGATTTGGGACTAAAGAGGATTAATACCTTCAAGATGGGTTGCTCTACAATTTGGGTAAGCTTTGTGTGCCTAAGAAAGAAAGAGTTCAGCTAATAAGAGAAGCACATAGTTCAATACTTATAGGACATTTTGGTGTTACAAATATTATTGCACATTTCCAAAGGTATGTTTATTGACCTAATATGCAATTTGATTTATTTAAATTCATAAGGGGATGTCTGTTATAAAGTACAAGAAAACCTAGTAACAGGAAGTTCGGTTTGTAAATGCCATTACGAGTTCTTTTTAGACCATGGGAAAGCATTTCCATGAATTTTGTAGGTGGGTTGCCTATGTCAAGGAAGGGGCATGACTATCTCTTTGTAGTTGTGGACCGGTTTAGTAAGATGTGTATTCCTATTCCTTGTAAGAAGACCCTCAAAGACAGTGATGCATTTGTGTTGTTTTCTTGTTAATGTGTGTGTTCATTTTGGTTTGCCTAGTTCTATTGTTTTAGATCACAAATCGAGATATGTTGGTAAGTTTTGGGCCACATTGTGGGAGAACATGGATACCAAGCTGAAACAGTGTACCATTTTTCGTTCACAGACCAATGGATAGATAGCGGTTGTGAATAAAGCATTGGTACAACTCTTGAGAGGGTACAATAGGAAGCATCCGAAGTCTTAGGATGATAATTTGAAGTATATTCAGCATTCCTATAATAGGGCAGTGCATTCTTCTACTAGCAAAACTCCTTTGGAAACTTATTTTGGCTACTTAACTCCATGTTCATTTGATGTTGTTTTGAGACAGCCATACAAAGGAAATGAGAAAGTGGATTTAGAGGTCCACAATACTAAAATGTTCATTGAAAAGATTGAGAAAATTCACCTCCAAGTGCAAGAGAGGTTGAAAGAGTCACAAGCCAAGTACAAAGCAAGGCATGAACAGCATAAGACTAGGCATGGTTTACTTGTTGGAAACAAGGTATGGTTGTGCTTGAATAAAGAGAGACTCCAAGGTAAGACTAAGACACTTAAGCCTCTTCGGTATGGTCCATTTGTAATTCTAGAAGAAGTGGGTAAGAATGTTTTTAGACTTGATTTGCCTCCTTATATGAAGATTTATTCAATTGTCAATGTTGAGAACTTACATCTCTTTAAGTTTTCTATGTTAGACAATGAAGTTGAACAGTTGTTGCTACCTTCAATTGAAGACATCACTCCTGATAGTTGGAAATGGAGGGAGATGTGTTGCAGAAGAAAGAAAGGGCAACACAAAGAGGAATGCAAGAGTATTGGTTGGTTGGGTTAAAAGGTCAGTTACTCGAAAAGGTCAGTGACCCGGAAAGGCCAAATGGTATTCAAGAGATGTGGAGAAGAGATTTCCTCACCTACAAAGTTCTTGAAGCTTTTAACATAAAAACCTCAAATTAGGGAGATATAATCCAAAATATCAACCTAATGTACAATCTATACTTGCTAGATGTTTTCACTATTCCCAATGTATGTAATCCATACTTGTAAGACACTGTTGTGATGCACTTCATGTTGAAACATCAATTCAGATAAGTTGACATGGCAGAGTCAATATAGAGATGATTCAGACATCTTTAGAGGGATGAATTCAATAATGTTCAGCTCTTGAATTGGAGGGGTTTGCCATAAATAGCAGAACCGTCATTATATGCAAGTGGCAATTGCGCAAATGTCCTGATGGCTGCATAAACACCGATGTTTGCAAGTGGCGGTTGCAAAACTGTCCAGGTGGTTGCGTAACCAACAGTCTACATAGACCAATAGTTTCACCACCATACAAAACACAAGGGAACTATTGCAAACATTTCCCCTGCTCAACGGTAGTTCATATGAGCTTCTTAGCGGATTTCAAAGTAAGAGGGCATAAATACAAACCTTGTAGAGGTTGAACACATCAGAGAAGTCAGTAAGCAGTTGTGAAGTTAGATTCACATTGCAATTTGCAAGTTTAAGTCTTTGTTCATATCATCTCATTGTTTCCTAGTTGTTAATGGTTGTTTACAGGGTTGGTTTATTCTGTGAATTGTTGTAAGAGTGCAAAGCAACTAGGTACAAGTAGGATAGAGTAGTAGTTAGTAGCCCTATCCATGAAAGGCCAAAAGTGGCGGTAACTTTTACATTTGAGAATTAAATAGTGGAAAGGGCAGTGCAATTGCCTCACCCACCAGGGTTTTTCCCACACTAAATTTCTCTAGGTCAATTCGTGTGTTCATCTTGTGCTTTGGTGTTTCTTTCATGCTTCCCTTTATGTTCTAAATATTGGGCATTCAATTCCAGCACGCTATATCTCTATTTTAGTAAGCAAGCTAGTCTAAAACAATCATTTATCAATCACTTGTTGAGTTAGAAGTATAGGATTCATGTTGGTAAAGTTTAGCATGGAATATCCACCTAGTTTACAGATCACGCAAAATAAAAAGTAATAAAATAAAAGAACATACACAAATGTGAATAACGACGACAAAAGTAGGAAGCATACCATTGTACGCCTCTTCAACTCTTGCCCCCAGCACCCCTTACAACTTATGGCCACGAAAAAAAAGACAGTATGCCCAACAAGAATCCAACCCATATATTCCTTATCTTTCTGCAACAATTTGTCCCTTGCTGCAACTGTACACCACTCAAATTGAAAAACATACGCTACATTTGTTTTTTAACCATCGTATAGCCCTTGTCAACACCCATATCGCTCAACTCTTCCCCCTCAACGTATAGTTTTACATTGGACTGTGTGCTCCTAGTGTGACGTACAGTTGCCAAACTTCGTCTTTCCTTGCGCTTTGTTGTCGTATGTCCTTGTGAAATATACGTTCCATCTTTTGTTGTCATACATCCTTCTAAAACACACGTTCCATCTCCTGAGGTCATACACCATGTACTTTCATCATACAGTTCCTCACTTGCCACTACATTTCTTACATACCTAATGATGATATTGAACCGTATAGTTCACCTTGCTTGTCCTCTTCATCATATGGTCAATTAAACCGTGATTTTTCACATCAATGCCTTTGATTGTCAATTTTGCATGGTAATTTGCCTTTTGAGGGTAGCTTGCTAGAAAAGCTTGCATTTTTATTCCAGAATCTTAGAGAAAATTGGAAAAACGCAATCATTGGCAGCACTAACCTCGGAGGAGAACTCAAGTAAACAAAAGCCCTTTTTGTAGGGTTTCGGGGAAATTTCGAAGATTCAAGGGTCACAAGCCCCATCAAAAAATCTATAACAATAGGGTTTCAACATGCATTCTATAGTGGAAAATTCTGGTTTTACAGCAGTAGTTATGGGAAAAAACATAAACCCTCGAGCTTCAAGTATGGCATCCTCTTATATTTGGCTGAAAATCTTGAAGAATGCCTTGGATACAACATTCAAAAAATTCAATACTGCTAGGGAAGGTCGTATAATTCCCAAGCCAACCTCTACCACAACTCTAAAGATGATTCAAACCTCATTGGTGGCAAGTACTAGTTCTACGTAGGCGGGCAGCAAAGGGAACCAAAAAACATAAGGCCGATGAAACTTTGCCAAAGAATCAATCTAAAGTGTTGACCATACCTGAGATGTTGAGTTTGGAAAGCCTTTCAGCCACTAAATCTCACACATGGTAGGGCAGTAAGCCAAAGGATCATGAATTGAAAGTGACGTTGTGGAGAGCTAGGGTGGACAAGATTTTGCAAGTGTCCAATTTCAGTGCCAAAGAATTCAAGCTTTACTTGGTTTGGATGGTCTCCAGCTACAATTGAGACGAAAAATATTCATTTGTCTGATACATGGACAAGGAGGTAAAAACTAACGTAAAAGGCCAAGGATTTTACCAGGGTGTTTTGTGTGCCCTTACATGGACAATAGGCCAGTAAACCAATAGGCAACCCCAAGATTAAGCATGTTCAAAAAGGGCTATGCTATCCACAATTTAAAAGGTTGGGTTGGAATGTCGAGCAATTGGTTCACATGTGGGCCAAAGGAAATTGCGACATCAAGAAAGAGTCCCTGGCTTTAAAGGAGTAATGTTGTCTCATAGATGTGATCCGAAGTCAAGTAATGGGTGCCACTCAAGCCTCTATTATCGTTGTTTGGATGACCAAGCACATGATGGGCTTACGGAAGGGTGAGATCTATAACGAGGGGAGCTTTTGTCTACTCGAATTCATGAGTTCCCCTACATAACATACAAAAGATTTTATATGACATAGCATGCCATTGGATTATTCCTAGCTGCAATGTATTCTCCATTGGCAATGGAGGGGGACTTCACTTTTGGCAGCTCTTATGATCCTAGTTGGCTATCGGTGTTTAGATGGAGGCACCATAGTATCCCCTTAGCAGATGCTAAAGAAGATAATAATGAACGTCATACAATGGCCAAAAAGAAAATGCAAACAATAAAGCTGCCCACTTTAGAGGAGATAAGGGAGAACATTCTGACACAAATGATGATGGTAAGGATGATGGTGGATGCACACTTGGGTTGTTGAAGCCTCATACTACTACTTTTTGTCTCTCTCCTTCCTTCCAGGAGCCAATGGGTTTTTTTGAGCCACTAGCCTCATCTAGCACACCATCATCAGAGTCTATCATAGTCACTTTCTTGCCTTTACGTCATGAGGGGCAGCAGAGAAAGGACTAGTTGAACCAATTAGGTGAACTAGTTAATTCAAACTTTAAGATCCCAATCAGCCCATTATAGCCCCAAGAGGATACAGTGCTAGAGCCAAAGCAAGAACATGTCCAGTTGGGGTTGACTCAGAGTTGCTTTCATAGGTATACCCTTTTGAGACTGTACCCACTAATTCTCAGGCTCCAGATGAAGAGCTTGTTCCCTTGTTCCTTCCTCGTCCGAATAGTGCCAATGCTTAAAAGACTTTGTGTCAATTATTTTGGGCTATGGGACCCATGGTCTATGATCTACGCTACGGGGGCCCAGGACCAAGCACGCAGGGGACAACTGTTGTTAGAGGTAGATCGCAGTTATAAGAGTGAATGCACGCAAGAGTTTAGAACAGAACAAACGAACATACATTCAATGGAGCAGAAGTTATATACTTGCGGAAATGCAACTTCTAGTCAATATCGGTTGATAGGGAACACAAAGATGTACAATGCTTATAACAAGGCTAGGATGGCAGGCTCATAGCCAAAAGGGGCGAAAACTTCCTCAAGTTTAGATTTAACAATACAATTTGTGCATGACAGAGTAGATACACAGAGCATGTTACCTATCACTTCAACTGTGTATGGCATCGACCTTTGGCCAGATGTGTATGATACATATTTATACATAGAACACAAAGGCAATTACAACTGTTGTCATTTACAAAGGAGACGATGACGATTTGTGTTGTCTTCCCTGTTGAGCAAGGGTCAGTCTTCCAGTTACATGGCAGTGAGTTGTTGACACGTTCCAAGCTAAAAGGCACCACTTGGCAAGCCACATGTTCAGAGCAAGCTAACACACTGGGATGACGTGTTTGGCGTGAAAGTGTGTGCACAAGACTGTGAGCAAGCGCGAGACTATGAGCTAGTGCGAATGTGGCGCATGGGACTGCGAGCAAGCATGAGTGTGTGGCGAGGGATTGTGAGCAAGCACAAGTGTGTTGCACGGAAGTACAAGCAAGCACGAGTGTGTTGCACAGAAATGCGAGCAAGCGCAAGTGTGCTGCACGGAAGTGCAAGCAAAAATCCCAAGTGAGATGTGCACAGATTATGCAGGCAAGCACAAGAGAAGTGTACACAACGCAGGAGTTGCGCACAGCTCATTTGCCCTTTCTTGAAGAGCAATGGTCTCCATTACATCCTTGTGTAGCTGCGAAAACTGCACTTGAAGTTGTGAGTTGTACCACTTAGCTTGATCAGCATATCACCCGACCTTGACCACTCGAAAGAGCTAATGTGTGCTATGGCGGGTGTGTCTGTCTATCACTTCAATGATTTGTTTCTTATCTGCAGGGTGCAAGTGTTCAGAATCAAGATCAAAGGATGTTGTGTCACTGCTAGCTCAAGAAGTGGGGGTGTTTATTGGTAAAGGAGCTCCACATTGAAGACTGGGTGTATGCTTAAGTACAGAGGTAGATCAAGGACAAATGCGTTCTCACCAACTACGAGCAAAATGATGTAAGGAGCGCAGAGGCTTGATCTTCTTGTGTGGACCTTTTGCAGCATGGCTTCTAAAGGTGCAACCATAATCTATTGCCAACTCAGAATGCATGAGGTGTGTGATGTGGGTCATGGCGCCCCTTGTATTTTGCTTGGGTGTGAGAAAGCATCGGTTGAACCTACTGAAGCACAGATTGTATGTGGCGCAAAAACTTCTCGGCTTTGCCTGCTTCCCATTATTGTGCACGTGACTCAATGCAAGCCGGTGTGCAATGTCTATAGGTGCCACAGGCTGCAACCCAAGACATGTCTGGAATGGACTATGCCCCATAGAGTTGTGAAGCGCTCTGTTGTAGGCATGTTGAATGTACAAGATACTTTCATCCCAAGTGCAAGCATGCGCGTGACTATACATTCGCAGAAGATGAACAAGTATACGATTGACAACTTATGTTTGTCCATCTATCTGTGGATGAAGTTGTGTTCCCATCAAGTCCCATAGTGCTTGTCAAAAATGAATTACAAAGAGTAGATCTCGATCAGAGAGATGGATATTGGGAATCCAAAGTGAACCCAAACATAGTTGAGGAAGGCTTGCACAGTTCCAGCTGCATCAATGTCTTTCTTGCAAGCAAACATGATAGCCATCTTTGAAAACCTATCCACTACAATCAACATAGCATCATGTTGGCATTTTGTCGCATGCAATCCAATCATGCAATCCATGTTGATAGATTCCCATGGTTTATGGTTTGGATGGCACTGATAGAGGTGTGTAAGGCCCTATCTACTTGTTTGTGGGCTTGGCAATGCAACAAGGAATGCAAGACTTGATGTGGCGCTCCACGTCTGTGCGCATGTGCGGCCAGTAGAAGTGTGATTGCAATGTGGCTAGTCTTTGTCACGCCGAAGTGCTTCATGTAGTGCACCTCCCAGACGAGCCTTTGGCGACATGTGCCACTAGGGACACAAACATGCTCAAGCTTGTAGAGAAGTTGGTCAAACAAGGATATCTCCCGAACTTGTTTACCTTGTGCAAGGTTGGTATAAGTGTTTGCAAAGTTCTAATCCGTTGAGTATAGAGGTATGCAGTCTGCAAAGTTGTCATTGTGTCTGTCCAACATTATGATGAGCGTGTGAATCGATGGTCAACTACGGTAATATGTTGCCTTGTTATCCATCCCTTTCTTGTGCTTGATCATAAGATGGAACAACTACAGGTAAGTCATTCATTTCATGTGGTACATGTTCTCCAATTTGCTTTATGTTTGCAGGAACTAAAGGGGATTATGATCAGAAACTATTTCCTTCCCCAAGATGTAGTGACGCTATTGCTTAATTGCTTGCACAATAGCATACAATTATTTCTCATAGGTGGAGTGCCTTTGCATCATGTCGTTGAAAGTCTCTGAATGGTACACGACCAAATGTCCATGTTGCATGAGTACTGTGACAAGTACATATTCAGATGCATTGTTGTGAAGTTCAAAGGAGAGCAATGTCGGGCATTGCGAGTATAGGCGCTATGTAGAGGCATTGCTTGAGTGCCTCAAAAGCGCGTTGTTGCGCATGAGTCCATTCAAACTTTGCTTCCGTGCGTGTTATTTAGCTGAGTTGCCAAGAGATGTGCAAGAAACCAAGGACAAACCTGTAGTATAATGTTATGAGTCCAAGAAAACTCCTCAATTCTATGAGATTGCACAAAGTTGGTCAATCTTAGAGCACTTTGATTTTTTCTGGGTCTACATGGATACCTGCACGGTCAATGATGTAACCCAAGTAATGGATCTGCACACGCCAAATGTACACTTTGATAAGTTAGCCTACAACTTGTGTTGACGCAAGGTGTCTGAGACGCACGCAATTTGTTCCACATGCTCCTCCCAACTCTTTTTTCATGAAGATGAGGATGTCATGCAAGTAGATAATGACAAAGGAGTTGAAGAATGGCCTAAGTAGATCATCCATTAAGTGCATGAAAGTGGTTGGCGCATTGGTTAGGCCGAAAGGCAGGGCCAACCATTTCTACAATCCTTCCCATGTCTTGAAGGTTGTCTTCCAAGCATCTTCAAGATGGATTGGAACCCGAGAGTACCCTGACTTTGAGTCGATCTTGGTGTAGTATTGTGTGTCTCATAGCTGGTCTAAAAGGTCATTAATGCACAGCAGTGGGTACCGATTCTTCACTGTGACTTTGTTGAATGCACGATAGTCTATGCAGAGTCGCCAAGACCCATCCTTCTTGGGCTCAAGGACTTTCAGGCTCTCGCAAGGAGAAGATCTAGGCCTGATCTTGCCCTAATCAAAGAGCTTCTGTATTTGGCACCAACTTTCATCATTCTCCTAGACTGATCTGCGATACAAAGGGTTGTTCAGAAGAGGGGATCCAAGGACCAATTCAATACAGTGCTTTATGTGCGTTGGAAGGGCTTCAAGCTCTTTGAAGACTTCATCATTCTATTGCAATAACTTGTCGAGCTGCTGCTGCAATGACATTGAGTGTGCAGTGCATCCTATCAAAGCTTGTTTTGTCTCGCATGTAGGTGTGTCAGGGTGAACCATGAGCAACACGAACTTTTGCTCATGCGAAACGAATTTACACCATTGCTTCGCAAAGACAAAGGTGACTTCAGTCATTAGCACTGACTTGAAGAGGTTGAAGAAGCGACCTTGTGCGCAAACAGTCCAATGTTGTGCCTTGGCTTGATATGTAGCTTCACAGTCATACAAATATGGTCTTCCAAGCAAGATGTTGCAGACCTCCAAAGGTGTGATGTCACAAGTGACGGTGTCCTCCAGAGGCTTGAGTTTGTACTAGAAGGTGCATTGTCATCAAACTTGTATATCCTTCCCTTGCTGAAGTCACCCTAGTGGGTATGGCTTGGGATGCACCGCAATGGCAAGGCCAAGGCATTGTGTTGTTATTTGCACAATGATGTTCTTTTGCCTGCCACTATCAATGATGACATGAAGATGCTGACCCTTCACCCAAAGCTTGGTGCGGAAAAGGCGTTCACGATCCTCAGAGATGTTTATTGCAATGGTGTTGGTGCTTAGACAAGTTGCAGCTAGATCAGTGTCATCTGTCGACGCAAAACCTGATGTAGACTGGGCAATCGAGGATTGTTGCACACGGCATTCAGGGTCATCATGGGTGGTTGAGCAATGACAATAGCAACACTTGTCACCAAACTTCTTGCCTTTATATGAAGTGGAAGGTGCAGCAGCCTTCGAGTTCTATGCCGTCTTCTTAGGTTGCTCTCCTTTGTGAGAAGTGCTTTGCTTCTACGCAAAAAGCTTCAATGAGGAATTGTGCACATGCTGACTCTTGCGTGGTGTGTTGGATGAAGAGGTGGAACGTTGCTTCATATTTTCCTCGTCTTCAATCTTGGCAATGTTATGATAGGCTTGCCCCAAAGTGTCAAAAGTTAAGAATTCCTTCTTCGCACAAATGTAAGGTGAAAGTCCATTGATGTACTTTAGCACCTTATGTTGTTCGATCAAGTTCCCCATCGGCTACAGGCACGTGGAGTAATCATGGAACACATTGGTGTAGTCTTCCACTAACTGATCTTTGCATGGGCACAATTGTTGGATCTTGATGTATTCATCCTTCAAATGATAGAGAGGATAATACTCCTTCAAGTGTCGACGAAGGTCTTCCACGATTCAATTGGAACACACACTTGTGCACATTGTGCACTGAAGTTCTCCACTAATGAACGACTGGAATGGGCATCTTCAACACTGCGAAGGTGGTCTTTTCAGCATCAGTGAGCCAAATGACTAAGAAGTATGCCTCAAGCTATCAAACCCAGACATCCAATGTTGCAGCGTCAATTTTGCCTTCGAACTAAGGTATGTCAGGATTGACTTGCACTTTGAAGTGGGGTTGCTACTGAAACCGTTCTTGAGCGAACTATGGAGGGATCAACTCACGAAATCAGCCAAAATCTTCAGTGCATTGTGCCTCCAATGCATCGGCAATAAGCCTTTCGATGTTCTAGGGCTGCCTTAAGTTGCTTCTAGGCGTCAACGATCTTAATTTTGCTACGACATTCCTCTAGGTACTCTGAAATAGAACCAACTGATAGAAAGAACTATGCTCTGATACTAATGATCCGCACTACAGGGGCCCAAGACCAAGCATGTTGGGGACAATTGTTGTTAGAGGTAGCTCATAGTGAAAAGAGAGAATGCATGCAAGAGTTCAGAATAGAACAAAAAAACATAAATTCAAAACAGTAGAAGTCTTATACTTGCAAAAATGCAACTTCTATTCAATATGGGTAAATAGGAAATGCAAATATGTACAATGTTTACAGCAAGGCTAGGAGTAGAGGCTCTTGGAGCCAGAAGAGATGAACACTTCCTCTAGTTTGCCTTGACTGAACAATACAAGTTGTGAATGATAGAGAATATAAACAAAGCATGTTATCTGTCACTTCAATTGTGTATAGCATCAACCCTTGGCCTGACGCATATGATACATATTTATACATAAAATACAAAAGCAATTACAACTATTGTCGTTTACAAAGGACAGGATTATGATTCGTGTCGTCTTCCTTGTTGAGTGACGATTGGTCTTCCAATTATGTGGTGGTGAGCAAGCTGACACATGAACGTAATGGGGTAATTCAAGTGTATGTGCGTGCAAACGATGATGTGCTTGGTCCGAAAGTGCGTGCGCAAGACTAAGCAAGCACGAGACTATGAATTAGTGCGAATGTGGGGCACGAGACATCAAGCAAGCACGAGTGTGTAGTGTGGAACTGCGAGTGAGTGTGATAATGGTGAGTAGGACTGCAAGCAAGCGCGAGTGTGTTGCACGGAAGCACGAGCAAGAATCCCAAGTGAGTTGTGCATAGATTGCGTAGGATAAGTGTACACAATGCAAGAGCTACACACGGATCAATCCAAGCACTACATAACATTTCCAATGGGGTTGGGAATTTGGATGTTTCAAGTTTAATCACATATACAGAGGATTTTGGATGAGGTGGTTTTAATTCAACAATTTGTGCAATACGAGAGTCACTTAGAGTTTTCTAGGATCTACATTAGCCAAGGGGGTCAAAACGTAACACCTCCAAGATGCATGAGCAGTGACTACCCACTCGAGTTCCACATGTTGATACTTCTCTTGTCCACAATGTGTTGGAGTCCCTAAGCATTAGAGCATACCCTCACGAATATCATTATTTGTTACTCTAGTCATCCATGTGTGAGCAACGTCGATTAGAGAATGAAAAGGACAATGCTACCCTCAACATTGCAGCTTTGAGGAGTTAGATAGAGGATCAACATGCCTTCTTCTAGGAGCAACTCACCCAACAAACCCAACTTAGATAGGCACAAACACAAAAGGTTGTTGAGTATGAGCAAGAAGTCACTCTAGTGAAAGGGCAAATTGCAAGAGGCCACTTGAGCAAGGGGCAAGCTGCAGGACGCTGTGTGAATGGCGAATGAAGAGAAAAATAGACCCGATAAACTAAAACAAGAGAATCAATACTAATAGAATCTTAAGCTAACAGAATAAGAAAAATGGGATACACACAAGATTACACAGTACACAACATTTCAACTAAGAAATCCATACGTGAAAAAACCCAACACAGTAAACCCCTTTACTATTGTATTAACTTAACCATTTTTCAATACAATAATGTCCCTCTCAGTTCTGCTTTTCCCCTAATGTATGTGTGAATATATATAAGCACATCAATAGGTAACTATCAAAGTGTTATTATAATACCAAGGGCACCAAAACCATGGATATATAAAACATGGGCTAAAACAACCCAAATGCATGCCAGTATGGTCCCTTTTGACTCTATAGTCTAGTACTATAAATCATGGAAAAAATACAACACATTTCCAAAAATCTCCCACTTGTTGAATACTTTCCATAGGGGCCCACAAGGCTATACCTTCAACAGCTATGCCCATTGATTTTCTACACCAAAAAAAATTCTCAGTACTCATACCGTTTGTCAACAAATCAACAATGTTATCACATGTGTCCACCTTCTCTAACAATATCTTCTCCTCCACCATTTCCCCTACAAAATAGTATCATTCATCGATGTGTTTCGTTTTAGATTGATGTTGAGGGTTCCTTGCTAGACAAATTGCACTTTGAAAGTCACAATCTATCTTTACAGCGTTTTGGACAAATCCAACAGTGAAAATTAGCCTTTGAAGCCAAACTACTTCTTTGCCTGAGCAATTGTCATGTACTCAGCGTCTATGGTGGATACCACAACATTAACCTATCATTTGTTCATCCAACTTACAGCTCCACCAAACAAGTTGAACACATACCCACTGACAGATCTTCAACAATCAAAATCTCTAGCCCAGTGCGAATCCACAACACCATGTAGATTCAATGTTTTGCTTTCCCCAAGATTACCCTGATAGGAGATTGCAAAGTTTGACATCCCGCGTAAAACTTGAAGATTCTCTTCACCACAATTCAATGTTCTTTTCCTAGATTTTACATAAATCTGCTCACTACTCTCGCTATATGAGCAATGTCAATTCTGGCACAAACCATTGGATACATCAAACTACCAACAACACTAGCATACAAGAGTAGAGACATGTCCTCAATTTCTTCTATTTTAGGACCCTGTTCAACAGATAACTTTTGACCAACAGGAAAGCGGTGCTAATAGGCTTATTTTCTTGAATCTTAAACTTTTGCAATATCATCTCAACATACTTCCTTTGATTTAACCACAATTTCATGTTTACCCAATCCCATTTAATTTCCATGCCCAAAATATATTTTGCAACACCAAGATCTTTCATATCAAATTGAGATGATAATTGAGACTTAACTCAGTTGATCATTTCCTTATTATTACCAATTAACAACATATCATCCACATACGATACTGTGATAATAAATTTTTCACCTTACTATTTAAAAGAAACACAAGGATCAGCTTTGCTTCTTCCAAGCCTAAGTCTCAACACATACATGTCAAATTTCTAGTTTCACATTCTTGTACAAAGACATTTTCAGCTTGCAAACCAAATCTTTTTTTCCCTTTATCTTATAACTTTTTGGCTATCATATAGATTTCCTCCTCACGCTCACAGTGTTAAAAAGTTGTCTTTACATCCATCTGTTTTGTTCTGTTATGTTGTTTTATAGCTAGAAGAAATCTAATTGAATGTAATTTAGCAATGGGAGAAAAAAATTTGCCAGGATTAATTCCCTCTACCTGAGAGGATCCCTTTGTTACCAAGCGAGCTTTAAAATTCTCCATTCTCCAATTTGCATTATAATCTTTCTTCCTAAATACCCATTTGCAACCACCAAACTTTCTTCTAGAAGGTAATTTTATTAATTCCCTCTACCCGAGAGAATCCCCTTGCTACCAAGCAAGCTTTAAAATTCTCCACTATCCCCTCTGCATTGTACTTTTTCTTACTAAATATCTATTTGCAACCAACAAATTTTTTTCTAGAAGGTAATTTCACCAAGTCCAATGTCTAATTTTATTTAAGGACTCCATTTCTTCCTCCATAGCCTTCTTCCAAGACTTAGTTTCTTTTGAGGCAACAACCTCTTTTACGGTCTTGGGGTCTTCATCAGTGACAGACAAAACTAATAAAAGAAATCTAGAACAAAAATCAGGGCAACTGTACTTATCAGGTGTCCTCACCCTATATGATCTTTTTAGGATTGGAGTTTCTGCTTCTGCATCTTTTGGTTCCTCCTCGATTTCATCTAAATCTTCCTCTTACAACTCTTGTTCTAGTTCATCTTCGACAGTGGCTTTGAATTCAGACACTTTTTTTCCCTCTTCTTCCAACTGAATTTTTTCAAGTTCATCCTTTCACTGTCCTTTTTGTTTTCAAAACCCTTTTACCTCTTTGAAGAAAACATCGCAACTGTAAACAGTCTTCTTTGTTTGAGGGTTCCATGCTTATATCCCTTCACACCAATATCATATCCAATAAAAATACACTTTGTTGATTTATTGTCCAAGGCTCCAGCTTAGTCATTTTTTTGTCCAACTTAGTCATTTTTTTGTCCAACTTAGTCTTTTTTCCTTCGGAATATACATATAAGCATCACAACCAAAAACTCTAAAATATTTGAGAAAAAGTTTCTTACAAGTCCAGCTTCATGTGGAGTTTTATTGACCGGGGCTAATGTAATGTCCCCATTTCCGGATCACTTATGAACATGTACTGAAGACATTTAGTCTACTTTCCCCATAAGTTAAAGGATCACTTTTTTATTTTATTAATTATAATTTCCTGAATAGTGATTTTTATCATTTATCCATATAAGGCAATTATAGTTGATTAATAGAATATTTTTAACCATGGTTTTTACCACTATGGTAACTAAAAGGATAAATAATTATCGGATTATTGCCTAAAAATAATTTTAATTACTATTTGTTATTAAGGTAATTAATTTAATATTATTTTTAAAAATATAGGAATGTCGGCTTGAGAGATGAACAAAGAAAAGAAAAGATATCTTAAAAACTCAGAAAGGAGGTGTTATGGGGTATTTTACCCCCCCAAGGTGATTCGCCCCCCTTTTAGAGGGTACAAATACAAGGTGGAGATCTTATTCTACATATGCTAAATATTATTTTGTGAATCTTCACGCTTGAAAAATGATTAGGATGTATGCCCAATAATTGCTCCCGCGATTTTGAGCTGATTTATCAATGAAAATGTGTTTTTTGACACCACCTTACAAAGGAATATTTTGTTGCTTATCCTAAGAGTGGGGCGATTTGCCTTAAAAATCTTTGGAAAGGGTTTTGAAGACAAATTGGGTGTCCAATTGCTCAAAACTAGTTGCCGGAATTTATTGCTAATTTTCTAAAGCATGGCATTGAGTTTGTTGGATGATTCGCAAGATTTTTAAGGGTTATTTGATTAGAAAAATAAATAATAATTTTCTGAATTATTATTTATTTATTTGATAGAATTTTATAGTGAATTTGACTTCATAAAATGATGATTTGGGCTTAATAATTAATTTATGATTTTCCCTAACTTTGGCGATTTGGTTAGGCAAGCTTGAAAGGTCCTTGAGGGTGCCCTAGACCCTAGTTTGTAAAGAATATTTGATTCTGATTTTATTGCAGCCTTTTGACTTAGGATGACTTTATTTGAGTTTGTTTGGTCACTTTAGGTGCCCTGGAAAGGAGCTGGAACTATTCAGATATTCTTGGCATTTTTTCTATGAAAATTGCAAGGGTTTCGAGAAGATTTTGGGAGAGCGAGCAGTTGTTTTTCTGAGTAAAATCAAATATTTTCCAACAGGCATATTTCAGAAATTTATCTTCATTCAAGTGGAAAAGGGTACACTTTCATTAGTTTTCAGTTATTGCTTATATTTGCATGTTTCGGGGTGAATTAAGGTTGAATCAATTGCTGAAAATTGTCTATTTATCCCTTGTACTTTGGCGCCAAGGGTATGGTGAGATTGGGTGTGTTGAAGCTTCATTTTTCAGCTAGGGCTTATTGATTTTTCAAATTTCGAAATTCAGAATTTACTTGCATAATATTGGGATTTTAAGGAAAACCCTTATTTGATTTTTTAGCCCAAAAATGGGGCATTATAGCTAATGTGGGTGATATGCTGATCAAATAGCCAGCAGCCATGACTGTTTCAACCCAAAACTTTCTTTCCAATCCTACACCACTGAGCATGCTTCTCACCTTATCCATCTGAATCCTATTCATTCTTTTTGCAACTCCATTTTGTTGTGGTGTATATGGATTTGTCTTTTGTCTTTCTATTCCACCTTACAGAACTGCTCAAAAGCATTTGAGCTATATTGTCCACCATTGCCATTCCTCGAGACCTTAATCTTCTCCTCTATCTGATTTTCAACAAAAGCCTTAAACCCCTTAAATTTACTAAAAACCTCAGATTTAGCCTTGTGATGGAACCTTCACAAGTCCAAACACATCACTATACTATAAATGCAAAATCCCTTTTGATCTTGTAGCACTACTGGGAAACTTCACTCGAGTTTGCTTTACCAAACACTCAATGCTCACAGAAATCAAAGTCTACAGGGCAGTCAAAAATTCTTTTAACTAGACCTTTAGATTTTAATACTCGAAGGCCTTTCTCTCCAATGTGTCCCATCCTCTGATGCCACAACATTGTCTTCTCTGCAAGAGATGTAGGACCTTAATCTGAAATATTTTTCACCTCAAGAACCACAAAGCTATTACACTCATTACTTACAATGCTTGCCTCAAGCTTTAACAGTGTTCCTGTATGGACTCCTCTTGCTAGTAACATTGCTCCACGAACCACCTTGCAACTATCTTTATTAAATACTACCTGCACACCTACATCATTCATCTTAATTGCAGATATGAGGTTTCTAGTCAAACCTAAAATATGCATAACACTAGAAAGGATTTTAACCCTTCCATCTTTAAACCTCAAATTAACTCTCCCTAGACCTATGATCTTATAGGTCGAGTTGTCTCCTAAGAAGATATCACCTTCGTTGATCTTTTCATATTCACAAAACCACTCCCTATGATAGATAGATAATATGAAAAGAGGCACCCAAGTTGATCAACCATGCATCATCACATGCATGCAAGCTTGAAGTTGCCAAGAATAAATCCCCCGAGTCTTCACTAGAGAGTTTTTGCTTCTACAAATTGGGAATCATCAGATGACTTACCCTTTTCAACCTTTTAAGATTTGCAGTCTTTCTTCAAATGCCTTGTTTTACTACGGTTCCAACATTTTCTCTTATCTTTTGTTATAGTCTCAGATTTACCTTTAGACTTTGATTGTCCCGACTTTATTTTAGTTTTTCTTGCAAACAAACTCTTACAAACAAGGCATCCTTTGCTTGATAATCCTAAACGGATTTCTGCCTCATTTCTTCTGATAATAAAGCTCCCACTATGTCCTCAATTTTTAATGTTGATGCAGTAATAGTTATTGCCATAACTAAATTATCCCAAGAGTCAAACAAAGAATGAAGTAAAGTAATACACTTTTCTTCTTCATCCATTTTATTTTCAAAAGAAAGTAATCGACTTACCACAGTATTGAAAGCATTCAAATGTTTAGCTACAGAGTCACCGTCATTAATTCTCAATGAATAAAGCTTCTTTCGGACAAAGAGTTTGTTCACTATAGACCTTGTCTAATGCAAAGTCCCCAACTTATCCCATAGTTCTTTAGAAGTTCTCTTCGTCAAGACATTCAGCAAAACTGAATCAAACAGACACAATCTAATTAATTTTTTTTTCTTCCTATCAATCTTTTCCCAATCTTCTACCTTCATACCTGCAAATTGCAATCCTAATACAGCAACCCACTGATCTTTGTCCACAAAAAGATCTTTTATCTTGAGCTTCCAAAACTCAAAATGTTCGTTGTTGTTCAATCTTTATCCTTGGGTTTCTCATCATTCTCCTTTACTGAAAAAAATATCACACGCAGAGCTCCCACTCAAACAATAGTTTATCACAGGTTAAAGAAACCCCAACTCTTCACACAAAGCTAAGACCTAACACTAATACCAAATCAAAATAAAAATAGACCCAATCAACTAAAACGATCAAAGCAATACTAACATAATCCTTAAGCTAAAAAAATAAGAAAAAAGGCATACACACAAAATTACACAGTACACAAGATTTTCCCTAGGAAACCCTTACGAGGAAAAAACCCTACAGAGAAACCTCCTTTAAATTGTAATAATTTAACTATCTTACAATATAATAATGTACTTCTCAGTTTGTTTTTTTACCTATTGTATGTGCGAGTATATATAGGCACATCAATAGATAATCGTCAAAGCGGTATTACAATACCATGGGTACCAAAACCATGGGCTATATAAAACATGAGCTAAAATCATCCAAATACATGCCAATATGGTCCCATTCTGGCTCTACAGTCTAGTAGAGTGTAAATTATGGAAAATATACAACACATTTCCAACAGCGAAGTGTTCACGCAAACATGAACTTGTGGCATAAAAGCATCTTAAGAACCACACAACTGAGATCTATGCCTTTTAAGTCGAATTTCAGCAATTAAAGTTAGAGCAAGCAGCGTCTTCATGATCACCCCCAATTGAAGCTCTAGCACCTCCCAGGACATCTTCCTCTTCCCCCCGTCCTTTTTTTTATTTTGTATGGTTGTCAGAAGGGACTCCGACTTATGCAAAAAGCAGGGATGATGTAGACCATTGTTATGAATAAGAGTGTCATTTTGTAGCTGATCTTGTTATATTTATACTAGTTAGTGTTGTAATGACCCTCTTTAGTTATGTTTAGATGTCGATAGTTATGTTAACCGACAACCATTGAGTCTTGTCATACAGATATAATGTTCCATGTCGAGGTAAGGGCATTGTGTAATATGTCCTCAATGTACCGAACACTTGTATTGAGCACCACCTATATAATAAAAAGTTGTTATTACTCTTGTGTTCTTCTATGCTATACTTTGGTATGTATTTACTGTTGCAATTGATGTTCCTTTGGAAGTGTAGTTTGTATAACAAGCACTCTCCGTCATGTGTATGCAAGCATAGGGAAGGCAGTATGTAATACTTGGTCATAGCACGCAAGTTCAAGAATAAAATTGATCAATTAAAATGTTCATATTCACAGATGCTCTTACAATATTATTTTATTTTGTGAAGGTTTCGAATGGAAAAACAGACAGTCCACTAGAGATAAAAAATCAAGTTTATAAAACCATTTGACTGAGATACTGTGACCATTTGACCTTTCCAAATAATACTTGTGTGCTTGAAGGCAATGGAATGAATTTTGCAATGCATGAAAAGTAATTTAGTCATGTTTTTCTAGTAATGTTTGCATATATATACATCAGATTTGAAATTATGGATCTCAGTTTATTTGTTTACATTTCTGTAGCTTTATGAACTTCTACGATCTTCAAAGATGAGAGAAATTTCTCAGGTTTGCAGAGAGTATAATCTTTTCAAATTCATTAAATAAAATGGTAATTCTGTATAATCTCTTCCTCAGTATTTGGCACATGAATGTTTCCACTCATGTCCTACATAATCAACAGTTCTTCCAATTCCATGTTGAGTGTTTCTATTTTCAAGAACTTCTCAGATTTGAAAACCAGGTTTAGTATATTTGTAACTCCCAAGTACTTGTCATGAGGGAAGTCTTATTGCCTAGGAATCTAGAAAGTTCATATTCTGTATCATTAGGAATTATTGACCGTGAAATTGTGATCGTGTTTTTTCCACTAAGAACTTGTTAATCAAAGACTGTGTTCCCCAAATTTGCACTCATTTCTTCAGGAAAATTTTTAGAAGTAAATACTCATAGACAGTAAATCTTTTATCTGTTAAGTGTAGGCTAGAAAAGCTTTTCCAAGCTATAGGGAAAACGGAAAACGTTGTAGGCTTCAGAGAAAAGCCACAGGAAAGGAGGGAAGACATGAACATTGGAAAAAAAAAATGAAATGAAAAGTCCATTCATGGTCCTTGTTTGTGTCAAAGCTCCATGACAAGGAAAACCTATATTCAAATGTCTTAGAGGGTCTCAAACAGACTTCATTACCATTACTAAACATGACTCGAAATGCAATACAAAAAAATATATAAGCTACACAAATGCATCAACTAGTTAAACTAGAACTAAAAGTAAAAATATACCCATTCCAAGACAATTTGGTAATGAAAGAACATGCTGAACTTTCAAACGAAATCCAGGCCTCGCATTAATCTTTCCACTCACTTTCCACCTGTATTCCTACACCCAATGTTTATATTAGAAAATAAATTACCAGCGATTCTTCTAAATGCTTACAAAAATATTACTTTGAGAAATATTAAATACACAAACTTCAATTTAGTTTCCATGGTATTTACTGCAGACCTGTCTATTGGAGGGCAGCCTTATTTAGTGATCCTTGGTTTTGCGGACAATCTGCATAGATTTTATTGTATGTCATTTGGTTAGCTGCTCCTTTTTCGTCTGGAAAGCGAGAGTTAAGGCTACTTTTCAAGGCTCCAGAGGATTTCTCATTTCTGTAAAATGGGCTTTCATAGACTTCTAGATGGCATAGCTTCTCAGAGTCATGCTAAGATTTTACTGCTTATCAAATATATTGTGTAGATAGGCGTGTAGCTCGATCTGATATACTATACTTTATTGCTTGCCTAGGAACAGGTAGTCCTATGGTGCCCCATTATCCTTGATGAGCATTGTAATTGAACTTTTTACATATGATGTGTCTCAGTTTTCTTGCAAAAGAAAAATAAATCCATATAATGAACATCTTTCTAAGGCAAGTGGAATGTGTATGTCAGGTACTAAATAAAATCCATCATATGATAAAGAGAACAAATCAACACATGATACAACAGCAGTTATTAATCTACCTTAGAACAGTGTCATATTTAAAACTAAGACAAAAAAATATTAGCGCTTCTCTTACATGGTAGTCTTGCATGGTCAAGGAGGTCAAATTATGTCCTTGTTAGGAGAAGAAAAAGAACAACAACTCGACAACTCTAAAACAATGGCAAAGGTCAAACTCACTCTAGACAAGGTTTAATCATTGTAATAAAAAATGAGACTAACATAGACAGACTAGGTCCAAAAACTTGTACTGTATAAACTAAACATAATGTCACTGATCATACTTTTCACACACTTTGTTGGATTGTTTTTGTCAATACTTTTGAAAATAACCACAGTTAAGCTGTTTTTACAATTAATCAGAAGCCTGGTTTTAGCATTACATTGGGGATGACTAAGTGTTTTGAAATACTGTAGCAGCTAGCTTCAAAATGTGAACTTAAAAGTTGAAACCCTTTAATGTCCTCTGCTTTTCTTGCAATCTAGTGGAGAGTGGTTAGTGAGAAATTTGTGCAAGTGCCAAACAATAAAATTTGAAATCTACATTGAGATAATCCCCAGAAATGTTTGCCTTTCAAAAAGCTTTTGGGTTTGAGAGTGTAGCTTACAAAGTCTTTTTTGCAATCTCTTTGTGCATATTACATCTTTTTATTCTGATGATGGGCTTATATTCTTGATTAATCTTTGCAGCTTCTCCTCGATGCATTTTTCTCTAAACCTTTCTGTGTTCATTGTCATATAGTGGTTGAATATGTCATTTTGTATGTCTTATCAGGAGATCGTTTGCATGCAAGATGTGAAGACTTTTTTTCGAAAGGAGCAATCATAGATTTCCAATATTCCTGTTTTCCCAGGTTTTGGGATTTCTCGGTGCCTCTTGTATTTTTGCTCAACTTTTTTCTCCCTCCTTTTGTCAAGAATAATCTCGAAGGTTTAATTTATAAAGGCTCTCCCTCTTTGAAATCATTCTTAATGAGACAAGTGTAGAAAAAAAGGATTTTTTGTTTCTTCTCTTCTTTTCACCTTTCCCCCATGTCTATCCCATGAAAAGCCCAATACTCAGTCCTCACCAATGCATTTGAGACTCGTTTTTCACTATACAAAATTAAGCTGGAAAGTTCTTATAAAAATAGTCAAACTACATATCTTGGTTTAGATTTGCACAGGCCAATATGAAATAAATAGCCCTTTTTCAAGTTCATCTTGTTTCTGTTATGCTTTAGTTTATACAGCACTGCACAAGAACACAAACATTCTAAGCATTGGTTGAGGATGCCTCCTTTCGAGCAATAAATTGCATAGGAGATAAATGGACTTGTTGTAGTAAGAGGAAAAGACAAAGTAATATTGCCCAACTATTTAGTTTGTTATAAAAAAATGTTATATTAACATGCTGGGTTCAAATTTCATAGGCCACCATTCCTTCATCTGCGAGTAGCTGCATTGGATTTCATGCTCAACAAAAAAGGTTTGTAATGATTTATGTAATGCTCAAGATTTGAACTTACAGTTTAAGATTGAAGGACGCTGAAATTTAACACTTGTCAATGTATTTTATTTTGTTTCTCTTTTATTACTGCATTTCAAACCTCATTGATTTCACTGACTTGTTTTCCTTCAGCCAGTTGTTGGCTTTCTTTATTGTGTTCTCACTAAATGCATAACTAAAAGCCAACACAATTCAAATTGCCACTGCCAATGGATTGCATCATCCTTTATGCAGTACATGACTTGCTAGTTGCCAGCCTTTTCTATCACCAGCTAGTAATATTTCTCTTCTATGTTCTCATTCTTTTGTCCTCCTTGTGATGATAAAATATCGAAAAAAATTAAGCCTGCTGTCACTACCAATCCCATCTGATCCTTGTCAACATTCATTAATCCTTGTTCGCTGCTCAAGGGGGCTTGTGAATCAGAGTGATGGTCTGAAGAAGGAGATTCTCTCTTCTTCACTTGGAAAATTTTATTATTGCCTATTGCCTTTGAGAGCAGACTGAACTTGGTTATAACATACTTTTTCATCCATATTTTCTTTTGTCACATTAGGTTTCCCATGCTGTAAATCTTGACTCAATTGATGGCCAATAAGTGCTGCCATAGAAAAAGCACGTATTTTGGCTCAGTTTTTGGGCTTCACTTGAGCTCATATAAAGGATAATATTTTATTTAGCATTTCTTTTAACAGAGTGTATACTTAGTTTACTCTTGTCAATTGAAGTACAGGTATCCATATTTTTATGGCTTTTATCACTGAGCGGATGGACGAATAAATGCCTTTCAACTACATTAAGATTAGCCTTTCAAATTTGATCAAAGCTCTGCATGTAAATCCATTATGTATAGCTTGAAGAAATATTAGAGATAACTAGCCTTAATAAAAAAGAATGATTGCAAAACTAATAACCAAACCCACCCCAAAACACCTTTGGATAATAGAATCTCACAGAATGAAACACTTCTTTAACTTGAATTTTCCCACTATAAAACTAAGAACAAAACCCACCCAAATTCACCATAGGATCAGAGAATCTGTAAAGGGTGTGGCTTAAATCAAGTACACAATGAGACATACTTCTTTTACCTTGAATTGATAACTAAGACCACGATGAAACATCTATTTTACCTTGAAATTGCCCACCATATAATAATAGTGAACACGAGTTCACAGCTCTGAAGATATTTGCAGTCACAATATTAATACAAAGCTTAAAATATTAAGTTTTATGTATTACAATACACAAGTTCACAATTTTAAGTATTAGAATACATAAAATTTTAAACTAGGACAATCAATTTTAAATTTTATGTATTAGAATACATAAAGATTACAATAGATTGAGGATATGGGCTTTAATTGGCCCTACAGACCAATTTGGCTTAAAGGTCTCATCATCTATTATCTTCTACATTTGCTTCAAGGTCAAATAACAAATTAGCCACTGTTAATTATAGTAGGATATAATATTTTCATTTACATCCACTAGAGACCCTATAAGATTTATCACTGGCCATCTCATAGGAACACGACCTATAGTATTGGAATGGGTGACCTTTGAAGAAGTTGCTGTCACCGAGTGCAAGTCCTGGCAGGATAGAAATCTTTGCAAATATTTTTCAATATTGAATTATTAAATTAACATTAACCTAGAATTATTCTTCTATTTCTTTACGATTCTATATGTTTTATATAAAAAGAGGCCAAATTATTAAAAAAAATATATATATATATATATATACAAATCCAGGTGAAACTTGATTTTCAAACATTTTCAAATTGCAAATATTTTTCAAGAAAAAAAATAGAACAAATACCAATTGGTGAATATTAGACACTAAAATTATCCTTACTAGTTTCAATCCCACTGCTTCACCCCTGTGAGCATCACCAAATGCAACAAGTCCTAAGAGATGGGTTATCATGGAGCACTACTCACGAGTCAAGAAGAGAATAATAAAAAAATGCAGTTGATTCCCAAAAATTACATTTTAGTTTAATACATATTTATATGCATACCCTTATTCATCTCTCTTCTCCTAAGGTCAAGCATCCCAGTGCTATAGGCCATATTGATACAAATGATCCTATGATCCAGGATAAATCCTACAGAGTATATAAGTTATAACATGTATCCTCAATATGATATATAACATCATCTCTCTGGTGTGGGAAAATGGGTAGTTGCAGAATCAAATCAAGCCTGAGTATGATCTCTCTGGTGTTGGAAAAAGGCTAGCTGCAGAATCTAATCCAGCCTGAAAATCATCTCTGTGGTGTTGAAAGACAGTTAGTTGTGGAATTAAATATAGCCATTAAATCCATCTCTCTGGTGTGGGAAAATGGGTAGTCGCAGAATTAAATGCAGACCTTAAAATCATCTCTCTGGGGTATGAAAATGGGTGGTTGCATAGTTAAATCCAGCCAAAAAATCATCTCTCGGTTGGAAAATGGGTAGTTGTAGAATTAAATACAACCTTTAAATCATCTCTTTAGTGTTGGAAAATGGGTAATGGCATAATTAAATACAGCCCTTGAAATCATCTCTCCAGTGTATAAAAAAGGGTAGTTGCATAATCAAATCCAGCGTAAAAATCACTTCTCTGATGTTGGAAAATAGGTAGTAGCAAAATTAAATAAACCCTTTAAATCATTTCTCTGTTGTATGAAAATGGGCAGTTGCATGATTAAATCCCGCCTGAAAAATCATCTCATCTCTCCGGTGTGGGAAAATGAGCCGTAGCAAATCCACAGCTAAATACTGTGGGTATTCATTTAAACTTTGAATTAACTTAGTGGACAAATGCAAGAGGCATAGCACTCAGAAATGTAAGAAATAAAAACTGTCGCATTAAAAAACAAAACAAATAAGTGGGTATGAACTTACTCTATGAGGAATTGTTGGGTAATGGGTAGGAGGCATATATTCTGGAAAAGGTTGAATAAAACAGACATCCCCAATGAACATCTCGTATTCTTCGGGATCTTCCATTGTCTTATACACTGTTTGTCTATAATCAATTATAATAATTTACACACGTGCGCTGTTGCCTGTCATTCAAATTGAATGAATGAATGGACCGTATTGATTATTATCACGCCCGGGGCGTTTTACTGGCAGGAAGGCTATCCAGAATTACGAGCTATGGCGTTTAAGGGATTCCAACGGCAAACCCTCCGGCCTGATCGGCCTCCTGCCGGGAAAGGCAGTGACCTTCATCGACAACCACGACACCGGCTCTACACATAAGAAGTGCCCCTTTCACTACGATAAACTGTTCCAAGGATACGTCTACATTCTCAGGCCCCTCGGAATCCCGACCATTGAAATACGGATACGAACTGCAGAGGATATATGATATACCCGTAGAGAATGCTTAGAGTCTCCCCGAAATTTTCCCAGCGTAGGACTTTACAGGAGTATCAGTTCTACATGGATAGTCATATATTATAAATAATTTATATTGATATACATTATAATATATATTTTAGTTATATAATATTTATATATATATATATATATACACGCACATTAATTTAATATTATTGTTATATTATATATATAAATATAGTATGATAATATTATTATTTATATATTATTGTTTATAAATTTCTTTTTGTTAGTTTTAAAGGGATAATTATTGCTTTCATTTTGTTTTAACTTGATTTTTTTTTAAAAAGAGGGTTAAAACTTTATTAATTAGAAGAAATCAGAATACAACCCAGCAACACCACAGAAAACCACCGAAGACAAAGAAAAACATGAAATACTACCAAACAAACCAGCTATAACCGTCACTCTCCATCCCCATATCCATCCTCCCTGAGAATCCACTCTAACCTCTGACACACCTCATTGGGCAACAACGCCTACTCGTCCACCTTCATGCTGTCAACTCCCTCCGAAGCCCATTTCGCCAGGGAATCCGCGGCCTCGTTCCACTCCCTAGGAACGTGCGCAAAAGACACGGACTCCATAAGCGCACTTATTTGTAATATCTGCTGCACTATCAGGGATAGTTGCTAGCTCACATTAGTAATCTTCCTTTCCAAGAGCATATTGATCAGAATTTGCGAGTCGGCTTCGCATTGCACCTTCCGCCAGCCTAACTCATAAGCTCTCCTCAGGGTATACAAAACAGCCAGTCCCTCCATCCTGTTAACCGTCTGCTCCCCCATATGGGCCAAAAAAATAAAAACTACGGATCCGGAGGAGTCCCGACCAACCCCCCCAATCCCTGTCGAGCCAGGATTACCTCTGGAAGAACCGTCAGTGTTAATTTTTTAAAAACCTCTGGGGGTGGTGTCCATTTCTCGTTCCTTTGAATCTTCTACTTCCCGCCACAACCACGCCTGACACAAGCAGAGGCCGGGGAAATGCCCTGTAAGCCCAGCCTCTCAACCAACTCTGCGTCTCCCTTCGCCAGAGGCAAGACGATTTCGCTCTTAGCAGCAACCGTCTCTTGGACCATGCCAATAACTCTGCCCCATACCTGTTGAAGCGCCAATTTCTCCTCCTTAAAAATTCTCTGATTTCTCTTCAGCCATACCTGCCACAATAGAAATATTGGCCCAGCATACCACGCTTCATGCAAGAAATGAGCATCGGAGGGCGGTCTACCCAATCTCGACCAAAAATCGACCAAGGAGGAGGCGTGCAAGCAGCGACATCTCCATGCGTCCCACCAAGCATGCCACAAATGAAGAGTAAAAGGGCAGCTGAAAAATAAGTGTGTCGACTCCTCCTCTGCCCCCAAACACATGACACAGCACGAAGGCCCAGCAAATCCCCTCCTCTTAATATTCTCCCAAGTCAAGCAGTGATTCCAGGCTAACGTCCAGGAGAAACAGTTAGAGATCAGCCAGGAGAAATTATTCCAGACTCTTTTCCACCAAGAAACTTCCCCTCTTTCCTCCCATTGCTGCGCAATCAGTTCCTGATAACCTGATGAGACCGTATATTTCCCCTTGGGGTGAGGTGACCAGGCCAACATGTCACGCTCCCTAAGTGTGCAGTAGCTACACCCCATAAGATTGTTCTTTAGCTCAGCGCACTCAACTTCCATACCATTAATCGGCCACTCCTCCGAAGCCGTCCATCTCGCATCCGTCAACTGGCCATTATGGAATAGAAATTTGTAGTCACACACCCTATTCCACCCTGCCTCACCAAATCTCTGCACTAAATCACTCAGATGAGGGTATTGAGTAACCAGAGGGGGAAAGCCGTCCCATGAATCATACCAGAATTGCTCCTCCTTCCCACCTCTGCAAATCCAGAAAAGACCTCTCTTGATCAATGATGCTCCCTTTTTTAGAGTGGCCCAAATCACTGATCTGACTCCAAACAAGCTGTACCTAGGAATATCCTTCACCGAGACCCCAAAAAAATACTTATGGGATAGTATCTTGGCCCACACACGGTCCTGTTCCTCGCACCATCTCCAATACAATTTTGCTACCAGGGCCGTTCCCGCCAGCACCGACTGTCACAATCCCAGCGCCCCAAACCTTTTCAGGCTGCACACCACCTCCCATCTAATCAAGCTCCACTTCGTCAAAGCCAGATTACCTGCCCATAGAAACTGTCTTGCCAAGGAGTCAAGGTCCTTGACAAAGCTCACTGGCGCTACCTGAAGCATGCACCTATAAATAAGAAGCGCCTATACCACCAACTGAATCAAATTGTATTCTTTTGTGTGTTGGGAAATATATTAAAATTTGGTTTAACTCGATTTTAGTCATATGAATCAAATTGTATTCTTTTGTGTGTTGGGAAATATATGAACATTTTGTTTAGGTAATTTGTAAGTATTTTAACTATAGAATACTATTGTTTTGTGTGTTGATTGGTTGAAGGATTTTTATGTTATTGACGGTTTCACATGAATCAAGGTACTCGTTTCTATCATAATTGTCATTTTGACAATTAAGGCGTAATCGTAATCGCTTCATTTTAAGGTGTAGCGATTTTGTGTATGTTGGATTTTTTTTGCAAGAGATGGGTGACCCCACCTGCTCGCAATCGTACTCCTTACTGCTTCGAACCTTGGGGCATATTATTGCACACAGGGTGGATTAATGTATTATGATTATTCTTCATTGAATGTCGTATTTACTATGATTATTGTCCTTTATGCTCATTATTGTATGCATGGTGCATTATTGCATTAGGATTATTCCTCATTGAATGTTATATTTATTTGTTTTAGAAAGAGTACCCAAATAAATATGCATAGAGAACATGGCATTCATTTATAAAGAGGTTACAATCTCAAAATTAGTTAAAATAAGTTAGCTACTAATTTATCTTCAGAGATTTAAATATTTCCACATATCCCAATACACATGTTTCCCATCGTTGACTAATCCATGGAGTAAACGGAGCATTCTCGATGGTGTCCTTTGTTTGCAGAAGGTGACAGGTCCAATGACTAGTGAAATTGATCACTTGATACATTTTGTTGCACTAGTGACACATTTATAACGTGCTACTTGTTTGTGACCTAAAATTTGGATTATAGGGATTCATTGTATGTTGTTTGCATATATAATATTACATATGTAAATATTATGTCTCTTTAGGTATCATTTATTGTAGTCCCTTCAAATTATTTGTTTACGGTTTGAGTTAGGGATTTGAATAGTAATGGAATATGTTAGGGTTTGTAGATGAGTTACTTGCAATATTGTGTGCTTCAATTTATGTGTTGTATTGGTCTCAATTGTTTTTCTCATAATGAGGGCCTCGTTAATTCTACCATTATATTGCCTTGGCAAAGAACTAGATGTGCCTTGAGCTTGTATAATGCATATATTGCCATAAGACAAATTACAACATGATGAAATAAAAATCTCGAGAGACGATGTTCATGAAAGCTAAGAGGAATGCTATTGGATTTGTCATTGTCATTGACATTAAATAGAAAAATAAATTTTATTGCTTAATTACATTGGATCTCCATTTCCTCATATTCATTGATTAAATTTAATCCTTCCCTTGCAAGACTCCAAACATTGATCAGTGAAGCCAAAAGACATTTTAACTAATTTTTTAATATGGGCCCCAAATTTAAGTCCTTACTGGAAATGTTGCATTTTAAGAGTCCCTGTATCAACATCAAAATGAATCCCTAATGACATGTTATGTGAATCAAATTGCATTTTTTTATGGACTGGAAAATATATGAACATTTTGCATAGATAAGCTGTAAGTTTTTTAGCTATAGAATAATATTATTTTGTGTGTTGATTGGTTGAAAGATTTGTATGTTATTTGTGGCTTCATGTGAATCAAGGCACTCGTTTCTATTAGAACCTTCACTTTGCCAATCAAGGCTCAGTCATAATCGCTTCTTTTTAAGGTGCAATCATTTTGTGTACGTTGATTATTTTTGCAGGGGATGGGCAGCCCACATGCTTGTAGTCATCCTACATGTTGCTTCGAAGCCCAAGGCACATTATTGCATGCATGGTGGATTATTGCATTCTGATTATTTGTCATTGAATGCTAGATTTATTCTAATTATTATTGTTTGTGTTCATTATTACACGCATGGTGGATTACTGCATTCTAATTATTCCCCGTTGAATGCTCGATTTATTCATTTTGGAAAGAGTAGTTGAATAAATATGCACAAAGAACATGACATTCATTTATAAAGAGGTTATAATCTCAAAATTAGTTAAAATAAGTTAGTTACGAATTTATCTTTAGAGATTTAATTATTTTCACATATCCAATTACACATGTTTCCCACAGTTTGCTAGTCTATGGAGTGAACGAAGCGTTCTCGATGTTGACCTTTGTTTGCAAAAAGTGATAGATCTAGTAACTAGTGAAATTAATCACTTGATACATGTTATTGGGTTGGTGACACATTTGCAGGGTGTTGCGTATTTGTGTCCTAAATGTTGGATTATAAGGATTCATTACAAGTTGTTTATGTACCTGATATGACAGAGGTCTCTTTAGGTATCATTTATTGTAGTCCCTTTGAAATATTTGTTTAGGGTTTGAGCTAGGGATTTGAATCATAATGAAATATGTTAGGGTTTGTAGATGAGTTACTTAAAACATTGTGTGCTTCAATTTATGTGTTGTATTGGTCTTAGTTGTTCTTCTCATAATGAGGGCCTCATTAATTCTATCATTATATCGCCTTGCCAAAGAAATAGATATGCCTTGAGCTTGTATAATTCATATATTACCATAAGACAAATAGCAACATGATGAAAGTGAAATCTTAACAGATGTTGTGCATGAAATCTATGAGGAAAGCTATTAGATTCATCATTGTCATTGATATAAAAGATAAATAAATTTTGTTGCTTGATCACATTTGAGGTTCCCATTTCCTCATATTCATTGATTAAATTTAATATTTCCCTTGCAGGACTCCAAACATTGGCTAGTAAAACCAAAAGACATTTCAAGTCATTTTTTAATAGGGGCCCTAGGTTTACGTCCTTGCTGGAAAAATTGCATTTTAAGAGTCCCTGGATCAATATTAAAATGGATCTGTGATGATCTATATGTTGTTGTTACCTTGACCTCCTCGAATTATCCATGATATGGATTGTCTTATTTTTTGGAAGGCAAATAAGGTTAGTCTTTTAACTAGAAACCAAAAAACACCTTGCAAGTTGAAGGCGAGCTGCCTCTTATTCTATATTCATTGACATATGTCACATGTTTCTGCATGAAGATGTATTTTCTTCGATTAAAATTCTTTTTAAACCTAGCCATTTTTATTTGGCTTTCTCGTTATTCAACTTCATTGTTGCATCTATTAAGGATGTGGCTATTAAGATTTATGTTAACATTATTATTCTTTTATTAGAGAGGTAATGTCAATTTGTTTCTTGTAAAATTAAACCCAAAAAATCATCCAAAGTTCTCGGGAGGAGACGATGGATTTCGATTAAGATTTAGATTTTTTTTATGGAAAGTTGGGCTACCGACATTTGCATGGTGTAATAATAATGCAACACTTGACTTTTATTGGTGTTAGAAGATGGTCAAAATGTGGTGATGAAATTATTCCTAGTGGTTCATTGGCACTTTGAAAATGGCTTGTGATATTGTCTTGTTTTCATATTTCTTAGTCTTTGATTTCTTAACATTTGGTTTGGTATGGTACACTGCCCCTTTCTTGGCTAATGCATCAAGAGGAACACAATTTTTTCTCAAGTTTTCTACAAACTTTGTTCAAGTGTTGAATGGTTCACCTTTAACAGGGTTATACTAAGCAAAGTATAAAGTTTCAATGTTTGTAAAGAGAAGTGATCAAGTGGTTGTTCATATATATCCATCAAATGCTAGCATAATTCATATATATCCATCAAATATGATCTTAGCTTCCCGAAAGGACTTGGCTCTCTGCGCCCTTGTTAATTTGTTCATTTTCAATAAAACAAGGTTTTGAAACTCGAAAGAGTGTAAATTGACAGTCATACCTCACTCGAAACCATGATCACTAACCCCATCTCACCTTGTGTGCATGAAGTGTTAAGCAATAATAATCAAATGTTCATTTTAATAATCTTTCCAAAACATCCTTTTCCTGATGGGTGCTTCCTTAGATTTTTTGCTTTTTTGCTAGCAAGGATAAATAAGATGATTATGAAGAAAGAATCCAATTTTGATCATCTTCTCTTCCAAGAGTTCGAGTATGGCATTTTTTTATTTTCTTTTTCTTATCCCTGATGTAATTTTTTCGAGTGTCCATGTATCGATAGCATTGATGAATGGAAGCTACAAGATAGATTTTTGGACCTTAATGTCATGTCCCCATGTCAACAACATTGCAACATTGATTCAAACCACACATGGGTTGTGGAGCCCTTCCACAATCAAATTGGCACTCATGATGTCCCCATCCACTCTTGATAATAGAAAATGACTAATCAAAGATGTTACCACCTTACAAGATATGGACCCCTTTGTAATGGGTGTAGGTCATGTAAATATAATTACAACTCTAAATCTAAGTCTTGTGTATGATATGAGCCATTTGGCATATAATATCTCCTAAAATGCCTTGTTATTTCCCCTCCCCATCACCACCAAACTCATCTTGAAATCTTTCACCACTCGCATGCTCTGTATGGCCTTACCCTTCCCCACCACTTTGTCATTGCTCAAGTTCACCATGAAATGAAATGCCTCCTCCCCACATATTGCATTGTCACGACATATGGAGGAATGCACTACTTCATTTTCCATCATCATCTCCACTAGAAATATATGATTAGAGTTGCTTAACACTTTGTGCTCAAAAGATTAAATAGGTTTAAAGAGAGGTACATCTATGAATTTATGCCCTTATAATATTAATATAATATTATATATATTAATTAATAAGTTCTATTATATAATATATATTATATTATTACAATACATAATATTCATTATACTACATATTTTAATGTAATAATTTTATATTATATATAATATAATACTATTTACTAAATTTAATATATATAGTATTACATTGAAAATATTGTATAAATGATCAACTGTAATGACCTCCAACATAAAATTTGTGTAATATTGACTTAGTTTATTGAATATTAAAAAATAATATGTTAATATCTCCACCTTGCAAGCTATGAACCCCTGTTCAATGGGTGTTGGTCATGTAAATCCAAATGCTGCCTTGAATTTGGGTTTGGTGTTCGATATGGGCCTTTTGGTGTAAGATATGATCGAAAATTCCTTGTCATTTCCCCTCACCATTGCACTCATCTCACCTCGAAATCTTTCGCTATTTGCATGTTTTGTATGGCCTTGCCCTTTCTTCTAAGGGTCTGATTATGGTGTTTTTGTATGTTATTAACCCTAATGTAATTACTTTAGGGGTCAATATATTGGAATCATGCAAGTAACGTCGAAAGGGATGTATTTTTTTATTTTTGGGTGTAAATATATTAGCAATAGAATGAAAGCAACAAAATAGAATCTAGGACCTCAATGTTTTTCCTCAAATCAAATGTGGAGTCCTATTGTAATAAAATCATCTCTCATGACATCCTCATCGATCTCAACAATAGAAAATGACAAATCAAATATGTTTCCACCCTATAAGATATGAACCCCTTTGCAAGGGGTGATGTAGGTTAAGTATATCCAATTGTTACCCTAAATTCGAGTTTGGTGTATAATATGCTCCCACTAGCATATGGTATCACCTGAAATACACTATCATTACCACTCACATTCACTACCTAGCACACGTTGAAATCCTTTACCACTTGCATGTTATTTATCACGTCACCCTTTCTTCCAGGGATCTGAGTTTATATGTTGTTAAGCCTAATTTAATTTCTCTAGATGTTAATATATTTATAGCATGATGAATGTAAGCTACAAGAAAGACTTTAGTACCTTGATGTCTTATTTGCACATAAACAACATTTTAATGTAGATTAGAGCCACTCATCAGATGTGTATCCCTGTCATAATAAAATCAAATCTCAAGACATCCTCATCCATCCTTAACAATAAAAAATGACCAATCAAAGATGTTGTCACCTTATAAGCTACATACCCCTTTGTAATGTGGGAAAGTCATGTAAATCTAACATCTTCCCTAAATTTGGGTCTAGTGTATGATATGGGATTTATGGTGTATGATATCACATGAAATACCCTGTCATTGCCTCTCACCATCACCACCAAGCTCACCTTGAAATCTTTCACCACTTGCATGTTTTGTATTCCCTAGCCCTTCCCCACCACTTTGCCATTGCTTAAACTCTTTTTGGGAAATAAAAATTTTCCTCCCCATACAACTCATTGACATGATGTTTGAAGGAACACATGAGGTGCCTAGTTTATAGGTTCTCAACAATGGTGGTGGATTGATTTACAACCCACTCTTCATTCAATAGTCATAGACATTGGAGATTGGTTAGAAGTGATAAGCAAGGGGACATACTAGAGCGCATGGCATCATATTCTTCCCACTAAGCATGGAAATCATTTATCCATGAAATCATTATACAACCCATCCAAAACAAAAACTTGTGTGATATGTGTGATCAACCTCCTCCAACTAGTCCACACTTGTCATCAACCTCCTCCAACTGGTCCACACCTATCATCAACCTCCTTCAACTTGTTTACCTTTATTCTAAGTGAGGACTACTTTATGTCATAAATCATCATTCTCTTCTCAAATAGGAATTTAGTTTGGTGAACATTATTGGATGGTAATTGGGTTTTAATTAAGACTTTACATTCTTAATTATTTGCCCAAGTTATTAAATTTATTATTAATCTATATTATAATATATAAACAAGATATATATTATATTATATTATAACATATTAATAGTATATATACACTTATTTATGCAATATTATTATAGTATAATTATTATATTTATCATATATTTATTATTAATATGTGTTATTATATATACATATAAGATTCCTATAATATTGTTAATATACCTATTTATAGATGGAAACTAGTTATATTTGAATGTGGATATGCTTAGTTTCAAATATGGTATAAACACGTCAAAATATAAGGCACGTGGAAGTCCAGTGTTATGTCACACAACTCTTACTCCAACGCATGGCATTCCATATAGGGTATATCACGATTGATAGATTATATTTTGGATCAATGGTGATGGTTGGTGTAATTTCTGCATTCATTTTAGTTCCTCGATTGAAGCCCTTATTTGGTTGACAACAACAACATTCCTCTTCCCTCCCTCCTTGTGTTATATACAACCTCAACAAAAATGACAATCACTTGGATGGTAATTATATGTATTTGGTTTGTTGACAGAGTCTTCTAATAACACCAATGAAAAGTACATAGCCAAAGTTAGAGGTCATATGGATTAGACATGCCTATCTTCAAATGAGTGGTGGTGCTCGAGCACACCCAAAGCAAGCGGTGGAGGGTGGGGATGTGTTGTAGGTGATCAACATTATTCTAGCAGTGGATGGAAAGGAATTGTGGTTGAATCATGAATTTACTTCAAGGTTACTGACTCCTCATAGGCCACCTATGTGTCATTGGTGGAGGAGCGCCATGATCTCATTCTCACAGACAAGTTACAGTTGGGCGTGTTCATCCATGTGACCAAGTTGGAGTCCAGGTCATGATTAGGTTTTATATAATTAACACAGTTAGAACTTTTATATATTTAGTTTAAGACTTTTATAAATTGACACATGGTATATTCTCTATGTTTTTAAAGGATATGTTGGTGATTTGACCCATGTTTTTATTGAAATGACACATGTTTCAATCTTGTATTAGGTAATTGAAATACTTTAGTGGAAGCTACAGATTGCATTGATAGATGTGACATGTTATTAAACTTTGTATGTGTATTTTCCAAGGGTTCATCAAGTCAAGGGTCTAAGTATGGTGTTTTTGTATGTTTTTAAGCATGATGTAATTGTTCTAGGTCTCAATATATTGGCATCATGGATGAATGCAAGCTATAAGATAAACTTTGGGACCTCAATTTCTTGCCCCAGCATCAATGACATTGCATCATTCATTCCATTTTTACATGATATGTGGATCCCTGTCGTAATCAAATTGAATCTTGTGATGTCCTTGTCCACCCTTGAAATAGAAAATGACCAATCAAAGATGCCACCACCTTGATTTGATATAATTGACATATATCATTCTACACTATTGTTACATTGATGTGTCAATTTAAAATTTAACATAGCTGCATGTGTAGGTGTAAATTATATGGGACTAGTGTTATCCATGTGTCAAATAAGCTCTCACGATGTCCTCACCTACATATTTTCAATCCAACATATCTTCCAATTCCTCTTATTGCACGTGGTAATCACTACCAAATGCTTACAAAATGGCATGGGCTCTAACTATACAGAAATCATAAGGAATGACTATCAATAAAGCAACAATAGATATTGGCAACAATGATCATCAAGGGTTGACCTTCACTACTGTATCAAGAGTACGCTCATTATATGACCTGTATATCAACCCTTCATTTACATTTGACTGCTATGCAAGAATGATTTATAATATATATGTAAACCTTTGAAGAGTAGAGGAAGCAAGACTCGGTGTAATATCTTTTCCACAACATTTACAACAAATGTAAGTTTTCTCAATAAACACATGAAAATGCATTTCACAAAATTTGTTTTGCTCTTTACTACTCCTCACCTGCTTCACACTCATAAACACTTAATATAAAAAATTAAAATATAAAGACAAATCCCTCTCGGTGTTCCTTGCACCATCAGACCAAATGCTAGTTTATATTAAATGAGATCATATTTGAAAACGATGCTTGGATTTCAAACAAGGTCACAACTTGGGCTTTGACTTCTATTTTTTATTTTTTTTAAATATGTTAAACATAGGAAATTAGGAAGGCTCGTGAACAAACTGATAGTTTAAAATTATAGGGTTTTACTTGTAATTATTTGGCCCCAATATTCATTCATTTTTTATTTTGTTTTAAGATTATAGAGTTGTAGAAATGATTTCAAGATATATTCAAGAGGTGAATCTGATTTGGGTGGTGGGTAAAGTAGGAATTTAGAGGTATTTGAATGATTTTTTTTTTTTATGAAGTAATGTAGGAGGAAAAGGGAAGGTCAAGCAAACAAACAAGGATTATTAACTATTATGTTAGTAGGAGGATCATTTCTCTTATGGCATCTCGGTATAAATATCATGGCCTATTTAGTTTATATGTTGTCATGGACAAAGCCTACCAGCCAATAAAAGATTAAATTTTTGAATATATAAAATAATACAATATTATTTTAAAATAAAGTTTTTAGATTACTAACATAAAGATGAATGTGGGAAGGGATTACACCCGCAAAGTCTAACAAAATCAGTTATATAATTAAGGATGAATAAGTAATTAAACAATATTAAGTGGTTCAGAGAATCGATCACTACATCATCTACTTATTATAAAAGCAATTGTAGGTATGGGAAAGTGGTTTTACATGAAAATGCAATACATTTACCCATACTAATTTGCAATAACATATAATCAAATTTAATCAAATAAATAATAAATTTAGGAATATTCTAGAATAATTAAATTGCAAAGAGGAGGTTCTAGAAAAATATCTAAATTGCCATAAATATGAAGATAGTCAAAAGAAACAGCGACTAGAAAACAAGTCTAAACAACAAGGCAAATAAAAACCATAAAACTAGGGATGATTAAATAGCTTTTCCCAAATGATCAAAACCGTAACACTTTTGTTATTGGAAAACACATAATTATAACATTATGTTTATGGTGATATGATATACCCGTTGTATACATAAGATGTAAGTTTTTTAATTATAGATTAATATTATTGTGTGTTGATTGGTTGAAAGATTTTTATGTCATCATGGGCTTTACGTGAATCAAGGCACTTAGTTTATGTCATAATCATCACTTTGGTAATTAAGGCATAGTCATAATCATTTCATTTTAAGGTGTAGTAATTTTGTGTATGTTGATTATTTTTGTAGGGGATGGGTGGCCCACTTACTCCCAGTTGTCCTACCTACTGCTTTAAAGCCCAGGGCACATTATTACACACAATGTGGTTTATTACATTTTGATTATTTGACATTAAATGCTAGATTTACTTTGATTAGTGTCCCTTGTGTTCATCATTGCATGCATGGTGGATTATTACATTTTGATTATTCCTCATTGAATACTAGATTTATTCATTTTTTAAAGAGTACTTGAATAAATATGCACAGAGAACATGGCATTCATTTATAAAGAAGTTACAATCTCAAAATTAGTTAAAATAAGTTAGCTACTAATTTAACTTAAGAGATTTAAATATTTCCATATATCCCAGTACACATGTTTCCCATCGTCAACTAATCCATGGAGTGAACGGAGCATTCTCGATGGTGTCCTTTATTTGCAAAAGGTGATAGATCCAGTGACTAGTGAAATTGATCACTTGATACATTTTGTTGGGATGGTGACACATTTGTAAGGTGTTACTTATTTGTGACCTAAAATTTTGATTATAGGGATTCATTGTAAGTTGTGTGCGTACCTAATATTATAGATCTAAATATTATGTCTCTTTAGGTATCATTTATTGTAGACCCTTCAAAATATTTGTTTAGGGTTTGAACTAGGGATTTGAGTAGTAATAGAATATGTTAGGGTTTGTAGATGAGTTACATAAAATATTGTGTGCTTCAATTTATGTGTTGTATTGGTCTCAATTGTTCTACACATAATGAGGGCCTCATTAATTCTACCATTATATTACCTTGCCAAAGAACCAGATATGCCTTGAGCCTGTATAATGCATGTATTGCCATAATACAAATAACAACATGATGAAGGTGAGATCTTAACATATGATGTGCCTGAAATCTATGAGGAATGCTATTGGATTTGTTATGGTCATTGACATAAAATAGAAAAATAAATTTTATTGCTTAATTACATTGGATCTCCATTTCCTCAAATTCGTTGATTAAATTTAATCTTTCCTTTGCAGGACTCCAAACATTGACTAGTGAAGCCAAAAGATATTTAAAGTATTTTCTTAATAGGGCCCCCAGATTTAGGTCCTTGCTGGAAATGTTGCATTTTAAGAGTCTTTGGATCAACATCAAAATGGATCCTTGATGACATTTTACGTCAATCAAATTGCATTCTTTTGCATGTGGGAGAATATATGAACATTTTACATGGACAAGTTGAAAGTTGTTTAGCTATAGAATAATATTATTTTGTGTGTTTTGATTGGTTGAAATAGTTTTATGTTATTCGTGGCTTTGCGTGAATCAAGGCACTCATTTTTGTCAAAACCTTCTTTTTACCAATCAAGGCTCAGTCATAACACTTCATTTTAAGGCATAGTCATTTTGTGTATATTGATTATTTTTTTAGGGGATGGGAAACCCACCTGTTCATAGTCATCCTACTTGTTGCTTCGAACCCTAGGGAACATTATTGCACACATGGTGGATTACTACATTTTGATTATTTATCATTGAATGCTAGATTTACTTTGATTATTGTCTCTTGTGTTCATTATTTCACGCATGGTGGATTAATCCATTTTTATTATTCCCCATTGAATGCTAAATTTATTCATCTTGGAAAGAGTACTCAAATAAATATGCACAAAAAAATGACATTTATTTATAAAGAGGTTACAATCTCAAAATTAGTTAAAATAAGTTTGCTACTAATATATCTTTAGAGATTTAAATATTTCCATGTGTCTGATTACACATGTTTCCCATAGCTGACTAGTCCATGGAGTAAACAGAGCATTCTCAACATTGTCCTATATTTTCAAATAGTGATAACTCTAGTGACTAGCAAAATTAATCACTTGATACATTTTGTTGGGTTGGTGACACATTTATAGGGTGTTACTTATTTGTGACCTAAATTTTAGATTATAGGAATTCACTTTAAGTTTTTTGCATACCTAATATTATAGAGGTCTCTTTAGGTATCATTTATTTTAGTCCCTTCGAAATATTTGTTTAGGTTTTGAGCTAGGGACTTGAATAGTAATGGAATATGTTAGGGCTTGTAGATGAGTTACTTAAAATATTGTTCGCTTCAATTTATATGTTGTATTGTCTTACTTGTTCTTCTCATAATGAGGGCCTCATTAATTCTATCATTATATTGCCTTGCTAAAGAAACATATATGCCTTGAGCTTGTATAATGCATATATTGTCATAAGACAAATAACAACATGATGCAAGTGAAATATTAACATATGTGCATGAAAGTTATGATGAAAGCTATCGGATTTGGCATTGTCATTGATATAAAAGAGAAATAAATTTTATTGCTTGATTACATTGGATCCCCATTTCCTTGTATCCATTGATTAAATTTAATTTTTCCCTTGCAGGACTCCCAACATTGGCCAATGAAGCCAAAAGATGTTTTAAGTCATTTTTTAATAGGGGCCCCAGATTTAAGCCCTTGTTGGAAATGTTACATTTTAAGAGTCCTTGGATCAACATCAAAATGGATCCCTGATGATCCACATGTTGTTGTAAACCTAATCTCCTCAAATTAAACCATGGTATGTATTATCTTATTTCTTGGAAGGCAGATAAGGTTAGTCTTTTAACTTGAAACCAAAAAACACCTTGCAAGTTAAACGTGTGTTGCCTCTTGTCTATATTCATTGACATATGCCACATTTTTTTGCATGAAGATGCATTTTATTCAGTTAAAATTCTTTCCATACCTAGCCATTATTATTTGGCTTTCCCATTATTCAACTTCAGTGTTCCATCCATTAAGGATGTGGCTATTGAGATTTATGTTAACATTATTATTTTTTTATTAGAGAGGCAATGCCAATTTGTTTCTTGTAAAATTAAACCCAAAAAATCATCCAAAGTTCCAGGGAGGAGACGATGGATTTTGATTAAGGTATGGAATTTTTTTTGTGGACAATTGGGCTACATGCATTTGCATGGTGTAATATTAATGAAACACTTGAATTTTATTGGTGTTAGAAGATGGTCAAAATGCGGTGATGTAATTATTCATAGTAGTTCATTGGAGATTTGAAAATGGCTTATGATATTGTCTTGTTTTCATATTTCTTAGTCCTTACTTGCTTAACAATTATTTTGGCCTAGTACACTGCCCCTTTCTTGGCTAATGCATAAATAGGAACACAATTTTTTCTCAAGTTTTCTACAAACTTTGTTCAAGTGTTGAATGGTTCACCTTTAACAAGGTTATACTTAGTAAACTAGAAAGTTTTTAAAGAGAAATGATTAAGTGTTTTTTCATATATATCCATCAAATGCTAGCATAATTCATATATATCCATCAAATATAATCTTTGCTTCCCGTAGAGACTTGGCACTCTACGCCCTTACTAATTTTTTCACTTTCAATAAAACAAGGTTTTGAAAAATGAAAGAGTGTAAATCAACAGTCATACCTCACTCAAAACCATGATCACTAACTCCATCTCACCTTGTGTGCATGAAGTGTTAAGCAATAATAATCAAATATTCATTTTAATAATTTTTCTAAAATGTCTTTTTTCTTGACCAGTACTTCCTTATAATTTTTGTTTTTTGCTAGCAAGGATAAATAAGATGCTTATGAAGAAAGAGTCTAATTGTGATCATCTTCCCTTCTAGGAGTTTGTGTATGACAATTTTGTATTTTTGTATCCTTGATGTAATTTTTATGGGTGTCAATATATGGATGAATTGAAGATACAAGATAGACTCTAGGACCTTAATGTCATGTCCCCATGTCAACAACATTGTAACACTGATTCAAGCCACACATGGGTCGTGGAACCCTTACACAATCAAATTGACACTCATGATGTCCTCGTCCACTCTTGATAATAGAAAATGATGAATCAAATATGTCACCACCCTACCAGTTATGAACCCCTTTGTAATGGGTGTAGGTCATGTAAATCCAATCATAACCCAGAATCTAGGTCTTGTTATGATACGAGCCTTTTGGGTGATGATTGTACCCTAACTAAAATTGGTTTATGCATTTGTATCTGATGCACCATACTTTTAGGAAACCATTTTGATAATTGATGTGGTTCTCATTTATGAATTTATTTGACCTTAGGTTGAACTTTTAAAAATGTTGTATCCATTCAAATTGTAATGATATGAACTTGATGTTTGAATTTTACACATCGATGCATAATAAAAGGGATTCTTTTCATCATATGTACCCATGATCATCTAAGTAAAGTGTTGTATATTACCATAGTCGATTCTTTGGTCCAGCTCTAGTAGGTGACATAATAGAGCCTAAAGGTTCTTTTTGAGTATTAACTTATCATATGGTGGTTGAATAAGTGTGAGTTAAATGATCCAAACTAAACAAAGTCTCATCGTCCTCAATATCTTATTAAAACAAGAAAATGACTAATTAAAAAATAAGGAAAAGTCTTATAGACTTCTTCATAGTCCTTCTAGGTAGCACTTTATTCAAAATACTAGCCCTAGTGGACCTTACATTGGGAAACCTTCTTGTTTTGCAAGTGGATCTTACAAGTCTGAAGTACTCTCATGAGTTCTACCAATACCACTCTTGGATAAAGGTTTACAATTGAGCATATAGGTGAGATCCAAAGTATACCCATTCAATAAATAAATATGAAAAACATTGTGCAACTGAGTGAAAGTTGAAGGTAATGTAAGTCTATAATAAACCAAGTTGATGACTTCAAAGACATCAAAAGGACCCATGTATCTAGATGATAACTTGGCATATTTTCCAAACTTGATGGAGATATTTTTGGGTTTTGCCTTAAAAAATAGTTTATCACCAAGAGATAGCCTTTCAGTTATTTTCTTATTGGCACAACTATTTTTCCTACTAAAACGCTCAATAAGGCACTACCTAATAAGTTTTACTTGCTCTTACATCTCCTTCAACATCTCAAGGTTGAAAATCACATGGTCATCGATGCCATCCCATTTCATAGGAGTGTAGAATCTTCAACCGTAGAAAGCCTCAAAAGGTGCCATTCATAAGGTGGAGTGTGTTATCACAAAAAAATTCCCCCTAGTAAAAACTTGAATTCTTTACAAAATCTTAATTCCTTGTTGTACCTTGTATAACTTACTATATGTGGCAAGGGCCAACTAGCACATTTACTTGCACTTGTTATGATCTGACAATTTTTATTTTTCACCACACTACACATTCAGTTAATTTCTTGTAATCAGATAAATTACTAGGCCATATGAAGTGATAATACAATAATCATAATGTTTTGTTTTGAAAATGAATCAGTCAATTATTGTGTTCTAGTTTGAACATCTCTTCATATTAGAAAATTAATGCAATGTTTTAAATCATAATGGATGGATCACATTTTGTTGCGAATGAAATAAGTTTATTTGTAAAAATAAGTAATGATATGACACATTTGTATGAACATTCTTCAAACACACATTACAACATGAAAATGGTTGCATTGAGTAATAGTTTTGTAGAACTCTAACTATTTTTGGTTTGCACAACATCAAATAAGAAGTTACTAAGTAAATTCTTCACACTTGTAAGTTTAGATTATGGTTGGTTAAATTTTACTTGCCTTGTTCGACTCCTTCCATACATAATGATGCATATGGTACTCCATAGCATACCTAATTTGTAAATTCCACATTGTCCCATAGTGTAATTATAATTTTAGTTTGTTCAAAGAACTTTAGTCTATCACTTATGAATAAGCCTATATATATAAAAATTGAAATTCTATTTTTTATAAATATTAGGTCTATAGAATGCTTCTTGGCTTAGTGCCAAGGATTAAAGGGGACACGATCCTGACCTTATCCCTTTTTTGTATCTCCTAAGATTTGTACCTTAGTGGATCGATAGACAACACCTTTTACGTCATCATCCTCACAATTAGAGTACAATCCACTTGATAGAAATAACATTTTAGAAACTTGGTACCCATTGTCATTAATTCAAAAAACCATGGAGATGTGGTTGAAATGAATGAAATTACCATCATGATATGCACCCTTTCCACACTTTCAATGCTAATATGCCTTGGGAATCTTGAAAGTGCTGGAAAGTTTTATGTTTACTTGCACTTGTTATGATCTAACACTTTTTGATTGTTTACCACAATACACATTCAATTGATTTCTTGTAATTAGATAATGTACTAGGTCATATGAAGTGATAATATAATAATCCCAATGTTTTGTTTTGAAAATGAATCAGTCAACTATTGTGTTCCGGTTTAAACATCTCTTCACATGAGAAAGTTAATTTATCGGTTTAAATCATAACAAATGGATCACATTTTGTTGCAAACGTAATGATTTTATGTGTAAAATGAGTAATGATGTGACAAAATTGTATAAACTTTCTTCAAACACATTACAACATGAAAGTGGTTACATTGAGTGATAGTTTTGTAAAACTCCAACTATTTTTGGTCTACACAACATCAAAGAAGTTACTAAGTAAAATCTTCACATTGGTAAATTTAGATTATGGTCGGTTGAATTGTACTTGCCTTGTTCAGATCCTATACATAATGATGTAGATGGTAGTCCATGGCATACCAAGTTTATAAATTCCACCTTGGCTTGTAGTGTAATTATGATTTTAGAGTGTTCGAATAAATTTAGTCTATCACTTATGAATAAGCCTAAATCACTGTAATGGGTCTAAATTTTGTAGAATTCTAATATCATCTTGATGTTCCCATTCGCTAACATGTTTAAGAAAGTTGTAATTATGGTCACCATTTTTAGGCAAGGCATGTTGATAACATTGAAATGAAATAAAATATTTTAATGACGTCCATGAGACCAAGTAGTCTAAGGGACCAAGCGCTGGAACATCAAGATATTCTCATGTTCTTTTCGATATCAAATCTTCTATCATGAAACTTGATCAATAAACCAACTGTATTGTGAAGCCCAAACTCCTCAAAAATCTCACTTGGGCTGCCTACTTTCAAACTTTTTTCATATTGACTTTGAATATCCGTATACACAAAACACTCAATGATGAAATGCCATTCAGTTTTAACCAGCCCTTTGCTATAGAAAATGCAAGTTCTTTCTTCCCACTCTTCCTTAGAGACCATCCATCTACAAGTTTTGCACCTAATATGATTTGACCAAGTCCTCAATTGAGCCACTAAAATCCTAGCCTTGCCCTTAAGTGTAGCCCATATATAAGCCTTCTCACCATACTCCCACGTGGGATTGAATTCTTTGACGTAACATGTTTTTTTTCTATCCAATCTGATTTATCCATATGATAGTCCTAAATTTTTCTTACACAAACTTCTTTATTTCCTCATTAATGTTAGGAATGTTCTTTTGAAAAGTAAATTGATAGTGCAAAGATAAGATGACAAGTATTTGAATTGATATTTTAGAAACTTGGTGCCCATTGTCATTAATGCAAGAAAGCACAAAAATGTGGTTGACATGAATGAAATTACCACCATGATATGCATCCTTTCTACACATTCAATGCTAAGATGCCTTGGGAATCTAAAAAGTGCTAAAAAATTCTTGACTTTAGGGTTAACTTTACTCATTTTGTGTTTTTAAAACAAGATCTGAAGCATAGCGTAACTCTCTTGAAATTTCTACAACAGTTCAATCCTTGGCACAAAGTCAAAGTAAGAATATTTGGTTTGTTAGTTTGAAAAATCCTGCAAGTTCATCCTTTAATTTGTATGGCTTAATGGGAAGCTTTTGTGGGAAAATAATTTATTTTCGGAGTTGAATAGTCAATATAAGTAAATGATTGCCATCTCTTTTGAAATCTAGGGTTTTTATATTCAAATTCATGTTTGGATAAATGGTTTGAAGTTTGTCTTAGTTGCGATAATAATAATGTTATTCTGGGTGTTATTTGTGAAAGGCTTTGAGCTGTTCAGAAAGGAAAACAAGTTTTGATGTCTATTTTGAAGAGCTCTAGTGTTGATGGTTTGAGATCCATGAAAAAGATTTTCTTTCCCTCTTCAAACCCTCTACTTTGCATTTTATGGATGGTTAAATAGTTTCATTACAATCTTTTACAAGTTTTAATACAAAATGGTGAGGAAAAGCTTGTTTTGATTTGCAATAAAGATGACTACATCAAAAGTTTTTTTATTACATGACAAGATAAGAGTTTTGAGCTAATAAATCTGTGAAGGTCGATTGGTATTTATAATACAATTATTTATAGCCCTGCTTGCAAATACTTGCATATAGATAGTGTGTTTGATTGCAAAGTTTTACTACTTATGTTTTTTAGTTTCAAATGAAAATTCATATTTCTTGTTATTGTAACATGAATTTCTTGTCAAGATGAATTTTTCAAGAATTGTGTTTTGGGTTTTTGATGTTTTTAGAGTGAAAGACTATATAGTAGAATCATTCTTGAATCTCAAATGATTTTTTTTTTAATTTTTTGAAAGGACAATCTTCAAAACCATAATATTGTGTGGAATTTAAAGAGAAGCTTTTAGTTTTCACTTCGGTCATGCAAATACAAAATATAATGAGATAGGAATGATTTTTGGGTCCATTCTTTACATTGCATGACAATATTTTTTTAAGTTATCTTGAGATTGATATCATGAAAAGAAGCAAAGATATTCAAGGTCATTTTAACACTAAGTACCAACATAAAAATGTCAATTTTCAACTTGAGTGGTAATTTTTTTAATGTTTATTGAAGAATGTTGAAAGGATGGGTTGTTTGTTGGCTTAACCATATATTTCAAGAACAACAACAACAACATTTAGAATAGGCTCACAGTCAAAGGGTTTCTTGCATCTTATGTAAATTCATGAAAGTTACATTTCAATGTTTTTAATATCAAGATTGGGCCTTTGTTATAGTGTTCTCAAAATCATTCTAAAGTTTTATTGTAGTAATACAGATTTTGGTTTACAGTCGCATATGAAAAGGTAAAGAATGATTTGGTTGATCGGTTCTACACATTTCAGTATTTTGATATAACATAAATTGTTTAAAAGGTAGCCTGCAAATATGTAATTTATTCAGTGTGTTAGTCTACTTGTATGATAAATAACATTTTGTGATTGACTATGCATTATGTAAATTTTAGTGAATGACTACGTGTTATGAGAATATTTCTGTTTTTGGTATAATAATAATATTTATCAAGTCTTTATATAATTTTAATTTATAAAGTGACTTTTTTTTATAAGCCTAAAAGTTATATAAAAAAACTTTTAATAAAGTACAACTAACTTTACTTAAAGTTAAAAGTTAGTTATAACTTAAAGTGTAATTAAAATTACAGTGTAAATAAAATTTAAGTGAAGGATTTAAAAGGACTTGAAGGATATCATTCAAGGGGAATTCATGCATGTACAAGAGTTCTATTTTGAGATATCATATTGTGCATGTTTTTTATCTAAAGTCTTTTGGATTGAACATTGATTGCAGAGAGACCAAACAACATATTCTCTAAGAGTAAAATGTCCTTTTTGGTACAACTAGGTATTTCCAAATTTATTATTTATTTATGAACTAATTATTTAAAAATAGTGAATACTTTAAATCTTTGATGATTGTATAATAATATAGTCATATGTATGGATCACATTTGTACTTTGTTGAAAAATAAAGAATACTTCATACATTGTATAATAGATTGTTAGGTTTTCATTAGTCTGTAACATATTTGTCTTAGAATAGTTTGTAATCAGTTATTTTTCGTGATTTCCAAATAAAATATATTATTTTTGGCTTTAACTTGAGTCTAAATTTCCTTTATATAATTTTGTTTTAATACTTATGATCCAAAACTCAGAAGTTCTGGTTGATGAATATTTCAATAGCACAGAAATAACACAATAACAATGGATTCTCTGAGAAGAGACGTCATATTACTTAACAACCACAATACAAATATAGGCTTATCTCTGAAAAGAGATGTTTTGTTGAATCAAAAAAATTGTAGATACAAAACATATGCTTATCTCTGAGAAGAGATGTTTGCCTTCCCTTTTCGAGTTACAATGCATTTATACATATTTAAGAAAACATCGAGAGATTGAGTGGCTCGAGGAATTAACGGTGACCTTTTAAGAATGAGTGGCTCGAGAGAAATAACATAATTAAAACAATACAATGCTTGAGGACATAATGGCTCGAGGAAATAACTGTCACCAACAATGTGACTTCCAATAATGAAAACAATACAAGATTTGAGGAATTAACTGTCACCCGAATGGTCACCCAAATGGTTGCCCGGATCATTTCTTCCACCTGAGTGGTCACCCAAAGTGTTGCCCGAATCATTCCTCCCTCCTTGAAAAGCAATGGTCCCCATTACGTCATCGTTCCCCATCAGGTGTGGTAGTTGTGTCTTGATTTGATTCCCGATGCACACTTGGAAGGGACTGTGGTTTATGGAACTGTGCAGGGCCCAATTATTCACCATTTTTGTTTGACCATCAATTTGTGGATGGAAGGCTATGAACTTCTTCAGCACAGTATCTATTTGCTTCTATTGTTGTGTTGTCAGGGCTGTAACCTCGGCCCTTTTGGATTCCTGTGGCTTGACCACCATGAAAACAAATTTCTTGGTGCTAAGCAGAGAGACAGATGTGGAAGGTGGTACTTCTAGTACCCTGTAGCGCCGTGTTCCAAGATTGAGAGTGATCCGTCTAGTTCTTGATTCGTATATACCATGTCGATCATACATGAATGGCTGACCAAAGAGTACATCATAAACATCTAGATTGACCACATCACATAAGACCTCATCTTGGAAAGGTTGTATTGCATATGAGAGAAGACATTAGTGGGTGACACAGAGGTCTCTCCTTGGTCTAAACCATCCAATACTATATGGTTTTGGGTGAGGCTTCATGGACAGATTTAGGCTTTTCACAACATTAGTAGAGATTAAATTCTTTTGACTTCTGCTATCAAGAATGAAATGTAGAGGCTTACCTTTCACCCATAACTTAGAGTGAAACAACCTTTCCTTGTTATCTAGCATCTCTTCATGTGTTTGTGATGAAGCTACAATGGCTTTAGGATCAACATCTATAATTTCTTCTTCAACCTCTTCGACTGCAGGGTCTGTATGAGGTAGAGTAGTAGATGTTGAGGATGGTGACTCAGAAAGCAGTGATTTGATAGCTCGACATTCTTCTTTGGAGTGAGTTCTAGATTTGTGATAACCACATCACTTCCCAGTCTTTCCTTCCTTTTGCTTCCAATTTTGGCCTCGTGTTTGACCTTCTTTATCACTTTTCTATTTTGAAGATTGATTCTTTATATCCATTCTTCCATGCTTCTGCTCAATCTTTACTGCAAACTTGTATGCCTCACTGATGGTTTCCAAATTGAAGAGTTCCATTTCCCCACGGATGTACCATTGTAGTCCACCACGATATTTGAGAGTTTTATGTTTCTCACTTTCTTGAATGCCCAGTCTTGCAGACAAAGAATAAAAAGTGTCTGTGTAATCTTGCACAAATTGGTCCTTGCCTTGGCGAAGTTGTTGCCACTGTATGTACAGATCATCATACGCGCCGATGGGATAATATTCTTCTTTTACTGCTTCCGTGAAATCATCTTAGGTGGGTTCCACCCCAAGGCCAATGATATCTGTACTAAACCTCTTTTTGTACACTTCCCACCAGTTTTTCATGGGTAATGATGATTTCAAAAGAGCAAAAGTGATCTTTTCTCCATCGGTGAACTTATTTACAGAGAAGTAGGATGACAGTTGATCCAACCAATTTTCCACTGCATCAGCATTGATTTTGCCTTCAAATGTGGGAATATAAAAATTTACATGAACCTTGAAGGGTTTTTGGGCACTGAAAGGAAGCTCCCTCGATGAGGAGCCCAGATGTGTAGCCGCAGAGCCAAAATTTCCCGTCAGAAGTGTTTGAAGAATTTGAGCAAATTGTTGGAGCATCTGCGCTTGTTGCTGCTGGAGGGCTTCATTCACCATTTCCTTGAAAGGATCGGATGTCTCAGTGTTGTTCACCATTTGAGGTCGTTTGGGGTGCATAGGTGGAGCGTTTGGAAGCTCTATCACTTCCCACCCAAGTTTCCTGTATACTGACCTCGTCCTTGGGAACATACACTCTCAAGACAAACCGCTCTGATACCACTGATCTAAAATTCAGAAGTTCTAGTTGACGAATATTTCAATAGCACAAAAATAACACAATAACAATGGATTCTCTGAGAAGAGACGTCATATTACTTAACAATTGCAATACAAATATAGGCTTATCTCTGAAAAGAGATGTTTTGTTGAATCAAAAAAATTGCAGATACAAAACATACGCTTATCTCTGAGAAGAGATGTCTACCTTCCCTTTTCAGGTTACAATGCATTTATACATATTTTTGAAAACATCAGGAGATTAAGTGGCTCGAGGAATTAATGGTGACATTTTAAGAATGAGTGGCTCGAGAGAAATAACAGAATTAAAACAGTACAGCGCTTGAGGACATAATGGCTCGAGGAAATAACTATCACCGACAATGTGACTTCCAAGAATGAAAACAATACAAGATTCGAGGAATTAACTGTCACCCAAATGGTTTCCCAGATCATTTCTGCCACCCAAGTGGTTGCCCAAAGTGTTTCCCAGATCAACTTAATTACTTATTAATTCTTTTTTACAGTTTCGTACTTTCTTTTGTAGTTGATAATTAATCTATCTTTAACTTAGTTTTATATCAAATGTAATAGTCTATTTACTTTTATTTCCTTAACTTTCATTTGCAGATAGCTTCTTGTAGCTTTATTTTTTGTTCTATTTTTTGTAGTTTAGTTTAGCTTCTATATTCCTTTCCTTTTAGTTCTTTGTTGAGTTTCTTGCACGTTGTATTTTACTATTGTACTTTCTATTTTTTTCATTTCATTTTATTTGTTTTGTAGTTAGTTTTTAGAAGTTAATTTGAAAAATAAGGGATAAATTCTTGATAAAACAAAGAGATTTATTTAGATAAGAAAAAAAAATGTTGAAAAAAAATTAGAGTATTTGATCCTCTAAGAGGTAACCTCTCCTATAGGTTTCACTCTATCAAATATGATTGATTAAAGCTTTTGAAAAACTCTGAGATATATATTCTATGAGAAGTGTTTGAAGAATATTGAATGGGTTGATGATTATTTTAAATAAAATAACACTTGTGATATCTATTTTACATCATAAATCTCTATCTTTTAAATATGATTTGATAATGATTTAATGTATATTGTTGATCTTATAAAAAAATATGTTTTACTAAAGGAAATATTTGGTTCATGTATTTGGTTAAGTCATTGTATATTTTAAAACCTTAACTCTTGACCACTAAAATACCCATTTGCACACCTTATAATAGATCCTGATAACATGTCCACATGATTAGACTAGTATTATTTCATTTTGACCTTCGTGATAGGTGAATGGGTAGATTAGTTGACATATAAAATATAATCATCAGCATAGTGATACATATTATTGCATGCCAACTCGACCAAGTGTAGGTATTGTTCCCTCTTGTATTTTTGATCCATCTCATACATTCGTAACATGTCTTCCAAACTTGGTTCACCTTTTCAATCTAACCATTAGTCTAAGGGTCATTTGCAAATCTAAAATTTATGTAAGCTCCTAATGTTGCATATGAGGTTTTCTAAAACCTTGAATTTATGCATGTGTCTCTATTTGATATGATTATCTTAGGGATCCCATTCAACCTAAAGCTTTCTTCCTATTTTTTGTCCAATACTGGTATATTATCAATTAAGTTTCCCATAATAAAATTATAAACCTTTGTGGGATCTTCCACCACATATATAATAACATCATCCTTATTTTTAGACATTAGAAGATCCTATACAAAATCCATATTGATAACCTATCATTTCCACTTAGGGATCTCATGTGGTTGCAACAGTCTTGCTAGGTGCACTTGTTTAGCTTAACTCACTGACACTCTAGGTACCGAGTTGCAAACATTTTTTCTTGCCTCTTGAGATCCATGTAGTAGCATATTTGTTTTATGTCCACCAATAACTTAGTCACCCTTGGGTGATCCGAATAAGGAGAACTATACACCTTTATGAGCATTACGGTTCTTAAACTACCAAGGTTGAGAACATAGATCCTTCTTTTGAACTTCAGAAGCCCATATTTCTCTAATTAATAACCCTTAAAGTGGTGGTCATGTTCATCACCAACAAGGGCTTCTTTAACCTTTCCATAGAACTTGTATCTAGGAAATTGCCCTGAAATATGCTCTATGAAGTTGGATCTCATAATAACAATAAGATATATATGCCTCCATCAGTTAAAGGCATCAACTACTTTATTTTCTTTTCCCTTGATGTAATCAATGTTAAAATCATATTTTGACATGAATTCCAACCAATTCCTTTGTTGAACATTGAGATTGGTCTGAGTGAAGATTAACTTGAGTCCCAAGTGGTCAATCTTGAGGTTAAATGAATTTCCTAACCATAAATGCATTTGCATTTGGATCACATGGACAATGGCTATCAGTTCCAAGTCATGAGGAACATAGTTTAACTCATATGGTTTGAGTTTTCAAGAGTCATAGACCACAACTTGGTCCTCTTACATCAAAACTCCACTCAAACCTTCTCTTGATGCATCAGTGATCATTCTAAAGCTATTATTTGGTTCATATACCTTTAGTACCATAATTATTGTAAAATTCTCCTCAAGGAGTTGAAAAATTCATTGTATCTCTTATCCCATTCAAACATTTTGCTCTTCTTTTGCAAAGAAATGGTGAGACTAGCTATTTTTGGAAAAGACTTGAACACCCTCCCTATAATAGTTGTCCAACCCCATAAAATTGTATACCTCATGCATATTTTGAGATGAAGGATAGTCCATGATTATGTGAATCTCATCTAGAACCACTAATATGAAATATTCATAAATGATGTGGCCTAGGTAATGCACTTTCCTTAAAAGAAATCATATTTAGACAACTTGTAAAATTTATGTTGCCTTAACTACTGCATCACTAACTGCAAGTGTGAATATGATCTTATTTTTTCTTTAAGTATAACAAAGTATCATTATTGAAGATGAACAAAAATTTATCAAATATTTGAACACACTATTCATAAGATTTGTGAAGGTTGCACATGTATTTGTGGGTTCGAACAACAAAGTCATGAACTCACACTGACCACAACAAGTCTTGAATACTATTTTTGGGATATATTTTTCATGGATCTATTATTGATGCTACCCTACCCTCAAATATATCTTTGAAATAATTATTTTCCCTTGTTTCTAGTCAAATATATTATTAATGCGGGGAAATGGATGTCAATGTTTTATCATTTCTTTACTTAACATCTCGTAATCAATACAAAGTTGAAGGGTTCTATACTTTTTATTATAGATGATCATGTGCACAACCCATGGAGACACATTATTGTGGATCAATCCATTAGAAAACATCTCATGAAGTCGTGCTTACAACTCAAATAGTTATGTTGTCATCATTTTTTAAGGAGCCTTAGACTTGGGCTTTGATCCGGGTACAATATTTATTTCTTTTATATTATAAAAGTGTTAATAAAAATTTATGCATCTAAAAGATGCACAAAAAGATTTAATACTATTAAAAGAATATTCAAAACAAGCCCAACAAGAGTATCAAACTATAAACTAGCCATAATTCACACTTACACCATAAAAAATATACAACAAAACCAATAGAAGCAACAAAAGTAAGGATCACAAAACACATTCCAGATAATAAGTCCTAATTGTCTAATTGTCAAAACTAGGTCCCAACTTAGTATTACTAGTTTCAACATTAATAACATTATTCTAACAATCAAACATGTCCCTTTACATGTGAAGAGTGCACAATTCCCAAATGCTTATCAATACTTTCACCACCTCTAGTTAAAGGACTACTGACCTCCACTTAAGAGAGAAGATTGTTAATGTTTCCATTGACCATATACTCAACACTAGTCGATAACACACCACTATACCCCCTATTGGAAGCCCAAAAGCAAGATCTAATGAATGTGAGTAGATATCGACATAGAAGTAAGTTACCTTTCCCCACATCCCCATAACCATACAAATCCTCATTCCTATTATCAACTCTATCATGTTCCTGTTGAAAGTGTTTAACGGAAGATTGCTAGACATAAAGCATTTTTTCAATATTGGACCAACTATTTATTCATTGAAAACATAATTTGATTCATAAAAGCCAATTAAAATTGGGTTTAGGTTAAAATCTTGCTCAAAGTGTGCATCCTTAAAAATATCTCATTCATATTCTGAGATATGGGCATCTACAACAGTCTCATGAAGAGTTTTCTAGTCTGGAGGAGGGCTCAATCTTGGGAATCCATCTGTATCTCGCATAAATTTTGACATGATATCTATCATGTCCAACCCCATAAAATTTTCCATCTCAATTTGTGACACCTTCATCTGAAGATAAATATGAAAAGAAACGATCCTCATGATAACTTATATAGAGAAGTTAGTAAGAACCCTACCCTTAAACTGAAAAAACTCTAAACTTCTTTGTTTCCATAGAAAACAAAGGATCTCATTGGATAAAACCAACCAAAGTTTTCAAAGGAAAACATCAATTTTATTTTTATCATAAACATAACTAAAAGAAACACTAATCCAATAAATATCATAATAAAAGATACTAGACTAGATATTTAAACAATTATTCCAAACACTAGTAACAAAGGGACAAGTAAAAAAGAGATGTTCACTAGTTTTCATCCCACCCCACAAGGTAAAAAAAATATTTCCAAAACTGGAATTACAAATAATAATGCTAGTATCAAGCTTATTGTGAAGAAACAATTATATAAAATAAGACTTTTTAGGCTCAAGTCACATAGACCAAATAACCTCAAATCTAAACTTTTAGCTAAAAAAATGATCACATTTATCTCACTTATTTAGGTGAAGTAGATACTTTTAGTGAATGAGAGCTTATATTATAACATATTTCTAGTAAATTCATCAAAGAGACATCCATTAAGCCATTTGATGTTTTCCCACAATTCATCCTCACTCTTCATGATGGACACGGAGCTGGTATTACACATATACTTTAGTAGTAATGTATAAGTTTTTATTTGCGAAGAAGAATTCTAAAATTTAATTTTAAGCTTAACCCATGAGGTCCAACCTCCTAATGAGAATAGAACATTGAAAGTCCTTAAGACCTTTGAAAACTAAGCAGAAGCAAAGCAACCCCCGATTAATGTGAATTGATAATTATTAACATTGAGATTCCACTGAAGAGATCTATATCCTTAACATATTGAATTGAACCTGCTAAATAAATGTTTCAGCACAACTAGATAATTAACTATATCCCAAGATTTCCAAATTGATTATAATATTGGGTAACCAATAAAACTTAATAGAGAAATACCTAATTAGAATATCCAAGATGTGCATCCCTTTTCTTCTTTAGGGAATCCTCTTAACATGTTATGTCTAATTGAGATTTTCCATGGTTCATTACCTTTAAGGCCTATGATGATCCATTTAAAAACAAGTGTGATTCGTTGGATTCTCAGATCTTTCAAGCCCAACCGAACTAACCCTTTGGGCTTGTAACAAATGTCCTTATAAATAAATGTCCCTAGAAACATCACATCTTTTCCTATTACCTTACCATCTCACCACAAAAAATCTCTAATAATCTAATGGAGTTTATTAATTTGAGACTTACTAAACAACCAACAATAATAGTGGTAAAAGATATATGATGCAAATATTTTATGGCATACTTGGATCCTACCAAGTAGAGAAATGATATGTCCATTCCTTTTGTATATCTTCTTGTTTAGTTTCACAAACAACCACTTCCACATTTCTTTGAAGAGGGAGAAAGTGAAAAAGGAATACCTAGATATCTAACCAATTGTTTGATACCTTTCCATATCTATCCAAACTCAAAAATCCATTAAGGAGCGTCTTCATTCCACCTAATAATAGAATATTAATGATAAGTAACTTTATATCCTAAATCAGAGCAATACACATTGAGTCTATAGGAAATTTTTTGAAAATTATCTTTTTCCATTACTAGAAACATAGTGGTACTATCCTCAAACAAAACATCCAAGAGTTCATACTTATTATGCAATTAAAGACCCATTACATGAGGATCCAAAGACGCGTTTCTAAATAGGTAGTGTAGATAGTTAGTTATAACTACAAAGAGCGAGGTAGGGATCAAGGAGGAACCCTTTCCTAATGGATCATTAAATATTTATCGGTTCAATGAGCATCTCATTGATTTTAATCATAGTAGAGGAATATTTAAACAAAATATTAACTATTCTAGAAAACCTATCATGAAAACCAAAATCATGGATCATACTATCAATGAATGGTCACTCTATTCTATCGTAGGCCTTTTCAAAATCCATGCGAAGCATACCAATATTTTGGTTAGATTCAAGAGCCCATTGCTTGCCTTCCCAACTATAGATAATTTTATCAAGGATATACCTTAAACAAATCATGTTTAAGTATAAGATATAATACGAGGAATTAGAAAGGAGAGTCTTCTAGGAAGAATCTTGGCAAGGATTTTGTAGGAGACATTCAATGAGGTAATTGGTCTCCAATATTTGACCTAAGTTTGATCCCTATCCTTAGGGATTATTTTTATAACTCCCTCATTAATATCAGGACTAAGAGGTCCTACCTCCAAGGCTCCCCTAAAAACTTTAAGACACTCATGATCAACCCAATCTTTATTCATATTATAAAATTCACCGAGTAAGCCATCGATGCAAGGAGCCTTATCATTCTTGAGGGAATCAATATCAATCAAGACTTCATCTAATAAGAATTCACTATCAATGGACACATCTTGTTTAGAGGACACCTTTTTTGGGAATCCTATTAGCACAAATCCTTCTATTTAGCTCAATCTACCGATTAGATCCATATGAGGAAAATAAACTAGAGTAGAATTTAAAAAAGTATTATTTATTTCACCTATATCCTTATTAATAACTCCTACAATATCAATTTTTTTAATCTTTTGTTTATTATGTTTATGTTTGAGTGTTTTGAAGAAGCACCTAGTACCCTTATCTCCCAATTTCAACCAATTAATTTTGGCTCTAATTTGAGCTCCTCTAATAATGTATTATTGGTTCATTATAATATTATGTTTGAGTATCACTAGATTTTTGAGGATCTCATCATTAGATGGGTCATCTTGAAGAGAATTTTCAATATTAATCAATTTTTCATGTGAGTATCTAAAGATTTTTCTCCTTCTTTTAGCCTTGATTTTTCCAAATCTTCTCATAAAGTATTTTCTCATATCCATACATTTATCCCAAATGTCAATATTGGAAGAAGAAACACTAAACATTTTAGCAATATTCCATGAAACTTTTATTCCATCTCTACATTCTTTATATTGCAAGTGAGACATGTTAAACTTACACACCCATTTTCAATCACTCCTCTTTATGTCATCATCAATTCTTTGTGAAACAATGACATCAATGGGGTGATAGTCATAAATAGTAAAAGGAAGGACATTGACCAACTGGTCCCTAGTCCCCTGCTAGACACTAAATATATCCTTGTTAAGGTAGATTCTATCTAGTCTAGATTAGACCCTTTTGGTTTTAATCTGATTATCACACCAAGTAAACTAGATCCCTTTTTTAAAGGTTTTACTCTTACCAAGAGGGTCCTATAACTTATGTATATGCTTCATCTTTTACCATATAAAAAAATTGTTACCTTTGTTGGAAGCACAATCATTGAGAGGGGGAAGGCATGGGGGGGTGAATCAATGACATAAAACTTTCTTTCAATTCCCCTTAAGCATTGATGAAGCATCACATCAACATATAGATCAAGCAATGCATAAATAATCACCCATACACACATGAAACAAGATTACACAAGACAACACATCATATATACAAGAAACCCTCAAGGGGAAGAAAACCCATTGATCCCTACAAATGAACTATAGTCCTATAAGTCAAAATATCATAATTTAGTGAAGCACCAAATCTACGTGGAGCACCAACGGCAACTAGCTAAGCAGCAACTCATCTAGGCTTTAGTAAGCACCAACTTGCAAGGAGGCACCAACCCCATAAATGACTCAACACCAACTCAATGACCCAATTGAATTTATCACATTCAAAACACATTGTTTCTCAATCAATTGATGATGATCCCCTCTTCACTCTTCACACTCGTATTCCTCTCAAATTGCCTTTTAGGTCTCTTTGCTCAATTAGGTCTCTTTAAGACTGATTAGGTCATATGACCTTGATCCTAATATATAGAACCTCTATCAAATATTAATAATAGTTTCTATACACTCTTCATATGGTCTATAATATCTTTTTTTTCTTACCAATATACTATTTCATTTGCTTTTCTTCTACTCACACAAATAGGCCTAAAATAACCTTGTATGTATACAACCCTCTTGCTCATATCCCTCTTGGTCGACCATACATACTTGAATATTTATATTATATTTAAAATTGGTATTATAACACATTTATTACATTAATCAATCATTACAATAGGTCATCCTTAACTTAAAGGACAAAAACCTCTTTTAGGCCTTAAGGAGACTTAATTCAATTATGCCTTCATTAACACACGTTACCCTTTTATCTTCGTGGAACACTTTCAAAATACAAAAATAGAAGGAAAAATTCATATTCCACTCAAATATACCCATAAAAATCTCATATTATTTCCATGACACTTGTCACTCCAACAACCACTTGAGGCACACCTTGTAGCATTGTTCATAATTAGGCTTGTGAACCTATAAAAAGTATGCCATTCAAAACTAAAGCATGTATATAATTTAGTCACATAACCATGAAAATAAATCACATGAAAATAAAATACATGACCTTAAAAACATCACCATGTGATTTATACTTCAAAACTCAGGGCAAAATGACTCAAACACTTCTCTATAAATAACACACTTAGAATTGCCAAAACACTCCAATACCTACTTATGAATAACTTGATCTTCAACACCTAAAATAAAACTTCTCATGACCAATGATACTTTTAAAATATACTTTGACACCTATATACCACTATAAAATACAAAAATCACAAGGTATAATGTCAAATATAGTCTTGCAAACTAATCTTTTGATCTCACTACACACAGTCAACCTAGAACTAGACAAGCCATTTTGGATTCAACATTTCAATCACTTTCAGTGATTATAAAACCTTATAAAAATAATTTATAGTACATACAAGTGAAAAAAAAAAACACCATGTGCATTATATACTTCAACTTAGGTCATAGAGCCTCAAACTCATTACTGTAACTTGCTTACCCAAAACTGCCAGTTTACCTTAAAGCACAATCATGGTGACAATGACTTTCAACACCTGTATGATCACTTTTATAGAGTTATGATGATCCAAAACTTAGAAGCTTTGGTTGAAATATAATTCAATAAATAATAACATAACTTTAATAATGTTATATCTGAGAAGAGATGTTTTATTGATCAAATTTGTAGATCCAAACATATGCGTATCTCTTATAAGAGATGTTTGATTTCCTTTTCAGGTTACATATTCATTTATACACATTTTGAAGGTATGAGGAGGATGTGTAAGGTCACCAATATCGAGAGAGATTAAGTGGTTCAACTTCCATGTTTCACAACAATACAAAATTCAAGGAATTACTATTTTTAGACTACACTACTAAAATTGAAATTTGGGGTACTTCCATTTAGTTTTCAAGGGTCAAAAACTATAGAGTAGAGCTTGGTGACATCTTATTATGTTCCCTCATTCTTAGCTTTTAAATGGTTCAAATGGAGAGTCAAACAGAGCTATGGTGCAAAATTTATGGCTCTCAAAAGTTTAGCCACCGATTGGGGTAGAACCGTCGCCCGAATTGTCACCTGAAATGTTGCTCGGATCATTCCTCCCTCCTTGAGAAGTAATGTGTTAGGGGTGGGCACCAAGAACAAAAAACATGAACTGATGCCCAACTGTTAGGATCTTTCTCTACACAAATAAGAGCACAATATGATTACCTTGTATTAGCAACTAAACATGGAATTATACCAGAATGAATAAGTAACTAGAATTCACACATAACACAGAATGTGAGAGACAATACACTATCTTGTATTAATACTCATATAGAAAAGAATACAATAAAGAGACACCACTCTCTTCCACGTTACAGAGGCTTCCCACACCTCAAGTGTACAGTAATTCTTCTTCAAAAAACACTCTCCTACCAAAAACGGTCCCAACACACAACTCACACACAGAATTGGTGTTCACCTCTCCAACTAGTCAGTAATAACCCTGCCAGTACACCAAGCACTCTAAAGTACTTCAAGTAGATCTCCCATGAACCTGTAACCTACAATTCAACAGACCATACTTACACATGTAGATCTCCTATGAGCTTGCAACAACCTGCAACTCAATGATCTTACAATGGAAGGATCTTCCTTGCCTTCCTTTTCAACTCATAATTACAATACATGCCAATGGGTCTATATAAAGATCCCAGACTTAAACAATAACTTAGACTCTTAATTTAGAATAATTATCCACGCAGCTCAAGACTCGAAATAGCCTTTACATGCAAACACTTGGTTCAACTAACTAACTGTTCGTGCAACAAATAGTTCTGGAACACACAGGCGACTGACGTCGGTCCCTGTCTAACTGGTGTTGACCCATGTCGGCTGACTCCCTGCCGATGCCGGTTGCCTTCTGCATTCATCATGACTGACGTCGGTCATACTATCGATGCTGGTACTTTTGGAACTCAACAACCTTCTCTTCTTCGTCTGCATAGTTGAAGCTTTTAGCTCCACAACCTAACAATCTCCCACTTGGAGATAAATAGCTGCAATTGTACCTGTACTTGTAAATTATCTAGTTTGTTTCCTTGGCTTTATATCCCTCTTCAAGATTACTCTTGAAGACCGACCACCACAAATCCTGTGGTGCACTTCCTGTCATCCAAATTACCTACCACATCCGCATCTACAACCATGTAGAAAAGAACTTGCCATGCATAGCATGTGCACCTGTCGCTGGTCCCACTGAACTACCCTCCAGTGTTTCTTTCTCGGATTGACCCCAAACTTTCTGACAGCTCCCACTGCTTGGGAAAACTCAAGTTTAGTACACATGTACTCAACCTCATTATGTGAATCAAGATACTACTATCCAACCATCAGCGTGCTAATTGGTTTCACACAATCATCCTGAAACAAAGTCAACATGTGACCTTCCATGTCCCTAGAGCACACTCATGCCAAAGAATCTTGCTGCTCACAGATTCTTCATGACATACTTCTAAACTAGCTTTGCCTTTAGGTCAGTAACTCCCTGCATATGCAACTCTACAACAAGCACACAATACAGTAATAGGATAATGTAGCTAATATTATCCAACCTGGTAAAGAGAAACACAATGATCAAACCTCCATTATCCTACAGCTTACACAAGACCATATACCCTGGCCTTCCATCTCACATATCCATTTCCACTCTTCTTCATCCTGAACATCCATTCGTCTCTCAGTGCTTTCTTCCAGCTGGCAACTCCACCCAAAACTCCTATTTGGTTCACCTCCAAGGAATCACATCCTTCATCCATGCTAAGCTCCCATTGTTTCTTGGATCTACCTGCTCTGCTTCTTTAACAACTTCCTGGTTCTTTACCATAAGTGAGCAACAAGTAGTGTAAAGAAGGGAAATGATGAATTTGAGGCTTACATACCCTTTAAGTCCTCTATATGGGTGCTTGAGACTCCTTGACAGCTTGCTGTCCACCCAAAATTCATCTCAGTGACCGATGCCAATCATATCTCAGTCTGCACCCCACCGATGTCAGTTCCCTGTGACTGCCTCATCACCGACGTCAGTTCCCCCTGACCGATGTCAATATTTATGGTCCCTGAGTCACTGACGTCGGTCTGCACATAGCTGATGTCGGTCCCTGTCTTGACGTCGACGTCGATTTTCTAACTGACGTCGGTCTTTGTGTTTTTTTAGTGAGAATTGACTTTTTCCCGTGAGCTCCTTTTGGATCAAACCCTTGTCCAAATCAACCTTTCTCTGCTCAGAATTCTTCTGCCCTTTGTGCTGAACTTTATTCATCACCTGCTTCTTGAAAACCAAGGCTTTCCTGTTCTTGTCACTAACATCGGATTCCTCAAGAAACGTCACCTTCTTCTTCTGCATACAAAAATCTCGATTCATGCTCTTCAAATCTGAAAGCATACCCTTTGACTCAAGAACATGCATCTCCTTCTTATTCATGTGACCAAGCCTATTAAGCCACATCTTCGAATCTACAGCTGAAGTAGATAACCCAGAAAGAGAATCAGTAATACAAGTAGATAGATAATGCATACCTACTTTCTTACCTCTTGCTACAACAAGTGCACCCTTGGTAACCTTCCAAGAGTCCGCTGTGAGAGTTACTGTGCAACCCTCATCACCCAAACTTCTTACAAAAATCAAATTCCACTCCAAAACTGGGACATGCATGACCTCCTTTAACACCCATGTGTTACCTGTCTACAATTTCAGCTTCACTTTCTCTTTGCCAACCATCTGACAAGGCTTACCATCCCCTACACAAATTTCTCCAAAGTCTCCTTAGACATACTCATGAAAAAATTCCCTATTTGGGGATGCATGAAAAGAGGCACCATAATCTAAAACCCAAGATTATACTTTATCTAAGGAACATACCAGTGCATCTTGTGCAACATAATCTGCAACATCTGGTTTTTCATGTCATTGATGTTGATCTTCATTCAACCAACAATCTCTCTTTATGTGCCCTTGCTTTCCACACTTTTAGCAGGTTATTCTGCCATACCTAGACTTGGATCTCCTACCTATCCTTGACCTTGATCTCCTATGCTCTATCTTCTCTCTTTGCCTTCCTCTGCCTTCAACACTCAAAGCATTCCCTGATGATTCACCTGTGCTTTTCTTGTGTATCTCTTCATTCAAGATCACACTCACAACATCATCCACTTTTAAGATTTTAGAAGCAGACACAATATTACTAACTGCCATTACCAAACTCTCCCAGCTTTCAGGTAATGAGCACAAGATTAACAGAGCCTTAACTTCATCATCAAAATCAATATTGACTGAACTTAACTGGTTTACCAAACCATGGAAATCACTAAGATGACTATGTACAGATCCACTATCCAACATTTGTAAATTACATAATCGCTTCATAAGAAATACCTTATTCGAAGCTGAGGGTTTTTCATATAAATTTGCCAAAGATTCCATCAACTCTACTATTGTCTTGGCCTGTGACAAGTTAGAAATCACATACGATGCAAGACTCAACCTTATGGATCCCAGAGCCTTCCGATTAAGAACCTCCCATTCTTCATCTTTTATATCTTGGGGCTTGTAATCAACTCCACCCAACAGTAAGTACAAATCTTTCTGATATATATAATCTTCTATCTGCATCCTCCATAATTGGTAGTTCTTGCCATTAAACTTCTCCATTCATAGTCTACTTTAATCTGCCATTGCTATACTCCCACTCCAACAGAAACCCCTGTGAGTAACCTATAATCAACACACACTAACCAGATCTAATCCAATCTGTTAGTATCCCAACCAAAAGCTCTGATACCAATTTGTTAGGGGTGGGCACCAATAACAACAAACATGCACTGAAGCCCAACTGTTAGGATCTTGATCTGCACAAATAAGAGCACAATATGATTACCTTGTATTAGCAACTAAACACAGAATTATACCATAATGAACAAGTAACTAGAATTCACACATAACACATAATGTGAGAGACAATACACTATCTTGTATTAATACTCGTATAGAAAAGAATACAATAAAGAGACGCCACTCTCTTCTACCTTACAGAGGCTTCCCACACCTCAAGTGTATAGTAATTCTTCTTCAAAAAACACTCTCCTATCAAAAACAGTCCCAACACACAACTCACACACAGAATTAGTGTTCACCTCTCCAACCAGTCAGTAATAACCCTGCCAGTACACCAAGCACTCTAAAGTACTTGAAATAGATCTCCCATGAACCTGCAGCCTGCAATTCAATAGACCATACTTACACATGTAGATCTCTTATGAGCTTGCAACAACCTGCAACTCAATAATCTTACAATGGAAGGATCTTCCTTGCCTTCTTTTTCAGCTCATAATTACAATACATGCCAATGGGTCTATAAATAGATCCCAGACTTAAACAATAACTTATACTCTTAATTTAAAATAATTATCCACGTAGCTTGAGACTCGAAATAGCCTTTACATGCAAACACTTGGTTCAACTAACTAATTGTTCGTGCAACGAACAGTTCTGGAACACAAAGGCGATCGATGTCGGTCCCTGTCTAACTGGTGCTGACTAATGTCGGTCGACTCCCTGCCGACGCCGGTTGCCTTTTGCATTCATCATGATCGACGTCGGTCATATTGTCGACGCCGGTACTTCTGGAACTCATTAACCTTCTCTTCTTCGTCTGCATAGTTGAAGCTTTTAGCTCCACAACTTAACATAATGGTCCCCATTGCATCAAGATTTGTCATCAAATGTGGCAGTTGTGTTTTTATTTGATTTTCGATGCATACTTGGAATGGACTATGCTTTTTGGAGTTGTGCAGAGCCCAATTGTTCACCATTTCTATCTGATCATTAGTCTATGGATGGAAGGCTGTGAACTTATTCAGCATGGTATCTATTTACTTTTTTTGTTGTGTTTTTTGTGTAGTTAGGGCTATAACATCATCCCTTTTGGATTTTTGTGGCTTGACCACCATGAGAACAAATTTTTTGGCATTAATCAGGGAAACAGATGTAGAAGGTGCTACCTTTAGGACCCTATAGCATCGTGTTCCAAGAGTGAGGGTGATCCTTCAAGTTCTTGATTTATAGATTCCATGTCGATCATGCATGAATGGATTATCAAAGATTACATCACAAAAATCCATATTATCCACATCATATAAGACCTTATCTTAGAAAGGTTTTATTGCATATGAGAGAAGACATTGGTGGGTGAGACGGAGGTTTCTCCCTAGACTCAACCATCTAATACTGTATGTCTTTGGGTGAGGATTCATGGACAATTTAGGATTTTCACAACATTAGCAGAGATTAAAGTCTTTTGACTCCCACTATCAAGAATGAAATGTAGAGGCTTACCTTTCACCCATAACTTAGAGTGAAACAACCTTTTCTTGTCATCTAGCCTCTCCTTGTGGGTCTGTGATAAATCAACGATGGTATCGAGATCAACATTTACAATCTCTTCTTCATCTTCTTTGACTATAGGGTGTGTATGAGGTAGAGTAGTAGATGTTGAGGATTGTGACTCAAAAATTAGGGACTTAATGGCTTGGCATTCTTCTTTGGAGTGTATTCTAGATTTGTGGTAATCACACCATTTCCTAGTCTTCCCTTCATTTTTATTTCAATTTGGGCCTTATGTTTGACCTTATTTTTCACTTTTCTATTTTAAAGGCTAACTCTTCATATTCATTATTCCATGCTTCTACTCAATCTTCACTATGAACTTATATGCCTCATCGAGGGTTTCCAAATTGAAGAGTTTCATCTCCCCCCATGTATATTATTGTAGTCCACTATGATAATTGAGAACCTTATGTTTTTCACTTTTTTGGATGCCCAATCTCATAGATAGAGAATGAAAAAAGTTAGTGTAATCTTGAACAGACTGTTCCTTACCTTGGCAATGTTGTTGCCACTTTATATACAGATCATCATATACTCTAATGGGGTAGTATTCTTCCTTTACAACTTCTATGAAATCATCCCAGGTAGGTTCCACCTCAAGTCCAATATCATATGTACTAAATCTCTTCTTGTACACTTCCCACCAATTTGTGATAGGCAATAATACTTTTAAAAGAGCAAAAGTGATCTTCTCTTTATCAGTGAATTTATTTATAAAAAAATAGGAAGTTAATTGGTCCAACTAATTTTATATTGCATCAGTATTGATGTTGCCTTCAAATGTAGGGATATCAAAATTCATAGAACCTTGAAGGGTATTGGGGCATTGAAAAGATGTGGGGGTGCATATGAGGAGCCAAAATTTCCCATCAAGATTTATTGGAGAATTTGGGTGAATTGTTGTAGCATCTTTGCTTTCTACTATTAGAGGGATTTATTCACCATTTCCTTGAAAGGATCAGATGTCTTTGTGTTGTCCATCATTTGAGGTCATTTGAAGCAAACAGGTGGATAGTCTGCTGGATCTTGTATTTTCTACCCAAGCTTCCTATAGTCTGACCTCATCCTTGGGATCATACACTCTTAAGACAAAATGATCTGATACCATTGATCCAAAACTTAGAAGCTTTGTTTTAAATATAATTCAATAAATAAGAACAAAATAATTGTAATAATGCATCTCTGAGAAGATATGTTTTATTGATCAAATTTGCAGATCTAAACATATGCCTATCTCTAAGAAGAGATGTCTGATTTTTTTTTCAGGTTACATCTTCATTTATATACATTTTACAAATAAGAGGAGGATGTGGAAGGTCACCAATATCGAGGGAGATTAATTGGTTTGACTTCCATGTTTCACAATAATACAAAATTAGAGGAATTACTATTTTTAAAAAGTCACTATTTTTAGATTACACTACTAAAATTGAAATTTAGAGAACTTTTATTTAGTTTTTGGGGGTAAAAACCCATAAATTAGATCTTAGTGCCATATTATGGTGTTTCCCTCATTCTTATATTTCCAACAGTTCAAATGGGGAGTCAAACGGAGTTATGGTGCAAAAGTTATGGCTCCCAGAAGTTCTACCACTAATTGGGGTAGAACCGTCACCTGAATTGTCACCTGAAATGTTGATCGAATCATATGATGCATGTATATGATATTATGAGATAATTATATCATTATTATATATAAATATAATATTCAAATGGAAACTATTCATCTTACAGATCAATCTCATGACCTCATTGTACTCAGACCTCATTGAGCCAGACAAGTCAAATCATGAGCAACTTTTTACTATATTCAGTAATCTCCAAAACTTCTCCCCAACATAAGTATGTCTTAAAAGTCCTAAAAAACATATCCATTAAATTTTTTCCATCACTATTTCATGATAACACATCCCTAATCATCTTTTCACTGCTGTGTGGGTTTCTCACTATTTGCATCATTACTGTTAGCGATTAACTAACTTGGACGATTGATTTAGCACACTTGAGCACTAGAACCAATGAATAAACCAATAGGTAAATAAAAAATGAGTCTCAATCTTCAATCTTCATAAATTTTCAAAATTTAACTTGGTTAAATCTAACCACTATAACAAATCTCTGAGAAATTTGTATTTTCCTATAGGGTCTACTCACACACTTAACAACTCAATCACACCTAGAGGTACTTGGGAGATTTGAATACATCATTTAATAGTTTTTATAGTCATTTGAGACCATTTTGGGCACTTTTCAAACATATCTTCAACATCAGGTCACTATTAGGGTTCTAATAGGGTTTAAACACACTTCCACTGTTAACGATTATTCATAAAGCATAGCCCCTTAATTCAAAAAACACTACCTAGAATTTTGAGCCATGACCCATCCCCACCTACCATGAATATCTTAGGTTCCTATGTAGAGGTTTGATGAGTTGATGAACACAAGAAAATCCTTCTCAGATAGAGAACGCTTCATTATGTGTACTTGATAGACCTCAAAGCATTTTTTATTGTCTGAACCTTCAAAATTTGACCTAAAACTTCTTGAACAAACTTGAAACAACATACCTCTCCTCTAATAATTCTTATAAGAGCTCAAACATCTTGAAATATGATCATGGCCCCTCATTAGGCCACACTCTCTCTCTTTGCTCTCTAAACCTCCACCTGTAAATCACATTAGGCCTTAAAACTGACCTTTATGTCTCTTTTCATGTGCTCTCCACCTCACTCACATACTCAAGAAGACTTTATCATGATTAAATAGTGCCATACACCCTTCATATGTATTGAATCAACATGTGATCTCCACTTCACTCACATACTCAAATAACCTTTCTCATGCTTAAATAGTGCCATACATCTTTCATATGTATTGAATTAGATCACGATACCTCATTAGGCCAAGTAGGGTCTAGTAGTGGTCTAGATGTAGACTTGGTTTGAAGGTCCTACCCTTGTAGTCTAACCCTAAGACTCTTGTGAGTGATCCAATGCTTCATATACATGTTCAAAAAACCTCATACAATCATTCATGCCTATGTGCACTCATCTCACTAAGCCACCATGATCATACCTTCTCACAAGGTCTCTCATGTTATGAGTAGTGCCATGAATGGGCTTATTAAGCACTTAAAACTTGACAACTAAACTTAAAACACCTCTAAAAGTATCTACACTTGACTTATATGATCACACATGCTCTTTAAATAGTGTCATACCTTTGTACATACCTATGCATATATATATTCATGATCACTATGTACATGCTCATGATATGACTATGCTTGTTATGACTAAGCTTCTAAAGACACCTTGTACTCAAGAACTAGTACTCAAACATACTTACCTCAATGATATCAAACAAGAACACTCTCACACTACTATAGTAATCTCTTTCTAATCAACCTTTTATCATGACCTCATGCAAACCTGGAGCCTTATCACCATGCTTCAATTCTCACTTGACCATCACACCTCTTTGTAACAACACTGGTAACTAGACCTAAACCTTGACATCATAAGAGACATCAGGTTGACTTCAAATTCTCTCTCAACAAAAGAGACATCAAGTTGCCTTCAAATTCTCTCTCAACATAAGAGACATTAGGTTTCCTCCAAATTCTCTCTTGTCACATGATTTCCTTGTCACATCAAGCATATAAACTCATACCTCGAAGACTGCTCACCATGAATCTTCACTAGATGCACCTTAACATTAATTACATCAACCTTGACATCAATGTCAACACTTTTCAACAAACTCCCCCTTTGTCATTGATGGCAAAACATTCTTCAATTTGATCACCCTCATCTCCCCCAATCTGGTCAATCTTCTTAAACTTTCTCCCCCTTTGACATTAATGACAAAGGGTCATACATACTTCAAATTTTGGAACCACTCATTTTTCTTCTTTGGAAACTACTCTCATAAACTCTTCTATGCTTGTCAACAACTATGCTTGGAGTTTATGAGCAATTTAAATAGACCCCCCTCAAATTGAGCATCCATCATACTTCTAATATCTAAAGATTTTCTCCATGAAGCCCAATGAAGTCACCACTTTCCATAGGGCACTAAAATAACACAAGCTCAAGAGATTCCCTAATGCAAAGCTTGCACAAGTTTCCTTCTCTAGTCCTTGAACAAAAGATCACTTCTCTAGCTCATGAGCTCATTCACCATGCAAGTACAAGTTACAAGAATGATATGTTATGATAAGTTATTTAATTTTATTATAATAATCTCTTTCAATTCTCTTTACCCCTTTCTGAAACTCACTCAAACTCTTACCTTCAACTCATGTAACTCTGCTTTACAAACTACTTTCCTCGTAGCCCTATCTGACTGCAAATGGCTTAGTACTAAGAAATTACATACTATGATGATTTCCAAACATGAAAATAACCTTTTTATTGATAAAATACACCTATTATACAAATTTTAAGGTCTAACTCTGTTAGGAACTGGAGCAAACACAGCTCTGATACCAGCTGTCAGGATCTAAAACACAAAGCTCTGATACCACTTGTTAAGAACTACTGAGTATAATTTATTACTTTTGTATAAGCAACTAAACATGGAATTAAACCAGAAGTAATATGTAACTAGAATTTAGAAACAACACAGAATATGAGAGACAATACAATCTTGTATTAATACTCTTCCAAAATACAATGAAGAAATCACACTCTTCCCACACCTCTTGGGTGTACAATAATTCTCCCTCAAGAGTTCTCTCTCTCTCAACCAATTACAACCACAACTCAATAATCGAGTTGTTATTCCCAAGCTTCAGCTGATCTCCTTGATCTTGCACCTTGCAGATCTAATTGACCTTGCTTACTTGCTTACTTGTAGATCTTCCTAGTCTTGCACTCTTGCAGACCTCCTTCTAGATCTTACACTTGAGGATCTAATCCTTTAGTCCTTCTCTTACACTTTACAATATAGCCCCATGGGTCTCTTAAATAGATCCCATACAAACAATAATTAGACTTCCTAATTACAATAATTAGAAACACAGACTCAAGACTGAAATTAGTCTTTTACATGCAAATTAACTGTCCGTCTAAAATTAGACCAGTTCTGGAAGCACATGCAAACGCATGCACACACAGGTTGCCAATGTCGGTTCCTGTCTGACAGATGTTGGCTGACCCTAACCGATGTCAATTGCTCTGCACACTGAATATGACCGATGTCGGTTGATCAGACCGACATTGATTGCTCTGCAACTCAGCAACCTCCTCTATTTGCATCAGTGAAGCTTTTAGCTGCACAACTTAACAATCTCCCACTTGGAGATAAACAGTTGCACCTGTACCTATAACTATACATCCTCCATTTTTTTTCCTGGCTTGTATCCCTCTTCAAGTTCAATCTTGAAGACCAACATAAGTTAAATGAAGATTTAACTTCTCCTTTGTTCCCGACTTTGTTAACATACCTGCAGGGTTCCTATCCGTATGGATCCATTCCAGCTTCAACTCACCATCCTCCAATACCTGTCTAATGAAGTGGTACCTAAGTTGTATATATCTGGTTCTTGAATGAAAGGATGAATCATTTTCAAAATGAATTGCTCTTTGACTATCACTGTACAATTTGCAACTCTCTTACTCCTTTCCCAACTCTTTCATGAACCATGTTATCCATATCATTTCCTTGCTAGCCACCATGACTGCAACAACCTTCTGCATCTCTGAAATCTAGCTAACCGCCATACCACCAATAGTGAACACATATCCTGTGGTGCTTCTCTTGTCATCCAAGTAACCTGCCATATCCGTATCTACATACCCATGTAGAGAAGTGCTTGACCCTGCATAGCATAAATACCTACTGCTGGTCCCTCTCAGATACCTGAGAATCCATTGAGCTACTTTCTAGTGCTCCTTTCTTGAATTGGCCACAAACTTGTTGACAACTCCCACTGCTTGGGTAATATCAGGTCTAGTACTCATATACTCAACCTCATCATGTGATTTGGGACACTGTTCTGTGAACTATCCATCCATAGGTGTGCTAACCGGTTCTGCATCCTGCATATTGAACCTCTCCACTACCTTATTCACATAATCATCCTGAGACAACATCAACATGTGACTTTCCCTGTCTCTAGAAATACTCATGCCAAAGAATTTATTTGCTGCTTCCAAATCCTTTCTGGTAAACCTCTGAACTAATTTTACCTTTAGCTTAGTAATTCTCTGTATGTATGAACTTGCAACAAGCATATCATCCACATATAGTAATAGGATAATGTAGCTAATATTATCCAATCTGATAAAATAAATACAATGGTCACATTGACATTGACTAAAGCCATGCTTTGTCATACACCTGTCAAACCTTAAACACCATTGTCTTATAGCCTACTCAAGACCATATAACCTGGCCTTCTGTCTCACCTGTCCATTCTCTCCTTTCTTTAACCTTGGAATCCATTCATCTTTTAGTGCTTTCATCCCAGCTGGCAACTCTACCAAATCTCCCATTTGGTTCTTTCCCAAGGAATCAATTTTCTCATTCATGCCATGCTCCCACTATTTCCTAGATTCTACTTGCTTTGCCTCTTTAAAACTTCCTGGTTCTTGACCATCAGTGAGCAACAAGTAGTATAAAGAAGGGGAATAATGAATTTGAGGCTTACTTACCCTTTCAGTCCTCCATATGGGCATTTAAGACTCCTTGACAACTTACTGTCCACCCAAAATCTGTTCTAACAGTGACCGATCTCGGTCACCTCTGGCTGACCCTGGTCTGCACCCAACTGATGTCGATTCCACCTGATCACCAATGCCAGTTCCCTAACCGACATCGGTGTCTACCTGGTCACTAACATCGATTCCCTGACCGACGTTGGTATCCACCTACCCAACACCACTGACTCTAGTCTACACATGACCAACGTCGGTACTTGCCTGTTTGACATTGATTCTCACCTGATCGACGTTGATAACTGTGTTTTCCTGAGAGATGATTTTTACCCATGAGCTCATTTTGGATCATAACCTTGTCCAAATCAACACTGCCCTGCTCAGAATTATTTAGCCTCTTGAGCTGATCTCTGTCCATCATCTTCTCCTTGAAAACCAAGGCTTTCTTGTTCTTCAAAGTGTCAAAAACATCATATTTTCTCTTTATGCAATAAACCTAATCCTTTCTTGTAGCATCATAAACATACCATTGTGATCCTCTAATAGAAGCTCCCTGAGCTGGTCTCCACACACCTGTGTGAACAAACTCCAACCTGTGCTTCTTTTTTGTTGACCCAGTTGTGAGAAACCTCACTTTCACCTGTTTCCCAAAGATACCATGCTCACAAAAATCTCAGTCTATGCTTTTCAAATATGAAATCTTACCATTTGACTCAAGAACATGCATCCCCTTCTTACTCATGTGACCAAGCCTATAGAGCCACATCTTTACATCTACATCTGAAGTAGATAAACCGGAAGGAGAATCAATAATATAAGTAGATAGATAAAGAGTACCTACTTTCTTACCTCTTGCTAAAATAAGTACACCCTTGGAAACTTTCTAAGATTCCACTGTGAGAGTTATTGTGCATCCTTCATCACCCAACTTTCCAACAAAAATCAAATTTCGCTTCAGGCCTGGGACATGCATGACCTCCTTCAACACCCATGTGTTGCCTGTCTGCAATTTTAGCTGCACTTTCCCTTTGCCAACCATTTGATAAGGCTTACCATCACCTAAATAAATCTTTCCAAAGTCTCCATGGACATAATCATGAAAAAATTCTCTATTTGGGGTTGCATGGAAAGAGGCACTAGAATCTAAAACCCAAGATTCTATCTGACTATCAAGAAATTGTAAGAGCATCCTGTGCAACAATACCTCCAACATCTGCTTCTTCATGCTGATCTTCTACCAACCAACAATATTTTTTTGCATGCCCTTTCTTTCCATAATACTATAATTGATAATTCTTGCCATTGAATTTCTCCATTCTTAGTTTACTTTCTTCTGCCATTGCTTTACTTCCACTCAATCAAAAACCCCTGTGAGTGACCTGTAATCAACAAACACTAACCTGCTTCGAACTAGGCTCTAATGAACCTGCAACCTTGCTCTGATACCACTTGTTAGGAACTGGAGCAAACACAGCTCTGATACCAGCTGTCAGGATCTAGAACACAAAGCTCTGATACCACTTGTTAGGAACTATTGAGTACAATTGATTACTTTTGTATAAGCAACTAAACATGAAATTAAACCAGAAGTAATATGTATCTAGAATTTAGAAACATCACAGAATATGAGAGACAATACAATCTTGTATTAATACTCTTCCAAAATACAATGAAGAAATCACACTCTTCCCACACCTCTTGGGTGTACAGTAATTATCCCTCAAGAGTTCTCTCTCTCTCAACCAATTACAACCACAACTCAATAATCGAGTTGTTATTCCCAAGCTTCAACTGATCTCCTTAATCTTGCACCTTTTAGATCTAATTGACCTTGCTTACTTGCTTACTTGTAGATCTTCCTAGTCTTGCACTCTTGCAGACCTCCTTCTAGATCTTACACTCGAGGATCTAATCCTTTAGTCCTTCTCTTACACTTTACAATACAGCCCCATGGGTCTCTTAAATAGATCCCATACAAACAATAATTAGAATTCCTAATTACAATAATTAGAAAAATAGACTCAAGACTAAAATTAGTCTTTTACATGCAAACTAACTATCCATCTAAAATTAGACCAATTTTGGAAGCGCATGCAAATGCATGCACACACAGGTTGCCGACATCGGTTCCTGTCTGACCGATGTCGACCGACCCTAACTGATGTCAATTGCTCTGCACACTGAATATGACTGACGTCGATTGATCAGATCAACGTCGGTTGCTCTGCAACTCAGCAACCTCCTCTGTTTGCATCAGTGAAGCTTTTGGCTCCACAACTTAACAAACTCTCTTTCTAAGTCCACTTTCTCTCCTTTAGCCTTCTCAATTAGGCCTTCTTTAGCCCTTTTCAAAGACCTCTAGCTATAAAATATTATAAACTAGTTCATATAAGTTTTAAAGTTATTTGATTAGTTAGGGAACTGAAAAATATGTAATACTACAAAATTTGAGTATTTTTCAAGAGTTACTTTTACTAGAAAAAGCAAAACCCTAGTTGGCAGGGTTTCTAAAGACTAAGCACACCGAGGCTAATCAAAATTCAATATCTTGGAATAGAATAGGTTTCATGACAAAATAATCATTGGAGTGGGTCTGTATAATGAAAATTCACCTTTTTCATTTGATGATCACATTACAATAAGCCACCATGAATTCATAATATCAAGATCTCAGTCTTTTATGACTGTGTTCAAAACATAAAATAGGGGCTTTATCTGGGTTTCACTCAGGGTTTGGTGTTTCAATACTTAAAATGGTTTATATAACCTATATAAAATGTATTCACATGTATCAATATTATTTCAAACCTCTCTTAATTACTTTGGGGCATAAAACAATATTTAAGGTTTAAGACCACACTATACCAACTCAGGTTTCCAGTTAATATACTAACAATGAGGAACGATTTCTGAGCAAAGAGAAAAATTACTATATTTTTAACCTCCTATAATTCACAACAAGTCATAACAACTCCTTATACATTATCCATCTTCTATTTCCAATGGGAATCTTTGTAGAAAGGATTAAATGCTTTGTTTACTACTTGAGCCAACTATATCCTCACTTTTGTTGTATGACAGACCTGTCTATCTTCCCAAAAAGTAGTTTATTTGCAACTTCAATACTTATTACCTATCTCAAGCTAGGGATTAAATATTATTATAACAATAACAACAATCACAAATTCATAATTACTCACCATGTTGAATATCCAAACAAACAAATACTTTGCTCACAGTCATGCAATAATAATGGACATAATTTTCTTCACCACAGTCATCTTTACTCATCTTTATTCATTGCTTACATATCCATTTCTATCTCCTTCAAATGGAATACCTTAATACTACCTCTAAACTGACTCCACCACCTTTACAAGTAGCATAACTGATTCTTGAAAGTGTTTCCCACATTGGTTCCTTAAAATTACATTGCATTTTTGTATGTTTTATCTATATAACTAATGATGATCTTGACCTATAGACTAAAGAGATAATTATAACCTTTTTCACACTCTTAAGTCCTCTAGGACACCTAATAAACATGTTTTACAACTTATCCAACTCATACAATGCATGGAACCCTCTTACAAAACTTAGAAAATTCAAATTTTCAAATGTGTTAGTTTTGTAGGGAAACTCCATAATTCAAATTTTGTGCCACTTGTGCAAACCTAGATCACTCATATGACTTCATTAGGACCTATTACACCTAAAAAATACCTAAAATAAAAATCCAAGACAAAAATGAGTCCATTTTGGGATCCACAAGGATGCCCTTGCATCATTCCCAGATCTCCATGCTCTCACAAGATTAAATATCCTTTAGGATCATTTTAGGCTTGATTAATCTCTTTTGCTTGACCTCTTCATCATCTGTGTGGTCAACAATATGAGATCATAATGAACATTATTGAGTTAATTTCACATCTGCAGTAAGCTCTACCATAGCAAATAGTCCATTTGAACTTGTAAACTGATCATGACTCACCTTTATTGTCTTTGGTTTCCAAACATTCATTTGCCTTCTCTCTTGCACTCTAGGGGATTCAAATATCTTGTTTTTACTTGATGGAATTCTAAATCTATTAGGAAATAATTTTTTAATGTGTCCCACATTATGACAAGTGTAGTAAATAATCTCATACATACTTCTTGACTTATGATTCTTTTCATAATCCTATGCATATTCATTTTTAGAGGGACTTCTACACTCTCTTGCTCTATGACCAAACTGATTCTACACATAAAAATAACCATTGAATGAATTATCATACCTCATAACATTAGGCTATCTGATTGGTCATTTCATGTTGACCTTCTTGTCTTCATTAGCCTTCTCCTTAACTTGAGTTGCCTCCTTTTGGTCTTCTTTAAAACCAAGACCTATCTGATCACTTGCAGACTTGTGACTACTCAAGATGTTATCAAGAGCATAAGCACTCTTTTCAAACTTCATAAAGGTCTTCAACTTGATAGATGTTTGATCCAACTCATCTTTCAAGGATTCCATTTCAGTTCCATACCCAGTGTATTCTTTCTCTTTAGATTTTAAGCTAACAATGACTATCTCCAATTGTGGTTCAATATTATTGATGACATCATTATACTCCTTGGATGTGTTATTCAGTCTCCTCAAACAAACTAATCTGATCCTCATAGTCCTTAACAAATGATCTTAGTTTATGATTATTTCTTCTTTGAAACTTCAACTCCTCTAGAGCACTCACCAATTCTATGTGAAGGTTTAATTCAACCTATTCTTCATCTGATTCTTCATCATCCATAAGATCTTTTCATTTTGAGCAACCTCATTATTTATATCTATAGCCATGATTGAGGTTTCATGGTTGCCATGCTCATGTTCATTACTATCATCATCACTATCAGATGTATTTATGTCACTTACATCAGATGAGTTATTATATTATTTGTTATAGAAGTTTTTCTTATTCTTGAATGACCCTTTCCTACCTTCATACTTAAATCTTTCTTGTTTTTGTCAAGATTATAGGCCTTCTTTTCATCTCCATGATGTTCATCATGATCTTCATCATGCTCAGTATTATCCTTGTTAGGACATTTAGATGCAAAGTTACCAATCTTACCATAGTTGAAACATTTGAAAGGTAACTTACCCTTATACTTACCAGATCCAAACCTCAATTTCCTAGAAAATAGGGCTATCAGTTCATCATCATCAACATCTGAACATACCTCATCTTTGACCTTCTTGAATTTTTACTTATTCTTAGCTTTGAATTTTTTTGGCCTTTTGGTGGTTTTACCTCCTTGGTTGATTTGGTTTGGTGTTTGGTTGATGGTTTTGGTGGGCACTTCCTTCTTGAGAGGTCTTCTTTAATTTTTTCTCATCTCATAGGCAGTCAAGATGCCATCAAGCCCATCTATCTCTAGTTTGTCAAAATATTGCATCTCTTTTACTATAGATAATTTAGAATCAAACTTAGGAGTTAGTGATCTCAATACCTTTTAAAAAACTTTAGACTCTTTCACTTCTTCTCCTAATTCTCTAATGAGATTGACAACTTCATCCACCTTCAACAGGTAAGATGTAATGTGATGTAGGGGCATCTTAGTTAGATCCAAATTTGTTTTGTTTTAGGTGTCTAGGTGTCTTAGAATCTTTCTTGGATCTTATTTTGGTGTTTTAGAGGTATTACATTGCTTGAAACATTTAAAAAGACATTTCCTGCCAAAAACCCTTACTTGAATATTTGAATGTTTAGGGAAAGTTGTTAGAGGTTTTTTATATTTCTTAGCAAGGTCATGTTGGTCTAATGTTAGTATTGAGTCTATAAGAGGTTGTTTACAAACAAGGTTTAGGAAGGCCTAATCAGGCCTAACAGTGAGCAAAGAAGAGTGAGTAAAGTGGCTTACCAAGGGAGTTTGAGTGTGAAACTTCACTCAGAGGATCTCAAGGAAAAAGGGTACTAGGATCATAAATTGGTTTTTTAATAAACATCCATAAAAGGTTACCTATCTCGAGGGAGATGAATTGGTTTGACTTCCACGATTTACAATATTAAAAAATTTGAGGAATTACTATTTTTAGATTGCACTACTGAAATTGTAATTTGGGGCACTTTCATTGGGTTTTCTAGAATCAAACTTCATCTATCATATCTCCATGTCATCTCACCATGTTTTTCTCATTCTTAACTTTCCAACGGTTTAAATGGTGAGTCAATTGGAGCTACGGTGCAAAAGTTATGGCTCTCAAAAGTTTTGTCATCAATTGGAGTGGACCCATCACCTGAATTATCACCTGAGATGTTACTCAAATCATTCCTCCCTCCTTGAGAAGCAATTGTCCCCATTGCATCAATATTTTTCATCAAGTGTGGCAATTGTACTTTGATTTGATTCTCGATGCATACATGGATTGGACTGTGATTTATGGAACTTTATAGGGCTCGATTGTTCACCGTTTCTGTCTGACCATCAGTCTATGGATGGAATGCCATGAACTTCTTCATCTTTGTATCTATTTGATTTTATTGTTGTGTTGTTTGTGTAGTTATGGCAGCAACATTGGCCCTTTTGGATTCTTGTGGCATGAGCACCATAAGAACAAATTTCTTGGTAGTAATCAGAGAGACAGATGTGGAAGGTGGCACCTCTGGCACCCTATAACACCATGTTCCAAGAGTGAGAATAATCCTTTGAATTCTTGATTCATAGATACCATGTCGATCATACATGAATGACTAACTAAAGAGTACATCACAAACATCTAGATTGACCACATCACATAAGACCTCATCTTGGAAAGGTGTTATTGCATATGAGAGAAGACATTGGTGGGTGACACCTAGCTTTCTCTCTAGACTCAACCATCCAATATTGTATGGTTTTGGGTGAGGTTTCATAGACAAATTTAGGTTTTTCACAAAATTAGCAGAGATTAAATTCTTTTGACTTCCACTATCAAGAATGAAATGCAGAGGCTTATCTTTCACCCATAATTTAGAGTGAAACAACTTTTCCTTGTTATCTAACATCTCCTCATGGGTCTATGATGAAGCAACAATGGATTTAGGCTCAGCATCTATAATTTTTTCTTTGATCTCTTCGATTGCAGGGTTTGTATGAGGTAGAGCAGTGGATGTTGAGGATTTTGACTCAAAAAGCAGGGACTTAATGGCTCAACATTATTCTTTAGAGTGAGTTCTAGATTTGTGATAATCACACCACTTCCCAGTCTTTCCTTCTTTTTGCTTCTAATTTTGGCCTCATGTTTGACCTTCTTTGTCACTTTTCTATTTTGAAAGCTAAAACTTTATATTCATTCTTCCATGCATCTGCTCAATCTTTACTATGAACTTGTATGCTTCACTAAGGGTTTTCAAATTAAAGAGTTCCATTTCTCCCTATATGTACCATTGTATTTAGTGACAGTATTTGAGAACCTTGTGTTTCTCACTTTCTTGGATGCCCAATCTCATAAATAGAGAATGAAAAATGTCAGTGTAATCTTGAACAGACTATTCCTTATCTTGGCAAAGTTATTGCCACTCTATATACATATCATCATATGCTCCAATGGGGTAGTATTCTTCCTTTACAGCTTCTATGAAATCATCCCAAGTAGGTTCCATCTCAAGGTCAATATCATCTACACTAAATCTCTTTTTGTATACTTTCCACCAATTTTTGACAGGCAATGATGCTTTCAAAAGAGCAAAAGTGATCTTCTCTTTATCGGTGAATCTTTTTCAAGAAAAATAAGATGAAAATTTATCCAACAAATTTTTTACTACATCATCAATGATTTTGCCTTCAAATGTAGGGATATCAAAATTCACCTAAACCTTGAAGGGTGTTGGGGCACTAAAAGGATGTGGGGGTGCGGATGAGGAGCCAAAATTTTCCATCGAGATTTTTTTTAGAATTTAAGTGAATTGTTTTAACATCTACACTTGTTGCTGTTGGAGGGCTTCATTCACCATTTCCTTGAAAGGATCAGATGTATCGGTGTTGTCCACCATTTGAAGTTATTTGGAGAGAATAGGTGGATAGTCTGTTGGTTCTATTTTCCACCCAAGCTTTCTATAATCTGACCTCATCCTCGAGATCATACACTCTAAAGACAAACCACTTTGATACCACTAATCTAAAACTCAAAATTTTTTGGTTGAAAGATAATTAAAGAAACAATAATAAGACAATTCAAATAATGCTATCTCTGAGAAGAGATGTTTTATTGATCAAATTTATAGACCCAAACATATGCTTATCTCTGAGAAGAGATGTCTATTTTCTATTTTGGGTTACATCTTCATTTATACATATTTTTAAGGTGTGGGGAGGATGTGTAAGGTCACCAATCTCGAGGGAGATGAATTGGTTTGACTTCTATGATTTACAACAATACATAATTTGAGTAATTACTTTTTTTAGAAACTTACTATTTTTAGATTGCACTACTAAAATTGAAATTTGAGGCAATTCCATTGGGTTTTTGGGGGTCAAAATTCATCGATCAGATATCAATGCCATCTCACCATGTTCTCCTCATTCTTATCTTTCCAACAGTTCAAACAGTGAGTTAATTGAAGCTACAGTGCAAAAATTATGGCTCCCAGAAGTTTCATCATCAATTGAATTGGACCCGTCACCTAAATTATCACCTGAATTGTTACCCAGATCATTCCTCCCTCCTTGAGAAGTAATGGTCCCTATTACATCAATATTTTTCATCAAGTATGGCAATTTTACTTTGATTTGATTCTCGATGCATACTTGGAATGCACTGTGATTTATGAAATTGTGCAGGGCTCTATTGTTCACTATTTCTGTATGACCATTAGTCTATAGATGTAAGGCCATGAACTTCTTCATCATTGTATCTATTTTATTTTGTTTTTGTGTTGTTTGTGTAGTCAAGGCTGCAACATTGGCCCTTTTAAAATTCTTGTGGCTTGAGCACCATGAGAAAAAATTTCTTGGTAGTAATCAAAGAGATAGATGTGGAAGGTGGTACCTCTGGTACCCTATAGCATCATATTCCAGGAGTGAGAATAATCCTTCAAGTTCTTGATTCATAGATGACATGTCGATCATATATGAATGGCTGACCAAAGAGTACATCACAAATATCTAGATTAACCACATCACATAAGACCTCATCTTGGAAAGGTTTTATTGCATATGAGAGAAGACATTGGTGGGTGACACGGAGGTTTCTCCTTGGACTCAACCATCCAATACTCTATGGTTTTGGGTGAGGCTTCATAGAGAGATGTAGGTTTTTCACAACATTAGTAAAGATTAAATTCTTTTAACTTCCACTATCAAGAATGAAATGCAGAGGCTTACTTTTCATCCATAATTTAGAGTGAAACAACCTTTCCTTGTCATCTAACCTCTCCTCGTGGGTCTATGATGAAGCAACAATGGCTTCGGACTCATCAACTATAATAGTTTCTTCAACCTCTTTGACTACAGGGTCTGTATGAGGTAGAGTAGTAGATGTCGAGGATTGTGACTCAGAAAGTAGGGATTTGATGGTTCGACATTCTTCTTTGGAGTGAGTTCCAAATTTGTGATAATCACACCACTTCCCAGTCTTTCCTTCCTTTTTCTTCTAATTTTGGCCTCGTGTTTGACCTTCTTTGTCACTTTTTTATTTTGAAGGTTGAATCTTCATATTCATTCTTCCATGCTTCTGCTCAATCTTTACTATGAAATTGTACACTTCACCAAGGGTTTCCAAATTGAAGAGTTCCATTTCTCCTTGTATGTACCATTGTAGTCCACCACGATATTTGAGAACCTTGTGTTTTTCACTTTCTTGGATGCCCAATCTCACAAATAGAGAATGAAAAATGTCAGTGTAATCTTGAATAGACTGTTCCTTACCTTGGAAAAGTTGTTGCCACTCTATATACAGATCATCATATGCTTTAATGGGGTAGTATTCTTCCTTTATAGCTTCTATGAAATCATCCCAGGTAGGTTCCATCTCAAGGCCAATATCATCTGCACTGAATCTCTTTTTATACACTTCCCACCAATTTTTGATAGGCAATGATGCTTTCCAAAGAGTAAAAGTGATATTATCTTTATCACTAAATCTATTTATAGAAAAATAAGATGACAATTGATCCAACCAATTTTCTACTATGTCAGCATTGATTTTGCCTTCAAATTTAGGGATATCAAAATTCACCAGAACCTTGAAGGGTGTTGGGGCACTGAAATCATGTGTTGGAGTGGATGAGGAGCCAAAATTTTCGATCGAAATTTGTTGGAGAATTTGAGTGAATTATTGTAGCATTTGTGCTTGCTACTATTGGAGGGCTTCATTCACCATTTCCTTGAAAGGATCAGATGTCTTAGTGTTGTCTACCATTTGAAGTCATTTAGAGCAAATAGGTGGATTGTCTACTAGTTTTATTTTCCACCTCAACTTCCTATAATCTGACCTCATACTCAGGATCATACACTCTAAAGATAAACTACTCTGATACCACTGATCCAAAACTTGAAAATCTTTGGTTGAAAGATAATTCAAAAAACAATAACAAGATAATTTAAATAATGCTATCTCTGAGAAGAGATGTTTTATTGATCAAATTTGCAGATCCAAACATATGCTTATCTCTGAGAAGAGATGTCTATTTCTATTTCGGGTTACATCTTCATTTATATATGTTTTTAAGGTATGGGGAGGATGTGGAAGGTCACCAATCTCAATGGAGATGAATTAGTTCAACTTCCGTGATTTACAACAATACAAAATTCAAGGAATTACTATTTTTAAAAATGTACTATTTTTAAATTGCACTACTAAAATTAAAATTTGGGGCACTTTCATTAGGTTTTTAGGGGTCAAACTTCATTGATCAAATCTCAATGCCATCTCACCATGTTCTCCTCGTTATTATATTTCTAACGGTTCAAATGGCGAGTTAATTGGAGCTATGGTGCAAAAGTTATGGCTCCCAGAAGTTTTGTCATCAATTAGAGTGGACCTGTCACCTAAATTGTCACCTGAATTTTTACCCAAATCATTCCTCCCTCCTTGAGAAATAATGGTCCCCATTGCATCAAGATTTTTCATCGAGTGTGGCAATTGTAATTTGATTTTATTCTCGATGCATACTTGGAATGGACTGTGATTTATGGAACTGTGTAGGGCTCAATTGTTCACCATTTTTGTCTAACCATCAGTCTATAGATGGAAGGCCGTGAACTTCTTCATCTTTATATTTATTTGATTCTATTATTGTGTTGTTTGTGTAGTCAGAGCTACAACATTGGCCCTTTTGGATTTTTGTGGCTTGAGCACTATGAGAAAATATTTCTTGGTAGTAATCAAAGAGACAGATGTGGAAGGTGGTACCTCTGGCACCTTATAACATCGTGTTCCAAGAGTGAGAATAATCCTTCGAGTTCTTGATTCATAGATGCCATGTCGATCATACATGAATGGCTGACCAAAGAGTACATAATAATTATCTAGATTGACCACATCACATTAGACCTCATCTTGGAAAGGTTTTATTGCATATGAGAGAAGACATTGGTGGATGACACAGAGCTTTCTCCCTAGACTCAACCATCCAATACTGTATGGTTTTGGGTGAGGCTTCATAGACATTTTAGATTTTTCACAGCATTAGTAGAGATTAAATTCTTTTTACTTCCACTATCAAGAATGAAATACAGAGGCTTACCTTTCACCCATAATTTAGAGTGAAACAACCCTTCTTTGTCATTTAACCTCTCCTCATGGGTCTATGATGAAGTAATAATGGATTCAGGGTCAACATCTATAATCTCTTCTTCAACCTCTTCGACTGCAGGGTCTGTATGAGGTAGAGCAGTGGATATTGAGGATTATGACTCAAAAAGTAAGGACTTTATGGCTCAAAATTATTTTTTGGAGTGAGTTCTAGATTTGTGATAATCACACCACTTCCTAGTCTTTCATTCCTTTTTCTTCCAATTTTGGCCTTGTGTTTGACCTTCTTTATCAGTTTTCCATTTTGAAGGCTAACTCTTTGTATTCATTCTTCCATGCTTCTACTCAATCTTTACTGTGAACTTGTATGCTTCACTAAGGGTTTCTAAATTGAAGAGTTCCATTTCTCACCGTATGTACCATTATAGTCCACTACGGTATTTAAGAACCTTGTGTTTCTCACTTTCTTGGATGCCCAATCTCGTAGATAGAGAATGAAAAATGTCAGTGTAATCTTGAATAGACTATTCCTTACCTTGGCAAAGTTGTTGCCACTCTATATACAAATCGTCATATGCTCTAATGGGGTAGTATTCTTCCTTTACAACTTCTATAAAATCATCCTAGGTAGGTTTTGTCTCAAGGCCAATACCATTTTCACTGAATCTCTTTTTGTACACTTTCCACCAATTTTTGACAGGCAATGATGCTTTCAAAAGAGCAAAAGTGATCTTCTCTTTATCAATGAATCTATTTATAGAAAAATAAGATGATAATTGATCCAACCAATTTTCTACTGTCATTATTGATTTTTCCTTCAAATGTAGGGATATCAAAATTCACCTAAACCTTGAAGGGTGTTGAGGCACTGAAAGGATGTGGGGGTCCGGATGAGGAGCCAGAATTTCCCTTTAAGATTTGTTGGAGAATTTGAGTGAATTGTCGTAGTATCTGTGCTTGTTATTGTTGGAGGGGTTCATTCACCATTTCCTTGAAAGGATCAGATGTCTCAGTGTTGTCCGCCATTTGAAGTCATTTAGAGCAAATAGATGGATAGTCTGCTGGTTCTATTTTCCACACAAGCTTCCTATAATCTAACCTCATCTTCGAGATCATACACTCTAAAGAAAAACCTCTCTAATACCAATGATCCAAAACTTGAAAAGCTTTGGTTGAAAGATAATTCAAGAAAAAATAACGAGACAATTCAAATAATTCTATCTCTGAGAAGAGATGTTTAATTGATCAAATTTGCAAACCTAAACATATGCTTATCTCTGAGAAGAGATGTCTATTTTTATTTTAGGTTACATATTCATTTATACATATTTTAAAGGTGTGGGGAGGATGTATAATTTCACCAATCTCAAGGGATATGAATTGGTTTGACTTCCATGATTTACAACAATACAAAATTTGAGGAATTACTATTTTTAGAAACTTACTATATTTAGACTGCACTACTAAAATTGAAATTTTGGGAACTTATATTGGGTTTTAAGGTGTCAAATTTCATCAATCAGATCTCAATTCCATCTCACCATGTTATTCTCATTATTAGATTTCCAACGGTTCAAACGGTGCGTCAATTAGAGCTACGGTGCAAAAATTATGGCTCCCAGAAGTTCTGTCATCAATTAGAGTGGACCCATCACCTAAATTGTTACTCGGATCATTCCTCCCTCCTTCAAGATTTTTCATCAAGTGTGGAAATTCTACTTTGATTTTATTATTGATGCATACTTGGAATGAACTATGATTTATGGAACTGTGCAGGGCTCGATTGTTCACCATTTCTGTCTGTGGATGGAAGGCCATGAACTTCTTCATCTTTGTATCTATTTAATTCTATTGTATTGTTATTTGTATAGTCAGTTGCAACTTTGGCCCTTTTTAATTATTGTGTCTTGAGCACCATTAGAATAAATTTCTTGGCACTAATCAGAGAGGTAGATATGGAAGGTGGTACCTCTGGTACCCTATAGCACCATGTTCCAAGAGTGAGAATAATCCTTCGAGTTCTTGATTCATAGATGCCATGCCGATCATACATGAATGGCTGACCAAAGAGTACATAACAAACATCTAGATTGAACACATCACATAAGACCTCATCTTGGAAAGGTTTTATGCATATGAGAGAAGACATTAGTGGGTGACACGGAGCTTTCTCCCTGGACTCAACCATCCAATACTGTATGGTTTTGGGTGAGGTTTCATAGACAGATTTAGGTTTTTCACAACACTAACTGAGATTAAATTCTTTTGACTTCCACTATCAAGAATGAAATGCAGAGGCTTACCTTTCACCCATAATTTAGAGTGAAATAACCTTTCCTTGTCATCTAGCCTCTCCTCCTGGGTCTGTGATGAAGCAACAATGGCTTTGAGCTCAACATTTATAATCTCTTCTTCAACCTCTTTGACTATAGGGTCTGAATGAGGTAGAGCAGTGGATGTTGAGGATTGTGACATAGAAATTAGGGACTTGATGGTTCGACATTCTTCTTTGGAGTGAGTTCCAAATTTTTGATAATCACACCACTTCCCAATCTTTCCTTCATTTTACTTCTAATTTTGGCTTTGTGTTTGACCTTCATTAACACTTTTCCATTTTTAAGGCTGACTCTTCATATTCATTCTTCCATGATTTTGCTCAATCTTTACTATGAACTTGTACGCTTCACCAATGGTTTCCAAATTGAAGAGTTCTATTTCTCCCCATTTATACCATTGTAGTCCACCACGGTATTTGAGAACCTTGTGTTTCTCACTTTCTTAGATGCCCAATCTCACATATAGAGAATGAAAAATGTCAGTATAATCTTGAATAGACTATTCCTTACCTTGGAAAAGTTGTTACCACTCTATATACAGATCGTCATATGCTCCAATGGGGTAGTATTCTTCCTTTACAGCTTCTATGAAATCATCCTAGGTAGGTTCTGTCTCAAGGCCAATATCATATGCACTGAATCTCTTTTTGTACACTTCCCACCAATTTTTGATAGGCAATGATGCTTTCAAAAGAGCAAAAGTGATCTTCTCTTTATTGGTGAATCTATTTATAGAAAAATAAGATGAAAATTGATCCAACCAATTTTCTACTACATCAACATTTATTTTTCCTTCAAATGTAGGGATATAAAAATTCAACTCAACCTTGAAGGGTGTTGGGTCACTGAAAGGATGTAGGGGTGCAAATGAGGAGCCAAAATTTCTCATCGAGACTTATTAGATAATTTGAATGAATTGTTATAGCATCTATGCTTGATACTATTGGAGGGCTTCATTCACCATTTTATTGAAAGGATCAGATGTCCCGGTGTTGTCCACCATTTGAAGTCATTTGGAGGGAATAGGTGGATAGTCTGTTGATTCTATTTTCCACCCAAGTTTCCTATAATCTGACCTTGTATTTGAGATCATACAATCTAAAGACAAACCACTCTGATACCAGTAATCTAAAACTCGAAAAGATTTAGTTGAAAGATAATTTTAGAAATAATAACAAGACAATTCAAATAATGCTATCTTTGAGAAGAGATATTTTATTGATCAAATTTGTAGACCCAAACATATGCTTATCTCTGAGAAGAGATGTCTATTTTCTATTTTAGGTTACATCTTCATTTATACATGTTTTGAAAGTGTGGGGAGGATGTGGAAGGTCACCAATCTTGAGGGAGATTAATTGGTTTGACTTCCATGATTTACAACAATACAAAATTTGAAGAATTACTATTTTTAGACTGCACTACTAAAATTGAAATTTAGGTCACTTCCATTGAGTTTTTGAGGGTCAAAATTCATCAAGTAGATCTCAATGCCATCTCACCATGTTCTCCTCATTATTATCTTTCTAATGGTTCAAACGGTGAGTTAATTAGAGGTACGATGCAAAAGTTATGGCTCCTGAAAGTTCTGTCATCAATTGGAGTGGACCCGTCACCTGAATTGTTACTTAGATCATTCCTCCCTCCTTGAGAATAAATGGTCCCCATTACATCAAAAATTTTCATCAAGTGTGGCAATTGTACTTTGATTTTATTCTTGATGCATACTTGGAATGGACTGTGATTTATGGAACTGTGCAGGGATCGATTGTTCACCATTTTTGTTTGACCATCAGTCTATAAATGGAAGGCCATGAACTTCTTTGATTAGTGCCAAGAAATTTTTTCTCATGGTGCTTAAGCCACAATAATTCAAAAGGGCCAATGTGGAAGGTGGTACCTCTGGTACCCTATAGTGCCGTGTTTCAAGAGTGAGAATAATCCTTCAAATTTTTGATTCATAGATACCATGTCGATCATACATGAATGGCTGACCAAAGAGTACATCATGAACATCTAGATTGACCACATCACATAAGACCTCATCTTGAAAAGGTTTTATTTCATATGAGAGAGGACATTGGTGGGTGACACAGAGGTTTCTCTCTAGACTCAACCATCCAATACTGTATTGTTTTGGGTGAGGTTTCATAGACAGATTTATGTTTTTCACAACATCAGTAGAGATTAAATTCTTTTGACTTCCACTATCAAGAATGAAATGTAGAGGGTTACCTTTCACCCATAATTTAGAGTGAAACAACCTTTTATTGTCATCTAGCCTCTCCTCAAGGGTCTGTGATTAAGCAACAATGGCTTCAGGTTCATCATTTATAATCTCTTCTTCAACCTCTTGTACTGTAGGGTCTGTATGAGGTAGAGCAGTGGATGTTGAGGATTATGACTCAGAAAGCAGGGACTTGATGGCTCGACATTCTTCTTTTGAGTGAGTTTTAGATTTATGATAATCACACCACTTCCCAGTATTTTCTTCCTTTTGCTTCTAATTTTAGCCTCATATTTGACCTTCTTTGTCACTTTTCCATTTTGAAGGCTAATTCTTCGTATTCATTCTTCCATGCTTTAGCTCAATCTTTAATACGAACTTGTACACTTCACCAAGGGTTTCCAAATTGAATAGTTCCATTTCTCCCCGTATGTACCATTGTAGTTTGCCATGGTATTTGAGAACCTTGTATTTCTCACTTTTTTGGATGCCCAATCTTGCAGATAGAGAATGAAAAATGTCAGTGTAATTTTGAATAAACTGTTCCTTACCTTAGTGAAGTTGTTGCCACTCTATATACAGATCATCATATGCTCTAATGGGGTAGTATTCTTCCTTTACAACTTCTATGAAATCATCCCAGGTAGGTTCCATCTCAAGGCCAATATCATCTGCACTAAATCTCTTTTTGTACACTTCCCACTAATCTTTGACAGGCAATGATGCTTTTAAAAGAGCAAAAATGATCTTCTCTTATCGGTGAATCTATTAACAAAACAATAAAATGAAAATTGATCCAACCAATTTTCTACTACATCAGCATTGATTTTGCGTTTAAATGTAGGGATATCAAAATTCACTTGAACCTTGAAGGGGTTGGGGCACTTAAAGGATGTGGGGTTGCGGATGAAGAGCCAAAATTTCCCATCGAGATTTGTTGGAGAATTTAAGCAAATTGTTGTATCATCTATGCTTGCTGCTGTTGGAGGGCTTCATTCACCATTTATTGGAAAGGATCGGATGTCTTGGTGTTGTCTACCATTTGAAGTTGTTTGGAGCGAATAGGTGGATAGTCTGTTGGTTCTATTTTCCACCCAAGATTTCTATAATCTGACCTCATCCTCAAGATCATATACTCTAAAGACAAACTACTCTGATACCACAAATCCAAAACTCTAAAAGCTTTGGTTGAAATATAATTCAAGAAACAATAACAAGACAATTCAAATAATGCTATATCTGAGAAGAGATGTTTTATTGATCAAATTTGCAGACCCAAACATATGCTTATCTCTTAGAAGAGATGTCTATTTTATATTTCAGGTTACATCTTCATTTATACATATTTTGAGGGTGTGGAGAGGATGTGGAAGGTCACCAATCTCGAGGGAGATGAATTGGTTTGACTTCCACGATTTACAACAATACATAATTCGATGAATTACTATTTTTAGAAACTATTTTTAAACTACACTACTAAAATTAAAATTTAGGTCACTTCCATTGGGTTTTTGGGGGTCAAACTTCATAAAGTATATCTCAATGCCTTCTTACCATGTTCTCCTCATTCTTAGCTTTTCAATGGTTCAAACGGTTAGTCGATTGGAGCTATGATGTAAAAGCTATGGCTCCCAAAAGTTCTGTCATCAATTAGAGTGGAACTGTCACCTGAATTGTTACCCGAATCGAGAGGTTTGGTGAATATGTTTGAAACTTGATCCTATGTTGGCACATATTCCATTGTGACCTCTTGGTCTGCAACCTTTTTGCTTAAAAAGTGATGATTGATATGTGCTTAGTTTTAGAATTCACCACTGGATTCTTTGATATATTAAAAACACTTGAATTATCACAAAGAATAAAGATAGGTGATTTTTATTATACCTTGATGTATTTAAGTGTTTGCTTCATCCACAAGACTTGATTGCAACATGCCACTGCTGCAACATACACTACTTCTACTATAGAAAGAGTAACTGACTTTTGCTTTTTGCTCAGCTATGAAACAAGTTTATTTCCAAGAAAAAATGCACCACCACTAGTGATTCTTCTATCATCCACACTTCCTTCCCAATCGGCATCTATATATGCTATCAAAGTGAAATCTTCACTTTTAGGATACCATAGGCCATAGTCAATTGTACTCTTGATATATCTAAATATTTTATTCACTACATTGACGTGTGACTCTTTAGGAGTAGCTTTAAATCTTGCAACTATGTACATTGCTTACATGTTATTAGGTTTTGATGCAGTTATGTATAATAAGTTACCTATCATTGATCTATACAAAGTCTGATTTGCATCAAGGGACTCATATTTTTTTCTCAATTTACATCCAGTTATCATGGGAGTACCTACTAGTTTGTTGTCTTCCATTCCAAATTTCTTGAGCATTTCCTTAGCATACTTGGTTTGATATATAAACATCACTTCATCAGTTTGTGCTATCTATAGACCAAGGAAGAAATTTATCCAAGAATGGACATCTCAAAATCATTTTCCATTTGGGTAGAAAATTCTTTGCACATTATGTTGTTGCTACCACAAAAAATGATATCATCTACATATACCACAACAATTAACATATGCTCACCTTCTGATTTGAAGTACAGATTGTTGTCTACACATACCTTATTGAATCCTTATTATTTTAGGTACTGGTATAATCTTGAATACCATGCTCTAGCTACTTATTTTAGACCATATAGAGCTTTATTCAATCTATAAACATAATATTCTTCTTCTGACGTTGAAAGCCTTTAGGTTGTTCTATGTAGACTTCCTCTTCTAGGTTTCCATTCAAGAAAGTAGACTTAACATTCATTTGATAGACTTTGAATTTATTATAAATAGAGAATGCTAGAAACATTCTTATGTCTTCCAATCTAGCAACTAGAGCAAATGTTTCCTCAAAATCTACGCCTTCAACTTGTGCATATCCTTTGCACACCAATATGGCCATATTCCTTATAAAGGCTCCATCTTCTTTGAGTTTGTTTGTAAAGACCCAATTTTTACTTATTACATTCTTATTTGAAGGTATTGAAACTAATTCGAAAGTTTTGTTTTTCTCAATTTGGCTTAGTTCTTCTTCCATGGCTTTTAGCCAATTCTCATCCTTGCTAGCTTCAACAAAGTTCTTAGGTTCAATTTCAGATATTAGAGCAAAACTTACTTGCTCCTTGTTATTTTCAACTCTTCTCTTTGTCTAAAATCTTTCATCTTTATTTCTAATGATTTACTCTATAAGATGATCCTTTTGAACAAATCTTGCATTTGCCTTTTCATTTACTTCCTTAGGCTCTTCATGAGCTACTCTTTCAGGCTCTGATTCTTCTTTATAGATGTCTCTATCAGGTTTAACATGTTTTAAGCCTTCATCAACCTTGACATTGATACTCTTTACAATTCTTTTTATATTTTTGTTGTAGTATACGTAGGCTTTGCTTTGGGTGGAATAACCAATAAATATTCTTTCATCACATCTTAAGTCAAAGATTCTCAAGTTATCTTCTTGTCTCCTAATGTAGCATTTGTTGCCAAACACCCTGAAATACTTAATAGAGGTAAATATTCCATACCATAGTTCAAGGGGGTTTTCTCACCTTTTTCCCTCATTTGAACTCTATTCAAGGTAAATATTTTTGTTTGTATTGCTTCTCTCCAGTATCCATCAGGTAACTTGGCCTTTTTTAGCATTGTTTTGGCCATCTCCTTGACTGTTTTGTTCTTTCTTTCAACAACTCCATTCTGCTATGGAATCCTTACTGCATATTAATGATTTTTGATTCCATGCTTCTCACAATATTCTATGAACTCATTTGAGGCAAATTATCCACCTCTATCATATCTTAAGCATTTGATTTTTTATCCAATCTCATTCTCAACCATGGCCCTAAATATTTTGAATTTTTCAAATGCTTGAGACTTATCCTTCAAAAAGGTTACCCCTGCCATTATTGAGTAATAATTTATTAGCAATATGACATATATTTCTCCTTTCAATCCTATTATCCTAGTAGGACCACAAAGATTAGTATGAACTAACTCTAAAGGCTTTGTAGTTGCATACTCCTTTGTTTGAAATTTGACCCTTGTTTGCCTTAATGACATTATTTACAAGTGGTGTTTGTAGGTTTGGTTATCTTAGGCTTGTGTCTAACATGCTTATTTGAGCTCACTTTTACCAGGTTATTTGACATGGCCCATTCTTCTATGCCATAACCAACTGTCATCAACCTGTCCTATCAGACAACTATTACCACTCACTTCACTAAGATTATAAATATTGATTTAAATTCTTTTCCATTCTGCAACTAATCTTATAGATTTCCTTATCTTATAGCCTTATAAATTAAATATAACTTTATATCTATTATCACACATTTGTCTGACACTTAGTAGATTATATTTCAATCCTTCAACATAAAGGACATCATGTGCAGGCAATTTTCCATCTATGTTTAAGGTTCCTTTACCATTGATTTTTACTGCAGTATTGTCTCTCAAACTGATAGATCCTTCCTTACATCTACTCAGTTTGATGAACTTGCTTTTTTCACTAGTCATGTGTTTTGAGCAACCACTATCTATTATCCACAAATTTTGCTCCTTGACATGGAGTGCAGTTTGAACAATCATAGATTGTGTAGTTTTTTGATCTTTCACTTTCCACACATTCTTAGATTTCTTATCTGTCTTATCTTTCCCTTTTTCAGAGACTTGTGAACCTTTATTCACACTAGGGGGCATGCCTTTATTTTTATTTTGTATTTTTGGTCTTACAAAGTTTGTTCTACATTGTTTAGCTATGTGATCAAAATTATTGTAGTTATAACATATTACATTTGTATCTATCAAAGGAGAATGAATTTCTACTCACAATGTTTGTTCTCCTTTTAGGTATAACTCTACATTCACTATCCCTATGACCAAACTAATTACAGGTATAACAATAACCAGAAAAATGAGGAATACCTGGTCATAGAATTTATTTATATAGGATGAAGAGGTCTTCTTAACTCTAGCTTCTTCAAGTCTCTCACCCTTATGTCACCATTTGAATCATCTCCCTTTATGTTCTGCATCTTCCTTGAGTTTTTAGAGATTGACATATTATTCTTCTTCTTTTATTCAGGCTTCTTTTCTCCTTTAACTTTCTTCACATAAGCAGTGCTTGTGTCTGTCTTTGCATCTCTGAAGGCATTCTTACAAGCTATTTATTTCTTTGTTCTTGATTCTCCTTCTTCTTTGAAGTTATCTTATAAGTTTGTAGATGTAATGGTTATGTGAATTTTCCCTTTTTCAAAACCAAGACCATATTTTTGTTTTGATGGCTTTTGAGAGTTGATCAACTTATCAAGAGTTTTTGAACCTCTTATCAGCATAAGACCTTTGTCTATTTATTCTTTAGATTTTTCAAGTTCTTTTCTCAAAGCCACTATTTCTGCTTCTAACTTCATGCATTCATCAGATTTAGATTGTAGTTCAAATTTGAATACATCTTCTATTTTTTTAGCGTCTTCAACTTGTGTATTTAGGCTAACTGCCATTTGATTAGATTTTTCAAGATTTTTAGATAGTTTTTAAATTTATTTTTGTGCATGTTTTTTTTCCTTTGAGTTCTCTTTTCTTAGCTTTTCAATTTCATCTAGAGCACATATGCGTTCACCCTCTAGATCCACTTTTCCTTCCTTTTCTTCATCAGAGTCTTTAACTCCTTTTTTTTTCTTGATCCATAGAAGCTGATCCTAATGTCATGAATATGAATTCATTTTCCTTAGCCACAAAGGCACAATCATGGTCATCATCTGTGCTATCACAATCATCCAATGAATCGCTATCTTCTTTTGTATATATACCCTTCTTATTTTTGAAGAATTTCTTCTTCTTGGTTTCATCTTTTTACTTTCCTCTTCTTTATCAAATTTATCCTTTTTGTTATAAGGGCATTTAATAGTAAAATGTCTTATCTTATCATAATTATAGAATTTAAAGGGCAACTTACTTTTGTATTTTCCAGACCCTCTTCTTAATTTTTTGACAAAATTGACTTCTTCATCAGTCTCCTAATATATGGAGGATGTAGGTGCTTCTTATTTTAACTTTTTGGTTGCTTTGAATGCAACTTCTCACTTAGAAGTATCTACTTCTCCCAATCTCATCTCATAGGTTGTGAAGGTTCCATACAACTCATCAACAGTGAGTTTATCCAGATCTCTTGCTTCTTATATTACATAGATTTTAGATTCATACCTAGATGGCAGAGATCTTAGAAACTTTTTGGTAATGATTGAATCTTTCATCTCTTCTCCAAGGCCTCTGATTACATTAATTATTTCATCTACTCTGAGGAGGTAGTCTGAAAGTTTTTCTTCTTCATTTATTTTGAAACTTTCAAACTTGCCTTTGTATGTTTGTAGCTTTGTTTGCTTTACCTTATCATCACCTTCATAGATGCTTTTCAACTTGCTCCAGATATCATGTGTAGTTTGACAATCCATTACTTTGATAAACTCTAAGTTAGATAATCCATAAAGAATATCATTCTTTGCCTTGGCATTACTCTCATATGCTTTATTTATAGTCTAATTAGTAGGAGGTGTAGTAGGAATTGTGTATCTATTTAAAATAGACATCCATACATCAAACCCTAATGAAGATAAATATGCTTACATTCTAATGCTCTAAAATGCATAGTTTGATCCATCAAAGAGAGGTGCTTTGTTTGAGGAAGAACCTTCTTGACCAGCCATTTGTGTTCATTGTCCAAGATCTATTTGAGCTGATTAAGCTTCTTATAAGGAACCAAGGATCTGACACCAATTTTTATAACACAACTATCTATTAAGAGGGGGTGAATTAGTATATTGATTTAAAACAATCCTTTAACACTTTTAATGCAAACTAAAAAGAATATGTAGATATAATATGCTCCCTAATAGACTTAACACCAGATGTACATGGAAAACCAAATATGGGAAAAACCATGGTGAGAATAGATAATAGGATCTATTATCTTAATCTACTCCCTAACTGAGCACCAACTCAACTTTTTTGATGGCACCCACCAATTAGATCTATAATAAAAATTATGGAGCTACAACTCCTAATTATAAAGTGATTCTAATGAATCCAATTCTATGTTACAGACCTATTTTGCAACTCCTCATATTCTACACTTCTTCTCTCTTCCTCTCTGCCTCTCTTTTTTACACATAGTGTGTATCCTAGATGATGTATACATGTATTAGATCTAGGTCTCACTTCTTCTCTATGTTCACACTTGGTCATTAACACATCACACTCATTTGTTAGACTTAGTTCATGTATCTTTAACAAGTCTCCTGCTTCTTGAATTCACACACCACCTCCATCATTATCTAACTTTACTATTCTTAGCATGTATCAGACTCTAGCTTTGATACACATTAAATGCCATTTAATTCAACTTGAAGTAATTACAACAATCTATATCATTATATGTGTCATATACTATAGCTTATCTAAGTGTTCTATTGCCTGATCGTTGAGATAAACAAATCTTTAAATATTAGTTGTAGATCTTAAAGTTTCATGCCATGATCTAATGATCAACATTTAATTGTCTCAAATTTAAAATACAACCATTAGATCAGATCTTTAAATTAATGAAATGGAAGAACTATTCGATCCTTCACCTTTACTACACACCATTTATCTACTTAGAGATGTCCTGACTTTTACTCTTTAATGCTAACTATTGATCCTTGACATAGGCTTATATGATTACGACAATTGGCACCCTCTCATGCCTCCTAAGTACATTGTTGTTAGTCCCCACTCTTAATCCACTCGATAGTCCTACATGCAATCATTGACTATTTGACTTTGAACCATACTATTGATCTCTATTTATGTGATTTAATGCACACCATTGATCTATGTAATACAATTAACTTTGGAAACTTGGAGTGATTTTGTATTTCCTTGATCAAGAGCTGACATTAACCAAGCATCTTTGAGAGCATGCGAGAGCCACTCGATATTCAATCTCTAAGTTCCACCATTGATCAAACTCAAACAAATGTTAAGTAACAAACTTAGGAATTATTAAAGTCTTCAAACACTCTTCCAAGCTGGTAATCACTAGGTCAAAGGGGTTGGTTGCACAATGATGAAGAAGGCTTAAGTTATGACTTAAGTGACTGATTACCACCTGTTTCTAGTCAACACAAAAATAGACATGCCTATGAACACCATGACTGAAACCCTTAGGGTTTTACTCAAAAACCCTAGTAATGGCCAAGAGCAAAGATAATTCATTTATTATTATCTAAAACTATGAACCATACATTTGAGATGTACTTGAAAAATGCATAATAAATATTCTATCTGTTTCCTCTGCAAACCTCTTAAAATGGTCTCTATAAAAGCATGATAACTTTTTATGACAATTTTAAAATTTTTTCGGACCTTGCACTATACAATTGTAAAAGATGATTTTCTCTCCATCAATCCTACTTTTGACTGATCCTTTGACATCAATGACATCCATAATGCCAACAATCTCCCTTTTGATATCAATGACAATCATATTGCCATCATAAGAAGTATAAAGTGCCTCTATGCCAAATTGAGGAAGCTATCATATTTCAAATGGACACTTGTCTAGGACAACATCATGACCTATTTTAAAACTCATTATCTTGCATTATAATTGGCTTTCAAGACTTGACACTTGGCCTTGTGACTGTTCAACTTCACTTCTCTCTCATTTCCTTTGCTCTACATTTTCAAGCCATTTTGACACTATAATCAATACACAATTGGTATGGTGAAGCCTTGGTGGTTTTGACATCTTATTTTGCCTTTGAATAAAGTTTTTAAGTTGATTTAGTCTTGAAAACTCTTTCCTAAGTATGTCAAGTAGTGTATTTGGATGATAAGTGATGAATGTCTTCTCTTTGTTTCCATTCTTCTCTTGTATGCATTGTGTGAGTAGTATCATTTATTTTAACAGGTCTCAAGAAGTGTATATGTTTTTTAAGTGTATTTTTAAGTGTGAGAGAGATTAATAGTGTCTAATAGTAGACCTCCTTCTGACCCACCTCTAGATATGCATATAAATTTGCCTCCATTTAGAAACACTTATGCTAGAATAACATTGAGTTGAGGTCAGTTTTGGTAGTCTTCTTTCTTAGTGAAAATACAAGTATGTTTTTAGAGTTATCTTTGGTGTATCACCTTCATTCGTATATGTTGATTTTATGTTTCCTTATTCCATTTTCACCCCCAATAGTGATTATTATAGTTTAGTGTGTGAGCCTAAAAGATAGATTAAGGGAGCTATCTCTTTCAAATCTAGAGATCTATCTCTTGTAATAGCTTGCCTATTTGTAGAGATAATTCCATGTTATCCCAAATTTGATAAGGTATCCTTAAATTTTTTAGGGTGAAAATATGGGCTATAATAGTTCTTGCATGCTTGGTGGGACATGAATTCCAAGAAGGTTGTTCAAGGTGGATGTTAGCTTTGATAACAAGGAGGTTGTAACAACCAACTTCTTGAAGTATCTAGGGACTCTAACATTTGAATCTTGGTTGCAGACTAGTGCACTCATTCATGCATAATATAAATGTAAGGTCTATTACTAAAGGAATTCATTTTGAATTCTAGGAAATTCCTCATTATTCATACAAAGCTAATAGATTTTATAACACCCATCTTTATCTAAAGAAGTCCTACTTTGCTTAGAAACCTGTAATTTTTTTTTTATTGGTCCATTCTTGTAAAGTCCTAAAGCTACCATGGTGAGGAACCTACATTTTATTTCCTTCAATGGATATAGTCCTCTAAGACTTGCTCACTATGATGATATCCCCATATCTTCCCTCAAAAGTATTCCATCATACACTGGTGAGACTGCCATTACCCTTATTGAGCATATTACAAACATTGCTAACTTCTGAAATATACATCACATCATTGAAGAGAACATAGAAATAATATTGTTGGCTATCTCTTTAAAAGGAAAATCTCTTGACTGGTATGGTACTTTGGCACCTGAATCAATCACCACATGGGATGAGTTGGGATTTCTTTGAGGAAAAGTTTTGAAGACAAGAGTGACAACTTATCATTGACTGAGCAGTTGACCAACATATGGAGAGCACATCAAGAAGTCATTCAAGATTTCAACACAATATTTCATAAGACATGGGATAGGATCCCAATCTTGGTAAGACCCACAACTTACCATGATTTCATTTACTATCTTAAAGCTTTTGATAGTGATATTGCTATGATGATACAATCTATGGGAGGGATCACATTGCCTAATGCCTATGAAGTGGCTATTAGGGAAGAGAAATATTTGATTTAGGCTAGGAATATTTCCCAAAGACCTCCTATTCCTCTATTCCCTAATTTTTAAAACTTTACACCAATTTTTGCTCCCATCCTTAAACCAAAACATAAGCCTATTGACCCTAGTCAACCAATTAAATCTAATGAGTTAGAAAGAATGAGGGATATGGAGCAATATATCTTAGGTCTCAAGAGGATTATACAATATTAGCAAGTGAGGCCTTTAAAAATACACTGCCAACATAATCATTCCTACCCTAACTATCAAGGCAATAGACCACCCTTTCAAGGTCATCCTCAAGGCCAAAGGCAACTAGTTCAAGCAAAGTCATACAATGGTCATAATACCAATGCTCCTTCCACCTCAATATCATTAATTCCTACTTAAAATAACATTTCCCAAGAGCATGATAATCAACCTTTATGGGATCAACCTCATGATCCATCTTCTTATGTCAATGAATCCTTCAATCAAGCCTTCATGGTAAGTTTGGGAACAATGCCAACCATGACTCAACATGAGGTATCTAATGGAGGAGAAAATAATGGGAAGAGTGCTCAAGTGGGCCCTACATTAGTCAATTTTCAGCTAGATGACTCATGTATTATGAATTATCAAGGACAATAAAGCAAAGATTCAAGTCATATAACTGCAAACACAAGGACAAAGAGGAAGGCAATTAAAGAGGTTGAAGGGGATGTTAATGGTCCACTATTGAATGTTCAAATATCCCAAAGGGAATGTATGTCTAATGCTATCCCAAATGCACAAGTTTCTCAAAGAGATCAGAATGTTGGGAAATCTCTCACACCTCAAAATTCCCAAGGTATAGGTAGCACCATTCCTATTAGTGTACAAGCAAAGGTTACTAGCTCTTTTACTGACATTGTAGAGCATATGAAGAGGTCTCATGTGAATGTATCAATGTGGGATATATTGGAAATACCTAGACAAGTAGACATACTTTAAGAGGAGTCATCCAAACTCAGTTTAACAATGAAGTAACCTAGTAAGAAGGAGATAGCCTTGACAAACACTTTAAAGCCTAATGAAGGATAGTCAAATAAAGTTGAAAAGGTAGAAAAACCTCCTCCATTCTTTCTATCTATCATCATTAGAGATGCTTTGGTTCACAATTGTCTTGTTTATAGTTTAACTAGTACTTGTGTCATGCCTAAACTAGTAGCTGATAATGTAAACTTGAAGTATGAGCTTCATTTCAAAAGAGTGCTACAACTAGATGGGTCAAATACCAAGACCATTGGCATAATAAAAGGTTTGAAAATTGTTCTCCATACTTGTCCTACTTTCACCATTTCTCAAAATGTAGTGGTTATGGATGTACCTCCTCATTTTGGACTTTGTTTGTCAAGAGAGTTCATTGCTAAGATTAGAGGATACCTGACTTCATATTGGTCCCATATGGCATTTAGGACTTAGTATGGTGTAAAAGTGTTAATCAAATCTAAACCTCTATATAGTTTTCATGTAGAGCCATGTGTGATTTATATATCTAATATGAATTACAATGTCATTAATAAAGAAGATCACCCTAGTGATCAAGAACCTCTAACTCTTCTTGATGGCATATCTAACTTGTTCCTTGATGAATGGTGACCTGATCAATATGAATTTGAAGATATAGAACTTGGTACTTACATACTCCATTAAGAATGTGATGGAGATCTTGAGGCAGATCCTAATGACAATTTAGAGCAAGTTGCATGGGGAAACTACCTTCTACACATGGATGATATGTTTATATCTTAGTTGTGATAGATCATGATAGTCCTACTAAGTAGTCAGTTTTGCTTGCCAAGGAAGAGAACACTCATGAGCATGAACCTCAATAAGAAGCAGATGACATGTGGAAATAATTTAATGCCGTAATGTAGGAATTTAAGGAGGTGAGTGGGTTTGCAAATCCTTAAAAAGGATATAGAACCGATGGTGATGTCAACCATGTTCCTAATGAGCATAAGGATGAGTGTGAGGTCTCTACCAAGTAGTAAATAACCTTGGTAAACCATGAAGTGTTTGATGATCACAAAGAAGACTTCTTTGATGACTCCCAACAAGAAACATATCATGGTTTAGATGCATTTAAGGTTGAGGAGTATTTCATGACTCCAAATTATTTGATTGAGGAGTGTCAAGTGAATATGATAGAGTTCAAACAAGATGCAAACCCAAACAAGACTCTAAGAGGGATAGATGAAGTGTTCATGAGAACTCCAAGTGACACACTTGAAGTCAATAGAGGATCCAACAATGGTAAGTCATTTGACTATCTCCATAAGCAAGTGTTCATTAACAAGTATGCATCATATGAGGGTTTTTTTTCATGGAGTAGTAGTGATGAAAGAAACATTATCTTTGACCCTAGTTGAATCAATGAAGAAGATGTCTTTCACCTCAAGTGTTTTGTGGTCTTTTACATATTAGGACAGGTGTGTGTTTTACTTTGAGTTGTTTGCACATTTTCCCTAAGTGCTTAGAGAGCTCAATTGTGTGTCTTGGTGTCATGCTTTGTGTGTTTGTTTCTTGATGTGTTTGGTGTGAGTCTTGATCCTTTTTAGAGGCATATCAGTGTCAAATGTAGCATGTGGGTGACCCTATTGCCAAAGAATAAGAGAAGTTAACTAGTCTTTAGCATAACATGCATGCTACCCCTAGAAAATTGCCAAAATGTTGACCAAATTTGACCCTAGGTTAAATTTCATCAACCCCCCTATATATGAAAACTTTTATAGGGTGCCTCTAGGTTTGAATTAATCACCATGGTCATTAGTGAAGTCAAGATATCCTTTGTAGGTCATGAAATATTTTTTAACCTTGTCATATTTGTCAATTATTTCTTATGTCCTTTTTGCCACCTTTTGGTCATTCTAAGGGAATTACAATATTTTCCATGAAAGGATAAGTTTGTTAAGAGGATATCTAACATACCACCTATCAGTTAAGTGTCAAGAATAATTTTTAAACTAAAAAGGTTGCAGGTTTAATGTTAAAATAAGAACATCATCTACAAAATTTAGTTTAAGATGTTTGTATGGATTGATGTAACTCATTTGGCTCATGTGGAGGCTTCATGGAGATATATTTAGATTATCACAAGTATTTTATAGGTCTAGGAAACTTAAATAAGTTTAAAACTACCAAAAAATAGTTTCTCTCTCCCATTGCTCTCTTAGGCAGGTCAAAATAGGTCAACAATTTTCTATTGGTACGAACAAGAGAAGAAGAGTTGGGATGAGTATACTTGGTAGATGTTATTAGTATTTATGAAATTATATTTCATGGTCATGGTTTATATATTATTGGTCTATGTTTCATGAAAAATCATTAAGATTGTTAGTACCTTCAAACTGCTTGCATAATGCCAATGGCTCAATTTTTCTCATCTGCCTACATTATGGAGATTGGCATGTACGAACCAAGTAGTGAATATAGTATTGTAGATCATATCCACCCATTTCATGTGGATTTAAATTTTTATGGAATGTGTGAACATGGAAGATATGCAAGATCACTCTTCTTGTGCTAGAATTCACACCATTAAGGTCTGTAGAATAGTGTTTGGAAATTGTAGTGTTTGTCCTCTTATGGGTGGCTTTAGGACAAAGATAACACACTTGTTTTGAACCCTTTATATCATGGTTTATTTTATTATATAATCAATGTTATATTTAATATATCTTCAAGGCACTCAAAGATAAAGAAGTGAAAATAAGCTCACATACCTAGAAGATAGAGATTTATAGGACTATGTAGGAGTGCTTAGACAGGGATGTTGATGAGTTTAAAACTTCAAAACACTCATAGGATCTCAAGACATAATCAAAAAAATTATATAATCATTTAGGGACTCAATTTTATTATGAAATCCTAGAATGCAGTGTGACTACCTACACAGTCAAACCCTCTTATGATTATCACCGACAACGAGCTGGAGATAAACTTTCAAAAATCATATTGATAGAGTAAGGAGTTTCAAGGTTGTGAAAAGGTTCTCAAGGTAATCACAATAGGACTGAGCCTTTAAAATATATTGGAAATTGTTTATGAAATCCAATTCAAGACCTACATTCAGTTAATTTGAAGAAAATTTCAAATGGAAATACTTACTTTCACTTCTTTGAAAAGAGGATTCTACCTCACAAAATGTCATCTCATGGTGGAAGTTGATAAGGTTTATGTAAGCTTAATAGCCTCATTCCTATAGTCTAGACCTCGAAGTAGCATCTAAAGTTGAGAGGAGGTTTTCAAGTCAAGAAAGATGATGGTGAGTGAAGTTTAAATTCAGTCAAGTTTCTACTAGAGACATTTAGAAAACAATAGTGTTATTAGGCTAAAGTGAACCTGTATCAATGCAACTTGAAAATGACACTAGTGTATTGATGGTAAGGTGAATGCATGATCTCAAGGAAAAAATGTATGCATTCAAGTTTGGGATGGTTTTAGTGACCTAAAGAGATACCAAGGGCATGAAGTATGATGTTATCACCACCTATAAGCATCCTTTATATTCCTTAATGAAACACCTACAGTCTAATTGCAGACTAGCCTAGGCTAATAAAACATATAGTTTGGTTGGTTGACAGAGGTGTAAAGTGGATGAACACATATAGATCATTCTCAAAATGATAATACAATACTTATAAGATATTCTTAGAGGTAGGGATGAATAAGAGACAGTCATAATTGGGTTTCAAAACCTCATACTTAGTGAATCTAAAATCCTGCACACAGTGACAAACCTAGTAGCTAATCTTGAGAACATTTTATGTTGAAGTATATATAGGTATTATATCAATTTTAAACTTGGTATAGAGTGTTATCATGACTTTAAAAATACCTCCATGGTCTCAGTTGGGATGTATTAATAGGGTAAGTGTCCTATGTTGTTTCTCAGACAAGAGGCACTCCAGTAGCAATGTGGTCTGTAGACCTCTAGTACATCCATGGTGAAAGGATGAAATGGAGAGAAAAGAATCACTGTAAGAATATGTAGAGGGTTAATTTGGATATGAACAAAGATATATGCATAGAAACACAGTCTAGGTCTACTAGGCCTAGAACTTGGCATAAACCCTCAAGGTGCCTAACTTCACTCTCATGACCGTATGATGTTCTTAAACACTTTGATAGCCTTAATGGGAGAGTGGAGAGCCCATGATATGTAGTGGTTTGTAGATAACAACACATGATTGGTATTTTTGGCCTAAAATTGCCTCAAGGGTATCAAAAATGCAAGTAGCCAATCAAGGAGCCAATTTATTTTGATCATATGTGTACATACAATGTGTATAGTGACTAAAGAAGTTAGGTATAGTTGAATTGGGTCCTATAATTAAACTCAGTGGAATTGGTTTGAGGGTTAATTAACTAACCTCTATGAATAATCACTAAGAACCTAAATGGCCTGAAACCCTTATGAAAACCCAATGAAGAAGATATGGTTATAAATTCATCCAAGAGGGGTAAATTGACTTAGAAAGTGTTTTGGATCCATTTAGAACTCTCCCAGGCTTCTCATCACCTAATTATTCTATACTATCACTTGTACGATCAAGCCTAATTTTATGTTTTCTATAGGATTTAAGGTGTTTTACAGGTACATAAGGGAATTGATAGGTGATGGATATTATGGAAGGTGTGTGGAGACTTTTTATAAATCCTCAAACCTAACTCTCACCTTAGTAATTCATGAAAACTCCTCTACTAATTTGGTCATTACAGGCAGTCTTGAACAAGATAGTGAGAAAGAGGGTGACTATCAAAATTGGAAGTGAGAAGTATGATGTTGAGTTATTTTGAAATCTACATGATAGAATAGAGTAAAAATAGGTTTTGATGAGGTGTATTACACCCATGAAACAAAATTTATTGAACAACTGTAAGTCACCATAGTGACAAATGTGAGATTCAAGCCTATAAGGTTATCTTCTGACTGTAAAAAGTGAATGACAACTGACAAAGGGGAAGCTATTAGTTGATAGGTGTATGATGGATATAAAAATATTATTTACATCTTATCAGATCAAAATATATTTGTCAATTATTGATACAGTAGTTCAAGATAGATAAGTGAACTCATCATCAATAAAATTGCTTCAAGAAGGATGAAGTGCCTCTACGCCAACTTGAGGAAGATGTCATGTTTTAGATGGACACTTGTCCAGGACAACTTCAGGACCTATCTTCCAACTCATTATATTTTATTTTTACTATATTTTAAGCCTTGACACTTGGATTTGTGACTGGTTAAATTCACTTCTTCTCTCTCCTCTATATTCAAGCCATTTTGGCATTGCAAACAATCCAAAATTGGTATGGCAAAGCCTTGCTAGTTTTGATGTTGAATAAAGTCATGAATTTTATTTAGTCTATAAAAATCTTACCTAATTATGTCAAGTAATGTATTTAGATGATAAGTGATTTATGTCTTCTCCTTGCTTCCATTCTGCTCTTGTATGCATTGTGTGAGTAGTAACATTTCTTCTAACAGGTCCTATGAATTGTATGTCTTTGTTAAGTGTGTTTTGAAGTGTGAGAGAGACTAGTCATGTCTAATATTAGACCTCCTTCTTACCCACATCTGGATATGTGTAGAAATCTACCTCCATGTAAAAACACTTATGCTAGAAGAACATTGAGTTGAGGTCAATTTTGGCTATCTTCTTTCTTAGTGAAAATACAAGTATGTTTGTGGAGTTATATTTGGTGTATAACCTTCATTAGTATAGGTTTATTTTATTTTTCCTTCTTCCCTTTCACCTCTAATAGTGATTATTCTAGTGTAGTGTGTGAGCCTAAAATATAGATGAAGGGAGCTATCCCTTTTAAATCTAAAGATCCATCTCTTGTAGTAGCTTGATTATTTTTAGAGATAGTTCCATGTTATCCAAAATTTGAGAAGGTATCCTTGACTTTTATAGGGTAAAAATTTGGGTTATAATATTTACTTCACTTCCACTTCTGTTGATCCATTTCCCATCAGTATGTCCACCTATTTCACTGTTCAAGATGATGGTATCGCTATGTATAACATGTATGATGTATTCCACATCAACAAATTGCCTAAGTCTTATAAGTCCTATGGCCATCATAAAATATATAAAAATATTATTAGGCCCAACATGATTTGGAAAAAGAAATCCAAATTCACTCTATAGAATCTATTTATATTTGTACTTGATACATCACCTAATCAAAATTAGGCCACCAGTGTTGTATGGTAATGGTTTTGCTAATTGATTTAAGAGTGATAAGTACCCCATACTAAATCAAATTATGTACCATTTAGAATATCAAGGAAAAGGATTGGGACCAAATGAAAAAGTTATTCTAGAACTTTTTCCAGTTTTTAAACATGTGGGGACTAAGGTCTTGGATTTATATCGCCTAGGGGTGACCACATAGATTTTGAAAGTGACACCACTTAATAGACTGATAAAAAAATTACTAAAAATGATGTATCATCCCATTATATCATCTACAATGAGGTAACAAATATTTATTTATTCAATTCTAATGCCATCATGACCATTATATCCTATTATCCACTTACCCTTCATTATCCTGACCTAGTTGATCAGGACCAACAAACTTCTATCATACCATTGGATGAATTTCAAAATAAGAAATATATTATTGAGTTCATGGGACTTTGAGATAGATTTCCAATTGGTGATCATAAATAAGGTTTTGAATTCCATTTGGACCTTACTACCTATTTTGAAGAGTAGACAAACTTCCTTGGTCACAATAACAGTAAAACATCAAGATCCTTGGGTGAAAATCTCTTTGAGGTGCCATTAGGTCAGTGAAAGAGTAAAGATAAAGATAAGTCTAGGAGTGAAAACCTCTTACAAGTGCTCTTGGATGGGGAAGTTAACCTTTCTCCTTAGGAATCATAATGTACACCTAGTCTAAGTGTTACCATTAGTTCGGGCATCAATTCTGAAGAACATCAAGTTTTTTAGCACCTTACTCAAGATTTTCCTAAAGTATTTGCCAATTGGCCATTGCCTAGCATAGTTGATTCATATTAATCATATATGGGTGAAGGTTATGATTAATAGGAAACTACAGAGGATCTACTCTCTTCTTTGCCTAATACTCTTGAATAAGACTCGACATTATTGGTAAAAAATAATACAAAGATCAACATTGGTATATATGATGATCCCAAGATTGTTTACCTAGGCATGTCCCTCACTAATGAAGAATGTGAATTCATTATTACCATTATAAAATATTTCATTGATATATTTGCATGTTCTTACTCAGACATGCCTAGTCTTGACCCTTAATTGATGGTACATTGCCTTATTGTCCATCAAGATGCCAAACTAGTCAAATAGAAATTTAAAAAAATAGATCCGCACATAGCCATCCTAGTCAAAAAAGAGTTAGAAAATTTACTAGTGGTAGGGTTCATTTTATCACTTGACTATTATTAATGGATCTCTAACATCATCCCAATCAAGAAAAAGCCATAAGGTATTTGCCTATGTACTAATTTCAAAGACATTGACAAGGTATGCCCTAAAGATGATTTCCCTCTGCTTAACATTGAAATGATAGTAAATTCAACAACAGGCTATGAAATGTTGTCCCTCATGGATGAATTTTTGGGGTATAAACAAATCAAGATTGCATTAGAGGACCAACATAAGACTAAGTTAACCACTCCATGTGGAACATTTTATTATCAAGTCATGCTCTTTGCCTTGAATAATGCCAGTGCAACCTATCAGTGTGCTATAACTATCATCTTTCATGATGTGATGCATGACATTATTGAGGACTATGTTGATGACATCTTATATAAATCAAGAATGTGTGTAGGCCACCCTGATATTCTATGAAGAATATTTTAGAGACTTCATGAGTATAAGGTGTGTCTCAACCCTAAGAAGTGCATTTTTAGCATTAATTTAATAAAATTGATAGGGTTCATTATGTCACAAATGGGAATTTAGGTTGACCCTACTAAGGTCAATACTATTGTTGAAATGCCTCCTCCATCTAATTTGAAGTAACTCTACAACCTACAGGGTAAAATTTAGTCTATTCATCATTTCATATTACAACTAGTTGATAAGTGCCATCTTTTTACACACCTTTTGAAGAAAGGTGTCACATTTCAATGGGATACAGACTGTGAGTAAAAATTTACCAAATTGAAGACCCACTTTGGCTAGTTCAACAATATTGACTCTACCTACACTAGATAAACCATTTCTCTTGTATGTATTAGTGATAAAACATGCATTATGTGTAATTTTGGATCAAGATGATGAAAAAGGCAAAGAACATGTAGTATACTATCTCAGACAGACATTAATAACTTATGAGCATAACTATTCACCTATGAAAAAGACTTGTCTCATAATGTTGTTTGCTTCCCAAAAGATATGACACTACATGTTGAATAACAAAACTATTGTTATAGCCAAGATTGGTCCACTTAAGTACCTATTATCCTAGACTGCTCTTATAGGCTTCATGGATAAGTGGGTTATGTTGTTAAGTGAATTTGATGTGGAGTACTGGAATTAGAAGTCCATCAAGGGGCAATTATTGTTAGATCATCTTTTTAAATCCCCTTTGATCGACACCAAGCCTATATCATTTGATTTTGTAGATGAGTCAATCATGACCTTGGAAAAAGTCATAATTAAGTGGACACTATACTTTGACAACTCATTTACATCTCGTGGATTTGGAGTTGACATTTTATTGGTCACATCATAATGGATATTATTACCAAGGTGTTTCACATTAGATTCCATTATACTAAAAACATGGTTGAATATAAAACCCTTATCGCAAGACTTTGCCTCATAATACAGTGGGATATCAAGTAGTTGATGATATACAAATATTCTCAACTAATTATCAACCATGTCACATACTATTACCAAACCAAAGATGAGAATTTTATACCTTAAAATCATATAGTGGATAACTTTAAACAACATTTTTAGTTTATTTAGTTTGAGTAGATACCACGAGCCAAAAACTGAGCCACATATGTCATGTCTACCATTGGGTCCGTGATACAAGTTGCCAATGATGTTATAGAGTATCAATTTCTCATCAAAAACCTTTTGTAACCAGATCATGTACCACGAAATTCTGAAATAAAATGTAATACTGATGGTCCCAAAACCCCTTGGTACCAAGACCTGTATACTTATATCCAATATCAAACCCTTCCTCCAAACCTCTTAAAAAATCAAACAAAACTATTCCTTCATTGAGCACCCTATTATACCATACTATGATAGAGGCTATGATGGAATGCTACTTTAATGTTTATCTTTGGGATAATCTACATTGGTGCTTAAAGAGGTATATGAAGGAATTTATGGGGCCCACACCAATGGCATGGTTTTAGATAAGAAACTCCTTTGAACATGATATTATTGGTCCAAAATGGAGATAGATGGCTACAAATATGTAAATAAGTGAGTTGCTTGTCAGAAGCATGGAAATTTGATACATAAACCTTCATTACCAATCTAGCCAATTACTATGCCATGGCTATTTTCAACTTGGGGACTTGATCCTATCAAGAAAATAAACTCTACTTCCTCTGATGGCCACAAGCACATCTTTATTTCTACAAAGTATTTTACTAAGTGGACAAAGGCCATACCACTCACTTATGTAATTGATAAGTAGATATCCAAGTTCATTTACTTACATATTTTATGAAGATACAACATCCCTTCCAAAATCATCTATAATAATGATGGTTATTTTAAGAAAAAAGATGTCAAATCCCTATGTACCTAGTTCAAGATCAATCATAAATGTTCCACACCATATAACCCACAAGGCAATGATCAAGCTGAGCCATCTAATATTACCATTGTTATAATCCTTAAAAATATTTTGAATGATGCTAGCTATGATTAATGCTTACATCTTTTCCCCACCCTCTAGGCTTAATGCACTAGTCACCAAGCCCCTATAGGAGCTACACCCTACTCCTTAGTCTTTGTTTTAAAGGTCATTATCCATGTTGAGGTCAATTTACCCTCATTTCACATCTCGCTACAAGACATTATTGATGATGAATAATATAGAGCTGTTAGATTGTAAGAGTTGGAGCTTATGGATGAAAAACATTGGGCCACCTTAGACCATTTGAGAGCTTATTAGAATTAGCTATAATTTATTTATAATAAATGCATTCTCCCCAGTGAGTTTGAAGTTGTTGACTTGGTCATGAAAGAAAATAAAAATAAAACCAATGTTAAAATTAAAAAGAAAGGTAAATTTGAATCTAATTGGTTGGGTCCTTTTGTGGTCACTACAAATTAAGGGTTCTAAGGCATATAATTTGTCTATTCTAGAAGGTTGATAACTCAAGGAACACATGAACATATTACACCTCAAGCATTTACACACTTGAATTTTATTTTATTTTATTATCTATAAGGGCCCTTGATTAGGTGTACCCATTTATCTTTCCACCTAAATTTATCATTCCTATACCACTTAGACCATTTATCTATTATTACTTAGACCATTCTGATCCCCTGGACCATTCCTATTTTTCATCACCATTCTCTTAGGTCATTTTGATCCTATTACTAATCATGATCTTGATTGTGACCAACAAGCATGTAGATAGATTCAATGAATATTTCATAAACAGTTCAAATTGATCAGCATCAACATCAACACCTTCTCTTTTGGCTAGTATCTCAGGGCATGTCAACATATGGTCATTCCATTCCTATTTGTTGTTATGTGGTATTCCCCTTGGCCTCAAATTCTGTTGTTGGTTTGTATAGGAATATCATTATAGTCAGTTTAGCTATAATTTTAACCCCTACCCAAGGATGTTTCTACATGGCTAGGTGATTCCCTGTACCTTTATCCATATTATCTTGCTTTTATTATTCTAAAAACCCCTAAAACATTATAAAACATTAGATAAAATACCAAAAACATTAATAGTTTGAGAAGAAGGGGATTAAAATCTCCATGAGAATTACAAAGCCATGCAACCTTATGGGTGGGAACCTATTTTATTTTTGTTGAAAATATTTCCATGGACCACTACCTTTCTTTCATTCTCTCTCTCATTTCTGGGAGAACTACATCAGCTTGAGGTCCATATAGACTCTATCGGCAAGTCTTGGATGCATGGGGCATCTCGGGTTAGCTCGACTACTCTTATTTTTATTATATTATTCTCATTATCTTTACATTCTCACTATTTTAGGAGTCATCATTACCTTTATGCTGTCATCATTTTACAAGCCCATTATTTTTTTCCTCTACTAATCACTTTCTTACTTGTCATCATTTTTCTTCTATCCCATATCCTTGGGAGAACTAAATTTGTCCTAAATTTCATGTTAGATCTAGTGTCTATGGGACTATGTAGGCAATGTCCATTTGCTTAGAGCATTTGAAACTAGTTTGACCACCCCTTATTTATTCTTCCATTCTTCCTAATTTGGTAGCCTATTCCTGATCCAAGCGTAACATCTTATCCATTACATAGGCACAATTGATGATTGATTGACAATTCTTTATCTTATTATCTTGTGTTTGGTCTCTTTTACTTGGTGGTTTGTTCATTTATGTGAGTGTTGTGTTTAAGTACACTTAGTTTAGGCTTGAGTCTTGCCTCCAATTGGGCTTTATTTATTTACTTTTTTTATTTAGATTATGTTCTTTATTTGTTTGATTTCATTATTATTGCCTCAACTTAGTCCATATGTTGACTAGGCCATCATCATGGTGTCCCTGGTTATGTAGTTGCTCTGGAGTCCATCTTTAAACATTCATCATCATTACCATTATGGTTTTTATCATTGGTGCTTTTTTGACATTGTCTACTAGATTAGGGGTTAGTCCTTATGTACATCATGACCTAATCACCTTAGTGTTTTATATCATGGTGCATACCTTTCGCGCTATATGAAAAATTTAGATCTAAGAGTCTACTTGATAATGTGATAGTGACATTTAGCCTTGTTCACTAAATACCCTCAATGGTCCCAACATGGATCCTTTCTATACTAATCATGATACTTATAAGTGTATATCAAAGGGTCATGTTACTTTTTAGATTCTCCTAATCCTTTCCCATCATTCTTTGATCATTATTTCTCCTTCTTATCTTTCTTTATTATTAGACCAATTTTTGATCAACCTTCACTCTATTGAGGTAAATATATTTAGACCAATCAACACTTACATTTTCCCTACTAGGGCATACTTAGTCATTTATCAACAACCTCCCTATTGGGGCACATTATTACATTCAATCTAGATTTCCCCTTTATGGTATGTACCATCAACAACCAGCCTCCTAGGGAAAATTATTATCCATCTGGACTGTCCTATTTAGGACCTATACTATCATTTTGCCCTCTTGGGGTAAAATTTATTATAATTACAATCCTGTATCTTTCAACCTATTTTTGGGAAAGTCAAAGTGTGATTCTTATTTTGAGATACCTCTTTCTTGCTTCCCTCTCTTTTTTGAGAACCAATCTATAACTTTCATCCTTGCATGTCCTCTCGAGGGGGCATCATAGGTCACTTATTATTTCTTAGAATAAAATTTTCAAAATTTCTTCTTAAACATTTTTTCACTCTTTGAAAAGATGTTACTTTGTCTCTATCTCATAACCTTCTTAAATAAGGCTAAAATGTTGACATCCAATTCTCACCACTCTCATATTCAAATTGTGATCAGAATGATTTCCTGTAAATAATACAAATTAAGATTAGAAATCACTTAACATCCCAATTTCATCTGTACACAACATGTGCAAGTACCAAGCCACATCAATATGTCCCTAATTGGAGCATTACCCTGTACGCAATTATTATCTTCTTCTAATTTGTCTCTAGTCAAATTATGACTTAGAAAATTGACATTATCAATCATCAACATTCTATAATTCATTTGCACATGTCACATGCATGTGCTAATTCACATCAAGGCATCCCTAATTAGCTCATTACCCTAAATGCAGTTATCACCTTCCTCTAATTCACTTCTAATCAAATTATGACCTAACAAATTGACATTTTTGACCAATAATACATGGCAATTAATCAAATTTTGAAAATTGTAAAAAGCTTAATCAAATAAACTTAAATAATCAAATAAAATTAAAGGCTCGAGTGAAAAATCCATGCTGAATTAATGAATATCTAATTTCTAAAATTGAAATTACAACAAAAATTAGGAAATATGTTGTCATGATGATGTCATATCCTCAAATTAAAAAATTGGAAATATCAACATAAATGAGATAAATATCAAGAATGTTGAGCCATGATTATTAAAAGAAACCTCTATCCAAAAACATAAATTCTTTCAACCTCCAAACCTTAACCCAAACTGAATCACACATGGATTAGAGTCAGTTAGAAAATTATAAATACAAGAGCCATGACCATTTTCTATTAAGATTTCTTAGGTGCAAAAAAAATATGCCAAAATATATCTAAAAAGCTTCAAACCTTCTTTCATTTTCACCCAATCAAGAGCCAAGTCTAATTGGTGTAAGAATAAATTTAGAGGCAATTGCCCTACTGCATTGACAAAGACTTGTAGTACCAAATTTGGTCATAAACATGATTAATGGATCGATCTTTTAGGAGAGTCACTTAGGGAAGGCATTGCTTGTGTTTTTCTTGTCTAGTTTCTTGATTCAATTTATCCACACCCCTCAAGGGAGTAGGCCTAATATGTTAGTTATCTATGCTTTTCATTTTTTGTGTACTAATGTATGGAATAATTTTTTTTGCAATCCTATTATACATAAGTCATGTGTGACATAATGCACATGGATGTTTTCCAAGTGTTAATTAAAAGGCCTTAGCAGTTTGATAGGAAGGCAAAATATGATAGTCATGCAAACACCTTTACATTAGTGAAATATGGAATAAATCATGCTTTATGTAATTTTAAGGACAAGAGTGAATAAGTGGACAATGATCCAAGGACATTGATGGTTTTAGGAAAATAATTACTAAAAGAGGTAAATAAGGAGAGAACATGTTTTGTGGCCATGCGTAAGCTTGAACAAGTTAAGAGTGCAAGAGAAGAAGAGGCACTTATGTGTGAAGTGAAATATTTTTTGAGTAAATTTTTCATAGATAATTTCTAATGATCTACCATATAGGTTTCCACCCATGGTGAATATAAGTAATCTCATTGACCTAATTCTAGGATTGAGTTTACCAAACAAAATAACATATATATTGACACCTAAGGAGAATTTAGAGATGCAAAGGTAAGTATATGGGCTATTAGATAAAGAGTTGATAATAAAAATATTGATCTCATGTGTAGTTCTGATAATGTCATCTCCAAATAAAATTAGAAAAAAATGTTGTGCATTGATTTCAGAGCTATCAAAATTATTATTATTAATTACACATTTCCATTACCACACATGGATGATTTGAGGATTGTTTTAGTGGAATGTAATATTTAAATAATATTTAATTGAAGAGTGGATGTCACCAAATTTTCATAGGTGGAGGTGATGAGTGCAAGACTATACTCAAAATGCATGAAGCATTGTATGAGTGGTCGATCATGCCATTTGAGTTGACTAACACACCTATTATATTTGTGAGACTCCTAAATGAAATACTTAAATCATTTCTTGGTAAATTTGAATTGTGTATATGGATGACATCCTAATAGGATAAAGGAAGAACACTTTATGTATATGAGACAAGTTTTGAAATAATTTCATGATGAGAAGTCATTGGTTAACTTGAATAAAACAACTTAATGGAGGAAGTGGTGTAGTTCAGGTTTTGGATTTTACAAGAAGATTAAAGATGGATTTAGAGAAGGTATGAGCTATCCTTGAGTGTATGTCACCTAAAATCACATTTAAATCACATAGTTTTCATACATTTTAAAGTTTTTATATAACTTTTATTAGGAAATTTAGCTATATATGTGCACCTATCATAGAAGCTTTGTGATTTTTATAGAAAATAGTCTTTTTGGAGTGCATAAGCATATAATAGACTACATATTTTAGAGAATAAAGTGACTGAATAACCAATGTTTTCTTTGCCTAATTTTAACAAAGTAATTCAATTTGATTTGTGATGTTAGTGGTGTAGTAATAAGAGGTGTGAGTAGTTAATAATTTAATCCCATTGATTACTTCAATAATAAACTAAATGATGCAAAAAATAAGTATTGAGTCTATGATTAGGAGTTCTATGCCATGATGTAAGTGCTCAAGAATTGGAGGCATTAATTATTGCCTAACATAGATCATCAAGCACTAAAATATATCAATGGTCAAATTAAGCTAAACCAAAGACATATGAATTGGGTTAATCTATAGAGAGTTACTCATTTATGTTGAAGTGTAGGAGTGGTAAGTCAAATAGATTTGTAGATCCAATGAGTAGGAGATGTCTCTTGTTGAATAAGTTGTGAGTGGAAGTCATAGAATTGGATATACATAGGAGTTGATGTGAAATTTAAATATTTCAAGGATGAATAGAAAATATGTGCAATGGTAGTGATTGTGGATAAAACATCATTATTATATTATTTCATGCAAGAGGGATTGTTGTTTATAGGTGCACAATTTTGCATACCTAGAGGTTCTATGCATGAAAATTTGATTAAAGAGAAACATAGTGGAAGTATAAAAGGCCCTTTTGGTTATGATAAAACTTTTACACAATTAGAAAATAATTAATTTTACCCTAAGTTTTCTATGGATGTGTGAAAATATGTTCAAGAGTGTAGAGTTTTCCATCTATCAAAAGGAAAAAGTCAGAATGTAGGGTTGTATCAGTCATTTCCATTTCCAAAGAGACCATGAGAAGATATCAACATCAATTTTTTTTAGGGTTGCCTAGAACACAAAAATGACATGATTATGTTTTTGTGATTGTAGATGGATTTTTAGAATTGGCACATTATGTTGCATGCAAGAAAATAGTCATGCTATACACATGGATAATTTGCTTTTTAGATAAATTGTAAGGCTACATGGACTTCCATGCATCATAACATTAAACATGGATGTTAAATTTGTTAGAAATTTTAGGAAGACATTATGGAGGAATTTTACTACCAAACCATTTATGAAGTTAACATAGTATCCTCAAACATATCAATAGTAGATTTTCTTGAATTTATGACACTTTTTTTGTTAAAATTTCATTTTTTGTGATAATTTACCTAAATTTGTGTCAAAAATCATTGATGATGTAACTTGCATTAGGGGAAATATTTGGTGATGAAACTTGTGCTATGTGCCAAATTCATCTCCTATAAATTATTACCCCAATACAAGTTATTGATACAATTTTGTGTTAGCTTCTGCGTGGCTAACTTGAGGATGCATCAATATTTATATCAAGTTTAGTGAATGCACCAAATTAGAATTTATCACTTCACATTCACTTAAGCAATCATGCTAATTATGATGAAATCGAATCAAGTTTTATGCTAAGCTCTTTCCATAAACAAAAAAAACAATGAATTATACTCAAAGCAAATTTATTTGGATTTTAAACAAAACACTCACTTTATTTGAAAAAGGGAAAAAATTAAATAAAGTTGTTTTATATGTGTATGGTCTCATCAATCATATCCTAATCTTTATTAATCACACTAAAACTTTATATTCAATATGCTATACTGAAAAAAAAAGGTTTTAGTAATATTATTATTTTAATAGTGGGGTACTAAGGGTTTGGGTTTTATTTTCCTTATATAATTTATCAAAGTTATAAATTATATATATAAGGGGTTTTAATATATTAAAAAAACTATCATTTTTTGCTAAGCATGTCTTGGTGTGTGAAGTGAGGTGTTTTCCACCAATACCCAAGCCTCATACAACATTGTGTATGACTTTAATCTTTGAAATACCTTGGTATATCAAAAGTGCCCTAGGTTTTAGGAGAAAATCAACCATAGGAATCCATCGACCATGTATTTCATAGATTTACTAGGAAGCAATTATCCCTAAGAAGTAATTATCTTAATACCTTAGTGAAAGAATAGTGCAAGTATGGGAAAGGCAAACCATATGTAGTTAGAGATTTGAAATATTAGGTCTTTTCACTATTTATGAATGGGATAAGTATATTAGAGAAACTAAAGATAAAACACACCTTAGTTGAGTTATTTATAATCAAAGTTCCATACACATTGCTCACAACCCAGTGGGTCACAAATGCATAAAACACATTGAAATTCATAAACACACAAGACAAGGTCATTGATATTATAAAATATTTTTGGATAGATGATGAGGCTACAAACATATTCATAAATACATTGCTTGAGGTCTAATTTGGTCAACTTAGGGATCTTTCAGAGTGAAGGAAGGTATCGTCAAGGGAGGATAGCTCTATGATTCCTTCATCCTTACTTTTACCAAGTACAACTTAAGGGGGATGTTATTGTATTTAATACTCATACACTATCATATTTTTATAGAATTACACTCTCATTACAAATGTAGGATGGAAGTAGAAGTAGTTATGATAAGGAAGGGATGGGTGGATCATGTTAAAAAAGAAGATGGGGCACTATAACCATAAGAAGTAGTGTTTTCAATAGGCCTGATCAAATTCGATCGCTAGCATGGATTGATTAGGTAAGTATCCACAACACCATATATACATTACCATGTTTGAGTAAATATATGTGAAAATGAATTAAATTGAATATGTGGGTATGCTATTTTTTTAGGTTGTTGAAAATACTAAAAGTATTTCATCTAGGGTATGTTAGATTCACTTTATTAACCCATTTCACCCTAAGAATATTAAGAGAAGTGATAGAGAAAAAGTTTCAAAAATACATAGTAAGGGTTGGTGGAAGAAATATAAGGTAATTAGTCAGGGCACTCCTGCTTATTTCCTTATGATTTCAATCCAACTAATACTAATTGAATAGAATGCACAAGGTTGTATGGACGACGTGTTAATAGATAACTTTGTTGACCAAGAGAATGAAATGATAAATATTTAACTGAATGACACTAATTTAGATATGGACATGGTCAATAGGGAAATCCATATTGAAGATGAGGGAAATATGGTAGATGAACAAGTGATCAATGACACAATTTATGAGGCCCTAAAAGTATATGCTAAAACTCCATTGTTTCAATCGGTGGGGGCATGTAGGTCATCTATATTGCATTTTACTTTAACATTGTTGATGTTGAAAGCAAAGTATGGATGGACTAAGACAAGTGTTACTGCATTGATGTGGTTATTAAAATATGAATTTCTCATAAAATCCAATGTGCTTCCAACAACATATAGAGATAAGAAAAAAATATTAAACACTAGGGATTGGATATAAAAGATACGATGCTTGTGTTAATGATTGTATACTTTATAGGGGAGACTATGAGCATGAAAATGTGTGTCACATTTTTGGGGAGGTGTGCTATCAAAAAGGTATAAATGGCACCAAAATTTGGCAAAAGGCATTGTGCCATTTTTCTATTATAAATGCATTAAAGCATATGTATATTAATGTAAAGAATTGGTAAAGTTGACGAGTTGGAATTATGATAATATAAACACAAAAAATGGTGTAATTTGCATGTATGAAATGACTAAAAAACAATGAAGCATATTGATAGAATGTGGCATGAAAAAATTCATAGAAAACTATCTATTGTTATGCTTGGCATATCTATGGATGGAGTCAATACCTTTAGTAAATGGCCACAATATATTCAATATGGATTGTTAATCTTTTTAACTAAAATATTCCTCTATGTTTGATAATATAAAAGTTGCATCTCATAATTTCACTTATTGTTTTAAGGAAGAATCAATTATAAAATGTGGATGTTTATCCTACACCACTTATAAATGAGTTATATATACATATATTCAAATCATTTTATTGTAAGTTAGTTTGAAATTAGAAATATTATAATGTGTGTGTGTGTGTGTGTGTGTATTCATATGTATATATAGTTATGTATGTACATATAGGTTTCTCATGGTTTTTAGTAAAGAGTCATTGTTGTTCAAATCTAGAAAAATTAAAAGGTAAAAACTAAAAAAATAGATATAAACATCGACAATATGTGACCATGGGCAGAAGGGTCCATAAGAACATAAAAGACAGGAGCAATGGGTCCACCGATCCCAACTAGGGAAGGATCAATGGATCTTCAATCCGATCCCAAAGGAAGAAATAGGCATGGACATAAAAATTAGAAAGAAAACATGCTCATGAACACAATATAAACATGAAAAAATGAAAAATAGAAGAAAATGAGACCATGGGATCACATAAAGGAGAAGAATAAAGACAAATAGACACCAATAAGTCCTTACTTCAAGGCGATGACCCATTTTCACAAACTAATAATAAAAATGTTGTGAAAAGAAGGCTTGTGAAAAAATTGAGTTTCTACATAAAACCCATACTTTGATGTGTGTATGTGACAGTTGTATGTGTGAATAAAATTAAAATGATACATAATTGAAGTGTGTACCTTTAATTACCATAGGGAGAGGAGGAAGAAGCTTTTATGTTATGAATCCATCTAAACATTTTACCACTTTGAAAAATTTAAGATACTTATCAATAATGGCCAATTGCTAACAAATAATCAATGCCATGTATGCCCATTGCGTTCATTGTGTTCATTTGAAATTAAAAATTGAAACTTGAAAGAGCATACGAATGAATACACCTATTTTACATAAAACCAAATTTTGTTGAAATATGAAAAAGAACACTCCTATTATGATTATTCATTTTTTTGTCAAACAATTAATCATATCTAACACTTCTTCAGGAATTTTTTGAACCATTTTGACTTATTAATTAGGGAAGTAGGTAATTTTTCTTTTTGGAAAACCCTAGTCATTGCATAGTAACCTTTGTACTATGGTTGTTTGAAAATGATCATGTTTGACTTTCTCATATGAGGAAACTACCCTAAAACTACTCATAATATTGTTCCATAATTTTTATCAAATATTTTGAAAAGTCCTTGATATATGCCCCCCTTTTAGGTGAGGTATTGTATAAACTATGGATGCAATCACACATCTCAAATGAATAGAGTTACAAGCACCACGTGTAATAAGGTTGTATATAACCGATAACATTTTTAAAATTTTATAACACACATGCAACTATCATAAAATATTCATAGATAACTATATAAGAAGGTTAAGAGGTGGATGCATCCTCAAATGAGGATGATAAATTCTTAAGATATTAAGATATATCAAGATATGTCAATAGAAATCTCATGGAAAGATAAATGTGCGTATCACGCCCCCCAAGAAAATATAGGCATAGATGTGAACAATGAAGTTTGTAGATAGAATGATAGTGAGGATGTCCTTATCTATGTAGGATATGTTATATGGATAACTCATAAGGACCATGTAGGTACAATGCCCCTATTAGAAATATATAAGTCATGCACATCAATGTGTAATAGACAATCATGTTTATAGGAAGTATGATAATCACAATGTGCCAAGATGTAAATAATGCGAAGGATCAAAGGTGTTCACTAGAGTAGTAATGAAAGGAACATAAGTAATGTGGATATAAAAAATGATATATGATCAGCGATGCTAAAAAAAATTAATGTGAAGCATCCCCCCTATGGGCATGATGATATATGTATAGATGTATGTTCATGTAATGCTCAATCTAGTATCATGTGAGAAAACTTAGTGTGTTACCCCCAAGGTGGCAAGATATAGATAATATGATCAAAGTTAAGAGGAATTTAAAATGTGTCGCAATATATGTTCTAGATGCATAAGGTATATAAATAAATCTCAAGGAGATGTGGGGGATTATTACCCTAATAGCAAGGAAATATATGTCTTGAAATTAGCTGATGTACCTCTAAGGAGGTTAGGTGTAATCATAACCAAAATATTATTCATAATGATGTGGTACCAAGGTCACACATACACACACATGCATGCATTTATACACACACACATGCACACACAGACACACACACACAGACACACACACAGACACACACACAGACACACACACACACACAGACACACACACACACACACACACACACACACACACACACACACACACACACACACACACACACACATCATGTAAACACTCCAAATGTAAATGATAGCAAGATATACATAATCTATGTAAAATTATCTCTATATAAAAAATTGTAGGCTAGAAAAATGTCACAATGTAAAATCCATTTGCGTGAAGATGCCCCTATCACATCTTATGAGTCCATTAACCATGTGTAACTTGTATATCCTACATCTCATCCACATAAATTATACTGTGAGAAGCACATATGGAAAACATGAACATATAATCCTCTAACATAGGTAGATAGGCATGATATGCATCATATGACCAAAATAAAGATAAATAACTTTTTGAATTTTTGTATTTTATGGATGTTTTTGTATTTTTTCAATTTAAAGTGATAACATTCAACAATAAATGTAATATGTCACAACAATGATGTATCAATGAAACACTAAAAATAGTTGAGTATGACTAATGTATAATGCATCTCAAATAAAAATGTCATAGTAACGAATAATATGATGCGACACATTAAGTGTCAAATACATTAAAATATAGGACTGGAGAACCTAAAACATCATATTAGATAGTTTCCATGGAGATAGGGCTAAGAAAGTTGATAGTATTTCCAAGGAAGTGAGGATTTCAATCTAGATATATCATATGTAGTGGAACAAAGAATATGTAATAATAATCTCAAGTAGAAAATGATAAGGTATTAAGATTCATAACATGTGTAGAAAGAAAAATAAGCAAGGGATATAATATAAAACAAAGAACATGTAATGTAAAAAAATTAAGAAAAACTCCCGTAAGAAGGGAAATGCCAAAAGATATATGTAATAAATCTTGTTATGCTATGTGTAGTACTAACCATATATTGGGGGTTAAGAGGATCCCCCAAGTGTGTATCATCATGAATCTTTGTCACCGTTAAGGTCTTGAGTGTAATGGTATTTTTCATTATTCTTAAATGTTGTTGGTTGTGAAATATATCTAAGAGGTTGATGTTTTTGTTAATGGTATCCTTTCATAAGGAAGTCGGTGGTCTAGTATAATCTTGTTTTGATCAAATAGATCTTGAATTTTGTCCCTTAAATTAAATTATTTATTTGTTGAATGACCTCAAATTGTATGATAAGCACAAAACACCTTTTCATTGTAAAAAATTGATTTAAATTTTGAGTTGTCTTCATGCATAGGAGGTAGATCAATAATGTTGTTATCCAATAATCCCCTTAGCATGTCATATCACTTCTTGAAAAAATTCTTGGATTGAATTAAGATAGGTTTCATTGTATATGTTTCTTATTTTTTTATTATAGTATTATATGTGTTCATGGTAGGCACATGGGCATTATAAATATTGAAATCCCTAAGAGGTAAGGTATGTTTTATTTCCACAAATTCAAGAGTTGTGTGAATGAAATAATTGAATGGTTTTTAAGTAATGCTAAGTAAATTATCTTGATAGGTTCTATACGACTATTGATAAATGTGTTTTTATTTTCAATATCACATGGTCGATTAAATAAAATAGTGCATTTGACAAAAAAATCTAAATATGCAATCGTGCATATCCTCATTTTGGCCTTATTTAATATGTATAATGTTCTCATATGATTTTTTAGGTCCATTTTAGTAATTTATTTATATAAGAAGGCCTATTTTAAGTGTATAAATGAATATAGGGAGCCACTAGGAAAATCAAAGAGTCAATCTAAGGCTTCACCAATTAATGTACTAGGAAACAACTTAAGGAATATCGCACCACAATTTTTAGAATCTATAGATAAAAATATGGCATGAAGATGTGCTTGAGGGTCTCCATGACCATCAAAAAATTTTAATTTTGTAATCAATAAGTCCTGAGGAAGAGGTGTATCAAGCACATCCCTAGGAATAATATTAGAAGGCACTACATTATCCTAAACATTAACACGGGAACCCTAGTGATGAAGCAAAATATTATACACTTGTCTTTGTAAGCTTCCATTATTATGCATCATAGTCATTATCTCATGTGTAGGAATCATGGTATTCTCATCAATTTCTTTCAAAGGTTGAGCCATAGGAATACTAGAGGCCATTTGTGTAGGAGTCAAACACTCATTAAAAGTCATATTAGACATAAGAATATAAACACAAACCCTGGTGGTGTCTATATTTGAAACATTTGAATTTTTAAAATTTCCTTAGAAATTTGTAAACTTTCAATAGAAATGTTGGGGTTTTAAATAAAATGTGACATACTATTTTGCAACATAGATTGATTAATTCTTTCATCATTTGAAACCCTCACATTTTCCAATCTAACATTTATTAAAGATAAAGCATTTACCTCAATTTAGCTAATATAAACCATGATTAATGTCAGAACAATCCATTCAAAAAGGAAATCAAACCCTAAAGTAAGGATGAATGAGCAAAACCCCTACATATAAATCGGATATGAATCTAGAATAACAAACCCTAAGGGGAAAGAGGGTGAAAACTAGGTTGAATGTAAGAATGTCAAGTTCACCAATATTATTCACCCTATTTTTAGAAATAGTGTAATACCATAAACCATATTAGGTGAAACTAATGCACTAAGGAGATATATCATTGAATAATGTAAAAAATATTTTCAAAACTACATTAGCGGCTAAAAATATGCAAAGAGGCCAATTTAAAATTTTGAAATAAGCAATGGATAATATCAAAGTAAAATGATTGGAATAGACACAACTTAATTTTTTAAGATTTTTTAGAGTGGATATGGACTGTGTAGGTCTATATATACCTCTTTGTAAAATCTGGGCCTTTGATTGTGTAGGGATAAGACTAGTGACTATGATGATGATGTCCTTGGTGAAATTATTTGTCAACTAGTTTGGTTGTTGTACTTGTCATGTTGCATCAATCACGTCTTACTTTATTTTATGAATTTTGAGTTCTTATATTCATGTGCATCACTAGATGGCATACCTTCATGTACCTACGCTTTCCCAAATTGGTGGATAAAAATACTTGATTCACTCTTTATTGTCTTTGACCTAAATTTCCATAAAATATCAAATAAAAAGAGAAGGTAATAAATATTTAGGTTAGGCAACCACCAATTTTGCTTTATAACTACATATAACACATGTCAGAATTAGACCCTTCATAATTAATGTGTATCATGAGTGGAGAATAAAGAAGAATCTTTCCCTTCTATCCATAAGTATAATATGTAACTATACACATGTTCACCTAGGTCAATATGGTACACTATGAAAGTCCTTGAGTATATATAAATCAATGTAGAGTGTGCCCATACTTGAAATAAATGACTATCAAATAAATTGAAACCTTGGAACCTCAATAATACTTATTTTAAATACTTTACTGATGCTTATTGGAGGGTCCTTAAAATTATCATATATGATTTGTATATATGGGTTTATCATGGTTTAAATTAAGGAGCTATTGACACTAAAATTTTGACAGTAGAAAAGGAAACAACTAACAAACTGATCCAAAAACTGACAAGACATGACCATATATAGAAGATCCCACAAAAACATAGAGGAAAGATTGATGGATGGATCCATTGATCCCATCCAAGAGGAAGAAAAAAACACAGAGGAAAGATTGATGGATCCATTGATCCCATCCAAGAGGAAGAAAAAAACACAAATAAGAGTAAGAGGGATAAAATAGGGTCATGAGCATGACATAATGACAAAGAAAAGAAAATAAAAGAAGAGTATGGGAACACACATATGAAAATAAAAAATACAAAAAGTGTCAATAAGTCCTTAATTCAAGGTGATGATCCATATGAACAAAATAATGTTAAAAAAATTGAGATAAGAAGGCTTGTACCAAATCGAGTGTCTACAAGTGAATCCATGTGTGTATAAAAGTATATAAATGATAAATTAAAGCATATATCTTGACTTATCTAGGGGTAGATGGATGAATCGAATGATGATTGAGATGGGTTCCATCCACATAAAATTGTTGTATTTTGGAAGGGCAAAAATACTTAAAAATAATGGCGAATTGCAACAAGTACTAAATTTTATATTAATGTGAAAAATGTAGTAGTTTGAAAAAATTAAATTGAAATGGGAGTATAAGAATAACTACACCTAGTGGTGTTTGAACTATGTTTATGTAAAACCAAACTCTTTTCCAATAATAAAATTTTATATAAATCTAAGATATAACTAACACTTCACTGGGAGTTCTGGCAACTCAATCCACTTCCCGATCAAGGAAGTACACAAATGAACCATTTATCATGCTCAAAATATACTCAAGTTTGACTAAGTTCACTCATATTCACTAAAATTATGTTTGCTTAATATGTTTTCTCAATTTTGAAACATTTGGATGTTTGAGGTGAGGGATTGAAAAACCTACTACAATCACTCATCTCAAAAGAGTTAAGTGCACTATGTGTTAAAAAATGTATATAGTCGAAGCACATGCATATTACACACAAGCACATGTATATAACCATAGTATAATATAATTATATATAAAATATACAAATGTAATGATCATAAAATATCATCATTCAAATCTCAATATAAAGGTGTGTATTCTACTATGAGGATCAAATACTAGAGGGGATGGAGGAGATAAAATTACTTGTTGTGGTCGAAATAATATAGATGGACAACTAGTGTGTCAATATAAAGCCATGTACTAAGGATTATATCATGTAATGCTAAAGATTAAAAAGTGGGAATCCCAATATGAGGATAAAATAGACAACGAAAAATAATATGCCCTAATGAATGTTTTATGTGCATTATCATAGTAATAAATTGAGGAGATATATAAGGGTATGATGCACCCAATAATTAATCAAGGTAAGGAGAAATAGTTTACCCCTAATGTAGAGAATGTACCCCAAGATTGGCTATATAAATTAATGAAGCACACACACAAGTAGTTTTCCCCTATAGTAGCATGATAAGGACCATTAGAACACATGCACTAGCATAATAATACCACAAATATTAATTTGCATGGTAATAACCATAGAACCAAACATAGTATGTGCATGATATAGATGATGGCAAAAATCATAGCATATCACATAATATATTTCATAAATCACACACATGTATGTAGCTATATTTATGAAATCATCACACAAGGACATGTGATTCACAAGACATGAAAAAATGACAATGACATGAAAACTAGAGGATCTCTATGGATAAATATGCCACAAGACATCGATAAACAACCTGTACAAGCATACTCATGCAATAAATGAACCAAATATATGTACACACATGAAATAAGAATGTAATAATCATAATGCAATCACATAATGTAAATATCCCTGTAATATGTAACATGTATGTAATATCAAGAAATGAAATAATCAATGTAAAATAGTTCAATATAATAAATGGAAAGAAAGAAATAATCATCATAAAATCGGATGTATGAAGATGCCCCGAAGGTAGGACATGCCACCAAAGTGATCATGCCCTTGGGGTGTGGTAAAGAGAGTAATTAAGTAGCATATAAAAGTACATATTCATATATAAATTGTATATACTACATTTCACCCACTCAAAGAGTACCATCAAAAGCACACGTGTAAATAATGAATGTGAAAAACCTTTAGCATAATTAAATAAGCTTGATATTTATCCATTGATTTTTCTTTTTTTTCTTTTTTCTTTAAAAAATTTCCTACTATTTTTGCATTTGGATAAATTATTAAAATAAATAGTAAATGAATAAGGCCAAGGGGATAACATAGGAAGAACTAAATTTAAAAAAATTGAAGCCTAAGGGAAAATTCAAGGTGGAAATGTAAATAACAAGCCAAGGGGAGAAAATGAATAAAAATAAGGATAGGAAGATTCCAAACAACCTATAAATTCCATTTTAACTCAATTCAAGGTAAAAAAAAATATATTGGTATATATGTTATAATCATCGATAAATCTACACAAATGTTTGGAATGGGATCAAAAATCAAAGGGGTAAGGGCAAATTCAACATAACAAGCAATGAAAACCAAGGGGCTATAAAAATGTCAAGGCAAAATAGAAGGCAAGTGATAAAGTGTTGAATATAAAAGGTATAGACACCTAAAAATGGCCACCAATAACCTCCAATAAAGCTTCAGACCAATTTCTATCAAATATCACAATTTGGCCTAAAAATACTAAAACACACTAAATGGTTCAAATTTATCATTTACAAGTGCCGATTTTGGCCAATGTATCCCTAAATAGGGTAATGTATTTTATGAGAAATTTAACTTTGATCAGATCATTTTGAGTCAAAATGATATTTTTGCATGTGGTTGCTATGGATTACTCTTTTATACCAAATTTCTTACACGAGACGCATGCCTTTGTTATTTTATGTTGGCAACATCCTAAATGGGATAACAGTTCCAATGTATCTAACATCACATTCTAATTCAAATCCATTCAAATTTTGAGCTAATACTATGATTTTTGACCAATTTGATTAATTTGAGCACCAATGGCCAAGATTCACACCAAAATTCCATGGAACTTATTGAATATTTCATTATTGTAAATTGATTGTGAATATATGCATGATTAGGTGACATCGTTCTATGGGGTGGCATCCACAAGCCATAAATGCATAAAACATCAGGATTATGGGTAACCCATGCCTAGTTAATGCCTTTTCCTCCAAATTGACATGAGGATATTTATGGATTTAATTACAAATATTGGATTAATCCTTGGCCACATATCTTAATATTGAGATGGATTGTCATGGTTGATCTTAGTCCATTTTGAAAAATTATAAATAGAATGCCTCACAATCATAATTTTAAGCTCTTTTAGTGTAAATTTATAATGCCAAAAAGCTCTATCAAGCCATTGATTTAGTGTTATCATACCCAATTGTTGAGCCAATCACAAGCCCAATGTGCCAAGGAGAAAAAGAGATAACCAAGCCTCCTTTGATGAAGACTCATTGAGCAAAAACTGAGCAAGCCACTTCAACAAGCCATTCAAAGCATCCAAGGAAGGTCAAAGATCATTTATCTTTTGCATTCTAGTTACGTTTTCCATTTATTTTTGTTCATTATGCTCCCCCCTTGAAATAGGCTTAAGGTGTTAGCTATTAGTGTGTTATTTTGGATTTTGATTTCATACATAAACACTATACTAATCTCCCCTTATCATTATCCTATGTTCACAAATGGCACGCCCGATGGGACTGCACCCCATAAATTTGATCACAAGGTTCCTACAATCATCCTACTAATCAATTTAATGCAAAATCTTGGAGTTTGAGGCCTAAAAAGGTGAAAAAAAAAACTAAAATATGTTCATGAACTTTTGTGTGAAAAGCCATGGCTTGGACTATAAAATCCATGGCCTGGACTCACTACAGGCTACCATTGTGCTTGATAACCCATGACTTGAGACAATGAGCTAAATAGTCCATTTTGTGGAGCTTCGTTTGGGGTCATATAGACTCCATTTTATGATGATTTTTTTAAAACCATGTGTTTTCTCCTAAATTTTCAAAATATGCTATTAATTTAGCTTCAAGTTTCATATATTTTTCACAAAATATTTAAATATAAGTTTGAACCTTTTTAATGTTTCTAATCATAGTTGCTTGGTCTTAGTAAATTGTGTTTTCTTTGTCTAATCCTTGTCTTGAAATTTTTATTGGGATTTTTTCCTAACCAAGTCTAATTTAATGTGTTTGCTTTCTTGAGGTTTTGCCTTTAGGTCGACAAGTCATCCAAATCGAAGAGCATAATTTTCAAGTTTACTTGTCTCATTTGAGAAAGAGCTTCAAAGCTAAATAAAACTCTAACAAATTTTGTGTAGGACCTACATAGACAAATGTCAAAACAAGATTAATTAAGTCTTTTTAACCTCTTTTAGGTGCTTAAAAAGAATTAAAAATTTTCATTTGGTGCTTAAAGGAAAACTTTTTTTTTTTATGTTGAATGTTTTATAGTTTTTCTTTAAAAGTTTTTTGCAACTTAAGGTCAAGGGGCCAAAGACACTACTAAATATTTCAACTCTAGTGTTTTAAAATTGAACTCACTTCAAAGTTTTTTTCCAATAAGTGGTTTGTTTAGTTAATTTGTTTGTGCAAAAAGAAATTTATGTGTGTATGCTCTCCCCCCATCTTCTTTAAGAAAATTGTGGGATCAAAAGTGTCATTTTCATTACAAATTACCTTAGTCCAAAGATGTAAAAATGATGTTGGGACAGGCTCTCCCCAAAGCCTACAAGGTTTGGGTGATCTCACACTAACCATAAATATTTTTTACTTAGAATTTTTGTTTTATGTATTTTGGCTTGTGAAGAGAATTTCATCACCTCCCATAAGTTTTTTAGAGAAGCCTTGCTATGGGGTTTCATCTCCTAGCATTGTCTTCAACCCCTCTCTATGAGGGGGTATAAAAATTGGGACACTCCACTGGGATTGTGGTTTGAGTAGTTAAACCATCTGCATTCATATACGGTTAAGCCTGGGATGTTTGAACATGTTGGACATTGCAATACACTTAGAAAGCAATGGATGTATTGGTTGTAAAAAGGGAAAGAACTTTTTACAACAAGCCATATGATATGGACCCAAATGATGTGTGCTTATCTTGCATGTTGACATGAAAGTTTTGTGCATCTAATCCATCTAAACGTTCAAAAACTTGTTAGTTTAGTTAACCCCACTTTGCCATACCTTGTCAATTTAGGGCTTAAGATGATTAGTTAGTTGATTTATCTTTGTCTTAGATTACTTGGTCTTGTTTGGAGTCAAAATTATTTGTTAACAAAAGGGTTACATATCTAATTACATTGTCCACCATTTCTTGAACAAGGAGGCTTTATGCTACCCAAGTGAAAGTCATCTTTTTCCTTGTTCAAAAATTTATCATAAAGTTTGTGTCATATCTTCAAATTTGGTGTACTTATGCTATCCATTTAAGTCTAGACCATTTGCCCAATTTTCTTAAGTCCTTCATTGATAATTTAAATTTGAAATTTCACCTTTATAAGTTTGTAAGGTTGAAGTGTTAAGTGGGTTTAGCATTTGCACTAAAGTTGAGGGAACTTAGGTTCAATTTCCAATTTGAATTGAGGGCCATTTTTAGACTCATGATCATTATCATCATTTGGTAGGACTCAAGTTATCTTGCATATCATTCATGCTTTGAGTCCTAGGCTACATTTTATACTACTCATCCTATTTTACCATTTGTCTTGAGTCCATTTGATACTACACTTTTGCCTTAGAGATTTGTCAAACTTTATATGTGTGTGTGTGTCATTTGAGTTGAGGAGAGTAGTGTTACGTTGCCAAAATCATGTTAAACCATTTTACCGTAGAGTCTTGAAGTAAATATTTATCATACGTTTTGAGTATTTTAGCATTGTTACACTGCTCAAATTATTTCAAAAATTGTTTCATAGGCTTACGTGCATAAAGTCCAAGTTGTTCCAAAATTTCAAACCAATTTGAGTTTTCTTTGGGAGCCTTTGTCTAGCACAGTTATGCCGTTCACCTTTATATAGCTTATTGGTAAAAAAAGTCTAGTTTTGTGCCATTATTTGGGATAAAATTAACTATCTCCAAGTCCCTTTTGTTTCATACCTCATACTTATTGATTAATTTTATGTCCAAGAGTTAAATTCCTAGTTTTTTTAAAAAGTGTTTCAAATCTGTTAGATTAAATATCTCATATTTGTTTCAAAGTCTATATTTTGATGTTGTTTGGCAAATATAATGAAATTACTTAGATGTCCACACATAATTATTTTATATCACATAGAATAATCAAATATGAGAGATCACACAAAAATTATTGATAATAAAGCAAAATACTGGATAATATAGTAAAGCCACTTCGAGGGGGAAACCTCCACAATAATGCATTAAGAGCATAATACTTAACATGATGATCAAAGACTAACCACTACCTCTTATATATAGTCTACTTAGACATGGTTATTCCATACGCCAACTTAACTAAAAACATATAATAATGTAACAATAATATAAAAAAGGTATGTAAGCCACAAGTCAGCCACACATATCCCAAGACACATCAAAGGTTAAGGTTGTAACATGCCCCTCCCCTTCAAAACAACATTGTCCTCAATATTGAGTCAACTCTGGATGTTGTTTCACAAAGGATTGATACTCATAAGTGGTATATTCATAGGGAAAATTCTTTCATTTGATCAGGTACTCCTTAATCGCTCTAGACTGCAACTGCTTAGTGCACATTTGAAGGATCACCTCAGGATCAAGAATAACTCTTCCTTCCTCATCCAATTTTGGTAACACAATTTGAGTAGAAAAATTTTGTGTCCAATGACTTTATTCAAGCATGATACATGAAATACTGGATATATGTGAGTGGAGGAAGGAAACTCTAAGTTGTAGGCCACACCACCAATTTTCTGCAAGATCTGATAAGGCCCATAATACTTAAGGGGCAACTTGTTATCCTTTTTTTAATTGCTTTAAAGACATTTTTTTATATGGATGTAAGTGAAAAAAGACCCAATCACCAATGTAAAAATTCCTCTCACTCATGTGTTGATCTGCCTACGGTTTCATGTGATTCTGGGCCATGGCTAAATTTTCATGCAAATTAGCAAGGACCTCCTGTTGATGTTGAATATGTTCTTCAACTGCAGGAACCTTATGATGGACATTAAATGTTGAAGTGATGGATGGAGGGTGGTATCCATATAGTGCCAAAAAATGAGATATTTTGGAAGAACTATGAACAAAAGTATTATACCACCATTCGGCAAGTGGCAACCAATGAACCCATTTATCATGTATATCAAAAACAAAACAACATAGATATCTTTCTAGACATTTGTTGACTACCTCAGTTTGTCCCTCTGATTGAGGATGATATGATGAACTATGAGCCAACTAGGTGCCCAAACATGAAAATAACTCAGTCCAAAAATTACTAGTGAAGATGGGATCTTTATCACTAATAATGATCTTAAGGGTACCATGCAATTTTTGAACTATATTGAAAAAAGCAAAAGCTATTATACTATCAACAAATGGACATGATAAAAAATAGAAATGAACATACTTATTGAGATGATATACCATAACCATGCTAACATTTTGACCATCAAATCTTGATAACTCTGTAATGAAATCTATAGACACCTCTTCCCAATGTTGGCTAGGGATGGATAAAGGCTACAAAAAACTTGGGGTTTTGATGGTTTCTCTTTTATTTTGTTGAAAGATCATACATTCAACCACATATTTTTGGAAATTTCCCTCGATTTCTTCCCAAAATAAATCCTTCTTGATTTTATGATAGGTTTTTAAAAATCTTGAATGACCCCCAATTGGAGTTGCATGAAGTCCCTGAAGGATTTTTTGTTTAAGAAGAGAATTCTTACATAGGTATAATATTTGTCTTTATACCATAAAGTATCTCCCTTCCATGTGAATTTTTCAAATCCACCCAAATCTTGCTAAATATTAAGAATCAAATCATGGGTAGAATTATCCTTGTCTCATTCTAATTGTGCTTTCTCTAGCCAATCTACCTATAAAATGGTCATACATATAGCAATGCCTCAACTGATTCATCTTTCCTAGATAGTGCATCTGCCACTATGTTGTTTTTGCCTTTCTTTTAAACTATTTCAAAATCATAGCCTAACATCTTAGTTACCCATTTCTATTACTCTTTAGATGATAACCATTGCTCTAAAAAATATTTGAGACTGTCATGATCAGTCTTTACCTAAAAGTGATGACCCATCAAATAAGGCCTCCATTATTAGATTGCATGAAAAATGGCCATTATATCCTTCTCATAAATGGACTTGTTCTAATTTTTATCCTTCAATTGACAAATTAAAAATACAAGTGGTATGCCTTCTTGCATGAGTACAACACCCATACCATACCCAGATGCATCACATTCAACCACGAAAGTCTTGGAAAAATTAGAAGTAGCCAACACTGGAGTGGTGCACATAGCCAATTTCAATTGTTCAAATGCCTTAGTAGCTATATCAGTACACTAAAAGGAGTCTTTCTTCAACAAAGATGTGAGTGGGGCTGTAATGCTACCATAAATTTTGACAAACCTATGATAGTAACTAGTAGTTTGAGTGTCTTAGGAATTGGCCAATCCACCATTAATTGGATTTTTTTAGGATCCAATTTTAATCCTGTATGTGAAACCAAATGACCCAAATACTCAACCTCACAAGCTCCAAAATTAAATTTATAAGGTTTGGCATAAAACTAATGTTGTTCCAAAATTGAGAGTACCTATTTTACATGGTGCAAATGGTCTTCCCAATTTTTAATGTAAATGAGGATATCATCAATAAATACCAAAATAAATTTCCTAAAAAATGGCCTAAAAATAGTATTCATCAAACCTTGAAAGGTGAATGGTGCATTTTTTATCCCAAAAATCATAACCAAAAACTTATAATGGCCCTCACGAGACCTGAAAGCAATTTTAGGTATGTCTTCATCATGGATCTAGATTTAATGATACATAGAATATAGATCTAATTTGGTAAAATAAAGAACACCATTTAATTCATATAGAAAATCATCAATGATAGGAATAGGAAACTTATCTTTGATAGTGTACTTGTTGAGTTCCTTGTAGTCAGGGCACATCCTCCAATTGTCATCTTTCTTTTGCACCATGACAATTGGTGAAGAATATTCACTTTGGCTATTGTGAATGATTCCTTCATCCAACATCTCTTGTACCATCTTTTCAATTTCACTTTTTTAGGCATATGGATACCTATATGGCCTAATATTGGGTGGTGTACTATCAAAAATAAGTTTGATAGCATGATCATGCATGTGGCTAGGTGGAAGTCCTTTTGGCATGTCACCAAAAATAATTGAATGGGCATCAATCACTTGTTGTAGATCAGGAGGTGTAGATGGATGAGTTGGATAAACTTCCATGGAAAATAAGCAAGATATAAAACCTTTAGCACCCTTTTGTATAATCTTTGTAATTTGATGGGAGCTAACAAGTTGTGGAGATTTGGTCCTTACTCCCCTTAGCTCAAATGTCCTTCCCTGAGAATGAAAACACATGAATAATTCTTTGAAATTCATCTCAATAGTACCCAAAGTGGTGAGCCATTGTACTCCCAGAATAATGTCAGCTCCCCCCATGAGAATAACAAACATAGAAAAATCCAACAAGTAGTCCCATGGCTAGCTTAATACTATGGCATTTCCTTGAGCAGCTGATAGTACCACCATCTATAATCATGACCTAAAATTATGGAGTGGGATAAATGAAATAGTTCAAGTGATTAGCCAACTTATTATTAATGAAGTTGTGTGTGCTCCTATAATCAATCAAAATAGTGACCTTCTATTTCTTTAGGAAACCCATCACCTTAAGAGTTTGGGGAGTACTAATACCTTAAAGGGCATGATAGGAAATAGTAGGTTAAAACTATTCAAATTCCTCCTCAGGACCTTCTTCATCCTTGCTAAGTGCCTCCTCCTCATCATCATCCTCATTAGCACCTTTGATGTAAAATAATTTATTTTTAGCATAATGATGGTCTTTGTTCTATTTGCTATGGAAACCATAACACACCACTTTGGGTTGCTTCTCCTTAATTTGTCAAGGTGTGAGTTTGGTGGGTTGAAGATATGATGGTGTTGGAAAGGTGTGATCATGACCAGTAGTGAAGGTTTTTCATTTGACCACCTCTTTTTCCTCTTCCATGCATGCTCGTGGGATAGCTTCTAATACAGATGCTGGGTTAAACATTTGAATTTGATGTTATCTTTGAGACCACCCAAAAATAGATCAGTCAAATTTTCCTTAGTGATGTCTTCCACCCGTAAGGATAGGTTCTAAAATTGATGAATATAATCTTTTATAGTTCTTATTTGCCATAGTTTGGCTAACTAGCTGAAGTAGTTCTCTGAGAAATTATTATGATAATGAGCCAATAACTCATTAATAAAAATAGACCATGTAACAAGAGCACCATTCTTTGTCTTTTGAGCATATAACCAGTGATACCAAATGAACTACTCAGGTTACAGATATAGAGACACCATTATCACAGACTGAGAACTAGGAGTTTGATGTAGATAAAATAAATTCTCAAGTTGGGTAATCTAAGTGAGAGGATCCTTACCATCAAACTTATGCATGTACACTTTGGGTGACACTGGTTTCACACCAGAATTAGAGTTGTTGGTGTTGAGAGGAGGAGGGCCCGAATGATGAAGTGGAGGGTTTTTTTGATTATCTGATTTAATTGATTGTGAACCCCATTAATCTCTCTATGCATCCTTAAAACATCAGTTTGAACTACAATAAAGCCATCATGCCACACCGATCCCTTTATGTTAGCCTAAAGTTTAGAAATCAATGGATCTGAAATTCTAAATTTTATGTCATCGACAGAAAGAGTCTTAGGAGTTTCTTGCCCCCTTTTCATCCTGTGTAGAAGGATCGACCATATATAAACCCTAGGAGGGTTTTTGCCTTAAAAAAAGTGTACTAGGGGATGGTACCATTGTGATCACCTTATCAAGATGAATCCAATGACTGCCTTTGTGCACTAGGATAAAAAAAATTAGCATAAAAAAGTGTACCGATAGAATATACTATTGTGATCATCTTATCAAGATGAATCCAATGACTACAATTATACAAGGCGAAAACAAAATTTTAGACTTTTTTTTAAAATATGTTTTTTTCAAAAAAGCATTTCAAACAATACTGTGCTGACAAAATTTTTTTTCTCATATTGTAAGTTATGTTTTTTCGCTCCTTCCCCTCACAGAAGTCATGCCTTGCTAGATTTGAAAAACAATGCCATAGGAAACTTGCCCAAATCAAATATTTGATACCACTTGTAATGAAATTACTTAGATGTTCATATAGAATGATTTTATATCACATAGAATAAGCAAATATGAGAGATCACACAATAATAATTGACAACAGAGTAGAATACTGGATAATATAGTAAATCCACTTCAAGGGGATACCTCCACAATAATGCACTAAGAGTAGAATACTTAACATGATGATCAAAGACTAACCACTACCTCTTATATATAGTCTACTTAGTTATGGTTATTCTATAGGTTGACCTAACTAAGAACATAGAGAAATGTAACAATAATAAAAAGAGGTATGTAAGCCACAAGTCAACCACACATATCCCAAGACATGGCAAAGTTTAAGGGTGTAGCAGCCAAAAGTTATAGCATATGCCTTGTTTGAGCCTAGTTTTTGATAACACATTTGGCCAAAATATCTAGCAACTTTTGTTTTTCCTAGATTAGATTCATTTAAAACACTTTGATCTTAGAATCTGACATTTGAATTTTTGATCCATCTACTTGACCTTTTTGTGTGAGATGCGTAATGTTAGACATTTGATGTTAGCTTGTTTTATCAAAAGTCATTGCATCAGCCTTTTTGTGTATACATATCCATCCTTTTGACTAGGTTAGATCAAGTTTGAACCTATTTTTAGACATCATTTTTCAAAATTTATAGAACTTTATTCCTTTTGTTTGTGAAACATTTACTATGGATCCCAACATGTCTTCCTTCACTTGTAGTGGCCCCATGTATAATATGGGATTTAGTAATGTAGTCACACAAGAAGAAATGGTTCAAGACCCCTATGCAGACAATGTTGTTTATGAGATAGATCCTTATCCATCTTATAACACTCAAATAGGGGAAAAAAACTAAGACCCATTGGCTCATTATTTGGTCAACACACCTCCATACTTAGAGTAAGATCATGAGATAACAAAGAAATACCTAGTTGTAGTACCTACGGTTGAAGAACCATTTCCTTAAAAACCATACTATGTTACTGCACCATCAATGCATGATCTTTATCTATTTGAGCATCACTTATTGGAAAACAAGGATGAGATTCTAGTAAGATCTATATATGTAGGGGCTAAGTTTCTGATAGACTTCCCCAATGAGAATTTTCCAAGTCTAGTAAGAATGCCTCATAACATACTGTATAGTCAGCAGACTTCTTCTAAAAACCCTTTAGCTCTAGTCCAAATGATGTATCAGGACCCTAGTATATTTGTTAAAGGAAAATATCCCATGGAGGATCATTTTATACAATTACAAACATCATACCAAACTTACTTGAAACTATAATGTAATTTTAATCAGATGACCGTGTCAAATAGGCCTTTTATAGATTTGATTCCTTCAATAGGAGTGTTAATAGAATTAATTAGTCAAGACAATCAAGGTATAGAACCATTTACACAAAACATTATGGTCTATAACTTGTTCCATATGCCAATCATCGAAGAAGTGTCTTATGCTTCTACACAGAGTACTGAGTAAAACATAGTGGACAATGTGCAAGCAATGTCCAATCTAAACCAAAGTAATGTAATTAAACAAAAAAATAGTCCACAAATAAGTGTAAATTTAGTTAATACCATGAGTGGTTCTCAAAATCAAGGAGTAGGAGTTTATACATCCCAACCTCAACCAAATACTACCACTAATCCTCAACCAACTGCTTCTTTAAGCGCTCAACCAACAGGGTTAGGTAGTGAGCTAATGACCAACGTCATGCTTCAACAATAAAATGTGATGAATCCTACTCCTCCCTAATAGGTAATAAGTAGTCTTCCATAACAACAAGCACAATCAAACATACCAATGTAGTAGAGGCAGAACATATTGCCACCTCAATAGGGGCAACTAGTGTTTCATCTCACTAGGTAGCAATGAACATAACTCTTTCTTTGTAGACCAATGTGCCAATTCAAAGACAAATGATGTCTAATTAATAGTGTATGACTATTAGTCAGTAAAAAATGTTGAATATCCAACATACATCCACTTCTCAATTGGGATTCATACAATAAATAGGTTCAAATGTTCCTCAAGTATTGATTAGGCAACCTTTTCCTTTTGCATAGAACATGCCACTAGTTCAAAGACAAGGTCTTGGTTCATAAATACCCCCTCAATTGCAAGGTTTGATTATTGGTAACATGTCCCTATTTAACCTCAACAGGCATAGTACAACCATATCCCTCCATCCCAACCTCAAAATCCCTAAAATAAAGCCTACATATCTAGTCTAAACTAGAATATAACATTGTAGTACATGTAATTTCAAAAATCAAACCCTAATCCATACATGCATATTCTTGGTTCATTCTCAAACCAAACCAACATACCCCAAAAAATATCTCCATCATACCTTGGTCAAAGTATTCCACTTTTGACCTCTCAACTATCTACTCAGGTTAATATTCCACCTCAAACCAATGTTCCCTCTAGTTTCCTAGCCCAAGAACTAAAATATATGAAGGATGCAATTGCCACCATCCAAGCTAGGAAACAAACCAAAAAGTTAAAGTTGGATGATGTGTGTTCTTATTTATTTAACATGGAGTACTTGTAGATACCATTTCCTCCAAGATATGAACTGCCAAAATTTGACAAATACAAGGGGAAATATGACCTCAAGGTTCATTTGACCAAGTTCTTAGTTGCATGCCAGCCAATAGAAATAGTGATATATACCTATTATTATTGTTCTTAAGGAGTCTAGCAAGACAAGCCTTGGAGTGGTTTTTGAAGTTGCCCAAAAATTTAGTATCAATTTTTTATGATCTTTCAGATAAGTTTGTGCATCACTTTTCATATAATCTCGAGCATGATATCTCATTGGTCAACTTGACATAAGATAAGCAAAAGGATGGTGAAAGTTTTGCAAGTTATCTACAGTGATGGATATCCCTTACAAGTTGATTCACTCATAGTTTACCAAATAAATAATTAGCTGCTATGTTTACCAAAAATTTACACAGTGAGATATGTTATCATTTGGAATTATAGTGTGCACATACTTTTAAAGAGATCATTGACAAAGGTTCATTGATCAAGCAAGCCCTTATTAACAAAGGGATTATCAATATTACCTCATCAAATTAGAATCAAAATACCAATAAAGGAAATGACAAAAACCAACATCAAGTCCAAGTGTAAGCATCGCAACCAACACAGGCCAATAATAATGATAGACCAAAATAATTCAACCACAACAAAAATGTTGTTGGAAATGAAGTAATAGAGTCAAAACATGTACAAATAGTGAAAACACCATTTTCTTAGCCCACACAACATGTACAAATGACTCCTAACCCATAACCTTTTCAACAAATGTAGCAAGTGTAATAGCCTAGGCCCGTGCAACAAATATAGAAACCTTTGCCATTAAAATCTCCTCTTCCAAGAAGAACAATGCCTACTTGTCATGTTTTTAGTGACCTAGAACCTATTGAATCTTTGTTTCACAAGCTCATCACTGCTAATCTAATTAGTTGGCCTATACCAAAACATTATCCTCGAAGCATTTTTTATCTTGATTGGTACCACCAAAATGAATTTTGTGAATATCATTAGGTTAACAAGCATAATTTGTGCCATTGTGTACAAATCAAACATTTGTTTTAGATAATGTTAGAGAATAGGGAGATAACATTAAATGATGGTGCTTTCACATCTAATTAGAAACTTGGAATCTTTCAAAACCTTTTTCCACAACATAACAACCAACTATAGTAGAAATAATAGTAACAACGACTAATGCAACAATGCCAACAACAATTTCAACAACCAAGGCTGAACCAACATAATCAACAAAATTACAAATAGTAGAACCAACAACATCTAAACAATGGATAGAACCAAAGTCAGAACAATAATAACCAATAGACCTACCATGCAGTTTCGCATGACTGCAATAGGATTATAGGCCATATTACAAGAGGTTATGTTAACACCATATCCATCAATTTGAGACCAAATACCAATCAATCAAGATCTTTTCTAAATAATGCCAATCTGCCAACTCACATTGATAATTCTTCCTTGACTTAGGATCACATACATGCATACCAACAAGAAGGGATTACTAATTTTGGACCCTATACTGATAACTCATAATTTCTTCATGACCATGCATAAGTGCACCAACAATTGAGACTTATCTTATCTAGTCCCCCTCCATCACCATCATTTGTTAGCAATCATGGTCCTATGTTTAGTCTTAATTATGAAATCACAACTTAGAGGTCAAATATTACCATCCCAAGCCCATAGCCATCTACCACTTTGCCCATCACCTAACCAAATATGAAATCACAACTTAGAGGTCAAATATTACCATCCCAAGCCCATAGCCATCTACCACTTTTCCCATCACCCAACCAACTATGATACCTCAGAACAAGCCATTTAACACTGATCAAGAAAAGAATTTTGACATTGTGGAAAAATTATAAAAGATGCCAGCACAAATCTTCATTTTAGATTTGTTGTGTATGTCAACTATCCATAAAAACATCTTAAATGAGTTCCTTATCCAATCCACCATTTCAAGTGACATATACCCTAATAAATTCCAAGTTTTGGTTGGACACCTAGCTCCAGCCCAATAAGTCACTTTCAACCAAAGCGATATGTCATCTCTTGGCCTGTTGCATAATAATTTATAATACATTGAAGTTTGCATAAAGTAACATAAATTGAAACGTGTCCTTATAGACAATGGATTAGGTCTAAACATAGTGTCTCTAAAGCTCATCAATCTTCTTAGGGACATAATGGTAGATCTTCAATCAAAAACAATAACTATGAAATCCTATTGTAATGAAGAATGAGAATCACAAGGCACCATCTATTTACTAATTATCTTGGGTCCTTTGGCCCATGATACACTTTGCCATGTGTTAGATCTTGATTTGTCATACAATATTCTTTTGGGTAGACCTTGGTTATATGAAATTAGTGTAGTCCCTTCAACATTGCACCAATGTATCAAGTTCTCCCATTCAGGGATGGAAGTTTGTATATCAAGAGATTTGCATCCATACGAGCACTGCAAACACCTAAAAGTTGAGTTCAAGAGCTATAACTATCATTTTGTCATGAATCTAGTGGTTAATAAGGATAATGGAAAGGCAATACTCCTTGATTTACTAGAGGATAATTGCATTGATCCTAATACCCTTGATTCCCTTTCCCACATGACACCTCCTAAGATATCCAATCATTATACCATCTTGCCTAATGGTCTAGGAGAGTATTTGACCCATGATATCTTTCACATTACAAAATTTCCATAGAACCCAAATTCCTTTGGAAGACCTAAATCCAAGCCACTTCATCCAAAATGGCAACAAAAGGGCAAAGGTAAAAAGTATAGTTCAGGACCTGTCATGTTTATACCAGTATTTGGCCTAGAAAAGGACCCTCTCAAAGGTGATGAATCATGATTATATAATGACAAGTAGGTTGATTTTTATGAGAATACAAAATACCCTATTCCCAATATGATCATAAAGAATCAAGAATATGAAAGAGGAGGCCTCAGACCTATTCAACAAGGAACACTTGAGCCAATTTCCTTGACCAGATACAAAGGGCCTTATGGACTTGGATTTAGACTGCCTGTGGGTGACCCCATGTACCTTAATCATGTTCTATCACCATAAACTAGTGATGATGATGTCAGTAGTGAAGTAGAGTCTGATCATAGCATTTTTGATGACCTAGCTGAGACCAACTTGTTTAACCTTTATTTTATTTGTACCCTTAGACTAGTCATTTGTCACAACTCACTACTATTATATTATCCTCGACTAATAGACTATGACCAACAAGAATCCAATGTGTTGATAGATGAGTTTCAAAATGATGAGGCCTTTTATGATTTTCTTAGCCTTAGAGATAATGTTTCATTGGGAGACCATAAATTAGGGTTCTCAATCAAGTTGGATCCCGAAGCCTATTTTGGAGAGCAAATGAACACCCTTAACCAAAAGCAAATAATTAAAACATTGGGGTCTCAAAGTGAAGACCTCTTTGAGGAACTTTTTGACCAAGGAAAAAGTAAAGAAAAAGGCCAATCTAGTGGTGAAAACCTATTTTAGGTGCCATTAGATGGGGGTATTCAACCTTCTTCAAACATAGCTCAAGAGACCATCGACAATGAACTCGTCTATGAGTTTGAGTTTAATTTTGAAGAATAACAAGATTTTGATTGAATCATTCAAGAGTTTCTAATAGTTTTTGTTACATGGCCAAACTTGACATTGGGGGGCTCTGATTCATCATGCCTAGGGGAACTTGAAGAGCCAGTCCTAACAGAGGACTCTAACATTGCCAATCAGTTCAAATCTTTACCCACTATCCTTGAAGACTATTCTACCCTTCTAGTGGATGACATAATAGAGGTGAACATCGGGTCCCTAAATGACCCAAAGTGGATCAAGCTAGGCATGTCCCTTATTGAGAAGGAGCGTGACATCCTTATATCCCTTTTGAAGGAATTTATTGACATATTTACATCAACATATTTTTGGCATGCCAAGTTTGGACCCCGCCTTGGTTATGCACCACCTTGTGGTCAATCCTGATGCCAAAGCAGTGAAAAAAAATTTGTGTAAGATGCATCCTCACATTATTGTATTAGTGAAAAAAGAGTTAGAAAAACTCTTAGAAGTAGGATGTATTTAGTTGATTGACTATTTAGAGTGGATCTCCACTGTTGTGCTAGGTAAAAAAAAGCCAAAAAGAATTGGAATTTATATTGATTTTCATTATATAAACAAAGCTTGCCCCAAGGATTATTTTACATTTCCAAAAATTGATATGATCATCAAATCCATAGTGGGTTATAAAATGATTTCATCAATGGATAACTTTTTAGGGTACAATCAGATTAGAATAGCACCAAAATACCAACACAAGACAATGTTCACCACTCCACAAGGAACATTCTATTATTAGGGTATGCCATTTGGTCTTAATAATATAGGGGCCACCTATCAAAGAGACATGATCATCATATTTCATGATATGATGCATGCCATTGTTAAAGACTATGTCGATGACATTCTTAAAAAATCAAAGACCAGGGCCGATCATCCAATAGTTCTACGTAGAATATTTGAAAGACTACGTGAATACAAAGTTAGACTTAATTCTAATAAGTGTGTCTTTGGAGTCACATCAAGAAAATTGCTTGGATTCATTACGTCTCATTGAGGCATTGAAGTTCATCCAGCTAAAGTCCAAGCCATAACAAAGATGCCACCACTGACTAATTTGAAGCACTTCATAGTTTGGAGGGAAAGATCCAGTCTATCTGACACTTTATATCATAATTGGATAAAAAATGCCATCTTTTAATGCATCTTTTGAATAAGGGAGTCACATTTAAATAGGATGATCACTGTAGATATATTTTCAGTAGCTAAAGGATTATATAGCAAATCCACCTATTTTGTTGCCTCTTATGCCAGGAAAACCATTCTTATTATATCTATCAACTACTGACAACTCCCTAGAGGCACTTCTGGCTTAGCATAATGATAACAAAAAAGAATATGCCATATACTACTTAAGCTGTACACTGGTTGTGTATGAACATAATTATATGCCCATAGAAATACCCTATTTAGCCATGGTCTTTGTAGCTTAGAAATTGTGCCATTACATGTTAAATAATAAGACCATGGTTATTTCAAAATTAGATCCACTCAAGTATCTACTATCTAAAACAACTTTACAATTCCATATGGCCAAATATATCATGCTTCTCAGTGAGTTTGACATTGAGTACATCAACCAAAAATCCATTAAGGGGCAATTTTTTATAGATCAACTTGTTAAATCACCTATTGCTAATACAAAGTTGCTCACATTCCAATTTCTTGATGAATACATAATGACCATCATTGACACACCTCTTGAAGAGCATCACTATAAGCTATATTTTGATGGATCATTTACTACACATGGATCAAGGTTAGGACTTTTATTTATTAGACCACAGGGGGATCTAATCCCTAAATCATTCAGGATTAGCTTTCTTTTTACCAGTAACATGGCCGAATATGAATCACTTATTGAATGAATTAGATAAGTAGTATAATGGAATATATCTCATGTCAAGGTTTATGGTCATTCTTAGTTAATCATCAATCATGTTACAGACCACTTTCAAACCAAAGATGACAAGCAAATTCCATATAAGGTTATGATTGACACTCTCAAGCAACTAGATTTTCATCATTTAGTTTGAGCATATACCAAGGGCAAGTAATATAACCACATATGTTATGGATACTATTAGATTTGTAATTCAACAAATGGACATGGCTAAAGAGTATCAGTTCCTTGTCAAGAATTTTCTAGCATCAGTTCATGAACTTTCAATCGTCACAATGATTTATGATATTGTTGGTCCTAGTTCAATCTGGTACTTAGATATTTAAAACTACCTCCATGACCAAATTATTCCACATGACCTATCCTAAAATCAATCCCAAAGCCTTCATCTACCGAACCACTTGTTATACCTTCCTCAGATCAACCCTTTACCATCATAGTTTTGATAGAACTCTATTTCATTATTTAACTTCAACATAATCTACACTAGCATTATAAGAAGTTCATGGAGTATATGGATCCCTTGTTAGTAGGGTAGTACTAGTTATTATTAGCCCATAATGGATGCAAATGTAACTGCATGTGTGCATAAGTATGAAAAATATCAAAGGCATGCCAATCTGATTCATGTCTTGACCAAGACTTTAAAGCCAAGTTGACACCATGGTCATTCATTACATGGGGCCTCAACCTCATTGGGAAGATCAATCCCACCTCATCTGATGACCATAAACATATGCTTACCACCACCAAATATTTCACTAAGTGGGTTGAAGTTATACCCCTCATTTACATGACTGGAAAGTAAATTTCCAAGTTTATTTATAACCATCTCATTTGTCACTATGGTATCCCTTCTAACATTATATCTGATAATGGAGGATCATTTATGAATAAGGATGTTGAAAATCTATGTGCTGAATACATCATCACATAACACTTTTTTATGACATATTACCCTCAAGGTAAAGGCCAAGCTGAAGCATCCAACAAACTATTGTCAACATTATCAAAAAGACTATCAATGATGTTGGTCAGCATTGACACCTTCAGATATTTTGTGCCCTTTGGTCATACCATACCAATCACTATACACCCACATGAGCCACTCCATACTCACTTGTTTGTGGTACTGAATCTATTCTTCCCATCGAGGTTGAGTTGCCTTATCTATGCTCTCTTTTAAGCATGTCCTAGATGACAATGACTATCCAATAGATCACCTACAAGAGCTAGAGTTACTTGATGAGAAATGCATGGATATAGTGAACAATCTCTAAGCTTATCAAAATCAACTTTGAGGCCACTATAATTAGTGCATGAAACATATATAATTTAAACTTGGTGATCTTGTCCTTAAATAGAACCAAAAGAATACCATGACTGAAAAGAAGCATAAAGTCAAGTTCAAACCCAACTAGGTTGGTCCTTTCATCAATATGGCAAACTATAGAATAGGAGCGTACAGGTTCACCACACTAGATGGAGCTAAACTTGATGAGCCAATGAGCATTATCCACTTCAAGTGGTACTACGTTTGAGTGACTGGGTGTATTGTCTATAAGGACCATTTCAAGTTGTGTCATTTTATCCATATTCTTCTTTGTACTATACCATTTCACCATCCTATTATCTTATCACTCTTCTTCCTATCACATATCCATTCTACCATACCTTTCCCATTAAACGTGTTGATTTATCCCTCCCTACCTAGACTTATGACCTTGGTTCTATTCCATTTGGTTCCATCACCATTTTCAACAAGAGGATTCAAAATTCATTTTTAATAGTTCTTTTAAGAATTTTAGATAGAGGTAGTATTTTGGAGTAGTGAGATAGTAGTTTGGCAGTTGCATACTTCATTTCTTATTCCTTTCTCTATACCAAGTGTGCCTAATTATAACTACCTATGGGAAAATAAATGTCCCACTGGACTTGTTACTAATTATAACTTCCTACGGGAAAATTATTCTCATTGGCAAATGTTGTTTTATTCTGGTTATAACCACCAATGGGAAAATTAGGGGTAACATTTGTTTATCATGCCTTGACATACCAACTAGCCATTTCCTATGTCATACTATGTTTTTAGACCAACTATGCTTATTTTGTATGAATTAGTTACTACACTAATCAACTTTCTCCATTGTAAGGGGGAACTACAATGACTTGATGTCTCCTACTAGGACTATGTAGGTAGCACTCGATACTTGTTGAGGACAACTCAGTCACCCTAAGCCATGATCTCACCATTTTGTGAGCAACCTAATTTATGCTCTCACCATTTTGAGAGCAACCTAAGCCATGCTCTCGCCATTTTGTGATAAACTTAATCAACACTCTCACCATTTTTTGAGCTTGGACCATTTAGTGTCTCATCATTCTTGACTAAGTTGAGCTAATAAAAAATTCTAAAAACATTTTCAAAAATTTTAGACAAAAACCAAAAACATTGACCACTTCTTTGCCTTAAGGATTTTGGGAACCCTTATTAAGTCACAAGCAAATTACTTTTCACTTAGTTTCCCCATACCTTTTGGCTTTTTCTCCCATGCACTTGTCATTTTGCAAGACCATTCCTATTCTTATATCACATCCATCATGTTTGTTTTTCATTAGTTATCAATTTCTTTCCATTTCCTAGGAGAGCTACATTTTTCTTGAAGTTTTTGTTAGATATCACATCCATAGGACTATGTAGGCAGTATCCATTTGCCTAACGCATATGGAGACAACTCAACCACCCCCTTCCTTTTCTTCTATTCCCCCAATCATGTTTATTTGTTAAGTTGTCACCTATTTTCTAGGGGCAATGTTTGTCACGTGGTTTAATGTGTGTTGTTTTTACTAACATTATGACTAACTCCTATTTATTTATTTGTTTATTTTTTTACTTGTTTGTTTGTTTATTATTTGTGTGCTTGTTTGTTTGCTTTCAACATTGTTGCCTTGATTCAGTCTATGTGCATTCATTGGGTGATTCCTTGCACATTTATATTTGAATTCATCCACATTCATACGTCTACATTTATATCATGGTTTTTATCATTGGTGCATTATTTTTCCTTGAATATTGGATTATAGGAGTCAGTCCTTATGCATCTTTCAGCCCAATCCTCATGGTGTTCTACCATGATACCTACTGTACAGTGCTACCACAAAAATTAGCTTCAATAAATCTACTCAGTAATGGTGGCATCGACATCTCCTTGGCATTGACATTGGTAAGATCCAAATCATATCCCAAATAGAGTAATTAACCATGAAAGAATTTTAACCTTTGTTATTTTAGATGAGCATCTCCCTACTAGTAGGTTGTTCCAATTCATCATTACTCTTTATGTCAAGTTATCATCACCATTAGCTAATTAATCATGTTTTCCATAATCGGGATTCAATGATTATAATCTCCTATGGGCAAATCATTGTACACCATCCCACTTACATTTCTCAGTGATCATAACCACTTTTGGGCAAATCATTGTGTTCTCAGCAAATTTATGTTCTTTTTTCCCAAATAGGGGCATGTTGTTATCTTGTTTCTCTATTCTAACTGGATAATTCCATCTTCTCAATAATTATAATCGTCTTTAGGCAAATCATTATGTTATCATACCATGTTGCCACTATCAGGGTATAATGCTTATAACCACCTTTGGGCAAACCATTGTACACCATCCCACTTGCATTCTTAGTAATTTTGATTTCTTTTTCAAATCATTATGTTCTCATCCCATCATGTTCCTTTCTTTGGTTCCCTCATTTTGATTATTTCTTTTTTGAGGGACCGTTTGTCAACCTACTTGTGCCAACCATTCCCTCGAGGGGGCGTCATACAGTTCATCCATTGCCATTAAAGTTGTAGGCATGTAGGACCTTTTTCATTCTTTGAGAAGACGTTATTATTCCTATACCTTTTAATTCCTTCCCAAATAGGGGCAAATTATATACACCTAAAAGTGGTCACCAATAACCTCCAATCAAGCTTTAGACTAATTTCTATCAAATGTCATAATTTGGCCTAAAAATACTAAAACACATTAAATGGTTCAAATTTATCATATAAAAGTGCCAATTTTGGCCAATTTATCCCTAAATGGGGAAATGGATTTTATTAGAAAGCTAATTTTGATCAGATCATTTTGAGTCAAAATGACATTTTCACACTTGGGTGCTCTGGATTGCTCTTTTCTACTAAATTTCTTGCACGAGACATGTGCCTTTATTAATTTGTGTTGACAACATCCTAAATGGGATAATGGTTCCAATGCATCTAACATCACATCCTAATTCTAGTCCAATCAAATTTTGAGCCAATAATATGGCATTTTGACCAATTTGATTAATTTGAGCACCAATGGCCAAAATTTGCACTAAAATTGATAAATCATGTTTAAGGCTAATTAATTTGAATTATGAGATTAAGTAATAATTCCATGGAACTTATTGAATATTTCATTATTGTAAATTTATTATGAATATCTACATCATCAGGTGACATCATTCTATGGGGTGGCATCCACAAGTCATAAATGTGTAAAATATCAAGATTATGGGTCACCCATGCCTAGTTAATGCCTTTTCTTCCAAATTGACATGAAGATATTTATAGATTTAATTACAAATATTGGATTAATATATGGCCACACATCTCAATCTTGAGATGGATGGTCATGGTTAATCTTAGTTCATTTTGAAAAACTATAAATAGAAGGCCTCACAATTATAATTTGAAGCTCTTTTGGTGTAAAGTTATAATGATAAAAATCTCTCTCAATCCATTGTTTTAGTGTTATCATGCCCAATTATTGAGCCAATCCAAAGTCATCACAAGCCCAAGGTGCCAAGGAGAAAAGGAGATAGCTAATCCTCCTTTGATGAAGACTCATTGAGCACAAACTACGCAAGCCACTTCAACAAGCCATTTGGAGCATCCAAGGAAGGTGAAAGATCATTTGTATTCTACATTCTAGTCATGTTTTCCATTTGGTTTTGTTCATTATACTCCCCCATTGAGATAGGCTTAAGGTGTTAGCTATTAGTGTGTTAGTTTGGATTTTGATTTCATACACTAACACTATACTAATTTCCCTTATTGTAATCCTATGTTCACAGAAGGAACCCAAGAGATAGATGTACATGAAATATATGACATATAGAAGAAAGAAGTTATCTATATTAATCAAAATATAGTATAATAATAATATATCAATCAGGTGTAAGATGTGAGCTAGTAGAGCTAATTGATGATTTAATCTATAATGTGATAATTTGGAGTATCATAGTCAGATGTGTCACTTGAAGTATTATAGAAGTAGTCATGAGATGTATAATAATCTCAATCACTGTTCTAAGGAGAGAAATGAGGAAAGAGAGGTAGAAGAACTAGTATATCCTCATGGAAAACATACATAAGAATATGTTATGATAAAATAGATGTTTGAATATGATTTGTACTAATAAGTTAAAAATTAAGCTTGGGACGTGGATATAACTATATAAACATTTGCATAAACCCTCTTTCGGTGCAATTAGATGATGCCATAATATATTGAAATAAATAATGGCCAAGGGTGGCCCAAAGTGCATGTTCATTCTCATGTGTATCAAAAGATTTTAATCAATTAAAGTCTATAACCTATGGATGTCAGATTCTTACTTAGGCAATGTTTAGTAAATTAATATGAATGATTCATATATATAGGGATATATAATACATGACATGTGCAATGGAGAACCATGGAAATAGTTGACAAGCAAAATAAAAGGTGTGGGAATTTAGGACAAGTTATAAGGACCCAAAAAAAACACCACTGAATTCACATAGGTATACTTGTAGTAATAAAATCCATTCCAAGAGAGAGAGATGCTAAAATGAATTCCAACATATCAAAAGATAGATAAGGCTAAAAATCTAAAATAGATAAATTTTGATGACATCTAAAAGTCATAAGGTCGGATAAAAAAATGGTAAAATATACATAAGCTCCCTAAAAATAGCCAAATATACATAAGTTGACTAGGTGTGAGAAAATGGTAAAATATGTCATGGAAAATGGACTTTTATCAAAATTAGGTGTCTACAATAAGATATGATCAATGAGCCTCAAGGAGAAGGCAAGGGTACCTTGCATCCAAAGGCATAATAACATATAAATAATATTGGTGAGGCTCATGAGATAGGTAAAAATACAATGCCCCCAATGACATGATAAGTATCATAAATAGTATATAGAGTGTAATGTAATAGTAAGGCATCCTCATAAACATAATATATAATCAATTAAAAAATAATGAGGAATGTGTGGCTATGATGCCACCAATGGCGATGTATAATTAGATAATTATGGGAATGGTAAATATCTATAACATCTAGTGGTGTAGGAGGGATATGTTTCCAAAATTTGGAAAGACATAGATGATAAGCTCAATGAGGTGAGGGAAAAATGACATGCCCTAATTTAGTAATGATCACCTAGTATGATGATATATATAAATGAAACACACACAATAATAGTTTTCCCCAATAGATCATGGTAGAGACCACAACAACATAGGAAAAAAACATGATATAAGAATTTGCGATACAAATCATGGTACTAGACATATGATATCACATAGTATAGGAAAGAAAATGACACACATTGATGTAACCACATTTAGTAAATGTGATCATAGATCAAGCAATGACATTGACTCAGCATGACATGATGGCTCTAGGATCCTCTATAGAAAACACTAGACAAAATATTGAAAATAAACACACACAAACACACAAAATGCAAGAAATAGATAAATCAATGGGAGAAAAAGGAAATAAGCAATATGTGTGTGTGTGTGTGTGTGTGTGTGTGTGTGTGTGTGTGTGTGTGTGTGTGTGTGTGTGTGTGTGTGTGTGTGTGTGTGTGTGTGTGTGTGTGTGTGTGATTATATGTAGAACATAATGTATCTATTCATATAACATATTACACAAGATATAATTGAGATAAATATATTTATAATTAATGTAAGTAAATCTATATGATCAATGCAAAGTAGGAAGGATAAAACTTGAGACCTACTAAAAATATGCCTCTAGTATAAGCATGCCCCCAATGTGATAAGTCCATTGGTTATTAGCATAAATTTATTCACATAACACGTGTAATTTAATGATCATCCATAAATTGTATATCATGCATCTAACTCACTCAAAGAGTACCATGAGAAGCACATATGTAACATGTATATGTAAACCTCTAGCATAGGTATATAAACATGATATGCATAAGTGTGTTACTATGTAATCGATAAAAGAAAAGTTTTTTTTAAGATTTTTATATTTTCCATGTTTTTGAATTTTATGATTTAGTATAAGAATCCCCATTATACAGGCAATATATGTCCATTTTGAGCATAATAATAATGTCCTAAATGTAGACAATGTATAGTTTAACATAAGCATTTGAGTATTATATGGATGGGTGATGTGTATCATGTCAATAAATGAAAATATATGTACCATATGGATCATGGAGAATATAGGATTCAAGTACATGTTACAACCAAACAAGATAAGGAAAATCAGGATCAAACATGCACACACCAAGAAAAAATGCGAAAATAAAATGGTCAATAAATAAATCCCTGAGGAATAACCAAAGCCAAGTGGTAATAAAAAATTCATGAAGATTTATGAAGTCAAATAAAAGTGAGTGGTCAAGAAAGTAATAGTCAATTCAGTGTAAAATTGAAAATAAAGTGCCACCATAATTTCCTTAAAACCAACCATGAAGCAATTATCATATGCATATATTTTATTTTCCATAAAATCCTGAAGAATTAGGTTAATTTGTATGTTCATAAGCCTAGGTCTTGCCATTATGAAGTAAATATTGTAAGTTATCATTAACAACATTGGTGTCTATAATGCAAGGATATGTACTACTGAGTTGAATTTTCCTTGAAACCAAACTATGTTATTATTTTTGTGTTACCCTTACAAGCATTTGATTATGATATTGTTGTTCTTGTTTCTTAGGTACCAATTTTAGTTCACATGAAGGTTTATCTTTAGATGTCCCATGGGTATTGATGATCATGAATTGCTTGTATTGCATAAAATTTGCTCAGGATTTATCAATGTTATTGAGTGAATATTCAATATTTTTTATTTGAGGCATATAGTTTATAATATTTTAATGTTGAATTTTCATTTCTTATGTATGACTTGTGGATTTGACAAATCGAGTATAGATAAACTTGTCTTTTGAAGCACTCTTAAAAGTTCCATGATTCATAGGAGAAGGTATATATTTTATCTTAGAATATTCATTGTATATAATACCTTGATTAAAGTGAAGAGCCTTTAAAATAATATATTATTTAACAAATTTATCATGTTTTAATAGATCATAACCCTTTTAATCCCATTGTTTGTGCACATGAGAGTCCAAATACATATAGGTGTAATAATGCTTGAGTAACACTAAGATGTAGGCTTAAGTTAGTAGTGTTGAAACAATTTATATATCCAATTTACCCTTATCCTAGTAATATGGTGCTTTTTTTGGTGTGGATAATTGATTATACCTATCATATTCTTGAGAAGTGTAATATAGTTAGCCAATAAAAGAATCAAAAATATCATCTCTATATTCTCCATGAGCACATGGTGTAAATTTAAGCTTCTATAAATGTTCATATATGTTATTAGGTGTGTAATCACATTCCTATTCATTATCATCCAAAGAATGACTATAATAATTGAATTGAAAATCATGGATTTTTTGAATGGAACAAATTTTATAGATCCCATAATTTGGATGTAATTTGTAATGGGAAAATTATTTCTATGCATTTTACCACCTTGAAAAACTATAAAGGAACATCATTCGTAGGAAAATTATATATGCACCCCTCATGGAAAAAATTTAAATAACTTATGTAACATAGAACAAACTACCTTCATATCATGAATCCATGGTTGACCAAGTAAAATATTATATCCCACATCATTAGATATGATTTGACATTGCATAGATAAAGTTTTAGGTCTAATAATCATGTCTAATGTAATTGTTCTCAAATCTCTTGGATCTTAATCCTAGTATGAGGTTGGGGAAGATTATAATCTTAAGGAGGGGTGTGTTAGTTAACCCACCCTGAGTTTAAGAGGAAGGAAGAGGGATTAAACCATTGTGTGGCCCACCCCTCTAGGTTGTTATGGTATCTACCTCATATGAATCATCATATAATCAATAGTATAAGGTCTATCAGTAAGAGGAGGGAAATAAAAACTATCAAATACAAGGTAATATCACATAAATCATCACATACAAACCTATCATGTTTCAATCCATAAACTAGTATTCTCTTATAATATGAGGAAATAAATATGTAAACATTGACAAACATTTATATAACAACCATATCATCAAGCCTAAGAACATGTAAAAAATATAAAACTGCCCTACCATTTTAGAAATGAATGTAATATTGAAATTTTATCTACCCATGAGAAAAGGGATGAAACACAAGCCTAGGCAAATCCTACAAATGGAAATTAGACCAAATCTAAATGAAGACAACATGATCTAAGCCAAGGTAAGGCTAATGATAAGGCACAAACAAAGAGAATGTTTGACAAAATCCAAAAAAAAAGTTAGAGCTTAGAAATAATCAAGAAAATCATACCCTAGTGGGAGAGGGTTATGAAAACCTAGGTTAGAGGAGTGCTAGGATTGGGTTTACCCAAAATTATCCCACAATGGTAATTAAACTATTCAAAAAAAATTAAAACTATTTAAAAATTCAAATCTATGTAAATACATTAAACATATCCATGCATACAAATATGAAATGTGCTAAAATAGGCAATTGAATACTCAAAACTTAACAAAGGAGGCTGATAGCTAAATTCTTGAATTCTGACTTACATGTGCACTATCATAAGAAAAAATAGTGATAAATAGGTTCAAATGACAAGAAAAACAAAACCAATAAATCATTTCACAAACAAATAATTTTAAAAAAAGGGTCAAAAGGCGTCAGAATCAGCCTCTCACTCTCAAGACATGAATTTTATGGTGTTACTACATAGATAGTAATAAATAATCTTTATTTGATTTGTTTAATTAAAGGATAAAGTTATTTGATTTGATTTTCCTTTGTATTTGATCTATTTCACCACAATGTTGCACAAGTAGAACATGTGTGGGGGTTAGTTATCGTGGGAGACCTTTTAATATATATATATCTCACACAATTGGAATTAGGGCTCAATGTATTTCTAGTATGTGCGAGTGTTCCCAACCAAAATATGAGAGAAAGGACCTAACCTATTTTCCCTAGAAAATCAAATGCAATTATATGCTTCACTATGACCTTCTTTTGGCACTAAATATTGACATAAGCTGGATGAGAGCATAATTTAATCAATGTGCACTTTCCTTTGGAAAATGTGAAGACATATTGATTATAATTGATAAATAATCATGACAAACTTGGCTTATAAGAGATCTTGATGGTAGGAACCAATAATGAAAGACTAAGGGTATCTTTGTATATTAGGATTTAAAGGGTAACATTTCCACATGAGATGATTATATAATAAAATAAAAGGTGAAAATTAAGGCACAATGAACCCATAATCTAAGTGGACATCATGATCAGCCGATTAAAACCAAGACAGAGACCCTAAAACAATGTTTTGGTCATTTTAGGAGCATTTGGGGTCATACAAGGGGAATAGTCAATATGTAGGTTTTCAAAAATTATGAATTTAATGGAGATTTTATCATTGACCTAAGGAAAATATAAATTCAAGTTATAAGGAGAAAAAATTTAATGGGAGACAATACGAGGCTCAACACAAGGAGAAACTATACCAAAAATAACTAAATGTGTGTTTCACATGGATGAAGTGTGATAAAGCATGACAAAGATGTAACAGAAAAGGGTCTTATACCCATTTAAGGTGTTTATTCTCAAATCAAGTTGATAACAAGATTTTATCCTTATTTTACAAATCGAATCCATTAAAAACTTTATCCAGACTTCATGAGTTCCACTTTTGAGCCTTTGACTATTGAATTAACCACTGCATAAGACAATATTAAAATGTTTTTTCCATACAAATTTGATATAATTAATAATACATGGAATTGAAAATTATTTTATATATCCATAGTCTACTTTATTTCATGATAAACAGTGTAAAAAGAGGCAATACTAAACATATATTTTTTTGTCTAGGCTCATGAAGCTTTGCAATGTCCATCCACATAGTCTCACACAAAATTACATTTGTAGAAAAAAATGAAGATCCTTTTGAATTTTTTATATGCTCATGCAAACCAATATCATGCTCTCTATATAAATTCTATATGCCATTCTCAATTATTTATTAATTTATTACATTATCTTAGTTTCTTTCCTTTTAAGCTCGTGAAAACATGTGAGAGTTTTATAAAACCTTATTTACTTCTTACCACTTAATGTAGATGTAAAGATCAAACAACACATAAAAGTGATTTCCATTTAAATATCAACCTTTCATTATAATTTTACCCACAAAAAAAACTCTCTCAAGTCTCCTTTGTAGTTCCTTCATTATTATTATCAATGTAATGCAATATGTTATTTCCCCCATATACAGAGTTTAAGCCCATCAAAAAATCAATATTCTCATGACAATGTAGATGGTTGTAGTGTTATATTTTATTTAAACTCATAAATATATATAATGATATAAATCCAATTTTATACCCCTTGAATTTTATATGAGTGAAAAAACCAATGATATAGATATCATAATGCACAAAAGTCAATCCTTTCATCAAAACATCTTACCAACAATTGATTTTCTTTTTCAACATAATTGATAATAGGAGCATATATTTTATGCATATTCATTAACTATCACTCATATATGAGTCTCTTGTTATGCTTGAAGGTGGGTGCATGCCTATATTAAAATACATAAGTAACTTAAAAATCCAAACACACCTCAATTTCAACTTTTCTATACAAGATATATGTCCTCTTTTTATAAACAAATTGTTGACTCAATACTATGTAGAGAGAATGCAAGAAATGATGAGAAGATAAAATAACCACATATGCATGATCATGATTCATTTAAATAATGAGGTTAGGGTGTATAAACTATAATAACCATTATTAGATAAGATCTTCATGATTTTTATGGAGAGAGATTCATGGCTACCACTACCATCTTGAAATCATCCATCATGTCATTGAACTAAATCATATTTACAGTGTTTTTTTATTTAAAAAAAATATTGTTAATGAAGTTTTTAAAAAGGGTTTCCACCATTGGTGGATAATGAACCTTAATATAAAATGTTTGAATGATGTTTTTTAGTAGAATTGCATTTCCCCCAAACAATATGACTTCCTAACTTATATCATAATCTATAATTATTGTATTGAAATGTCTCACTTCCTCATCTTCTAAGTTCAATACTTATAAAACAAATGAAAGATGAAGAGGGATATACATATCCATGATAATTATGTTGACATAAGATTACAGGTATTCAAGTCTTATTGCATTTTTTTCACAATTTAACTTGCTTCTTCACGACTAATTTTGAATTGTGCACATGACACCACAACATTCTTATTGACTCGATAAGAGTTACTTGGAATTACAATAATAATGGTGGATGACATGTCATGGAACACATCATAGGATATTTCATCATATTATTAAATAGTAACCACTTAATTTTATTACAAGACTCATTATTGTAATGTTTTTAACATGGTTTTCTACATATGGATCATTAGTTTGAATTAAGGTCTTATTGGTGTGTTTTTGTGTTTTTGCCTCTTATTTATTCTCTTTATAGTCCTATGTTATTCTCTTTCATATGTTATCTTTCTCTCCTCTATGTTTTATCTATGTCTAAAGGCCTCCTTTGTTCTCCCATGTCCTTTATATGCCTCGATCAGAATTTGTAATCTATTGATTTTGTCTTAGACATAATGTTATTTGATTTTTTGTCCCTTTTATTTGTGTGGGTCCTTCTGGTATACGTCCTCCTCCGTTCAATGTGTGGATGTATAATTTTTGGTTTTATCTCTTTTCATTTATTGGCTTTCATGTCAGTAGGTTCTTAATTAAAATTTGAGAATCTTATATATATATATATATATATATATATATATATATATATATATATATATATATATATATATATATATATATATATATATATATATATAAAGGATCCTGAAGCATTTCAACAACAAGAAATAAACCAGATAAGTAATTTCACAAGTCTTAAGTTCATTACCAAGCTTTTAATTATATTATTTAAGAATTAAATAAATTTGAAGGATTTATATTTTTAAATACTTGTTCCAATTCAAGGTCTAAGAAAAGTTTATATAGTTGTATTTGATTATATAGGGAGAGATTGTGAAGCCATATCTCTCACTTGAGTTGGAATTTCACTCACAAAGTAATAGAACTACGTGGAGCCCTGATACCATGCATGCAAGATATGTAGCTGAAAATCCTAAAGATGTTTATTGGTCTAACTAAATTTCACATTTTATTCCTCTTGAGCTATGATAAAGAATTAGGTCAAAGTCAAAGAATAAGTAAATCAGACAGTTTTACCCATCAATTACACAAACAAAAATTAGATTCTTATTCATATGACTTTATCGAAGTAATATAGAAAGTTCCAAACCTTTAAAAATAATAGAGGACAATATAGTGAAAATTATTGTGTCCTAGTTAAATATGATAGACATAATGGATCCTCTACTAATTCTGACTAGGGTATAATGGATACTGTATTGATTCTTACCTTATATTAGATTAGAGCCATATGTTAGAGATTATTATATACCAATATCAAGATCCTTATTACAATTCAAAATCTTAGATATAATCATCAGGTGTCTTATTTCTAGTTTGCTCTATCTCTTTCCATTTTAAATCATTGGTAACATTTGTTCAATTATTTCTTGGTACTTTCAATCTATTTTTAGGCATAATTAGATATGATTACTATTTTTTATTGTATTAGCATAGATATTAATTATGCCATATATTTAAATAGTGCAAAAAGTTTATTTTCCATTTAACCAAAATTATTTAAAACATTTAGGTGAACCTAATCTTAAAGATCATCCAACCTAGGGTTTCACAACCCTCTCCCACTAGGGTCTAAGTCCTCTACTTTTTCCTAAGTTCTAATTATTTTAGGGTTTGATTCAAACCCTTTTATTTTTTAGGCTTACCTTTTCCTTGACCATCGTAATTTTGATAATAATTTTTCCTCTTTCCATTGGTAGTTTATTCTTAGGCTTAAGTTTCTTCCCTTTTCTCATGGGTAGATCAAATTTATATATTAGATTTATTTTTGAGGTATCATATACATGGGGGGTTATATATTTTACATGATCCTAGGATTTATGATATGGTTTTAATACAAATTTATATCAATATTTCCATGGTTATTTCTTCACATTTATCATATAATATTAACTTGTGGATTGGACTATGATAAGGTCACATGTAATAATAACGCTTTTATGTGTATAGACACTTACCATTGATGAATTTTATTTCCATATTATTAGTGATAACCCTCATATTACTAATTGTATGATTAATTTATATGAGGTAAATGTTGTAACAACCCAATAGGGTAGGGTTCACAATAATTCTATTCCCATTCCATTATCTCAAATATAGGGTGGGGTTAACCAACACACCCTTCCTCAAGCTTCTAATCTTCCCCATGATCATTATCAAAATAAGATCCAAGTTCCTCAAGAATAAGATCTTGTGGATCAGATTAATAATACTCTATTCAAAAAATTATATCCTAGATTTACTTTAAAAGGTTAACTATTTTCAAAGAACTACTCTACAAGGCATTACGTGATATGAATTTGCTACATGATACATGATACTGAACTTTGATTATTTTAATTCTATTTTCAAAAGTTTAAAATATAATGAGAAACTTATCTCTTTCAAATTTTAAGACTTTACCTCTAAGGAAATTATTGACCAACATTTATACTTATATTCTCAAGTTGTTATCACCAATAAGGGAATAAAAAGGGTCCTCATAGATAATGGCTTAGGATTGAATATATATATTAGAGTTTTCCTTAATTCACTTAGAATTTATCTTAATCATTTTACACCTTCATAAATTATCATTAATGTATTTTAAAACCAACCAAGAAGATCCCTACGAGCTCTTACATTGAACATAATTTTTGGGCCTAAAACACTAGCTATGCCATGTCAAGTAATATCTAATATGTAAGTTGTAATATTTTACTTGGTAAACCATGAATCCATGTAATGAATTGCATTACCTATACATTAAATATATTCCTAATTTTTTTAAATGAGGGTTACATTTATACTTGTCATGTGGATGATGTCCCTTTCTAATTTTTCCATACTATATAACCCACATAAATTTTTAGTCCACTCCTTGATATGCTATATACAAAGATCATATACCATAAAAAATATATCCCCTTTTAAATAAAGCATACATATGATATTGATAGTGATAATTTCAATGATAATATATATGAACATTTGTCTAAGCTATGCTTTAATCCTATTGGTCCTAGGGAATATGGAGATGAGATGTACACATATGTATTGGAAAATTATATTGCATTCCTATAGATTTTGGATGAAAATTTCCATCCTATGTGAAAAATTATAATTCCTCATCAATTCAAGCTAGGTCTTGGTTATATTATGGAGACTCAAGTTGAAGAGATACCCTTTCAAGTGGATCTCGAGACTCCTGATGTTTAAGATCATGATTGTGCTTCAACATGTAAATCTTTACATACTCACTTATCCAATTATAAAACATTAAATTATAATGAAGTATAAAATGTTACATATTTATAACTTATATATCATGATTTTATGAAGATACTTCACTCAATATTCTTAATCTTGTCAATTTTGCAAACAATGAAGACCTTCAAGAATATGTGGGATATAATATTGACTTTCCATATTTTCATTAGAATAATATATTATCATTTATTATAAGTCATCATAAATACTTTGGTGAGTTTTATTTTTCATATATAAAAGATGGCATTCCATTAGATGATCTTAATCACTTACCTAATGCTCCATATATTGAGGACTGATCTACACTACTTGATGAGGCAAAAATTAAATTTAACTATAGCACCAAAGAAGATCCTAAAGTTGTATTAATTAGTGAATTGATATCACATAATGAATATAAATACTATAGATAAATTTTAACATAATTTATTGAACTATTTTGTTAGGCTTATTCAAACATGATCGATATTTATCTATCTTAGTTTATAATATAGTAGTTATCTTGAGTCAGTCTATTTAAGTAAACTATTATAAAAATGCATCCTAAATATTCATTCTTAATTAAATATGAAATATAAATACTATTAAATTTGGAGTTCATGATATCTATCTATTATTCACCTTATATTTCCAACAAACAAATTAGGGTATGCTTAGACATTAGAGATTTGAACAAGGCTTGTCCCAAAGATGAATTTACTCTACCTAACATTGATATGATTTTTGAATCTAAAACTATATATGGGATGTTATCCTTTATGGATATATTTTTTTTTATAATAAAATAAATATAAGTCTCATCGATCAATATAAGAATGCCTTCACCACACTTCAGGGTGGATTTTGTCATGTTGTCATGCAATTTAGTCTTTAAAATTCTCATGCTAATTATCAAAGGGATATGAAACATAGATTACATGATTATATGCATGATATTTTATAATATTTTATTTATGATATTTTGGTAAAGTCAAAGAAATGTGAATACCATGTTAAAGACTTACAAAAATTATTTGAAAGACTATGCAAAAATGATGTACGATTAAATACTAAGAAATGTGTCTCTGGTGTTGTACCCATAAAATTACTGGATTTTATTATTTCCAAACATGACATTGAGGTTGATCCTAAGAAATAAAAAACTAATTTAAACATTCCTTTTCCCATGTGATTCCAATAAATGATAAGATTGTAAGGAAAAATACAAGCCATTTGATAATTTATAGCTCATTTGGCTGACAAAACTCAACCATTTTATAGATTCTACCCAAAGGTATTAAATTTGAATGGAATAAACAATGTTAAAAGGATTTATATAAAATAAAATAATATGTATATAATTAACCAATTATCGTTCCACTCATCCTTGATTGACCATTGTTATTATAGACACCTAAATTTGATATTAGACACTTGAAAACATCAACTTTGATACACTTTGACATACTTCGACTTTGTGTACAAAATTGAATCTTATGCACACTTTTCCATATCCATATACCCACCTATTGTATTGTCTAACTGAATTTACCAATACACATATTTAAGATCACCCTAGTCTGTGTAAGAACACCCTATAATCCTAAACAAATTTTTGCCATATCCCAGATCATTGATTTTTATTCTCAAGACAATACTAGAAATAGTTAGATAGTTGTAGTCTACTGTAAATGTCTACCTATATAAATAATGTCTAGGAACACTCAATGAATAATTTTAAAATTTAAATATCTCCATTAGGTTGGCATAGAAAAATTTCATAAGTTGATCATAGTGGGAAAAATTAAAGATTTATCTATAAATACAAGTCAAACCTAAGGTCATACTCACTTGAAAATTACTTGGTCATTTGGTCACTACTAGGGATTCACATTGAGAAATCAACTAGAAATATCTTGATATGTTATCACAAAATCATAAACATCTAATAACCATTCAAATGAGCAACCCTAGAGCTAAGTGTGAGCATAAACATAGGTCAAATTCTCATATTGTCAAGTGTGAAAATCTAAACATTGTGTTGCATTATATCATGCTCATGATGGTGCACACACACCCCTAGGTGGGATAATTACATGTGGTTTGAGCCCTTTTTGGAGTATTGAAACATAAGCAACACTCAATCACTTAGTGGGGAGTGGTTGTAACCCATTTTCTAAGGTCCATCTTGTGTTAAAAGAGTGAATAGGGTTTCAAATGAATGAGAATAAATACATGGATCAATAAATATGACCTAGTGTAAGTGCACATAAATAATTCATCTAAAATTGAAGATGAAAAAAATTGAGTTGGTACATTCTAGAACACTCTACTAGGACAATACCAACAAAGCCTGGATGATACCAATGACTACAGGGGTATAAACTTCACCCACAACATCTACACAGGTTTTGAATTCCCATTTCCTAATCTAAGAAATTACAGAGCATACATATAGCATTTTTAAGGACTATGATACATGTAGTGAGAAACATAAATACAAAATTAGATAAATGCATCTATTCTATATTAATTTGTCAATCTTAAATTTAGTAAGTGCAATATCAATTTACCTCTTTCAAATTCATATTTATATGGTTAATTCCCTATTTTAGATAATTTAAATATTCATCAATTTATCTTATTTAGATCACATTCATCACAAAATAAGAAAAACATATAGTGAACCTAATCATTGTCTTCAACACAAAAAAATCAAAGTATTTTCTACCACAAGGTTTTAGATTTATCCTACATTAGGATTTGAATTTTATATCTAAAATATGATTTCCATTAATAGGTAGTAATATATTCATTTTGACTTGGATTTATAGATGTTTTCATGAATATATTATATGTTATCTAAGAAAGTTAGATCACTTATACCAGTAAGGAAAAGCGATAGGTTAAATGGTGTTTTAATTGATCACAAATTAGATTCCTTTGACCAAACCACATGTTTGTGTGCAATTTAAAATGGATAAATTTGATGAAATTCAAATTCCTTATTTTTTTAATGCAAATGTTGATAAATAATACATAGATGTAGAGGAACATGTTATTAATGATTTCAAGCCTAATATTGAAAATGATTATGATGATGATAATGAACATAATAATGAATATCATGGTAGATTACATCTTGAGGAGCTTAGTGGTATAGATCCTGCACAAATAGAAGCACTTTCAAATTTTTGAAATTAAATGAATGTGCAACATAATGACTTGGATAAAATCTTGAATATCATTAAAAATGTTAAGAATGAAAAATAATGTTAATGGAAGCCACATCTAAAAATCAACATGATGAACTATTTAACGATACTCACCCACCTTTTATATGCATAAATTCTATAATAGGTGTACAAACCATTGCTTCTACTACTAATATTCACATACCTAAACCTATGGATACGTAAATGATGCCCACCCATGGTGTGGATCCAACATAAGTTAATTCTTAGATTTATATTGTTGTTCCTAGGAAACATACTTATGTGCCTCCTATGTTTTCTAATCATGGGATATCATATATTGCTAATCAATACCATAGGCCTAATAATAAATATCTTATAAAAAATCTTCTAGAGCTTCAATCTAAGGTTTCACAACTAGAACAAGGATATTATAAAATGGGTTATTTGATAATTTCTCAAACATTATTAAACAATAATTTGGCCTCAGATATTTTCACTTAGCCTTTACTTATAAGATTTATTGAATATATGTTTACACCATATGATGGTAAAGGTGATATAGAACAACATCTTAGATCTTTCCATGTAAATTTCTTAGATTTTTGCTCTAATGATTAGTTATTAACTAAGGCTCTCCCTAGGTTCCTACATTTCTAATCAGTACATGTTTTCAATCCTTTGATGATAAATTTTTGATTCAATTTTCTATCAATATTAGTGAGAAGGTATCCTATGCTTAAATTGATAAACTCAATCAAGGAACTAATGAGCCCATTAGAGACTATGTGCTTTGTAATAATACTATGCTCGCAAAAATGACAAATCCTATGGTTGATATCAGTTGCAAGACATATTCAAGACAAAATTACTTGTACATATCCATAAGTATATTATGTTCACTTCCAATATTTTGATGATATGTGAAAATGGTTAAATACTATGAAGATAAGTTAATTAATACAAATAAGCTAAAATATGGGTCTAATCCTCCAACATCTTCTAACACTAAATTACAAATCAAACCAATCTGAAAATCTAAGGAAAATGATATTAAGAAATGAGGACAAAGTAATGGTTAATGTGTTTTTAATTCTTCATATGAGGAAATTCACATGATTATCAAAACCTCATCGTAAGTTATTACAAAATATAATCAAGTGCAATCTCATATCTCTCACTGCACCAATGAAGGTTGATTTAAGAAAGGTAGAACCTAAAGGGTTTGGTATCAATGCATAATGTGATATATGAAATTATAATAATAAATGTTATGGTTTGAGACATATGATATTAAATTTAATTGAGGATAACATTATTGAGTTTAATGATGCTAATACAACTACAAATGATTCGATTACACAACCTAATGGGATGATTATGATATTTTTAGATCCATTTACAAAACATGTGACACAAGAAACTAATACTAATCCTAAGGTACATACGACTTACAATGCACATCCTCCTCTGGCTTATTATGCTTCTAGAACTGAAGAGGCATAATCTATATATGGTATTACTGGTACACTTAAATATAAATAAGTATAATGACCTATAATCACATTTAATGATCATGATATTATTGATGATGATTCTACTAATGTATCTTTATCTGTACATTCTTTTATTGAATCATGTTATGTAAACATTGTTATGGTGGGTAATGGGTCAATTGAAAACATATACACTATGAGATTATGTACTAGTGTTGCGTGCACATAGATATTTGATTGGTTATAATAATATGGTAAAATGATTTGATGAAAAGAGATAAAACCATCTTGGGGGAATTTTGTTACCACTTATTGTAATTCCCATATATATTGTTGATTGGTTCTTAGCTTTAAAAAATACTAGGGTATTCAACATGTTATTTACACATCCATGGATCCATGATATACATGTAATATCATATTTGGTACATTGATGCTTTAAGTATATTCATAGAAACCAAGTGGTTAGATTTTTGGGTATTACATATGAGTATCCCATTTAGCTATAGACATTTACTTTATCACCTCCACCAAAACCTATTATTAAACTTGTTCAGGTTCATCCTACTAAGGAAAATCAAAGATAGGTTAATAATATTCCTTGAATACCAATTTTCCAACATCCACTACATTAGTGATCTATTTAAGTTAAAATAGATGTTACCTAGTTCTTCACATGCTAAGATAGTTCTACAAGATATTCCATGTGTTTCAAAATGAGACCAACACATTCTCCTGACATACAAAAAATTCCACAAGTTACTATATCAACTATATCTACATTGAATTTACATGACATGTTGACTGTGATGATAATGTTGGATAGTGCATGGTTACTTGTCCAATTTGGATACTGATACATATGTTACTCATCACCCACAACATGTGACATTCACATCGATTGATACATGAAAAACATGTGAGCATCCCATTGATGGGATAATTGGTTAGTAGGAAAATAATAAAATTAAAAATAAAAAAATAAAAAAAAATAAAAAACTTTTAATATTAAAAAATTTCAAAACCAAGACCTATACATGACATGTTTTGCTAGTATACATGATTGGTTGATGTTATATATCATATACATGGTGAATTACATAACCATTTTCTATGCACACACTTTTCACAATATACATGAGTGGGATGTATAATATACAAGTTACATATGATACATGGACATACATATGTGTGACATTCATTACACCTAAAGGCTACCTTTTACATTATGGGCATGTCTACATTAGGGGCATCTCTGCACAGTTATTATTTTATGTATTTTTGTACTAATCTATTAATCATAGTAGAATGTGATGAACATAACTAAACAATAAATTAAATTGAGGTGGTTAAGCTTGACAACAACCTAAAAGGACCATCTGAAGAGTAACCATTTGACTTATCAATTATGATACTTTCACTAATTATCAACTCAGGGGATGCATTTTGGAAAGATGTCGACATTGTGTATACACTAAATATTTTTAAAATTTATCAATTATTGATGTTTTATATATTGTAATAACCCATCAAGTCTCAATCTCTCTGAGTGCATGCCTTAAGGGGTGCATCGATAAAGGGGTGGGCAGACCATTGGTGCTTTATAGGATTGTTGTCCCTTATTTCCACTTGTTATAAATCAAACCAACTCCTAAAAACATTCCCCTAAGCTTTGCCTCTTATTTTTCACCCTCTTCTAATCATTTACCATCTTCATTATCTCTTTCCCTAACCTAAACCCCTTTTTGGTAGTTTACATAACTATGTCAGCCATGTGAACATTGTATTGTTATTTACAAAGCTTACTAAGAACTAGGTCGACCATAGTTAGCATAGTTCATAACCTAGTTTATTTTTTGCCAATTTTAATAATAGGTCAATTGGGTCGACCTTATCAGCCTAAAATTTTGAAAGGGTTTAGGGTTAGATCCACCTATATAAACACATTCATTTCTCCATTCTTATAGAGACAACAAAAGTTAATTATTCATTTATGCTTCTTTACAATGTGCTTTTCTACCATTTGACTTGAGGAGTCTTAGCTTAGGGTTTCTACTTGGAGAATAATCTAGTCTTGTGGAGAAGTCTTGGATGCTTTGGCCTTTCTTAGTGATCCTTACAAACCATAACAACCTATCGTGAAACATCTTTGGTCAAGGGATAGATTGAGTCTCGATGGGTTCATCTTCTAGGTAAGTATCTCTAAATTTGCTCCTCTCTTTAGTAGATAGAAGTAGAATAAGTAATGGCTTTTGAATAATATTTCTATATCCATGCATTAGGGTTTTACCTATACATAACTTAAATAGGATTATCTTATGCATGCTTTATTTTATTGTTTACTAACCCCATGTTGTGCCACAATCTTTGGTGAGCAAAAAATTAGACTTTTAATTTACTTATTATTAGTTTAGTGAATATGAAAACATAAGACCTAGTTAGGGTTACTGTGTAGTTTTTCTTGATTATAAGCTTTGGAACCCTCCCTAGTGATATTATTTGTGGTAAGAGATCTCTTAATTAGGTCTTTCAAACCCATATTTGTCATGACCCTGATTATCTAATGTATCCCTAATCATAAGTGTAAGTGGAATCTATCTTCTCCAAGCTAGGATTGATTTGTAGATCTATTGTGTTTCCTATTACATACACATTATATGTGCAATGCTAGTCTCATTTTAAGGTTGATGTGCTTAAAGGTTGCATATAGAGAAACACACTTAAATAATGTAAATGACAAAGTAAATTGCATGAAAATAATCTACATGAAAGTAAATTGAAAGAATTGAATTACTAATATGTGTTTGGAAGCTTCCCACACAAAAATGAAATAAATAAAATTTTATTTAGTTACACTATTTTTATCTTTTTTCATACAATATTCAAAATGCATTTAACACTTGTCTTCTCAAGGCCTACCTACTTGGATTTCATTACCAGGGGTGAAGCCGACTTGGTTTTTTGGCCAAGTATAAATACGTGGTTAATGGTATATATTGATAAAGCACTTGACACCATTATCACTATGGGATTATGAAGTGAGGGGGTGGGAACTAATAGCAAGCCAATACCATTGCCAACACATATCCATTTTAGCCTAAATTTCATGAAACCATCCATAGATTGCTTTCTAGTTCCCTACTTTCAGCCAACTTCCCTATCATACTTAAAATAGCACTTTATAATAACCTAACCACACTCAAGATGACCACTTAGTATTTAATTTTTTATTTCACTACTTGCTCTCTGATCATTTTATATTGTATTGTAAAAAATTACATTAGCCAATGTTGGTGCAAGGTTTTGTGTTTTGTTCCCCAATTAGATCATTCTCATTGATCCATTTGTTTGTGTGTTTGTTTCTATTTCTTGCTTCAAATTACATTGTAAAAACTTTCCCTATTTTAGCACATTATCATTCTGTTCAACACAGTCTCTTACAGACTATGTTTTCCTCTATCTGCATTACTAAGTCAACTTGGTCACCTCTGTACTCTCTTTTACCAGTCAAGTTATAGTACTAGCATCCATCAAAAAAGTAGTAGAAAAAAATGTAGCAATTAAAAACATAGCATGAAAAATGTAGCGAGGATAAAACATATCAAGGAAAAAATGTAGTGAGGATAAAACGTCATAGGAATAAAACATAGTAAAGGATGCACTCATACAAAAGATGACACAACTTTCAACTAAAGGTCAAAACTCATGAAATCACATTTTCCTCTATTATTTTGTTTTTAAATTTGGTCCATTACTTTTCCACCATGAAATGTTAACTACTATCACAAAAATGAACTAGACAACAAATAAATAATGTGATAATCACTAAAATGTCCCAATTATGCTCTTCATGACATTTTTTCAACATTACCAATATCACTACATTTTTTTCCTCTCTATGTTTTGTCGTCATGATGTTTTTTTAAAATACATTTTTACCACTATGTTTTTTATCACTATGTTTTTATCTGCTACATTATCACATAGAGCCACTTGCTCTCTAATCATTGTGTGTTGTATTGCAAAAAATTGCATTGGCCAACATTGATGCAAGGTTTTGTGCTATGGTCCCCAATTAGATCATTATCATTGATCCAATTGTTTGTGTGTTTGCTTCTACTTCTTATTTCAGATTACATTGTAAAAACTTTCCCTATTTTTGCACATTGTCATTATGTTCAACACAATCTCTTATAGACTATGTTTTCCTCTATTTGCATTACTAAGTTGACCCTATACTCTCTTTTACTAAACAATTTATAGTACTAAGTAAACTTGGTCGACCCTATATCCTTAGTAGACTATGTTTCTACCTATTTGTAGTACTAAGTCGACCTGGTTGACCCTGTACTCTCTTTTACTAGATAGGTTATGGTACCAAGTTGACTTGGTCGACGCTATATCCTTATTTGTCTTTTGTCCAGCATTACTCAATCAACCCAGTTGACTCTATACTCTTCTCAGTTCCCTTTTTATCAATACATAGTCAATCTAATTGACCTTATCTCTGATTGATGACCTTACTATTCTATATGAACAACTTACTTATCTATCCATGATTTCTCTCTCTTCTTGCTTAAAATTATATTCATTTCCTCAAAACATAATTAAATCCCTTGTTATAATCTTCTTGGTTAACCTAAATCCATTTAGACACTATATGGGGTATTCTTTTCTCCCTTTCTTTGCCTCCCAAGAGAACCCTCACTCTTGGAACACCTCTTCCCCTCCTTCGTCTATGGATTATAACACGACTCAAATCACACCTTAAGACAAAGTATGTGGATCCAATCCTTTTTATACCTATCAAGATAATTCTCATCTTAAATCCTTTCAACATAATTTAGGAGCCATTAATATAAGTCTATCCAACAATCCCACTAGTAATCCACCTTCTAACAACCCTCTCCCTAATACTAATTTGGGGAGTTTTTATAAAAACACCAACCTACTAATTGATATGAATCAACTTATTGCACAAGTCATACAAAAAATGAACATATTGAAAAATTCTAACACCTTTCAAATGATGTAATTACATCATTTGATCAATATGGATAATCAACCTCTAGGTCTCAATCCTCAATCCACTCCAAAATTTATTCCTCCACCTCTTAGATTTGCCTCATGAAATGTTATTCCTCAATGTATTCTGAATACAAAAATGCTTAAAAATATCCAAAATGAGCCTTTATCTCCTTTCATCATATCCATTAATATTGGTAATACATATCCAATTATCAAGTATGATGGGACTAAAGACCCTGCATCCTTTCTTAAAGCATTTGGTAATCTTTATAAAGAGTGGATCCAAAATAATACTTTCACCACAACTAAACTTTTAGTTAAAACCTTTATTGGTGATGTATTATAATGGTACAACCAACTTCCCCAACATTCCATTTGGCAACTTGAGTATTTACTCAATCTTCTAGTTAAATAGTTTCAATATAATAACCTTCTCAAAAATTGCCTTAGCCATTTTATCAATGCTAAGGAATCTCCCACTGAATCAACTCATAATTTTATCAAATGATGGAAATATTTGGCCCATAAAGCTGACCATAACATGATTAATGATAATTTTTTAAAACTCTTTATAACTGCTTTAACTCCTTCACTTCAATAAGGTTTAAACTTTTGCTCCTCAAATGCTTAATGAAGCTCTTGACCAAGCTAAACGTCAAGACTTCCTCATGAAGTAATTCAAACCTAATACCAAATTACTTAAAGGATATTTTCAAACTTCTATTAATGCTATAACTGGAAATACTCTGCAATCCAAACCTAGAGTTGCCAAAGCCAACACTCCCCCATCTTCTCATATACTGCTAACAGTGCATCTAATGAAATAATTCTTGCCACCCTTTAAACCCTTTACTTATCCTAATAATCTTGATAAATGGTATGACCCCAATTAATTTTGTTGGTTCCATATTGACATTGGTAATTCCCATAAAAATTGTTGAGGACTTACTAAATTTTATGTCTCCTACATGCTTGGTGATTCTTTTAATCATGAAGCCATGATCCAACTCCATTGTCAAGAGTACAACACCACTTCTCAAAAATGATAATCTCCCAAACCTTCTTCTTCTAATAACCAAAAATATTTTCCCACATCTAATCATCAACAAAATACCAAGGATGTTTATGGCATTGATGTCGGATATGACCAATATTAAAACAATTCTCAATATGTTAATATAGTCAAGGTCAATTATCATCGCAAACTAGCTCATAAAGATCTTGTCACAAAACCTAAAAAACCATTTTTAGAAGTAAAAATTCTCAAAGATACTACAACCACTCATTTAGCTTTGGAAGCCTATGAGGAACCACCCCCTTCTTTTGAACCCCCAATAGCTTCCATTCCTTCAAAATCTATATTACCTTCTAAACCTTGCACTGGTTCTTCTTATAAATCCCATTGGAACTTTCTTGAAGAACTCAACTCAATGCCTTGTAATATTCCCATTATGAAGCTAGTTTATACCTCCCCTTATCATAAAAAATTCCTCATGTAATAATTACAAAAAATTGAAGATCCATCTTCTATAGATGAAGAACCACCCTCTATTGAGCCTCGACTTACCAACGTGCATACCATTGAATCCATTTGTCCTTCTTCCAAACCATCCATTAAATTTCTTGAAGAGGACATGATTAATGATGAAAACATTTTCCACCCTCATTATCCACCTCTATTCATTAAAATATCCATTAATACTACCCTTATTCATAATTTTTTAGTTGACAAAGGGTCTGGTATTAATGTGACATCTTTATGGATTATCCAATAACTTAGCTATGATAAGGATCATCTCAAGAAAACTTGCCTCACCTATCATGGATTTGATAAAACTAATCAAAATACTCTTGGTTGTATTTAGATCCCCCTAACAATTGGACCTAAGACCATTTTAACTAAACTTATGGTCCTTGATTTACCCTTATCTTATAACATACTCCTTAGTCACCCTTAGACTCATAAAATGAGGGCTATCGATTCTTCTGATAGACAATGCATAAAATTCCTACATAACAACAAATAGTATAAGCATGAGGCCTATCCAAACCCTTGGAGTATTCAAATTCCCAATCCAAAATCTCAATATCACATTCTTACCATTCCTACCATCAATAGTGCTCCCTTATCTGAATTCATCAAAATCAATCCAGACTTACAGGTCATTCTTGTTTATTTAGATCATTATGAACCTAATGACTTGAAACATGCTTGAAACACTACTAAGCTACCTCCTTATATCTTAGAGTGGATTCCTCCTTCTTTGTTACCTCATGATCACACCACTCCTCTCATTAATGAGATTATTGATTTTATGCCTCCAGTCAATGCTCACTAATCTTCTTACCTAGAAGATGCCCTCATATGCAACAACTATGGAGTGGCCAAATTATTCCAATATCCTCTAATCATGTCTCCATGCAAATTTAGTGACCTCAAAATTTCACCTTCTAAAACTCCCCCTGAATCTCAAGCATGTACCATCTCTCCAATTTATGATGATAACTACATCATGGCCCAATCTCAATCCTGAGACTTGGATGTTTAAACATTATCAAAAAACTTTAGCTCAAATACATTCTTTCAACCATGATGTTCACACCATTTCCATGGATTTTGAATTCACTCTTGAAGGTCATGTACCTCCTGGTAATACTTTGCTTCTTGATACTCCTTGGGTGGTCAAATGAATCCTACCTTCTGAACATATAAAAATTATTACATCTTCTCTACCACCTACAGATCCCATCATTACATCTAATTCTTCCCCCATCAAAGAAACTAATGATACACTAATCTCATCTGATCAACCTACTCTTTCTACTCTTGCGATTACATTAGATGATAAGGCCAAAAATGTCCATCAAATACATTCTGAATATGATCCCTATGATAATCAAATTATTTATCTTGAAGTATATGTTGAATATTATGGTCCTCTTCCCACTTTGCCTAGCGATGAATCTATTCTTGAATTTCTTCATGCCTGAGAACCTCAACTTCTTCGACAACATAAAAATTTTGGGAATTTCAAAAAGAATGGCCCTTATTTCAACAACGTCATTGCTAGCATCGACCATAAAGCTCATTCAATTTATTATTTACCTAATGTACCATATGAATTGTAATATGGCAATGTTATGCTTATCAAAGAAACTACATGAATTGAATATGGTAGTCCATCATGCACTTGAGCAATTATAGTTTCTCATGAACTCACATCTATTGAACATGATAAATTTAGATTATTTTTTGATAAATATCATAATATCTTTGCTTGGTCCTATGAATAAATGATTGGTATTGACCCTAGAATCATGGTGCACAATATCATCACTTATCACAATGCTAAACTTGTGCACCAAAAACAATGAAAATTTTCACCCAAAGTTTCCACTTTATGCCATAAATGAATTATCAAACTTCTTGATGCTAAGATTGTCAAACTAGTAGAATATTCTGAATGGGTTTCTAATATAGTCCTTAGTTGGAAAAAGGTCACTATGGTTATTTGCATTTACATTAATTTTTTAAACCTTAATCTTGCTTGTCTTAAGGATAATTTCCCTCTACCCTCAATAGATGTCATTGTTGATTCCACAACTAGTTATGAAATGTTGTCTCTTATGGATGGTTTCTCGGGCTATAACCAAATTCACATTTCCCCTAAAGAACAACATAAGACAACTTTCACCATGGAATGGGCCACCTATTGATGTGTTAAAATTCCCTTCAACTTCAAAAATGCCAAAGCTACCTATCAAAGGTCAATTACTCATATATTTCATGATTTTATTCAGAAAATTGTAGAAACCTATGTGTATGACCTCATTTCTAAATTTAAATATTGTGAGACTTATCTTTATCATCTTACCATCATCTTGACCACCTTCTTAATTAAAAATTTAGAGTAAATCCTTACAAATGTGTTTTTAATGTCACATTTGGCAAACTATTAATATTCGTAGTTTCTCTCTGTGGCATCAATTTTGACCTTGCCAAAATTAATGATATCGTCAACATGCCCATTTCTTGATCTATTATAGACATTCTCACTTGCCTTGGTAAACTTGGGAAAATTAGATGATTCATCCCCAAAATAGCTTATCATATCTATTCCATCAATTCTCTTCTTAAGAAAGGTAATGCTTTAGAGTGGATAGATCCTTGTCAAAAAGTATTTGATAATAGGAAAGAATCATTGCTTCACCCACCTAATCTTCACCCCCCTTCAAATGATCGACATTTGATCCTATGTACCTCTTCCACACCCATATAAGTTGGGGTAATGCTTGCCTAAAAAGATGATACTGAAAGAAAATATGCCATATACTATATCATCTGAGGCCTCATTGATTATGAGAAATGTTACACAAAAGTCGAACATGATTGCCTCACCATATATTTTGTCACTAAATTTTTTTGACATTATATGCTTTATCAAACCACTTATGTTATCATCCATTCTGATCTCCTTAGTCACTTATTTTCCAAAGCCTTTCTTCTTGGAGATAGAATTGGTAAGTGGATGGTCCTTCTCATGGAATTTGATCTCTGAATTATTACTCAAAAAGTTATCAAATGAAAAATAATCATTGATCAACTTGTCATAACTCCTATACCCACTACCAACCACATTCAATATAGTCTTCTTGATGGCACTATTCTCTATATTGAAGGTCTCAACCAAGCCATACCCCTTAAAGATTACTTCTATAACTTCATTGTTAATCTTGAAGCAAGTAATCTTGATGAATCTTCTATCTTCAAGGAGATAGGATAGGTTGTATCCTTACGATCCCTCTTGGTAAAATCATCTCATTAGATTTTTACCTAACATTTAATGTCACTAACAACATGGTAGAATATGAAGCATTAATCTTAGGCATGAGAGTTACCCTTAATTTAGATATCTAATACATGCATGCTTTAGGCAATTTCCATCTTATTTTCCTCTAAGTCAATGGTGATTACCAATGCAAAAATGAGAATCTCATTTCTTATCATCAAATTACAACTAATCTCACCAAAGGTTTCATTTCTTTCACCATCGAGCCTATCCCTCAAGATCAACATTCTATTGTTGATTCCCTTACTTCTTCAGTATCTCTTTTTCATTTACACTAAGTTATTACCAATCCCACTTTTTTTATCCAAATAATAAAATCCCCATCTTATACTAAACCACAATATTCACTTATCTTCCACATTGAGGCCATCACCATTCAATAAAGCCAGTGGTATAAAGACATCATTCAATTTTTGGAACACCAAACTTATCCTCCTAACCTTGACTCCCATGAAAAGACTTGCATTCATAAACAAGCTTTTAAGTATGTATTTAAATATAACATCATATATTATCACAATGTTGAAGGTACCTTGTTTTGATGTGTTATGAAATATGAGGTTCCTCCTCTTCTTGAACAAGCACATGGGGGCATTTGTGGTGGCCACTATAACGGATATGCCACAACCCGTAAATGCTTATATATGGGATATTTTTGTCCTACTCTTGAAAATTATGCCATCAAATTTGATTAAAAAATGTAATCCTTACTAGCTTCATGATGATTTAATTCATTCATTCCATCTGAGCTTCAAATCATAAAATCTCCCTACCTATTCCCCATATGGGGATTATATCTCATAGGCAAATTACCTCACTTTCAAGATGGGCATGTCTTTATAATCATAGCCATAGAATATTTTACCAAATGGGTTGAGGATATGCCTCTTGTTATTGTCATTGGTACCACCATCTCCAAATTCATCCTTAATTAAAATCATTTATCACTTGGGTGTCCCTCATACTATCATTTTAAGCAATGGTGGTAATTTTATAAACAAAGATGTCAAAAAAATATATGCTAAATCTAAAATCAATCACAAATTATCCACACCCTATCATCCATAATGTAATGGCCAAGGTAAATCCACAAACAAAATTTTCCAAAAGATATTCCATGAAACCCACACGGATTGACACCTTCATCTCTATCCTGTTCTTTGGGCCTATTGTACTAGCATATGCATTACCACTGGGTCTCTCTAGTCTATGGTTTTGAATCAATCTTTCCATTATAATTTGAGCTTCCCATTCTTCATATATATATTCATGGTATCATACTTGATAAAGAATTATGTGAAGCTCGACTTTATGCTCTCGATCTCCTTGACAAGCACCATCTTTTTGCTTTACAACACAATCACCAATACAAGGCCTATATTACCAAACAACATAACAAATGAGTTAAATTTTGAACATTTAATGTTGGTGATCTTATACTCAAATTCAACTACACTCATGATAAAGAAGGCAAATACACCCAAAAATGGTGGGGCCCTTATTTATTCAAAGATATTCTTGGTCTAAGTGCATATCACCTTCAAACCAATGAAGGCCATATTTTCAAATAACCCAACAATATGCAATTCCTCAAGAAGTATTTTTCCTAAATATTTCCCTTCTTTTTTATGATTTATATATGCTATCTATCTAACACTTTTTTTAGGATACTTACACAAGTCTCACCCTCTGCAACAGTTCTCCATTTTCACAAACTTTAGTCCTTCCCTTTGGTCTTTTGGTTTCCAATTTTATCATGAGTTTCATTGTAAAAATACGGATAGGACCCAATCTTCCTCATAATTTCCTTCTCTTTAATTTCATACTTTCTACAAATTTTTTGGAACCCCTTGGGTTTATCTTTGTGAGTTGCAGTGTAAGACCATGGATAGGACCTGGGCTTCCTCACAAATACCATCTTTTTATTATCTCATTTATTTTTTACATACTTTGTACACCCTCATGGGTTTATATTTTATGAGTTTTAGTGTAAGACCATGGATAGGACCTGGCCTTCCTTATAAAATCACCAGCTTGTCATTCCTTTGCTAGAATGTGTTTTGAACTAGTTATGAGTTTTGGATCTTTGATCTCAACTTTAGCTTTTTCTTCTTTTGATAGATGAAATTTGAATAACAAGATGTGTTAGCATGTTTTCCTACATTACCCTCATTCTTATGATAAGGAATAATACTTTACTTTTATTGTATACCTTTTTTTCCCTTTGTCACATTTTTTGCAATTTAAAGTAATTCAAATTGTTTCATATCTCATTCATCTTGATTTCCTTTCCTTTCATTTCACATTGGATAAAACAAGGTCAAAGTCACGATAGCACTTTTATTTCACATGGATTTATGAGACTCTTAGACACCATGCTCTCTAAGATCTCTCTCTTAATTAACCAAGTCCCAGGTATTCAAATGAAAGTCATCTTTAGCACCTGTGTTTGGTTTTCCAAATTCATATGGAGGAGGAATAGAAAAAACCATCAAGAAATTTAAAATCCAAATCATTTGAAACAAAATTAAATGATATACCAAAAGGCAACATACAAATCTAAAAAGTTAAAATCACACCAAAAAACATGATTATAAGCACACATCCTATCTCCAATCAAAGCTCAAACTCCACATTTGCCCTCACATTAGAGTTGAGGTCCATTGGGGTGCAGTAGGCTAGTAGAATAGAATAGGAGAATTCAAAAAACTCTATGGTGCTACCTACTTTATCATGTAAGTACCCAATCTTTGCAATAGATTGATGTCTCTATAGGGGGTCTCGAAGAATGGGGAACACATTGTGGGAAGGTAGGTCCATTTTAGTTTTCATTCATATAGCCTTCATGGGATGATCTACATAATTTATTGACCTAATAATTATTTGTCTATGAAAAATTCTTCAGAGTCTTTAAGGTCAAAATTCCTCTCATTTTTAAAAACCTAATTTGAGTGTCTTGACTTTGATAAAGAGTTCCTCTACCTTGGTTTTTCCTTCATTCTCCCCTCCACCCATTTCATTTCCCCCCTTGATAGGCAAAATGTGATTTTAAATATATTTTCCATTCTTTTATACTTCTTTCTTATTCACATCTTAAAAAAATGCTAGCACTACTTTGTTTTAGTTTTATCTATCCTTAGAACAAAATAACATGTTTGAGTGACTAGGGTTAATTTATTTACACTATGGCTCTACATTTCTAGATGTGCCTTGATTTCTTTTACCATTTTTCATTGTTATACTACTATTTTTGTGGACACTTGTGTCCATTTATACTTTCATGTATTTTTTCCATTGTTGAGTGAGGTTGGCTTGTTACTTTTCACTCACCAACGTTGTTTTCCCTTTTTATGCAACTTTTTCATTGACGATTGAGTAAGGATTATTACTGCTTATTCATCAATATTGTTTTACTATTTTTGCTTACCCATCTTTGTTTAAGTAAGGATTGTTACTACTTTCACATTGATGTTTGATTACCATCTTTTTGACATGTATCCTTGGTTTGATTTGGTGAGTTTTCCTTTCTTACTTAAGGTTCACTTGTTTGAGTTTTTCGATCTTTAGTAGCCTTGGATTTTTGGTTACCCGATTTACTCTAAATTTAGACTTGGTCATTTGGTCTAAAATATCACTTCTCACCCCATCTTGACAAATTTAAAAGTACGTCTCATCCACATATCACTATTTATCTTGGCTTACCTACATTTATATATTTTTTCTCTTTAATTTTGTATCCTTGGGTTTGTCGAAAGTAAACTCTACACCCTCTATGATTAAAACTACAAACATAAAAGACAACCATCTAATGATAAGGGTAAGTCAACGTATGCATGACATTTACTTTTTTAGTTATTTCCCTTTCTGTCATTTACTTCTAGTTATTTTATGCTTTAAAATACTACAATTGTTTTGAGCTTCAACATTGTGTATTGCTATGTTCTTTTCTTGAAGCACCATCCCCTATTGCACTTGAGTGACACGTGATGAGCTTTAAGTGAGGAATATGTATATGTTAGGTTAAAAAACATAAATCAATATTAATGAAATAAAGATAGATAAAAATTCAAAAAACATAATACAAGATAGACACATTTTAACATGGTTTACCCAATATGGGCTACGTCCACACAAAAATAGCTAGTTCTTCTCTTTATTCAGTCCAACAAAATAAAGGGATAAAACCCATAATACATCCATTGAAGTCTCCTCTTCACTCACATACAGTGTAGTTTCATAATTACCATGCCCTCATATCAAAGGAGGGTTACATATTAAGGCAAAAATGCACAAACATAATTTCTACCATTAGATCTGTGACTTAATAATGAATGGTCCAAATTTACTATGAAATTACAATATTTTAGAATGCATTTTTAATAAAATTTTGCTTTGGGGGTGCTACCCCCAAACCCCCACTGGGGGGCTTCCAAGTAGGTTGCCACCCCCTATACCCCCACACCCCCTATCAATAACCGAGCATTATAATAAGATTAAGATCCACCATCCAACAATCTCCCACTTGGAGACTGACTATTGTAACTCTACCACCACAAATCTTCCTTGAAATTTTCTTTGAACTTTGGCCATGGCATGTTTCTCATCTTCCTTATTATCCTTGAAGACATATTGAATCTGAACAACTCTCTAGCTTCTCTTTTGTGACTGCCTTTGTTAGCATATTTGCAAGATTCTAAATTGTATGGATCTTTTCCAACTTTAGTTCACCATACTCTAAAAATGAATTAATGAAGTGATACCTAGTTTTTATGTTTGGTTCTTGAGTGGAATGTTGATTTCTTTTTTAAATGAATCACACTCTGGTTATCATTTTAAAACTTGCAATCTTCCTGCTTATGTCTCAGCTCTTCCAAGAACCATTTCATCCATATCATCTCCATGCTAGCTTCTATAGTTGTAACATACTCTACCTCTATAGTTTATAAAGGAACTATCTTCTACAATTTTAAAATCTAGCTAATTATTGTATCATAAACAATGAAAACATAACCTATGGTACTCCTCCTACAATCTAAATCTCCAGCCATGTCTGCATTAACATATCCTTGTAAGATAACATTTGAACCTTTATAATATAATCATCTATCAATGGTCCCTCTCAAGTACCTGATAATCCACTTGACTATATCCCAGTACTCCTTTCTTGGACTATTCATAAACTTGTTGACAACTCCCACTACATGAGCAATATTTGGTCTCGTGCACACCATAGCATACATTAAACTTCCAACTAATGAAGCATATGGAACTTTAGACATGTAATTTATTTCTTCTTGAGTTTTAGGACATTGTTCCTTGCTTAATTTAAAGTACCCTCCCAAAGGTGTACTTAAAAGTTTTGCATCTTGCATATTAAACTTGACTAATACCTTCTTGATGTACTCTTCTTGAGATAATGCCAATTTTCTATTTTTCCTGTCTCTTGTTATTTTCATACCAAATATTTGCTTTGCAGCACCCAAATCCTTCATTGAAAAATAATTTGCTAATTTTCTTTTGAGAACATTTATATCTTACATGTTAGACCCTATAAAAAGTATGTCATCTACATATAATAACAAAATAATATAGATTTCATTATTTAATCTCTTAAAATAGACACAGGGGTCAAAATGGCATCTACTATAACCTTGTTCTATCATAAATATGTTAAATTTCAAATACCACTACTTTGGAGCTTGCTTTAGACCATACAAACTCTTCATCAACATGCACACCATTTTCTCTTTACATTTTAATTCATATCCCTGTGGCTACTCCATATATATTTCTTCCTCCAAATTACCATGAAAAAAAGCAATCTTCACATTTAATTGTTCAAGGTGCAAATCTTCTATTGCTACCAAACTTAAAATAGTTCTTATGGAAGACATTTTTACAACTAGAGAAAATATTTCATCAAAATCAATACCTTTCTTTTGTGTAAACCCCTTTACAACAAGTCTAGCCTTGTACCTCTTTTTGCCTCCATATTCTTCCTTCAACCTATAAACCCATTTATTCTGCAATGCTCTTTTACCTACAGGTAATTGAACCAAATCTCATGTTTGGTTATGTACCAAGGAGTCCATCTCCTCTTTCATGCCTTGCTCCCACTTATTTTTAGTTTCTACCTGCATTGCTTCTACATAGCTTTCTAGATCACCACCATCAAATAATAATAAATAATAAAGTGAAGGAGAGTATCGTTCAAGGAGTTTACTTACTCTAGTAGATCTTCTAACTACACTTTCAAGAGTTTGAGGTACTTGTTGTTGTTGTTGTTGTTGTTTTTGTTATTGTTGCTTATTATAAATTTTTGACACTTTTGGAATTTCATTTCCTATGATTTCATCAGGTAATACATATTATGTATTTGGATTTGCTTATTTCTTTCCTTGCAACTGATCTATGTACATGACCTTCTCATTAAAGATCACATCTCTACTTCTAATGATTTTACGATTTTTAAAATCCTATAAATGTTAACCAAAATCATTAACTCCATATTCAATAAAATTACATTTTTTGGATTTCGTTTCAAGATTGGTTCTATTTTATTCATCAATATGGACAAATGCTTCACAACCAAAAGTCTTTAAAAAAGAATAGTCTACCTTTTTACTTGTCCATGCTTCTTCTAGAATGCCACCATCTAAAGGACTTGAAGGTGCTCTATTTATCAAGTAAATAATAGTATCCACAATATCTACCCAAAAATGTAAGGCTAACCTTGCATGTAATCTCATGCTCCTTGCACGCTCCATGATTATCTTGTTCATCTTTTCTGACACACCATTTTGTTGTGGTGTTCTTGGAACTATCTTCTCTCTATGAATCCCATGGGATGAATAATAATTATAAAATTCCTTGCTACAATATTCACCTCCATTATCTGATCTAACACACTTCAACTTATTTCCTATCTCATTCTCAACCAAAGATTTCCATTTCTTAAAAGTATCAAAAATACCAATTTTTTTTGTATGCAATAAACCCTAGTTTTTCTAGTTGCATCATCAACTAAATTAACATAATATGAAGATCCACTAAGGGATGATACATGAGCTAGTCCCCATACATATGTATGCACAAGCGCTAACTTTTCATCCTTATTTATCTTTTCAACTCTGAGAAATATGACTCTCTTTTGTTTTTCATACACATAGTGCTCACAAAAATTCAAATCCACCTTCTTCAAATCTAGCAACAAATTTTTTGAGTGGAGAACATGCATCCCCTTCTCACTCATGTGCCCAAGTCTATGGTGCCATAATTTTGTATCCACTTATATAGAAGCTAAAGCAATAGAAGATTCAATATTACCATTAGATAAATATAATGTACCTACTTCTCTTCTTTTGTTATTACCAGTCATCCTTTAGTGACCTTTCATGAATTTTCTATAAATGTAACTGTGCAGCCCTCACTTCCCAACTACCCTACTAAAATTAGATTTATTCTCAACTCAAGAACATGCCTCACCTCTTTTATTAACCATTTGTTTCCATTCTATAATTTTATTTGTATCTTACCCTTCCCTACAATTTTACAAGGTTCACCATCATTCAAATAAACATGTCCAAAATCACCTTGAACATAGTCTTAAAAATATTTATTATGGGGTGTAGCATGAAATGAAGCCCATGAATTTAACACCCAAGAATCATTCATGTCATCTAAATAAAGGTTTAAAGCATCTTATAACACATCACCTGCTACATTTGCTTCCTAATTTTTATCTTGTTGTCCATCTCCTTGTTTTCATTTTCAAAACCAATAATCTTTCTTCATGTGTCCTTTCTTCCCACAAATCTAGCACACCAATGTTCCTCTAAATTTGGATCTGCCCTTATTAGACTTCCCACAATTCTCTAGGCCCTTTCCTCTATCCTTTTATCTTCCCCTATTCTCCGTAGTCAAAGCATTACATGATGTCTCCCCTGTGCTTCTCCTTCATATTTCTTCTCAAAGAATAACACCAATAACATCATCAAACTTTAAAGTGTTTGAACCAAAGACATAATTACTCACAACCATGACCAAGCCATTCTAGATTTTAAGCAATAAACACATAATCACAAGAGCCCTAACCTCATCATCAAAATTTAATCCTATAGAACTTAACTGATTTGTGACCGTGTTGAATTCATTACAATGATTAGCAATAAACCCACCTTCTGACATTTTTAGATTTAAAAAAATAAGAAATACCTTGTTGGAGGGTGGAGGTTTTTCATACACTCTATGTAATGCCTTTATCACATCCTTTGTTGTCTTTTATTTTGAAATATTAAAGGCCATCAATGTTGCCAAGCATAACTGTATTGTTCTTAATACCTTTTTGTCAATAACCTCCCAGTCTTCATCCTTCATAGTCATCAACTTCTTTGATATTCCACCCAATGGCAGGAAAATATCCTTTTGATATAGATTTTCCTCTATTTTCATCTTCCATAGCTGGTAGTTTTGGCCACTAAACTTTTCAACCTTAAATTTTCCTTCTACCATTGCTCCCACTTGAACCAAGAACCCTCTTTTCATGTGAGTTTATCTATCAAATAAACCTTTGGCTCTGATGTCAATTGTTAGGAATACTAAACATAGAGCAATATTAATTAAATAAATATAGAATTAAAATGCAAAAACCATAATACAATATAGACATAGATTTAACATGTTTCAGCTAATATGGGCTATGTCCACACAGAAATAGCCAGTTCTTCTCTTTATTCAGTCCAATAAAATGAAGGGATAAAACTTGCAATACATCCACTGCAATCTCTTCTTCACTCACATATAGTGTATTGTCATAATTACCATGCCCTCATATCAAAAGAGGGTTACATATTAGGGAAAAAATGCATAAACATAATTTATACCATTAAATATATGACCTAATAGTAAATGGTCTAGATATACTATGAAATTACAATATTCTAAAATGCATTTTTAATAAAATTTTACTTCAAGAGCAGTGGGGGGATACAACCATAGTGGGGGGGAGGAGTTTCTCCCCACACTCCCCCTATCGGTAACCAATCATTATAATAAGATCAAGCTCTACCATCCAATAATATACACATAATATTTTCAAACTCTATCAATTACAAAGGCTTTCTATCTTGCAGGAACCCATCGAGTCTCAATATTTTTGAGTGCATGCCTTAAGGGGTACATCAGGAAAGGGATGGGTAGACCATTGGTGCTTCGTAGGATTATTGTCCCTTATTACCACATGTTATCAATCCAACCAACTATTAAAAACATTTCCCTAAGCTTTTCCTCCTATTTTTCACCCTCTTCTAGTCATTTACCATCTTCATTAGCCCTTTTCCTAACCTAAACCCCTTTTTGGAATATTACATAAGTATTTCAGCCACATCAACCTTGTATTATTATTTACAAAGCTTACTAAGAACTAGGTTAGCCAAGGATGAAATAGTTCATAACCTAGTTTATTTTTTGCCAATTTAAATACTAGGTCAATTAGGTCGACCTTGTTGGACTAAAATTTTGAAAGCACGCCATGAAGTCACACTAGACATAGCCTAGGAACCAAAAATAGAAGCACCATAAATAACTAGGCCCCACTTAGAAACAAGTCATAATGTCATCATAAAATTAAATAAAGTAGCTAATACAAGGCCAGAAGGTGGAGGATTCATATCATTAGGACCCCTACCTAAGTTTGGCAAGTCATTACCATCTATAATTGGCTCCCATATAGTAGATTGAGCAGTGTCCTCATCATCTTCTTCTTCTTGTGTCTAAATGGGTGAAAGGGTTAGAGAGAGCCTAGAGAACTTGTGTAGCATGTCTGACTGACCTCCAAGTGGTTCCCCCAAACATTTGGGTGTAGAAGAGGAGGAGCAACATCCTAACCATCCTACCTAGTAGGGGAATGAGGCAGAGGTTACCACCCTTATTGCTACCTAGAAGGGGTCATGTGCTGGTATGGGGTACCACTATGAGATAAATACTGAGATCAGCTATGATAGTGTCCACCATGAGGTAATACAACAATTTTTTCCTCTAGTCTGTGTTCCCTGGGTAGAGATGTCAAAACCAAATCCATGACACAATGAGCATCTCCCTAATGGGAGAGAAGATCCTGAAGGTGACCAAGATCTATGACAACTTTGTTGGATCAAACTTAAATCTACAAAAGAACAATAGACATGATATAAGACTTGCTCAAAGTAGAAACATTATAATCTAAAGAAGCATTATTAAACTTGACATTATTTATTTCTTTCCAAAGCCAAAAAAGAATCTCTACTCTAAAAGTATACCAGAATTGGTGTATTTAAATGGCAACACAAGTTTATCTCCAAGGAGGATGTGCTTTTAATGAAAAAATTCAAGTTGGAAAGGATTGAAGACATCATGAGTCCACATATAGACCCTTTGAGATTAGGAAAAATGCTAGAAAAGATGAGGTAGTGTCTCCAAATGGCTATAGAAAGGGAAAGTGAGGAGGGAAACTCTTAATTAGATGAGTCTTCTTCTAATAGGTAAGCCCTGGTAAAATATACACCAAGCAAAATGAACTAGCTTGGGCTCCATGCAAACCCCCTAGATAGTGCTAAAGTAAAAGCTTCATGTACTAATAGAAGAATGCAAACCCCAATAGGAATTGAGCTTATCCACCATAGGTAAGTTGGGGGTGATCCATCCATAACTAAGTTGAGGGGTGTAGTTACGAAAGGGAGTTTCAACATACCACTTTCAATATTTCTACTAAGTATGAATGGAATGTACATAAATTTTGTGGAACATGGTGGGTGGCACAATGTTAAGTATCTCTTGGCAGGATTCTTGATTGGAATTAGCTACTCAAAATTTGGTTTTCACCTCTTCCCAGGATAGCCAAGAGTGAGATCACCTATAATAAATATCCTGGATAATATGAATGCCTCTACAAAACAAATTGAGAGGATTGATTCAAGGGACCTCAACTAGGGTAACTTCATTGATATTAATAATAGGTGACTACCATGTGAGTGGGTGTTAACAAATAACCCATCTTGAAACCCTAAGCCATTCTAAAGAATCCATGGCTTGATCTTTTCCCATGATTTCTAGATGTTTTTTGCCACAAAGAACCCTATGATTTGAATGAGATATTTAATGATAAGAAAATTGGAGAAGTCAAGCCCTTTTCAGGCTTTCTTACCCTTAAGCAAGATTGAGGAGATGCATTATCAGAATAACACCTTCTAAGCTTCTTTGCCCTTAATGGCCCATACAATCCATTTGGCATATAAAGTAGATCCTTATTGAGATACGTCAATGAACCCCATCCCTTTGGCATCCCATGTGAGGTATAAATATTCTTAGGCCACCCTATTAAATCCTTTACCATGAGGAAAATTGGCCCAAAGGAAGTCCATGAGCAATTTCTCCAGCTTCTGGTAAGATTTCTTAGAAGGAACCCAACATGAAGAGTAGTATACATGGGTGGTCATAAGTACTTTCGAGTAGATTTGAAATTTTCCTACTGATGAGAGGGACTTGGTCACCTAATATTCTAATTTTTTGGCCACTCTGTCTACAACATATTACCACAAGGGTGTGAAAACATCAAAATCAAAGGGGATGCTAAGAAATTTGAATATTTCATCATGTTGGATCCACTTCCAATTGTACTTAGCAGCCCACACTGGTGGAGGGAGGTATGGTTGTTTATAGAAATGAGTTTTTTTCCATTGGATGTTGGAGCTAGAGGCTAGGTAGAAGGTGTTCAGACACTGCAAAGCATTGTCCACATTGGCCTCAACCTCAATGAGAGTAAGGAAAGAATCATATGTAAAGTGACCATTAATAAATTGCCAATCTTTATGTGGATTCATTACATATAACGGGAGATAAATTCCCTTAACAAGGCCCCTAGCTTGGGCATTACTAAGAAGATATCCAAAACCCTTAGCTACAAGCACATACAAGGTGGGAGCTAAAGGGTACCCTTGGAGAATAGAGTAGAATAAACTAAATTGCTCAAAGGTGACTCCATTAATGAAGAGGATGGTTGAGATATCAGCAAAAAACATCTGAATGTTTTGAATGAAGTTAGGCCTGAAGCCCAGGGCTCTAAGTATGGCCAAAATGGATAGCCTCGATATGGTCATGATCTTTTTCAAAGTCAATTTTAATGAACATAGCTTGTTGCTTAGACATTCTAGCCTAGCCCATAGCTTCCCAGACTACTATAATGTTGTCTAGTATATATCAGCTTCTGATGAAACATGTTTATTTAGGGTGCATGATGTGAGGTAATAGATTATGCAACTAGAAAACCAGAGCCTTGGCAATGATTTTTTAGGAAACATTCAAGAGGGTGATAGGCTAATAATTACATATCAACTCAGGATCCCCTGATTAGGTATGAATTTAATGTTTCCTTTATTTATATTTTTTCTTAAATAATGAGTGTGAAAGACTTCTTGATAAACCTTATGCAAATCACTACCCATAAAATCCCAAAGGGTTTTATAGAATTTATATGGGAAACCATCAATGTCTAGATCTTTGTCATTTACCATGTAAGACACTACCTCATGCAAATCATCTATAGTGAGGATCCTATCGGAAGCCACCTAATGGGGGGGAGTGAGTTTGTAAGGCACCACTCTAAAACATTGCTAAAGGACAATTTCACACTCAACTAAGGATGCTTAAGCTTTGAACACTTGTTGATATTAGTGGAAAAAGGCTTAAAAATATGTGAGGTCTCTGAGAGTCTATTTCCAACCTCAAAGATGACCTTGATTGGTTGCTTTGAGTTTTTGGCTCATAACAGTTGAAAAAACTCCTTTGAAGTTTTGTCCCCTATCTTGAGCCAATGGAGCCTGGCTTTGACTTGAGATACCTAGGCATTGTAGTTGTCTAAAATATAGATGTGATGTTACAAGGAGGATACTTTGACCTCCAATATTTTATTGAAGGGATCTTTTTCTAGTGTTAAAGCCTTGTGGCTCAGCTCTAAGGAAGTAGCAGAGTAAGAGTGTCTCCAAATTTTAGCAAGTTGGTGGTAATAGATTCATAGAAAGTGAGAGGTCCTTTTGATGGCATCATCCCATCAATGAATCTAACTAGATTCTTGGGATGGACATGGATACAAATTCAATAGTTTCTTAATGTGTGCCATTATGGCCCCATGCTTAAGCATAGAAGTGTTAAAAAATAATTGTGTTTTGTGGACTTTGGGTTTCATGAACTACCATGTCACTCAAAACCAAATAGGGGAGTGGTCAAAAATCCCAAAGTTTAGCAACACCTACATCAAAGGAAAAAAACCATTATCAAAGGATAAGTATGGTTGGGTGGACATCATTACCCTATCTAAGCACTTCAAAATATGAGCAAGACCTTCCTTGAGATTACTCTAGGTGTACCATACTCCATATAGGTTAGTGGATTAAATTAGGGTCATAAAATCCCCATTTAGTGCACATATAATACCATGCCTCCCTATCACCAACTACCCAATGCATTGGCAAGTGGCCCAGTTTGTCATTGTAAGATGCCACCATATTAAATTCATCACATAAGACCCAATGGGCATCAAGGAGGTTAGTTACAATCCATCACCATAAATGGGTATGCTCTAAATCATCATTTGAGCCATAAATGTTACTAAAACCAAAATTGTGGATTCCAATGCTAAAAAGGGCCCATACTAATCTGCCAGTGGGGTCCATGCCAAATTGTACTAAGTGAGACCACCACTTTGGATAAATTAATGTGATCACCCCTCCATGTCCTACTTCATGATTTCTATGTAAAATAATACTATCATGCCATATAGAATTACTGGAAATCATTAATAAAAAATCTACCAACTTGACTTCTTGTAGATAAATAATGCCCATCTCGAAAAACTTCCTTCTAAAATCACACACAATGAACTTGAATTTTGGGTCTGTAAGACCCTGAACATTATATGAAAATCAATTCATAGATGATGGGTGTCGAGGGACATGTCCTTTGAGTCCAGACCTTCCAAGGCATCATACCAATTTTGTAGAAAATGCCCACTCTTGGCATTTAAAAAATCATAAAATTACTTCCTCATAGTAGAGTTAACCTGATACTCTCCTTCCTCTACCTCATCACTCTTTTGAGGAGGGTTGCGAGAGCAGTTGGGCACATCCTACCAAGAAAGAAGTGGAAGAGCTATTAGTTGTGGGTTTGAAAATCTGAAATAACTAGGAAAAGGAGCCTCAAGACCCTAGGAAAAGATGTTAGCATCCAAAGAGGTGTTGAATACCTTAGGTTTTTATAGTAAATTTGGGGCTTCTACCTAGGAAGGTTCTTTCTCAATAGGAGCCTACTCCTGCGATCCATTTCTTGATGATGGCTTACCTCCTTTAGGAGTAGCACTTGAACTCACAACTTTGGTACAGTTGTTCTTCTTTCCTACCATAGTCCATCCATCCTTAGCTAAGTTTTTTATATCTTTCAAAGAGGGATTGGGAGGAGAGGATGAGTGGTGAGACACATTGTTATAGGCCAACTAGAGGGGACAATCCCAAATCTTATGGTCTATGGCTTGGTAGTGAAATCAAGTGTTAGGTAAGTTGACATCCAAGACTCATTATGAGTGTCTCATGCCCCCAACATGAATTTATACAAACTCCTTGAGGTCTTGGGAAATGTCTACTTCCACACAAACTTGCTTTTGTGGTTTAGCAAAGTAGATACAATTTTATTCATGGCAAACCACTTGACCTATGGAGGATGTTATTTGGTGAATAAAGTGCCAGTAGGGGAGTGAAAGTCCTAAAAATTCAACCCAAACCAGGACTTTAAGAGCAGTGTGCTCTGAGACCATAAAGTCTTGTGTTTAGGGGGAGAGAACCATGAGTGATTTCTTGAAATACCAAGTGGCAAAACTATGGAGGATTCTTCCTGCATGGGAGGGGTTGACAAAGTAGAACATAAAAAACCCTTGTTCATATTTTGGATGCTCTCCAGCTTAATGCCATGAGCTACCTAATGGGTTTTTATCCAAGACCAAAGCATACTTTCAAAGGGAATTCACCCAACAAAATATCCTATCAAATAAAATTTCTCTAAACATTGACACATAGAATTAAATTCAAGAATAGGTAATATAACATCAGGTTTTGAATCATTACCTCATGGTAAACCTTTGAGACAAACTTCCTTAGGTTCTTGCAAGGGGCCATTGCTCGACACTCCGTCATTATTCTCCATAGCTCAAATAGCTGGGATAAAATGGGGGGAAGTCATAATAAAGGTTGGCCTCACCTAAAGGCAAGAAACCCTAAAAATAAATAAATCCAAGTATCGTAGGCAACTTAAGGCCGTAATATGACATAGGCTAGATAGACAAAAAAATCAAAGGACAACTTAATGGCACGCATGGAGGAAACCCTAGAAAAGCAAAAAAAAAGCTTCAATGTGCAAAATTTTATTTCTTATTGTCTTGCTTAGGTAATGGATTTTGAATAATATTGATCTCTCCATGTATTAGGGTTTTCCTTGTACATAGATTAAATAGGATTCTTGTATGCATATTTACTTTTATTATTTGTTAACCCCATGTTGTTCCATAAGCTTTGGTGAGTACTATATTATACTTTTAGTTTACTTATTAGTTTAGGGAATATGAAAACATAGGACCTAGTTAGGGTTACTATGTAGTTTTTCTTGACTGAAGGCTTTGAAACCCTCCTTAGTGATATTATTGGTGGTAAGAGATCCCTTGATTAGGTCTAGAAAATTCATATTGATCATGACCCTGATTATCTAATGTATCCCCAATCAGAAGTGTAAGTAGGATCTATCTTCTCTGAGCTAAGATTGATTTGTAGATCTACTGTATTTCCTATTGCATACACATTGTATGGGAAACACTATTCTCATTTTGAGGTTGATGTGCTTAAAGGTTGCATATAGAGAAACACACTTAAATAATGTCAATTGCATGAAAAGAATCTACATGAAAGTACATTAAAAGAATTGAAATACTAATCTATGTTTGGAAGCTTCCCACATGAAAATGAAATACATTAATATAATTGAAAGTGTTAGGAATAAATATTTGATACTACATGTTAGATTAATGAACTATATCCTACAGTGCAAGTAAATAAATGTGGAAAATAAGCTAAAAAAACATAAACAAGAAAGATGACACATTACACAAAGATTACATGAAAATATTGCAATGTGAAAGAAAAAACTATGGTCAAAATGGTAGCTTCCAGACTTCATTAACATAGCATCAACTCTCTTCTACCATAACTCCTCTAGTAACTCCTTCAGTGCTAACATACAAGCACTAAATACTTCCAGCTAAAGCATTCAGTTTGTAAACCAAACATAATCTATCCTACAAGATCCAACTTCTAAGAATGTAATCCCAAGGCTTACATGGATCCACTAATTGGATGAATTACAAAGAGAGCTTCATGCTTATTAATAGCATTTACAACATGAGAGAGAAAGGGGGAGAGAATGAATATTGGAACCAAAAAAAATTTCATATTCCATGTGGGGTGAACAATGATCATCAAAAGTTGTTTGTCTTCATGTACAAGGGTCAAAAATATGGTCTATCCACTTTAGATAATATCCAAGCCACTTCCATGTAGCTCCAAACATTATCTCCCACTCCATAAGTGAGTACAAATAATAGTAAACAACTTGTATTTTTCTTCCATGTGCACACCAAAGTCCAAAAGGTGTTTCAATCACCTTTTAACTTTCTCCGCACATGTGAACCATGGGATCCCTTAGAAATTCAACCCACACCAACCTTTTTGTATGTTACACCATGTGACAACACCCATGTGACTACAAAGGAAAAACCCATGTGCCTTGGTGGAGTGCTACACACCACTCCCATCACATCAACCAGATCACTCATGGGATACCCTCCATGGGCCCCTGCCACATCACTAACCATTCACATCACCAGCAAGCCATGTCATCATGAATAGTGACTATGAATAGTGACTTCACATCCTAACATTCTCTTACTTAAATTCAATAAACACATGATTTTACCACACCTACGTATTCTACAACTAGTTACTCACTAATACCCTCTATTGCCTTGACATAAACCCAGTATAAGTTTTATTGCACTACTAAAAATTCTCTACCAAGATTGACTTTGTCAACATCTACTCCTCCATAGTATATTATAGCACTAAATTGAATCTTCACTTCTTCATAGACCAATCCTCTAATTAGGATTCTACCATGAACCATTTCACAACTCCCATTACTTGGGAATATCTGATTTAGTGTTTACTATGGCAACATGAGGCTTCATACTCCTGATTAATCTAATACACAAGAAAACAACATGTCTTATCCTCCTATAGAACACTCTTGAGAAGATAACTAAGAATTTAATAAGTGGGGTACTTGCTTTTCCATCTTTGTGCATCTCCATCCTTTGGTTTGTTCTTGATACCACCTTCATCACATCCTTATCACTGAGCCATCAAAAACAATGATCATATTGGGGCCTACATCTAACATGTCATAGCACATAGGCTCTCTATGAAGGTACTAAATTCATGTACTACATGTGCAATATCTATACCAACTCATACAGTGATTTTAATTCAAACCAATATCTCTTTGCCTCATCCATTATCTTTATCTCCCTAAAATATATCACCATGTAAGAATAACATTTCTCTAACTCCTTAAATAGAAACTAGTGCACATAGCACTCTTAATATTAGTGAGGAGAGAAGATCTTACAAAAGTCAAAACTAGACTTCTTCATATAGCTTTCAAAGCTATCAACATGGTACAAGATCACTAGACCAATCATAACTTCTAAGAAGTCATCATGCTACTTGGGTGCATCTCTGCACCTACTAAGTTTTCAAGCCTCAAGAATACATCATGATCTACCAAATGTTTCCAAAACACTAACTCATGTGCCTTTAGTGTTAGTCCATGCATCAATTTACCTGGCTAATACCACAACCATATAGACAACACTCCATCATCTTGAGTTATATGGTCAACATAAACCTTTTCCTTTTGGGAACACCAAGTCTTAGTTGTTCTTTTGCATATATCCTTCAGCTACTAATCATGCCAACCATGACACAAGTGGACTAATCACATCTCCAAGGAAGTCATCACACTACTTGATGCACCAATTTACCTACTAATTTTTTAATCCTAAAAAATGCATCCAAAATGCATCACCTCTCTATCGCATGTCCAAACACACAACCTTCTCCTTATGAGAACACTTGGTCTCACTTTTTCATCTTCATGTTCATTTCCCTCATCCTCAACTACTTTAAAATAGGTACAACTTCAAGTTTATCTCTTCAACATCTCATCTAACAACATGTGATTAGTAGGATACCACATCAACATACCCATTTTTTTCTAATAAATACAACAAGGTCATGCCTTGTCCTCCACCTCCTCCAAAGGAGTCCAACTTGTTCCTCAAGCTATAGAATTACTTATCCAATAGGAACACTCTGTAGGTTACTGGCTTGTCGAGTAAACTTTTTTTAGCTTTTTCTTTCAACTCTACTATGGGCTTCTCCTCAGAAAAATGAAGAGAATAGGATATTCACCAAGATATCCTACACCTTGCTCCACAAAGAGATACCTACCAAAAATAAATTTTTCTTCTTCTTTATTCTCTACTTGGTCTCTCCTCCTATCATAATAGATTCACCTTGCACACAACTAACCAACAACAAAAAACACTCACACACAGAGTTTTTCACCATGGCTCTGATACTAGATGTTAGGAATAAATCTTTGATACTACATGTTATATCATTGAATTATATCCTATAGTGAAAGTAAATATATGTGAAATAAGCTACACAAACATAAACAAGAAAGAGGACACATTACATAAGAGATTGCGTGGAAATCTTATAATTTGCAAGTAAAAACTATGGTAAAAATGGTAGCTTCCAAACTTCATTAACACATCAAATCTCTTTTATAATAGATCCTCTATTAATTCCTTCAGTGCTAACATACAAGCACTCAATACTTCCACATGAAGCATTCAGATTGTGAATCAAGCATAATCTAGCCTACAATATCCAACCTCCAAGTATGCAATCCAAAGGATTGCATGGATCCACTAATTGGATGAATTAAAAAGAGATATTCATGTTTATTAATATAATTTAAAACATGAGAGAGAGAGAGAGAGGGGAAAGGGAATGAATACTGGCACCAAAAGATTCACCACATTCCATTTGGGGTGAACAATGATCATCAAAATTTATTTGTCTTCATGTGTAAGGGTCAAAAAATGATCCATCCACTTTAGACAAGATCCAAGCCACTTCCATGTGGCTGTAAACATTATCTCCCACTCTGCAAGTGAGGATAAATAGTAATAGTAAACAACTTGTCTTTTTCTTCCATGTGCAAACCATAGTCTAAAAGGTGTTTCAATCATCTTTTGACTTTCTCCATACATGTGAACCATGGTATCCCTTATAAATATGAGCCACACCAACCCTTTTGTCTTTTTCACCATGTCATAACATGCATGTGACTACCAAAGACAAATCCATGTGCCTTGGTGGAGTATTACACCCCATTCCCATCACATCAACTTGATCACTCATGGGATACCTTCCATGGGCCCTTACCACATCACCAATCATCCATATCACTCACAAGTCATATCAATAACCATCCACATCATCAATATGCCACATCATCATGAATAGTGATGATGAATAGTGATGTGTGAATAGTGACTTCACATCCTAATAGAAAGGACCACTTAAAATAATAAAATGAATTGAAAATTAACACATAATAAAAATAAATTATCTAATAGATGTGAAACCAGACTACCAAATTTGTGTGAGTGGGTCAAACCTCAGTTGGACTGGAGCTTGAATCCCCTCCTTAATCATGATATAATTAAATCAAAACAACTTATTGATTCATCCAAATAGAATTGTCACATATATATTACAATCTAGTCTAAAATTGATTTCAATACTCTATACTATTATGAATTCTATATTATTGATTAATAACTTACCTACTAACTCTTTACTTCTCACTAACTTGCATCCTACAACTTCTCTCTTCAATAGAGAAGACAATGTTTTATTTAGATCTCCACAATATATAGGTTATGACCATAATCTATGGTTATTCACATAATAAAACAATCTAAAGAGTAATTCTAAAATAAAATAAATAATATAAGACATTGCAACTAACAAACATGAACAATATAAAATAGAAATATTTTTTCCATTGTTGCAATAGTGTTGGAGTCACATCCAATAGAGGAAGAATGATGATGAGGCACTCCAAACATTGACTTATATTTTCCTTGATTATAGAAACCACCATATCCCTCACATCATGGTATAAATATGATTCAAACTATCAATTAGCTATCACAATCTTTACAAGATGTCAAAAATAGATGTTATGGGTTAGCTCTAATTACTACAGGTTGGTTAACAGTTTTTACATGTTGGCTAATAGTTGCTACATGTTGGATAATAGTTGTTACATGTTGGTTGAGAGTTGCTATGTGTTGTAGAATATATGTTATGGGTTGTAGAACAACTACTATGGGTTTTAAAATAGCTTCTACATATTACACATCATCTGTTACAAGTTACACATAAGTAGTTATAGGCTACATAATAATAACTACATGGTGTTACAGGTTGCACCTAGTTGCTATAGGTTTTACCTAATAGATATTACAAGTTCCCAACAAGTCAAGTGGATATTTATTATTCATAGTTATGGGTGTAAAAACCCTTTCAATATGTGTATTTTTCATCATTCACTTTCCATTACTAACATCATAAACATTCAATCCATTAAATCATACTATTTTATGTAAAGATAACTAGTTTTAACCAAAACATTGTGCATATACATTATTCATATAATATGTGCATATACCAACATAGTATAGGCCAAAGTAGCATGAATAAAAAAATAAGAAGTTATTTTAGAAAGGATTAATAATCAAGATGATGGAAAATTCTGGACCTTTTCATACCCCCAACTTAAGTATTTGCATGTTCGTGTGCAAAAAATATTAATTTTATTTTTATTACAATGAAAAATGCACAAATACTTTTTAGATCAAAAGATAGAATCTTCAACAATATATCTAGAAATGCATATTTTTCTCAAAATTTCTTCTATATTTTGATCTCCTTTTGATCATCAATATGTTTTGATGTTATCAGCCATGAATTTGTAAACATTCTATCTTTTGGCATGAAAATTTATGATTACTTCAATTTTCACTTCTTTTTTTTAGCCTTGGATAATTTGATCTATAATTTAGTATTTGTAAATTTATCTACCTCTGTATAAGTCATCATCTCATCACAACAAAATCTCAATGAAATGTCTCATTAATAACATCATTAGATATGGCTGCATACTCTTTGATCTCCACAAAACTAAAAACATGAGCTTTGATAAAAAGAACCTGTAATAATTATGCCTATGTGATTCCTTTCATCTTTTGAGAACTTTGATGGATGTTTTACTTTTCTTTATCATACCAAAGTACCATATGAGTAATATAAATGCTTGAAATGAATATATCTAGATTATTTGTATGAGAGGAAGATGTAACTGAGATATATGGAGTCTTAACTTTGACAAAACAAGTGCAAATTTATGAATTACATCAGCTTCTTATTATTTAATCATGGTGAATAGGAATATAGAAAATTACAACCAAATAAATCGAACAAAGTAAGAATTTTTTAAAGAATCTTTAGTTGAAAATGATGATGTGTTTTATTCAAACACAACAACAAATTGTAGGTGTTTTCATTATGGCATGAGGTAAATCCTTTAACCATCTATAAAAAATAACAAGCTAAAACCATTGCTATAGGTATGTTACAATAATGGTTGCATGTGTGCACAATAATGGCTATAGGTATCTACAGAATTGTTTCAAGTATGAAACCTCTTACAAAAAATATTTATATTTAGTGAATATTTGCATTATTACTTGATATTATCTTGTATGCATATGTCTCAATTGATAATGGTGATGTACTTTGAATAGATCCTTATAAAAATTTCCTTATAATGATTGTCATCCATCTTTGATATTGCTACAAGTGACATGAATTTACAGTATATCCCCCAACTCAAAGTTTGAAGGCCATACCAAACCAATGGATATAAATTAAATTTATATCCTTATTCTCCCCATAACTGAAGGTATACACTTTCACTCAAGTGCACTACATGATTGGCTTGTAGTTAAAAAATTAGGTGTACACAAGTGTGATAATTAAAGCCAAAATGTGGAGAACGTGACAAGTAACTAACATCATGAGGGTGTTTGGGTGGATGTGAGATGAAGTTGGATGACTAAACACTAAGGTAACATAACAAGACATATGAAGTGGATATGATAAATGATACAATTAACTCAAGGCTGGTTAAACATTGCAATAAGTAGTGGGTAATAACACACAATATACAAAAAACTATATCTATCTATTGAAAATAGAAAAAACATGATTATCCTAAATAAATAGAATAATTATCTAACTTCATGTAAATTTTTACCAATAAAATAATGATTCTATAGAATATTTGGGTGACCGATTGATTTTAGTAGCATAATGTAGTCCTCCAAGTGGTGAGACCAAGTTATAAATTTATCAATCAAAATCCCAAATGATGAGTAAATGTAGAATGGCTAGAAAAAGAAGAGAAGGCTACTAAAATAAAGAACTTGTGGAATTCTAACACCCTTTTGACAATATTTATCAGGGTTTATACCAAGTTCTATAGATCAAGCGAATGAAATAGTTTAATGTAAGCATGAGTCAAGAAAGTGCACAATGCATCTATAAGTTGATTGAATCAAATAAATGAGAATATTGTAAAGCAAGTAATCAAAATATAATCCAACACACTTCATGTCAATAACTAACAAATCAAGATGTACAAATAAGAGATTAAATATGTAACTCCTTCATGAATAGCCATAAAATGCCTAAAATAAGAATGTAACTCCCCTACCTGTAATAATCAATGAAAGAGTAACATACACTATCTAATGATGATGGACAAGAGTAATTCCCAATGTCTATATACACCTAATAAAGTTAACTTCACAAGTTTAGTAATAATCCATGTGTTTAGGAATAATCCAAAATAAAAGGAAAATAAATATTCTACACTAACACCCTGTGTAAGCATAAGTTAGGTGGATATAAGAAATGGGTCCCATTAATAAGGATAGATGAGGTACACATGTACAAAAAAACTCATGGTATGTGAAGAAAAGGAGAAATCCTAAAGGTAAAAATCCATCCCCCTCCAAAAAAAGAGAGAAAGAATAAGAGAGGACTAAAAATCCCCACTAGAAGCAACAATCACTTGTAGTCACCTTGTATCCTACAAAGGAACTCTCTAGAGTGATTGTGGATCAAAAGCAAAAGAAATGAAGAGTGGACCACCTTAGAATAATGAATGTGTATACCAAGTGCCTAATGGATATCCAACCAAGGTGTGGTTCTTATATAAGGAACTATTCTCCTCATGCATAGTAGATGGGCTAACTACTTCATGCAATGATGGTGTATTGGAAGGAGAGGTGAAGAAAGAATGTTAAATGCCCTATAATTATGTATTAGACTACTTGATATTTGATGAGTCCTATATCAACGTACCTACTCCTTGAAATATTTTAAGTGGACCAGAAGTAGGTGGATCAAGAAATAACTCCTCGATATCTATAAGGTGATAAAGAGATGTTGGAAGTGTGTCCCCATCACTATTATAGTCATTTATTCTAGAAGAGGATTTATCATCATCAAATATGTGATCAGACTAAAAAAGGTCATCAATTTTAGGTAATTTTGATGAGTAATAATTTGAAGTAAAGTTAGGGATAAAGTGTGAGAAGATATACAGTCAAGTCTAATGATCGACTATTATCATTGCCATTATAGTAACACTGTGTAAATCTCTAACATACATTGAATCTAGAGCAAACTTAAATCACATGACTAGACCAAGGTGAGTAATTTGGTAGATTGATAGGAGATTAGTTGAAAGTGAGGGAATACTTAGAAAATTATTGAATGTTTAACCACTCACTTAAATATACCCTCTCCTAAAAACCTGTGTAGAAGTGTCATCACCCAGCTGAATAGTGGACATGTCACATGTTTCCAAAGAATTGAACTCTATCTTTGAATAAGCCTTGTGATATGATGCACCAGAGTTAATAACCCATATATGAGTCAGAAGTAAAACTAAAACTAGGGCCCTACCTTTTACTTTCTCATTACCAATTTATTTTTCCTTTTATTTACCATTGCCATTAGCCTTGGAAGATTCTAGGGTTGATGAACTTGGTTTGATAGACTCATGAACACCTATATTGTTCTTCTCAAGAAGGTCAGTTATGTGGTCAATATGTTTTTTCAAACATTTAATTTCATCATAATTTCTTGAGAAATATCCATATTTGATCCTCTCTTTCTTAGGCTTAACATGGAAGAAGAGGTCTCATTAGTTGATTTGAAGGCACGAGGATTTTGATCTTTTTCCTCTTGATCCTTTTTATTATGTTTCTTATCCTTGTTATTTGAATATTATGTCTACCATTTATATAAATTAAGTATTATGGTTTTGATGACTTAAGTGTACCCTTTTTTATTAACTTATCATGCTCCCAAGTCAAGTCAAAAATAAAATCATCTAAAGAGGGAATTTTCCATACAGCACCAAGATTATTTTTGTGGCATGGAAAGAAGAGACAAACACAAAATAGTTTAGACCTATTTTGGAGAGTATATAAAGAATAAATTAATCATATTTCTTATCTATTCCACATTATTTTAACTTTAAACTCAAAGACTTGAACTTAGTGAATAAATCATGTAGGGTGTCAAAATTGCTAGGACTCAAACTAATGAGCTCATTCTCCAATTCATGATCTCTCATCACATCTAGCTTTCCAAAGAGATTTTCCAATGTGGTTTGTACTTAATTAGTATTTTTAATATATTCTATTTGAAAAATTATATTAGGAGACACAAAAAGACACAACAATCTAAAGGCTTCATCACAACGGTTAAATCATTTAAATTTGTCTACAATGACATTTGGTTCCATCTCAATGGCCATTATTATACGATGCAAACCCTTGCTTATCAGAATTATTTTTATTTTGGATTTCCATTCATAATAATTAAATGGTGTGATATTTTAAAATTAAATTTGCATCCATTTTGCAAATTTAAGTTGTAGTTGAAAAAAATAAAGGAGGAACAAGAATAAGGAGATTCGCAACACCCCCTAAAATTAATACTGACCAAACCCATAAATTTTGGCACTTTATAATTTTAGTTCAATTATAAAATAAACCATTCCAATATATCAAGCATGAAAAATCATTCACTTTTGAAAACAAAATGGCACTCAAAAGAGATATACCTATCAAAAGTTACAAAAATAGAAAATTTCCATCATGTAATGGTCTATTAATGAGTTTACACAAAAAATTTAAATTATGTTTGAATAAAAAAAGAGTTTTAGCCACATGTTGGAGGTGGGGTTTAAACAAATGACCTATCCAAGTAAATTACAAGTCTTTGGACACCTCTACATTTTTTTCAATCAAAAAACTTTGAGAAATATGCAATTTGAAGGTGATTTTTTTTTAAATAATAAAAAAACAACCCCCTTTTAAAAAAAATAGGTTAGAATTATTTGAGACTTTGATTAAATATAAGCTTCAAAATTTCATCAAGAGTTTCCACTGTGAGAGCCACAAATAATGAGATTAACCATTTGAGAGAGGATTGATGCTTGAATATCCATGTTGGATGCTGTCGAGATAACTAAAGACCAAGAGCTCATTGGAAAAGGTCATGGAATGATGATTGTCCAAGAATATTTTGAGTGGGTGAAGACTATTTTTGAAGCTCAAACTATCTTCTTCCCTCCCAAGTGACTACAAGTGTGACCAACTAGTGCACGAGAAGCAGTTTCAAATCACCATAGAAGGCAACAGGCTATTGGAGATAATCCAAGAAGAGGTCATTGTGTATAAGGACACCATATGAAATTAGAGGTAGCTAGAGTGGTCTATCAAGGAGGATGCAACTGAGCACTGAGATAGGTAGCCAACAAGCATGATGAGGGATATTAGTTGAGGAGCACCATTATGGAAACATGAGTTAATGTGAATAGAAACATATTTCCTCAACCATGCATAAACAACCTTTTTGAGATGGAAATGTATTCCTACTTTGGAAAATACATATAGTTCTCCCTCTTGGAATTTGTTGTGATGCTCCCATGGTTTGGTAAATGATTTATATTAGAAGGAAACTATGTTTCAGCCTTTATATTCATTATGAACACATTAGTGAGATGCAACAAATTTGAATTGATGAGTAGAATTTTGATGGAGGTTAGCATAATAACATGCTTAATGCAAATAAAAAACATCAAAAAATCCTCTCCACATAAAACTTCCAACAAGGATATGAAAAACAAGCTTTGCTTTGCAAATAATAAACTCGTGACTTTAAAAGAAACTAACAATTTAATACCAAATTAGATTTAATACCATATTGGGGTTTATACCAGGATATTTGGATCAAGTGAATGCATCAATTTAATGCAAGTATGAGTTAATAAAATCAACAATGCAACTATAAGTTGATTGAATCAAATAAATAAGAATATTTCAAAGAAATTAATCACAAGATCATCCAACACACTTCATGTTAATAGCTCACAAATCAAGATGTACAAATAGGAGAATAAATGTGTAAATCCTCCATGAACAATCATAAAGAGCCTAAAATAGGTGTGTAACTCCCATACCTAGAATAACCAATCAAATAATAACATCCACTAACTAATAATGATGGATAAGAGTAACTCCCTATGTTTAAGTACACTTAAGCAAGCTAAATTTACAAGTGTAAGAATAATCCATGTGCGTAGGAATAATCCAAAATAAAAGGAAATATTAAATATCCTACACTAACAATATTTGTTTTTCCCTTGATTATCTAGTAAGTTGGTTTTCCAATCAAGAATTTTTATTCAGTACTGGTCAACCCCCTAGTTGGTCTTCTAATCAAGATTGTCAACAACACCTGAGGGTTTTCATTATTGATTTTTTTCCAAGTTTTTGAGTATTTGACAGAATGATGTCATGATGAAAAGTTAGGAAGAGGCTATACCATAGCCTCAACAACCTCTAAATCACCCTAAAACTTGAGAATTTGATGGATTTATCCTTAGTCATGTGATTGAATATGATGTCCACCTGTCAAAAAAAAAATCTTGATAGAATTAGTAGCACATAGCTTCCTTCCCTTATTGTCCAGCATCTACTCAAATCTAAACCAATTCATTCTAAGTTTAACTTGGTGGTCTTTGTTCATGAAAGTTTGAAGTACTGTCTATTCCTCTAATGGAAATCTCACTTTGAATTGAACCTATCATGCCACAGGATTTTCAATTTTTAAGTGACATCTAGGTGACAAGATACTACTTGAAAAGTTCATTAGAGCATGTGGGTTTCCCCATATGCCAACACCTATCACTTTCATGGGTAGACATTGTGCAAAGAAAAATGTTGATAAGACTTCCTGCAACCAAGTTATTAGCAATCTTAGGAGTTTTCATAGAAACCACAAAAATATGTTCAATGTTTCCTTTGATACTTTGTTCATTAAATTTTAGTTGTAAAAAATAATTAATAATTACAAAATAAATGAGAGGATTATCTAGGATGGTAATATTGAATTCCTTAGGTAATTAAAACTATATAATTGTGGAACCATTGAGATCTAGTTAGTGCATTAAATACCAGATGAGTGGATAGTCAAGACACACAAGAACATGGAATCTGCTAATGGAAAAAATTGATTAATAGCATACATAATCACAAGAAATTCATTCATAGTTACCACACAATTGAGTTCTACGATATAAAAGTGTGTGTTGATGATGTGTATGGCATGATTTGACTTCCCATCTGTTTGAACAAGTACAAATCTTTATGCTTTATTGGATGCATAAGTGAGGATATGGGAAGGAAGTATCCAATCCAACCCTCAAAGAGCATCTATTGATATGAGAGTGACCTAAAAAACTTTAAAGTATTCCTAACATACATTATCTAAAACAAAATCAACATTATTGAAACAATTATTAGTGTTACAATTTTGATAAGTTTGATAAATAATATCTGATAAGACATGCATGTTCAAGAAACATCCTAGCATTTGAGTGTTGAGGTATTAAGGAATATGTCTTATTATGTCTCCCTCATGTTGGTTTACTCAATTTATGGTAGATGATGTTTATTTTTGCATTCGTTAAGGTTCCAACTATATTAATGGATCATCTAGGAAGGCTTATAACAATATTAGTTAACATAGTAATGGAATAAACTTGTGATAAAATATTCTTAATAAAATAATTATGTGATATGTTGGTGTAGATTAATAACATCCCCAGTAGGATTCGAATATCCTACAGTTGAGATAGTATTTTGTTTAGGACATTCAATGAGTTGGAGAAAATTATAAAAATGGAATGATTTAGTGTGTATGTTATAGATGTATAGCTAAATATGAAAGTGTATATGTTTGGTTCCTACTTTGATAAATGGTGAGAATTTTTAAAATATAATATTGATCAATATTCATGATTTCCAACCATAGGGATGATTTTCGCTCTAATGAGGTATGGGTGTGAGTTTAGAACGCTAAATTTTAAGTATTATTTTCATCTTGAAATTACCATATTATCTAATCTACATATCATGTGGGAATGAGATATTATTCAAGGTTTGGTATTACCTCATATTTAATTTGTATCAACTTTTCAAAATAGCTTACAGTAAGCTATAAGAGTTGCTATAGGCTGATAGGTAACACTTGCTACATGAACTACCATAGGTTGATCTTGGAAGCTTATGCTTAGTAAATTAAACATGACTAATACTATAAATTCTACTTATAAGCTTTAAATCATAATAATAAACATATGTAACTTATATTCTTTATGCTAAAATGGATACAAAATTATATATGATCACAATAATAACATAGTTGTATAAACTATTACTAAGAGGAAACAAGTTGTTGATAAATTGAGGTCTCTCAAATATTATTGGATGCCTCCCCACATGGGATCTAAGTTGTATCATTTTTTAAGATATGAGTTATTCCAATGAATCCATTACTGTAATAAAACCTTTTACAACCCCTTCAAGTTGGATAGTTGGTTGCTACAACATTTGGAAGAAATAAGGATCATGGTAAAGGCCTTGGAGCTTCTTATTATTCCATTGTTTTTTTTGTTATCATTGCTCTTAAGGATGTGCTTGATAACTAAACCAACTATATGTATATCCAAAACAAGTTCGAGTGATTTAGAGTGCTTGAGATAAACCATGTTTAGGAGGATAAGATAAACAAGTTATCCAATTACTTGGATTACTATATGATCTTTCCTCTTTTTTTCCAAAATTCCTTAAGCATTTCTTGTGGTGCCTATGTATAGGTGGATAAATTCTTGATAACAATAAAATAATATAATATAAATACTAGCATGTTATAGCTTATGTACAAATTTAAATGTTTACTAAGGTTATTTCCTTGCATGATTCAAAAAAAATTGAGGAAAATATAGAAAAACAGTACAACATTTACTTGTGAATAAATGCAGTTCAAGGATTTGCTCATTTATTGGTAATGAATTTTTTTATTATGGTTTTAGAAACCTCCTCAAATGGGTTCTATTATTATGAGTGATGTGGGTGTGTACCTAATACAATCCGTGAATGTCATTGGAATTTAATGGGTGGGAATGTCATCAATTCATTATTGTAAACTAGTTAATTCAACTTATCATTATGGTTATGTGCAGGTTAGGCATGATATGGAGGTAATTGAGGGAGAGGTCAAGAGAGTTTATAATTATCAATGCAATCAAACCATCAATGCTTAGTTGATGCAATAAAATTGTAAATTTCAGGGTGGATAATTTGAATTATTTATAATGATATCAACCCATAGGTTAGGTTGAGATATATGATATTTTGGACATCAAAATTTGTGGTGGTTATTGCTAAAATCCAACATTTTTTTATGGCTTCCAATTTTAGGGTGGTGGTTACCATGACTGGCCTTGATACTTTTGTAGTTGAATTTGTGGTTGTAGGTTTGGCCAATGTTGAGATGGTAATAGTATTTGATTTCTAGCATTAATTGTATACAAATTATATACAGCATAATTCTAAAAATAAGAATTAAAAATATAGGGCTAATAGGCATACCTGAATTTCTTAGCATTGGTGGCCAAGTTCCAGTATGAACTTAAAATAAGACTTGTTTACTTTCTTCTCTATCTTATACAACTTGTATCTCTTTTCTTATGTTGTCCTAATTTTTAGACATATATTGACATCTACACTCAACCTTTGTGTTTGCATCAATCAAGGTAATAAATAGTCAAAACATCCTTTCCCCACTATTTTTAAATCATCAACTCTATTTCTATGACTTTAAAATTTCTTTCTTTCTCTTTATCATATAATAGGATCCATCCATTATTCACATTATGATTTTATTATTAATTCTATAAAGAACATCTATAAGTCCTTACAACACTATTGTTGGAGGAATATGAGCAATTGAGTTGAATTCTTTAGGTAGAAGGGTCCAAAAGTTTTCATTTCTAGTCAATGTGATTCTCCCATAAATATTTATTTCTCTCCGGAATTAGAAGTGGGGGTCTAGGGCTAGTAGGCCCCAACAAGGTTGAGGAGTAGATCCCCCAAATCTAGAAATGTTTTTCATATTCTCTAGCCATTAATTTCATCGATGGAAGTTAAAAATTTTACAAATTGGGCCATATCTAAACTACCATGAAAATGTGTTGATTTAGTTATTTTCCACTAATATCCTCCACCAATAGCACCTAAAATTTCCTCATGTGTGCTAGAAATAACTATAGATTGTGTTTTATCATAAGTAGATGCATAAAATATTGTTGCACATCTATATTCCTTATCAACAGTCACATGTTGTATTATAACCATAATCTATGCATGTTTATTCTAACCTATTGGTGTTTGATTTGTTCTAGAAGCAAATGACACATGTAATTTTTCTTCATTAATAGATGAGAAACCAACTATATAGATAAATTTTCATTACAAATGGCCATAGGATAAGTTACTACATATTTATTATCTTTCCCAAAAGATGTAGGGGAATTTGTTATAGTCACAAGGGCACATGCAATTGTTGTAGGTATAGGTATATGGATTCCCTTATCAATATACCTTGCATCTTGCTTTGTTACTCTAGCTGGAACATTCAACCTATTGCATCTTTCATGTATCTCTCTAATCGTATCCTTGAGGATTGTTATTTATTGATAAGCAAAAACCAATTATGTATTCTTTGTCTACCCTAAATCAATATTTACGACTGAACTTCCTTCCAAAATTTCCTCAGCTATTGTTTACCTATAGAGAGTTAGTTTATTTTGGGGGAATTTTAAATTTTACTAATTAATGTTATATCATATAGAGACAAAACAAAGGCATGAGCTTCTTAAGTATTACAATGAAATGAAGGATGGAAAACTTTGATTTCTAATTTATACCTATCTAGAAAAGAATTTTAACCTAGAAAATAATAAATAATCTAGAAAGTAAGGAAATTAATATAGAAAGCAAAGAAATTATTCTAGAAAGTAATAAATCTAGCTCAATCTCATAGGATCCTAATGCATGACACCTATCCTAGAAAACAACACCAAAATAATGATAAAAATAAACCATCAATTAACTTGAAGAGCTAAGTTTGCCTACAACCAGATGGGATCATTTGAGGAATAGTCGCTTGACTTATTGATTATGCTACTTTCACTTATTGTCAACCCAAGGCATGTTTTTTGGCAAGATGTTAGTACTACATGTGAAACACTAACCTATTCAAAGTTTGAGGTGCTAATGGTTGCGTATAGGGAAACACACTTGCAGAATGTAAATGACATAAAGTAAATTATCTAAAAAGAAAGTAAATTGCAAGAATTGAAATGTTTAGAAGTTTCCCACATGGAAATCAAATACATAAACAAAATTGAAATTACACACTTATATCAATGAAATGAATTAGAAATGCAAAACAAAAAATATATGATGGATGGGAAACCACACTACCGAGTTCATATAAGTGGGTCTTGCCTCAGTGGACTAGATTTTGACTCCCCTCCTTGCTCTAGAAAAAAGTAAATAAAAGTAACTATTTATTCATACAAATAGAATTGCTACTTATACATTAAAATCTAATCTGAACTTTATTACAATGCTTAAAGCTATTGTAGATTTTAGATTACTTATTACTAACTTACCTACTAAGTGCTTACTTACTTCTAACTAACTTGAAACTTCTATCTTAAATATAAAATGCAAAAAATTATTTGGATCTCCAAAATCTAAAGGCTATAACCATAATTTTTGGTTATTACTAGAATATGACATTCTAAAAAAGAATACTAAAATAATAGAAATAATATAAGACATTGCAACTAATAATCAATTTTTTCCATCATTTCAGAAATATTGGAGGCATACCTAATGGAGGAAGAATGATGATGAGGTGATCCAAACATTAACTTGTATTTTCCTTGATCATAGGAACCACCATATCCCTTAGATCATGGATTAAATATGCTTCAAATCATTAACTACCTATCATAGTCATTATTAAACATAAACAATAGATGCTACGGATTAGCTTAAGTTGATATGGGTTATAAAACCTAGTTTCTATGAGTTAACAACACAATTGATATGGGTTGGATAATAGTTGTTATGTGTTGGTTGACAATTATCACACATTGGTAGATAATTGTTACATGTTGCAGAACATATGCTATAGGATGCAAAACAACTGCTACATATTGAATAACAACTATTACAAATTACACATTAGTTGTTACAAGTTACACATAAGTTGATATAAGTTATAAAACAATAACCACATGTTATATAATAATAGATATAGGTTTTAGCCTGGTTGATACAAGTTGCACCTAGTTGTTATGGGTTTTACCCAATAGCAATTACAAGTTTTTAGCAAGTCAAATGGATCTTTATTATTCATAGTTGTAGGTATAAAACACCTTGAAATAAGTCTATTCTACATCCTTGAATTTTCATAACTAACACCATAAACATTCAAACCATTAAATCATAATAGTTTATGTATAGATAACTAGTTTGATCTAAAACAGTGTGCATATATGTTATTCATATAATATATGCAAATATCAACATTGTGCAGGCCAAAGGAGTCTGAAAAACAACATATGAAGGTATTTTAGAAAGGATTAAGAAGCAAAATGAGGGAAAATTTTGGACCTCATCAAAGTGTACACATGAATTAATCTTATGTATACTTTCTAAGGTGCTATTTCATATGGATGTTTTACTTTTTTATATATAGTCATTCAAATTTGGTCATGAATACTTGATAATGTCAATTTTGGTCCACTTTCACTTTAATTTACGTTATCACTTAAGCTAGACCTATTTGACCACCTCATTCTTGTTGGAATAATATATGTCTAAGCTTACTTAGGGATTAGGTATAGGGTTTTTACCTAAGGTAAGCTAGATGTCACCTAGGATAATTATTTATTACCTAGGTTAGTTAGTCAGTGTGTTGATTGAGAGATTTTTCTCTCAACAATATTATGAATGTATTTTCCTAATTATGTATTCACAACAAATGGTTTGTTTTCACATAACAAACTATTTGTGCATATATATGCTACAAAGATATTAGATAATACAAAGTTAATTTGAGAGAATTAAGGAGTCTCAACTATTATTGTGGTGTGTGTGTGAATGAATATATTTTATTCATTGGAATTGATTTTGCAAGTTATTGATGTGGGCTCTTTCTCCTGGATTGATCTTATGTATCTCCTACTAATTTCTACAACTCTATCCTAAGTGCCTATGCAAAACTTTCCCTTTTTAAGATACCATCTTATGCCTATAGAATTATTTTAAATTACTAAAAACCCCTCTAATCATTTATATGGACATACCAAATTCTAATTATCATATTTCTCCCTTCAAGATAAGATCAACCAATATGGGTCAATAGTGGCATTCGATTTTGACACCTATGGGTCAATCCTGACCTTCACCTTGTCAATGGTTAATTTTGAATTTATACCCTCCCATACGGGTTGGTCTATATTTTTAGGATAGGTAGCTTGAGTTTTTCACCTTTTGGGTTGCGATAAAAGCACATCTAAGTCATGTATTCTAACACTTAGAAATTTCAATATTGAGGCACACTTACACTATTGCACACTAAGCAAAATTTATATATTTTTTATAAATTTGGTTATAATCATTTTAAGCAGTCCTTAATCAAGTCAAGAGTTTGTTTTATCCAATTCAAGAAAAGCATTTTAAATTATTCAATCCATTTCTAGATACATTCATGTACCAAAAGGATAAAATTTGAACAAAACACTCTAATTCAGATAACTACATGGGCTTGATTTCCCTCTTTAGAGTATTAGATATGTAGGTAGTGATCAGTCATCATAGGGGTGATTGGGGTTATCTCAACTTATTACACTCTTTCATCTCTCTTTATATGTCTAGGGTTTCAACTTTGAAGAAGTTATTTTTATGTCATTTGTGCACATCAAAAGGTAAATTATCCACACACACATATGTTTCAAGAAATCACAAATGATCATGCCTTGATTTCACTAATTTTTAATGGAGGACAAAATCAACCAATAGAGGATAATAGTGCTAGTCAATCCTATCCCCTTTTTATCGATCTTGACCCTTATTAGTTATAGTCAGTTCTTATGGTAATTATAGAATCATCTTGAGTTGATTAGTTGCATTTATTTTTAGATTACACACAGTCAAATCATATATTGTAAATAATCAAGTCCTTTATATTTCTCATAGTTAGTCTCCTTTCATTCTATAATATTTTTTTATTATTTTGATACTTTGCATTCATTTTGCTTATCACAAGTTATTTTACATATATTTCTATATTTTTATTCATTTTATCTTATTTAAGGTTAATTACCAAGTTAATTCCAAATTATGATAAAATATATTGATGAACCTGCATTTTAGTCGAGCATCACTTCAAAGTTATGTCCTAGGTTTTAAATAAATTCGTGATATCTAACACTAAAATAACTTTCTTTTGATCTTGGATCTAATATATGACACTAAAAGAACCTTCTTTTGACCTCATATTAAATTGCTAACACTGAAAGCACTTTCTTTTGACCTAAGATCCAATGTCTTTTTTCCTCCAGAAAAAATTGTAACTTCATATTAATTTAATTTAGAAATTACATTTTGTAGATGCAATAACATTCCAAAGGAAAAACAAGATAGGAAAGGGATGTGGACATCCCAACAGAATAACTTGTAGGGGGAATTAGGACACCCCATTAGGAAAAAAACAACAAAGGCCATCCACAAAATGGAAAGCGACAACATTGATATAAAGTGATGACAACCAGAAGAAAAACAAAAAATAAGTAGAGGCAAAAGCAAGTGGCTATTAAACCATGGGCCATCAATTAATGAAAAACATATCCCAAATAATCTGTTATCCTTCCCTTTTTTTCCTTCTTCTTTTTGACCTCTTACCACACCAGTTGAGTAGGCTCCACCATGATAATTTGTAGATCTAATTTTTGGGTTTATGAAGGTGAATGTGAGTTCATGACTTCCAAATTCGAATGACTTGCGAGCTTATTTTTTGAGTCATAGCTATTTGATTCATTAACTCTCTTCACTCCCCCTAATTGAGATCTTTTTAGATTAATCCCCAAAATGGTACTATGATCTTTTCCTCTATCCTTTGTATTAGGCACTATTGCCTCATCTTGGATATCATATTCTCCATATTTATTCTTTTTGGATTTGCTATGCTTTTATCATCTTATCCTCTGGGAATTAAGGCTCATAAGGTTGCCAACTCTTTAGTTTGGTAGTAGATCCCCTTTTCCCATTTGAATGTTATCTTTATTGAGAGCAAGATTCCTATATATGCCCTACTTGGTGACAACCATGACACTAAATGTTGTATTTTCATAGTCTAAGATTTGACTCCTTGTCCATTCTCCATGTTTTATAATTATGCTTTCAAGTATTCCTTTACTTATATATGTCTCCAAATAGATGTGCATAAAGGTGAAAAGACCGTGATAGGTTCGGTCAAAATTAGCTTTTACAATTCTATCTAATGCATTTCCAAAGTCTGTGAATAATGTTGGAAGCCAAAAAGGAAGAGGTAAATTTGGGAGGTGAACCCAAATAAAAATTATGGAAATAAACATAATGGTTAGATAAAATAATGGAAACCAAGGGGTGATAAAGAGTCATATTATTCCCCATAACCGTGGTCCCTCTTCAAATTTTTTCTGATATCTTTAGGGGTAGAAACTTGTACTACAAAGAAGCCTTTTGAGCACATAAGTATCTCTCATTGTTTAGACTAGTGTGTATAAATCCACTGATGTAGCTCTTCATATCATGGTCAAAATACATTAAAGTGGTAGATAATTACTTCATATTTAAGAGAATCAAATATTTAGTTTTTACCTTAGGATGCTTTACCACCACAATTGGCACTTCGATGTATGGGCTAGGCTTGTTAGCAAGGACCATTGAAGGGGTGGGGGCCTTGGAATGGGAAACATCCTTATAATATATTAAATTTGAATTAGAATGTCTTCCATATCCAATAGCTCCACCACACAACTGTAGTGCCCAAAAAATGAGGGAATCTTTGTAGATGTTATAAGCATTCAATTGTGTAGAGTCCTCCAGTAGTTTTCCATCGTAAGATAGGCATTATTCATCCTTAGGGATCCCAACTTTATGTTGAATCTGATGTTTAAGATGAAAAATAGTATCTAATTATTTAGTTAAAGTTTAATGTTCTGCCCCTCAATAGTTTTCACCAATAATTCATAGTTAGTGAAACCAAAAAAAAATGGCTTACAGGGGATTAGTTAACCCTTTTGATTACCCTAATACATTATTAAACCATTGCTTGCAGAGTATAAATGATCTAACAATTTTTCAAACACTTTGAAATTTTCCTCCTTTTCCATTACTTCCCAAAGAATATTTGTTGACTAAAGTAAATCTAATGTCTAATTGATGGTCAACAAACCTACTTTATGTTACAAATCATATATTTTACTAACATCCTCAAAAATTTGGCATTGGAATACTGAGATAGTTGAAGTCTTTTATCTTATTTTCCATTATTCCAATGTTCATGCAAGCACATTATTGAATAATTTATGTGCATTTCCAATCTTTTTGTCCAGTTGTTGAAGAAATTGAAGTGCCTTCTAACATTTTGTCAAATAATCTATGAGAAGACAAATGTCAGATATTAAATTCATGTGAAAATTGATCTTATGCATTTGGTCAAAATGTATCATTTCCACTTTTCCTTGTTCCTCACCATCATATCTAATAGTCATATCATTCCTTGATACACTATCTCATTCAGACATTTTTTCAAACATTTGATGAGCATCCTCTATTTTTCCTCACTTCAATTTAACCAAATTCATGAAGTCAAGAAAGAGATGAAGCTCAGGTTTGAGAGCAGTCTCATAGCTATACAAAAGATCAAAAATCAAAAAAATATTTCATTATCCTCATCATTATTGGTCAAGATATGCATAAAAAGTTTGAGCATGTTGTGCATGAAGGGCCTCAAAACTTCACTATGAGGGATCCTGCTCAAAACCTCAAATATCTCATTTCGTAGCTTGTGTTCCACATTGTCACTTTCCTAGTGTTTTGTTTGCTTTATCAGAATGGTTGAAAATACTTGAAAGTAGTACTTGATAAAGGGGTGAGAAGAGATGAAAATGCCATATGAGATGAGCATCTGATCTTTGAAATCCTTATGAATACACAACTGTATCTCTTCCAAGAACAATCCCTTCTCTATGAAAATATTTGAATCCATGTATATAAAACTTTTCCCTTCTTCTTTTTATCCTATGTGAATCAGATCTGATATCTTAGACTGAAAGCACTTTCTTTTGACCTTGGATTTTAAGGGAAATTACTAATATCCATAATTTTAAAAATTTCATTTTATTTTTAGTATTTTATTTTTTGTTATTCTTATAGTATATGATCTATGTTATTTTTCTATGCCCTATAAAAAAATTGCCTCCCTTATGCCTTTAAGGCACAATGTTATGTTTAAGTGAGAACCATATGAATCAAATTCAAATAGCTTTGACTACTATTAAAATGGAATCTTCTATTGTGAAAAATGGTTCCCTTTATTTTGATGCACAAATTGCTCATGAATATTTTCAAGAAGACAGTCATAAGAAACAAGCTAACCAAGATGATCATAATTCATAAGATAACTATGAAGGATCAAATAGGATTCATCATGATGAACTTAAAAGAGAAAATCAAGCACAAGTCTAACATTTATCTAAATTTTTATAAGGACTCCATCAAATGCCACAAGATATACCCAAATTAATTGCAGTCCTTTCAACTTCTAAAAGTGCACACAAAGCAAAACTTTATACTTTCAATACACAATAAGAACCACTCTTTCTCATTATAAACCCTACCATAGGTGTTGTTACTTTTAAAATTTATATTGTTATTACATTTACCCTTTAGATTTTGGGGAAAAATAAGGATTCCAATAAATATCTCTACCCATACCTAAACAAATAACTCATACAATACCTTTGATAGCTACGCATCCTACATCACCTACCTTGGACACAATTCCTCATGCAAACTATTTCACTTTAGTGTGATAAAGTGTTGTAGCTAGAGGAATATATACCAAAATCTAGCCAATCAATGGATTCATAAGACCTACTTAATAATATGTTAGCACCTGAGATATACCAAAAGTTGGCCAATCAATGCATTCCCAAACCTACCTTTATAATCTGTTAATTTGACCACACTCCCAATCTATCGCAAACTAACTCCAAGTCATAATTCCTCCTTCCTCATTACAAGTATTTTAGATTTACAAGAATTTTAAATCCAAATTTTATATGGTGATTTAGGTTTAGAATATTTTAGATCCATATCTCACTTGCTGGTATTTTTTAAGATATTTTACTTTATTTTACAATCATCTTTTGGTCATTTTGCATGAGTTTTGGAGAAGGAAATCCATTGAGCTTGTAACATGTTCTTTGCCTATTTGTGGATTAGTCCAACCATATTCAATTTTTTTATTATTCATATCTGTGATCATTTTATTTCATTTCTTTTCCATCCTCTTGTCAAGGATTTCATAAGGTCTTCACTATGCAGAAGGAGCTAACTACCTGAGGATTAGAGACTTGTCAACAATTATTTCTTCACCTTAAACTGATCTCAACATTGATAAGGTTAGAGGATTTGATATATATTTTATTTATTAGATTAACTTGTTTAGATTTAGATTAAATTATCAATTTGAAAATATTCAAAAAATTCTAGAAAAAGAAACAAAAATCATCTTCTCTTTCATTCTATTGTATTGAAAAGAATAGTTTTATTTTCCTTCATTGCATTGTCATATCAAAATATCAAAGAACAATACTACTTGCATTAGATTTATGATAGAGTATATGAATAAAAACACTAGTTATATCCAAACAAAAGTATTTTAGTTTTAGTGTTCTTTCAGCTAACACCACATTAAACACCAACAAGTACATTTAGACCAAAAGCCTTAAAACTAGACAAAAAAGGGCATGCATTTTGGAACTGGTTTTATTTATTTGCATGATAGAAGAACAATGTTTAAATCAAAAAATTAAAATTTTAAATTTGCATTATTTCAATCATAAATCATCTAGATTCACTTTCAATAGTCCAAAAGTTTTAAAACTTGCATTTTAGCTTGTATATGTGGATTAATTTTATAAATACATAGAATTCATGTTTGAAAAACCCAACCTAGGTTTTAGATTTCATTCCTCATTATCATATTTTAAATCTTAATTACATATTAGCTTTCACTTTTTTGCATTTAAAAAGATAAAAATAAATAAATAATACGTATTTAGTGCATATAGGTAAAATTATCATCTCTTAAACTAGGAAAAGTTAACATCAACATTTGCATCATTCACTTGAAATTCAGTTTTAGCATTACGTTTGATGAAAACTTAAAAAATCATAAAAAGATAAAAAACATTTATTCCTTTCATTTTTAGTTTTTTAATTCTTCCATTCTAAGCGCTTTCATTTCATCAAGTAGCATAGTTTCAATTCTAGTTGCAAAAACCTTTTCAAAAATAAACAAAAATAAATTTGAACCAAACCTCGTCAAGATGACTATGAGTGGAAAAATTTGTTATTAACTTGTCCAAAACAACAAGTAAACTTTCACAAACACATTTAAGACAAGCTACACACTTGCAAATTTCAAACCAACCTTTCCCTACCATTAGATTATGCTCCTAGAGTGACCTTACCTCCATAGGGTAGGCTTATTTCCTAGATTACCAAATCTCATTCTAGTAGGCACCCTTCAAAGTAACATTAATTCTAAACTTCAACTTGATTTTTTTAATTCTACCCCACTCCCAAACCTCATAATTATCCATTTTGATGCCCTTGATGGACAAGCTCACCATATAACTACCATAGTCATAGTGAGACCCCTTTGCATTCTAGCCCACTAAGTTAACAACCTTCAAGTTTGATCCTCCCTTATCCTCTCCTTTATCCTTAGGTCTAGCCTCATTCTATTTTAATTCATTTTTTATATGACATTAGATGGTCACGATCAACCCAATCACACTAATCAAATCACTAGGTCTTATAACCTATTTTCTCCCAATTCCCTAAGCTAAGCATCGACTAAGAACTCTGCTACCTAAGGTTATTGGGATTTTATTTCCTCTCAATTTACTTCTCTCAATATTCAATGCAATGTGGATGAGCACTTTTGGTATCACCATGATCATCCCTTGCCACCCATCATTCAAAACCCCATCCTTGCATGACCAAATTAACCCATCCTTCCAGTATTACCTATTCAAATATGTCAACCACACCAGTGTATCTAACCCAATCACTAAAATATCCATTTAATTATACATTCATCGATTATCTTAACTATACATTGATAGGTTAAGTACGCAAAGGTTAGTGTGTTTATTTCTGAGCATATAACTCCTATCACATATATTCAAGTTAAAACTTTTGAATTTACACCACCATGAAATACAATACCTACTCATTCACATCCCATAGTTTTTGTACCACATTAAGACTTGGTTCAAACTAAAGTACCTAAAAAGAGTTAAATTATACAAAAAAATATCCAAACTAATAAATGTGTTATGAATCCTTGAGCACATTACCTTGATCTCTCTCCTTATGATGATGGTTCAAATTATTATACAAATCGTGACAATATTTATGCTCCACCCTCACCATCCACATTTATGTGACACATTTGACTCTCCACCCTCACCATCCACACTTCCCTCACTAGATGAATTAGCTTACATTTATAGATATTTTGACATGATCATCAGTTAGTCATGTTTGCCTATCCCTTGTGATTCATCAATACATTCTATTGCAACACACTTTATTTTTACAACTATTTTCTATATGTCATGCCTTTCATGTGCCTTCCTCCATTGAGATTTTTCACTTCCTCACCTCTCTTCTAGGTTTGACATTTATTGTTTACCTTGGTTTGCACTAACATTATTCTTGGCCCCTAGTTTATGTTACTTTCTATGTTTCACTCATCATTGTCCATCAATTGTTGATCATTTTCCAAACACTTTCATTGAATTCCTGATAATGAAATCATATATATCGATATATTTCATCTAAGCATGCATTAATTCCTAAGGGAAGTTTTATGTTGTTTGGAGTCCTCTTCTTATTCTTTCTTCCATATTTTACACCCTTGGCTTACTTGATTGCCTTATTTAATTCCTCTTAATTTCAGCTCTTAGATTCTCTTATTTATTATTTGAGCTATCATTATTTATTCTTGATTTCACCCCTTGGCTTCATCCTTGTGTGATCCCCTCCTTCTAGAAAACATGAAAATGAAAAAAACATAAGACAATATTAAAAAATAAAAAATTACCCTTATCTTTGTTGATGGATGTAGTCACTCAAATTTGGTCATGAATCTTTGATAATGTTATTTTTTTCCCTATTCATTTTTAATTGACTCAAAAATTAAATTTTGACGTATTTCATCAACTCGCTTAATCCTAAGCACCTATGCAGATCTATTAATTTATACATTATTATTTTATGTATAAAAATGCTATAAATTGGTAAGAACCACTTGAAGCATCTTTATGGACATCCCATGACCTAAAACATGCACATTTCACTTAAGGACAAGATTAAAGAATGGGGGAAAATAGTGGCAAATGTTTTTGTCCCTTATGGGTTGATCTTATCCTTAACCATTCTAATGCACTTTTTAAATTTAAACCCTCCCTTACAAGTTGGTCCATATTTTTAGGATGGATAGAGTGAGATTTCCCACCTTTTATATTTTTATAAAGGTGTAATTATGTCATTTATTCTATCACACTCAATCAATTGAAAATTTCAATACAAAGGCATACTTACAATATTGCACACTAAGCAAAGCTTTCCTATTCTTTCCAATTATAATTCTCATAATTTGAAGCAATCATTAGATAAGTCAAAAAGGATATTTTGTCCAAGCTAAGGCAAATCATGATCAAGTATTAAATCCATCTCTATATGCATTCATATAGTCAAAGGAACATAATTTCACAAAGCACTCTAAGTGGGAGAATTGTGTGGGCTTGATTTCTCTCTTTATAGTATTGGATACATAGACAACATTTAGTCTTTGCAAGGGTGGTTGGGGTCAGTTCAACCCATTATAATCCTCCCTCTTTTATTTATAGGTTTTCAGCTATTGTAACCCCTATTAAGGTTTCAATTTTGAAGAATTCATTTTTAGGTCTTTTACACACATCTAAATTTAAAATCTTGACAGATATGTGTGATTTAAACTGTCACAAATGATTGTGACCTAAGTTCCCTAATTTTTAGTAGAGGATAAGATTGACCAATTCAATATTATAATGCTAGTTGATCACATCTTATATTATATGATGTTATCCTATACTAGATTCAGTCTTAATCTTTGTGCATTTGCAAAATCAGTCCCTACTAGTCACTTTTAATTGTCTATTAGTTTCACACAGTCATATCTTAGATAGTAAATAGCTAAGTCTTTCATTTTTTCATAGTTAGTATTATTTCATTCAATTGTACTTTGTCAATTTTAGTGTGTTGATTTCATTTTCCTTGTCACAAATTGATTAACAACATTCTAATATATTATATTCAATTTATTTAATTAGGGTTAATCATTACATTAATTCAAATTTTTGATAAAACATATTGGTGAACCCATGTATTGTTTGAACATTAACAAACCCTAGGTTTACCTTAGAGTTTCAATCTTCTTTCTAAGATTTCATAATTTTTTATTAGGGTTTTAGATATGATAACTTATTTCCTTTTATCCTTTGTGTAAATTAAAAGTTATTTTTTTTTTTCATTTTATTTTCCCCTGGGGTTTCACACTCATTTTACTATTAGAACTTCATTTCCTAGGATTGTGGCTTATCTTCCCACTTATTCGACTCGTATATGTTCCATAACTACTATATTTTTCAAACACTTATATGGTTTTGATAATTATATTAAATGGATAAGAAACCCATTTTTGTTCACCAAAATATTGTACGGATTTTTCAAATTTTAAAATTTACTATTTATGGTAATTTTGGATTAGGGAACAAATAGTGAACTTATTTTTGAATAATTTTTTGGATTTCATCCATCTATTTTTAATCAAAAACCTCTCTTGGATTTCTAACATATATATTTTACTGGTTAGTTCTTTATTGTGTACATAATATAATGGCTATATGGGTTCTTCTTGGCGTATACTTTCTAATTCAAATAATGATTGGTCTAATTTCATGGTGTCAACTATAAATATTTAATATATTTCATAATAATGCAATAAAATGGAGAAAAATTATGTACAATAAAATCAAGGTTGCAATCAATCATAATACAACTTTTATGTCTATGGAATCTTGAGTAACTTTTATCATCCCTTCTCAAAATTGTGATAATTACAATCCCTTTAACCAGGTCCATAATGTCACTATAAAAATAGGTAAGGTGACCCACCATATAGTACCAAATGAATGTAGCCAACATGTCATTTATCAACACCTCCCACCTCTCATACATCATATATGCACTCTCTAATTAGATCAAAATACTATTTTTCATATCATAGAATGCATGGGCATCATACGCATACTTGTTGGGCTTTAAAGAATAAAATACAAAGCATCATTGATAGTGATGATACTATAATAGATAAATGAATCAAACAACCTCCTTACATTATGATTACATCTCCTAAAGAACAAGTGTAAAAAGAACAAAAAGAAAAAGAATGGATATAAAAGAACAAATTAGAGCAATAAAGGTTACAAAAGGAACAAGATAAAAAAAGGATACCAACAAAAAAATTACAAAGGGAACAATTAGATCATCAAAGGGAATAAATAAAAATATATAAGTTACTAAACGATCAGTTATAAAAGTTATAAAAATAAATTCAAAGTAAGCAAGAAGTAAGGAAAATTTTAGAGGCTTATAGCCAAAAGGTTATAATTAGGTTTTTTCGATTTTAAAAATGGCTAATTATGTGAAAATATACATAGGTCAAATAGCCTCAATTTTAAACAATTTATTGTACATGTGTTTTGAATCACCTTATAAATTATACTTGGTCCTATTTTTGGACACATATGCGCCATAGTTATTATGCATGTATGGTTTTGATTCGCTACTAAATTATATGAGGCATGTATTGGTTATCTAGAATTGCCAGGTATATATGTATGTATGTATCTATGTATATGTGTGTATGGGTGTGGGTGTGTATGATAAGGACCACCTAAGACACAATAAGTTTAAGGTAATAATTATATTTTGGTTGGCATGGTTTGTTAATTGAAATAAAAATATACTTGAAAGGTCAATTATGGATATAGTTAAGACATTTTGGCAGATATTATTATATAGTTTATAATTTTAAAACTATGAAAATGTTTTAATATTTTTTGGCACTATTTATAAAATTGAGTAAAATAAACATGCTCTTCCTTCTATATGATAATGGTTATTTTATTTCTAGCATTGAATGAAGTGCAAGTGGAATTAAAACTATGGGGGTCGAGTTTGAGATATTTCCTCATTTTTTAGTGAATTAGCGCCAACATATTGAGGGGATAATCGAGGCAAAATTTAATGTTGGTACAACACATCACCTACAGGATTAATGTAAGTTACTCAAATACATATGTGATAGTTTCTCAATTTTTGTAGTCATTTATGCAAGCTATTGGTAGAAGCAAAGCTCTATTAGTTGAAAGATTGGGATGAGAGGTTGGAAACAAAGGCATAAATAGTTTTTAAGTTGGTTTCCTTGTGATTGAAAGGTATGGATTTTTTTTGTTTTATTTTGAAGACTAAGAGTAGTTGTTTGCATGTAGCCCTAAGAAAGAAAATACAGATGAATCAATTGTGAGGCTCATGTTTTGAAAACATAGCCATCCATAAAAACTATAGAGAGGTTTTCACATTGTATTTTGTTTTTAAAATGTTTAAGGTAATAATTATATTTTGGTTGGCATGGTTTGTTAATTGAAATAAAATAACATTTGAAAGGCCATTATTTTTAGATAAATATCAGGGTTCAACGGGTCCCTTGCCCTATATTAAAACAAAAAGTTTTTACAATAATACCTGACCATTAAACATTTCAAAATGAAATTATGATCCTTAGAGAAACAAAAGCCACCAAGTGGCGACACAACCACAAAGAAAAAACACAAGATATTACCAACAAAGCTTGTCAAAACAACCAATAAAACCATAGTGGAACCAAAAAGATCACCGACCGCCAATACACCATATAGCACCAAGATTGTATAACCCACTTCTTCTTCCAGCTTCACTCTAGAAACCATAGCACACACCTCACCCAACACAACTTGATGTAACCTACCTTTCAGTACACCCATCGACATCACTCAATGATTGCTCTCTAAATGACCACGTATTTCCACCATGACTATATGTCGAGGAACTCAAGAAAACCATGATGGAGTTGTTCACTGGGTTTGTCCACCAATTGGCACAAAAATACACTACATCCACCTTTTCTCTGTGATGATGGGTTTATTTCCAAAATTCAAGATCTATAATGGGGCTTTGTATCTGCACCCAGGGAGGAGAGGATATGAATTGGCCACCTACCAACGAAGGATGATGAAGCTTGTCCTACAAATATTTAACATAACCCATCATGACAACAAATCAAATTTTGATGGCCTTAAAAATAGATAATGGGATAAAACCAAAACCATTACTACTTGAGAAAGGGAGCTCTTAGAAATGGCCTAAATTAAATTTATCTAATATTTATTGCAATCCTTTCCTGTGCTTTAGGGCCATAGAAAAATCCAACACCCTAGCAACCAAATCCTTTTAATGAACTAAAACCAAAAAAATTGTTACAAATAGAGCTGTAGTTTTGGAATTCACTCTGCTCTAATCACTTTTCAAAAGATAATCCTCCCCTAGGGTAAATAAGATAGCTTGTATTATTTCTTCCATTGGAGCCAAAAATATTTTCTTGATACATGCTCTGGATGTACCACCATTAAATGCCACCTCCCTAACTATACTGCTTCTATACATTACTAGAATCTTGAGATCCATTACTATATTTCAATCCATCCCTACCTCAGTAGATGAAAAACCCTGAGAAAAAATGCAAAAAGAGAAAAGGAATGTAAGGTAAAAAAATATGATAAATAAGCCTCTCAAGAAACTTTATATCAATGAGGATAATCATTCCTCATTACTCTACCTCCACTGCCACCTACTTGCCACACGAGGGAAAGCCAAACATTGAGAAGGCCAAATTATGACCGGTTAAGCCCCTAAAATGATATTAGAGATGCAATAAAACTCCTCCCATGCCTCTCTATGATTTTCAATAATGAGTGAAGCACTTTGATCAACTCCACAATTTGTGAGAAAATCTACTGCAAAATTAACTACCCTATATCAATGAAAACCTTCCCACACTTCAAACCCTTTAAGACTTTCACAGGCCTTAGAGAGAATATTTACCAAGTTCCATGAAGATGCTGAAGAATTTTTCAAAGAATAAATAACTATTTGTGATTCTCCTTCCACTTGAAGCTTTATAATACCACATTGAGAAGCAAGATCCAATCCAAGCACCAAGCCTTGAGTTTTCACTTCAATATTAGTTATGTCCTTCAATTTATTGGAAATAGCCCTAATAAGGGATCCACTATAACTATAATGATGCATTTAGCCCTAGAGGCTCCAATATTGCCCCTAGAAGCCCCTTCAAAATTAAAATTAAACCAACCAAGGGGGAGGATGCCACTCAACATTCTTCTTGCATTTTTCTCTTTCTGAGACTACCATCAACCCATTAACAGGAGAAGCTGAAATAAACTTCCATTTGGCACTCATCCTCATATCCTAGGATGAAATTTTGCCTTTTTATGTTTGTATTGGGCTGATATGACCTCTAAAATTGCTACTTCAATCTCTCTCAGCAAAACCATGAGCTATTTTTCTTTCCCTTCAAAAATTATTTGGTTTCTCTCTTTTCAAATAAACCAAATTAGAATAGTTGGACTAACCCTCCAAGACCAAAAAGAGCATTTGTGACATCCTGAATTGGCCAAGAATCAAAGGCATTAAATAAATATGAATCCTAGGCATATGACCATTATAATTTGCTACACAACCAAGCCCAACACCAACCTATAAAGGGACAATCAAACAATAAATACCCCATTGATTCTTTTATTGACTTGCACATGACACACCTGGAAGGGCCTAAATAACCAATCCTAAGTAAGAATGTGATCTTGCAGAGCCAATCATGCAAAAACACCATCTTTTTGAAGACCCTCTTTACTCCAATAAATAAACTTTTCCCAACTCATGACTGAACTTGAGGCTTCTGCCATTTGATAGCCTAAACTGGTTGTATAAGAACTATATTTGGCCCCTATCCAATGTAGTAAATCCTCTTTATTATTAATAAAAACCTTACATTGTACCAAACACTCACCCAGATGCTCCAACTGAACTGTTAGAACCCCTAAGGCTTCAAAACTTTTCTAAGACCAATCAGTAAAGCCTATCTCCTAAAATTGATCCAAGTAATTGATCACAAATTATCCCCATGCCTTAGTGAGAAGCGTCCTAACTTCTACCAAGTCAAGCATCTTTGCCAATGGTTTGTGACCATTCTAATAATCCTCCTAAAACTTAGATCTATGACCATTATTGATTGTCCACAAAACATGCTCCAAAATCAGAGGTCTACATTTGAGTAGAAAATTCAAAATGTGAGAGCCCTTTGGGGGAATTGCAATGGAAACCACACTCCAAGGATTTTCCCTTTCCAAATATTTACTGATTAATAGTCTACTCCAAATGGATTGAGGTTTGGTGAGTAAACCCTATACCAATTTTTCACCAAGAGCTTGGTTTTGCAGGTTAAGACTTTTGATCCTTACACCTCCCTTATTTTTTACTTGATAAACCTTTTCCCATTTGAGCAATGGAATCTTCTTTTTTTCTTGAGTACCTTGCCACAGGAAATCCTTCATGATTCTATTCAAGGATTTGATAACCTATCTTGGCATTTGTAGTATTAACATATAGTAAATTAGAAGAGTGATCAAGATTAATTTGATCAGGGTCAATCTACCTACCAAAGTGAGCCATTTTCCTTGCCAAGAAACCAATCAAGCTTTGAAAGAAGACACTAGAATTTCCCAATGAATTTTCCTACATGCACCTAAAAATAGAGGGACACCAAGATATTTTTAAGGAAGTTTCCCTATCTTAAAGCCCAAAATAAGAGAAATAGCATGTTAGACTTGCTCTGAAAAGTTGATAAAGTATATTTCTAATTTTTTCAAATTTACCATTTGACCAGATGCTTCCTTATAGATTGAAAGGATTTCCCTAAAATATTGTGCCTCATTGATTGAAGCTTGACCAAATAGAAAGGTGTCATTAGTGAATTGTTGATAAGTAAGATGCTCCAAACCTAATGCCACCTTGAGCCCCTACAACTGAGAGTTTACCTTATCCTGCTTGATTTCCCTCTCAATGACTTTAGCCAACAAAATAAAAAGGAAGGGAGATAGTATATCCCATTTATGGATACCTCTAGAGGACTCAAAAAAACCTTATGGGATACCATTAACAAGGACAAATAACTTAGCTCCAGAGATGTAACTAAACACCCACTCACACTAGTCTCTGCTAAAACTAAATTTTTCTAGAACTTTGATCAAAAAACACCAATTGACTCGATCATAAGCTTTACTAATGTCAAGCTTAAGCAACATGCCTTTTCGATGAGCATTATACAATGATTGGAGTTGATCATTCTTCCATAACTTTGATCAAAAAATGCCAATTGACTCAATCATTCTTGATTTTTATTTCCAATGGATTTCGTCATGAAGAAATAATTCATCATATTTTACTAACAACCTTTTTTTAGCCCAATAGGTAGTTTGGTCCATACCATTGCGAATTACTAAATTGTTTAAGATCTCCATTTTTGTTTCCACGTGAACTTTTTCCTAGAATATATTTTTGAAGATGTTAGAATTACATTGACGGAGATAGCCTTTTATATACTTCAACTTTTGATCCATCCTAAACATCGATGAACCAAAGATGATTGGGATGTTATTCCACCATAAAAAAACTCTTTCAGAGAGAGAGGGATCTCAGAGCCACATAGTCTCAAACTTAAAAGGATAGAAAGCTGGTAGATTATCAATATAAATATTCAAATCTATCAAAAAGTGATTTGATCTAAAATGGGGAACAATGAAACTCTCAGGGATCAAACTTTGAGAGAACCAATTAGATGAAACTAAGAAGTGATCTAATATTTCCATAATGTTCTAGACCCCAAATATTTTATTGTTCCAAGTGAAAGCACCCTACTTGGGTCTTACATCCACCAACTCTTTTTGCACTACAAACCTTTCAAAATAAAAAACAACACAGGCCAAAGGGACTCTGCCACCAAGCTTTTCCTCCAAATAAAGCACAATAGTAAAATCACCACCCAACACCCTATTCAAACCCTAAAAGTATTCCAAGATTTTGGAAAGATCATTCCACAATTGTAACTTTTGAGCCTAGTCAATAGGTCCATACACATTGCATAATAGAAAACTCATATCCACTGAAAAACTTGAAATTTTGCATAGTTGTCAATTTGAGCCATTATCTAGCATATCCACTACTACCTTAGCTAGGGACCACAATGCTAGACCATATGAAGCCCATAATTCTTCCACAAAAGAGTTTTTCCATCTATTCCAACTCATCTTCATCAAGGTAGAAGCTTTAGCGAGACTTAATTTAGATTCTTGAATCAATATTACATCTAGTTATTTAGCTAGACTAAGATGCTTAACCAAGTGTCTCTTGTTAGGGGAATTCAAACCCCTAACATTCCATGAGAAGATATTCATAATGTGGGAGAGGTGATTTCCACCCCACACTTTCCAACCTCCAAATTTTTTTATAAGGTTCCTTGCTTTCAAATTGAAATTTCTCCAACTACTTTATCCTTGGTTGATTTCCTATCACGCTTCTTAGGTTCTCCATAATTCACATGCTTTAGAGAACTCTGAGACTAAAAAATAAAAAGGAATCACCCTTGAATTCAAATCTTCCTCTAAATCTACCTCCTCCTCTTCCACCTCAATCTCCACACTAGGCAATGATTAAAACATGAGAAGTAGCTTAGGAGATAAGCTCTTCTCTTTAGGAACCTTTTCAGATAGTTGAAGAGTGTTTAGAATCAATTCTTTTAAAACATGGGACTGTTAACTAATTAAATCATAACCTTTCAATATTGAAGTATGAAACATATCTTTCCCTTTGTCTAATTTAAGCAACAACTCCTTTGTTTCTTTGATTTTGATTGATGAAGCTTTTGATACTGATAAATTCAGCCTTACTATCTCCACCTCTACTTCTGATGATGCTTATTGAAGGTTTTTATCTTTTAGATAGACATTATTTGGTTATTATCTTCTAACTTGGACTTCTCCATGAGATTCATTTGTCTTTCTCTTTGTAAAGACCAAAAGCTTCCCCCATTTTGCTCCTTGAAGGTTTTCAATGAAAACACCACTAATTTTTAGACCTGCTTAACATCACCTTGCGATAACTTAGGCCCTCTCTGACCAATTTGTAATTCTTTTGAGTGTGTCTAACCTACCTATACTTATAACACCTAAAAGGGATATTTCAAACATCAACCACTTTAGACCAGATACGACCCTGAGACTTGATGGAGATAAATTCAAGAATCTCCAACTCAAAATTTAGCAAAACCCTAATTCTAGCATCGGTGGCCAAAATTATTTTTTCCATAATCGAATCAATTTCCAAACAAGTCCCAAGTAAATTGCCAAGGGCAGTTACACAAGTATTATCCCAATACTCAAAGGGAATACCATACAAATAAATCCAAATTGGATAACAACCATGTTTAGCTAAAGTTGGATCAAAATTAGGTTTTCATTTTTGAACCCAAAGGCTAACTCCTCTTATAGACCAGAAGGGATGCTTAAAAGCCTTCTCTTTGGCTTCCAAATTAGCGAAGATTGATAGAAAAAACCCTTAGGTAAAAATTTCACCTTGACTTCCTTTCCCTAGAGATCCTTAACCCAAGATTCAATTTTCCTAATAGCGGGCCATTTTTTGGTAAATTTATCGATTAGGGTTCGCTCCTCTAGGTTTGAAATGCCTTGCAAAAAACCATTCAATTCCCACAAAATCTCTTTCTCCCTACCAATCCTAAAATATGAAACATTTTTTATGGATGAAAAGTGCAAAAATAAGTTAGGAAAACCCAAAAGCTCTTCTTTTTTATTATAATAAAAATCCCTAGAGGGCAGTATATTAACTCCAAATGAAACCTTTCCTTCCTGAACCAATTATTGTCAACTTTATTCTACCTCCTCCCATTCTTCATCCTACCTAAAATCTAGACCATCCTCAAAACCATCACCAGATGAAGACCCTGGCCATTCTTTGGACTCTCGAATCTCCTCTTCTAGAGCATGATTAGCTGATTTTGAAGATCTATGATTGCCTCCCTTCATAAGGAAATCAACTCCTTGCTACACTTTTCACCGATCATGCAACATTTTTTTAAAATTTTATATGAAGTGAAAGGCCATTATTGATTATGGATATGATAAAGACATTTTGGCAAACCTTATTATATAGTTTATAATTTTAAAACTATGAAAAAGTTTTAAATATTTTTTTTCAATTATGTCATATGTGTTTTTCATAGTTGTTTTGCCTTATGGTCCTATTGACCATTTTTACCATAGGTCAAAATGTGCCAACCCCTATAGCCAAAGTCTTGTACAGGGGTTGATTATAACATCATAGGGTGTTGTATAGTCCTATTTGATGTCATTTCAAATGTTGTTTTAAATTTGGTCATAGTATAGTTCAGTCCTTGTGTCATTTGATGTCTTAGGGGTCATTTTAGGAGTCATATATGAAAGTGACAAGTTTTCACAGTGTTCAAATAGTTCAAGATCAAGTGGCAGTTGCTAGAATAAGTCCAAAAGAACATGTTGGCTCAAAGACTTGTTTGGTACTTAGGAAATCTTCCAATTGGCTAAGTACAAAATTATTTTAGGGCAATTATTTCAGGTTTTTAGCTAAGTGTTGGGGACTTGTTAGGGAAATTATCCAAACAATTTTCTCGAAGATAGAATTCTTTAAAACATTTTATCCATAAAAAAAAGCTAAGTACAAATTATTTTATACATTTTGTCTGAAACAAAAATCTCAAAGACCCAAGTCTCTTAGACAAATTATCTAATACAAAAAGCAAAGGACATATTCTTTTAGGAAAAATGTTTGAAATATAAGTTCAAACAAAGGCAAAATTCTTTCAAACAAAGTGTTTGATTAAAATAGTCTGAAACAAATGGCCTAATGAAAAAGTCTCAAAGACCTAATTCTTTAAGAAAAGTTGATCTAACAAAGTATGACGTTCGTGTAAACATAAAAATAAATCTCAAGCAAAAAACCTTTGGGGTTTAAAAATTTATGGTCTCACATATGTCATTAACAAGCATGTGGACATCAAATTTAATTTATGACAAAAATCATTGGGGTTGAAATTTGATGGTCGTGTAGACATTAAATGATGGGAGCACATATGTCAAATTTTAGCCATGGTAAATAGTTGTTTGAGTTTAAAAAGTGGATCACAAAGATCTATGGTACATATTTGATCATGAAAAATTAGATTGATAGTGTGAATAGAGTCAAAATGTCAATGAATCTTGATATTGAATAACGTTGGAGCAACTGGATCACAATCTATGTCTCACATTTAATCACACAAATAGATCCAATGATGTGAGTGAGAGTCAAAGGTCAAGGAACTCAGATGAAATGTAAAGTTTCCAACTATCATAATTTTAGGACTTTGGATCAATGATCAATAGCCAGCATTGAAGGTCAAAGCAAAGAGGCTCTAGAGGAGATCACCAAGTTAAATTCGATTGGATTTCAAATGGATAAAATGAGACTACATGTCTAAGAAATAATAGAGTGAATTCTATAATGGAGTGAACAACATGGCAAGGGGAATGCCACATAGGTAGCCATGAAACACCAAGGATTTTTTGATGAATCAATCTCTTCAGACTCATACGCCACTATGAAAACACAATCGAGGTCCAAGATAAATAGTGACTGCTAGATGTAAAGAATTAGGGTCTATAAGACTAATGAATGACTATAGATGGTAAACAAAAGTGTCTTGAATATAGTTAGAAGCTAAAAAAATATCTATGATTGTCATAGTATATTTTTTGACTCTTCTAGTTTAGTTTCAAATGCTCGAGAGATGATCCATTATGAAGGTAGTTTCATAAAGGCTGGCTGAAGAGTCCCTACACTATTTTGGAGAGTTCATCATGGTTTATATAAAAAATTATCTTAAGATAAATTCATGGTCTATTTCACACTCTAATCCCCTATAATGTAACTATTTCTCATTCCTGTACATGTGTTCTAGCAACTCTTGAACTTTATTATTTTCTCTTCTCTTTGAAGTTTCATAAGTAGCTATCATTTTGGCCTTTGTAAAAAAGAGACCACACCATGTATGGTTAAGCCCTACTAGTTTTGACATTATACTTTGCCTTATAAAAATAAATGCAATATGGTTTGAGTTTATATATTAGCTTGTCAAAGTGTGTGAAGAGATGTATAGTGAATAGTTTAGAGATATTCATTTATCCTTGTGTTCTCTCAGTCTTCCCATGTTTGATGCAAGTGATTTCAGCCTAATAGGTCATATAAAGTATAGTCAAGTGTATGAATCTATATTAAGTGTATAATGAGCCTTAATATTTTCAAATGATCTATGGTCTTATTTTCCTTGGAAAGTCTTCATGCATCTCACCTTCTTATTGAAACACTAATGCTAGTGCATTCTAAGACTCTTATACTAGTGGTTTATGTCTTGTCTGTTTATGATAGAGTATGATAGTCTTATGGAAGACATCTTGGTGCATCACACTTTTAGAATAGGTCTATTTCATGTAATTTCTAACCCTTTTCCCCCACAATCAAGCATTAGATAGGTAATAATATTTTCAAGATATATTCAGGGAGATAGCCCTTTAAATCTAGAGGCTCACTTCCACTATAGGTACACCCACATACCTGGAAGTTTTCCTATGTTTCCCAAATCTAGAAGAGGCTTGAACACCCTCTTCTAGGGTGAAATATTTGTTGAAAATAGTTTTTTCATGCCTAGTGACACCATTGTCCTCAAGATAGCTTATCAAGATGAATGTTGGTATTGACAACATCACCAAACTGGTGTGCCACTCAGCATTTATTTATTCCATCGAAGTAAATCTAGTCTGAGGATATAGTCCTATTATAAAATTGCTCCCATAATTCATGGTTCTTAATAGGTGATCCTCTATAAGATTTTTTAATCCCATTGACCCACTCTTTTAGCCTGAACGTTCCTTTGAAGGTCAATATCTTCAACCTAGTCTACCCTTTAGAGAACTAGTAGATTTTTCTAGAGAGTAAGAGGTTGAAGAAATTGAGGAAATTGAAGATACCAAATATTTTGAATAATTTGAAGAAGATATGGCTAGACCTCATGATTTACCTATATTTAATATAAAAAATCTAATTTACCTTCATGCATATGATGCCATTCCTCCCAATGCCATAAAAGGTGTACCCCTATTCAATGGTGAGAGTCATGTTACACCCAGTGAGCACATTAGAGATGTCTCTAAATTTTGTAGCTTCTATAATATCACTCAAGAAAACATTACCATTAGAATCCTTGCCATGTCCCTTAGAGGGAAGGCTCTTGATTGGTATAAGACTCTAGAAGGTGGATGCATCACATAATGGGATGAATTTGGAGTGTTACTGATCTCAAGATTTAGAAATGAGAGCAACCATGCCTCTCTCATACATCAACTTAACATGATTAAAAGGGGATCCAAAGAAATAATGCATGATTTTAATGAGAGGTTCCAAAAGACTTGGAATAGACTACCTCCTCCTATGAGGCCACCTCTCAGTTTTGTGTTCCTGACCTATTTGAGAGATATTGGTATTGAAATTATTGTCATGCTTCAATCCATGGGTGGTTCCACCCTCCCTGAAGCATATGAGTTTGATAGCAAAATCTGAAAATAATCTCATCCAATCTATAATAGTTACACCTAAAGTGTATATGCCTCCATTGCCTCATGATTCTAAGAATGCTCCAGATGTGGCTCAAACTCCTAATGTCAATACCAAGCCTAAATTTTCTCCTAAGAAGGCAAATAATGCCATGAATAAAGATGCATATATTCAATGGTTGAAATCTAGAATTGGATGAGGTAATATGCAACAAGGTGCCTATCAGAATCTTTACCCCTATCAGCAATAGTATGGTTATAAATTTGGAAGAGGGAGAGACCAATGGCAGCCTAATCCCAACATGCATGTCAATGCATACAATCCTAACTCTACTATGAATTCAAGGGATATGATACCTATGTATAACAACTTGGTGAAAGGAAAAAATTGGTAGCAAGGCCAATTTATGGATGATAATGAAGGTAGAAAGAAGGCTCTTATTGCTTAATGAGAGGTTACTCCTCTTTTATCAATTGAAGATGAAGTGATGATGTAGACAAGTGAAGGTGGGTAGCCTCAAGAAGATATCTTCACCAACTTTCTAGTTGAGGACACTTTTATGCTTAATCAAGTAACCTTAATTTTAGATAACACTAGATCTGAAAGAAAGGATTTAGGTGGTAATAGTAAGGTGCCTACAAATTCATCCAATCATCCTTCAAGGCAGTCAAGAATGGTTGCAAGTGTAGAATCTCTAAAAACTATTATACCCCCTTTAAAATAAAATGTTGGAAGGACTATTCAAGGTACTCCAACTCCTCAAGGTCCAAGCACTTAATTTCCTCCAAGAATCCAAGAGAAATTAGGTATGGATTCTTTAAACATTATAGATTCATTGAAGAGTACAAAAACATCCATTTCCCTTTGGGATGTTCTACATATGGTTGGTCAAAAAGAGCTCCTAAAAAATAGTTATATGTCATCCTTACTACTATCCCTCCTTCAAATAAAATTCAAAGTCATGTAGTCCTTGAAATTATCCCTAATACCATCGTTAAACCATCTAACAAAGTTGAGAAACCTTTACCATTCTATCTCACTCTCATAGTGAGTGACAAGCTTGTCCATAACTGCATAGTTGATAGTGGAGCTTCAACTTCAGTCATGCCCAAGGTGGGAGATGATAAATTAGGTCTAAAGTATGAGCCTCATAGAAAAGGAGTTATCCAAATATATGGTACACCTACCAATATGATAGGACTAATAAAAAACTTGAAAGTTTTTTTGCAAGATTGTCCTAGTTTTCCTACCTTGCAGGATATAATTGTTGTTGACCTCCTAGCTCACTTTGCAATTTGCCTTTCAAGGGAATTCACTACTAAAATCGGTGCCTATCTTTCAATTTATTGGTCTTTCTTGGCCTTTAGGACAAGTTATGGGGCCAAGGTGATAATTAAGGCACAACCTCTTGCAAGGTTTTATATAGAACCTTACATTGAGACAAGTTCTAGTTTGAATTATGTTGTTCAAGAAGAAAGAGATTCTATTATAGATGATGGCACATCCTCCAAGCTTGAAGGCATTATAGATTTTTTTCTTGATGAATATGTTACTAACACTTATGAGCATGATCTTTATTCTCTCATGGAAGGAACTGATCTAGGAGTATAATGTATACCTGAAGAAATAATACCAGCACCTCTAATTGCCAAAAAAAGGGTGAAGAATATGAGATGTAGAAAATGTTTTTCAATGGTTCAAGAATTAAAATATATATAGGAGCTAGTGTTATGTTGGTATCTCCATAAAAATATAAATATTATGCTTCATATATATTCCATTTTAGTTGTACTTGTAATGTAGATGAGTATGAAGGTTTGATTCATGGCCTTCAATAGGCAAGGAGAAAATGAATCAAGAACTTGCAAGTATATGGAGATAGTGAGTTGGTTGTGCATCAGGTTAGGAATGTGTTTGCTACCAATAACCATTTTCTTAAGTCATATAATCATATGGTATGGGAATTTATTGAAGGATTCAATGGATTCAACGTACAATTAGTCCCATGGGAGCAGAATAATCATGATGATAGACAAGCTACCATAGGAGCTCAATTTGATACTCCAATTGCCATCAAAGAAGAGGGGAATTAATCTCACATTAATATCATTATCAAACCCTTTATACTTGATAATGAAGTGTCTTTTAAAGTGTTTTATAGTGACAAACACATTGCATGCTTCCTATAAAATGATGTTGAGTTCTCCTCAAGGAATCAAGGGAGACTCCAAGAACAGTTTGGTGATTAGATTGTGCAGCTAATGACAAATAAGATACCAAGGGTATAGTGACATTAGAAAGTATCTTCAATGAAAATGATCAAAATAAGAAGGAAAATGTGAGCATGTCTACAAAAGAGGATGATAATGAATGAGTCTTGATCTTCAAAGATAAACTCCTCAAACTAGGCAAGGTGTGTTCTCCATTAGAGAAACAAGCATTTATTGAGTTGTATAGAGAGTTTCATGACATATTTGATTGGAATTATAGGGACCTAAAAGGATTTTATCCTAGCCTATCACACCATAATATTGAGTTGGAACCTGGAGTTAAACCGGTTAGACATAAACAAAGACCCATTAATCCCAAGGTGAAGCAACTCATGAGGTTAGAGCTCACTAAAATCTTTGAATTTGAAATAATCGTTCCTATCAAACATTCAACATGGGTAGATAACCTTGTGCCTATTATAAATAAGAATGGGGAGATAATACTTTATGTGGAATTCAGAGATCTTAATAGAGTGTCACTCAAATATCACTACCCTCTACCTTCAATGGAGCAGATTCTGCAAGTAGTTTCAGGCTGTCAACATTTCTCTCTCTTAGATGGATATTCATGTTATAATGAAATTCTTGTGAATGAAGATGATCATTTTAAGATAGCATTTACCACTAAATGGGGGACTTTTTCTTACAGGAAGATGCCATTTGGTTTGTCTAATGTTGGTGCTACATTTCAAAGAGCAATGGACATGGCCTTCAAAGGTTTGATTAATGAGATGTTGGTTTATCTAGATGATATAATAGTGTTTTATAAATATGATAATTAACATATGAAACACTTGAGAAAAGTGTTTAAAAGATGTAGTTAGTACAGAGTATCTCTTAATCAAAAAAATTGCATCTTCATTGTCCATGAATTTAATCTCTTAACACACATTGTTTCCAAAGATGGTTAGGCTATTGATCCTGAAAGGATAGAAGCTATTTTAGGCCTATTATTTCCCTTACATAATAAAGGTCTCCAAATTTTCTTAGGTAAGATAAATTTTGTAATAAGTTCATATCTGGTTTTTCATCTTTGGTAAAACCTATCAAACCATACTAAAAAAGAATCAAGTCTTTTCTTGGACCAGGGAAGGTAAGAGCAGTTTTGAAGCCATTAAGAAAATAATTACACAAGATCCTACTCTGGTGAATATTAATTTTTCTAAATACTTCATTATGTATCATTTACTAAAATTGAGACTATCTCATCCATGTTAATGCAAAAAAATGATGAGGGTGTGGATCAGCCTATTGCATTCTTCAATCAAGGTTTAGAAGATTATGAAGTCAACTACACCTTTGTGGACAAACAATTCCTTGATGTTGTAAGGTGACTAAAGAATTTTAGGCATATGATTTCAAACATATAATAAAATTCATGATATGGTTTCTCATCCTAGTACCAAGGAGTTTCTTTTGAACAGAGACCTTAGTGAGAAGAGAGTAGGGTGGATCACTAAGGTAATGGAATATGATGTTGATATCAAAGTGAAAATTTTGATAAGGGGTAAAGGCATTTATGAACAATTAGTTTTATTTTTTCATGAGTCAAAATAAGAGATTTTATTAAATCATGAATGCTCCTAACTGGTTGGTTCCTTGCATATACAGAGTTGGACACAAGATGTGATCAAATTTATTCAAAAAGGTGAGTATCCTAATAATATGAGTAGATAACAAAGGAGATATTTTAGATTGAAATATATTCCCTTTTGTCTTATGGAAGGTGTGATTTTTAGGAGGGACATCAATGGTGTGTTATTGACATGCATTGATAACGATCAGTTTGGGGTGTTGCTCAAGAAGTTTCATGATGGGATAGCAGGAGGTCATTTATCTCCAAGAACCACAGCTGCCAAGATCATGAGTGCAGATTATTATCAGCCTAACCTCTTCAAATACTACCATGCTTGAGTGAGAAGGTGTGTACAATGTGCTTTCTTTATAGGAAAATATAAGCTTACAGCTCTTCCTTTGAATCCTATCCAAGTATATCAACCTTTCATGCAATAGTGTCTTGATTTCATTGGCATGATAAACCCCCCTTAAAGTGTTGGTCATAAATGGATACTCACAACAACTGATTACTTTACAAGGTGGGTTAAGGCAGTAGCATTGAAGGAAGCTAATGAAAATGATATCTTGGATTTCTATGAGAGCATCATAATAAGTTTTGGCACTCCTATTATTTTAGATAATGCTCTTACTTTTATGGGTGCTAAGACAACTAAATGGGCAAATATTAATGGCATATTCTTGAGTACTTCATATAACTATTACCCTCAAGGTAATGGGTTGGTTGAATCTACTAACAAGAATGTAATCAAAATCATCAAAATAACCTTGGAGCATAATCAAAGGGCTTGACACACTAAACTGAAGACAATCTTGTGGGCTGATAAGATAACTCCTAAGAGGTCAACAAAGAATTCTCCTTTGGTGCTTGTCTATGGGAGAGAATCTAGGTTGTCTATCTCTCAAGATTTTCCTACCTTAGAATTGGCACATCAATTATATTTGATAGAAAACACTCAAATGGAGGTGAGATCAACAAAATTAATGGAGTTTCAAGAGGCTAGAGAGAAGGCTCATCAAGCTATGGAACATCACCAAATGATAATGAAGAGGTCTTTTGAAAAGAAGCCAACTCCAAAAACATTCCAGGAAGGTGATATAGTGTTGAAATGGGATGAAGATAGATCAAAAATAAGGAGGCATACTAAATTTGATACCCTATGGAGCAAACCATATGTCATCATCAAGTGAAAGCAAATCAATTCTTTCCAATTAGCAAGGATGAACAGAGAAGCGTTGCCTATCTATGTGAATAGGATACATTTGAAACCTTGCTATTGAGGGGTAAAAGTTTAGTTTTTTTAAATAGTATAATAGGTGCATGTTTTGATTCAGTTGTGTGTGTGTGTTGTGTTCCCTAAGTGTTATAGTTAAACACAGGTGTGTTTCTACTTTGTGTCTTGTTCTTGTTGTTTTCTATTATTTGGTGTCATTTTAAGGCAATTTGTATGTCAAACCTACAATACATGTGACTCCATAACCCAATGGATAAGATTAGGTGATTGGTCATGGCATAACAATCATACCACCCTTGGGAAATCATCAATAATGTTGACCATTTTTACCATAGGTCAAAATGTGTCAACCCCCTATATCTAAAGTCTTGTATAGGGATCGATTATAACAATGTAGGGTGTTGTATAGTTCTATTTGATGTCATTTCATATGTTGTTCTAGATTTGGTCATAGTATAGTTTAGTCCTTGTGTCATTTGATGTCTTAGGGGTCATTTTAGGAGTCATTTAAGAAGGTGATAGGTTTTCACAAATTTCAAACAATTCAAGATCAAGTGGCAACTACTAGAAAGTTTAAAAGAACCTGCTAGCTCAAAGACTTATTTGGTACTTGGGAAATTTTCCAATTGGCTAAGTATAGGATTATTTTGGGGCAACTATTTTAGGTTTTTGGCTAAGTCTTGGGGACTAATTAGGGAAATTATTTAAGCAATTTTTCAAAGATAGAATTCTTTCAGACATTTTTCTTGTAGAAAAAACGCTGAGTGCAAATTGTTTCAGACATTTTGTCTAACATAAAAACCCTGAAGACCCAAGTCTCTTAGATAAATTATCTGATATAATAAGCTAAGGACATATTCTTTTAGGAATTTTTTTTGAAACATAAGTATTGAAAAAGGCAAAATTATTTCAGACAAAGTGTCTGAAATAAATAATCAAAAATAAATAACCCGATGCAAAAGTTCTAAAGATCTAATTCTTTCAGGAAAGATGAACTAACAAAGTATGATGTTCATGCAAACATCAAAACAAAGCTCAAGAAAAAAACCTTTGGGATTTAAAAAGTGACAGTCATACAAACCTCATTAATGGTCTCACAAATATCATTGACAGGCATATGGATGTGAAATTTAAGTCATGATAAAAATCATTGGAGGTTAAAATTTGATAGTCACATAGACGTCAAATATGATCGCATGGATGTCAAATAATGGGAGTGATGACATCAAATTTCTATCATAATAAATAGTCATTTAAGTTCAAATAGTGGGTCCAAAAGACATATGGTGTGCATTTGATAATGCAAAAGTAGATTGATGGTGCAAATAAAGTCAAACTGTCAATGAATCTTGAGATCGATTCATGTTCGAGCAATTGGGTCATGATCTATAACTTGCATTTAATTGTATAAATAGATCTAATGGTGTGAGAGAGAGTCAAAAGTTGAGGATCTCAGATCAAACACAATGTTTCAAACTATCATAATCTTAGGACCTTGGATCAATGATCAATGACTAGTGTTGAAGGTCAAAGCAAAGAGGCTCCAAAGGAGATCAACAGGTAAAATTTGACTAGATTTTAAATGGATAAAATGAGACTACGTGTCTAAGCAATGACAGAGCAAATTCTATAATAGAATGAATAATGTGGCAAGGGGAATTCCACATAGGCAACCATGAAAGACCAAGGATTCTATGATGAAGCAAGATCTTCAGACTCATATGCCACTATGAAAGCACAAACAAGGTACAAGATAAATAGTGACTACTAGATGTAAAGAATTATGTCCAAAAGACTAATGAATGATTGTAGATGTTAAATACAAGTGTCTATAAGATAGTTAGTAGCTGAAAAAATGTTTATTACTATCATAGCATATGTGTCGACTCTCCTAGTTTAGTTTTAAATGCTTTAGAGATATTCCATGATGAAGGCAGTTTCACAAAGGTTAGTTGAAGAGTCCCTGCACCATTTTGGAGAGTTCATCATGGTTTATATGGACATTTGTCTTAAGATACATTCATGGTTTATTTCACACTCCAATCTCCTAGAATGTAACTAGTTCTCATGCCTAGACATATGTTTTAATGACTCTTAAACTTCATTATTTTCTCCTCTCTCTAAAGTTATATAAGTAGTTGTCATTTTGGCCTTTGTAAAAAGAGACCACACCATGTATGTCAAAACCCTACCAATTTTGACATTGTAATTTGTATTATAAAAATAAATACAATCTAGTTTGAGTTTATATATTAGCTTGTCAAAGTGTGTGAAGAGATGTATAGTGAATAGTTAAGGGATATTCATCTATCCATGCTTTCGCTCAGTCCTTCCATGTTTGAGCAAGTGATTTCAGCCTAGCAGGTCATATGAAGTGTAGTCAAGTGTGTTAATCTATCTTAAGTTTACAATGAACCTTAGTATATGCAACTAATTTATGGTCTTATTTGCCTTGGAAAGTCTTTGTGCATCTCACTTTCATATCAAACACCAATGCTAGTGCATTTTAGAACTCTTAGACTAGTGTTATATGTCTTGTCTCTTTCTTATGGATTATGATAGTCTTATGTAAGACATCTTGGTGCATCACCCTTTTAGAATAGGTTTAAATCATGAAATTTCTAACACTTTTTCCTCGCAATCAAGCATTATATAGGTAAGAAGCTTTTCAAGATACATTCAGGGAGCTAGCCCTTTAATCTAGAGGCTCACTTCCACTATAGGTACACCCACATACTTGAAAGTGTTCCCATGTTGCCTAAATCTGGAAGAGGCTTGAACACCCTCTTCTAAGGTGCAAGATTTGGTGGCAACATGCCCCATAGTCAGTTTATAATCTATACTTTATTTGTTTATCACAATTTTTCTATACTCAATTTATTATATTATTTGGTTGGTATTTTCAGAGACATACAAAGGTTTGTATTCAATTTTTACTAAGTATTGCACATGATCTTACCATATCTACTATACAAAAAGAGTCATAGGAACCATATTTCTTGGACATAAAGGATAACAATTTTTTTTTTAATTGATTCCAACCTCTCCCTCGAGCTCATCTGGAATCTTGACCATGTTACATACATTTATTTATTAATTTTGACAAGGTTTAAAGATGATCCATTAGCTGAAAGACTTGTTGACTTGCTCTGACAGGTTTCACAGCTATTGTATATAGACCTAATAAATAAGATATAGATGAAGCGACTGTGAGGCTCATGTATTGAAAATACAACTAGCCATAAAAAATATAAATAATTTTCATATTGTATTTTGTTTTTGAATGTTTAAGGTAATAATTTGTTTTGGTTGGCATGGTTTGTTAATTGAAATTAAAAAAATATTTGAAATGCCATTATTGATTATGGATATGGTTAAGACATTTTGGTAGACCTTATTATATAGTTTATAATTTTAAAACTATGAAAATATTTTGAACATTTTTTCAATTATATCATCCTCGCTTTTCATATTTGTCTTGTCTTATAGCCCCATAGTCATTTTATGCTCTATACTCTATTTTTTTGTCATAATTTTTACTATACTCAATTTATTATATTATATAATTTATTTTTTGAGAGACTTATAGAGGTCTGTACTCAATTTATACTAAGTATTGCACATGATCTTATTGTATGTACTACACAAAAAAAGTCCTAGAGAACCATATTTTTGGGGCATAAAGGATAACAAAAAAATATTATTGATTTCAACCTCTCCCTCAGGATCATCTTGAATCTTGATCATGTTACATATATTTATTTACTAATGTTGCCAAGGCTAAAACATGATCCACTATCTGGAAGACTTGTTGACTTGTTATGGCAACGTTCATAGTTGTTGTATACAACCCTAATAAAGAAGATATAGATGAATCTACTGTGAGGCTCATGTTTTGAAAACACAGCCAACCATAGAAATTGAAGAGAGATTTTCATATGGCATTTTGTTTTTAAATGTTTAACATAATAATTATATTTTGGTTGGCATGGTTTGCTAAGTGAAATAAAAATATATTTAAAAGGCCATTATTGATTATGGATATGGTTAAGACATTTTGTCAAACTGTATTATATGGTTTATAATTTTAAAACTATGAAAATCTTTTGAATATTTTTTTTAGTTATGTCATCCTCACTTTTCATATTTGTCTTGCCTTACAGCCCCATATTCAGTTTATACTCTATACTCTAATTTTTTGTCACAATTTTTGCTATACTCGGTTTATTATATTATCTAGTTAGTCTTTTGAAATATTTACAAAGGTTTGTACTCAATTTATGTCATGCCACCCGAGTAATTCCCTGAAACATTTATCTTTATTGAAAATTCATTATTAAATTAGGAATTCTACATTGAAACACTATAGCTCCATGTCAAAGTCTAAGATCTTTAAAAATCCTAAAAATTTCTTACTACTTGAATTTGGATATGCTTAATCCATGTGTCTTGGAATTATTTTATGATTTTAAAATCCTCATATTAAATCATATTTACACAATAGGATAAATAATCTCAATAGGCTATGACTTATGTATCTACAATAGAATTTTAGCTCTTTTTTGTTCAAGATAACGAATTTGTAAAATTTAGCAGTGTTAAAAATGATGCCTCAAGAGTCAAAACTATGTCCATTAGCTACATTATGTTAATGGTCATTGAATTCAAGAAATTTAAAGTTTCAAAAACACATCATCTAATGGCCAGGTTAGTCTAATTGCATTATGATTTCATAGTTGTCTTACCCTATGGCCCCATAGTCAATTTATTATTTATATTCTATACTCTAATTTTTTGTCACAATTTTTGCTATACTCAGTTTATTATATTATCTTCTTGTTATAACCATGTAATTATTTTAAACAAAGAAGAAATTAATTTTCTCTAAAAAATAATGGCATACAAGATACTTATTTTAAACAATGCACAAAGAACAAACTAAATAAATGCAACAAAGCCTCATGATCACATATATATATTTTAAATGTTTAAGGTAATAATTATATTTTAGTTGTTATGGTTTATTAATTGAAATAAAAAATATTTGAAATGCCAATATGGATATGGTTAAAACATTTTGGCAGACCTTATATAGTCATCTAAAAAAGTCACTTGAGAGCTAAGAGTGTTACTTGAGACCACCTATCCATAGCTTAGCCCCAAACCTATCTTAGGGCCTATTTAGACACTTATCCAACCTTCGTGTGGGCCACACACATCTATAAACATCCCTAAAGTAGTCCCAATCCCTCACTTTAGCATCTTGTCCCCTAATGCTTTAGGTTCTGCCACTTGGACACTAGCACCATAACTTGGACAATACCGTCAATGGTGTTAGTGTCTCAGTTTGGGCACTATTGCCTTTTTCCTACCTTTTGTCACCAATGGATATATTTTTGAATTAACAACCACCTAGGGTAGCCCAAACTTATTTGAAGACCCACACAAGCAATATAAAAGTATATAAACATGACTTTTATCCCTTTATTCACTAGATAGAAATCATATGCAAATAACACAAACTAGCTCATAACAAGTTGTGCACAATCAAGGTTATCAGTCCCTATTATGCCTTACTTATGCATATAGTCATCTACAACCATCCCAAAGATTTCTAATCTATCTCATCACTCAAATCACTCAAACTAACATTCATACTAGATTCACTTGCACTTGCACAACCACTTACGTAGGAAGAACTACATCAGGCTTGATCCCTCCTCAGAGTATTGGTATGTAGGAAACTCTCATCATATCAGGGTTTTGAGGATGTCTAGTTGACCCCACTAACATCACACTTTACTGCTTGTACCAATCAAATGCCCTAACAAAATAGAGGTTTAGGGTTTACATGCAAAATTAGTCAAAATAGGTCGCTGATAAGGAATCAAAACTTGTGCACATAGGAACGGGCTTGGAAAACTCTAACACAGGTGCACCCAAAATCTAATATCAATTTTTCATAGAGGACACTAACACCAAAATAAATACACTAGTGTCATTGGCATTATTATCTAGTTAGGGCACAAATATTCAGGAAGGGTTATGATACTTGGATCGTATTTGTGACACTCAAATCAACTCTTGTCCCAATTTACAACCTCCAAATCTTCCATCTCAGTTAGTTTCCAACTTAGTATTTATTTCCATCATTTATTACTATTTTTATAAAGGTCAAACTAGATTAATTTTGTTACAAATTAGTGGTTGTATTTATTGCTTATTTACTACCTGATTTATTATACTCAACCCTTTTAACAACATAGGGCTTAAATTTCATAACCCTAAAAAGTTAAATAACTTTATTATATAGTTTATAATTTTAAAACAATGAAAATATTTTGAATAATTTCTTTAGGAATGTGTACTTCGGTTTTCATAATTGTCTTGCCATATGGCCTCATGGTCAGTTTATACTTTATACTTTAATTTTTTATCATAATTTTTGTTATATTCAATTTATTATATTATCTGGTTGGTATTTTGAGAGAGTTATAGAGGTCTATACTCAATTTATACTAATTCATATGGCCATCAAATTTAGTCCTTAAAACGTACTAAACCTTTCATTAAAAAGAAGGAACCATAAATAAGATCTTGACTTTAGACTTATCATCCTCTATCCATTGGTTTTTTAATTAACATAAATTAACTCTTATAAAATAAATCTACATGAGTGCTTCAAATTGCTTAAAACATTAGAACCACGAACCCTAAAACTTAAATTCATATAACTTCATTTATGTTAAAGTTGTATTCCTTTGTGGTCATGGGAATCATGAAGCAGGCGATAATTACAAGAGGAGGTCAAGGAGGAGTCTAAGCAACCAATAATGAAGTACAATCCAAGTAATAAATACAAGCCTTACATATCTATAAAAATTTTCATAGTTTTAATGAATTTTACCTATCTTTTAAGGGATTCAAATTATTGCCAAGTTATTTTTTCATCAGATATTTATTCGCAATGTGCAATCCCTTTTTTATCTTATATCAAAACCCTTAATATTAAACATAATTTGGTTATCACATGGGATTGTTTGTTTAGTAATGAGATCAATAATATATTTGCATTTGTTTGGAATTGTTTGTTTAGTAACGAGATAAATAAGACCTCAAAAATCTTGTGAATGTGTGTCTGGGCATTGATGTGGAGATGAATTTTTTTAGAGTCATACACACCTACTTAGGGTTTAGGTTTGGGATGGGTCTATAGCAGTTCTTATTCATGTTATTTCTCATGTCCTCTTTGCTTGGATTTATTCATTCAGGGAAGTTTTTGAAATTATTGGACTACCTCCAATTTCAGAGGGCAAAGCAAAATAGTTATTCTAAAAAACTTAGGGTATCTACTGATCATAATAATTATTCCATCTCAAGCATATTTACCCCATTAATGTGTTTGGGGAAATGGGTTTAACTATGGTTTTTTTTTCCATTATTTATTTATTTGAATATGACATTTAATTCACCATATATTTATAAGTTTTTTTAAAGAGCTAATAGAAATTGCCAATCAATTTATACTTATGCAATGATTTTACCAAAAATTAGCTAATGGAATTATACCTTAACTCTAGAATTTCCCAGGATTTTATAGTAAGTTTTAGGGGTCCATTCTTAAAATTATCTCTAGCAAGAAGGTATTCTTAATAAAGGGTTTCTCACAAATAAAATTCAAAATCAAAATATACCAAATAAGGTTAATGTGGTTCTAAAAATTTAGTTAAAAAGTGTTCTTCGTATCTAGACCTTTTGATTATTAGTCTTCCTATTGATGGCAAGAAATGTATCAAGGCAGAGATTGTATACTTTCATGAAGCAAATATATGTATCATGAATCTTATCTAAAATATTTGGTATGATAATTAACACTTGGGTAATATTACCAACCCTCAATGTCGCATTGGATCCATTGAGCTACCAGTAACACTTGGGTCAAAACATGCTATATTATTATTCACATCGACCCTACCTTGGATCAATGCAATGTAAAATTAGGAAACTCATGTATAAGAGCAATGGGGAAAACATTGGGTAAAGATCATGATTATGTCACATTTGAGCATGCAAGTGTAGTGGTTATAATTTCAAGAGAGGACACATTTATAGATCAAAAATAGAAAAAATAAAATATTTTTTTAATTAATATTTTAGAAAAGACAACTAGTACTATCATAACAAAGCACATGATATAACATATATGGCAAAGCAAAAGAAATTAGAAAATCCAATACCACAATATGGTGTAGTTGGTTTTAAATATACAAATATAAAATATGACAAGAATAGCATACCACAATTTTAAGAACAAGAAGATAGTTATGATCATGATTATGAATAAGATTGGCATGATACTTTCAATGACATAAGACCTACACATCATCATATCATTCCAATTGGTGGTTTAACATAGAATTCATAAGGTGATTGCATATGTTATGTAGAGACTCCATGAGAACACCATGTGGACCAAGTTATTCGTTAGAACTTTATAATTTTAAATATTCAAAACCATTTACGTAATAGAAAAAGTATAGCTTATTGATTGTTTCATCATGTTGGTATTCTACTTCTTTCACATGTGATTTATTTGATCAATTCTTATAATCCCTTAGCTCTTACTAAATTTTTAGATGTTTGGCTATTCATTTTCACTTTCTAGATCTGAATAATCTGACATAGTCATCTATACTACCACCATTTGCCATTTAGCCTCCCATTTTCACACTAAAGTGATAAAATTGTATTTACTAGTAAGGATAATATCAACCAAAAAGGGACATGAATTACTACCATTACTATCTTGAGTTGGTCAATCATGCCCTATACCTTTTATTCACACAAAAATTTGAAACCAAGCACGTAGTCTTAATATTATCAGTTTCTCGATATTTTACTTAGTTTTAATATGTATAATAGTACTTATACATACAAAATCTTTCTTTTTATATGTTATATTTCTCATGCATGTATGCTACATACATTGAAAAGTGTACTTTTTATGAGATGAGATGTACAATCTTTCCTTTGCATATCTATTATGTGCCCACATGTTTTCAGTTCACATATACAGAGGAGGAATCTTGCTTATACATGTCCATGTCATTTTCAATGCATATTTACCTTGAAAAATGTTATGAATTGTTCAGATCCCTCCCCTTTCTTCTACTTTTGAATGCATGATTCCAACTAGTTTCTTTTGTTCTATAATAAAATGCAAAAAGTACAAAAAAAATCAAATAGTTCAAAAACCCAAAAACATTCAAATATTCTAAAAATATAAAATCAAGATCTAAGCATGATTAGACATCTATTTTACATTATTTTCATATGTTATTTATCTCATGACTAGTAGATAGCATAATATTTTTCTATTGCATATGTGTTTCACTAGTATTCATGAGTGTTTTGCAAAGCATATAGATTTTACATGGACTAAGATGTTAGACTTGCCTCTACCCAATAGCCTTACTAAACTAAGGGAATATTTTCCATAAATTACAGTCTTTGTAGGTGTTATCATCATATGACTCCTACATTGTTAAGTTACATACACTTTTACAAATGTCTTGCTAACATCTCTATCTTACATTGTGTACATGATATGTTATTTGTTAGGATATTATCACATTACATATGCATGGCATAGACAATATTTCTTGTTATATGTTCCATTGTTGTTATTACTTATACATAGTATATTAGACTCTTATTTGTCTATTGTGTGTGATCCTTGCCCCTTGTGTGTAGTTGGGCCTTCAATTTTTTAATCTATTTTGGCTAAGTACTTTTTGAAGACAATGGTGTATAAGGAAGCGTAAGTGAAGGAGAGACATGGCATGAAAGATAGTGTTGCAGAAGACTATTGTACAGAAGATACAAGTCATGTAGAACAAGGAAAAATGAAACACAAAGAAACCAAGAATGTAGGACTTGATAAATAGCGTGAAACTTGCGAAAAGGAACGGGAAGCAGAGACAGTTAGGGAATGGTTTGTAGGAATGTCAGAGAAGAATAATCAAATGTGAATCCAACACTGGCCCATGGGAAGATAGGCACACAATGATGAAGTTTTAGCATAGAGAGAGCATATAGGGGAAGTTAGGCCCAGGTCCATAGGAACTTGATGTAAACAACTTGACATGACTCATTATTGTTAATAATTATTGGCAAGACATCTTTTTATAATTACTTCTGTAAATGAATGGTCAAGGTAGACCCATGTATAAATACCCCTTAATTTTACTCAGTGTTTTTTTTCATCACTATAATTTGATGTTATCATAATTATGGATATGGCAAATGAATGTAATGAAAGGAAGCTTAAGTGTTGATGAAATACTTATGTAATTTATTTATGAGTATAATAAAACTATTATTATTGTGTTATTATTTTGCGCAAAGATTTTTTTTCTTTGATTAGTTAAGTAGGAAATGAATAGTTGAAGATTTAGACATGGAACTAAGTATGAATTTAGAACTAAGTGCCTATTCAAGCGCTCTTGTTTAAGAAACTATATAAATACACCATTGCACAATAAAATGAATGAGAACCGATCTTAAGCTATATGTTTTGGGTGAACATGCGAGAACCTTTTCTCACATGATGTGTCAGTACGCTAGCTCATTGGAAATCTTGTTATCTTAGGCACACAACTAGGGAAAGACATGTTATACTAAAAGAAAAGATTCTAACAGTGTGAATTACTTGAACATATCTATGAGATCACTGTTTAGTATGTGTGATATTTGAACATGTCCATTGTTTACGGCCTTTGGTCTTTTTTTATGTGACATATTGAACATGTCCTTTATTTGTGAAAGTATTCATTTCCATTACATTCAGGCCTTGTCCTTGTATGTGAAATCTTTAATTATGTGACATTTGAACATGTCCCTTATATGTGACCCTTAGCCTTATTGTACGACATTATGCTTTTTATGCTTGTGTTCTTATTGAGATTGTTAAGTCTAATGATTTTTATGATCCATATCATGCACTAACTAATGCATATGATTCTAATTTTGCAATCTACTATGAACTTCATTGAAACATTTTTATAGGCCTTGCCTCATATGATACATACATGACTAGAATGGTACATATCTTACTAAGTTGACATTTTTTTTATCTATGATATATTATTTAATGATTACATATTATTATGCATGACACAATTAAATTTTATTTTGAGATGAGTGAATTTTAGGATATAATTTCTTCGCCTCAAAAGGGTGCATTTCAGTGGACTTTTCATACATGAGATAAGCCTTTTCAAGAGAAAAAATAGGTTTTGAGTATAGAATAATTTTTTAATAGTATCATAATGACTCAAAATTCAATCATTAGTATAGACTATGGGGATATGCACTCATATCATAAGAACAAAGTACATATTTATACAATTTCAAGTACATGATATAGATTCATGCATAAGTTTCACACATAATTTATAAATTTTCATCTACATATAATTAAAAAATTATAATTATCACAAAATGAGAATGATAAAGATTCATGCACATTATGTTCTTTTTCAAAATTCAGGAGGCATGATACAGATTCATGTCATTCTTTTAATATTACCTGTTGTCTATGGACATGGTATGAGCATAGATGTTCTTCATTCTCTTTTGATCATCTATTTGAGAATTAAATAACAAAGTGAAAATTGAATCTACAATCCATCTACAATGGTTGATTAAATTAAAACACATAATGCATAGCTTAAAGGTTTAGTGCCCTCTAACATTATTGCTTATGAATCCATTGTGGATTTCAACCCATTTCATGTCTTGGGGTTGGAAAGACTAACAATGTAAATTTTGGTTTTTACATCATTCAATGGATTTTATTTACAATTTCAATTCAATTTGGGGCTTTATCACGCTCAAATTATCCATTGGTTCAACTAAGGTACCAACCTTATCCAAGTGTTTCATGGGAAGAACAAATTTTCCAATGATTTAAAGAATTATTAAATCTGAACAAAGTTACAAGAGAAACATTGGTTTCACACATACATGCATACTCTTTCTTTATTCTTTTAAATATTTTCAAATATAAACTTACATTTCAATTTTCGATTTCACATATGGACATTAACTACTTATACATCATTGTAGGAATTTCCATGAACACCTTGCATGACTTGGAGCTTCCCCCAAAATCAAAGCGTATTGTGCACACTCATGTTTATCTTTTCTTTACTCTAGTAATTTCATTTATAGAATAAAAATGGGGAAATGTAATCACTCAAATTTGGTCATGAATACTTGATAATATCATTTTTTGCCCTATTCCACTTTCATTGACTTGAGCAATTAACTTGGACCTATTTCACCTCCTCACTCTATCATAAGCACTTATATGGACATATTCCTTTATAAATTGATATCTTACGCTTACATAAATGTTTTAAACTAATAAAAATCCCTCTAATCATTTGTACGGACATCCAAAGACAAAAAAATTGCATATTTCCCTTAAAGACAAAATCAACCAATAGAGGACAATAGTGACAGACATTTTTGTCCCTTATAAGTCATTCATGTCTTAACCCTTCTAATTGTCACTTTTTAAATTTGAACCCTCCCTTATAGGTTGGTTTATTTTTTTATAATATGTAGCATGAGGTTTTACCCTTTTGCATTGTTACAAATGCACACTTAAGTTATATGTTCTACCTAGAAACACTTAAAATTAGACACTTCATGACAATTTTAAGTAATTAGTCTTTTATTCCTGATAACATCCCTAGCCTTCACTATTCATCACCCCTACCCAACTAAGTCATTTATTCCATAACCACCTCTAATCTCATAAAGTTTACATTTTATTTCATTTGTTAATTAATCTAATTTAATTAACTAATCCTTCCTTAATTCTATGGATTTTGAATATCCATAATTATCAAAATCCAAAAATTAAATAATCTTCACATCATAACATCATCTTCCATCCCTTTCCACTTTCCAAATTTAATGATGCCATAAGCTCCATTTGTCCTCTATCATTTGAATTTTATAATCCAAATATTCTTCTTTCCAAATTTTAATGATGCCATAGGTTCTCATGTCACCCATCATCTAAATTTGATAATCCAAAGATTCCTCTCTCCAAATTTAATAATTCACCTCAAATCCCACTAACATCCACTATAAAATTAAATAATCCCTTTTAATCTTGCATGGGTCCAATGTCTCCACCTCTTTTCCACTCTTAACCACTAAACAATTTAATAATCTTCCATCAATTCAATTATCCTCCACATTGATCTCCAACCAAGATCAATGGCTCTCATTAATCAAACCAAATATATAAATGGAGTTATTCACCTCCATTTCCAATAAGATTGAGTTATACAATGAAGTGTCATCTAAATAATATCCATCGAAGCTTCAACTCATCAAGCCAATCAATCAAACATCAATATTGCAAGGACAAATTTTGTTGAATCACCGACGTGCCTCTATCAAGCCTTTGAAACTACAATCACAATCAATCTGAGTAAAATCCAATCTAAAAAAATAGTAAGTAAAGATACATTATTTAGCATTTCATTCTTTACTTTTTTACTCAGACAGTTCATTTAAAGTACACTAGAATAAATTATTCAACATTTCTATTTATTTTGGATTTTGGTTAACCATTTAAATTATATTGTTCTTGTGTTACATTTTGACATATTTGGTGGGATTACACACCTCACAACCATCTTCAGATGTAAACTAACCCTCATCTCAAAATAAATAAGAACTTTATTTAGTTTTAATCTTTATTGTTGCATGTTTCTTATCAAGGATCTTTCTTTCAAAAATCTAAGTTTCTTTTTTTATTTTCTTTTTTTAAGTTAATCTAACTTTTGTTTAAAAACAAATATCAATGTTAAAATGGTTGTATATTTTAATCTATAACCTGGGTTGTTTTGATTTTTTTTAGGTTGGTTCTTAGCAGAAATCTCTCAAATTTTCATAAAAAATTGATTTATAGTTTATGAGATATCATTAAAATAGTGACTATCATTTTTAATTTTTAATTTATTTTTAACATGACTATTAAAATGATTATAACTTGTAAATTATAATCTAGGTTTTTCTGATTTTTTTTAGGTTGGTTTAAATTTGTCTTAATAGCATATATCAAAATTTCATAAAAATATAAATTATAGTTTAGGAGATATTATTAAAATAGTGACTATCATTTTTTATTTTATTTTCTAACTTTTAAGTTTGTAGTTTTATCATCTTATTTATTTATCATTTTAACTTTCATGTTTATTGTTTGGTTTAGCTTTAAGTATCTTGTGTGCACGTTTCATTTACTAAAGACATTCTAAAATAAACTACTCACATTTTTTTACAGATTTGCTACTCAAATAAAGTGGTTATTATCAAACATAAGACATTTTATATCACATTTTTTTTGGTGTTTAAATAATGAACCTACGCTCACATTGGTGCTCTAAAAAATCATATTATATTCCATTACTTCGGTGATTATTTGGTGTGTTTTCAATAATTTGGATTGTGTATGTTCAATCCTTACCCCCTTTTTGGAATCTTGGGTGATGAAAAACACACAAATTACTTGATCACTTATTTATTTAATTACTTAGTTTAATTTCATTATAAATTTGCTTGTGTGTGTCATAAAACTTGCATATGTTCTTTCATTGGCATCACATTGGTGATGATACTTGGAAATCAAAAGTGTCTATGTGATTTTATTTTACTTTGATTACATTTGTGTATGCTCTTCCATTGATGTCACATTGGTAATGATGCTTTAGAATTAGAAATAAGTGTCAATCCTTTTATTTTGGCTCCACAAGGTGGATTTTATCACCTTCCTATGAGTCCTTAGGGTGCAACGACTATGAATTGATACCCCAACATACATATTAACTCTATACATCTGATGAGATATATAAATTGAGTGTTAAATGTCATAAGATCATAATAATTGTGTGTATGAAGCACAACTCATGAAAGCAAAAGATTTATTCCTAATGCTAAGCTATCAGACATCACCCTTGAAGAATTCAATTTCCAATAGCACTTTACTGAGATTTTATGGCTAAAGTGATCATGAAGGGGCAAGATCCTCTCATAAATGGCTCATTATTAGATTTATTTTTTGACAAATTTTTGAGCCTCACTCCCGTAAGGTATATTGAAGACCACATAAAAAGCCTTGTGCAAATTTTATCCACATGAAGCCTTTTTACCATTGGATTTGTGGTGCATCAATAAGCAGTTAACCCTAAGAAGTTACTCTCACCCTACCTTAAAAATTGAGTTTAGTGGGATACAAGCACAAAAGCCTTTGTAGTAAGTGCTCAAAAACATTGATTTGAGACTATCTAATGAACGAGTAAGTATTTATGAGATCCCATAAATTTTTCAAGACCTTATCTAGATTACCCCTTATCGTGTGATTTTATTTTCAATCATTCTTAGTTAATAGTTTTGTTTTATTTACTTTGTTATTTTTCTGTTCACAAGCGTAATTTTGCTATTCGAAATGACAGAAAACCAAAATCAAAGAAAAAAAAACTAGAGCATTCACAAAATTAAAATCCACATTCATGTCCAGAAAAAATTGAATTGTGTTATTTCATGTTGAGTCTAACATCCATGGCACATTTCATTAGGAGCTGAGCTAGAGCCAATCCAAATTTTAATTTGATTTTGGGTAACCATCCCTTAGTTGAAATAACTTTTGGTAAAAATCCATTCCCTCTTAATCAAAAACATGATAGTCACACTGATAGTGATGTTGATCAAAGCATATATAACCAAGATAATACTAGCCAATGGTTTAAAATGGATCAAGGAAAATCTTGACTAGAATAATACCTTTGTCAAAATAAAGGTTGAATCCTATCATATATCATCCAGTAAGTAATTCCACATATATCAAAAGAGACTCTATGCACCTAGCTTACAAATAAATCCAAGAGGTCCATGACTAATAATAAACCACTACTAGTTAACACATCGATTAATATCACACCATACTAAAAACCTATATTTAGATCATGAAGCTATTGATAAAGGAAAATAAACTTTAGTAGAGAAATCTTCTTAAGACCTAAATAGATTCATAATCGACTAACTTTGATAACTTGGCCTATCAATAGCTACTTTGGCCTCAACTTTAGAGGCAACATCATCTAATCCTTAAACATCATCCAATCAAAAAAAAATCCCACCCAATCCACATCAACACATCTCATTTAGTCAACAACAACAACAACCCAATAATTTTAAAGTTAGAAATAGGTTGTGCATACCCCTAGATCTAATTCTAATTTGCATTTATCTCTTAATCAACCTCCATTCATCCATCAACGTACATCAAATCCTTATTTAAACACTTTTTTTACTCATGTGTGGTAAGATATGAAAAACTCTCTTCAAGGATTACAGGCAGGGAACCAAAACATGAAGTTTGAGTTTGAGAAGCTATGTTTGTATCCCTTTGATGAAAATATTTTGTAAATCCCCTTTTCCCCTTATTTTGAGGTGCCCAAATTTGATAAATATAAAGGGAAAGGATATCCATGGGACCATCTCAAATATTTCTTCATGTTCTCTCAAGAAATGGCGCATAATCACATTTTCTTGCTAAAGCTATTTCCCTAAAGCTTAAATGGTCAAGATTTGGAATAGTTCTTATATTTTCCTATGGAATCCATCACTACATTTGCAAACTTGTTAAAACATTTTGTGAGACATTTCTCATACAACGTAGAATATGAATTGACATGATGGACCTTTGCACTTCCAAATAGAGAAGTGGGGAAAATTTATCATCATTTTTGCAATGATGGAGTTTGGCCAGTCGATTTCCTCATTCATTTCCCAAAAAATAATTAGTAGATATTTTTTGGAAAATCTTAGTCAAGAAATAATCCATCATATCAAAATCTAATATGCCACCACATTTGATTAAATCATCCAAAAGGGACTCCAAATTGAAAAGATTCTTATTAGTAAGGGTTTAATTAAAGTGTTCTCTAAAGACACTTCACATCAACCTCATGTTTGTGTTATAGTATAAACATAAAAATCCAAGTTCTTAATAAGAAAAAAAATGTAGTGGGTGACAAAGTTACAGAGTCTAAACATGTGCAAAATGTTCAAATAAGACATGTTCAAAACGTCCAATACACTCCAAAAGTCACTCTTAAAAGACCACATGTTAATAATCCATATTAAAGGATGATCCTTGATCCTCTTGAGAACCCATATAATAATTTTTCCAATAGCTTGTTATAATAAACATGATTGTATTCCCACCAATACATCCTTTTGAACCGGGATAGCCTAAGCCACAATGGTATAAGTATGATGAATACTATGAGTATCATTGTATTAAAGGTCATACTCTTTATCAATGCATGCACCTCAAACATCACATTCAATATCTATTAGATCATGGTGATATCAAGCTTGACAATCAAGTATCCACATCACATAATCAAAATATGGGAATTTTTAAGGATCCATTACCAAAACATGATCAACATAATCAACAATAATGAAAATAAGATCACCACTAAGGCCAAAACAACCACACCAATCATTTGGACTATCATAACACCTCACGTAATTATGATAAATTTATGGCCACTATCAAAATTAAATCCCACCATCAACTTAGAACAACTCAACATGATAGAGTCATTACCCTGGGACCTTTTATGACCCAATCCAACAACCTTATCTAAGCCCAATAATGTGTTGTTACTATTCAGCTTTTATATATCACAATTCAAGGACCTTCCACATTAAAATCCCAAATCCATCTATGTCCAAAACAAAATCATCCATATCCACAATTGAAAAGCAATATGACTTTATAAAATAGTTTGAGAATATCCTCGCATAGATTTTCATATTGGATCTATTACAAACATACTTTGTTCAAAAGTACATCTTACACCAAACCCTGTAACAATAAAAGGTCCCTACTGATAATAAACCCTCATAATTTCAAGCACTTATAGGACATTTATCCTTGATTCAAAAAATCTTCCTTAGTCATAGTGATATTTCACTATCAGGACCATCCCATTATAATCCTCTCTACATAGAGGTGATTATTTCCATGCACAAAATCAAGTGGATGCTCATAGACAATGGGTCAGAATTGAACATTTGAACACTCAAGTTGATCAAGCACTCGGCCATTTAGAATCAAATATGGAATCAAATGTCATTATCATTAATGGATATGATTATGTTGAAAGATAATCATTTGGCACTATTTATTTACCATCATTATTGGGCTTATTACATATCAAACCCTATTTCATGTCCTTGACATTGAGTTTTCATATACCTCCTTCTCGATAATCTATGGATTATGACATATATTTCATTCCTTCCACTTTACATCAATGTCTAAATTCCCACACTTAGGTATGGAGATCATAATCCATGATGATACACAATTTTATTTATATTGTAATATGTTGGAATTTAAACATCACCACACCCATCATTGTCCCATTACAGAATATTCCCCTCAAAGGATAAAATTGTGATTCTAAATACCAATATAACATACATTCATTTCTTTGATCTTTTATCCACCTCCAATAATCCCCATTCAAAAGCATCTACACACTTTACAATCAAAGATAAAGGTTGTGTAGAATATTAATTGAAAGATGTTTTCCATAATGCAAAACTTCTACTATCTCCAAAAAACTATGGTAGGCCTAACATGGTGTGGCAAAATAAGTCTGATTCATATAAGGTAGGTTATATTTCATTTGCCAAGAAGGGTCTTCCCAACAATGAACAGTTAAAATATCCTAGCAATTCATGGTTATATGATGATGGACTAGCTTCATGTTATGAAAATAAAAACTATCATATCCATATCAATATGTTAGAAAGGGTAGATTACAAGGATATAGGCTTGGGAACCAAGGAACAAGGAATTGTTTATCCTATCTCATCTACGTAGCATCAATGAATTCATGGCATTGGATACAAACCACTCGGAGGGGACCCCCTTGATCTTGAAAGTGATACAACTATGATGACTAATGATGAATTTCTTGATAATGACATAGAGTCATTTTATAGCATATATGATGAGCTTGTTGATACTAATTTTTTTAATACCAATTCCATCCTTACCATCCATCTAAACCAATAGGATCACGTACCTTTGGACATTTTTTAGAATGATGAGGCAATTACAAAATTATTGGGACTTAGAAATGGTTTCCCACTTGGGGACCACAAGAAAGGATTTGAAATCAATTTGGACCTCATTTACTAATTTGAAGAGTAGGTGGATTTTTTTAGTCAAGAAAACAAATAAAATAAAAAATTAACATCCTCTAGTGAAAACCTCTTTAAGGTGCTATCAGACAGTGAAAATAGTGAAAATAAAGACATGTTCAACAGTGAAAACCTTTCTAAGGTATTAATGAATGGGTAAATCCACTCTCTTCATAAAAAAACATAAAGTCCTAGAAGTCCCCACATCATCTTTAGTTTAGATGTCAGTCCCAAGGAGAAACACACATTTGAACAATTGGTCTAAGAATATTCACATACATTCGATGAGTGGTTGTTGTCCAAAATGAATGACTCAGATTCTTCTTATATGGGTGAGTTCAACGAAAAAATTAGGTCATAATCATATGAAGATTATCATTTCCCTTTAGTACCTAATTTCTTGGAAGATGGTTCCACATTTCTATTAGAAGATACCATTGAGGTCAACCTTAGTACAAAGGATAATCCATAATTAAACTCGGTACCTCTCTCACTGAAGAGGAATGTGAACCCATTATTTTTGTCCTCAATGAATTCATTGATATATTTACATGGTCCTAATCCAAAATGCCTATATTATATCCATCATTAGTCATCCATCATCTTGTAGTGTATCTGGAAACCAAATCCATCAAATAAAAATTGTGAAAATTGCATCCACGTATTACCATTTTGGTCAAGAAAGAAATTGAAAACTCTTAAAATCTAAGTTCATCAGAACTATTTATCATTCAAATTGTATCTCTAATATTTTTCTTGTCAATAAAAAATCCTTAGGATTCTACATTTACACTGATTTCTATGATATCAATTAAGCTTTCCCAAAAGATGGTTTTCCTTTGCCCAATATTGACGTGATAGTTGATTCCATATCTGGATATGAGATGTTATCACTTATGTATGGCTTTTTAGACTACAACCAAATCATGTAGCACTTGAGGATCAACATAAAATTATGTTCACCACCCCATGGGTAATGTTATGTTATTAGGTCATGTTTTTTGGCTTGACAAACATTAGTACCACTTATAAGAGAGCCATGATTATTATATTCTATGACATGATGCATGGAATTATTGAATATTATGTGGATGATATCCTTGGAAATTCAAAAATAAGAGAAAAACATCCAAAATTTTTATGCAAGATCTTAAATGACTTCAAGAATATAAGGTCAGATTAAATCCTAAGAAATGTGTCTCGACATCACATTTGGAAAGTTGTTGGGTTTTATTATCTCCAAGAAAAGTATTGAAGTGGATGAAACTAAGGTCAAGGCCATAACATAAATTCTTCTGCCATCTAATCTAAAATAGTTGCATAGCTTGCAAGGAAAATTTTAGATGATTTTTAGATTCATTTCACAACTTGCAGACCATTGTCATCCTTTCACACAACTCTTGCAAAAGAGAACTTCATTATAATGTAATAAGGAATGTCAGGATGTGTTTGATCAAATAAAATCACATTTGGCTAATCCACTAGTGTTGCACCCCCCAATGCTAGGAAAATCATTATCACTTTACATATTAGCTACTTAGCATGCCTTGGGGGCACTTTTGGCTCAACACAGTGAAAATGGTAAAGAAATAGTAGTTTATTTCTTGATCAGGACATTGGTCACCTATGAACATAATTATGCATCTCTTGAAAAGGCATATTTAGTAGTATTTTTTGCCTCTCAAAAATTATGACACTACATTCTCAATAATCAGACCATCATCATTACAAAAATTTATCCACTTAAGTATCTTCTATCTAAAGAAGCATTGATAGGTCATATGGCCAAATGGATTATGCTCTTAAGTGAATGTGACATTAAATACACTAGTCAAAAATCTATTAAATATAAAATCACTGTTGATCAATTGATAAAATCTCTATCAGAAGATACGTAACCATTAACATTTGGGTTTTGAGATGAGTCAATCTTATCCATTGAAGAATCAAAACAATAGAAGCTTTATTTTGATGGGTCATTCACATTTTGGGGCTTGGGGACAAGGGTTTTTTTTGTCACACCACAAGAAGATCTTATTCCCAAGGCTTTTCACATTAGCTCCCCATGTACAAATAACATTTTCTAATATGAGGCCCTTCTTGTAGGACTTTGCATTGCCATCCAATGGGACGTTCAACACTTGTTAGTCTTTGGTGATTCTCAGTTAATCATCAATCAAGTAAATAATCAATATCAAACAAAAGATGATGAAATCATGCTAGATGAATCCATGAAAGATCGCCTTAATCAATATTTTGAGCACATACAGTTTGAATAAGTACCAAGGACCAATAACAAGTTAGTAGACACCATGGATACTATGGGTTTACTTCTTGAAATGCCTTTAGATATCCATCAGTATCAGTTCTTGATTGAACAACCCATCATCCTTACATATGATCATACATAATCTAAAATTTTAGGTTAGATCTTTGGTCCCAGTTCACCCCAGTATAACAATATTTATATCTACCTTCATGATCTCATCCTTTTAAAAGACTTATCATGTAACCAACATAAATCCTTTATCCATAACACATCCTAATATGCCTTACTTGGTGACACACTCTATCATAGAGGCTATGATGGAACCCTGCTTCATTGTTTCAATTCAAGAGAGATTGATTTATTCATCAAAGACATTCTTGATAGAATTTATAGGGACCATACTAGTGGAATGGTCTTTGCTAAGAAACTCCTTTGTATAGGATACCATTCGCCAACTATGAAAAATGATGCATGTGCATATGTCAAAAAGTGTGTTCCTTGCTACAAGCATGGTGACCCGATTCATGATCTTGAAAGAGTTTAGAAAACTCTCACCTAGGGTCAAATTTACAAACCATTACCACAGTAAAATCTATTGATGCATTGCTCAAACAATATCTTAGTCTATTATACACAAATAGATCATATAATGAGAAATTCTCTATATCTCTATATGAATAGCTCACCTTGCATATATAGGCAAGGAAGATCAATCATAATTAAGAGATCAAGCTAAGAGATCAATCATAACTAAAAGATCAAGCTAAGATATCAATCATAACTAAGAGATCAATCTAAAGGATCAAACCTAAGACTAAGAAATGACTATCACTAGATTATAGAAATAATTTAAAAATATCCCCATAATATCTAAGAGATAAATATGTAATAAATCATAATATCTAACATAAGATAAATGAAATACCCACTCATAAGTGGGTGGGAATAATTAAATAAAAGGAAAAATAAAGCACCTAGGTAAACATGAGCTAAGATAAACAACCTAGTCTAATAGCTCTATCACAAGCATTACAGTCGATTATAACCCCTTAGGACTTGATCTCATAGGGAATATAAACCCCATTTCATCTGATGGTCATAAACACATCCTAATTACTATTGAGTATTTCACAAATTGGGTTGAGGAAATCCCTCTCACTTTTGTAATTAGGAATCAAATATCCAAAAAAAAAATTAATCGTATCATTTACTAGTATTGCATCCCATCTAGCATCATTTATGATAATGGAAAATACTTTGATATTAAGGATGTTAAAGCCTACATTCCCAATTCCATATCTAACACAAATGGTCCACTCCTTATTATCCACAAGGCAATGGCTAAGATGAGCCATCCAACAAAAACATTCTTAAAATCCTCAAAAATATTTTTAATGATGTCAGTTGTGATTAACATTTAAAATTATTTCCTTCCTTATGGGCTTACCAAACCAACATTCACACTGCCATAGGTGATACACCCTACTCCCTAGTCTTCAAATTAGAAGTAATCCTACCTATTGACATCAAGTTACCCTCCATATGTCTTTCATTTTAGAATGTCATTGATGATAAAGATTAGAGGGTTGCAAGGCCACAAGAGCTAGAACTCATTGATGATAAAAGATTGACAACACTAAATCATCCCAAGACTTATCAAAATAAGATGCACCATAATTATAATAATAAACTCAAATCCTAAGATCTTGAAGTTATTGACCTTGTGCTTAAAGAATATCAAAGGAATACAAACTTAGAATGGAAAAAGAAAAGCAAGTTTGAGCCTAGTTAGCTAGATTCCATACATCATCACTACTAAGTATGATTCTGGTACTTATAAATTGGCTAAAAAATATGGAAGAGAGCTAGATGAGCCAATGAATATCATACACCTCAAGCATTTCTATGTTTGATGTCCATTCAATAATAATAATAATAATAATAATAATAATAATAATAATAATAATAATAATAATAATAAAATAGAAGAATGAAAATAAAAAATGGGCTCTGCTAGGGTTTCCAGTGATTTGAAGTGCATTCTTTATGGATCAATGGTGGTACTTATGGGTGAGCTTGGTGATGGAAGGAGTCCATAGACAAACATTAAGCACATGGAAACTAATGATTTAGAGGGGAGTTTTTATTGTCATGGCTCTTATAAGGAAAATCTCCTATATTATGAGTCTAAGAATCCATTATAGGGGTGTTTGAGTATTTACCTTATTGATATACAGGGTAATACCTTTGGCCAATATAAAGTAGAGCAGAACACATGCTTTATGTTGGATATTATGCACTAGAGTATGGTAAATGATGACTGGCTCTTCTAGATGCTGATGTTGCAAAGAGGATTAACTTCAAGCTTATGATAAAATATCTAGTAGGTAATACTCTTTATCTTTGGGTAAATTATCTAATTTAATTTTGGATTTAAAAGGATAATTAGAGAAATTGATTAGGATTCTTAAGATTGTGTAAAGTCTAGTTTACAAGAAAAAAGGGCTCCAGGACTTTTTTCCTTTATCTTGTTATCATATATGCAAGGATTCCACCATTATCATGGCCTCATGGCTGAGGGGGGTGCTGCTAGACCAAAACAAGTTTCTTCCATGAAACCATCATCTTTCAAGGAGGCAGTCAAAATATGTTTCCCAGATAATGTGGTCATAAATGTTGGCCCCATTCCTCATCTGATGAAAATATATCCCCCTGCTCAAGTCTACATTATTGATCAAGTGAAGGAGGTCCCTATTATCATTTTAAATGTGCACTTGTGGACACTCTACAATACAGGAAAGCTTGGCGATGGGGCATTAAGTGTGAAGGCCTTGTACATGGCAAAGAGTCTAAGGCATTGGGTGTGGAAGTATTATTACTTAGTTGTGCATGTGAGCACCAATTATTTCATCATAATGATGAGAATTTACCTAAGGTATTGGAACCTTATGCTCCTTAGGATGAGCCTCTAGAATAGGCCAGATTTCTTCTATTCTAAGTGCACCTAGTTTAAGACCAGTGTGCAGGCCTAACGAGTAGAAAGGTAAAATACCACTAATCCAAACCTAGGATCTTGAGGGAAAAGGGAAAGACAAGCCAAGAGAATGATAAAATTAAAAGGTGATGCACCTAAAATATAATGAATTCTCCTACTACCATGAACATGGTGCAAACCTTTGAGAAATATCACACAGTTTTTGCCAAGTCACTCCAAATACATAAGTGTTTCACATATAGGTGTGGGAACATAGTAAAACACTAAGAGGGACAATAAATGGTCTATAAAAAACATCAACACAGACCTGAGTGCACATAGAACATGACCTATAAGTGAGTTTTGAGTTCAATGAGGAGGTGATGGCAATAAATGACAATGAGAGGGGCAAACATTACCCACAGATAGAAATCAACAAACACAAATAACACATAGATCATCGGAAGAATGAAATGAGGTGAATTTAATTCTCATTAATTTACAAGGTTTAACCGATACAAGTGCTCATAGAGGGAAAATTTTGGCAACATGAGGCTACTGAAGAAAATGTCAACCCTTTTATAGTGAAAAAACCAAGATTTTTTAGTAGGTTAAGTTGGTTTTACAATTTTTGCACCACTTGTGGTGGTGGATATATCATTAAATTATTTATGGCATTATGGCCATGCTTCTTGAAGTTTGTTTGGTGATTGGATCTACGGTTGGAGGCAAGATCACTTCTGGATCCACATGCATCAGGGAAGAAAATATCTCCCTAATAGAGTCAGAGAGTGATGTACACTTAAGTTCTAAAGTTTGATAGCCACTTTTGCATTTAATTATTTTGATGATCCCTTGATTTCCTTTCAGCTTCCTCCAACTACTTTTTTATATCTAATAGCTACTCAACACATGGTGCTTCCTGATCAGTCTCAGATGTGGCATTGCTAGGATATGTGTCACCTTGGCAGGCTCAGAGGATTCTCTTTGATTTTTAGGTAGGAGTAGTGTGGATGTCACACATGGGAGACTTGTGCTTTTCTTGAGAAACTAATAATTTATTTGTGTAGGATGATTATTGGGCCACCACATGGTAATAGATAAAAGAAGGTTACATCCAACACAATGAAAGGGCACAAATGCAGGATCTTACACACAAGCATGAAACTACATTGGATAGGCACAGGGAGGCCTTTGAATAAGATTACACATGAAAGTTGAAGGTCTTCAGCATGTTATTTTCAACCTATAATTGCTTCTTGTGTGTTTCCTCTACTTTGGTCTTTTATAACTTGAGTGTCCTGCATCATTAAACATGTGCACCTTTTGACCTACATGGTACAAAATCCTATGTGAAAGCATGCATAAAGAACCTTTAGTGAGTGCAAACTATCCTCTTACTCCTACATAGACCTAAACCTCTATCTTGAGCTTGTGTGCAGATGAGAAGTGCATGTGTAGCTTTTGCTTGAAGTGTTTGGGTCATCACAGGTGTGTTATCTCTTTGTACGCCTTGGGAAGCCCTACACTAACCATAGGGTGACTTAGAAAGTCAACACTTCTAGTGACCTCTATGGGTAGCTTGCCTGCTATGTGGGTATCTAATGGCCTTTGAAGCAATCCATTAGGCATGGAGTCATTAAATCTATAACCTAATTGGCCTATGCTTGAATAGATTTAATTGAGTCTTACCCCCAAAAAAGCAAAAGAGAAAACAAACAATTGATGTGCAAAATGCACTTAGAAGAAAACAAATCTAAACTAAGACTATACAATGTGCATGTAGGCACTTAGGGAAATATAATGTGAGCTAATCTAATCTACTATATAAAAACTACAAACATGGGATTTATCCCTCCTAAGTCAAAATAGAAAACTCTTAGGTCCTTTGTATTGTGCACCTCCCTATTGTTGGCATTAAATGGAGGGAGGTAAGGTGGTATCTATTTACTCTGAAGGAGGCATGCCTAGATTACTTCTAAAAAGTGCTTAGGGAAGTTTGTTTGACTGGGTTCCCTTTTGATGAATGACTCCATCAAGTTGTGTAGGAACTTTCCTTCTAAATGACTGGATTATTTAAATTCAAGCCACTTTCGCCCATATCCTTTAGGGCCTAGATGCACTCTTTACTTGAACTAAGCCTCCTGGACATCAGGAGACCTATGCTTGATACTCGAAGAGCTCATGAACTCAATAGGCTACTCTTGTGAGCTAGTTATATCTTTAGAAAACTCCCCTGTAAGGCACTCAAGATAATAGACTTGGAATTCACTTGTTACTATAGCCTCCCCCTCATCTTTGTCCTGCTTATTGGGAGGTTGAGGCCAAAACCTGCCTATGATGTCTTTGAGGGGTACACAAGCATATATAAGGTCATTTAAGAGTCAATAACCATATTTGAGTATGCCAAATAGATCAATGTTTAGATCTTGAGAAGGTTAACCTAATGGGATGCCTCCCTCTTACCCCCTAACCTTTCTAATAAAGTGCAATTATTGACCTTGCCCAAATCACAATCTGCTTACAGAGGACCATAGCCTGCACACAAGATTTTTAACAAATCCTGCATCTCCTCATCACTTATTGGCACATGCATGTTGCTTTCAAATTGATTTGGGGGTTCCTCTTGAATTAAGCATTCTCTTTGATGGCTTTGTTCACTCTTGAGGTCTTCTTCTATCTGATCTTCACTCTTTTGCATGAGAGGCCTCATTATAGCTTCATGACTGACTTCATCTTCTTTCATATTGAATAGAAACTCATATATCCAAGAGAGTGCCTCATCATCTTGCTCTTATGTACTACCTTGCTACACAGGTCAATTTTTTAAATCCTCTTTCTAAAGTAGCTCTAACCTTTATGACTTCATGGTGCAAATAGGGCTACTAATGATGATTTCTTCATCATACTCATTTTAAGTATCATCTTCTTCATCTGAATGGTTTTCACTTGCCTTCCATACAACTGGTCCTCCTTTAAAAAGGCAGATGATTGGAGGGAAAGAGGTTTCAATTGACATGAAATAAGGGGATTCTACAAGATTGGGCATTGCAAAATTAGGATGCATGGTCCAAGAAGGCTGCCATGGTTGTACTTGAGGCTCTTGAGGGAGGATGGATCCTTGAATTGGCATCGGTGCAAGCTCTTTTAAAGGAGGGGGCATCTAAATATTGTTACTTTAAATTAAAAATATTTATTGGAAGGTACATGGGATTTACCTTTATTGAAGATAAGGACTTTGGGCACAAAATTTTTATGTCCCATGGGTTGGCTTGCAAGTGCAGGGGGAGCCTGCTTGAAGCTAGGAAATGAAGGAGCAGAGGTGGTTGGATGCAATTCAATTTTTTGCATCTGCACAAGTAGTTGACACATCTACTCTTCCTTGGCTATGATATGCCTAGACAAACATTCTTATTTAAATTTGTGTTGCTCTATCATATTTTAATACCAACCATAATCTTGATGAGCAAGCTCCTCTTATTGCCTACCATAACCTTGCTCTATTTCAATCTCCCTCAACTGTCTCTAGAAATCAAGATGTATATAATTTATGCTATTCTAAGGTAGATCTAGAGGGTAGTAATGTTGATCAAGAGTGAGGTAGCTTATATAAGTATGATTAGAAGCATAAACAAATTACCACAAGGGCTAAATCGGGGAAAGGGTATAGGCACTCGCATGAGCTTGATATGAGAAATAAGGTGTAAACATAGCATTTTCATGAAATGGGGGTGGAAAGACATATCTTTAAGAGCTCAAATTATTCAAACTAGTATATTTTGGTCATTTAGAGTTGTTAGGTGTTATGTGGAGTGTCTTCAACACTTGATAACTAAGGGTAGCACTGATTCCTTAACTTTTATTTAACTTGGTCCCACAAGGTGTGCCAAAAACTCTTATTATTTGAAACATGCACCCGTGGATACTTCACAACATGGGGAAGCTTGGCAGTGGGGCATTGAGTATGAAGGCCTTCCATATGGAATAAGAGTCTAAGGCACTAAGCATGGAAGTATTATCACTCAATTGTGCACACAAGCACCCATTATCTTGTCAAAATGATGGGAACATCCCTAAGGCATGGGACCCTTTCACTCCTTGGGATGAGCCTCTAGAGTAGGCTAGATCCCTTCTATTCTAAGTGCACTTGGTTTAAGACTAACGTGCAGGCCTAAAGAGTGGAAAGGTAAACTACTAATAATTAAACCTAGGATCTTGAGGGAAAAGGGAGGGAGAAGGTAAGAAAATGTTGAAAGTAAAAGGAAATGCACCTAAAATAGAGTGAGTGATCCTACTACTGTAAACACAATGCAAACCTTTGAGAATAAAACAATATCATAAAATTTATGCCAAGTCACTCCAAATGCATAAGTGTTTCACATAGAGGCGTGAGAACACAATGTGACACTAAGAGGGATGATAAATGGTCCATAGACAACATCAAAATAGACCCGAGTGTGCACATAACATGACCTACAAGTGAGTTTTGAGTTCAATGAGGAGGTGTTGGGGATGAATGACAATGAGAGGGGTGAACATTACCCATAGACAGAAATCAAAAAACACAAATAGCACACAGATCATCAAAAGAATGAAAGGAGGTGAACTTCATTCTCATTCATTTACAAGGTTTAGCCTATATAAGTGCTCATGGAGGGTAAATTTTGGTAGCATGAGGATATTGAAGAAAATGTCAACCCTTTTACAATGAAAGAACCAGGATTTTATAGTAGATTAAGCTAGTTTTACAATTAATGCACCACTTTTGGTAGTAGATATATCAATAAATTCTTTATAATGCTACAATCATGTTTCTTGAAGTCTACTTGGTGATAGGATCTAGGGTTAGTAGTAAGATCACTTATGGATCCATGTGCATTAGGGAATGAAATATCTCCTTGACAGAGTCAGAGAGTGATGTGCACTCAAGTCCTAAAGTTTGATAGCTGCTTATACATTTAATTATTTTTATGATGCCTCAATTTCCTCTCAACTACCTCCAACTACTTTCTTTATATCCGGTGGCTACTCGACACGTGACACTTCCTGACCGGTCTTAGGTGTGGCACTGTGAGGACATGTGTCACCATGGTTGGCTCTCAGAGGAGTCTCTTAGATTTTTAGGTAGGAGCAATGCAAAATTGACATGTGAAATACTGGTGCTTGTCTTGGGAAACTAAGAATTTCTTTGTGTAAGATGACCACTAGGCCACCACATGGAAACAACGAAAAGAAGTTTGTATCTTGTGAAATGGAAGGGTGTAGATGTATGATCCTACACACAAGCATGAAACTGCATTGGATAGGCATAGGGAGGTCTTTGAATAATATTTTACATGAAAGCTAAAGGTCGTTGATGCATTCTTTATGACTTGTAACTACTCCTTACGTGTTTCCTCTACTTTGGCCTTTTAGAACTCAGGGGTCCTACATCCTTAAACATGTGCTCCTTTTGACCTGCATGCCACCAAATCCTGTACACAAGTGTGCATCAAGAACCTTTGGTGATTGCATGCCATCCTCTTACCACTGTGCATACCTATGCTTCTATATTGAGTTTGAGTGCAGATGAGAAATGCCTGTGCACCTTTTGCTTGAAGCGCTTGGGTCATCGTAGGTGAGCTATCTCTTTGTAATCCTTAAGAAGCCTTGCACTAACTAGGGGGTGACTTATAAAGTCAATAATACCTTTTATGGAGATCCCAGATGAGGAGGTGAATGTTTATTTTAATAATTTGGTGAGAAGTGCAGTCATTTGCACATTTAATGGTATTTGGTCATCTACATCAACTTTATATAAATGGGTTCATGAGACATGGACGAGCCATTGTGAAATTTATTTGTGTTCTAATGGTTTTTTAATCCATTTCCATGATCAACAAGATTACTAAAAATGCCTCTTACAAGGCCCTTGCTTTTGGGGTGATGCGGGATTGTTCATCATGCCCTAGTTTTTGCATTTTAACCCTCTCACTCTCTCAATTACTAGGATGTCAGTTTGGGTTCATCTACCTAGTTTGCCTTTGCATTTTTGGCATGCTTATAGAGATATAGCTAAGGCTTTGGAGACATTATTAAAAAATGATAACGAGTGAATTCATACAGGTTTATGTACGTATGCCTATTTTTGTGTTGAGTTAGATGTAAGTAAAGGGGTTCCTAATAAAGTCATCTTAAAGTATGGTAAAATGTAGCATTCGCAAACTGTTGACTATGAGAATATTGCTTTTATATGCCAAAATTACAAAATACTAGGACATATTTATGCCTTCTATCCTTAAGGGAATTTGCAAGCAATGAAAAAGAAGGGGAAAATGTCTAAGAAAAACAAATGGAGTGCGCCAAATCTATCACTAGTGATAGAAGATTGTTTTGAGGATCTAGAAATACAAGTTAACATAGAAGTGAGAGATAAAAAGAGAGGAGAAAAAGATGCTTTATCTAATCAAAAAGTGCACATGGAAGAGATAATAGAAATTATTCATATCTCCTATTTGAAGCAACCAATCGAGGGAATGAAAAGAGGACATGTATCTGAAAGCTCAGATTCAGACAAGGACTTGCATGAAAATAGAACTTTGGAAACATAGAGATCAGATAAACAATTAGTTATGGTGAATGTTGAACAAGAAATATGGTAGGAGGTTAAAAAGAAAAAAATTAAAAAAGGTAAGATAGCTAATTTTTTAGACTACTATCCCACAAGTTGATGTTGGTTGATGGTTTTGGGTAGTAGGTAGGCTTATTGTGTTTTTGCTCTTAGGTTATCTGTTTATGGCTATTTTCCTTATGTCTTGTCTTTGTTTTAGGCCTTCTATGGCTAGTTCTTGTAATTTCCTTTTTTATTGTTAAGGGCCTTAAATAACCCCATATTTATCCAAAAAAATAAAGATAAAAATAAAAAGTTATCCAAAGCTGAAAACCATTTTTATGACATCTTGGATAAGTACCATAGCAAAAACCAATTTGTTGGTGCCATGTATAATAGTCCATTTTATATAAGTACCCTTATGCTTGGGGGAAAGTCTAAATCCTTACAGATCCCTCCATCTAATCTATAAAAATATCTAACAAACCCTTTCTTGATTTGACTTTGGTGGTGATTTAAAACTACTACAGGGTGCAACAGGGTTTGACAAATCTGAGTATGGAAACTTCTTTGTAGCAATATATCAGAGTGACATAGGAGTTAGCTTCTTTGTCTTATGATTCTTGTAGAGCTTCATTTTGTCCACATCCATTTACTCATCCTTCACATCCCATATCTCTTTCCACATCCATTGCTAGAGTCAATTTACCCTTTCTCAGTAGCTCATATACACACATCATGGACACCCTTTTATACATATTTATTCCAAAATCTAAAAACATTACTAAAATCTAGAAAATAAAAAAAATAGTGATATAAAGACACAAAACCATAGTTATTATAAGCAATATTGATTTAGGTTGGGCTTAAATCCTTGATCAATTTTGACCCATATCATAGTCACTTCATTAGGAACATTGTTTATTCTTCATTTCCTTACGTGTATTGTGGCTTGGGACACCATCCATCTATATCATTGAGCTTTCACACAAGGATTTTGAATCAATTAACAACAAGATACTTTATGTTGATTTTATTTTTGAGTTTGTGTATGTTTTATTGATTACTTATTATTTTGATTTTCTTGTTGTACCTTGACTCAATCGACATGTGTCAATAGAGCCATCATGGTTTTTCCATATCATGGTGATTTCTCACACTTATACTTGAGTCCATCCATCAACATATGATGATAATGTTATCTTGATTTTTTCATATCAAGATATGTTTTGTCATTTGTCTATTGGATCAAGGGCCAGACCTTCTTCACATTATGGCCAAGTCATCATGGTGTTTTATCTCATGGTGCACACCATTTTGTGCTGCATTAAAAATCAAGTTTTAAAGTATATGAAGAAGCTTGATAAATTGGCAATATATTCTCCTTGAAAAAATATATTGACACCTTCGCATCCAATTGATTTATCTATATTTGAACAATAAATTTCCAATCATCATCAATCATCATCTATTTATCATTATCATCTCTCCCCTTTTGGGAGAACTACATTGGTCTGAGGTCCATTTGGACTATGTAGGCAGCGCTCAATTACATGGGGTTTATGAGGTAATTTTAGCCAGTCTTATTATCATTCTTAGCATTCATTTCCATTATCATACCTAATAATTTCATCCTTTCCTCCTCCATAAATAACTTTTCATCCATCACTACCCATATAGCCATCACCTCATCTCTTTCAGCCCATCAATCTCTTTTAATCACCTATCTAGCCTGCCAATCTCTTTTAAAAAGTTGAATGAAAATCATCCTCATGCGACACTTCCATCTCCACCAATTCTTCATGTCACCCCATTTTTTATGAACCTGTTTAACATTTTCTATTAGATTTTCATCTCCAAATCCACCATCTAATTTGTCATTTGGTTCATCACCTACCTCACCATCACTTTTCCTATCAAAACTTAGTTGATCATGATTCCACCTACTTCTTCACTCTCATGTCATCCTTTTTTTCCTTCTTATACTCCTTTGATTGCCCATATCCCTTTCTTCCATGTGTTTCCTTATCCTTCATTTTCATCACTATTCTATTTTCTCCTTGATCTACTTTAGACCTCTTTTCACTACTTTCATTTCCTGTCACATCTCTAATCATTTCATTCCCTTGCACGATAGCTACATTATCTCACATCAACTTTAAATTCCCGAATCTACATATTTATCACTACAATCCTTCCACACTCATCTTCTACATTTTTTTCTTCATTTCATTGTTCTCATCTTCCCTGATTTCATTTTGCTTACTTTCTAAGTTTCATATCAGTCTTTCTTCCCAACAACATCTCTTTTAAAGGTATTTATCCTTTGTCAAGCCTTCCATAACTACCTTTTTCTTCTTATTTGAGTAAGCACTCATACTCAACACTACTTGGTTCTTCATCCTCACCATCATCCATTTATCTGAGACCTCATTATCCTTTTCATCCTCTTTCATCCATATTATCATCAATAATAAGGGTGTGGTCATTGGACCATACTTATTTTACATGCATGCTTACCTATGCCCTTCACTTCTTTCTCTAATGCATGAAATTTGATTAGGTTCATTATTTGGTACATTTACATCTTACATATCAACGTTTATGCATGTTGTTCATAGGAATATCATTTTATTATTCCAATCATCTTTTCCCAGTTACTCACTTGGTATCAGGATTGATTTTCCCTTCATATTGTCCCATGGGTTGTGTTCTTCTTAGTAAAATTCATCATTTTTTGTATTGAGATCTATGCCCCCTATGATGAATTATGTCCATACTTTTGTGTAAACTTGATTTATTCAATAACTCATAAGTTAAGGTGACGAGACAAATTCTATGTCCAATCCATCTTCATAACCATTTTTATCCCTCCAGATATCATCGCATCATTCTTCAATTCATTATTTCATAAATTTGGGCCATTTTTATGTCCCTTTTTCAAGACTAGCTCGTTAAGGATACCTTTGGCCCTATTTGAATTCTTGAGGGATAAAAGGGAATACAAGGGAAACTTGGGTGTTTGTGTCAAGTTGATAAAAAGTAACATGTTGACAACTTCTTTCTAAATTGAGTTATAATAAATAAAGGGACTTTTTTAATTTGGTATAAGTTGGTCCTTAATTTAGAAAGTATATTGGAGGTAAAGGATATAAAAAGGGGAAGAAGGTTCATTTTGAAGTATCATGTTATTTTTATCAATTTAAATCATAAGTTTGGGAATGATTTGCTTGACTTCATCCATTAAAGATGAATTCCTTCAATGGAAGCCTCTAGTAAGGAAGAAAACCCTTACCTTCAGCTGGCTAGCCTCATTTCAAGGGTTGCATAGGGCAGGATTTGTTTGTTTGAGGTGTCTAAATGCCATTTTTAGGTTCAACATGATAGTCTAGGGCATCAAAGAGGATTGGCGCAATAGTATAGAGGGAAGCAAGCTAGTTTGGAATCTTTAGGAGGGTAACAAATAAGTTTGGAAGGGTGGTGACTCCCCCTTGGGGTTGAAAATTTATTTTGTAAGGCTTACTCATGCTTAAATATTTTGTTGAGGGCATACATACATTATTGGTGATTTTTATAATATTTTTAGCTATTGAGTTGATAACCAAAATTAGATTTCAATATACTATTATTGGTTGTAATATTTCTAAATTTTGGGAAATTATTTGGTGAATAAGATATTTTATTTGTGCCTAAATTAGCATATTTAGGATTTTTAATTTTTAATTGATTAGTGTTTGAAAGTAAAAATTATAAAGTCACATTTCTTATCAAGGTTTGTTGGAAAACCCCTTTGATTCTAATTCTGCCTTAAAAAGGACATTATAGTGGTATCAGAGCCATTTTATGGCTAGTTATGGGCAGTGATTTTTTTAGAGACTCTTATTCATGCAGGGCGATGACAAAAAGGTGAAGACAACATAGGAAGCCATGGAAGAGATATTTTAAATTATGCAAGATTATCATAAGGAACTAAGGGCAATGGGTCCTAAGCATGGATGAAGTTCATAGGGTTAAGCCCTATACCTCTAGATTATCTCCTAGAATAAGAAAAAAGACCAACATAAGTGCAGAATACTTCATCATCACAAAAGATCAAGCTTCTCATAGAGGAATCCACCATGAAAATTGAAAAATAAGAAGCCTCCAAAGAAAATGGTATGGATTCAAGTATATAAAATGTTACGGTTAAAGAGAAAAAAGAAATCATATTTTCAAGAGTAGATGATGTAATGAAGACCCAACAAAGGTGTGATGAATGGCTAAGGAGAGCTAGGGAAGCTAAGTTGATAGATGGCCAAGAAAAATAACACCTACGGTAAATTAGGGCAAATAATTTTGCCTTGATGATGAGGAAAGAGGGACAAATCATGGAGCATGAACCAAAAGAAGAAGAAAAATCTAATTTGAAACATGGTGGTGAGAATTTGGTGGTTCATGCTAATTTTTTGGATGATAATGCTGATTTTTAGCTTGTTGTAATTTTTGTAATAGAAACTCATGGTGAGCAAATTGATTGTCTTCATAGTAAGGGTTTATTGCATCACCCTCATACCATGTCCTTATAATGTTTTGGTTATTGTGAGAAGTATTCTAACAATGTATAGAAGATGAAGGGTACCAATTGGAAAGATGATATTTTCCAAGAAGCCCCTATCCATATTTTGAGCATTTTTAAGATCAAGCGATTACCATATGAGATGCATTTTTAGGAAAACAAAGGACTATTTCAGTCTTACCATCATTTATATAATGGAAAAAAATGAAGGAGACTTCTCATAAGAAGCAAGTTTCATGGTCAAAACATATTGAGGTAAATCCTAAAATTTTATTTTTAGAATAAAAATCATGCAATAAGAATTATTAACTCCTAATTGATAGGCATGCTCTTGTGAAAGGTCTTTCTTTGAAGACAAGTAGCAATTTCATAAACTTAGACACTGAGGGGTAAGTAAAATATATATTCTCCTATTGATCAAGATGTTATAGACTAACATAGCATGGTAGCTATGAATGTGGGAAATAAGAAATATGATCCATTATTCTTAAAGAGTGCTATCATGAACATTTGGACTAACTTTTTCCATATTTTCAGCCTTACCCCTATACCTTTTGCAATGATAGAAGAAAGTTTTATCACCAAAAAGATGCACACTCCATCCATGGACATTGGTGAGGCTTTGGCTACTGATATAAGATGGTTTCCATCCATCACAACTCTATAATTGAATGATAAAATACAATGTTACAACCATGCTATGTTGTTCTTTCTAACTTATGTTTTGGAATAATAATACTCTCCTTGGATAGTTGTAGATTGGTAAGTATGATGAAGTTTTTGATGTGTGAAAGAATCCACTTGTTGAGAACACCATGGAAAAAAATTACAACAAATTTAAGGTTATTTTGGAAGGAATTTAAGAGTAAGGAGTGATGATCTTCTACCTCCCAAGGAAAAGGAGTACATGATGGGGATAATCATGTTCCAAACCTTTATCTTGAAGGCCAAAATCATCACCATTTTCCTTTGTCACATGACAACATTTGTAGCCATACAAATGCTTCCATTGCATGATATTTAGTTTGTTACTATTAATGAAGTATTTCCAATCATTATTTGGCTGTTTTGAGTTTTTATTTTACTAGCATTAATAATTTTTGCAAAGTATTTTCAATATTAAAACTACTACACCAATTTTATTTCGCTAAGTCCCAACATTGTCAATCTTAGACTACTACCATTAGTCATAAACAACCATAAAATAACTCCTTTGTCATTTAAAAATATTGAGGATATAGTTGTTTTCCACATCCTAGATGAAATGGGGAAGATTGAACAGTTGGTGCTTGTAAATGGTCTCATTTTACATAAGAATAGAGTCTTCCCAATGTTTGGATCTCAGATGAAATAAAAAAAATTGAAGGCATTGGTGATAAGTGGATAGTCAAGGACAACAGTAAGTGGGAAGCCTATATAACCTTTCAGGAAGCCTTGAAAAACAAATTTTAGACAGCTATAGAGGCAATTACAACAAGGTAACTCTCTTGAGTATTTTACCTTGGGTCAGTTATGCATGGTGTTTAAGTTTGCATTTATAAGTTTTCTATTGGGTGAAGAATGCCATCACGAGTTTGAGAATGGTGTGGGACACATCATTCTTATTGAGGAAGTTATGAGCACCATAAGAAGATCTCAAGGGTCAATCCACATGGATATTTATGCAAGGGATCACCAACAAGGCATGGAGGGAATGTGGGATGATTTTTTATTTTCACCAAATGATAGATGAAGTATATACATGATAACCATGAGCAAAATTTCCATCATTAATGTTATTTTAATCACCATTAAAAACCACCACATTATTTTAATTACATTCATATTTGTGTATATAGGGTGTCCTTCCCCCATAATTGACAAGGTTGGAATGAAAAGTGAGTTTGCCCTATTGGAATATGTATTAGCTTGTCAAGTTGTTGATTATTCATCCATTTTTATCTTGGATAGTAAATGCATTTGTTTTCAAGGAATTTATTACAACTAAGTTTGTAAAGAAATAGCTTATTATTATTGTCCTAAAGGGTACAAGTGAAGAGGGTAAGTTCAAGGTAGTGGTTAATCTCTTCTTCAAGAAAGTTTTAAAACTTCATGGGCTACCTAAGAACATCAATAGTGAAAGGGATAGCAGGTATATGATATTTTTTTGTCAATATATCTTTCATTTGATAGGTATAGGATCCATATTATTGGAGCATTATAATGCATTTATGCACTTTGGCATGATGGTACTTGGGCATGATAGATTGCATTTGCTTGAAGCAAGCAAATTTTGGAAGGGAGAAGTGTCATGTCCCCTTTTCAAAACTAGATTAATAAGGAGACCTTTGGCCCTATTTGACTTCCTAGGGGCTAAAAATGAATAGAAGGGAAACTTAAGTCTTTGATCAAGTTGTTAAAAAGTAACGTGTTGACAACTTCTTTCTAAATTAACTTATAATAAAAGAAGTGACTTTTTAAATTTGATATAAGTCAGTCCTTAATTTATAAATTATATTTGAGGGAAAGGATATAAAAAGGGGAATAAGGTTCATTTTGAAGTACCATGTTATTTTTATTAATTGAAATCATAAGTTTGGGAACAATTTGCTCGACTTCATCCATTGAAGATGAAACCCTTGATTGTAAGATTGGAGTAAGGATGAAAACCCTTAACTTCAATTGGGTAGCCTCAATTCAAGGGTTGCATATGGTAGGATTAGTTTTTTTGAGGTGTCTAAAACATGATAATCTAGGGCATCGAAGAGGAGTGGTGTAGTAGTATAGAGGGCAGAGAGCTGGTTTGGAAGCCCTAGGAGGGTAGCAAATAGGTTTGGGAGGGTGACGACTCCCCCTTGGGGTTTAAACTTTAGTTTAAAATGATTATTCATGGCTAAATGTTCTATTGAAGTCATACGTACATTGTTTTTGATTTGTATAATGTTTTCAGCTTTTGAGTTGAAAAGAAAAAATAGATTTAAATATACTATTATTGGCTACAATATTTCTGAATTTTGGGTAATTATTTGGTGATTAAAATACTTTATTTATGCCCTAAATTGGCATATTCATAATTTAAAATTTTTAATTGCTTATATTTTGAAAGAAAAAATAAAAAAAATCACATTTCTTATTAGGGTTTATTGGAATACCCCTTTGATTCTAATTTTGCTTGGTTTTTTGTGGATTCTTCATAATTTGAAAATTCATTATACCATATGCACATTCATATATGTCAACCTATCACACCTTTGAAATATACATCAATATGATCATTCATCATTGTTTACAATCACTTAACTCCTAAACCAACATGTGTAATCCAAACTCATAGATTTTGCCTTGCTTGGGGCACATCAAATTTTGTAGCTTATCTCAAATTTACCCTACTCAGGTAAAATTAACTCACCATCATTAGAACATCAATGTAAAAAAATATTATCTCAAGCAAGTTAATTTCATCCCTAGGTTAATATCATCCATTCATAATCATACCTCCCTAGAGGGAGAACTACATTTGGCTTGACGTCCATTTGGACTATGTAGGCAGTGTTCAATTACATGGTGTTTTTGAGGTAAGACCAACCATTCTTCCTTTACATTCCCTCCCCCCAATCATCATTTCATCCTTAATCCATACAATAGGTTAAAACCTTGATCTATGTTATCAAAACAAGCAATCAATTAGTTATCCATATACACTCATAACTTTCACCCTGCTTGGGGTAAATCAAGCTTGCAACTCCATTAGTGGGATATTTTTACACAATTCAAACCATCATCATCAAAAATAAAATCATGCAAGAATTATCTCAAAGGGGTTAAAGGTATCCACTAATTAATCCCATCATCACATCCTACATCCCAACCCCTCTTTCTTCATCACCCACCCATAAATTTTTCCATTCTATATTTTTTCTTTCTTTTTTAGGATCCCATTTGTATCCATTATCCCTACATGTCTTCTCCAAAGGGCCATCCATCACATTCTTTCATCATCATCATCATCTAATTTTTCATCCACCTTTTTTGACTTCTTTCTTTGAAAATATGTTACTCCATCTATCATTTCTCACAAATGCCCTCTCAAAGAGGGGAAAAATATAGACACTTAAAATTGGACACTTCATGACAATTTTAACTAGTCAGTATTCTATTCACACTAACATCCTTAGCCTTCACTATTCATCACTACCTATAAAATTAAGTCATTTATTCATAAACACCCCCCAATCCCTTAAAATTTTCATCATGTTTCATTAGTTAATTAATCCAAATTTATTAACTAATCCTTCCCTAATTCCATAGATTTTGAATATCCACAATTATCAATATCTAAAAATCAAATAATCCCATCATGACATCATCTTCCACCCCCTTTCACTTTCCAAATTTCAATGATGTTATAGGCTTTGCCTATCCCCCATCATCTAAATTTTATAATCCAAATATTCCTCTCTCCAAATTTCATAATCCACCTCAAATCCCATTAACCTCCACTATCAAATGAAATAATCCCATTTAATTTTCCATGGGTTCAATGTCCCCACCTATTTCACACTCTTAAGATTACCACTAAATAGTTTAATAGCCTCCCACCAATTAAATCATCCTCTGCCATTGGTCTCTAACCAAGATCAATGTCTCTCATTAATCAAACTGAATCTATAAATAGAGCCATTCACCTCCATTTCCACTAAGCTTGAATTATACAACGAAGAGTCATCCAAAGGATTTCCATCAAAGCTTAAACTCATCAAGACAATCAATCAAACATCAACATTGCAAAGAGAAGTGATGTCAAATCGCTAAGGTGCCTCAATTAAGCCTTTGAAACTATAATCATGATCAATTCAAATAACATCTAACTTACAAAAAGAGTAAGTGAAGGTGTGTTATTTGATATCTCATTATTTACTTCTTTACTCCTTAGATAGCTCATCTAAAGTACACTAGAATATATTATTTAACATTTACATTTATTTTATATTTTGGCTATCTAATAATATTGTTCTTGTGTTACACTATCAATGAGAATTCACTTGGCAATTTTAATACAAAGGCATTCTTACACTATTGCACAATAATCAAAACTTCCCTTTTCTTCTCAATACTAACTCTAATAATTTGAAGTAGTCATTAACCAAGTCAAAATCCTATTTTATCCAAGCTAAATCAAGGCATGATTAAGTATTTAAGTCATCTCTAAATGCATTCATATAGTCAAGGGAACACAATTACACAAAGAACTCTAAGTGGGAAAACTATGTGGGCTGTATTTCCCTCTTTGAATAAGTAACCCCAATCATCCCCATAGTTCATATATAAATACTTACATTACTACACATATACTCCAACACTACTTTCTATTTATCACATAGAGTTACTTACATTGACTGCACATATCTTGTTCTTGATTAAATCTTTCTTCTTATATAGAAACATTTCATGTTATCTTGTGACCTATGATTGATTGATTTATTTCATGTGCATGGTTGTACTTGCATGTGCTTTATGTGTTTCCTATCAATGTCTTATCTAGTGTGTTCATAGAATATCCTCTAATTCTCATGTTGTCTCTTGACTTCTTTTGGGTCATACATCTTGCTTGATGATTTATTATTCTATGCACAATTTATTATATTATGTGATATCATATGCTATGTGATACACATAATTAATTATGGTATACTATGCTTGTAGCTTACATTATCATGATTCTTACCATGCATCTATTGGGGCATGCTACTACTAATGTGTGCTCTTTATTTTCATATCTTTCTAAACTAGGGGCACATTACTACATTGGGGCATATCATTTGTCCCTATCTTATATTTCCATTAGGAGCATCATACCCTTACCTATCTCTTATAGTTTATCATTCATATCTCATGCATATAGATCTTACTACACTCATGTGCCTATTAGTCTTACACTACTTGAATATCATGACCTACATTATCCTACTTATACCTAGTCACATGAGGGTGCTACACATATATATTGGGTACTTTCATATCTTACCATATCGAGGCATATTTTTTGCCCCTCATTACCTCATCATCACATGAGATTGCATATTTTTATTGAGATTTACATGATGATATATTTGTGTAACCACATACATATGTTTACAAATATTTTTACAAAACATTCTAATTTTTTTTACTATATTTTTCTATGAAAACATGTAATGCACATAACTCTTTCTTTTGAGATGAGCAATTTTTATCAATCCCTGAATTCAAAAGGGGGTATACAACTAGATATTTTATTCCTAGATTCATATTTTTCATGAGATATTATTCTAAAAAAGAATTTTATAAAGTGAAAGAACATGAGAATGAATAGAAATAATAGACTACCTACTCATTTTTCACACTAAAAAATCAAATATGCAAAAATGTTCATAAAACCCTAAGTGTTAAATTTTGTAAGTAAGAAAAGAGAAATTGATTACACAATAAAATTTGAGTAAAATCTCAATATCTGAATAAATTACCCCTTTTAGTATGTTTCTTACATAGAGAGTAAATCTTAGAATGAGATACATGAGATGAGAGGGATTTAATTTATAGAAAACATTAGAATCCCATGAAAAACTATTATTGGTCAAAAAAGAGGTGGCCCTTATGTGATTGACCAAAAATAAATTTGGCTCTCATGTGATCGGCCACCTACTCCTCATAACTCTATTAGTTGGAGTAAAAACCAAAATATCTCTATGTGATTGGTCACATACTCCTCATAATCATATTAGTTAGAGGAAAAACCAAATTAGTTAAAAAATATGTAAATATGATATATTCTAGATTAAGATACAAATACTAACCTAAATTATTAAAATAAGGTATGATATCCTATTTAAGTAATTTGAACAAGAGGTGCATCTACTTGATTGCACCAACTCCCCCCTTAAGTGCAACTAATGAAGGTTTATACAAAATAGAAGGCTAATTATCCTCTGAAATGGGTCCCAATAAGAATCTTGATAAGGTACCCATGGACAGTAAAATATCTCATAATGGAATGATGACTTAATATGACCCCTCTCCCCTTGAGGATGACTTACTTCATCCCTATAAATGGCTAAATATGAATATACTTGGTCTCATTGAGGGGTTTAGATAAGATTTTATCCACCTAAAACTTTGTAAGGGAGTAATAGAGACCAAGAGTATAGTCACGAATATGTTTCTAAATATAGTGCACATGGACCTCTATATGTTTGGTGCCCTAATACTCCAGATGATTTTTGGAAATGTGGATTGTACTTTATTTATTTCACTAATGATAATAGGCTGATTTTGTTTTATGTCAAACCCTAACATGATTTGATGGATCCAAATAGACTTTATAGCAACATTGAAAACTTCTATATACTATACCTATGAGAATGAAATAGATATGGCATGTCATTTCTTGATCTACCAAAATACTTGGCTTGAGACAAGATGGAAAACATGGCTTGAAATAAATTTGTACTTTCAATATCATTTTCCTAATCATAGGCATAATAACCTACTAACTCTATATGATAACTTATTGAATAGTGGATTCTATGTGTATAAGTGCCTTTGATATAGTAGAGAATCCACTCAATAGCTTTCCAATTAATCTCATGAGGTTCTTTCATAAATAAATAAACCATGCCAATTCCAAATAAATATTAGGTATGTTAGGTTGTGGAGCTAAAAGCTTCACCCAGATGCAAACATGGAGGAGGTTGCTGAGTGTCATAGTCACCAATGTCGGCAGGCCAACCGACATCGGGCAGGGGTCGACAGAAAGCAACTGACATCAGTCAGGAGTCGGCCGACGTTGATCACCTCCAAGCAGATAGGGACCGACATCAGTGGCCTGTGCGGTTCTAGAACTGCTTGTTGATGGACAGTTAGTTTGTTAAACTGGTTGTTTGCATGTTAAAGACTAGTTCGAGTCTTGAGCCGCTTGTCTAATTATTGTATGCATGGGATCTATATAATAGACTCATGGGTTGTATTTTAAAGTGTAGAACCAGAAGAGTTCTTCCATTGGTGGAATCACAGGGGTTCTTCCAGGTATGTAAGATCAGGTTTGATCTGTAGGGTGTTGCAAGATCATGGAGGAGATCTACATGGGTAAGTAAGATCAGGTTAGTCTGCAGGGGTGTGTGTGTGCAAGGTCAAAAGTAGATATGTGGGAGAGCAAGATCAAAGGTGAAAACAACACATCAAGGAGCAAGATCAGGTGAGATCTACTTGGAGTACTGGTTCGTACTTGGTTGTACTGGCAGTATTAATACTGACTGGTTGAGGTGAATAGCAACTCTGTGTTTGGGTTGTTTGTTGTGACCTGTTATGAGAGAAGATAACTCTTGAGGGAAGATTACTGGTATGCCCACAAAGTGGATGAAAGAGTGTGATCTCTTTGTTGTAATTTTCTTCTGTAATGACTTGAATATAATTGTGTTGCCTCTCATATTCTGTGTTGTTTCTATTTCTAGTTACTTGTACTTTTGGTATAATTTTGCATGTTTAGTTGCTTATACAAAGGTAATCATATGTGCTCTTAAATCTGACAAGTTGTGTCAGAGCTTTGGGGAACCTAGGTCTTATCAATTGGTATCAGAGCGAGGTTGGATGTTCTCAGAGTGAGGTTGACTAACAGGTGGTTCAGATCTGGTTAGTGTTTTTGATTACAGGTTACTCATAGGGGTTTTTGTTTGAGTGGGAGTATAGCAATGGCAAAAGAAGGTAAGTTGAGAATGGAGAAATTCAGACACAGGTGTAGCACCATAGGGTGTGTGGTGGTTGGTCTTTAAGATTGAGCTTGAAGAGGAATACAAACTAGGATACAGATTAGACAATGTATTGGTATAGGTACAGGTGCAGCTATTTATCTCCAAGTGGGAGATTTTTAGGTTGTGGAGCTAAAAGCTTCACCCAGATGCAAACATGGAGGAGGTTACTGAGTGTCACAATCACCGACGTCGGCAGGCCAATTGACATCAGGCAGGGGTCGATAGAAAGCAATTGACATCAGTCAGGAGTCAGTCGACATTGGTCACCTCCAGGCAAACAGGGACCGACGTCGGTCACCTGTGTGGTTTCAGAACTGCTTGTTGATGGATAGTTAGTTTGTTGAACCGGTTATTTGCATGTTAAAGACTAGTTTGAGTCTTGAGCTGCTTTTCTAATTATTGTATACATGGGATCTATATAATAGACTCATGGGTTGTATTGTAAAGTGTAGAACCAAAAGAGTTCTTCCATTGGTGGAATCACAGGGGTTCTTCTAGGTATGTAAGATCAGGTTTGATCTGCAGGGTGTTGTAAGATCATGGAGGAGATATACATGGGTAAGTAAGATTAGGTTGGTCTGCAGGGGTGTGTGTGTGTGAGGTCAAAAGTAGATCTGTGGGGGAGCAAGATCAAAGGTGACATCAACACGTCAAGGAGCAAGATCAGGTGAGATCTACTTGGAGTACCGATTCATACTCGATTGTACTGGCAGTATTGATACTGACTGGTTGAGGTGAATAGTAACTCTGTATTTGGGTTATTTGTTGTGACCTGTTATGAGAGAAGATAACTCTTGAGGGAAGATTACTGGTATTCCCACGAAGTGGATGAAAGAGTGTGATCTCTTTGTTGTAATTTCCTTCTGTAATGAGTTGAATACAATTGTGTGTTGCCTCTCATATTCTGTGTTGTTTCTATTTCTAGTTACTTGTACTTCTGGTATAATTCTGCATGTTTAGTTGCTTATACAAAGGTAATCATATGTGCTCTTAAATCTGACAAGTTGTGTCAAAGCTTTGGGGAACCTAGGTCCTATCAAGGTAAGTTATGAGTCAATTAAATAAGGTTTCCAACTAGTTGCCTATACAAATTAACATCAAGCAATGATGTAATGCACTTCATTGTGAGTTAGTTAGTCAAAAAAATGGTATAGAAGCATATTTTCAATCAAACATTTGAAAAATATCCAAGACATCTAATGCATATTTGCGTTGTGGAATAAATATCCCTAAGTCAGAATGAGTGATCTTTAAACCACAAAAGTAATGTTAAGTGCCCAAGTCCTACATCTCAAACTACTGATGTAGTGAAGAATTTCACATCTTAGATAAGTGAAGGTGAGCTAATTTTGAGGATGACATCATCCACATAAAAATAAATAAAGAGAAGCTCACCATGAAGTCATTGAATGTCGACAGTGGGGTCAGAATCATAATGACAGAACCTTGATGAGAGAAGGGATTATATCTTCTCATACCATGCTTGAGGGGCCTAATTGAATCCATAAATGGAATTATTCAGGTGACATACAAGGGATGAGTCTTGTATAAATCTAGGAGGCTACTCCATATATATCCCCTCATGAATATAACCATGAATAAAAACATTCTTCATGCCCATTTGATATACAATTCATTTATGTGATGTGGCAATAGAAATTATAAGGTGATTAAATTAGAAATGGGTGAAAAAGTCTCAAAGTAGTCAATTCCCTTTACCTAAGAAAATCCTTTTGCTATCATTTATACCTTATGTTTATCTATATTACCATCTATTGTAAATTTGATTACATAAATCCATCTATAATGAACCATCTTTCTTCCTTTAGAAAAAGGGACTAAATCCCATGTATCATTCTTCATAAGATAAATATACTATTATTCCATGGTTGAATCTAACTTTAAATTTCCATTGGCCTCATGAAAACACTTAGGATTGGGTGCAATGGTTATGCATGAATGAGGGAACATTGTATAATTTTCCTAGGTATATTGAATGTCAACAGGAAGACCATAAAGAGAACCAAGTTATAGCTTGGGTATTATGAACCCATCAATGAAGAGATCGAGGTGTAAGAATAGGAGGTGAAGGAGGACAAGGATCATCAATAGGAGGTGTATCATCCTTAAAATCACTATTAAAATTAGAAGTCATGTCAAAAATGGAAGAAGATGTGAGAATGTCTAAAGGGACCTTCATTAAAATGAACACTCATGAAAATGATCAATCGGTGTGTATCAAGATTTAATATTTCTTATCTCTTGACATAATCAAGATATCCCAAAAAAATTCAAGTCTTTCTCTATGGTTGTAGAGCCTTGCATTTTTCTTCAGGAATGCAAGGCTAAACAACACATTAAAAGACTCTCAGATGGTCAACCGAAGGTTTTCTTCTACTTCAAGGATCTTTTGATGTCATACCTTTGATAGCTTCATGTTGATTTTGGTTTTAAATGTAATCTATATAATTTATAGCCTTAGCATAAAAAGAGTAAGAAAGTCACTAGTATTGAATCATACAATTGGTGATTTCTTTGAGTGTGCAATCCTTTCTTTCAATAATGCATCTTGTTTCAAACTATAAGGAACTACATGCTATATATGAATTGCATGAGTGGCACAAAGTCCTTAAAGTGATAATTCACATATTCTCCAACATTTTTTGTGCACAAACACTTTTTTTACTTACCTGATTATCTTTTTACAAATCCCTTTAAGTCAACAAAAGTGGGTAAAATCTGACTTATGCTCTTCAAGAAAAATACCCAATTACATCTAAAAAAATCATCAATAAAATTCAACAACTAATGTGCCTTATCAAAATAAAGTGATGGAAATAGCCATTGATATCATTGTGTACAAGTTGAAGAACTTCATAAGCTTTTCATGCTTTACCTTTCACATAGGTGTCATTGGATATTTACAAATAATGCACCCTGGAAAAAAACCATAAAAAAACATAATGGAAGGCAATCCAATAACCATATTATGTTGATGAAGTTATTGAAGATAGTATTATTTCAAGTGGCCAAACTATACATGTCAAAACTCACTAAATTTTTATGTATGAGTAAGTATTACATGGGAAGGATAATCAAGAAAAAAATAAGAAAATGTATACAAAAATGCATGGTGATCTACCATTTCCACTGCAATGATCTAAGAAGGATCATTGTGCTCTTGGGTAATAGTTGAATCAAATGTGAACTCAATTGTGTTTCATGCCTAAGGGATTTGATATACTTAAAAAGGGTTTCTGAGAGAGAAGGCACACAAAACACATTGGTGGAAGTGCCATCAAACATATTAATAGACCCTTGTCCCTAATAATGAGTGAAGAAGAGTCAACCACAAAGATTTAATGTAGTACAAGTATCAATTGGAGAAAACAAATCCATCGATCAAGCCATGTGATGAGTGGCTATGGAATCAATTACCCATTAAATATATAATGATAAAGCAACAAATTTGTAAAAAAGGGGATTTTTTATTACCCTTGAAAGAAGAGGGAAAAGAAGATGAAACATTGAGATTGTGCTTCTTCATTCCCTCATTAAGAATAGAAAGTTTCTTAAAAATTTTGATTCAAGATGTCTATTTACTCTAAAAAAAAGTTACGGAGTCACATAATAATTCTTCTATTTGGAATCATTATAAGAAGGATAATTGTACCTATGTGAATGTGCATTAGGTTCATGATTCTTATTTTCATGATATCCATTAGTAGTATTATCTTGATTTACAATAAGTACATGTGATTTACCAAAGTTTAAAATAAGGCCCATCTGGATGAGCTTATCCTACTCACAAGTCAACCTTCTAACAAACATATCAAATGTGGGATTTTTGAAATTAGTGCCCACTAAATCTTGATTAGAGGAGAATTTATATACAAAGACTAAATCTTGTGCACCTAATTTGGATAAGACCTAAAATATGAGTTGCTCATTTTTATTTTTGACATTTTAAGGAGTTAATTTTACAAATATAGCCATGATTATTATCAAAGTCTAATATATTGAGATAAATGATCTCATTATACAACTAACGAACCCTAATTTTATCAATCTTTTCGTATAATGTTTATAGTTACTTTCATGTTAAATTTTGTGTTAAGAGAGACTCAATATGAAATATCAATTTAGGGGATAAAAACAAACATATTAGACCAAGGGCCTCATCAAATTGAATGTACCTTATTGGATTATCAATAGCCTATGTAGGTTCTGACTCATCATCAGTTGTGACCTTGAATAAATATTTACTCTTTAACAAGTTGGTCATTTTGGACATGTATGTAAAAACATTGTATGAAGTTAGAAAGGTTAGTTTTCAAACATGTTTGGTTGTCACAAATAAATGAAAGAATGGAGGAATGAGTAGATATATAATGAGTGTGTGTATTGATGCACACTTAAAAAGGAAAAAAAAACAAGTTTGTATCAAATCTAGCCCCAAAACAAAGGTATTTTAAAATTGGGTGTAATTACATAAATAAAAACCCCACATAACTGCTTATAACAACACAATGTGTTGTATAATATCATATTCAAATAAGTACATAAAATGTAAAATATAAACAAAAAGTATTTTACTAAAAAAATGAGTTTGATATGAGCATATATCTATAAATTTCATGAAAAAATATGAACTTTAAAAAAAACCCATAAAAAAACCTCACAAATCAAAATTTATTTAGTGGGGGATGTGACTTCTTGTCACACCAAACCTACTTTTCTTCTTGAACACACTAAAACATCCTTTTAGAAATAAATGTCTTTTTATATCTCCTCTAATATGTAAAATGGTACACTAGGATGCTCAAAATGTCCAAAAAAGGCAAAACAACCTTTCAAAATAAGGAATGGGTCGGGGTAGTCTCCAAAGTTCTTGGTGCTCCAAAACAACACAATAGGGAGTTGATGGGCAAAGCGATGGGAAGTCAGTTCAACTAGTTGAGAAAAGCTACTATAATGGGAAGTTTTATACATATGTGGTGAAACCACAAAATACATGTAGATGGGAGTGGGGAATCGATAGAAGTGCCAACAAAGTAGTCAACAATGGTGGGCAAAGTGAGGCATCGTTGAGGGGAGTGCCATTGCCTATGGCCTCAAATGGCAGAGGAAGGACCTTTAAAGACCTTAAATATTTTTATATTGTTATTCAAATATCATTAGTCCATTTATTTCCCAATTTTTTGGCAAATTATAGAAAATTATCAAGGGAATTTCAAAAAAAATACTTAGATCGACTTCAACTATTTTCTTTACAATAAATACATAGACACATTAGAGATACATTGTCCCTCTTGAAACCTCTATAAAGCTTGTAAATTTAAATTGACATTAAAAATCAACTCTAAATCCAAAAATTATGAAAGTTTATTAAGAATTTTTTTTTATAGAAAATTGACCCCTTGTCTAGAAAATTATAGAAAAAGTCAAAAAAATTGATATACAACTAAAAATACCCTAAAAACATTTTTTAACCTTGGAATTGAAAATCAACTAATATTTTAAAAAATTTAGTACCCTAAATTGGTTATTTTTTATTTCTTACTAAATCTTGGACTCCCAAATAGTTTTTTAAGAAAAGGATGCATGAACTAAGCAAGAAAGAGAGATAGGGATTTGTGAAAAATTGAGAGAAGAAAAACCACACTAATTGTCTTCTCCCACTAAATTTTCATAAGAAATAGAGTGAATATTTTTTCTTTGGTACAATTAAATAATAGGAGATGAGGATATTCCTACTCACTTTTGTCACCTAAGAATCAAATCTACAAGGCCACTCACAAAATCCTAAGTGCTAAGTTCATAGAATGGTAGCAAAATAAAATTTGAGAAAAACCTCAATATTTGAATGTAATCCTCCTTATAATAATATCCTCACATTGAGTTTTCAATATTCAAATGAGTTATAGGAGAGAAGAGGGATTTAATTCATAGAAAATATTAAAATCCCATGAAAAATTGTGATTGACCAAAAAGAGGTGGCCCTCATGTAATTGGCCAAAATAAAGGTGGCTCTCATGTAATTGGCCAAAAAATAGTGGCTCTAATGTGATTGGATACATAATTTCGTAACTCAATCTATTAGAGGAAAAGCTAAAATATCTAAAAAACAAGGACAATAAGATAGATATCAACATACACTATATAGACCAACCTGAAGGACTAAAACTAAGTATAAAATCCTACCTAAGTAAACTAAAAAAAGAGGTGGATCCAACTGATTACACCAACACAAAGATAGACCAAAAATTATTCATATATATACTTCCCTAATCATGATTTTTTTTTTTTATGACTTGCTCTAAATCCCTAAAGGTCTCTGAGTTCCCTTTAAACTTGCTAGTGTTAATATTTCATATTGCAGTGCTAGTACCAATGATTCCTAAGAGTGAAATCATGGTTCATGTACCACTAGGTGTGTTCATTCCTATGCTTGTTATTTCAATTTATATTTCATATTGCTATTTTTTCATTGATTTATTGAAGCATTTACAACTTGCATTCATTCATCATTATTTTTAAATACACTAGGATTTACAAGATTAATAGTGGAACCTATCTGAAGCACCTAGATTCTTCATCCTTACATCCCTCAGTTGAGTGTAGGTATATGTTTTAATTATGTTTTAATTTGATCCACACATGCATTCACACAGATGCACATCAAAGTGGGGCATTGTATAGGCACCTAATTTTGGTACAAAACTCTTTTCCATTGCTTCTTTGTCATGAATTTCCATATTTGGTCCACTTTTGTACATTTGGTTATTTTATGACACTTTCACCCCATATTAGAGTCTCATTAGCCTTAATTTATCTATATTTCATCAAATACACCTCATATCTATCAGTTTTCAACACCATAATCCCATTTAATCATCCTCTATTAATAATGGTCACTATTTTGAGCCCTTTTCCCCTTTAGGTTAGAATCGACAGTTTGTTAATTTTATCTTAGTTAGAATCAATAAACCATTGATTATATCCCTCATCCTTTTGTGGGTTAATTCCACCTTGGCCTAATTCCTTGTGCCTTAACTTTTTATTATCATTATTCTCAAGGGCTTCCTTATGTTCGTAGTGTTCTAGGGAGCCATATATATACAAACTTATCCTTAGTAATTTATCATCTTCTCATATTAAACAAATCTCTTACAAGACATTTTTATAGCACACAATCATTCCTATCAAGTGTTTTAAACATTATACCTAAATTGTATCATTATTATTACATTTCTTGTGCCATCGCATATTTTTTGAAAATAATTTATAGTGAAACATATAGTTGCATTTGATTATCTAGGGAGAGGAGGTGAAGTTATCTCTCATTGGGTTGGGATTAACTCATAAACACTAAAACTACATTGACCCTGATTCTAAGCATGTGAGATATGTAGTTGAACTCCTTGAGAGGTTTATAGAGTCATTTAAATTCCAAACTCAATATTTCATGCATACATGTGAGGATTAGGTCAAGACTAAAGGAGAAGCAAAACAAAGAGTTCAGTCAACCAAATTAGTGAAGTGAAACCATATTCCAAATCAATCTTAGTCTACAAAGCAACCCTAAAAATTATATATCCTGAAAAATAATAGAGGGCACAATTGGTAGATAAATTTGATAACCTACCAATTCTTGTTTAGACACAATTGGTGTGCCATTATGTTCCCTAGTTTGAATTAATGCTAACCCTAATAAGATAGAACATTGTCAATGAATTCAGGTTATTATGTCTTATAATAAAGTAAAAATCTAAATGTAAAAGCTTAAAAATGATTTGATAATTATATAAAATACAAAAAAGGATATAATACTTCATGATTTTATATCCTATGCAGGTTTGAGGCCATAAGTAGGTGACAGGAAAGGCACAAAAGTGGACTACGTGTTGTTCAGATTAAAAATTGGAGTTTTGGGCTCACCTAGACAATTACATTAACTTTTGTTTATTTCCATATGACATTGTGTTATAGACTTGATGATTTCATGTGTAAATATTGTTATTTTTTTGGTACAAGATGTTGCAATTGTTTCTCTTATGTCTATATGTGCAATCCCAAGGTTTGACTATGCACACAACTCCTAAAAATATATCTCCTTCGCTTGAAACCATAGGTCCACTTGAAGTGATATTTTTAGGCTTATAAAATGGGATGCAAGGTGAGGTAAGCTAAACCCAACCACTCTCCATTGAATGGTTGACTATTGCCTACATATCCAATACTTCGTAGAGTGAAGCCAAACTAAATGTAGCTCTCCTCGGTAGGTGAATGTGTACAATAGCCTTCGTTAATTAGATGTAACCCACAATTTATCCCTTGATACTTCAAAATTGGAAACTTTGGCTTGGATTTTGAGTGCTTCAGACTTGGATAAGACTTTCTCTTAGTGACTAATTAGAAAACTGGGAAGAATATGGTAGTCCCTTTGAATGTGCATGTGTATATGGATATCTTTGATGAGTGCTAGATGGATAAATAGGCTTATACACATTTTGTATTTATACAAGAATATTTTGGTAATTTCTCAATCCAATAGCATGCCCATATGAATGTTTTGAATTTAAAATGAGATTATTTCTTGGCGCAGGATGAAATCGTCAGACTTAGGTGGTACCATTGGATGGTATGTTTTGAGTCTAAATTTATTTTCTAGGAGATGGGAACATTGATATGATGATTTAGATATTTCTAAGTATAATAATTAACTAGTTTGACATAGATTGTGGGAATTATTGTAGGTGACTAATAGAAACTTGGGAGGGTTGGGTCTGTAGAAGGCATGTGGATATGATAGAATGATAAATGAGAATCATGTGTGCACACACAAGTCATGTAGGTTGAAGATAAGTTGAAACTAACATTTCCAAGTATCAACTACCATATTTTAGTGTTTATTAATTCCCCCCTTTTATTATAGCATTGAAATGTAATACAAATACTAGAGTGAAAAGATAGAGAGATGTACCTGAGAGTGTATAACACACTTTGTCTATAAGAGATGTTCCAAACATGTAACCTACTACAAGAAAACCTCCAATTAAAATGTCACAATCACTATCTACAAAATGAAATATGAAAATACATTAATTGAAGCATGAAATTAAAGAGCAAGGAAAGAGTACACCTATAAGTGGGTGAACTATGTTGCCCTGTAATTTGTTGGAGATTATTCTTCCTTGTTGAAGCATATTAGATTGTTTCCGCTCACTTAAACCTTCAAAGAATTGGGGGTAATCAATCCCCAATTTTGTGTAACAAAAGTGAGGGCATGGATTTGGAATGCAAATGGCCTAACCCTCATTAGAAAAATAAAGCAAATAGTGCAAAGGTTGTTGAGCATCACATAAACCTCAACCACACTAACCTATGTAACTAATATTGAACTAATCTTGTAACCCAAACATGGAATTTGGGAGCCACATATTGGGCTTTCAGAGTAATGTCAGGGTCATTGAGGGTGTTAAATGTCAATTATTACTCATTTAAACATTAATAAATTGTTATATACATACTTATATATTCAAGGGTGTTCACTTCTAGGTACCATGGAATGTGTTAGGAAAATAGAAATTACAATAATGTGTATGTGAATGAAGAATATTCATGCTTGGGAATCAGTACTAACTATAAAATTTGATAATGTGTATGCATGAATCAAAACCATTCCCCATAATTTCAACTAATTGGTGCTAATATAATATACAATGTCATGTGTCTATATGGTATTTGTGTTCCATATATGAAAACCTATATCTCATGCCCTGCAAAATGAGTGTTTTTGCCTTACATATGCCCCAATATATTTGAATATGTACATATCTAAAAATCTAGTAACTTGTGTCCTACAAAATGAGTGCATATACATGGCACATGACCCCAAAATTTATTTGAATTTTGTAAATATGTGTCCCAATCTAGTATATGAACCACTTTGAAATATCTACAATTGTATAATTTGTGTTAAAGTATGTATTATATGCTCATGGAATCTTAATTATCTATGATAATCCCATTACTAGTCCCTCCTTTTGAGTGAGGGACGTAGCATGTGAGTCACTCATCTCAAAAGAAAGAGCTAATTGTATCATGTTATGTATAAAGGTGTAAGCATGGATAATCATGTCAACTTGTGGATAATATGTCGTCATGATAATGAGTATGTCATAAAAGCATATATGAAACATATGTAATGTAAGACATATAAGTGTCATGTCAAGACACATATATTAATTAGATACGTAGGTAGAAATCATCACTGATAAATATGTTTAATAAGAATATGTAGGAAAGGTACATGATATGGTTCATGGTACCACATGTAATGGGAAGGTGCATGATATGGATCACTGCATTACAAACCCAACAATCATAACAAGCTCGATAATTAATGTCATGGCCATGATTCCCACAATAAAGTAAAAATAATAGCACACAATGACACAATAAGGCCAAGGGGGGGCAAACAAGGGACAATAAATGTGACACACACACAAGGCTAATGAGTTGCAAACAAGGGGCAATAAATTTCATGCACACAAGGCTAGGGAGCCATAAACAAGGGGAAATAAATGACACACACACAAGGCTAAGGACCCACCAATAATAAACAATTAGTTATTAACCTATTATAAAATGAAATAACATCAAAGAAGCATATACCATGTAATGTAGTCTACACCATCCAAGTATGTAGATATCACATCATGGTAAAATAAAATATCCATGTAAAATTGTATAAAGTATGTGTAATAACAAGGCATGTGTAAGTAATCAAGGTAGCTCAACATGGTAAATGGAAATTTCCTATAAAGATATAACCTATAATAGTGTAACCTATGGAAGAATATGTCCTCAGCATTGGCATGGCCCCTGGGTATAGGAAGGTCTAACATCTATGTATCCATGTATCATGTGTATATGTATGCCCTTCATGTCACTCATGTATATCATGAAATACATGTGTATATAAAAAGGATATGTATTCTACCAAACATGTAATAAATAACGTATATGGAAAATGTAACTAGCAATCATGTTATGCTTAAGTCCATTTTTTTTGGAATATTTGAATGTTTTTATACTTTGTATTTTATTTTTTTGGAATATTTGCTCAAGGAAAATGCTAACCAATTAACTAATCTAAGGGATGGTCATGGGAAGGTCTTGTATAAAACATGGAAAGGGTCACCTTTCAGGAACATATAGTGTGACATGTAACTGGATGCAATCTAAATTAAAATATAAAAAATGATCTCGTATTGTAGCATAACCCACATCATCATCACTCATAACGTCCTATGTAAGATGAGTAAATTGAGGATGCAACATCTACTATGATAATCATTGGTAGGATAACATTGTACTTATGTTTATTATGGAACACACTGAATTGCCACAAATTGTAGTCTAGGATGTGGAGTGAATAGTATATATCACGAGTTTTGAATGTCCCTCTAATATAATGGATAATTTAACACAGTTGTATAGGAAATTCAAAAACTCTCCTCTAAATAGTTTGCATAGAATAAACCCGAGTAAGATGTATAACTGACTACATAGAATGAGTTGGAATATGTGGGGTAATTACCTTTGTACCATGATCCTGAATGGATGTAGAAATTGACTCTATACAATGATCTTAAATAGGTGTAACAACCAACTACAGTGGTGGTAGGGGTGGAGGATGAAATGCTTGTGGTAGAATAAGGTACTCATATGGAATACATGGCACTATCACTACTATGTTACAATGTATATATTTAACACATATGTGCACTAAATATGGTATTGCTTAGAGTTTGTGTATCTAAGGGAATCCTAACATGTCAAATACCTGTGTACTTGGTAATATTAGGAATGGAATAACAACTACCACATGGCCTACCTTAATAGGTAGAACAATGTGTCCCAAGGGATTATGCCTTTGTCCATCAAAACCTTTGATTGTCTTGGGTTTTTCTATTAAATCATAATGTGTGTGTCTAATATAATGTAAAAATGTCATCATACAAACATTCTAACTTGAACCATTGTTTATCATGACACTATAAACAGGTTATAAATCCACATAAGTTCGTACAAATAGGGAATTAAAATATGAATCATCCTAAAAAATCTCACTTTCATCAAATGTAATTGTGGGTTTTTGTACTATGACACGTGTCAATGTACCAATAATATTGTCCAAAGGGCATATGTAGGAGTAGATGTGCATTATATGTATAATACACTTTACAAGTTTCCTTGGTTTATGCTTTCTTGTGATTCAAAAGAGGATTGGAAAATATTTGAAACTTTGCCTTTCCATTACATTGTGGTCTTGAATCCTTTAAGGGTGTGTTATACTCAATAGTAATATCATCAATGAGATCTTGTGTATTATGCCTTAGCTTATAGCATTGGTTTATAAAATGTCCAACACATCAGTGGTAGTCACAATATGCCTTTTTATCATAATTCTTAGGTAATGGTTAGTGTATATCCACATCCTATTATTGAGGAAAAGATATGAGGTTGTATATAATAAATTTTTACAACACATGAGGAAGTTGAGGTAATCGTGAAAACCACATTTTTGGTACAGCAAATAATAGAAGTTGATTTATAGGTTGTGATACTATGTTAAGTATTGTTTTAGATTAATTCTTGGTATCATTTTATTAAATCTTGTAGTTTGGTTTTCTTTAAAACTTACAAGTTGAATTAGTTGTAACAATAGGTGTGTACTTGAGTTTATTCAAAGCTATGAGCTTTATTTCTAAATCTCTAACTGTATTGCATAGCTCGTTGAATAACTTAGATTTATTGAATACAATAGAGTCATGGAGTGGTACAAGAATTTTTTTCTTGAAAATGTATTGGATCTCATTATCAACCATAGGATTGGCCATCTTGGATAACATGGTTTTATATCACAGTACATAGCCACTGAATGGCTCATCAGATCCTTGTTTGAGTTTAGTAGTTTTAGCAAAAGGTAGTTTTTCATTTTCCCTGATGTTGATGGATAAGTGTGCTAGAAAATGATTCACCAAAGGGAGATTGTAAAACCATTGTCAAGCATAATATTTAAGACTACATGGAATTAACTTGGTGAAAAAATTGTCATTGGATGCATAATCCAAGTATGTTATGTGGAAGGATCATAGGTGTTTCTTTGGATCACTTTTACCATCATACAATGCAATCTTAGGATCTACAAAACTCGTAGGTAAAGGGTAGGCTGAAATATATAGTGCTAAAGGATCGTGAAGCAAACCATGCAAATTCTTAGAATGAATAGCTCTAGAGGCATCTTGTTCTAACTACAACAGCATAACCTATAGATATAAAACTATCTGCTTGAGGGATTGTGTAGTAGTTGAGGTTGATGAGTTAACATGCATAGACATTGTAGGATTGGTGTAGGTTGGTTGTGTAAAAATAGGCATGGTAATCTGATAAAAACCTTGTGTTGTCCCCACACCTTAGGTGGGTAAGACGTGTGTAACCAAGGGTGTAAACATAGGCATAGTAGAAATGGTAGATGTTTGAATACCCACAGTATAATTGGTACCTCCAAAAGGTTGATTAATAACAATAAAAGGTTCATATGGTTATTTTAATGATGTGATCACCTTCGCTTTGTGTGCATCTTTAGATGTTAGGATTAATTTTAAAACCTTGTCTAATTCTTGAGAATTTTGGTGAATTATCTTTCAAAAATTGATAAGGCTTTAACTTGGTTAAGGTTTACCCTATCATTAGGATTAATTAAATATTGGTATTTTTGGTTATCTTGATTATCATGTTCTACATTAGGCATGTCAACATAATCACCCATTTATGCATATTCATTTATAAATGCAACATTGAAAGAAGAAGAATAAGAACCATTGCATTTAATCTGAACATTTTAACTCAAACCAAAGGTATATGATCATGTTGAATATGTAAACCACTAAATCTAGAATTTCACCTTAAAGGGACAAGGTGATTAAGCTTCTTGGATGGCATACGATGAATATATGCAAGTATCCAAAAGACTATGGCCAAAATATGATAAATATCAATTGTTTTTTGTATGAGACAATGAAGAATCAGAACTAAAAGTTGATTTTATATACAAAAATATTAAACCTTAGAATGGAAGAATAAACCTTAAGGCTAACCTCAGGTTTAACAATGCTCAATACAATATTCAGGTTCACCAATATCTTTTACACTAGTTTGGATTAATGATAACCCTGATAAGATATTAAAAAATGTAATGAATTCAGGTTTATTGTATTAAAATGAAGTAAAAATATGAATGTAAAAGCTTAAAACTAATTTGGCATTATGATTTGGTAATATAGAAAGTACAATAAAGGATAAAATACTTAGTGGTTTTCTATACTATAAAGTTTTGAGACTTTAGGCAAGTAGAAAAAAGGTCGAAAAGTGGATTGTGAGCCATTTCTATTAGAAACTAGAGTTATAGGCTTACTTGGATAACAACATTAGCCTCTAGTCACTGCCTTCTAACATTATGTTCTGAACCTAATAATTTTGTTTGTGTAAATATTACTCTCATGTTTGGGTATAGGTTATGACAACTACTTATCTTATGTCTATATGTGCAATCTAGAGGTTTGACTGTGTGTTAATCCCTTAAATCTATCTCCTCCACTTGAAACCCTAGGTCTACTTTTAATGATAGTTTTAGGCTTGCAAAAGGGGATGAAATGTGGGTTGAGCTAATTCCAACCACTCCCCCTTGAATTATTGAGCATTGCCTACATATCCAATACTCTTTAGAGGGAATTCAAACCATATGTAGTTCTCCCCATTAGTTGAATGTGTGCAATAGTGATTGTTCAATGGATGTAACCTATAATCTACCCCTTGATACTTGGTATTGATAACTTTGGCTTGGCTATTGAGTGCTTTAGACTTGGATAAGACCTACTCCTAATGACTGATTGGTAAATTGGGAAGAATATGGTAGTCCCTTTGAATGTGTAGAAGTGTGTATGTGTATCTTTGATGAGTGATATATGGAGTAATAAGCTTATATATTTTTTGTATTTATACAAGACACTTTGGATAAATTCTCATACCCCCAGAATGTGAAATGTACAACCTAACCCATAAAAATGTTTTGAATTTGAAATATGACCTTTTCTTGGCACTAGACAAAACTGTTAGACCCAAGCAGTAGCATCACATGACATGTTCTGAGTCTAAAAATATTGTATAGGAGACATAATCACTCATAGGATGATATGAAGATGTTTGAGTATGATAATTAACTAGTTTGACACAAATTATGGGAATTCCTATAGGTAGTTGATAGCAAATTAGGAGGGTTAGACCCATAAAAGGCACATGGATGTGAGATAATGGAAAATGATAGTCATATATGTAGGCACAAGTCATGTAGGGTGAAGATAAGTCAAAACTAACAATTCCAAGTAACAATTATCTTATTTTAGTGTCTATGGTAGCTTATTCTAACCTAGTTATATAACACAACTAGATTCTCAAGGTTACACTTTAATCACTTATAGAAGCTTGCCTCAATTCTAGAATTTAAAATTAATCACCCAAGTGTGTTCATTTTAGTCTTCTTTCTGTAGACACCTAAAAGTGGCCACCAATGACCTCTAACCAAGTTTCAAACCAATTTCTAATCAAACATCATAATTTGGCCTAAAAACACTAAAATGCATGAAATGGTTCAAATTTATCATATATAGGTGTCAATTTTAGCCAGAGTATCACTAAACAAGGCAATGTATTTTATGAAACTATTACTTCTTCCTGAATCATTTTGAGCCAAAATGCCAAAAACATAATTTGATGCTCTAAACCATTAATTTTCCCTAATTTAGAAGCACACAACACATGCATGTGTTATTTTGTATTAACAACATCTTAAATAGGATATTGGTCCATAGGTAATTAACATCGGCTTCTAATTCCACTCCAGTCAAATTTTAACCCAATAATACAACATTTGACTAGTTTGCTTAATTAAGCACCAATTTCCAAAGAATCTGCACCAAAATTGATTAATCATGTTTAAAGCTAATTAATTTGAATCAAGAGCTTAATTAAATTTTCTATGGAGGTTATTGATTATTTCATTAATAGAAATTGATTGTGAATATCTACATCAATAGGTGACATCATGTATGGGGTGGCATCCACAAGCCATAAGTGCAACAAATATCTAATTAAGCCTTCACATACCTCATTAATGCCTCTCTATCCTAAATATTTATGAGGGAATTTATTGATTTTAGCCTCCAAAATTGAATGGATTCTTAGCCATACATCTTCATCTTGAGATGGATGGTTCAGGTTCATTCTGATCAATTGTAAAAATCTATAAATAGAAGGCCTCACAACCATAATTTAGAAGCTATCTTGGTTTAAACTTATAATTCCCAAATGATTTCAAAATCCATTTGATATAGTTTTATCATGCCAAATTGTTGAGAAAAGCCACAAGCCAAAGTCACAAGCCAAATCCATAAAGCTAATGGTGCCAAGAGGAGGTGGAGATATCCAAAGTTCCATTGCTAAATACCTTTGAAGCACAAGCTGAGCAAGCCACTCTACGAATCATTTGGAAGATCAAAAGAAGGTGAAGGAATGTTTCTTTAATGTTTTAGTTGTTGTTTTCATATGTATGTTTGTTACTAAGCGCCCCCTAGTGTTTACGCCTATAGATGTCATGTTTGTTAGTGTGTTCTTTTCATTTTTTTTCATTGTGAAACTAACACTTGATCTAACCCCCTCTTTTGAGTCAAATTCCTAGATCACACTTTCTATCTCTTTTCATTTCCATTGCTTGCTCAAATGTTTATTATATTGTTGGTCAATATTTTACCCTAATTTAGTTTTAGAAACGCTAATAGGATAGAAAGTAACATAATAATCACTTATTTTTTATTTGCATAATATATACAAGTATTCATAAACTAATCTAAATTGCGATAGTCATATAGTCTATAAATGTATGATAAGAGGTAATAAGACTCTTAGCTCACTTTTTTGTGTTATTTGGAGATCTAGGTTTCTAGAAGCCATACTTTAGGACTATGTAAATTACCTATGTATAGTTTGTTTCTACCTATATTTTTATGGTCAACTATGGTTATTTAGGTCAGTATTAATAATCAATACTAACCTATAGTGCTTGGTACTGACCCTACACATAGTGAGCTATTATTTTCTTTTAGGGTGATGCACCTATCTTTTAAATGTTTATTTCTACTTTTTTCCACTTCCAAAAGCATATGGATGCACCTATACATTCAAACCCTAATTTTGTACAGGGAATTTAATATAATTTTTTTTTAGGGGAGTAACAAGTGAAATGATTGAGTTAGATTAACCTCGTTGTTAATACTCCAAAGAGGGATCAAACTCGAATGTAGTTCTCTCATTAATGTGTGTGTGTAATTGTGGATGCAAGTCTAAATGTCATTTCTCTTATATTGCCCTTGGTACAAGCACGCAAATGTGAATTGACCATTGTAAACTTTAGATTTAACTCTAATAATTTTTTGGGTGCGATATGTAATATTTTCTAGCCCTTGATAATGTGAAGTACTTGTCCCAAAACATCTTAGAGTAGTTTTATATATAAAGGAGTCTCTAACCTAACACCACATAAAAATTGACCAAAAGAAGTTGAAATGTGCCCAAACAATGATCATAAAGTGAAACATGCCCAAAATAAATAAAAAATTACCTAATTTAATTCCATCATCTTCAATTAGTATCGATAGTCTATACTAATCATTAATGGCAGAACTGACCCATGGCCTAAAAAGACCCCAGGGTGAAAAAGAGGGCCAAAAATCTATGTGTTATGGAAAGTAAGGTTGAAGATGATAAGATAAAGGTGTAACTTAGCCAAATAGAATTAGTAAGACATTTAAAATACCAAGATAAATGTGCAACTAATTACTTAGTTTGTAGTTTGAGGTCTATACATGCAAAGTGTCTAAAAGTATTATGAAAAAAAGCTTGTATCAAATTTAGGTATCTACATTTATCCCTTCCTTTGATGTATTTTAGTGGAACTATAAATATTAGATAAAAGGGAAAAGAGAATGCAAACTTACATTAGCGATTATGAATTTAGAATTGTTGTTGGCTCCAATGATGTCCCAATATTAAAACAAGAGACAATGTATGGGATTAGATAGATTTATGCTAGATATAAAAGTATAGTTATAATTAAAATCATATTCAAAGATCAACTACATATTTATGTATGTCATGTGGTATTGCTCGTGGAGTTTGTCCTTGTTGTGAAGAGTGGAAACACCAAGGGTCAACAATTAACATACTCACTATGGATAAGAAGAGGGAACTTGTAGTCTTATTCACTTCTTGGGTAGATAAATGGATAAGATTCTAAGCGATTGTTTGAAGAGTGGTTCCAAGATGAAAAGTGAAAACTATATTTCAGGTTAAATAGTGATATGTTAAGCATCATTGAATATTAACACATCATTAAAAATGAATCAACCATTGTAGATGGTTTATAGATTCAATTAGTATAATTTTGCTCAAGTTTGCTCCATGTGATATCGAAATTAAATTAATAGTGTTCATGCACCCATCATAAATGTAGGTTTGATTTTATAATTTTGATCAAGTTCTCTTAATGTAGAATAAATGCACGATCAAGAGATAATGAACAAAGTTCATGCCCCCATCATGACCTCAAATCTAATAAGTGTGAACCATAATGACAACCATTCACTGATCTATTGGAAATTATGTTTTTGTATATGTGCATGAGCTAGTTCCTCATTAATTTGAAAGTGGGTATATGTTCATGAATCAGTATCACACCTCAAGAATCTAAAAGTGTGTATTTGTACATGAATCAATATCATGCCTCAAGAATATGAAAGTGTATATATATGCATAAATCAATATCATGGCTCAACAATATGCAAATGTGTATACATACACTTAATATCATGCCCCTTGAATCTGTACCAATTGATATAGAATGTTATGCATATATGTGTTGAATCTAGGACCCTGTATCTCAAATGTTTGTGTATGTAGAAACCTATAATTCATGTGCATGTAAACTATGTGAATATGCACCTAAGTGTGTTTGAATTTGTACTCAAGTATTTATGAATTGAGTGCATATGTATTTCATATACCCCATAATCTATATTTATTGCTCATATATGTCATGTAATTGAACTATATGATATTTGAACCATTGTGAATCTTGTGTAATGCACCAAACTCTAATAATCTAAAAAAATTTAATAAGCCCAAGGTATGCCCCCTTCATTACAAGGGATGTGACTATCGAATCAATCATGACAAAATATATGTATAATTAAATAAGTTTGATTTTTTGTAAAATTTTATGGGTTAATTAGCTCTTTGAATTTGTAATTTGAAATATTCACTTTTTAAATTTGTATCATTGTAATTTGAATTTCACATGACTTGACCTTGAGGAAGGCATAGAGAGATAGTATATTTTGTTAAATTTGCTCCTTGGATAATACAAATTCATTGTTAAAGGAAATGGTGTGTACAGAGAATCAAAAGGTGGCCCCATTTTATAAAATAGGTTAATTGTTTTGTGAAAGGGGAGTATTTGATATTTATTTTCCTATTTTAGATTATAATAAATAGTAATGGAAATGTTACCATGCGGAATACCATGTTGTGTGTGTTATAATGAAATTGACAGTGAGTGATTTTGATACACATTATTCAATATATCATGTGTAGAAGGATCACAGGTATTAATTTGGAAACTGAACTATGTATATCACATAGTTGAAAGGTCAACCCATATAAATAGGTTGAGTATTTTTAATTTCATAATTCATTTGCATATTGTTGATATAAATTTTGACTCATAGTTATTATGATTCCAAGCTGTCAAAATGTGATACTTAACTACTTTGAGTGTTAGCACACTACCTTACAGGCCCAGTAGCCTAAGGACCTGGTATGTAGAAAAAAAATCACCTTTTTATCTATTTTTGTAGTTTTGAAAAAAAAATCACTCTTTTAAATTAGACTTTAAGGTAGATTTTAGTTGTTTTAGAAGATTAATGGTATTGTCCCTCTAAGGTCTATACCATCAGACCTATGACAGTACCATCCTCTATTATGATGGTATTGACTAATGGAACATACCACTTGTGACAGTAATGCCTAATGATAGTGACTGTATATGATCGAATGTGACCTTAGGATTTGAATACTTTTACTTGATACTTTTGTGTATCTATTTTATTCTATTTGATTATATCTAACATAATTTTAGTTGTTTGTGTTTTAAAGAGAGATTTACATGCTAGAGAGTTCTGACATAGATGTCGCATGGAGACTATGAGTGAGCTTGGTTTAGATGATGATAGTTGGAAAGTTTGTTATATAGTAGGTCTTGTATATGTGGCCAATTTAGGTCAATTTCTGTATGATATGGATCTTATGAATACCTTATCAAATAGGTCAAATGCTAATACTTACACATTTTGGTTCCCTATAGGGGAGATGATCATGACTTTGGAGGATGTATGATGGATTTTAAGATTGTTGATAATTGGTGAGTGGGATATAGTGTAGGCCATAGTGGGGTGGGGATACATTCTTTGTGTGCATAAATATATGATTGGACGATCCCATGGTGATCAGTATAAAGGACATGATTCTGCAAAGTTACTTGGAGAGATTATCACGTTGGATTTTTTGCATGTATGATAGTTTATATGTTTGTTCTTATTTATTTTGTTATTGTTAATAGTGTGTTAGTGCCATTTATACATATATACTTTGAGGGGCATGTAGGAGGCCTTATTTATGTGACTTTAGTACATGTTTGGATGTATGAGCATATTATTGTAGCTGGCTAATTTAAGGACCATGCGGTTATTGGGTCCATCAACAAAATTTTGCAAAGTGATAGGTGATAGAGAGGCAATGGGGATTGAGCGCTATCGACTATTGTGTGATCATAAATAGTCTCACACATGTTGGGATAATGTGGAGTTCATATGGTAGGTGGCTTAAAGATGTGATAAATCTACGTTTTATTCATGTTAATGTGTGGCTCTATGACTGGATTCCTAGAGTTGTGGAGAGATTTCACTTTCATAGTTACTCGATAGTTTGGCATCTAGCATCATACCCTTAGACACAGACTATGAGGTTGGCCCATCATGTAGGTGATAGGCTAGGGCTAGGTGGTGCAAATCTAACACCTTTACCTAGAGGGGATGTGGATCCTCTACGTATCATTGCCAATATAAATGATGTGAGATGTATTTTAGAGTACACTCACTAGTGGATAAACATGATATGGCATATCCTCTTTCTCATTGTAGTAGATCTAGTTTTCATGCCCCCTACTCAAGGAGGAGGAGGTGGAGGAGCAAGTTAAGTTGCCACGCAATCAGCTCTGATTATAACTATTGTTGTAGTTACACATAAGTGTGTGTGTGTGTATATATATATATATATATATATATATATAATACATAGGATATTAGCATTTTATAAATAAGAAGTTAAAACTTGAAAATAAATACACAACTATATATATAGTTGTGTATTTATTTTCAAGTTTTAACTTCTTATTTATAAAATGCTAATATCCTATGTATTATATATATATATGTGTGTGTGTGTGTGTGTAACTACAACAATAGTTATAATCAGAGCTGATATCCTATGTATTTTATGTGTTTATGGTGCTCATTATGAGTACTAGGATACTATGGTTTGTTCGTACTTTAACACATGATATTCCTTTTGATATAGTTGACAATTGATTGACTGAGAGTAGATCACATTGTAGGTGTACATGCAACCCTTTTTGACCCTATTGCCATTGTTACCACAACCTTTACTATAGTTTTGGGTGAGCAAGATGATTTATAACTAGAGCTAGATAGGCGACCAATACCCACTCCCAAGAGCAGTAGTGATATATCAAAGGATCTTCTAACTCACTATAGTGTTATATAGGCAAAGCATGCATAAAGTATGGTGTAGTTAAGAGTTTTGAAGGATCATTTGAGACAATATAAATCTTAATTGTGAGGGTGTAGAGGAGAAAACAAAGCCTCTACCTCTAGAGCTAGTAGGCATAGTGATAATGATGATTTGTATGCATCAAGGGTGGTTGCCTCGATTGTTGACTAAATTTTATTATATTTTAAACTTTAAATCTTATTGTATATGTTTGAGTTCATTAGTTTTATCAACATCATCTCATATGGTTTTAATTTTTGCATTTAATTTTTGTTCATTTGATATCACATGTTTGTATAAATGTAATGGTTAATTTGATATCATGTTATTTAAATTCATGTTTATGTATTGTATTATATTATATGTGGTTTGTAAAATAGTTTCATATCTGATGACATTAATCCATAGTATTATGTGTTATCCTTGATGCTCAATAATGTTTTCCCCACCCATTGGGTAATAATAAGTTACTGCAATCATTTGACGTTGGTTGATAAACCTATTGTGGAACAAATCAGTTAAACTCATTTTTATGATGTTGTTGTGAGACACTATTGACTCACACATTCCCTTAATTTGTAGAGTTTATTTTCACTTTTGGCATCCATATTTGTTTGGAAGGATGTGTAATTATTCCTGCATTGTGTTGGGCCTTATCATTTACAACTTTGCCTTCCCCAGGTTCTTTAATAGTTAGAGTTTGAGTGACCATTGGTTCCACAATGGGAATGTATTGGGTAGATAGGTCATGGTACAATACAAACTAGAAGAAGATATTCTCTTAGTAACATCATCCTTAAAAGTCTGATTGCCATTAGTTCCTTTTCAGGAATGCCCTGGGATGTCTCAATCTTCTTCAAATGAATAGTAGAAGAAGATGGAGAAAGGTATCTTGTTAAGCGAGTATCAACTTTTCCAAATGTAATAACCGCTCTATCCACAAGTTGTGTAATCTTATCACAATGTGTAACAATCATTACCTAATGTCCATTAATACCATGATAAATGCAAGATGGTTTTCCTTTTACTTTCTCAAGATGAGGAGGAGGATGATAATAATTAGGAGGTAGAGGGATTAACTTATTATCCAATAATTAATGTAGAATATCATGTGTTCAATCTTTAAATTGTCAAACCTAAGTGGTTGTCACTTATTTAAGGTAGATTTAATCACTTTGGGCACTAGTTTGTAAACTGATTATTTCCCTTTTTTCAAGACCTTGACTTTACTTTCCTTTATCATAACTTTTGTCTTAGAAAGTGAAATAATTGCCTTAGCATCCTTGTATGGAGTTGTGTTGTAAATTTATGCCTTCGTGTGCCTTCTTTGGATTTGGATTAAATTCCAATTCATATTTAAGTGTGGGAGTCTTTTCACAAAGAGATTGACATGAATCACAAGCGTCATAAAGGAACTTTACTTTGAGAGGATATATGAGGGACCTATAAAATATGTACTTGTTTTAACCCTAATTTGGATTAAGGAATCATACTTGGGTAGATAAGGTTAAGGATATAGAAATGATAGGGCACACGAGTGAATAACATATCTACAATAGACCAATTAATGTGTTAACTCAGACTACCATATATTGAATTTATTAAATTGAGATAGGATGTTAATAGAAGGTAAAACTACGATAGATATATAAATGACAAAGAAGATACTACTTAGTTATTTTTTATGCTAATACAATGTTGGAATTGGTATAAACATGAAGCATATAGGAAGTAGATTCTGGATCAATCATTAGATTTGAGATTTGGTGCCTCTAGCTCTTTGGACACTTGTATCAACCTAGGACAATTGTGTTGATGCTAGTGTCTGAGTTCAATATTAATGTCATGTATATAATATGCACTCAAACAGGATATAACCACCCAGATGCTTATAGGTTTGACTTTGGTTTTGCTCTAGTCCATTCAGGTTTGGGTCTTGGATTGTCATTCCTGGTGAAATGGCAAAACCCTATATTTACATTTCAATGTGACCTTGTGGAAAAATGGGTTAGTGGGCACATGGTGTCAAGCTAACCCATAATAACTTCACTTCAAAGGGTACTGCCTACATAGCCAATACTCTATAAGAGGGCCTCAAACTCATATAGTTTTCCCCTATGTGTTGGCTTGTGTGTGAATCAAGTAATGTTTAAAGTAAGTACAATAGTGACCTATCTTGTAACTTGGAAAATACTACCTTATGACTACTATTTTAGTAATTCAGACATATGGCTAGGTTGTTCCTTTGACTAATATCAAAATAAAGTAGAATAGGAAAGATTTTGATAACTGGAGTAATTTTTAAGTGTTATTTTGATATGATTGATAGGTGAGGAATGAATGAGGGTACAGGGAGATAACTCACATTAAAGCACTTATACCAACCATTGTAATATGTTTCATTTATAAATTAGATGACTTTAGGGCACTAAACACTTACGTTAGGCCAGGATAGTAATATCAACATTATTATCTGACCTATATATTAGTGTCCAGAGAGAAAAAGAGTAGGCATAGGCTCAAAACTTGTAGAGGTATAAGATAAGAAAATTTTAAGAATTTTGGGAAAGATGGAATGTTTGTGTCATCAATATAAGGTTGGTTAACTAAGTGATAGGCTAAGGGTACAAGATAAAGTAAATACGAGGATTGCAAAAGCAAAGCATGTGTAGAACTAAGATGAATAACCATGGTTATGAATTTGTCAAGTGTACAAGACTGAGGTGATACATAATCACAAAATATCATCTACATTTCCCCCCTTTTAATATAGTAATGAAATTGCTAGTTTAAAGGAAAGGAATAAAAACCTGGGTGTGTATGCATACCTTGTCTTTATTTTAGTTGAATTTTAGTGTTTTGTTGGAGCTAGGTTTGAGTGCTTTGCCGATGAATGACCTACAACTAAGAGCATGTTATAGTGTATAATCAATGCATGTAATATGGGTGTAGACACCGAAATTGTGTCTAACCCTTGGTCATCTTCCCCCTTGGTCCACTCCTAACCCATTCTTAAATCATGCACTTACTAATTTAAAAATAATAATTTATTATTAATATCCTCCCCTTTGACACATCACCTATAACACCTCGCCTGACACCTCGCCTTGGACTATTTCCCACCCTATGACTCACCCAAGACCTATTCTTACTTCTTTCTAACCACCTAACCAACTCTCGTGCGTATTTAGCCCAACCTTCAACAATTCTCCAACGGATCGTGCATTTGGCGGATGGAAAACGGGATTGGTGGCTCTTTTACTCGTTCTGCACCCGTCGACATCAGTCAAATGTTGGCCGACGCCGGCGGGATCACCGATGTCGGATTTACTTAAACCAAATTTTGAACCTTTTGACAAATCTAATCACAAATCGTTAATCTCTGGAGCTAATCACGAATCTCAAAACCTCTTCTGGCGAAACAAAGTTCTCGTGCTTTTGCTTTCTAGTGTTCTGGCTTCTTGTTTTCTCGTAGGGATCAGCATTCTTGACAGCATTTTCTAGGCACTAAGGTCTTGCATCAGACATTCTGCACAGGGATTGCATGATATCTCCATCACCAGCGACAACGAAAACACAGCTTTTGCACCTTTTCCAACTCATGTCACAGCTAAGTATTTGTACTATTTTCATTTCAGTGTCATTTCAAATATATTAGCATTCTGTCTACTATGTATTCCAAGCATCCTTGACCCAACCTTCTCTGTTCTTCTCAGAGAGGCTGAAAAGCCTTTTCTCACCCCTTATTCCCTTTTCTTTGCCTCTGACACCCGTTTAGTCTCTCTTTAGACAATACCCTCTGTTCAATCAACTCAGCACAAGCTATCAAAGACCTACAGACCATCTTAAGACCAATCTAATCAACCTGACTAAATTGCTTCACAAAAAGGCTGAAAGACCTTTTTTTTGCCCCTTACCCCTTTTCCTGACAACATACCCTCTGCCTTAGTTCTTATTAAAGATTATATCTACTATTTTACCATCCCAAACAAACTCCCTGACTCACAGACAAGACCACAGTCCATCTTGCAGACCAAAAACTAGACCTATAACCCATCCCTGGCCATTACCCCAACCGACCTCATCCATTTCCCCTACCAATGTCGGCAGTCTAACCGACGTCGGTGACTTCCTGACCGACGCCGGCAATATCACCGACGTCGACGATTGTGCTAAGCAGATTGCAGCTTATCATGTACGCATTTACTTTCAGTTCTTTCTTTTTAGTCTTTTATTATTTCTCTTTTCTGTCTCTATCATATTTTATTTTAACAGTGGATTGTCATCCTCCAAGAAGCCTTAGCGCTTCTAGGACCAAGCTTTTGCTTGGCAATCCACCCTTTTATCAGCTAACATTTTTCGTGTTTTAGTGTCTATCTCTTTCAGGTGTCATCCTCCACAACCAAAGAGGAGTTCCCACAATGTCTGGATAACGGTGTGCACGACTACATCTAGGTACATACAAGCCTTGACCATTTCTTTAAGTTTCTCATTTTCTCTCTTTGAATGTGAAAGCGAAATAGAGTAGAAACATTCTGGCACACCCGGTGGGACCCTTAGGGCCTTCCTTGGGTTCTTTTCCTTATTTTTTCATTTAGGTGCATTAGGTTTCTCCCTCTTCACCTCTTTCTTCTTTTCTAAAAGACATCATAAGCAAGAATAAAAAGAACTTTTTTTTCTTTTCTTGCATTTCTAGACTAGTCAAAAATCATATTCTTCAACCCTTTCTCAACTTATTTTCATTCCAACTTAACATTTCGACTTGGGGCTTAAAAATATATTGCATTCCATTTCTGTTTGCTTGCATTTCTTAGTCCACACTTAGTAATTAATAACCGCATATTGAATTAATCATAGATCACTTAATGTTACACAACCAAACCACGTGCACTAAACCAAACATCAAACTCACCTGAGACAAGGCCCGACTGGGATTTCATCACCCAGCGGATACCTTACCCATCCCAGTGATCCTACTTGGATTTCACCACCAAGGGGAAAGCCCACTCTGTTCTCTGGCAGAGTCTAATCTATAGGGGAAGTATATTTTGGCTAAGCGAGACCAGTTTACCACTGGAATCGTGAAGTGAGGGGAATTTGCTCCTTAACACCAGGCCAAGTACGGAACCTAACACAGACTTTTGAGTGCCTAAACATACTTGAAACCATTTTTAGACTACCTCTTCTAGGACCCTTCTAACAGCCAACCTCCCCAAACATCACTTTAAGGCATAAGCCACACGAGCTTAATAATTTATTTCTAGGGATTTAACGCTTAGGATCTGCCTGTCTTCATCTTATTTTCTATTTTTATCTTTTTTTTTTGAGCTGGTAAGGATGTCTTCTTTATTTCCAAAAACTTTTAAATTTTTTGAGTTTTTGGAAAACACAGTAACCGACATCGGTTTTGTAACCGATGTCGGCAACTTTTCTCCACTGGCATCGGTTATCTGACTGACATCGGCGGCCTTATTCACCGACATCGGTTTTTTTATCGACGTCGACCACTATCCAATCTTTTTTCCCATAAATAGCAAGTTTAAAATCCAACTTTCTTGATGTCTGAACATTCATTCTGGTTTTCTGAGACTGAAAAACATAGTTTTTTGAAACTTGACCCTTTCTTGCCTTGAATGGTTTTGACACGCAGTCAAACCAAGGCTCTTCTTGACCACGCTAGGCAACAACCACTTCCACCTTCACCATCCATAACCAGTCCTATAATGGAGTTCCACTCAGAGACTGAAAGAACTCCTACTCGCCCAACCCTGCCCTAGACTCCTATTGTCCCAGATGGAGACCAAGATTTCGCATGATTCTTGGACCTCAACGTCAAAGCCTTGCAGCACTATCTCGTGCATAGCCAAACGTGAGACTCCCTAGGCAACCCAATCTGTGGGATACCAACTTCCTTAGTCGAGACAAAGATCACATCAATAGCATCTACAATTCAACCTATAGACAATCAAGCCAACACCTCGACTAATAACCCAATCGTGTCCTACCTTTAAAATTTAGCCTCTCCTTCTAGACCTACCTCCATGGGGGTTCTGATACCCCCTCAACCTCAAACTACTCAACCAAATCCTACACCTTTCCAAAACCTAGTGGTCTCTATCCCCCCTACTCTTACACCTATCAACACAAGAGTAACTGTCTACCCTTCAACAAGTGTGGCTACTCCTCAACCTTCTTTGACGGCCCCTATCCAACTTGTGCCTACCAACCCCATAACACAAGTGCCCTTGGCTTCAACTTCCACCCCGATAACTAGCTACCCATATGTTGCGTCTATGCAACCAACCACGTCATATGCCCCTCTCAATATCTTTCAAGCGCCTTATAATCTAGGGGGCGCTCCACCCACCAATCGGTCAGCAAATATCATCAAAATGCTGATGGACAAGATGTCTAGCCTAGAGACCTCCATTTTCGGCTCACGCAATGCTCTCTCATACAAATAAATTTGCAATGAGCCCATTCATCTTTCCGTCCTGATTAGGCCATACCCCAACTAGTGGGAGCTTCCCAAATTTTCTCGCTTTCAAAGCAAGGAAGACCCACAATAGCATTTACGGGCATTCAGACATGCCTGTTACCTTATTTCCCATGACGATGCATTGCTCTTACGCACGATTCCTATGTCTCTCTCTGGTGCTGCACTTGAATGGTATAGCTCTCTTGCCAGCCATTCCCTCTTCACATTTACACAGCTGGCCCAGCTCTTTCTTGATCACTTCTCCATCAATATCACCAAGAAGGTCTCGATCACGGACCTCTATTCTATCCGCCAATTCGAGGACGAATTCATAACTGACTTCGTTGCTCACTAGAGAGGCCTCATCAATCAACTCTCTTTTTCCTTACCTCAACCCAAACTTATTGAACTTTTCTCCTGAGCCTGTGCCAAACATATTTCTTCCACCTTACGGGTTCAAACCTTCCGCACCTTCGACGAAGCCTTCACGATGGCCCGCAAACTTGAATTACGTGCCATCGAGGAGAATAAAGTCAAGTTGCGGAGCAAGAATCCCAACTCTAAGATCAATGACTCCTCTTCTTCTAAACTTTCATCATCCAATCCTAAGTCTAAAGCTTCAGCTAATGCTGTGGTCGTTAGACCTTCGTCCTCTTCAACCAATCAGCCTGAGCCATCCACATCTCAGAGCACCAACTACCAATTCTAGTAGAGATACGTACAATGACAATATACTCCTCTCAGAGAATCATACGCGTCTATTCTAGAAAAACTTGTTAGATAGGGGGTTCTTAATCTCCCCTAGATCCGACCACCTCCATAATTTGATCCCTCACGCGCCATCCCTGCGTGGTATAGGGAAAATGACTTCTGCAATTACCATCGTGTCAAAGGTCATGACATGGGTAACTGCAAAACCTTTAAAAATATAATCCAAGACATGCTTGAAAAGGGTGACCTCATCCTAGACAATCCCAATGCACCTCTTAATCAGGGCATCGACATCTTCAAGCAACCATTCCCCAATCATCCACCGACCCAAAACAATGTCCAAACCTTGATTGACAACACTCATGAACACAACATTCAAACAGTTAAAACGGTCTCATCCTTCATCCCCGACCAACCTCAAGAGGTTAGTCCATCTATCAGTCCATCACGTGTGGATGAACCTCTTTCTCCGATTAGTTCTCTGTCAACCTCTCTCATCTTAGAGGATGCCTCAACCTTATCGGCACCACCAGTCTCACCATCCTCCTTTCTGCTGCCTATGAAGGACCCGACCCTTCCTACTCCTCGACTGCAAGTGGAGGGCACCATCATCCCTGCCCTTTACCCGCTTGAGGAGCCACATTCTCCAGTTCCTTCTCCACCAAGAGAAGAACCTGACTCTCCATCTTTTTCGACCAATGACAATCCAGTTATAACTCTCACACACCTTGGGTCTGAGACAACTGCCACACCTAACACATTTTTAGCCCCGCAACCACTCACATCTTCTCAAGGACCCAAACCTCATCCAACATCTTCTCAACCATTTTCTCGACTAGTGGAGAAAATCGAACTTCTCCCTTCAAGGAAAGTAGAGCATCAGGGATTGTGGGAGCGTCTTAAAGCTCTTCAACATCTCTGTGCCCTCTTGTCTCATGCTGCCAATCCTCCCAAGGCAGAATCTCCCAAGACTCTCAACAAAAACCAGACTCTCGCTTTTAAACCTGCATCTACCCCATCTAAACCGATCAAGTCACTCGGCATTCACCCTATCTCTACCCTCACTCACCCGCAAGTGAAGGTGGACTTAGACCAGACCTTGACCAATAATAGTCTTCCAACCAAGTTGAAGAAGACTACCAGACCACAGAAGCGAACCCTTCCACCGTCAACATTACCCTCTATTTTAGGCCCTCATCCTTCTACCCTAATTGGAGTGCTCCCTACTCCAACCCTTAACCAAAACAAATTACTTCTATTACTTCCTTTGCCCACCACAAGTCTACCCCCTCTCAAAAATTTGGCACCTCTCACGAAGAAAGTGCCATCTTCACATGTGGCCGCACCACCAACCCAAAAGGTGGTACGGAAGCCTTCTTCAACACCTCCCAAGCAAAAGTCACCAGTACTTCATGCATCAACAAGCATGGACCCCTTAGTAGGTTCATACACTTTGATATTACGCCAACTTTTGCAGACTTCTAGCATAACCCTTCCATCTATCAAGCCATTCCAACCCCTCGAGTCAAAACCTTCCTGGTTCGACGATACGAAGATTTGCTTATACCATCGTACGCTAGGACACGATACCGAGACTTGTTGTGCCCTCAAGACAGTCATTCACCGCTATATGGAAAATGACATTCTTCTCCTCGAGGACACTCTTGATCGAACCTCAACACCTTCCCATCCAACCTCTTCAACCACATCAACATCTCACCAGCAGGCCATGACCCCTTCTTCACCTCCTATCTTTGAAATCACTGCTATCCACATAACCACTAGGTCACAAAAAGACAAGGCAAAAGAAAAAGTTTCTATTTCTTGGACCTATCCTTTTGTCTAGTCACTTCAACCACCAAAACCCAAGATTTCCATCTTAGGTGCATCCCAACCCCCTTCTTTAGAGGCAATCAAAGACTCTATGATAAAATAACTTCACCAAACGCCTGTGAAGATGACCTTATATGACCTTATCCAAAGCTCCCCCCAGCATCGTCAAGCTCTAATCAAAGCCTTACAGGTAGCAGAGGTCTAACTTGAAGACCCTCAACCACTAGCTGCCGTAGTCCATTCTTTATCCCCCGTCGCCTCTATCACTTTCAGTGATTTTGAAATTCCTACCTCTACCTTGGAAGATCAGGACACTGCTCTTTTCATCACAGCCTACGTTGATCAAACCCGCATTAAGCGAGTTATGATTGACGAGGGCACTAGCATTAATATCATTTCTACCCATGCCTTTGATCAATTGGCTCTTCCCAAGAATTGCGTATCGAAAACTGACGCAATCCTTAGATCCTTTAATGACACCACTGCTAACACTATTGGCATTGTTGTCCTCCATATTTGCGTTGGTCCACGCATAATCCCAAAGCTCTTCTACATCATTGAGGGAGAATTCTAATATAACATGTTATTAGGATGACCCTGGATCTGCGCCATGGCTTGCATCCCTTTAACACTTCACCGTTGTGTCAAATTTGAACACGACAAACAAGGCCATGTCATTCCTGCTGACCCATCCCCTTTTAAGACTTGTAACACAACTTATCGACCAAATGACGTTCTTATTCCTCTCAAGGCACCAACCCAAACATCGTCTCCATCCACGAAAGTGTCAACTAGTACACAAACAGCGGCTGCCATCACATCACCTTCTCAAGTGACAACCAAGGACTCCATGGACGATATCTTCTAAAGACTTTCAATTGGGGAATATTGCTTACTTACTCTAGACATGTTCCAGACTCCTCAAGAGTATGGATAGCTTCATCAAAATTCAAGCTATGACCATCAGATCAGAATGGTCATTCCTTATGGTCCTCTTAGCCTTCGAACCAATCTCGTCTATGGGAGGCTGGATCAAGCTCCTACTGACTCAAATCCTTCCTCCTCACCTCAACTATTCACATCCGATTTCTCCTTTCTTAGCAACCCCACCTTTGCACATACCTACCTTTATAGGTGTGCATGGAAGGGTTTTGGTTTTGGGCACTACGAATAAGGCTCCCATCGGCCCATCGAACCACTCAATGACGATAATGCAAAGAAATAATATGGACTGGGTTTCCAAGAACCCACTGAGGCTTCCGCAAACCTTTGCCCCAAACCCACCATCGACCAATCTCTTCCAAACTCGCCTATTCTTCCATCCTCACATACGGAGTCGGTGGTTTCCATCCCACCTAGTTTTTTTTTTGCATAAACACCATCCACTTGAAACCCCTAACCTATCAACTCAACGGGGTTCTCAAGTCTCTCCCTCTCATTTATCCAAGCATGATAGATGATGAATCGGCAACCATCAACACTGTCCACTGCATAGATGATGACACCATTCTTACCTATATGGGTGTCGACGATTCTTTCATTCAGCGCTCCCTCCCTTCTGAAACGCAGGTTATGTTAAATGAATCAACCATTGACATTAACCTTTCATCTTTTGGTGTTTTTCATGTCTTAAAGATTGGTTAATCTTTAGACACCCAGGAGCAGATCGACTATACCACATTTCTCTCAGACAATCGCAAAGCCATTGCCTGGACTTACGCTGATATGCTTGGCATCGACCCTAACATTACCACTCATAACATCGTCACAAACCCAGAGGCTAAGCCTATTAGGAAAAAGCTTTGCAAAATACATCCTCGTGTTGTGCTCCTTGTCAAAGAGGAGCTTCAGTGCCTTCTTTCTGTCTCCTTCATTCAACCCATCAATTATCTGCAGTGGGTCTCTAACATCGTTCCTGTCACCAAGGCGATTGGGGGGATCTAGATCTACATGAACTATCGCGACCTTGACCTAGCCTATCCCAAAGACAACTTTTCTCTTCCAAACATTGACCAACTTGTTGATCTTACGGCTGGCCATGAGATGTTATCACTCATGGACGGATTTTTAGGATATAACCAAATCTTGATTGCACCAGAAGATCAGCACAAAACTACCTTCATTACACCATGGGGAACTTTCTGCTATCGGGTCATGCCTTTTGGTCTAAAAAATGCAGGCGCCACATATCAACGTGCCATGACTTACATTTTTCACGATCTCCTCCATAAAATCATGGAGGACTATGTAGATGACCTGCTTGGCAAGTCTAAGCTTCGTCGCGACCATTTGACTATCCTCAAGACCATCTTCTCTCACCTTCTTCAGTACAATGTCCGTCTTAACCCCAAGAAATGCATTTTTTGGGTCCTCTCAGGAAAGCTCCTAGGGTTCATCATCTCTCTTCGTGGCATCGAGATAGATCCTGCCAAAATCTGTGCTATCCTTGAAATGCCACCTCTGACTAATCTCAAACAACTTCGCAGTCTACAAGGGAAGCTCCAATCCATCCGTCACTTCATTTCGCAGCTTTCTAACCGCTGCCAACCCTTTCATCATCTCCTCAAGAAGGACGTCTCCTTTAAATGGGATAAAGATTGCCAAGAGGCTTTTAAAGCCCTCAAATGCTATTTGGTCTCTCCACTAGTCCTTATTCTACCAAAAGATGATCAGCCCTTCTACCTCTACATCTCAGCAACCAATCATTCGTTAGGTGCCATGATCATGTATCGAGACGAGTAACACCATGAGCAAGCAGTCTATTACATAAGCCGAACACTTATCGACTATGAAACTCGATATGATCATACCGAGAAACTCTATTTGGCATTAGTCTTTGCCACTACCAAGCTTCGTCACTATCTTCTTAATCACAAAACTTTTATCATCACTCACACTGACCCTCTTAAATACATGCATTCCAAGCCATATCAAAACCAATGTATGGCTCGTTGGCTCATGCTTCTTGCTGAGTTTGACTTAGAATTTGTCCAGCAAAAATCTATAAAGGGGCAAACAATCGCTGACTAACTAGCAGATGCCCCTCTTCCCGATAATCAACCTTCTCAGTGCAAGTTTCCTGATGAATCTATCACCACTCTCTCAACTGATGACACATTCTACCAAATGACGATGTTCTTCGACAGCTCCAAATGTCAACTCGGTGGGGGTGCGGGGGTCATCCTCATCCCACATGACGGTGAGCCCATGCCCCTGTCTTTCAAACTCGCTTTGAATGTACCAATAATATGGCTGAATACGAAGCCTTAATTTTGGGACTTCAAACTGCCCTTTCTTTAAACATCAAGACCATCAACATCTTTGGTGACTCACAACTTGTCGTCAATCAAATCAATGGTTCATATCTTTGTAAAAATAAAATTTTACAAAGGTACAAGCACTGTGTTGACACCTTTCTAGCATCTTTCAACCATCACTTATTGCAGACTGTCCCTCGATCTACGAATAAGTTTGCTGACACCATGGCTTCCCTCGCCTCGCATATTCCTTCTTCATCATCCTCATCAAAACTTTATGTCATGGTACATCGTGTGCCATTGCCTTCATACATTTCCACTGACATCAATCTCGTCCACACCATAGACTCTAGTTCACAAAATGTATGGTATAAACAACTTGAGGACTGCTTGGCTCATTCTATCATTCCTCCCAACCTCTCTAGCAATGCACGGCGGGCTTTCATCAAGCGCACCGCTCGCTATACTATGCTAGGAGGCCTTCTCTATAAAAGAGGTTTTGACCGCCTTCTTCTTTGCTGTTTAAACTCTACTGAAGCCTCTCATGCTATTAAACAAGCCCATGACAGGATTTGTGGCAAACACTTCAGTGGTAACTCGGTTGCCAAACGCATCCTTCGCCTGGGTTATTACTGGCCCACTCTTTATCAAGATTGTAGCGATTATGTTCGGCATTGCATCAAGTGTCAGCAGCATGCTAACTTGCTTCATCTCCCTAGCCATGCCCTACAAGTCGCTCAAAATTTCTGGCCTTTTTCACAATGGTGCTTAGATCTCATTGGTGAGATTAACCCTCATTCATCTCTTTGTCATCAGTGTATCATCACTGCCACTGAGTATTTCACTAAATGGGTGGAAGCTATTCCTCTTATCTCCACAAAAGCTGACAAGATTGTTGACTTCATCAACACTCACATCATCTGTCGTTTCGGTATACCTCACAAAATCATCACCGATAACAGAAAGTCATTTAAAAACAAAACTGTCCAGAAACTTTATGACTCCTTTGGCATTAAGCTCAGCTTTTCTTTGCCTTACTACCCATAAGCAAATGGGCAGGCCAAGGCTTCTAACAAAATCCTAACTAAAATTCTCATGAAGGTGGTCAACGACACTAGAAGGGATTGACACATTCATATTCCCTTCGCTTTGTGGGCCTACCGCACTAGTATCCAAACCTCTACAGGTGCTACCCCTTTCTCTCTAGTGTATGAAACAGAGGCTATTTTACCTCTCAAAGTACAGATCCCGTCTCTTCGTATTTCTCTGCATGACATTCTTTCTAACGATGACTTTCATCAAGATCGATTAGCTCAACTTGAGTTACTCGATGAACGTCGTCTTACTGCCCTCAACCATCTCCATGTCTATCAAAATCGCAGCAAACGAGCTTATAACAAAACTCTGAGAGAAAGAGATTTCAATATCGGAGACCTCATCCTCAAAGAGAACCAACATGTGACCAATATGGAATGGAGTAAAATAGGCAAATTTACTCCTAATTGGCTCAGACCTTATATCATCACGCACAAGTATGGATCAGGGACTTATCGTCTGTCTTCTCTTGAAGGCCGACCAGAACCTGAGCCCCTTAATGCTTTGCATCTGTGACCATTCTACTGTTAGTCGAGTACTCATCCACTTAACATTTAACTTGAGCTCGTCCCTTGAGCAATCCCTGTCCTTTTAATCCTCAATCCTTTCCACCTTTTTTCCCTTGACAAAATCCTCTACAACCCTTTTATGACATATGGATGCTTCATCTTAATAAAAGGGAGCCCTTGACCTTCTATAGTCTTGTCCATGACTCAACATTCTGTCAAAAATAAATCAAGATGTCAAAATATCCAAGGTCACAAAATCAAATCAAAAATTAGATTGCACCCTCGAAGGACAGCTATACTATCATTGTTGTAGCTAATAGACTGCTCCCTCGAAGGACAGCTATTCAAAAGCCCTTAAATTTATAAAGCAAAAATATAGACCACTCCCTCGAAGGATGGCTATGACTAAATCTTGCTCCAAACAACACTTTATTAGAAGCTTCTCGCATCGATCAGCTTCACAAATGACCACCAAGCAAAGTGACATCTCTATGTGGGCTTCCCGCATTGATCAGTCTGCTCTAAAAAAAAAATGGGTCATGGACTTGACTTGTAGTTGTCTCAGGGTCTCCTATAAAAAGGGGCAAAGTTATTCCTACTCTAAAATGGGTTACCCTCTCCTCCTATCACATCACCTACTCAAGGGACTTCGAGCTCTTTTTAATGTCAAAGTGATTCGATTACCACTCTAACACAACTCATGGTCAACGATGCAACGCATGAATGGGGCTCTTGGTTCTAACAACCCCTATCTATGTTGTCATTTTGGTCTTTGTCAATAAAAGGGCGCTTATGCCTTTTACTTTCTACCTACACTTTGGTCACATTCAACCACATCGTTTGTCCACACAATTCAACCTGACTCTTTTTTAACCACTCACATAGCCTACTCATTCTGGTTTCCATAGACATCAATACACATGGAAACTATCAACCACACAATTTATGTCAAGCATAAACCATTACTTACTGAAACATAAATCGACCTGCAATTCATTTTTAGCATACATCCATCACGAATATGGATAGTTGCTAAGGGACGAAAAACCCTGACCAATGTTACAGAATACACCATTTGGAAAAGGCTTTAGCATCATCTTCTCCTCGTCATTTTAAGCATGTACCCTCAGACATATGGGAAGTGCTATATCATTATCATGACCAAAATCAACCACTTCGATCTTTTTCCTCCCTCTTGGGAGAACTACATTGGCCTGAGGCCCTAACAACAGGGGCTATGTAGGCAGCACTCAGTTGACATGGGGTCTTCTGGGGTTAGCTCGGCCATTCCTTTATCACATTTCTTCCATCACATTCTTTCGTCACCTGCCAATCACATCTCAAACAATCACATATTTTCATAATCATTAACATTAATCATTTACATCCATATCATTAATCATTAATTCTAATCATACATTCATCATCATATCAACACAAAAATATCAGCATTATAATCTTAAACATCATATCAAAATAGGTATCAAATCAAAATAACATACAAACACATCCATAACATTTTTCATAACACATCAATGATCAAAATCACATCATATATATATATATATATATATATCAATGTTTTACAATGGCATAATCTGTGCCTCTGTCTCTCTCTCAAAAAAATCAAATACATCTCGCATCATTGGCTCGCAGGTCAGTATATACATAATATCAAAATCTGCCCTCAAAGTTGTGGATGTGGTGGTGGTGGTGGTGGCTGAGAAGATGTTGTATCCTCTCCCTCCTCTGATCTGCATCGTCTATGAGACCCAAAAGCCGTCGCTCGTGACATAGACCTCTATCGACTCAGCTCTACCCTCATCTCAGAGTATCGCTGTATCTAAGGGAACCCCCTGATGGCCCTCTCATAATAAGCGATCTCATCCAGCACATCATTATATCTAACTATAGATACAGTCTGTGGTGGACCCATCAGACCTGGTGCCGTGCCCTACACTGAACCCTGTGGCTGTGAAAACCCTGGCTACACTGACGCTGACTGCGTAGGCTGCTGAATTGGCTGCTGAGGTGGATGCTGCATCGGGCCCTGTCCTCTCAAATCCTATCCTACCAATGCATGTGCCTAGGCTGTGGCCAACTGCCCCTACAAAATGGTAACCTGTCCTCGTGCTGCATCCCTCTCTTGAATGGCAGCATCTCTCTCCTATTGGGCCACATCTCGCTCTCTGATCACTATCTGTAAATCAAGCTGTGGTCTCGCCTGCACCCCTATATACTGACCTGCCCACCATGTCGAGTAGGCCTCTGTATATCTTGGGTCTACTATCCCGAGGCCTGCTGGTAACTCCTCAAAATCAGGGCCCTCTGTCTCCTCTAGCAATGGGAGCGGTGCCTCAATGTCATCCCGTCTATATAGTGAAAAGGTGGGCGGCACATCCTGAAGCAGCCCATACTGGCGCCGCACCCTCTCCAACTCGCTCCCTCTTTCCACTAATGCTTATCTGCCACCTCAGCATGCTCACTTGGTCAACTCTAGGTCACTTTCACTCAATCAACTCCAGAGCTCTTTTTTCCCTCCATCAACAAGTAGCAAATGACCTTTGGTGGGCTGCCAATCCAGTTTTGTCAGATTTGGCAGGCTGCCAACGTCGGCATATTCGTGCCATGGTCTACCGACTTCGGTCGATTTCTATCGATGTCGGTCCTTTTAGTCTACCGACATCGGTTATGTCACCAACATCGGCATACTTCACACCTCTTCATTCCCTAGAATCATGCCCCCAATCAGTCAGCTCTCCAGTACAAGTCATCTTGGCCCCCTGGGGCACACTTGAGATCACTTTTGCCTCTGCCCGCATCGACCACCAGACCTTGGAGATCATGACCATCTCCTCTGACCGTGACCACTTCCAAAGCGATTTTGTCTTGGTTGTTTTTGCATGTATGCTACCTCATGATTGGTTAACAAAATTGTGTGCATATTTTTGACCTTCACAAGTATAGGATCGCAAGCCAGTTGATCCCCACTACTTGTGACATTTTTGTGTTTTCGAGAGCACTTCCTGAGCTCGAGATACCTAGAACATGATGACCATTAGAGCTTCAACTTAGATTGAATAACCCAATCAATAGATGACTAAATGTTGGGGCCCGATTATTTCAATTTTGGCACTCCTCGACCCTCGACCTGTGACAATTTGACCTGACCATCTCGTGAAGTGGTGTACGCACAATCACGATTTTTGTAGCATTCTCACTCTATCTTCACCATCTTCATCCAATCTTTGTTAAATCAGCACCCGATTTTAGGTTTCTTTCCCTCGACTCTTGCTTTGAGGGGGAATACCTCATCCATAATCGGGGCAACTAACCCTCCTATTTTTGTCTTGCAGTTCACTTGAACAACCAACAAGACGAAATCAACATTATCTCATACCTGGGGCAACCAACTCCTATTTTTGTCTTTCAATTCATCTAGAGCAACCAACAAGACAAAAAGAGGCAAATGTAGACACCGAAATTGTGTTTAACCCTTGGTCATCTTCCCCCTTGGTCCATTCCTAACCCATTCTTAAACCATGCACTTACTAATTTAAAAATAATAATTTGTTATTAATATCTTCTCCTTTGACACATCACCTATAACACCTCACCTGACACATCGTCTTGGACTATTTCCCACCTTATGACTCACCCAAGACCTATTCTTACTTCTTTCTAACCGCCTAACCAACTCTCATGCGTATTTAGCCCAACCTTCGACAATTCTCCAATGGATTGTGCACTTGGCAGATGGAAAACGGGCTTGGTGGCTCTTTTACTCATTCTGCACCTGCCGACGTCGGTCAAATGTCGGCCGACACCGACGGGATCACCGACGTCAGTTTTACTTAAACCAAATTTCTAACCTTTTGACGAATCTAATCACAAATCGTTAATCTCTGGAGCTAATCACGAATCTCAAAACCTCTTCCAGAGAAATAAAGTTCTCGTGCTTTTGCTTTCTAGTGTTCTAGCTTCTTGTTTTCTCGTAGGGATTAGCATTCTTGACAGCGTTTTATAGGCACTGAGGTCTTGCATCAGACATTCTGCACAGGGATTGCATGATATCTCCATCACCAACGACAACGGAAACATAGCTTTTGCACCTTTGCCAACTCGTGTCACAGCTAAGTATTTGTATTGTTTTCATTTCAGTGTCATTTCAAATATATTAGCATTCTGTCTACTGTGTATTCCAAGCATCCTTGACCCAACCTTCTCTATTCTTCTCAGAGAGGCTGAAAAGCCTTCTCTCACCCCTTATTCCCTTTTCTTTGCCTCTGACACCCGTTTAGTCTCTCTTTAGACAATACCCTCTGTTCAATCAACTCAGCATAAGCTATCACAGACCTACAGACCATCTTAAGACCAATCTAATAAACCTGACTAAATTGCTTCACGAAAAGGCTAAAAGGCCTTTTTCCTGCCCCTTACCCCTTTTTCTGACAACATACCCTCTGCCTTAGTTCTTATTAAAGATTATATCTACTATTTTACCATCCCAAACAAACTCCCTAACTCACAAACAAGACCACAGTCCATCTTGCAGACCGAAAACTAGGCCTGTAACCCATCCCTGGCCATTACCCTGACCGACCTCGTCCATTTCCCCTACCGATGTCGGTAGTCTAACCGACGTCAGCGACTTCCTGATCGACGCCGGTAATATCACCAATGATGGTGATTGTGCTAAGCAGATTGTAGCTTATCAGGTATGCATTTGCTTTTAGTTTTTTCTTTTCAGTCTTTTATTATTTCTCTTTTTTGTCTCTGTCATATTCTATTTTAACAGTGGATTGTCATCCTCCAAGAAGCCTTAGCGCTTCTAGGACCAAGCTTTTTCTTGGCAATCCACCTTTTTATCAGCTAACATTTTTCATATTTTAGTGTCTGTCTCTTTCAGGTGTCATCCTCCACAACTAAAGAGGAGTTCTCACAACGTCTGGATAACGATGCGCATGACTACATCCAGGTACATACAAGCCTTGACCATTTCTTTAAGTTTCTCATTTTCTCTCTTTGAATGTGAAAGCGAAATAGCATAGAAACAATGGGTCAAAATTACTTGAAATATATTTAAATTAAAATAATAAGGTTTAGGAATACACCTATGTGTCGATGTAATTACCTTGCCTATTAGCAAGTTTTTTTTTCAAAAATATGTATCATTATAAGGCTTTGAAATTGAGATTAAGATAACTATAGATAATTATTCAAAGTGCATATATCCAAGGGGAGAGAGAGAGAGAGAGAGAGAGAGAGAGAGAGAGAGAGAGAGAGATGCACATGCCCCCAAATTTAGAGCAAAAGTGAGTTACTACTTGACATTTGAGACTAGCTTAACCATGTAACCCAATGATACTCATAACCTGGTGAGTTTGGATGATCAAGTAAAAACTAAAAAATTGGCAAGATTAAGTGATTTAATCACCCCAACCATACCAAAAGGTGAACTAACTACTGCAGTAGATTGGATCGCTAAAGTCTGTAAAATTTCATTGGGTATCAATACGTGTAATAGTTTTAGACTCTGAATTTTATTTATATTTTGTGATACTAGTCACTTATTGCATAACATATGCACCTTAGATTTGTATCATGCTGAAAATATGTGTAATAATGGTACCATGTATATAATTTTGCCAAAAATATGTATCAAAATCATATGACAGTGTCCTTTGGCCAATTCAAAAAACTGTGTAAGTGTGGAGGACATGCTTCCAAACCATGCCCCCACTATATATGGATAAATTTAAAACTAATATAAGTACCAATGTGGAGGACATGTTTCAAAAACATGCCCCCACTATAAATTGGAGATGTTGAAAACTGATTAGGTGTGGAGAACATCCTTCCAAAGCATGCCCCACTGAATCTATGAATTTTAAGTACCATACTGAATGAATGTGGAGAACATGCTTCCAAAGCATCCCCCCACTGAATCTAAAGTCATGAATATGTGGAAGTCATGTCATCATGACATGTCCCCCTTGAATCTACAAACTGGTGTAAGTACCATATACTAAATGAGTGTGGAAAACATGCTTCCAAAGCATACCCCCATTGTAATTTGGAAACTATGAAAAATGTGGAAGCCATGTCACCATGACATGCTCCCACTAATATCCCCCCCTTTAAGGTGAGGTAAAAATAGTACCTAGTAATTAACTCACCTCAAAAGGGTAAGTAACTGTAAATCTATGAATGTAACCATGTAGCATATATAAGGAAATATATCCAAGTAGATGTAACATTGAGGCACATAGAACCAACATGATCATATGTAGGCCTAAGATGCATGATAAATATCGTGGTGTCATCTAGATAGTAATAGCACAAGTTTAATAAGCAAGCAATCACACACACGAGTACTCAAAAGCAATTCAAAAGGCAATGGTCCAAAGAGACCGCAAATAAGAGGCATGTTCAAATGCTACAAAATCGACTGGACATGAATTAGTCAAATGTCTACAAAAGTGAGGAATGACATATTTAAATGTCCAAGAATGCAATGACATATTCAAATGTCCAAGAAAGCAAACATAGGCATAGGGACCACACACAATGGAACACATTCAAATGTTTAAAAAATCAAGGCAAAACACTCAAGGAAGTGTGTAAAGAAAAAACATAATCAACTAGCATAAACATGTCATAGTGGCCCATGGATCAAATATGTTAGTTAAAAATGCCTAGTATACAGCATATAAAGTACCCTATGTAATGTATAACCCTATATAATAGGCATGTGTAATTACATATTTAAACTCAAACATGATAGTGTAGAGTGATCATTGAATCGTATAACATGTGTGTATAAAGATTGTAGAAGATGGATGCCCCAACATCCTAATGACATGCATAGAGGGAAGGCCCAACTCCCATAAGTGTATCATGTATATGTATATGGTTGTATATGTATGTAGGAGTAAATTATATGTTATTACTCAACATGGAACTAACATATAGATGCCAAGGAGCCAATAGAACATGTATGTGTTGAAAGTGTTTTTAAAATTTTGAATGTTTTTTTATTTTTATATTTTTTTTGTATTTTCTAGACGAGACAATATCATCCTATGATCTCATCCAAAGGATGATCATAGGTATCTCCCCACTTGAAACCTGATGGAAGAAATTGGTGGTACCACCAAGGAGCATGTATAGGTGCAATATCTATCACTGTAGTATTTGTGATGTTCAATGTATGTATAATGGGGCTTTGAGGTCATGAAGTACCAATAGAAGGAATAGGGGTTCTTGGAACCCATATCTATGTATTATATGGTTTCTTTTGAATAATAATAGTGGGAACATGTTTAGGTGCTATGGATATATGAATATGGTGTGTATAAGATGAGGATTTTGTCTAACCCACTGTCTATCTCTAATGTAAAGGTCTCTCAAGTACTAGCCACTTAGTAAAGGGGGTTGTTTGTTCTTTACCCTTTTGTGATGGATTAGCCTTAACAAGCTTGATAATTAATTTCTTGGGTGTGAATTTATTTTGTTCAAAATGATGCTAATATGGAATATTAGAAATTGTAATTAATTGATTCGCACGAATGTACTTAACACACCCATGCACTATAGAAGATACTACTCAAAAATTATGTATCCAAGGTCATCCTAATAACATGTCAATGACACTTGTATAAGGTATAATTGAGAAAATAGTAACCACATGTGCAGGCCCAACTTGTAAAAGTAGATCAATCTCACCAAGAACATTTTAAGAGGTCCCATTGAATGCTTTAACTGATATAGTAGAGGGGTGTAAATTGTGATGAGTATAATCCAAATGCATAAGTAATGTCATGGTGTAAACATTTTCATTTGCACCATTATCAATCATAACACTATATATAGAGTGATTATCAAGGTATGCTCAAATGAGTAGAGCATGAATACTAGAGTCATCATCCTTAATTTCATTGTCATCAAATGAAATGGTAGTTTGTAAACCATATGAAGTATATGTCTCGTGTAAGTACCAATAACCCCATATAGTGGGTGTTCATAATATGATGGATGAGCATGTGAATTGTATGCCATTTGAACTTTTAGTTCCTTTTTAGAATGGTCTTGCAAATTATTTTTAAATATTTTATGCTTATGGTGATCACCAAGTTGTGAACCTAATTCCTTTTGGAGAATCATGAAATGTAATTTATTGGTCATTGATGAGGTCTTGGATCTTATGCTAATGTTAAACATATGTTCGTAGAATGCCCAGGGCCTTGGTGATAGTCACAATAAGCTTTTGCACCATATCCTTTGAGTATAGGTCTATTTACATCAAGCTCTATAGGAGGAGGAAGAGATATAAGATGACACTTTAACAACCATAGGAGTAATGAAGCGGGAGGCTCAAATAAATGTGTAAACTGTCTCCTTAGTGTATTGGATAAGACAAGATGATTAAGTTGTTATGCAATTGTGTTAACCATGGTGGTTGTTTCCTTTTTAGGCTTAGGAGGTTTTAACTTATAACTTAGTTTAATTATAAACCATGTACTAGATGTAGATGCAATTAGTGTGTTTTCTACATACTTGAGTTTGTTCAATGATATAAGCTCCATTTTACCGTCTCATACAACATGGCATAAGTCATCGAAAGATTGAAACTTTATGAAAATAATGGACTCATGTAAAAGAGCAAACAAACTTTGCTTGAATATATCTTTAAACTCTCTGTCTGTCATATTTGGCTAGAATTGTATTATATCTCAAGACATAACCATTGATTGGTTAATTGGTTCCTTGTTTGATCTTTGTAATTTGAGCATAGGAAAACTTTACGATAAAGTTAATAGAAAAATGTGCCAAAAATTGATTTTCAAGAGGTTTGAATGCTTGCACAGATTAGAGAGGTAATTGCAAAAGTGCCTCAAAGCATAGTCCTTGAGGCTCCTTAGATATAGTTTGGTCAAAAGTTTATCATTTGAAGCATAATCAAGGCATGTTGCATAGATGGTTTGAAGGTGTTATTCAAGATCACCCTTGCCATCATAAAATGTGAACTTACGTGCAACAAATTTAGTTGTCAAAGGGTGCAAAGAGATCTTAGGTATAAGAGGGTTATACAACACATCTTGAAAATCTATAGCATGTGAAGACTTTGAAATCTTTTGTTTAATGTTTGTGTATACACTAAATTTTGCTTGCCTTGATTATTCTAATTAATCCCACTAATTTATCCCCTTTAGCCTAATCATAGTCATTTATCCAATATCCCCCCAATCTATTAATTCTCTTAAAGTCCCAATGACCCCACTTATCCATTATTTGGTAATTTAAAATTCCCATGGCTCACCTAACCACCTACTAAGCCTACTCCTAGGCTTTCCTACAAGCCTACCCTCTAGATTATTTAGAATCCTCTAATTGCCTATCTAATCCATCCCTGATCATGATTAAACCTCCCAAAGAGATTCTAGAGGTTTCTACCTCTAGAACCTTCTCTCCTCTAAAATCCTCCAAGGAATTTTTAATCCCTTGGATAATCCTCCACCATATATCTCAACAACCCAACTTTGAAATCTAGCCATTAATCATTCCTCTCTCTTCTATATAAACAACTACAATCCTTCATTGAAATCTATCAGGAAGAAATAAGAATCTAACTAGTACTCACAACTAACCATTGAATCCGTAGAGTCTTCATTTTATCAACTAATTCATCCAAATCAATGAATCAATGCATCACTACATCAAAATTCTGAGTCTATAGCAATCCACAATCCAAAAAATCAAATTGAAGATCTTGGAGGGAGGCTAACTGAAGCAAAGAATTGGTAAGAGTTTCTTCATCTATTTTGATTTGCTTTTATAATCTCACCTGTTAGGTGTAGTTTGACATTTTGGCTTTAAATTGCATATTTAAGTAGTTTAATCCATATAGCACAAAATTTATACTACATTTTGATGACCATGGTGGAATGGGATCTTTTTGATGACAGGGTGTTTTAGTGTGGTTTAACAAGCCTTGCAGGTTGAGAAGTCAAAGAGTTGGGGCCAAAAATCTTTAAAATCCATCCATTTTCACTTCCAAATCTGAAACACAAATTTGATCTACACGAGGGCAATTTTGTCAAACTACAAATGCAATATTAATGCCTTGACCCATGTTTTTACTTTTGATTACATTATTATTATCCTTGACTATCTTCTGTGGATGCAGGAAACAAAGCTACATTTTCTACATTGACATTGGGATCAAAAAAAATAAAACCCAACATCGACAAAGGAAAGCACAAAATTGGTCTAATAATTATTATAGTCCATAATTTAGGTTTTTAAATCACTGGTTGGGTTTTCTATATAAATATTTTGGTCATCAAAATTTAGTATTCTTTTGTCTAATATGATCATACATGATCATAATTTATTTTTTTGGTATAATCGCATGACCTGTTCAAATTTTGTCAAAAGTCTAAAGTTTTTTTTTAGATGGGGTCCTTGATAAATAATCATCAATTGAGGTTGTATTATAAACCTGAAAAGGCATTAAAATATGAAAAAAACAAAACACGAATTTGTGCATCTTGGCATCTTGTTTTATTTTGGTCTTTTACAGATCTTATCAACGACCTTGATTTTTACTTCAACATCCCTATATATAATAACCACATAGAGTTCTATCTTTTTTTTTGTCTTCTAGATAATATCTAGATACCAAAGCAAGTTAGGTATTTAAAATCCAATCACATAAAATTGGCAGTCGTAAGATCCAAATTTTGATCATATAGATACAATTAGAATGTTTAACTATATTATATTCTTGTTTTGTCTGTGCAAACTCGTGTATTTTAAATCAAAATCTTGATCATTCTAGCCATGATATTGCACTAACCAAGGTCAATATTATCCCTTTGTCATTTTCTCAGTGGCAGTCTAAAATAATTAATTCATTTTTTGGTCTTACATAGTGCTTGGGTCCTTTGTTTTTTTAAGTTTTTAACCCTGTTCTAAATCCATGATTTTTGAGCCAAGTGCCATACATTTTGAGCCCAACACCACACCTTTTGGGTCGTGTCCTTGACTGTTTATCATCACATTCATCTCCATTTCCAAGTCTTTGTATGTCTTTTATAGCCTTATATCATGTCACCATCGAACATAATAAACGTTGATTAGTTTTGGTCAATTGATCCAATGTCATCGAGTGGATTCTAAACTTTTTTGACTCATGAAACCTTATGGTTATAAGTGCTTGATAAGACATTACACAATCACTTGTTGCATATAATAGGCACCAAGAACTTTTTTTAGATAGAAGTGATTTAAAAAAAAGAAAAATAAATTAAAAAAGGATTTTATATATATATATATATATATATATATATATATATATATATATATATATATATATTGATCCAATGTCATCGAGTGGATTCTAAACTTTTTTGACTCATGAAACCTTATGGTTATAAGTGCTTGATAAGACATTACACAATCACTTGTTGCATATAATAGGCACCAAGAACTTTTTGTAGATAGAAGTGATATAAAAAAAGAAAAATAAATAAAAAAAGGAATATATATATATATATATATATATATATATATATATAATAAAATAAAAATAGCCTAACTAGTCTAGTTGTCTCATTATTTTAAATAGATAATGATTATACTTAATGTGTAAGAGTTGATTTATGCATGTTAAATAGTCTTTGTTTAGCATTACATATCATATAATAGGGTATTTTTTAATCTAGTCTAAGTCTATAATTGATAAGAACTATAAGTTATGTTTTTTAAGAGTTTATAGTTTATCACAGTATTTAATTGAAAATAGAAGATTGTACAAAATAAGGTCAAATTTTTCTAACTTGAAGGTTTATTTGTTAAAGGTCAAATCAGACTACTAATGTCATTTTCTATAGGATCACGTGTCTACTAACATCATTCTTGAAGAATCATCCACTAGATTTTCCAAACCAGAAACTACTAACCCTATGTTTGCATCAAAAATATTTTTTTAAGTGCATTCTATTTTTACAAATTTTGGTGAATTTTGAGCCATTTCAAGCACCCCACAAGTCCTAGGTTGATTTTGGCATTGGGGGTGTTGCCCCTCAACCTCACCCTATACTATAATAGGGAGCGTACCTGGGGCATTGCCCCTAGACCTCACAATGGGCACTGCCCCTTGACCCCATAAGGGGCTGCCACCCCCAAACCCCTGTGTCGTGCCCCCCTCATCCAAAGAAGTTATAGAGCCAGATCATGATTTTTTTAGTGTTTTTCTTAAGGTCCATTGGACTAACACTTTATCTAGTGCCAATTTCAGCTTACTAATATCTTGTCCTGCAGGTCACATTTTGTCTTTATCTAAAATCTTATCTTATAGGTCATATTTTGGTCTAACATCTTGTCTTGCAAGTTGCCTGTCAAAGATATTTTGGAATTATGATAAATCATCTTGTAAATATCTTATATATATTTTGTATATAGCAATTGATTTTTATCTACTCATGTGTCACTCGATGGCTATAGTGGTGTATGCTCTCCTCCTTACGTCCTTGTGGTGATTCCTAGAGGATTGAAAACCACTAACAAACCCTCTCATTTTTCTCTTCTAGGGTTAATGTGACATGGAATTGACACCCATGCACTTGTTATAGTCTTAGGGGGATAGTGACCATGGATTCTACCACCATGCACTAATCCACACTCCGTGTTCTGGTGGAGTATAAATATCAAGGATAGCTATTGTTAGGTTAAGCGATTGACCCCATACATGTCATCCATGAAGGGGAAGAGTTCATTATCTAAACCAGGCATCAGACATCAAACTATATGGACTTGGGTAACATCATGACTAGTGTATATCGAGGATACCCCTAGAGAGCCTATTCAACCTAACATAGGACCATTAGCCGTAATAGATGACTAACTATTGGAGTCAGTATCAACTCCCAAGTGATCATCATGTGTAGATGGGGTTGAGAGGGTTCACTAGATTTTATAATAGGTCACCAACCTATAGCCTCACCCATAAAGCCGTTAGATGATAAAATCAATAAATTACACACCCATTAGTTTATTAATCCTAGGTTTATGGTCTATTTGATTTGGTGAGTGTCATGTTTGACCCATGTTGTTTGTGAGCCAAGTTAGCCTTTTACCCAAACCTATATCCACCTATCTAGGTCTTCTACACATAATCATCATTTTTGTATATCCTTGCCTCATCATTATATCATTTTGTATATCCTTATCATCATCATCTTCTACATATTATCTTTGTACATCCTTTTCTTTGTCTCATCTCCCATCACTCTCTTATCTTAATCCAATCCTTGACTAATTGTATCTACCAATAATTGGTCATACCCCCATCACCCACACATTCTAATTACATCTTCTCACCCATATCTTGTCTTAAGTCCACTTTAGCCACACCTAGTCACTTGCCTTGATCTTGTCTAGCCTGATCACTTTATCCCTTCTAACCTAATCTAATCATAGTCCAACCCATCCTTACCTATATTAGTCCTCTCGTCAAGTCTATAGTCATACTTTGGTCCTCATTCACATTGGCAAAACATTCTTTTCATATCAGGGTCCTCATCATTAACTTGCTTGTGTCTAATCATTGAATCATAATTATAAACCTATCAATAATCTCATCCTCTTTGAGTTGATCATCTTAGTCTTGAGCTAGTATTACTCTAATCAATTGATAGTTGAAATCATATCCCTTGGGCTAGTTTATCCCCCTTTCAAATCTTAGAGCTTATCATAGCTTACCTCATTAAATCCAATATAAATCATCTAAGTCTAGCTCACATCTTAATTTGGTCTACTTGACCTAGTTTTACTTCATAAAACATCACATCGCATCAAACATCTAGTCAAACTTAAGATAGGACTAAAGCAAACCTTTGTCCAAATTTATTCCACACATCCCATTGTCATCCATTAGTCTTTTCATTCAATCTTTTGTACCCATCAATTGGGGTTGGTAAAATCACATCATCCGTACATTCACATGTCCTCTCCATGGCATCTAAAACAAATGTTGTAAATACCCTGTTTGAGCAATGTCTCATAGCCAATAGGGATGTACTCCTTTCATGCCTACTTAAGTTGAGCACTCTACAACCTATATACTTTGACCCCATCCATCCAACATTACCTCCAGTCTATACCCATCCACATGAGTCCCATTCAAATCCTCCATCCACCAGTCATAGCCAATTGTCTACCCCTTCCTGCTTTAGTAAAGGGAATCCAATCTTGGCCACCTCATCTACTAATCATCCACCTAGCTAGTCAAGTGTCAATAAACATTTAATCCATAGTTTAATGCTTCCACATCTAAGTCATGAAATGAAGAGAGCCCATATACTTCTTTCCCTATATCATTAGAATCCCTCTTCCACCAATTTGTTGCTACTAACATGATGGTTTATCCACCCATACAACATCTTAATCCCACAAGCCTAAGCCCTCTTGGTATAAAGCTAACCAATACTATGTATATCACTGAATCTGGGGGCATACCTTTAATCGATGTCTCTCTAGTCAAAAGACTGGTATAAAGCTAACCAATACTATGATAAAGACCATTACTCCTTCCACTTCATCCACTCGTAATGCCCTTTCAAAAAGGGGCAAAATGTATATACTAAATTATGCTCACTTTAATTATTCTAATTAATAATGCTAATTTATCCCCTTTAGCCTGATCCTAGTCATTTATCTAATATCACCCCAATCTATTAATTCTCCTGAATCCTCATTATCTTATCATAACCCCACTTATCCATTATTTATAAATTTAAAATTACCATGGCCCACATACCCACCTACTAAGCCTACTCTTAGGATTTCAAACAAGCCTACCCCCTGGATTCTCTAGAATCCTCTAATCACCTATCTAATTCATCCCTAATCATGATTAAACCTCCCAAAGAGATTCTAGAGGTTTCTACCTCTATAAAATTCTCTCCTCTAGAATCCTCCAAGGAATTTTTAATTCCTTGGATGATCCTCCACCATAAATCTCAACAAACCAACTTTGAAATCTAGCCATTGATCCTTCCTCTCTCTTCTATATAAACAACTCCAATCCTCCATTGAAATCTATCAAAAAGAAACAAGAATCTAACTAGTGATCAAAACTAACCATTAAATCCATAGAGTCTTCACATGATCAACTAATCAATCTAAATCAATGAATCAAACCATCACCATGTCAAAATTTTGAGTCCATAGCAATCCTAATCCAACAAATCAGTTTAAAGATCTTGGAGGGAGGCTAGTTGAAGCAAAGATTTGGTAAGAGTTTCTTCATCTATTATGATTTGCTTCCATGATATCTCCCATTAGTTGTAGTTTGACATTTTGGGTTTAAATTGCATATTTAGGTAGTTTAATCCATACAACGCAAAATTTCTACTACAGTTTGCAACCTTATCTTGCAAGGTCTTTACGACTTGAAGGAGTGATGAATTGTAAGCCCTGTGGAATTTTGATTAGCAATTTGAGTAGTCACCATAAGGGCTAAAAACTTGTTTTGAGTAGTAATAGGCATTGAAATTAATATTTGTGTTGAAATGATAGGTAGGTTCATGTTTCAAGGAATAAAGGTTGGAACACATAATTCGTGCCCCCATTAGATGTATTAAGTTGTAATGGGTTCAAGGGGATGGATGTATCCAATAATGTTTTTATAGTTTTAGCTTCAAGTATAGTTTTTAAGATTTTATCAAGATCTTAATGGTTTTGTTGAATGCGCTCATGAAACATTGCAATTGCATGCACCTGGTCATTGTCTACTTGGTAATTTTCATTATTAAAATCTTTTTCTATGATAACCCTATCATGATTTTTTTCATTGTCAATGTGGGCATCATTATGATCCAAGGTATGAGATCCCTCATTGGTTTGAGACATCTTAGATGGGTTGAGGGGAAGTTTAATATGTTCAATAGACACACCCCCCAATCTAGGGTTACACCTAGGTTGTATGTAAAATAATATTAATAAAAAATAAAAAAGAATGACAATCTGAAACCCTAACTAGTTTATAATCCTAGGAATCAAAAAAAAAATACATTCACACGGATCAGGTTCACCCAATATTTTAAACTTAATTTGGATTAAGGAACCCTACTTGGGTAAATAGGGTTAAGGATATATAAATAATAGGGCAAAGGGTGAATATCATATCTACAATAGGCCAATTAATGTGCTAAACTTAGATGTACCATATACTAAATTTATTAAACTAAGATAAGCTATTAATGGAAAGTATAACTATGTTAGATATATAAATGACAAAGAAGATAATACTTAGTTATTTCTAATGATAATATAGTTCTAGATCTGGTACAGACAGGAAGCAAGTAGGAGTAGATTTTAGATTTTGTGCCTCTAGCTCTCTGGACACTTGTGTTAGCCTAGGATAGTTGTGTCGACTTTAGTGTTTGAGTTTGATGCTAGTATCTTTTACAAAATATGCGCTCAAAAAAGATGTGACCACCTAAATACTTCTCAGTTTGGCTTTGCCTTCGCTCTACTGCATTTAGATCTGGGTCATGGAATATCACTCTTGGTAAAATGGAACAACCATACTTTTTCATCTTTAATACGACCTAGAGGAAAAATGTGTTAGTGGGCACACGATGTCGAGCTGACCTTGCTATGAAAGGGTGTTGCCTATATAGCCAATACTCTATAAGAGGGCCTCAAAATCATGTAGCTCTCCTTTACATGTTGACTTATGTGTGAATCATGTAATGTGTAAACCAAGTACAATAGTGAGCTAGCTTGTAATTTGGAAAATATGACCTTATGACTACTCTTTTAGTACTTCAAACTTGTAGTTGGGTTGTTCCTTTGACTGATGTCAGAATAGGATAGAATAGGAAAAATTTTGATAACTTGAGCATTCTTTTGGTCTGATTACTAGGTGAGGAATGAATGAGGGTTGATATTATATTTATACCAATCCTATCGAGAGATAACTCACATTAAAACACTTAGGCTGACCATTGTAATATGTTTCATTTGCAAATTAGATGACTTCAGGGCACTAGACACTTGTGTCGAGCCAAGTCAATAACATTGACATTACTGTCTAACCCAAACGTTAGTGTCTACGGAGAAGGAAAGTAGGCATAGGCTAAAAACATTCAGAGGTATAATATAAGTACATTTTAAGCATTATGGGCAAGATGGGATGTCTATGTCATCAATATAAGGCTATTTTGACTAAAAGATAGGCCAAGGGGCACAAGATACAACATATGTGAGGCTTGTAGAAATGAGGCATGCGTAGAACTAAGAAGAATAGCCAGGGTTTGAGTTTGACAAGTTTACAAGACTGAGATGCTATATAATTATAAAATATCATCTAGAATACTATGTTTCCAAATTTTTTCATTAATATATCAATTGGTACATACAAGTCTTGAATCGTAAAATGTAATCACAACTGGATTCGATTTTTCTCGATGAAGAGAAGGTAAACATTCATATGTAACTCATGGTCCATTATTCTTAATGTATCACATTATAAATACCTCTTATAACTCAATAAAGGAGCGTAAGGACCAAATAGGTATGGAGTGAAACCAATCTTAAACATTTCCAATTAAACTTTTTGGAAACACTTTTAGTAAAATATGACTACTGTCATATTTATCCATAGAAGCTCTAAAGTCTTTGAGGTGTGGATAAGGATATCACTACATCCATCATACATATGAAATGTAGGCACAAGGAAGTTGAGAGGCAACGGTGCATTAAAAATATTATGCATAATTGGGTTTCCATATATAACATTAGAATCAACCCAAGTATGATCCGCTTTGATTTTTAAGGTTAGGTGATGCATTTTGTGTTGAAAGGAACCCATATCATGCATTAAGTAGATTATTTATTGGGAAGGCATGTTAATATCTTTAAGAGGTTCGTTAAATGGTTTAATCTTATTTCTATAAGTTACCATAGGTACACTATGGTAGATGGGTGAAGAAGGTCTGGGCATAAGTTGAGAAGAATCATCACATTCATGTGTAACATTATCTTCCATAGATTCCCATTTTGAAGGTGTATCATTGCATATAATTACATTGTCATTACATTTCATTTCAATATAAGGTTTATCTAGAGAGATATTTTGACATTATATTCCACAAGAGGAGAAAGAATCATCATGTGTTTGTATCATTTAATATTTATAAAGAGATAAAAGGGGTTCACATTGTTTTATCTTTCTTAGAGAGAGAGAATGAATTTCACATTCTTTTACCATTTCTAGAGAGAGAAGGAATTTCACCCTCCTTTGCCATTTTTAGAGAGAGAAATTCACATTCTTTTGCCATTTCTAGGGAGAAGGAAGTTCACTTTTTTTTTCCATTTATCGAGAGAAGGAATTACACTTTATTGTACTAGTTCTATAGAGAGAGAAGGAATTCCACATTCTTTTTCTATTTCTAAAGAGAGAGAAGGAACTACACACTATTTTGTCATTTCTATGTAGGGCTTATGCCTTTGTGTTTTATAACAATTGATAAAATGAATTGCAGTGGCAAATTTTAGAGATAAATGGGGTGTATTAAATAGGTAATATTCATTATTATCTCACAGGGTATGTTATTAATATTAATACATCTATTACTATTTTGCTCATCTTCTTCTATTGTATGATTTAAAGAATAATGTAGGGAAGAAGTAGAAGTAGGCTCTTCTACTTCAAAATTAGTGTATTCCTTTTCTTCTTCACTATTATACCGACCTCTTGATATTCATAGTCATAATCCATTCCTTCACCATTGCATTCACCATATATATAATTATCATTATTAATCACACGTGTTTGGCAATTAGTCCATTCATTATCATATACACAAGGGATAGAGTTGTTAGATAATAAGAAGTCCACATGATTAGAATCATCAGGGTTTTCTATTTGATTTTACATGCTTGATTTATTTGGCTTCAAACAAGCTATTGCAATATAGGCAAGGGATAATCCAAATAAGTAAGTAAGCATGGAGAGACTAAGGCCAAAGGTGATAATATTATTTTTTTATGTAAATAAAAATATAGATCTAAAACCTCAGATAAAAAATCTTTAAAATATTTTTTGTGTATGGAAATCAGAAATGAGGTTTGAAACCTAAGGAAAAAAATCATAAACCTTAGAAAGATGATTCGATCAATATTTGGGTTCACTTATATGTTTTACTCTAATTTGGTTTTAGAAACCTTAACAAGATAAAAACTAAAAGAATAATGACTTATTTATGATCTGCAAAATATATACAAGTATTCATAAACTGATTTAACTATGATAAATATATAAAATAAAAAATTATAACAAGAGGTAAGAAGGCTCTTAGCTCATTTTGTCGTACTGTTTGGAGTTCTAATGGTTTGAAAGTTATGCCTCAGAACTATGTTAATTCCTTGTGTATAGTTCATGTATGTCTATTTTATTTTGGTCAATTCCAACTAGTTAGGTCAGTATCAACAGTTGATATTGACCTATAGTGGTCAGTATTGACCTTTCACATGGTGAGCTACTATTTTATTTTGGGGCAATGCACCTATATATGTTCAAAAAATAGTTCTACATAAGGAATATGATATCAAATGGGGGTATCGAGTGAAAGGGTTGAGTTGGACTAACCTTGGTCAATCCTTGTTGGTGGACTGAGTGTTGCACTAAATTTCCAATACTCTGAAGAGGGCTCAAACTCAAATGTAATTCCCCTACTATTATGTATGTGTGTAATTGTGGATGTAAGTCTAGATGTTATTTCTCCTATCTTGCCCTTGGTATAAACATGCATATGTGAATTAACCCTTGTAAATTTTAGATTTAGCTATAATAATTTTGTGGGTGTAATATGTAATCTTGTCTAGCCCTTCATAATGTGAAGGGTTTGTCTTGAAATACCTTACAATAGCTTTTTTTATATAAAAGTCTATAACTTTGAGTTAAGGACCTAATGGCATGAGAAAATAGCCCAAAAAAAGTTGAAACGTCCCCAAACAATGGTATGATACAAGAGCATCGATGGCAGATAGGCTACCTTACATCAAACAAAAATATAATGTTGGTTTTTTTCTAATATTTGGTTTGTCATTTTCCTCTGGTGTGTCTGGTTGGAGTTTTTTTTCTTAGTTTCCACTTTTGACTATTCTCTACACTTGTGGATTTCTCATGTTATTGCCATCAAATTTCACTTTCATCACTTAGCTTGGGAAGTTATTTGGATGCTTTGAAATCTAGTTAGACCAAATTCTAGTTTGGTATGTCTTTTCAATAGTGTCAATTGAGTTTCTAATCCCTGATTAGGCCTTAGAGAGATTCATTCTAATATTACAGTTGTAATAAGGTTTATAACTCTCAATTTGGTCTTTAAGGAAATTGCTTGTATCTCAAAGTGGTAATTGGGCCTTGAAACCCTGATTTGGTCAGTTCAAATGTCATTTAGAAAAGCCTTTGTTAACCACCTTAAAAATGTGATTAAAAGTACAAAGTTATCATTGGTCAAGTGTAATGTTAATTAGATTCATAAATCCAATTAGAATTGGAAGACATCACGGTGGGGCTTGTTAGTGTTAATCAAACTTTTATATGTTGATTAGGTCTTGGATGCATTTCACATGGTGTAGTAATGGTAATCGAGACTCTGGACCCAATTAAAACTATGATGATTTCATGCACAACTTGTAGTTGATTGTGGAGTTATATATATAACAGGGTCTTCATGAACAAAGTGGATGTTTGTAATTTGTTTAGGTCCCAAATCCCAACTAGCTCAAAAATGAAGTGAATGGAACATATAATGGTATTTGGTGGTTGCAGTGTTGATTAGGTCTTAGATAGATGTGTCAAGCCTATAGTGGTGAGTAGGGAAATAATCTTGATTAGGTCAGTAAAGACTTCATTGAAAATTCATTGTGTTGAGTGGAGGTTGAAACTCAATTAGTTTGGGCAAGTCTCGAACAAAAGCTTAAACAAATGCACACAATGTTAATAGGAGGTTGGGAGCTAGATTAGGTCTATGGGTTATTTAAAACATTCAAACTTGTTCAAAAATCCAACCCAGGTCATACAAATAAAAAAGTGCAGTTCATTATATTTTGGTGTGTTTTAAAAGACCTGATTAGGTTTGCCTACAGGTGGACATCACCCTTTTTATGACTTTTGGAATTATTTTTAATCTATTTTTGTTAGAGATGGAATGTGAAATGACATGGGACATTGGGGAATCTCATGGGTCAGTTTATTCCCTCCAAAGATGGAGAAATGGTGTTTGTAGATGGATTCTTCCATTAGAGTTTTCATTTGAGATTTGGTATTGGTATTTTTTCTCTCATCTTGATATCGGTGAAACATTATGCAGCCATAAATTGTATTTGAAACATACCATTGAAACTTTGCATTATTTTTCCTAATTTCCTTCAAGATGAATAAAGGGAATGGATTCGAGTGCTAAATTTCGCATTTATTTTTCTATTTTGGTTCTCATGTATGGATGTTTTTTCCCATACTAAGCATTATAGGCTAAATAATTATCCTTAATGGGATCCTTAGTCTGCAGGTGCACTAATTGGTATAAGAATTGCATTTTTGTCACTGGGAGAGTGTGTGTGAAGAAGACTCTATCTAAGTCTATTAGAAAGTTTTGAAATAGAAGTTTTCATCATGAGAGAGATGACACACAGAGAAAACATTGTGTGGAGAGGGGATATACCAAGAGGACATCGAGTTAAAGATTTGATTGAGACGATGAGAGATATGCAAGCAAGGTTGCATACAATGGAATTAGCTCAAAGGAGAGTGGCTCATAGAGGAGACTTGAGAAAATATGAATAAGAAAGAAATCAAGAGTTTGGGTTAGAAGATATTTAAAATGAAAATGATACAAGATTTGTCTGAGCTTTGGCGAGGCTTGGTAGTATGCTGAAATCAGAAACATGTGCTATAACGGTAGTTTCAAATCCGAAGAACCTATGGACTAGATAGATGAAATGGAAAAATGTTTTGATCATGAATCTATGGAGGAACATAAAAAGGTGAAATTCATGTGCATGAAGTTGAAAAGTCATACCTCTTTATGGTGGGATCACATGCAGGCTGAGAGACAAAGAAAGAATAAGGAGAAAATAAGATAATGGGATAGAATGATGGTGGAATTGAAGGCTAAATTTTACCCCTCAGGCTATCAATTGAGCTTGTTTAGGAAGCTATAAATTTTGAGACAAAAGGAGACAAGTGTCAAGTACTACACCGAGGAATTTTATTAACTCATAATAAGAAGTGGAGAAAATATAGAGAATGTTTCAAGGTATGTGAATAGACTATGTTTTGCCATACAAGATGAAATTAGTTTGTTGAACCTATGAACTATAGAGGAAGCCTATCAAAGTGCATTGAAGGCAGAGGAAAAATGAGTAAGAAAGTAACACATGAACTCTAGAGGTAGAGGAAAGTCTTTGAGAGGACGATACCAAAACAATGATGGAACATGTCAACAAAATAATGATGGAGAGGCGGGCAATTAAAAAATTATTATTCATGTATGAGAGGAAGATACTCTTCTAGAGGAAGAGGTTTTTATGGACGATGTAGAGGTAGAGGTTTTTGAGGTAAGTGTTTTGGGTGTAATAAGTATGTTAGTCATAAAGATTGAGATTATCAATAAAACCCTTAGAATAATGGTTAGAGAGTTGAAGGGACAACTAATATAAGTTTTGGAGATGAGGAGAACATTGGGTCTCTAATTCAAATAAAAGAGCTAGAATAAGGAGAGGTTTTGTTGATGAATAGAGTGTTGTTAAAACCAACCAAGGAGGTGAATAAACTAACACAATGAAATATTTTATTCTAGATAGTTTACAAATTTGGAGGTAAGTGTTGTTTTGATTGATAGCAGTAGCATGAATAATTTGTTTTTTCAAGAGATGGTGGAAAAACCTAAGCTAAAATAATTAACACATCCTACACCATACAAGGTTTTTTGGCTGCATAAAAGACATCATGTGCTAGTGAATGAGAAGTGTGTGCTGAATTTTCATATTAGTTCATATAAGGATGAAGTTCTATGTGATATCATGCCCATGGATGTGTATCATGTGATATTAGGAAGGCCATGATAGCTTGATAGGAGATCCATGCTCAATAGAAGAGTAAACACCTACACAATTACGAAGGATAACAAGAGATTCACATTGAGTGCATTGGAGGATAAAGGAGATGAGGTGGAAAACACTTGCAAAATGATGTTGGAATTCGATAAAGAGGTTTTGAAGGTGGATAAAAATGAATAAATACCTTTTTGACTAATTTCTAACCCTATGAAAGTTATGACAACCATGCGATGAGTGATTTCCTATAGAAATTCAGAACATACTGAAAGATTATGTTGATATTGTGACAAGTGAGTTGTCAGATGGACTACCACCTATAAGGAACATTAATTATCATATGTATTTAGTGATAGGAGGAAGTTTGCCTAGCAAAGTAGCCTATAGGTTTATTTTGATGAAGATTGAAGAGATAAAGAAGCAGGGGCATGAGTTATTGAGGAAGGGTTTAATTCATGAGAGTCTGAGCACATGGGAAGTTCCAATTGTGTTGGCATCAAAGAAAGGTGGAGAATGGGAAATGTTTATGGATTCATGTGTAATAAATAAGATCACCATTAAGTATAAATTTTCATTGCCCAGAATGGATGACTCAATGAATTGTTTGAGTGGAGCAAGTTACTTCACTAAGATAGATTTGAAGAGCAGGTATCATCAAATTTGCATAAGAGAAGGTGATGATTGGAAGACCACATTCAAGATGAATGTTGGGTTGTATGAGTGGTTAGTTATGCCATTCATTTTATTAAACACTCTAAGTACATTCATGAGGCCCATGAATGAAGTATTGAAGCCTTTCATATGTAAATTTGTAATAGATTATTTATACGACATTTTAATTTCTAATCATTCTAAGGAGGAGCATTTAAAGCATTTGAAATTGGTTTTGGATAAGCTAAAAGAAGAACAACTCCTAATGAATTTGAAGAAGTGCAACTTCATGCAAGAAGAGTTAGTAAATTTGGGATTTATAATCACGAGAGATGGGTTAAAGATGGACCTCGATAAGGTGAAGGCAATTACAAATTGGCCTTGATCGAAGAGTATGTTCTACACGTGAAGTTTCCATGGGTTGGCTAGTTTCTATAGAAAGTTTATCAAAAACTTCAATGGTATATATGCACCCATCATAAATACTGAGAAAGGATATAAGAAGTTTCAGTGGAATGTTGCAATAGAGACTTGATTTAAGTTTTTGAAGAGAAAGGTGATGGAATAACCAATGTTACTAAACTTTGAAAAGGTGTTTCAGGTTGATTGTGATGCAAGTGGAATAGCCATAGGAATGGTGTTGAGTCACGAGGGTAAGCATGTTGCCTATTTTAATGAGAAGTTGAATGACACTAAGAGGAAGTATTTGGTATATGACCAAGAATTATATACAATGGTACAAGCTCTCAAGAAGTGGTGACATTACTTCATGCTGAAGGAGTTCTTTTTGTATACGAATAATCATGCTTTGCAGTTCATAAAAAACCAAGGTGAGCTAAATCAATGACATATGAAATAGATATAATTTCTTCAGAGCTATTCATTTGTGTGAAAACATCATAGTGGAAAGTCCAACAAGGTATTAGATGGCTTGAGTAGGTGAGCTCTTGTTATGAATGAGCTAAAGGTAGAAGTCATTGGGTTTGAATCAACGAAGGAGGTATACGAGGAAGACTTGGATTTCCAATATGCATGGACAACATGAAGAAATCCAATATATGTGGACACAAATCTATGGTTAGAGTACATGATATGAGTAGGAATATTGTTTAAAAGATGGAAGTTGTGTATACCCCAAGGTTCCATGAGAGAGAACTTGTTGAAGAAGAAGCATAACAGAGGATGTGATAGTCCTTTTGGATATGACAAGACTTTGGCACAATAAAGTGAGAGACATTATTGGCCATGAATGGGTACGAACGTGAAGAGGTTTGTGTAATAATGTAGAGTTTTAAAACATGTAAAAGGTAAAATTTAGAATGTTGGTTTGTATCACCCATTGTTCATTCCATAAATACTATGGGATGCATTAGGCATGGATTTTGTTTTTGGATTGTCGAGAATGTAGCGAGGTAACGATTCCATATTTTTTGTTATTGATATATTTTTTAACATGGCTCACTTTTTATCATGTGGTAAGACTAGTGATGTCACACATATTACAAATATGTTATTTTAATAAATTGTCAAATTACATAGACTGCCTCAAAGTATTGTATCAAACAAAGATACAAAGTTTATTTGAGACTTCTAGAGGATATCATGGATTAAGTTGGGCACTTGATTAGACTTTATCTCAACGTATTACCCTTAGATGGATGGACAAATAGAGGTGGTGAATTGGAGTCTTGGTAATCTAATGAGATGTTTGGTTGGTGACATGCCCAAACAATGAAACTTGATGTTAGCACAAGTAGAGTTTGCTTACAATGAGTTAGTCAACCGAAGTGCGAGAACGAGTCCTTTTCAAATAGTGAATGGGAGTAATGCTAGAGACATATGTGAATTGAGGATTACAACTAAAATGAGTATGAGGAGTGGGGAAGGTGGAGATTACACTCAAGCCATGTATGATGTGCATTAAGAAGTCAAGAGAATACTTGATGAGAGTCTTGAAAAATACAAGAAACATGTTGATATGCAAAAAAGAGAACCAACATTTGAAGTTGGGGACATGATATTGGCACATTTGTGCAAGGATAAGTTTGCATAAGGTGAGCACAACAAACTCAAGTGAAATATAATTGGGCCTTGCAAGATTTTAAGAAAGTTCTCATCTAATGCATATGAGATTGAGTTGCTAGGAGTAATATTCACTTATCTTCAATATGGCAGATTGATACCTATATGTTGAAGGAGAAACAAGTGACAACATGGATTTTCCAATCAAGGATTAGAGATTTGCCATGATTAGCTCGAGAGGAGATGGAAGCCATTTTGGATATTCAAGTTGGCAAGAAGACACAAAGTCACGAGTACTAGAATTACTTGGTCAAGTGGAAAGATAAGCATTTGAAGATGCAACTTGGATGAATACATACGAAGTTGACAAATATGGTAAAACTATAGAGTAGATCACAATAGGTTCATGAATGGGAGCTCATGGTCCTTTTATTTTATCATGGGTTTTTTATGCAAGAGCATCCATGGTGAACAAACTATATCGTATCAACCAAAAGCATAGTGTTTTTTCCCCATTATTTGGTTTGTCCTTTTATTCTAGTGTGTTTGGTTGGAGTTTATTTTCTTAGTTACCATTTCTAGCCATCCTCTGCACTGGTGGATTTCTCATGTTGTTTCCATCAACTTTTGCTTTCATCACTTAGCTTGAAAAGTTATTTGGATGTTTCAAAATCTGGTTAGACCAAACTATGATTTGGTCTAAGTCTTTCAACAGTGCTAATCGGGTTTCTAATCCATGATTAGGTTCATTCTAAGATTGTAGTTATAATTAGGTTTCTATCTCTTGATTTAGTCTTCAAGGAAAATGTTTGTCTCTCACAGTGGTAATCAGGTCTCAAAACACTAATTTGGTCATTTCAAATGTCAGTTGGAGATGCCCTTGCTAACTAAACTTAATAGTCTGATTAGAATTGTAGAGTTATCTTTGGTTGAGAGCAATGTTAATCAGATTCTTAACCCTGATTGGATCAATGGACATCTTAGTAGGGATTTTTAGTGATAATTGAACTTTTATATGCCAATTAGCTCTTGAATGCATTTCACATGGCATATCAATGGTAATTGAGACTATGGACCCAATTTGTTAATTTTGTGCACAACTTGAAGTTGTATGTAGAGTTGAATCTTTGACAGGGTCTTCATGAAAAAAGTGGATGCTTGTAATTCTATTCATGGCCAAAAGCCCAATTTGGTGATTGGCGATTATAGTGTTGATTAGGTCTTGGATAGATGCATTAAGCCTGCAGTGGTGAGTAGAGAAAGAATTACGATTAGGTTGTGAAGGACTTCATTGAAAAATAATTGTGCTGAGTAGAGGTTGAAACGTGACCAAGTCGAGAAAGTCTTTGACAAGGGCTTGAACAAATGTACACAATGCTAATAGGGGGTTGAAAGCCAAATTAGGTCATTAGGCTATTTAAAACATTCAAACTTGTTCAAAAAGCCTGCTCAAGTCATAAAAATAAAAAGTGTGTTTTAATGTGTTCCAAAAGACCTAATTAGGTGTGTTTGTAGGTGGACATAACCCTTTTTATGACTTTTGGAATTCTTTTGAAGTCGTTTTGCTTGGAGATGGAATGTGAAACGCTAGAGAACGTTGGGGAAGCTCATCGGTCAATCAATTTCCTCCATAAATGGAGAATTGGTGCTTGCTAAGGGATTCTTCCATTGGACATTTCCTTTGAGATCTGGTATTGGTATTTTTTCACTCCTCTTGATAGTGGTGAAGCATTATGCTGTTGAAATTTGTATTCAAACCTTGCTATTAAAAAGTTGCATTATTTTTCTTGATTTCCTTCAAGATGAATAAAGGGAACATATTTGTGTGTCGAGAACTGCATTTCATTTTGTTTTGGTTCTCATGTATGGATGTGTTTGACCAAACTAAGCATCGTAGGCTAAATAACTGTCCTTAATGGGATCTCGGTTTATGTGTGCACCATGATCACAAAGTGAAACGTGCACAAAAGAAAAATAAAAGTTACCTAGTTCAGTTCTGTCATCTTCATTTAATATTAACAATCAATATCGACTATAAATGGCGAAACTAACTTGTGGCCTAAAAAGATGCCAAGGTGAAAGGGAAGGCTAGAGATCTCTATGATATGGTAAACAAGGCTAAGATTATAAGATGAAGGTGTAACATAACCAAATAGAAACAACAAGACAATCAAAAGACCAAGAGAAATGCACCACTAAGTACTTAGTTCATAGTTTGAGGTCTATACATGCAAAGTTACCTAAAAGTATTATGAAACAAAGCTTGTACCAAATCTGGGTATCTGTAGTACGCATTAGTCATATAAGGTGAAGGTAAGTCAAAACTGACATTACCAAATATCAATTACCAAATTTTAATGCTACAGCCGCCTATTTTGACCCAGTAGTAGAACACACTCAGATTCTCAAGGTTACAGTTTGATCTCTTCTAGAAGTTTGTCTCTATTTTAGAATTCAAAATTAATCACCAAAGTGTGCTCATTTTAGTCTTCTTTCTATCTCTTTCCAATTCCATTGCTTGTGTTTCTATTCAAATTTTGTTTTCAATTTCAAAGGAGAGAATTAAAGAAACTTAAGAAAGAATGGTCAAGGCTTGATGTGTACCTGGATAAAGTCTGCGCACCGTAATCCAGACGCTGTGAGTACTCCTCTTTGGCTGTGGAGGAATGACACTTGTAAAGAAAGAAACTTGGACAAAAGAAGGCATTAAATGGATAGATGGTGGGTTGTCAAGCAAAAGCTTGATCCCAGAAGTATGAAAACTTCCTTAAGGGATATAAACCCACTAATCAAAAAAAGAAGTATGTCTGATAAATAGCAGAATATGAAAGACTAAAGTGATGAAAGATTGAAATGATAAAGAAATGGAATGAAAAAGGGAAGCAAAGACTTACTTGGAAGAAGCTGTCAGACTGAACACAGTCGCCGGCGTCGGTAAGCCTACCGGCGTCGGTTGATCAAGGTGCCGATGTCGGTTAGTATGCCGACGTCGGTTGGGTAGTGACCGGCGTCGGTCGGGGCAATTAGCTTGGACGGGGTCTAGGCAAGGTTGTGGTTTGTAGATAGAGTCTGGTATGGGTTTTGCCTTGTGGACAAGACCAAGGAAGAGTCTGGATTTGTTAACAGTTTTGAGACAAAGTTTTGGGCTTGGTTGAATGGTTTGGGGTCTGGGTCTGAGAGTCGGGTTGAATGGGTAGCGTGTATGGTCTGATAGAGGACGGAGGAAACAGGGAGGTAGATAAGTCGAGATTCGGCTCTCGTTTGGTTAATAATTTAGTCTAGGGAGATATTATTTGAAAGCAAATAACTGAAAAGAGAATAAAAACACAGACAGTATACTTACATGTGCCGAAGGTGTGCTACTGATGATTCTCGTAGCTGCTATTGATGTAGCCTGTGTGGAGAACCTATTGCTGATGGAGAACCTTGAAGCTATTGCTACACCTGAGGGAGAGAATGATAGGCTTGACTTAGAGATTTCGTAGATTGAAGGATGGTTAAAAACTGAAAGATCCATTAGTTGCTTCTGTAGATTAGCTGAATTCTCATTCGGATCCAGAAAGAGTCGAAAGAAATGGTTAAGTATAACCGATGTCGGCGATTCTGCCGGCGTCGACTGACAGGTGACCAACGTCGACGGGGTTAGAACGGGCAAAAAGAGCCACTAAGCCTGTTTTTCATCCGCCAAGTGCCCTATTCGTTGGAGAATGTCGAGGATTGTGCTAAATACGCACTAGAGTTTGTTAGGTGGTTAGAGAGAGTACGAATTGGTCTTGGGTGAGTCATAGGATGGGAATTAGTCCAAGGTGAGGTGTCCCAGGTGAGGTGTCATGGGTGATGTGTCAAAGGAGGGAGGTTAATTCAAAATAAGTTAATTATTTTAAATTAGTAATTGTTAGGAATGGGTTAGGAATGAAAGTGACCAAGGGTTAGACACTATTTAGGTGTCTACATTTGCCCCTTTTTGTCTTGTTGGTTGCTCTAAATGAACTGCAAGACAAAAATAGGAGTCGGTTGCCCCAGGTATGGGATAAAGTTGATTTCGTAGACAAAATTAGGTGAGGGTTGGTTGCCCCGATTATGGATGAGGTATCCCCCCTCAAAGCAGGAGTCGAGAGAAGGGAACTTGAAATCAGGTGCTGATTTGATAGAGAGTGGATGAGAAAAGGGGAAAGATAGAGTGAGAATGCTGAAAAAGTTGTGATTGCGCGTACACCACTTCACGAGGATGGTCGGGTCAAATTGTCGTAGGTCAAAGGTCGAAGAGTGCTAAAATTAAAAGAACTGGGCCCGAGCATTAGTCGTAGCTGATTGGGTTATTCAATCGACGCTGAAGCTCCAATGGTCATCGTGTTCCAGGTATCTCAGGCTTAGGAAGTGCTCTCGAAAACACAAAAAAGTCACAAATAGTGCAGATCAACTGGCTTGTGATCCTATACTTGTGAAGGTCAAAAAGTGTGTGCATAATTTTGCTAACCAATCATGAGGTAGCATACAGGCAAAATCAACCAAGGCAAAATTACTTTGGAAGGAGTCGCGGTTTTAGGAGATGGGCATGATCTCCCATGTCTGGTGGTCGATGGATGGATGCAAAAAGTGATCTAAATGTGCCCCAAGGGGCCAAAATGACATGGTCTGGAGGATTCACTGATTGGGGCATGATTTTGGTCATTTTGAAAAGGGATGAAGTTTTTAAGGCCACTGACATCGGTTATATAACCGATGTCGATGTCCAAAAGAGACCGACATCGACGAAATTCGGTCGACGTTGGCAGATTAGGGCACGTCGATGCCGACGTTGGCGGCCTGCCAAATTTGACAAAACCAGATTGGCGACCCACCAAAAGTCATTTGCAATTTGATTGAGAGAGAAAAAGAGCTCTGGAATTTGTTGAGTGAAAGTGACCCAAAGCTGATCGAGGAGTGGTGCAAGGTGGCAGAAGAACATTGGTGAAGAGAAGGAGTTGATTGGACGCTGCATGGACGCGTGTGGGTCAGGTGAAGTGTAAGGGCAGAGATACACAACGGACATGGCAGAGGGGAGTAGAGGACCCACGGGAGGTCCACCACCAGTGGCACCCATCGTGCCACCACGCCGGCGTCGTCGGGATGAGGTAGGAGGGCCCTGAACCTTATTTGGATCATTTTTTGTTTTGAATTTGTTTTTTGAATTTTCGTTATTTTAGACATAAATTGAGGGGGAGGGTAGATAGGAAGATGGGTAGGTTGTCTAGGATAGCTTAGGAGTCATTTAGGAGGGTTTTAGGGGGTGTAGGGGGTTAAAATGGGGAAGCCTTAAAAATTAGGGCTCGCCCTATTCGGCCCTAGGGCCGAACCAGTCGTCGACATCGGCAATCCTGCCGGCGTCAGCCGACCAGCGACCGGCATCGGTCACTCACCTACCGACGTCGGTCACTAAGTGATCGACATTGGTTAGGTGAGTGCCGTCGCAGGCACATTATCCGATGTTAATGGCTGCCTGGTTAGAAATGGTTCTGAAAAATGGTCAAGTCGAGAGGTCGAAGCTATGCCAAGGGCTTTTTGGGTGTTGGGTTAGGTATAGATGGTCAGAATGGTTGATAGAATAGGAAAAGTAGCAACAGTTCTAACATGAAATTGACTGTGGATGGATGCAAGCGAGGCAGACCTTGATGCTGCGAGATCGGCTCCTGACCTTGCTGATGCGGATGCACGAAGACATGTCTGTCGAGGAGTGGGCGCAGATGAGTGCAGTCGGGTTAGGCAGGCTGAGACACTTCTGTCGAGTAGCGAGAGATGTGAGCCTTATGGTGGCTTTGATCGAGCGGTGGGACCATGCCACCAACACCTTCCACCTACCTACGGGCGAGATGACGGTCACAGTTGAGGACGTGTACCGGATTTTACGACTACCGGTGCACGGAGCAGACCTGTATGCGTGCTTGAGAGAGGTGCATGACACTCATATGGTTAAATTATTTGGAGAGCACGTCATGGAGACGAGCTACCACTCAGCGAGTTTTGCATATGAGCCTTTGTATGCTGCAGACAAGGATGCACATTGGCTAGCGGTGTTGATGATGATAGGCATCACGGTGTACGTGTTGCCAGATGCAGAGGGCAGCAGGTTTTTGGTTGCTATGACCAGAGTTTTGCTTGAGATGATAGAGCAGCTGACAGTGTTTGCCTGGGCACCAGTGTTTTTGGCCCAAGTGTATAGAGAGCTGTGGGGTATCAGCCGGCGGCGGAGGTATAGTCTATGTGTGGGTCACCTTCTGCATTATTGGGCTTACGAGCACATCATAGTCACACGACCTCTCGGCTTCCTAGTAGCGATCCAGGCCAGTTTCAGGGTGGGATTCAGGCGATGGCACGAGGTTATGGCGCAGACACGGGTGGACGGAGTGGTCAGAGACATTGACTACTATCGAGGCATACTGGAGGCCTTGATTCCTGTAGACATCATCTGGAGACCATACTTGGTCTATCCAGCGTTCAGAGACCAGGGAGAGCAGCTGGTTGGTGTTCAGAGCAGGGTATGGGTCAGAGGCAGATGAGCTGGTGAGCTCGAGAGGATTCCAGCTGAGAGAGTGCAGCGCCAGTACGGGCTGTTATAAGATGTACCTCTCACCTTCCCACAGTATAGGCGGGATAATATAGAGGCACCGCTTCCATTGCCAGAGGAGACAGAGGAGCCCGATTTTGAGGAGCTGTCGGCAGGACCTGGGATAGCCGACCCAGGGTGTACAGAGGCCTACACGGCATGGTGGGCAAGGCAGTACAAAGGCGTACAGGTGGGTCCCCAGCCAGATCTACAGGCTGTTACCAGGGAGCGAGATACAGCCCGCGAGGAGAGGGATATCGCACGGCAAGAGAGAGACACGGCTCAGGCCCAGGTCTCAGTTTTGCAGGGACAGCTAACAAGAGTCACAGGGCAGTTGGCAGAGATGGCAGGTCGGGTGGCAACGCTGACAGGGCAGATCACTTTACTACAGAGACAGCTGGTGGTAGCCCAGGCACAGGTAGTGGCAGGTCAGAGTTTTGGAGGGCAGGGCCCACTGTAGCAGCCATCTCAGCAGCCAGCATTTTCCCAGGGGGCAGGACCATCGGCATCAGTGCACCTAGGCCAGCCACATCCATAGAGATCAGGACAAGGCACAACAGTAGGGCAAATGGGTCCATCGCAGACTGTATCTATGGTTAGATACACTGATGCGCTGGACGAGATCATGTATTATGAGAGGGCCATCAGGGGGTTCCCTCAGATACATCGATACTCAGAGATGAGGGCGGAGCAGAGCCGACAGAGATCGATGTCGTGAGTGACGGCTTCAGGGTCTCGCAAACGGCAGAGATCAGAGGGAGGAGAGGATACAGCCTCTTCTCGGCCACCGCCACCACCACCACAGCCACAGCCTTGAGGGCAGCCCGAGAGATGTATTATTTTTTATGTATATACCAGCCTGCGAGCCGAAGATGAGAGATGTATGATGAGAGAGAGAGACAGACACCGATTGTGTCTTTTTGTATAAAATTATTTTTGATATGATGAGATTTTAGCTATTGATGTGTTATGGAGATGTTGTAGATGTTTAATGTTTGCAGCATTTTTCATGTGTTTCATGATGCATGTTTTGATGTGATATTTATGATGATTATGATGATGTTTTATGATGATGCTAATGATGAGAATGATGTAAATGATTATGTTATGTTTAATGATTATATGATGATGATGCTTGATGAAAATGAATGTGATGATGACAATGTTTATGAAATGGTTATATGATGATGTTGGTTGATTGTGGATGATAGATTATATGATGATGATTTTAGATTAGATGATGATAGATGTGATATGGAATGTTTAACTTGTGGATTATATGATGTGAATGTTTTAATGAGTCATGATGGATGAAATTGATGACTAATGACTAATGATTATGTGAATATGTGATTGACTATGCTGTGATTGACAGGTGACGAGAGAAAGAGATGGAAGAAAGTGATGAAGAAAATGGCCGAGCTAACCCTAGAAGACCCCATGTCAACTGAGTGCTGCCTACATAGCCCTTGTCGTTAGGGCCTCAGGCCGATGTAGTTCTCCCAAGAAGGGAGGAAAAAGATCGAAGTGGTTGATTATGGTCATGATAAAGATATAGCATTTCTCATATGTCCGAGAGTACATGCTTGAAATGATAAGGAGAAGATGATGCTACAGCCTTTTCCAAATGGTGTATTCTGTAACATAGGTTGGGGTTTTTCATCCCTAGCAACTATCCATATTCGTGATGGATGTTTGCTAAAAATGAATTGAGGTCTATTTATGTTTCAGCAAGTATTGGTTTATGCTTGACATAAATTGTGTGGTTAATAGTTTTCATGTGTATTGGTGTCCATAGAAACTATGTGAAATGGACTAGGATGATGACATAGTGTTCTGTTGTTGGTCTGAGAATGTTTTGGTTAAGTGTGACCAAAATGTGGAAGATAAGTGAAAAGCGCGTTGCTCTTTCATTGACAAAGACCAGAAAGACAACATAAACATGGGTGGTTAGAACCAAGAGCCCCAGTTATGTGTTGCATCATTGACCATAGTTATGTTAGAGCGGTAATCGAATCACTTTTGACATTAAAGTGAGCTCGAAGTCCCTTGAGTAGGTGATATGATAGGAGGAAAAGGGTAACCCGTTTTAGAGTACGGAGAACTTTGCCCCTTTTTATAGGAGACCCTAAGACAACTATAAGTCAAGTCCATGACCCGTAGTTTATTATTTTTTTTTTATTTTTTTATTTTTTTTTAGAGCGGACTGATCAATGCGGGAAGTCCACAGAAAGATGTCATTTATTTGGTGGTCATTTGTGAAGCTGATCGATGCGGGAAGCTTCTAAGAAAGTGTTGTTTGTAGCAAGATTTAGGCATAGCCATCCTTCGAGGGGGTGGTCTATACTTTGCTTTATAGATTTTGAATAGCTGTCCTTCGAGGGAGCAGTCTATTAGTTACAGCAATGATAAATCAGATGTCTTTCGACGGAGCAGTCTGCTTTTTGATTTTGATTGATTTTGTGACCTTGAATATTTTGACATCTTGATTTAGTTTTGACAGAAGGTTGAGTCATAGACAAGACTTATAGAAGATTAAGGTCTCCCTTTTATTAGGACAAAGCATCCATATATCATAAAAGGGTTGTAGAGGATTTCGTTAAGGGAAAAAAGGTGAAATAGATTGAGGATTTAAAAGACAAGGATTGCTCAAGGGACGAGCTCAAAATGTCAAGTGGATGAATACTCGACTAACAATAGAATGGTCGTAGATGCAAAGCATTAAGAGGCTCAGATTTTGGTCGGCCTTTAAGAGAAGATAGACGATAAGCCCCTGATCCATACTTGTGCATTATGATATAAGGTCCGAGCCAATTAAGAGCGAATTTACCTCGTTTACTCCGTTCCATATTGGTCACATGTTGGTTTTCTTTGAGGACGAGGTCTCCGATATTGAAATCTCGTTCTCTCAGAGTTTTATTATAGGCGCGTTTGATGCAATTTTGATAGACATGTAGATGATTGAGGGCAGCAAGACGACGTTCATCAAGTAACTCAAGTTGAGCTAATCGATCTTGACGAAAGTCATCATTAGAAAGAATGTCATGGAGTGAAATGCGAAGAGACGGGATTTGTACTTCGAGAGGTAAGACAGCCTCTGTTCCGTACACTAGAGAAAAAGGAGTAGCACCCGTAGAGGTTCGGATGCTAGTGCGGTAGGCCCACAAAGCGAAGGGTATTTGAACGTGCCAATCCCTTCCAGTGTCGTTGACCACCTTCATGAGAATTTTGGTTAGGATTTTGTTAGAAACCTCTGCCTGCCCATTTGCTTGTGGGTAGTAAGGTGAAGAAAAGCTGAGTTTAATTCCAAAAGAGTCACAGAGTTTTTAGACGGTCTTGTTTTTAAAGGACTTGCCATTGTCGGTGATGATTTTGTGAGGTACACTGAAACGACAGATGATATGGGTGTTGATAAAGTCGACAATCTTGTCAGCTTTTGTGGACACAAGAGGAATAGCTTCCACCCATTTAGTGAAATACTCGGTGGCAGTGATGATGGATTGATGACGAAGAGACGAATGAGGGTTAATCTCGCCGATGAGATCTAAGCCCCATTGTGAAAAAGGCCAAAAATCCTGGGCAACTTATAAGGCATGACTAGGGAGATGAAGCAAGTTAGCATGCTGCTGACACTTGATGCAATGCTGAACATAATCGCTACAGTCTTGATGAAGAGTGGGCCAATAATAACTCAGGCGAAGGATGCGCTCGGCAACCGAGTTACCACTGAAGTGTCCTCCACAAATCTCGTCATGGGATTGTTTAACAGCATGAGAAGCTTCAGTGGCGTTTAAACAACGAAGAAGAAGGCTGTCAAAACCTCTTTTATAGAGAAGGCCCCCTAGCATGGTATAGCGAGCGGTTCGCTTGATTAAAGCCCACTGTGCATTGCTAGAGAGGTTGGGAGGAATGAGAGAATGAGTCAAGTAGTCCTCAAGTTGTTTATACCAAACATCTTGTGAACTAGAGTCTATGGTATGGACGAGATTGATGTCAGTGAAAATGTATGAAGGCAATGGCTGACGATGTACCATGACATAAATTCTTGATGAGGACGATGATGAAGAAGGAATATGTGAGGCGAGAGAAGCCATGGTGTCAGCAAACTTATTCGTCGATCGAGGAATAGTTTGCAATAAATGATGGTCGAAAGATGCTAGAAGAGTGTCAACACGGTGCTTGTACCTTTGTAAAATTTTATTTTTACAAAGATATGAACCATTGATTTGATTGACGACAAGTTGTGAGTCACCGAAGATGCTGATGGACTTGATGTTTAAAGAAAGAGCAGTTTGAAGTCCCAAAATTAAAGCTTCGTATTCGGCCATATTATTGGTACATTCAAAGTCGAGTTTGAAAGACAGGGGCATGGGTTCACCTTCATAGGGAATGAAGATGACCCTCGCACCCCCACCGAGGTGACATTTAGAGCCATCGAAGAACATCGTCATTTGGTAGAATGTGTCATCAGTCGAGAGAGTGGCGATAGATTCATCGGGAAACTCACACTGTGAAGGTTGATTGTCGGGAAGAGGGGCATCCGCTAGTTGGTCAGCGATTGTTTGCCCTTTGATAGATTTTTGCTAGACAAATTCTAAGTCAAATTCAGCAAGAAGCATGAGCCAACGAGCCATACGTTGGTTTTGATATGGTTTAGAATGCATGTATTTGAGGGGATCAGTGTGGGTGACGACAAAGGTTTTGTGATTGAGAAGATAGTGACGGAGCTTAGTTGTGGCAAAGACGAATGCCAAACAGAGTTTCTCGGTATGAGTATACCGAGTTTCATAGTCGGCAAGTGTTCGGCTTATGTAATAGACTGCTTGCTCACGGTGTTGCTCATCTCGATGCGCGATCATGGCACCTAACGAATGATTGGTTGCTGAGATGTAGAGGTAGAAGGGTTGGTCATCTTTTGGTGGAATAAGGACTGGTGGAGAGACCAAATAGCGTTTGAGGGCGTCAAAAGCCTCTTGGCAATCTTTATCCCATTTAAAGGAGACGTCCTTCTTAAGGAGGTGATGAAAGGGCTGGCAACGGTCAGAAAGCTGTGAAATGAAGCGGCGGATGGATTGGAGCTTTCCTTGTAGGCTGCGGAGTTGCTTGAGATTAGTTGGAGGTGGCATTTCGAGGATAGCGCGAATTTTGGCAGGATCTATTTCGATGCCACGAAAAGAGACAATAAATCCCAGGAGCTTTCCTGAGAGGACCCCAAAGACATATTTCTTGGGGTTAAGACGGACTTGGTAATGAAAAAGGCTAGAGAAGATGATTTTGAGGATAGTCAAATGGTCGTGACGAAGCTTGGATTTGACAAGCAGGTGATCGACATAGTCCTCCATGATTTTGTGGAGGAGATCGTGAAAGATATAAGTCATGGCACGCTGATATGTGGCACCTGCATTTTTCAGACCAAAAGGCATGACTCGATAGCAGAAAGTTCCCCATGGTGCAATGAAGGTGGTTTTGTGCTGATCTTTCGGTGCAATTAGGATTTGGTTGTATCCTAAAAATCCATCCATGAGTGATAACATCTCATGGCCAGCCGTAAGATCAACAAGTTGGTCAATGTTTGGAAGAGGAAAGTCATCTTTGGGACAAGCTAGGTTGAGGTCACGATAGTCTGTGCAGATCTGGATCCCCCCAGTCGCCTTGGTGATAGGAACGATGTTAGAGACCCACTACGAATAATCGATGGGTTGGATGAAGGAGACTGAAAGAAGGCGTTGAAGCTCTTCTTTGACAAGAAGTGCAACACGAGGATGCATTTTGCGAAGCTTTTGCCTAACAGGCTTAGCCTCTAGGTTTGTGACAATGTTATGAGTGGCAATGTTAGGGTCGATGTTAGGCATGTCGGCGTAGGTCCAGGCAAAGGCTTTGCGATTGTCAGAGAGAAATGTGGTATAGTCGGCTTGCTCCTGAGTGTCTAAAGATTGACCAATCTTTAAGACTTGAGGAACATCAGAAGATGAAAGGTTAATGTCAATGGTTGATTCATTTAACATAACCTGTGTTTCAGAAGGGAGGGAGCGCTGAATCAAAGAATCATCAGCACCCATATAGGTAAGAATGGCGTCGTCATCTATGCAGTGGACTGTGTTGATGGTTGCCGATTCATCGTCTATCATGCTGGGATAAACGAGGGAGAGATTGGGGAACTCCGTTGAGCTGATAGGTTAGAGGTTCCAAGCGGATGGTGTTTATGCAAAAAAAAACTAGGAGGGATGGAAACCACCGACTCCATAGGTGAGGATGGAAGAATAGGCGAGTCTAGAAGAAATTGGTCGATGGTTGGTTCGGGGCAAAGGTTTGTGGAAGCCTCAGTGGGTTCTTGGAAACCTAGTCCATACAGTTTCTTGGCATTATCGTCATTGGGTGTTTCGATAGGCTGATGGGAGCCTTGTTCGTAACGTCCAAAGCCAAAACCCTTCTATGCACACCTATAAAGGTAGGTATGTGCAAAGGTGGGGTTGCTAAGAAAGGAAAAATCGGATGTGAATATTTGAGGCGAGGAAGAAGGATTCGATTCAGTAGGAGCTTGATCCAGCCCCCCATAAACGAGATTAGTGCGAAGGCTAGGAGGACCATAAGGAATGACCATTCCGATCGGACAGTCATAGCTTAGATTTTGATGAAGTTGTCCATACTCTTGAGGAGTCTGGAACATATCTAGAGTAAGGAGGCAATATTCCCCCAGTGAAAGTCTTTGAAAGATGTCGTCCATGGGGTCCTTGGTTGGTAATTGAGAAGATGATGTGGTGGCAATCGCTGTTTGTGTATTAGTTGACGCTTATGCGGGAGGAGATGATGTTTGGGTTGATGCCTTGAGTGGGATAAGAACGTTGTTTGGGCTATAGGTCGTGTTACAAGTCTTAAAAGGGGATGGGTCGGCAGGGATGACATGGACTTGTTTGTCGTGTTCAAATTTGACACAACGGTGAAGTGTTGAAAGGACGCAAGCCATGGCACGGATTCAGGGTCGCCCTAAGAGCATGTTGTATTGGAATTCTCCCTCAATGATGTAGAAGAGCTCCGAGATTGTGCGTAGACCAACGCGAATATGAAGGACAACAGTGCCAATAGTGTTAGTGGTGGTGTCATTAAAGGATCTAAGGATTGCGTCAGTTTTCGATACGTAATTCTTGGGAAGGGCCAATTGGTGAAAGGCATGGGAGGAAATGATATTAATGCTAGCGCCCCCATCGATCATAACTCATTTAATACGGGTTCGATCAACATAGGCTGTGATGAAAAGGGCAGCATTCTGATCTTCCATGGTAGAGGTAGGAATCTCAGAATTACTGAAAGTGATGGAGGCGACGGGGGATAAAGAATGGACTAAGGCAGCAAGTGGTTGAGGGTCTTCAGGTTGGACCTCAACGCCTGTAGGGCTTTGATTAGAGCCTGGCGATGCTGAGGGGAGCTTTGGATAAGGTCATAGAGGGTCATCTTCACAGGTGTTTAGTGAAGTTGTTTTATCATAGATTCTGTGATTGCCTCTGAAGAAGGGGGTTGGGACGCACCTAAGATGGAAATCTTGGGTTTCGGTGGTTGAGGTGCATGGATAAAAGGATAGGTCCAAGGAATAGTGGCTTTTTCTTTTGCCTTGTCCTTCTATGAACTAGTGGTGATATGGATAGCATTGATTTCAAATATAGTGGGTGAAGAAGGGGTTATGGTCTGTTGGTGAGATGTTGATATGGTTGATGAGGTTGGATGGGAAGGTGTCGAAGGTTGGTCAAGAGTGTCCTCAAGGAGAAGAGTGTCTTTCTCTATATAGCGGTGAACGACTGCCTTGAGGGCACAATAAGTCTCGGTATCGTGTCCTGGCATGCGATGGTATAAACAAATCTTTGTATCATCGAACCAAGATGGTTTTGACCTGAGAGGTTGGAATGGCTTGATGGAAGGAAGGGTAATGCTAGAAGTTTGTAAAAGTTGGCGTAATATCAAAGCGTATGAACCTTCTAAGGGGTCCGTGCTTGTTGATGCATGACGCGCTGGTGACTTCTGCTTGGGGGATATTGAAGAAGGTTTTCGTACCACCTTTTGGGTTGGTGGTGCGGTGACAGGTGAAGATGGCACTTTATTTGTGAGAGGTGCCAAATTTTTGAGAGGGGGTTGACTTGTGGTTGGCAAAGGAAGTAATGGAGGTCATTTGTTTTGGTTAAGGGTCGGAGTAGGAAGCACGCCAATTAGGGTAGAAGGATGAGGACCTAGGATGGAGGGCAAAGTTGACGGTGGAGGAGGGTTTCATTTTTGTGGTTTGGCAGTCTTCTTCGACTTGGTTGGAAGACTACTGTTGGTCGAGGTTTGGTCCAAGTCCACCTTCACTTGCGGGTGAGTGAGGGTAGAGAGAGGGCGAATGCCAAGTGACTTGATTGGTTTGGATTGGGTAGATGCAGGTTTAGAAGGTGGGTTTGGTCTTTGTTTGGAGTCTTGGACGATTCTGCCTTGGGAGGATTGGCAGCATGAGACGAGAGGGTACGGGAATGTTGAAGAACTTTAAGATGTTCCCACAATCCCCGATGCTCCACTTTCCTTAAAGGGAGAAATTCTAATTTCTCCACTAGTCGGGAAAATGGTTGAGAGGATGTTGGATAAGGTTTGGATCCTTGAGAAGATGTGTTCGGTGTGGTAGTAGTTTCGGATCCAAGGTGTGTAGGAGTCATAGCTGGATTGTCGTTGGTCGAGGAAGATGGAGAGTCAGGTTCTTCTCTTGGTGGAGAAGGAACTAGAGAGTGTGACTCCTCAAGCGGATAAAGGGTAGGGATTATGGTGCCCTCCACTTGCGGTCGAGGAGTAGGTAAGGTCGGGTCCTCCATAGGTAGAAGAAAGGAGGATGGTGAGACCGGTAGCGCCGGTAAAGTTGAGGCATCCTCCAGGATGAGAGAGGTTGGTGGAGAACTAACCAGGGAAAGAGGTTTGTCCACATGTGATGGACTGGTAGATGGGTTAACCTGTTGAGGTTGGTTGGGGATGAAGGGCGAGACCGTATTGACTGTTCGAATATCATGTTCATGTGTGTTGTCAATCAAGGTCTAGACATTATTTTGGGTTGGTGGATGGTTGGGGAATGGTTGCTTGAATATGTCGATGCCTTGGTTTGGAGGTGCATTGGGATTATCTAGAACGAGCTCTCCCTTTTCAAGTATATCTTAGACTATGTTTTTGAAAGTTTTACAATTTCTCGTATCATGGCCTTTGACACGGTGGAAATTGCAGAAGTCATTTTTCCTATACCACGCAGGGATGGCGCGTGAGGGATCGAATTGTGGTGGTGGTCGAATCTGGGGAAGGTTGATAATCCCCTGTTTAATAAGTTTTTTCAGTATAGATGCGTAAGATTCTCCAAGAGGAGTATATTGTCTTTGAACGTATCTTTGCTGGAATTGACGGGTGACGCTCTAAGATGTGGAGGGTTCGGGTTGATTGGATGAAGAGGATGAAGGTCTAACGGCCACAGCGTTAGCTGAAGCTTTAGACTTAGGATTTGACGATGAAGGTTTAGAAGAAGAAGAGTCATTAGTATTAGAGTTGAGGTTTTTGCTTCGTAACTTGACTTTATTCTCCTCGATGGCACGTAATTCAAGTTTACGGGCCATCATGAAGGCTTCGTCGAAAGTACGGAAGGTCTGAACCGTTAAAGTGGAAGAAATGTGTTTGGCGCAAGCTCAGGAGAATAGTTCAATAAGTTCAGTTTGAGGTAAGGAAAAGGAGAGTTGATTGATAAGGCCTCTCTAGCGAGCAACGAAGTCAGCTACTGATTCGTCCTTGAATTGGCGGATAGTGTAAAGGTCCGTGATCGAGACCTTCTTGGTGATGTTTATGGAGAAGTGGTCAAGAAAAAGCTGGGCTAGCTGTGTAAAGGTGAAGAGGGAATGGCTGGCAATCGAGCTGTACCAATCGAGCGCAGCACCAGAAAGGGACATAAGAAATGTGCGCAAGAGCAATGCGTCGTCATGGGCGATAAGGTAACAGGCATGTCTGAATGCCCGTAAATGTTGTTGTGGGTCTTCCTTGCTTTGAAAGTGAGAAAATTTGGGAAGCTCCCATTGGTTGGAGCATGGTCTAATTAGAACGAAAGGATGAATAGGCTCATTGCAAATTTACTCGTATGAGAGAGCATTGCGTGAGCCAAAAACGGAAGTCTCTAAGCTAGACATTTTATCCATCAGCATTTTGATGATATCTGCTGACGGATTGGTGGGTGGAGCACCCCCTAGACTATAAGGCGCTTGAAAGATATTGGGAGGGGCATATGACGTGGATGGTTGCATAAACGCAACATATGGATAGCTGGTTATGGGAGCAAAAGTTGGGGCCAAGGGCACTTGTGTTATGGGGTTGGTTGGCACAAGTTGGATAGGGGCCGTCAAGGATGGTTGAGGAGTGGCTACGCTTGTTGACGGGTAGACGGTTACTCTTGTGTTGATAGGCGCAAGAGTAGGGGGAATAGAGACTAGTAGGTTTTGGAAAGGTGTGGGGTTTGGTTGAGTGATTTGAGGTTGAGGGAGTATCGAAACCCCCATGGAGGTAGGTTTAGATGGAGAGGTTATGTTTTGAAGGTAAGACACGATTGGGTTATTGGTAGAGGTGTTGTCTAATGGCTGAATTGTAGGGGCTATTGATGTGATTCTTGTGTCAACTAAGGAAGTCGGCATCCCATAGATTGGGTTGCCTAGGGAGTCTCGCGTTTGGCTATTTGCGAGATAGTGTTGTAAGGCTTTGACGTTAAGGTCCAAGAATCAGGCGAAATCTTGGTCTCCTTCTGGGACGATAGGAGTTTGAGGTGGGGTTGGGCGAAGAGGAGTTCTTTCAGTCTCCGAGTTGAACTCCATTATAGGACTGGTTATAGATGGTGAAGGTGGAAGTGGTTGTTGGCTAGCGTGGTCAAGAAGGGCCTTGGTTTGACTGCGTGTCAAAACCATTCAAGGCGAGAAAGGATCAGGTTTCAAAAAACTGTGTTCTGTCAGTCTCAAAAAACCAGAATAAATGTTTAAACAGGCAGAAAGTTGGATTTTAAGCTTGTTGTTTTTGGAAAAAGAAAATAGACAGAGACCGACATCGGTATAAAAACCGATGTCGGTGAAGAAGACTACCGATGTCAGTCAGATGACCGATGCCGGTATAGAGAAGTTGCCGACGTCGGTTACAGAACCGATGTCGGTTACTGTGTTTTCCAGAAAACTCAGAAAAAAAGTTTTTGGAAATGAAGAAGACGTCCTTACCAGCTCAAAAAAGACAGATAAAAATAGAAAATATGATGATGACAGACAGAGCCTAGCGTTAAATCCCTAGAAATAATTTTATTAAGATCGTGTGGCTTATGCCTTAATATGATGTTTGAGGAAGTTGGCTATAAGAAGGGTCCTAGAATAAGTAAGCTAAAGATGGTTTCTGGTATGTTAAGGCACTCAAAAATCTATATTAGCTTCCGTACAGGCTTGGTGCTAAGGAGCAAGCTCCCCTCACTTCACGATTCCAGTGGTTTGCTGGTTTCGCTTAGCCAAAATATACTTTCACTATAGTTTAGACTCTGCCAGAGAACAGAGTTGGCTTTCCCCTTGGTGGTGAAATCCAAATAGGATTGTCGGGTTGGGTAAGGTATCCGCTGGGTGATGAAATCCCAGTCGGGCCTTGTCTCAAGTGAGTTTTATGTTTTATTGAGTGCACGTGGTCTAGTAGTGTAACATCAAGTGATCTACGGTCTATTCAATATGCGTTTTACTAATTACTAAGTGTGGACTAGAAAGATGCAAGAAAGCAAGAAATGGAATGCAGTAAGTTTTAAAGCCCCAAAATCGAAATATTAAATTGGAATGAAGACAAGTTGGAGAAAGGGTTGAAGAAAAATGATTTTTTTACTAGACTAGAAATGCAAGAAAAAGAAAGAAAAAGTTCTTTTTTATTTCCTGCTTATGATTTTTTTTTTAGAAAAGAAGAAAGAGGTGAAGGTTAAGAAGCCTAATGCAACTAAATGAACAAAGAAGAAAGGGAACCCAAGGAAGGCCCTAAAGGGGTCCCACCGGGCGTGCCAGAATGTTTCTATTCAAATTTTGTTTTCAATTTCAAAGGAGAGAATTAAAGAAACTTAAGAAAGAATGGTCAAGGCTTGATGTGTACCTGGATAAAGTCTGCGCACTGTAATCCAGACGCTGTGAGTACTCCTCTTTGGCTGTGGAGGAATGACACCTGCAAAGAAAGAAACTTGGACAAAAGAAGGCGTTAAATGGACAGATGGTGGGTTGTCAAGTGAAAGCTTGATCCCAGAAGTATGAAAACTTCTTTAAGGGATATAAACCCACTAATCAAAAAAAGAAGTATGTCTGATAAATAGCAGAATATGAAAGACTAAAGTGATGAAAGATTGAAATGATAAAGAAATGAAATGAAAAAGAGAAGCAAAGACTTACTTGGAAGAAGCTGTCGGACTGAACACAGTCGCCGGCGTCGGTAAGCCTACCAGCGTCGGTTGATCAAGGTGCCGATGTCGGTTAGTATGCCGATGTCGGTTGGGTAGTGACCGGCGTCGGTCGGGGCAATTAGCTTAGACGGGGTCTAGGCAAGGTTGTGGTCTGTAGACAGAGTCTGATCCGGGTTTTGCCCTGTGGACAAGACTAAGGAAGGGTCTGGATTTGTTAACAGTTTTGAGACAAAGTTTTGGGCTTGGTTGAATGGTTTGGGGTCTGGGTCTGAGAGTCGGGTTGAATGGGTAGAGTGTATGGTCTGATAGAGGATGGAGGAAACAGGGAGATAGATAAGTCGAGATTCAGCTCTGGTTTGGTTAATAATTTGGTCTAGGGAGATATTATTTGAAAGCAAATAACTGAAAAGAGAATAAAAATACAGACAATATACTTACCTGTGTCGAAGGTGTGCTACTGATAATTCCCGTACCTGCTGTTGATGTAGCCTGTGTGGAGAACCTGTTGCTGATGGAGAACCTTGAAGCTGTTGCTACACCTGAGGGAGAGAATGATAGGCTTGACTGAGAGATTTTGCAGATTGACGGATGGTTGAAAATTGAAAGATCCGTTAGTTGCTTCTACAGATTAGCTGATTTCTCATTCGGATCCAGAAAGAGTCGAAAGAAATGGTTAAGTATAACCGACGTCGGCGATTCCGCCAGCGTCGGCTGACAAGTGATCGATGTCGGCGGGGTTAGAACGGGCAAAAAGAGCCACTAAGCCTGTTTTTCATCCGCCAAGTGCCCTATCCATTGGAGAATGTCGAGGATTGTGCTAAATACGCACGAGAGTTTGTTAGGTGGTTAGAGAGAGTATGAATTGGTCTTGGGTGAGTCATAGGATGGAAATTAGTCCAAGGCGAGGTGTCCCAGGCGAGGTGTCATGGGTGATGTGTCAAAGGAGGGGGGTTAATTCAAAATAAGTTAATTATTTTAAATTAATAATTGTTAGGAATGGGTTAGGAATGAAAGTGACCAAGGGTTAGACACTATTTAGGTGTCTACAGCTTGTTCAATATTCATTACAATGTTAATTAATATTTTGAGCATAATTATAATCTGATTATTGTTATTATTTTATTAAGTTGTATCTCCATTCTTCTATAGTTTTATCTCTTGAACTTAGTGTCACATTTACATACTCAAGTTCTAATTTAAGTAAAATAAGTTCATACAATGATCTTTTATTCACAAGAGCTATACACCCATGAATTTCTTTATGATATTTTCTAATTTAGGTAAAATAAGTTCATACAATGATCTTTTATTCACAAGAGCTATACACCCATGAATTTCTTTATGATATTAACTTCTGTAAGTAAGACATATCATATACATAAACTATATTATCAAAAGTTACGATGATATAGAAAAATAATCTCTTGATTGTATTATCTTACTTATTCAAATAATTCAAATTTTACTTCACATAAACTCGAAAGATCACATAAAATGATCCCCTCCCCTCCATTAGACATTAATGTATTAAACTTAGACATGAATATCAAGCAATCGAAGGACTTATCCTAGACATTAAATGAGATTGGGAGTTAGTTTCTTGTGTTAAGAGAATAATCCTTTTATAACCACATGAATGATGTTAAAACTCTGTTTGGACTCCATTCTCCAAGGTACACATCTTTAAATATAATATACTAAAAAGAAGGAATGGAACTATGGAGCTAAGTTCAAATCCCGCATAAATTTAATGGAATGGATGTCCAAGTACCTTAAAAAGACAAAGATCTTTGCCGTAGCCGCTTGCATAGGACCTTGCCCTAAAACAAAACCATGTAGAAGGAAGACCAGAGCAGTTTACATAAACAGGAACAAAAGCAAAAACAAAAACAAAAACAAAAACAAAATGGCTGGGTAATCCCGACGCCTCTCGTTTCCTTGCCACTTCCATTACAGGACAGCCCACCCAAGCGAACATTTTCCATTTTTGGGCATCAGGTTTGTTGAATACATGCCATTCACATTTAACATGTTTTTCTGCTTTCCATCCATTAAAAGCCACATATGAAGTGGACTCTTCAAACCCCTCTTACTTTATGATCTGAAAGCAATTTGCTTGATTTGGGGGTCAATTTCTGTTATGCATTCTTCAACCCAATCCACTTGACTTTGATTTTTTCAGGTTGGTTCTTCAGTACGATACCTATATTGCTTACCGAGACAACTTTCAATGTGCTTTAGGCTAAAATGGTGTGTAGTAGGACCCATCACAGCGTGTTTACTTGTTTAGGAAATTGGTCTTATGATTGTTTTTTGTGTTTTAGAATTGTTTCATCAAGTTTTGTTTTATTTTCTTGATTTCAGATTTCACGTGCCAGGTTACGGCTGAAAAATATCTATGTAAGCAGACAATATACCGAGATGAATTTGTGCTTACTCAAAGCTCAATCTTAAAATTTGTGCATACCCAAAACTTCAATCTTAAAAATTGTGCTTACCTAAAGCAATCTTAGAATTTGTGCATACCCAAAATCTCAATTTTTGCACACCCAAAAGAAATCGTAGAATTTGTACACACCCAAAAGCTCAATTTCTGAATCTGTGCATAGACAAAAGTTAAATCTTAGAATTTGTCCAAAACCTCAATCTTTCAATTTGTGCATACCGTAAAGCTCAATCTTTGTTTTATTGACTTCATTTACTGGATCATCGCTTCAAATGTCTCTGTAATTGTCTATAATTGAGAGGCTATATATTATGATGAACTTGTGCATACCCAGAAGTTCAATCTCTCTTAAATCTCTCAGACTCTACATATTTCCCAGTCACAGCTGACCTTCATTTTTGAGGTGTTTTAGTTATTTGATAGAAATGCTGACATAATTTCTGTTATTTGATAGAAATGCTGACATAATGTCTGTTATTTGATAGAAAGATTCAAATTTTTCCAAATTGCCTGTCTGAGCTGACCTTATTTATTGAGATATTTTTTTCCTTGTTATTTGATAGAAAGATTAAAGTTTCTCAAAATTCTGTGGCTGAGCTGATCTTCATTTTTGGGTTTGTATTTTTTTGTTCTGTTATTTGACAGAAATATTGACAGATATTTTCTGTTATTCTACAAAAAATTTCTGCTATTTGAGAGAAATTACAAGAATGGTGAGTAAAGTGGATTCCCCCAAGGGAATTGCAGCAAATGGGAAGCATTATTACTCTATATGGCAGAACATATTTGAGACTGATACCAAATATGTACCCATAAAGCCAATTGGAAAGGGAGCATACGGGATTGTTTGCTCTGCACACAATACGGAGAACAACGAAAAGATTGCAATTAAGAAGATCATCAATGTTTTTGAGAACAGGACTGATGCGCAAAGGACTCTTAGGGAGATCAGGCTGCTTCGCCAGATTAGGCATGATAATATTATATCTGTGAAGGATATCATGAAGCCTTCAGAGAGGTTTGGTTTCAATGATGTTTATCTTGTGTTCGAGCTCATGGATACCGATTTGCATCAGATCATTAAGTCTTCTCAGCCTCTGACGGATGACCATTGCCAATATTTCATCTATCAGGTTTGAACTGTGATCTTTGGTTGTTTCAATTAATATAAGAATTTAATAGTTCAAGCCAATTTTTGTGGAGTGCATACTAAATATTGGGTGTGTTGGCTGTCCTTCCTTTCGGGATATCTTAACTAGTACATACCATATGAACCATTACTTGATACTTTTTTCTGATAGGTGATAGTTTAAATGTTTTTGCTCTCATGGTGATGGGTTTCCTTGGACCCCTATAGGCCTTTTTCTTGAGCTTATTGGGTCCACTCTTTAGGCTCTTCGGTCCTCCATTAGGAGCACTAACAATTTGATCTGCTCTCCCTCTATGATGGTAAGGCTTGCCTATTGGTAGATTATATACAATAAGAAACTGTCCCCATTTTTTTCAGTAATTTGGGACTGGCTGTTGGTTTCAATCAAGAGCTTTAATTATTATCAATTTTGATTCCTTCGACCTTTGGGCCCACATGTGAGTTGGAGTAAGGTAACATTGAACTAATAAAATGATTTGCATTAGGTTGGTAGGTGAATTATGAGATAGGTAAATGTGTTGGTTTTTTGGGTTTTAAGGAGATTGATTGTGACATAAGATGTGTAAGATAGGTGTGAAGAGGTAAAGGAGAGCCATGTATGATATGCTTTGGAGTAGGCATTTGAACTAGGTACTCTTTTGGTTCATGTGACCTAAGAGGTTAAGGTTCAATGGATGCAACGATATATTTAAAGTTGTTAATGTTAGCTATCCTTTCCTTATTGGTGATGCAATAAGGATCAACTATGGTTTGAACAAAATTAGTGGATGAGGTGTACGTATGGGATAATTGTTGTTGATCATTAAGTAGTTGAAGTTGATGTGATTATGGTTCTTGATATTGAATTTGATAAGCTTGAATATAGTTTTGATAATGTTGTTTTGTGAGAGTATCAAGATTGAAATATGGACCAAGAAAGGAAGAAAGAAGAAATCAGTGAAGATCATGACAAGGCTCATGAGAATGACCTATAGTAGCATGCCACCAACAAAATTTATCAAGATTGTACCAAATTTGAGGAGGTTTGAAAGTATCAAAGCTCATGGGTTTAGAGGGTGGCAATTTCTTCTTAATTTGTTCTAGACTGAAGGGTGGGTGGGTTGGGTTAAAATTAGTTGAATTGGATGCTCCACTTTGAGGTTGGGGAGGCTGGGATGAATCAATGTTATGAGAAAATGATTGGAAATGTTATTTAGTAGTTATTTGAGGTGTTTCAAATTAAGTCATAAAAAAGTCTTGCCCTTTTGCTTGGTCTAAGGCTTATTCTAAAGTTTTAGGTGAAAAGATTCAAACTTTGTATTGAAGGGGAAGTTTAAGAGAAGTCATAAATTTTTTTAAAAGAGTATTATCATTCATGTTATGGTCCACTTTATGAGCGAGACACTTCCATCATTTGATGAAAGTGTGAGCAGATTCATTAGAAAGTTTCTTGGCATTGATAAAATGGCTAAGGTAATTTTCAAGAAGGTCATCACGTTGGAATTATTTCACTAGAGCATTGACTAAATCTTTTAGTTGTGAGATGGAATGCCTAGGAATTTAGTTGTACCATTCAAGTGCATCACCAACAATTTTTTTGGCTAAGAGCTTGGTGGTAGCAAAGGTGTTAATTTGGACTGATTCCTTATAGAGATTACCAAAAGACTTAAGAAAGATAGTAGGGTCCTTAGTCCCACTATATGTGATAGTTGGAGAAATGTCTTCAATATCTATGGATGCAATGAATGGGGTTAAAGGTTCATTTTGAAGATGTTGAATCATTTTGTTTTTCATTGGAGGTTGAGGAATGATATTTCCATAGACATCTCTAGGGGGGAGGGACAAAATTTTGATTTTGTTGAGACATGATGACTTGAGGCACTTGTCGAGTCATGTTTAATAAATGTTGTTGCATTTTCATCATTTGAAAATGATTTCTTATTTTCATAGTGTTCATTTATTGAACTATTTGAGCAAGAATTTGAGTTGTGTCAATTTATGGATTTGAAGGTGGGGTATTAGTGTTGTTAGGAAGATTATTTTTAGTGTTGGTGGGATGAGGATTCTTTATAGGTGGAATATTCCCAACATTATTTTTAATTGTCTTAAGTGTCGTATAATAATAAGGAAGCTTGGTAAATCCACCATTCTTGGTAGGAGTGTAAATAGTATTATTATAAAGGTTTTTGAATAATTGGGAAACATCTAAATTTATCAATTTGAGTGGTTTCAACCATGTTAGTTTGGGAAGTGATAAGGCTTGGTAATATTGTTATGGGTCTAACAAGAGGATTGTGAACATTGGTCGTAAGGGGTGGAACATAATGTGAGGTTCCAACATTTAATGTAGATGGGTTGATGAGTTTACGACTTATAGGTTTAGAAGGTGTAAAAGTGGTATAAGGTATATGATTGTCATGGTTTGGGATTTATCTAATAGTATTATCTCGATCTACTATATGGTATGGGGTAGATTGAGATTGATAAGATTTAGAACCATGTGGTGAATAGATACACCATAAAGAGTTGTCTTTTATGGTGGATAGGCAGAGTCAGAGGGAATAAACCATGTACATTTAAAATGGGTTGAGACTATCAAGAAAGAATTTGATTAGAGGATTCATGATGCCAAGGAGTGGATATCAAAAATCTAAGAGGAAAAACAAGGACAAAATTGGCCAAAAAGAGGGACAATGTTGAATGATACTAAGCCAACATAATTGACCTAGTATGTTAGGGATAAGCCAACATAATTGACCTAGTATGTTAGGGAGATAGTTATGAATGATACTAAGTCAACACAATGAACTTAGTATGCTAAAGAATAGTTTTGAATGATATTAAGTTGGCACAGTTGACTTAGTATGCTAAATACCTAGTTCTAAATGATATTAAGTTAACACAGTCGACTTAGTATGCTAATGAGGAATTTTAAAAAGATACTAAGTTGACCCATTCGACTTAGTATGCTAATGAGGAATTTTAAAAAGATACTAAGTTGAACCAATCGACTTAGTATGCCAAGGAGGAGAGATAAATCAATCTGTGACTATATTGATAAAGATGATATTGTTTTGAAAATAAGAAAAAAATTACAATGTACTTTAAAGAAATAACTGAAAAGAATACACACAATCAATTAGATCAATGAGGTTGATCCAATTGAGGCACATAACATAAAACCTTACACCAATACAGGATAATGCAAGTTTTTACAATACAACATACAATTGAACAAAGAACAAACAATAAAGTTAGAAAGTAAAAACTAACAAATTAGTCATTTTGAATGTTGTTAGATTATTAGAATATGATTTTAGATGTCATAGGAAGTGGGTTGTAGGCAAGGGACTAGAAAGCAATCTAAGGATGGTTTCAAGATGTTTGGATTGAAAGGGGTCTGTATTGGTAATGGTACATGCTTGGTATTGAGTCTTACCCCCTCATTTCACATACCATAAAGATAAGAGTGTTGGGTGCTTATCAAAAATATACCATTAATCACATGTTTATACTTGGCCAGAAAGCCAAGTTAGCTTCCCCCTTGGTAATGAAATCCAAGTAAGTTGGCCTTGGGTAGACAATTATTAAAATGCTTTTTAAGATTTGTGATTTGATAGTGTGTGCATAAAAGAGAAAATAGTGAAACTAAATAATATACTGAAAACCACCCAATTAGACTATGTGACCTATTCTAAGCATGCAAGCAATAAGAAATGAAAGTGTGAGCTAATTATTAGCATACAAGGGTTAATTCCAGATTTAAAACACAATATAGTGTCAATTCAGTCAAAAGTGTATGCAAAGAATACAGAGCAGGGTTGAGAGTGTTGCCTCTATACTACAAAATCAAGGGTCTAAAAATTAACTACATCGATAGAGTCGACCTAGTTTATCAAATAGAATACATAATATAGAACTATGTCGATAGGGTTGACCTAGTTCGCTGTATGGGGATAGTTTTACAGAATAAAAATTATGAAAAATAAAATGGTAAAAAATATTGAAAATGACAAATAAGAATAGAAAGGAATCTTGGTGGGTTGGAGGATGCAAAATTAAAATAAAATTATTGTTAAAGAACCTTGATTTATACTTGAAAATTATAATAACTATGTTGACTAGGTCGACCTAGCTTTGCATATCCTATTTACTAGGTTGACCTAGTAGTCTTAAATGGATGCCTAAAAATGTACAGAGGTCAACCTAGTAGTCTAAAATAAAGTCTTAAAAACTTGCACAAACAAAATAAGGTCATAGGGATGCGACTATGTTATTAAACATGCACATAGATGTTAGAACTATGTCGACACTGTTGACCCAATATTACAAATATATGATAATAAAAATGATAAAATAATGAAAAATAAGTGAAACAAAACCTACAAGAGTTATATTCACATTGGATTCACTAGAATGTATGAAATCAAAAATGTATCATGTCTATAAATCAATCATAACTCAAAAAAGATGCATCCTACCATACAATTTCGAGTGGGGACACATTTGTTAAGTGGAAACATGACCAATATGGGGATCTTCTAGACTTGATTAGGGGATCTCTTCTTATAGTAAATGATGTTAGGGAGGGTTATAAAACCTTTATTTAATCACAATCACATAATAACCCTAAGGAAGTCCTATGTTTTGATATCTCACTAAACTAATAACAAGTAAAACAAATATAATCTAGTGTTCACCAAAGCTTATGACACAAAGTGGGGGTTATAAAAAATAAAGATAAACATGCATAAGGGACATATACTCACGTCAATGTATATGAAATACTAATACATTGAAGAGAAGTATAAATTCATATCTATCTACTCTTACAAAAGAGGAACAAAGTTAGGAATACTTACCTTTGAAGATGAACCTATCGAGCCTCAATCTCTCCCTTGGTCAAAGTATTTTGAAATAAGTTTTTTTGGTATGTAAGGATGACAAAGACAAATCAGCTTTAAGATACACAACCTATCAATGCATTTAAAAGACTTATCCATAAGACAAGATCCATATCTCTAAAGAAAGTATGAAACCGTAAGTTTGCTCCTCAAGTAAAATGGTCAATACACAGATGTGTAATATATCTTACTTCTTATCTTCTCTCAATAATGATGAATTAAAATTGTACATTTGAGAAACTATAACCCTAAACTCTACAAAAATTATGGCTGACAGGGTTGACTCAGTCGGCCTAGTATTGTTTTAACCTGTACTAAAAATGAACTATGTCGGCATAGTGGGTTGATGATAAACAATACAAGGTCGACACTACCAGCATGGTTATAAAACTATTGAAAGGGGATTTAGGATATGAAAAGGTAACTAAAAGTAGTAAATAACTAGAGTATGGTTCAATATATAAGAACAAGCTTAGGGAAATGGTTTTTAGGAGACGTGTGTAGATAACAAGTAAAAAAAGAGATAACAATCTTGTGAAGCACCAATAGTTGGCCCACCCCTTTCTCAATGCACCCTTTAAGGCATGCACTCAAACAGATTGAGACTCTATAAGTTCTTATAAGATACAAAATGCTAGTAATCAATAAAAAATTAAAAATATTATGTATATACATATGCCCCACTCGAATTTCATCATGTGTTATGTGAGTGCAACACAGGATGGTGCTTCGAGAATAGAACATGATAACACATAATGTTGATGCTAAGTAAAATATAGTAAGCAAAAAAAAGATAAATGAAAAGATAAAATGTAAAAATGCATACTTTTACTTATCTTAGTGTTATAGATAAATAAGGATACTACAAGAGATGTGAAGGTTTCCAAATATGAAGACATTAGGTAAACCTGTAGAAGTTAGTGTAAAAAATAGCCAAAAATAAAAAAAATTAGAATATAGAATAATATTAGTGAAAAATATTCTATATGTTATCATGATTCTAGAACATTTGATGGTTCAAAAAATGTATTAGTAGTATCAAAGATATAGGCAAAATAAAGAATCAGAGTAATAACTAGGTAAAAATAACTAGGTCGACCCAGTCGACCTAGTAGGCTAATTTTTTTCTAAATCCACACTGTCGACCTAGTGTGTGTTTTAGATTGACAACTTAGTATATGACTGTTGACCTAGTAAAAAAAATCCACTCTACTGACTTAGTACTAAGAAGGAAAAAAATAAAGGGTTAACTTAGTTTGTTAGGTCAGCCTAGTCAAAATAAGGAAATTTTGGTCAACCCAGTGTTTGTTAAGGCAAGTTTAAAATATTTAAGGTAAATGAATGAAAAAATGATGGAAAATGAATTACAAATGATTTTCAAAACACATTAAATCATGTTAGAACGCATGGAAAACATAAAATGGCAAAAAAGAATGTAGAACATATTAAGTTACATTGGGAAGCATGTAAAACATAGATGATAAATGAAATATTAATGCAAGATAAATCTAACAAATAAATGGAGGTATGTGACAAGTATTTCCATGTAAGATAAGCATGTTGAATCTAACATGAAGAAAAACACAAATGATTAAAAATGAAATTTTAAATCAATATGTAATATAAGTATGTCAAATGAAGGTGAAGAAGGCATAATTAAGTGAAAATAAAATGTAAGTCAAGATGTAGGACAAACATGAAGAAGTCATAAATAAATAAAAACATGTAAGAATACCAAATGTCATATGTAAGATAAGTGAAGTCCACAAAAATAAAAAAATAACATGATGGAGAAATGAAAATCAAAAGCTTTAAAGAAGGAAAACTCAAACTTTAGTGCTTGTTTTAAGATATAGTGTATGAAAACACAACCACCTAATGACATGACTATTATGAAAATGATATGGTGTGCTCATAAATTGATGTGAGAGAGTTTGTGAGGAAGCCTTGGTTCTATCCAAGGTCTTATAATGTAACTCACAAACTATAAACCAAGAGGCATAGTAAGGTAGATGGGATCAACTAAAAGCAATATCCAACAAGGGGAATGTAAGGAAAATATGATGTAAATAAAGAATGTGAGGCACCACATGGGTGCTGTGAACATCCTTAGCAAGAATGAGACACACTAGGCAAGTGATAAATACTAAGAACTATCAACACCAAGGATTTAGGACATTTTGACTAATGAACACAAAGCTTGGGCTAACAAGTAAAGTATATAGATCATCCCGTGAACGCTATATTCATGAAAATTAAAAATAGACATACCTTCCCATAACATGTTCTTCATTCCTTAGGACCCCTTATAGAGCTATAGGTTTATTACAAAGATTGGGTACTTACGTGAAAAATAAGGTAGACCTAAAATATTTTTTTGTTCTCCTTTTTTAATCTATTGGCCTACCGCACCCCAATGGACCTCCACTCTATTGTGAGACCAACTATAGAGTTTGAGCTTCGACTAGAAGAAGGATATGTGATTGAAATCATGTCTTTTAGTGTGATTTGACTTTTAAGAATTTTGAATGTTGCCTTTTGAATCATTGCCTTTGTTTGTATTTTATGATTTGGCTTTTAACTTGTTTTGGATTTTTCTATTCTTCCTCCATACGGATTTGGTAAACCAAAAATATATGTTAAAGATGTTAGTTGTAGAGCCTGATCTTATTGGTTAACATTCATTTATTCATTATGAAATCTGGGCCGTTTATTATTAGGTCATAGATCTAATAGTATCGTTAGAGTGATTTCTTTATTTCCTTGAAAATGGCAAACACCCTAAGAGTTGTGAGGTCTAGCTTATTATAATGGTGATTGTATTGTAATAGTGGCAGCACTGTAAGAGTGATAGGTTTTTACTGGATTGAATAATAAAGACTGGCTATTTTTGGTGGATGTATCCCACATTGGGTGAATCACGTTAAATCTTGTCTCATTTTATTTTCTGCATATTTCTTCTTTTGTGTTTATTCCACATTAATTTATTTGTTTAGATTAATATTTTTTGTCTGGGTATCCATAATTTCCTAACAAAAGATGACAAACACAAGAGAGTTTACACTTGGTCACTAGAAAAAAGGACCTAAAGACCAAGGTGTCTAAATACCCTTAGACTTACCCACAAGTGTGCAATTTCAAAATTGTAAGATGTGAGCCTCAAATGAAAGGAAATAAGGGAAAGATAGGGATCATGAGAGATCCATCTATGTAATAAGTGATACAATGATTAATATGCTCATAGCTTATCACAAGGAACTAAAATAGTGATATGAAAGTGATGGGGCTATGCTATGATATTCAATTCACTATAAAATTCATGATAACCTACAACGGATCTAGCACAAGTACTAATGAAAATAGTAGTCATCCCAAAAAATGGTTTAAAGATGTTTTAATGTGGTAATTTGTGAGGAAAGCCAGTCACTATCCATTGTATTACACTGTAACTCATAAGGTTAACACTAATGAGGTGAATGTTATATAAGGGGAAAATAATATAAAACTACTAAGGCAAAAAATGAGATAAAAAGACAAAAATGAAAAACATATATGAGAACCAAAATGAAGATAAATGCCAAATGTAATGTGTAAGAAAACCAAAGAATCCAAAGGCAACAATGATGCTAGTAAAATGAAACTAATAAAAGTAAAGTGGATAAAATGAAGAAACATCAGACAAAAATAAGAAAAATCTATGCAAATGTCTGTATCAAATATGAGCATGTGAAAGACAAGTCTAAAATTCTTGGAGTGTTTCTTGAAGATGAATTTGTTTATTATTATGCATTGTAGAATAAGAGTGCACATTATAAGATGCTCCAATTGGTAATTGGATGTAGGGATGGGCATTACAAGGTGCCCTAAAGTCTAAAAGGACATGTGGATGGGCATCACAAGATACCCCAACATGTGAATTGGAGTGAGGTGACATTGAACTATTAAAATGAGTTGCATTGGGTTGGTAGGTGCATTTGGAGATAGGTAAATGTGTTGGTTTGTTGGAATTTAAGGAGGTTGAATGTGACATATATTGTGTAAGAGAGATGTGAAGAGGTAAATGAGGTAATGGAGGACCATGTATGATATGATTTGGAGTAGGCATTTGAACTAGGTACTCTTTTGGTTCATGTGACCTAAAAGGTTGAGGTTCCATGGACGTAATGTTATGTTTAAAGTTGTTCATGTTAGCTATCCTTTCCTTATTGGTTTAGAAAGAATCAATTGTGGTTTGAATAAAATTACTGGATGAGATGTAGGTGTGGGATAATTATTGTTGATTATTAGGTAGTTGATGTTGATGTGATTGTGGTTCTTGAGATTAAATTTGAGAATCTTGAAGATAGTTTTGATAACATTGTTTTGTGAGAGTATCAAGATTAAAATGTGAAACAAGCAAGGAATAAAGAATAAATCAGTGAAGATAATGACAAGATTCATGAGAATGACCTATAGTTTCATTCCACCAAAAAAATTTATCAAGATTGTACCATTTTGGAGGAGGTTTAAAAGGATCAAAACTCATGGGTTTAGAGGGTGGAAATTTGTTCTTAAGTTATTCTAGACTCAAGGGTGGGTAGGTTGGGTTAAACCTGGTTGAATTGGATGCTCCACTTTGAGGTTGGGGAGTCTAGGATGAATTGATGTTATGAGAAAATGATTGAAAATATTTTTTAGTAATTATTTGAGGTGTTTCAAATTGAGTCATAATAAAGTCTTACCTTTTTGCTTGGTCTAAGGCTTCTTCTAAAGTTTTAGGTGAAAAGATTTGAACTTTGTATTGAAGGGGAGGTTTAAGAGAATTAACAAAAAAATTTAAAAGAGTATTGTCATTCATGTTATGGTTTACTTTATGAGAGAGAGACTTCCATCATTTGATGAATGTCTAATCAGATTCATTAGGAAGTTTCTTGGTATTGATAAAATGGCTAAATTAATTTTTAGGAAGGTCATCATGTTAGAATTCCTTCATTAGAGCATTGACTAAATCCTCTAGTTGTGATATGGAATGTCTAAGAATTTGGTTGTACCATTCAAGTGCATCACCAACTAAAGTTTTGTTTAAGAGCTTGGTGGTAGCAAAGGTGTTAGTTTAGACCCATGCCTTATAGAGATTACCAAAAGATTTAAGAAAGATAGTAGGGTCCTTAGTCCCATTATATATGATAGTTGGAGAAAAATTTTCAATGTCTATGGATGCAATGAATGGGACCAAAGGTTCATTTTGAATATGTTGAATCATTTTGTTATTCATTAGATGCTGAGGGATGATATTCCCATTGGCATCTCTAAGGGGAGGAAGGATTTTTATTTTATTTTGTTGAGTCATGATGACTTAAGGTGGTTGACGAGTCATGTGTAATAAATGTTATTGCATTTTCATCATTTGAGAATGATTGGTTGTTTGCATAGTGTTTATTTGTTGAACTATTTGAGCAAGAATTTGAGTTGTGTCAATTTGTAGATTTGAATGTGGGGTATTAATGTTGTTAGGAAGAGGATTGTTAGTGTTGGTGGAAGGAGGATTCTTTATAGGTGGAGGATTCCCAAAATTAGTGTTAGTTGTCTTAAGTGTGGTATAAGAAAAAGGGATCTTGGTAAATCCACCATTCTTAGTAGGAGTGTAAATAGTATTATTATCAATATTTTTGAATAATTGAGAATCATCTAGATTATCAATTTGATTTGTTTCAATCATATTACTTTGGGAAGTGATAAAGCTTGGTGATATTGTTATGGGTGTAACAAAAGGATTGTGAAAATTAGTTGTAAGAGGTGGAACATAATGTGAGGTTCCAATATTTGATGTAGATGGGTTGATGAGTTTATGTATTCTAAGTTTAAAAGGTGTAAAAGTGGTATAAGGTATATGATTGTCATGGTTTAGGATTTGTCTAATACGATTCTTTAGGTTTTATATACGGTATGGGGTAGATTGAGAATATATAGAACCATGTGGTGAAGAGCTACACCATAAAGATTTTTCTTTTATGGTGGACAGATGGGGTAGGAGGGAACAACTCATGTACATTTGAAATGGGTTGAGACTATCAAGAAAGAATTTGATAAGAGGATTTATGATGCCAAGCAAGAGTAGATATCAGAAAGTTAGGAGGAAAAAATAAGGACAAAATTGGCCAAAAAGAGGGATAGTGTTGAATGATACCAAGTTGACACATTTGACCTTGTATGTTAGGGAGATAGTTCTGAATGATACCAAGTCAACACAGTCAACTTAGTATGCTAAGGACATAGTTTTTAATGATACTAAGTCGACAGAGTCAAATTAGTATCTAATGAGGAAGTTCAAAAAGTTACTAAGTTAACCTAGTCGACTTAGTATGTCAAAGAGGAGAGATAAATAAGTCTATTAGTGATTGTGTTGACAGATATGATAGTATTCTAAAAATATGAAAAAAAAATTCAATGTACATTAAACCAAGAAATCTAAAGAATAAACATAATCAATTGGATAAATGAGGTTGATCAAAATAAGCACACATAGCAAAACCTTGCACCAATGCTAGCTAATGCATGTTTTTGCAATATAACATATAATTGAGCAAAGATCAAGCAATAAACTTAGAAAGTAAAAGATAACTAAGTGGTCATCTTGAATGTTGTTAGATTATTAGAATATAATTTTATATGTGATAGGAAGTTGGTTACAAGTAAGGAACTAGAAAATAATATAAGGATAGTTTTAGGATGTTTAGGCTGAAAGGGATCTATATTGGCAATGGTACAAGCTTGGTATTAGGACCTACCCTCTCACTTCACACACCACAATGATAAGGGTGTTAAGTGCTTAGAAAAAATATACCATTAACCATGTATTTATACTTGGTCAAAAAATCAAGTCAGCTTCCCCCTTGGTGATGAAATCCAAAAAAGTTGGCTTTGGATAGACAATATTTTAAAATGATTTTTAAAATTTTGTGATTTAATAGTGTGTACATAAAATATAAAATAGTGAAACTAAACGGTATATTGAAAACTACCTAATTAGAATATATGATCTACTATAATCATGCAAGCAACAAGAAATGAAAGTGTGAGCTAATTACTAGCATATGAGGGTTAATTCCAACTTTGAAACATAGTATAGTGTCGATTCATTCATTACTATATGCATAGAATAATAAATAGGGTCGATAGTGTCGCCTTTGTACTACAAAAATAAGGGTCCAAAAATTAATTACATCAACAAAGTTGACCTAGTTTATCAAACAAAACATAGAATATAGAACTACATCGACAGGGTAAACCTAGTTGACTATACAAGGGTTGTTTTAAAGACTGCAAATTATGAAAAATAGAACTATAAAAAATGCTAGAAATGATAAAGAAGAAAGGAACCTTAGTGGGTTGGAGGATGCAATGAAAAATGATATTTTTATTGAATAACCTTGATTTATACTTGCAAATTTTGCTAATTATGTCAACTGAGTCAACCTAGCTTTGCATGTCTTATTTGCTGAAGCCTTGAGAATGTACAAGGTCGACTGGGTTGACCTAGTAGTCTAAACTAGATGTTTGAAAATGTATAGGGTTAACTGCATTGACCTAGTAGTCTAAACTAAATTTTGGAAAACATGTACAAATAAAATGAAGTCATATGGATGTGATTATGTTGTTAAGCCTGCATATAGATGTTAGAATTGTGTCGACACTATCAACTCAGTATTATAAATATATGATAATAAAATTGATAAAACAATAAAATAAAGTGAAATAAAACTTGCAAGGGTTAGATTCATGTCGAGTTCACCAGAATGTATGCAATTAGAAATGCATCATGTCTATAAATCAATCATAACTTGGAGAAGATAAATCATACCATACACTTCTAATTGGAGACACATTTGTTAAGCAAGAACATGACCAATATGGAGATATGTTATACTTGATTAGTAGATCTCTTACCACAATACATCATGCTAGGGAGGGTTCTAAATCCTTCGGTCAAGTACAATCACGTAATAACCCTAAGGGAGTCTTATGTTTTGATATCCCACTAAACTAATAACAAGTAAAACAAATCTTATATAGTGCTCACTAAAGCTTGTGGCACAAAGTGGAGGTTAGAAACAATAAAAGTAAACATGCATAAGAGACATACATCAATGTATAAAGAATCTTAATGCATGGAAGATAAGTACAAATGCATATCTATCTACTCTTACAAAAAAATAACAAAGTTAAGAATACTTAACTTTGAAGATGAACCCATCGAGCCTCAATATCTCCCTTGACCAAGGGGTTTCACAAGAGGTATTTGTGGTATGTAAATATGATAAAGACAAATCATATATATGATACATAACCTATCAATGCATCCAAAAGACTTCTCCAAAAGATAAGATCTGTATCTCTAAAGAAAGTTTCAAACCCTAAACTTGCTCCTCAAGTAGAATGGTCAATAAGCAGATGTATAATATATCTTACTTCTCTTCTATCAATAATGGTGAAATGAACTTTTAGATATAGGCAAATATAACTCTAAACCCCTACAAAAATTATGGCTGATAGGGTCAACTCAGTCAACCTAGTATTATTTTAGCTCGTGCTGAAAATGAACTACGTTAGCACTGTGCGCTGATGATAAACAATATAGGGTCAACACTGCCAATGTAGTTATAAAACTATTGAAAGGGGATTTAGGCTAGGAAAAGGTAAATGAAAGTGGAAAATAATTGGAAGGTGTAATAGAGAATAAAAAGATTAGGTGAATGGTTTTTAGGAGAAAAGTGTGTAGATAACAAGTGATAAAAGGAACAATAATCCTATAAAGCACCAATGGTTTGCCCAGCCCTTTCCCAATGCACCCCTTAAGGCATGCACTTAGAGAGATTGAGACTCGATGGGTTATTGAAAGATAAAAAATTTTAGTAATAGATAAAATATTGAAAATATTATGTGTATACATATACCCCACTTGAAGCTCATTGCATGTCACGTGTATGCAACACATGATGGTGCTTCAGGAATAGAACATGATAACACATAAATTTGAGGCTAAGTAAAATGTATTAAACATAAAATAAGATAAATAAAAGGACAAAATTGAAAAATACATATCTTTACCTACCTAAGTATTGTAGATAAAGAAGGAGACTGTAAGAGATGTGAAAGCTTCCAAATGTGAATAACATTAGGCAAACCTATAGAAGTTAATGCAAAAAATAGTCAAAAATATTTTTTTTTGGAATATAGGCATTTAAGAGTGGAAAATATTCTCTACATTGTCATGATTATAGAACATTTTATGGTTTGAAAAATGGATTAGTATAAACAATGATATACGTAGAACAAGTAATCAAAGTAATAACTAGGTCGACCCAATCAACTTAATAGGTTGAAATTTTGATAAATCCACACTAGTGACCTAGTAGGTATGTGCCAACATAGTGTGTTTTTCAGAATGCTGACTTAGTACATGACTGTCGACCTAGTAAAAAAATCCACTTTGCCAACTTAGTACTAAGAAGGGAAAAAGTAAAGGGTTAACTTAGTTTGTTAAGTCAACCTAGTCAAAATAAGAAAATTTTGGTCAACCTAGTTTTCGTTAAGGCAAAGTTAAAATATTTATGGAAAATTAATGATAAAATGATGGAAAATGATTGGCAAAACACAATAAATCATGTTGGAAATCATGGTAAACATAAAATGGCAAAAAAGAATGTAGAACATACTAAGTTACATTGGGAAACATTTAAAACATTGATGACAAATGAAATATTAATACAAGACAAATCTAAAAAATATATGGAAGTGACAAGTAACCCCATGTAATATAAGCATGTAGAATCAAACATGAAGAAAAACCCAAATGATTGAAAATGAAATTTTAAATCAATATGTAATACAAGTACGTCAAAAAAAGGTGAAAAAATCATAAATAAGTGAAAATAAAATGTAAGTCAAGATGTAAGACAAACATGAAGAAGTCATAAATAAATAGAAACATGTAAGAATGCCAAATGTCATATGTAAGATAAGTAAAGCGCACAAAAATCAAACAAGAACATGATGGAGAAATCAAAATCAAAATCTCTAAAGGAGGAAAACTCAAACTTTAGTGCTTGTTTTAAGATATAATGTATGAAAAAATAACCATCTAATGACATGACTAGTATGAAAATGAGATGGTGTGGTAATAAAATTGTGTAAAGGTGTTTGTAAAGAAGGCTTGGTCCTATCCAAGGTCTTATAATGCAACTCATAAACTATAAACCAAGAGGCGTAGTAAGGTAGATGTGATCAACTAAAAGCAATATCCAACAAGGAGAATGTAATGAAAATATGATGTAAATAAGGAATGTGAGACACCACATGGGTGATGTGAACATCCTTATCAAGAATGAGACACACTAGACAAGTGATAAATACTAAGAACTATCAACACCAAGGACTTAGGACATTTTGACTAATAAACACAAAGCTTAGGATAACAAGTGAAGCATATAGATCATCCCATCATGGATATATGTATAAAAATTAAAATTTACCTACCTTCCCAGAACATGTTCCTCATTCCTCAAGATCCCTTATAGAGCCATCGATATATTGCGAATATTGGGTAATTACATGAGAAAGTAGGTATCACTTAAATATTTTTTTATTCTCCTTTTCTAATCTATTGACCTACCACACCCCAACGGACCATAACTCTATCATGAGGCCAATTGTGGATTTTGAGATCCGATTAGAAGGAGATGTGCTTGAAATTACGTCTTTTAGTGTGACTTGAATTTTAATAATTTTGAATGTTGCCTTTTATACCATTGTCTTTTGTTTGTATTTTATGATTTGACTTTTAACTTGTTTTAGCTATTTATATTCCTCCTCCATACGAATTTGGAAAAATATAAAAAACACAAGAGAGTTTACACTTGGTTACTAGAGAAAAGGACCTAAAGATCAAGGTGTCTAAAGACTTCTAGACTTGCCCACAAGTGTGCAATCTCAAAATTGATCGATATGAGCTTCAAATGAAAGGAAATAAGGGAAAGATGGGGATCATGAGAGATCCGTCTATGTAATAAGTGATACAATGATGAATATGCTCATAGCTGATCACAAGGAGGTAAAATAGTGATATGAAAGGAATGGGGCTATGTTATGATAGTCAAGTCACTAGAGAAGCCATGCTAAACTACAACGGATCTAGCACAAACACTAATGAAAGTAGTAGTCATCCCAAAAAGTGGTTTAAAAATATTTTAATGTGGTAATTTATGAGGAAGGCTAAGTCTTATACATGGTCTTACACTGAAACTCATAAGGTAAACACCAATGAGGTAAATTCTAAATAAGGGGAACAATAATTATAAAGCTACTAAGGCAAAAAAATTAAAAGTCAAAAATGAAAAAGATGTATGAGAACCAAAATGATAACAAATGCCAAATGTAATGTGTAAGAAAACCAAAGAACCCAAAAATAACAATGATGCTAGTAAAATGAAAATAAAAATAAGTAAAGTGCACAAAAATAAAGAAACATGAGACAAAAACAAGCAAAATCTATGCTAATATCTGTATCAAAGATGAGCATGTGAAATACAAGTCTATAAGTCTTGAAATGTTTCTTGAAGCTGAATTTATTTGTTATTATGCATTATATAATATGAGTGGGCATCGTAAGATGCCCCAATGGGTAATTGGACATAAGGATGGACACCGTATGATGACCTAAAGTCTAAAGGGACATGTGGATGGGCATCACAAGATATCCCAACATGTGAGTTGGAGTGAGGTAACATTGAACTATTAAAATGATTTGCATTGGGTGGACAAGTGAGGTAAGAGGGAACAACCCATGTACATTCAAAATGGGTTGAGACTATCAAGAAAGAATTTGATAAGAGGCTTAATGATGAAAAGTAGGAGTGGATATAAGAAAGCTAGGAGGAAAAGCAAGGACAAAATTAGACAAATAGAGGGTCGGTGTTGAATGATACTAAGTCGACATAGTCGACCTAGTATTTTAGGGAGACAATTTTGAGTGATATTAAATCGACATTGTCTACTTAGTATGCTAAGGAAATAGTTCTGAATTATACTAAGTTGACATAGTCGACTTAGTATGCTAAGGACACAATTATAAATGATACTAAGTCAACACAGTTGACTTAGTATGTGAATGATGAAGTTCAAAAAGATATTAAGTCAACCCAATCGACTTAGTATGCTAATGTGGAGAGATAAATTAGTCTATAAGTGATTGTGTTGGCAAAGATGATAGTGTTCTAAAAAAAGGAAAATTTTTACAATGTACTTTAAATCAATAACTAAAAATAATACACACAATCAATTGTATCAATGAGGTTGATCTAATTAAGGTACACAACACAATACCTTGCACCAATGCTGGATAATGCATGTTTTTTCAATACAACATATAATTTATTAAAGAGAAAGAAATCTACTTGGAAAGTAAAATATGAATAAGTGATCATCCTAAATGTTGTTAGATTATTAGAATATGATTTTAGACGTGATAGGAAGTTAGCTGTAAGCAAGGAACTATAAAGCAATCTAATGATGGTTTTAGGACATTTGGGATGAAAGGGATCTATATTGGTAATGGTATAGGATTGGTATTGGGGCCTACCCACTCACTTCACACACCGCAATGATAAGGGTGTTAGATTCTTAGCCAAAATATACCATTAACCACATGTTTATACTTGACTAGAAAACCAAGTTGGTTTCCCCCTTGGTAATGAAATCTAAGTAGGTTAGCCTTGGGTAGATAATTTTTAAAATAATTTTCAAGATTTAGTGATTTAATAGTGTGTGCATAAAAGATAAAATAGTGAAACTAAATGGTATATTGAGAACTACCTAATTAGACTATATGATCTATTCCAAGCATGCAAGCAAAAAGAAATGAAAGTGTGAGATAATTACTATCATATAAGGATTAATTCCAACTTTAAAACACAATACAATGTTGATTTAGTTGATAGTGTATGTAGAGAATGCAAAATAAAGTCAACAGTGTCACCTCTATAATGTGGAAGCAAGGGTCTGAAAATGAACTACATTGACAAAGTTGACCTAATTTGTCAGACAAAACATAGAATACAGAACTACATCGATAGAGTTGACCTAGTTGACTGTACAGGGGAAATTTTAAAGACTAAAAACTATGAAAAATAGAATTGTAACAAATGCTAGAAATGATAAATAAGGACCTAACTATGTCGACTAGGTCGACCTAACTTTGCATATCCTATTTTTTGAAGACCTAAAAATATACAAGGTCAATTGAGTTGACCTAGTAGTCTAAACTAGATGCTTAAAAATATACAAGTTTGATTGGGTCAACCTAGTAGTCTAAACTAAAGTTTGGAAAACTTACACAAATAGAATGAAGTCATATGGATGCGACTCTATTGTTAAGCCTACACAAAGATGTTAAAATTATGTCAACATTATTGACCTTGTATTATAAATATATGATAATAAAAATGATAAAATACTAAAAAATAAGTGAAATAAAACTTACAAGGGTTAGATTCACGTCGGGTCCAACATAATGTATGCAATCAAAAATGTATGATGTTTATATATCAATCCTAACTCAAAGAAGATAAATCATACCATACACTTCTGATTGGGGACACATTTGTTAAGAAGGAATATGATTAATATGGGGATCCTCTAGACTTGATTAGGGGATATCTTACCATAATATACCATGCTAGGGAAGGTTCCAAAGCCTCTAGTCAAGCATAGTCATGCAATAACCCTAAGGGAGTCCTATGTTTTGATATCTCACTAAACTAATAACAAGTAAAACAAATCTAATATAATGCTCACTAAAGCTTGTGCCAAAAAGTGGGGGTCAGAAACAATAAAATTAAACATGCATAAGAGAAATATACTCACATCAATATATACAAAATATTAAAACATGTAAGAGAAGTATAAATGCATATCTATCTACTCATATAAAGGAGGAATAAAGCTAGGAATACTTACCTTTGAAGATGAACCTATCGAGCCTCAATATCTCCTTTGACCAAGGTGATTTCCAAGAGATTATTGTGGAATGTAAGGATGAAAAATACAAATCATCTCTAGGAAACACAACCTATCAATACATCCAAACTACTTCTCCATAAGACAAGATCTATATCTCCAAAGAAAGTATAGAACCCTAAGCTTGCCCCTCAAGTAGAATGGTCAATAAGTAGATTTGAAATATATCTTGTTCTCTTTTCTCAATAATGGTGAAATGAACTTGTATATATAGTCAAATCTAACCTTAAACCCTTACAAATATTATGGTTAATAGGGTCGACCTAGTATTATTTTAACCTATACTGAAAATGAACAACATCGACACTGTGGGCTGATGACAAACAATACATGGTCGATATTGGTGATGTAGTTATAAAACTACTAAAAGGGGATTTAGGCTAGGAAAAATTAAATGAAAGTGGCAAATGATTGGAGGAGGGTGAAATAGTGTAGAAAAAGCTTAGGGAAATAGTTTTTAGGAGACAAGTGTGTAGATAACAAGTGGAAAAAGGGACAATAATCTTGTGAAGCACCAATGGTCTTCCTACCCCTTTTTCGGTGTACCCCTTAAGGCATGCACTCAAAGAGATTGAGACTCAATGGGTTATTTTAAGATATAAAGTGTCAGTAATAGATAAAATCTTGAAAATATTGTGTATACAACTATCATTTATCATTCAACTTTAAAATGTATTATTATGTGTTATTATGAACTAGTATCATGCCTTGTAAATCTAAAAGTTTTATATGCGCATGAATCAATATCATGCCCCCTAAATCTATAAGTGTGTACTTATGTATATGAATTAATAACATTCTCTATGAATTTGTCATGTATTTGTATGTTGAATTTGAGAACCTATATCTCAAATGTATGTTTATGTGAAAATATATATTCCTAAAAACTATTATACATATACCCATGCATATGAACCTAGATATGTATGGATCTATGCTCAAGTGTCTTTAAAATTAATGCATATGGATGACATATACCTATGTAATCTCTATCAATATGTTAATATTTATTATGTAACTGATCCATCCTATATCTGAACCATTTTGAATCATGTGTAATGTCCAACTTTGATAACTTGAATTATATGTGTTGTGCAAACTCTACTTATCTAAATCAAGCCAAAATATGATAAACTGAATCATGTAGTGTGTCAAAATATGATAATCTGAATCATGCCAAAATATGAAAAATTGAATCATGTATAGTGTGTCAAAATATGATAATCTAAATCCTGTATCTTGTGCCAAAATATAATAATCTATTCTTTTTAATAAGTCTAATGTATACCCTAATTTATATGCGAGGGGTGTGACTATCAAATCAATCAAATTAAAAATATATGTAATTAGATAAGCTTTATGATTTGTAGAATTTTATAGATTTGTTTGAAATAGTTATTTGAAATGTTTGTTGTATGAATTTATCATTGTATTATGGATTTCACATTACTCAATTTATAATGAGGCATAAAGAGATAATATATATTGATAAACTTATTCCTTGGATACTAAATGATAACGTTTGAAGGTAATAACATATATCGAGAGCCAAAAATTACCCTCCTTTTGATAAATTAGGGTCACATTAGTTTGGAAGGAGTGTAACTATACAATATTGGCATATTATAGATTGCCATTAATATTCTATGAAATATTATCATGCAGGAGAATGCAATGTGTGTGTTCTAACGTAATTGAAGATGAGTAATTTTTATATATGGTGCTTGAGATTATGCACGCAGAAGGTTTATAATAATTTATCTAGAAATTACATTAGGTATAATGCATAGTTGAAAAGTCAGCCATATAAATAGGTTGAGTTTTTAGATTTTTCTAATTCATTTGCACGATGTTGATTGTGATTTTTAGCTTTGATCCATCTTTGTGTCAAGCCATTAAGATGCCTTGCCTCATCATTTTGGTAATTTACAAACCACTCTATAGGCCCAATAGCCCGAAGACTTAGTACATATCAATATTTTAACTTACGAACAATTGTTTTCAATTTTGAATATTTTTTGTTTGGAAATTTTAGATATTTCAAGGTATTTCTAAGTGTTTTTAAAAAAAAAATTGATATTGACCCTCAGAGGTCAATACTATCAGGCATGTGATGGAACTATCCTCTATTTTAATAGTGTTGTCAAATGGAACAAACTACTCATGATGTTAATGTATGATGATATTGATTTTGTCCTATTAGTTCTAACCTTTGACATTTATTGATTTGATTCAAATTTTATTTAATTATATCTGATGTGACTTTTGCTCATGTATTTTTAGATGGATTAACATGTGAGAGAGTTCTATTATGGTTGGCATATGGAGACCATGCTTGAGCTTGGCTTGGTTGATGCCAATTAACAAATTCTTAATAGAGCTAGGCTCAAACATGCGTCATGTAGGGAAATTTCCTATGATATATTTTTTCTGACCACCTTTGCTAATAGGTGGAACCCTAATACATGTACATTATAACTTCCCACAACAAAGATGAATGTTACATTAAATTATGTATGGCAGATTATGATATTGTTAGTACTTGGTGAGAGGGTAGTAGTGTGGGCCATGATGGGGTAGGGATATGTTCTTTGTGCATATAGATATATGACTGGATATTCCATCATATGACTATAGAGTAATTAAATCCACTGTAATTCTTAGGGATATTGTTACTTATGATGTTTTGTGATTATGAATTTTTTTTTGTTGTTTACTTCATTATGTGTCATGGATGATGGTGTTATAGCTATTTTCTATTGGATGTATGATTTTGTGTATGTTATCAAGGAGAGGATCATGAGATTTTCATGGGGGTGTAACATGGTGGACCATTTTACATGGATCTCTATAGATTAACATTAGAGGGCTATGGTGGAGACCTTGGTGCAATGTCCTTACTACATGTTTGGGCTTATGATCACATTATTATTATTCAATTGATTTGAGGACCTCATGGGGGTTGGGTCTACCCTTATATATTTGAAAATCATTGGATTTTTTAGAGAGACATTGGGGTCTTAGCACGATGGAGTATCATATGATATTTGATAATCTCACACCTATTGTATAGTATGGAGGTTGTATTATGGTTATGGTTAGTGGCCCAAGGATGGAATGGAGTTGTGTGGAATTTATGTTAGAATTTGGATCCATGAACAATTTCCTAGGGTTATATATATATATATATATATATATATATATATAAGTTTGAAAGGGTGACATGATAGTTTTGCATTCAATAAGATGTGCCCCCAATTGTATATCCATTAGGACTTCGAGATCAAATCATTGTTTAGGTGATAGACCAGGGCCAAGTGGTGCAAATCTAACACTGTTGCATGTAAGTGATGTGGTTCCTCCACTTTTAGCCATAAATATGGATGATGTGGGATGTGATTTAGTATATACCCAATGGTATATATGGGCAAGATGACCTATTATTTTTCATGTTATCACAGATCCAATAAGTGTGCCTCTAGTTTAGAGAGGAGGAAATGGAGTAGGAGGCGATATAGATGTAAGTTAGGTTTCAACTTAGTCGAATCCATTGCTATAACTGACCATGAGTATATGTGTACTTATCATTATTTTTGAATGTATACTTCTTACACAAATTGTTAATATCTTGTGTATTTCTCATGCCAGTGATGAGTATTAGGCTATGATGGTAGATGCATCTATTCATACTGTGATGCATGACATCCCCTTTGATATAAATAGAAATAGGTTGCTCAATATCGTTTCCATTAAATGGGTGTTCAATTACTTATTTTTTATCCTATTCTATTTCTGCCATTACCTTCACTATAGTTTTTGATGAGTGAGACAATATGTAGGACTAGTTGGATAAACGACTAGTAGCCACATCTAAAAGTGATCTATCAATAGATCTATTGGCTCATTATATAAATTTAAATATAGAGAACATAAAAATTATGGTGGAGTGTTGTATTTTTTGAGAGCATGTGAGCTGATATAGGTATCGATTACATAGGCATAGAGGCGATAGTGGAGCCTCTATTTCTAGGGTGATTAGACATAGTGATAGTGATGATTCATATGTGTTGGGGGATATTGCCCTGATTATTGATAGAATTTAATTATATTATAAAGCTTGATCCATTATATATGATGAAATTTATTGAGTTTTATCTCATGGGTTTTAATTTTTATTTTCATATATGGTTTGTAATTTTTGCATTTGATTATTGTTAATTTTATATCACATGTTCATAATATTTAATTTGTATTACCATATTTGAATTTGTATTATCTTAGATTAGATGTATTCTATTAGATTATTTGATGTTATTATATGTTATTTTGATACTCAACATTAATTACCCCATCCATTAGGTAATAAAAAGTTACTATAGTCTTGCAAAACCTATTATTGATCCTTTTGTGAAATAAATTGTATAAATCCATTTTTCTATTATTGTTATGAAATACTATTTATTTAAACTTTACTCTAATTTTTAGTCTCTCTATTCACATTTTGTATCAATAATTATTTGGAAGGTGATGTAATTATATCAACATTATTTTATATTTCAATTATTACAACTTTGCCTTCTCTAGGTTATTTTTTAGGTAGATCTCAAATGACCATTGGTTCCATGATAGTAATATCTTGGGATAGATTCGTCATTGTATAGTTGCACTAGAATGATATATTATCCTACAAACATATTCTATATAATTCCAATGAGCCATTGGATCCTTTGCAAGAATGTACTAGTAAATCTCAATCTTCATTGAATAACTAGTGAAGTAGATGGAAAAGGGGATATTTTTGACCGAGTGTCAACTTTTTCAAATGTAATAACCCCTTTATCAATAAGTTTTTTAATATTTTGTCATAATGAATAACAATAATTTTTTGGGTGTAAATTAACACCTTGATAAATATAAAATGGTTTGCCTTTGATTTTATCAAGATGATGAGGAGAATGATAATAGTGAGGAGCCAAAGTGATTAGTGTATTATCCAGTAATGTTTATATAATATCATGTGATCGATATTTGAAATTATCAAATATGAGTGGTTTTTTCTTATTTAATGGGGGTTTATTCACTTCATATACTTTTTTGTAAATTGGTTTTTTCCCTTTATTGAGAGCCTTAACTTGACTTTCTTTAACTGGAATCTTAGCCTTATGAGGTGGAAAATTTCATTAAAATCCTTATGTGGATCTTATTTTTGTATTTCGATGTCTTTATATGCCTTCTTCGTATTGAGAATAAGTGTCAAATTTTCTTCTAATGTAAGACTCTTGTAACAAAGAGCTTGACAAGAATCGCAAGTGTCATAAATATTAAAATGTAATCACATAATGGATCTGATTTTCCTTGATGAAGAGAAGGTAAATTTAATATGTAACTCTTGGTCCCTTATTTTGAATGTATCCCACTAAAATTCCTCTTATAACTAAATATATGAATGTAAAGACCCAATCGGCAAAGAGTGAAACCAATCCAAAGTGTTTCTAATTAAAAATTTTGGAAACACTTTTAGTAAAATCCTACTACCATCATATATATCCATAAAAGCTCTAAAATATTTGAGTGTAGATGGATCACTACTTTTGTCAAGCGTACTAAATATAAGCATGATGAAGATGTGAGGCAATGTGGAATTTATATTATTATACACAATTAGGTTTCCATATATGGCATTATAATCAACACGGTATGCTTTGATTTATAGGGTTAGGTGATGCATTTTGTGTTGTAAGGCACCCAAAACATGCATTAAAGAAATGAATTATTGCAAAGGCATGTTAATATCTTTAAGAGGTTCATTTAATGGTTGTATCCTATTATTATAAGTTTTAATAGGTACATTATTAGGGATAGGTGAAGGAGGTTTAGGTAATAAATTTTGTATACTAGGCCTAGGTTGAGAAAATTCCTCACACTCATGTAGCATCATCTTCCTATGATTCACATTTTGAAGACATGTCATTTCATATTATTACATTAGCATCATATTTTGTTTCAATAGAGGGCTCACTTAGAGATATATTTTGACATTATTTTTCAAGAAGAGAAATAATCATCGTGTGTTTATATAATTTAATTATTCTATAGAGATAGAGGGGATTTCACTATAGTTTTATATTTCTAAAGAGAGAATGAATTTCACTTTCTACACATTTGTTTTCCAGTTTTAGAGAAAGAGAAGTAATTTCACATTCTTTTATCATTTCTAGAGAAAGAGGGAATTTTATAGTTTTCACATTATTTTGCCATTACTAGAGAGAGAAGGAACATCACATTCTTCACATTATTTTATCATTTCTAGAGAAAGAGAGGAAATTTTACCTTCTTCACATTATTTTTCCATTACTAGAGAGAGAGAAGGAACATCACATTCTTCACATTATTTTTCCATTACTAGAGATAAAGAAATAACATTATATTCTTCACATTATTTTATCATTTCTAGATAAAGAGAGGTAATTTTACATTCTTCACATTATTTTTCTATTTCTAGAGAGAGAAGGAACTTCACATTCTTAATATTCTTATGTTATTTCTAGATAAATCTAAGGAATTTCACATTCTTCATATTTGTTTATAATTTGTATTCAAGGCTTATGCTTTTAAATTTTATAATGGTTAATGAGATGAAATGATGTTGTAAATTATATAGATAAACCATGTGTATTATAAAAATAATATTTGCCTTTTAATTCATAAGGTATGCTAAAAACATGCATATGCTCATTACTATCTTTCTCATCTTGTTCTATTGTATAATTTAAAGAAGGCAAAGAGGGAGTAGGAGAATAAAATTATTATATTTATTCATTGGTGGATTCATTTTCTTCTTCGCTAAAGTATTTTCATTGTTATCATTACAGACATAATTATAATCATAATCATGAAAAATATATTATTCATCTATGTAACTAGCATCATTAATTATACATGTTTGGTTGTGGGTTTATTCATTATCATACACATAAATAATGGAGTTTTGAGAAAATAAGAAGTCCATAGGATGATATTCAATAGGGGTTTCTGACTAATTATCTATTTTTTATTTACTAGGCCTTAAATAAACTATTGAAAAATAAGCAAGGACTAATCCAAGTAAGTAAACAAAAATAAAATAAAAAATCAAACCTAAAACCCTAAGGTTAAAATATAAAATCCTAAAAGGATGAAACCCTGAGGGAAAAATTATGGCTTTGCAATGTTTGATATGTCTACATGTTCACCAAATGTTTTACCATAATTTATATTAGTGCAATAAATACTAACCCTAATAGGATATAAAATTGATTAGAATAATGTCTCAATTTTGATTTAGATAATATACACAAATGCACTTGCTAAATATAGTAATGAATATACAATAAGAGGTAAGATATTTTTTATCTTATTTTTTTTGTGGATCTGAAGTTTGATTATCTGATTTTTGCACCTCATGATCATATCATTGCTCTCTACCTAATCCATCTTCTCCTATTTTCTTATAGTCAATTCTGATAGATTTAGTTAGTATTGACAGTCAATATTGACTGTATGGTTGAAATTGACACTGTATGTAGTGGATGACTATTTTCTTTTGAAGTGATGTGATAACATCTGTGACGTTTGTTTTTGCCTTTATCTGTTTCCATATTTGTGTGAGAGAACCTATACATTCAAACCCTAGTTTTAAATCATCAATATAATAGCAAATGAGAGCATGTCGGGTGAAAGGGTTTTATTGGAATGACCCTAGTTAATCCCCATTGAAAGACCAAGTGTTATACTACATTGCCAATACTATGAAGAGGGCTCAAACTCAAATTTACTTCTATTAATGTGTATGTTTGTGTAATTGTGTATGCAAGCCTAGATGCTCTTTCTCCTATTTTACCATTGGTACAAGCATGAAGATATGAATTAACCTTTGTAAACTTGAGATTCATTTTTAATAATTTTGTAGGTGAAACATGTCATATTTTATATCTCCTTAAAATGCAACGTGATTGTTCCTAAATACCTTATAGTATCTTTGCATATATATGAGTCTCTATCTTTGAATTAAAGACCCAGTAACACACAAAAGTGGATAACAAGAGTTGAAACTTGCCCAATCAATGGTATTAAAATGAAACATGAAAAAAAAATTAAAATGGGACCTGGGTCAGTGTAACTATTTGTGGTTTGTATCGATAGTCGATACCAACCATAAATATCAAAATTTATTTAGAAGCTCAAAAGACTCCAAGGGTTACAAAGAGGGCCAAATATATCTGTAATATGTTATGTGAAGTTGATCATGATAGGGTAAGCAAGTCACACAACTAAATACAATCAATAGGATGATCAAGATATCAAGATAAATGCCCCACTAAGTATTTAGTTCATGGTTTGAGATCTATACATGAAAAGTTACTTTAAAGTACCATGAAATAAAGCTTGTACCAAATCTGGGTATCTTCAATTAGCACCTATTCAGGTTCTATCTTTTAATATTTCATTTATCAAATTAATATTTCATGTGATCATATATATCATGGTTTATCTTTCTTATTGCATGTACTTGTGTGTCTATAATGATTTTATGTATGCTCCTATTCATGTTGTACTTTATTTAAATTTAGTTTGGATCTGTACTTAGTTATATGTATGTTTTGTTTCATCTATGTTTCTTTGATTCTAGATTGCATGATATGTTTTATTCATATGCTTAGTATTTGGCATGCTTCTATTAATTACCCTATACCTTATGTGGTTGATTCATGTGCTTACTACTTGGCATGCATGTCTTATTTTTCTTATTATTGATGTATCTTCCTTGCTTCCCTTGTATACTATGTGGTATATAATTTTCATTGTTTATCTTTATGTACTTTGATTGTTTTATTTATATCTTAATCTTTTCATGTGATATTGATATACCAATTTCCTTTTAGTATGGTGTGCTTAATGTGTGCTTAGTGTGTCTTCTTTGTTTACTCTATTTAATCTACATTTTTATATTATTAGTGTCATGATTTATATCATGCATTGTGTTCCTTGATTTTCAATGATCTATATCATGTAGAAAATCAATATCCTCTTCCTTAAAACACTAGGTGTGCTTGTGTGGGATAAAAATGTGTTTAAAAAGGAAAGTATAATGGGATAATATGACACCAATAACCCCCATTTATTTATTGATTATTTCCTATGAATTTGATACTCTAAATAGAAAAAATAAGTCACACGTAGTTATCCCACATACTGTGATTTTAAAATTGTGTTCCTTCACTATATGTATGTAGTTAATGATGTGGCTTGGATACTAGAAAATGATTGGTTTACCTTGGATTTAGAGTGCTTCAAACTTGGTTTGTGATTGATTCTAGTGGTAGATTCACAATTTGGGAAGAATAAGACAAATTTTATCAATGTGTAATAGTGTATAGATGTATATCAAATAAATTCCAAGTACCATTTGAATGAGACCTTAATTTTTTATATATGGATCCAATTGAATAATTTATCACACCACTGACATGTTAGGCTAATGGGAAGAGCCTAAGGATAGGTTTTATTTTATAAAATTGTCATTGTTGTAAGTGGGTCGATACCAACTAAATCATGTTAGTATCAATTTGTAGTATTGACCAAATATAGAAGAACCAACCTGTATATAGTCAGACCAAATTAAGAGTCTATAGATATTTGTGCATGATATTTAATAGGTTTGAAACAAATAATGAGGTTCATAGAGGTGTGTAACAATAGAATGGAAGGTTTGACTCATAAGATAACATGTAAGTGTGAGAGAATGGTATATTAAGACCTTGTTTGTGTGCTCAAGTCATGGTAAATGTGTGTCAAGCTTGTCATTATTAGGTACCAAAGATCAAATTTTAGTATCTACAAATGCACCCCCTTTTTCTAGTAATGAAATTTCTAGAGTAAAAGGATAAAATATATTTGAGTGTGTATAAGACACTTTATCTTTGGTATGAATCTTCAATTATGCAAATCACTCAATAAAAAAACATGCAATCATGTGTAGTTAATGTCCATAGATTGACTATTTTAATTTGAAACTAAAATTTTAAAATAACAAGGGTTAAAATCCAAATGTGTGTGAAAACCATGTTACCCTTGAAACTTATTAGAGATGATTATTCCTTTGTGAAGCATTGAAGAAACTTGTGCTTCTTTGTTTGAATAAAATGGAGAATTATGGTGATTGCACCCCAAATTTGTGTAACTATGCAGGATCTTGGGTTGGTGATGTATATATCTACTATCTCAAACTTGGATTCTCATAATTAAGCAAGATATTGACCTAAGATAGACATAATAACATACAATCTAAAAATTTAACACTTTGAATGGATATATTTGAATTGAACACTTGTTTTCTAGATTAAATAATTGATGGAAAAGTTACAACACTTGATTTCTTGACTTATATCATTCAACAAAATTACCTTTCTCTACATTTTTACTAGGATCATATGATCTTTCAAGGATATACGTAAAATTTTATCATTCATTAGGTTTATTAGGGTTACTAATATCATATCCAACATGAATCAAACTCTTCAATAAGTTACAAACACCTTTTGAGATTTAAACTTCACTTTTGGTTTTATGAGACCACTAGGGGCTAAAAATATTTAACTAAATTTTAGAGAGATTGGAACCAATACAGACATTCAAATCACTTTATAATGTTTATTATATCATTATCAAAATGTATTAACAAAACTCAGAAGTTTGCTTGTCTCTACTCATGTTCTTCTATCAAATTCCAATGAAAGGCTACTAAGCCTAATAGGTTCGCTTAAAGCTCAAAAGGTTGTAAATATATAATTAGACTCATGTATCTCTTAATAATGGACTTAGATTTTCAATTACATGTTACTTATCACAATTCATCCATTCTAGACATTATTACAATCTGAATCTTCTTTTCAAATTGAACAACTTCACTTTTTAACCCTATTTTTAGGCTTAAACACAACTATGTTCTGACACAATCACTTATAATTGTTCATATAAGTATATTCACAACTTTAAAACACTTGTATCGTATTAAACACTCCATATATCCTCTATGTATAATTTTTTATATGATTGGGTTACTAGATTGGGAGAAAAATAAAATTATACATGTCATAAACCATGTTTTCTTGATTTCTACAGGGTTGTTTCAACACTATCCATTATAAATTATCATATAAGTGATTATATGATATTAAACCACATTTAATGTTTGATAAACTATTCTATCACTTTTCATAACGTTTCAAGAAACTTCAATGGATAAATCTCAAGGAAAATCAATTTTACTCTCTTAAACCTTGATCTAGGGTTTGCAGGTCTGTAGGGAGGATGAGATCTCAAAATTTAAGATTTTAAGGACTAAAATGATTATAAAGGGTTTATAATGCATGGATAAATACTCTCACCTATATATACTATTATAAAAAAGGAAAAATTAACATGAATAATCAAGAAATGTTGAAATACTACCTTTCTTTGACTACAAATTTGTTGTTGGACTATGTAACCTTATTTTTCAGTCCTCTGGAATTTAAGAAAAAACATAAAGACAATAATTAATGATACAAAAACAATAATAACATGCATTTACATAATCAAGGAGTCTTATACTTCAAAAAATCACAACATAATATTTATTTCATATGTTTCTCCAACTTATACACAAAGACCTATAATAAATCAATAACATTATTATGAGTGTTTCATTATGCATTGCTATGTCACATGTGCCACATCACCAAAGGAATATTGGGATCCTATTGTATCTTTATTTGAGAAGGATACTAAGTCTTCTAGGACTTTTTCACCCTCTTTCACTCCAGCTCCTTCTATTCCACTTCATTCTCCTCCTATTAGCTAGGATTTATCTTTTGATGATGACACTAATGATGTTCAAGATTTGAGTCTTGATAGTGATATAGGTGAAGCACTATTGGCATTTCCTTCTTCTCCTCTTAGTGAGGATTCACTCTTTATTATTGACATGAATCGATATTCTTCTTCATTTTGTAAGGACATAATTCTTTATGGTGATCTAGTTGAGACATTCATCCTCCTACATATCTCACTATTCATTCTTCTTCAGTTGTTGGTGAGGACTTATCTTTTGATGATAGTTTGTTTAAGGCACCTATTACTCCTCATATAGTTTGTACTCATATTATTAATGTCATTGATTGAGAGGATATGATTCTTGAGGATGTGGCACCATCACCATCACTTTTGGAGATCATGGGCGAGACACCATCATGACTTCCTGAGGATAAATTTTATTGTACAATAGTTTTTATTCCTTCATCACCTAATCTTATTTGTGAGGATATTTGTTTAGATGATTTCCATGAGGAACCTATTATTGTTTCACATTATAATTTGAAGCTTGTTTCTACACCTGTTACTGCATTTGTTGCTCATCCCACTTTGGATACACCTACTTATGTTCTTGGTTCCTTTGAGAAACATAATCTTGGATTTGGATCTTACATACTTCACTCTATAGGCTACACTCATGGAGGTACTAGAATATTCTTATAGGGAATTATTTCTCTTATTAGCATAGATATTTTTAGAGGTGACATATCTTTGGGACATCTTGTTCACAACACTTAGGAGGTAAGTATATTTATGGGAAGAACATTTTATTATTGTGAATATCTAACCACCTATGTAGATGGTTACTTACATCCCTTCCATCCACACAAGATATATTGTATTGATCTTCGTGTGGAGTGAAGGAAGTTCTACTTAGGGTGGATTCCACATGAAGTCCTTCCTTGCTTCATTTCCTTCTTTTTTCTCTTTTACATCATTTTGGGGAGGAGATTTGTCCTTATGGGTTTTCTCTCTTTCTCCATTTCATGGATACATTGTACATAATTACCTAATCATGCCTTATTTTTGGCCCTCATACTGTGGATATGCCACTTTATTTTTTATCATTTTTTAACCCCTAGCTTCACTTGAGGGTTGGTGTTAGAGTATGTTATTCTCATGTTTGTTAGGTTCTATCTAGGTTTTTTGTCCTTTTCCTAATTTTGTCTTTTATGGATTTATCCCACATTGCTTAGTTTGGATTGATTCTTGCTTTGCCTTGCCTACTTGACCAATTACTTGTATTACTATTTTGAAAATTTTATTTAAGCCTATTTGAAATTAATTGGGTAATTTTATTGCAACTAGTTAAGTAAATTTACCCATATTACATTTTAGTGCACTTATTCTATCTTACACCCTCTTTAGTGTCATATATTTCTCCATCTTATGATAGGTGTAAATCTTATTATAGTCAATTATGGTGCATTCCACTAGGGTAAGATATAATATTTTATAGTGTTATATATAAATTTAACTAATTTTCAATGGCTTATTCCATTTTTTGATTGTAACCATACTTTCATTTTCATTTTAGTCCTCCCTAGGTTATTCTAACTACAACATTTTGACCATTTAAAGTCACCTTTCAGTTGCATCTATTTTTACTTTTAATATTTAAAATGCTTAAGTTAGATTTAAATTCAGATTAAGGAAAGATATTTGGAGGGTAACATTATGGTGTATATATAATAGTTAATGTTAGGTGTCCTTGGAAGCAGTATTTGGATGACTTTGGGGGTGACATGAGGATTCTATTAGAAGTGATGTTGGTGTGACATAAATGCTAACATTGGGTGACTTTATTTATGTCTTAATTTTTATCACTAAGGATGATGTCAGAGTGTCCACAAAGGTGACTTTATTTCCAATGTTATTGTGGCTTTATTCTTAGGATTAAGGTCATGTTGATTAAAGTTAAATATTAAGTTAGAGGCAATGCTCATTGGTGGGATGGAGGCATGGGATCTGTTAGAGGTGAACAGGTTTTATATGGTATCACTAGGGCATGTTTCTTAATTTTCACATGTATATGATAATCTTAATAAGGCATATCTAGTGCTATGAGCGATTACAAAATTCATTAAACCCACCATTATATAGGCAATATATCAAACAAAGTAGAGGGAACTTGTTGTCCCTATTAAATCAAATCATTTAGTTTTTTTTATGGGCAAACACTTGAGGATGCGTAAAATATGGAAGAAGAATATTTATCTAAAGGATTAAATTTGTTATTTAATCTTTTTTGTACTATCCTTTCAGACATACACTCGTGTATCTTAAATTATTGGCAACCCACATTGGGAGGTGATTCAGAAATTTATCCTTGTCCTACAAGATTTTTTGTTGTGGTTCCTTATGATGAAGAATATAGGAAGGTGGTTATCCAAGATCATGTATGGATGTGAGATCAATGAATCCTTATGATTAATCCATTGTACCCATTTTTATCCCTCTCTTATAAACTTTGAATATGAGGTCCACATGGTTTGATTACTGCGTCGACCAATGTAATTCAAGATGAAACCTTGCTTCAAAAATATAGTTAGTTTTATTGGTGAGTTCCTAGAAATAGACTTTAATTTAAAAATAGTGAGTAATTCTAGTTAACATTTATATTTGAAAATAACTTCTAACTAAAATTGATTTAATAGTGAAGGAACAACACTTCACACAATCCATCGATTATGAGGGTTTACCATTCAAATGTTGAAAATGTTTTAAGATAGGTCATCTAGCTACAAATTTTAGTAGTTCCAAATGCAAGTGGGAGAATTCATGGTGGAAGGATGTACCCCTAAAAAAATTTATAGTGAACGTTGAAATGTTCAAGACATGATAGAGAAGGATGAGCCATAAATGGCTTTGGATGCTATAGTTATTGATCAAAATTATAATGAGCCTATGGTTTCTAGTGAGGTAGATAAAAATAAGGTAAAATAATTCATAGATAATTCAAATGATAATATAATTATAAGTAAAGTGGATTATGACTCATTAGGTATGGCATAATCCATTAGTTCTATTGAGGTTTCTATTCCTATTCTTATTTTTTTAGGGGAAGGAGAGAATTGGAGTATTGTAATTAGAAAGAAAGAATACAATTTGGAAATGTCCCTAAACCTATGTATATGACCCTCCACACTAATAAATGAGATGTTTTTTGAAGGATTCATCCTTTATGATGTTTTATTTCCATGTTTGTTATCCTTTGTGTGGTTTAACTCTATTGGTCTACATCATTTTTGTAGCCTATTTATGGTAAGTTTATGTTGGTATGTAGCATGTTTGTATCTTGTTCCTTATATTTAATTTTTAGAGGTTCTTTATGTGGGTTGTTATTGCTAAATATTTATTATCCTCTATATAATGGAAGGGTACCTTTTAAAACTCTACTTTTACTGTTATCAAAAAATGATCAATTCTATATTTCGGTCAAAAAATGCCATTGAGAAAATAAGTTCATATTTTGTTTAAATTGTGTTTAACTAAGAAAAAGGGTCTAAATAAAGTATTGAATTTTTTATTTGAAAATATAATATGCACCTTAATTAAGCTAACTTAGTTTTATTTTAATATATGTTAGGTCAAGAATGGATGACAAAAGAATAACATGAAATTGGTACAAACCAAAGTTATTGCATTAAATTAATGAAGTGAAATTAAATTATTTATATCTAAGCATGACTATTCACTCTATATTCCAGAATAACTATTCAACTTCCTACATACTATCTATCTACTACTTTGAGACAAATCTCTTTTAAAATTACTCCTATAATTAACAATATTATCTAAAATAATATTACATCCTACCTTAATAAGTAGGGGTTATTGTGAGGCAATGCATGCCTCTAAAATTTTGGATTCAAATGAAAAGTTTATGAGCATCTAGAAGGTCAAATTTGACTAGTCGCTAGACTTTAAATGGAGCAAACAGTGAGAAAGTCCAGTTGGAGTGAGAAGTTGAATTAAGAAGGTGATCAGGTGTTTAAGGATGACTTTGAGAGATTGATGGTGATTCAGGGGTTGTATTCACTCTATCCATGCATTTTAAGGGATTACTATTATTGAGGTATGATCAGGGATTGTATTCACTCTATCCATGCATTTTAATGGATTCCTATTCTTGAGGTATGATCAGGGAGTCGACTCAAAGTTGACCTTCTTGGTCCTTTTTAGTCTATGTGAGCTAGTGAAGTGAAAATAGCTTGTAGAAGAGTTTTTGATATTGAAGCCTGTGATCTAATTTTAGGAGAGTAATATGATCCTTTTAGGATCTCTTTCATGCCTTGTAAGATCTTAGTGAATCCATATGAGGTGAGAGAAAGTCATGTTTCCATGACTACTTTTTGGAGCTTGCAGATAGTCTGAAGTGGCCTATTTGGAGAGGCTAGTTTGACCTATTTTGAGTAGAGTTTGAGGTGAGTAAGATCTTGGTGATATTATATTAGTGTCATATCTTTAGTACATGGATTTGATCTTTATACTTTTTCTCTAGTTTTTTAGAGCAATCGAAGTTCTTTAACTAAGTTTTTGATGTGCATAAACAGTTTGAGTGTTTAGTTTGCTTGAGTTGGTTTGAACCTGTCTGAGTTGTGTGAAGGTGAAAAATGAATTTGGAGGTGTTTATTGAGTCACGGAGGACCTATCCATGTGATTTTTTTCTGGTGTTAATTTTATAAAATCAATAGTATGCCTCAGTTCTTCTTGGCAGTATTTTTTGGGTATTTACAAGTCTTGGAACGAGAGAGAGAATGACATGAATTGAGTAGTGGTTTGGAGTTCCAAGTGGATTGGACACTTTGGGAAGTGTGAAGTTATATTTTAAGATCCATTATTATGTGTTTGGTCCCTTGGTTGAAGTTTAATATGTTTGTCTTACTCAATGTGTGAGCAAGTGATTTTAGGCATATTAGTCCTATTAGGCTTAATGGTGAGTTATGAATATCTTTGATGTATGGGACCTTGTTGGGATATGAAAAGGTGTGAATTAATTTTTATTATATTATCTAAGTGTTTATTATTCTTTGGTGATGGATATATGTGGTGAATGACCTGTATGGGCTAATTGGGCCAAGTATAGCCTAGTAGTTAGATAGGTGCCATTTGAAGTATGGATGACCTATGGAGTGTTTGAGTTGAATTGATGGAATTTATAAGACATTTTATTTATCCTTATATTTTATCTTGGCAAACCAAGGTGATATAAGGTGTGGAGAAAGGTATATAAGCAAGACTAGTTATCTTGTTTATGGTAGTGAGTGTGTGTGGACAAAAAAAAAGGAAGGAGCTCAGTCAAGGAGAAAAGATGAGTAATTGAGGACCATAAAAGGGTGAAGAAGATTAGTAATGTTTAACTGATCATGTTCATGAGATAACAAGTCATTATACCTAACAGTCTAAAGGGTGGTTTGGTTGAGTGAATGAGGTAGGTGTATCTGCCTTGAGAAGAGAAGTGGATTGTAGGTGTATGAGCTTCAGAAGGTCATCATCAGGTGAATAAGGCATCAAAGAAGTAGTGAACATTAGATTAGAGGTGTTTGAGTGGGTGCTTAATAACCTAGGGGGTTTTAGCCTCCTTGTTAGTTGGAGTTAGCTAAAGGTCTAGTAGGTGCTGGCTAAATTGAGGGGTTGATGCTCCTTATGGAGTTGGTGCTTCACAAAAGATCTCTTGTTTGCTCTATCTTATAGGAAAAGTAGTCCATTGTTTTTCAGGATTGAGAGTGGGTTTTATCACCCATGAGGGTTTCCCACATAGATGATGTGTACTTGTGTTAATTGTTCTTGATTTTGTTCATGTATTGATTTGTTCATATTATGCTTAAGTGTTTGTTTTATTGGGATGAAATAGAATTGATTGTCAGATGTTGAGCAACTGACTCACCCCCCTCTCAGTAGCTACTTCCATAAATATATATATGATATTTTAGATATAAATAGGAGGGGCTCCCCATAGACATAATTATAGAAAGGGGGCCAAAAGAACTAGATATTTGGCCACCCCTAACCCCTCTCTATATATATGGAGATTGATTGAGTTTACTATCTATAAAAGGGGGGAGAGAGAGAGAGAGAGAGGGGGGCTTCCCATATATAGAGAGAGGGTGGGGGGAGGGGAGTTTTCATAGATAGTGGCCCTCGGTTATTTAATCTTTATGGGGGTCAAACACCCCATATATAGAGATGAAAACCAAACTATCATTCACAACTCTAACGATCAAGGTGTGAACAATAGCAAACCACTCTCTTGATAGGGATGGCCCTACATATCTATCTAGTGAGGGGTGAGTGTAGCATATAGTCCTCTCCTCTCCTCTAATTATCTAGGGATAGGGATAGGGGCACTCCCAGATATATATATATATATATATATATATATATATATATATATATATATATATATATATATATATATATATATATATATATATATATATATATACAGGTTCCCTATCTATTATATATGGGTGAGGGCCGCTATCTAGATCCCTATCTAAATAGAGGGGGGAAACAACCCTATCTATATATGGGGAAGAGCACTCAGCCAATACTGGGATGGACTTGACCAATATATGGGAATGGGGAGAGGGACTTTCCCTTTACTTTAGGGCATTTATAAACTTGATCGATAGATTAAGGAACTCACCCTCCCATACACTGCCCTCGTATATATATCTTATATCTTATCCCTATACATAGTTGGGCGAATACCATTCTCCCCTCTAGATAGATAGATAGACAGATAGATAGATAGTGATAGTCGAGGGCCAGTCTAGAGTTATCTATATAAGATATATAGGGGGTGTTAATGAAACTATATATCAGGATGCCATTACCCCATATATATATCCCCCTATAACTATATGGGCAAATATTATTCTCCCCTCTATATAGAGAGTCGAGGGCCAATCTAGAGTTCTTATATAAGATATATAGGGGTGTCAATGAAACTAGATACCAAGCCACCCTGTAGATAATGGATAGATAGATATATAAGACATCCCCATCCCCATATATATATCTTATATCTTACCCCTATACATATATATGGGGTGGGGGATGAATAATAATATCTTATTGGTCTATTAGGTCGGCTCTGGCTATATAGAGTCCCCTTTAGGGGTGAGTGATATATCTATATAATATATCCCATATATAGAGAGGCCCTACCCATAATTGATAGTTGGTATTAGGGTTGAGGTCCTTCTTTATAGGGAAAATAGGGACCCAACCCTATATATCTATTTATGCCTCCCTCAATAGCCTACTCTATCAAGAAATCGGCCAATGGTATTGGTATTATAGACTTTGGACTAGGCACTCTGCCAACCCTTATCTCTATCTAGCATGCATTTTTCCTATCTATATGGTGATCCCTATCTCTATTGAGGGCATCTATAGTTTTTAATTGACACTCCTTCACCCCTATATATATAGGCTAATGGGAATGAATTCTATATGTAGGGGACCCTCCACATCCCACATTTCTCTATTATGTCCCTATCCCTTCCCTATCCCTGTCCCTGTCTCTATCTATATAAATGGGATGGGATGGGCAGATATATGGGGCCAAAAATAACTCTATATAGGGCCAAATCAAAGTCAAAGAGGGGGAAGTAGGGCCCCTATCTATGAAAACCCCTACTATATCTATATGGAAATATCCTATATATCTATATGGGGGGTACGAAACACTAGTCATTGGTACTAAAGGTCCTCATACTGCTAGTTGGGGTTTTCTTCTAGAGAATCTAGTTGTTCACCATTGCATCTCATCGATACAACCCCCTATGGTTTCCATTATCAATATATTCTTTTTCCCATTATTCCTATAGATTTGTTGGTTGATCAGCTCCTATGTTGAGTCACTTTAAAATCTGAACCTTATCACTCTTTCATCATTGATGGGTAGAAGGCACACTAGATCAGCTCCATAATATTAGTGTGTTGTTGTGTTGTTCTATGTTAGTGAAAGATAGTGTTTATGAAAGAGCATGTGTTTATCATGGCATTCCACTGTTATGTTCACACTTCACTGGGTGGATAGTTGACCAGGAGAGAACTTCAATTCATAGTGTTTATCTTATATGACAACACTATAGAGTGAGTGGCTCTTCTAGGTGGGCAACTACAGATAAAGGTGTGTAATAATCTATGGTCTCAACACCCTTATGAGGTAGTGATGGGTCATGTTCTCCTCTCCCTATCGGTCGAGAGCATAAATTCCCTCAATTTATTGAGTGTCCTTCCAAAATTGACTTTTGTTTGTTAAGTATGGGGCCCCTATCTATATACACCAATAACTTCCACTATCGAGAAACTCTATCTATAGTGGATAGGCCAACCTAATTCTCCCATAAATAATAGAGCGGGGGGTGAGAGGTTGAGCCCTATCTATTCCATATCTAGTTTAGTTAGAGGGGGAAAGGGGTGAGCCCCTCTAACCCCTATCCTCATCCTCTAATATATAGGGATAGGGATAGGGATAGGCCACTCCCCCCAAGCCCTATCTATTTGGGCCTTACCTATAGGGTGGCCCTCTATATATAACTTAAACTCTATCTAAATAGAATCCCCATCCCTAAATATAGAGAGAGGGAGAGGGAGAGGGAGAGGGAGAGGGAGAGGGGGGATAGGGAGCCTATATATCTATCTAATCCCCACCCACTTAAATTCTAGATATAGATGAGAATAGATATATAGGCTTCTCTAGACTTTATATGGGGTGAGCATAGTGAATACCCCTAAAGCCCTGTATATCTATTTTATTTGGGTTAGATCAGATCTATATAGGGGGAGGGGGGTTGTCTATATATATATATTCTAGCCAATTCAATCCAATTCACTTCACTTTATATGATTGGTGGTTACCCCCCTCCCCCTACATAGATTGATTAACTATATACAGTTGGGGGTGGCCCTCTATATATAATTAAAATAACTCTAATATGTAGTATCTGGGAGTCTCCCCCCTCGATTATATATGGTATGGCTTGACCTCTCCATCATCCAATTGCCTAACAAAATCTATAGTGGAGGTCATCGACCCTATCTCATCTATATCTGGGGGGTCGAGTGTGACTATAGATATTTGTCAAACCCATAAATGTCCTATCCTCTTAGAATGTTGGTTTCATCGATTAGTCATAATCTTTCAACCACCCATAGGTGACTATCCTATAGACACCCAAAAGGGAACTACAATGATCTTGGATGAAGATCCTACAACGTTGAATAGAATCCCTTCAAAAATACCATCAGATCGAGTACCAAACAAATTCATTTCATATCCAATCAAAATCCTGGATAATTGATCAAAGTGGGTCACTCGAGTGGACCCATAGATCATGGAACAAATGGGGTAGTCCACCACACTATGTGATAGACATGAACCCCCCAATAATTGTACATGTGACTCTCACTGCATACGGCTCGCATAGAGACTCTGAAACCCTTCACTAGGTCATATGCCATATAAGGGGCCCTCTCCTATATATCAACTATCTATTCTATAGTAAGCCATCAGGAGAGAGAACAACATCTATATAGATAGGGGCCAACCTATATATAGGGGTAGTTGAGGCACCATAGTGGGATGGCCCTCACTATATAAAGATAGATATAGAGATAGAGTCTATATTCTCTATGGGGCATTAGAATTGGCTTTGGGTATATATTATATTCTATTCTCTATGGGGCATTGGCATTAATTTTAGATATTATCTATGGGGAGGGGGCGCAATCTATAGTTTAATTGGAAGATATAGAGATAGAGATAGAGTTTCATTGGCACTATATAAAGATAGAATTTCATTAGCATTGGCACAGTCTAATTTTAGTTTATATTTGGCATGGTATAGATTAGAGTTAGTTTAGTTTAGTTTATATAGAGGGGGGAAGGCCAAAAAAAATCTATCTTGGGGGGGAGGGACACAGTCTAAATTTGCTATGATAGATAGAGAGTGGATTAGCCCCTAGCCCCAACTAGATCTAGGGATAGGGGGAGATATAGAGTAGGGGCACTATTTAGATTCACTGTGATAGATAGAGATAGAGATAGAGATAGAGGGGGTGGAAATATAGTTATAGAGTTTATTGGCACAATCTATATTAGAGTTAGTTTATTTTTTATAGAGGGACACCCTATAAATAGATAGGCCCACCCTTTATATGTGTGTATGGGGGGGGTGGGGATATAGGGCTTGGGGGGAGGCCACCCCCAACTGTATATAGTTTTTCTGGTAACCATATAAGTGAAGTTGAGTTAGTTTCCTATATATAGAGAGGGCAGAGGGGCTAGAATATATAGAGAGATGGGGGGAGGGGCCCTCCCTATATATCTTGGATTATTAATTAGATTGAAATTTAGATTATTAATTAGATATAGATTTAGAGTGAGTAGAGATATTGGGTCCTCCTCTCCCATTACCATATCTATCTATGTATTTAAGATGAGCATAATATTTATAGTTTAATTAGCCCCACCCCCATAGTCTATAGATAGAGATAGAGTCTATATTTTATATGGGGTATTGGCATTGAGTTTACATATTATCTAATGGGGTGGGGGGTACGGTCTAGATTCACTATGATAGATAGAGATAGAGGGGGTGGCACTGTCTATATTCACTATATATTTTTACGGGGATGGTCTAGATTAGAATTATCTTATATATAAGTCCACCCCCCAACTGTCTATCCTTTTTTGGCAACCCCTAAACATATAAAGTGAAGTGCCTATATATATATATATATATATATATATATATATATATATATATATATATATATATATATATATATATATATGGGAGTTAGTTTCCTATATAAAGAGGGGAGAAGGACTAGACTCTAATCTATATAGAGATAGGGATAAAGAGACATAGATAGATATATAGGGCTTGAGGGATATTCACTACACTCACCCCCATAGTATATAGATAGAGTCTACCATTCACTATGAGGCATTAGCATGATTTATATTAGAGTTAGTTTCTATAGAGGGGCCCTCAACTAACTCTATTCAACTCTAATCTATAATCTATATAGAGAGCCCCAACTATATAAAGTTGATTTAGTTTCCTATATATAGAGAGGGGCTCCCCTTATATATAAAGAGGGGTGCCACCCCCAATTGTCTATCAATCTAATCTAATCCCATCCCATCTATATAGAGAGGGGAGAGGTGAGAGGGGGGCCACTATCTATCATTTTGTTGCCAATCCCTCTACTCTCTATATAGATGGGAGTTAACTTAATATATATATGGGGTATATGGGGATTAAGTTAGTTTCCTATATATGGAGAGGGACTATATATATATATATATATATATATATATATATATATATATATATATATATATATATATATATATATTGGGGATAGAATCCCCATTCCCATCTATATAGAGAGGGAGAGGGAAAGGCCCCCCTCCCCCCTATATAAATCTGATCTAACCTAGATAGATAGGGCTTGAGGGATAGAATCCCCATTCCCATCTATATAGAGAGGGAGAGGGAGAGGCCCCCCTCCCCCTATATAGATCTAATCTAACCCAGATAGATAGGGCTTGAGGGGTATTCGCTATGCTCACACCCCTCCCCCTCTCTATATAACTTAACTATAGATTATTAATTAGATGGATTATATATAATTAATTTATATGGGTGCCAATTAACCACTATACCGTAGATCTATCTATAGGGGATTAAGTCTAGAGAGGGGATCGCTCTAACTTCTACTATACCATATTGGTGATAGTGATGATGATGTTGTACCAGATCGAGGTACAATGATGGTGATGCCATACTCTATTGGTTGGCTATATTAGTGATGCTACAGTGATGGTGATGTCATGCCATACTATATATGTAACATGATGCATGATGGTGGTGTAATCATGAATGCATGACCTTGATTCATTGGGTGTTCTTAGCTCACAATGAAGGTGAGCAACCACCTCTACCTATCTATCTACCTCTCCAAACATAATATCTTGAGTATTGATGATGGAGACCACATCTTATAGCATGTGATGTTTAGACATATAATCAAGTCCTTGTGAATGGGCAAAGCTAGGTGATCTTGTTTTATGATGATACGGATGATTGCTCCTATTATTGACTAGAAACACACCAAATTATCCTTTAAGTGATTTGACTATAGTATAGGTAGAAAAAGTTGGTATGGATAAACCCTCTATATAGAGTTTAAAATGGTGGATTGAGGATTCTATGGAGAGTTTTATTTGGCATCATGATGGGGGACATATCTTATAATCATCAAATTTCACCATGCTACCAAGGATTTGATTGGGACATTGTATAATGATTCTCATACTCTATCGCATATCTTCGATGCAGAGATAGTAGAGATCATAGAAATCCCCCTAGTACCCATTGGTACATCAAAATATAATTGGTTATGGGCATTGTAAGGTACTAATTTTCTCAAATCCCAGTATACACTCAAACCTCTTAGCATTACACCACTAAATCCCCAATCCTTTGCCTATTGTGTAGTGACAGTACTAATATCCACTAATCATTGTTTTCAAATATGGTTGCTAGTTAACATCTCTTCTGATTTGTCAATACGGGAAGTGAATTATCATGTAAAGTCATAAATATCTTGGCATTAGCCAAGAGGTAGATCTTGTGCCACTCCACCTGGTCGTATGTAACTAACATGTATCCTAGATCCCAAGACTCTCTCAAAGAATTTTGATAATTTCTCTTGCTCCTCAAAATCCCACAAGAATAGGGTTAATACTCCCACATCCATAGCATGAGTGGTACCCCTATATATAGGAGATCCTAGAATCCCTATCTCTATATGATATGGGGAATTTTATATGTATAGGACTGTCTGCCCGCCCAACACCTTTCTCTATATGGGATTTAGGGCCCATGCCATCACTATAAATGGGGGGCATCTCTCTATATATGTCGAGGGCAGATATATAATCTAATATAGAGTCATATATCTATATATAAAGACACCCATATCTATATAGATTAGATGGTACCCCTATATATAGATATCTATTAGGAGGGGGAGGGTTGGTTATATATAGTCGGGGTGAGAAATAGTAAACCCAACCATATCTAGGGTGACTTATGGGAGAGGGCCCCTATCCCCTAGATAGTGGTGAGATGGGGGTGAGCATTTCTGCTCTTGCTCTTTCCTGCCCCCATATATATATAAATGGAGTAGCGAATAATATACATCTACATATTTAGCTATCCTATTTGGGGGTGGCTATAAGGCACTTGACCCTCCTCTATATAGGTATATGGATTTAGATAGGTTGATGACCGATGCCCTATATATCTATGGGGCATTTACGCTCCCCCCTCTATATTTATATATGGGTGCCTACCCACCCCCCCTTTCTCTATATGGGATAGAGGATAAATGGCCCATCTCCATCTATATAGAAGGGGGAAAGGGGACGGTTGGGGTCGAGGCCATATACAGATAGGACCCCAATGAGATATCCCCAGATAGATATATAATCTCCACTATATAGTTGTTATATTCTATATAGATATATATAGCTTATAAAGTTGACCCCCCCTCAAGCCCTATATATCTATCTAGGTTTATTTGGCACTCTCTATACGATTTATATGGGGATTTAGATAGAGTTTAATTTAGTTTATATAGAGGGGGAGGGGGTGAGGGCTGCCATATAGAGTTTAATGGGCTCTATCTTGGGCCCCCTATATAGATATACCCTATCTTTGGGTCCTCCCCCCTCTATATATATGGGGAGTTAGATAGAGTTTATATAGGAGGAGGGTACCTCTATATATAACTTTAACTATATCTATCCCTATCTAAACATTGGTAGAGGGGGGAAACAGAGCATAACTATAGAGAGTTTTATGGGAGCCTGCCAACTAGGATTTCACTCGGCTAACGGGACTCTCTAGATTTCCCTTATATAGAGAGTGCTCAAGAGGTCAAGCCATATAGAGTCTAAATAGGTAGGCCCTCGTGCTGTTAGGTTGAGCCCCACCCATATATAGATTATATAGACCCTCTATTTTTGCCTATTTACCCTATATATATATATATATATATATATATATATATATATATATATATGGAAGGGGTCCCCTATCCATCTATATACCCCTATCTATCTATCTAACTATATACATACTATGCGAGACATATATATAAGGGTATATAGATGGATAGGGTCCCCTTTTATATATATGGGATAGATATGGGAACCTATATATCTATCTAGGAATGGTTCACTAATGCACCCTCCTCCTCCCCCTCCCCCTCCCCCTCTATAACTATGTTTATGGGATATGAGATAGATAGGGGTATATAGATGGATAGGGGGGGCACTATATATATATATATATATATATATATATATATATATATATATATATATATATATATATATATATATATATATATATATATATATATATATATATATAGGGAGCCCTCTATATAGACTAGGAGTGCCAAGATCATTCCCCTCTATATATAGAGGGGTTACACTCCATAATTAAGATAGGTGCATATAGATGGATAGGGCCCCCCTCTATATATATATATGGGATATATCAAGGCCCTATCTATATAGATATGGGCAATAGATCTAACCTATCCTATCTAATAGTGCAATTATCTATATCCAAATAGATACCCATATCCCATATACATAGTTATAGAGGAGGAGGAGGAGGGGAAGGTGGCAAGATGAGACCATATAGAGTTATTAATTAGATAGGGCCTCCTAGATAGAAAGAGGGGGGGGCTAGATATATAAATATGGGTATACCCCCCTTTATCTATCTGGGAGTGCCCCTATCTATCTAACTATATACATACTACACACCCTCCCCCTCCCCCTCTATTTATATGGGATATGGTTTAGATAGGGTTCTATAGATGGATAGGGGCCCTCTCTCTCTCTCTCTATATATATATATATATATATATATATATATATATATATATGGGATATATCAAGGCCTTATCTATATAGATATGGGGATCCTATATATCTAATATGGGTTCACAAGACCCCTCCACCTCTGCCTCCCCCTCTATATATATGGGATATGGGTTAGATAGGCCCTCATCAGATGGGTAAAGAGAATTGAGTTCCCTTATCTAATATGGGGGCCCTCACGCTGACACAACACTCTTAAGGAGGCCCCTATCTCTACTCACTCAATCTATATATGGGGTAAGGGTGCCCCTATATATATAAATAGACAATGCCCCCCCCCACATATATAGTTTCATTGGCATCCCCCCTCCCTATATATCTTACCTATATGGATATTGTTTTGGCACCGCCACCCCATAAATAGATTCTAAATTGAGATTTAATATCTAAACGAAACTCTATATTTCCCTCATGCTGATAATATAGAGTTGGCTTCCATTTATACGAGGCTTCAATTGATCTATATAGGGTTTGATATAAATGGCTTTGGGAAGTTGAGGGCTTTAACCCCTATATATAGATAAGATATGGCCGAAAACCCATCTCTTTATAGATATGGGTATTCATTGTGTGTGTGTGTACATGCGCATGTGTGTGTGTGTGTGTGTGTGCATGTGCGTGTGTGTGTGCATGTGTGTGTGTGTGTGTGTGTGTGTGTGTGTGTGCATGCATGTGTATGCATGTGTGCGTGTGTGTGTGTGTATGTGTGTGTATGTATCTCTTGATAGCCATGGCCGACAACCCCTCTCTATATAGATATGGGTATTCATTATGAGGTGTGTGTGTGTGTATCTCAAATCTCTATATATATATGGATATTCACTGTATGTGTCTGTGCGTGTGTGCATGCACGCATGTGCGTGTGTGTGTGTGTGTGTGGGTGCGTGTGCATGTGTGTGTGTGTGCATGTGCATGTGTGTGTGCATGTGTGTGTGTGTGTGCACGCACGCATGCATGCATGTGTGTGTGTGTGTGTGTGTGTGTGTGTGTGTGTCTCTCTCTCTCTCTCTCTCTCTCTCTCTCTCTCGATAGACATGGCTGACAACCCCTCTCTATATAGATATGGGTATTCACTATGAGGTGTGTGTGTGTGTGTATCTCTCAATAGACCCTATATAGAGATGGGGTTTTGCTCAAGATAAGATAATATTCGCTATGCTCAAGATAAGATAGATGTAGGGAGGCCACCCCTAACTATATATAGTTTTTTGGCAACCCCAACTATATATCATTTTTTTGGCAACTGTATATAGTTTTGGTAACCATATAAAGTTAAGTGAAGGTGAGTTCAATGCACTATATCTATTGGGGGCCTTCCCTTGGCACCCCCACCCCATATATAGATTATAAATTGAGATTTAATATCTAAATGAAACTCTATATTGCCCTCATGCTGATAATATAGAGTTAGCTTCAATTTATACGGGGCTTCAATTGATCTATATAGGGGTTGATATAAATGGCTTTGGGAAGTTGAGGGCTTTAACCCCTATATATAGATAAGATATGGCTGACAACCCCTCTCTATATAGATATGGGTATTCACTGTGTGTGTGTGTGTGTGTGTGTGTGTGTGTCTGTGCGCATGTGCACATGCATGTGTGCGCGTGTGTGTGTGTGCGCGCGCGTGTGTGTGTATGTGTGTGAATGTGTGTGCGTGCATGTGTGTGTGTATGTATGTATGTATCTCTCGATAGACATGGCCAACAACCCCTCTCTAAATAGATATGGGTATTCACTATGATGTGTGTGTGTGTGTGTGTGTCTCGATAGACCCTATATAGAGAGGGGGTTCTGCTCAAGATAAGATAATATTTGCTATGCTCAAGATAAGATAGATGTAGGGAGGCCACCCCCAACTATATATAGTTTTTCACAACCCCAACTATATATCATTTTTTTGGTAACTGTATATAGTTTTTGGTAACCATATAAAGTTAAGTTAAGGGGGCCTTCCCTTAAATTTATAGGGCATAGCCCCCCCCCCCCCCCTCTAATCCCTATTAGACCCAACTTATATGGCCTGAGGGCCCCATTAAATTCAAATCTATATGGCCCCAACTCTATATGGCCCCATTAAACTCAACTCAACTTATATGATATGGCCTAGGGGGCATTAAACTCTATATGGCTATATATGGGGTGCCAAAAAAATTTATACTGTGGGGGTGGGAGTGAGCATAGAAAATACCCCTCTATATCAATATGGATTGTGCCCTCTATCTCTATCTATCATAGTGAACTTGAGCCAATTAAACTATATGGTGGACTCTCCCAAATGTCTATTTCTTTGGCTGCCCTCTCCCTCTCCCTCTATAGATGGGGATGGTGATGGGGATTCTAGTAGATCTATATAGATGGCCTCTCTCTCTCCCTCTATATATTAGCTATTTATAAGGACTTGGGGAGGCTGAGGGGGAGGACCCCTCTTTATCTATAGATGGGGTCGAGGAGGCTAAGGATCCCCTAGATTTATGGGTTTAGGCCCTCGACTAAAGAATTTATATTTTATTCTATACTATAAAACCTATCATTTCTCTATAACCCATAACCAAGATGACAATGTTCATCAGAGAAACTCAAATTCCATTTCTTCTTTCATCACTCTATAAGTGATTCCTCTCCCTACCCCTATTGATATAGATATATGGGGCACCTACGATTTATATTTTATTTGTTTGTATGAGGACCTCCTTCCCTTCTACCCTCTCTCCATTCACATGATTCCTAAAGTGAAAGGGTAGGCAGCATGTACCATGATCCCTCTATCCCACACATCTAGAAGTGAGAAGTGTAGTCCATCAGTTCCATTGAATATTCCTATCTCTCGATAAATACCATGTGAGTGTGCGATTATGCTTGAAACTGTTAATAAAAAATTTGTTCACATAAATGAAATCCCTACCCTATTGATAGTGATAGGTATAGGTAGGTCAAACACCCCATAGTGAGAGAATATATAGGGACCTCTTTGAAATATATATATATATATATATATATATATATATATATATATATATACATAAAATATGTGAATCCTTCCCATCTACCCTCTACCCTTTATTGTGTACTCAGTTTGGATATCTGACACATAAGGGAGGATGTATTCTAATCATTTTGCATCTTGCATTCACATTGTTCCACTACCAATCAAGGAATTTCCATCTTATTATGACATGTTGTCACCACCCTTCTATGTCACTTAGTCATCTTTGCATTGCTGTCTCTACAACCAAAATAAATGGAATTAATTAAGTGAATCCACAATCACCCTCTAAATGATCAAAATGGGGAGATCCTAAAGATACATTTTTTAATCCATCAATTTCTCTATACCCATATGGAGTAATCTAATATGTGGTTTTGCACGTTCTACCACTTCCCCATCCATTTTTGATAATGATCATGGAACACCATGAGTAGCAAGATGTTGAGGTCTAGAATTTGAAGTGGAATTTCTTATTTGTTTGTTCCTAGTCATCATGAGAGAGATATCAATGAAGAAATGGATTATTCCCTTCGTAATACTAATGTCCATGGGCTAGAACTCCCTATGCCTTGCCCTATTGCCCTATTGAAAAAATCTATTGTCTATTCCCTTTCCTATTGAAAGTTAGAGGTTGAAAAGGTCTATTCCCTTCCCTATTGAAAGGTAGAGGATAGTTATATTACATTCCCTATTGAAAAATGAAAGGTATAGGTCCTCTCTCTCGAGCACATACCTCTCCCTTTCAATAGGGTAGGGCATGAGAGTGACCTCAACACAATGGAGAGGCCATATCCATAGACATAGTGATATATATAGAGGGGGAGGGGGAGGCCACTCTATATATCTATCCTAGACCCACCATCCCATCCCATCGCCATCCTCATCCCCATCCCCATATATATAGAGAGAGAGGGAGAGGGAGAGGCCAACTAGAGATTTGTAATAGCCCTCCCCCCCATATAGATCCACTAGAATCCCCATCCCCATCTATATAGAGAGGGAAAGGGAGAGGGAGAGGGAGAGGGAGAAGGGGGACAAATAAATAGAGATTTAGGAGAGGCCCCCCTATATAGATCTACTATATTTGGGAGAGGGGGCCACCCTATATATCTATCCTAGACCCCCCATCTCATCCCCATCTATATAGAGAGGAAGAGGGGAGACACCATATCGAAACTATTGCCAAATAGATCCCTATATATTATTTTAGGGGCATATAATATCTATGCCATGCCCCAAATATTTATAGAGAGGGTATGGTGGTGGGGAATTTGAGTGTTATATATCGATATGGGATCTCCTACCCTCTATATCTTATCTCTAACCCCATACCATATAGATTCTAGTCTATATGTAACTATCGTACCCCAATTATATAGATAAGGGAGTCTAGTCTATATGTCACTATCGTACCCCAATTATATAGATAGGGGAATTTAGTCTATATGGCACTACCATACCCTAGCTATATAGATAGGGGGTCTAGTCCCATATATATAAAGGGGGATTCGAGGTAGAGGTTTCCAGATAGATACCTATATATTTTTTGGGGGCCCTATCTATATGGGAATATAATAAAATGATGTCCTACTTGTCTCCATATATCCTCTCCCCACCCATCCTAATGTGATACAACCTCAACCCCCCTCTATATATATGACTAGACTAGATGACACTCTAGAGCAACTAATATAAATAGAATAGACTCTAGATGAAATCCCCATCTGATCATATATCTATAGATGATATAGAGTGGGAGTGGGGCATTACTCTATTGTATACGTGATATGATTGAGATTAGATAGATGCAGTCGTATCACATATATAATAAGGGGTAGGCCCTATCTCCCTATCCATGATATAGAGATAGAGTCCCCTCTTTGTATAGAGATGGGTGGGGAACATTATAGAGTTGAGCCCTCTATATATATATATGGGACCCTATATATATGGGAGTTTAGAGAGAGGGGGGAAATGAAGTGGTATTCATCATAGTGAGTACCCCATAGAGAGATTAGTTAGTTTATATATGGGGTGTGGGGCCCTCAAATAGAGATAAAGGCTAGATGGAATTAGAAGGGAGAGGCCACCCCCAACCCCAAGATAGAGTGTCTTTGGTCCTCCCCGTAAATATCTAATTTAGCCCACTTAGTCCACTTTACTTTCTATTATGGGATTGCCAAAAATACTCTATTTAGTTGGCCCCCCTCTCCCCTCTCTATATAGATTATATTAGATTATATTAGGTTAGATTAGATTAGATTAGATTAGATTAGATTAGATTAGATTAGGGTTAGATAGAGTTAGATGGACCCTCCCCTCCCCTTCTATATAAAATAAACTAAACTAAACTAACTTTAATTTATACCGTGTCAATACCCCATAGTGAATGGTAGACTTTATCTCTATCTATATGATGTTGGGGCTGATGACTGATATCACGTATATCAAGTAGATCTCAACCATTGGGAGAGGACACCCTAGATATAGTTGGGGGCCCTCACCCGATGGGCTCCACTCTTCACTATCAATAAATCAGCCATCACATCAGGAGAATTCCAATAGGATGAGGGTGGGCCCCTATACAGAGAATTGGCTCCCCTATATATATATATATATCCAATCCCCATAGTATTCTATATTGAGAGGGGGCACAGATAGATGTATAGGCTATATAGGATTAATCTATAGATGGGGGTCCAGATATAAATGGGGGGAATTTCATTTATGCCCTCGCCCTCCTACCCATATCTATGATTTCTATAGAGAAATGGAGTTAGGGGGGTGGGAGGTTGAGGGCCCCTATATAGATATGGGACACTCCCCTGATGTACTAGATAGAGCTCCCACTATATATATATATATATATATATATAAGAGGGGGACAACATCCCTATCTATAACTACACCCCCTACTCTAGGGTAGGGGTTGAGGAGGGTGAGGGACCCTATATGTAACTATGCTGACCCTATATATATCTATGGGATGGGAGTCTTATCTATCTAGGGTGTGACTAATAGCAAATAGAATAGAGATAGGGGCTGAGGGCCCCTATCTCTCTATGTGTATTCCCATCGTGTTATGTATCTGGTAGGTTATGTATCTAGTGATGATAAAAAAATATAAATGGAAGGGAAGGGACCCCCCACCCACTCCTCTTCCCTCCCATCCTATTGAGTTGGAGCCTTGACACGATGCATGAGAGAGTTTGATTGAGAGTTGAGGCCATCTCTAGATCTGATTCTGAGCTGTTGGATATATCCCTATCCCTATCTAAACATTTGTGTTAGTAGGGGGGCCTATCTATTTGGACCCAGCCCCCCTCTATTAATGCCAATGTTTAGATAAAGATAGGGTAGTATTACTATACTATACTATATTATACTATACTAAGGTGAAGGAGGACTAGATATAGGGCTCTTGACCATTAGGATCGATTAGATCATATATATGATATGGTGGGATAGGATCAAAGAGATCTATTCTCTTTGGGGTCCCCCTCCCCTCTATATATAGATAGAGTCAAGAGTGTCTATCTATATATAGGGTTTCTTAGTTGAGCCAACACACCCATATAAATAGATAGGTATTTGATCCCAACCCCAACCGCAACCCCAAGTAAAACTATGTCTATGGGGACATATCTATGATCCAATCCAATCTAATCTATATAAGGAGGGGGGAGGGGGCAGGGCCAAAAAAACTAGATATTTTGGGGGAGGGGGACTTTAGCTCTCATTCTTTAGATCATACGATCAACATTTCCCTAACCACTATCTAGGGCCCATATCTATATAGGGGCCTAGTCAAGCAAATACCCCCATATAGATAGATAGGCATTTGAGCCCTAGTTCAGTTGATCCACTATATAGAGTAGGGCTCATTCTATTCTCTAGTCGATCCCTAGTTGATTAGCAAGGTTGGTTTTATGATTGACAATCTGAGTGCATCATCCCTTTTTATCTATCATATGCATCACTTGATTTGATATAAAGACTTGGCACTCCCCCTATCCCCTATATAGATGGATATACTACTCAACTACAACCAACATATATCAATATCACGTATCCATACATCCAATGATTAGTTATACATTACCCATATATAGGGGGGCATATATATCCAGGTTGTGTGTCTCTCTAGAGCTAGATAGATATCCCTTTACTTCAAGTCAAGAGGCCCCTCTCTGTGTATGTATATGATAGGCTAGCTATATATAGTTAGGATCAAGGGGCATACTTATGAAGCCTATATATCTATTTGGACCTTTGAACCCTCGATCGACTAACCATAGTTGGGATAAGAGGTGGTTGTAACCCCCCATATAGATAGGGGTGAGGTTTCAATTGATTTTTTTGGTCGAGTTTAGCCCTCTCTGTAGTTGTGTGGGTCTCATCCATCTGGACAAATTAATAAACTATTTTTTATTATATATATATTTTTTATTATATAGGATGGTCTATAGTCCATATTCTATAGTCAGGGTGGGTGATAGTGGACATCTATATGACTAATATCTGGTAGCCCCCCCTCCCTCTATTCTAAATCTAAATCTATAATCACCATTAAACTCTGTATGGATATATATGGGGTGATCATAGTGAATACCCTTCCCCCCTCTATATGAACTCTAATCTATACCATGCCAGCATATCCATTCTATAATAGAATATAGAATCTAAATATAGAATATATCTATGGGGTGGGGGTGTTAATGCCAATGAAACTCTATCTCTATCTATAGATTATCCCCATATAAATCCATATATAGGCATTGTCAACTAGATCCATTTGGGTCATTTATGTATCATTCAGTCGATTTGATGCATCCATTATTATCAGTTGAGTTCCCCTCCCCTTATATATAACTGATCCCCATCTAGAGAGAGGGGGGTTATTGAGCCCCCCACCACTATCTAGAGCCCATATCCATAGACATAGTGTTAGAGGGGGGAGGGGCACCTAGATCTCATCTATCTAATCTATCCCCTATCTATATATCGAAACCCTATCCCCTATCTATAATGGAGGAATAGGAGTAAGCCATTGGGTGAGTGCAGACTATAAGCCCCCAACTCTATCTAGGTTTTTCAGTTCTCTCTCAATGGTTGAGATGAGCCCTCATATATATAGATAGGTCAACAACCCTGTAAATCTATAGGGGGTTTTAGGGCATCACTCAAGAGATCAAGGTCATTGATTAGATAATGGGCCTCGACCTATAATCTAGATAAGGGGACCTCAAATTTAGTTTAATTATCCCCTAACTTTCTAGTAATTAGAGGTGGCCTCAAGGATCAATCACTATAAACTATAGTGTGGTTCACTTATGTTATGTATGTAGATAGAGTATGGTAAGGGGTATTGGCTCTCCTCTATAGAGGGCTAATGGGTCCTATCTATATATATACAAGTTAGAGTTAGAAATATATCTTATATGAGGGGAGGGTGATCTACCCTATATCTATAGCAAAGTGCGTACTAGAGTAGAGGTAGGGCCTATCCTATATATCCCCTCTATATAGATCTAATCCCCATCCCCTATCTATACTCAATTATATATATATATATATATATATATATATATAATTGAGTATAGATAGGGGTTGACCGCCTCTAACTCTACTCGACTCTACTCTACTCTATATGGGGTCTGTTGGGTGAATATTTTCTCACCAGTGTACTGATGAGTAAAATAGGTCTGATCATCCATAGCAAGGGAGATTAGTCATCCAAAGTTGCAGGTTTACCACATCCAAAGGGGACAAATCTCTCCTCTCATCAAGGGGAGGTTCCCTATAAGTATGAGGCACTATATACTATATATATATGCAAAAAATAACACTCAGGGGTAGGATACACCATCCATCTCTCTTCTTTCAGACATGATGTTCACAAAAAAAAGAGAAAATTCTGGTGAAAACACTGAAGGCACTTCTCTTCTTTCAGAAGTGTTCTTGCAGAGAACAATAGGAGTTCTTTTAGGTAGTGACAAGTAATTGGTAACCAAAAGCGTAGTAACCAGTAGACTGAGACGTAGCACAAAGTCTCCACCTCGACTGCCCAAGAGTGAATTACGAAGGATAATGAGGGCACAAAGTCATCCCAAGATCCTTTACACAAGAACAGAAAGAAAAAACACTAAAGGCAATTGTGGGGGCAATAAGTCTCTCCACAGTTGGCTTCAGAACACCTTCCTGATTACTTTCACTAGTTATACTTGCCAAATTAAATAAACAAGAATACATTCAAAAAATAGACATAAAAACAATCTCTTAAAATGATACAAGCTATAACAGCGCAAAGTCTGCAAACAACTTGCTTTCTCATTCAGATAAAATGATATGAACAACAATCTCAGCTCAAAGTCTCAGTATTTGCCTTTCAATTTGGGCAGAGTTTTGCTTCTATATTGGAAAGATCTCCCTAAAATAATAAAAGAGATTACAATATATAGCACCCAAGAAAGACTTGGCACTTTGTTTCATGGAATGGCCCATGCTATGCATTCAATGCCTTGAATGCATTTTCAATTCTATCTGGAGGGACCATGCTTGGAACAGTTCATTGCCTTAACTATGGCATGTCCATTCATCTAATCTGTCTCTTCCTGGGTCTGAATCCTCTAGTCTATCCCCTCTAATGTCTACATAGCTATCCATTTTGTCTTTACTCCAAAAGAGACTAACAGGCCACATCTTTAATGTTTGCAATCTCAAAAATATACTTTGCAGACTATTCTAGCTACTAGAATAACTACTGCATAGATATTTTTCTCTTTGTCTCTTCTTGCTACGATTTGAGCTCCCAAGCTATATTTTCCCCTTTCTGGTTTTGTCTTTTCCTGGCATTTGAGCTCTCAGGGCTATATCCTCGGCCTCGCTGGCTCTTTACAGTCTTCCATTAGCAGTTCTTCCCTTTGGCATTTTGGCCTTTAAATGCATTCGATCCCATGCTCAAGCCTTCAAAGATCAACAACTATTTTGTTGCCATGAATTTTGACGTTTGTGGGCCCATCACTTTCCTTGACAATTCTTTCAGCTTTCTTGTTTGCTTTGGCTACTTTCCATTCATCTTAACAAGTGATGTGTGACATTTTCTATTGTGAAACTAATGAGGACACTTGGCAGCATCCATTGAGTTATAATGGAACACGTGGCACATTTCATAGCTTTGAAACTTATTAGAAATTGTGTTTCAATAGACGACACTTGGTAGCTTCCACTTTGACTTTATAAGGGACACGTAGTAGCTTTTGCTGCACTTTGAGGTTTGATCTTTCCCAGAGGGAACTTGCCCTTTAGGATCCTTCGGGTGGCCTCTGGGTTTAATTCCTTTGACCATCTTTTCTTTAGGGTTTTTCTTCAGATAAAAGTTTGAAGGAATTCTTTCAGACTTTTTATTCGAAGGAAATGCCTTAATCATTTTGTCGCATTTTTTTCCCAAAAGAGAACTATGCCCTCCGCAAGGACTGTTCAAGCCCAGAACTATCCTTCAAACTTTTACAATGGTCCATCTGCTCCTCGCCTGCCCTTTGCAAGGGCTGTTTGTCCTTGGTTCACTTTTTTGAAGGAATTCTCTTTATTCGCTTTTGTTGGCTACCCTCGGCAAGGGCACTTAGCTTGGTTCATTGCCCTCCAAAAGGGCACTTTTTCTTTTGATTTTGTGGTAGCCCCTTGAACCTGTCAATTGAACCGACTGATTGAACCAACTTTGGTTCATCGGTTCAATGGTTCAATTGGTTCAATCTCTTTATTTGGCTAAGTCTTTTGATCGCTCAAACAAAATGCATTGAACCATATGGCTATTGAACTTATTGAACCATTGAACCCATTGAACCTTTGAACCAAAGTGGTTCAATGGTTCAACAGTTCAATGGTTCAAGCCTTCTTCTTTTTTATAAGTGTTTTGAAGCCGTTGAACCTAGAAGCGATTGAACTTATTGAACCTTTGTCGAAGCCCTTAAATCTTGCTGATGATGTTGAACCTTTGAACCCATTGAACCTATTGAACCAAAATAGTTCAAGGTTCAATGGTTCAATGGTTCAATGGTTTGATCCTTGCTTAGAAGCTTGTCGATGGACATTTTTTATTGAACCAAGTCATTGAACCAACCTTGAAATCGCCCAAGTGTTGAAATCTTGTTTCTTTCCTGTTGAGCCCATAGAAATCAACCTACAGAGTCTATAGATTCAAGTTCATAGAATTGGGAGAGTCTATAGAAATGAGTTCATAGAATTTCTACCTGTAGAGTCCGTAGTTTTGAGGCCTTGAAGTTCGTATAAATTGAGTCTATAGAAACAAACCTGTAAAGTCTGTAGAAACTAAGTCTATAGTTTTCTCTAAGTTTTCTCTAACCTTGAAAGAATCCGTAGAAACCTATTTGCAGAGTTTGTAGATATGAACCTATGGAGTCCATAGTTTCAAGCCTACAGTGTTCGTAGTTTCAAGCCTGCAGAGTCTATAGAAATGAGCCTGTGAAGTCCGTAGATTTTTAAAAAGTTTGAAGAATGGAGAATTAGAATGCACAAAACAATTTTTGAAAATGGAAGAGACAATTTTGGTCTTGCAGGACCAAAATAGTTCATATATTGTCCCAAAAAATGAGTGATATTTTTAGGGACAACAACTAGCTCCAGCTGGGAAACTTCTTTCAATTGAAAACTTGGAATAGTTGAGGGGAGTAGAAACCAGAATCTCTAGTGCCTTGAAGTATGCCATTGGGCTATAGAGCCATGTTACCAAAAAAAAAGGCTCTAAAAAATGAAAACAAAAAGCACAAAACAGAATTAAAGACTATACAAATGTACATATGTATAGGTGAACTTATCTGATACTTCAAGAATTGAAGTGATTTAGAAGCTGCCTATTATGAGTTAATGAAAATGGCATTCTATCCTGATAAACCAGTAGAAAACTATTTTATCTCCGAAATCGGTGATGGGAGAATAGAACTCTCTACCAGAAATCACATTTTCTATGCACTCCTTTTGTTTCTCTCTTCTTGCCCCATGGCAAGACATGGTCTTCAATCTAAAAATTATAAATCTTTGCTCTCTTGGCAAAGAGTTCATTTTGTTAACTTTGGAGCACAGTAGTATGGTCCACTACCATAACTCGTTGTTCTGCTGGTTCAATCTAGCACATATTTTGATTGTCCCCCTCAGACCCCTAACAAACTATCGGTTCAGCATCTCCTTTAGCATGAAAGAGTTTGACATCTTCATCCTGAGCAGCCTTCAATCTGAGTAACAAAGATTCATACTCAGTAGTGTTGTTGGTGTTGCTAAACTGCAACTTGCGTGAAGGAAAAATAATATCTCCTTGAGGAGATATCAACACCATCCCAGCTCCAACACCGGTAGAGGAATTGCTGCCATCAAATTCTTGAATCTAAACATCATCAAAAACTGATCTTCTATCAGATTTCTCTTCATTAGAGAGGGAAGATCATTTTTCATCTGTACTGCACCCTACCAATTCTTTTGATGTTTTTTTTGAATCAATCTTTGGATCACCACCTACAGGACTTTCATCAGCTGAAACATGAACATCCTCTATGGACAAGAAGTAATTACCCCTGCCTGAAGACTCAAATAAAAATTGAGCTTTAGGTGCTGATGTCTGAGTGACAACATATTTTGCCTCTTTTTCAGGAAGCAGCCTCTTAATGACACATTTGAAAGGGATCCTTACTTCATATAGGTCCATGCTTAACTCACCGCCTACATCCTTGCATAAATTCCATTCCAGTAGAATGTCGTATGAGGCTGAGACGTTGGCCACAAGGACTATCATTTTGATTCTTTTGTTTGAAATGCTACAAATATAAATTGGGCGTCTTTGATTTTCTCCAGTAGTGGCACTTGTTTGTTCTCCATGGAAAAGGATCTCCCAAATTTTTTGATTAGTGTAAGACCAAGGGATTCTGCCACTTTGGTAGGCATGACATTATCTAAAGCACTGGAATCAATGATACAGTTGCTCAGCTTGTGACCGTTTATCAACAGGAAAACATAGAAAGGATCTACTTTCCCAGGGGCAACAGGAGGAGTAATGACCAAATTGTTTGGGATGAGCATATTCTTTGGGAGATCATGAGTTACCGTTCTAATCTCTTGTCCTACAGGGATGGCTGTGTTTTTCACACACTCCACCAACCTGTCCAATTGCTTTGAGTTGGCTTGTAAAAATTCAAATTCAGTCATTTGAATTTTAGTTTTTTTGACATGATCAATTATGTCAAATGACTAAAATGGACTAGAAAGAGAGGATGGGAGTTCATCCTTTTGGTTTTTGGAAAGGGGAGGACTGATCTGCAAAGTTGAAGTTAAAGGTGCAGAAATATTTGGGGTACTTACTTTTTTAGCAACCACCAGGTCCCTTGGCTGGAAAAGTAGGGAAGTTCCTCATTTGGCAATTGAAATTGCAGGCTGAGCTCGCTCCTCTGTTATTTCTTTATCATTTTGTTGGGCTGACTAATTTTTAGACCAGGTGAATACTGCGTATGATCCTTCGACTGCTTCACTTTTACTTCTAGGTTTATCAATTCTTCTTGATCCTCTATGAAGATATCAACATCATTTTCTTGGTCAAACTTAGTTTGGAAAGAGAAACTATGTTCAGTTTCTAGATATCTAATTGTTGAGTTGGTTGGAGGTGCTTCAAGGGCAAGGTTCCTTTGTGGGGGAGGAAGACAATTTGGCTGCCCTTAATTTCTTGCAGCATTGCCTTGATATGACTAGTTCTGAAATGTCCTCCTTAGCATATCTCGATTAAGAAAAGAAAACATACCTTGGGCCATTTGTCTTTTCAAGGCTAGTAGTTCATTTGCCAAGTTTTTCACCATTTGATCCATGCTGCCTGTAGATGGATATTTAGAAGATGAAGAGGATTTACTTTTATTAGAGTCTCCTTATCTTTCCTACCAAGATAAGGTCATCTCCTGCCTCAATAGCCAAGTCTTGAGTAGTAGCAAGGTCTATGTGTCTAACCCATCTCAGCAAAAAACTCATTTTAGGCAGCTATGAATTGATGAAAAAACACTTGAAATTCTTAGGTGTATGCTAGGCGATCATGGGAATCTTGTTCCTCAGCTTGTCAAACTTGGCAATAAAGTCCCTCATAGGTTCATGGGGCTCCTTCTTTATCTGTGTGAGCTGGGATAGCAAGGCATGTGCATCTTTTGTAGGCTTAAACCTAGCTTCAAATTTAGCTTTAAGAGTGTTTCAATCAGTCATTGACTGAGCTTGTAGATGGTAGAACCAGTCTGTAGTAGCACCTTGTAGTGTCTCTACAAATAGCTTGACTAATATGTCTTCATACTCCACACCTATTACACCACATGCTATGCTGAAGGAAGCAATATGTTCATCAGAGTGAACTTTTTCATCACCAAAAAATTTGAAAAAATTCATCTTTGAACTATGTGAAAGCTCATGTAGAGGTGGGGTCAAATTTAGTGGACCAAAAGAGTTATCCCATGGGCCTTAAGCCATGATTTGATTATGTAGAAGTGGGATCACAAATCTAGGTGGAGTATGGATAGGCAAAGCTTTGCTAACAGCAAAAAAAGAAGCTTTGTCTTGTATTGATGACCTGATATGGGTAGGAGGAAGACTCCTAATACGTTGAAGGTGAGGTTGTAGAAGAAATAAATCAAAATTTCTCTATTACACCAACTCAAAAATAGGTCAACATCTTGAGATTTTTGGCTTTTTATATATCATGGAGCTACTAGATTGTAGGATAAAAATGAGAAAAAACTAGTCTTACTTCAGCATGAAGCTTGAGGCTTCAAATTGCGCACTCTATCCTAGTGGCTCTAGTTTTGTAGACTAGATAATATAATGGAGATGGAGGAAGATGGTAAGGCTATAATGATAATGGGTAAGACATGGAATGGAGTTGTTAGAGTCTATAATGGATAAGAGTAGAGACTGTTTCAATCTAAAATTTGAGGCTTTAAATTGCACGCTCATCCCCAACAGATTTAGTTTGTAAACCAAATTATATAATGGGAATGGATAAGGCTATAATGATAATAGGTAAGACCCATATGAGAGTCACCAGAGTATACAATTTATAAGCATAGAAACTGCGTGTTCAAAATCCCCAGCAGAGACGCCAAAAAATTGTTACGCGAAGCTAGGAGAAAAAATTAACAATAAAAAAGCACTGGAGCTACTCATTCTTCTCCAGTGGAATAAATGGATAAGGCTATAATGATAATGGGTAAGGCATAGGTGATGTTCCAATCTAAAGCTTGAGGCTTTAAATTACACAAAATTACTATGTCCCAAGTGGAGTCGCCAAAAAATTGTTGGGTGAATATTTTGTCATCAGCATACTGATGAGCAAAATAGGTCTGATCATCCACAGCAAGGGAGATTGGTCATCCAAAATTGCAGGTTTACCACATTCAAAGGGGACAAATCTCTTCTCTCATCAAGGGGAGGTTCTCTATAAGTATGAGGCGCTATATATATATATATATATATATATATATATATGCAGAAAATAACACTCAGGGGTAGGATACACCATTCATCTCTCTTCTTTCAGAGATGATGTTCACAAAAAAAATCTTGTTGAAAACACTGAAGGCACTTCTCTTCTTTCAAAAGTGTTCTTGTAGGGAACAACAAGAGTTCTTTCAGGTAGTGACAAGTAATTGGTAACCAAAGGCATAGTAACCAGCAGACCGAGACATAGCACAAAGTCTCCACCTCGACTGCCCAAGAGTGAATATAAACGATAATGAGGGCACAAAGTCATCCCAAGATATTTTACATAGAAACAGAAAGAAAACACACTAAAGGCAATTGTGGGGGCACAAAGTCTCTCCACAGTTGGCTTTAGAACACCTTCTTGATTACTTTCACTAGTTTTGCTTGCCAAATTAAATAAACAAGAACACATTCAGAAGATAGACATAAGAACAATCTCCTAAAATGATACAAGCTATAACAACATAAAGTCTACAAAAAACTTGCTTTTTCATTCAGATAAAATGATATGAATAACAATCTGAGCTCAAAGTCTCAGTATTCACCTTTCAATTTGGGTAGAATTTTATTTTTTTATTGGGAAGATATCCTTAAAACAATAAAAGAGATTACAATATATAGCAGCCAAGAAAGACTTGGCACTTTGTTTCATGGAAAGGTCTATGTTGTGCATTCAATGCCTTGAATGCATTTTCAGTTCTATTTGGAAGGACCATGCTTAGAATAACACATTGCCTTAACTATGGCATGTTTATTCATCTAATATGTCTCTTTTTGGGTCTGGATCCTCTGGTCTGTCTCCTCTGACGTCTACATAGCTGTCTATTTTGTCTTTACTCTAAAGGAGACTAACAGGTCATGCCTTCAATATTTGCAATCTCAAACATCTACTTTGCAGACTGTTTTAGCTACCGAAATAACTACTGCATAGATATTTTTCTCTTTGTCTCTTCTTGCTGTGATTTGAGCTCCCAAGCTATCTTTTCCCCTTTCTAGTTTTGTCTTTTCCTGGCATTTGAGCTCTCAGAGCTATATCTTCAGCCTCGTTGGCTCTTTACGCTCTTCCATTAGCAGTTCTTCCCTTTAGCATTTTGGCATTTGAATGCATTTGAGCCCACGCTCAAGCCTTCAAAGATCAATGGCTATTTTGTTGCCATGAATTTTGACGTGTGCGGGCCCATCACTTTCCTTGATAATTCCTTTAGCTTTTTTGTTTACTTTGGCTGCTTTCCACTGATCTTAACAAGTGACACGTGATGCTTTCCACTATGAAACTAGCGAGGACACCTGGCAGCATCCGTTGAGTTATAACAGAACACGTGGCATGTTCCACAGCTTTGAAACTTATTAAAAACTGTGTCCTGAAAGATGACACTTGGCAGCTTCTACTTTGACTTTATAAGGGACATGTGGTGGCTTTTGTTGCACTTTAAAGTTTGATCTTTCTCGGAGGGAACTTGCCCTTTGGGATCCTTCAGGTGGCCTCCAGCTTTAATTCCTTGTTTGGGCTTTTCTTTCAGACAAAAGTCTGAAGGAATTCCTTCAAACTTTTTGTTTGAAGGAAATGCCTTAATCATTTTGCCACGTTCTTTTTATGAAAGAGAATTGTGCCCTTCACAAGGACTGTTTAAGCCTGAAACTATCCTTCAGACTTTTGCAACGGTCCATTTGCTCTTCGCCTGCCCTCTGCAAGGGCTTTTTGTCCTTGGTTCACTTTTTTGAAGAAATTCTCTTTGTCTATTTTTGCTCACTGCCCTTCGCAAGGGCACTTGGCTTGGTTCATTGCCCTCTGTAAGGGCACTTTTTCCTTTGGCTTTGGGACAGCCCCTTGAACCTGTCGATTGAACCGACCGATTGAAACAACTTTGGTTCAACGGTTCAATGGTTCAATCAGTTTAATCTCTTTATTTGGCTAAGTCTTTTGATCGCTTGAATAAAACACGTTGAACCATATGGTCATTGAACCTGTTGAACCATTGAACCCATTGAACCTTTGAACCAAAGTGGTTCAATGGTTCAACGGTTCAATGGTTCAAGCCTTCTTCTCTTTGATAAGTGTTTTGAAGCCGTTGAACCTAGAAACAGTTGAATTTGTTGAACCTTTTCTAAAGTGATTAACTCTTGCTGATGATGTTGAACTTTTGAATCCATTGAACCTGTTGAACCAAAATAGTTCAAGGTTTAATGGTTCAATGGTTCGATCCTTGCTTAAAAGTTTGTCGATGGACATTTTTGATTGAACCAAGTCATTAAACCAACCTTGAAATCACCTAAGTGTTGAGAGCTTATTTCTTTCCTACTGAGCCTGTAGAAATTGACCTACAGAGTCCATAGATTCAAGTTTGTAGAACTAGGAGAGTCCGTAGAAATGAGTTCGTAGAATTTCTACTTGCAGAGTCCGTAGTTTTGAGGCCTTGAAGTCTGTAGAAATTGAGTCTACTAGAAATGAACCTATAGAGTCTGTAGAAACTAAGTCTGTAATTTTCTCTAAGTTTTCTCTAACCTTGAAAGAGTCCATAGAAACCCTATCTACAGAGTCCATAGATATGAGCCTACGGAGTCTGTAGTTTTAAGCCTACAGAGTCCATAGTTTCAACCCTGTAGAGTCCGTAGAAATGAGCCTATGGAGGTCATAGATTTTTGAAAAGCTTGAAAAATAGAGAATTAGAATGCACAGAACAATTTTTGAAAAGGAAAGAGACAATTTTGGTCTTGCAGGACAAAAATAGTTCATATGTTGTCCCAAAAAATGAGTGATATTTTTGAGGACAACATGGTCGAATGCTATATGTTGTTCCCAAAATTCATCACTCATTTTGGGGACAACATATCAACTATTTTGGTTCTGCAGGCCAAATTCCTCTCTTCCATTATCAAAAATTGTTCTAAGCACTCCAATTTTTCAATTATTCAAGCTTTTTCAGTCAAGGGACTCAGGTTCAATGGGTTCAACAACTTCAATAGACAAGCTCTCATAAAAAAACAAGTTCCCAACACTTAGGCTATTTCAAGGTTGGTTCAACGTCGAGGTTCAACCAAAAGGTCCATTGACAGGCTTCAAACAAATGGAATGAACCACTAAACCATTGAACCCTGCCTCCAAAGGTTCAAAGGTTCAATGGGTTCGAAGGTTCAACGACATCGACAGACTTCAAAGAGTTAAGCACTTTGGCAAGTTCAAAGTTCAACCACTTTGAAAAATTCAAATAGCTTCAAAAGACTTAATGAAAAAGAGACTTCAAAGAAGAAAGATTGAACCGTTGAACATTGAACTAAAAGAGTTCAAAGTTCAAAGGTTTAATGAGTTCAATAAAGTTTGAAGAGTTGGTTCAACAAGATTGTTTCAAAGTGATTGGTTTAAGCAGTCAATTGGATGAGTAGAACACAGTATTGAACCATTGAACCATTGTTGGTTCAATCAGTTGGTTCAATTAGAAGGTTCAAAGGAATCTCCCAAACCCTGAAGGACAAGTGCCCTTGTGGAGGAAAGGGAACAAAAGGATATCTTTCAGAAAAAATTTCTATGGCAAAATTCCACAAGAGAAATCCTTCAGACATTTTGTCCGAAGGAATTCCTTTAGACATTTTGTTTGAAGGAATGTTGAAAGGCCCGATAGAAAGTGACAAAGGCAGAGAAAATATTTCCTTCAGACATTTTGTCTAAAAGATTTGAAGAATAAGGCTGCCTGAAGGACCCCAAAGGGTAAGTACCCTTGCGGGGGACTCTCAACGACCATGAAATGGACCATTCTCAAGGCCTGAAGGAACACATTCCCTTCGGGGGGTTCCAAAGATAGAAAATTGAAGGAATTTCAAAAGTTTGAGACTTAGAAGAACAAAAGATTTTGAGAAAGAAAATAAATTGTTGAACCTTGAATCAGATTGGTTCAAAGTTTATTGGTTCAAAGGTTCAAGGAAGCTTCAAGCAAAGGAAGGAAGCGAAAGATTCCAGAGACAAGTTCGAAGAGATGGTTCAATCGAAAAGGAAAGAAAGCGATTGAACGAAAGAAGCGATTGAACCAAGGGGCTGATAGGCCCACTTGAATAGTTGAACCATGGAACCAATGAACTCTCAAAGTTTAAAGATTCAAGGTTCAATATGGTTCAAGTGATTAGCAACTAGTGACGTCCTTGTGGACGTCAAATTCAAGGTGATGAAATGCTTGTTTATTTTCAAATATAGTGCAGAACCTGAAGAACCAAACTCAATGACCAACTGAAGGAGAAGTTGAAAGAGCTTGTAGAAAGGAAAAGAGATAGCTTGAGAGCTCAGATCACACAAAAAGGCTAAAATACAGCAAAGAAATAGAGAATAAGAGAAAAAGACTAGAAATATATGTGCAAGAGTTATTTTGGTAGGTGGAACAGTCCACCAAGTAGACATCTGAGTGCATAAACATTAAAAAGTGTGACCTATTTTTCTATCTTTGAATAAAAGTGGGACAACCATGTAAATATCTAGAGACAGACCAGATGACCCATGTCAAGGGGAAGATATTCGAGATATTTTTGTACACCAAAGTCAAGGCTGATGCCATGTTCTAGCATGGCCCCTTGACATAACTGAAAATGCATTCAAGGCATTGAATGCAGCATGGGCATTTCCATGAAATGAAGCACCAAGTCTTTCTTGGCTGCTATATATTGTAATCTCTTATTTTTAGAGGAAGATCTCTCTGTTATAGAAATAAAAACTCTACCCAAATTAAAAGGCAGTTTTTTAGACTTTGAGCTCAAATTATTAATCATTTATTTATCTAAATGAGAAAACAAGTGACCTTTCAAACTTTGTGCTGGAATAGCTTGTGTTATTTATAAAATTATTCTTATGTCTATTTTCTAGAAGCATTTTTATCCATTTAATTTAACAAGCAGAACTAGTGGACGTAATCAGGAAGGTATCCTGAAGCCAACTGTGGAGAGACTTTGTGCTGTCACAATTGTCTTGTGTGTGTATTTTCAATTTATTTATGTGTAAAGGATCTTGGGATGACTTTGTGCCCCATTGTCCTTCATATTTTACTCTTTGGTAGTTGAGGTGGAGACTTTGTGCTACACCTCATTCTGTTGATTATTGTGCCATGTTTTAGTTACTTATCAGTTACCTTTCAAAAAAAATCCCTGATGTTTGTTGAAAACTACTTCTGAAAGAAAGGAAGTTCTTTCAGTATTTTCACCAAAATTCTCCATTGTCTGTAAATATCATCTTTGAAAAAAGAGAGATGGATGGCATTGTCCTACCCCTGAGTGTTATTTTTTGCTTATATATATAGTATATATCACCTCATATTTATAGGGAACCTCCCCTTGATGAGAGGAGAGATTCATCTATTTTTGATGTGGTAGACCTACACATTTGGCCGATCAATCTCTTTATGTTGTGGTTGAAACAACTTATTTTTTTATCAGTTAGTTGGTGACAAAATATTCAACCAATAGTTTTTGGTGACTCCGCTGGGGAAGAACGCACAGTTTGAAGCCTCAAACTTCAAATTGAAGTAGTGACAGTTCTTTTCCATTTTTACTTTACACTCTGACGGATCCACGATATACTCGAAGCCAGAGAGCTAAGGGCATTGTTGACTCTATATTCAAGTTGGTACAGAAAAGTGTTTTTGATCTTTTTCCTTCACCATCTCATTTTTAGCAAATCAAGAGTTTTCTTTCTACAAAAGTCAGGTCTCCATTACCAGACAAAGCATTTATTTCTAATATTAGCAGAGCTTTATCAATACATACCCCTCAAACATTTGTTATCCCTCCCTTCAGTAGTTAAATCATGGTAGTTCAAGGCTCCTAGGGTAAGTCTTTTGGTCCACTCAATTTAACTCCACGTCTACATGAGCTACCATGCAGTTCAAGAAAAAAATTCTCTAAATTCTTTGGTAATGGGAGAGTTCATCCTAACAAACATATTACAGCCTTCAGCATAGCCTGTGGTGTGATGGTGTGGAGTATGAAGACGTAGCAGTCAAGTTGTTTGTAGAGACATTACAAGGTGTTGCTGCAAATTGGTTTTACTATTTGCAAGCTCAATCAGTGACTGACTAGAACACTCTCAAATCCAAATTTGAATCCAGATTCAAGCTTGCAGAAGATGTGCATGCCCTGCTGGCCCAGCTCACACAAATGAAGAAAAAGTCTCATGAACCTATGAGAGACTTTATTACCAAATTTGACAAGCTGAAGAACATGATTTCTCTAATTACTCAGCGAATAGCTAAGAATCTCAAATGCTTCATCATTAACTCTCAGTTTTCTAAAAAACGTTTTCTGCTAAGACGTGCTGGCCACGTAGACCTTGTTGTAGTGCAAGATTTGGCCACCGAGATTGAAGATGACCTTATTTTGGTAGGAAAGATAAGGAGAGATCCTAACAGAGGTAAATCTTCTTCATCTTTTGAATATCCATCTACAGGCACCACTGATCCAATGGTGTAAAAGCTGACAAATAAGTTGTTATCCCTCAGAAAGCAAATGGCACAAGGGATGTTTTCTGCTCCTTCATATCGAGATATACTAAAGAGGACATTTTCTAATCAATCATATCAAGGCAATGCTGCCAGGAATCAAAAACAAATAAATCGTCTTCCTCCCCCACATGGGAAACTTGCCATTGAAGTACCTCTAACTAATTTAGTAGTTGAATATCTTGAAATAGAATCTAATTTCTTCTTTCAACCTGAGTTAAATCTAAAAGATGACGTTAATCTCTTCACCGAAGGAGAAGAAGAATTAGTTGGCGACTCCAACATTAATTTCTTGAATTACCAGAATGAATCCAGAATTAAAGATGAAGCATTTGATGGATCACACGTTGTATTCACCTGGTCTTAAAACTAGTCGGTCCAGCAAGTTGATAAGAAAAAAATAGAGGAATGACCTCAACCAGCAGTTTCAATTGCCAAACGAGGGACTTCTCTGCCTTTCCAGACAAAAAACCCTGTGAATAATAAAAAAGTAAATACCTCAAGTATACCTTCACCTTCACCTTCAACTTCAATTTTACAAATCAGTCCTCCCTCCTAAAAACCAAAAAAATGAACTGTCTTTTCCTGTTCCTAATTTATTTTAAATGTTTGACATAGTCGACCATGTCAAGAAAACTAAAATTCAAATGTCTGAATTTGAATTTCTATAATCCAACTCTAAGCATGGATAAGTTGGTTCAATGCGTAAAAAATAAAATCATCCCTAAAAGACCAGCTATTTCAAAGGTGACTCCCACATCCATCAGGGATAACCTTGTCATGCTCCTCCTGCTGCTCTTAGGTGGACAAAACTATTTTATGTCTCCCTGCTGATAAATGGACACCAGTTGAAGAATTGTATCATAGACTCATGAGTGTCTAACAATGTCATGCATGCTAAAGTGGCAGAATATCTTGATTTCACACTGACCAAGACATTTGAGAGATGCTTCTCTATGGAGAAAAAATAAGTACCACTACTGGAACAAATCAAAGATGCCCAATTTACATTTACGGCATTCTCAAACAAGAGAATTAAGATGACAGTCTTAGTGGCCAATGTCCTAGACTCATACGACATTCTTCTTGAGCAAAATATCTATAAGGATATTGGTGGCGAGTTAAGTATAGACTTGTCTGAAGCGAGGATCCTAGTCAAAGGTGTGATGTAGAGATTGCTCCCTGAGAAGGAGGCAAAATATGTTGTCACTCAAACATCAACACCTGAAGCTCAGATTTTGTTTGAGTCTTCATGCGTAGGTAGTTACTTCTTATTCATGGAGGAGGTTCATGTGGCATCTGATGAAACTTTTAAAAATGATAATTTGAAAATTGGTTCAGAGAGAATAGCAGAAAGATTGGTTAAACACAATACGAGTGCAGAAGAATCCTTCCGTCTAATTAAAAGAAATTTTGAGAAAAGTACAGTCTCTAATAACATATGGATTCTTGAATTTGATGGCAATTATTCTTCTACCAGCTCTAGAGCCGAGATTGTGTTGATATCTCTTTAAAAATATATTTTTCTTTTTTCATACAAGTTACAGTTTAGCAATACCAATAATACCACTGAATATGAGCCACTGCTGTTCAAATTAAAGGCTGCTCAAGATAGGGGTGTCAAACTCCTTCACATCAAAGGAGACATTGAGCTAGTGGTTTGCCAGGTCAAGAACCTATACCAAACCAAAAATAAGAGATTGCGCCATTAACATAATCTAGTGAGAAATCAAATTAAAAGCTTTGATGCTTTTAGTATCTCTGCAGTACTTAGAGAATTTAATGACCAAGCTGATGCATTAGCTATTTCGGTGACTCTCTTAGTTCCTCAACAAGATTTTGAATGAGACAAGTACACTATCAAACTGATCTTTCGACCAAGTGTGTCTGAAAATGCCAGTCATTGGCAAGTGTTCAATGGCAACAACCAAATCATCACTTTTTTGGAATAAAAAGATAGCTTTTAACAGCGTCACTTCGAAGGCATTGAACCTCTACTGTAGAAATCAGCTCAAAAAATAATTCTAGATGTATTTGAAGAATTCTTACAGTTGAAAAAGAATAAAATTCTCAAAAAATTGGTTTTCCTTGAGAAACTATTTGACAAGCACAACAGGGTCATCAAACAGCAACAAATAGATTCAAACTCCTCCCTAGAGTTTGATCAGATAAATTTGGGTACCAAAAAAAATCTCAAAATGGTGAACATCGAGAAGTGTTGCACTCTAGAGGAGAAATTCAAATTTATTGACCTGCTTCGCCATTACATAAATGTTTTGGTGTACTCTTATGATGATCTGAAGTCGCTTAGGCTTGAATAAATTCACCATAAAAAATTTCTCAAGAATGATTCAGAGCCTTACAAGCATATATTTAGGCAATACAATCTAAAGATATCAAGTATTATTCTATCTGAAATACAAAAAATACTGAATGTTAGAACAATTTTTTCAATTCATCATTCCACATAGATTGTAAACATAGTTCTTGTGAGAAAAAAGAATGGCAAAATTTACCTCTGCGTGGACTTCAAAAATTTAAATCAATCTTCTTTAAAGGATAATTACCCTATGCCCATCATGGATCAAGTCCTTCAGACGGTGACTAATTCAGAAATGTTATCAATGTTAGACATCTTCTCAGAGTACAATCAAGTTGATTTTAGTGAAGTAGACCAGCATAATATTACCTTCACCACTCCTTGGAGCACCTTTGCATATCGAAGAATGCCATTTGGCCTGATAAATGCTGGCACCACTTTTCAGAGAGCAATAGACCTTGCTTTCAAAGATGAAATAGGTAAGTTTATTGTGGTGTACCTTGATAATTTAAAAATCTTTTCCAAGCATCGTTCTGATCATGTGCACCATCTGCAATAAGTTTTGAAATGATGTCGATAGAATGACATTTCTCTAAATCTCAAGAAGTCTATTTTTGGGGTTATCGAAGGGAAACTTTTCAGACATATTGTATCTTGAGAAGGCATAAAAATTGACTCAAAAAGAGTCAAATCCATCTAAGAGCTTATTTTGCTCATAAGTAAGACTGTAGTTCACGCTTTCTTCAGAAACATGAATTTTTTACAAAGGTTATCTCCAAGTTCACAGAAAAGACTCGTCATATTATAAACATGATGAAAGGAAAAGCCACTTTCAGCTAGACTGAAGAAGGCAAATTGGCATTTCAAGACATCAAGATAGCTATCACCCATGCCCCAATTCTAGTTTGTCCAGATTATACCTAAGATTTCACAATGTACAGTTATGCTTTCAAGCACACACTTTCAGCAATTCTAGTTCAACAGAACAAAAAAAATGTAGAATCTCCTATATCCTTCATGAGTTGTCCTCTTAAAGCTCATAAACTGAAATATTCAAATCTGAGGAAGCATGCTTATGCAGTGGTAAAGGTAGTAAAGCACTTCTATTTTTACATCTTAAATTTACACGTTATTGCCCTAGTCTTTGATACCATAGTCAAATCTATATTAACTCAGCATGAGTTTGAAACTAAAAGGGGCAATTAGATTGCTAAAATCTAAGAGTTTGATCTTGTTATCAAACTAACAAAGCTTGTGTAGGGAAGGGGTCTCTTCCAATTGATTATTCATAACAGACTAGAAGAAATAGGGCATGAAAAAATAGAAGTGGGAGACATGCCAACAATCCTCTTTATCACCACCACGAATGAGTGGTATTCAAATATTGCTCATTTCCTTACCTATGGTGAGTGTCATGCTCACCTGTCTCATAAAAAATGACTGTTAAATTGAAAGATACCAACTTTGTCTTATGGGACAATGGCCTGTATAAGAGGAACCTTGATGGAGTGTTCCTTTGCTGCGTGAATAAAGAGCAGTAGAACCAACTTTTGGAGTCCTTCCATAATCTGGCATGTGAAAGACATTTTTTTATGCCTGTAACTTTTCATAAAATTTTGTGAGCCAGGTATTACTGGCTTACTCTATTTCAAGATGCATACAAATAAGTATGAAGATGTGAACTGTGCCAACAACTCATTGAAAGACCCAAGTTAGTTGTTTTACCTCTTAAGCTAGTGGTAATAGAAGATCCATTTTAGCAATAGAGAATCGATTTCATTGGTGTTGTAAACTCATCTTCAAGCGTTGGACATGATTATCTTCTCACAGTCATGAATTACTTCACTAAATGGGTGGAAACTATTATAACTAAGCATGCTACTTCAAAAGTAATATGCAATTTCCTCAAAAAAAACATCATTTCCAGGTTTGAGGTCCCAACCAAGATTGTGATAGATAATACAACCTGTTTCTCTTCTCAGGAGATTACTTAGTTTTATTTTTATTATGAGATTACTCTCTCCCACTCTTATGATTATTTTTTACAAGAGAATGGCCAAGTAGAATCGAGCAACAAGAACCTAGTGACCATCATCAAGAAGCTGGTGGATGATAACCTATGAACCTAGTATAAAGTATTGGTTGATATTTTATGGCCAGACAAAATTACATCCAAGAGGGTGATAGATATGTCACCATTCCAACTTTTGTATGGTCTCAATGCAGAGATACCAATCACCCTAGAATTGCTAGCACTAAAATTGGCAAAGGTGATCGAAGATTAGACATATGAAAGCTCCATCGATAAGAGGATCATGTACTTGATTGAACTGAATGAGCAACAAACCATGGTGGTGGACTAAATTGTTGTGCATCAAAGCCTGGTGAAGAAGCTCTTCGACTAAAATGTAAAAGCCCATAATTGTTAGATCGATGATCAAGTTCTATTATGGGACAAGAGAAGAAAACCAAAGGGAATGCATGAAAAATTTGATTCTCTATGGAGACGCTCATTTACTATTCATCAACTCAATGGTGAAAATAATTTCTTGTTGAAGTATCAAGATGGCATGCCCTTTTCATTACCTCACATTGGGCAACATCTGAAGCACTTCAATCTTTAAAGTATCAAGTGACATTAGTTGTACATAAGTATATTTGTATAGTCTTTAGTTATGTTTGGTGCTTTTTCATTTTCATTTCTTTTTTATGCCTTTCTTTTTGGGTAGCATGATTCTGTATCCCAATGGTGTACATGAAGGCACTGAGATTATAGATTTTACTCCCTTCAATTTTTTTTACAATTGATGAAATTTTCCCAACTGGAGCCAGCTATTATTCATAAAATATGTCACTCATTTTGGGGACAACATATCAACTATTTTGGTCCTGCAGGCCAAATTTCTCTCTTCCCTTCTCAAAAATTGTTCTGAGCGCTCTAATTCTTCAATTATTCAAGATTTTTCAATCAAGGGACTTGTAGGTTCAATGAGTTCAACAACTTCAATAGGTGAGCTCTCACAAAAAAATAAGTTCCCAACACTTAAGCTATTTCAAGGTTGGTTCAACGTTGAGGTTCAACCAAAAGGTCCATCGACAGGCTTCAAATAAATGAAATGAACCATTGAACCCCACCTCTAAAGGTTCAATGGGTTCGAAGGTTCAACGACATTGACAAACTTCAAAGAGTTAAGCACTTCAACAAGTTCAAATTTTAACCGCTTTGAAAAATTCAAATGACTTTAAAAGACTTAACGAAAAAGAGACTTTAAAGAAGAAAGATTGAACCGTTGAACCGTTAAACCTTGAACCAAAAGAGTTCAAGGTTCAAAGGTTCAATGATTTTAATAAAATTTAAAGAGTTGGTTCAACGAGATTGGTACAAAGCCATTGGTTCAAGCGATCAATTCAATGAGTAGAACACAGTATTGAATCATTGAACCATTGAACCATTGTTGGTTCAATTGATTGGTTCAATCAAAAGGTTCAAAGGAGTTTCCCAAAGCCTAAAGGACAAGTGCCCTTATAGAGGGTAGGGAATAAAAGGATATCTTTCAAAAAGATTTTATGTGGCAAAATTCTACAAGAGAAATCCTTCAGACATTTTGTCTGAAGGAATTTCTTTAGACATTTTATTCGAAGGAATGTTGAAAGGCCCAATAAAAAGTAGTAAAGGCAGAGGAAAGATTTCCTTCAAACAAAATGTCAGTAGGATTTGAAGAACAAGGCGGCTCGAAGGACCTCGAAAGGCAAGTACCCTTGCGGGGGACACTCAGCGACCATGAAATGGACCATTCTCAAGGCTTGAAGGGATACATTCCCTTCAAGGGGTTCCAAAGATAGAAAATTGAAGGAATTTCAAAAGTTTGAGAGATTTAGAAGAATAAAAGATTCTGAGAAAGAGAATGAACCATTGAACCTTGAACCAAATTGGTTCAAAGTTCATTGGTTCAAAGGTTCAAAGAAGCTTCGAGTGAAGGAAGGAAGCGAAAGATTTCAGAGACAAGTTCGAAGAGATGGTTCAATTGAAGAGAAAAGAAAGTGATTGAGCTAAAGAAGTGATTGAACCAAAGAGCCGATTGGACCACCCGAACAGTTAAACCATGGAACCAATGAACTCTCAAAGTTCAAAGGTTCAAGGTTCAATATGGTTCAAGTGACCAGCAACCAGTGACATCCCCATAGATGTCAAATTCAAGGTGATGAAATGCCCATTTATTTTCAAATATGTCACAGAACCTGAAGAACCAAACTCAATGACCAGCTAAAGGAGAAGTTGAAAGACCCTGCAAAAAGGAAAGCAGATAGCCCGAGAGCTCAGATCACATAGAAAAGGACAAAATACATTAAGGAAAGAGGTAATAAGAGAAAAAGACTAGAAATATCTGCGTAGGAGTTATTCTGGCAGGTAGAACAGTCCACCAAGTAGACATTTGAGTGCACAAATATTAAAAGGCACGGCCTATTTTTCTCTGTTTGAATAAAATTGAGTGGACATCTGCGTATATATCTGGAGACAAACCAAATGACCCATGCCAAGGAGAAGACATTTGAGATGTTTCTATACACCAAAGTCAAGGCCGATGCCCTATTCCAGCATGGCCCTTTGACAGAACTAAAAATGCATTCAAGGCATTGAATGCAGCATGGGCCTTTTCATAAAATAAAGCACCAAGTCTTTTTTGGCTACTATATATTGTAATCTCTTATTTTTTGAGAGAGATCTCTCTGTTATAGAAGTAAAAACTCTACCCAAATTGAAAGGCATTTTTTGAGACTTTTAGCTCAGATTGTTAATCATATTTCTTTATTTGAATGAGAAAACAAGTGACCTTTCAGACTTTGTGTTGGAATAGCTTGTGTTATTTAGGAAATTGTTCATATATCTATTTTCTAGAAGCATTCTTGTCCATTTAATTTAACAAGCAGAACTAGTAGACGTATCCTGAAGCCAACTGTGAAGAGACTTTGTGCTGCCACAATTGTATTTTGTGTGTGTTTTCAATTTGTTTTTGTGTAAAAGATTTTGGGATGACTTTGTGCCCCCATTGTCCTTCGTATTTCACTCTTTGGCAGTTGAGGTGGAGACTTTATGCTACACCTCATTCTATTGGTTATTGTGTCCTATTCTATTTACTTATCAATTACCTTCTAGAAAGAATTCTTGATGTTTGTTGAAGACTACTTCTGAAAGAAGAGAAGTTCCTTCAGTATTTTCACCAGAATTTTCATGTCTGTGAATATCATCTCTAAAAAAAGAGACATGGATGGCGTTGTCCTACCCCTAAGTGTTATTTTCTACTTATATATATAGTATATAGCACCTCATATTTATAAGGAACCTCTCCTTGATGAGAGGAGAGATTCGTCCCCTTTTGATGTGGTAGACCTGCACATTTGACTGATCAATCTCCTTATGTTGTGATTGAAACAACCTATTTTTCTCATCAGTTAGTTGGTGATAAAATATTCACCCAACACTATATATATTAGATACAGAATCCTCATCGAGTCTATATCTATATAGGCCCTATATATAGATATGGAAACTGAACAGAGAGACACATCCCTATCTAGTTATGAGAGATGAGGATAATTGAGTCTCTCATATCTAGACAGGGGATAGTTAACATAACTATTTATATGGTAGAGAGATGATTCCATTCTTGTTGAGACTATATAAGTCATAAACGGGATAGTCTCATCCATTTAATGAGAGTCTACCCTATATATATAGTGGGGATAGTCCATTCTCATGTGAGTCATAAATAGGATAGACTAGCCTTGAATAGTCTCATCCATTCTAGGAAAGTCCACCCTATAGATATAGTGGGGTCAAGTCCATTCTCATATAAGTCATAAATGGGATAGTCACTCACTCCCTATATATAGAGATAGATTAGGATTGGATCAATCAAATTGGTTTCACTGACCCTACCTCTATCTCAAACTCTATATTAGAGAATCCAATCTATAGGGGTACTATCGACACTCACCTCACTAGGGTTATAATATTAGGAACCAAGCACATCAACCATGACTCTACCAGAATGGATTAGTAGATAGACCCTATATATCTATCTGGCATTGGTGGACACACTCTACTAAAAAACACATTCAGATAGGGAGATAGGGCCCCTCTATATATATGGGATAAGATAAGATCAAATCTATATAGAGGGGAAGGCCACCATATAGAGTTTAATGGGGTCTATATATTTGGGGGCATTATATCTATTTTTTTGGCATGCACTCGACCCCATATCTATATAGATAAGGGAGAGCACATATAGAAATTATAGCCTATATATCTATCTAGGGGCCAATTCCCCCCACCCCATATCTAAACTAAATATAGAATTTATCTCTATCTTTATCTTTATCTTTATCTTTATCTCTATCTCTATCTCTATCTTTATCTCTATATATATGGGGTTGAGCCCTATCTAGGAGTGCCAAGCAATCCTCTCTCCTATATCATTTATATTAGGCCACTTAACATCCATTTAGTATCTTCCATAGAATATAGATATGGTCGTGCCACTACACTATATAAAAGTAGGTGTGAATCTTCATTCCCTTGTATATAGTCAAGAGCGGCTATCCTATCTCTCATATCCCATATAGTTAAAGGGTGAGGGGGATATTTTGAAGATAATGATAAATCCATATCACTAGAGGGGATCCTCAGTAGAAATAATTTATAGACTAAATAAACTCTAGATTGGGGGTCCTCGGCATAATGATCTTCATAATCTATTATCTATTCAGGAAGATAGATAGATAAGGCACACACACACACTATATATATATATATATATATATATATATATATATATATATATATAGGGGGCTGATAGGATCTATATTTGACTATAGAGAGGAGGGGGAGGACCAATATCCAATATCCTTATCTTATCCAATGGCTAGTCGGTCAGGTAGTCATATAACTCCACTCTAGGTCCAAAAAAACTCTATATAAGCCAACTATATATAGTTGTTTTGGTAGTCAAGGAGGTTGATTCATAGTCTAATCACTCCACCGCCCCTCTCTCTATCTTATTAACCAATAGGGTAGGTTCCATCCCCTACCCTATATATAGCCCAGCCCTTTCATGATGGACTAGATGGAAAACTTCATTTCATTGAGATCAAGTCAAGATTGGCTAGATCGATTGGTTATAGACCTAACTAACTGACCTTCGAATAACATAAAGGTTCTATGTTATTGCCTACCATTCCGTCATAACCTCCTATCTTTATTATCATTATGACTACACCACCTCTCTCATTATTCATAAACCATTTATCTATACATGGCCAGACATATTCTATCTATCCTTGCCAAGGTGCTCTATCTACTTATGGGACAGATTGACCAAAGACTTGTCTAGATGTCCCCTATCTATATATAGTCTAGACAGATAGAATCCATCCATACCAATCTAAGCAATGACTATCATATCACATATGTGTATGATCCTAATTGATTATATATGTAACATGATGCCCAAACAAGTTAATCCAAACCAAGCCCTCTAAGCCTCTTCTAGTTCATGCCCTCCTCACCTTATCATTTATCTATTAGATATGATGCCCAACATGGCATCTTTGGCCAAATATATAAGATAAGATCTATAGGGATGGGGCAGGGGTGGATAGATAGATAGGGCCATCTCATGATAGATAGAATGAGTAGGTGGGTCACCTATATATCTATATGGGGCCCTATAGATCCATAGGGTATGACCCCAAAATAGATATTTATTTTGTAGAGAATCAACCCACCACCTCTATCTATCTTTAATTAGACAAAATAGTGTAGGGCCATAAATCAACCCACCCCAAATAGATATAGATATATTATGTATATAATCATGGTAATACGATGGGCCATATAGATTTTTAGGGTGAACCCACTATGGATATATCTAGTCCCCAAGTCTATAGTTTGATTGGCACCCCCACAGTCTCTATCACTAATATTTATTCCATTCACCAATTTGAGGATGAGTTTATAGATGATTTGGTGGCTTGTTAGAGAAGCTTGATCAACCAATTATCATTCTCCTTGCCTCAGCTTGAATTGATCAAACTTTTTAACCATGCTTATGCCAAGCACATCTCTCCTACTTTACATGTCCAAATCTTTAGAAATTTTGATGAAGCTTTTACCATGGCACACAAATTAGAGAACCGAGCTATAGATGAGGGTAAATTAAAGTTACAAAACAAGAACTCTACCTTGAAGTTATATAGAATAGATAATAGATATGGTGCCTCCAGGGCTAGGGTCGAGGGTCCTCTCTCTGTATATGGGGATAGAACTCTTACCATGTATATAGTTAGATAGATAAGGGCACTCCTAGATGGATATATAGGCTTAACCAATGAAGCCCCTACCCAAGTGCCCTCACCACTTGAGAATAGATTTATAGTTCAATGCTCTTCTCTGTACAAAATATAGATAGGGGGACCTCAAACTAACAGCTTATTCTCTTCCATCAATCGAGTCCCTCCCCATATAGCCTTGTCTATCTCTGGGGGGCAAGGCCTATCTAATATATATCTATATAGAGTTTCATTGGCACCCCAGCCACTACCCCATATAGAGTAGAGTAGAGTATAGAGAGGGGACCTTCCCCCTCCTCAATCTCTCGCCAGGATAATTATTTCGGGGAACTAATAGATATATAGGCATTGATTAGGTCCAATCATTTGTTTACTAGTGTAGTGTGGTTTATAAATGTGCATCGGATGGATGCCCTCCCTATAGTTGAGTTGGGCATTGAGATCTATAAGTTATAGCTATATAGATATGGATAAAAATCCATATAGATAGAGGGGCTTGATTTACAAAGGTAAGGTTACACTCACCATCCTTATATATCTATCTGGGTTTTTTTGGCCTCTCTCATTTATTTATGGGGTGGGGGGGGAGTTGATTGTATCACCAACTATATCTATCTGCCACCCCCACCCCCTATATATCTTATAGATTAGAGTTTTTTGGCACATCTATAAATAGGGTGGGGAGGGAGAGTGCCCTATCTATAGATAGGGGGGCACTTAATTGCCTTTATATATATATATATATATATATATATATATATATATATATATATATATATATATATATATATATATATATATATATATATATATATATATATCCCCACCCACTTCAATGACTATCCCTATCTATAGATGGGGCTAGGGCCCCAACCCAATAGATAGAGCCCCTGACCCCTCTTTATATATAGGAAACTAACTCAACTCCCATATATATGGTTGGGGGGTTGGGGGTGCGCCCCTTCTCTATATATATGAATTTATTTAGCCCAACCCAATATATAGAGCCAATTAAACTCAACTCAACTCCCATATATATATAGAGGTAACTCAACTCCCGTATATAGAGAGAGGGAACTCAACTCAACTCAACTCTATATGGTTGGGGGGTTGGGCCAAAGATAGAGTTAATCAATCTATATAGAGGGGGGAGGGGGGAAACCATATATATAAAGTTGAGTTAATTTCCTATATATATATATATATATATATATATATAGAGAGAGAGAGAGAGAGAAGGAGTGGAGATGGGCTTTATCTATTAGGGGTGTCCCCTCTCTCTATATATATGGAGTTTCTTTGGCCCTCCCTATATAGATTGGATCATAGATATGATATGGCTCCCCATATAACTAGATAGATATATAGGGGGTTTTCATAGAAGTCAATTTCTCAATCAGTAAAGGGGAGGGCACCACTAGTTGAATGATAGATATACATAGGGGAGGGGATTTCAGTCAAGGATAAGAGATTAGGCACCCCTATATATCCCTATCTAAATATAGGGGGCCTCCATCACTTTATAGTGCAGCCATATAGATATAGATATAGATATAAATATAGATACAGATACAGATATAGATATAGTTATAGATATATATTTGTCCCTCAATAGATTTCATATGGTGTTGGTGAAGCTAGTCTGGGGTGGGGTGTAGAGTGCAACCCTATCTCTATCTCTATCTCTACCTCTATCTCTATATATATCTCTATCTATATTTATATATTGTGCCAATAAAATATAGGGAGGGAGGGCGGGAGGGTAGTGGCACCCCCATGGTCTATATGGAACCTCCACCCCATAGCTTCCCTAGATGGATATGTAAACTAACCTAGCACCAAACATCGAGCACTCATCATTGATCCCTATATCCTATATAACGGTCTCACCACTGAGAACACCAGACCTATCTAGATATTTATGGTGATCGATCCATAGAATAAAGAAGGGGCTGATATATCTAATCTCTATGGCGAGAGGTCCATTGGCCCTATCGAGATATCTGTGTTGATTGATCCATAGAATCTAGAGGGGATCACCTATAGATATACATAAATGTCATATCTATATAGAGGGACCACCCCTATCTATATAGACTTCATCAGTGCTCCATATCTATATAGACTTCATTGGTATAACTATATGGCCCAAGATATAGATAGATAGATGGGCATCGAGAGAGTGAATCTAGATTATGTATGTGATACAAATGCCCTCTAAAGTGAGTTGATGAAGTTTAGATAGGGTTTGATCCATAGTGAGATCTTAATCTTAAAAGTAGAGGGGATCGATCCCATCACCCAATGTTAGGATATATATGGATGTGATAAGGCCCCTCTCTCTACAGGCCATCGAGACATTCTATTCATTTAGTCATTCTATTCATGTAGTCATTCCATCTCAACTGCCTATCTATATATGGGGATTAGATAGAATTCTATCAGTGGGATGGATAATCTAGCATTCATATCGATAAGGCCTCTTGCTATTGCTTCTTACCTATCTAGTCGAGTGTTATCCTTGCCTAGCCTATATAGGGAACTAGTTATCCCATATATAAGGCAGTGTTATACTATCCTATATGTATAGATGGTGAGTGTTATCCTTGCCTATAGATATAACTAGGAGTGCCATATATATATATATATATATATATATGGTGAGTGTTATCCTTGCCTATAGATATAACTAGGAGTGCCATATATATATATAGGGCTTCATATCATGTATATAATCGAGTGATTAATGAGTGTCATCCTTGCTTTGCCTATCCTATTCCTGAAGAGGATGGCTAGGTATGACTTAGAAGATTAAACCAAGCTGGAAGATAGAGTATTGGCTTCTCTCTCATTCTTCCCCAACCCTCCTGGGGTTTTCAACAGGTTATAAGAAGACTTCTACCAGCTATAAGGGATGATGAGATGGGATGTATCTATATTGTATTGGGCCCATCAGATAGATAGGGCTAGTAGCCAGAACTATAGCTAGTAGTCAACGAGTGACTACTCTATATCATATCAATCAAGTAATGATGGATCAAGGGTACCACTCTTCTCAATGAAATTATGGCTTTATCTCTAGTGATGGGGCTCTCTCTCATGGGTGGCATTGATGGCATCTCCTAACAAATTGAGAACTAGTTATCCCATATATAGGGTAGTGTTATCCTATCCTATATGTATAGATGGTGAGTGTTATCCTTCCTTATAGATATAACTGAGGGTGCCATATAGATATATGGCTTCATATCATGTATATAATTGAGTGATCAGTGAGTGTATTCAGTGAGTGTTATCCTTACCTTGCCTATCCTATTCCAAGAGAGGACAACTAAGTATGACGTAGAAGATTGAACCAAGCTAGTAGATAGAATATAGGCTTCTCTCATTCTTCCCCAACCCTCCCAGGTTTTAAAACAAGTTATAATGATACTTCTAACATCTATTAAGGATGATGAGATGAGATGCATTTGTGTTGCATTAGACCCCTCAGATAGATAGGGCTAGTAGCTATAACTATAGCCAATAGTTGGTGAATGACTACTCTATATCATATCAATTAGGTAATGATGGATCGAGGGTGTCACTCTTCTTAGTGAAGCGATGGCTTGCTCTCCAGTGATGGGTCTCACTCTCATGGGTGGCATTGACAACATCTCTTAATAAATCTCCTAATGCCAGTAATAATTTAGAAGATTGAGCCTTCTTGGTCCCATCTCACCCTCATACCATTCCATTAGGGCTGAATGAATAGCTTATCTATTATGCTTGTAGATTAAGGATCTTCCTTCACATATATGGTTTAGGACCTGACCCACTATCTCTATCTATATGGAGAGAGTGGGGGTGATGGCACCTAATTTTTTGCTTGGATATGGCTAGCACTAGCAAGAAAGGGATGGAATAGATTGAGTGAAGGTACACCACTAAGGTAGTACTATATGGTACATCACCAATCTCATGGACCATCATTACATATATATACATGATATGAGCTGCCAACGGGAGAGCACCCCTCTCCTGATGAGTGAGAGGACTAGGGTATGGCACGATGATGAAGAGGTGGTGGCTACTATGATAATGCAGAGAGGCTCATCCATATATATAGAGGGGGTCCCTATATCTCTATCCAATCCCGACCCACCCCTATCCATCTATCTATCTATCTATATGGGAATAAAGTAGATAGGGGTGGGTGGGGATTTGAGAGAGTCTATCTTTCTCTATAGAGTAGGCCATCAGCCCCCTAAATAGTGGTGGGGAGTACCTATACCTATAGTGATGCATTTGAAACAATTCCATACAATACCATTTCAATCCAAGGGTTAGGTTAGGTCCAAGTCTTGATTCAAGGATAGGTCATCTACACTAGTTCATATGAATAAATACCAGGCATCCCATCCATCAATTAATACCAGTTTGGTTCTTAATCAAACTATGACTATAGAGAGTTCGTCCATCCATACTACATACGACTGTCTATAGTTTTTTTATCTCCATCGATCAAGTGCTCCTCCCTTCCTTGGGTTGATGCCCACCAGTATCTCATAGAATAGATTGATACTATTGTCACCTATATATCTATATGGGAATCATCCTAGTAACACACACATATATATATATATGGGAGTTCCTCTCCCTAAACACAAATAATTTCTATCCATTATCCATTCCATATGAGGACACACCCAAGGGGAGGAAGAATCCTCGAATGTAGTGTTGATAAACTATCCCTAGGCCCTAGGCCTTATGATAATAGAGGAGGGAGTCTATACGGGATTGCCACTGTAACTCACTGTATATAAATAAGAAGGGGTGAACTCAAAGATGCCACCCCCCATGATGGGGTGGGGTGTCTTATATATCTGTATGGCCATATCCACATTTCTCATCTCTCTATTTGTTCCCCTATCTATATATGGGTCTGAATCCTAGATCTGGTATTCCTCTCCACCTAGCTCAATCCAATCCTCTTCGCTCCCGCCCCTATCTATATAGAATATAGGTGGATTCAATCACTTAAGGGTAGGGATCTAATATAGAGTGCTTTCCCATATATATATATATATATATATATATATATATATATATATATATATATATATATAGGGGGGGTGGTTTTGTAACAAGGGTGGTATGCCTTGGGTGGATTCATATTAGTGGTGGTCTCGAGTGGTCTGAACTATGCCCTACAAGTATCTTCTTTAGTGAAGTGAGTAATGCCATAACTAGACTATAGTGACATACTTGAATTAGTGAATGCCTTACCATACTCTAATGAAGTGAGTGATGCCCTATCTACTTGTTGATGCTTGGATTAGAACCCTTGAGGAGAGGCTCAATTCTCCTCATCCAAGCAGAAAAATGGAATCATCTCTCTTGCTGTGGGTGACAATTTCGTTGAGATGAATCTCTTGATTAGGGGATAGCTTCCCCTGATGCACCTTTCAAGCTCGTATTCCTATTATTAACAACTTAAGGGGATGAAAAGGGGTTAAAATAACTAGAATTTAAACCTATTTTGCTAGATGTGATGCACCAACATATTTTCTCTACTGATACCTTGAACATACACTTGAAACAAGGACAAGTTGCATATACACTTCACTCAATATCAACTCTCTCTCTCACACATCAATGTTTCAACATGGGGTCTAGGAGATGACATAGATTTAGGAAGACTTAAGAAATAGGCATTCTAAGACACTATATTGAATTAGATGTTCACTATATCTGCAATCTCTTCAAACACTTCTTGTTGACCTACAATAAGGAAATCACAATACATCAGGTACTAATGGAATTAACATGTGAAGGTAAATAGAAATTACACTTGCACAAGACTAATGCCAACCATGTACACTTAATGCACTCTTTGAAGGAGGTAAAACACTTGTCTTTATTGACTCAAGGTAAAATTTTGGTAGGGCTTTGCCATACCAGGTAGAGAGATCCTCAAATGAGTTACGAGAATCCATATATATAGCCTTTGAGAGAGAGATCGAGCAAAGGGAGTTCAAAGGTCACTTGGACATCTGTCACCCTAAGAATAGAAATAGTTACGTTACATTCTATAAGATGATTTCTTTATGACTAAACTAGCAGAATCAAGATATATTGATCTATATTTTTCTATAGATGGGTCCATCTATTAGAATGTCATTTCAATGCAAGTTGTTCTTTACTGGCTCATTGATATGTGTAATGGGGCAACAACTTGAACCATCGACCTACCTATTTATGCTTGCACACCAGAGGCTCAAGATCTTGCCATTTATCATTTCCACATTTGTTTTTAGGTTCCTGCCAAACTTCTTTGACTCCAACGGCTAGTGCTTGCAACTTGAAATTGATGTTCTATGGGCTGTCATCTTTTGTTTGAATCCCAATAGCTAATTTCCACAGTCTAAACTTGATGTTTTATAGGCTGTCACCTTTAGGTATTTCTTTCAAACAATTTTCCTATGGTCACTTTTCCCCATAGGAATTCATTTGGGATCTTTGCTTTGGTTCTTTTCCTTCAGCATCTTTTGTTTGAATCCCAATAGCTAATTTTCATAGTCTAAACTTGATGTTTTACACGCTTTCACCTTTAGGTATTTCTTTCAAACAATTTTCCTATGGTCACTTTTCCCCACAGGAATTCATTTGGGATCTTTGCTTTGGCTCTTTTCCTTCAACTTTTTGCAAGGAACAATTTCTCATTTCCTTTGGACAAATTATTCAAAGGAATTCCTTTAGATTTTATACTAAGTGCCCTCTGCAAAAATAAAAGTTCCCTTCAGCTTGTTGAAAACATACCACTAGAAAAAATACAAGTGACCCTTCAAAATTTTTGAAAAGTACCTTTTGGCATTTGGATTTTCTAGAACGGTCCACTTGTCCTTCAGCTTTTGAAAACATCCCTTCAAACTTTTGTTTGTCCCTTCGACGCTTAGAAAAATTTGTAGTGTACCTTTCTTGTGAGAAAGATACCCTTTGGGAAAGTTGTTTCAGACAAAACGTCCAAAATAATTCCTTTGGATTTCTTACAACTTTGCCCTTTGGAAAATTTGTCTCGAACAAATTGTCCAAAAGAATTCATCACGTAAACAAAAAACCAAAGGCAAAACCTCCAAAAGAATAATCAAAAGACCTAAAAGATTTCAAAGGCTTAGCAAAGACCAAAGCAATAGACTTGTACATTTTTTATGACTTGTATAAAACATTTCATGTATACTGGACTTAGGCAGCTAAATTTTCTAGATAGGGGTGACTAATTTTGGCTTGAAAGTCCAAAATTTGGTCAATAAATTGGTGATTTGTAGGTGTAGTATGTCTGTTATACTGACCAGACCAGTAGCCTATATAGTCCATTGGGCATGGAGTCAATTAAGGACTAAAATAAACCAAAAACCTTGAGCATGATTCAGAACCTGATCAACAAGACAACCATTGACTACCTCCAACACACAAATAAAAGAAACACACAATAAATACCAAATCAAACACACATGTGTTACTTAGCACTTAGGAAAAGACAAGACACAATAAAAAGGAAACTAAATATGTACTGCCAACCAGATATGTTCTTCCCCCTCCTGAATCAATGTGAAAACTTCTTAGGTCTCTTTCATGGTAAGAAACCTCATGATGCCAAACAAGTGGTTGGTTGGAGTAGGAGATTGGGGACTCATCCTTCTTGCTTGCCACCTTTATTGGCATTTATCCAAGTGGATCAGGTTTAAACATGTTTCCAACATATGTACTCATCTTTCTCTTTGAAACATGTCTCATGTTGGTCCTTCATGTTAGTGTAGTCCATCAATGGATCAATGGTTGTTATCTCATCATCATAGGGTTCATTTGGCTCATGGCCCTCTTGGTATGTTCATGGACCAACTCATTTTTTTCTATCTCCTTGAGAAGCTTGTCAAACTGATCTCTTGATTCATCATAGCTCTCTTGAAGAAGGGTGGTTGTTGTGATGTTTGAGCTGAGACAAAATTTCTAGCTCATTTCAAAATTCATCATTTTCTGGCTCAAGAATTCATTCTTCAACGCTCTTATCAAAACAATCAGACCTCTCTCCTTATTTCTAACAAACAAAAGTCTCTAGCTGCTCAAAAACAAAGGTCTCCAGTTGTTTGACAACATGCTCTTGAACCTCATTCAACATAGGTCCCATGGCTCAATCGTTATCTTCACCAAAGCAACAAGAAGGTTCATTAAACAAAGGGAAAGAGAGCTCCCCATGCTTACATTTTTCATCCATCATTGACAAGTGAAGCTTGTCAATCTCATCTTCATATTGTTGGAACATTTGCATGTATGTGTAGCCTATATATTCTCCTTGAATCATGTCACCTTCAAGAGTCACTTCTTCAACCTTATTTTCAAGAAAATCTCCTAGAATAGCCACCTCTTGAGATATGATATGACTACATTGTTCATCTTTGATAATGCTTTCCACTTCACACTCAAGATGATAGTCACCATGATGATGTTCATATGGAGTATATATGATGACCTCATCTTCATTCTCACTCATGATAGCCACTCGATCAGCCAAGAATTGCATTTTTTCTTGCTCATTTGCCTCCCTTAAAATAGGTTCCTCTTTAGGATGGAATGAAATGAAGTGTGAATGGATAGGTTCATGAGTCTAAAATGTAGGAGTTGGAGTATGGAAGGTAACGAAATATGAAGGGAGTGAAAATGGAGTATGAGATGAAGGAGAGGACTTAGGAATAGACTTTGAAAAGAGGCAAGCACTAGTGAGGTCAAAATTAGATTGGGAATGAGAAGTGAGGTTTTCTTTGAGAAGCTCATGAGGAAGAAGAGTTAAACCTTGGGATAATATCAATTGATTCTCTTCCTTCCACTTGACCAACACTTCATCCACATCAGATGTAGTTTGATGACTCTCTTGAAGGGGTGTAGAAGGGGTGTGTTTAGACATGGGATATTCTATTAGGTTTAAACCTTCCATTACACCTTGATTAAGGAACCTTATTCTTGACTCTAATTCTTCAATCTGTTTAGCTAGATTTTCTTAGAAGAGTATTTCTTGGAGATCATGCACATCATCATGATGAGGAAGAGTAGCTTCATTTTTCACTTCATACTCTTGATCAATATTCTTCTCTTCTTTCTTACCCCATGATTCCACTATTTCATTCCAACCCATGATCTTAGGATTGGAACTCTCTTCTTAAGGATAGGAAGCAACTTTATCTTTCTCAAGGTCTTGAGTTGGTTCATGATAGACATTTCTTCACCCTGGAATCTTGACATCATGTTAAAGGGCTTGAGGAGGTTGAGGGGAACCTGGAAGAGTTTGCACATGCATAGGAAGAGTTGCTTGAGGATGGGCATATTGTTTTCCAACAGAAGTAGGATGATTTTCTTCAAAGAGGGCCCACAATCTAAGGAATTGAAAAAAATAGTTTCCATAAAATGTTGTTCTAATGTCCTTCAGTGTTGGATTGCTAGGTGCAAAGGATTAACAACAAGATTAGTTAATGCATTAGATGGGTTGGAAGGTTGACTCATTTTAATTTGGTGTACAGGGGGAGGGTTTCTTTTGTATAGGAGGAGGTTGTTTTGGGATGGAAGAAAGGATACAAGGTTGACTGCTTTGAGTGAATTGGATTCTCCAACTTACTATTTTATCCTCCATGGATTGCATGACTTGAGCTTGATTAAACAAGCATTCCTCCTTATACTTAAGATCTTGTTGATATTTGTTTCACTCATTCAACCTATTTATTTCCAACATTTGCTTTTCAAACTGCAACATTATCTCCCTAGCACCCTTATATTAACTAGGAGAAGGACAAGTAGTAGAGCTACTTGAGGTTATTCCATGAACAACCTAATCTTGATCAAAACTATATGAAGGACCATAAGATCTATACTGCTCAACAATAGAATTATACATACCAAATATGATTTCTTGATGTATTAGGGCTGCTTGACTAGCTGATTCAATTCGTAGTCACCATTGGTGTTGATTGAAATACCTCCAAAATGCTAGTTGATTGAAGAACACACCAAGAATTCTTCAACTCTTTGGACAAATTATCCCACCAGGTGTGCCAAAAACTATTGACGCTTGGATTTGCACCCTTGAGGAGAGGCTCAATTCTCCTCATCCAAGTGGCAAAATGGAATCATCTCTCTTGATGTGGGTGACAATTTCATTTAGATGAATCTCTAAATTAGGGGCTAGCTCCCCTTGATGCACCTTTCAGGCTCTTATTCCTATTATTAACAACTCAGGGGGATGAAAATGGGTTAAAATAATTAGAATTTAAACCTATTTTGCTAGAGATGATGCACCAAAATATTTGCTCTACTCATAACTTGAACATTAACTTGAAATAAGGACAAGTTACATATACACTTCACTCAATATCGACCCTCTCTCTCTCACATCAGTGTTTCAACATGGGGTCTAGGAGATGACATAGATTTAGGAAGACTTAAGCAATAGGCGTTCCAAGACACTCTATTGAATTAGTTGTTCACTGTATATGCAATCTCTTTAGACACTTCTTGTTGACTTACAAGAAGCAAATCATAATACACCAGATATTAATGGAATTAATATGTGAAGATAAATAGAAATTACACTTGCATAAGACTAATACCAAGCATGTACACTTAATACACTCTTTAAATGAGGTAAAATACTTGTCTTCATTGATTCAAGGTAAAATTTTGGTAGGGCCTCACCATACCAGGTAGAGAGATCCTCAAATGAGCCAAGAGAATCCATATATATAGCCTTTGAGAGAGAGAGATCGAGCAAAGGGAGTTCAAGGGTCACTTGGACATGTGTCACCTTGAGAATAGAAATAGTTACGTTACATTATGTAAGATGCTTTCTTTATGATTACACCAACAGAATCAAGATATGTTGATCTAGATTTTTCTATAGATGGATCCATCTGTTAGAATGTCATTTCAATGCAAGCTATTCTTTATTGGCTCGTCGATCTGTGTAATGGTGTAACAACTTGAATCGTCAACTTGCCTATTTATGATTTTTGTACACTAGATGCTCAAGATCTTGCTATTTGTCATTTCCACATTTGTCGTCAGGTTCCCACCAAACTTTTTTAACTCCAATGGCTAGTTTTTCAGCTTGAAATTGACATTTTGTAGGCCATCAATTTTTGTTTGAATCTCAATGGCTAATTTCTGTAGTCTGAACTTGATGTTTTGCAGGTCATAACCTTTAGGTATTTCTTTCAAAAAAAATTCTTGTGATCACTTTTCCTCACAGGAATTCATTGATCTCTTTGCTTCGATTCTTTTACTTTGACTTTTTGCAAGGAATGATTTCTCATTACCTTCAGAAAAATTGTCTGAAGGAATTCCTTTGGATTTTCTACTAAGTGCCCTCCATAAAAATAAAAGTGACTTTTAGCTTGTTGAAAACATATCTTAAGAATAAATGTAAGTGACCCTTCAGAATTTTTGAAAAGTACCTTTCGACCTTTTGATTTTCTGGAACGGTCCACTTGTCCTTCAACTTTTGAAAACATCCCTTTGGACTTTTGTTTGGCCCTTTGGCACTTTGAAAAAGATCCCTTTGGAAAAGTTGTAGTGTACCTTTCTTATGAGAAAGATACCCTTTGGGAAAGTTGTTTCACATAAAATGTCCAAAACAATTCCTTTGGATTTGTTGCATGTTTGCCCTTCAAAACATCCATCTCGAACAAATTTTTTGAAAGAATTCAGAACTTAAACAAAAAACCCAAAGGCAAAACCTCTGAAAGAATGAACAAAATACCCAAAAGATTTCAAAGGCATAGCAAAGACAAGCAATAGACTTGTACATTTTTTATGACTTGTCTAGAACATTTCCTGCACACTGGACTTAGGCAGCTAAGTTTTTTAGATATGGGGTGACTAATTTTGGCTTGAAAAGCCAAAATTTGGTTAACACTACCCATACCATCCTACCTTGCCCAACCCATGCCATACTCAATGATGCCCTACGTACGCATACCATCTACCCTAGCCCAGCCCTTTAGTGAAGTGATATAGAATAGCATAGTGATGCAATCCATATGTAGCATGAGGGGCACCCATCCGCTGAGTGGTTCATGCAGTGGTGCCGTCCATCCGCTCTTGACTCCATCCACTCCTGGCTGAGACTACTATGTAAAGTCTTAAAGTGATGCAGTCCATCCATTCCTGGCTAGGACTAGAGTGGTGCAGTCCATACTATAGATCCATACTAGATATAAACATATATCAAAGAAATATGACTAATATCAGTTGTTATATAGATAGGGTAGGCTAATCGGGCTACTATATAGATTGAGGGAGGGGACACCTATATATATATCTTTACTTTAGATAGGAGGCCCGACTATCTATAGCCCTACCCCCATATATGTAAGGCCAAAAGCCCTCATATATAGTAGTTAGATAGGGGCCCTATCTCTATTCTATATGGCTATAGATATATATAGGTGAGGTACCTAGATATAATAGATTAGGCCAGATCTCTCTAGATGGGGCCATACCATCACTATAGTTTAGGGCCTCCCCGACCCTATATCTATATCTAGAGGGCCTTTAAGATATACAGAGTAGAGGGCACCGATGAACTTAGAGAGGAGGCTATATAGGATATAGTTATGCTTGGCCCTACATATGGCATCAGGAGTCGATCGATTTCCCTTCCCTAGATAGATATATAGGCCTTGACATATCCCATATAGATAGATAAATAGATAGGTAGATAGGGCACCCTATCTATTTATATGAGATATATAGATGGGGATAGGGATAGGGTCTAGGGCATAGGGTGGCATAGGGGCCTTAGAATTTAAAGGGGGGGTGACATATCTAGTTGGTAGTTGATAATCAATACCCCCCTCTAAATTATAAGGCACCTGTATATAGATATGGCCAAACTCAAATCTAGAGTTTAAAGTAAAGAATCTAGAGAGACAAGGGTACCACATCACCCATCCAATGATTAGGTTAGATCATATTGGATTCTATACATGATATGATATAATCAATCATCAACCATATCATGTAAATGTGGGTTCTCATCCCCCACCCCATAGAAACCAATTTTTAGGGGCTTTATCTACACATATAGATTCTAGTTAATTTAGGCCCTATGTATTTATTCCATCTAAAAGGATAGGACAATATCTCTCATAACGGTAGGCTAGTCAGTCAAGTAGGCTTGTATGTAGATCAAATAGGTGGGTTTGGCCATAAGCAATTCTAATATAGGGGCCTGCCCATATCCTAGATCTCTATAGATGGATGGGGTCGTGTTTATCTCTATCAAGTTAGCCCTCTCTCTATATAGTGTTAGGTTAGGCCAGTGTTATCCCATCTACCACTAGGCCCTATTAGGTAATCAATTAATATAAGGACTTCCATTCTACTATCTAAATGGAGGAGAGGGACTGACTCTATATACTATAGAGAGTAGGCTAAACTCTAACTTTACTTGATCCCCCTAAAGATATTACATCAAGAAATGACCCCCTAAAACTCTAGGCCCCCTCTCTATCTATATCTAGAGTGATATGGCATCTATGTATAGGAATTGAAATCATGAGATGTCCCTATCTATATATCCACCTATCTAGAGTGAGTGGTCGACATTCACTTCATTATATAATCCTTATCTATCTTGCATACCCCATTGATCTATCTCATGCTAGATAGATAGGTAGTGAGACAATCTTTCTCATTCCCCCCAACTCATCTATCTCTATTTTTGATCTGTTAATTGATCTACCACCCTATCTATGGTGCCTTCAATTGGTTACTACAATAAGGAATGATATGGCATCATTACAATGGTGTGGTATGTTGTCCCTGAAAAATGTCACTCATTTTTGGGACAACCTATGGACTATTTTGGCCCAGCACAAACCAAAATTTCACTCTTCCCTTCTCAAAACTTGTTTTGAGCTTTCAAATTCCTCATTTTTCAAGATTTTTCAGTAAAGGGATTATTAGGTTTAACAGGTTCAAAGGCTTCTGCAGGCAAGTCCAATCAAAAGAACCAGTTTCCAACACTTAGTCATTTTCAGGATTGGTTCAGCACCTTAGTTTGATCAAAAATGTCCATCGGCAAGCATCTAAGCAAGGATTGAACCGTTAAACCTTGAACCATTTTGGTTCAATGGGTTCAAAGGTTCAACGTCATCAGCAAGAGCTAAGCACATTTGTCAGAGGTTCAAAGTTCAACCATTTCAAAGGTTCAACGTCATCAATAAGAGCTAAGCACATTTGTCAGAGGTTCAAAGTTCAACCGTTTCAAAGGTTCCACGGCTCCGAGCACTCAACGAGTTTCAAAGGCTTGAACCATTGAACCGTTGAACCTTGAACCATTTTGGTTCATTGGTTCAACAGGTTCAACGACCAAAAGGTTCAACACATTTGGTTCAAAAAGATATCAAAGAGACTTAGCCAAATAAAAGGAATGAACCGATTGAACCATTGAACCTTAAACCGCTTCAAAGTTCAATGGTTCACGGGTTCAAAGGTTCAAAGGTGGAATCAGTCAAAGAAAGAAGCAGTGAAATAGATGGTTCAACCGAAGCGCATGCAAAATAAAAGGACGAGTGGAAGCTACCAAGTGTCATCTGCTGAGACACATTATACTTTGTTTCTAAAGCGACGGATACTGCCACGTGTCCCTTTTGAAATTTGTCAGAAGCCTCCAAGTGTCAATATCTGCAGTCCCTTCCTTTAGCTTCACTGTATTGAGCAAAGACTGTGGTGGGTCTTAGGAGAATGACTAAAGCAGGTAGAGGCCGACAAGTGTCATCGTCTGTGAGAACTTAAATGAGCCCCAAACATTTCTATGGTGTTGCAAAAGCCTGAGAGCATAAAGTGCCAAGTGTCAACGGTGAAAGGTTTCAGTATGATGCAGTGAAAGGCGCCACGTGTCTCTGGTTAAAAGTGGTGGAAGGTGCCATGTGTCAAAGACAAAGCACTCTCAAATGCAAAAACATAGAACCAAGGAAAGGTCTCCTTCAGACAAATTGTCTGAGGGAATTTCTTTGGACATTTTGTCTGGAGGAAATAAAGAGATGAAAAATCCTTCAAAAGAATTAAAGCTTAAAGGCCACCCAGATGATCTCGAAGGGTAGGTACCCTTGAGGGGGGACACTTGACACTCAAAAATGGGCCTATTTCAAGCTTCCTTTAGGGAGGGTCAAGCCTCAAAGCACAGTGAAAACTGCCAAGTGTTTGCATCCATGCCAACAGTCTCTAACAAGTTTCAAAGCTTATTCCAAAAAGCCGATTTCAAAGCTGTGAATGCTACCATGTGTCCTCACCCATGTCATAGTGAAAAACATCCATAGCAAGTGATAAAGATACAAAGGGAGTTGTTGAGAAGAATGACAGGGCTGCAAATGTCAAATTTAAGACGACTGACTAGCTAGTAACCTTCAAAAGATAAAAGACCCGCGAGCAGCAAATTTGCTACGAGGAAGTGTCTATTGAGCTTTGTAAATTTAAAATGTAGACCTGAATGCATCCAAAGACCCTAAATCTAGAGCCAAATGAGAAGAGACAAAGAGGGAAACCCAACAAGAATTAATTTTAGTAGGTGAAGCAGTTCATCAGGTAGATATTTGGGGCCTGCAAACATTGAAAGTGCAACCTATTTGTCCCCTTTGGAATAAAGGCAAAGTAGACAATTACGCGGCTAGCAGGTGATGGAATGAGTAATTTAGGCCTAGGAGTAGACAAAGGAGATGAACCAACATGCCATAGTTAAGGCAACTGCCCTACTCCAGTGTGGCCCTCCCTGACAAAATCAAAAATGCATCTAAGACATTAATTGAGCAGCATGGGTCACTCCATAGGACAAAGTGCCAAGTCTCTCCTGGCCTCTATATAATGTAATCCCTCATTCGATGCAAGAGAGACCTTTTGATCATAGAAGCAAAACTCTACCTAAATTGAAAGGTGAATACTAAGACTTTGAGCTCAGATTGTTGTTCATATTATTTTATCTGAATGAGAAAGCAAGTTGTTTGCAGACTTTGTGCTATCATATCTTGTATCATTTTAGAAAATTATTCTTATGTCTGTCTTTTGAATATCTTCTTGTTTATTTAATCTAACAAGTAAAATTAGTGGAAGTGATAAAGGAGGTGTCTTGAAGCTAGCTACTTTCAGACTTTGTGCTGTAATATTTGTCTTCAGTGTGTGTTTTCTTTCTATTTTTGTGTGAAAGACCTTGGGACAACTTTGTGCCCTCATTATTCTAAGTATCTCACTCTTAGACAGTCAAGGTGGAGACTTTGTGCTACATCTTAGATTGTTGGTTACTCTGTTATTAGTTACTTGTCACTACCAGAAAGATTCTTGTTTGCAAGAACAAGCACTTCTGAATGAAGAGAAGCACCATCTATCATTTCACCAAAATTTTTACTATCCAGGAAGGGATCTGGATCTTCACTGAATAGCACTTCTGAAAGAAGAGAAGTGCCTTCACCAATCACCCAAGATTTCTCCTTTGATCTGTGAGCATCATCTCTGAGAAAAGAGAGATGGATGGTTTATCCTACCCTCGAGTGTTATTTTCAGCTTATATATATAGTATATAGCTCCTGCGTATTTATAGGAAACCTCCCCTTGATGAGAGGAGAGATTAGTCCCCTTTTGATGTGGTAAACCTACACATTTGGCTGACCAATCTTCTTGTTGTGGTTGATCAAACTTATTTTGTTTACCAGTTAGCTGGTTGACAAAATATTCTCCTAACAGTTTTTGGCAACTCTACTGGAGATGAATGTGCAGTCTAAAGCCTCAAGTTTCAGATTGAAACAGTCCCTACCCTTATCCATTACAAACTCTAGCGACTCCATTCTATGTCTTACCCACTATCATTATAGCCTTACCATCTTCCTCCATCTCCATTATATTATTTGGTCTGCAAAACCAGAGCCACTGGGATAGAACACGCAGTTTGAAGCCTCAAGCTTCAAGCTGAAGTAGGGTCAATTCTTTCCAATTTTTGTTCTACAATTTGGCAACTCCATGCTATACAAGAAGCCAGAGAGCCCAAGGTAGAGCTACTTTTTTAGTTGTTAGCATCGTTTTGCCTATCCATACGCTGCCTAAGTTTGTTATCCTCTTTTTCATAATCTCATCATGAAAGTTCAAGGCCCTTGGGGTAACTCCTTCGGTCCACTAAATCTTACTCCACCTCTACATGAACTTCCACGTAGCTAAGAAATAACTTTTTCAAATTATTTGGTGATGGGAGAGTTCACCCTAATGAACACATTGCAGCTTTCAGCATAGCCTATGGTGTAATAGAGGTGGAATTTGAAGATGTGGTAGTCAAGCTCTTCATGGAAAAACTACAAGGTGCTGCTACAAACTAGTTCTACCATCTACAAGCTAGATCAATAACTGACTGGGACACACTTAAATCCAAGTTCAAAGCAAGGTTCAAGCCTGTAGAAGATGCACATGCCTTGCTGGCCTAGCTCATACAGATGAAAAAAGAGCCCCATGAACCTATGAGGGACTTCATTGCCAAGTTTGACAAACTGAGGCACAGGATTCCCATGGTCGCCCAGCCAACACCTCAAAATCTTATGTGTTTTTCATCAACTCATAGCTGTCTGAAGTGAGTTTTTTGCTGAGACGGGCTAGACACAGACCTTGTTGCTACTCAAGACTTGGCTACTAAAGTAGAAGATGACCTTATCTTGTCAAGAAAGATAAAGAGAGACCCAAATAGAGCTAAATCTCCTTCATTTTCTGAGAATTCATCTACAACCACCACTGATCAAATGGTGCAAACGCTGGCAAATGAACTGCTAGCCTTGAAAAGGCAAATGGCACAAGGTATGTCTTTTGCTCCTTCATACAGAGATGTACCAAGGAGGACATTCCACAATCATTCATATCAATACAATGCTACCAAAAATCAAGGGTAGCCAAATCATCTTCCTCTCCCACAGAGAAACCTGACCCTTGAAGCATCTCCAACCAACTCAGTAGTTGGATATCTGGAAACAGAACATGTTTTCTCTTTCCAACTTGAGTTTGAGCAAGAAAATGATGTTAATCTCTTTACGAAGGATCAAGAAAAGTTAGCTAGCGACTCCCACATTATTTTCTTAAATTATCAGGATGAACCCAGAAATAAAGGTGATGCAGTCAAAGGATCATACACAGTATTCACCTGGTCTAAGAATTAGTCAACCCAACCAGCTGATAAAGAGAAAGCAAAGGAGCGACTTCAATCGACAATTTCAATTGCTAAATGTGGGACCACTCTGCTTTTCCAGCCAAAGGACCCGGTGATTGCTAAGAAGGTAAGTACATCAAACATCCCTACACCTACTTCAAATTCATAGATCAGTCCTCCCCCTTAAAAACTAAAAGGATGAACTCCCATCCTCTCTTCCTAATCTATTTCAATCATTTTACATAATTGATCATGTCAAGAATTCTAAAATTCAAATGACTGAATTTGAATTCCTACAAGTCAACCCTAAGCAGTTGGACAGGTTGGTAGAGTATGTGAAGAACACAGTTGTCCCTGTAGAACAAGATATTAGAAAGGTAACTCATGATCCTCCAAGGAACATGCCCATCCCAGTCACTCAGACATCAGCACCTAAAGCTTAGATTCTATTTGAGTCTTCAAGCAGGGGTAATTATTTTTTGTCCACAGAAGATGTTCATGTTTCTACAAATGAAAGTCCTATAGCTGGCAATCCAAGAATCGATCCAAACAAGAAATTAGAAGAATTGGTAGGGTGTAGTACAAATGAAGAAGGATCTTCCATCTCTAATGAAGATAAATATGATAGAAGATCAACTTCTGATGATGCTTGGATCCTGAAATCTGATGGCAGCAATTTTTCTACCAATGTTAGAGCCAAGACTGTGTTGATATCTCCTCAAGAAGATATTTTTCCTTCATGCAAGTTGCAGTTTAGCAACACCAACAACACAACCGAATGTGAATCTATGTTGCTCAGATTGAAGGCTACTCAAGACCAGGATATCAAACTCCTTCACACCAAAGGAGATGATGAACCAGTGGTTTCTCAGGTGTCTGAAGTGGACAATCAAAGCATGTGCTCGACTAAACCAGTAGAACAGCAAGCTATGGTGGTGGACCATACTACTATACTCCAAAGTTAGCAAAAGAAACTCTTCACCAAGAGAGCAAGTAGTTATGGTTTTCGGATTGAAGACCAAGTCTCGCCATGGGGCAAAAAGAGAGAACTGAAAGGAGTGCATAGAAAATGTGATTCTTGGTGGAGAGTTCCATTCACCCATCACCGATTCTAGGGAGAAAATAGTTTTTTACTAGTTTATTAGGATGGAATGTCATTTTCAGTCTCATAGTGGGCAGCATCAAAAGTGCTTCAAATCTTGAGGCATCAGATAAGATCATCTGTACATATGTATATTTATATAGTCTTTAGTTCTGTTTTATGCTTTTCATTTTCATTTTTGGTGCCTTTCTTTTTTGGGTAGCATGACTCCATATCCCAATGGCATAATTTAGGGCACTGGAGATTATGGTTTCTACTCTCTTCAGTTGTGTTTCAAGTTTTCAACTGAAGGTAGTTCCTCAACTGGAGCCAGCTATTGTCCCCAAAAAATATCACTCATTTTTGGGACAACCTACAGACTATTTTGGCCTAGCACAGACCAAAATTTCTTTCTTCCCTTCTCAAAACTTGTTCTGAGCTTTCAAATTCCTCATTTTTCAAGCTTTTTTAGTAAAGAGATTAGCAGGTTCAACATGTTCAAAGGCTTCTACAAGTGAGTCCAATCAAAATAACCAGTTTCCAACACTTAGTCATTTTTAGGATTGGTTCAGTGTCTTAGTTCGATCAAAAATGTCTATCGACAAGCATTTAAGCAAGGATTGAACCATTGAACTATTGAACCTTGAACCATTTCGGTTCAACGAGTTCAATGGGTTCAAAGGTTCAACGTCATCCGCAAGAGCTAAGCGCATTTGTCAGAGGTTCAAAGTTTAACCATTTCAAAGGTTCAACTTCATCAGCAAGAGCTAATTGCATTTGTCAGAGGTTCAAAGTTCAACTGTTTCAAAGGTTCCATGGCTCTGAGCACTTAACGAGTTTTAAAGGCTTGAACCATTGAACCGTTGAACCTTGAACCATTTTGGTTCATCGATTCAACGGGTTCAATGACCAAAAAGTTCAACACGTTTGGTTCAAAAAGATATCAAAGAGACTTAGCCAAATAAAAGGAATGAACCGATTGAACCGTTGAACCTTGAATCGCTTCAAAGTTCAATGGTTCACAGGTTCAAAGGTTTAAAGGCGGCCTTAGTCAAAAAAAGAAGTAGCAAAATAGATGGTTCAACCAAAGCACGCGCAAAAGAAAAGGATGAGTGGAAGCTGCCAAGTGTCTTCTGTTGAGACACATTATACTTTGTTTCTAAAGCGACGGATACTGCCACGTGTCCCTTTTGAAACTTGTCGAAAGCTTCCAAGTGTCAATATCTACAGTCCCTTCCTTTAGCTTCACTATATTGAGCAAACATTGTGGTGGGTCTTGGGTGAATGACTAAAGCAGGCAGAGGCCGACAAGTGTCATCATCCGTGAGAACTCAAATGAGCCCCAAACGTTTCTATGGTGTTGCAAAATCCTGAGAGCAGAAAGTACCAAGTGTCAATGGTGGAAGGTTTTAGTATGATGCGGTGAAAGACGCCACGTGTCTCTGGTTAAAAGTGGTGGAAGGTGCCATGTGTCAAAGATGGAGCACTCTCAAATGCATAAACACAGAACCAAGGAAAGGTCTCCTTCAAACAAATTGTCTGAAAGAATTTCTTTAGACATTTTGTCTGAAAGAAATAAAGAGATGAAAAATCCTCTAAAAGAATTAAACCCTGGAGGCCACTTGGATGATCCTGAAGGGTAGGTACCCTTGTGGGGGGACACTCGACACTCAAAAATGGGCCTATTTCAAGACTCCTTTAGGGAGGGTCAAGCCTCAAAGCGCAGTGAAAGCTTCCAAGTGTCTGCATCCGTGCCAACAGTCTCTAACAAGTTTCAAAGTTTATTCTGAAAAGCCTATTTCAAAGCTGCGGATGCTGCCATGTGTCCTCACCTGCGTCATAGTGAAAAGTGGCCATAACAAGCGAGAAAGACACAAAGGGAGTTGCTGAGAAAAATGATAGGCCCACAAATTTCAAATTTAATACGACTAACTAGCCGATAACTTTCAAAAGATAAAAGACCCGCGAGTAGTAAATTTGCTCCGAGGAAGTGTCTGTTGAGCTGTGTAAATTTAAAATGTAGACCTAAACACATTCAAAGACCATAAATATAGAGCTAAATGAGAAGAGACAAAGAGGTAAACCCAACAAAAATTAATTCTAGTAGGTGAAGCAATTCATCGGGAAGATATTTGGTGCCTGCAAACATTAAAAGCACAGTGTGTTTGTCCCCTTTGGCATAAAGGTAGAGCAGACAGTTGCGTGGCTAGCAGGTGATGGAATGAGTAATTCAGGCCTGAGAGTAGACAAAGGAGATGAACCAACATGCCACAGTTAAGGCAACTGCGCTGCTCCAGCGTGGCCCTCCCTGACTGAATCGAAAATGCATCCAAGGCATTAATTGTGTAGCATGGGTCGCTCCATAAGACAAAGTGCCAAGTCTCTCCTAGCCTCTATATAATGTAATCTCTCATTCAATACAAGGGAGACCTTTTGATCACAGAAGCAAAACTCTACCCAAATTGAAAGGTGAATACTGAGACTTGAGCTCAGGTTTTTGTTCATATTATTTTATCTGAATGAGAAAGCAAGTTGTTTGCAGACTTTATGTTGTCATATCTTGTATCATTTTAGAAGATTGTTCTTATGTCTATCTTCTGAATGTCTTCTTGTTTATTTAATCTAGCAAGTAAAATTAGTGGAAGTGATAAGGAAAGTGTCCTGAAGCCAGCTACTTTCAGACTTTGTGCTGTCATATTTGTCTTCAGTGTGTATTTTCTTTCTGTTTTTATGTAAAAGACCTTGAGACGACTTTGTGCCCTCATTGTTCTTTGTATCTCACTCTTGGATAGTCAAGGTAGAGACTTTGTGCTACATCTTAGATTATTGGTTACTCTGTTATTAGTTACTTGTCACTACCAGAAAGATTCATGTTGTTTTCAAGAACAAGCACTTCTGAAAGAAGAGAAGTGCCTTTTATCGTTTCACCAGGATTTCTACTATCAAAAAAGGGATCTGGCTCTTGGCTGAATAGCACTTCTGAAAGAAGAGAAGTGTCTTCACCAATCACCTAGGATTTCTCCTTTGATTTGTGAGCATCATCTCTAAAAAAAAGAGATGGATGGTTTATCCTACCCCCAAGTGTTATTTTTAACTTATATATATAGTATATAGCTCCTGCGTATTTATAGGGAACCTCCCCTTGATGAAAGGAGAGATTAGTCCCCTTTTGATGTGGTAAACCTACACATTTGGCTGACCAATCTTCCTGCTATTGTTGATCAGACCTATTTTGTTTACCAGTTAACTGGTTGACAAAATATTCACCCAACATGGTAGAACTTGGATTGAATCTAGTAAGCCAGTCTGTTCACTGAAAGAATGTTAGTAACTACCTTGGATCAAGTCGTATTCAATCAATTCATAATCTCTAGTCAAGTGTGATCAATGCCTGCCTTAGCTATAGAAACTAGGGATAGGGGTGTGTAAACGGCCTAAAGGCCCTAGTCGCCTAAAGTCCTTCCCGAAGTTGATTGAGTGCATAGCTATAATAACACTATGTCCCTCGGTAAGCACATAAATTGTCTCAATCAAGGGCATAGATATAAATAGGCCCTGTATATAGATATAGATATAGATATATATAGATATAGATATATATAGATATAGATATATATAGATATAGATATATATAGATATAGATAAAGATATAGATAACCACAATTGCCCCCAGATGGATATATATAATAATCTATCTATGGGAGGGGTGCTGACTATGACTATATATAACCACAATCGCCCCCAAATGGATATATATAATAATCTATCAATGGGAGGGGTGCTGACTATGACTATATATAACCACAATCACCCCCAGATGGATATATCCTATCAATCCATATATAGAGAGGGGGTCCCTATCTAAAAAGAACTAGAGGGTGTTGTCACCGAGCTACCTTCATCTGCATCAATTTTGATAAAACTAGAAGGTGTCGACGTTGAGCCACCCTCATTCGCATCAATTCCACTCTTACATCCCCATATATAGATTGTTCTCCTTTCAAAGATTCTAGGGTCATTCATGTGAATGAGAACATGATGACTCATTTGAATTGGCATGTCCAAGGTTAACTCATTTTCAAGTGATTATATCCTGGATTAGAGATAACCCATGATCCGTGGTGATCCCTTCCCCTTACCCGTAGAGAGAGTAGTGAATAACCAATAACCAGACTACCCCTAAGATTAGAGTACATGGTGATCCCCTTTCCTTGCCCATATAGAGAGTATGGCAATTCAGCAATTAAACATGTAACCATGGTATATAAACTAGACTAGACTATAGCGTGACCATGCAATGCAAGTTATATTATACATAGAGTTTGTGTAACTAGTCTGTGATGGAGAACCCTCCCCTCCCCTTCCCTTCCCTCTATATAGATCTATATCTAGATCTCGATCTCAGAATTTTGATCACTGGGAGAGTCAAGTATTATCCTATATAGATAGATAGTGTAGTTGAGTACGAAGTACTTTACAACCTAACCATCCCCATTATCTAGTCTAAGTCTATAGGAGCGCCCCCCTCGTGAGATGGACAAGTTCTAATGAATACCTCAAATGGGTCATTATCTATGATTCCCAAATGTTTTATCTATCCACTGAGTCAAGTGACCCCCCCCCCCCCCAATATATATATGGGGGTCACTTGACTTAGAACCCTCCCCTACCCTACCCTCTATATAGATCTAGATCTAGATCTCGATCTCAAAATTCTGATCACTAGGAGAGTCAAGTGTTGCCCTATATAGATAGATAGTGCAATTGAGTACCAAGTACTTTACAACCTAACCATCCCCATTATCTAGTCTAAGTCTATAGGAATGCCCCCTCATGAGATGGACAAGTTCCAATGAATACCTCAAATGGGTCATTATCTGTGATTCCCGAGTGCTTTATCTATCCATTGAGTTGAGTGACCCCCCCATATATATATATATATATATCCATTGAGTTGAGTGACCCCCCCCATATATATATATATATATATATATATATATATATATATATATATATATCAGAATTTTAATCACCAAGAGAGTCAAGTGTTGCTCTATATAGATAGATAGTGTGGTTAAGTACCAAGTACTTTACAACCTAACCATACCCATTATCTAGTCTAAGTCTATAGGAGTGCCCCCCTCATGAGATAGATAAGTTCCAATGAATATCTTAAATGGGTCATTATCCGTGATTCCCAAGTGCTTTATCTATCCGCTGAGTCGAGTGACCCCCTATATGTATGTATGTATATATGTATGTCCATTTGAGTGCCCATTATCATATACTAGACTGACATGGTCTATTCTAGATTTGTGCCTAGATGCCATGTCTTATCTGAGTGTAGTTATATATATAGGGGAATATAGAGTTTTTTTGGCACCCCATAGAAAGGATATGGAATGGAGTGCCTTTCCCATATAGATATATAGGGTGCCTCATAGATATAGATCCAAAGTGATCACTATCGGCGTGCCCTACCCACCCCAACCTCTCAGCCTGACCCTACTGATTGAGCACATAGTACCTAATATAGATAGATATATAGGGGTAGCCCCATATCCATATATGTATAAGGTAAGACATTGAATGACGAAACCCACCTGACCTTGTCTCTATTCTCAAAAAGAGATGGTGACTTAGCTCGATCTCTTCTATTTGGGCTAGGGATAATAGAGACAAGGGGCATTGAATGGGCCAGATATAGTATAGGTGGGGGTTAGAGTTTTGTTAAATGATAGGGTGATAAGGACAACTTGACCAACCCTATATATATATATATATATATATGGGCCCTATCTCTATCTATATATGGGAACAATGGGGTATATATTCATTGTCAAGTCAGATCTAGAGGCAGAAAGTAGAAACATATGCAGATTAAGTCTATATCTATATGGGGCCATCAGGGGAGAGGATAGATGTGGACAACCTCTAACCTAACAAGGACCTCACCATATGTGCGAGTGTTCCCTATTATTTGTTTATTTATCGGGAAGAGTGTGCCTCCTATGCCTTGTTCATCTTCATGAGAGTTTCATTTAATTATAGATTAGATAAGCCCCACCCCCCCAACAGTATATAGTTTCATTAGCACCCCCACCCCATATAAACTAAACTAACTATAAATGGAGTAGAGAATACTTTGTCCATGGGTTAGTAGGGGCTTTAGGAGTCTATTTCTCATCGGGATGTCGGATGCATTCCTTATCGCTCATGTGTCCAAATAGAATAGAATGGTGGAACGTAGGTGATGTTCTCTACTCTATGAACCCTATATATCTTATCTAGATCAATGGGTGATCAATGCCCCATTATTAATTCCCCATATAGAGAGAGCCCCTCCCCCCTCTCTATGATTTAAATGCCCATTAAACTTCCATATAGAGTTTAATGGGGGCCCCATGCCATATAAGTTGAGATGAGTTTAATGGGGATATGGAATTGAGTATAGATATGGATCTATCTATTCTCCATATAGGGACTATCGCTTAGTTTCACTTGATATATTGATTGACTTCCTTTTTATATGAGATCCCAACCATCACCATATAGATAGATATCTAGGGAGGGGAGCCAACTCTCTAGAATCTATTTATAGTGCCCTTGACCCCAACCCTAACTAGGGTCTATATCACTATCACTATCACTATCTATATCTATATCATTATCTATATCTATATGTATATCACTATAACTATCTATGGATAGGGCACTACCAGTCTATATAGATGGAGGGCACTCCCACACCCCTATCTATTCTATCTAGCTATCTGCCCCTATCTAGATCTAGATATGGGGTATATATACTATAGATAGGGGTCAATGACCTACTCTATATAGATAGAGGGGGGCCTATCTATCCTATGGATGGGAGATGATCATCCATCGTCCAACTATTATATACATGATATGACTTAGACAAATATATATAAGGGGTGGGCCTACTATTCTATAGGGATCCCCCCACCTCCTATCTATCTGATAACAACATATCTCTCTATATTGTGATAGGGAGAGGAGTGAGTGTAGATATCAACCCCCCATTTATGGGTTGGGTCTATGACATCACTATTTGATCTAGCACTACTTAAAGAAGGTGGTCCACACACAGGTGGGTGAACCAAGGAAGAGGATTAGGTGATACAAGGCCCCCTCTCTATATATGGGGCTTTAACTAGGGATCAGAGTAGATTCGCATTTGATTCGATCTTCTCAACTATTCTATTCCCATATAGATAGATAGGGGCCCCTCGAGAGTATATAGTCCCATATATAGAGAGAGGGGAAAAGGGTTACTCCCTTTCTACAGATAGATGGAGATACACCGAGGGACTCCCCTGACTCTACTCTATAAAAATGGGCGAGGGCATTGATCCATATCTTGAGCCATATCCATCTAGTTCGATAAGGGGCATCCATTTCAGCTATCTCCATAGTGGTAGATGGGGTTGTGAGCCAAAATTCACATATAGATGGTGGGCCTCTCATTATCACACACTCACTCACACACACACACACAGAGGATAGGGGCCATGAATATCTTATATCTTCATTAGTCATATCATCTACGTAATCAATTAAATAAATGTCCCATCATCCTATTAGAAATATATGTCTTGATAGGGCTTTGTGGTGATCCCCTCTCCTCTATCTAGATATGGGGATTTGAAAGCCACCTATTTGTATGTGTCGACCCCCCATCTACTCCCCCATATAGATTAGAGTAGGTGGGGCATCATAGATGTATCCATCACCAGATGGATATATATAGCTATAAGATAAGATATATAGGAAGGGCCACCCCCAACTATACATAGTTAATCAATCTATATAGAGTTGGGGGAGGGAAGTCAACCCCCAACCATATAGAGTTGATTTGACTATATATATATATATATATATATATATATATATATATATATATATATATATATATATATATATATATATATATATGGGATTTTAGATATAAAGGGGAGGGTCTCCCCATATATAGATAGATGGGGGGTTGCTTCCCTATCTATATTTATCTACCACTATATTTATCAAATCCAACGATAATGATCTTGAGATAGTATTTGCTATGCTCAAGATAATATTCACTAGGCTCAAGATAAGATTTATAGGGAGGACACCATATAGAGTTTAGTTGATTTGAGTTGAGCTCAATGGGATCTATCTATTGGGGTACATTTCCCTCTCTATAGATGGATATCTATATATATATATATATATATAGATAGATCAGTGGCCCTATCTATCTTCGTTACCGGCTTTGATATATATATATATATATATATATATATATCAAAGCCGGTAACGAAGATAGATAGGGCCACCGATCTATCTATCAATCCCATATATATAGAGAGGGGGGATCCCTTCCCTTTCCTAACCCTAGCCTAACCCAAGACCTGTTTATCTAGACCTATGAGCCTATCGATTCTCTCTATAGACCCCTTCCCCACCCCTATATATAGAGTTTAGTCTCGTATAAAGAAATGGGGGTCGCCTATCTATCTATATCACCCAAATAGATAGGGTGTATATAATAGAGTAGAGATAGGGTCCACTAGATATAGAGGGGCATACCTAATATGAGTGGTCACTATAGAATAGATATCTATATGACAACATAGAATAGACCCCTATCTGTCTATACTATATGGGAGTGGGGCATAGCTCTGAACCCCTCACCAACCCATCCCCATCTATATATCTTATACCCCATCTATATATCCCCTATCTATCTAGCCCCTATAGATAGATATACCCCCATCTATATATCTCGATCCCATATATATAGATATTTGGTATGCCCTTCACCAACCTAGCCCCATATATAGATCTTAAGCCCCTATAGATAGATTGTATTCCCCTTCACCCCATACCCTCACCAACCCAACCCCTATCTATCTAGACCCAGGCCTAACCTATAGAGAGTCTAGTCCTATATATAGAGAGGGGGGTCGCTTATCTATCTATATAGAGAGAGTTTGGTGAGGGACCTCGAGGGGGGCTATTCATTGATCTATATCAAGATATATAGGGTGTGATATGCTAATCTCTCTATACATCATCTGCTATAAATATCTAATAATCTATATTTCCATCTGTTGATCTATATCTCTATTCGTTGATCCACTCTATAGATCTCTCTTTATGTCTGACTAGAATATACCCATCCAACTATATCCACCCACACAGATCTAGTTGGGCCCAATTATAGAGTTCTCTCTATTTTTAGATGGATGCATCACCCTATATATTTAACTGGGTGTATGTGATATATATAGAATTGGGGCATCAAGTCATTCCATCCATGCAACCCAACCCCTTAGATATAGTGGGTGACCCCCCAAATATAGATATATGTGCCCTATCTTATCTCTCATCTATATATAGAGGGGGCCAACTAGGTATATATGGGATCGATCTGATCTACATTCATGTGATCATAGTTCATTACAATCAACATTAGTGGGAGATGGGGCCTATCTATATATCTGGCTCCCTCCCAATAACTAGTGAGAGAGATAAAAAAGAGAAGAGCATCTACCCTATCTATATATGGGGAGTGACTTTAGCCCTGATGATCTACTCTATCTATATAGCTAAAAACTCTACGTATATATAGAGAGGGATCCCCTATATATCTATAGGTTCCCCCCCTCTCTATATATATGCTGACCTAACCATTATCTTAGCCATCCCTAACCCCATCTATATATCTGTGTCTCTCGATATATAGGGGTTGTCTTATAAATATAGAGGCTCGACCCCTATCCATGTATAACCACTAAGGCTTTCAGTCCCCATCCATATAGAATAGAGGACCCAACCAATCCCCATCCCCCATCTATATATAGGATAGGGAATTTAAACCCAACTAAGACCCATATAAACTTTATAGGGACCCATATAGATAGAATGGCCTCAATGCTCGGGAATCCATATCCATCAAATGAGTTACATATATAGGAATAGGGTGATTTGATACAGTAGGATATGAACTTAGACATATCTCACTTCAGTCGATCGATGACTAGACTACACCCTATATATCTAATCCATATGCCCCTATAGGGGAATCAAGACTGGAGATGGGGGTATGCCCCCTATAGATATAGACTAGGACTGGATATTCAATCTTCATATCGAATAGGAAATTTAGACTCTTCATATCGACTGAATACCCCTTCCACCCTCTATTTAAACTCCCATATATAGATAGAGGGTCCCATATACATATATATATATATATATAGAGAGAGAGAGAGAGGGCTCAACTCTATATTATGCCCCACCCCTCTCTATATAAATAGAGGACTCTATCTCTATGAGCTATAGTAGAGTCTTGATGCCCCTCGTCTAGTCTAGTAGAGCTATAGTCTAGTTGGGAGGCCCCTCGTCTATCTAGTCGGTTGTATCTATAGGTGAACTCGATAGATAAATAGATATATAGAGCCCAAAAAACTCTCCATTTCCCCATATATATATATATATATATATATATATATATATATATATAGTTGGGCATAGATCTATAGTACAGTCTATTAGTTACTCTATAGTCTAGTCAGGTAAGCTCTATAGTTGTTGATGAACCTATGCCCCTCACTATATATAGGGGCATCTATATAGTGATAATGACAAAGGGGGCTCTTGATCTCTATCGAGTGGGCACTACTCACTCCTCTATATTGGGTTGGGTTGGGTTGGGTAGATAGAACCCCTTCATATCATGTATATAATAGATGGACCATCAACCCCTATATATAGATATGCATATAGATGAACCATCAACCCATCTATAGACCAGTCTATGTTGATGGACAACCCGTTTGCTTATATATATATATATATATATATATATATATATATATATATATATATATATATATGGGAAGATTAGTGATTAGTTAGGGGTGAAACATGACCAAGTCATGTTTGATACGAATACAGCCTACAACTATATCTAGGGCATTAGGTTGCATGAAAGACCCACCCTATAGATAGATATATAGGGGTTTCTAAAATCACAGTGGAGGTCAGGAGATGTCCCCCCTCTCTATATAAGGGATGAATTGGGTTGTCCTATAGCTGATAACCCAGTAGATATGCCAACTCCAAAATCCCAAATCCCAACTCCCAATTCACAAATATATTTAGGATGGGATGGGATGGGGGATGGGGATAGGTGTAGTTTATATAGCCTAGGCCTAACCTGGTATCATATACAAGGGCCCTCACTGATGGATTCAGATTCTGAATTCTAGATTCTATTAGATGGTGATGGGCCCTATACACAACTCACTCATAATCTAAATCTACATATGGGTATATGCCATCGCCAATTGATCACCGATAAATCTATGAAATCACTAGCATTAATATTCAGAACATATCAAATTCTAGTTGGATAAAAAGATAGGGGTTGCACTATTGTTGGATAAAAGATAAGGGTTGTGCTACTACCATATAGAATAAATATATAGGGCCTTACCCCCTCTCTTTATATGGGGAATGTCAAATTGAATAAGAAAATGATCGAGAAGAGTAAGTACCTCTTCCAAGGAGAGTAAACTAACTAAACTCCTAAGCGGCCCCTATCTATAAAAGGGAATGTCGGTCGAGCACCACATCATCTATAGGTGGTGAATATGAATATGAATGGGTAAACTTAGACTTAGGTAGATATAAAATTCCAAATTGATCAGATGATAGATGCGAACTAGGTGTTCATTGATCTACCTTATCGTATCCCATAATCATAGATGAATGGGCAAAACTTTGATAGATTTGATGGCTTTGATAGCTTTGATAACATTGGATCAAACCCTATAGCTATAATTGGGGATGGCTCAAACACCCAACCCCCCACCCTATAGAGTGGAGTGGAATGGGCTATCTCTATTGTATTGGGGGGGCATTATCCTGGTCTGAAATCAAGGAGTGACTTTAGATAGGCCCCACCCACTATATAAGTAGAGTTTCATTGGCATTGACACCCCATATAAACTATAAATCTCATATCAAATACTTATCTATCTAGGGAGCCCCCTCACCATATGTATAGTGTTTTTGGCACCCCCACCCCCATATATAGATCGATCGAGATTGATCTTATATCATAGTGAATAATCTATCTATTTGGCTATTTGATCGACCCCATCTATATATAGAGGGCAGTAGATAGGTCTTTAACAAGATTGTCATAGATATATAGGGTATCACATCCCCCATCTAGATAGAGGGCAAGATCTGTCATCTCTGAGATCATATTGATGCCCTTATAGATCTAAATCTAGATCTATAAAGCTATATAGATAGAGGAGCCAACCATGGTATGGATTGGATAGAGAGACCAACTCCCAACTTTAAAATGAGTCTATCCTATTTATTCTGAGGATCACTATATATGGGGGTATCAAATGCCATGTTGGTTGAGTCCCCATATAAATTAGGTAGTGTCCAATCAAGCTAATTGGCATTTATGGATTGCTATAGATTTGATTCTATTCTACATGGACTATAGTTATAGATAGTTGTCAAGTCCCCAGATAAGACTATATAGAGGGTGGGGGCAACGGACCCCTTATCTCTACATATATATGGGGTGGGGACCCTATCTATTATATGTTACTCCCCTATCTATATAGTAGATCAGATATATATAGGGGGAGCCCCCCAGGATAGAGCTTCTTTGGCCCTAAATAGATCTGCCATATATAGATTAGATAGGGCCAGATATATATTTATATAGGGATGGGGCTAGAGATATATAAGGATTTATTTAGAAGAGTCTATATCTATATTAGGACCCCTATCCCATATATTTAGATAGGTCAATCCCTACCCCCTATGTGTGCAAAAAATCAATTATTCTCTATATAATTAGGGGGCAAGGGGAGGGTGTAGAAAATCAATGCAGGTAGTATGGCCTTTATTTTCCCATAGATAGAGAGGGGCTCCCTCCTCCACTCAAAATCTAGCTGAGTGTTGAGGGCCATGGATATAGGGATACCATAGGGACTCTAGATAAACCCACTCACTCTAATCACATTTATAACCTAACTGTCCCTCAACCCATTTGTGATGTGCTGGAGGCAAGGCACAAATAGAGTTTGGGGTTGAGACTCCCATCCAGTAGGATTAGGGATAGGGCTCTTCTAGGAAGGCAAACGATACACACCCTTGGCCACCTATGATGGATAAAAGGGGATGGCCCCTATCTATATCTAAACTATGGGGGAATAGATCCAATCACTCTCTCTCTCTCTCTCTCTCTCTCTCTCTCTCTCTCTAGATATATATATATATATATATAGCTTTGCCATATGCCTAGGCTCTACAATTAGCACCCATAGGTTCCTATAGATCTATACGGGAAACCAATCTAGTGGCTAATGAAACTATTTACTACGTAGTGAACCTATGCTCACCCCCATATATATAAAGGGCTCAACGGCCTAGCTGAACTAGAAATATCTATCTGGACAACCCCTTCCAAGGTCTACCCATTCCTCTCTATATACAGATAGAAGATGGAAGGAGGCTCCATTAGAGGATAACAACTAGGCAAGTCAAGTGGAGCCCTATATATAACTAGGAATAGGTTTGTTCTGATTGGTTGGTGCGCTTATATCATATAGAGGGGAGGGATGCAATAGACGTGACCAACCAAAGATGGACGTGGTTGGTGAGATAGAGTTTATTGGTATATCCATCTAGATATAAGGGAGGGCCAAAATGGATATAGAGATGGGATTTGATCTATCTGATCCTAGTGCCATATATACATACAGGGGTTATCCCAACTATATTAGTTGTATCACGTATATAATATGATAGGATAGGATGATGGATGATCCTAGATAGATATCTATACCCATGGATATAGACTAGAAGAGAATACCATAGTCAAGATAGGTCGCATCCAGTCTAGCCCTCTATCTATATAACTAACTTGATCACCTCTATGAAGGGCTCAATCGACGGAATCTATCTATCTATATATTTATCTACTGGGGGTGACTCAACTATCTTGATCTAGAGTTAGCATAGTCTATATTCACTATGAGATAGAGATAGAGGGTGGCACCCCATAGATAGATTTATCTCTCAACCCATGACCCTATCTATAGATCTAGGGAGCCATATAGATAGATAGATAGATAGATAGATAGATATGTGGCCCCCTATCCATATTCAATCTATAATTTATATTTATATACGGGGTGACACCCCTTCTATCTCTATCTCATAGTGAATCTATATTGTGCCAATGCCAATAAACTCTATTTCTAGATTGTGCCAATTCCAATGAAATTCTATCTCTATACAGTGGTAAGGGAATAGAGATTAGAAGATCTGGTTGGCAGGCAACCTCTAGTTATAGTTATAGTGGGCACTCCCCCACCCATATCTATCTAGGGAGGGGTAGGGGAGGGGTGGTTATTTGCTGTCAGGGTGAGCGATAGATCTATAATCAATCTAGATTATGAGGCACTAAGGGTTAGGGGTGAGTGATAGATCTAGAATCAATCTAGATTATGGGGTGGGGAACTCGAAAGTTTAGTCCCATATCCCATCTATATAGAGGAGAGGACAAATATAGAGTTAATCAATATATAGAGGGGTGAGGGGGGGAAACCATATAAAGTTGAGTTGAGTTTAGATATAGAGGGGCTCCCGATATCCATATACATAGTGTTAGAGTCCTCCTCCCCCCTATATAGATCTGCCATAGATAAATTAGATAGGTCTCCCCCCCCCCTCCCTTCCCCTCCCCTCCCCTCTATATATAGATTATAGATTCTATATGGGATATATAGGACCTGGGAGAGGGGATGCCCTCTAAAGTTGCCAAAAAATAACTCTATACAGTTGGTGTGTTTCTATGAGGAAAAGAGAGCAGAGTTTGATCAAATTCTTGATGTTAATGTGAACCCTGTATTATATGGATGGGATCAGTTGAGTGTTGACTATATAGAGACTCCCTCGACATATATATATAGTTAGGCCACAACCCTATATATAGATAGATGGATGGGGATTGGGATAGGGCCAATGCTAATGCCAGTGACTAAATGCCTTCTATAGCTAGGGTCCCTATCTATGAATCTTAGGCAGCCATATCCATAGATAGCTATGAAACTACAACACAAGGGGGTCTCATCTCGCCCCTATCTATATATGGGGGTTGGGACTATCTAGATTGTATATAGGGGGGCCTATATCTATATAGACATCCAATGGGGTAGGGGTCGATAGCCCTCCCTCCATATATATGGGTATTCGCTACGCTCAAGCTCAAGATCAAAATTAAGAGCAAGATCAAGATCTATATAGGGATGGGGAAGGGGAGGAGGGAGGGAGGGAGAGGGAGGGGGCCTTAAATTTATAAGTCATAGGGCCCCTATATATCTATCTAGAGGGCCCCAATAAGTTTAATAATTTATAGGGGCTTGAGAGCCCTATCTGGACTGTGGGATTGAGAGATAGCAAACAAAATAGAGTTCATGGGTTTGAGATATTATCTAGGATAGGGAAGGCTATAGGCACTCTCTTGATGGCCTACCTTACCCCTCCACTATAGAATAGAGCCTTATATCCATGGGAAAGTTCCCTCTCTATAGTCAGGCACCCTGGACTATCCCTATCTAAATAGAGGGAATAACCACCCCCAGCCCCCACTATCTAGGGGATAGGGGCCCTAGATAGATATATAAGCCCCACCCCATATATAAATTAGAGAGGGGGGCTATCTTAACTCTATCTATCATCAACTAGATCTAGATATAATAAATCATAATCAAAGGCATTCATCATAGTGGATGAAGGACTAGAAAACTTCTAACTATGGCTCAGTCTGTATTCGATAGAAGATCATCCCCGATTGATGACATAATAGATACATATAGGCATAGGCTAGATATATATAGGCATAAGCAAGTAGCTGACCTAGACCCACCTAGATAGATATATAGGTTGATGAAGCATTGATGCACCCAACCACGTACATGTGCCTAACATGAACCATATCTATATATAGGGGGAATTGATGCTTCGTACAAATGGGCATTGATACACCTTGAACTATATATATAAATAGAAACTACATTGAAATGAACCTACCAAAGATCCTACTCCACTCCCACTCTATCCATATGATTTTTTAAACTGAACCTAACTCCCCCACTCCATATAGAGGTTAGAATGGAATAGAGGTTATGTCAAGCCCCCATCTCTATATATCCTTATCGGTGGAGTGTCGAATATTGGGTGTCCCCTCAAATAGATCTATCTGGACCATATTTATGATCTATATAAGGAAGGGGTCCCCTTATCCTTAGATAGAGGTGGGGTTGGGGCCTCGACCTCTCGAGCATCTAGATAGATAGTTCTATCGGCACCTTATCAATGTAGATAGATATAGTCGGAGTCATCACTCTCCTGACTCTATACGTTGAGGTGAGGGTCGTTATGGATGGCTATATAGATATAGAAGCAACACCCCCTCAAGCCCTATATATCTATCTGGGTTATATTAGATCTATATAGGGGCAGGGGGGTCCTCTCTATATAAATGCTAGCCCCTCAAGCCATATATATCTATCTAGGTTTCGTTGGCCCTCTCTCTATATATAATCTAGCCCCTATATATTTAAACCAACTCAAATTTATATGGTTGGGGGTGGCTTCCCCCAAGCCCTATATTTCTGCTTGGTCCCCCAACTGTCTATCTTTTTTTGGCAACCATATAAAGTGAAAAGTTAAAATTAGAGCCCTTCTCTATTTAAACTAAATCCCATATAGAGTTTAGTTTAGTTTTGTTTAGTTTAGTTTAGTTTAGTTATATATAGAGGTCCCCTTAACTAACTATATCTAACTCCATATATATAGAGAGCCCCCCTTCCCCCCTATATAGATATGTCATATATAGATTAGATAGGCCCAAATAGATAGGGTTTGGGGGGAAGCCATATAAGGTTTATATAGAGGGGGAGGGGTTGGGGGTGGTATCCCTATATATATTATCTATATGGTGCCCCCCCTCTCTATACTCTATATATTGGGAGTTAGATAGAGTTTAGTTTAGTTTAGTTTATATAGAGGGGGAGGGGAGGGCCCCTCTATATCTATCTAAATCCCTATATATAGAGTATAGAGAAGGGGCCAAAAGAACTCAATATTTGTGCCCTTCCCTCCTTCTATATAAACTCTATTTAACCTTAATCCCCATCCCCATTCCCATCCCCATCTATATACAGAGGGAGAGGGAGAGGGAGAGAGGGGCCAAAAAAATCCTATCTTGGGGGGTATTCGCTATGCTCACCCCATATATAGATGTCTCCCCCTCCCCCTCTATATAAACTAAACTAGGAGGAATATGGGAGCCATATATATAGCCATATCTATCTGATCTAAATACAACTTTAGACTATGGATATATAAGATATATAGGGAGGGGGCCTCCCAAATAGATATATAGGCAACTTAAACTATATATAGATTAAAGAGGAACCATTCAATCTTCAGTTGGGGCACAGATAGAGCCCTATCTATTCTCTATCCAAAGCATTAACCTTTTATTGTGGGCTAAGGAATCATGATCTAAGAACCTGATGAGCTAAGATAAGAACCTACCATAAATGGCATATATAGGGGTGAGCTAAGACCCTAACTTTGTAAGTGTGAGCTAAAAACTACCATATTGTCTTGTCTAGCTAAAAACCAAAATGTAAGCTAAAAACTACCATATTGCATATAGTCTATATATGGCTAAGAACCATTCAAAGAGAAGAGACCCCATCTATTCCATGAAGTCATGTCTCCTTAGTACTACACATATAGTCTAAGTCTCGATTGGGCCCTCTCACCTATACCCGATTGGTTGACCCCCTCCAGATTAGATGGGGACCACTAGCTATAGAGAGTAGGCCCTTGGTTGGGCTGGTGGGGTCAGGCTAGATATATGATACAACAAGATAATATCTAGAGTTGCCCACTCTGTATAGATTAGATGGGTTTTGGGGACTCGATTAAGCAACTCCACTCCCTATCTATCTATATGGCAGTTGAGCCCTTTATCTCTATCTGATTGGGTCCGCACCCTATATATTTATTCTCTATGGTGGTCGGGCCCTCTACTCTATAGATATGATATGGGGACCGGTCAGGCCCTTGTCCCTCTCTCGGCTATATAGAGTAGTCCCTCTCCCAACCCATATAGAGATATAGGGCAAATAGGGATAAATAGTCTAGTCTAGTCTAGTCTAGTATATATAGGGGAGGGGGGAGGGCCAAAGAAACCTAGATAGATATATAGGGCTTGGGCCAAAGAAACTCTATTTTGGGGGGGTCCCTCTCCCAGCTATATATGTATATGTCGTATATAGATTAGAGTGTCAGTTAGTCATGTCATATATTATTATTATTATTATTATTATTATTATTATTATTATTATTATCTTCTCAAGTTTGGAACTAGAGACTCGAGAGGGTGATCGCAGCCCCCTATCTACAAATATCTAGTAATGAACCAACCTTCATTTGGTTCTAAACCCTAACCTCTCATATTAAAGGCCCATGACTATCCCTGAAGGTTTGAACTGGAGATCCAACAAGCACAATGATGCTTCCCTATATATAGATAAGATATGGTGACCCCCTATCCCTTTCTTTGGCCCTCTCTATATATACGGTCTATTTACCATATATAGAGATAGGGCCCTCTATTATATCTATAAATATAACTATAACTATAACTATAACTATATATATCCCATATATTTAGAGGGGTCAGGGGCATAGACACTAATTAGACTATCCATTGTCTTAACGGCTTGAGTGGGGGGTAAAGAGAGTAAGGAAAGGGTTATTAACCACATCAGTGGGAGTGCTCCCTCTCCCTTCTCTCTTTACTAGATAGAGGCCCCAAGATATATAATATGGCCCATGCCTCACTCCCTATATATCTCTAAGGGTACCCCTTACCTCTATAGATAGACAGAGAACACCCCATACCAACTTATATATAATATATAGGGGAAGTCAAGCACCCCCACCCACCCGATATATATATATATATATATATATATATATATATATATATATATAAAGGGTACCCCTTACCTCTATAGATAGACAGAGAACACCCCATACCAACTTATATATATATATATATATATATATATATATATATATATATATATATATATATATATATATATATATATATCGGGTGGGTGGGGGTGCTTGACTTCCCCTATATATTATATATAAGTTGGTATGGGGTGTTCTCTGTCTATCTATAGAGGTAAGGGGTACCCTTTATATATATATATATATATATATATCGGGTGGGTGGGGGTGCTTGACTTCTCCTATATATTATATATAAGTTGGTATGGGGTGTTCTCTGTCTATCTATAGAGGTAAGGGGTACCCTTTATATATATATATATATATATATATATATATATATATATATATATATATATATATATATATATATATATATCGGGTGGGTGGGGGTGCTTGACTATATATAGGCTGGACGGATGAGGAACATACTGGCCTCACCACACGGGCATCGCCACTATATATATATATATATATATATATATATATATATATATATATATATATATATAAGTGTACATCTTACCTCTATAGATAGACAGAAAACACCCCATACCAACTTATATATAATATATAGGGCAAGTCAAGCACCCCCACCCACCCGATATATATATAGGTTGGACGGACGAGGAACATACTGGCCTCACCACATGGGCATCGCCACCACCCTCTTCTCTTCACTAGAACGGGCCAATCCTCACCACATGGGCATTGCCACCTTGTTTCTCTCTTTACTTGATGGACCCCCCTCTATCTCTATCTATCATAGTTAATAATTATATATTGTTCCCCCTCTATATATGGGGAGATAGGGGACCCACTATCTATATATAGTTATTTAGATATATGGGATGGGGCAACCTATATATATAGCGAGGTAGGCACCTATAAGGGTCAGTTATATACATAGGGTTGCTGCCCTCCGCCCTCCCCCCCGCCCCCCTCTCCCTCTATTGTGATAGGGATAGGGATATAAACCCCCCAGAATAGATAAGGGTAGGGAGTTCCCCATAGATAGATAGGGGGCACTCGCATGATCTTGACATAATACTTTCAAGAAAAAATTGGGGGGAAAATGACTAGATATAGCCATGTCCTCAACTATATAGATAGAAGGTTATATAGAGTTATTTTTGTCTATATAGAGAGTTAGCTATATATAGAGATAAGAGTTTCTTTGGCATTCGCTTTGGCTATAGATAGAGATAGAGATAGAGATAGAGATAGATTTTCTTTGGCTTTGGCTATAGAGAGAGATAGAGATTGAGTTTCTTTGGCTTTGGCATTGGCCCCATCTAATCTATAGGGCCCCATCTATAGAGATCAGATCTAGGTGGGCGCCCCCCTCTATTTAGATAGGGAATAGATATCTAGGGGGTTTTCATAGATCTATTACTCACCCTGACTAGATAGCTGGCCCCAATAGATAGAGATAGATCTATAAGGTTGCCATATAGATAGATAGATAGATAGATAGGGATATATCTTAAGGGGTTGATTGAGTGTTGACTATAGAGAGTCGCCCTCTTGATCTAGAGCTAGAGAATATATATGGTATGGTATGGTATGAATAGGGATATTGGTAATTGCATGCAGTGAGTAACAACGAACTAACTCTCCACTCTTTACCTTACAAAAAATTGTTAGGATTGTGGAGCTAAAAGCTTCACTGATGCAAACAGGAGAGGAGGTTGCTGAAGGTTGCTGAGTTGCAGAGAAGTTGGGGTCGGTCTGATCAGCCGACGTCGGCAGGGTAGCAAAGAGAAGCAACCGACGTCGGTCATATATCGGCCGACGTCGGTCACCTCCAGGCAGACAGGGACCGACGTCGGTCGCCTGTGTGGTTCAACTGCGAGCTAATTACGGGCAGTTAGCTAACGAACCAAGTGTTTGCATGATCAAGGCTAATTATAGACTGAGAGCTGCGGATCTAATTATTGTAATTAGATGTCTAATTATTGTTTGGATGAGATCTATATAATAGACTCATGGTTGTATTGGAAAAGTGTGCTAGGGAGTAAGAGAGCATAATTATAAGCTCCTTCTGTGTGTGAGGTAGAGCAATGGTGCGTTCCTCCTAGTGCCTCAGTACCAGGTGTGTTGGTGCTGAATTGGAGAGCCAGCTGGATTCTTCAAGAGTGTAGGATCTTGGTCACAGTTGCATGGCCTATATAGGAGATCTACATGGTAAGTAAGATCGTTGATCTGCAGGTGTATGTGTGTGCAAGGTCGAGGTTCACAGGTGAGCAGAACCGTTGTTTGATTTGCAGGTGTGCAAGGTCATATAGACAGCAACACAACAGGGAGCAGTATCAGGCAGGATCTACTTGGAGTACAGGTGTGTACTCGAATAGAGCAAAGAGGAAGGCAAGGGAGTTCCTTCCATAAGTATGGTCTGTTGAAGTGCAGGTTATTGCAGGTTCATGGGAGATCTACTTGAAGTACCTTGAGTACTTGTGGAGCACGTGGAGTGCTTGTGGAGTGCGTGGAGCACTTGTGGTGTGCGTGGAGCACGGGAGGTGAACACCAACTCTGTATTTGAGTTGGGTGTTGGGACCTGTGAGAGGGAGAGCTTTGGGGAGAAGATTTACTGTTCACTTGAGGTGTGGAAAACCTCTGTAAGGTGGTGGAGAAGATGTGGGATATTCTCTATTGTATTCTTTTCTGTATAAAGTGTTAATACAATTGGTGTATTGTCTCTCATATGCTGTGTTATTCTGAATTCTAGTTACTTGGTGAATCTGGTTATTTCCGCATATTATAGTTGCTTGGTATTTGGTAATCAATTGTATGCTTCCGGTGTTCCGCACCCTGACAAAAATGAAATGTATAGGCTTTTCTAATTAGCCTTTATGATTAGGGAGGCCTTTTTTATTAGGGTAGGCTAGTCATGAGTCATTTAGGTTGGACTCTCTATTCGATTTGAGGTAGAGCAAATAATATTGCTCATTTATTGTATCATATAAATGGAGGCAAACTTATGTTCATCACACCTAATGGAATCCATTTTCATAACAAAAATATATTATGTCAAGATCAGTTGCCAACACTTAATCATGCCAACATCATAGAAGTTCCTAGGTTGTGTGAAATTTTAGTAATTATAAAGGCATTCTATTTCAATGGATAATTGGCTATGGAGATTCCATGTAGTTAGAAATTTTCACAAGTGGATCGGGTTGAGTGCTCTCAGGAACAGGCCAATCCATTGGGGAAAGAGGGAGTCACACCACAAGGTGGGCATGATTCCTTACAAGGAAGCACTCTTCGAGGGCATATGATGTATAATTTACTAGAAAAGATTTTGGCAGTCATGTTGGGAAATGACCTTTTGGTCTAGATACGAAAAAACTCCATCTAGTTCTTGATGGAAACGAAGTTCTAAAAATTATTCTTGAAACTAGAAGATCATTTCTAGATTTTTGAGCGTATCTAAGGGTTCAATTTGAATATTGTAACTTCATCCAACACACAGGGTGAGAATCTACCATCATGGAGTAGCTTTTTACAGATGAATGACATTTATGCTCTCGATCAATAGATCGAGGTGTGAGCATAGAATGTATAGAGATAGATTTCCTATTCTCTATGGGGCATTGGTACCCCTATATAATACTATATAGGCCAATGGGAGAGTCATATAGAGATATAAAGGCCCTCTCCCCTCACCATATAAATGGGGATGGGCTCTCCCTCGGCCCCATATCCATAGACATAGTGTTAGATGCCAACTAGACGCACATCCCATCCCATCTATATAGAGAGGAAGAGGCCATCTAGATATTTGGGAGAGGCCCCCCCATCCCTCCTATATAGATTAGATCTACTAGATATTTGGGAGAGGGGGAATCCAACTAGATATTGGGGAGAGGGAGAGGGCAACTAGATATTTGACCTCCCCATATATATCTAATATATAGATATATATAGGGTGGGGAGAGGCCCCCCTATATAGATCTACTAGATAATTGGGAGAGGGGGGCACATATAGAGTTTAATGGGTAGATAGATAGATAGGTCTTGGCCAAAGTCTCTCTCTATATGGGACACCCCATCCCATCCCCATCAGAGATAGAGATAAAGTCTATATTCTCTATGGGGCATTGTCCCCATCATAGATAGAGTTTATATTCTTTATGGGGCATTGACCACATCCCCATCCCCATATATATAGAGAGGGAGAGGGATATGGAGAGAGAGAGGCCAACTAGAGATTTGGGAGAGCCCCCTATATATATCTACTAGAATCCCCATCCCCATCTATATAGAGAGGAAGAGGGGGGCCAAATAAATAGAGATTTAGGAGAGGCCCCCTATCCCCTATATAGATCTACTAGATATTTGGCCAAAGAAATATATATTAAGGAGAGGCCACCCCCAACCCAATATATAAAGCCCATTAAACTCTATATGGTATCCCAACTATCTATCATTTTTTGGCAAACCCCCCAACCCTATAAAAGTTTTCTATATATATATATGGGGATTGATTTATTTTAAAGTTTAGAGTTAGTTATAGTGGGGGCGAAGGGAGAGGGGAGGCACCCTATAGATAAGATAATATTCTCTATGCTCAAGATAAGATAATATTCACTATGTTCAAGTCTCGATAGACTAGACCCAATGCTATATAAAGAGGGGGGATATGCTCGAGATAAGATCATATTCACTAAGCTCAAGAGTCTATTATCTACACTTAAGATAAGTATTCATTATGCTCAAGATAAGATCCTATTCGCTACGCTCAAGATAAGATATATAGGTTGGGCCCTTCTAACTCTATATAACTCCATATATATAGAGAGGGGGGCCACCCCCAACCATATAAAGTTGAGTTCAATGGGCTCTAACTTTAACTTTATATGGTTGCCAAAAAAACCATAAATACTTGGGGGCCACATATAGATATATAGGGCTTGGGGGAGGAGCTATATATTTGGGAGAGGGGGTGATACCATATAGATTAATTAGATAGGCCCTCACTAGATAGATAGATAGATAGATAGGGCCCTAATATAAAGATATAGATATGGGTAGCCCTATCTATTCTATCTTGCTCTTATCTCCCTATCTCATATGGATGCCCATATATATAAGATATATATAGAGGGGCTACACGAGACCATATAGATTAATTAGATAGGCCCTATATGGGGATCGACCTACTATATTATATAGATCTATTACTCACCCTGACTCTATATAGATATTTTCCCTCCCCCTATATAGAGTTTAGTTGGCCTGACCCCATCGCCATCTACAGAGATTAGATCTAGATACCATATCATATAGATTAGATTAGATTAGATTAGATTAGATTAGTGTTAGATAGAGCTAGAGGGGTCTTCCCCTTCCCTTATATATAAACTAAACTAAACTAAACTCTTTATGGCCTCCCCCCAAGCCCTATATATCTATCTGGGGCCTATCTATCTATAGGGTGTCTCCCCTCTCCATATATATGGAGTTAGATAGAGTTTATATAGAGGGGCCCAAGATAGGGTTTCTTTGGCCCTCTATATAAACTAAACTAAACTTTATATGGGAGTTCCCTCTATATATTAGTTTCTATGGGACCATATATATATATATATGGGAGTTTAGAGTTAGTTTAGTTTATATAGAGAGCCCCTCAACTAACTCTATCTAAATTCATATATAGAGAGAGAGGGACCATAAACTAACTTTATCTAACTCCATATATATATATATATATATATATATATATATATATATATATATATATATTTGGCCACCCCTAATAGATAGAGCCCCTCTCCCCTCTTTATATATATGAAACTAACTCAATCCCTATATATATATAGAGAGAGAGGGGGGTGGCCAAAAAAATTATATACTTGGAGGAACCTTATAAAGTGATTGAGTTAGTTTAAATTTTAGAGTTTAGAGTTAGTTTAGTTTATATAGGGGCCAACAAAACTCTATCTTGATGGGGGAAGGGGAGGCGCTCCCCATAGACATAGTTATAGAGAGGCCAAAAAAACTCTATATATTGGGGTTCCCTATATATAGAGAGAGAGTGAGTTAGTATGATAGATAAAGATAGAGCCCCATAGATAAATGATAAAGGGGGGTCGCCTTCAATCTATATAGGCATACAAGTAAGCTGAGGGGGAAGGACCTTATTTATGGCACCTTAAAGGCCCTAACTGCAATTATGCAATTGGTCAAAGTGGCAGAGGGTTTTTTTAGTTTGGAGAAGGGGCATCCTTAGTTGGGGTAGAGAGTTGTAAACATGAAGGGGCTGATGATGTGCTCGTATGGTCCATAGAGGGTACCTCTCATTGATTATTAGTAACTATAACTCCCCCATATCTGAAATATGCTTTTTCAAGGGCATCATGATTTGTAGCTCAAATGGTCCCTCAATAAGTATCTATTGGTCTGATCATTATTAATGTTTGACTACTTAACTATTGATATATCATAGGTTTATTTGTTAAACATTAATATTATAATGTGTATAGTTGTTATTGCACTTCCTTGTTTAGTTGGATTGTATTATCAGATCCTGACACTATGATATATGATTTTAGATTGATGCATTTATCATATTTATAATTATGTATTTGATGATGTATGAGTTATTGATGTACTTGATACTTGATTATAGTTGATTATTATTTTATCATTTTTATCGATTATTGGATCAGATATAGCTAATGGACCCACTTGGTGGTTACAGGTACTGACTTTGGGCTAAGATGGACGTTGGCATCAGCTTTTGGGGTAGCAAGAGTGATTATGAATAGTTGAATGAGGTCCAATAGGTACCCTGATATTCTTGATTTATGTTGTATTTTTAGACTATTGTATCATGCATGAGTTTGAGACTTGAACTTGGTCTAGTTGTTGTGTTGGGTTGCTGCAGTTGACAGTTCCTTGCTTGTTTGTCTTTGTTTTAGCTCATGTATCTTTATGTCATATATAAATTATTGATTGTCCTCGTCTCATTTTCCACTCTTGGTAATCGCAAGCTTCATGCCTTCAAAATAGTCTTGCATGAACCAAATGGTAATTTGAGGGTACAAGTGTTTGTGGCCTCTGATGTGGCACACTCTTATCTTGTTACTCATCGTAATGTATTTGTCTGATATTTATACATGCCTAATTATATATATATCTACCCATATATATATATATATATATATATATATATATATATATATATATATATATATGGAAATACACACACATATACCTATATAAATATGTATATAATTATATGTATAGATATATTTGTAAATACCAATATATATATGTAAGTAAATATGTGTGTGTAATTTTATATATATATATATATATATATATATATATATATATATATATATTCAAGTGGTTGTATGTGTTTCTCAAAGGAAATGTGTAAGGGATGCATTGGAAGATGTGGGGGATAGGGAGTGGTTAGGGAAATTCACTGGGAGTTGGCATGGGAAGAAGGGAGTGTGGTGAAGAGGTAGAGGAGAGGATGAGGAGAAGGTGAGATGGGGGATGTGAAGCATAGGAAAAGAGAAAAGAGGAAACACATTGGGAAAGAGAGAGGGGTCAAGGAAAGGAGAGAGAAGGGAGGGGAAAAAAAGAAAATGTGTAGGGGATGAGTATGTAGGAAGAGACATGGGCAAATAGAGGGCATCAAAAAAATGCATGTCAAATGAAATTAAAGGATAAAAAGACGACACGAAAGGTAAAACTATAACAGAGGTGAGAGAGGGAAGGAAGAAGGAATCAGAGAGAAAAAGGGATGTGTTTGGAAAGCAAGCAGGGGATGCATAGAGATAGGATATGCAGAGGAGGAATGATGGGGAGGGGAAAATTAAAGAAAATAGAAGATGCACGGCACAAAGGTAGATGAAGAAAAAAATAGTAAGGAATCAGGCAAGAAGGAAAAAGAAAGGAAGATCCCAGAATAAAATAAAGAGAATATACATAGAGGAGGAAGACACAATGATGTTGGCTGGTTTGTTTCTAGAATGTTTCACATTGGCATGGAGATAGCGGTCGCGGTCAATGCCATTGTGGATAAGAAAAATAAAAATTTCTGATGTATCTCACCTACATTACAATAATTACTCTTTGCATCGACCAGGTAAGTCATTTGACTTTCAAATAGCTACATAGATGCATAGCACCCCACAGTATTTCCATATATGTTTTTTTGTCTAAAAATTTATAAATAAGATAAAATTTGTTATTGGTTTGTGTACTTCTATATCATTATATCTATGGATTGAAAAGTATACATATATACTGTAGATTTAAGGGGATGCGTATTTAAATTTTATTATATATATATATATATATATATATATATACACCACACCCTGTGTTTTAAATCTATTACGCTCAAATTGGGTCGAGTAAATGCTTGTTGGGGAAACCTTGTCCTTCTGTGAAATGTTATCTTTATATTTTTTGAATTTTGTTGTGGTTGTCCCTGTATACATTGCTACTAACAATGGCTTTGAATTCTATAAATCCAACATCTGAGCTTAAAAGTTGCAGGTCATATCATTCATTTGTCTTGAATTATTCTACATGTCTATAAACTCTTGGAACACCACACTGTGTCCTTATTGATTGCACAGCCAAACAAAACCATTCAAGTATATATATATATATATATATATATATATATATATATATATATATATATATAATAAAAAAAATTATATGGTATCTATTAATCTCTACAACAAATTATATAATTATTATTATAATTTTAGATTAAATTGAAATTGACTTATGAAAATATTATTATTCGGACATGTTTTTATTTAGCTGTTATTTTATACTTTTTTATTTTTGAATCCCTGATTTGGATTTTAACCCAGCATATGGGTAGAATATTATGATTTACATAGTTATTTAATCCTTGATATGGAATGATGGTATGGGTTCTAATTATTAAAGAAATTAAATTTATTGGTAAATATGGGGGGCCTTAGACTGTATTAATTATGCTTATATCTTGCTTAGAATGGCCATACAATAGTGTTGGGAGACACGATTTTGTCATTGAGGTGTGTATGGATATTACATTATTGTGAGTTAATTATATTAGATTCATGGTGACTTACATGATTTCAATTGGCTTGTCTTTTTTTAATAATAGTTATTATAGTCCTTTACTTAAGTTGATTTGGATAAAATTAGATGTATGTGTTTTTAGATTAAATTTTCGATGTGTTAATTGAATGACTTAAATCATTTTGTAGCTTTAATAGAGTCATATGCTTATATATAGTTTAATTATGGAATTAAAATACAATCTTGTCAGAGTGCCATATTACAATGTTGTTTTTTATTTTAGTTAAAATGCTCTAATGTCCACTAACTCTTTTTATCTTAATTTTAATATTCGGAGATAATGTGAAGTCGTGAGACCCCGTGATGATCCTCTGAATCTTCTTTGTCGATTATTATCTTAAAACTATTTATTGTTTGAAATGTCAACTGTTTAATTATTGTCTTTTAAAATTTGTGGACATTATTGAAATTCAAATGAATTATTAGATCGAGTGTTTTATGTAGATTGTGTTAATTTTAGATCGATTATGATTATAGTTGACTATAGTCTTGAATGAATGTCAAAATCTTTAATTATTTCCTTGAAAATGAGGTAAAGTTAAGTTATCAATTATCATATTTGGTTGATTTTATTATTAGTCTTTGACTTGATTGTGTATACTATAAGTTATATGTGATGTTTTCTAATCTACTATGATTACATGGTGTATACTCTTGATGAATATTGTACCTTATGTTAGTGTTCTGTTATTGTGATGGGATGTCATTTGATTTGAAATCCAAATTACACAGAACTTCTTTGACCTTATTTATCCAAACCATCATCTTGTTGATGGTTGCCCTGGTAAGAACTATTGATGGTTGAACTCATAATGTGGGTTGGAAGGACTTGTTCAGTTCATTTACTTATTGTTCCATGCTTGGATGGTCACTTAAATATATAGTATTTTTATGTAAAGTATTTTTTATTTAAATATGCAATGCTTTTATGTAAAATATTTTTATATAAAGCATTTTTTTATATAAAATGTTTTTTCATTTAAACATATATTATTTTTATGTAAATTTTTTTTTTACACATATAAGGTGATTTTTATCTCTATATATGATGTTTTTTATTTATAGTTTGTTATATATATATATAAGGTGCTTTTATATAATGTGTTTTTATGTAAAGTATTTTTTTATTTAAATATATGATACTTTTATGTAAAGTGTTTTTTCATTTAAACATATGGTATTTTTATGTAAAGTGTTTTTATTTAAACATATGATGATTTTATATAAAGTTTTTTTTAACATATATATAATACATATATAAAAGGTGTTTTTATATAAAGTAATTTTATGTAAAATATTTTTTTATTTAAATATATGGTGCTTTGATGTAAATTATTTTTATATAAAGTGATTTTATGTAAGTGTTTTTTCATTTAAACATATGATGTTTTTATGTAAAGTGTTTTTCATTTAGACATATAGTGTTTTTATGTAAAATATTTTTTGATTTAAATATATGATATTTTTATGTGAAGTATTTTTCATTTAAATATATGATATTTTTATGTGAAGTATTTTTCATTTAAACATATGATGCTTAAAAGCACCATACATATGATATATGTGTATAAAAAAACATCATGTGTGTGTATGTGTGTGTGTGTGTATAAACCTCATATGATCATTGTGAAGTCTCAGAGGATCATTGTGAAGTCTCAAAACCTCATATGATCCTCAAATATTAAAATCAAAATAAAAAGATATAGTAGACATCAGGTTGTTTAAACAGTTTAAATTAAAATTGAAAATATTATAATATGACACTCCAACAAGACTCTATTATTTGATTATACATAAGCATACGGCTCTATTAAAGCTATATCAAGATTTGAGTTATTCAATTAGCATATCAAAAGTTCCACCCAAAAATATATACAAGTAATTTTATCCAAATCAACCTAAGAGACTATAATAACCATTGTTAAAAAGGGCAAGCGAATTGAAATCATCTAGATCAGTATGGATCTAACATAAATTAACTCATAATAATGTAACATCTATACACATTCCAATGGCAAAATCATGCTTTTCAACACCATTATATGGTCATTATAAGCAAGATCCAAGCATAATTAATATAGTCCAAGGGCCTTGTATTTACCAGCAAATTCAATTCTTTTAATAATTTGAACAAATATCGTCATTCCATATTAGTGATTAAATAACTATGTAAATAATAATATTTTACCCATATGTTAGGTTAAAACCCAATCGAGTATTCAAAAATCAAAAAGTATAAAGTAATAGCTAAATAAAAATCTGCCTAAATAATAATATTTTCTTAAGTCAATTTTGATTTGATATAAAATTATAATAACAATTAAATAATTTATTGTAGAGATTAAATAGATCTCATGTCATTTTCTTTTATTTTCTATTAATATCTGAATGGTTTACTTCCACTATGCATTCAACAGAGACATGATGTGGTGTCTCAAGAGTTTATAAACAGGTACAATAACTCAGGATAAAAGAATACTATGACTTGCAATTGTTGGGACCAAAGATTGAGTTTATATAAGTTGAAGCCATCATTGGTAGTAATGTATACAATCACAACCACAACAAAATTCAATAAATATAAAGATAACATTTCACATAAAGACAGGGTTTCTTGAACAAGCATTTACTCAATCTAATTTGAATGCAATAGGTTTAAAGCACAAGTCATGATAAGTATATGTATATATATAGTAATGAAATTTAAATATGTATCCCTTTCAATCCATAGTATATATGTATACTTTCTAATCCACAGATATAATGATATGGAAGTACATAAATCAGTAACGAATTTTATTTTATTTGCAAATTTTGAGTCCAAAAATATATATATGAAAATCATGTGAGACGCTATGCATCTATGTAGTCAATTGAAAGTCAAACGACTCACCTAGTTGATGCAATAAGTAATGTTTGTAATTTAAGTAAGATAAAAAAAAATCTTTTTTTATCTACAAAGACATCGACCACGATCATTATCTCCATGCCAAAGTTAAATGTTCTAGAAACAAACTAGCCAACACCATTCTATCTTCTTCTGCTATGTATTTTCTTTCTATCTTATTTTGGCATTTTCTTTTCTTTTTCCTTCCTAGCTACTTTCTCACTATGTTGTTTCTTTCTCTCTCTTTGTGCTTTGCATCTTCTATTTTCTTTATATTTTCCCCCAACTCATCATTCCTCTGTGTATCATATCTCTACACGTCCCCTACTTGCTTGCCAAACACATTCATTTCTCTCCCTAATACCTTATTCCTTACCTCTCTCACATTCGTTATTATTTTACTTTCTACGTCCTATTTTTTTCTTTCAATCCCATTCACCACACATTTTTTTTATGCCCTTTATTTGCCCATGTATCTTCCTCCATACTCAACCCCTACACATTTTATTTATTTTTGGTCCCTTCTCTCTCCTCTGCCTATCCCTCTCCCTTTCTCAATATTTTTATGTAAAGTATTTTTTTATTTAAACATATAGTGCTTTTATGTAAAATATTTTTGTGTAAAGTGTTTTTTTATTTAAACATATGATGATTTTATGTAAAGTATTATTTCATTTAAACATATGGTGTTTTTATCTAAAATAGTTTTTCATTTAAATATATGATGACTTTATGTAAAGTGTTTTTTCATTTAAACATATGGGGTTTTTATGTAATTATTTTTTTATTTAAACATATAATGCTTTTATATAAAGTATTTTTTCATTTAAAATGTTTAACAATTATTTTATATATTCATTAATGTGATATTTACTCTTTATGTAATCTTAAGAAACTTCCCTATACTCTCTTGATTTGAACCACCACAACATTATTGGTCTAGATATTTATTGGTAATTCAAACTTTAAATTGAATGTTAGCCATCGAGTGTTATTTACTTGTTCCTTAGACTTTACATTATGCTTATGGCTTTTTTTCTTATATATTAGACCCACTTCTTTGTAGCATGTGTAAAAGAGAGTTATTATTTAGTTGGTCTACAACTGGAGTTGGATTCTCGAGACTTATGTATGCTACACCTTGTTATAGTTTATATGAACAATTTTAGATGAATAAGTGTATTAAGTTCGGAATTGAATTTGTTAACTCGAAATTGAAGAAAGTAATTTAAGACTATTGTAATAGGAATTGATGTATGCATGTTTACCTCATGTTGTTCTTATGAATAACACAATTACCTAATCATGCATAATATACATAGCATGATGTCAAGTGGAATTAGGATAATCATATTGTATTGGCTATTTGTCAATATGGAATCATTTATATCGATTTCATAAATGGTTGACACTACATCATTATTGGCTTCATGAAGAATTAACCCCATATGTATTCATGATATATTATCTTGGGATCATGGTAATCCTACTTGTAATTTGATTATATCTCTAATGCAATGGATACTTTGATTGCATGCTTAGAGAGACGTAGCTTAGTCTATTTGTACTTAAACGATAACGGGTTACTATATGAGTTTTGAAGGCTAGATATTATACTTGATTATCATTAGGGATAATGTTTTATCATTCTTCATAATGTGGTTTTGTAGGGTCCATTAATGACTTGAAAGGTTAAGTTTTACCTTTATGGTTGCGTGTAGGTGAGTACGTTACGCTAGTACTACTTGCTCCAATTAGCAAGGTTTGGGTTTGTTATGAATTCAATGTATACTCTAATATGAAAATTCAAATTTTTTTAAGTTGTTTCATTTGGTAGCAAAGTAGTATTCATGTTCTACAGAACTCTGAGATTTATAGAGTTGCTACATGGTGACCAATAAATTGTCTTAATCAAACGAAATTGAAAAGCGATTCCCAAGACACTTGACCTTTTAGGTTAAAGGCTAAGGTGTTGTATTATTTTTTTTTCTTGTTGCTATAAAATTATGTGCATTGATCAAAAGGAATGATTTTGAGGAATATGAATTTTTCCTATGTCATTAGTTATCTCCCCATAGCCTTCGTTTGGGTTAAACCTTCCCAAATACAATTGCATTGGGGTAAGTCTTATCTATCAACCATTGACTTGTATGGGTGGGTCAATGAAAGTTACGTGATACAGGGTTCACTCTTAGAATCAGGTGAATGATGTCTGAGTATTTATAATCAGCTCGTATGAGAGAGCTTTCCTTATATACTTGAAATATTATGACATAGAAAAGAACAAAGATTCATCTTAAATCTAGAGAGCACAATAGGGTGCAAAAAAGACTGATGTTTTTGAGTAAGTTAATAAAGTTTGAACTCTCCTTTCATGTAAGGGATTACCTTAAAATGGTTGAGGACCTATTAACTTGCATGGGTATACTATCTAGTATTCTTACTATGGATGGTTTAGTAAATTAGATGCATCTTCACAAGGTGAGTTGCTTGCGATTAATAAGGCTACCTCACCACTTTTTTTTATTATAACAAGTTGTTATGTAGAAAGTTTCACACAATGACATTGCATTAATAGTGGGGGTAAACAATAGTAGATTTTGGTTTGACCTAGGTGTCACTATAAGTGACTAGAGGCAGTGATATCGCAGTTTTATTGCGATGAAAATGCTTGGGAAGCATTGACTCGTTCAATGTATTGATCTTTTAAGTAATCTTGGAAGGTTTCGTTGTCTAGTTTGTTATCTAATTGGCTAAGTTGCTCTAGTTATGTATCCTTAAAAACATGAAAACTTATGTAGAGCTTAAAACTTATGCATTTCTACTAAGTTAAGCTTGGTTTTGTTAACCTCCTTTAGGTTAATTTGATGAAGCTAGTGGCTTCGTAGCTCTAAAAAGGGGTGAAGCTAACTAGTTTTGAACATATATACTATGATCATCGATTCCATGTATATGACGTGTTTTATTTATGAATAGGTTTGATTCCATGTGTATGTTGATTGATTCTGATTGGGTTATACACCCATGGGGATGTCTATTCTGACTTGATTTCATATTGACACTTATGAGGATGTCTATTGAGATATGTGATATATCTTTCATCTATGAAGATGTTTATCGCAAGTATTGATTAAACTTGTTGATTTTAGAGAATTGTGATTCCCATAGTAGTGATATTTTATTCTCCTTGAGCCTTGGCTAAGCTCACCATTTCTCAAACCAATGTGTTATAAACAAGCATCATCATTCGACCTTGACAAGATTGGATTAAGTCAATCGGTTGAGTCATGATACAAGCTTGTGTTGAAATTTTAAGATAATGCCTAGATGTCCATCAATTACTTACATGAGCAAACCATCTGATGAGATTGAGATATGATATCTTGGAAGGATCAAGGGTGTGACTCAATTCCAAAGAGCTTGATGAGGTGAGTGTGATTGAATTGCATGAACAAGTCGAGAGTTTTAAGATTTTATGTGATACTTTTAATAAATATCTAATATTTTTTGCATGACATCTACACATTGGGTGAATCGATGTAAATTTATGAACCCTTGTGCTTCACACACATGTGTGTTTGACCATTATAATGTGAAAAAATACCTTGGCATAGTTACATATCCTTGATTGTGCTTTAAACATATGATTTTATATAAAGTGTTTTTAAATAAAATACTTTTATGTAAAAAAAAAATTATTTAAACATGTAATATTTTTTTGCAAAATATTTTTATGTAAAGTTGTTTTTCATTTAAATATATGATGTTTTTATGTAAACTGTTTTTATATATAATGTTTTTTCATTTAAATATATGATATTTTTATTTAAAATATTTTTCATTTAAACATATAGTGTTTTTATGTTAAATATTTTTCATTTAAACATAAAATATTTTTATGTAAAATATTTTTTCATTTAAACATATGGTGTTTTTATATAAAATATTTTTCATTAAAATATATGATGTTTTTATGTACAGTATTTTTATATAAAATGATTTTTTGTAAAGTATTTTTTTATTTAAATATATAATATTTTTATTTAAAGTGTTTTGATGTAAAATATTTTTAAATAAAGTACAAATAATTTTATGTAAAGTGTTTTTATATAAAATATTTTTTATTTAAATATATGGTATTTTAATGTAAAATGATTTTATGTAAAGTGTTTTTACTTAAAATAGTTTTTAATTTAAATATATGATAATTTTATGTAAAGTATTTTTATGTAATATGATTTTTATTTAAATATATGATATTTTTATGTAAAGTATTTTTTATTTAAACATGTGTTTTTATGTAAAGTAATTTTAAATAAATTATTTTTTTAATTTAAAAATATAGTGTTTTTATGTAAAGTATATTTTCATTTAAACATATGATGCTTTTATATAAAATATTTTTATGTAAAGTGATTTTATATAAAATGTTTTTATGTGAAACATTTTTTTGTGAAGTGTTTTTTCATTTAAACATATGATGCTTTTATGTAAAGTGTTTTTATGTAAATTATTTTTTTATTTAAACATCTAGTGCTTTATTTTTGTCAATTTTTTTTATGTAAAATATTTTTTTATTTAAATATATGGTGTTTTTATGTAAAGTATTTTTCATTTAAACATATAGTGTTTATATATAAAATAATTTTATATAAAGTATTTTTATATAAAACATTTTTATGTAACGTATTTTTTGGTAAAATATTTTTTTATTTAAATATATAGTGCTTTTATGTAAAGTATTTTTATGTGAAGTGTTTTTCATTGAAATATATTGTGTTTTTATGTAAATTATTTTTTCATTTAAACATTTAATGTTTTTATGTAAAGTCATTTTATATAAAATATTTTTTCATTTAAATATACGATATTTTTATATAAATATTTTTTAATTTATATATATGGTATTTTTATGTAAAATGTGTTTCATTTAAATATATAGTATTTTTATATAAAATGGTTTTATGTAAAGTGTTTTTATATAAAATATTTTTTTTATACACAATATTTTTATATAAAGTGTTTTTTAATTTAAACATATGGTATTTTTATGTAAAATATTTTTGTGTAAAGTATTTTTTTATTTAAACATATAGTGATTTTATGTAATGTGTTTTTATATAAAATATTTTTCATTTAAACATAGTGTTTTTATGTAAAATATTTTTAAATAAAATGCTTTATCATTTAAATATATGGTGATTTTATGTAAAGTAATTTTTTATTTAAACATATAATATTTTTATATAAAGTATTTTTTTATTTAAATATATGATATTTTTATATAAAGTACGTTTTTATTTAAATATAGTGTTTTTTTTTTTTTAAATTTAGTATGTAAAATATTTTTTCATTTAAATATATATATTTTTATGTAAAGTGTTTTTATATAAAGTGATTTTTTGTAAAAAAAATTTCATTTAAATATATTATACTTTCATATAAAATATTTTTATGTAAAGTGTTTTTCATTTAATCATATAATATTTTAATATAAAACATTTTTCATTTAAATAGATGATGGTTTTATGTAATGTACTTTTTATTTAAACATGTGATATTTTTATGTAAAGCGCTTTTATATAAAGTAATGTTTTTTTTAAATATATGGTGTCTTTATATAAAATATTTTTTTATTTAAACATAGATTTTTTTAATGTAAAGTGTTTTTCATTTAAACATATAATATTTTTATGTAAAGTGTTTTTCATTTAAATATATAGTGGTTTTATGTAAAGTATTTTTTCATTTAAATATATCATTTTTTTATGTAAAATATTTTTTTATTTAAACATATAGTATTTTTATATAAAATATTTTTATGTAGAGTATTTTTTTATTTAAACATATAGTGTTTTAATGTAAAGTGATTTTTAATTTAAATACATGATGCTTTTATGTAAAATGCATTTTATTTAAATATATGATGTTTTTATGTAAAATATTTTTATGTAAAATATCATAAAAATATTTTTATTTAAACTACTTTTATATAAAGTATTTTTTTATAAAATATTTTATTTAAAGTGTTTTTTAATTTAAATATATGGTGTTTTTATATAAAATATTTTTATGTAAAGTGTTTTTATATAAAATATTTTTTATTTAAATATTTAGTGTTTTTACATAAAATATTTTTTCATTAAAATATATAGTGTATTTATGTAAAATACACTTTTATTTAAACATATGATGTTTTTATATAAAATTTGTTTATGTAAATTATTTTTACATTTAAACATGGTTCTTTTATGTAAAGTAATTTTATGTAAATTGTTTTTATTTAAAAAAAATTCATTTAAACATACGATATTTTTATGTAAAGTGATTTTATATAAAATATTTTTTCATTTAAATATATAGTACTTTTATGTAAAGTACTTTGTAAAATACTTTTATATTTAAACATAAGGGGTTTTTATGTAAAATATTTTTTTATTTAAATATATGGTGTTTTTATGTAAAGTGTTTTTATGTAAATTATTTTTTCATTTAAATATATAATACTTTTAGGTAAAGTGTTTTTCGATATAGTACTTTTATGTAAAGTGATTTTCATTTAAAATTACATACATAAAAATATTTTACATAAAAGTATCATACATAAAAATACTTTACATAAAAGCACAATATGTTTAAATAAAAAAATACTTTACATAAAAATATTAAATGTTTAAATGAAAAAGTACTTTACATAAAAATACCATATGTTTAAATGAAAAAGTACTTTATATAAAAACACTTTACATAAAATCATATATGTTTAAATGAAAAATATTTTACATAAAATTATTTTATATAAAAGCACTTTACATAAAAATAATATATATTTAAATAAAAAACCACTTACATAAAAATACTTTACATAAAAATATTATATGTTTAAATGAAAAAGTATTTTATATAAAAGCACCATATGTTTCAATAAAAAATTATTTTATATAAATATTTTACATAAAAATACCATATATTTAAATGAAAAATACTACATAAACGCATCATGTTTAAATGAAAAAATATTTTACATAAACACATTTTACATAAAAGCACCATATGTTTAAATGAAAAAATACTTTACATATAAGCACTTTACATAAAAATATTATATGTTTAAATGATAAAATATTTTACATAAAAACGATTTATATAAACACTTTACATAAAAGCATTAGATGTTTAACTAAAAAAACACTTTACATAAAATCTACATATTGTGTTTTTATGTAACATATTTTATATAAAGTACTTTTATGTAAAATATTTTTTCATTTAAAATCCACATATGGTGCTTTTATGTAAAGTGTTTTATAAAAAATACTTTACAAGGAGTGGTTAGAGAAATTGACTAGGTTTTGGTGTAGGAAGAAGGCAGTGTGACGAAGAGGTAGAGGAGAGGATGAGGAGTAGGTGAGATGGGGGACATGAAATGTAAGAAAGGAAAAAAGAGAAAACACATTGGGAAAGAGAGGGGATAGATAGAGGAGATGGAAGCGAAGAAAGAAAGAGAAAATGTGCAGGAGATGAGTATGGAGAAAGAGACATGGGACAGATAGATGGCGTAAGAAAAATACATGGCGAATAAAATTGAAGGAAAAAGAGGATGTGAAAGATAAAATAATAATAGAGGTGAGAGGGAAGAAAGAAGGCGTCAAAACAAGAAAGAGATTTGTTTGGCAAGCAAGCAATGGACACGTAAAGATAGGATATACAAAAGAGGAATGATGAGTTGGGAGAAATTGTAAAGAAAATATAAGACATGCAACACAAAAGGAGAGGAAAAAAAACATAGTAAATAAAAAAAAAGAGAAGAAGACGTCGAAATAATGTAGAAAAAAATATGCAAGGGAGAAAGATGGAATAGTGTTCGCTGGTTTGTTTCTAGAATGTTTAACCTTGACATGAAGATAATGATCGTGGCTAACACCATTGTGGATAAGACAAGAATTTTTTTTGATCTATATCACCTACATTATAATCATTACTCCTTGCATGAATCAGAGGAATAAGTTGACTTTCAACCGACTACATGGATGCATAGCATCTCACAAGATTTTTATATATGCTTTTTTGACCTAAAAATTTGCAAATGACATAAAATTCTTTACTGATTTGTGTATTTTTAAATCATTATATATATGGATTGAAAAGTATACATATATACTACATATTTAGGAGGTTGTATATTTAAATTTCATTATTATATATACACACATACATATATCTACCATGACCTGTGTTTTAAATCTACTACGTTCAAATTGAGTTGAGTAAATGATTATTAAGAAAATTCTATCCTTGTTTGAAATGTTATCTTTATATTTCTTAAATTTTTTTATGATTGTAATTGTATAAATTGCTACCAAAAATGGATTCAACTTCTATAAACTCAATGTCTGAGCTTAATATTTGGAGGTCGTAGCATTTCTTTGTCTTGAATTATTATACCTGCCTATAAACTCTTGGGACACTACACCGTGTCTCTATTCTCTGCACAATCGAAGTAAACCATTTAAGTATTAAAAGATATATATAAAATAAAATAAAATGGCATGGGATCTATTTAATATCTATAAAAAATTATTTAATTGTTATTATAATTCTAGATTAAATCAAAGTAGAAAAATATTATTAGTTAGGCAGATTTTTATTTAGCTATTACTTTATACTTTTTCATTTGTGAATCCATGATTTGAGTTTTAACCTAGCATATGGATAGAATATTATGATTTACATAGTTATATGCTTATCTAAGGTCTAATTATGAAATAGGAATATAGTCTTGTTAAAGTATTGTATTACAATGTTATTTTTTATTTTAGTTTAAACGGTCAGATGTTCACTAACTCTTTTTTTTTTTTTTTAATATTTGGGGATTATATGAAGTCGTGAGACCTCACGATGATCCTCTGAATCCTCCTTATCGGTTATTGACTTAAAACTGTTTATTGTTTAGAATGTCAGTAGTTTAATTTTTGCCTTTTGAAACTTGTGGACATTATTGAAATTCAAATAAATTTTTGGATCAAGTGTTTTATGTGAATTGTGTTAATTTTGGATCAATTATGATTATAGTCGACTATGGTCTTGAATGAATATCAAAATCTTGAATTGTTGGCTTGAAAATGGGGTAAGGCTAAGTTACCTATTATCATGTTCTACTAATTTTATTATTGGTCCTTGAATTGGTTGTGTATATTGTAAGTTATATGTGATTATTTCTAGTTTACTATAACTATGTAATGTGTACCCTTGATATGTATTATACCTTGTGTTGGTGTTGTATTATTGTGATGTGATGTTCTTTGGTTCAATGTCCAAATTGTTTAGAACTTTTTTGTCTCCCAAGATCCCTAAAATTAGAAATTGGTCACTTGAGGGAAGGCAAACAGTCTCCCATTACTATTCCAAATTGCATATATTGAAGTATAGGGACCACATACAATTCATTTGTGAATGTGTATACCCAGTCCTAGTGAAAGCCATTTCAGGGATCCTCGTGATGAGGGTTAGCTCGTTGATCAAAAAGTATGTGGAACTTATTGGAGACATTTGGCATATCTCGATTGCACCATAATTAGGATATAAGGGATTCTGAGTCAACGTCTTAGATTGCCAATCCATGTGCCCACTAAATTGGCAGAGCAAGAAATAGAATACTAATTATTCCATGGTATAGATGGTGTATGCAAGGGAAAAAAGAAAGGGCTACTCCATCCTTTTACTTTGACTATTAGTAGAATTTTGTTGTAGAATTGAGATAATGTAGACACCATCTCTAGACATAGGTACTCTTTCAATTTACAGATTGATGAATTAAGGTATTGGGACCTCGAATATAATGTTTTGAAACATTTGAAAGCCATACAGATTAACATGACATATCAACATCAAATCAGTGTCCATGATTCAATGTACATCTGAGCATCTTCATTTTTAGAAGTATTGGTCAGAGTAAAGAAACATAACATCAAAATCGAGGCTAGACTGAGAGGGATGAGAAGCCAACTAGTGAAAATATGGCAAATGGGGCTTCTGTAGTACCATTTTCTACCAGGACCATCTTCTAGACCTCATCTAGAATAGCCAGAAGCACAAGTTACAATGGGGTCAGGAAGAGAGAGACTTGAAGAAAGACTTGGTAAAGGGGCATCATCTTCTGCCTAACTTGAAAAGCCGGAGTCACCTACTGAGTTCATTAACATGATTGCATTGGATCTTGAGGAAACATTAGAAGATGCCTTAAAGGCATTGGTTAGTGCTTACGGATCGGAGGAGGAAGAAGTGCAAGAAGAGGAGCCTCAAACTCAAGATGAAGAAACAAAAAAGGAAAAATGGAAAGGGATAGCTTTGGACTTAGTCCTGGTGGCTCTCCCACAAAAGAGAAAAGATGAGCTAGAAAGGAGGCCCAAATTAACCCCCACTCACCCTTTGAGTGAGGTTAATTTGTTCAGTGATGAGAACTCTATTCATGGACCCACCATTCTAGAGTAGTTCATATATGGAAAGTTGCAAAAGATCCTAACTCTACACCATCAATGGGTAATCACAAAGTTTGATAACATACATGTTCATGAGGAGCTCAAACCATGGATTGTGGAGCTACAAAAGGAAGAGAAACAAAGACAAGTGGTTACTCTTAGAACTTCAAGTGGCTAACAAATTGAGACCCTAGAGCCTCCAAAGATTACACACTCTTCAATTGGTGTCAAATTTGACCCAACCATAGCTAGCTTGCAAACAGTTTCTAAAAAAAGAGCCATGATTGCAAGAGAGTTCACTTTTCAAAAAGTAGAGCCCTTCATTGGATTGACTCAAGTGGAGGGTCAAAAACCAGGTGATCACCCTATTTTTTAAGAGGATATACTTGAGGTTTCCTAGGCTCAAAGTGCCCAATTGCAAACTAGCATCAAGGGCATGAAGTAATAAATAGAGAACCTACGGAGGCAGAAGGAGAATCTAGAGAAACAAGTTATTTTATATGTTCCTAATGCAATGATTAAAACGTTTGAGGTATCATTTCATGACATGATTGAATCTCTGAAGTCAATAAGGGAAATTTAAAGTGCATTAATCCAACAAGATGCAACATCCAAGGGCTTAATCACCCGATAGTGGAGTTTCAAGGACAAGATGATGGATTTAATTAGCATCTTGATAGGGGATAAAATCCCTGGTTTCAAGACCATCAACCTTGCTCATCTCAACACCATCCTTAGGGTTGATTATATATAAATTCAATAGTTCGAGCACATGGTCCAAGTTCTTAGAGAGATTCATCAAGTATGATAAAGATATATTGGACAAAATTAAACGATTCCTAGGGACCATGATTGCAACACCTACAAAACTCATCTCCATGGGCATCATTGAATATGATGAGTTCAAACACATGACCACTTTAGTCATGCAAGAGGTGAGGAGCAAGATCCAAGTCAAGTCCGAGATCAACAACATTAGGGTCATGGACTTGATCCTAACTATTAAAGAGAAGATAGCCGAGGCCAAGAGCATTAAGGAGGCTTTGGAGAGAAAAGATACGGACCTGGGAAATTTGGCAGATCAAGAGGATGAGCTCCTCTTAAAACCTTCAATCAATTTGAGACTTATTGATGAATAACATCAAAAGGCATTAAAGCTACTTTAGTAAGATCAAGGGACTTCATCAACACAAGGTCCATTAGTTAAGAATATTTCCTTTTGTGGAAGCATTGTCAATTTTGAAATTGGAATATTCTATTGTAAAGACGTGCAACTTGTTAGCACATTTACCTAAAAGTCAGTTTATTTTAGAAAGTCTAGTGTATTTTTAAGACTTTGTAGAAAGGATAGCTGTCATTTACATTTTAAACACTTGTAAGTTGATGCAACTAACCAACATGCTTCTTTGAAGTCTATAAAAGGAGCATTGTCATTGGTAAAGAGGGAGTTTTGAGAACCAAAACTTGTATACTTTTGAACTATTAATACAATCAAAGAATTCTGAAAGGATTGTCCAATTGTTTTTTGTATCATCTACTATATGGTTTCTCTCTCAATTGTTTGATTGGAATCTTAGATTTGAATAATTCTTTTGAATTATTGGCACATACCTTTTGAATGCAAAATTGTTAACTTGTACATATGCTAGGTTGAATAAAGGTTCATTAGTTTGTTTCGTTTCATTTACTATGCATTTGTTGATGTGCATCAACTATCTGCTTAAAAGAGTAAAACTTTAAAGTAAATGTGGTTCTTATTTTCATTATGTCTTATCTTCCTTAGAAGTTTCCCTGATACATGTTATAATCTGAGATTAAGTTATTTTACTTCATATATTGGTTTGAAGTACATGCCCTAGAAACACTTGAACTTTGTCATGATCTCTGAGATAAAGATCAACAACACCTTTTTTCTTTGTCCTACCTTACCCTTTTACTTTTTTTTTTAACCAGATCACTTTAGTTTAAATTCCATTGTAAGTATTCATATAGATTAGTATTTAAACTTAGATTTGAGCATTATTCATCTTAACTAGCACATATTACTTCAATTTGCAAAGATAGGGCCATGGTGGCTCCCAACCACCAAACTAATATAAATATTATGGAACAGTTTGCTTGCTCTTCTGCTATTTCATCATAGGTATCCAGAGTACCACAACCTACTACTCATGCTCTGAATTTTTAGAATTCTAAAATAAGTTTTCTTTAAACATTAAGAACACCTTGTGGTACCTATTTAGGTATCAACACCTACTAACTTTGTTAATAAAATAAATTGGAGTAATGATTATCATAGATGTATTTCAATTGATCACTTAATTTAGCATTTAGACATACTTGAGTATGTTAGCTAGGATTACTAGTAAGTTAGAATCCTAAATTGAATGACAACTGTTGAGAGAGCTCATATATATATATATATACACACTAGATTATACTCGTGGTTTAGTATGGAACATGGAACTATTTTGTACTTGGTTACCATAAGTGTGCATAGAAATGGAGATCTCTGGATGTCTCATTTCTTTATATATGCCTAATGATATGAATAAGTCTAGAGGAGTGGGAAACCATGCTTACATGGATAGCGTAAATTAAATCTCGCTTGTGTACTTAAGTTTTTCCTTGGATTGTTAGTTGAATCCCAATTACTAATAACATGTTGGTATATAGCCTTGTTACCTTAATCATGGATAATATGGTAAATGGTATTTAATCTTCATGCAGCGTTTCAAAATTCTGCATGTATTCCCTTAATATGCTTGGTCTTAGTGCTTAGGTTTTAACCTTGAATGATAGTTGATTACAAAAGTTGTTATATTGGTCAATATATTCTTCTGAACATATGGCCTCGAATAATCATTGCCTAAACTTTTATTCTTGCAAGACCATGAGCCAGTATGAAGATGGTTCAGATGAGGAGAGCTTTGAGTGTTTCTCAAATCCAAATATGTTGCCACCTTTGGGCTCTAGATGGAATTTTAATGGGCAGACTAGGGAATATATTATTTCTCCACATGCTCGTCGTTACCAGTATGAATAGTAACAACAGTTACAAGATATAAGTTTCTCTAGATAAACTGCTTAGAAACTAATGAATCTACGTTTAATATAAGTTTCTCTAGATAAACTGCTTAGAAACTAATGAAACTACGTTTAATGAAGTGTAGAGTGACCAAACTTCATTTTCCTGATGAAGAGGAGAATACATCGTATTGTTGTTAAGATACGTGTTGTTCTTTGTTGATGTTATTGTGTTTTTGTTTGTGTATTCATTGTTGGAATGGATTGAATGGCTTCATATCTTGGCTTTTGCATTCTATTTCTTATGGCTTAAGCACCTAGGTTTGGTGTTTTGATGTGGATTTACATTTGCACAATCAGAAGTAAATTTGTTTGTGTTATAGTCTTTGTTTGCTTTAATCCAATGTACTCATTGAAACGATATTGATTCTGGTATTGCAACCCATAAATTTTTACATTAATTTTTTTTTTTTTTCGGATAAAAACTATTAAAAAAAATTTAATCCAAATTTCCTACCACTTAGTGACCCATCATCGAAACAATGGATCTAAAATCATTTCTTTTACATCTAACGATAATAGTTCAGATATATATATATATATATCTGAAAAATATGGAGATGTATTAATCTTGAGGTGCCTATTTTTGATTTGTTACACATTTTTCTTTATTGACGGGTTCCACATTGATTAATGACTCCATCAGCATCTCTGCACCTACAAATTTTCCAGTGACTGGTGACAAATGGCCTCAATCTAGCTGCACCACTGTGTTGATTTCAAAAAAAATCTTTCTAGAAAAAAATTAATGAGCTTCAAACTCCATTGTAAGCCAAAAATACTCCAAATTTTCAATCATTTTCTCCAAGCAAGAAAAAAAACTGTCTTACATTTTTTTAATATACTCATTCAACACAAAATTACACTCGCTCCTCTCATCCTATTATCTATCAATATAGTTTACACCTATTAACATAATTAAGAATTTCATTTTGCTTTCATATATGTATATGCTTTGTTTATATGGATGTATTCCCTAGGATCTATTGAGAACACTGTGATCATTCATGCCTTCCTTAATGTGTTTCCAAAGGCAAGGGAAGTTAAAAATAGGCTGTCATTAGATACCCATTGGGTTTTCCATGCCAATTACTTCGAAAATTTTGAATACTAATATTGTTAGATCTCTTGTAGATTTGGGATCACGTGATAATAACTTTGTATTAGTTTTGGGAGGTGTGTTATAAAATGACAAAACACACCTAAGACTTGTCATTTCTGCAGTTGTAAGAGAAAAAAAAAAAAGAATTCAAAAAATAAGAAGTTCAATAGTATTAATTATGCTTATGCTGACATTGGTTGTGCATTCACTAGTGGAACTGCTTGGCTCAGAAAGAGCCCACTACGGATTATTTCTTGCCAACTGCAAAGTTGGCAGGAAGTTTTCAAAACCTCCAGCTCTACCAAACCCACGTTAAAAAGAAAAAAGAAAAAACACTATTGAATGGTTTCAATTATTTCTTTTTGTATTTTCTCTCTTTTTAGTGGGGTTGCTGGAATTTTCTTAGCTATTTGCAATCAAATGGTTCCATGAAATATGAATGTTTTCCATCCCCACAGTTATTAGCCTGCTGAAATTTTCTTAGCCATTTGCAATCATATAGTTCCATAAAATATGGATGTTTTCCATCTCCGCTGTAATTATTTAGTATTCAGCATTTAAAGCTATCAGAATATAATTTTTGAGAAAAAAATTACTACACTTTAGCTTCCATTTGGCAAGAAATCTCCCTAAAAAATCTTAAATGGTGGTGTGAACTTCCAAGTGCTCTTCAAAGTCTCCTATTGAAAAATCACTGGTTAGCATTTTTATGGTAAAGATTATTTTATGATTCATGGGACTATGTTTATGCTTCACGGGACCACCCTTGCAATAATAGAAATAGAAGTGGTATCCCCATTCATTGGACACATCCTTAGTTTTATTTTTTTATTCAATACCTGCAATATTGTTACTTTTGTGACATAATCTTCAATTTAGCTGGTAAAAAATGGCGATGCATTTAGTGTTTTTCTTGTCTATTCTAGGCTAGTTGTACTTTTACAGTCATATTAACCCATATGGTCATTTGTGGATGTAAATATAATTTATTTCATTACATATTGTAACAAACACAAGCACTAATTATGGTAGCTTCACAAGAAAGCTTTGTATAAAGCCAAGTATAGAGTAGTGCCTTCACTTCAAGACTTTTTTGTATTAAAACCTGCGAGTAACCACTAGGTATCAATGGAAAACCTAAATTTTTTTGTGAAACAGTTCACCTCTGAACTTATCGTGGACCAAGTAGTGCACTAAAACCCATGGTTAGCAACAAGTAACTAACCTTGGTTATTCACCATTAACTGCGGGTTTTAGGGCACTACTCAGACTTGACCTAATTATAATGCGAATATAACAAAATTGTTATATATATATATATAATTTGCTATCTTTTTCGTTGTAATTTTTGGTTTTGGGTTTGCATATGTTTTTGTTCATTTGTTATCATGTCTCCAGATTTGATCGTCATTCATAAGCATGTGTAAGCTCAAGCATCCAACTGCAGCGATAAAAAGACTCAAACAAACAAAAATAGACTCAAACCCAGAACCCAATATATATCATTTGTTATCCTTTTTATTGCAATATTGGGTTCTGGGTTTGAGTCTATTTTTGTTTGTTTGTCATCTCGTATCCAAGTTTGATCACTGTTCATAAGCCTATATAAGCTCAAGCATCCAATATAGCGATAAACCACGAGTTTTGCTTTGAAATGCTTGTTGTTTGAGCCTTGAGTGACAAGTTTGAGCTGTTTGGAAGTTTCAACCATGAGTGACAAGCAATAAGCTTTCAACAAGGCTCGAGCAACAAACTTTCAACAGGGTTTCAAACCTTCAAATTTTAGCATACTATGTCACAATGTCTACTATCATTAAGTTTTTGTTGTCATTGTATGTTGTATGCTAAATACCCATTGACTATTTGACCTCAAAATCAAACTACTTGCTTCTAGTGCCAACAACAATTTATTATAACTAGTCCTCATCCTACACAATCCTCATTTAATTCATTTGATTGTAACTACTTGCTAATGGAGGAGTTTAATTGAAGCAATTTGAAGGATATCTAGGTTAATTTATTGGGGCTAATGGAGGCATTATAAGTCTAACAGCAGACTGTAACACATAACCCGCTTCATACAAAGCTTCTAACAACGGATTGTAACTAGGGTTTAATATAGCGCTTCAAAGCAACTTCAAAATGGCATCTGGTTCCCATACACCTAAGAAGTTTGAAGACTTAGCATGGAAACATTGTTATGATGACCCAAAAAAAAACTTCATCATTTGAAATTATTGTGTGTTTGAGATGAGTGCAAGAGTCAATCGCTTCAAATACCACATAGCATGAATTCCAGCTAATGATGTGTGGCGATGCAAAAAGGCACCACTTGAGGCTCAAAGAGAAATGGTTGCTATCATATTTGCATGAGAGGGAGGGAAAAAATGACTGTTGAAGCACTTGCACCCATGATGAATAGAGGGGCAACGAGAATTGATTTTGATGCGTTAGAAACCTTTGGCTCTTATGTTGCCCAAAAGGTAGATCAAGGATGGGGCTCACCTAATAGAGGCAATTCAAGTTCACCTTCATAGGGCTTTTTTACTCCTACAAATACCCCTGGGGCACAAACTTCATTTGAAGGTATGGCTTAGAAGATAGTATTGCATAATGAAGCAGAGGTGGTTGTGGCAAAATTTTGGTACTACAACAACATCCCATTCAATGTCACGAAAAACCCATACATGTAACAAACACAAGCACTAATTATGGTACCTTCACAAGAAAGCTTTGTATCAAGCCAAGTATAGAGCAGTACCTTCACTTCAAGATTTTTTTGTATTAAAACCCGTGGGTAACCGTCAGGTATCAAAGGAAACCCTGAATTTTTTTGTGAAATAGTTCGCCTCTGAACTTATCATGGGCCAAGTAATGCGCTAAAACCCATGGTTAGCAGTAACTACTGTGGTTATTCACCATTAACTGCGGGTTTCAGAGCACTACTCATACTTGACCTAATTATAGTGTGAATATGACAAAAGCATGACTCTCTTAACATCTCTTACACTTAGACATGAATATGGTGAATCCCAACTTATTTCCAAATCCACTTTTCGTTTTCTTATGAATGGGCATCTCCATACAATATCAAGTGGACTAGGAGATAAATAATAAAAATAGATTGTAAATTTGTTTTTATTTACCCTATTCTAACAATGTTGAATGTGTACAAAATTCTAATCCCTAAGTATTTCTATGATTCTTATTGTATTCTCTCAAGAACAACATAAATATGCCAATGACCACTTCTATTTTACTATTTGTTTGTTGGTGAAATGAGATAGATCTATTACTAATTGGAATATATGTATCCTCTTCACCCTGTATTGTGCAACACACACAATGGAATTATATTCTTATAACTTATATTATATTTTTTTGTTTGTGTGAAGCAGAGCATTTTTTGTTTTTGAAGGAGCAGTGACTACTACCTGGGTCTCAAATGGCTTGGTGTATAACATGTCCACTTCTACAACTTGCATGTGGTAGTTTGCAATGTTGAAGAATACTTCGTCATTAAGCTTCAAATGGGGATCAAGTTGTTGCTGAAATTGTTGTGAATCAACCCTGGAGACATCATGAAAATTCAACAGGAGACTGCAAACTGACATTGTGTTCATGTTGATTCTAAAGTTGTGTATTTCATCAAGATATTCAAACTATTGACAGGAGGCAATCATGTTGATGAAATTTATGTGAACTACTTTGCAAGTTAAAACGAGCACGAGACGGTATACAGACAAATTGTTGTTGTGAGTGAAATAGCATTTGTTGTGGATCGGTGCTGGAATTAAAATTTTGAAAGCTACCAATAGATGGTAAATTGATAACGTGTTGAGATTGATACTGAAATAGTTATGGATAAAATGTTAGATCATTCAGGTTGTTAACAACAAAAGGCAAATGCAGGGAGTTCCGTTATGGAAATTGCTGCGAATGACCTTTGAAAGCATCTTAAAACCTTGTCTATAAAAATTGTTCTTGAGGTGAAATTGTTGTCGTTGTGGATCAATGAGAGAAAACAAGGCAACCTTGTTGCATTTGAAAGCAAATTTAGTACCCACACTTGGTTGTTTTAAGTAAGGACTAATTAAATTGTCGATAGTCTGACTGTCAAAAGCAAGATTTATATTCTAGTGGAATCAGTCACGCTGACCATGCAAACACTAATGCAGCCCAATAGAGTTGATTTTAAGTAAGCGTGCATTTTCAGACTAGCAAAAATATCAACATTTAATGTTTGCATTCATCTATGAGGATAAATATTCCCAGAATCTTTTTTAACTATTGCATATTGTAGAAAATTTTAAAATAATGAGAAATAAAATATTTTTTTTACAAACCCTGAAAAGAATAGTTTCTTCCCAACGTTTAATATTTTCCTATACATATTAAATATGTCAATTTTTTGAAATTATCCTAGGCGCTAAAATTATCCCCATTTGTCAATAGAGTCAAATCTTGTATGGTGTTTCCATGACAACACTGAGAAGGGAAAGGAATATTCTGCCCCAACATTGTTTGCAAGCTAGAATTTAATGGAAAAAAGCATGGCCGCTTCAAAATAAAAATAAATAAAGAAAATAAGGTTTCACTAGATTCGGAACCCCTATGGTGTTTCCATGACCATTTTGAGAAGGCAAGGGAATACTTTGCCCCAACGGAATTTGCAGGTTAGAATTGAATATAGAAACAACAAGGTCGCTTCTTTCACCCTCGCTGACATTCCTCAATTCTTGCAAATTTAAAAGAAGAAGAAATAAGAAAGATAAGGTTGCATGTTAAAAAATAAAGAACAAGCTTAAGCATGTACCATATTACTCATTGAAACTGTATACTGCCTCCATGTGGCATTCATGTAAAATCCAACTCCTCTACAACTTAGAGGCATACGTCGACCCAATAGTTTGCATACCTTGTATGCTTGGATCTCTTGTACATTTTGCTAAAATTTTGGACAAAGTAGTAATCAATGAACAAACCTTATCCCCCACTATTGTCCTACAAATTTTACACATTCCAAAATACTACGTGTACAACTCGTTTTGATTGACACTCCCATCCTCATTGATTTTTTTGGGCCACTATAAAGCTCCACCCATTTAGATAATGTCATGCCAATCTGGGCATAGTCCCTATAAGTTTCTTCAATTTTGTGTCTTGTTTGAATATTTATAAGGGATAATAGTTAAAGCTCAAGAAACCCCATGATCCACAAGTTCTTAAACTGCTTTTATTTATTCATTTGCATTGTCCTCCACTTGCTAGCAATGTGGCTAGTGGGAGCAACACCCAGATTCTAGGGGTTCAAGGTCTGTAAAACATCCAAAAGCTTAAGTTTATATGCATTTTGCATTTAGCAATGCATTATTTAGAGAGAAAATTTATTGTCCATAATATTAGTGTTGAAGACTTTTGGAAATGGAGTCAATAGTTTTTATATCAACATTTTGGATCACACTCTGTGATCCATCATCAAGATTAATACGAATTCTTGTCATTAATCTTGATAATGGATCACTGAGTGTTATCCAACCCTTAATATAAAAGCTCTCTACATAATTGTTTTCAAAAGTCTTTAAGAGTGATGCATTACCCTGTATTATCATTTTTTATTAATAATAAATCAGTTGTTATGTTGATATCAAGCTAATATTTCTTATAGCTATGTTGGTATCATAAGTTTGAATAGTCCAATATAACTTGTCTACTAATTTATAATTGGATTAGCAAAGAATGAAAGAGATCAAAGTCCAACATTTTATCGTATTGGGATGAAGCTATTTGTGAAACTAATTACAAGGTAAGCATTTAGTTTGCTAATTGTTTGTACAACTCATTGACAGGTACAAATATAAGCCATCAAAAAGCTTTGTAAAATGTCCACCGATGTAACAGTCAATGAAATGTACCCTGCGCTAATAGAAAGTCATTAATTGCCAATCTCCTAATGTTTAATGAGGATCAGAAGAGCTCATCTTTCATGAATGATCTCAAGAGCTTGGCAAATAAGCAAAATCCCATCAATGTGCCTATGAATATAAATAGATGTTTTCTTAAAATGAGACGTCGACTACTAAGAAATCTTGGCTATTGATTGTAGGGATTAACAACCAAAAAATGAAGCAAACATGATCTTTCAAGCAAACCTTTTTTAATGGCAACGCTGAGATGGGAAATCAAAATAATAAATGATGAAATAATGCCCATTGGAGTGCGACTGATATAAATATATTTTTTTCGTGAATATGCTGCTTGGAAGAAAGTTTAATGGCCATGCGTTGAGAGTATGAAATAGCGTCTTCATATTTAAGAAAATAAAACATTCATTTGATGTGTATAGAGCCCTGAAATGTTAGACCTGAGATTATTTATGCAATTGATTCCAAAATACTCACAATATGACACACACTGAATTCTCACTCAGAAAGTCAGAAACAAAAATAAAGCATTATTTTGCTTTGTAGAGTTATGTTAACTAATTTTTTTATTATTATTCAAACAATAATAGGCATCCTACAATTTGTGTTTGAGCAATAGCAAAGAGGCCTAGGATATCCATTAAAAGAGTAGCACTCCGAGACTTTGGATCCTCCTCCATTTTGAAGACCCTGACTGATCACTTTCTCAGTGTTTGTATTCCATCATTCCCCTGCATATATACATACATACACTGAATGAACGAACATCTTAACATTATGAATTAAAAGGATATTGAAAGATATAGATAAAGCTAGAAGCCATGTTTATAAGTATTACCAAGAATAAGTATTCCCATACACTGATTGGGTATCGTTGAAACTTTCTAAAGTTCCCTGCAAAACAAATAACATACATGGTTCAAACAATGACATTCATAATGGTGGAAACTATCACGAATGAAGAATGTAAGTGAAGGAGGTGATAAACCATACAAGGCTCATTGCATCAAGTTTACACAAGGTTGGAAGATTGATATAAAGACACGCTTGCTTACCATTACCTGTGACATAAAAAACAACATTAATATTCACTCATTTGTAAGCACTACTTGCACTTTAAACAAACATGTCAAATTCAAACCTGAACATCAAATTGGAAAGTGATTAAGTCGCCACATATAAACTACTACCATCTGGGGAATCCTTTAAGATAGGATTAGCTCGACAACATAATCACTAACACGTAGTAGCTAGTCCATCTCTCCTTGCAACATCAGTTTCATCTCTAAAGCCAGAGGTTCTAATCTCAAGGGCTGTCTAAAAATGGTGGCTGCCATAAATATCTGGGTGTTATGAATTAGTTTAATGTAAGAGGACATAAGTTTTACCCAAAATAAAATAATGTAGGAAAGTTACAGCCTTGTGTCAATTGCAAAATCAGCAAGATTACAAGTTAAGTTCTCACTTAAAGCCACCAAGAATAGGGGCGCTATATCAACACTACAACAATGCTCTTCATCGCCAATGGTCATGTATAACAGCACTGAGGAAGAATTGGTTTACAAGGCACTACCGGTACTAAAAAAACTTCCCAGTACTGTTGTTCACAAACAGAATGGAACAATCCTGCATAAGTTGAGCATATAGTTTTGTCTAAATACTGTTGCTTACAAACAAAATGGCATATGTCACATAAGTTAAAGACGTAGTTCCACTATATTACTCTCTATCTACATCTTAGAGGTTTTTATTCCACTATAAATCTTCTCTATCTACAGCCACAGGTAACAGCGTAGAGTAAGAATGACATTAAATGATCAAACCTTAATTAATACTACTATAAACCATTGTTACTTGTATTTATTTACCCACTATTCCCTAAACAAGGATACAAAGAGCATCTTCAAAACAGAGTCATGATTCTACATTGTATTTGCATATTGACACCAAAAGCTTGCCTGTAATGTTGAATAGATTAGAAGAAATGTCTAGTTCTGCAGCGTTTATTATGATCACAACAAATGCATCAAAGTTACCAAGGATTGCACTATCTAGATGTCAAAAGTTTCATTTCCTGAAGCTAAGAGATGCAGATATTTATGCCAAACTTGAGATGATTGCAGCTGCAGAGAGTGTTGACATTGAAGAGGATGCTTTGCACTTGATCACTGCAAACGCAGATGGATCCTTAAGGGATGTTGAGATCACACTGGTTGAATTGAGCCTTCTTGGGATAAATGTAACTAAATCAATGGTTAACCAAATTGTGAGTATTCACTCGACTTGTGTGAAAAATCATTGCAAATGCAAGTGATTAGGACACAACTAACATATATTTTTTCCAATTAAAATTGCTTATCTGTTATCATAGTACCTTTCAAATATTAAAATAATTAGTTTTGAAAAGTTCAAAAATAATTCATTATTTGAAGACCACTCTTGATTTCAAATCACAGGTAGGTCTAGTCCCTGATGAAATATCAATATCTTTACTTGGCCTCGTTTTATCAGCTGAAACTTTGGGCACTGTGAGATCCATTAGATAAATAATTGAATATGGAGTCCAGCGACTGGTTCTTGTAGGGCAATTAGCATCTCTGATAACAGACATTCTCACTGGTTACAAGAAAAAAACAAGAATCTATAAAGGACATTGTTCTGAGTATTAGTAATTACTAATTGGAAGGTGATAAGTCGAGGAAGGGCATGGAACGCTATATAAGTGTTTGGAAGGCTCTCTCCACTTTTTTATTCATTCAAATTTCTTCCATTCCTCTAAATAGAAATAATGGAGTTCACTATACATGAAAATCCTTTCACAAACCTGTGATAGTACCCAAATAAACACATGAAACTCCTCACATTAGTGACATTGGTGGCCGTAGGTTGCTACCCCATAGCTTGAATCATCAAGGTATCTATTGAGATGCTCTTGCACAAGATGATATGCCCTGGTTACTAAACCTTGGTTTGAAAGAATGCACACTTACCCAAGTTGTTAAATAGAGTATGCTTATGTAAACACTAAAGGAACTGAATTAAGTGATGCAATCATGGTTAGGGTTTCCATTGAAGAACAATCCTAGACCACACAGCCCATGAGTTTACACACTATTTCATGCAACTGGAAAACAAACACTCTCAATCATAATCTCATAGGCCCCATCCCTACTGACATAGGCATGCTCACTGAATTACAGAGGCTCTCCCTTTTTACAAATAACTTGTCAGGCACCATACCCTCCTCCATGGGAAACCTCTTAGCGTTGACTCACTTGCACTTACTAACAAATAATATCACAGGCCCCATTCCTCCCGAATTGGGCAACTTAATAAGCTAAATACTGTCTACATTTGGGAAGACAAACTCACTGGACCAATCCCAACTTCCCTCCTCAATTAGCCCTATATATCTAGCACTAACGTGTTATTTTAGACTCGTATATTGGAAAAACTTAAGACAAGCAACATAGAATCCGTCGTATTTATAGCACCAGCGTTATTTTAGACTCATCTATTGAAAAAATTTATTACAAGAAACAAGAAATTTAGAGCCCTATATAGAATAAATCCACCACAGCAAAAACATAAAATAAGTTTGATTCTATCTCAATCAAGTATAAGATGAAAGTTTCCTGAATCATTGTGAAATTCAAATTGAAACAATACAAGAACTCAACATCCCTATTAAGTTGTAAAACATCAATATTTTAAACTAGTTAAAAGGTGGAATGAATAAAACAACCATATTGCTATTGATGAGGCAGCTATTCATTCATACGAATTTACCACTGATGTGTCCTTGGATGAAATTGTAGGTTCTAACAATATGTGGATTTTACCTAAATAATCAAGAAAGAGGCTTCTTCAGTACTGGTTGGATCAAATTCAAGAAAAAGCCAAAGAAGAATTTTAGGGCTTAACAAACGCTAATAAAGATGTATGCAGTCAAATTCCCAGATAGATATTAAGATGTCTCCATATTTTAAGAAAATGCAATATAACAGGAATGACAACTACTACATATGCCAAGAGTTATGATATTCTACAAGCCCTGAGAGCAGAAATAGTTATAATAGAAGACGTTGTTGAGGTATTGGAGGCAATGATTCTCCCGTATATTGGTTCTTTTACAAAACATCTTATTTTATTGTGAGATCACTTGAAACTGTGATTCCTTATCCAATGTTTCATGGGAATGACCATAAATTAAGTGTTACCCCACCATGGTCTTAGTTCTCTTATTTCTAGTTTTCGATCTTGCTCATTAATGCTTAATTTGGTTACGGTTCATTCATGTTGAGCATTGTCATAGGCCAAAAATATTCTCTACAGTTCTGGTTAAAGCTTAACAATCTCTATGGTTGTTAAGAGTTTGGTTATGGTTTATTGGGCATTTTCATAAGCCCGGGACATCTAAATTTTACCCCTAGCATTAATGTTTCTAACGTTTAGGTTATAACCCTTATGGATAAGCTTAGTTTGGCTTTGTTTTTGCTTTAACATTTATAGAGGAACTTCCACAGGACTCCTGAGTAGTTTTTATACTCCTATATATATTATTGTCACTGACATTTTTTGCTACCTCGATTATGCTAGCCATATTGATTACAATAGGCATTGCCAGCTCCTTGTTTCATAACGCTTTTATATCATGTAATGATTGCCATTGAAGAAAAGAGGATGGAAAAACATAGAGTATTAAAGAGGTATATTTATCTGACAATTCAAATAACTACTTAGTACACAATTAGAACATGCTAGAGAAGCTTGGCAGGAGGATTTGGATTTAATGAATGAGATTTTATAAACATAATATCAATCCAGTGGTTACATGAGTCACATGAGGTTTAATTTGAATGATACAAAAGATTGGGGAGATTTTGTTAAAAGCTTTAATGTAACTTACTTTCTAATAATCGAGGAGACCACCTAGAGATTTGTGGGATAAACCAAAGAATTACAGATAAAGTAAAGGTTGATTCAATAAGTCCATAAACATGTATATACATACCTCAGGAGACATCATTCCATAAGTGGATGAAGTATAGTCTATACTGACAGCCTTAATGTAACTTCCCACTTTTGTGATACCCACAATTTATATGAGAGAAGCCTCCACCAGGGTCGGGGATGGAACATTTATTGAATTCATTGGATTCTCTGCCATGCCTTCTCCCTCTACAGACAGATTCACCATCACTGGGATTCCGAAGGATGACAAATGCTCTGTTGGTCCAACTCCGCTCAGCATTAGCTACTGTGGGCTTCCAAGAGCACCTGCTAAGATTATTATCTCACTTCTTGTCCTCCTTGTCATAAAAGCATTGTGTCTATTCCCATTTTCATTTGTATACATAACCCCAGATGTTGCAGGCCTCAGAAGTCCTAAAGATTAATTTTTTCAACTCGAATGGCGTTTATACCAACGAAAAAGCATCTGGTCACCGACTGATTAAGCTCTGCAAAATACAATAGCACTATAGAGATGTTGGTCGTGGGTGCTCCGAGGTTAAAATATATGTTGTCTGTCATTTCACTGACAACGGCTGTTTGCATCACATTAAGTGGAGCATGGTTTTGGGTGTTGGTTACCGAAATGTTCTGCTTAGAAGTTAAGATCTTTGTTCCATCAATAACCCAAGGTTCCCACAGGCAGTCGAATGGGTCTTTAGGAGACCTAAACATTTAATTATGAAACCGTTAAAAGATATAAAACAATTATGAAAGTATAAGAATTTCAAGATTGCTGAAAAATGTGAGAAAGTTTACCTAGTCCTGTATTCACTTTCAAAATCATATCTTCCTATCAAATCCAACATGGTACCTGGGTGAGTCATATTATACATTTCTTGTTCAATTTTTCTCAACTTGATAGCGGATATAAATGGATCATAGCATTTTGAGGTTCGGATCAAGCAAATATGCACCTTTTTGCTTCGACTGACCAGAATCTTCTCTTTCACTACCAGTGGGTCGTCGTCATCGAATGTCACCTTTTCCATGTAGAACATACCGATGGTGCCTCAATAGAGTAATTGAAGCCTCGAGATTCACTCGAATTAGCGTCAAGAAATGGCACTCTCAAAAGGTGGGGAAGATTCGGTTCGAGGGGCAACTCATAGCAAGACTTATTAAGTGGCTTGGGGAACACCCATAGGATTTTGAGGTAAAATTCGTTAGAGTTGTCATCCTCATAGTATGATACTGCTTTATGGCCAAGGTCTATGAAATAATCATCAGTAACCCATGAAATATTCGATACATTATCAGTACGATTTCCTCCTCCACTGCAGTCGATACTCTGAAATCCTGATCACATAAATCAAATTTATTTGTCCCTCAGAGTCTACTGACAAAGAAACCAAAGTTATTTATAAAATAAGAAATAAATACAGCACTTGGTTGAGCATTAGCAAAAATTACAGTCCACAAGAGGATGATGGTCATAGCCCCTGTGCATTTACTGCAAGCAACAGCTTCCATTGATAAATGGAACGCAGATTTGTAGTTATGTGGTACATATAATACATTATTGAACTAACCATTTGTTACCTCGATTGATCCTTGGTATCCATTAGAATGCATCTCTTCCCAACCCAAGACAAACACCAATCTCTTTCGCACAGCGATTCTCTGCCTCGAGATCCAAACTCTGTATGTCAAAAATCACAAATGAATTCACAAGGCCAAAAAGGAGTATAGATAAAGCGATGAAAGAGTCTATGACATATGCCAGACCAAGCAATCTATGTGTTCATTTTAATAAAAAGGATCCCCCTACACACACAGATTTTATCAAAGTTAGCCACAAACAACTTTTTTGTACAATGGTTAATTACAGGAACTTTGGCAATATCCATTTCTTCTGATTGTTTCAATAAAGCAGAGAACATATTTCTATACCAAATATGCAGCCAAAGTCTTGCATTATTCCCAAATTGTTTCAATAAAGCAGAGAACATATTTCTATACCAGATATGCAATCAAAATCTTGCATTATTCTCGAAAACATAGCTGGGAATGATCAAACTATGAAATAGTCTTGTCTATGAACAAATTCTTCAATCGCAATCTGCATGTTCATGTTTACATTATTGAAACCCATGTAGTTGCTTAGGCCAATATATCTATTGTTCATGAATTAGCTTAAATAAATTGAATTATTGTATGCATTTGATACAATGTACCATGATAATCCTAGAATTTTTATGTGTTTATATCTGTATGGTTAGTTACTTCACATTTTCCTTAAATTTTAAGTTCCATAGTTACCTAGAGATGTGAGGGTACAGGTATTGGCACAGGGGCAGTTATTTTAAAAGAATTGTTTTTCCATGTTAAACCACCACTGTCCATTTAGTTCTTTCATCTTGCAGCTACTAGAGTTGTGCCAGGTTAATCAAGGAGTTTAGAAGAAATCAATAAATAGTCACATAGGCCATAGGTGCTAATTATACATCGTGCTACAGTTAATAACAATGATCCAAATAAGATAGAATTAGAAAACAAAGACTAGGGTCCAATGAAGTGGGGATTATTAATCTATATCCTAGCAGAATCATTAACATGTTAGAGATTAACATGGAGTAGAGAATCCATTGCCTTTGCTAGTTCTTTTGGTATAAAATATAACTAAAGAAGGATCGATACCTAACCACTCAAATTAATAGTTAGCACGAAGTAAAAAGAGATCCCCTATTCTTAACATGAATCACCAAAGCATCAAAATCTGGGACCAATACATACATTTTTTTGCCCTGTTCGAGATATGAGTGATGACTATCGAAATTGATCCAATGTTGTGCAGCATATCAAGGCTATTAAATCCATGGGCAAGGTAAGGGAGACTAACTCACACAAGGGTTTTCATATAACCTGTGTTTTGAGGGGAAAACTAGATTCCATCTGATGAGGAACAATTCATTATTGCCATTAAAATCAAGTGTGACCAAAAGCATGAATTCTATATTTGCAGGTTAATCAAACAATTAACCATAGAATGAGAAAACCCTTACCCAAATCCCTGAATTGGTAGCCGCATTGGTAGCCATAAAAACGCCCTGATATTATTTCACGTAAGACATAACCGCAGTACGATGCCTAATTCCCAAGATAATACAAGAATTAGATGTATTTTCATAAATCTTACACAGCAATTTCGGCTTAAAGGACGGCCACTTTGGGGAGAAGGGGTAATGGTTACACAGCCCAGGCCACTTCGAGGACAAGGATTCGAATCCCGCCACACAAAATAAACACCAAAAGAAATATATAAACCTATTAGCACGATCGGCTCTATGATTTTCTAATTCTTTTAGATTTTTACCGTGAAATTTAAGTGTGTTTCCTACTCTACAACTGAAACAAATCATAAAACTCCTTCCGCAATCGCTGTAATGTAAAACTTCATTTATTTTGCAATCAAAGGTTTCAAAAAAGGAGCGAGATTGAATGGATCACTTACCACAATTAACAATGGCACTTAGCTGAAAATTATTTTTTCGCAAATTCCTCTTGCTTGGACAAAAAATGGGAAGTATCTGCCCTCAAATTTTCATTCAATTTCTCTATCAACGGCTGAATTTATCCCGCAACTTGTTAATCCTGACAATTCGCACTTCAGATCTGAAATCGATTTCGCAGTTCTCTGGAAATATTAAATGAAAGGTTTTGACTTTCTATGATGATTCTCGTAACATGCTGCTTAATTCCCTATAAAATTGATGGAAGTTTCCATGTGATATTCAAGTCGGAGGCTAATACATTTTGCAAAATAAAATAAAATGAATTTCTAGGGTTTCTAAAATTCAATAAAATAATTCCCAGACAAAATCAATTCCCTATGACTCGAATCTTCAACCCTCGTCAGATTTATTGAATGCAGTTTTTAAAAAAATGGAATGGATCTCTTTCCAGCTGGTACCTTTCTTGATCCTTCAGTCGTCTATTCTCTCTCCCTGTGAATTAAGCCCTTGATATTGGATTTTGTGAACGTGGGAGTCTGATTTTTGGAACTGCTATTACCAATTAGTAAACCCAAAAATGCTCTCAGGATGGTTGCATGATTTTTGGAACTGCAATTAACAATTAGTAAACCCTTTGTGATTATTCTCTCCCTTGAAAAAAGAGCGCAAATCATGTTTTCACCACCGAAAATAAAAGCCATAATTTTTGTTTCTAAAATAAATAAATAAAAATTTTAATAAAAAAAATTAAAAAAAAATAATAATTAGAGACAATTTTAATTAGAGACAAAAGTCTAAATATTGTCTCAAATTATCATCTCAAATGACCCTCCTACGTAGTAGTGAATGGCCATCTCAATTTTGGCCAAATTGTATGCAGCCTAGTTAATTCATCTCAACTCTTAATAGCCAAAATATAGCGCCACATAGATATGTCAGACTTTATTTCACAACATCCTCCATTTTTGCATGTGAAATGGGGTGAGATTGGAATAAATTGAGACCAAGATTCATAATTAAAATAAAGTGATGAATTTATTCATCTAGATGGCCTAATGAGTTTAAAAATCTTGAAGACTAGTCTATCTTATTTTGCATTGTGTCCAACTTAAAAGGATATAAGCGAAAGATGAAGCTAATTATGGTAGGAAAGTGATTTTGCACCCCATATGTTCCTCCTCTTCATTAAAGATTGGGCATGAGCATAGTTTGTATTTGTGATAGGGTTGTTGAGGATGAGCTGACAGGGAGACTTCTACAATACATCCTAAGGGTGGCAAATACCTAATTGCCCAATGCCAACTATATCATAATGTATGATCAGAAAATGATGTTCTTGTCATTTCCATGCAACATAATATGTTTTAATATTCTTAAGTCCCAATAAAATAATGTATTTATACCAAGGTTGTCTAGGTGTGCAGGTTTAGGTACACAGCATTACAAGGCTAGGGTCCTTAGACTTAATTATCTAAATAAAAAAGATAATATGTATCTTTATCTATATATGTTTTGCAATGAAGAGGGCAATTATTTATTTAAATAATTTGTTACATAAAAATATTAACATAATTTTACATATTTATAATTTAATTTAATATTAAAAATTTGATATAAGACAATGAAGTGAACCTTAAAAAATGAGTTAAAAAATAGACATGTACTTTATAATTAAAAACACAAAATTGTTAGTTTGGATTATCTCTCCAGTAAAAGGATTACACATGGTTAAATAGATATTTAAAATATAATTCACCATTAATTTTTGGAACTTTGCTTATGCTAATTAACATGGTTCAAATTCAAAATTTTCTTAGAAGATACACCAACAATAAACAAGTGACATGGTTCATCTATGTCATTTTGCTTGGTTATTACAAGACAATAGAATTACTTAGATTACCGCTTTACTACTTTTACATTTAAATGCATGTATCATAAAAATAGTTGTTGATGGCCTAGTTTTTACAAGTTTTATTTTAAGAGAATCAAACAAATTGATGGACTGAGTTTAGTTGACAGAGTTGTGACTCAATTGATAAGAATGATGGTGTTACACCATTATTGAAAAAAATTCAAAAAAATAAAATCCCTTAAGATATCCGATATAATAAGGACAATTAAAAAAACTAAATATTCTTCTGGTGTACTTTTGAATTAAACCCCACATACTCAAAATCAAAAACAAATACAAAAACTAATCATTATAGCATAGTTATGAAGCATAACAAACAAAATGCCCTGAACCACCACCATGGTAGCCACCATTTTGTTATCCTAAGAAATAGTTCACTCTGTTTAATAACCTCCTCACATCACAGAGAGCATTTCGGTTCAAAAGTAGATAATTGCCACAGTATATGATTGTAAGGTTCTAAGGCCAAATAAGTCAAAATTGTTTGTGCTTGTCTGCTTTATGCAAATAATTATCATTACTATGTTAAATGTAACTTTAAAGTCAATTGTTTTATAGTTTTATTTTTTTCGAGTATGATCTGCCATCCTTAAAAACTTTTAAGCCGTACTTAGTATAATTTAAACAGGTACTTCCCACTCCTTGTGCTATGTTAATAATATCCAATCCTCCTTTGTATTTGTGCTCGTTATATGTTCATGCAGACTATATATTGATCAATATATTCCTCTGAAAATATGGCCTTGAAAAATAATTGCCTAAACATTTATTCTTGCAAGACCATGAGTTGGTATGAAGATGGTTCAGATGAGGAGAGCTTTGACTGTTTCTCAAATCCAAATATGTTGCCACCTTTGGGCTCTAGATGGAATTTTAATGGGTAGACTAGGGAATATATCGTTTCTCCACATGTTCCTCATTACAAGTATGAACAGTAACAACAGTTACAGGTTATAAGTTTTTCTGGATAAACTACTTAAAAACTAATGAAACTGCTTTTATATGAAGTGTAGAGTGACCAAACTTCATTTTCTTGATGAAGAGGAGAATACATGGTATTTTTGTTAAGATACGTGTTGTTTTTTGTTGATGTTATTGTGGTATCTATTTGTGTATTCATTGTTGGAATGGATTGAATGGCTTCATATCTTGGCTTTTGCATTCTATCTCTTATGGCTTAAGCACCTAGGTTTGGTGTTTTGATGTGGATTTACATTTACACAATTAGAAGTAAATTGTTTTATGTTATAGTCTTTGTTTGCTTTAATCCAATGTACTCATTGCAACAATAATGATTGTGGGTATTGCAACCCATTAATTTTTACATTTTTTTTTTGGATAAAAAATGTTACAATTTTTTAAATCTAAATTCCCTGCCACTTAGTGACCCATCATCAGAACAATTGATCTAAAAGCAGTTATTTTACATCTAGCAATAATAGTTCAGATATCTTAAATATATTTATCTGAAAAATATGGAGATGTATTAATCTTGAGGTGCCTATTTTCGATTTGTTACACAGATTTCTTTATTGACGGGTTCCACATTGATTAATGACTCCAACTTCTCTGCAACTACAAATTTTCCAGTGACTGGTGACAAATGGCCTCAATCTAGCTGCACCACTACGTTGAGTTCAAATAAACCTTTCTAGAAAAAAATTAATGAGCTTCAAGCTCCATTGTAAGCCAAAGATACTCCAAATTTTCAATCATTTTCTCCAAGCAAGAAATAAAACTTTGAGGTCTTGCATTTTTTTAATATACTCATTCAACACAAAATTACACTCGCTCCTCCAATCCTCTTATCTATCAATATAGTTTACACCTATTAACATAATTAAGAATTTCATTTTGCTTTCGTATATGTATATGCTTAGATTCTATGGATGTATTCTCCAGGGATCTATTGCGAAAATTGTGATCATTCATGCCTTCATTAATATGTGTTTCCGAAGGCAGGGGCAGTGAAAAACAGGCTCTCATTAGATACCCATTGGGTTTTCCATGCCAATTACTTCGAAAATTTTGAATACTAATATTGTTAGATCTCTTGTAGATTTGGGATCTCGTGATAATAACTTAGTATTAGTTTTGGAAGGTGTGCTATAAAATGACAAAACACACCTAAGACTTGTCATTTCTACAATTGCAAAAGAAAAAGAAAGAATTCAAAAAATAAGAAGTTCAATAGCATTAATTATGCTTATGCTGACATTGTTTGTGCATTCACTAGTGAAACTCCTTGGCTCAGAAAAGCCCACTATGGATTATTTCTTGCCAAGGGCAAAGTTGGCAAGAAGTTTTCAAAACCTCCGACTCTACCAAACCCACATTAAAAAAAAAACACACACTATTGAATGGTTTCAATTATTTCTTTTTGTATTTTCTCTCTTTTTTGTGGCACTGCTGGAATTTTCTTAGCTATTTGCAATCAAATGGTTCCATGAAATATGAATGTTTTCCATCCCCACAATTATTAGCCTGCTGGCATTTTCTTAGCTATTTGCAATCATATAGTTCCATAAAATATGGATGTTTTCCATCTCGATGTAATTATTTAGTATTCAGCATTTAAAGCTATCAGTATATAATTTTTGAGAAAAAAATTACTACACATTAGCTTCCATTTGGCAAGAAATCTCTCTAAAAAAATCTTAAATGGTGGTGTGAACTTCCAGGTGCTCTTCAAAGTCTCCTACTGAAAAATCACTAGTTAGCATTTTTATGGTAAAGATTATTTTATGATTCATGGGACTATGTTTATGCTTCATGGGACCACCCTTGCAGTAATAAAAATAGGAGTGGTATCCCCATTCATTGGGCACATCCTTAGTTTTATTTCTTTATTCAATACCTGCAATATTGTTACTTTTGTGACATAATCTTCAATTCTACTGGTAAAAAATGGCGATGCATTTAGTGTTTTTCTTGTCTATTCTAGGCTCGTACTTTTACAGTCATATTAACCCATATGGTCATTTGTGGATGTAAATATAATTTATTTCATTACATGTTGTAACAAACACAAGCACTAATCATGGTAACTTCACAAGAAATCTTTGTATCAAGCCAAGTATAGAGCAATACCTTCACTTCAAGACTTTTATGTATTACAACCCGTGGATAACCGCCAGATATCCATGGAAACCCTGAAATTTTTTGTGAAACGGTTCACCTCCGAACTTATCGTGGGCCAAGTAGTGCGCTAAAACCCACGGTTAGCAGTAACTAACCATGGTTATTCGTCATTAACTGCGGGTTTTAGGGCACTGCTCAAACTTGACCTAATTATAGTGTGAATATGACAAAAATGTTATATATATACATATATATATATATATATACATATATATATATATATATACATGTATATATATATATATATCATTTGCTATCATTTTCTTTGCAATTTTTAGTTTTGGGTTTGCATATATTTTTGTTCATTTGTCATCGTGTATTCAGGTTTGATTGTCGTTCATAACCCTGTGTAAGCTCAAGCATCCAACTGCAGCGATATACCACAGGTTTTGCTTTGAAATGCTTGTTGTTTGGGCCTTGAGTGACAAGTTTGAGCCATTTGGAAGTTTCAACCATGAGTGATGAGCAATAAGCTTTCAGCAAGGCTCGAGCAGCAAGCTTTCAGTAGGATTTCAAATATTCAACATCAAATTTTAGCAGACTGTGTCACAATGTTTGCTATCATTAAGTTTATGTTGTCATTTTATGTTGTATGTTAAATACCCATTTTCATGCAGAGATTCTAACGGATTGTAACCAGGTTTTAATATAAGCTTCAAAGCAACTTCAAAATGGCATCTGGTTCCCATAGGCCTAAGAAGTCTGAAGACTTAGCATGGAAACATTGTTATGACGACCCAAAGAACATCATATGAAATTATTGCATGTTTAAGATGAGTGCAAGAGTCAATCGCTTCAAATACCACATAGCACGAATTCTAGCTAATGATGTGTGGCGATGCAAAAAGGCACCACTTGAGGCTCAAAGAGAAATGGTTGCTATCTTATTTGCGTGAAAGGGAGGAAAAAAATGACTGCTAAAGCACTTGCACCCGTGATGAATAGAGGGGCAACAAGAGTTGATATTGATGAGTTAGAAACCTCTGGCTCTTCTGTTGCCCAGAGGGTAGATTAAGGATGGGGCTCACCTAGCAGAGGCAATTCAAGTTCACCTTCATAGAGCTTTTTTACTCCTACAAATACCCCTGGGGCACAAACTTCATTCGAAAGTACGGCTTGGAAGAGAGTATTGCATAATGAAGCAGGGGTGGTTGTGGCAAAATTCTGGTACTACAACAACATCCTATTCAATGTCATGAAAAACCCATACTAGGATAATTTGGTAGTTGCTTTGACCATTGTTGGGAATGGGTTTAAAGCCCCCACTCATGACTAAGAGGTCCAATGTTAGAGGATGTTGTTAAAAATATATAAATCATTATAGATGAGTAAAAAAGAATATGGCACAAGAAGGGTTGCAACATTTTCTATAAGGAGGCATCCAATACAATCAAAATGACATAAAGAAGATTAGCATGGCCCCTTTACAAAGACGACACATTCCATTTGCTCGTGTTCTTAGATTGCGAGCCATATGTAATTCAATTAAACTACAAATTGAAAATGTTTTTGGCAATTTGAGGGGTTATTGTGTAACTGATATGGGGTACACTAGGGGGCATAATCATATTTATAACATTTTTTTTTAATATGGTCTTATGTTTTGCCCATACCATGTTAGAGGTAGCCCATAACCTTACCAAGATTTGGCAAATAAAAACGATCATAGGAGTCCAATACAATAAACATAGTAGATTACAATTACAAGTGAACAATAAATCTTGTAGGACCGAGCAAATGCTTATAAAAATTTAAACAAGAAAATGAAATAGAGATCTACCTACTCCTTTCCCTACGCTGCAGACTATAATTTGAATTCTTCTAAATTCTCTATCGATGTCAATTTTAACCCAATTCTGACCCATAAGAGTAATTAAGATATATAAATGGTGTGAAAATTTTGCAGGTATATTTCAACATGGTTCATAATAGATGTGGCTTCCACAATACCAATGGAGGCCCTAAGTTATCTTATCAGAGGACAACATGTAGGCTTCAGCCTATACTACAGCTTGCTCAATATCCTACACCTTTGGAGTTTAAGAAGAGTAGAAGACTTTATTCACCATGCATTTTTAATTTTAATTTTTTTCTTTTTCCTACATCCAACCATTAATTAGGTAGTAATTGCATTTCAATCCAATCACAGAACATCATAAATGAAGGGATTCATAGTTAGAGATGAACATTCAATAGATGATTTATATGGATGTGAATGCAAGCTTGAGGAGGACATAAGGCTCAGCTACTTTTTGATAGGATGAGCAAGGCTCCTATGTGTAAGAACTACTTATTAATTGTAATATCTGTCATTCTATTTTCACCTCTCTTAATTTATGTTTACTAATAATTTAAACAACTTTATTTCAATTAATTTTTAATATTAATAATTATTAATATTAAATTAAATAATTTTGAATGTCCACAATGTGTGTAGTAACTTATACACTTTACATACCTATTCAATAGTTACAATAATATTTTATAAATTAAAGGAAAGTGCTTTACATAACAATAATATTTTATAGATTAAAATAAAGTGCTTTACAAAAAAAATTGTACGAGATTTTTTAAATTGGTGTTTCAAGCCACACTTTGTGGCCTACCATCACAATGAATAAATGGGATCACAAATTGGATCTCCTAATATAAATAACTCCATACAATAAGAGGTAGAAAATCTGCTTGGTGTTATTTCTCAAAATTCTTGCCAAACTTTTGGAGATTCCTTCCCAATATAGGAAGAAAGCCTTAGGACAGTGTGTTGAGTCAACTGATGTGTGTGAAGTTGTTTATCATTCTTTGTCTTTTAAAGGCCTTGTTATTTATTCCCTTATAACCATTCCTATAAAAAAAATTATCAAATGTTGCAATTCGTCTTCAATATGCTTATCATGAGTGATCCTTTATAATCTCTCCTATAAATTAAAAAAATACTTCATTTAAAAGACCACCCCATATACCAAACTACTTTTAGATTGCATCATACCCAAAAAAAGTTTTTTATATAACAAATATAAATAAAAACCATTCACCAAAAGACCCACTTAATCATATCTTAAGACAAATATTGCAATATTCAGGGCCTACTTTGAGGTAGGGATGGGCATATCCATAATAGCAAATGACAAGGGGTGATTGCTTGGCCCTTAATGATTTGGGTGGCATTTCTATTTTAACTTATGGGCAATTGTCTTTATTCTCAATGGGGTGGCAAAGTCTTGCTACTTGAGCCTTAACCTGTGAGTTTTCAATGCTTAAGAGAATGAAATCAAGATTTTAGTTCCAACGAACTGGAGGATAAATTAATCAAATAAGAAGAGCTTACCCTGATGCTACATTTTACTCTAAATTAATCAAGTCTTTGCATTTTAAGCGCTTAGGTGATTCTTAATAGGATCTAGAGTGTTCTTGGGTCATCCAAATGGCTTGCCACATCAACCTGCTAGAGATTGCAAACTAAGACAAGAGTCCAATAAATATATCTGTTAATTAAGATATTAATATCGAAAAATATAAGAAACGTGTGGCGTGCGTTCAAGTTCAGAGTCGTAACAGCTCAAAATCAAAATCTTCCAAATATTATAATATTAATTTGTGAACTGAGGGAGGTTGGAGAAAGCCCAAGAAAAATATGAAGGGGGTCATACCTTTTTTTGGGGGGTCACAGCTTAATCTGAATAAGCCTTCTATTAACTTATTATCAATAAAACAGTGGTCAACATAATATCACGGCCCACCCGATAGAACACAGCACTGCAGGTTGGAAAAGACCAGCAAGTTAAAGAATCAAAAATATCCCTCAAATCAAGTAATATAATGTAATGTCCCATGACGGGTGGGTGATCTCACGCCGGCGGGCCCCACTACAGGGTGCCTCGCTAGTTTGTCGAGGTCCGTGCCAGGGGGTAATGCCCGACGGTCCTCCGTGACTGGCTAAAATGACTCGGAAGAGGAGTCCATTAAGCTGCAGTTTTGTGGTCTAACGACCAGTCTCCCTTGGTATCAGAGCGCAGGTCTCGGGGTTGAGACCTTCCTAGGCGGGCGGAGTGTAATGTCCCGTGACGGGTGGGTGATCTCACGCCGGCAGGCCCCACTACAGGTTGCCTGGCTGGTTTGTCGAGGTCCGTGCTAGGAGGTAATGCCCGACGATCCGCCATCACTGGCTAAGATGACTTGGAAGAGGAGTCCATCAAGCCGCGATTTTGTGGTCTAACAGCGAATCTGATACCACTGTAATGGGCACCTCTGATACGCCCAAAACTAACAGAGCTGAAATCCCTTATGACTCCAAAACGGTTTGCTTGTATTTTTTTTGTGCTTTTCAAGGTCTTATGCATGTAACATAAATATAGAATTGAAAGCATAGACACACAACTGAAATAACCAACACACTGTATTTATATTGATTGCAAAATGAGTAAACAAGTACGATGTCGGCCACACAAAAACTCAATAATACTCCAATAATGGAATGAACATTGTTTCAAGTGAATATCCCCAGCGAGTACTGAAAGTGCGATCATTTTGTTCTTTGTCCAGCAGAACTACAGACTCTGCAGGCTGGTTTCTACGGACCCTGCAGGCTTGTTTCTACAGACTCTGCAGGCTGGTTTCTACGGACCCTGCAGGCTTGTTTCTACAGACTCTGCAGGCTTGTTTCTACGGACTCTGCAGGCACGCTTTTACGGACTCTACAGGCACGCTTCTACGGACTCTGCAGGCTGGATTCTACGGACTCCGCAGGCTAGTTCTACGGACTCTGCAGGCTGGTTTCTACGGACTCTACAAGCTGGTTCTACGGACTCTGCAAGATGGTTCTACGGATTCTGCACGTTGGTTTCTACGGACTCTGCACGCTGGTTTCTATGGACTCTGCAGACTTGATTCTCCTGACTCTTACTGCAGATAGTGGCTGCTACGAGATGGTATAGTGACGTGGCTACTACAGTGTCGGGCTGCTATAGTGACGCGACTGCTATAGTGATGTCGCTGCTACAGTGGCACGGTTGCTACAATGCGCGGCTGCTATAGTGGCGCAGCTGCATGAGGCTAAAAGCACAGACTCCAAAGACCAATCCCAAGGATTGATGTCTAGAGTGCTACAGATGAGAAGGACGTTCTCAAATGCCCAAAATAACCTGCGAACTGCAAGTGCATCATTTTTTTCTTCTTATCCAACATGCCTAATGAAGCCACAAACACTTCATTTTATTCTTTCTCCAAGGGGGCGACTCAACTCTCATGAGCAATGTGGGATAAAAGATGTGCAACATTTTATATATTAAAATATTACTTATGTCTCCCTTGGATACCATCCCCATAAAGTAAATATTTAAAGTAACACTTTAATATCTTGCAATTAAGTTAAATGTTACTTTTATAACACTTCAGGGATTAAAATATAATAGCAATCGGACTCCAAATAACGCAAGTGATAGTTCGTCGGAAAGCTCTCATTGAGGAGTATCAAATCCAATCATCAAAACTAGCATCCGCTGTGTCCTGCTAACTTACTACAAATAGTATGCCTGAAACTGAGTAAGTCAACTCCATTTTGGCCCAAACTAGAAATGACTAGGCCAAAACACTCTAGGATCCCTTTAAACCCTTCGTTAGCCCTCGGTACCATGTAGAACTAAGCTAATGCACACACATTTGGTCAACTGCTAAAGTGGGGACATTACAGTCTGCCCCCTTGAAATTGCTTGTCCTCAAGCAATCTCAACCCCGCCTGCTGAATAACCTGCTCACTCTCCCATGTAGCATTCTCCTTCGACAGGTCTCTCCATCTGACCAAATACTCCTTCACTATCCTATTTCTGAGTTTCCTCTCTCTCGTGTCCAGAATACCCATGTTCGTGTTGACGTCTTCCCTGTACCATCATAGTATGGAATAGACAACTTTCCCAACTTCTTCCTCATCTCAAAATTTTGTTGCCTATTTCCTCTCATAGGCATATGCTTGAGTCTAACATCCATATATTCCCTGAATGTCATCTCAGCGTGTAACTCCGAGCTAGAATTCCTCCAATCCTCCATAATCATATCCTGAATCTCCTGCGATGTAGGACCAACATTATTTTGGTCATTCTGTCTCGGAGGAAGCTGTGGCATGAGTGGTCTTGTAGTAGAACCTGCTCTAGCATATGGCCGGGTTCCTCTATTAATCGATGCATCTCCATTACCTCCATTACCCTGTCCACCTACCTGGTTAGCATTATTACCCTGGCTGGCATTATTGCCCTGATCTGATCTAGTCAAGTGTTGTGTAATTGCTAGAGCCATCTGCTGCAATGTGCCCTGTAGCTCCCTCTGACCCCTGGCAAGATCACTGAGCATCATCCTAGTGCTAGGTTCTCCCATTTTCTCATCTCTGTCACCCATGGTTGGTGCTGAGTAAGGGTCACCCTTCTCTTCAATCTCTGAAAAATTACGTAAGTCTGGGTTTGTCCTGTTTCTCCTCAAGTAGTACTGATGTGTTGGATGCATGAAACCTCACAAGATGGCAGGGAAACATGCTTTGATATCACTGTAATGGGCACCTCTGTTATGCCCAAAACTAACCCATTTGAAATCCCTTATGACTCTGGAACGGTTTGCTTGTATTATTTTTTTGTGTTTTGCAAGGTCTTATGCATGTAACATAAATATAGAATTGAAAGCATAGACACAGCTTAAATAACCAACACACTGTATTTATATTGATTGCAAAATGAGTAAACAAATACAATGTCAGCCACGCGATAATTCACTAAATACTCCAGTAATGGAATGAAAATTGTTTCAAGCAAATATCCCCAGCGAGTACTGAAGGTGCGATCATTTTGTTCTCCGTCCAGCAGAACTACGGACTCTGCAGGCTGGTTTCTACAAACTCTACAGGCTTGTTTCTACAGACTCTGCAGGCTTGTTTCTACGGACTTTGCAGGCACACTTCTATGAACTCTGCAGGCTGGTTTCTATGGACTCTGCCGGTTGGATTCTATAGACTCCGCAGGCGGGTTCTATGAACTCTGCACGCTGATTTCTACGGACTCTGCAGGCTAGTTTTACGGACTCTGCAGGCTGGTTCTACGGACTCTGTAATCTGGTTCTACGGACTCTACAGGCTGGTTCTACAGACTCCGCAGGGTTGATTCTCCCGACTCTTACTGTAGATAGCGGCTGCTACGAGATCCTACAATGACATGGCTGCTACAGTGCCACGCTACTACAGTGACGCAACTACTACAGTGATGTGGCTGCTACAGTGTGCCGCTGCATGACGCTGAAAGCATAGACTCCAAAGACCAATCCCAAGGATTGATGTCTAGAATGCTACAAATGAGAAGGACGTTCTCAAATGCCCAAAATAACCTGCAAACTGCAAGTGCATCAATTTTTTCTTCTTATCCAACATGCCTAATGAAGCCACAAACACTCCATTTTATTCTTTCTCCAAGGGGGTGACTCAACTCTCATGAGCAATGTGGGATAAAAGATGTACAACATTTTATATATTAAAATATTACTTATGTCTCCCTCGGGTACCATCCCCATAAAGTAAATATTTAAAGTAACACTTTAATATCTTGCAATTAAGTTAAATGTTACTTTTATAACACTCCAGGGATTAAAATATAATAGCAATCGGACTCCGAATAGCGCAAGTGATAGTTCACCCAAAAGCTCTCGTCGAAGAGTATCAAATCCAATCATCAAAACTGGCATCCGCTGTGTCCTGCTAACTTACTACAAATAGTATGCCTGAAACTGAGTAAGTCAACTCCGTTTTGGCCCAAACTGGAAATGACTAGGCCAAAACACTCTAGTATCCCTTTAAACTCTTCGTTAGCCCTTGGGACCATGTAGAACTAGGCTAACGCACACACACATTTGGTCAACTGCTAAAGTGGGAAGATTACATATAACAGGTTGTAAAATACAAAGTTAATTACAATTATATTATTATTCTCAAAGGATAACTAAGTGAAATCCAACTCGAAAAGAAGAGTTAAAAGATAGCAAGGGGTCACAATTAAAAAAGAAATTAAACACATTTTTATAGGCTTCTACATACTACTTATTTTTAGAATTTACCATCACTTCATTCTATTGTTGGGACCTCCTTTTACATTCACACCCCTATTTTCATTAATATATAAATACAAAATTTGTAATTAAAAATACCCCTCTATGCACTTTAAGGTGACCCCCATGAAAAACAGGCTGACGTTGTTGGTGCCAACACAGTCTACCAAGAAGCTGGGACCTACAACACCTTCGAAGAAAGTGAAGATGACTTCCATATCATCTCTAATGAAGAATACCACACCCCCAAATATAGAGTAAAATGAAAGAGGAACTTAATGTCCTCGAGAGACAGAGCAGGAAAATGAAGACAAGATGAAAACACCTGGCCCATCATAAACATATGGAGATTCTTCATGAATACTCGTACAAACCATTGGTGGCGAGGAACAAATTGCATGTTTGGAACCAAAAAAGGAAAGGGAGAGGATATAGCAAGCAACTAGTAACAAAATGGCACATCAATGATTAATCCTAGCAATTCGAAACAAATAATCCATGAACTACTAAACTCAAATGTAATGTGTTTTCATTTAATTATTTATTTTGGGATGTACTCGGCACCCAAAGATTTTAGAATATAGAAACAACTTGATCAAAACCACGCAATGGTGATGAATATACTAACAAGGTTATGCCAACCTCGGTTTTTTTTCCTTCAAACCTCAAAAACAAATTGACAATTACATTAGCCCTCATTTTCCTAATGTAACCTTTGATTTACATTTTTGTACATATTGATCTTTATAGTAGCAGCCCAAATACGTTGGATGGTTATGAATTGGATAATGCAACATTCTAAAGATGTTTAAATTCCATAGACTACAGGAAAGAAAGGTAAAACAAAGGCCTTTTAAGGTTCAAGATGTTATATGCCCTGCCTAGATCTGTAGGGTAGCTTATAGCATATGAGACCATATCATATTTCCAATATGCAAGGGATACCTAAGTGGACTTCAAATACAATACCTACATACAAAGTATACCACTCCAAAGCAAGGACCACCCTCTGAGCTGTCCAAATATTGTTAATAGTATGATGTATTGAATTTTAGAGTACTAAATATGGAAAGTTTTTTTTATATGTAATTGTGGATTATTTCTGCATATCATATTGTCTTGAACCAATAAATGGGATAAGCTCATGTGTTAAATCATTGGGGCTTTCATATTGGAGACCACTTGAAATATTTTAAAATTTCAAACTTTAATGATCTTTTTCTTCTTAAACCTACCCAACTTTTAACACCTTGTAACTCTGGTGATGACCACGTTAAAAGGTTAATAAGGAGAATTCATCAGATCGAGCAAAGGAAGATCAAAACCAAAAGGATCCAGGACAAACAACACATTTTTGCATAATAACCAACGAATTTCAATGTAGGGACAAGGACTATGTATCCATACACATTTTTTTATGACAACATTTCTATACAATATAGCCATATCTTTATTCATTTACTCATGTACCCTAATTTGAATGGTGTTTCCATCCACGTATCAATTCCTGTACACCCACATCTCCTAGTAACTATACATTTCTGTAATAATGCTACTTGATGTTGTCTCTAGACTCTTGGTAACTTTTTATATGTCAACTAGGCTAGTTTCAATTTCGTCTCTAGCTCATGGCCTAGGATTCCATTTTGATTTCACTAGCAATTTTTGCCCTATGGTTTCTATGCTAGGTCGTTAGAAGCTTGAGGATTAAAGGTAATTGACCATGTTAAAAGGTTGATGGAGATAAGATAAGATAAATATATTAATGTCCAACGAATGACGACAAAGGTAGGTCAAAGGGACTGTAGATTACAAAAGTTTGTCAGGAACAAGCAGGAAACCAAAAAGGTCTCCATAAACAAGAAAAACAATGTTGAAAGAAATAGTACAAAACAGATACAAGAGCAACAATGCTCAAAGCCAAAGAAAGAAGCCGAAGAAATGAGCAACCCATGGAAATCCATAAACATTAGGAAAGCAGGAATGAACCCTAAGAAGGAAGAACCAGGAGGGAGTCCTTCAAGGGTTCGAACCAACTCTCCTAGCTTCCAAGGCCGGCGAGAAGAAGCTCTAGATAGAAGTATGACCCAAAGAAGAGGAAGGATTATTTGATATGTCCTCCATTCCGCTGCCTAGAAGGAAAAGTCCCCTGCGAAGATCTGGTGGAACTAGTCTGTCTCCTAGTGCCAGGGCTGAAATGGATATGTTGGTGATATCTCAGGGAACTATGGATGGTCTCTCTAGGTTGCACTGATCTAGAATGTGTGGCTAAATTAATATCAATTTGTCGCTTAGTGCCTCTCCCCGAAGGTAGCCTTGTGAAGAAGGAAGTGATTTGCTGGGTGGAATCTAGTCTAGTGGGACTCTGAATAGAATGGTCATGAAGCTTAAGAGCTTCCTATATATATAAAGCTAAACATCTCTGGTCCTCATATCTGAAGAAGTCATAAATAATCTGTCCTAAATAGGCAATGAAATCTCCTCCTGATCTCATAATCTATGGGACAACGAAAAATGAAGTGTTCCTCAGACTCAATCTCCTAAATGCTACATAACTGACAAATCATGTCTGCCTGATTTATCTGGTGATCTGTCTCGATCCTAAACCTGTGAGAGCCCACTCGAAACTGTCCTATTGGGATGCAAAGAGAGTGCATCCAGTGGAAGCATGTATATAGTGAACGGATGATAAGCTCATCCCTCAGTTCCAAAAAGTGTTTTGCATAAAATGCCATCTTTGGGCGTAGCCCCCCAAAAGGGTTTACCCAAGTAGTGTGAATAAACTACCTGTAAATAGCCTCCCTAGTAATCCAGTTCAGCACCTGTCTAGTGGGTAGAAGATGAGTCAGTGCATCCAAAGAGTATCTGAATGGAGGAAGGGGGTCCATCCTAATTCCCATAGACTTTAATAGATCAAAAACCCCTGTATACCAACATCAGACACCGGTCGAGGGCGCTGAGAGGGCAAGAGTCTCTGAAAACCAGTAGGCTAAGTAAAGATATCTATCACGCCCACTCACTGAATCAACAAAGCTATGAATGCGATGTAAGAAAGAAATCAGATCAAAAATAGTCTCCAATCATAAGGGTTGGGCTCCAAACTCTGCAAGGATAATGTGTTGGGGAACTGTCTGCTTACATCTAATAATGCGACAAAGGAGAAGTGCTTGGACCCTCTCGACAACAGCCCAATCACCCTCCAGCAAAGAAGGCCCCCAAACTACAAATCCATACAGAACCGTGGGTCTGATAAGTGTATCCATGAGGGACATCAAATTGAGTGGAGAAAGATCAAAGTCAAAAGGATTCGAGAGGAACTACAAATTCATGTGATAGGGCTACATAGTGTTGTCTCCTAAACTCTTGGTAACTTTTGCAGAGTCGATTCGACTGCCTTTGATTTCATCTCTAGTTCATTGCAAAGGATTCAATTTTGATTTCACTAGCGAGCTAAGCCCTATAGCTTCCATCCAAGCTCCTTAGAGGCTTGAGACTTAAAGGTACTTCAAGTCCCTCTTTACTTTGATATTTCTTTGGTTTTCTATTGGTTTAGGTACCCCTGTGATGGGGAAAATTTTAACTTACAAAACCAATTCTATTTGATGGGTAGTCTACATTTGGCTGGTCTCACAAAAATTTAGATATATACAATGTGTATTTTCTAATACTATAATATTAGTCTATGTCATACAAAAACGCATGTGGGTATAGTGATATAACCCTACATGAGTGACCAAAAAGTTAGAGAATCTGATCCTAGAGGACAAGCACGTAAAGACTAGTCACAGCCAATGACTTATATAAATAGCATATTTGGTTGTTTTATGTAGTTTTGAATTAGGCCCATCTCTAGCCTGTGACATGAACTGCTATTTTTTTTAGTTCAAAAACACCTCTTATTAATTATACATAAAATATACAGCTAATCATATCAACAAATGGGTGGAATGGATTCACATCCCAAGAGAAGACTTCACATCAATCCCGAGGATTGAGAAAAGGGTTCTAAAAAAGCCTTAAATAACTAAAATTATAATATGAACTAGTATTGTTAAGTATATCAACTATGTGCAAGTATAGTTCTCAAAGATGGGAGTTGAACCTTAATACTAATTTTGAGTATATAAAAAAACAAATAGCTACATGATTCATAACATAAAGCAGTGGCATGTATAAAGAACAAAATTTTCATGGTGTATTTTCATATTTTTACCAAACTATTTATTTCATTTTGCATTTATCAATTTTAATACATAGACCTTTTTTGAATTTGGCAGGTATATAGTAAATTTTCTGTTTTTTCTAAAACCTACATGTAAAAGTAAGAAATATTCATTAATGTTTTTACAGATCAATTTAGCTATGTTTCTCTGAAAATTCATTTGTACAGTTGTCAATATTCAAAACTATTGAAAGAAGGATCTTGGTTCTCCTTTGTGACATTTGACTGCCCTTGTGGCGGGTCCTTGTTTTTTGCACCCTTGAGTGTATTGACTTTTGTTAATGATCCTCCAATAAATTAAAAAACTATTGAAAGAAATTGAACTTTCATTCATTACAATAAAGGGGTTACAAAGCTATATTGATATAAATAGCAATTCATAAGAAATAGGATCTTAACATCATAAACACCCAAATACCAATTAATACAATAACAAACTAAAAGACTATGTGAGTTGTGTTATACAACAACCTCACATGTACAATTAGACCATGGTGAATTAACCACCATATTTTATTCTAACATTCCTCCACTTAATTCAACTTGTTATCAAGTGAACAAGAGAGAGATTCTCTAAACGCCTCAAATTTGTCTCCTACAAGTGACTTGGTGAAGACATGTGTGTTGTTCTTCTGTCAGGTAAAACTACAGCCAGATGTGTTGTTGAACATGTTCACATATGAGATGTACTTTTACCTAGATGTGCTTTGTGCATTCATGAAACACCGGATTGCGAATAAGTTTAAGAACACCATTGTAACAATACAGGATGGTAGGTTGTTTCTGTGGTACTCTCAAAGTATGCGACATAACCATATCGCTTCGCAGACAACTCCTACAGCATGACATTCTGCTTCTGTGGAAGACCGAGAAAAAAAGTTTTGTTTCTTGTTCCCCCATGATATAGGACCATATCTCAAAAAGAACACATATCCAAAAGTGGATTTTATATCATCAATATTACCTGCATGATCTGAATCTGAATATCCCATCAAGAAAAAATAATCAATCTTATATTCTAGGCCATAGTCCATTGTACCCTTTATATATCTCAATATCTGCTTTGTTGCTTTCCAATGAGACATCTCCATCTCTTGCATGAATCGTGAGAGATAGCTGACAAATTAATTGATGTCTAGCCTAGTGTATGTCAAGTAAATTAGACTCTCAATCAATTGCCAATAGATGGTTGTATTTACTTGTGGTGATGGATTTATACGAGACAATTTAAGCCTTGTGTCCAGAGGTGTAGCAATAGGTTTACAATCTATCATCCAAAAAATTTCATGTGTTGTCTTGGCATATTTCATTTGGGACACAAATATATGGTGCTCCTTTTTCCATACTTTCAATCCAAGACAATAGTGTAATAACCTAATATCTGTCATGTCAAATGATCAATTAAGATTTGTCTTCGTTGCATCAATCATCTACACTGAACTCCCAGTGATGACTAGATAATCGGCATATACAAGAACAATCACAATCTCCCCCCTCCCCCCCTTCTATTTCATGTAGAAATTTGGATCATAAGGACTCCTATAGAATCCATGTTGAATGAGATGCTCAGCAATTTTTATATACCAAGGTTTTTGAGATCATACAATTATTTGACGAGTCTACACACTTTTCCTTATGTGCCAAGTGTCAAAACCTTCCGCTTGAGTCATGTAGACTTCTTCCTATAGATCTCCATTTAGAAAGGCACTTTTCACATCCATTTAATGTACTCTCCATCCAAACTGTGCAGCCAAAGCAAATATCATTATGATAGTCTTGATCTTAGTGATTGGAGCAAAAGTCTCCTTATAATCAATGTGTTCTTTCTGAGCATACTCTTTTGCTACCAGCCATGCCTTATGCTTGTCAATAATGTCATTTGCTTTATATTTTGTTTTGAAAAAACCCATTTACACCCGATTGGATTCTTCCCTGGTGGAAGATCTACAACTTGCCATGTGTTATGTTTCATCAATGATTGATATTTTGTATTCATGGCATCCTTCCAAGGTTTTGCCTCTAAGGTTGTCTGAACCGTAGAGAGATCAATTGATTCAACAACAATGATCATTAGGGCCAAATTGACATTTTTTCGAGTCATGCTACAAATCCTTGGTCCAGTGGTGGATGTGTCTAGGACACCATCCAATTTAGCATCTTGTATCGTACTCGTACACCATTTAGGCACACGTTCAGCTGTTCTTGTGGGTGGTGGAACTGTAGTATCTAACTAATCATCATCATTGTCACCATCAGTGCCTTCATCACCTTTTAAATTGTCTATAGGTGTGATTTTTTAATTAGGGGAGTGTGTGGAAGACATTGTATTTACCTTTCATGTAATCCATTGATATTTTCCTTGTTTTTGGATCCATAAGCCTGTAATCCATTGATTCTTCACTATAGCCTAAAAAGATGTATGTCATGGATTTGTTATCTAGTTTCTTTCTCTTCTTTTTAAGAACATGCATGTATGCCTTACATCCAAAAACCTAAAGATGAGCTATTGAGGGTTTATGCCATGTCCATGCTTCTTGTGGAGTCACCCCATCAAGAGTTGTAGTAGGTGATATGTTTAACAAATAGACTGTTGTTTGTACTACTTTTGCCCAAAATGTATGTGTCGAACCTGATTCCTTAATCATGCAATGCAACGTTTCCATGATAGTGTGATTTCTCCTTCTTGCAACACCATTTTGTTGTGTAGTATAAGGTGGAGTCATTTGTCGACGAATACCATGTTCTTTCAAATAGGCCAAAATTTCTTTAATAGTGTATTCCCCCCTCGATCCAAGTGGAGACCTTCAATTTTAAAACCAATTTTTGTTTCTACACAAGCTTTGAACTCTTTGAAAATGCTAAAGGCTTGGTCTTTTGTCATTAAATAGTATATCCACATTTTGTGTGAGTAGTCATTAACAAAGAGTAAAAAATATTGAAACCCATAGTGACTAGGTCTCATGGCTTTGCATAGATTAGTATGCCCCTAATCTAATTTTCTTGAAGCTCTAAAAGTACTTTTGCCAAATGTTAAGAAAATAAAATAAAATTGCTTTGTCTATTTTTTAGATCTTGCCTCAGGAAAGAAAGGAAAATAACAAAATTAGTGTGTTCCTTGAAGCTTGCACATGTGAAGAAGAATGTGAGTGCAATGGTACTCCTTTCTTTTCTTCTCACTCTTCATTTGATCTATTTCCTGATCCATCTAGATCTGAGGATTTCCACATGAAATCCTATGCACCTTGTAATTGGAATGAATCTCCTTCCTCCTTTGCATGGATCTGATGCACTTCTCAGAGCTATACAAAACTTAATACTCAGATCTATAAACTTCTCTAAGAAAGCCCTATGCAATGCAAATTGATGCATGCAATTCGAAGACAATTATGAGAGTAAGGGTGCACGGGCTCATAGTCAATTTTAGCTCTTGCTTCAATCTTCTTCCTCCCTTGAGCTCTTAAGTTCAGAGATCCAATGCTCGGATACCAAATATTGAAATAAATTGAACTTTCATTCACTACAATAAAGGGGTTACAAAGTTATTATTATAGAAATAGTAATTCCTAAGAAATAGGATCTTAACATCGTACATACCCACATACCATCTATTAACATAATAACCTAAAATACTATGTGAGTTGTGTTACACAACAACCTCACATGTACAATTTGACTATGGTGAATAAATCACCATATTTTAATCTAACAAAAACATAATGTTTCCTGCCATTCTCAGTAACTAATAACATTTGTATAATTTTTTTGTTGCAAGTAACCCTATTTGCAATACACTCTACAGGATGTTTGTATTACCTACTAGCGGACGTGGAGATATACATGCAGTAAATGCCAAGGAGATTATCTTCACTATATTTTGTGTCTTGTTCAATCTTGGCCTCACCGCTTACTTGATTGGAAATATGTCAAACCTTGTTGTAGAAAGAGCAAGTAGAACCATGCAATCTGTAAGATTTCCTGTTTTCTTAAGTTTTTATATAAAAACATGCATGGATTGCAGAGTATGTGTGTTTTGGTATGTTTGATTTTAAGCTGGTTAGGTTTAGGTATCCAAAACTAACCTTTGTTGAGTAGGATTGCAGAGAAAAAAAACAAGGGCAGCTTCAAATTTTGTAGATAAGAATGATCTTCCACCAAATCTTAAGGAGCAAATATTGTCATACACGGGTCTCAAATTCAGAGCAGAGGAGCTTCAACAACAAAAGGTCATGGAGGATCTTCCTAAGGCCATTAGGACTAGCATCTCAAGAAAGTTTTATACAGACCATGGAAAAGGTTTATCTTTTTAAAGAAGTCTCACTTGATTTCCTCTTGGATTTGGTAAGCAATCTATAATCCCTTGAGCTCAGATAAAATTTTACAATTGATTGCTTACAGATAAAGAACCATGTAATAATAGATGAATCTTAAAAAAATATGATGAATGAAATCAATTTCGTAAATTTATATTTCCATAAAGATTGATTGTGGTTGGTATCATTTTCAAATGGTAAAATGCCTTTCAGAGCATTGATGAAAGCTATGTTGATGATTTTGCTCTGAAAACATGGGCTATTCTTCTTCTTGTTACCAGAGGTGACTTAGTAAAATATGTTCACAACACATTGTTAATAGAATTGATTCTAATTGATGCGACCCCCTTTCACACCACATATTTTTGCAATTTACCACCACATCCTCTTATTGACGGGACCCACTTATACACTTATTTCTACCAGGCATTCCTATACAAATGTTCTAAATAAAAAACACCCCTTGTATACACTCTCGAGCTATTTTCCATGTCTTCCCCCATGGTTGTTGCACTAAAAGCTACCAGAAAATTGATTTATATACCATTGTTTTTACCCCTGCTTGTATTCTGGATTGAAAAAATCACCACATAAGATTCTTCTTCTTTGACCTAGACTATCACGGTCACTTGTAACCTGGTTCATCATCATGGCAATTGTTGTTCCTTACCACTAGACCATGGACTGCTGATCAACATTTTTGAGGGACAGCATTGTACATTATGAGGATAATCATAAACATGTTTTCTGACAGTGTTACAAAATTCATGATCATTCAAATGACTGCAATACTTTTTTCATGTTTATAGTTTCTTCTAATAACCATTGGAAACCACTTGGGAGATTTTGTTCTTGTAACATTGATTATAGACACTTTTCAATGTGTTTGAATAAGAAAATTCTAGGGTGCTAGCTGCTGTCTGCTAGCTAGAAACAGATTGTGTCAGTTGATGTCTGCCATCAAAACTGCTCTATGAAGAGGGAGATGAACGAATTTGTCATTAATGTAAAGAGATGGGCATATTATCAAGGGATTCACTGGTAAAATTTAACTTTATCTTGGCTCCTTGGAGAGACACCAACCACTGAATAGGCATACACGTCATCAATGCCAGCATCCACTTTCACCCACCCACTCCATTAATATTTTTCTTTGGCTGACATTCAATGCATTCCCAACTAAGGCACATTAAAAATTTCAAACAAAAGGAAAATACATATCTCATATTTGAGTTGGGTCTCGTAACATTATTTTTTATTCTACTTTTTCTGCAGTGTAGGTTATGGGGTCTCCTATGATGTACTTTCAATAACCTAGGGATTTTAATCATTCAAATGGTAAAACCCTGTTAGACATAGGATGTATGAAAACTTCGCTGTTCTTTTTCTGATTTGGATATCTGATATTATTTTAAGTAATAGTTCTTTTCATTCTATAAACAATTCTTAATTTTTCTGTAAATTTGTTTAAAACTTTTTATTTTTATTTTAAATTATGGCTTCAAATTGGAATATTGTTGCTAATATGCACCCATTCAATTAAAACTGATTTCAAATCTGAACTTGGATTCGAAAGGTAAGAGAGATGAATGCTGAATTTTAACCTCCAAAAGAAGACATTATTCTACAGAATGAAACACCCAGTGACATTTAGATACTTGTATCAGGTAAAGTGGTGAGTATGATCTGTTCTCTTATTGTTTTTCTTTTTCGGTTCTCTGCTATTGCTGCTAGCATTAGTCAAATATAAACTTTCATATGTAAATATTATTAACAATCCCATTAGAATTTGATTGTCTATAGGCATATCTTACTACTACTGATTTAGTATGAAACTTGTCTTAACCACTCGATCTGTTCTTGGAGACATTGTCTAGTATATGTACCTTGTTTGTTGAGTATTTAGATTTTGAGAAGAGCCGTATCTTATTCACATGTTTTTTTCTATTGACTGCCCTGAAATAGAGATTTTGAGCATTCATCTGGAATCATATTATATATTTGTATGCAAAAATCATGGTGATAAAGCATTGTACAGTGGAACAAGGATTGTAATATTTTTTCTCCTAATTTGCAGGAAATGTTGATAGACGAGAATGGAATGGAACATGTAAGTTATGCATTTGGTCCTCTCTTCCAGTGTATGTAGACTAGGAGATTTTCTGCGAATTTAAAAAATATTGAGATTATTCCATCATACCATCTAAATTTGTTGCAAAAATTGTGATGAATATAGGCCATAGAAAGCTTAGGATCAGAGGGAGATGTGTTTGGGGAAGTCGGGGTTGTATTTTAACAAACAATAGACTTTAACAATGTGAACAAGGAAGCTATGTCAACTTTTGAGGTTAAGTGATGTGTTTTACTAGATAAGATGAAAATGCAAAGAATCGAAGCTAAGATCATTCTCAACAATTTTTTTCAGGTAATTTCTACAAATTGTGGTTGAAAATATCGAGGCTTGTGCTATATTGATCTACATCATTGTAAAATTTCTACAAATGATGTCTTTTACAAGTTTTACTTATATAACAATAGTTATGTAAATCACAAATAGAACTATATTCTCTCATTTTAGTGAAGAGCTTACATTATTTTGATGTTCATACAATAGTCACATGCCTCAACACTACAAATATTCAACAAGTTGAAGAGTAAGTGTTGACTTGTGACTTGATCAAAAACTCAAAAAAAAAAAAATTATACATGAAGGTCATTTAGACATCAAAATAGGTCATAATCATGTAAATTTAAACAGAAAAAATTGTGAATTATATGATTGTAAGTAATCCTTGAAATGAGATATGAAATGAGGTAAGAGTTCATAGTTTGATGTTAGATAACTTCTAAAATTGTGCCGACAAAGTTCAAATTTCAAAATTTTAATCGGAATTACCTAATAGTGAAATAGAATCTAGTTCCATAGTTCCAACTTTGGAGTCTAAACCACGAAGTTATGTGCAAGATTGAGAACTTCAACATCTTACCTCAAATGAACCTCTAAGACTAAATGGAACATCTAAGCAATTGAGGGCATCATTTGAAAATATTGCATCCATAACATCCACAACTGAGGCTTGTGTTATATTGATCTCATCCAAATTTATGGCTTCAATCTTCTTGCTTCGGTCAGGATCAAATATTGTAGTCAACATGTTCATTATAAAACTCATCTGTTTCAGTTCTAGTCAATTTTATGTTTTTGGTAGTATTGAAAATGAAAAGTTAAAAGTTGATTTTTAGGTTCCATCCTAGTCAACACACCTCTAGAGGTATGAGATCCCTTGAGGAAACAAGGAAAAATTTTCACATACTTTATATTGTATCCCTTAGGTTTTGACCTCTTGACCAATCCAGAAATAAAACTAGGGCTTAGTTTGTAGTTGTTACACAAGGGAGCACATACCCAAGTTTTAACACCTTTGATAGCAATTTTGGCAAGGTGATATTTTAAACCATTTTTTTTTCTAAAGCATAAATTACAATGAATGAGCAGCAGCAAGATTCTTACAATGTGTCTAAAGAATGTATTTTTCCCTTAACATTGATTTTTTTGAGAAACTAAAACAATGGGGTAGCTGAGTTGACAAACCAGTTGACAGAACTTCTTCTCAACCTAAGTTTTGGTGAACCATTTCTTTGATGACTGATACAACCCACTTTGACAACTTTGTATATGTTGATGGCCTAGTTCCTTGTGGGTTTGATCTTCGTATACACGATCTGGTCATCCACTTTGGCAGGTACACTCCAATCAGGATTCAATTCTCCTTTTTACAGTTGTTTTGCTGCATCTTGCAACTATCTAGTAACGCTGCAAAATATGGATGGGCAAGCTCAATGTCGAAAAAGTGCAAAACAAGGTAGAATGGAGGGCTAAGCTCCATGGTATTATTCCCCAAATCCCCACTTGCTTGGTGAATGTATGCATTCCATAGCTAAGACACATGATGATCTTGTAAGAACCTATAAGTCTTTTTCTTGCAAACATAGCCTAACTGTACCACCAACCTTGTATTGGTGTGATGCTCAATGTTGATCGTGGTGCTGTTTGTATTTGGTGTCAGTATTTTGCAAGACATAGTGACCTTCTAGTTGAATGTTTTGAATTTTCTCAATTAGCTTTCCTGAGTTGTCTGCTTCTTTCCAAGTTCAAGATGATTCAATTATTGATGGCACAAGCTAAACTATGTCAATAGGCACCAAGGGTTGGAAGTCCAAACAAACTTGAAAATAGATGTGTCTTGTCAAGTTATGCACAACTCTATTGTAACTGCTATGATCAAAGACAAACTTTCATCCCATACATGTTAATGTTTTGAATTGTGCATCCTCAAGAGCTGAACTATCATTATGTTTACCACCACTATTTGGAGACGAGTGTAAACATATAAATTTATTGACTCAATTAGCTTTGTATCCTTATGGACAATTTTGTATCCATATGGACCAAAGGCTCTTCCACATATTACATAGAAATTTGGTATCTCTGACTAAAACAATGGGTGTTGGCAAACCAGCTTGTGTACCTAAACATATTGAAATAAAAGCATGGTGCTAAGATATTCATCTTTAAAAATCTTTAGAAAGTGTGCCATTGTTGTGCATGTTGTGCAAGATCTAATATACATTGCAACATTTGTTTTGAGATGTTTCCAATAGAGTACTTTTTTTCAAAATTGCTTATGTTTTCTCTACTCCAAAGCGTTCCCCTGCTTTACTTGAAGGCGTTCCTCAAGTTAACTTCTAATGCTCTTTGCTTGATGATACACAAAGGTGTCTAGGATGGTAGAGTATATCATTAGACAATTAGAAGTCAAGGACCAACTTGCTAGCCTTCAATGTGTAATATCTTAGCAAAGTATGAATCTTTTAATACAACTTTGATCATGTGTCTAACTCATGTCCACAAGAATTAAAAACAATGAGAAGTGTTGTAAGTTGTCGCTCAAGGGTGACTCAAAGTCAACAACTAAGTTGGCGATTTACCTAGTAACATTACCTATAGTCAAGAGGCCCCTTCCTCGAAAAGCGGACTTAGACGAGGGCCTATTAGTCGAACAAGCTTACATAGATTTTTTAAATTACATACATAGTAGAGTTTAATACACTATATAGAAATACAGATATCCTTGAGTTTAGTCTATTGAGTATGGTTTATAGACACCTATGTCTATATACATGTAGAACAGATTGTTAAGCATGAAATATACTGAGAGGGGGGGTGAATCAGTATTATATATATCTTTTTCTTAATCTGATTCCTTTTCTTTAACCACTCAATCATACATTCAAGATATGCAATAAAACTGAAATAATAATTTGCACCACACAAGAGAGAGAGAGAGAAAGACTCCAGATTTTTACATGGAAACTCAAAGTGGGAAAAACCACAGAGAACAATCTCAAGTATATGAATGAGCACCAACTCAAAATACAAAGTTCGCAAGCACTAACTTGCAGGAGCACCAACCGCTTTGCCAAGCACCAACACAACTATTTGTGCGCACCAACCCACAGGAGCACCAACCCCTCTTGTGTATAAAACACAACAATCTCTCAATGTTGCTTACTCAACAGATTATATAACTCTACAATATCTCCTGCTTTTCTCTCTTCGAAAACAAATACAAACCATGCACTCTCTTGCATATTACAAATGGCTTCTCAAGCCTTTATTTATAGCTTTCCAAATGACCTTTGGCATTCACTCTTTGTGACCCTTCAATCCTTATAGAAAATGGCGTCAAACTTGCATGACCCTTCGTATCCTTGCATTTGAAAAGTCATATAGTGACCCTTCATAACCAAAAGCATCTTTTCCTCTTTTGTCTTTATCTTGGTGACTTTTCGTATTCCTCAAAGTGTCCCTTTATGGAAAAATGTGCCATACCTCTTTTGTCTTCACATGGTGACTCTTGGAATTCCTCAAGATGACTCTTCATAAGAAAATCCGTCCCATTCCTCTTTCGTCTTTTACCCCGTGACTCTTTGAATTCTCCATGGGCCCTCTTTTGACTTATATGCAACCAAAAATAATTTATTAATATTAAATAAATATTAACACACATTAGCCAAGATATGAATCTTAAAAACAGATACATATAATTCATTAATGCTAGATCTTTGATATCAATGACAATATTTCCAACACAAATACATATAGAGATGAGGGCTCGAGGAACCATAGGAACTATATATATAATCAATAGGGCTCGCTAAACTACCTTTTCTCAAATATTTATATATATAAAGGTCAACCAACCCCTCCGAAGAATTCCTTAATATGTTGGACTAAGACACTATACTCCTATCCTCGTTACATTTGGACCAATCTATGATGAGGCGGGTAAGAAGAACCATACATAGAGAGGGGACCCTCCCCCTCCTACAACCCTAATATAGATAAAGGGGTAAGAAGGCCTGAAATAAATACATAGGGTGGAAGAGGCGGGAAGTACCCCATTTATTAATAGGAGCCTTAATCTATAGTCAACCCTGGCACACTATCTCGAGATTAGATTGAGTTACTCTACTATGCCTCAATACAAAGTACTGAAAAGCATAGACTTCTCCATATAGCTAGCTATATAGCCATGTTTAGATTTGGGGCCCATTTACTCTATGGTTACCCACCTCTTCCATCGATTAGAGGTTAGTGTTGCCTTGCCCCTGCCTATAGGTTAGTTAAACACTCCTAGGTGTTTAGTAGCCTAGCCTAGAGACCACAATTGTAGATTAGATTTACAGTCATTTCCTCCTCAATTGGCCCAATGAGTGGAGTACAATAGAGATAGAAGAATTTGGCTAGTCACAAGATCCATGTCAATAGATCTCTTCTTCACAGGAGGAAGTAAGCTCACTCAGGAAAGGGATACTAAGGATAGAAACCGTCTGAGGTAGAGGTAAAGGTTTATCCACTCAATCGGCCTATACTTTGATAAGGGTAGGCCAAAAGGCCTTCTAATCACATATCCCCTAAGAAAGGTCAAGGCAACCTTATCTATAGTTTAGTTACACCAAGGGACTTATCTATCAGTGTCCCTACCCTATATTCCATTTGGTAATACCACCTCACCCATTACCTATGGTATGTTATGATATATTTGCACTACCATTACTTTTTGCGATCTTGAAATTCTTCCTTCAATTGTTTTTCGAGAATTTCCTTTTGAAACATTGTGACATGCCTGGCAAGATCAGTTCTTGGGTGTTCACAAAGACGAACAAATTTATGATATGGCCTATCAGACATCAACATAATTTGTTGTTGTTGTTGTTGTTCAATTTCTTCCCTTAACCGCTTCAGAACATATAATAGACGGAGCTTGTGTTCTTCAATTTGGAGTGTTTGAACAAGTTTGAATGTAATATGCTTTCCAACTAATGCCATTCCCAAAAGTGAATTTTTGTGCATATATTTTATGAAGCATAATTTGGCTTCTACTCGAATACATGCATAGTCGTGCATTTCCATCTTTGTTAGCAATTATATGCCTTGTCTCTCCATTCAAAAATAGTGTCGGGGTCTCTTTTGGCTACCACCAAAGTTTGGCCTCTAATTTCATTTTTTAAACCATTTGTTAGTTTGATATGTAGAGTAAATTTATTACTTGATACTATTGCTGAAACAACTTGATCTTGATGTTGGGTAGATGGTCGTGGCGCAATGCATCATAATATATCTAGCGGTATACTTCATCTATGTTTAAATGCTTTGGAAGCCAATATTTGAACTCTGAAAACAATAAGCTCCTCCAGTTCATCTTTTGTTATGGATAGCTGAGAATCGTGGCTACAATTAAGCTTTTTATTATCCTCCTCCATAAACCTTTCCACTCTAATATTCTGAGACTTTGACTCCAAATTTCCCCATATTCTATCAATTATTTTGGTTGGCTCTCCATCTTGTTTATTTTTAAGACCATAGCCCATGATATCTTGTTGATAGTGTGCATTAATTAGACAATCAAGTGGTTTATTAAACTTAGAACTTGTGTTCGGGGAACAATCCTCGAGACCTCTCTCTTGCACACACTGAAGTTTATCTTCATTATGACACAGACAACACATATCAACATCATCATTAGTGTTTTGGATAGATAGCTTGTGTTCATCTCTAATATCCAAAGTTTTTGACATTATTTTCAATAGACGAGTCTCCCTAAATATCAACTTCTTCTTGGATAAGTATGTTTGGGCATTCCCTTAGTTCAACATTGGATGCCTCATTCATTTGCTCCCGGATAGGGATGTCAGTCTTGAAATTTGTTATCTTCCTTTCTTCTGGGACCTCTTGAAAATTGAATTTCTCTTCATATTCAACACTGTCATAATTATGATTCACAAACTCCTCTTCCTCATAGTGTTTGTTTCCATTCCATGACTCTTTTAAATCCAAATAGTCAGAAAAAGAGATATTTTTTTGATTCCCTACCGCAAGGATGTTGTACAATTCGTAACTGTCCATAATTTCCTTATGTAGTGACCCCATGGTTCACAAGGTGGCAAGAAAAACTATATACCACTGTAATATTCCAAATTGGAATATTTTACATTAATTTGATTTTTCTAAAATTCCTTTAAATAGTACTTTTTTATAAAAATAAACATTGCATTTAAAATAATAAATTAAATAAAATATAAGTCCACAAGGGGTTTCGTCCTTGGGTTGTTATAATCACAAGAGTTTTCGTCCTTGAGAGTGGTTGTATAACATGACGCTTATACGATTTAGATGATTGAATTCATAATTGGATACTTTCTACTTCCACATCTCTTCTCCCTTATATAGTCTTTAAAAACTTCTCCCAAAGGAGGCATTGCACCCAAGAGGCACCTCTTCACCAAAAGATGTGACCGTTGACATTTCCGTTGACATTTCTGTCGACAATTCCATTAACATTTCCATCGACACTTCCGGTCACTTCCAACAACAATTCTGTTTGACATTTCCGTTTAAAGATTGTTGTATTAAATGGCGGTGTTGCTCCTTGGCCGTGATTTCTGCTTGGCAGCAATTTCTTCATGTGAAGTGGCAGCGCCTCTCCTCAAATTCAGCGATCTTCTTGGGGATATTACAACTAATGAGCGGTTATCTACCTTCCGCACATATTGAACTATCGAGAACCACAATTTATGGAAGCTAACATGGCACTATTTTCCATCCAATTCAGAAAATGCATCCCAAATGTGGCATACAATCATGTGCCTAGAGGCATTTGAGAACTGAATGACCACATGGAAGTGGTAGCCCCCTAATCCATTTGGGTCATGAGCTTCTTGCACAATAACATGTTGGCAATTAAATAGGAGATTCACCCTAGAGAGGATAATGTCATTAGTGACAAGACTTTACACCAGTGTTACTCCATGAGCGAACGTTAGAAGCATATATTGGCACAAATTAGAGATGTGATGTTCATCCCGACTTTAGCTCACGGTGGTCACAAGTGTGTTATATTTGCAAGTTTTTTCTCACCAAAAGCTTTTTTTTTTAAAGTAATGTACCTAGGTAATGGATAGGGTAGCTTACTAGAGTGTTCCTCATTTCAAAAGACATGATATGTCAAGTGTAATGATATACTATTGTTATATACATGATAGGAGTGTGTCAACAAATAATTCTATTGTATATGTGATATGAGGCTGTCAACAAAGCATTACCATTGCATACATGGTATTTTGACTATGGATGTGATATAAGAGTCTCGTGATATATGTGTTACTTGGGGTGAGATCGATTGGGCAGGTTCCCTCTATATAAGGAGATAAGATTGGGGAGGGTGACTCTTGATTGGAGGTGGCTACTTTGGTTGGGGCTCCTATCCATTGTGGGTGGTTCGCTCAATAAGGAGGGAAGGCTAGCTACCCACTGACTTGATTTTGTCTATGAAGGGCGACTACCTCTATTGAAGGAAGAGGTGTTTGAAGCTCCATTTATTTTGATAGGAGGCACTTATTGTTCGTCTCCATAGGGGTCAAATGTCTGGAAGGGAGGGTAACAATGTTGGATTGGGGGTACTAGAGGGTGAGGGGTACTAATAAAATGAGATGGGTTATGACTATAATAGAGATCGTGGGGTGTTTTTGTTTCCCTCAATCTATGGGGTATATTCCTTCGTGAATGTGGGGATTTCCCCATGGCTGGGAGTAGTATTCGCCCCATGCATGGAGGCAAGATGGGGCGCGATGGATCAATGGTGACCAGATCCAACAAACAGTCTCATTGTAGGGGGTTTGGATCCCCTATATAGTAAAGATCGATCGATTAGTCTGCATGGAGGGAAGATTAGGCCATCAAGTGAAGGGCTTTTACCACCTATATAGATATAGATATAGATATAATATAGCATATATAGGTACATCATGTATATGATATCTATGATTGATTAAGTAGAGGAGACTCGCAGAAGAACCGCAATAGAAACACCTAACCTGCAGTCAATGGGTGGTGTGAATACAGAAGGCCATGCACTATATCTATACGCTTCCCAGATACATATATAGCCTATACCATTGGGGTTATACCAGGGAGGCCGAGGCCGAGATAGATATAATAGGGATGCCTAGACATATATAGGACAGCCTATAGGGTTGGGTTGGTTGGGGGTGAGATCATTTACTTCCCTGACCCACTCTATCTATATGGGCAGATCATTGATATATGCGCTTGTTCCCCATATCTAATCTATATGGGGTTGAGAACTGGGGACCATAGAATTTTGCACTCAATTGACCCCTATATAGTATGGGGTCATTTAGCATATGCACCCCTAATAGATAGATAGATATAGACCCATCTCACGCCAAATAGATCTATATAGTTCCCATATATATAATAGGTGATCAATGAGATAGAGGTCATTATCTATATGCATTCGGCCCCCTCTATCTATATGGGGTTGAGGAGGCTGCTAGTCTGAGGACCCCTCTATATCCCAATTCTATGTCTGCTCAAGAGGCTGAGGGAGATAGATATCCCCCAACCCTATCTATATGGAGCACAGGGCACCAAACCCTATTTGTACGGGGAAGCCTATGGGCCTCATAGATAAGGATAGGGGTTGATTAAGTGGTAGTTCTATATATAAGGGGCTAGAGGTCATGGCTAACTATATTCTAGACACCTTTCCCCCAACCTCTACTTTATTAGCAGAGGGAGTAGAGGGAGTAAAAGGCATTGGGGGAGTGTTGACTATCTATATATTGTCGATAAAATCGTTCCTTCCCTCAATCTCCTAAGCATAACTCGAGTTATGTATGCACTTGGGCCTGACTAGACGTTGCTCCTACCCAAAGATCTATATTCTAGTTACCACATGACTAGAAAAAGGACACAACCCCGTGATGGAGAGGTATTGACCGATGTGTGGAGTCTGGGGAGGTCGATGGAACCCTCCCCTCTATATCTATCATTTGGTATAGGGAAGCCAAGGCCATAGATATAGATAAGCCCTTGCACCGATTATATAGGCCAAGGTTCTCCCTCGTATATAAAATTATTGGGTGATTTTGAGAGGAAACCTAGTAAAGACGAAGAAATCAAAAAGGAGATGTCATTCAAATTATGCGCATTGTGTTGGGTCATTATCATCACTATAATCCATTACACTAATCTACTATAGGTCCAACAAAAAAAATAGGTGGATAAATATTATAGAATTTAGGCTCAACTTAACTCCAAACAACTATATTGGATTAAACTAGCATATCTAGACGAATGGATATATCTCTAGCGTAATACGAATGATCCGATAATAATGGATCAAGGACACAGGATGAGCAAGGGGTTTTCCATCATATCATATACCCATTTTTATGTCTATAAAGGTAGTGACATGCTTTTATGGAAGAACAATTAGGTGTACGTGAATGTTAGGTTTATTAGTTATAGATGAGTGTTAGGCCAATGAGTTACAAGTAGACGTAGGACGTTTGGTTGTCGGTATTCCAATCAGTAGCAGAATTACTACGACCCTATCCCATCCTATTTTGTATAGAGTAGGTTATCGGGCCCCTATTTTCCCCTTTACAGAGGGGACTCAACCCTAATCCCATTCATAGAGATCTGGGCGGTCTATACTTCAAGATGAGATCTCTTAGTATTACATATATAACAAAGAATGGCTTACTCACCATCAGGTCAATTAGAGAGAGGGGTGTAGTATAGTTCGAGTTTTGTTCTCCATACTTCAATCCACCTAGAGAAGAGAGTGTGGCCCTTATCGAATTTGCTTAGGGCCGTTGATTTTTGGTTGATCAAAATAGGACATCGCTATGAAGGTATGTATAGCATAGTTAGGTTAGTTTTATACTATATCCCATAGGCATGAGCTATGGATATAGAAGGGGACCATCTATCTAAGGTGGTTGGGTAGCCAATAGAGTCCTATATCTACTTCTTTCAGTCAGGTATGGGTTTGAGCACCCTATCTATAAAAGGGGACTTAGGGCCCTATATATATATACTAAATTGTTGGCCTCTATCTCTATATACAGGGGGTTGGTGTTGGGCAATCAATCCTGGAGAACCATATAGATATATAGGGGCAGGGTAGTGGGGTTGGGCAATCTATCCCCAATCTATTCTATGGTCGAGTGCCCTTTCTCACCACAACCCATATACCAATCTAGGATCTCATGTATATATTGATCTAGGATATGGTGCAAGCCCTAAAGGCATGAGTAATTGGAAGTGGGCATTCAGCGGAAGGCCCTTCCACACTCATTATACAGTAGCCTCCCTTAATCCAATTATTATTTAGTAGGTTGTTGGTCAAGTGGCAGTTCACTCGATCGATAGATCGAAACTATCTATATATATAGCTAGTACCTTATATATGGATATATTCCAAACTAACCTAAGGGCTCAATGCACTCAATAGACAACTTGCTATGGTTGGGCTCGAGAGTAGCTATATAGAGTGTCCCCCGATAACCTAATCTCTATCGCTAGAGGATGAGGAAGTTATAAACTTTAAGCTCTATATAGTTGCACGCCTATCTATGTATATAGGCGAACGCCTAATGAAGGTGGCGCAAATAAGTAAGGATTACAAATCACTCAATCGGTAGATGACTTCCCTCGATCCCAACCCCCCAACACCATCTATAAAGATTTGGGCAAGCAGTCAAGCGCCTTAAGACCCACACGCTAAATCTAGAGGCCAAGGGCCTTTAGGTACTTGTTTGTATATAGATAATTAACACCCCTTATTTATATATAACGGGCAATCATCCGTATATAGAGAATGAGGGCCCCCTATCTATATCTTGGGAACTCATCTCTATATAAAGGATGGTAATTTCCCTCTCCCTTAAAGGTAAGGGAGTGAAAGTGTTTCCCTCGATCACTAAATTGAGTGCCAGTGCCAGCTATATCTACAGACGAAGGTGTGGGTTGAGGGTAGACAATGGTCGACAGGCCTAAATGACCTTATGTGCCTAAAGGTCTAACCCTTTCCCATTTGTCGTGGTAGAGGAGTCTCAAGCAACATGGACGGACTATGATGGATGTTACACACTTTCCAAAATGACAAGATAAATTTGACCTATCCCCACCAACCTTTGCAATAAATAAGCATCAAAGGTTGTTCTTTGAGTTCCAATTTGTATCATCACTTTCAAATAAGATGTTTGCCCAAAGTGAACGACTTTTTTTCATAAAAAGTTTGTTCGCGAGTCACATTGTTTTTTTCAAATAAGATGTTCACTCAGGAACAAATCATTAAATGTCGAGATGGGAGTGAAATTGTAAATGGATATCCACCATCCCACTAATCCACCTGAGGAATGAAAATGATCCATTTAATTGATGCATTTGAGTAATGGAAACCACTGATCCATCTGAGTAATGGAAACTGAAAGGACTTGCCCCAATATAAACATCCGATCAATCAATAGGTAGGTGAGGTGTCCTAAAGGAGAACAAAATAGAGGGCATATGGATAGAAGACGGGAATCTTAGACATCGACTCCTCCCTCTACCACAAACACATTAACAAGTAGCATGATAGTCGTTTACCACGGCAAGAACCACTACCACCAACCAGTTTCCCACAAGTTGACATATCACCAACTAGTATACCATACATTTAGCAAGACTTCTTCACTTCAATGGGGTCACGTTCATCAAGCCCAAGACACCATGATGAGATGCATTTTGGATGGACCGACGTTTATTTTTAGTGGACCAAATTCTGGGTGGACTAATATTCGGCTGGTGGTATCTATTCCACTATGCTAGATTAGTTAGTTGGGCTAGCCTGAACCCCTATATAAGGGATGGTAATTTCCCTCTCCCTTAAAGGTCGAGGAGCAAAAGTGTTTCCCTCGATCACTCAATTGATTGCCAGTGCCAGCTATATCTACAGATGGTGTGTTGAGGGAAGACAATGGTAGACAGTTATGAATGACCTTATGTGCCTAAAGGTCTAACCCTTTCCCATTTGTCGTGGTAGAGGACTCTAGAGCAACATGGATGGACCAAGATGGATGTTGCACACTTTCCAGAATGACAAGATAAATTTGACCTATCCCCACCAACCTTTGCAATAAATAAGCATCAAATGTCGTTCTTTGATTTCCAATTTGTATCATCCCTTTCAAAAAAGATGTTTGCCCAAGGTGAACGACTTTTTCCGATAAAAAGTTTGTCCGTGAGTGACATTGTTTTTTTAGATAAGATGTGCCAGCTATATTTACAGACGAAGGTGTGTTGAGTGTCGACAATGGTCGACAGGGATAAATGACCTTATGTGCCTAAAGGTCTAACCCTTTCCCATTTGTCATGGTAGAGGAGTCTAGAGCAACATGGACGGACCAAGATGGATGTTGCACACTTTCCAGAATGACAAGATAAATTTGACCTATCCCCACCAACCTTTGCAATAAATAAGTATCAAATGTCATTCCTTGATTTCCAATTTTTATCATCCCTTTAAAATAAGATGTTTGCCCAGAGTGAACGACTTTTCTGATAAAAAGTTGTCCATGAGTGACATTATTTTTTCAGATAAGATGTTCACTCGGGAACGAATCATTAAATGTCGAGATGGGAGTGAAATTGTAAATGGATGTCCACCATCCCACTAATCCACCTGAGTAATGAAAATGATCCATTTGATTGACGCATTTGAGTAATGGAAACCACTGATCCATCTGAGTAATGGAAAGTGAAAGGAACTGCCCCAATATGAACATCCGACCAATCAATAGGTAGGTGAGGTGTCTTAAAGGAGAACAAAACAGAGGGCATATGGATAGCAAACGGGAATCTTAGACATTAACTCCTCCCTCTACCACAAAGACATTGACAAGCAGAATGATAGTCGTTTACCGTTGCAAGAACCACTACCAACAACCAGTTTCCCACAAGTTGACATATCACCAACTAGTATACCATAGGTTTAACAAGACTTCTTCACTTCAAAGGGGTCACGTTCGTAAAGCCCAAGACACCATTATGAGATGGATTTTGGATGCATCAACGTTTATTTTAGTGGACCAAATTCTAGATGGACTAATAGTCAGTTGGTGGTATCTATTCCACTATGCTAGATTCGTTAGTTGGGCTAGCTTGAACAGGGGTTCAGGGTAGGTCAAACCTTGAAAAAAGAGTTATTATACTTATTATACACAATAGTTGGGCAAGGTAGCTCAAACCTTAAAAATTAGTAATTGGTTATAGCAGTCATTAGCCAGTCGAGCTAGCTCAGATAATGACTTTAGTTGTTCTAATTAGCAACTAGTTATTAGTTAGTCAGACTAGCTCGAACATGGATTGGGTTGGGCTTGACTAGAATAGATGGTAAATGCTATTAGATATAAAATTTTGCAGTGAGTTGTATTAACTGATACTGGAGCAACACATAATCTTATTGTTGGAGTGGTGCCCCGTAGAGGACTCAAGAGTGAAGAGGTTGATGGATTCCAAGTAATGGTCGTTGATGGTTTCACCCTTACATGCACTAAAATGATACCCCACATGAGTCTACAATTGGATCATTAAGAAGTCAAAGACGATTTCTATGTTGTAAGCATCGGTGACACAAATGTAGTACTTGGCATTTGGTGGCTGCGATCTTTGGAGGAGATCATCTTAAACTTTCAGACTATGGAACTGAGATTCCAATCAAAAGGGAAGAAAGTGGTGTTAAGAGGGATGTCAAATGGAGGTCCACATGTTGTCTCCTACAAAAGGTTGGAGAGGTTGATTCGGCATGATCAAGTTGAGTGGGCAACAGAGTGTATCATCATGCCTACCATTCTCAAACATGAAAATAAAAATTATCACCCTGATGTGCAAGCTTTGCTTACCAAGCGAATTAAGGTTTTCAGTGGTTTACCTCCCGGGAGGCCTCCTTCAAGAGGCATTGAGCGTGTGATAGAGCTAGAAGAGGGAGCAAACCCTGTCATTACCACTCCCTATTGGCATCCAAAAAGAGATAAAGATGAGGTTGAGAAAGCAATCAAGGAGCTCATGGAGATGCGACATATCCGTCCAAGCAAAAGCCCATTTAAATCTTTTGTTGTTTTGGTGAAAAAGGTCAATACGATGTTGTCTACTTCTCAAAGATAGATTTGAGATCAAGGTATCATTAGATAAGGGTTCTGTTGGCCATTTTGGCCCATCAAGCCAATATCAGTTTCCTTCCTTCCCTACCACTCTGAGCCCTCAGTCTAGTCATGTACCCACCTTCTGCAAAATCCCCTTTTCTTTGCAATAAAAGCCCTATTCTTATGGAACATCGAAAAATCTAAGTACCTGTAGGCTTCGGTTCAGTATGGAGCTTTTTGCTTTGATCAAATGCCTTAGACAAATATGAGGCTCTTGCAAAGCTCGAAGGTTAAACAGCGCTTGCGGAGGGCAGTCAAGCACAAAATGGACCATTCCAGCAGGCTGCGGAGGGTCAGGCACAAAATGGACCATTCCAGCAGGCTGCGGAGGGCAGTCAGGTACAAAATGGACCATTCCCGCAAGCTGCGAAGGACAATCCCGAACCCAAAGGTACCCTTGCGGAGGGCAGCAAAGCACTTAAAGGGAAGAAAGACCAAGGTAAAGAATTCCTTCAGACTTTCTGTTCGAAGGAAATTCTCACAAGGCAAAGATAAAAGGAAAAGCAAAGGCTGAATTTCTTCGACCAAAATGTCTGAAGGAATTCCTTCAGACATTTTGTCGGAAGAAGATCCCGCGGCTTAATCGTTCGGACAAAAAGTCCGATGGAATTCGCCCGAAAGAAAGGGCCGAGCATTCAAATGAACATTTCCTTCGGACATTTTGCCCAAAGGAATTGGTAGGCCAAGGCCGTCCAAAGGACCCCGAAGGGCAGGGACCCTCAGCGAACGTGAAAGGAACATTTCTCAAAGCCGAAGGGACACCTTCCCTTTGGGAGGGTTACAAGACAAAGGCCCAGACAAGGACAGGAAAGCCGAAGGAATTGCCAGGGGGATGACGTCCTCGCAGACGTCAACTTCTGCCTCAGCAAATAGCCATTGATCTTTAAATGCTTGAGCGCGAACCCGAAGGAATTCAAAGGCCTTAAGGCCAAGGAAGACACCGCTGAGAAAAGAGCCTAAGGAGCCAGCCAAGGATTGATGGAAGATAGCCCTGGGGGGCTCAGATTGCCAGAAGGAGCCAAGAGATGACAAAAGACAAAACCAGGAAAAGAAAACGCTGGAAAAAGACAAATCAAGAGTGAACTCAGTGACCTGCCAAAAAGGGAGCCCAAAGAGCGAAGCGCAACAGTGACCTGCCAAAAAGGGAGCCCAAAGAGCGAAGCACAAAAATAGACAAAACAGTCCAAGTGGCAAAAGAAGGTGTCGACACAAGGAATTATTCCAGCGATTGAAAGTCTCTACCAAGTGGTCATCAAAGAACGCAAACAGTGAATGACGTGCCCTGTTTTTTCCTCATTTTGAATTAATGAGCAGACAACTACGTGAATCTCTTTAAGAAGCGGTCTTGTTTACAGACAAAACGGGCAGCCTTGTCATTAAAACAATCGGGCGACTCATGCTTCTACAGTAGCGTTTAACACAATTTAAGCGCTAAAGTCAAGACTGGCGACTGCACAGCATGGTTCTAGCAAGGCGTTTCTAGAAGGATGATATCAGCAATAACGACTTCCTCTTCCCAAGGCCTTCAACGCAGCATGGCTCATTTATTTCCAAAAAGCGCCAAAATCTTTTCCAAAAAGTCTATATATTTGTAACTTCTCATTTGAGAAAGGAGATCTCTCATTTTGCATGGCGCAGCCCTGCCAAATTTTCACCTTGAATCAATAAAAGTGTTTTACCTCTATCTGGTTGGATATATCTCTGAGTGTGCCTGAGTATTAACCTTGTGTCCAGTCATTGTTCCATGATGCTTTTATAGGCTTGATACCACCAGCACACTTGGTATAGACAAAGCGCCATTGCTGCAGGTAGCAAAAAGCGCTGTATCTGGAGCGCAGAGATAAGAGAAGGTTATTAAACAGTGTGTCTTCTTACAGCACCTGTAGTAAGTTCATCTTCTGTGTGTCTTCATTAAGCCTTTCTGTTAAGTTCCCTGCAGTTTGGTCCATTTATTAGATAAAGTGTATGTATGTGCTCTTATGGTTTGAAGTGTGAGCAAATGAGTAGATCGAACTTTTTTGGTGCATCACCGTCTTAGCTTAGGTTTTGTTTGAATAATCATTCTCTCTTTTCAACCCCCCTTTTATATATATTAGCCATAGTACTAGAATAACTCAGAGATGCATCAAAGGGAGCTAGCCCTGATCTAAAGATTCTTCCCTCAGTTTTGCCAAACCCAAAGGCAAGAGAGGAGTCTCCATTGTGTCGCGTGGAAGACAGAAGCTCAACCTTCTGTCAAGAGTGCAATCCACAGCGTCAACAGTTTTTGGCACGCCCGGTGGGACAAACTAGTTTTTATCCAAAGAGTTGAAGAATTTTGGTGTGTTCTTCAACCAACCAGCGTTTGGAGGTTTTTTCATCAACACCAATGGCAACTCCGAGTTGAATCAGCTGGTTAAACAGTCTTGGTGCCATCAAGAAATCGCATTTTGGTATGTATAATTCCATTGCTCAAACCCATGGACCTTGTTTTCCTTCATAAAACTTTGATCAAACTCAGGTTGTTCATGGAGTCACCTCAAGTGGCTCTCTTAGTTGCCCTTCAACAATAAGAGAAGTAACGCTGGAGTTTGAGAAGCAAGTGATGGAGATAGACAGATTGGATGAGCAATATAGATATCAGCAAGAGCTTATGTACAAAGGAGAGTGTTTGTTCAGGAAAGCTCAGGGCTTGCAATCCATGGAGGAGGTAGCAAAATGGAAGAGTCCATCCATTCAAGGCAGTCAACCTTGTGTGCCCCCTCCTATTTTAAAGAAAGCCCCTTCTTGTGCACCAAATCCTTTCTACAAGATGGCACTTGCTCAACTCATCTGATGCAGTAACCAATCCTGCTCTTAATCCCTTGCACCTAGCTTTTCAGCATCAAAGGGAATTAAAGCAACCTCTCATGGAGATGAACCTTCTCAATTCCTTAGATTGTGAATCCTCCTTTGATGGGAATACCATGAACCAGCTTGTCTCTCCTCAGGTAATTCTTCCTGTGTATCAACAGTGTCTTCCTAATCTTCCTCAACCTCCTCAGGTCTCTCAACATGATGTCAAGATTCCAAGTTGGAAGAGGAGATATCATGAACCAGCTCGGGACCTTGAAGAGTATCAAGTTGCTCCCTGGTCACAAGGGAAAAGTTCCAATCCTAAAGTCAAGAGTTGGAAGCAAACAATGGAATCATGGGGCATAAAGGATAAGGAGAAAGGTTTTGCTCAAAACCTTGAAGGAGAAGCTACTCCTACTCATCATGATGACGCTTATGACCTCCAAGAAAGGCTCTTTAAAGAGAATATAGCCAAGCAAATTGCAGAATTGGAGCCCAAAATGAGGTTCCTCAGCGAAAGTGTAATGGATGGTTCAGATCAAATAGAAGATCCTATATTTGAACACACCCCATCTACACTCCTTCAAGACAACTATCAGGTCACATCTGATATAGATGAAGTGCTAGCTAAATGAAAAGAAGAGAGTCATTCGATTCTAGCTCAAAGACTGCCTCCTCTTCCACATGAGTTTGTCCATTCTTTTTCAAGGAGGAACCTGTTTTGAAAGAGGCAAGTGAAGAAGAAAGGATCCAATTTGCAGCTTATCAAGAAGCTCTCATGGATGACAATGAGAAAATCATCATAGATGCTCCCTTTGAAGACATCATCAACAATGGAGAAGACACAGGTCATGCATACATGCGAATGTTCCAGCAATATGAAGAGGAAAGTAAGCATGGTGAGCTCTCTCCTCCCTTGTTTGATGAACTTCCTTGTTGCTTTGATGAGGAGGATGACCATGCCATGGAACCCGAGTTGGAGGAGGATCCGGAGGATGTCTTTGAACAACTAGACACTGGTTTTTTAGCAAGAAAAGGAGAGCCCTGTTCATCTTGAGGAAAGCTTTGAAGAAGAGAGCCTTGAACAAGATGTTCTGTGGGATGAGCAATCAGTCTGTGATCTCATTTCAGACATCACAATAGTCACCCTTCTTCAAAAAAACCATGATGAAATGGAGGATCAGTTTGACAGGGTCTTCAATGAAGCAGAAGGGGACAAGTCAATCCATGATGCATATCAAGGGGCTTATGGTGATAAGCTAGAAGCCATTGATTTCTTGATGAAACACACCAGCATGAAGGGCCAGCATAAGGCAGTCTCCAAAGAGCAAAGTGAATACACAGATGTTGGAGACATGTTTGACCCTGATCCACTCGGATACAAGCCAATCAAGGTGGCGGGCAAGAAGAGCAAGTCACCAAATCTCCATTCCATTCAGTCACTTGTCTGGCACCATAAGTTTTCTTCCCATGAAGGAGACTTAAGAAGTTTTCCCTTTGATCCAGGAGGGAGGCAAATATACCTAGTTAGTTGTACATAGTAGTTTGCTTTCAGTTTTTCTTTCCCTATTTTCCCTAAGTGTTGTTTGCATAGGTGTAGTGTTTTTTAGCCTTTGTTGTGTGTGTTTTCCTTTGTGTTTGAGGTAAAGCTTTGTTGGTTCATAGGTCTTTAGAAAGCTGTTGCTAACTCTTTTCAAGCTGCGCTCTGACTCCGTGCCCAATGGACTTTGAGGCTACTGGTTTCTAAGCATAGCCGGCATGCTTCCCCTGGGAATTGCCAATTTGTTGACCATTTTGGCCCTGCAAGCCAAAATCAATTTCCTTCCTTCCCTACCACTCTAAACCCTCAGTCTAGTCATGTACCCACCTTCTGCAAAATCCCCTTTTCTTTGCAATAAAAGCCCTGTTCTTATGGAACATCGAAAGATCTAAGTACCTACAGGGTTCGATTCAGTATGGAGCTTTTCACTTTGAGCAAATGCCTTAGACAAATACGAGGCTCTTGCAAAGCTCGAAGGTTAAACAGCCCTTGCGGAGGACAATCAGGTACAAAATGGACCATTCCAGCAGGCTATAGAGGGCAATCCTGGACCCAAAGGTACCCTTGCGGAGGGCAAAAAAGCACTTAAAGGGAAGAAAGACCAAGGCAAAGAATTCCTTCGGACTTTCTGTCCGAAGGAAATTCTCACAAGGTAAAGATCAAAGGAAAAGCAAACGCTGAATTTCTTCAGACAAAATGTCCAAAGGAATTCCTTCGGACATTTTTCGGAAGAAAATCCCGCGGCTTAATCCTTCGGACAAAAAGTCCGAAGGAATTTGCCCGAAAGAAAGGGCCCAGCATTCAAATAAAGATTTCCTTCGGACAAAATGTCCGAAGGAATTCCTTTGGACATTTGACCCGAAGGAATTGGTAGGCCAAGGCCGCCTGAAGGACCCCAAAGGGCAGGTACCCTTGCGAGGACTCTTGGCGAACGTGAAAGGGACCTTTCTCAAAGCCGAAGGGACACCTTCCCTTTGAGAGGGTTAAAAGACAAAGGCCCGGACAAGAACAGGAAAGCCGAAAGAATTGCCAGAGGGATGACGTCCCCGCAGACGTCAACTTCTACCTCAGCAAATAGGTGTTGATCTTTAAATGCTTGAGCGCAAACCCGAAGGAATTCAAAGGCCTTAAGGCCAAGGAAGACACCGCTGAGAAAAGAGCTTAAGGAGCCAGCCATGGATTGATGGAAGATAGCCCTGGGGGGCTCGAATTGCCAGGAGATAGGAGATGACAAAAGACAACCAGGAAAAGACAACGCTGGAAAAAGACAAAAGTCAAAAATGAACTCATAGACCCACCAAAAAGGGAGCCCAAAGAGCCAAGCACAGAAACAGACAAAACGGTCCAAGTGGCAAAAGGTGTCGGCACAAGGAGTTATTCCAGTGGTTGAAACAGTGTCTGCCAAGTGGTCATCAAAGAATGCAAACAGTGAATGACGAGGCCTATTTTTTCCTCATTTTGCATTAATGAGCAGACAACTGCATGAATCTCTTTAAGAAGAGGTCCTGTTTATAGACAAAATGAGCAACCCTATCATTAAAACAATTGGGTGACTCATGCTTCTGCAGTAGCGTTTAATACGTTTTAAGCGCTAAAGTCAAGACTGGCGACTACACAGCATGGTTCTAGCAAGGTGTTTCTAGAAGGATGATATCAGCAACAGCGATTTCCTCTTCCCAAGGCCTTCAACGCAGCATGGGTCATTTATTTCCAGAAAGCGCCAAAATCTTTTCCAAAAAGGCTATATATTTGTAACTTCTCATTTGAAAAAAGGGATCTCTCATTTTATATGGCGCAGCGCTGCCAAATTTTCACCTTGAATCAATAAAAGTGTTTTACCTCTATCCGGTTGGATATATCTCTGAGTGTCACTGAGTATTAACCTTATGTCCAGTCATTGTTCCATGATGATTTCACAAGCTTGATACTAGCACACTTGGTATAGACAAAGCACCATACCTGCAGGTAGCAAAAAGCACTGTATCTGGAGCACAGAGATAGAAGGTTATCAAATAGTGTGGCTGGTCCCTTTATCAGATAAAGGGTATGTATGTGCTCTTATGGTTTGAAATGTGAGCAAATGAGTAAATCGAACTTTTTTGGTGCATCACCGTCTGAGCTTAGGTTATGTTTCAGTAATCCTTCTCTTTTCAACCCCCCCTTATATATATATATATATGAATTTGGATATTTATATATATGCCATAGTACTGGAATAACTCAGAGATGCATCAAAGGGAGCTAACCCTTATCTAGAAATTCTCCCCTCAGTTTTGCCAAACCCACAGGCAAGAGAGGAATCTCCATTGTGCCGCGTAGAAGACAGAAGCTCAACCTTCTGTCAAAGGTGCAATCCACAGCGTCAACAGGTTCGTGAGGAGGACATAAAGAAGACTGCTTTCAGATGCCACTTTGGACATTTTGAGTTCGTCGTTATACCCTTTGGTTTAACCAATGCTCCTGCAACATTTCAATCTTGCATGAACTGGGTGTTCAATAACTAGCTCAGGAAATTTGTCTTAATATTATTTGTTGACATCTTGATATTTAGCAAGGCTTGGGAGGAGCATATGAGACATTTGGTGAGCTGTTGGGCATACTTGAGGTTGGATCCTTGTTTGCAGAGGAATCAAAGTGAGTTTTGTAAAACCGAACTTCTATATCTTCATCATGTAATCAATTGAGTGCAAGTCCCAGTTATATCTACAAACGAAGGTGTGTTGAGGGTCGACAATGGTCGACAATTATAAATGACCTTATGTTCCTAAAGGTCTAACCCTTTCCCATTTGTCGTGGTAGAGTCTAGAGCAACATGGACGGACCAAGATGGATGTTGCACACTTTTTAGAATGACAAGATAAATTTGACCTATCCCCACCAACCTTTGCAATAAATAAGCATCAAATGTCATTCCTTGATTTCCAATTTGTATCATCCCTTTCAAATAAGTTGTTTGCCCAAAGTGAATAACTATTCTAATGAAAAGTTTGTCCACGAGTGACATTCTTTTTTCAGATAAGATGTTCACTAGGGAACGAATCATTAAATGTCAAGATGGGAGTGAAATTGTAAATGGATGTCCACCATCCCACTAATCCACCTGAGTAATGAAAATGATCCATTTGAGTAACACATTTGAGTAATGGAAACCACTGATCCATCTGAGTAATGGAAAGTGAAAGGAGTTGCCCCAATATGAACATCCGACCAATCAATAGGTAGGTGAGGTGTCTTAAAGGAGAACAAAATAGAGGGCATATGGATAGCAGACGAGAATCTTAGACATTGATTCCCTCTACCACAAACACATTGACAAGTAGCATGATAGTCGTTTACCATTGCAAGAACCACTACCACCAACCAGTTTCACACAACTTGACATATCACCAACTAGTTTACCGTAGGTTTAACAAGACTTCTTCACTTCAAAGAGGTCATGTTCGTCAAGCCCAAGACACCATGATGAGATGGATTTTGGATGGACCGACGTTTATTTTAGTGGACCAAATTCTGGATGGACTAATATTCGGTTGATGGTATCTATTCCACTATGCTAGATTAGTTAGTTGGGCTAGCTTGAATAGGGGTTCAGGTTAGGTCAAACCCTGAAAAACTAGTTATTATACTTATTATACACAATAGTTAGGTAGGCTAGCTCAAACCTTAAAAATTAAAAATTGGTTATTGCAGTCATTAGCCAATAGAGCTAGCACAGACAATGAGTTTAGTTGTTATAATTAGCAACTAGTTATTAGCTAGTCGGACTAGCTTGAACATGGATTGGGTTGGGCTTGACTAGATTAGATGGTAAATGCTACCAGATATAAAATTTTGCATCCCTCCCCCTTGGCCGATTCCCCCTCTTTGACCCCAACCAAACTCCTTATCTATATACAAAGGAAGAGGCAAATGCCTATAGAGATATAGAAGATGCATGCATGAATGATCAAAATAAGAGAGAAGGCCCCCATCTATCTATATTGTCATTGAGTTGGCGACTATAGATAGCTGCCCTCAACATACATATATTAATATCTAATTGTGCCTATAATCAATATTATAGAATTTCGGCTCAACTTATCTCCACACAGCTATATTGGATTAAACTAGCATATCTAGACGAATGGATATATCTCTAGCGTAATATGAATGATCCGATAATAATGGATCGAGGACCACAAGATGACCAAGGGGTTTTCCATCATATCATATACCCATTTTTATGTCTATAAAGGTAGTGATATGATTTAATGGAAGAACAATCAAGTATACATAAATGGTAGGTTTATTATATATAGGTGTATGTGAATCCTAGGAAAATTAGTTATAGATGTGACTGTTAGGCCAATGAGTTACAAGTAGAGGTAGGAGGTTTGGTTGTCGGTATTCTAATCAGTAGCAGATTTACTACGACCCTATCCCATCCCATCCTATTTTGTATAGAGTAGGTTATCGGGACCCTATTTTCCCCTTGTATAGAGAGGGGACTCGACCCTAGTCCCATTCATAGAGATATGGGTGGTCTATACTTCAAGATGAGATCTCTTAGTATTACATATATAACAAAGAATGGCTTACTCACCATCATGTCGATTAGAGAGAAGGGTGTAGTATAGTTCGAGTTTTGTTCTCCATACTTTAATCCACCTAGAGAAGAGAGTGTGGCCCTTATCGAATTTGCTTAGGGCCTTTGATTTTTGGTTGATCAAAATAGGACATCGCTATGAAGGTATGTATAACATAGTTAGGTTAGTTTTATACTATATCCCATAGGCATGAGCTATGGATAGAGAAGGTGACCATCTATCTATCTAGGGTGGTTGGGCAGTCGATAGAGTCTTATATCTAATTCTTTCAGTCAGGTATGGGTTTGAGCACCCTATCTAAAAAGGAGGCTTAGGGCCCTATATATATACTGAATTGTTGGCCTCTATATCTATATACAGGGGGTTGGTGTTGGGCAATCAATCCTAGAGAACCATATAGATATATAGGGGCAGGGTAGTGGCGGTGGGAAATCTATCCCCAATCTATGCTATGGTTGAGTGCCCTTTCTCACCACAACCCATATACCAATCTCGGATCTCATGTATATATTGATCTAGGATATGGTGCAAGCCCTAAAGGCATGAGTAATTGGAAGTGGGCATTCAGCCGAAGGCCCTTCCACAATCATTATACAAAGTAGCCTCCCTTGATCCCAGTTATTATTTAGTAAGTTGTTGGTCAAGTGGTAGTTCACTCGATCGATAGATCGAAACTATCTATATATATATATAGCTAATACCTTATATATGGATATATTCCAAACTAACCTAAGGGCTCAATGCACTCAATAGACAACTTGCTATGGTTGGGCTCAAGAGTAGCTATATAGAGTGTCCCCCGATAACCTAATCTCTATCGTTGGAGGATGAGGAGGTTATAAACTTTAAGCTTTATATAGTTGCACGCCTATCTATGTATATAAGTGCACGTCTAATGAAGGTGGCGCAAATAAGGATTACAATTCACTCAATCGGTAGATGACTTCCCTCGATCCCAACCCCCCAACACCATCTATAGAGATTTGGGCAAGCAATCAAGCACCTTAAGACCCACACATTGAATCTAGAGGCCAAGGGCCTTTAGGTACTTGTTTGTATATAGATAACTAAGACCCCTTATCTATATATAATGGGCAATCATCCGTATATATAGAATGAGAGCCCCCTATCTATATATTGGGAACTCATCTCTATATAAAGGATGGTAATCTCCCTCTCCCTTAAAGGTCGAGGAGCGAAAGTGTTTCCCTCGATCACTAAATTAAGTGCCAGTGCCAACTATATCTATAGACAAAGGTGTGTTGAGGGTAGACAATGGTCGACAGGCCTAAATGACCTTATGTGCCTAAACGTCTAACCCTTGCCCATTTGACATGGTAGAGAAGTCTAGAGCAACATGGACGGACTATGATGGATGGTACACACTTTCCAGAATGACAAGATAAATTTGACCTATCCCCACCAACCTTTGCAATAAATAAGCATCAAATGTCGTTCTTTGATTTCCAGTTTGTATCATCCCTTTCAAATAAGATGTTTGCCCAGAGTGAATGACTTTTTTTGATAAAAAGTTTGTCTGCGAGTTACATTATTTTTTCAGATAAGATGTTCACTCAGGAACGAATCATTAAATGTCTAGATGGGAGTGAAATTGTAAATGGATGTCCACCATCCCACTAATCCACCTGAGTAATGAAATTGATCCATTTGAGTGACGCATTTGAGTAATGGAAACCACTTATCCATCTGAGTAATTGAAACTAAAAGGACTTGCCCCAATATAAACATCTGGTCAATCAATAGGTACGTGAGGTGTCCTAAAGGAGAAAAAAACATAGGGCATATGGATAGAAGACAAGAATCTTAGACATTGACTCCTCCCTCTACCACAAACACATTAACAAGTAGCATGATAGTCATTTACCACTGCAAGAACCACTACCACCAACCAGTTTCCCACAAGTTGACATATCACCAACTAGTATACCATAGGTTTAACAAGACTTCTTCACTTCAAAGAGGTCACATTCGTCAAGCCCAAGACACCATGATGAGATGGATTTTGGATGGACTAATATTCGGCTGGTGGCATCTATTCCACTATGCTAGATTAGTTAGTTGGGCTAGCCTAAACCCCTATATAAAGGACGGTAAATTCACTCTCCCTTAAAGGACGAGGAGCGAAAGTGTTTCCCTCAATCACTCAATTGATTGCCAGTGCCAGCTATATCTACAAACGAAGGTGTGTTGAGGGTAGACAATGGTCGACAATTATAAAGGACCTTATGTGCCTAAAGGTCTAACCCTTTCCCATTTGTCGTGGTAGAGGACTCTAGAGCAACATGGAAGGACCATGATGGATGTTCCACACTTTCCAGAATGACAAGATAAATTTGACCTATCCCCACCAACCTTTGCAATAAATAAGCATCAAATGTCATTCTTTGATTTCCAATTTGTATCATCCCTTTCAAATAAGATGTTTGCCCAGGGTGAACGACGTTTTTTGATAAAAAGTTTATCCGTGAGTGACATTGTTTTTTCAAATAAGATGTTCACTAGGGAATGAATCATTAAATGTTGAGATGGGAGTGAAATTGTAAATGGATGTCCACTATCCCACTAATCCACCTGAATAATGAAAATGATCCATTTGAGTGACGCATTTGAGTAAGGGAAACCACTGATCCATCTAAGTAATGGAAAGTGAACGGAGTTGCCCCAATATAAACATTTGGCCAATCAATAGGTAGGTGAGGTGTCTTAAACGAGAACAAAACAAAGGGCATATGGATAGAAGATGGGAATCTTAGACATTGACTCCTCCCTCTACCACAAACACATTGACAAGTAGCATGATAGTCGTTTACCACTGCAAGAACCACTACCACCAACCAATTTCCCACAAGTTGACATATCACCAACTAGTATACCATAGGTTTAACATGACTTCTTCACTTCAAAGGGGTCACGTTCGTCAAGCCCAAGACACCATGATGAGATGGATTTGGATGGATCGAAGTTTATTTTAGTGGACCAAATTCTGGATGGACTAATATTCGGTTGGTGGTATCTATTCCACTATGCTAGATTAGTTAGTTGGGCTAGCTTGAACAGGGGTTTAGGGTAGGGCAAACCTTGAAAAAATAGTTATTATACTTATTATACACAATAGTTAGGCAGGCTAGCTCAAACCTTAAAAATTAGTAATTGGTTATAGCAATCATTAGTCAATCGAGCTATAGCTCAGACAATGAGTTTAGTTGTTATAATTAGCAACTAGTTATTATTTAGTCGAACTAGCTCGAACATGGATTGGGTTGGGCTTGACTAGAATAGATGGTAAATGTTATCAGATGCATCCCTCCCCCTTGGTCGCTTCCCCCTCTTTGACCCCAACCAAACTCCCTATCTATATATGGAGGCAGAGGCAAATGCCTATAAAGATATAGAAGATGCATGCATGAATGATCAAAACAAGAGAGGGTGTCCATCTATCTATATTGGCATTGAGTTGGGGACTATATATAGTCACCCTCAACATACATATATTATTTATCTAATTGGGCCTACAATCTCCTCCTTAAATATGGTGTCAGCAATCAATTTTAAGGCATAAATTATCCATATCTTGTAATGTCCCCTTCTCAGGGCTAGTCAGTTTGGTAACCATTAGCCTATTCATGAGTCCCATAGGTTAATTGGTATTGGTTAGGGGACTCCATTGATCTTGGAGAGCACATGTTCAGTTTTTCTTGTGTTCTTTGTGCAATATTGAGTTTAGTGGGCGTTGAGAATTGCAGTGGTGCTTTTTGAAGCATTTTCAAACACCTGGTTTGTTCTCCAAACTTCTTGGAGAGAGTGTCTATTTTCAGTAAGTGGCCAAATTAGGTCCGTGTTGACCATTTTTTGCCCAACAGGCAAAATTTTCAGTCCCCTTCTGCCTCTTGTTGTTCTAAGCCATTTCTTTTTGATTTTGTGTAGATCCAGTAAAATCTACGAACTCAGCAGTTTCCTAAAGACTTCACAGATTTTTACGGACTCAACAGGTTAGTCTTTTGGCGCAAGGGGGACCAGTTCAGAGAGTGCTGGGGTTTACAAGGCTTTTGGGACATTTGTCTAAAGAAGTTTCACAAGGAAGGTTGGCGGCGCTGAACCATTGAACCATCGCTTCAATTTCAAGCTCTGGTTCAATCGTCAAATCCATCGATGCACAGCGTTGAACCGCTGAACCAGTTCAACGTTTTGGTTCAAAGGCTTCAGTTCAAACGCCTAGTTTCAGCGCTTAGGCAAAGTTCATGGTTCAGCGGCTTTTAGTTCAACAAAGAGTTCATCGCTCAGTTCAAAACACCTCGATTCAACAATCCATTGAACCATTGAACCAATTTCGGTTCAATGGCTTGGTTCAATGAGTTTGGTTCAAGGCCACCGATTCAACACTTGGTTCAAAGCGAGTGGTTCAATGTTCGGTTCAATCGGCTTGGCACGCAGCGTTGAACCAATTTCGGTTCAATGGGTTGGTTCAACGAAGGGCCAAAACAAAGACCCAGGGAAAGTCAAAGCACCAATTCCTGCGGACTTTTTGTTCGTGGGAAAAGGTTCGAAACAAAGGAAAGACCCGCGGAAAGGGCCGAAAGGGAAAAGCCCGAAGGAATTTGCCAAGGACGATGACGTCCCGAAAGCCATCAAATATAAGGAAGCGAATTAGCCGTTGGTTTTCAAAGCGATGACGGCCGCGTGAACGTCAATTCTAACACAGTGAAATAGCCGTTTGCTTTCGAACTAAAAGAGCGCTAACCATGAAAAGAGCCCAAGCAATGCAGCGACCCGCCCAGAGATAGCCTCGAGGGCCAAAGGAGCCAGAAGAGACAAGGCAGGGAAAAGACAAAAGCGCCAAGAACATGGAGCAGGCGATAGTCCAAGTGGCGAAGGGAGGCGCCAATTTAAGAAGTTACTCCAGCATGTGAAATAGTGTCTGTGAATTGACCATTAGAAGGCGCGAACGGCCAACTGTGCGACCCGTTTTTCTTCATTTCACATTTATGAGCAGACAAACTGCGTAGGTGCCTTCAAAGAGCAGTCTCGGTTAATGGAGAAACGACGCGGCCATGTCAAAAAGCGCCTGAAGTCAAAGCCAAGGTCGACACAGCGTCTTTGTTTAAGCGGCATGCTTTTCCCAATGCTCGTAAGGCACATGGGTCACTTGTAAAAAGGGTGCCAAAAGGCCTCCTTTCTTCTTCTATATATGGGAGACTTGTCATTTTTGTAAGGATCTTCTACATTTGTAAGGCGTAGCTTTGGCAAAATTTCACCTGAATCACTAAACGCATTTTTTACCTCTATCTTGGTTAGATATCTCTGTGTATGTCTGAGTGTTAGTTTGTGTTTAGTCATTGTTTCTTGATGCTTTCACAAGTTCAACACCAACATATCTGGTGTCTATAAGGTGCCATTTTTGTCACTGATAAGGAGAGTTGTATTTGAAAGTGCATAAACAAAAGACATTACCTTACAGTGTGCCTTTCATAGCGCCTTTGGTGAATCTCTATTTTCTGTATTTTCCATTAAAGCCTTCTTGTCAAGCTCTTGCAGCCTGGTCCTTCCAGTTTGAAGTGTATGTATGTGTTTGTCTGATTTTAAGTGTGAGGGTGAGAAGGTCGGATTTATTTTTGGTGCATCACCTCCTTTAAAGTAGTTTGTTTTCCTGCAATCTTTTTCCCTTTTCATCCCCCCCATTATATATCTATATATATATATGTATGTATGTTAGCACTTACTGGAACAAATCAGATGCATCAAAGGGAGCTAGCCCTTTCCTAGAGACTCTCCCCTCCAGCTTCGTCGGTCCCACAGGCGAGAGAGGAGTTTCCATAGTTGCGTGAGGAAGGCAGGAGCTCGGCCTCCTGCCAAGGGTGCAATCTTCTGCGTCAACAGTTTTGGCACGCTCGGTGGGACTCAGTGTTACACTCAGTAAGGTTTCAGGATTGATGCTGGTCCTGTTACAGCAAATCAAATATTTTCAGCATCTGGCGACTCCACTGGCAGAGCTTCAATTTTTCAATCAAAGACCAATTTTGACTTCCTATGCCTAAAGTCACCACACGATCTGCTTCTAAGGGTGTTCCTTTCGATTTCATTGATTTGCCTTTGAACTCAGCCAAAAGACTGAGGTTTGAGAAGACCCGTCCTTATTCAACAAAACACCCTCCCAGACCAATTGCAAGGGACGCATATGCAGCAGAACCGCAGTTATATCCCATCCCAGCGATGGCATTGCCCTTTGCTACTTTTCGTGGTCAAAGCCCCTTGAATCTCCCACTTTATGACCCAATTCCAGGAGCAACCCTCAAAAATGTGCCTTCTTTCGATGGAGAGGGGCCCATTACAGTCATCGAGCACATTAAAAATATTGCTAAACTCTGCAATATTCACAATGTCACAGAAGAAAATATCGCAATCAAATTGTTGGCATTGTCTCTTAAGGGCAAAGCTCTTGATTGGTACGGGACCTTGCCTATAAATTCGATCCATTCCTGGAATGAATTGGGTACTCAGTTGACAGACCATTATGGCGAAAAGAGCAACAACCTCTCACTTGCTGAGCCGTTGACGACCATAAAAAGAGCCCCACACGAATATATGCAAGATTTCAACACGAAATTTCAGAAGACTTGGGATAGAATCCCCATTCTGGTGAGACCGACTCTCAGCTATGCTTTCCTGTATTATTTAAAGGCATTGAACAGTGATATTGCAGTGATGATACAATCCATGGGAGGGCATACGCTGCCTGCTGCCTATGACATAGCCATAGCAGCTGAAAATTGCTTAGTACAGGCTGAGAAAATAGCCCCTAGACCTCACATGCCACTTTTCCCAGAAATGCCTTCTCCATTTCAAGCCGTTGCTACCACATTAGCTCCTCTGCTTAGCATGGAGAAACCAGTTGCTGCTCCCTCCAATGAGCTTCATGAAGTTAAGAGTCTGTTGCAGAGCATGTCGAACGAACTTGTAGCTCTTAAAAGGCAACAAGCTCAAAGCAACAGACCAAATCAAGGATACAAGCATTATGGTCAAGCCCTTAGACCCCATTTCCAAAACTACAATCAAGGACAGGGTCAGCTTACTCAATCCAGACCGTTTCAAAACTACAACCCAGGCCCCTTTCATCATCTAAGGTCATGGTGCCCGTTCAGAACAACTTGGTACAGGAACAGCCAAGTTGTTCAACCATGGGATGTGGTCAAGAACAGGCTGTTTATACAAATGAGATGATGGGTTATTACCAGAATGTAGACAATCAGGTAGCCGCTCAACCCCAAGTCTTCGAGGCTCCAATGCAACCCAGCACAAGCAACAATCAGAGTCAGCCTGACTCTACTCTTATAAACCACTTGGAAGGTGAGTTTTGTGCAATCAATTATGTGGGTGCTGCAGACACTCAGGTTGACTGTGTTGCAGCCAACACAAGATTCAAGAGGAGAGCAATGGGAGAAGCCCAGGCTACCACCCAATCGACAGCTGCACCATTTCCATCACACTCAAATCAAAAGGCCCCAAATTTCAAACCATTGTTTGTACCCTCAGCCTGCACCTCAGGTTGGAATTAGCCCCAAAGAAAGCTTGAAGGGAGGCAGTCTTCAAGTCAATGTGGTGGACCAAATGAAGAAGCTGCATATGAACATCTCCTTATGGGACTCATTGTCTCTACCAGAGCAAAAGGACATACTACAAAGGGAATTGCATGAGCTGGATCGACAAGCTATCCCAGTAAGGGCTGATAATGTCTTGATGATGAATGGACAACCTTCCACCTCAAGTCAGGTAAAGAAGGAAGAGAAAATTCCCCCTTTCTATGTGTCCTTGGTCATAAGAGATTTCTTGGTGCACAACTGCATCATTGAAAGTGAGGCTAGTACTTCAATGATGCCTAAGTGCATAGCTGACAAGATGGGACTGAAATATGAGGAGATGAATAAAAGAATCCTGCAGCTAGATGGGACACCTACAAAAACAATTTGGATAATGAAGGGTTTAAGCTTGACATTGCATGCTTGCTCAACCTTCTCAATTCCCCATGATATAGTAGTAGCAGTTGTTCCTCTTTATTTCGCAATTTGCTTATCAAGGGACTTCACATCAAAGATAGGTGGCTATCTAGCAGCGAATTGGTCCTATCTAATTTTTAGAACCAAGTATGGGACCAAAGTAAAGATCGAATCCGAGCCACTCTACAAGGACCATCTAGAACCATATTCGCTCAAGGTAGCGAACGTCAGTTACACCATTATCGACCCAGAAGAGTCCCAAACAGACCAATCTCCATCCTCTGCTCTTGAAAGAGTTGCAGACCTACTCTTGGATGAGTGGGGAAGTGATAACTTCGAGCATGATCCTTACAAGTTCATAAAGGAGGCAGGACTTGGAGTCTACTGCATGCACGAAGAGGGTACCTTCATACCAAATATAATGAAGGCAAGCCAAGAAGACCTAGGTCTATGGCAGTTGTACTTTGATAATTCCAAAAGTAGGTTGGGAGCTGGTGGTGGAGCGATGTTAGTCTCCCCTTCAAAGGAGAGATACTTCTCGGCCTTTCGTTTCCAATTTTCTTGCACAAATAATGTTGCAAAATACGAGTCCCTTATCCATGGTCTGGAATGGGCAAGAAAAAGAGGGATCAAGGAGTTGCAAGTTTTAGGAGACAGTGAGCTGATTGTAAATCAAGTGAAAGGCCAGAATCTGACAAAAAAATTCTTGCTGAAGTCCTACAAGCATAGGGTCTGGGACTTGGTGGAAGATTTCCTCGCTTTCAATATCGCCTCCATTCCCAGGGAGCAGAACAAACAAGCGGATAGGCTAGCAGCAATTGGTGCTCAGTTCGATGTTTCCAAGGAGATAAGCCGAGACTGCGGTTCACGCTACTTGAAGGTGGTAGTCCGGCCCTCTATCCTTGACAACATTACGGACTGGCAGGTTTTCGAAAATGACCAGCAAATAGCTTTCTTCTTGCAAGAAGACGCTGAGTTTGCAACAAAAAAACCAGGCAAAGCTGCAACATCAATATGGCAACCAGATTGTTCAATTGAAGAACAATAAGCTCCATAAAAGTTTGGTCACTCTTCAGAGCATCTTCAATGGACATGACCAATTGAGAAACGACAAGGCATGCATCACAACTAAAGAGGAGAATTACGAAAAAGTTGAGATCTTCAAAGATACGCTGCTTGCACTTGGAAAAGTCTGCACAGTTCAAGAAATGCAGACTTTCATTTTGTTGTGTCAGGGGTTTGCTGATGTTTTCGCGTGGGATTACAGTGATTTGAAGGGTTTCGACCCAAGACTCGCCCAGCACACCATCGACTTAGAAGAAGGCGCCAGGTCAGTCACGCAGAAGCAAAGACCGGTCAATCCGACGATTGAGCCTCTCATGCAGAGGGAAATGACCAAATTGATTGAGTCCGCGATTATATTTCTAATCAAACATTCCTCCTGGCTGGCCAATCTTGTCCCTGTTCGAAAGAAGAACGGGGAGATCAGGTATGTGTCAATTTTAGAGACCTTAATTAAGTCTCTTTAAAAGACCATTATCCCCTCCCAAGCATGGAGCAGATTCTTTAGAAGGTAACAGGCAGCGAGCATTTCTCCCTCTTGGATGGATATTCAGGGTATAATCAGATTCTGGTGCAAGGCTGTGACCAGCACAAAATAGCCTTCACTACTAAATGGGGAACGTTTGCCTACAAGAAGATGCCATTCGGGCTATCTAATGCTGGTGCTACCTTTCAGCGAGCCATGGACATGGCTTTTCGAGGCTTGATAAACAACAATGTGCTGGTATACCTTGATAATGTGACAGTATTCTCCAAGGAAGCAAGCCAACACATGAAACACCTCAGAAAATTTTTTGAGAGGTGTAAGGAGTTTGGCATCTCTCTTAACCCGAGAAAATGCGTGTTTATTGTTTACGAGGGGAAACTCCTTGGCCACATTGTGTCCAAAGAGGGCTTATCTATTGACCCCGAGAGAGTTCGTTCTATCATAGAGATGTCCCTACCTAAGCACAAGAAAGGCCTACAGAGCGTCTTTGGCAGTATAAATTTCATTCGGGGATTCATTTCGAATTTCGCAGAGATAGTCAAGCCACTGACCTCTATGCTGAGGAAGGGTGAGGAGTTCAAGTGGACAACACAAAGGAAGGACAGCTTTGAAGCCATCAAGCAGGCCATAACCCGGGCTCCTACTTTGATCAGCCCCGACTTCAACAAAGACTTCAACCTCTACACTTTTGGCAATCAAGAGGTAATCTCCGCCATGCTTACCCAAGCAAATGGTGATGACCTCGAGCAACCACTTGTTTTTTTAACCAAGGGTTAGAGGATTTCGAAGTCAAATACACATATGTAGAGAAGCAAGTCCTGGCAGTAGTGCAGAGCATGAAGAAATTCAGGCATATGTTGTCTAACAGCAAGATTCACCTCATGGTTCCACATCCTAACGCCAAGGATTTCTTGACCAATCGAGACCTAAATGAGAAGAGAGCGGGGTGGATCACCAAGGTGATGGAGTATGACGTAGACATCAAGATCACCATGCTGGTGAGGGGAAGAGGCCTGTGCAAGCACCTTGTTGCAGACTTCAAGCAGAAAGAGGAAGGCAGCCTACAAATTCACGATGTACCCATAGCAGAAGAACCAGCTGTCATGAAGGATTGGACATCGGACCTGAGGCATTTTCTTCTCACTGGCAAGTGCCCGCAGGGTCTTGATGGGACCAAAAGAAGGTTATTTAGGCTCAAGTCTCTCCCTTATGTCCTGGTTGATGGAGTATTATTTAGGAAGGATCTCTCACGGGTCCTAAGATGCATAAACCCAAACCAGGGTGACAAGGTGCTGTATGAGTTCCACGATGGGCCAGCAGGCAATCATTTTGCTCCTAGAGCTACTGTAGCAAGGATAATAAGAGCTAGCTATTTCTGGCCTACTCTTTTCAGGGACACCCATGCCTAGGTAAGAAAGTGCCATAAGTGTGCCCTTTTTGATGGGAAACAACGGTTGGTTGCCATGCCTCTACAGCCTACTCAGGTAGAACAGCCATTCATGCAGTGAGGCTTGGACTTCATAGGGATGATTAATCCTCCCTCCAGTGTTGGACACAAGTGGGTCATGACCGCCACGGATTATTTTACAAGGTGGGTGGAGGCTGTTGCTCTGAAGGAGGCAAATGAAAGTGCGGTCCTGGAGTTTTATGAGGCCCTGGTGACAAGATTCGGGGTCCCGGCCACCATAATCTCAGATAACGCCTTGGCTTTTCTGGGAACTAAAACAAGTGAATGGGCACTAAGGTATGGTATATATCTCAGCACTTCATCCAATTTTTACCCACAGGGGAATGGGCTGGCTGAGTCCACCAACAAAAACTTGATCAGAATCATCAAGAGGACCATGGAAGAAAATCAGAGGACTTGGCATGCCAAGCTAAAAACAGCTCTGTGGGCCGATCGAATCACTCCAAAGAGAGCAATCGGAAATTCTCCATATACACTCGTATATGGAAGGGAAGCTAGGCTTCCCATCTCACTTGAATTGCCAGCGTTGGACCTCGCTCACCAGCGGCAATTAGAAGAAGGAAGTAGCATGGAGGTCAGGCTGTGCGAGCTGATGGAGCTCCAAGAGACAAGGGACCGGGCTATGGCTTCTATGACCAATCGCCAACAGCAAACAAAGAGACACTTTGACAAAAAATCTTCATCAAAAGATTTTTTTGGAGACATTGTCTTGAAATGGGATGAAGACCGAGCTAAGCCTGGAAAGCATGCAAAATTCGACGCCCTATGGAGCGGCCCATACATAATCACTCAGTGCAAGCAGCGTAATGCATTCCAACTCTCTAGGTTGGATGGTCAAAAATTGCATATCCCAATTAATGGGATATATCTTAAGCATTGCCACTGACCCCCCCTTTTTATCATGTATATATTTCCCTTGTATTTTCTACTTTCCCTAAGTGCTTTCTGCACATGTTAGTTTTTTTAGCATTGTGTGTTTTCATTTCCTTGAAGGTAAATCTTCGTAATTGGTTTCTAAAAAATTATCGAAGCTTTTGTTGTTCAAGTTACCATCTGACTCCGTGCCCAATGGACTACAAGGCAACTGGTCTCTAACCATAGCAGGGATGCTTCCCTTGGGAGTCGCCAATTTGTTGACCATTTTTTGCCCAACAGATAAAATTTTCGGTCCCCTTCTGCCTCTTGATGTTTTAGGCCATTTCTTTTTGATTTTGTGCAGATCTAGTAAAATCTACGGACTCAGCAGTTTCCTACAGACTTCACAAATTTCTACGGACGTAGCAGTTTCCTACAGACTTCACAAATTTCTACGGACTCAACAAGTTAGTATTTTGGCGCAAGGGGGACCAGTTCAGAGAGTGCTAGGGTTTACAAGGCTTTTGGGACATTTGTCTGACAAAGATTCACAAGGTTGGCGGCGCTGAACCATTGAACCATTGCTTCAATTTCAAGCTCTGGTTCAATAGTCAAATCCATCGGCACATAGCGTTGAACCGCTGAACCAGTTCAACGTTTTAGTTCAAAGGCTTCGATTCAAAGGCCTAGTTTCAGCGCTTCGGCAAAGTTCATGGTTCAGCGTCTTTTAGTTCAACAAAGAGTTCATCCCTCAGTTCAAAACACCTCGATTCAACAATCGTTTGAACCATTGAACCAATTTCGGTTCAATGGCTTGGTTCAACGAGTTTGGTTCAAGGCCACCGGTTCAACACTTAGTTCAAAGTGAGTGGTTCAATGTTCGGTTCAATCGGCTCGGCACGCAGCATTGAACCATTGAACCAGTTTCGGTGTAATGGGTTGGTTCAACGAAGGGCCGAAACAAAGAACCGGGGAAAGTCAAAGCACCAATTTCTGCAGACTTTTTGTCCGCGGAAAAAGGTCCGAAACAAAGGAAAGACCCGCGGAAAGGGCCGAAAGGGAAAAGCCCGAAGGAATTTGCCGAGGACGATGACATCCCAAAAGCCATCAAATATAAGGAAGCGAATTAGCTGTTGGTTTTCAAAGCGATGACGGCCGCATGAACATCAATTCTAACACAGTGAAATAGCCGTTTGCTTTCTAACTAAAAGAGTGCTAACCATGAAAGGATCCCAAGCAATGCAGCGACCCGCCCAGAGATAGCCCCGAGGGCCGAAGGAGCCAGAAGAGACAAGGCAAGGAAAAGACAAAAGTGCCAAGAGCATGGAGCAAGTAGATAGTCCAAGTGGCGAAGGGAGGCGCCAATTCAAGAAGTTACTCCAGCAGGTGAAACAGTGTCTGCGAATTGACCATTAAAAGGCGCGAACGGCCAACTGTGCGACTCGTTTTTCTTCATTTCACATTTATGAGCAGACAAATTGCGTAGGTGCCTTCAAAGAGTAGTCTCGGTTAATGGGAAAATGGCGCGACCATGTCAAAAAGCACCTGAAGTCAGAGCCAAGGTCGGCACATCATTTATGTTTAAGCGGCCTGCTTTTCCGAATGCTCGTAAGGCACATGGGTCACTTGTAAAAAAGGCGCCAAAAGGCCTCCTTTCTTCTTCTATATATGGGAGACTTGTCATTTTTGTAAGAATTTTCCACTATTGTAAGGCATAGCCCTGGCAAAATTTCACCTGAATCAATAAACGCATTTTTTACCTCTATCTTGGTTAGATATCTCTGTGTATGTCTGAGTGTTAATTTGTGTTTAGTCATTGTTTCTTGATGCTTTCATAGGTTCAACACCAACATATCTGGTGTCTATAAGGTGCCATTTCTGCCGCTGATAAGGAGCGTTGTATTTGGAAGTGCAGAAACAGAAGACATTACCTTACAGTGTGCCTTTCATAGCACCTTTGGTGAATCTCTATTTTCTGTATTTTCCATTAAAGCCTCCCTGTCAAGCTCTTGCAGCCCAGTCCTTCTGTCAGTTTGAAGTGTATGTATGTGTTTGTCTGATTTTAAGTGTGAGGGTGAGGTCGGATTTATTTTTGGTGCATCACCTTCTTTAGAGTAGTTTGTTTTTCTGCAATCTTTCTCCCTTTTCATCCCCCCCCATTATATATCTATATATATATGTATGTTAGCACTTACTGGAACAAATCAAATGCATCAAAGGGAGCTAGCCCTTACCCAGAGACTCTCCCCTCCAGCTTTGTCGGTCCCACAGGGGAGAGGGGAGTTTCCACAGTTGCGTGAGGAAGGCAGGAGCTCGACCTCCTAGCAAGGGTGCAATCTTCTGCGTCAACAGTCCAATCATCATCCCACATCCTCAGCGTCATCCTTGTGTGATTAGATTTTGGTTCTAAGGTTGTCTCTGTTCTTTCCGCAAATAGGGTGAACTATTAAGTAATTTAATAAATTCACTTAAGTTGTCTAATGTTCTCAAATATTAAAAAGACGACTTAGTATTATAGCTCGTTTGAAAGGTAAAAAGTTGCTCTAAGTGTTGGGCACCTTGTTTGGGGGACTTATGCACATGAAATATTTTATTATCTTGTTTCAACAACATTGTGTGGGGAAAAAGTGAATTATTATATTATTTTTATTGTCTTTTTGGCTCCAAGAAGATTATAAAAGGACGTTGAGGGTCTCATTTGGGGCATGTTGAAGAATTCTTATATTGTTACACTGTCAGATTGAATTTGTGAGTTCTCCCAAAATCTTTTGGGGATGAAAACCCTCTCTATATTTATAGTTTCGGATTTGAAAGATAATTCCTAGCTGGATAGTGTGGTTCTACTTAGGAATCACCTTGTTCTTCAAAGGAAATACACAATGGAGTTTCAATACGCAGATGTTTGATGTGTTTTTATGATCTTTTGGTTTCATTTATATTTTGTTGGGTTGTTAACCAATTTTCAGCTTGTTTGAGTGTGAAGAATCTCAATTGGTCGTACCCTTCCTCTCGCTGGTCACACCCTTTTAGACCAGGCCGTACAAGTGTAGACCTGGGCGTGAGACTTTGTGGCCCAAGCGCCTCACTTTTTGAGGAGTTTAATTGTTGTTTGGTGACACCTTGACTCCTAGAAGGATTTGCTATCAGTTTAGAATAAGAGAAATGGAGTATGTGGTGGAGAATGGTGAATTTTAGGGAATGTTGTAGCGTTGTTCCAATGGATCAGAACTTAGAAATTCAAGTAATCAGTGTTTGATCAGACCTCAGTGAACTCCTATCTGCATCAATGCTTTTGATTCTTCAATGTGATATCCCTAATGATTGGTTTGAAGTAAAATTGCTATCCTATTCTCACATTTTTGTGTTGCAACAGTGCTCAGATTGAACAATCAAAACTATCAACTGTGATTACTCTTGTTTACATGTTTTCTCCTCCCATTGAATAAGTGGTTTTCATTGTAATAGGCTTTCCGCTGCAAAGTGGATGTGCCTTGATTTATTATTTGGGCTACCTGCTGAAAAAGTGGATGTGCCTTGCTTTGTGTTTCAAGCTTCCCGCTGAACAAGTGGATGTGCCTTGTTTTGTTTTAGCTGTCCCACTAAATAAGTGGAAGTGCTTAGTTTTTTTTACTTTCTCACTGACTAAGCAGATGTGATTGATGCTTTCCCACTGAATAAGTGGATGATTGTAATTGTAGCTTTAGTTAATTTTTTCAAAAAAATCTATGGTGGTTATTACAGTGGTATCAAAGCTACCGATCTTGTTAGTGTATGATTTCTAATGTTGTTATGCAACTTTTTATTTATGCACACCAGTGATAGAGAAAAGAGATACTATGAAAGAAGGCAGAGAAAGTTGTATCAATTTCTCGAAGAGCCAGTTGAAGATACTTTCTCTGAGGTTCTTAGAGTTCAACAGATTCCTTCTAGTGATAGTGACATTTTTTTTAAAAACATGGCAGACAAGCATAAAAGACTAACACAAAAAAAGAGTCCTGGTGCTAATGCAAAGACGAAATTTGATACTATGATAGACATGATGTCGCATTTAGTAAAAATGAATCAGAATGTGCCTCAAGTACCTTCAATTCAGAATGGAGAAACTAGTAGTGCTAACAACAATAATCACCAAAATGTGGAACACACTGTTGGAACAATAGCTTCTGGATCTGTTCCTAGACCTCTCCAACCAACATTCACTCATAGGGAGGAGGCCCAACCTGTGCAAGAAGCCTTGATTCCTATGGTCGAAGAAGTAAGGGTAAGTTATGCAGAGTATGCAACCCTTCCAGCTAAGATTCGAGACATTTTGTCCCTGGATCAATTCATTTATCAGAAGAAGAGGGGTGGTGGAAGAGTAGAGAATAGAGGACCAGCTGTGCAGAGAGACTACCAACAAGCATTGGGAAAGGTGACCATGGCACACTTTGATGGGAGTGACAAATGCACTGCTAGAGCATGGGTGCAAAAGTTGGATAACTATCTCTTAGACCGATGGCAGAAGAAAATGCTATCAAATTTGCATGGATGGAGCAACCCATGACTAGTGGTACCATGGCTTGGTGACATTGGGTCACAACTTGGTCACCACCTATGATGAGTTTACAAACAAGCTCACTGAAAGATTTGATAAGAAAGACCTTGAGTTGCAATTCAGAGAGCTTGCACAATTAAAGGAATATGGTACTCTTGATGCATATACATCTCAGAGTTTCAAAGACTCTCAGTTATGGTTACAAGCATCACAGAGACGAGACTTGTGGTCCTTTTCAACGAAGCATTAATGGAGCCAGTCAGAGGATGGGTTAAAGCCTTTGACCCACCAACTCTACAAGAAGCTATAAAGAAGGCAAGAAGCATGGAGCTTGCTGCCTCAAGAAATAAATTTCAGTCAAGGACTTTCTAGCATACAAAAAACAAGAAGCATTTTCAGATAAATTCTAATCAGACCAAGAAGACATCAACAAAAATGGATGAAGACCTCCTAAATGACTTAAGGAGGAAGAAATTATGTTCAATTGCAAGGACCCATGGGCCCCAGGCCATGGGTGCCCTGGAAAGGGTAAGGTTCATAATTTAAAAGTTTATTCATATAAAGAATCAGAATTAGAAAAATCAGAACAGCAATCTGATTTGGAGGAGAAAGTGGACGAAGATTCATCTGAAGAGTTTGAACAAGAGAAGGAAAGTGACGGCACTCTTGCCTGCCTTTCTAGTTTTCAAAAAAAGGAGTCTTTCAGAGTCCATGGTGTCCTTCATGGACAGCGAGTTGTATTAACTGATATTGGAGCAAAACATAATTTTGTTGTTGGAGTGGTGGCTCGTAGAGGAATCAAATGAGTCTACAATTGGGTCCTTATGAATTCAAAGATGATTTCTATGTTGTAAGCATTGGTGACACAGATGTAGTACTTGGCATTCGGTGGCTGCAATCTTTGGGAGAGATCATCTTAAACTTTCAGACTATGGAACTGAGATTCCAATCAGAAGGGAAGAAAGTGGTGTTAAGAGGGATGTCAAATGGAGGTCCACGTGTTGTCTCCTACAAAAGGTTAGAGAGGTTCATTTGGCATGATCAAGTTGAGTGGGCAATAGACTGTATCATCATGCCTACCATTCTCAAACATGAAAAGAAAAATTATCACCCTGATGTGCAAGCTTTGTTTACCAAGCGAATTAAGGTTTTCAGGGTTTACCTCCAAGGAGGCCTCCTTCAAGAGGCATTGAGCGTGTGATAGAGCTAGAAGAGGGAGCAAACCCTATCATCACCACTCCCTATCGGCATCCAAAAAGAGATAAAGATGAGGATGAGAAAGCAATCAAGGAGCTCATGGAGATGGGACATATCCGTCCAAGCAAAAGCCCATATGCATCTTTTGTTGTTTTGGTGAAAAAGGTTAGTACTATGTTGTTTACTTCTCAAAGATAGATTTGAGATCAAGGTATCATCAGATAAGGGGTTCGTGAGGAGGGCATAGAGAAGACTGCTTTCAGATGACACTTTGGTCATTTTGAGTTTGTGGTTATGCCCTTTGGTTTAACCAATGCTCCTGCAACATTTCAATATTGCATAGACTAGGTGTTCAATAACTAGCTTAGGAAATTTGTCTTAATATTATTTGATGACATCTTGATATTTAGCAAGGCTTGGGAGGAGCATATGAGACATTTGGATGAGGTGTTGGGCATACTTGAGGCTGAATCCTTGTTTGCAAAGGAATCAAAGTGTGAGTTTTGTAAAACCGAACTTCTATATCTTCATCATGTAATCAATTGAATGCAAGTCCCAGCTATATTTACAGACGAAGGTGTGTTGAGTGTCGACAATGGTCGACAGGGATAAATGACCTTATGTGCCTAAAGGTCTAACCCTTTCCCATTTGTCATGGTAGAGGAGTCTAGAGCAACATGGACGGACCAAGATGGATGTTGCACACTTTCCAGAATGACAAGATAAATTTGACCTATCCCCACCAACCTTTGCAATAAATAAGTATCAAATGTCATTCCTTGATTTCCAATTTTTATCATCCCTTTAAAATAAGATGTTTGCCCAGAGTGAACGACTTTTCTGATAAAAAGTTGTCCATGAGTGACATTATTTTTTTAGATAAGATGTTCACTCGGGAACGAATCATTAAATGTCGAGATGGGAGTGAAATTGTAAATGGATGTCCACCATCCCACTAATCCACCTGAGTAATGAAAATGATCCATTTGATTGACGCATTTGAGTAATGGAAACCACTGATCCATCTGAGTAATGGAAAGTGAAAGGAACTGCCCCAATATGAACATCCGACCAATCAATAGGTAGGTGAGGTGTCTTAAAGGAGAACAAAACAGAGGGCATATGGATAGCAAACAGGAATCTTAGACATTAACTCCTCCCTCTACCACAAAGACATTGACAAGCAGAATGATAGTCGTTTACCGTTGCAAGAACCACTACCAACAACCAGTTTCCCACAAGTTGACATATCACCAACTAGTATACCATAGGTTTAACAAGACTTCTTCACTTCAAAGGGGTCACATTCGTCAAGCCCAAGACACCACGATAAGACGGATTTTGGATGGACCGATGTTTATTTTAGTGGACCAAATTCTGGATGGACTAACATTCGGTTGGTGGTATCTATTCCACTATGCTAGATTAGTTAGTTGGGCTAGCTTGAACAGGGGTTCAAGCTAGGTCAAACCCTGAAAAACTAGTTATTATACTTATTATACACGATAGTTAGGTAGGCTAGCTCAAACCTTAAGTAATTGGTTATTGCAATCATTAGCTAATGGAGCTAGCTCAAACAATGAGTTTATTTGTTATAATTAGCAACTAGTTATTAGTTAGTCGGACTAGCTTGAACATGGATTGGATTGGGCGTGACTAGAATAGATGGTAAATGCTACCAGATATAAAATTTTGCATCCCTCCCCCTTGGCTGCTTCCCCTTCTTTGACCCCAACCAAACTCCCTATCTATATACGGAGGCAGAGGCAAATGCCTATAGAGATATAGAAGATGCATGCATGAATGATCAAAATAAGAGAGAAGGCCCCCATCTATCTATATTGGCATTGAGTTGGCGACTATAAATAGCCGCCTTCAACATACATATATTAATATCTAATTGTGCCTACAATCTCCTCCTTAAATATGGTGTGGGCAAGCAGTTTAAGGCATAAACTCCCCATATCCTGTAATGTCCCCTTCTCAAGCCTAGTGAATTTGGTGACCGTTAGCCTATTCCTAAGTCCCATAGGTTAATTGGTATTGGTTAGGGGACTCCTTTGATCTTGGAGAGCACATGTTCAAATTTTCTTGTGTTCTTTGTGCAGCATTGAGTTTATTGGACATTGAGAATTGCAGTGATGCTTTTTGAAGCATTTTCAAACACCTAGTTTGTTCAAACTTCTTGGAAAGAGTGTCTATTTTAGGTAAGTCGCCAAATTGGGTCCAATCATCATCCCACATCCTCAGCTTCATCTCTGTGTGATTAGATTTGATTCCGAGGCCGTCTCAGTGCGCAAAATGGGTGAGCTATTAATTAAAATTTTAATAAATTCACTTAAGTTGTCTAATGTTCTCAAATATTAAAAAGACAACTTCGTATTATAGCTCGTTGGAAAGGTAAAAAGTTGCTCTAAATGTTGGGTGCCTTGATTGGGGGACTTATGCACATGAAATATTTTATTATCTTGTTTCAACAACATTGTGTGGGGAAAAAGTGAATTATTATATTATTTTAATTGTCTTTTTCCCTCCAAGAAGATTATAAAAGGAAGCTGAGGGTCTTATTTGGGGCATGTTGAAGAATTCTTATATTATTATATTGTCAGATTGAACCTGCGAGTTCTCCCAAAATCTTTTGGGGATGAAAACCCTCTCTATATTTATAGTTTCGGATTTGAAAGATAATCACTAGCTAGATAGTGTGGTTCTACTTAGGAATCACCTTGTTCTTCAATGGAAATACACAATGGAGTTTCAATATGCAGATGTTTGATGTGTTTTGATGATCTTTTGGTTTCATTTCTATTTTGTTGGGTTGTTAATCAATTTTCAGCTTGTTTGAGTGTGAAGAATCTCAATTGCTCGTACCCTTCCTCTTGCTGGCCACACCCTTTTAGACCAGGCCATACAAGTGTAAACCTAGGCGTGAGACTTTGTGGCCTAAGCGCCTCACTTTCTAGGGAGTTTAATTGTTGTTTGGGGACACCTTGACACCTAGAAGGATTTGCTATCAGTTTAGAATGGGAGAAATGGAGTATGTGGTGGAGAATGATGAATTTTAGAGAATGTTGTAGCGTTGTTCCAATGGATCAAAACTCAGAAATTCAAGTAATCAGTGTTTGATCAGACCTCAGTGAACTCCTATCTTCATCAATGCTTTTGATTCTTCAATGTGATATCCCTAATGATTGGTTTGAAGTAAAATTGCTATCTTATTCTCACATTTTTGTGTTGCAACAGTGCTCAGATTGAAAAATCATAACTATTAATTGTAATTGCTCTTGTTGACATGTTTTCTCCTCCCACTGAATAAGTGGCTTTCATTGTAATAGGCTTCCCATTGCAAAGTGGATGTGCCTTGATTTGTGTTTCAGGCTTCCCGCTGAACAAGTGGATGTGCCTTATTTTGTTTTAGCTTTCCCACTAAATAAGTGGTAGTGCTTAGTTGTTTTGGCTTTCCCACTGACTAAGCAGATGTGCTTATTGCTTTCCCACTGAATAAGTGGATGTAATAAGTGGATGTTTGTAACTGTTGCTTTAGTTAATTTTTTTTAAAAAATCTAGGGTGGTTATTGCAGTGGTATTAGAAGTTGGTGATCTTGCCAGCGTATGATTTGTTACTCAGGCTTCCAGCTGAAAAAGTGGATGTGCCTTATTTTGTTTTAGCTTTCCCACTGAATAAGTGGTAGTGCTTAGTTGTTTTGGCTTTCCCACTGACTAAGCAGATGTGCTTATTGCTTTCCCACTGAATAAGTGGATGTTTGTAACTGTTGCTTAAGTTAATTTTTTTTTAAAAATCTAGGGTGGTTATTGCAGTGGTATTAGAAGTTGGTGATCTTGCCAGCGTATGATTTGTTACTCAGGCTTCCCGCTAAAAAAGTGGATGTGCCTTGCTTTGTGTTTCAAGTTTCTCGTTGAACAAGTGGATGTGCCTTGTTTTGTTTTAGCTTTCCCACTGAATAAGTGGAACTGCTTAGTTGTTTTGGCTTTCCCGTTGACTAAGCAGATGCGCTTGTTGCTTTCCCACTGAATAAGTGGATGTTTGTAATTGTTGTTTCAATTAATTTATTTATAAAACAAATCTAGTTTGGTTACTAAAGTGGTATTGACGCTGGTGATCTTGCCAATGTATGATTTCTAATCTTGTTATGCAACTTTTTCTCTATGCACACCAATGATAAGAGAAAAGAGATACTACGAAAGATGGTAGAGAAAGTTGTATCAGTTTCTAGAAGACCCAGTTGAAGATACTTTCTCTAAGGTTCTAAGAGTTCGACAGATTCCTTCTAGTGACAGTGATAATTTTTCAAAAAACATGGCAGACAAGCATAAAGGACCAGCGTAACCAGAGAGTCATGTGCCAATACAAAGAGGAAATTTGATACTATGATGGACATGATGTCGCAATTGTTAGCAAAAATGAATCAAAATGTGCCTCAAGTACCTTCAGTTCAGAATGGAGAAACTAGTAGTGCTAACAACAATAATCACCAGAATGTGGAACACACTGTTGGAACAAAAGCTTCTGGATCTGTTCCTAGACCTCTCCAACCAACATTCACTCATAGGAAGGAGGCCAAACCTGTGCAAGAAGCCTTAATTCCTATGGTCGAAGAAGTAAGGGTAAGTTATGCAGAGTATGCAACCCTTCCAGCTAAGATTCAAGGCATTTTGTCTCTGGATCAATTCATTTATCAGAGGAAGAAGAAGAGTGGTGGAAGTGTGGAGAATAGAGGACCCGTTGTGCAGAGAGACTACCAACAAGCTTGGGGAAAGGTGACCTTGGCACACTTTGATGGGAGTGACAAATGCACTGCTAGAGCATGGGTGCGAAAGTTCGTTAACTATCTCTTAAATGGATGGCAGAGGAAGATGCTATCAAATTTGCATGGATGGGGCAGCAAATGAGTGATGTTACCATAGCTTGGTGACATTGCGTCACAACTTGGTCGCCACCTATGATGAGTTTACAAACAAGCTCATTTAAAGATTTGATAAGAAAGACCTTGAGTTGCAGTTCAGAGAGCTTGCACAATTGAAGCAATACGGTACTCTTGATGCATACATCCTGACAAAAGCACTTGGACAAGAAAATTTTGAAAAGTTCAACGAAATGTTTGCTCTGACAAAGACCCCTGCAGACTAAGGGGGGATGTAACAATATTGTACATATTTGTTATTAATCCCAGGTATCTTAGGTAGCTTTTGTCTTTTTCAATAAGTTGTTTTCCATTCCCATAGAAATAGGAAGTCTTTTTGGGAATGTGAAGTGAACAGCCATCTTGGCTTATATATTGTAATGTTTGTTCATTCAGATTTAATGTGAATACAATTTTGGCTTGCACCAATAATTGTTAAATCACAGAATTGATCCTAGAGCTGACATCCAACAGGTTAAGGTTGATCATGTTATGTACTAATTTAATATAGTCACGTTATGCATATAATTAGTTATGGTAGTTACGGCAGTTAAGGATCCACCTATAGTTGTTCTAGTTGTTCTCACATGACTCGATCTATAGCTGCTTTAGTTGTTCTCAAAGGGCTTGACCTGTACCTCTTGTCGCTGTAGTCAAAAGAATCGAATCAATAGTAAAAGTGGGGGACCAATATATAGTGGTATTGACTAGTATATTGTATCCACTAATCTGATCAAGACACTAGCATGATATTCATATCTATGATTCAGGAAATGATATTTATATCTATGAATCTTGAGTTGGGATCTCGGTGAAGGATGAAAGAGATATGGGATAGCCAAATAGATGGCATGGAAGGTAGGATGGTCCCCAATTAATAGAGGATGCACTCAACCAATTTTACCCTAGGGTGGGGAGTCCCTATATCTCCATGGATTTGGGAGGTCAAGGGTGGTCATTTATGCATTTTAAATCAACAAATACATAGGCTAAGAGATTGAGTGGTCAAGATCAACAAATACATAGGCTAGGAGATCGAGTGGTCAAGAGCTCACAACCAGAGCCATTGGGAGCCATCCATTAGGGGCGATTGTGGTGAGCCATTGGATGGGTTCGGTCAAGGACCTTTATGATTGAATTGATATCTAGATCGGTCCAAAATAGCACACGCATATGATTGAGATGTTAAGTTTGTCCCATAAGAGTGGAGAAGATGGTGAGGATAATGACAAAGGTTGAGCGTCAAGGGATACATGATTGATTGAAGGGCATATGGGTCCATGGATGTAAAATAAAGGGTTAATGACTATGTTTCACAAACTGAAGAGTGGATGAGGAACTATTGTACTAGAGTTGTTGGCTCAAAGTTTTTTGGTGATAATATAACGAAGGACCTCTAGCATCCCTTAAAAGCAAAAGCACACATGAACGATTCCTTCATCTCACCGAACACAGTAGTAACCCACTCATTAGACAAAACCCTATACCACACTCGCTACTCTTATCATATGCTAGTGACCACATACTATAAGATCTATGTGACTTATGATCTAATGAGACTTGGCCACCCCACCTAATGATGACAACCAAAAACTTTCAAGAAAATAGTTCAATTCATTAAACCTTGACCCACTTTAGGCTACCGAACCATATGAAAGGAGGGCCTTATATCTATATAGGCCAATGGTGTCCTCCCTTCTATCTAAATATGAGATATGAGCTTTCCAACTATACCCCACTAGATTCTATACATATAATCACCACTCAACTACCTCAATGGGGTTGTCTCGGGGATCGAGCAGGGGGGCAGAGAGGGGATACTTTAGATTAGATAGGAGGTAATTGGCAGAAATGCATACTTACTATATATAGAAAGGCTATATATAATCGATTGACACTCGATGACAGCGTACTAGATCTAGCTGATAGGAAAGAGGCTACTTTAAATTGGCCTCAACCTCCCACCATAGATATATATATATAGAGAGAGAGAGAGATCTTATAGCAAGACTCGAACTACAGGAGTGCATTTAGACAACAATAGTCATCCTACCCTCTTGACGTCAAGGCATAGATATAGATTGGCCTACGCCAGTTATCCTCAGGGGGCCAAGGAACTTTAGACACTCAACTGACACAACTATATCTCTATGCCTTCCTTCTATATAGATGCAGATGTGCCTCTACTCTGTATAAAAAGTAGGGGTAGGGGACAAAGCCTCTAGGCACTCTGCTAATAGGCCTACTAGATCTTTATAGAAAGACTATCAACTATGAAACACTCTCTCACGTTTATATAACTCGCTATCTATAGGGGATCTAGCTACTTCAAATAGGCCCCAATCGCCTACAATCTTGTGTTTGGAAAGGAGGTCGATAGTCCAAAAGACATCGACTACCCCTATATAGATATTGAGAGCAACTTGTCTAATAGAACAAGGAAATAGATATACAGTATATAGTAAGCATGGGAGCGTGCATAAATATATGTATGCATTCTCTCACCATTTTATCTATTGGCGAAGGATAGGGATTGATCTCAGAGTCAAGCACTCAATCAATAGATTGGGGGCTTATATGCTCTCTCTCTCACCCTATATATCTAGGTAGGACCACCTATCGCCTATATATAGGAAGGGTCAACAATAGATCTATATAAAGGGCACCCATATATAGATAGGCCCCACCCACAACTAATTGATGGTATTGGGGTTGAGGTCCCTCTCTATATATTGTGCAGATAGGGCCCCAACTCTCTATAGGCATGGTTATTAGACTCGACACTCCCCCAATAGGACTAGGAAGAGGAAGGGGTGCAAGGCTCAAACAACAGGAAAACAATCCAACAACCAACCACCTCTATGCTTCAATTGGGTTTAAGGAAAAGGGCCTTTAGACACTTGGATAATGAACTATCACAACCAACCTAAAATAAGATATTTATATCCACGGAATTCTCAAGCAAAACAAACTCCACTCGCTAGTATTTAATGGAACCCCTAGCTCAAGGGTATATCCAAATGACCCCAATAGCTCACGAGCCTACTGATATTAGATATTGACTGAAGCCCCTACCACCACAACACAAGTCTACATAAACTGCTCCTCCAATATACAAACCTACATATTTCCACTATTTACTGAAAACAAAGACGTAGAATACGATATCACTGTACGAGGAACAGGGCCTTTAGACACTTGGGTAACAAACTACCATGACCAACTTGAAACATGATATCTATATCTATATAATTGTAGAGGGAAATAGACTCCACTCACTAGTATTTAATGGAACCCATAGCTCAGGGGAATACAAAAACTATCCCAATAGCTCCTACCCCCGCAACCCACAAGTCTACATAAACTACCCCTGCAACATACAAACCTACCTATTTCCTCTATTTACTGAAAACAAAGATGTGGAATATGATAGCTCTCTACTATGAGGAGAAGGGCCTTTAGACACAGGTAACGAATTGCCACGACCACCTAAAGCATGATATCTATATCTACAGAATTCCAAGGGAAACAATCTCTACTCACTAGTATTTAATGGAACCCCTAGCTCAAGGGTATACCGAAACTACCGCAATCGCTCATAGCCCTACTGATATTATCTATTAGCTAAACACATGTCCCTACAACTCACAGGGCTACATAAACTACCCCTCAAACATACACACCTACCTATTTTATCTATTTACTAAAAATAAAGATGTGGAATACGATGACAATCTACTATGAAGGGAAGAAATAGCCGAGAATCCCAAAGGCTAGCAGTCAAGCTACTCCCTCTCCTCCCTTAGCCAAGACCTAGGGTGAGGAAAGAAACAACCCAACCTCTCCAGAGGTTAAGACAAATTCTTTTATAGTTATACGGCCCCACAAGGCTAGTAACATATGCCCACCCTTCACCATACACTTACTGTACTATATGTTAAGCACACAACACATTGAGAGGGGAGGTGAATCAGTGTAATTTAAAACTTTACTTTCTTACAATTAATGTCCACGAAAAAAACATTCACACGAGATCTATCTATTAAGAAACACAAAATTTACGTACAAAACCCTCGGGAAAAAACACAAAGAAGAGCTAATTGGATCTATTGTCCAAATATAGCCTCAAAATAAAAATTCTTTTACAAAATTTGTAGGCACCAATCTACTTGGAAATACCAATCCCCAACGCCAAGCACCAACTTGGCAAGAGACACCAATCTTTTCTTTATGGGGCACCGACCTCCACTGAAACAATCTTTCACCACACTATTATTGTTTCATCAACAAATGATGGCAAATTCAATCTCCTCTCTTTTCCAAAAAAAATTGCTTATACTTGAATGATAGAAAGAAATAATTCTTCACGCATTTCCCTACCTTTGCTTCTCCTTATATAGACTCCAATGCCTCTTCACAAGGGAGTTAACCTCTTCAAAAGACACCGATACACCAAAAGAAGCATCCATTCATTTAATTTTTTATTTTAACTAAGGTGCATGATTTCCAAAAGGGGGTCGGCCTATAGAGTTTAATGAAAGTCGACCTAGTTTAAGAGAATTGGCCCTCCCTTCATAGGCGCTTAAACACAAGTGATCGACCCTTTCATTTATTGGCATTGATTTCCACAAAGATAATGCTTTTTACAATAATGATAATCCCGTTGCCATTACTTATATTTTCGTTGACATTTGTTGACAATAAGAACTCCTTTGACATCAATGATAATATTTCAACAATCTCCCCCTTTGTCATTCATGGCAATACTATAGAGAAATAGTATATGAATCTCCTCCTTTGCTTACCCTTTCTTTAACTCTCCCCCTTTGACATCAATGTCAAAGGGACGTACAATACAATCACAATGTATATCACCAAAATATCCATGGAGCTAAAAAAATAATGCAGTGATGAGATCCCCCTTAACGGATGCTTCTCTTGAAGAATTTAGTGACTAGATAAAATATGGATCACTCCCACTGTATGCCTTAGACACTCAAAAGTTTCTTTTGGGAGGGTTTCGTGAACATATTTGCTATTTGTTCCTTTGTGGCAATGCATTCCAACTTTACATGTTATGCAACCTATTCTCTCAAGAAGTGATACTTGATAGGAATATGTTTTGTCCTAGAGTGCATATGCAGATTCTTCAAAATATTTATTGCACTAGTGTTATCATAGAGTATTGAGATTGAATGACAATACTAATATCTTAAAATATTTCAATGTCCAATGAACTTGTGTACAACATGACATTGCTGCTATATATCCTACCTCCGTTGTGGATAAAGAAACAGAAGTTTGCTTCTTGCTTAACCAAGACACTAGATTGTTGCCAATAAAAAATGCTCCCCCACTTGTACTCTTTCTATCATCAACAATTCCGACCCAATCGGCATCTATATATGCTATTCAAGTGAAATTTTCACCTCTTTGATACCACAAACCATAATCCAAAGTGCTTTTTAGATATTTGAATATTCTTTTGATGGTTTGCACATGAGTTTCTTTTGGTGCTACTTGAAATCGTGCTCTAAGCCTACAGTTTGCATGATGTCTGTCCTAGATGTTGTGGTGTATAGTAGGCTACCAATCATGGATCTGTAAAGTCTCTGATTTGCTTCATGGGATTCATCATCTTAACTTACATCATGTAACAATGGGTGCGCTAACTGGTGTACAATCTTCCATTCTAAACTTTTTCAACATCTCCTTGACATACTTGGTTTGTGAGATAAATATTCCTTTGTTATATTGAGAAATTTGTAAACCAAGAAAAAATGACAATTCTCCTAGCATGGACATTTCAAACTATTTTTGCATATCCTTTGCAAATTTTGGGACATTTTTTCACTATCTCCTCCAAAAATAATGTCATCCACATAAACCATAACAATTAACTGATTTTCACCTTCAATCTTGATGTAGAGATTACTATTAGTGACTCCTTTTTGTAACCTTGTTGTAAGTATTTATCATGTCTTGAATATCGGGCTCTGCAGGCTTGCTTAGCCCATCAAATGCTTCCTTCAACCTACACACATAATCTTCTAGTCGTTCGATATAAACCTCTTCCTCTAACTTGCCATTAAGAAAAGCAGACTTGACATCCATTTGATAAACTTTAAAGTTCTTAAAACTAGCATATGCCAAAAAAATTCAAATGGCTTCTAGTATCACAACAGGGTCAAAGGTTTCTTCAAAATCAATACCTTCAATTTGAACATATCCTTTACAAACTAACCTTGCTTTATTCCTTGTCACTTGGCCATCGTCATTCAGCTTGTTCCTGAACACCCACTTGGTACCAATCACATTTTTATCTTTTAGTCTTGGAATGAGTTCCCAAGTATCATTCTTCTAAGTTTGATACAATGCTTCTTCCATAACATCAATCCAATGCTTGTCGTTGCTAGCTTCTTCGAAGTTTTTAGGCTCTATTTTAGATAGCAAAGAGAAGTTTACTTGTTCAGATGTACTCACTAATTTTCTTCTAGTTTGCACCCCAACATCTATATCACCAATAATTGTTCTTTTTGAGTGATGTTTTTCAACAAATCTAGATGGTGCCTTTGTATCTTCCTGTTCCACTTCCTTTTGTTTTTCTTCTTCCTTGTAGTTTGGTTCTTTTGAATGGTCATTTACTTGTACACTCTCTTTAAGGCCTTGTTTTATCCAATCTTACACTGGTACTTTCTACAATCTTTTGTAGTCTTTCATTATAACATCTATATGCCTTACTTCTTGAGGAATATCCAATAAAAATACCTTCATCAACTCTGGATTCAAACTTTCCCAATTCTTCGTCATCTCTTTTGATGGAACACTTACTCCCAAACACTTTTTAGCATTTAACTGATGTCGGTCTACCCTTCCATAGCTCATAAGGTGTTTTGCTATTGTTTACTCTAGTTTGCCCTCTACTCAAAATGTAGACTGCGGTGTTAACTACCTCTCTTCAAAAATGATTTGATAGCTTAGATTCGTTTAACCTTGTTCTTGCCATCTCTTGAACAATTTGATTCATCCTTTTTACAACTCCATTTTGTTGTGAAGTTATTGCAGCTGAGAAATGTCTTTTAATGCCATGATGCTCACAAAATTTGAGAGGAACTCACCTCCTCGATCTGATCTCAAACACTTGATCTTTGAATCAGTGTCATTTTCAACCAAGTTTTTAAAAGCTTTAAATTTCTCAAATCCCTCAGATTTTTCTTTTCAAAAAGTGACCCATGTCATTCTAGAATAATCGTCAATGAGGAACATGAAATAACTGTCACCTTGTATGCTTTGTGTTCTTGTAGGCCCACAGAAATCTGTATGGATTAGTTCTAATGGCTTAGTTGTTGAGTACTCCTTTGACTTAAAACTTGCCCTTGTTTGTTTCCCATGCTGACACTGCTTGCAAAAAGTATTTGAAGGTTTTGTAATTTTTGGCATCTCTTACAGTTTGCTTGGTGCTGATTTTCACCAGATTATCAAAATTCATATGGTCCATTCTTCTATGCCATAGCCAACTTTCATCAATTTTACTCATGTAGCATTTTTCTCCTTTGATATCACTGAGTATGTATAAGTTGTTTATTATTCTATTAGCCTCTGTAACAAGTTTTCTTGTATCTAGTTTGCTGATCTCACACCTTTGAGCATAAAATGTGAGAAGATGTCCTTGATCACACATTTGATTAACACTTAGAAGATTATGCTTCAAACCTTCAACATACAAAACATTTTATGGATTAGTTCTAATGGCTTAGTTGTTGAGTACTCCTTTGACTTAAAACTTGCCCTTGTTTGTTTCCCATGCTGACACTGCTTGCAAAAAGTATTTGAAGGTTTTGTAATTTTTGGCATCTCTTACAGTTTGCTTGGTGCTGATTTTCACCAGATTATCAAAATTCATATGGCCCATTCTTCTATGCCATAGCCAACTTTCATCAATTTTACTCATGTAGCATTTTTCTCCTTTGATATCACTTAGTATGTATAAGTTGTTTATTATTCTATTAGCCTCTGTAACAAGTTTTCTTGTATCTAGTTTGCTGATCTCACACCTTTGAGCATTAAATGTGAGAAGATGTCCTTGATCACACATTTGATTAACACTTAGAAGATTATGCTTCAAACCTTCAACATACAAAACATTTTATGTTTTCATCTTCCCATTGTCAAGACTAAGAGTACCTTTTCCACCTATTCTTGTCGTAGCATTATCTCCAAATTTTACAGTGCCTTCACTTATATCCTTCAAAGATAAAAATTTGCTCGTCTCCAGTCATGTGACTTGAGCACCCACTGTCAATGTACCATTGTTGCCCTTCGTCTTGTGCATGAAACGTTGTTTGCACGAGCATATATTTCTCCTTTCCCTGATTATCTTAATCTTGCTTTTTTTGCCATATTTTTGTAAATTCTCTTTTCTGTACAGCAAGAGCATCACTTTCTTTTCTTGTCTAGGAGGTTCTACAAAAATACTTCTATAGAAACGTGTTATATGTTCATAGTTATTACACTTATAACATAAAATACTATTCTCATTGTAATTTGATAAAGGGGCAAATGAGTTATAATTTCTACTTTAAAATCCATAAGCACTTCTGCCATTGTCCCATGTATACCTATTTCTTGCATGTGTCTTACACTCCATTGCTTTATGCCCAAAATGATTACATAAATAACAGTAACCGTAAAAATAATTTGGGTACTTGATCATATTAAACTACATTGGAGGAAATGACCTTCTGAAATTTCTAATGGGATTATGCTCACCTTTGTTGTCTTTGTGAGGACTATCATGCTCTTTCTTGTTGTTGCTTCCACCAGTCGTGGACCCCTTGAGTATATTTGCGTAGCTCTTGGGCTTCTTTACATATACTTTCTTTGGCGGTTCTATAATTTTTGAACTCTGACCTTCTTTAATGATCTTCTAGTTTCCTTCATAGCCAAGACCATGCTTAATGAATGGTGACCTTTGGCAATTTAGTATGTCCCCCAACATTTCAGTATTCTTTTCAAATTTTAAACTTTTTTTCAGCTAAGCAATTGTCTTCTCCAATTCTTTTCTTAAAACAACTACTATAGATTCTAGATTTTCGCAATTGTCTTCCTTTGTCTTCAGTTTGACTCTCACTTCCTCTAGCCTTTTTGCTTCTTCTAGTTGAGTTTTAAGGCTGATGACAGCGATTTCCGATTCCTCATCACTTTGTGACATTCTTGTTTTTAAAACACAATCCTCTTCATATTTTTGAAGCTGTAATTTTTGTTTCAAATTCTTTTTCTTAAGCGCCTTTATCTCATTAAAGCACAAATGAGTTCTTCAAGATCTATTTCTCCTACATCTTCGACAACGTCTTCCTCTTCTAAATATATTTTTTCTTTTCCTTGTCTTGCCAAGATGTCTTCACTTGCAGAGGCATCACTTTTTATTTCTATAGCCAAGAAAAGGGTTTTTTATCTATCACTATCTGATATACTTTCATCTCTCTCCTTAGTTGAGCTACTATCCTTTTTGGAATAGAGACTTTTCTTGTGTTTATCGAAATTTTTCTTATATCCATTTTGTTTGTAGTGTTTCTTGTACTAATGAGGTTTGCTCTCCTTTTTCCTTTCCTCATGATTTTAATCATCATCACTATCATCTTTATGCGGACACTTAGCAGCGAAATGTCCTATTTTACCACAATTAAAACATTTAAAAGGTAGCTTACCTTTGTATTTGCCGGATCTTTTCTTAAGTTTTCTTATAAAAAGGGCCTCCTTTTCATCTTGTTTATCATTGATGCTATCCCCTGATTCAGGCTCTTTATTCTTCACTTTCTTTGAAGCTTTAAAAGTTGCTTCTTTTTTTGATGGCTTCTCCTTTTCAGTTCCCATTTCATACGCCATGAGGATCCCATGCAACTCATCTTTTGTTAATGAGTCTAGGTCCTTTAATTCTTCAATAGCAAAAAAAATTGCATCAAATCTCAAGGTAAGTGACCTTAGCACTTTTTGAACGATCATCTTTTTGAACGATCATGGATTCTTTAACTTTTTCACCGAGCCCTCTAGTACTATTGACAATTTCATTCACACAAAGATAGGCCGCAACATTTTCTTCATCTTTCATCTTCAAACTCTCAAACTATATTCTATGAGTTTGGAGCTTGGCCTTCTTCACCTTGTTATCACCTTCATAGATGTTCTGAAGTTTGTCCCAAATTTTCTTTGCCAAGTCACATAGCATTGCCTTGACAAATTATGATTCAGACAGGCCACACAAGATAGCATTCATGGCTTTGGCATTATTCTCACTAGCCTTCTTTTCAGCTTGATCCGTAGGTGGAATTTATGGCACTTTATAACCAGTCACTACTGCTTGCCAGATATCAAAACCAAGGGCCATTAGATAGGTTCACATCCTTATGCCCCAGAATGCATAGTTTGTTTCGTCAAACAATGGAGCCTTATTTGTGGAGAAACCTTCTTGTACATGATGACTAACCATGTGTGCTCCCAAGATCTACCTTTTAATGGTTAGTCTATATCTGAAGAAACCGTTCTGATACCAATTGTTAAGCACACAACACACTGAGAGGGGGGTGAATCAATGTGATTTAAAACTTTAATTTCTTAAAATTAATGTCCACAATAAAAATATTCACACAAAATCTATCTATTAAGAAACACGATTTTCGTGGAAAACCCTCTCTCAGAAAAAACCACAAAGAGTTGCTTGTATCTACCGTCCAAATCCAGCCTCAAAATAAAAATTGTTTTACAAAATTTGTAGGCCCCAACCTACTTGAAGATACCAATTCCCACCGCCAAGCACTAACTTAGCAAGAGACACCAATCTATACTTTATGAGGCACCGACCTCCACTGAAACAATCTTTCACAACACTACTGTTGTTTCATCAACGAATGATGGCAAATTCACTCTCCTCTCTTCTCCATAAAAATCTACTTAAACTTGAATGATAAAAAGAATTAATTCTTCACACATTTCTCTACCTTCTCTTCTCCTTATATAGACTTCAATGCCTCTCCACAAGCGAGGCGACCTCTTCAAAAGACACCCATAAACCACAAGAGGCCTCCATTCATTTAATTTTTTATTTTGACTAAGGGGCACGATTTTCAAAAGGGGGCGGCCTATAGAGTTTAATGAAAGTTAGCCTAGTTTAAGAGAATTGGCCCTTCCTTCATATGTGCTTAAAAACAAGTGATCGACCCTTTCATTTGTGGGCATTGATTTCCACAAAGATAATGTTGTTTACATTAATGATAATCCCGTTGCCATTACTTATAATTCAATTGACAATAAGAACTCTTTTGACATCAATGACACTATTTCAACACTATAGAGGTGAGTGATCCCCTATGCCCTATAATAGGATCCTCTATATAAATACAACTCTCCCGTTGCCAACTATATATATAGGCACCCAACTAGAATATATATAACCTTGACCCCATACATATAAATGGGGGTCAAGTGCCCAATCGACTATATATAGAGCATATAGCCAGCCACACCTCACTGCCAACCCAATATAGAGATAGCGAGATAAGGGCCAGTGTCATATGGATATATAGTGAAGGACCTCTGTGAATCAAGTGCCCTCTCTCCATCGACATGGGAAATCGCTCCCAACGGACCTCAATCATTTGGGAATCAACATCAATCATCAACCAATCAATATCCAAGTAAAAAAGGGGGAGTGGTTCACCGATCAAGTGCAGAAACCCCTTAAAGTAAATAAAGGCAGGTAGCCCTATATGTGGGCATTTATATGGATATCAGGGTGATGTGATTTTATTAGAGCAATGTTGCTTTGGAATACTCAATGACTTGATCAGAATGTGAGGCTCGAAAAGGAAACTTGGTAACCCTACGTTTCTTCCCCGCCCTTCTTACCAATGGAGGGGTAGAAAGGTGGGGAAGAATAAAAACCTATACATGGTGGGAGAACCTACATTGGGAAATCCAAAATTAGGAGGATCATGTGCTAATATTATCCATATATGCATCAAAGCTGCAATAGAATGTGGATGTTGTGACTCTTCGGAGCAAGATGTTATGATGAATGGGCATCCTCCAAAGAATGATATATATATATATATATATATATATATATATATATATAAGGTTAAAGGTTAGATTCGCAATTCTAGATCGGGATCGAATGTCTCTCTTCATTGAACCCATTATTTCCTTTGGATCAAAATTGAGTGACCAACCCTTGATGATTATGCAAATATGACATCCCTTGATCTTGACATTTAAATCCTATTCTATTGCATACCGCATGCATGAAAGAGGTTTTCCAGCTAGATATATCCCAATATGGAATTGCAATGATTCTCAACCTTCGACAATATATAGTTGGCGCAAGCTTGAACAACCAGCTCTTTTACTTTTGACAAAGGGACTCAAAACTTTCAATAGGGGGAACTCAAACTCGGAGTGAAGGCGAAAGCTTTCTTTCCCAACTCATTATAAAAGCCTTTTCCCTTGGCTATTCACCCCATATCAATGTCGTCACCATGATCTCAATCCATCCATATCATGTACCATCTATGAGCTTATCGAAATGGAACCAAAATGTGGGATCATAATAAAGGATCAAATTGTACTGAAGGAATTACCTTTTCAACAAAAAAGATTAGATCATCAGAATGCCAAAAATCCATAATTTTCTTTATATTCTATTTGTTTTCCAAGGAGGATGTGTGATTCAAAGAATTGGTGATTCAATGCACAAAATTGCAGCGGAGATAATCCTTGGCCCATTATATCAAAATGAATTCCATCTAGGCCATGCGATACTCCCAACTAAGTGATAGCCTCCACATTTTAGAAACGGTTCCACCATTCTAGCAAATGTTATATGTGTGCCTTAAAACTAGAGGCGATAGGTGTAGAGGTAAGCAATGCTCCATTGTGAAAAGAAAGATATGATTTCTTTCTCCCATTACTCACAGAGACCCCTTTCGTTGCCCACGCTACTACTAATGGTGGTGGTCCCTTGAGTGGGGGCGTTTTTGGGACTTCAATAGTGTAATACTCCTTTCAAAGTTTATAGTTGGGGTAGGAAAACCTTTACGGCCCCTACAAACATAGGCTAGTTTGCACTCACTCGCCCCTAGATTTGTATTGATTATTATAGATTATTACCAATACAATAATCCACTTGATTCTATCTCTCCATCCAAAGTCTCTCCCTCCTCGACCCATATATGGAGCGATTGTCGAATAGCAAGAGTGCAAGTCACTATCGAGTACCCAGATGCATTCCATACCATTCTTTATGCATCATTAGTGCCTAATGTCGAACGATTTACTCTGCCTTACTATCCACACCTTTCCCTCCTTGATAGAGGGCCCAATATAGAGATAGGGGGCACTCATCCTCAACCTAGTAGTCAAATGAGTGCTCCCCTCGATGACCTCCCACTCCCCACCCTCAGCCTACTTACATATAGCTTTATTGTATAGATGTGGGGGGTCATGTATAAGTAGGGGACCTTGTCCTCCTTTACCAAAGCAAGTTGTATAGTTCAGGTCCTCTCATTAGAGTGACTCGACCTTGAGACATCGTTGCTCAAAAGAAGTCACCACGTCTTGAGTCATAGCTTCAAATCATAGTTTGGAGAATGAAGTCGCTCACGCCTTAGAATAGCACATTTTAGCCCCATCCCCAATCAATTGCAAATAGAAAATGATGTCCTTAACCCAACAGGAATCGATTAGGGTCTATGAACTGATGGAATTCAATCTCAGACTATCTATGAATAATGGGATGAAATCTCAAGGATTTTTGTTTCACTGAAGAGCGGAAAGGAATGACTCCTTCCCAAAATAAATCTTGAGTGGAGTCAATTATTTTTCATTTATCAAGCCCTAGCTATAGATCTGTACTTCTAAATTTCGAATAGACAAGTCCTTGATTATAAAATCCCCCGATTCATAGATAGTCCAGGATTCCAAGATCTATGACTAAGTGGGTTCAAACTCTTCCTTTCTTCATGAAACAGGGTGGTTTTCGAGACTTTAGGCCCCCTATATATCTATATGACATCGACCCCTATTTCCCTATATCCATTTTTTTGGGGGTCGGGGCTATTATTGCTATATAGACAGGTCGACCTCTCGTCGTCTTCTGCCCATCTTTCCACTTGGAGAGACCAAAAATCTGATGCATGAACTATATATACCTAATTCACTTCGTCTCACAATGCCATCTACATCAATTAGACATGGGAAACCTGAAATTGGCAAGCAATTGTCATTTTTCTCATGCGATCCTCATTCTTGGACCACATGAATAATTCCTCGTTCTTAGCCCTCATTAATGGATCCCTGATCTTAGTAAGAGAGGAGCTTTTTTTTGCCATGCCTATGCCATCAAGCGAAATGAGAAGCTGATCTCCACGATTATCTCACATGAGTGGTAGGCACGGTGAAGTGTTCCAATCTAGACAAGGAACGATTATAGCAGCACTGGTCTATGCCTCATTGCCCTAAAGTATTTGGTTATCATGCTCAGTTGCAAAGTTGTTCATTTTGAGTTCGGCAAAGAAGACAAGTTCAAAAGGGATTCTTGATGGAATGGATCGGAGCATAAATTCATTTTGCATGAGGTGCATGAAATAGCGTAGATACACTGGTTGTGATCCCCATTCATTACGAACTCATAGTCAACTGCGGCCAAGTGTTCTTTCTCCCATCACACTGAACTGTCTAGCTCTAGAATAATGTTAGTTGTTAGTACTTGTCCCCGAGGAGGGAGAATGTTAGACAAAGGGTTGGTTTCTTAAATGTATGGTTACTCATCCATGGTAACTCATAGATCTATAGCAAACCTTATTTAATTTCAATTTAGGGTGGATTGAGGTTAGTTTGGTCTATAGTGACTCACTAAATCAACTGAACGACCACATAACATGGGCATAGAAATCTCAACACGAGGCTCCCTACCTCTATATCATTGTTCGATGAAGGCTATATTGAATAGAGTAGACATAGGTGTAGGCCATCGGGGGATTCCTCAAGTTCGTGGAGGACCTAAAGTCCCTTACAAGGCCATGAGTGCCCCCACCATATAAGATAGGGAGATAGGGGCCTTCCTTGGTCGAGGGAGCACCTCCCAACATGGGCACGAGTGCCAACTCTATAGCGGCCCTTCCACTCCTCGATAAGCCCCTCCCACTTAGACTTGACTCACCTTGGACCGACATCATCTATTAGATTAGATTAGACTTATTCCCATCCCTATTGGATACTGACATCAATATTGGTATCACGGGGGTCGATTGAGGAGTGCCATCGGTTCGGTTCATCAATATAGAATTAATATTAATCTGGTTAGATAATTCCATTCCAAATTGTTTATTTGTGTAACATGATTTGCTTTCAGTCCAATCAAGAGCCCACCTTATATAGATTGATGATAGATTCCTACCCAATATGTATCTCTAGTTAGGGGCCCCTATAGATATATAACTATTTATCGAACAGAAAAACTATAGATGACTATCTCTACTCCAGCCCCAGTAGATCCATTCGCATTGATGGGCATGGATTGAGAAGCATCCGTACCATAAAATAGACCCACTTTCTATCTATTTATCTATCTCAAGACTATACATTGACCATAACTAGATGGAAGTTTTCCTGTAGATGATGTTACATGTAGAATGGACACAACTCGACCTCTATTAGGATCAATCTCATCCAATTGATGATATTTGATGCCCCTTATTGGATTGGATATTGGGGGTCAATTCAAGAGTGTTATCGATTCATCTAATGATCCTATATTGACTATATCTGAAACATGACTTTCATCTCAGTCAAGGTTTAAATCCCTATATAGATAGATCCCTACCATCTTTAGTTTCAGCTCAAGGGAACTATAGATAGATTGGGTTTGAGGGGTTTATGTATGTGGTTGAGGTTTGGTTGTTGGCCTATCTCTACTCGATCATATCTACTTGCATAACATTGGTTTGAGCTTGTAGATCTATCTCATCGGCATCAATGCACATGGATTGTAAGGATATGGATGGGCGCCATAGAGAGTATAGTGGCCCCGCACATAGTAGAGACCATCGCTCTGATACCACAATGCAAAGAACACACTTCCTAGATCCTAAAACAAAAACAAAACCAAAAAAAACTTGTTTTATTAATGTTTGTCTATGAATATAACTCGAATATAATTTCTCCTATTAGATATCCTTTGCCAACCGAGCAAGCATCTAACTATACGGGTTAGGCATCTGATATCATTTGCCAAACAGGCAAGCATCTAACCATATGGGTTAGACATAATATCTTTTGCCAAACAGACAAGCATCTAACTATACGGGTTAGGCATCTACACATGACTAGGTTATGCTCTGGCCAAAGACTTGACTCATCGAGATCAACCAAATCCTGAGTTGCTCACTATTCACCGCTCATCTCTACTATACAAACACCGAGCTCGTCGTGACAGTAACATGTATAAAACATATAACAAAAAGTCGCATTCCACCTCGAAATATCCAACTGGGATCCTTCTGAGTATGTCACAAATTGCTTATCTTTGCTTTGTTTATCTAAACTAGGGCCTTATTATAATGGTCTTGCCTTTTCATTTAGCTTTAATATTGTTTAACGCACAACCCCAAACCCCATCCTATTCACCTACGTACTGGAAGCATCCTTCGTTTCTTAGATTACCTACATCCCTGCTTCCGAACAGAATCAAGATGTAGTATGAATATCGTTCTGTTTTCTATTCTAAGTTTCATGCGATATGTGAATCTGGGTATGCAGCCCTTTCTAAGACCCAGTTCTCCAAACAGTTCCTCTGTTATTGCTACCCGAACAGGGGCGTAAAAGTATCAATTTAAATGACTGAATACTTGTTCAACTAAACTAGCCCTAAATCTTAACAAGAAATAGAAATTAATATTTGCAAGTTATATCCCCTTTCCACTTTTATTTACATCAACAATGTTTTTTATCCTTGATTTAATCAACCTAATCCTTGCAATTGTTGTTGCTAAAATTTCGTTATCTGAGAGCCATATGATTGGTGGTCTTTTTATAATAATTGGTTTAACACTCTCAACCCTGATTTTTATTGCTCATTTTCGATGGTACCGAGTTTTGAGTGAGAAATGTACTTTTCTCATTCTGTTTCATAAGTTCACAAGTCAAACTCGTCTAAAATAGTCGAAGTCATTTTCTTATCTTGATTAGTGTTGTTGACCAGGAGGGATTATCCCACCCTTGGTCTTAATGACACGACATGATCCCTATTTCTCCCCAACGGTTTATAGGGATGATGCCCAAACATCGTTGTTGCAGCTGTGTTAGGCTATGGATGCAGTAGCTCAAGCGCGATCATCAGAATACCAACAATCCATAATTTTCTTTATATTCTATTTGTTTTCCAAAGAGGATGTGTGTTTCAAAGAATTGGTGATTCAATGCTCAAAATTGCAGTGAAGATAATCCTCGGCCCATTATATCAAAATGAATTCCATCTAGGTCATGCAATACTCCCAACTAAGTGATAGCCTCCACATTTTAGAAATGGTTCCACCATTCTAGCAAATGTTATATGTGTGCCTTAAAACTAGAGGCGATAGGTTCGAGTTAAGCAATGATCCATTGTGAAAAGAAAGATATGATTTCTTTCTCCCATTACTCACAGAGACCCCTTTCGTTGCCCACACTGCTACTAATGGTGGTGGTCCCTTGAGTGGGGGCGTTTTTGGGACTTCAATAGTGTAATACTCCTTTCAAAGTTTAATGTTGGGGTAGGAAAACCTTTACGGCCCCTACAAACATAGGCTTGGTTGTACTCACTCGCCCCTAGATTTGTATTGATGATTATAGATTATTACCAATACAATAATCCATTTGATTATATCTCTCCATCCAAAGTCTCTCCCTCCTCAAACCATATAGGGAGCGATTGTCGAATAGCAAGAGTGCAAGTCACTGTCGAGTACCCAGATGCATTCCATACCATTCTTTATGCATCATTAGTGCCTAATGTCGAACGACATACTCTGCCTTACTATCCACACCTTTCCCTCCTTGATAGAGGGCCCAATATAGAGATAGGGGGCACTCATCCTAAACCTAGTAGTCAAATGAGTGCTCCCCTCGATGACCTCCCACTCCCCACCCTCAGCCTACTTACATATAGCTTTATTGTATAGATGTGGGGGGTCAAGTATAAGTAGGGGACCTTGTCCTCCGTTACAAAAGCAAGTTGTATAATTCAGGTCCTCTCATTCGAGTGACTCGACCTTGTGTCATCCTTGCTCAAAAGAAGTCACCACATCTTGAGTCATAGCTTCAAATCATAGTTTGGAGTATGAGGTCGCTCATGCCTTAGAATAGCACATTTTAGCCCCATCCCCAATCAATTGCAAATAGAAAATGATGTCCTTAACCCAACAGGAATCGATTAGGGTCTATGCACTGATGGAATTCAATCTCGGACTATCTATGAATTATGGGATGAAGAAATCTCAGGGATTTTTGTTTCACTGAAGAGCGGAAAGGAATGACTCCTTCCCAGAATAAATCTTGAGTGGAGTCAATTATTTTTCATTGGTCAAGCCCTAGCTATAGATCAATACTTCTAAATTTCAAATAGGTAGGTCCCTGATTATAAAATCCCCCGATTCATAGATAGTCCAGGATTCCAAGATCTATGACTAAGTGGGTTCAAACTCTTCCTTTCTTCATGAAACGGGGTGGTTTTCGAGACTTTAGGCCCCCTGTATATCTATATGACATCGACCCCTATTTCCCTATCTCTATTTTTTTGGGGGTGGGGGCTACTATTGTTGTATATAGACAGGTCGACCTCTCGTCGTCTTCTGCCCATCTTTCCGCTTGGAGAGACCAAAAATCTGATGCACAAACTATATATACCTAATTCACTTTGTCTCACAATGCCATCTACATCAATTACGCATGGGAACCCTGAAATTGGCAAGCAATAGTCATTTTTCTCATGCGATCCTCATTCTTGGACCACATGAATGATTCCCCATTCTCAACCCTCATGAATGGATCCCTGTTCTTAGCAAGAGAGGAGCTTTTTTTTGCCACGCCTATGCCATCGAGCGAAACAAGAAGCTAATATCCACGATTATCTCACATGAGTGGTGGGCACGGTGAAGAGTTCCAATCTAGACAAGGAATGATTATAGCAGCACTGGTCTCTGTCGCACTAACCTAAAGTATTTGGGTATCATGCTCAGCGGCAAAGTTGTTCATTTCGAGTTCGACAAAGAAGACACGTTCAAAAGGGATTCTTGATGGAATGGACCGGAGCATAAATTCGTTTTGCATGAGGTGCATTAAATAGTGTAGATACACTGGTTGTGAACCCCATTCATTACGAACTCATAGTCAATTGCGGCCAAGTGTTCTTTGTCCCATCACACTGAACTGTCTAGCTCTAGAATAATGTTAGTTGTTAGTACTTGTCCCCGAGGAGGGAGAATGTTAGACAATGGGTTGGTTTCTTAAATGTATGGTTACTAATCCATGGTAACTCATAGATCTATAACAAACCTTATTCAATTTCAATTTAGGGTGGATTGAGGCTAGTTTGGTCTATAGTGACTCACTAAATGAACCGAACGACCACATAACATGGGCATAGAAATCTCAACACGAGGCTCCCTACCTCTATATCATTGTTCGATGAAGGCTATATTGAATAGAGTAGGCATAGGTGTAGGTCATCGAGGGATTCCCCAAGTTCGTGGAGGACCTAAAGTCCCTTGCAAGGCCATGAGTGCCCCCACCATATAAGAGAGGGAGATAGGGGCCTTCCTTGGTCGAGGGAGTACCTCCCAACATGGGCACGAGTGCCAACTCTATAGCAGCCCTTCCACTCCTCGATAAGCCCCTCCCACTTAGACTCGACTCAACTTGGACCGACATCATCTGATAGATTAGATTAGTCTTATTCCCATCCCTATTGGATACTGACATCAATATTGATATCACAGGGGGTAGATTGAGGAGTGCCATCGGTTCAGTTCATCAATATAGAATTAATATTAATCTTGTTAGATAATTTCATTCCAAATTGTTTATTTGTGTAACATGATTTGCTTTCAGTCCAATCAAGAGCCCACCTTATATAGATTGATGATAGATTCCTACCCAATATATATCTCTAGTTAGGGGCCCTTATAGATATATAACTGATTATCGAACAAAAAAACTATAGATGACTATCTCTACTCCAACTCCAATAGATCCATCTGCATTGATGCGCATGGATTGAGAAGCATCTGTACCATAAAATAGACCCACTATCTATCTATTTATCTATCTAGAGACTATACATTGACCATAACTAGATGGAAGTTTTGTTGTAGATGATGTTACATGTAGAATGGACACAACTCGACCTCTATTAGGATAAATCTCATCCAATTGATGATATTTGATGCGCCCTATTGGATTGGATATAGGGGGTCAATTCAAGAGTGTTATCGGTTCATCCAATGATCCTATATTGACTATATCTGAAACATGACTTTCATCTCAGTCAAGGTTTAAATCCCTATATAGATAGATCCCTACCATCTTTAGTTTCAGCTCAAGGGAACTATAGATAGATTGGGTTTGAGGGGTTTATGTATGTGGTTGAGGTTTGGTTGTTGGCCTATCTCTACTCGATCATATCTACATGCATAACATTGGTTTGAGCTTGTAGATCTATCTCATCGGCATCAATGCACATGGATCGTATGGATATGGATGGGCGCCAATAGAGAGTATAGTGGCCCGCACAAAGTAGATACCATCACTCTGATACCTCAATGCATAGAACACACTTCCTAGATCCTAAAACACAAAAAAAAAAAAAAAAATCTTTTTTTATTAATGTTTGTCTATGAATATAACTCAAGTATAATTTCTCCTATTGGATATCCTTTGCCAACCGAGCAAGCATCTAACCATACGGGTTAGGCATCTAATATCCTTTGCCAAACAGGGAAACATCTAACCATATGGGTTAGACATCTAATATTCTTTGCCAAACGGACAAGCATCTAACTATACAGGTTAGGCATCTACACATGACTAAGTTATGCTCTGGCCAAAGACTCGACTCATCGGGATCAACCAAATCCTAAGTTGTTCACTATTCACTGCTCATCTCTACTATAGAAGCACCGCGTTGATCGTGACAGTAACATGTATAAAACATATAACAAAAAATCGCATTTTACCTCAGAATATCCAACTGGGATCCTTTCGAGTATGTCACAGATTGCTTATCTTTGCTTTGTTTATCTAAACTAGGGCTTTATTATAATGGTCTTAACTTTTCATTTAACTTTAATCTTGGTTAACGCACACCCCCAAACCCCATTCTATTCACCTACGTACTGGAAGCATCCTTCGCTTCTCAAATTGCCTACATCCCTGTTTCCGAACAGGATCAAGATGTGGTATGCATGTAGTTCTATTTTCTATTCTAAGTTTCATGTGATATGTGAATCTGGGTATGCAGCCCTTTCTAAGACAGTTCCCCAAACAGTTCCTTTGTGATTGCTACACGAATAGGAGTGTAAAAGTATCAATTTAAGTGATTGAATACTTGTTCAACTAAACTAGCCCTAAATCTTAACAAAAAATAGAAATTAACATTTGCAAGCTACATCCCCTTCCCACTTTTATTTACATCAACAATGTTTTTTATCCTTGATTTAATCAACCTAATCTTTGCAATTGTTGTTGCTAAAGTTTCATTATCTGAGAGCCATATGATTGGTGGGTTTTTTATAACTGGTTTAACACTCTCAACCCTGATTTTTATTACTCAATTTTGATGGTACCGAATTTTGAGTAAGAAATGTACTCTCTATTCTGTTTCATAAGTTCACAAGTCAGAATCGTTTAAAGTAGTCGAAATCATTTTCTCATCTTGATTAGTGTTGTTGACCAAGAGGGATTATCCCACCCCTTGGTCTTAATGACACGACATGGTCCTTATTTCTCCCCGACGGTTTATAGGGACGATGCCCAGACGTCGTTGTTACAGCTATTTTAGGCTATGGATGTAGTAGCTCAAGCGCGACGGCATTACCCGTAAACGTGACCCAGAGGCACCGCTTAATACCGAACGCTGCGTAGTTTTGTTTAACCTTAAATTCTTGGTCTAAGTTGAAATTTAAAAGTGAAGAATACTTGAAATAAATCAATGCATTATATTTCAAAAGCAAATTCTTGAGTAGGAAAGTAGAAACATAATCTCCTAGTTTAGTCATCATGTCGATTTTTAACCATAATTATATCGTTAGTCTATTTGGATAAACTTTTCTAAAAACAATAGCTTATACACAAGGAGTTTATTGAACTTGAATTTAAATAAATCCTTTATACGTTTGAAAGGAGGGTTCTGAAATTTGAGGGTTCAACCCTAGAATGAAGGATATTTATTTTCATACTAATCTTAATAATAATCAAATTCATCATCAAAGCTCAACAACAATCAAAGTAAAGGTTCGCTCAGATTATTATTTTATGATAACTTAGATTGTTTTATGATACTTTCATGTATCTAAATCACTATTCTCACAATCTAGGTTTATGCATATATCTTTATAAACTAAATCAAATGTATTTCATAAATTTATAAGTATATAGAAAACAAAACTCATTTATTTAATGCTATATTCTTCTTTTTCACCAAACCAGGTATAGAGATCATGTTAATGATTGTAAATAGATACATACTGTAAAGTTGTATATATCAACTAGTATTAGATGAACTCATATTGTTATATGTTATGTCCTTTGAATTTCTGATTACTTTATTACATTATTGTTTGCTATAAGAATCATCTACATTCCCTAACAAGCAGCGGTATCATTTTGTTTCTAGTGACACTAAAATCATCAGCGATATCATTTTGTTTCTAGTGACAATAATATCATTTTATTTTAGTCTTCTAAAAATTATTACATTATATTTTCCTTACGATTTAAATAGAATATCATATTCATCTTACAGTTTAAATAATACAAATTATTTACCTTTTGATTTAAATTAAAAAAAATAGTTATTTTACAATTTTAAATAAAATAATATATCTTACCATTTAGGTAAATTATATTATTTACTTCCAATTTAAATAAAACAAAAAATTTATTTACCTTACAATTTTAAATAATCTAAATTACTTACCTTATGCCGTTGAAAATCCTTGACTGAAATGGTATATGGCTCCGCTTGAATTGAAATAGCTAAGAAAGTGGTGGCGGTGTTGATCTTGGCTAAGTTAAAGAAGAGAACAGATCAGAACTTGATATGGCAACAACGTTAATGGCATCGATTCTAATCCTTATGCCAGTGATTCACTGCCCTCCTCTCCCCTTGCGTTGATCTCCCTCCTCCTTTATTGTCGTCGACCCCCTTCTCTTCTCCGACTTCCTATGTTGTTGTCGACCCCTTCCCTTCTCTTTTCTACCGTTGACACCCTCCTCTCTCTACCTTTTTAATTATGCCAGCCGCCGCACCTTCCTCCTCTTCTCTCTCCTACATGTATAATGCTCTTCCTCCCAAAAATCCTCCTTACTAAACTGCTTTAAAATGGCTTAAACTAATTCTTAGGTGGCAGTTAACTTGGCAGAAAACCCTCAGTTTGCATAGCCAAGCATGAGTTGAGTGGGCGACGGTGGAGTGGATTAATTCAAACGGAAAGAAGGTTACTTAAAACTAAGAGTTTATTGTTGTTCCCTCCATGTGACGTGGTGGAAGGTTTAGTTAATAAGTGTTGTCAGATTTGCATGCATGGATAAGTACGTATAGTGGGATTTAGTTTAAATTGGTTTTATTTTAATATTTGTAGGTTTTAAATTAAATGTAATTAATTAATAACCTAAAATTACTTATACCCCTTGTGTATAAAATTTCACGAAGTTTGGACTTACCAATCTCAATAAAATCACAAAACTTAGACCTACCCATTGTCAAGAAGGTCTAGTTAAAGACTGTTGACCTGTATTTTGGCTATGACTCCCTTGATATCCAACCCATCGAGCTCCAACCAGATTCATTGGATACCTAACTCCAGGGCGCACCTACATACAAAATCTTATAATTATTCATCGGTTAACTTTTGAGATATAGCCATTTTTCCAAGCGTGCCCTAGTTCTGGTTTTGCATAGGCCGAGAGCAATATAAATTCACTTATTTTCTTTTTAGGGGTTTTCAAGACCTCTTTTCAACTGTACTAGGTTCTTAACACCTTCTACCAACTTCTTAGATCCTATTCCAACCACCATGCATTTGATAATACATTAAACAAGATTCTTTTTCAATCAATTGTGCATAGAAGATGACTGTGATCTGATCTAGAAACCCGAGAGGAATTATTTAACTTTAAATGATCAAAACTCTTGATCAAAGACTGAAAACAATTCAAATGAATCTTATACTACTATGTCTTACCTCTCATAACATTATTCAAACCCCATACAATCTAGACACATCCTTTTTTTGCTTTGTCTTTGTTCTAAAATGATACAGAACTCTGCATTTTCTACACACAGTCCTCTATATTCGAATTTCCAAGCAATGAATTGCACACTCAAGCTTCTAAACAAGTAAGTGAGCCTGTATAGGATATTAGAACACTTTTTCAATCCAAAATCAATCCATTTTATTGATCAAATACTTCAAAATATGATACAGATCTATTGCAGACCTCCTACAGGTCTGCAGCCTCACCAATCAACTTCTTGTAAAATCTCCTCTCTCCCTCCTTTTCTTCGTGTAGATAGCTTTACTAAGCTCCTCCTTCATAGGTTTATAGCTTATATCCACGTACAACTTTAGTCTGGTCTTAAAATAAGACCAAGATTCTTTCCAAAACCTTCGGACTTGTCAACAACATGTTTTATTTGTCCCTTATCTATGTTGGCCACCATCTAGAGGAATCATAAGGTGGATTTGCATTGGTAGTAAGTTAAAAGACTTTTACAATATAATAATAGATCTTTAAGCTCATGACACGGAGGTTCATGCCCTTTACAAAGCCTACTCTCATATCACAAAGGAAAAAAGATCAAAGCTTGACTTTAAGTCTACAAACTGCATCTTCATTGGGTATAGGGGTGGGCATCAAAGGGTGCACGTTGGGGAATCCCAAGACCAAAAAGAGGTTACATAGCCAAAATTTAGTCTTTAGGGAGATGCACAAGTGATGCCAATGCTAAACACCACTAGCTCAATTGTATGCTATGACCCATTATCCACTTAAACACACCTTATTGTCATAGGCTGATTTGTAAGATCTTCTTATATGTTTTATCTTTAACCTTGTCTATGACCTCTACTAGGTCTTTATCAATAGGTCTGACTCAACGCCTTTTGTCTTATGCCAATTTTGATCTTATTAAGTATGTTCTCATTCTCTGTATCGTATAGATCTACAACTTCCCCTTTTAAAGGTTTGTTATCCTAGCAAGCTGAGTCTTTATCCTAACACAACCATTAAATAGGCTTCGTGGGGTTCCTAAAACCCATTCTTTGTTACTCACCCAAACACATAGATCTTGATCTTGATCAAACACTTATTGCTTTCAAAAAGTAATCAAACAACCTTCTTACTTGGCACACATAGTCTATCTTCATCTAACATTTGATTGTGCAATTGAACTAAGGATTTAAGGCCATTCAAGTATCTCCTATTCTTGTCAATCATTATATAATTGAAGACAATCAATCCCATATACCTACTAATGATCTTAAAACCTCAAGAAAGCAAATCCAAGCAATTTGTCTTAACTCTGCAGTTAAGTCTTACCACTCGGCCTGTCTGACTCAGTCATGAATAACTTTATATATAATCAATTTTAGACCTTCAAACCACTTGGATCATGTTAGAATTACTTATAGCCCTTGTGTATAAAATTTCAAGAAGTTTGGACTTACCAATCTCAAGAAAATTCCAAAACTTAGACCCACACCTTGTCAAGAAAGTCTAGTTAAAGATTGCTGACCTGTATTTTGGCTATAACTCCCTTAATATCCAACCCATCGAGCTCCAACTGGATTCATTGGATTCCTGACTCCAGGGCCCACCTACATACAAAATCTTATAATTATTCATCGGTTAACTTTTGAGATATAACCATTTTTCCAAGTGTGCCCTAGTTCTGGTTTTGCACAGGCCGAGAGCAATATAAATTCACTTATTTTCTTTTTAGGAGTGTGCAAGACCTCTTTTCAACTGTACTAGGTTCTTAACACCTTCTACCAACTTCTTAGATCCTATGCCAACCATCATGCATTTGAAAATACATTAAACAAGATTCTTTTTCAGTCAATTGTGCATAGAAGATGACTGTGTTCTGATCTAGAAACCCGAGAGGAATTATTTAACTTTAAATGATCAAAACTCTTGATCCAAGACTGAAAACAGTTCAAACGAATCTTATACTACTATGTCTTAGCTCTCATAACTTTATTCAAACCCCATACAATCTAGACACGTCCTTTTTTTGCTTTGTCTTAGTTCTAAAACGATACAAAACTCTGCATTTTCTACACACAGTCCTCTATATTCGAATTTCCAAGCAATGAATTGCACGCCCAAGCTTCTAAACAAGTGAGCCTGTATAGGATATTAGAACATGTTTTCAATCCAGAATCAATCCATTTTATTGATCAAATACTTCAGAATATGATACAGATCTATTGCAGACCTTCTCCTACAGGTCTGCAACCTCACCAGTCAACTTCTTGTAAAATATCCTCTCTCCCTCCAATTCTTCGTGTAGATAGCTTTATTAAGATCCTCCTTCATAGGTTTATAGCTTATATCCACGTACAACTTTAGGGTGGTCTTAAAATAAGACCAAGATTCTTTCCAAAACCTACGGACTTGTCAACAACATGTTTTATTTGTCCTTTATCTACGTTGGCCACCTTCTAGAGGAATCATAAGGTGGATTTACATTGGTAGGAAGTTAAAATACTTTTACAATATGATAATAGACCTTTAAGTCCATGACAAGAAGGTTCATACCCTTTACAAATGGTCACAACCCTCACAAAGCCCTTTACAACAATTCAAATATTCAAATTTAACTTTTTGGAGGGAAACTCTTAATAAGACTCCTAGAGACCTAGTATGAGCAATTGAAGCTCAGTACTGACTTCCCAGACTCTTAAGACACTCCTAAAACCTCTTAAACTCATAAGTAAAATTTATGATATTAACATTACTCAAATGGATCATGTCCTGCATTAGCAAGGTTCATATGCACAAAGAAACAAGGAAACATCCAAAGGATGAAACAGAAAAGGTGCAGGGGTGAGACAAGTGTCGAAGAGCCTATATCTGAATATGATCGACAGGTGAAGCGTCTCAAGATGATGAAGAGGAGCCTACAACTCCAACTTTGAGGAGATCAGAATGGGTGCACAAAACGCCTAAAAGGTATAGTCCACCAGACTTTCGTTGGGCATACTGCTATTTGTAACTGAAAACAATGAACCCAAGATGGTGAAGAAAGTTGTGGGTTGCGCAGATGGAAAGTCTTCTAAGAAGGCTATGAAGGAGGAGATGGAGGCGGAGATATAGTCTTGGAAGAAGGTTATGGAGCAAATGGAATCTCTAGACAAGAATGAGATGTGGAATTTGGTAATGCTACCTTCTGGACCAAAACTTGTAGGCTACAAAAGGGTTTTCAAAAGAAAGCAGAATGCACAAGGGAAGATGGAAAGATATAAGGCTCATTTGGTGGCAAAAGGATTCTCTATCAGGGTCAAGGAATTGACTTTGGAGACATTTTCTCTTGTTGCATATTTGACTTCAATTAGGGTTATTTTAGATATTGTTGTTGCATTCAAACTAGAGATAGAACAAATGGATATGAAGACAACATTACTGCATTGAGAGCTTGAATAAGAAATCTACATGTTACAGCCTAACGGCTTCAAGATGAAGGGGAAAGAGAACTCAGTCGATAGACTGAAGAAATCCTTATATGGCTTTAAGTAATTACTCAAAATGTGGAATCAAAGTTCAACATCTATGTGGTTGGACTTTGGCTCGTGCACAACAATGCTTATCCATGTGTCTAATACAAGGATGATGGTGATCATTTTGTCATCATAGTCCTTTATATGGATGACATGCTACTGATTTGAAATGACATGGGCATGATAAAGCAGGTGAAGCCTCAATTATCTGCATTGTTCAACATGAAATATCCAAGTGCTATGAGATTTATCTTGGGAATGGAAATAAAACAGGATCGTGCAAACAAGATCTCACTAGACCATAGGAATTAAATTGAGACAGTATTGGAAAGGTTCAGAATGTAGGACAACAAACCAGTATGCACCCCTTTCCCAATTGGTCAAAAGATATCAACTGCGCAATGTCCAAAGATTCATGAGGAATTAGAGGACATGTCTCAAATCCTATATGCGAGTCTGGTGAGAACCCTAATGTACGCAATGGTCTTTATGAGACCTAACATTGCACAAGCAATGCGAGTAGTCAGCAAATTTATGTCCAACCGGGCAAGGATCATTGGGTAGTGGTGAAGAGGATCTTCAGATATCTACGAGGAACATTTGATCATGCTATCTGCTATTAGGGTACCTCTAATTAGAAGCAGGACCTTGAGTCTACTGAGATTTGTGGATTCTGATTAGGCTGGAGATCTTGATTGTTGTAGGTCTCCTACTGCTTATGTCTTCAACTTGTTTGGTGGAGCAGTAAGTTGGATGACCAAATGGTAGGCTAGTGTGGCCATGTCTACAACTGAAACTAAATAAATCGCAGCTACTCATGCCAGCAAGGAAGTGGTGCAGCTTCAAAGGTTGTGTTATACTATTGGGTTCAAGTAGGAAGCAGTAAAAATAACCCTAAGTATCATTCTTGGACAAAGCAAATTGACATGTGATATCATTTTGTGAGGGAAATGGTAGAGAAAAACATATCTGTATAGAAGGTGGACAAAAGAAAATGTTACAAATTCATTGACTAAGGCAATAAGTATTAAGAAGTTTTTTTGGTGCAAAAAGGAGATGGGTTTGGCTACCCAAAATTGTTGAAGGATGAGGACGTGCTCCCTTATGTTAAGTGTTCAACAAGTGGGAGATTATTGGAAAATGGTTCAAATTTGCATGCATTTACACAATAGTGCTCGAGTTAGTTGTTGCACTAGGTGTTTTGTGCAAGTACTTGGTTGTGCAAGTTGATTGTTGCATGAATATTGCCTTTGGCAATTGCACAAGGTTGTCAACGTGTGAGAATGTTGGTAGGGTTGTGCAAGATATTTTGTTTAGTTTCAAGTGCACTCTAGGAGATTGTGAAGCGGTGCTCAACGGTTGAGTTGTAATAAGGTGTTACAGGGATCTGTGCAACATAAAAAGTAATGATAAGTTATCGGAAGGCGTTCAAAACACTTGTCTAACTACATCTGTCAGACTGAAGAAGTGTTGGGCAATGTCCTGGTGGCACTGTGACACAAACCTTTTAAGGAGAGTGACATGTTCATTTGGCGCAACAATTGGTGCATGTAGATTCTTATGCAATGCAGATGATGCAAGTGAAGTGTCTATTATAAAACATTGTTCTTCTAAGGAGGAAAGAGATTAATGTTACATAGGATATGTGTAACAAAGGTTGTTGAATATTGAATACACACAATCAAATGTTTGCATTGTAATATACAATAACGGTGTTGTATGAAGGTTACTAAACCTTGAGACTTGATTGTAGGCATCATAAGACTTTTAATTTGTGTTATAATTCAAGAAGCTCATTGTGCTAAAAATTTTAGCTGAAATAATTTTCCTAGGTGAAATTCTTTGTATGTGTGTGCTTGTCATAATCTTTGTCTATGATAGATTCGCATTAGTAAAACTCTCCTCTATGTTTGTTTATTGTGGCAAAGTCTATTTTCCAACAATCATTGGTTGATCAAAGAAACCCTCTTCTAAAGTTAAATCTAGCTAAAAGGAATAAGATATTAAAGTAGAAAAGGATGTTAATTTATTGTTTAACCCCATCTCGCTAATGTAAATAAATATGTTAGATCAGTTTTAGCATTAGATTTTATTTTTAGTTAGCTTGTTTAAATTTTTGTGTCTTTGGAAGGCTTTGGTACCCTGTACACTAGTTTTCATTTGGAAGGCCTAAAACGAGAGGGTTTTAGTAAACCCCTCACTGTGTTTGTGTCAAAACACTAGACGACAGAGTTCATCTAGAGTTTTGCCCAAATAATCTTGACCAATGATGTTGACAAATAGGAAATGCATTAAAAAAGGATTATCATGGCTCAAGCTAACCCACATTCAAAGCACAAAGCAAGCTGTAAAGGTGAGATTAAATGGGGAGAGAAGAATTATTTCATGTTCTAATGACTGCCTTATATGACTCAAGTAGTCAAAAGGACTCAAGTTACCCATTAATGAAAATTCAAGTTTGCCACAAGTGAGAAAATATATTGCTTGATTGAGAATGTTAGCAAGTACTCAAGCAAAAAGATTCATAAACTACTAGGAAGTTCATGCTACTAGTATTAAAAACAAAAGGAGGAAAGCACCATGAAGAAGAAAAAAAACTCGATAATGGGGTTGGGCAAGTGATATGTTAGAAAGTTTGGGTGTGTTGGTGTTCCCCTTCAAGTGGATTCATCAAACTTAACTTCTATTGGGCAACTAAAGGGAAATTAGGCCCAATCGGGGGAGGGTGCAATTTTTGTGACAATAGGAGACAACCAATTTTGATGTTTTCCCTAGATATTGAGAAGGACATGAATAATCATGCAGAAGGATTGGCTAATGACTAAAGGAATTCAAAACCCTATCATTCGTGGATGGAAAAAACTAGTGGTGGAAAGTGATTCTCAAATTTTGATGAATGCAATGAAAGATGATAATGTTTCATCTTGGAGACTGAAAGATTTGATTGATGAAGTTAAATGTCTAGAAAAACAACTAGAGGAAGTCATTTTCCAGCACATTAAGTGAAAAGGAAATTAGGTAGTTAACAAAAAGCCTAACAAAGAGGTAAATTTGATGGCTTCGCCTGAACCTAAGTATCAATTTTGGAAAACAATTTTCCTTAGGATATTAGGAAACATTTGGTTAAGGATGCAGAAGGATTCTTCTCCAAGACTCCTTCATGTCTACCCAAGAGCCATCCTTAAAAATATGAACAAATTAAAAAAGGAGGAAATCATATAATTGAAAAAAGATAGGGGAAATGCTGGAATAATCAAAATCATTCATAAGCAGACTGCACAAGTGAAATCTTTGGAGTCATCATTGGGAAGCAGGGCTTTCATTTCTCCACACACCACCTCTCAAAGTGATGTGTTAAGGTTTAACATGCAATTAATCCTCCCTCTTCTCTAAGTCTTAATTGCAAGCCTCTCTCAAAACCTAAAATTCATCCTTTGAACAGAATCATTGCAGACAATGAAGAAGAAAGCTCATGAAAGGGTGGTGGTGTACAAATTGAAGGAAAAGAACATGGGAAGAAAATGGAAAAAAACAATCAAGGCGTCCTTTTTGGAATTTATGAATAGGAAAACTCGACGCCTGCATATGCACTTTTAGATGATGCATTTATTGAAGGCCACGAAGGAGCTGGACAATGTTGTTATCGATGACTATAGCCAACACATGAAACATCTCTTCTTCAACTCAAGGCTGTCGATAGGGAAGAGAAATGTTCTTGATATAACACAAGCTCTCGAAGTTGCTAACATGTTGTCTAATGTGGTTGGGACATACTCCACGATTATCACAATGCAATAGAAAAAACCCATTTGTGACTACATAGGAATGTAGCCACCACTAGCATCATATCATGGATGGGATCGGGACACTCGTGCAGAGGCAAAAGGAAATTGTTAATAATATGAACTCCAAGTTCTCCAAGAAAACTACCGTTGAAATACCTTGTTGTTGTCCTCAATCATCAAGTGATGACGAGGTGGAGGTAATGGTTTTAGGATAAATTTGAAGTTTTGCAAATTTGCTCTTTTGGGTATGAAGTGTATAAACTAAAGGAAAAATATGTCCCCTACCCCTTTTTGGTTGTCGAAGACTGGAAATTTAAAATACACACACACATACATATATATTACTATTTCCGTATGATGATTGGATGATTGGTTTGAATTGGGCGGTGAAGTAATTTATGGAATGAGGACTTACTCTGCACCACTACACAACATTTCCAACCTTTCATTTACACTCTCAATGATACTTTATTGTCTCGTGCGCATTTCTTTGAGCATGAAAACGATTAGAGATTATTTGGCATATGTGGTTCTTCAATAAAGATGTTTTGTGAAATAGGTATTCATACTTTAATGAGATGAAGAAAACCTCCTACTGACTGAGCACTCCTTCACACACTATTTTTTTTTTTTTTTTTGGCAAAATTGTAAATGGGGAATCCTTTTGAACCTTTTACACATTTCTCTAAGAATGGTTAAACCTAGGTATTGATGCTCTACATTATTTTTTGCATCTTGTGAAAATATACTTAGGTAATATGGAAGCTCCCTCAGTATAAAAAAATAGCCTATGTACCATGTATTTCAGTTCAATCTTTGGCCTCATAGTGTGAAGGGTTTGTAAAAAAAATGGCCTATGTGATGATTGATTCAATTGAAAACTACATGTACCAAAGACAAACTTGCATTTAGATTAATTTCCAATGTTTATCATATCTGAGCTTCTTGTGGGATTGCTCCTTGCATGGCATGACAATTCTTTGACAGTAGTTTACAAACAAGCCAACTTTTGTATGCAAACCTTCATTGGAGGTGTAAACTTCTCCTAGTGCATGCAGCTCCAAGTTTTGATAATCCTATTTGATTTAAATTTTTGGCAATATGGTTTCTCCTCAGCATAAAGGTTATTGCTCAATAGTATCTCTTTTCTTTTAACAATTTTTATTTAGTCCTCCTATAGTGTGCTTCAATGCTCCCTCTACAATCCCTTCAAGCACCTAAAGGCATATGAGGGATAAGATGATTGACTTGAATGAGGGGGAGTGAAAATAAAAATACTAACTATCCACCCCATCATAGGCTTGTCCTGTAATTTTTTTTCAATAAGCTCTCCTTGGCTTAGACGACTGTTATTTCTTGTTTAGAACGAAGTTTGAGTGGAAAGCTTGTTGCAAATACAGTGTCTAGTTGACAAGATGGAATCATATTGATATCTCATGCATTGTTGGTTAGGTTATTTGCTTAGAAGACCTTTGTCTAATTCCGTTATGTCAGGCAATGGTAGATATTTCTATTAAAATTGACTCAGTGTGATAACAATGGCTTGATCCCCTTGACATATCTTCCAAATTTTGTTCTATTTTTGGCAAGGAGTGGGTGATTATTACTCTTGGATATGAATTGGAAGGTTATACTTACTCATGATCCTTTTGTTCTTGGTTTTCCGGAGTGTTGATGCGATGCTAATAGACATCTCAATTCGGCCGAGGATGCTGGTCAAAATTTTTTTGCTCTCTTGGCACTAAGGTGTTCATCTCTTCTAAACCTTGGTTAATCTACATGATAATATGATTCTTCACTTGTGAAATTGTTGAGCTTTTGTTAACTATTTCAGGCACTTTGATGCCATTTTTGCTAGGCTAGAGCCCTCACTCTAAATAAATTAAGCAAAAAAAACAAACAAAATATTCAAGCACATCTTGTTAAAGGAATTAAACAAGTGTATAAGTTGTTACAAAATTATGATACAATTTCCCTATAACCGAAAGGAATGCCTCCACAACCAAATGAAATGTAATAGCTAGAGGTTCTAAACCCATAATTGAGGCAATAACCAAAGGAAATTGTAGTGTTTGGAGTTTGTGGAATTCTCGGTGCAAACAAATATGAAAATTGGAAAATATATAAATAAACATATCCTCTTTTTTTATATATAAAGAGGATATACACATAAAAAAACACGGGACATGTGATTTGGTAGTAGCTATTTTATTTTCTAGTAGCAAATGGCAGATATTTTCCAAATTCCTTTTATTCTGGAGTAACAAATCATTTCCCCTTAGAGCAGTAGGTTTTCCTTTGACTTTTACATTTTTCCCTTTCACTATTTCAACATTTGGATAAGTGTGTTTTAGAAGATATATATTATTTATTTATTTCATTTTGTGTTGATTTCGCAAAGTTACTTTTATTTTGGTTAGATAAGTTTAAATAGGCTTTTATTATTTAATCTATGTGCCCCTTTAACAATCTAGAATTGCTAGCACATTACCAAAAAGGCATTGGAAATAGTGTAGCCACTTGAAAAGCATATTCAGAAATGTATCGGCAATTCTAGGCATTTTAGAGCTTTTCAGTTTATGTTTCCATTTCAGAAACATTAAAAAGTGGAAGTAAAAACCCTTATAGGGCATTCTTGCAACTTAGGTCTTAGTGCATTTCAAACCCCAATAACCTCATATGAATACAAAGGCATTTGGGTTAAAAGAAGTAACATACATTTTTTTTAAATTGTTTTATACCACAGCAAACCATTGCAAAATGGAATGAAAATAAAAATGAAGATAAAAGAAAAACAAGTTTATTAGGTGATACATGAATATTAGTTTTTCTCTTTAAGAGAAATTAGAGTTTAAATTCTGAAAAGGAACTATGTATTGGTGTAGCATGTGAATAAATGAAATCACTCTTACAAGGCCATTTTCTGCCTTCTATGTATTTTTCCTATAGAATAATTTGTAATGCATCTTACTTTTTCGAGCAATTAGTAACACAAAAGGTAAACAAATCAATCGTGCAGGTTTGGTACTGCACCTTCAACAGTATTTAATTAACCTATCAAGCACAGCATATTTAAATAATCAAATAAATGACACAATGCGTAAATAAATCAATTGTGTCGATTTGAATACATGAAAATATTAAAATATTTAAAATCTGAACTATATAACATTGAGGATTTATGGCTTCCCTACTGAATATCACATGAAAATTTAAAAAAACCACCTAAATGACCAACATTACAAGAGAGGAAAGATAATAAGTTAAACTACTATCAAGACTTTAAATAAACCTAGAGCAGAGCAAAAAAGAGTTCTAGATTTTCTCTCCTAATGCTTCTCCGTACAATGCCTAGTTGTATAACATAGGATAGGTCACTCTAATTACGCTCTAATTATCTTTTTTCAAATGTCACATTATACTAATAGAAATTCAGTCCCAATCTTCCACTTATGTTTTGTAAGGTAAAATAATATTTCATTTCTATTAATCATAGAAAACAAAACTTCTAAAAAAAAGAAAAAAAAAAAAAACCCAATAGAGCATTGAAGATTATAGTATACACACACTTTCCACTGCTAATATAAAAAGAATTAAAAAGGTGCAATATGGTAACAAAAAATCTGACCTGAGGTCCTGAAAGGCATCCATCGAAGTAGTCAGTGTTCATTGTCTTCCAATTCATCACCACCGATAAATACAACTGCTAATTGGACTTCACAATTTTGTCCCCAAACAGATTTACAGACTCTGTAAAGCAGCTGCTGCTTCGAACTAAATTGGCTTCTTATAAAAAGCACCGAAAGAACACCATCCACTCCCTCTTTTGCAAGGTCAATATAATTGCAATTTCTTTCCCAACAAATTCTGGAGGGACCGATGAATAAAAAATCCTGTAATGAAAATACAAGTTAATTTGAGTTGTCTATGTTATCAAATTGTACTGATAATGATGTCCTCCCATTATTACAAAAAATATTTTGACCAATTTCTTAATCTCTACAATTTTTACCCAATTTTTAAAATATACTCTAAATTTCAATCATTCCCAGATTGACATTTAGGGTTCCAAATAACAGAGTGAGTACAAAATCGGTGAGATAATTTGCTGCAAAAATTAAAAATAACTTGCCTAGGTGTAAAATTGCACCACATCTACAATTATCAAGCCCCTCCTGTGTTTCTACAATTAATTCATGAATACAACACATATCAATTCTGTGTTCCCCCAGACAAACTCCGGACCACTGAGTTCAACCCCTGCATATAAATTTGCATCCCTCCTTCAATTTCATTATCCATTTCAATTTCAAAAAACACAAAATTACATATTACTAGCATAGCTATATACATCAACAGCAATTCAAAATACACAGGACTGTCTTCCAAACAGGACATTCAACAGAACACCCTTTGATTATTCCCAGAATCAAGATTTTTTTCACATTAAGTGTAGTTGCTTTACACAATTTTTTGAGTGATTGTTTTCAATGGCAGAATCTGTAAAGAAACTTAGAGTTGATATTAATCCTAGCATGGATCCATGATATGTTTCTAAATTGAAATTCAGTGCATGAATAATAAATACATATCAGTTCTTAGTTTTGCCCACACAAACACCCAAGCATAGAATTCTATCTCCACCTAAGTTACCAGTTCATTTTGGGTTCAGGTTTGGGTTCAAAAAAACAGGTTCACCACTACAGTGGTTTTTTTTTTCTTGCGCTCATCCGTAAATAAAATATAAAAAATTAAAAAATATAGAAATTTTAGCCTAATACATAGGAAATTAGTGACATTGTCATTAACCACAGAGTATGCATATTGATATTAAAAACAAAATATGAAAGTAATCACAAAATACTAACCCAATGCCAAATGTCATCATAATCATTAAACATAAATATCAATAATTATCCTGTGATTAATTATATCAAACTTAAAAAGTATTAAGATTTGTTGTCAAGTCTATAAAATTTATAAACTTTAAAAAACTATGCCATCTTAAATGTTTTACCACGGGAGGCAATGCAAACCCTGAAACTTGGTGCCCACTCCACACACACCTCACACCTGCAAAGCACACCTCATGCAGATTATTGTACTTTGTTTTAGTGCACTCTCCTTTATAGATCTGGATAAATACACCACTTTCTATGCAGGATACCCGCACCACTTTCAATGCAGGAGAAGAGGTAAGGAACATTCATGGCTGCACTCATAAACCGGCACTCAGCCTCACGTCCCTTATGCTCCCGTCATTGACCTTTTTTTACTGTTTTAGCCTGCAAATTCTGCCCGGATTTGCCCAGGGTTCATACTGGGGCACCCGCATTTGCTCGGGTTCTTCTGGCAGAACCCCCCTAGCGAACCAGGGTGCCCCAGGACGAACCCTGGGCGTTGGGGAGGGCATTTGCTGTTTTGAGTTAACCTCTTGAAAATTTTACTCGAATCTATTAGGCCCTGCTGTTTTGAAAACTATCGTCTGAAAAGAATTCTGTGAGGGGGATAAACTTGTGACATGTATCACGCTACATCATAAATTTCTAAGTCACTTTGTTTTTGTAAAAGAACATTACTCAAGGGCAGAATCTGTGATTAAACTTACAATCAGTACTAGTCCTAGCCTTGACCCCTTCTATGTTTAGAAACTCAATTCACAACTAATGTGCTTATACCAGTTCTTTGTTTTCCCCATTCAAACACCCAACCCCTGAATTCAACCCACCATGTATATTTGCATCCCTCCGTCAGTTTCCATTTGGATAAAACACTCACATAAATTTACATTTTATATGTATTACAAGTGTTGCATAATCCGCACAGACTGTGTCGTAAACAAGGGCTTTCAACAAAAATCTCCGCAATCAAACAAATTTTCAGACAGTGTGTAATTGTTTTATACACATAATCAGACAATGTTTCAGGAAAAAAATATAATTCTCATACACGCAACAAAACACCCAACACCAAAAAATCATAAATCATAAATCTTAAACTAAAAAAAAAAAAAAAACACATCGAAAACCCATTCACCGAGATTGAAATCTTATATTTATATATATATATATTATATATTCCTGCATTTTTTCCCCTCCTAATCAAAAACAAAACCCCATATTTGACACCCTGTTTTGCATTGTCCGTCTACAATTGAAACCCTGACCCTTGCTTGAATTATTGAAACCCTAGATTAAAAATTTCGGAAAAATGGATATACCCAATTCGCTCATTGGGCTTGAAAAAAAAAAATTGGCCAGTTGGGTGTCTGAAATTCCTTACCTGGTGGTGCCAAAGTTGTGCTCTGCGCCACATCCAGTTGAATTAACTCTTTATCATCTGTAGCAACAACGCCACCGGGTAAACTCATCAAACAACTTGTACGTGCTCTCAGGTTTTAATAAATGTCGAGAACGCGGAAAATCTTTTCCGAACCTCGGCGACTGGCCGCAACGGCTTGTGCGAAGGAGAGAAGCCTAGCTGTGACTCCTCCGCCATTTCAGCAAAGCCAAATTCCTTCATATTATCAAGCCCCTCATACACCTCATCGCACAGCCGCTTCTCTCTCACGAACATAACTCCGATGCTGATTTTTGCAGCGTAAATCCATTGTTCGTGTGAAGGGAAATGAAGGATGTGAAAAACCGAATAATGCAACACAGGCGCTCCTTCCAACACACAGGCATTCTGTCGTACCGAATGTGAAGCCAATTATAACCTTAATTCTGTGAACTGGATATATAATAACCTTAGAAAAATATAGCCGTTCGGTTGAAATCGAATCGGATTTCCAACTTAGTTACTTCGAAATCTGTGAATCCCCATCACTCAGTTTCGCCAAGCGTGTCATTACTTCGTCTTTTTGTCTTTTTGGGACCGCGTCCTTTTTGCTTTTTCGCCTTTTTTTTTTTTTTTTCTTTCTTCTTCTGTTTATGGGAATGTTTTCGATGGTTCTAACCCTTATAGGTTATTAGGTTATTGTAATAATAGACTTGTGATTGCAGACAAAGTTTCAATTATCACACTAAAAGGAAAAGATGCAAAAGAAAAAGCATGCATAGAAGGACACCAAAATTAGGAAATTTGAATAAAACAATGTGTGATCACATATATTATGTATGAACACAAATATAAACTTGATATAATTTTAAATAAAATGAATCAAATGCAAGGGAAGTGTGGCATATAATGTAGACATTTCTTTATTCTTTCTTATATGATCATATGCATTATTTTGTATTTTTTTTATCACTGAAAAGGAAAAGTATAAGAGATGCCAAGGTCTTACAATGAGCAAACTCTTGAAATAGATACACAAGATAGACCTTGTCGATAAATGTTTTTGATGTTAATTATTACTTTTTTGTAATTATAATCCTTGTGATTTATGTATTTTTAAAACCCATGCCATTTTTAGAGTAAGTTATCTATGATTATGACATCAGATGGGTGAGATTGAAACATGTTATGGTTGTATAAATCCCCGTGTTGTACCTATGTATTTGTCCAATTTTGTATATAATATTTTGAATTTCACCAAGAGTGTCATTGGCCTGCCAAACTTCACCCATAAATTGGTAGTAAGCATAAATGTTTGTCTCAAGAAAAGTATTTTGGCCTCTAATTAATCATCATTAGTTTATATTATGTTTTTAGCCTTGTATGCTCAACATTGTTACACACAATTGATACATTCAATGATTTTAACATTTATTTATTATGGATGTCAACCAAAAAAAATTGTGTATATATGTGTTGTAGATTGGAATACAACTCTATCTTTTAGACTAAACAATTAAAGTGTTTTAGACATTAGAAACTCCCAATCCTCAATTTTTGGTTCGACATTTCAAATGTTGAGCAACAAGTTGTGAAAAACTACCTTGCATGGGTTAAAACCTTGTTGACATAAGATTATATGTAATGTGATCATAGTGTTAAAGTTTCACCAAAGGGTTGAACCATATGATGTTATTGCATACATTAGTATGTAGTTAACTGGAGGTAGCTGACCTAAGTTTCCTATAAGAGTAATTGATCTCAATCTAAATGGGACAGTCTTGTGCATAGGGATACTCTTATGAGACATTGGATATTATTAGTTCAATCAAGTTAAAGAAACATTTCATTTATATATTTCACTAGAAATTTTTTGAAAAACTAATATAAGCAGTAGTATTTCAACATAGTCCTAGAGCATTCAAAAACAAATTTCATGTAATTGATAAGTAAAGACATCAACAATACAGATGCAGATCTCAAGATTAAAATATAATTTTCAATATAGAGTCTAAACAACTATAGCATTCTATTTGCATCAAAAGCAAATGTTGATGCAACCTACCAAAGTATAAATCATGATCTCATACAAAAAATCTAGAATGAAGAGCAATTATAACTTCATATACAAAACCTTAGATTATGAATGTCTTCTAATCTCAAATGTGAATTATAGACCACACTTACAACTAAGAAAAAATCACCATTAATATCAAAGCCCAGTCATATAACAATGAACCTTCTTCCCAAGTAATGGCCAATGCACAAAGAAATAAGGAAAGTTGTGAGACATACTATCACCATCCCTATGACAATGGTCTTGTAGTTAGTATTTATATTTGATTGCAAAGAGATTGGGTACTAAGTGGAGGTGGTTGGGTGATTGCATCAGATCTATAAGTTAAACCTATAACGGAATAATCCGAAGAAGGTGGAATACATTTACTATCACAATATAGGATTTTATTCTGAAGCACAACTAACATTAGATCTTGGATGGCTATAATTATTTTCGATGGTTGATACTCCTTTTGAATTTGATATGATGGTGTCAACCCTTAGTTTTTTTAATATCCCCATAATTTCCATATCCATATTTATAGTCCTAATGACCAGATTGTGGATGGAATGTCTCAAAATAAATAAATATGTAGTGCTAGACCAATAGACCTATAAACTAAAGAGATGGGGGTGCATTGGTAAAGCAATTTGGTTGTTATATGCACCACCCAGGTTCAAATCTCATAGGTATGGAAAAGGTCAGTTATGGTCATATTCATATTAACACTGGTTGTGGCAAGATCATAAACGTCAAATTGTGGTAGGAATAGTGTGATAAATAGAATGTAAAACACTGGTTGTGGTGGGAATATTGGTGTTTTGGTATTGGTTGGTTATGGTCATTGATGTAACTGGTTCAATTGCTCTAGTCAAAAGCTATGGATATATCTTAAAAAAATAGACCTATAAATATCAACCCCTATTGACCATTTGTAAGTACTTTTAGGCATTGATTCTAGTTGTATTATTTAAGATTATCATTAAATTTTATAAAACTAATTATTTCACTTTTTATTTTAAAAAGCATAATTTTTCAATTATCTTATTGGTTTAATGTTTTTTATAGTAAACACATTGTGACTAACGTTGGTGAGGGCTTCTTTTGAACTATATTTGATAGTTCTAAACCTTATAGGTTATTAGGTTGTTGTAATAATAGACTAGTGATTGTAAACAAAGTTGCAATGATCGTGCCAAAAGGAAAAGAAGTAAAAGGTGAAACATGCATAGATAATTAGGTTATTATGTTTTTCCCTTCAAGTGGTTCCATTTCCTTTTTAAGTATACAATGACTTGCATGTATAGTTGATACATGAATTTTTGAAGATTACAATGCTAGTAAGAGTAAGCAATAATAATGGTGAGTTGTTTTGATCCACATGTGAAGATAATGCAAGCTTGATGTTGTTGATGAGGTATGATTTTATTATATCGATTATTCCTTGGATAAATATTTTCAATGGAATCATTATATCATGTTGAGGGAAGTGGTGTAAAATAATTTCAACTGCAAGGTGTTATTTTGTAGATAAACCATGCTAGCGTCAAGAAAGGTCGAGGAAAGAGATTGTGGGCATTGGTAAATTTATCAATTTAACTCTATAAAAGAGATGGTTGTATAATATACTTGAATGCATGAACTTCATTGTTATTATAGTTGTGTAGATATCAAAATCATGATGGCCAAATATATAAAGTTCACTTATTTCCCTATCATTGTTGGGTTGCATTTCGGATAAGAGTTATTGTTTATCAAGTTGGTCGCAGTCATGGTTAAGGATGGCATCATCTAAATGGTCATTTAATTGTTATAAGGTGTGTGATCAACATGTCAAGGATGATATGATTTTCTCATGCATTCCTAATTTGTAGTAATGTCTTCATTGGTGGCACCAATGTTGACATTGATATTATGAAATGGTTTGTCTAAGAGGATTTCAATACAAAAATGCTTCATAATAATAAAAATATTTTGATAGAATTACAAAGGAGCATGTGAAGCCCTGAATAGTTGTTGACACTTTTCTTTTTTTCCATTATTAAATGTTACAACACTTATTATAATACCAATATATTTTAGCTCCAATAAGTGGTAGTAATTATAGCAAGGAAGGGTGAGAAATGTAAGCATAAATGAAGGTTGAAGTTACCAATGAATCAATGTCAATTTCAGAGACACAATGTATAAATTTATTGCCAACATTCAACAAAAAAATAAATTGTTAAATAATAAAATATGGAGTTTTTGTAGAAAATGAAAAATCTCCTAAGCACTAATATCATGATAAGGAGTATTATTAATCAAAGTTTTCTTGAAGGCTATTGAAGATGGTTTCATGCAAATTTAAGCCATCTAAAATTCTTGTTAGTATATGGTGATATCTTTCAAATCATTTTCTACTTTTGATGCATATTTGGAAATATATTTTAACATAGAATGATGGGAACTAATAGGTTAGAAATCAACATTTTCTTTCCACCTGGAAAGAATATCGTGGTTGTGAATGTTTACTTTGTCATCATTACTCATGGAAATGTTTTTTTCCATCATTTTATTCAACCATGGAAAATTCTATATGTAATTACAATGGCACATTGTAATGACATTTAAGTGGCATTCATTTCTTTTTCAAGCAAGTTTGTTCATTGAATTTGTTCTGTCATTCAACACAATCAAAAGCATTTTATATTTTGTAAGATGGTCACTAGCAAATATTTGAGTTGTATTTAACAAATTGATGCAAGAGCATCCTGGGTAAATTAGCAATCATGTATCATCCAAAAATGAACTTCAATCAATTAGATAATTTTGAATGAGTGAGAGAGTCCACTTGCCCAAAGGATGGATTGTCAGATTGCACAAATGGTTAGATAATAAAGGAATATAGGTCTTAAAACACTAAGGCAGTGCATGCACGTGGACAGTGGAGAACATGGAATTGGAGAAGCAGTGTGCTTTAGGACTTACACAACAACACGGAAAGGAGTCATAACTTCAGATGACATAAAAGGGAGTTTATAAAATACATACTCCACAGGTAAACCATGTCCAAATTTACATAATTAAGATGTATCTTAAAAGAGACGATCATAAGAGCTGAGAAGCATGTGGTTTTGAGAAGATAAAGACAAATTAACATGGGAGCATCTAAGGGATATGAGCATATAAGTTATGCATAGAGCATATGACTCGAGGTAGAGGGAGATATCTGAATGACCCATCACCATAAGGATCAACATCTAGTCTTCTACAGGTCAAGATGGTTTATAGTTGATGCGATAATAAGTGAAGGACAATCAACAAGAAATACCAGTAAAGATATGATTTGATGATATTTAGAAACACATGGCTTGAGGTCCATAATTTTTTTTATTGCCTCTAGGGCACGCCTAAAGGTTCACATCAAGTCCCACTAGATACATATATCAACCATTTCATGGTTGACATGACATTTACTAAGTGGTGAATAAATATTATTCTTAAATGCTTTGCTAAAAGATTTTCAAATCCTTAATCAAAGTCTCTATCAAATTAACCATTATCCACCACATACTCCATTTCTCCCATTCTAAACTGATAGCAAATCCTTCTAGGAGTCAAGGTGTCCCCAAACAACAGTTAAACTCCCCAAAAAGTGAGGTTCTTGGGCCACAAAGTCTCATGCCTAGGTCTACACTTGTACAACTTAGTCTAAAAGGGTGTTGCCAACAACAGGAAGGATACGACCAATTGAGATTCTTCACACTCAAACAAGCTAAAATTTGATTAAAAACCCAGCAAAATATAAATGAAACCAAAAGATCATCAGAACACATCAAACATCTGCATATTAAAACTCCATTGTGTATTTCCATTGAAGAATAAGGTGATTCCTAAGTATAGAACCACACTATCTAGCTAGGGATTATCTTTCAAATCTGAAACTATAAATATAGAGAGGGTTTTCATCCCCAAAATTTTTTGAGAGAACTCGCAGGTTCAATCTGACAGTATAACAATATAAGAATTCTTCAACTTGACCCAAATGAGACCCTCAACTTCCTTTTATAATCTTATTGGAGGGAAAAAGACAATTAAAATAATATAATAATTCACTTTTTTCCTGCACAATGTTTTTGAAATGAGATAATAAAATATTTCATGTGCATAAGTCTCCCAAACAAGGTACCCAACATTTAGAGCAACTTTTGACCTTTCCAACAAGCTATAATACTAAGTTGTCTTTTTAATATTTGAGAACATTAGACAACTTAAGTGAATTTATTAAATAATTACTTAATAGCTCACCCATTTTGCGGAAAGCACTTAGACGGCATCGAAACCAAAATCTAATCACACAGAGATGAAGTTGAGGATGTGGGATGATGATCAAACCCAATTTGGCGACTTACCAAAAATAGACACACTTTCCAAGAAGTTTGAAGAACAAACCAGGTGTTTGAAAATGCTTCAAAAAGCATCACTATAATTCTCAATGTCCACTAAACTCAATGCCACACAAAGAACACAAGAAAAATTGAACATGTGCTCTACAAGTTCAAAGGAGTCCCCTAACCAATACTAATTAACCTGTGGGACTTAGGAATAGGCTAACGGTCACCAAATTGGCTAGGCTTGAGAAGGGGGCATTATAGGATATGGGGAGTTTATGCCTTAAATTGCTTACCCACACCATATTTAAGGAGGAGATTGTAGGCACAATTAGATATTAATATATGTATGTTGAGGGTGGCTATCTATAGTTGCCAACTCAATGACAATATAGATAGATGGGGGCCCTCTCTCTTGTTTTGATCATTCATGCATGCATCTTCTATATCTCTATAGACATTTGCCTCTGCCTCCATATATTGATAGGGAGTTTGGTTGGGTTCAAAGAGGGGGAAGCAGCCAAGGGGGAGGGATACAAAATTTTATATCTGGTAGCATTTACCATCTATTCTAGTCAAGCCCAATCCAATCCATTTTCAAGTTAGTCTGACTAACTAATAACTAGTTGCTAATTATAACAACTAAACTCATTGTCTGAGCTAGCTCTATTGGCTAATGACTGCAACAACCAATTAATAATTTTTAAGGTTTGAGCTAGCTTGCCTAACTATTGTGTATAATAAGTATAATAACTAGTTTTTTAGGGTTTGACCTAGCCTGAACCCCTGTTCAAGCTAGCCCAACTAACTAATCTAGCATAGTGAAATAGATACCACCAACCGAGTATTAGTCCATCAAGAATTTGGTCCACAAAAATAAATGTCTGTCCATCCAAAATCCATCTCATCATGGTGTCTTGGGTTTGAAGAACGTGACCCCTTTAAAGTGAAGAAGTCTTGTTAAACCTATGGTATACTTGTTGGTGATATGTCAACTTGTGGGAAACTGGTTGGTGGTAGTGGTTCTTGCAATGGTAAATGACTATCATGTTGCTTGTCAATATCTTTGTGGTAGAGGGAGGAGTAAATGTCTAAGATTCCTATATGATATCCATATGACCTTTGTTTCATTCTCCTTTAAGACACCTCACCTACCTATTGATTGGTTGAATGTTCATATTGGGGCAGGTCCTTTCACTTTCCATTACTCAGATGGATCAGTGGTTTCCATTACTCAAATGCGTCACTCAAATGGATCATTTTCATTACTCAGGTGGATTAGTGGGATGGTGGACAGCCATTTACAATTTCACTCCCATATAGACATTTAATGATTCATTTTCGAGTGAACATCTTATCTGGAAAAATAATGTCACTCACGGATAAACTTTTTATCAAAAAAGTCATTCACTCTGGGCAAACATCTTATTTAAAAGAGATGATACAAATTGGAAATCAAGGAATGACATTTGATGCTTATTTATTGCAAAGGTTGGTGGGGATATGACAAATTTATCTTACCGACAACCAAACCTCCTACCTCTACTTGTAACTCATCGACCTAACACTCACATCTCTAACTAATTTACCTAGGATTCACCTACACCTATATATAATAAACCTACCATTCACGTACACCTATTTGTTCTTCCATTAAAACATATCACTACCTTTATAGACATAAAATTGGGTATATGATATAATGGAAAACCCCTTGCTCATCCTGTGGTCCTCAATCCATTATTATCAGATCATTCATATTACGTTAGAGATATATCCATTTGTCTAGATATGCTCATTTAATCCAATATGGTTGTGTGGAGTTAAGTTGATCCTAAATTCTATAATATTGATTGTAGGCACAATTAGATATTAATATATGTATGTTGAGGGTGACTATCTATAGTCACCAACTCAATGACAATATAAATAGATGGGGGCCCTCTCTCTTGTTTTGATCATTCATGCATGCATCTTCTACATCTCTATAGGCATTTGCCTCTACTTCCATATATAGATAGGGAGTTTGGTTGGGGTTAAAGAGGGGGAAGCGACCAAGGGGGAGGGATGTAAAATTTTATATCTGGTAGCATTTACCATCTATTATAGTTAAGCCCAACCCAATCCATGTTCAAGCTAGTCCGACTAACTAACAACTAGTTGCTAATTATAACAACTAAACTCATTGTCTGTGCTAGCTCTATTGGCTAATGACTGCAATAACCAATTACTAATTTTTAAGGTTCAAGGTAGCTTGCTTAACTATTATGTATAATAAGTATAATAACTAGTTTTTTAGGGTTTGACCTAGCCTAAATCCCTATTCAAGCTAGCCCAACTAACTAATCTAGCATAATGGAATGAATACCACCAACTGAATATTAGTCCATCCAGAATTTGGTCCACTAAAATAAATGTCAGTCCATCCAAAATCCATCTCATCATGGTTTCTTGGGCTTGATGAATGTGACCCCTTTGAAGTGAAGAAGTCTTGTTAAACCTATGGTATACTGGTTGGTGATATGTCAACTTGTGGGAAATTGGTTGGTGGTGGTGGTTATTGCAGTGGTAAATGACTATCATGATGCTTGTCAATGTCTTTGTGTTAAAGGGAGGAGTCAATGTCTAAGATTCTCATCTACTATCCATATGCTCTCTATTTTGTTCTCCTTTAAGACACCTCACCTATGTATTGATTGGTTGGATGTTTGTATTGGGGCAGCTTCTTTCACTTTCCATTACTCAGATAGATCAATGGTTTCCATTACTCAAATGCATCACTCAAATTGATCATTTTCATTACTCAGGTGGATTAGTGAGATGGTGGACATCCATTTATAACTTCACTCCCATATAGACATTTAATGATTCGTTCTCAAGTGAACATCTTATCTGATAAAATAATGTCACTTGCGAACAAATTTTTATCAAAAAAGTCATTCACTCTGGGCAAACATCTTATTTGAAAGGGATGATATAAAATGAAAATCAAGGAATGACATTTGATGCTTATTTATTGCAAAGGTTGGTGGGGATAGGTCAAATTTATCTTATCATTATGAAAGGTGTGCAACATCCATCTTGGTTCGTCCATGTTGCTCTAGACTCCTCAACCATGACAAACGAGAAAGGGTTAGACCTTTAGGCACATAAGGTCATTTATGCCTGTCGACCATTGTCGACCATCAACACACCTTCATCTATAGATATAGCTGGCACTTGCACTCAATTGATTACATGATGAAGATATAGAAGTTTAATTTTACAAAACTCACACTTTGATTCCTTTGCAAATAAGGATTTAGCATCAAGTATGCCCAACACCTCATCCAAATGTCTCATATGCTCCTCCTAATCCTTGATAAATATTAATATGTCAACAAATAATATCAAGACAAATTTCCAAAGCTAGTTATTGAACACCCAGTTCATGCAAGATTAAAATGTTGTAGGAGCATTGGTTAAACCAAAGGCCATAACCATGAACTTAAAATTCCCAAAGTGACATCTAAAAGCAGTCTTCTCTATGTCTTCCTCGTGAACCCTTATCTGATGATACCTTGATCTCAAATCTATCTTTGAGAAGTAGACAACATAGTACTGACCTTTTTGACCAAAACAACAAAAGATGCAAATGGGCTTTTGCTTGGACAAATATGTCCCATCTCCATGAGCTCCTTGATTGCTTTTTCAACCTCATTTTTATCTCTTTTTGGATGCCGATAGGGAGTGGTGATGATATGGTTTGCTCCATCGTCTATCTCTATCACACACTTAATGCCTCTTGAAGGAGGCCTCTCGGGAGGTAAACCACTGAAAACCTTAATTCACTTGGTAAGCAAAGCTTGCACATCAAGGTGATAATTTTTATTTTCATGTTTGAGAATGGTAGGCATGTTGATACAGTCTGTTGCCCACTCAAATTGATCATGTTGAATCAACCTCTCTAACCTTTTGTAGGAGACAACATGTGGACGTCCTTTTGACATCCCTTTTAACACCACTTTCTTCCCTTCTAATTGAAATCTCAGTTCCATAGTCTGAAAGTTTAAGATGATCTCCTCCAAATATCAAAACCACTAAATGCCAAGTACTACATCTATGTCACCAATGCTTACAACATAGAAATCATATTTGAATTCACAATGACCCAATTTTAGATTCATTTGGGGTATCATTTTAGTGCATGTAAGGGTGAAACCATCAAAGACCATTACTTTGAATCCATCAACCTCTTCAGTCTTGAGTCGTTTATGAGCCACCACTCTAATAATAAAATTATGTGTTGCTCCAGTATCAGTTAATACAACAACTCGCTATAAAATTTTATATCTGATAGCATTTACCATCTATTCTAGTCAAGCCCAAACCAATCCATGTTCGAGCTAGTCAGACTAATTAATAACTAGTTGCTAATTAGAACAACTAAACTCATTGTCTGAGCTAGCTCGATTCATTAATGACTGCTATAACCAATTACTAAAGTTTAAGGTTTGAGCTAGCCTACCTAAATATTATGTATAATAATTATAATAACTATTTTTTCAAGGTTTGACTTAGCCTGAACCCCTATTCAAGCTAGCCCAACTAACTAATCTAGCATAGCGGAATAGATACCACCAACTGAATATTAGTCCATCCAAAATTTGGTCCACTAAAATAAATGTCGATCCATCCAAAATCCATTTCATCAGAGTGTCTTGGGATTGATTAATGTGACCCCTTTGAAGTGAAGAAGTCTTGTTAAACCTATGGTATGCTAGATGGTGATATGTCAACTTGTGGGAAACTGGTTGGTGTTTGTGGTTCTTGCAATGGTAAACAACTATCATGCTACTTGTCAATGTGTTTATGGTAGAGGGAGGAGTCAATGTCTAAGATTACCATCTTCTATCCATATGTCCTCTATTTTGTTCTCTTTTAAGACAACTCAACTACCTATTGATTGGCCAGATGTTTATATTGGGGCAACTCCTTTCACTTTCCATTACTCAGATGGATTAGTGGTTTCCATTACTTAAATGCGTCACTCAAATGGATCATTTTCCTTACTAAAGTGGATTAGTGGGATGGTGGACATCCATTTACAATTTCACTCCCATCTCGACATTTAATGATTCATTCCCTAGTGAACATCTTATCTAAAAAAACAATGTCACTCACAGACAAACTTTTTATCAGAAACTGTCATTCACCCTAGGCAAACATCTTATTTGAAAGGGATGATACAAATTGGAAATCAAATAATGACATTTGATGCTTATTTATTGCAAAGGTTGGTTGGGACAGGTCAAATTTATCTTGTCATTATGGAAAGTGTGGGACATCCATCATGGTCCCACCATGTTGCTCTAAATTCCTCTACCATGACAAATGGGAAAGGGTTAGATCTTTAGGCACATAAGGTCATTTATAACTTTCAACCATTATCTACCCTCAACACACCTTCATCTATAGATATACCAGGCACTGGAAATCAATTGAGTGATAGAGGGAAACACTTTCACTTCTCGACCTTTAAAGGAGAGGGAAATTATTGTCCTTTATATAGGGGTTCAGGCTAGCCCAACTAACTAATCTAGCATAGTGGAATAAATACCACTAGCCGAATATTAGGCCATATAAATTTTGGTCCACAAAAATAAACATCAATCCATCCAAAATAAATCTCATCATGGTGTCTTGGGCTTGATGAATGTGACCCCTTTTAAGTGAATAAGTCTTGTTAAACCTATGGTATACTAGTTGGTGATATGCCAACTTGTGGGAAATTGGTTGGTGGTAGTGGTTCTTGTAGTGGTAAACAACTATCATGATACTTGTTAATGTGTTTGTGGTAGAGAGAATAATCAATTTCTAAGTTTCCCATCTTCTATCCATATGCCCTCTATTTTGTTCTCCTTTAGGACACCTCACCTAAATATTGATTGACTGAATGTTTATATTTGGGCAACTCCTTTCAGTTTCCATTACTCATATGGATTAGTGGTTTCCATTACTCAAATGCATCAATGAAATGGATCATTTTCATTACTCAGGTGGATTAGTGGGATGGTGGACATCCATTTATAATTTCACTCCCATTTTGAAATTTAATGATTCATTCCCAAGTGAACATCTTATCTAAAAAAACAATGTAACTCATGGACAAACTTTTTATCAAAAAAAATCATTCACTTTGGGCAAACATCTTATTTGAAAGGGATGATACAAATTGGAAATCAAAGAATGGCATTTGATGCTTATCTATTGCAAAGGTTGGTGGGAATAGGTCTAATTTATCATGTCATTTTGGAAAGTGTGTAACATCCATCATAGTCCGTCCATGTTGCTCTAGACTCTACCACAAAAAATGGGAAAGGGTTAGACTTTTAGGCACTTAAATTCATTTAGGCCTGTCGACCATTATCTACCCTCAACACACCTTTGTCTGTAGATATATCTGGCATTGGCACTCAATTTAGTGATTAAGGGAAACACTTTTGCTGATTGACCTTTAAGGAAGAGGGAAATTACCATCATTTATATAGAGATGAGTTCCTTTGATATAGATAGGGGGCCCACATTCTCTATATATAGATGATTTCCTATTATATATAGATAAGGGGTCTTAATTATTTATATACAAATGAGTATTTAAATGCCCTTGGCCTCTAGATTCAATGTGTGGGTTTTAAGGCACTTTACTACTTGCCCAAATCTCTATAGATGGTTTTGGGGGGTTGGGATCGAGGGAAGTCATCTACCGATTGATTGATTTGTAATCCTTATTTATTTATTCCACCTTTATTAGGTGTGCGCCTATATACATAGATAAGACTGCAACTATATAGATCTTAAAGTTTATAACCTACTTATCCTCCAACGATAGAGATTAGGTTATTGGGGGACACTCTATATAGCTACTCTCGAGCCCAACCATAAAAAGTTGTCTATTGAGTGCATTGAGCTCTTAGGTTGTTTTAGAATATATCCATATATAAGGTACTAGCTATATATATATATATTTATATATATACATGCATGCATACATACATACATATATATATATATGTGTATATATATATATATATAGTTTCGATCTATCAATCGAGTGAACTACCACTTGACCAACAACCTACTAAATAATAACTGGGATTAAGGGAAGATACTATATAATGAGTGTGGAAGGGCCTTCAATTGAATGCCGACTTCCAATTACTCATGCCTTTAGGGCTGCACCATATCCTAGATCAGTATATACATGAGAACCTAGATTGGTATATGGGTTGTGGTGAGAAAGGGCACTCGACATAGAATAGATCGGGGAGAGATTGCCCAACCCCACTACCCTACCCCTATATATCTATATGGTTATCTAGGATTGATTGCCCAACACCAACCCCCTGTATATAAATATAAAGACCAATAATTCAGTGTCTATATATATATATAGGGCCCTAAGCCCCTTTTCATATATGGTGTTCAAACTCATACCTGACTAAAATAAGTAGATATAGGACTCTATCGACTACCCAATCACCCTAGATAGATAGATTGTCCCCTTCTCTATCCATATCTCATGCCTATGGGATATAGTATAAAACTAACCTAACTATGTTATACATACCTTCATAGTGATGCCTTATTTTGATCAACCAAAAATCAAAGGACCTAAGCAAATTCGATAAGGGCCACACTCTCTTCTCTAGGTGGATTGAAGTATGGAGAACAAAACTGGAACTATACTACACCCCTCTCTCTAATCGACATGATGGTTAGTAAGCCATTCTTTGTTATATCTATAATACTAAGAGATCTCATCTTGAAGTATAGACTGCCCAGATCTCTATGAATGGGATTAGGGTTGAGTCCCCTCTCTATACAAGGGGAAAATATGGGCCTGATAACCTACTCTATACAAAATAGGATGGGATAGGATAGGGTCATATCAACTCTACTAATGATTAGAATACCGACAACCAAACCTCCTACCTCTACTTGTAACTCATCATCCTAACACTCACATCTATAACTAATTTACCTAGGAATCACCTACACCTATATATAATAAAACTAACATTTACGTACACTTAATTTTTCTCCATTAAAGCATGTCACTACCTTTATAGACATAAAAATGGGTATATGATATGATGGAAAACCCCTTGCTCATCTTGTGGTCCTCGATCCATTATTATCGGATCATTCATATTACGCTAGAGATATATCCATTCATCTAGATATGCTAGTTTGATCCAATATAGTTGTGTGGAGTTAAGTTGAGCCTAACTTCTATAATATTTCTCCACCTATTTTTCTTGTTCGGACCTATAGTAGATTAGTGTAATGGATTATAATGATGATAATGACCAACACAATCTGCATAATTTTAATGACATCTCATTTTCGATTTCTTCCTCTTTGTTAGGTTTCCTCTAAAAATCACTCAATTTTATATACGAGGGAGAACCTTAGCTAATATAATTATTGCAAGGGCTTATCTACATCTATGGCCTTAGCTTCCCTATTTCAAATTATAGATATAGAGGGGAGGGGTCCATCGACCTCCCCAGATTCCACACATCGATCAATACCTCTCCATCATGGGGTTGTGTCCTTTTTCTAGTCATGTGGCAACTATAATATATTTATTTGGGTAAGAACAACATCTAGTCAGGCCCGTGTGTGTACATAACTCGAGTTATGCTTAGGATATTGAGGGAAGGAATGATTTTATCGACAATATATAAATAGTCAACACTCCCCCAATGCATTTTACTCCCTCTACTCCCTCTGCTAATAAAAGAGAGGTTGGGGCAAAGGTGGCTAGAATATAGTTATCTATGAACTCTAGCCCCTTATATATAGAACTACCACTTGACCAACCCCTATCCTTATCTATGAGGCCCATAGGCTTCCCCATACAAATAGGGTTCAGTGCCCTATGCTCCATATAGATAGGGTTGGGAAATATCTATCTACCTCAGCTTCTTGAGCAAATATAGAATTGGGATATAGTGGAGCCCTCGAACTAGCAGCCTCCTCAACCCCATATAGATATAGGGGGTCGAATGCATATAGATAATGACCTCTATCTTGTTGATCACCTTTTATATATATGGGAACTATATAGATCTATATGGCGTGAGATGGGTCTATATAAATTTATCTATTAGGGGTGCATATGCTAAATGACCCCATACTATATAGGGGTCAATTGAGTGCAAAATTATATTGTTCCTAATTCTCAACCCCATATAGATTTGATATGGGGAACAAACACATATATCGATGATCTGTCATTATGGATAGAGTAGGTCAGGCAGGTAAATGACCTCACCCACAACTTGACCTCACCCCCAACCAACCCAACCCTATAAGTTGTCCTATATATATGTCTAGGCAAATCCTATTATATCTATCTCGACCTCAACCTCCCTGGTATCACCCCAATGGTATAGGCTATATATGTATCTAGGAAGTGTATAGATACAAGGTATGGCCTTTTGTATTCACACCACCCATTAACTATAGGTTAGGTGTTCCTATTGTAGTTCCTCTATTAGTTTCCTCTACTTAATCAATCATATATATCATATACATGATGTACCTATATATGATTTATTATATCTATATCTATATCTATATCTATATCTATATCTATATAGGTGGTAAAACCCCTTCACTTGATGGCCTAATCTTCCCTCCATACAGACAAATCGATCGATCTTTACTATAGAGGGGATCCAAACCCCCTACAATGAGACTAATTTTTTGCATCTGGTTACCATTGATCTATTGTGCCCCATCCTACCTCCATTCATGGGGAGAATACTACTCCCCACCATGGGGAAATCCCCCCATTCACCAAGGAATATACCCCATAGATCGAGAGATACAAAAACACCCCATGATCTCTATTATAGTCATAACCCACCTCATTTTATTAGTACCCCCAATCGAACATCCTCTCCCTCCAATACCCCCAATCAAACATTTTTACCCTCCCTTCCAGACATTTGACCCCTATGGAGACAAGAACAATATGTTAGGTTGTGGAGCTAAAAGCTTCAACCCTTTGCAAATTGAGGAACAGATGGTCGCTGAGTTCTACAGGAACCGGCATCGGCAGCAGGACCGACGTCGACAGATACCAGTGCAGAAGGCCACCAGCGACGACAAGAAGTCGGCCGACGTCGGCATAACTAGACAAGCAGGGACCGACGTCGGTCTCCTGTGTGTTCCAGAACTGCTCGTTTCACGGACAGTTAGTTAAGTGAACGAAGAGTTTGCATGTTGAGACCAGTTAGAGTCTTGGGCTGCGAGGACAATTGTCTAAATTAAGAGTCTAAGTTATTGTTTGAGTTAGGGATCTATTTATAGACCCATTGGCATGTATTGTATAAAGCATGAGATAGAAAGGAAGAGTTCCTTCTAGTTGTAAGATCTGTGAGTTGCAGGTTGTTGCAAGCTCATTGGGGATCTACATGTAAGTTTGGTCTTTGAATTGCAGGTTGCAGGTTCATGAGAGATCAGCTTGAAGTGCTATAGAGTGCTTGGTGTACCGGCAGGGTTATTACTAACTTGTTGGTGAGGTGAACACCAATTCTGTGTGTGAGTTGGTTGTTGGGACCGTTTTTTGTGTAGGAGAGTGTGTGTGAGAAGAATTACTGTACACTTGAGGTGTGGCGAATCTCTGTAAGGTGAAAGAGTGTGGCGGCTCTTTGTTGTATTCTTTTCTGTATAGTGTTAATACAAGATAGTGTATTGTCTCTCATATTCTGTGCTATTGGTGAATTTTAGTTACTTGTGTTTCTGGTTATTTCTGCATATTCAATTGCTTATATTTGGTAATCATACTATGCTCTTTCTGAGGAGCAAGATCCTAGGAGGTGGAATTAGAACAGGTGTGTTTGTTCTTGGATTTATCTTCCACCTCCTCTCTCCCAACAAGTGGTATCAGAGCCTTGGTTGTAGGTTCTTAAGCTTGATACCAACAAGTGGTATCAGAGCTTTTGGTTGGGATACTAACAAATTGGTGTAGATCTGGGTAGTGTGTTTTGATTACAAGTTACTCACAGGGTTTCTGTTTGAGTGGGAGTTGAGCAATGGCAGAAAATAGTCAACTACGAATGGAAAAGTTTAATGGCAAGAACTACCAATTATGGAGGATGCAGATTGAGGACTATCTGTATCAGAAAGATTTGTACTTACCGTTGGGTGGAGTTGCTAGCAAACCCTTGGATATGAAAGATGAAGAATGGGAGGTTCTTGATCGGAAGGCTCTGGGATTTGTTAGATTGAGTCTTGAATCATCTGTGATTTCCAGCTTATCACAGTGTAAGACAACGGTGGAGTTGATGAAATCTTTGGCAAATTTGTATGAAAACCCCTCGGCTTCTAATAAGGTATTTCTTATGAAGCGTTTATTTAATTTGCAAATGTTGGAAGGTGGATCTGTTCATAGCCATCTTAGTGATTTCCATGGTTTAGTAAACTAATTAAGTTCAATCAATATTGTATTTGATGATGAAATAAGAGCTCTCTTAATCTTGTGTTCATTACCTAAAAGTTGGGAAGGTTTGGTAATGGCAGTTTCTAATACTGTGTCTCCTTCAAAAGTCTTAAAAGTGGATGATGTTGTGAGTGTGATCTTGAACGAAGAGATACACAGGAAATGCACAGGTGAAATCATCTGGAGATGCTTTGAGTGTTGAAGGAAGAGGAAGGCCAAGAGAGAAGATAGAGTGTGGGAGATCAAGGTCGAAGATGGGCAAGAGATCCAAGTCCAGGTATGGCAGAATAACCTGCTGGAAATGTGGAAAGCAAGGGCACTTAAAGAGAGATTGCAGATCGGGTGACAGATCAGCATGAAGAACATGAAGAAGAAGCAGATGTTGCGGGTCACATTGCACAGGATGCTCTGGTATGTTCTTTGGATAAAGTAGAATCTTGGGTATTAGATTCTGGTGCCTCTTTTCATGCATCCCCACATAGGGAATTTTTTCATGAGTATGTCCAGGGAGATTTTGGAGAAATTTGTGTAGGGGATGGTAAGCCTTGTCAGATTGTTGGCAAAGGCAAAGTGAAGCTGAAACTGCAGACAGGTAACACATGGGTGTTAAAGGAGGTCATGCACGTCCCAATTCTAAAGCGGAATCTGATTTTTGTTAGAAGTTTGGGTGAAGAGGGTTGCACAGTAACTCTCACAGTGGACTCTTGGAAGGTTACCAAGGGTACACTTGTTGTAGCTAGAGGTAAGAAAGTAGGTACGGTTTATCTATCTACTTGTTTTATTGATTCTTCTTTCTGGGTTATCTACTTCAGCTGTAGATTCAGAGATGTGGCTTAATAGGCTTGGTCACATAGATAAGAAGGAGATGCTGGTTCTTGAGTCAAAGAGTATGCTTTCAGATTTGGAAGGCATGGATCATGGTTTCTGTATGCAGAAGAAGAAGGTGAGGTTTCTTGAGGAATCCGATGTTAGTGACAAGAATAGGAAAGCCTTGGTTTTTAAGGAGAAAGTGACAGACAGAGTTCAGCACAAGGTGCAGAGGAATTCTGAGCAGAGCAAGGGTGACTTGGACAAGGGTTTGATCCAAAAGGAGCTCACGGGAAAAAGTCAGGTCTCATAAGAAAAACACAGAGACCGACGTCGGCAGGAAAACCGGCGTCGGTGTCCAGACAGGGACCGACGTCGGCTATGTGCAGCCCGACGTCGGTGACTCGGGGCAGACAGAGACCGGCGTCGGCCAGGGAAATTGACGTCGGCAGGGAGGCAGTCGCAGGGAACCGACATCGGTCGGCTGTAGACTGAGATGTGACCGGCATCGGTCACTGAGATGAATTTTGGGTGGACAGCAAGCTGTCATGGAGTCTCAAGTGCCCATATGGAGGACTGAAGGTGTAAGTAAGTTCTTAAATTCGTCATTTCCCTTCTTTACACTACTTGTTGCTCACTTATGGCATAGGACCAGGAAGTTATTGAAGAAGCAGAACAGGTAGATCTAGGAAACAGTGGGAGCTAGGCATGGATGAGGATGTGATTCCTTAGAGGAGAACCAAACAGGTGTTTTGGGTAGTGTTGCCAGCTGGAAGTAAGCACTGAGAGACGAATGGATGTTAAGGATAAAGAAGAGCGGAAATGGATACGTGAGATGGAAGATCAGGGTATTTGATCTTGTATTAGCTGCAGGGCAATGGAGGTTTGTTCATTGTGTTTCTCTTTACCAGGTTGGATAGTATTAGCTACACTATCCTATTTCTGTATGATGTGCTTGTTGCAGGGTTACATATACAGGTATTGCTGAACTAAAGGTAAAGCTAGTTCAGGGGTTTGTCATGGAGAATCTGGGAGCAGCAAGATTCTTTGGCATGAGTGTGTTCTAGAGACATGGTAGGTCATATGTTGACTTTGTTTCAGGATGATTGTGTGAAACCGGTTAGCACGTCGATGGTTGGACAGTTCTATGAACAGGTGTCTTGATTCACATAATGAGGTTGAGTGCATGGTATGTACTAAACTTGAGTTTTCCCAAGCAGTGGGAGTTATCATAAGTTGGAGTCAATCCGGGGAAGTAAAACTGAAGGGCAGTTCAGTGGGACCAGCAGCAGGTGCACATGCTATGCAGGGTCAAGTTCTTTTTCTACATGGTTGTAGATGCGGATGTGGCAAGTTATTTGGATGACAGGTTTTGCACCATGGATTTTGTGGTGGTTGGTCTTCAAGGATGATTTTGAAGATGGATACATAGCCAAGGGAACAAACTAGACGGTGTATAGGTACATGTACAGGTTGCAGCTGTTTATCTCCAAGTGGGAGATTGTTAGGTTATGGAGCTAAAAGCTTCAACCCTTTACAAACTGAGGAACAGATGGTTGCTGAGTTCTACAGGAACCGGCGTCGGCAGCAGGACCGACGTCGGCAGATACCAGTGCAGAAGGCCACCGGCGACGGCAGGAAGTCGGCCGACGTCGGCAGAACCAGACAAGCAGGGACCGACATCGGTCTCCTGTGTGTTCCAGAACTACTCGTTTCACGGACAGTTAGTTAAGTGAACGAAGAGTTTGCATGTTGAGACCAGTTAGAGTCTTGGGCTGCGAGGACAATTGTCTAAATTAAGAGTCTAAGTTATTGTTTGAGTTAGGGATCTATTTATAGACCCATTGGCATGTATTGTATAAAGCATGAGATAGAAAGGAAGAGTTCCTTCTAGTTGTAAGATCTGTGAGTTGCAAGTTGTTGCAAGCTCATTGGGGATCTACATGTAAGTTTGGTCTTTGAATTACAGATTGCAGGTTCATGAGAGATCAGCTTGAAGTGCTATAGAGTGCTTGGTGTACCGGCAAGGTTATTACTGACTGGTTGGTGAGGTGAACACCAATTCTGTGTGTGAGTTGGTTGTTGGGACCATTTTTTGTGTAGGAGAGTGTGTGTGAGAAGAATTACTATACACTTGAGGTGTGGCGAATCTCTGTAAGGTGAAAGAGTGTGGCGGCTCTTTGTTGTATTCTTTTCTGTATAGTGTTAATACAAGATAGTGTATTGTCTCTCATATTCTGTGCTATTGGTGAATTCTAGTTACTTGTGTTTCTAGTTATTTCCGCATATTCAATTGCTTATATTTGGTAATCATACTGTGCTCTTTCTAAGGAGCAAGATCCTAACAGGTGGAATTAGAACAGGTGTGTTTGTTCTTGGATTTATCTTCCACCCCTCTCCCAACACAATAAGTTCCCCTTATCAAAATAAATGGAGCTTCAAACACCTTTCCCTTCAATAGAGGTACTCGCCATCCATAGACAAAATCAAGTCAGTGGGTAGCTAGCCTTCCCTCCCTATTGAGCCAACCACCCACAATGGATAGGATTCCCAACCAAAGTAGCCACCTCCAATCAAGAGTCACCCTCCCCAATCTCATCTCTTTATATAGAGGGAACCCACCTAATCCATCTCACCCCAAGTAACACATATATCATGAGACTCTTATATCACATATACCATGTATGCAATGGTAATGCTTTGTTGATAGCCTCATATCACATATACAATATAATTATTTGTTGACACACTCCTATCATGTATATACCAATAGTATATTATTACACTTGACATATCATGTTGTCTTTTGAAATGGAGAACACTCTAGTAAGCTACCCTATCCATTACCCAGGTACATTACTTTTAAAAAAAAGTTTTTTGTGAGAAAAAACTTGTAAATATAACACACTTGTGACCACTGAGAGCTAAAGTCAAGATGAACATCACATCTCTAATTTGTGCCAATATATGCTTCTAAAGTTTGCTCATGGAGAACACTGGTGTAAAGTCTCATCACTAATGACATTATCCTCTCTAGGGTACGTCTCCTATTCAATTCCCAACATGTTGTTATTGTGTGAGAAGCTCATAACCCAAATGGATTAGGGGGATACCACTTCCATGAGGTCATTCAATTCTCAAATGCCTCTAGGCACATGATTGTACACCACACTTGGGATTTATTTTCTAAATTAAATGGAAAATAGTGCCATGTTATCTTCCATAATTTGTGGTTCTCAATTGTTCAAAATGTGTGAAAGGTAGATAATCACTCATTAGTTGTAATATCCCCAAGGAGATCGCTGAATTCAAGGAGAGGCACTACCATTTCACAAAAATAAATTGCTACCAAGGAGAAATCACTACCAAGGAGAAATATTACCATTTAATACAATAATATTTAAATGGAAATGTCAAATGAAATTGTTGTCGAAAGTGACCGAAAGTGTCAACAGAAATGTTAACGAAATTATCAATAAAAATGTCAACGGTCACATCTTTTGGTGAAGAGGTGTCTCTTAGATGCAATGCCTCCTTTAGGAGAAGTTTTTAAAGACTATACAAGGGAGAAGAGATGTGGAAGTAAAAAGCATCTAATTATGAATTCAATCATCTAACTCATATAAGTGTCATATTATACAACTACTCTCAAGGATGAAAACCCTTGTGATTATAATAACCCAAGGAAGAAACCCCTTGTGGACTTATATTTTATTTTATTTATTATTTTAAATTGAATATTTATTTCTATAAAAAAATACTATTTAAAGGAATTAAAAAAAAATCAAATTAATGTAAAATATTCCAATTTAGAATATTATAGTGGTATCAGAGCTATTTTTCTTGCCACCCTATGAACCATGGGCTCACTACATAAGGAAAGTATGGACAATTATGAATCGTACAACATCCTTGCAGCAAAGATTAAAAAAGAAATCACTTTTTCAGACTCTTTGGATTTAAAAGATTCATGGAATGGAAACATACACTATGAGGAAGAGGAGTTTGTTAATCATAATTATGACAGTGATGAATATGAAGAGAAATTCAATTTTCAAGAGGTCCCAGAAGAAAGGAAGATAACAAATTTCAAGACTGACTTCCCTATCCGGGAGCAAATGAATGAGGCATCCAATGTTAAACTAAGGGAATGCCCAAACAAACTTATCCAAGAAGAAGTTGATATTTATGGAGACTCATCTATTGAAAATAATGACATAAAAACTTTTGATATTAGAGATGAACACGAGTTATCTATCCAAAATAGTAATGATGATGTTGATATGTGTTGTCTATGTCAGAATGAAGATAAACTTCAGTGTGTGTAAGAGAGAGGTCTCGAGGTTTGTTCCCCGAACACAAGTTCTATGTTTAATAAACCACTTGATTGTCTAATTAATGCACACTATCAACATGATATCATGGGCTATGATCTTAAAAGTAAACAAGATGGAGAGCCAACCAAAATAATTGATAGAATATGGGGAAATCAAGAGTCAAAGTCACATAATACTGGAGTGGAAAGGTTTATGGAGGAGGTTAATAAAAAACTTAATTGTAGCCATGATTCTCAGCTATCCATAACAAAATATAAAGTGGAGGAGCTTATTGTTTTTAGAGTTCAAATATTGGCTTCCAAACCATTTAAATGTAGATGAAGCATATCACGAGATATATTTTGATGCATTGGGCCACCACCATCTACCCAACATCAAGATCAAGTTGTTTCAACAATAGTATTAATTAATAAATTTACTCTACATATCAAACTAACAAATGGTTTAAAAAATGAAATTAGAGGCCAAACTTTGGTGGTAGCCAAAAGAGACCCCGACACTTTATTTTTGAATGGAGAGACAAGGCATATAATTGCTAACAAAGATGGAAATGCATGACTATGCATGTATTGAAGTAGAAGCCAAATCATGATTCATAAAATATATGCACAAAAATTAACTTTTGGGAATGGCATTTTTTGGAAATTGGATTAGATTCGAACTTGTTGAAACACTCCAAATTGAAGAACGCAAGCTCCGTCTATTATATGTTCTGAAGCGGTTAAGGGAAGAAATTGAACAATAACAACAACAAATTATGTTGATGTTTGATAGGCCATATCATAAATTTGTTTGTCTTTGTGAACACCCAAGAATTGATCTTCCCAGGCATATCATAATGTTTCAAAAGGAAATTCACAAAAAATAATTAAAGGAAGAATTTCAAGATCGCAAAAAGTAATGGTAGTGCAAATATATCATAACATACCATAGGTAATGGGTGAGGTGGTATTACCAAATAGAATATAGGTTAGGGACACTGATAGATAAGTCCCTTGGTGTAACTAAACTATAGATATGTGGATAAACCTTTACCTCTACCTCAGATGCTTTCTATCCTTAGTATCCCTTCCCCGAGTGAGCTTAATTCTTACTATGAGGAAGAGATCTATTGACATGGATCTTGGAACTAGCCAAATTCTTATCTCTCTACTGTACTCCACTCATTGGGCCAACTAAGGGGGAAATGAATGTAAATATAATCTATAATTGTGGTCTCTAGGCTAGGCTACTAAAAACCTAGGAGTGTTTAACTAACCTATAGGCAGGGGCAAGGCAACACTAACCTCTAACCGATGGAAGAGGTGGGTAATCATAGAGTAATCAGGCCCTAAATCTAAACTTGGCTATATAGCTGGCTATATGGAGAGGTTTATGCTTTTCAGTACTTTGTATTGAGGCATAGTAGAGTAACTCAATCTAATATCTAGATAGTGTACCAGGTTGACTATATATTAAGGCTCCTATTAATATATGGGGTACTTCCTGCCTCTTTCACCCTATATATTTATTTTAGGCCTCCTTACCCCTTTATATATATTAGGGTTGTAGGAGGGGGAGGGTCCCCTCTTTATGTATGGTTCTTCTGACCCGCCTCATCATAGATTGGTCCAAATGTAACGAGGATATGAGTATAGTGTCTTAGTCCAAACATATTAAGGAGTTCTTCGAAGGGGTTGGTTGAGATTTATATATATATATAAATATTTGAGAAAAGGTAGTTTAGCGAGCCCTATTGATTATATAGATATAATTCCTATGGTTCCTCGAGCCCTCATCTCTATATGTATCTATTCTACATATATATAGACATATGTGTCTATAAACCATACTCATAGACTAAACTCAAGTATATTTGTATTTCGATATAGTGTATTAAACTCTACTATGTATGTAATTTAAAAAATCTATGTAAGCTTGTTCGACTAATAGGCCCTTGTCTAAGTCCACTTTACGAGGAAGGGGCCTCTTGACTATAGGTAATGTTACTAGGTAAATCGCCAACTTAGTTGTTGACTTTGAGTCACCCTTGAGTTAAAAATTACAACACTTCTCATTGTTTTTAATTCTTGTAGACATGAGTTAGACACATGATCAAAGTTGTATTAAAAGATTCATACTTTGCTAAGTTATTACACATTGAAGGCTAGCAAGTTGGCCCTTGACTTCTAATTATCTAATGATATACTTTACCATCCTAGACACCTTTGTGTATTATGAAGCAAAGATCATTAGAAGTTAACTTGAGGAACACCTTCAAGTAAAGCAGGTGAACGCTTTGGAGTAGAGAAAACATAAGCAATTCTGAAAAAAAGTACTCTATTGGAAACATCTCAAAAGAAACGTTGCAATGTATATTATATATTTCACAGCATGCACAACAATGGAAAATTCTCTTAAGATTTTTAAAGATGAATATCTTATCACCATGCTTTTATTTCAATATGTTTAGGTACACAAGCTAGTTTGCCAACACCCATTGTTTTAGTCAGAGATACCAAATTGGTATGTAATATGTGGAAGAGCCTTTGGTCCATATGGATACAAAATTATCCATAATAATACAAAGCTAATTGATTCAATACATTTATATGTTTACACTCGTCTCTAAATAGTGGTGGTAAACATAATGATAGTTTAGCTCTTGATAATGCACAATTCAAAACATTAACATGTATGGGATGAAATTTTGTCTTTGATCATTTTAGTTACAATAGAGCTGTGCATAACTTGACAAGACACATCTATTTTCAAGTTTGTTTGGACTTCCATCCCTTGGTGCCTATTGACATAGCTTAGCTTGTGCTATCAATAATTAAACCATCTTCAACTTGGAAAGAAACAGACAAATCAGGAAAGCTAATTGAGAAAATTCAAAAGATTCAAATAGAAGGTCACTATGTCTTGCAAAATACTGACACCAAATACAAGGTTGTTGGGAGAGTTAGGCTATGTTTTTAGGAAAAAAGACTTACAGGTTCTTACAAGATCATCATGCGTCTTGGCTATGGAATGCATACAATCACCAAGCAAGTGGGGATTTGGGGAATAAGAGGTTGTGGTAGTAAATTCCAAAAATATGTGGTGGTGTGAAAGCAAATTTACCAAATTGATTTCATTCATTATAAATTTACCAAATTGATTTCATTCATTATAAATTTACCACAATCAATCTTTATGGAAATATAAATTTACCAAATTGATTTCATTAATTATATTTTTTTAAGATTCATATATTATTACATGGTTCTTTATCTGTAAGCAATCGATTGTAAAATTTTATCTGAGCTTAAGGGATTATACATTGCTTACCAAATCCAAGAGGAAATTAAGTGAGACTTCTTTAAAAAGATAAACCTTTTCCATGGTTTGTATAAAAAGCTTTTTTGAGATGCTAGTCCTAATGGCCTTAGGAAGATCTTCCATGAACTTTTGATGCTGAAGCTCCTCTGATTTGAATTTGAGCCACGTGTATGACAATATTTTCCCCTTAAGCTTTAGTGGAAGATCATTCTTATCTACAAAATTTGAAGCTGCCCTTTTTTTTTTGTTTGCAATTCTACTTAGCAAAGGTTAGTTTTGGATACCTAAACCTAACCAGCTTAAAATCAACCATACCAAAACACACATACTCTTCAATCCATGCATGATTTTATATAAAAACTTCTTAAGAAAATAGGAAATCTTAAAAATTGCATGGTTCTACTCTACAATAAGGTTTGACATATTTCCAATCAAGTAAGTGGTGAGGCCAAGATTGAACAAGACACAAAATATAGTGAGGATAATCTCCTTTACATTTACTGCATGTATATCTCCACATCTGCTAGTAGGTAACACAAACATCTTGCAGAGTGTACTGCAAATAGGGTTACCTACAACAAAAAAATTATACAAATGTTATTAGTTACCTAGAATGGTAGGAAACATTATGTTTTTATTAGATTAAAATAGGGTGGTTAATTCACCATAGTCAAATTGTACATGTGAGGTTGTTGTTTAACACAACTCACATAGTATTTTAGGTTATTATGTTAATATATTGTATTTGGGTATTTACGATGTTAAGATCCTATTTCGTAGGAATTGTTATTTCTATAATAATAACTTTGTAACCCCTTTATTGTAGTGAATGAAAGTTCAATTTATTTCAATATTTGGTATCAGAGCATTGGATCTCTGAACTTCAGAGCTCAAGGGAGGAAGAAGATTCCAGTAAGAGCTAAAATTGACTAGGAGCTTGTGCACCCTTACTCTCATAATTGTCTTCGAAATGCATGCATAAATTTGCATTGCACAGGGATTTCTTAGAGAAGTTTATAGATCTGAGCGTTAAGTTTTGTATAGATCTGAGAAGTGCATCAGATCCATGCAAAGGAGGAAGGAGATTCATTCCAATTACAAGGTGCATATGATTTCATGTGGAAATCTTTAGATCTAGATGGATCATGAAATAAATCAAATGAAGAGTGAGAAGAAAATAAAGGAGCACCATTGCACTCACATTCTTCTTCTTCACATGTGCAAGCTTCAAGCAACACAATAATTTTGTTATTTTCCTTTCTTTCTTTCCTGAGGCAAGATCTAAAAAATAGACGGAGCTATTTTATTTTATTTTCCTAACATTTGGCAAAAGTATATTTAGAGCTTCAAGAAAATTAGATCAGGTGCATACTAATCTATGCAAAGCCATGAGACCTAGTCACTATGGGTTTCAGTATTTTCTGCTCTTTGTTGATGACTACTCACACAAAATGTGGATAGACTATTTAATGACAAAAGACCAAGCCTTTAGCATTTTCAAAGAGTTCATGTTTGTGTAGAAATAAAAATTGGTTTTAAAATCGAAGGTCTCCACTTGGATCGAGTGGGGAATACACTAGTAAAGAGTTTTTGGCCTATTTAAAAGAACATGGTATTCACTGACAAATGACTCCACCTTATACTCCACAACAAAATGGTTTTGCAAGAAGGAGAAATCAAACTATCATGGAAATGTTGCATTTCATGATTGAGGAATCAAGTTTGGCACATACATTTTGGGTAGAGGCAGTACAAACAACAAACTATTTGTTAAACATATCACCTACTATAGCTCTTGATGGGGTGACTCCACAAGAATCATGGGCATGGCATAAACCCTCAATAGCTCATCTTTAAATTTTTGGATGTAAGACATACATGCATGTTCTTAAAAAGAATAGAAAGAAACTAGATAGCAAATACATGACATACATCTTTGTAGGCTATAGTGAAAAATAAATGGATTACAAGCTTATGGATCCAAAAACAAGGAAAATATCAATGAATTATAGGAAAGGTAAATACAATTTGTCTTCCACACACTCCCCTGATTAAAAAATCACACGTATAGAAAATTTAAAAGGTGATGATGGCACTGATGGTGATAATGATAATGGGGATAATGATGATGATGATCAGTTAGATACTACAGTTCCACCACCCACAAGAATAGTTGAACGTGTGCCTAAATGGTATATGAGTATGATACAAGATGCTAAATTGGATGGAGTCCCAAAGACATCCACCACTAGACCAAGGGTTTGCAGCATGACTCGAGAAGATATCGATTTGGCCTTAATCATCATTGTTGTTGAATCAATTGATCTCTCTACGGTTCAGGAAGCCTTAGACTCAAAACCCTTGAAGGATGACATGAATACAAAATATCAATCATTGATGAAACATAACACCTGGAAACTTGTAGATCTTTCACCAGGGAAGAATCCAATCGGTTGTAAATGGGTTTTTTCAAAACAAAATACAAAGAAAATGACATTATTGAAAAGCACAAGGCATGACTGGTAGCAAAATGGTATGCTCAGAAGGAATGCATTAATTATAAGGAGACTTTTGCTCCAATCACTAAGATCAAGACTATTAAAATGATATATGCTTTGGCTACATAGTTTAGATGGAGAGTAGACTAAATGGATGTGAAAAGTGCCTTTCTAAATGTAGATCTATAGGAAGAAGACTACATGACTCAATTAGAAGGTTTTGTCACACTTGGCACATAAGGAAAAGTGTGTAGACTCATCAAATAATTGTATGATCTCAAACAATCTCCCAAAGCCTGGTATATAAAAATTACTGAGCATCTTGTTCAACATGGATTCTATAGGAGTCCTTATGATCCAAATATCTACCTCAAATAGAAAGGGGGGAGGGGGGAGATTGTGATTGTTCTTGTATATGCCGATTATCTAGTCATCACTGGTAGTTCAATGAAGATGATTTATGCAACAAAGATAAATCTTAATTGATCATTTGACATGACAGATCTTAGGTTATTACACTATTGTGTTCGATTGAAAGTATGGAAAAATGAACACCACAAAAGGAACACCACATATTTGTGTCCCAAATGAAATATGCCAAGACAAAAATTGAAAATTTTTAGATGATAGATTGTAAACCTATTGCTACGCCTCTGGCAACAAGGCTTAAATTGTCTCGTACAAATCCATCACCACAAGTAAATACAACTATCTATTGGAAATTGATTGAGAGTCTAATTTACTTGACATAAACTAGGCCAGACATTATCTCATCCACACATTCCATATCAGTGCCACCTAGAGAGACCATCCATAGTTCCCTGAGATATCACCAATATATCCATTTCAGCCCTAGCACCAGGGGACAAACTAGATCCACCAGATCTTCACAAAGGACTTTTCATTCTAGGCAGCAGAATGGAAGACATACCAAATAATCCTTCCTCCTCTTCTTTGGGTCATACTTCTAGCTCTAGCTTCTTCTCACTGGCCTTGGATGCTAGGAGAGTTGGTTCAAACTCCTAATGGAATCCCTACTAGTTCTTCCTTCTCAGGGTTCATTCCTGCTTTCCTAATGTTTAGGGATTTTTGTGGGTTGATCATTTTTTTAGCTTCTTTCTTTGGCTTTGAGCATTATTGCTCTTGTATCCATTTTGCACTATTTCTTTCTGCATTATTTTTCTCATTTATGGAGACCTTTTTGGTTTCTTTCTTGTTCCTGACACACTTTTGTAATCTACAGTCCCTTTTACCTACCTTTGTCATCATTTGTTGGACATTAATATATTTATCTTATCTTATCTTATCTCCATCAACCTTTTAACATGTTCAATTACTTGTAATCCTCAAGCCTCTAACGACCTAGCATAGAAACCATAGGGCTAAACTTGCTAGTGAAATCAAAATGGAATCCTAGGCCATTAGCTAGAGACAAAATTGAAACTAGTCTAGTTGACATATAAAAAGTTATCAAGAGTCTAGAGACAACATCAAGTAGCATTATTACAAAAATGCATAGTTACTAGGAGATGTGGGAGTACATGTATTGGTATGTGGATGGAGACACCATTCAAATTAGGGTACGTGAGTAAATGAATAAGGATATGGCTATATTGTATAGAAATGTTGACATCAAAAAATGTGTATATGGATAATAGTCCTTGTCCCTACAATGAAATTCCTTGGTTATTATGAAAAGATGTGTTGTTTCTCCTAGATCCTTTTGGTTATAATCTTCCTCTGCTCAATCTGATGAATCCTCTTTATTAACCTTTTAACATGGTCATCACTAGAGTTACAAGGTGTTAAAAGTTGGGTAGGTTTAAGAAGCAAAATATCATCAAAGTTTGAAATTATAAAATATTTCAAGTGGTCTCCAATATTAATCCCATTTATTGGTTCATGAGAATATGATATACAGAATTAATGCACAATTACATATAAAAGAAACTTTCCATATTTACTACTCTAAAATTCAATACATCATACCGTTAACAATATTTAGACAGCTCAGACGGTGGTCCTTACTTTGGAGTGGTATACTTGGTACGTAGGTATTGTATTTGATGTCCACTTAGGTATCCCTTACATATTGGAAAAATGAGATGGTCTCATATGCTATAAGCTACCCTACAGATCTAGGTTGGCATGAAGCAAAAAATGAGATGGTCCATTTATTTTTGAGGTTTGAAGAAAAAAAACTGAGGTTGGCATAGCCTTGTTAGTATATTCATCACCATCGCATGGTTTTGATCAAGTTTCTGTATTCTAAAATCTTTGTGCGCCGAGTACATCCCAAAATAAATAATTAAATGAAAACACATTACATTTGAGTTTAGTAGTTCATGGATTATTTGTTTTGAATTCCTAGAATTAATCATTGATGTGCTATTTTGTTACTAATTGCCTGCTATATCCTCTCCCCTTTTTTGGTTCCAAGCATGCAATTTGTTTCTCACCACCAATGGTATGTCTGAGTATTCATGAAGAATCTCCATATGTTTATGATGGGCCTGGTGTTTTCTTCTTGTCTTCATTTTCCTACTTTGTCTCTGGAGGACATTAAGTTCTTCTATTAGGAGATCCAAGTTATTTATATTAGGATATCGAATTTGTGATCCCATCTATTCATTGTGATGGTAGGCCACAAAGTGTGGCTTGAAACACCAATTTAAAAAATTGTGTACACAATTTTTTTGTAAAGCACTTTATTTTAATCTATAAAATATTATTGTTATGTAAAGCACTTTCCTTTAATTTATAAAACATTATTGTAACTATTGAATAGGTATGTAAAGTGTATAAGTTACTACACACATTGTGGACATTCAAAATTATTTAATTTAATATTAATAATTATTAATATTATAAAGTAATTTAAATAAAGTTGTTTAAATTATTAGTAGACATAAATTACGAGAGGTGAAAATAGAATGGCAGATATTAAAATTAATAAATAGTTCTTACACATAGGAGCCTTGCTCATCCTATCAAAAAGTATCTGAGCCTTATGTCCTCCTCAAGCTTGCATTCACATCCATATAAATAATTTATTGAATGTTCATCTCTGACTGTGAATCCCTTCATTTCTGATGTTTTGTGTTTGGATTAAAATGCAATTACCACCTAATTAATGGTTGGATGTAGGAAAAAGAAAAAAAATTAAAATTAAAATTGCATGGTGAATAAAGTCTTCAACTCTTCTTAAACTCCAAAGGTGTAGGATATTGAACAACCTATAGTATAGGCTGAAGCCTACATGTTGTCCTCTGATAAAATAACTTAGGGCCTCCATTAGTATTGTGGAAGCCACATCTATTATGAACCATGTTGAAATATACCTACAAAATTTTCACACCATTTATATATCTTAATTACTCTTATGGGTCAAAATTGGGTTAAAATTGCCATCGATAAAGAACTTAGAAGAATTCCAATTATAGTCTTTAATTAAACTCCTCCATTAGCAAGTAGTTACAATAAAATGAATTAAATGAGGAATGTGTAGGATGAGGACTAGTTATAATAAAATGTTGTTGGCACTGGAAGCAAGTAGTTTGATTTTGAGGTCAAACAACCAATGGGTATTTAGCATACAACATACAATAACAACAAAAACTTAATGATATAAAACATTGTGACATAGTTTGCTAAAATTTGATGTCGAAGATTTGAATTCCTTCTAAAAGCTTTCTGCCTGAGCCTTGCTGAAAGCTTATTGCTCGTCACTCACGGTTGAAACTTCCAAATGGCTCAAAATTGTCACTCAAAGCCCAAACAATAAGCATTTCAAGGCAAAACTTGTGGTTTATAGCTATAGTTGGATGATTGAGCTTACACAAGCTTATGAATGACAATAAACACTGAATACACGATGACAAATGAACAAAAACTAATCTTTAACATAAAAATGTTGACCAATGATTTTTTAGTAGGAGACTTTGAAGAGCACCTGGAAGTTCGCACCACCATTTTTGATTTTTTAGGGAGCTTTCTTGCCAAATGGAAGATAATGTGTAGTAATTTGTTTCTCAAAAATTATATACTGATAGCTTTAAATGCTGAATACTAAATAATTATAGCGGAGATTGAAAAAATTCATATTTTATGGAACTATTTGATTGCAAATAACTAAGAAAATTCTAGCAGGCTAAGAACTATGGGGATGGAAAACATTCAATTTCATGGAACCATTTGATTGCAAATATCTAAGAAACTTCCAGCAGCCCCATAAAAAAGAGAGAAAATACAAAAAGAAATAATTGAAACAATTCAATAGTGTTTTTTTTTTGTGGGTTTGATAGAGTTGGAGGTTTTGAAAACTTCCTGCTTACTTTTTCCTTGGCAAAAAATAATCTGTAGTGGGCTCTTTTTTAGCCAAGCAGTTTCACTAGTGAATGCACAAGCAATGTCAACATAAACATAATTAATTCTATTGAACTTCTTATTTTTTGAATTCGTTATTTTTCTCTTACAACTACAGAAATGGCTAGTCTTAGGTGTGTTTTGTCATTTTATAGCACACCTCCCAAAAGTAATACTAAGTTATTATCACGAGAACCCAAATCTACAAGAGATCTAACAATATTGGTATTCAAATTTTTTGAAGTAATTGGCATGGAAAACCCAATGGGTATCTAATGACAACGTGTTTTTCACTGCCTCTTCCTTTGGAAACACATATTAAGGAAGGCATGAATGATCACAATTTTCTCAATAGATGCCCAGGGAATACATCCATATAAACTAAGCATATACATACACAAAAGCATAATGAAATTCTTAATTATGTTAATAGGTGTAAACTATATTGATAGACAAGGGGATGAGAGGAGCGAGTGTAATTTTGTGTTGAATGAGTATATTAAAAAAATGTAAGACCTCAAAGTTTTTTTTTTGCTTGGAGAAAATGATTGAAAATTTGGAATATTTTTGGCTTACAATGGAGTTTGAAGCTCATTAATTTTTTCTCTAGAAACATTTTTTTGAACTCAACGCAGTGGTGCAGCTAGATTGAGGCCATTTGTCACTAGTCACTAGAAAATTTGCAGTTGTAGATACGCTAATGGAATCATTAATCAATGTGGAACTCGTCAATAAAGAAAATTGTGTAACAAATCAAAAATAAGCACCTCGAGATCAATACATCTCCATATTTTTAAGATAAATATACTTAAGATATCTGAACTATTATCGTTAGATGTAAAAGAACTGCTTTTAGATCAATTATTCTGATGATGGGTCATTAAGTGGCAGGGAATTTGGATTTAAAAAATTGTAACAATTTTTATCCAAAAAAAAAATGTAAAAATTAATGGGTTGCAATATCGACAATCAATATTGTTGCAATGAGTACATTGGATTAAAGCAAACAAAGACTATAACAAAAAACAATTCACTTCTAATTGTGTAAATGTAAATCCACATCAAAACACCAAACCTGGGTGCTTAAGCCATAAGAGATAAAATGCAAAAGCCAAGATATGAAGCCATTCAATCCATTTCAACAATGAATACACAAACAAAAACCACAATAACATCAACAAAGAATAACACGTATCTTAACAACAATAGCATGTATTCTCTTCTTCATCAGCGATGTATTCTCCTCTTCATCAGGGAAATGAAGTTTGGTCACTCTACACTTCATATAAAAGTAGTTTCATTAGTTTCTAAGCAGTTTATCAAGAAAAACTTATACCCTATAACTGTTGTTATTGTTTATACTTATAACGAGGAACATGTGGAGAAACGATATATTCCCTAGTCTGCCCATTAAAATTCCATCTATAGCCCAAAGGTGGACACATATTTGGATTTGAGAAACACTCAAAGCTCTCCTCCTCATCTGAACCATCTTCATACTGACTCATGGTCTTGCAAGAATAAATGTTTAGGCAATGATTTTTTGAGGCCATATTTTTAGAAAAATATATTGATCAATAAACAGTCTACATGAACAGATAACAAGCTCAAATACAAAGGAGGATTGGATATTATTAATATAACACAACAAGGAGTGGGAAGTGACTGTTTAAATTATACTAAGTACGGCTTAAATATTTTTAAGGATGGCAGATCATACCCCAAAAAAAAACTATAAAACAATTGACTTTAAAGTTACATTTAACATAGTAATGGTAATTATTTGCATAAAACAGACAAGCACAAACAATTTTGACTTATTGGCCTTAGAACGTTATAATCATATACTGTGGCAATTATCTACTTTTGAACAATAATGTTCTCTATGATTTGAGGAGGTTATTAAACAGAGTGAACTATTTCTTAGGATAACAAAATGGTGGCTACCATGGTGGTGGTTCAAGCCATCTTGTTTGTTATGCTTCATAACTGTGCTATAATGATTAGTTTTTGTAATTGTTTTGATTTTGAGTATGTGGGGTTTAATTCAAAAGTACACCACAAGAATATTAATTGCGTTTTTATAATTGTCCTTATTATATCGGATATCTTAAGGGATTTTTTTTCAATAATGGTGTAACACCATCATTCTTGTCAATTGAGTCACAGCTCTGTCAACTAAACTCTGTCCATAAATTTGTTTGATTCTCTTAAAATAAAACTTGTAAAAACTAGGCCATCAACAACTATTTTTATGATACATGCAGTTAAATGTAAAAGTAGTAAAGTGACAATCTAAGTAATTCTATTGTCTTGTAATAGACAAGTAAAATTACACAGATGAACCATGTCCCCTGTCAAAATGTCACAGATGAACCATGTCACTTGTTCATTGTTGGTGTATCTTCTAAGAAAATTTTGAATTTGAACCATGTTAATTATCATAAGCAAAGTTCCAAAAACTAATGGTGAATTATATTTTAGATATCTATTTAACCATGTGTAATACTTCTACTGGAGAGATAAACCAAATTAACAAATTTGTGTTTTTAACTGTAAAGTACATGTCTATTTTTAACTCATTTTTTAAGGTTCACTTCATTGTCTTATATCAGATTTTTAATATTAAATTAAATTATAATTATATTTTTTAAAAATATGTTAATATTTTCATGTAACAAATAATTTAAATAAATAATTATCCTCTTCATTACAAAGCATATATAGATAAAGATACATATTATCTTTTTTATTAACGTAATTAAGTCTAATGACCCTAGACCTATAATGTTGTGTACCTAAACTTGCACACCTAGACAACCTTGGTATAAATACAATATTTCATTAGGACTTAATAATATTAAAACATATTATCCTGCATGGAAATGACAAGAACATCATTTTCTGATCATACATTATGATATAGTTGGCATTGGGAAATTAGGTATTTGCTACCCTTAGGATGTATTGTAGAAGTCTCCCTGTCAACTCATCTTAAACAACCCTATCACAAATACAAACTATGCTCATGCCCAATATTTAATGAAGAGGAGGAAATATATGGAGTGCAAAATCCCTTTCCTACCATAATTAGCTTCATCTTTCACTTATATCCTCTTAAGTTAGACACAATGCAAAATAAAATAGACTAATCTTGAAGATTTTTAAATTCATTAGGCCATCTAGATGAATAAATTCATCACCTTATTTTAATTATGAATCTTGGTCTCAATTTGAGATGAATCAACTAGGTTGCATAGAATTTGACCAAAATTGAGATGGCCATTCACTACTACGTAGGAGGGTCATTTGAGATGATAATTTGAGACAATATTTAGACTTTTATCTCTATTTAAAATTTTGTCTCTAATTATTTAATTTTCTTAATTTTTTTGTTAAAACAAATATATTTTTTATTTTAGATACAAAAATTATGGCTTTTATTTTCAGTGGTGAAAACATTGTTTATGCTCTTTTTTCCAGGGAGAGAATAATCACAAAGGGTTTACTAATTATTAATTGCAGTTCTAAAAATCATGTAGCCATCTTGAGAGAATTTTTGGGTTTACTAATTGTTAATAGCAGTTCCAAAAATCAGACTCCCATGTTCACAAAATCCAATATCAAAGGCTTAATTCATAGGCAGAGGGAATAGACAGATGAAGGATCAAGAAAGGCACCAGTGGGAAGGAGATCGATTCCATTTTTTTAAAAATTACATCCAATAAATATAACGAGGGTTGAAGATTTGAGTCATAGGCAATTGATTTCATCTGGTAATTATTTTATTGAATTTTAGAAACCCTAGAAATTCATTTTATTTTATTTTTCAAAATGTATTAGCCTCTGACTTGAACATCACATGGAAACTTCCATCAATTTTACAAGAAATTAAGCAACATGTTATGAGAATCGTCAGAGAAAGTCAAAACCTTTCATTTAATATTTCTAGAGAACTGCCAAATCGATTTCAAATATGAAGTGTGAATAATCAAGATTAACAATTTATGGGATAAATTTAGTGTTTTATAGGAAATTAAACAAAAATTTGAGGGCAAATACTTCCCATTGTTTGTTCGATCAAGAGGAATTTGCAAAACAATAATTTTTAGCTAAGCGTCATCATTAATTGTGATAAGTGATCCATTCAATCTCACTCCTTTGAAACCTCTGAAAACATAGGTCATATGAAAACCCTTATGTGAGTTATGTTCCCTTACCTTTCCCATATATTTAATAGCCTTGATATGATGCACAACATTGGATCAATTTCAATAGTCATCACTCATATCTCGAATAGGACAAAAAATTGTATGTATTGGTTCCAGATTTTGATGCTTTGGTGATTCATGTTAAGAACAAGGGAGATCTTTTTACTTCATGATAACTATTAATTTGAGTGGTTAGGTATTCATCCTTCTTTAGTTATCTTTTATACCAAAAAAACCAACAAAGGCAATGGATTCTCTACTCCATGTTAATCTCTGACATGTTAATAATTCAGTTAGGATTTAGATTAATAATCCCCACTTCATTGGACCTTAGTCTTTGCTTTCTCATTCTATCTTATTTGGATCATTGTTATTAACTGTAGCACGATGTATTCTTAGCACCTATGGCCTATGTGACTATTTATTGATTTCTTCTAAACTCCTTGATTAACCTGGCATAACTCTAGTAGTAGCAAGATGAAAGAACTAAATGGACAGTGGTGGTTTAACATGGAAAAGTAGTTCTTTTAAATTGTCTCATGAACATGAGATACTTTGTCCTTCCATAGGTCTTAGTAATATGTAGCAAAAATAACTATCCCTGTGCCAATACCTGTACCTCCACATCTCCAGGTAATTATGGAACTTAGAATTTAAGAAAAATGTGAAGTAACTAACCATACAGATATAAGCACATTAAAATTTTAGTATTATCATGGTACATTATATCAAATGTATATAGTAATTCAATTTATGTAAGCTAATTCATGAACAATATATATATTTGCCTAAGCAACTACATGGGTTTCAATAATGTAAACATGAACATGTAGATTGTGATTGAAGAATTTGTTCATAGAGAAGACTATTTCATAGTTTGATCATTCCTAGCTATGTTTTCGAGAATAATGCAAGACTTTGACTGCATATTTAGTATAGAAATATGTTCTCTACTTTATTGAAATAATTTAGGAATAATGCAAGACTTTGACTGCATATTTGGTATAGAAATATGTTCTCTGCTTTATTGAAACAATAAGAGGAAATGGATATTGCCAAAGTTCCTGTAATTAACCATTGTACAAAAAAATTGTTTGTGGCTATATTTGATAGAATCTACGTGTGTAGGGGGATCCTTTTTATTAAAATGAACACATAGATTGCTTGGTCTGGCATATGTCATAGATTCTTTCATCACTTTATCTATACTCCTTTTTGGCCTGGTGAATTCATTTGTGATTTTTGACATATAGAGTTTGGATCTCGAGGTAGAGAATAGTTGTGCGAAAGAGATTGGTGTTTGTCTTGGGTTGGGAAGAGATGCATTCTACTAGATCCCAAGGATCAATTAAGGTAACAAATGGTTAGTTCAATAATGTATTATATGTTCCACATAACTACAAATCTGCTTTCCATTTATCAATGGAAGCTATTGCTTGTAGTAAATACATAGGAGCTATGACCATCATCCTCCTGTGGACTGTAATTTTTGTTAATGCTCAACCAAGTGCTGTATTTATTTCTTATTTTATAAATAACTTTGGTTTCTTTGTTAGTAGACTCTGAGGGACAAATAAATTTGATTTATGTGATCAGGATTTCAGAGTATTGACTGCAATGGAGGAGGAAATAATACTGATAATGTAATGAATATTTCATGGGTTACTGATGATTATTTCATAGACCTCAGCCATAAAGCAATATCATACTACACAGATGATAACTCTGATGAATTTTACCTCATAATCCTACAGGTGTTCCCCAAGCCACTTAATAAGTCTTGCTATGAGTTGCCCCTCGAACCAAATCTTCCCCATCTTTTGAGAGTGTCATTTCTTGATGCTAATTCAAGTGAATCTTAAGGCTTCAATTACTCTATTGAGGAACCATCGAATATTCTCTACATGGAAAAGGTGACATTTGACAATGATGACCCACTGGGAGTGAAAGAGAAGATTCTAGTCAGTCAAAGCAAAAAAGGTGCATATTTGCTTGATCCAAATCTCATAATGCTATGATCCATTTATATCCACTATCGAGTTGAGAAAACTTGAACAAGAGATGTATAATATGCCTCAACTAGGAACCATGTTGGATTTGATAGGAAGATATGATTGTGGAAGTGAATACAAGGCTAGGTAAACTTTCTCATATTTTTCAACAATCTTGAAATTCTTATACTTCTATAATTGTTTTATATCTTTTAACAGTTTAATAATTAAATGTTTAGGTCTCCTCAAGACCCATTTGACCACCTATGAGAACCTTGGGTTATTGACGGAAGAAAGATCTTGACTTCTAAGCAGAACATTTTGGTAACCAACACCCAAAACTATCCTCCACTTAATGTGATGCAAATAGCCATTGTGAGCATAATGATGAACAACATTTTTACTTGAGAGTACCCATGACCAACATCTCTATAGTGATATTGTATTTTTTAGAGCTTAATCAGTCGCTAACCAGATGCTTTTCCTTTGGCATAAATAATGCCATCCAAGCAAAAAAAAATAATCTGTAGGACTTCTGAGGCCTGCAACTTTTAGTGTTATGTATATAGATGAAAATGGGAATAGACACAATGATTTTATGGTAAGGAGGACAAGAAGTGAGATACAAATCTCAGTAGGTGCTCTTTGAAGCCCATAGGAGCTAATGCTGAGTGGAGTTGGACCAATAGATCATTTGGCATCCTTTAGAATCCTAGTGATGGTGAAAATCTGCCTTTAGAGGGAGAAGGCATGGTAGACAATCCAATGAATTCAATAAATGTTCCATCCCCGACACTGCTGGAGGCTTCTCTCATATAAATTGTGGGTATCACAAAAGTGGGAAGTTACATTGAGGTTGCCAGTATAGACTATACTTCCTCCACTTGTATAAATTATGGAATGATGTCTCCTGAGGTATGTATATACATGTTTATGGACTTATTAAATCAACCTTTACTTTATCTGTAATTCTCTGGTTTATCCCATAAATCTTTAGGTGGTCTCCTAGATTAATAGAAAGTAAGTTACACTAAAGCTTTAACAAAATCTCCCCAATCTTTTGTATCATTCAAATTAAACCTCATGTTAATCATGTAACCACTAGATTGATATTATGTTTATAAAATCTCATTCATTAAATCCAAATCCTCCTGCCAAGCTTCTCTAGCATGTTCTAATTGTGTACTAAGTAGTTATTTGATTTATCAGAAAAATATACGTCTAGTGAGTTTATCTTCCCAAATGTAGACAATATTTAGCTTATTTAAGTTACCTAATTCAGGAGGAATGGGGCCTATGAGATTATTTTTTAATAAGTGCAAGTGAGTAAATGCTGAGAGGTTTCCTCTGGAGGAGGGTATGGTGCTTGACAAGTTATTTGTAAAAAGGGAGATCCTATGTAATTTAGTGAGCATGCCTATGTTAGTAGGGATGGGGCCTATGAGATTATGATTGAGAGTGTTTGTTTTCCAGTTGCATGAATTAGTTTGAAACTCATGGGCTGTGTGGTCTAAGATTGTTCTTCGATGGAAACCCTAACCATGACATCTAGTTCCTTTAATGTTTAATAAGCATACTATATTTAACAACTTGCATACATGTGCATTATTTCAAACCAAGGTTTAGTAACTAGGGCAGATCATCTTGTGCAAGAGCATCTCAATAGATACCTTGATGATTCAAGCTATGGGTAAGCAACCTGTGGTCACCAATGTCGCTAATGTGAGGAGTTTCATGTGTTTGTTTGGGTACTATCATAGGTTTGTGAAAGGATTTTCATGTATAGTAAACTCCATTATTTCTATTTAGAGGAATGGAAGAAATTTGAATGAATAAAAAAGTGGAAAGAGCCTTCCAAATACTTATATAGCATTCCATGCCCTTCCTCGACTTATCACCTTCCAATCAATAATTACTAACACTCACAAAAATGTCATCTATAGAATCTTGTTTTTTCTTGTAACCATGCAGGTTACACACAACCACCAGGGAGAATGTCTATTATTAAATATGCTAATTGCCCTACAAGAACCAGTGGTTGGATTCCAGATTCAACTATTTATGTAATGGATCTCACAGTGCCCAAAGTTTTAGTTGATAACATGAGGCTAAGTAAATATATTGATATTTCATCAGGCACTATACCTACCTATGATTTGAAATCAAGAGTAGTCTTCAAATAATGGATTATTTTTGAACTTTTCAAAACCAATTATTTTAATATTTGAAAGGTACTATGATAACATATAAGCAAATTTAATTGGAAAAAATATATGTTAGTTGTGTCCTAATCACTTGCATTTGCAATGATTTTTCACACAAGTAGAGTGAATACTCACAATTTGGTTAACCATTGATTTAGTTACATTTATCCCAAGAAGGCTCAATTCAACCAGTGTGATCTCAACATCCCTTTAGGATCCATCTGCCTTTGTAGTGATCAAGTGCAAATCATCCTCTTCAATGTCAACACTCTCTATAGCTGCAATCATCTCAAGTTTGGCATATATATCTGCATCTCTTAACTTTAAGAAATGAAACTTTTGACATCTAGATAGTGCAATCCTTGTTAACTTTGATGCATCTATTGTGATCATAATAAATGCTGTAGAACTAGACATTTCTTCTAAGCAATTCAACATTACAGTGCAAGATTTTGGTGTCAATATGCAAATACAGTGCAGAAACATGACTCTATTTTAAATATGCTCTTTGTATCCTTGTTTAGGGAATAGTGGGTAAATAAATAAGGTAACAACAGTTTATAGTAGTATTAATGAAGGTTTGATCATTTAGTGTCATTTTGACTCTAAGCTATTACCTATCGCTATAGATAGAGAAGAGTAATAGTGGAATGAAAACCTCTAAGATGTAGATAGAGAGTAATATAGTGGATCTAAATCTTCAACTTATGTGACATATGCCATTTTGTTTCTAAACAATAGTATTTATACAAAACTATATGCTCAACTTACGCAGGATTGTGTCATTCTATTTGTGAACAACAGTACTAGCAAGTTTTTTTAGTACTAATAGTGACTTGTAAACCAATTCTTCCTCAATGCTATTATACATGACCATTGGAGATGAAGAGCATTGTTATAGTGTTGATATAACACCCCTATTCTTGGTGGCTTTAAGTGAGAACTTAACTTGTAATCTTGCTGATTTTACAATTGACACAAGGCTGTAGTTTTCCTACATTATTTTATTTTGGGTAAAACTTATGTCCTCTTACATCACACTAATCCATAATAACTAGATATTTATGGCAGCCACCATTTTTAGATAGCCCTGGAGATTAGAACCTCTGGCTTTAGAGATGAAACTGATGTTGCAAGGAGAGATGGACTAGCTACTACTCATTAGTCATTATGTTGTCAAGCTAGTCCCATCTTATAGGATTCCCCAGATGGTAGTAGTTTATATGTGGTGACTTAATCACTTTCCTATGTGTTTAAATGGCCGTTCCAATTTGATGTTCAGGCCTAAATTTGACATGTCTATTGAAAGTGCAAGTAGTCCTTATAAATGAGTGAATATTAATGTTTTTTTTTATGTCACAGGTTTTGGTAAGCAAACGTGTCTTTATATTAATCTTTAAACCTTGTGTAAACTTGATGCAATGATCCTTATATGGTTTATCACCTCCTTCACTTACATTATTCATTCGTGATAGGTTTCACCATTATGAATGTCACTGTTTGAACCATGTATGTTATTTATTTTGTAGGAAACTTTAGAAAGTTTCAACGATACCCAATCAATGTATGGGAATACTTATTCTTGGTAATAATTATAAACATGGCTTCTAGCTTTATCTATATCTTTGAATATCCTTTTAATTCATAATGTTAAGATGTTCATTCATTCAGTGTATTTAAGTATATATGTAGGGGAATGATGGAATACAAATACTGAGAAAGTGATCAGTCAAGGTCTTCAAAATGGAGGAGGACCCAACATTTCAGATTGCTACTCTTTTAATGGACATCCTAGGCCTCTTTGCTGCTGCTCAAACAAAAATTGTAGGATGCATATTATTGTTTTAATAATAAAAAAAATTAGTTAACATAACTCTACAAAACGAAATAATGTTTTATTTTTGTTTCTAACTTTTTGAGTGAGAATTTAGTGTGTGTCATATTATGAGTATTTTGGAATCAACTGCCTAAATAATCTTAGGTCTAACATTTTAGTTCTCTATACACATCAAATTAATGTTTAATTTTTTTAAATATGAAGACACTATTTCATACACTTAACACATGGCCATTAAACTTTCTTCCAAGCAACCTATTCATGAAAAAAAATATTTATATCAATCACACTCTAATGGGCATTATTTCATCATTTATTATTTTGATTTCCCATCTCAGTGTTGCCATTAAAAAGGGTTTACTTGAAAGATCATGTTTGCTTCATTTTTTGGTTGTTAATCCCTACAATCAATAGCCAAGTTTTCTTAGCAGTCGATGTCTCATTTTAAGAAAACATCTATTTATATTCATAGGCACATTGATGGGATTTTGCTTATTTTCCAAGCTCTTGAGATCATTGATGAAAGATGATCTCTTCTGATCCTCATTAAACATTAGGATATTGGCAATTAGTGACTTTTTATTAGCCCAAGGTAGATTCCAGTGACTTTTACATCAATAGAAATTTTACAAAGCTTTATAATGGCTTATATTTGGACCTGTCAATGAGTCATACAAATAATCAACAAACTAAATGCTTACCTTGTAATTATTTTCACAAATAGATTCTTCCTAATATGATAAAATGTTGGAATTTGATCTCTTTCATTCTTTTCTAATCCAATTATAAACTAGTAGACAAGTTATATTGGCCTATTCTAACTTATGATATCACCATAGTTATAAAAAATATTAGCTTGATATCAACATAACAACTGATTTATTATTAATAAAAAATTATAATACGGGGTTAATACATCATTGTTAAAGACTTTTGAAAATAATTATGTAGAGAGGTTTTATATTAAGGTTTGGATAACACTCAGTGATCCATTATCAAGATTAATAACAAGAATTCTTCTTATTAATCTTGATGATAGATCACAGAGTGTGATCCAAAATGTTATAAAAATTATTGACTCCATAATTTCTAAAAGTTTTCAACCCTAATATTATGGACAATAATTTTTCTCTCTAAATAATGCATTGCTAAATGCAAAATGCATATAAACTTAAGTTTTTGTGTGTTTTACGAACCTTAAACTCCTAGAATCTAGTTGTTTCTCCCTTAGCCACATTGCTAGCAAGTGAAGGACAATGCAAATGAATAAACAAAAGTAGTTTAAGAACTTCTGGCCTATGGGGTTTCTTGAGATTTAACTATTATCCCTTTGAAATATTCAAACAATACACAAAATTGAAGAAACTTATAGGGACTATGGCCAGATTGGCATGATATTATCTAAATGGGTGGAGCTTTCTAGTGGCCCAAAAAAATCAGTGAGGATGGGAGTGTCATCCAAAATGAGCTGTACATGTAATATTTTGGAATGTGTAAAATTTGTAGGATAATAGTGGGGAATAAGGTTTGTTCATTGATTACTAATCTGTCCAAAATTTTAGCAAAATGTATGAGAGATTCAAGCATATAGGCTATGTAGAACATTAGGTCTATGTACACCTCTTAAGTTGTAGAGGAGCTGGATTTTACATGAATGCCACATGGAGGAAGTATACCATTTCAATGAGTACTATAATACAACATGATTAAGTTTGTTCTTTATTTTTTAACATGCAACCTCATCTTCCTTATTTATTCTTTTAAATTTGCATGAATTGAGGAGCTGAACAATGTTAGTAAGGCTGAAAGAAGAAGCAACCTTGTTGTTTCTATATTCAATTCCAACCTGCAAACTCCACTGGGGAAAAGTATTTGCTTACCTTCTCAAAATGGTCATGGAAACACCATAGGGGTTCTGAATCTGATGCAACCTCATTTTCCTTATGCATTTTTATTTTGAAGCGGCCATGCTTTTTTCCATCGAATTCTAGCTTGCAAACAACATCAACATAGAATATTCCTTTCCCTTCTCAGTGTGGTCATGGAAACACCATACAAGATTTGAATCTATTGATATATGGGGATAATTTTAGCGCCTAGGATAATTTCAAAAATTTGACATATTTAATATGTATAGGAAAAAATTAAACATTGGGAAGAAACGATTCTCCTCAGGTTCTTGTAAATTTTTTTTCTCATTATTTTAAAATTTTCTATAATATGCAATAGTTAAAGAATATTTTGACAATACTTATCCCCATAGATGAACGTAAACATTAAATACTGATATTTTTGTTAGTCTAAAAATGCACAGTTACTTAAAATCAACTCTATTTAACAAGATGCATCAACGTCTGCATGGTTAGCTTGACTAATTCTTCTAGAATATAAATATTTCTTTTAGCAGTCAGACTATTGACAATTTAATTAGTCCTTAATGACAACCAGGGATGGGTACTAAATTTGATTTCAAATGCAACAAGGTTGCCTTATTTTCTCTCATTGATCCACAACCACAATAATTTCACCTCAAGAACAATTTTTATAGATAACCTTTTATGATGCTTTCAGAGGTCATTCACAACAATTTCCATAATGAAACTCCCTAAATTTGCTTCCTACTATTAACACCCTGAATGATCTGAAATTTTATCTAGAACTATTTCAATATCAATCTCAACATGTTATCAATTTACCATCTCCTGGTATCTTTCAAAATTTTAATTCCAGTGCCGATCCATAACAAATACTATTTCACTCACAATAATTTGTTTGTATACTGTCTTGCATTCATTTTAGCTTTAAGATTAGTTCATATAAATCTCATCAACAAGGTTTCCCCCTGTCAATAGTTTGAATATCTTGATGACATACACAACTTCTTTAGAATCAACATCAACACAATGTCAGTTTGCAGTCTCATGTTGAATTTTCATGATGTCTCCAAGGTTGATTCAAAACAATTTTAGCAATAGAATGATCCCCATTTGATGCTTAATGATGAAGTATTCTTCAACGTCACAAACTACCACATGAAAGTTGTAGAAGTGGACATGTTATACACCAAACCATTTGAGACCTAGGTAGTAGTCACTGCTCCTTCAAAAATAAAAAATGCTCTACTTCACATAAACAAAAAAATATAATATAAGTTATAAGAATATAATTCCATTATGTGTGTTACCCAATACGGGATGAAGAGGATACATATATTCCAATTAGTAACAAATATATCTCATTTCACCAACAAACAAATAGTAAAATAGAAGTGGTCATTGGCATATTTATGTTATGCTTGAGAGAATACAATAAGATCATATAAATACTTAGGGATTAGAATTTTTTACATATTCAACATTGTTAGATTAAGATAAATAAAATCAAATTTACAATCTATTTTTATTATTTACCTCCTAGTCCACTTGATATTGTATGGAGACACCCATTCATAGGAAAATGAAAAGTGGATTTGGAAATAAGAAACGCTGGGATTCAACATATTCACATCCAAGTGTAAGAGATGTTAACAGAGTCATACTTTCATCATATTCACACTATAATTAGGTCAAGTTTGAGTAGTCCCCTAAAACCCATAGTTAATGGTGAATAACCATGGTTAGTTACTCGCTTCTAATTGTGGGTTTTACGCATTACTTGGCCCACGATAAGTTCAGAGGTGAACTGTTTCACAATTTTTTTTAGGTTTTTCATTAATACTTGGTGGTTACCCATGGGTTTTAATACAAAAAAGTCTTAAAGTGAAGGTACTGCTCTATACTTGGCTTGATAAAAAGCTTTCTTGTGAAGCGACCATAATTAGTGATTTTGTTTGTTACATGTATGGGTTTTTCATGACATTGAATGGGATGTTGTTATAGTACCATAATTTTGCCATAACTGCCCCTACTTAATTATGTAATAATCTCTTCCAAGCCATATCTTTAAATGGATTTTGTGCCCCAAGGATATTTGTAGGAGTGAAAAAGCCCTATGAAGGTGAATTTGGACTGCCTCTGCTAGGTGAGCCCCATCCTTGATCTACCATTTGGGAAATAGAAAACCCAGAGGTTTCTAACTCATAAAAATCAACTCTTGTTGCCCCTCTATTCATCATGGGTGCAAGTGCTTTAGCAGTCATTTTTTCCCTCCCTCTCATGCAAATAAGATAATAACCATTTCTCTTTGAGCCTCAAGTGGTTCCTTTTTGCGTCGTCACACATCATTAGCTAGAATTCGTCCTATGTGGTAATGAAGTGATTGACTCTTGCACTCATCTTAAACACACAATAATTTCATATGATGGAGTTATTTTTTGGGTCGTCATAACAATGTTTCCATGCTAAGTCTTCAAACTTCTTAGGCCTATGGGAACCAAATGCCAATTTTAAGTTGCTTTAAAGCTCTATATTAAAACCTAGTTATAATCCATTGTTAGAAGCTCTGTATAAAGGGGGTTACATGTTATAATATGCTATTAGACTTATAATGCCTCCATTAGCCCCAATAAATTAGCCTATATATTCTTCAAATTGCTTCAATTAAACTTCTCCATTAGCAAGTATTTATAATCAAATGAATTAAATGAGGATTATGCAAGATGAGGACTAGTTATAATAAATTTTTGTTGACACTAGAAGTAAGCAATTTGATTTTGAGGTCAAATAGTCAATGGGTATTTAGATTACAACATACAATGACAACAAAAACTTAATGATAGCAGACATTGTGACAGTCTACAAAAAATTGAAGTTGAAGGATTGAAACCCTGCTGAAAGCTTACTGCTCGAGCCTTGCTAAAAGCTTATTACTCATCACTCACAGTTGAAACTTCCAAATGACTCAAACTTGTCACTCAAGGCTCAAACAACAAGCATTTTAAAGCAAAACTTATGGTTTATCACTATAGTTGGATGCTTGAGCTTACATAGGCTTATGAACAGTGGTCAAACTTGGATACGCAATGACAAACAAAAAAAAATGTACTCAAACCTAGAACCAAATGATGACAAATGAAAAAAAAACATATGCAAACGCAAAACGAAAAATTACAACAAAAAGGATAGCAAATGATATATATATATATATATATATATATATATATATATATATATATTGTGTGTGTGTGTGTGTGTGTGTGTGTGTGTGTGTGTGTGTGTGTGTGAAGTCTGAGTAGTGCTCTAAAACCTATAGTTAATGGTGAATAACCACAATTAGTTACTCATTGCTAACCATGGGTTTTAGTGCACTGCTTGGCCCATGATAAGTTTAGAGGTGAACTGTTTCACAAAGAAATTTAGGTTTTTCATTGATACCTGGCTGTTTCCCACGGGTTTTAATACAAAAAAGTCTTGAAGTGAAGGTACTGCTCTATACTTGGCTTGATACAAAGCTTTCTTATGAAGCTACCATAATTAGTGCTTGTGTTTGTTACATGTAATGAAATAAATTATATTTACATCCACAAATGACCATATGGGTTAATATGACTATAAAAGTATAGCGAGCCTAGAATAGATAAGAAAAACACTAAATGCATTACCATTTTTTACTAACAGAACTGAAGATTATATCACAAAAGTAACAATACTACAGGTATTGAATAAAGAAATAAAACTAAGGATGTGCCCAATGAATGGGGATTCCACTTCTATTTCTATTACTACAAGGGTGGTCCCATGAAGCATAAACATAGTCCCATGAATCATAAAACTAATCTTTAACATAAAAATGTTGACCAATGATTTTTTAGTAGGAGACTTTAAAGAGCACCTGGAAGTTCAAACCACCATTTTTGATTTTTTAGGGAACTTTCTTGCCAAATGGAAGCAAATGTGTAGTAATTTGTTTCTAAAAAATTATATACTGATAACTTTAAATGCTGAATACTAAATAATGATAGCGGAGATGGAAAACATTCATATTTTATGGAACTATTGGATTGCAAATAGCTAAGAAAATTCTAGCAGGTTAATAACTGTGGTGATGGAAAACATTCATATTTCATGGAACCATTTGATTGCAAATAGCTAAGAAATTTCTAGTAGCCCCACAAAAAAGAGAGAAAATAAAAAAAGAAATAATTGAAACCTTCAATAGTGTTTTTTTTAAATGTGGGTTTGGTAGATCCAGAGGTTTTGAAAACTTCCTGCCAACTTTTGCCTTGGCAAGAAATAATCCGTAGTGGGCTCTTTTTTGAGCCAAGCAGTTTCACTAGTGAATGCACAAGCAATGTCAACATAAGCATAATTAATACTATCGAACTTCTTATTTTTTTAATTCTTTCTTTTTCTCTTACAACTGTAGAAATGACCAGTCTTAGGTGTGTTTTGTCATTTTATAACACACCTCCCAAAACTAATACTAGGTTATTATCATGTGATCCCAAATCTACAAGAGATCTAACAGTATTAGTATTCAAAATTTTTGAAGTAATTGGCATGGAAAACCCAATGGGTATCTAATGACAACCTATTTTTCACTGCCCTTGCCTTTGGAAACACATATTAAGGAAGGCATGAATGATCACAATTTTCTAAATAGATGCCTGGGGAATAAATCCATATAAATTAAGCATATACATATATGAAAGCAAAATGAAATTCCTAATTATGTTAATAGGTGTCCACTATATTGATAGATAAGGGGATGAGAGGAGCGAGTGTAATTTTGTGTTGAATGAGTATATTAAAAAAATGTAAGACCTCAAAGTTTTTTTTCTTGTGTGGAGAAAATTATTGAAAATTTGGAGTATTTTTGGCTTACAATGGAGTTTGAATCTCATTAATTTTATTTCTAGAAAGAATTTTTTGAAATCAACGCAGTGGTGCAGCTAGATTGAGGCCATTTGTCACCAGTCACTGGAAAATTTGTAGTTGTAGAGAAGTTGATGAAGTCATTAATCAATGTGGAACCCATCAATAAAGAAAAATGTGTAACAAATAAAAAATAGGCACCTCAAGATTAATACATCTCTATATTTTTTAGATATATATATATATATATATATATATATATCTGAACTATTATCGTTAGATGTAAAAAAATTGCTTTTAGATCAATTGTTTCGATGATGGATCACTAAGTGGCAGGAAATTTGGATTTAAAAAATTGTAACAATTTTTATCCCAAAAAAAAATTAATGTAAAAATAAATGGCTTGCAATAACCACAATCAATATCGTTGCAATGAGTACATTGGATTAAAGCAAACAAAGACTATAACACAAAACAATTTACTTCTAATTGTGTAAATGTAAAAACCACATCAAAACACCAAACCTGGGTGCTTAAGCCATATGAGATAGAATACAAAGGCCAAGATATGAAGCCATTCAATCCATTACAACAATGAATACACAAATAAAAACCACAATAACATCAACAAATAACAACATGTAACTTAAAAATAATACTATAAAATATTTTCTTTACATAAAATCACTTGCAATTTACTAAAAAACACTTTATATCAAAACATTTAACATAAAAACATCATATATTTAAATGAAAAAACACTTTACAAAAAATTATTTTATATAAAAACAATATATATAAAAATATCATATATTTTAATGAAAAACACTTTACATAAACATTTTATATAAAAACACCATATGTTTAAATGAAAAAATACTTTACATAAAAGCACTATATGTTTAAATGAAAAACACTTTACATAAACATTTTATATAAAAACACCATATGTTTAAATGAAAAAATACTTTACATAAAAGCACTACATAAAAACACTACATAAAAACATCATATATTTAAATGAAAAACATTTTATATAAAAACACTTTACATAAAAAAACCATATATTTAAATGAAATACCACTTTACATAAAAATACTTTGCAAAAAACATCATATGTTTAAATAAAAAAACATTTTACATAAAAGTAGTTTATTTAAAAACACTTTATATAAAAACAGTACATGTTTAAAACACAATCAAAGATAGGTAACTATGTCAAGGTATTTTTTCACATTATAATGGTCAAACACACGTGTGTGAAGCACAAAGGTCCATAAATCTACATTGATTCACCCAATGTGTAGATGCCATACAAAAAATATTAGATACCTATTAATAGTATCACATAATCAATCCTAAAACTCTTGACTTGCTCATACAACTCAATCACACTCACTTCATCAGGCCCTTTAGGATTAAGTCGCACCCTTGATCCTTCCAAGATATCATATCTCAACCTCATCAGATGATTTGCTCATGCAAGCAATCGATGGACATCTAGGCATTATTTTAAAATTTCAACACAAGCTTGTGTCATGACTCAATCAATTGACTTAATCCAATCTTGTCAAGGTCGAATGATGATGCTTGTTTATATCACATTGATTTGAAAAAGCGTGAGCTTAGTCAAGGCTCAAGGAGAATACGATGTCACTACTATGGGAATCACAACTCTCTAAAATCAACAAGTTCAACCAATACTTGCAATAAACATCCTCATAGATGGACATATCCCATGTCTCAGTAGACATCCTCATGAGTGTCAATAAATCAAGTCATAATAGACATCCCCATGGCTATATAACCTAGTCAGGATCAATCAACATACATATGGAATCAAACCTATTCATGAATAAAACACACGTCATATACATGGAATCGATGATCGTAGTATACATGTTCAAAACTAGTTAGCTTCATCCCTTTATGGAGTTACAAAGCCACTAGCTTCATCAAATTAACCCAAACGAGGTTAACAAAACCAAGCTTAACTTAGTAAAAATGCATAAATTTTAAGCTCTACATTAGTTTACATGTTTTTAAGGATACATAACCACAACTCAGTGAACTAGGTAACAAACTAGACAACAAAACTTTCCAAGTTTACATAAAATATCAATATATTGAATGAGACAATGCTTCCCAAGCATTTCCATCACAATAAAATTTTGATATCACTACCTCAAGTCACTTATAATGATACCTAGGTCAAACCAAAATCTACGATTATTTACCCCAACTGTTAACGCAATGTCATTGTGTGAAACTTTCTACATAACAACTTGTTATAATAAAAAAAGAGGTGGGATAGTCTTACTACTTGTAAACAACTCACCCTGTGGAGATGCATCTACTTTACTAAACCATCCATAGTAAGAACACTAGCTAGCTTACCCGTGCAAGCTCATAGGTCCTCAATAGCTCAAAGCAATCCCTTACATGAAAGGAGAGTTCAAACTTTATTAACTTACTCAAGAACATCAATCCTTTTTACATCTTATTATACCCTCTAGGTTTAAGTTGAACCCTTAATCTTCCTTATGTCATAATATTCCAAGTATATAAGGAAGGCTCTCCCATATGAGCTGATTATATATACTCAGATATCATTCATCTAATTTTAAGAGTGAAGCCTGCATCATGTAACTCCCATTGACCCACCCATATAAGTCAATGGTTGACAAATGAGACTTGCCCTAATGTAATTGTATTTAGGAATGGTTAACCCAAACCAAGGCTATGGGGAGATAACTAATGACATAAGAAAAATCCATATTCCTCAAAATCATTCCTTCTAATCAATGCACAAAACTTTATAGCAACAAGAAAGCAAAACAATACAACACCTTAGCCTTTAACCTAAAAGGTCAAGTGTCTTGGGAATCACTTCTCAATTCCACCTGATTGAGACAACTTATTGGTCACCATGTAGCAACTCTATAAATATCAGAGTTCTTTAAAACATAAATATTACTCTGATACCAAATGAAACAACTCAAAAACAAATTTGAATTTGCATATCAGATTATACATTGGATGCATAACAAACCCAAACCTTGATTATTAGAGTAAGTAGTACTAGTGTAACATACTCACGTACACACTACCATAAAAGTAAAACTTAAGCTTTCTAGTCATTAATGGTCCCTACAAAATCATGTTATAAAGACTGATAAAATATTATCCCTAACAATAATCAGGCATAATATCCAGCCTTCAAAACTCATAGAGTAACCCATTATCAACTTAAGTACAAATAGACTAAGCTAAGTCTCTTTAAGCATGTAATCAAAGTATCCATTGCATCGGAGATATAATTAGATTACAAGTAGGTTTACTATGATCCTAAGATAAAATTTCATGAATACATATGGGGTTAATTTTTCATCAAGCCAATAATGATGTAGTGGCAGTCATTTATGAAATTGATATAAATGATTCCATATTGACAAATAGCCAATACGATATAATTATCCTAATTCCACTTGACATCATACTATGTATATTATGCATGATTAGGTGTGTTATTCATAAGAATAATATGAGGTAAACATGCATACCTCCATTCCTATTACAATAGTTTCAAATTACTTTCTTGAATCTCGAGTTAACATATTTAATCCTGAATTTAACATACTTATTCATCTAAAATTGTTCACATAAACCATAACAAGTTGGAGCATACATAAATCTCTAGAATCGAAATCCAAGTTGTAGACCAACTAAATAATAACTCCCTTTTATGCACGCTAAAAAGAAGTGGGTCTAATATATATCTAAGAAAAAAGAACCATAAGCATAATGTAAATTTTAAGGAACAAGTAAATAACACTCGATGGCTAACATTCAATCTAAGGTTTGAATTACCAAGAAATATCTACACCAATAATGTTGTGGTGGTTCAAACCAAGAGGGTATATGGAAGTTTCCTAAGACTACATAAGGAGTAAATACCGTACTAATGAGTGCATAAAACAATTGTTAAACATTTTAAATGAAAAAACACTTTACATAAAAGCACCATATGTTTAAATGAAAAAATAATTACATAAAAACATTTTACACAAAAACACCATATATTTAAATGAAAAAACACTTTACATAAAATCATCATATGTTTAAATAAAAAAATGTTTTACATAAAAGCACCACATTCATGAAGGTTATAAAACCATCATATGTTTAAATGAAAAATCACTTTACACAAAAACACTTTACATAAAAATACTTTACATAAAAACACTATATATATATATATATATATATATATATATATATATATATATATATATATATATATATATATATGAAAAAATACTTTACATAGAAACACTTTACATAAAAACATTGAGAAAGGGAGAGGGGATAGGCAGAGTAGAGAGAAGGGACAAAAAATAAAAAAAATGCACAGGGGATGAGTATGGAGGAATTGACAGGGGCAAATAGAAGGCATAATAAAAATGTGTGGTGAATGGGATTGAAGGAAAAAAATAGGACGCAAAATGTAAAACAATAACGAAGGTGAGAGAGGGAAGGAAGAAGGCATTAAGGAGAGAAATGGACATGTTTGGCAAGTAACCAGGGGACATGTAGAGACATGATATGTAGAGGAGGAATGACGAGTTGGAGGAAAATGTAAATAAAATAGAAGATGCAGAGCACAAAGGGAGAGGAAGAAAAAACACAATAAGGAAGCAACCAGAAAAGAAAAAGAAAAAAAATGCCAGAATAAGATAAAGAGAAAATACATAACAGAAGAAGATGTCATTGTGGATAAGGAAATAAAATTCCTTTATCTATCTTGCTTGAATTACAAGCATTACTCTTTTTTTGCATTAACTAGGTGAGTCATTTGACTTTCAACCAGCTACATGGATGCATAACACCCCATAGGATTTTCATATATATTCTTTTGGATTCAAAATTTGTAAATGGGATAAAATTTGTTACTGGTTTGAGTACTTCTATATGATTATAACCATGGATTAAAAAGTATATATATATATATATATATATATATATATACTATGGATTGAAGGGGATACATATTTAAATTTTATTACAATATATAAGCATTTACTCAGTCCAATTTGAGTGCAGTAAGTTTAAAGCACAAGTCATGATAGGTGTATACACACACACACACACACACCTATCATGACTTGTGCTTTAAACTTACTGCACTCAAATTGGACTGAGTAAATGCTTGTTCAAAAAACCCTGTCCTTGTGTGAAATGTTATCTTTATATTTATTGAATTTTTTTGTGGTTGTGATTGTATACATTATTACCAATGATGGCTTCAACTTATATAAACCCAATGCCTGGGCCCAACAGTTGCAGGTCGTAGCATTCCTTTATCCTAAATTATTCTACCTACTTATAAACTCTTGAGACACCACACCATGTCCTGATTGAATGCACAATCGAAGTAAACCATATATATATACATATATATATATACATATACATATATATACATATACATATATATACATACATATATATATATATACATACATATATATATATATATATATATATACACACATACATATATATACACACACATATATATGTATATGTTTATGTATATATATATATATATATATATATATATATATATATATATATATATATATATCTTGAGACACCACACCATGTCCTGATTGAATGCACAGTCGAAGTAAACCATATATATATATATACATATATATACATACATATATAAATATACATATACATATATATACATACACACACATATATATGTATATGTGTGTGTATATATATATATATATATATATATATAAAATAAAAAAAATGACTTGGGATCTATTTAATATCTACAATAAATTATTTAATTATTATTATGATTCTATATTAAATCAAAATTGACTTGGAGAAATATTATTATTCAGGTAGATTTTTATTTAGCTATTACTTTATACTTTTCTATTTTTAAATACCTGATTTGGGTTTTAAACTAGCATATGGGTAAAATATTATGATTTACACAGTTATTTAATCACTAATATGAGAGGACAGTATGGGTTCAAATTATTAAAAGAATTGAATTTGTTGGTAAATGCAAGGCCCTTGGACTGTATTAATTATGATTGGATCTTGCTTAGAATGGCCATACAATGGTGTTGGGAGGCACAATTTTGTCATTAGGATGTGTATGGTTGTTACATTATTATGAGTTAATTTATGTTAGATCCATACTAATCTAAATGATTTCAATTGGCTTGCCCCTTTTTAACAATGGTTGATTTGGATAAAATTTCTTGTATGTATATTTGGGTGGAAATTTTGATGTGTTAATTGAATGACTTAAATCTTGATGTAGCTTTAATAGAGATGTATGCTTTTGTATAGTCAAATAATATAGTCTTGTTGGAGTGTCATATTATAATGTTTTCAATTTTAATTTAAACTGTTTAAATAGCCTGATGTCCACTATCTCTTTTTATCTTGATTTTAATATTTGAGGATCATATGAGGTTGTGAGACCTCACAATGATCCTCTGAATCTTCCTTATCAGTTATTGGCTTAAAACCATTTATTGTTTGGAATGTCGGTTATTTAATTATTGCCTTTTGAAAATTTTGGATGTTATTAAAAATCAAATTAATTCTTGGATTGAGTGTTTTATATAGATTGTGTTAATTTTGGACTGATTATGACTATAGTCAATTATGGTCTTAAATAAATGTTAAAATTCTTAATTATTGCTTTAGAAATGGGGTAAGGCTCAGTTGTTGATTATCATGTTTAGCTGATTTATTATTGGTCCTTGACTTGATTGTGTATACTGTAAGTTATATGTGTTATTTTCTAGTCTATTATGACTGTGTGGTGTGTACCCTTGATGGGGATTATACCTTATATTGGTGATGTGTTATTATGATGGGATGTCCTTTGGTTCAGTGTCCAAATTACTGGAAACTTCCTCCTTGATTCTACTTAACAAAACCACCATCTTGTTGATGGTTGGGGTGGTAAAGGCCATCGATGGTTGGACTCATAAGGTTGGTTGGGAGGGCTTGTTTAGTTAAGTTACTTGTTGCTCTATGTTTGGATGGTTTTACATATATATGAAGTATGTTGGTAATGAAATATTTATGTTATTTATGCATCCCTTGATTTATTGATGATGTTTAATGATTATTTGATGTCAAACATAGTTAGTATTTTATCATGATTTGATGTTGGATAATTATGTCATTATGTTAACCTGTGTAGATGGAATGTGGAAAAAGGAATGTGATCTTAATAATAAGAAGTTGGGATTGAACATTGTTGAAGTAATTCATTGCTTATGTAAAGATATTAAATGTTAATGAGTTTCTATATCTTTTATTAAAATATCTTGTTGGCATAATTACCACAATATCACTCCTTGAGTTGATCATATGATCTTATTAAGTTGTTTAAACTTGTTTTTGTTAATATATTAGATTAAATATTGGACTTAACCATCACAGTGTTAGTTTCATGATTGAGGCATATAATCTTGATTAGTTGGATAAGATCATTCCATGGATATTACGAATAGATATATTCAAACTTATGTATGGTTACTTGATAAGGAAACCTATTAACTTTGTTAATATATTAAACTGGCGTAATGATTATCATAAATGTATTTGAATTGATCACTTAATTTGGAATTTAGACATACTTGAGTATGTTGGCTAGGATTACTAGTAAGTTGGAATCCTAAGTTGGATAACAACTACTGAGAGTTAATGCATTATTGCTTATATATATATATATATATATATATATATATATATATATGCTCATTGTTTTAATATACACTGGATTATTCTTGTGGTTTAGTTTGGAACATGGAACTATTATATAGTTGGTTGCCATAATTGTGCATAGAAATGGATATCTATCGATGTCTTATTTATTTATATATATGCCAAATCATATGAATAAGTCTAGAGGAGTGGGATACCATGCTTACATGGATAGCGTAAATTAAATCTCACTCATGTACTTAAGTTTTTTCTTAGATTGTTAGTTAACTCTCAATTACTAATGACATGTTGGTATATTGCCTTGTTACCTTCATCATAGATCATATGGTAAATGGTATTTAATCCTCATACAACCTTACATAACTCTACATGTATTCCCTTAATATGCTTGGATTTAGTGCTTAGGTTTTGACCTTGAATAATAGTTGATTACCAAAGCTATTGTTATATTGGTGAATCACCTTGCTACTATCATTATGGAAAATTTAGCAATTATTTTATGTACTAATTAGTGCAACATTTACTCCTTATGTAATCTTAAGAAACTTCTATATACTCTCTTGGTTTGAACCACCACAACATTGTTGGTGTAGATATTTCTTGGCAATTCTAACCTTAGATTGAATGTTAGTCATCGAGCCTTATATACTTGTTCCTTGGAATTTACATTATGATTATGGTTCTCTTTCCTTAGATATATATTAGACCCACTCCTTTGTAGCATGCGTTAAAGGGAGTTATTATTTAGTTGGTCTACAACTTGGGGTTGGATTCTCGAGACTTATATATGTTCCAACTTGTTGTGGTTTATGTAAACAATTTTAGATGAATAAGTGTATTAAGTTCAAGATTGAATTGCTAACTCGAGATTGAAGAAAGTAATCTGGAACTATTATAATAGGAATGGATGTATGCATGTTTACCTCATCTTGTTATTATGAATAACACACTTACCCAATCATGCAAAATATACATAGTGTGATGTCAAGTGATAATTATATTGTATTGGATATTTGCCAATATGGAATCATTTATATCAATTTTATGAATGGATGCCACTACATCATTATTGGCTTGATAAAGAATAAACCCTATATGTATTCTTGATCTTTTATCTTGGGATTGCGGTAAGCCTACTTGTAATCTAATTATAATATTTGATGCAATGAATATTTTGATTACACGCTTAGAGAGAATTAGCTTAGTTTATTTTTACTTAAGATGATAATGGGTTGCTATATGAGTTTTAAAGGCTGTATATTATGCCTAATTGTTTTTAGGGACAATGTTCTATCGATCTCCATGATGTGGTTTTGTAGGGACCATTAATGACTTAAAAGGTTAAGTTTCACCTTTTTGATTGTGCATACATGAATATGCTATGCTGGTACATTTACTCCAATGAATGAGGTTTGGGTCCATTATACATCTAATGTGTACTCTGATATGCAACTTCAATTTTTGTTTTGGATTATTTCACATATGTATAGATAAACAAGCACCATATATATATGTATATAAAAAAGCACCAAATGTATATGAATCACAATATGCATATATAAAAAAACAATATATATATATATATATATATATATATATATATATATATATATATATATATATATATATATATATAAGCACCATAAATATATGTATATAAAAAAACAACACACACACACACACACACACACACACACATATATATAAGCACCATATATATGTATATAAAAAAGCACCATATGTAATATTAAAAAGCACCATATATATGTATATAAAACACCATATATATGTATGTATATATAAAAAACATCATATATATATGTGTGTGTGTATATAAAAGCACCATATATATATATAAAGCACCATATATATAGATGTATGTATATATAAAAAACACCATATATATGTATATAAAAAAAGCACCATATGTATATGTATATAAAGCACCATCTATATATACATGTATATATATATAAAATAAAAACCATATATATGTATATAAAGTACCATATATATATATATATATATATATATATATATATATATATATATATATATATATATATATAACACCATATATATATGTACATAAAAAAATCATATATATGTATATAAAGAAACATTATATATATGTATAAAAAACATCATATATATATATATATATATATATATATATATATATATATATATAAAAGCACCATACATACGTGTGTGTGTGTGTGTGTATGTAAAACACTTTATATATAGTGCTTTATATAAGGTGTTTTTTCATTTAAACATATGGTGCTTTATATAAGGTGTTTTTTCATTTAAATATAAGATGCTTTTATGTAAAATATTTTTTCATTTAAACATATGGTGTTTTTATGTAAAATATTTTATACAAAATATTTTTTAATTTAAACATATGTTATTTTTATGTAAAGTGTTTTTTAACATATATATAAGGTGATTTTTTATTTATAAATATGGTGTTTTTATATTTATAGTTTGCTTTATACACACACACACACACACACACACAAGGTTCTTTACATAAAAACATCATATGTTTAAATGAAAAACACTTTACATAAAAAGACTCTATATTTAAATAAAAAAATATTTTACATAAAAACACCATATGTTTAAATGAAAAAACACTTTACATAAAAACAATATATGTTTAAATAAAAAACACTTTACATAAAATCACTTTATATAAAAATACTTTACATAAAAACACCATATATTTAAATAAAAAAATATTTTACATAAAAGTACTTTACATAAAAACACCTTATATATATGTATATAAAACAAATTATAAATAAAAAATCACCTTATATATATGTAAAAAAAGACTTTACATAAAATCACCATATGTTTAAATAAAAAATACTTTACATAAAAATACTATATGTTTAAATGAAAAAACACTTTACATAAAAGTACCATATGTTTAAATGAAAAAACACTTTACATAAAAATGTATTATATAAAAGCACCTTATATATATAAAATAAACTTTAAATAAAAAACACCATACATATAGATAAAAAATCACCTTATATGTGTAAAAAAATACTTTACATAAAAGCACTATATGTTTAAATGAAAAAACACTTTATATAAAAAAAAATACTTTACATAAAAATATTTTACATAAAAAATACTTTACATAAAAGCATCGTATATTTAAATGAAAAAACACTTTACATAAAAACACTATATATTTAAATGATCATCCAAACATAGAGTAATAAGTAAATGAACTGAACAAGTCCTCCTAACCAGCCTTATGAGCCCAACCATCGATAGTCCTTATCAGGCCAATCATTAGCAAAATGGTGGTTTCGACAAATAAGGTCAAAGAGGAAGTTTTGAGCAATTCAAATTTTGAACCAAATGACATCTTATCATAATAACATAACACTAACACAAGGTACAATACTCATCAAGAGTACACATCATGTAATCATAGTAGACTAGAAAACACCACATATAACTTATAGTATACACAACCAAGTCAAGGACTAATAATAAAATTAGCCAAACATGATAATTGACAACTTAGCCTTACCTCATTTCCAAAGCAACAATTAAAGATTTTGACATTCATTCAAGACCATAGTCAACTATAACCATAATCAATCCAAAATTAATCGAATCCACATAAAACACTTTGTCTAAGAATTTGTTTGAATTTTAATAACATCCACAAGTTCTAAAAGGCAATAATTAAACAATTGACATTCTAAATAATAAATGGTTTTAAGACAATAATTGATAAGAAGGATTCAGAGGATGATCATGAGGTCTCACGATTTCACATGATCTTTGAATATTAAAATTGAGATAAAAAAAGTTAGTGGACATTAGGCTATTTAAACAATTTAAACTAAAATAAAAAATAACATTGTAATATGACACTCCAACATGACTGTATTCTTATTCCATAATTCAGCCATGCATAAGCATATGACTCTATTAAAGCTACAACAGGATTTAAGTCATTCAATTAACACATCAAAAGTTCTACCCAAAAACACATACATCTAATTTTATCCAAATCAACTTAAGTAACAGACTATAATAACCATTATTAAAAAAAGACAAGCCAATTGAAATCATTTAGGTCACTATGAATATAACATAAATTAACTCACAATAATGTAACACCTATACACACCCCAATGACAAAACCGTGCCTCCCAACACCATTGTATGGCCATTCTAAGCAAGATATAAGCATAATTAATACAGTTTAAGGCCCTTGTATTTATCAACAAATTCAGTTCCTTTAATAATTAGAACCCATACCATCCTCCCATATTAGAGATTAAATAACTATGTAAATCATAATATTCTACCCATACGCTAGATTAAAACCCAAATTAGGGATTCAAAAATGAAAAAATATAAAGTAACGGCTAAATAAAAATATGTCTGAATAATAATATTTCACCAAATCAATTTTATATAATCTAGAATTATAATAACAATTAAATAATTTATTGTAGAGATTAAATAGATACCATATCATTTTCTTTTATTTTCTATATAAATATATATTAATACCTGAATGGTTTCCTTTGGTTGTGCAACCAATAGGGACATGGTGTGGTGTCCCAAGAGTTTATAGGTAGGTATAATAATTCAAGACAAAGGAATTCTATGACTTGCAACTTTTGAGCCTAGGGGTTGGGTTTATAGAATTCGAAGCCATTGTTAGTAGTAATGTATACAGGCACAACCACAACAAAATTTAAAAAATATAAAGATAACATTTCACACAAGGACAAGGTTTCCTCAGCAAGCATTTACTCAACCCAATTTGAGCGCAATAGGTTTAAAACATAGGTTGTGGTATATATATATATATATATATATATATATATATATATATATATATATATATATATATATATATATATATATAGTAATGCAATTTAAATGTGTCCCCTTAAATCTACCGTATATTTGTATACTTTCTAATCCACGTATATAATGATATAGAAGTAGACAAACCAATAATAGATTTTATCCCATTTGTAAATTTTTAGGCCAAAAGAACATATATGAAAATAATGTGGGGTGCTATGCATATATGTAGCTGTTTGAAAGTCAAATGACTCACTTAGTCGATGTAAGGAGTAATTATTGTAATGTAGGTGAGATACATCAAAAAATTTCCTTTCCTTATCCACAACAACATCGACCATGACTGCTATCTCTATGCCAAGGTGAAACATTCTAGAGATAAACCAACCAACACCATTCTGTCTTCCTCCCCTATGTATATTCTCTCTATTTTATTTTGGCATCTTCCTTTCTTTTTCCTTATTTCTTGATTCCTTACTATTTTTTTCCTTCATCTACCTTTGTGCTACACATCTTCTATTTTCCTTAATTTTCCCCTACCTATCCTTCCTCCTCTACATATCCTATCTCTATGCATCCCCTGCTTGCTTTCCAAATGCACCCCTTTTTCTCCTTGATGCCTTCTTCCTTCCCTCTCTCACCTCTGTTATAGTTTTACCTTTTGTGTCCTCTTTTTCTCCTTCAATCTCATTTGCCATGCATTTTCCTGATGCCCTCTTTTTGCCCCTGTCTCTTCCTACATACTCTTCCCCTACACAGTTTCTTTTTTCCCCCTCCCTTCTCTCTCCTTTGCCTGACCCCTCTCCCTTTCCCAATGTGTTTCCTCTTTTCTCCTTTCCTACGATTCACATTCCCCATCTCACCTACTCCTCATCCTCTCTTCTACCTCTTTACCACACTTCCTTCTTCTTATGCCAACTCCTAGTCAATTTTCCTGACCACTCCTTATACCCCACATCTTCCAATGCATCCCTTACACATTTTCATTGAGAAATACATACAACCACTTGAATACACACACACACACACACACACACACACACACACACACACACACACACACACACACACATTTAATTACATATATATTGGTATTTACAAATATATCTATACATATAATTATATATAACTATATACATATTTATTTAGGTGTGTGTGTGTGTGTGTGTGTGTGTGTGTGTGTGTGTGTGTGTGTGTGTGTGTGTGTGTAATTAGGCATGTATAAATATCAAACAAATACCTTACGGTGAGTAACAAGATAGGAGTGTGCCACATCAGAGGCCAAAAACATCCATACCCTCAAATTACCATTCAGTTCATGCAAGACTATCTTGAAGGCATGAAGCTTGAGATTAACAAGAGTGGAAAATGAAACAACAAAGATAATCAATAATTTATATATGACATAAATATGCATGAGCTAAAATAGAGACAATCAAGTAAGGAGCTGTCAACTGAAGTAACCCAACACAACAACTAGACCATGTTCAAGTCTCAAACTCATGCATGATATAATACTCTGAAAATACAACACAAATCAAGAGTACCAGGTTACCTATTGGACCTCATTTAATTACTCAGAACCACTCTTGCTACCCTAAGAGTTGATGCCATCATCCAACCTAGCCCATAGTTAGTACTTGTAACCACTAAGTGGGTCCAGTAGTATTATTTGATCCAAGAATCGATAAAAATGATAAAATAATAATGAACTATAATCATGTATCAAATACATCAATAACTCATACATCATCAAATGCATAATTATAAACATGATAAATGCATCAACTTGAAATCATATATCATAGCGTCGGTATCTGATAATACAGTCGGTATCTGATAATACAGTCCAGCTAAACAAGGAAGTGTAGTAATAACTATACACATGATAATATTAATGCTTAAAAAATAAACCTATGATATATCAACATTTAAGTAGTCAAACAATAATAATGATCAGACCAATAGATACTTATTGAGGGATCATTTGAGCTATAGATTATGATACCCCCAAAAAAACATATTTTAGATATGGGGGAGTTATAGTTCCCAATAATCAATGAGAGGTGCCCTCAATGGACCATATGAGCACATCCTCCATCACCCCCACCATGTTTACAACTCTCTACCCCAACTAAGGACGCCCCTTCTCCAAACTAAAAAAACCCTCTGCCACTTTGACCAACTGCATAATTATAGTTAGGGCCTTAAGGGTGCCATAAATAGGGTCCTTCCCCCTCAGCTTACTCACATGCCTATATAGATTGAGGGTGACCCCTCTCTATCATTTATCTATGGGGCTCTATATCTATCTATCATATATCTATGGGGATCTATCTCTATCTATCATAGTGGCTCCCTCTCTCTCTATATATGGGGAGCCCCAATATATAGAGTTTTTTTGGCCTCTCTATAACTATGTCTATGGGGAGCACCTCCCCTTCCCCCCTCAAGATAGAGTTTTGTTGGCCTATATCTAAACTAAACTAACTCTAAACTCTAAACTTTAAACTAACTCAATCACTTTATATGGTTGGTCCAAGTATATAATTTTTTTGGCCACCCCTCTCTCTCTCTATATATATAGGGATTGAGTTAGTTTCATATATATATAGAGGGGAGAGGGGCTTTATCTATTAGGGGTGGCCAAATATATATATATATATATATATATGGAGTTAGATAAAGTTAGTTGATGGCTCATCTCTATATATATATGAAATTAGATAGAGTTAGTTGAGGGGCCCTCTATATAAACTAAACTAAACTAACTCTAAACTCGCATATATATATATATATATATATATATATATATATATATATATATATATAGGGCCCCATAGAAACTAATATATAGAGGGAACTCCCATATAAAGTTTAGTTTAGTTTATGTAGAGGGCCAAAGAAACCCTATCTTGGGACCCTCTATATAAACTCTATTTAACTCCATATATATAGAGAGGGGGGACACCCTGTAGATAGATAGGCCCCAGATAGATATATACTGCTTGGGGGGAGGCCATAGAGAGGTTAGTTTAGTTTAGTTTAGATTATATAGAGGGGGAGGGGAAGGCCCCTCTAGCTCTATGTAACACTAATCTAATCTAATCTAATCTAATTTAATATAATCTAATCTAATCTATATGGTATGGCATCCAGAACTGATCTCTATAGATGGGGATGGGGTTGGGCTAAGTAAACTCTATATAGGGGGAGGGAAAATATCTATATAGAGTTGGGGTGAGAGATAGATCTATATAATACACTAGGTTTAGCCCCATATAGGGCCTATATAATTAATCGATATGGTCTCGTGTAGCCCCTCTATATATATTATATATGGGCATCCATCTGAGAAAGGGATATAGGGGCCAGATAGAATATATAGGGCTACCCATATCTATATCTCTATATCAGGGCCCTATCTATCTATTTGGTGAGGGCCTATCTAATTAATCTATATGGTATCACCTCCTCTCCCTCTCCTAAATATATAGCTCCTCCTTGAACCCATATATATCTATCTATGGCCCCCAACTATCTATGGTTTTTTTGGCAACCATATAAATTTAAAGTTAGAGCCCATTAAACTCAACTTTATATGGTTAGGGGTGGCCCCCCTCTATATATATATGGATTTATATAGAGTTAGAGGGGCCCTCCCTATATATCTTATCTTGAGCGTAGCAAATAGGATATTATCTTGAGTGTAACAAATACTTATCTTAAGTGTAGAGAATAGACTCTTGAGCTTAGTGAATATGATCTTATCTTGAACATATCCCCCCCTCTCTATATAACATTAGGTCAAGTCTATCGAGATTTAAATGTATCAAATGTTATCTTATCTTGAGTATAGAGAATATTATCTTGTCTATAGGGTGGCCCTCCCCCTCTATATAAACTATAACTAACTCTAAAATTTAAAATAACTTAATCCCCATATATATAGAAAATTTTTATAGGGTTGGGGGGTTGCCAAAAAATGATAGATAGTTGGGATACCATATAGAGTTTAATGGGCTCTATACATTGGGTTGGGGGTGGCCTCTCATAAATATATATTTGTTTGGCCAAATATCTAGTAGATCTATATAGGGTATAGGGGGGCCTCTCTTAAATCTCTTTTATTCAGCCCCCCTCTCCATATGTATATAGATGGGGATGGGGATTCTAGTAGATTTATATAGGGGGGATCTCCCAAATCTCTGGTTGGCCTCTCTCTATATCCCTCTCCCTCTCTATATATATGGGGATGGGGATGGGGCCAATGCCCCATAGAGAATATAGACTCTATCTATGATGGGGACAATGCCCCATAGAGAATATAGACTCTATCTCTATCTCTAATGGGGATGGGATGGGGGGTCCCATATAAAGCGAGACTTTGGCCAAGACCTATGTATCTATCTACCCATTAAACTCTATATGTGGCCCCATCTCCTAATTATTTAGTAGATCTATATAGGGGGGCCTCTCCCCACCCTATATCTATTTATCTATCTATTAGATCTATATGGGGGGGTCAAATATCTTGTTGGCCTCTCCCTCTCCACAATATCTAGTTGGCTTCTCCCTCTCCCAAATATCTAGTAGATCTAATATATATAGGAAGGATGGGGGGGCCTCTCCTAAATATCTAGATGGCCTCTTCCTCTCTATATAGATGGGATGGAATGGGATGTGGTTCTAGTTGGCATCTAACACTATGTTTATGGATATGGGGTCGAGGGAGATCCCATCCCCATCTATATGGTGAGGAATAATGGCCTTTATATCTCTATATGGCTCTCCCGTTAGCCTATATGGTATTATATAGGGGCACTAATGCCCCATAGAGAATAGGAAATCTATCTCTATACATTCTATGCTCACACCTCGATCTATTAATTGAGAGCATAAATGTCATTCATCTATAAAAAGGTACTCCATGATGGTAGATTCTTATCCTGTGTGTTGGTCAAAGTTACAATAGTCAAATTGAACCCTTAGATATGCTCATAAATTTAGAAATTATCTTCTGGTTTCAAGAATAATTTTTAGAACTTTGTTTCCATCGAGGACTAGATGGAGTTTTTTTGTATGTGGACTAAAAGGTCATTTTCCAACATGACTGCCAAAATCTTTTCCAATAAATTATACATCATATGCCCTCAAAGAGTGATTCCTTGTAAGGAATCATGCCCACTTTTTTGTGCGACTCCCTCTTTCCCCAATGGATTGGCCTATTCTTGAGAGCACTCAACCCAATCTACCTATGAAAATTTTTAATTACGTGGAATCTCCATAGCCAATTATGCATTGAAATAGAATGCCTTTATAATTACTACAATTTCACATAATCTATGAAATTCTACGATGTTGGCATGATTAAGTGTTGGCAACTGATCTTGACATAATATATTTTTGTTATGAAAATGGATTCCATTAGGTGTGATGAACATAAGTTTGCCTCCATATCTATGATACAATAAATGAGCAATATTATCTGCTATACCTCAAATCAAATAGAGAGTGCAGCCTAAATGACTCATGACTAGCCTGTCCTAATAAAAAAGGCCTCTTGAATCATAAAGGCTAATTATAAAACTCTATACATTTCATTTTCATAAGGTAAAGAGTGGAGAGTTAGTTTGTTGTTACTCACTATATGCAATTACCAATATCCCTATTCATACCATACCATACCATACCATATAGATTCTATGGCTCTAGATCTAACTCAAAAGGGAGACTCTCTATAGTCAACACTCAATCAACCCCTTAATATCCATCCCTATCTATCTATATAACAACCATATAGATCTATCTCTATCTATTTCGGGCTGGCTATCTAGTCGGGGTGAGCAATAGATCTATGAAACCCCCCTAGATATTTATTCCCTATCTAAATAGAGGGGGGTACCCACCTAGATCTGATCTCTATAGATGGGGCCCTATAGATTAGATGGGTCCAATGCCAAAGCCAAAGAGACTCTATCTCTATCTCTATCTATAGCCAAAGCTAAATAAACTCTATTTCTATCTCTATCTCTATCTCTATCTCTATCTCTATCTCTATCTCTATCTCTATCTCTATCTCTATCTCTATCTCTATCTCTATCTCTATCTCTACCTCTATCTCTATCTCTATCTCTATCTCTATCTCTATCTCTATCTCTATCTCTATCTCTATCTCTATCTCTATCTATAGCCAAAGCCAATGCCAAAGAAACTCTTATCTCTATATATAGCCAAAAATAACTCTATATAACCATCTATCTATATAGTCGAGGACATGGCTATATCTAGTCATTCCCCCCCAATTTTTTCTTGCAAGTATTACTTCAAGATCATGCGAGTGCCCTTTATCTATCTATGTTGAACTCCCTGCACGTATCTATTTTGGGGGCCCTTTATCCTTATCCCTATCTCAACAAAGGGAGAGGAGGGGCAATGACCCTATGTATATAACTGACCCCTATAGGTGCTTGCCTCTCTCTCTCTCTCTATATATATACATAGTTTTACCCATCCAATATATATAAATAACTATATACACCCAACTAAACTCATATATGTTATATGTCTAGGGCAACTATATATATAGAGATAGTGGGTCCCCTATCTCCCCATATATAGAGGGGGAACAATATATAGTTATTAACTATGATAGATAAAGATAGAGGGGGGTCCATCGAGTAAAGAGAGAAGCAAGGTGGTGATGCTTATGTGGTAAGGATTGGCCCAATCTAGTGAAGAGAAGAGGGTGGTGACAATGCCCGGAGGCCAGTATGTTCCTCATCCATCCAACCTATATATATATTTGGAGCTTATCTATATCAGGTGGGTGGGGGTGCTTGATTTCCCCTATATATTATATATAAGTTGGTATGGTGTGTTCTCTATCTAACTATAGAGGTAAGGGGTGCCCTTAGAGATATATAGGGAGTGAGGCATGGGCCATATTCTATATCTTGGGGCCTCTTTCCAGTCAAGAGAGAAGGGAGAGGGATCACTCTGAATGATGTGTTTAATAACCCTTTCCTTACTCTCTCTACCCCCCACTTAAGCTGATAAGACAATGGATACTCTAATTAGTTTCTATGCCCTCACCCCCTCTAAATAAATGGGATAGATATAGTTCTAGTTATAAGAGAGGGCCCTATCTCTATATATTATAAATAGACCGTATACATAGAGAGGGCCAAAGAAAGGGATAGGGGGCTACCATATCTTATCTATATATAGGGGAGCATCGCTGTGCTTGTTGGATCTCCAGTTCAATCCTGAAGGGATAATCATGGGCCTTTAACAGGAAAGGTTAGGGTTTATAACCAAATGGAGGTTGGTTCATTACCATATATCTATAGATAGGAGGGATGAGATCACCCTCCTGAGTCTCTAGTCCTAAACTTGAGATGATGATAATAATAATAATAATAATAATAATAATAATAATAATAATAATAATAATAATAATAATAATAATAATAATAATATATGGCATGACTGACTAACACTTTAATCTATATACACCATATAGATATATAGCTATGAGAGGGACCCCACAAAATAGAGTTTTTTTGGCCCAAGCCCTATATATGTATCTAGGTTTCTTTGGGCCTCCCCCTTCCCCCTATATATACTGGACTATACTAGACTAGACTAGACTAGACTGTTTATCTCTATTGGCCTTATATCTCTATATGGGTTGGGAGAGGGACTACTCTATATAGATGAGAGAGGGATGAGGGCCTGACCGGTCCCCATCTCATATTTATAGAGTATAGGGCCTGACCACCATAGAGAATAAATATATAGGGTGAGGACCCAATCAGATAGAGATAAAGGGCTTGACTGCCATAAAGATAGATAGGGAGTGGAGCTGCCTAATTAGGTCCATAAAACCCATCTAATCTATATAGAGAGGTCAACTCTAGATATTGGCTTGTTGTATCATATATCTAGCTTGACCCCACCAGCCCAACCAAGGGCCTACTCTTTATAGCTAGTGGCCCCCATACGATCTGAAAGTGGCCAATTAATCAGGTATAGGTGAGAAGGCCCAATCGAGACTTAGATTATATGTGTAGTACTAAGGAGACATGACTTCATGGAATACATGGGGTCTCTTCTCTTTGAATGGTTCTTATCCATATATAGACTATATACAATATGGTAGTTTTTGGCTTACATTTCAATTTTTAGCTAGACAAGACAATATGGTGGTTTTTAGTTCACACTCACAAAGTCAGGTTCTTAGCTCACCCCTATATATGACATATATGGTAGGTTCTTATCTTAGCTCATTAGGTTCTTAGATCATGATTACTTAGCCCATCATAAAAGGTTTATGCCTTGGATAGAGAATATATGGGGCTCTATCTGTGCCTTGACTGAAGACTGAATGGTTCCTCTTTAATCTATATATAGTTTAAGTTGCCTATATATTTATTTCAGAGGCCCCCTCCCTATATATCTTATCTATCCATACCTATATATCTTATATATCCATAGTCAAAAGTTGTATTTAGATCAAATAGATAGGGCTATTTATATGGATCCTATATCCCACCTAGTTTAGTTTATATAGAGGGGGAGGGGGAGACATCTATATATGGGGTGATCATTGCGAATACCCCCACAAGATAGGGTTTTTTGGCCCAGATTTCCCTCTCCCTCTCCCTCTCTATATAGATGGGGATAGGGGTTAGGGTTAAATAGAGTTTATATAGAAGGGGATGGGAATGGGGATGGGGGTTAGGGTTAAATAGAGTTTATATAGAAGGGGGGAGGGGCCTAAATATTTATTTCTTTTGGCCCCCTCTCCATGCTTTATATATAGGGAGTTAGATAGATATAGAGGGGCCCTACCCTCCCCCTCTATATAAACTAAACTAAACTAAACTCTATCTAACTCCCCATATATAGAGTATATAGAGGGGGGGAACCATATAGATAATATATATAGTGAGACCACTCCCAACCCCTCCCCCTCTATATAAAATTTATATGGCCTCCCCCCAAGCCCTATCTATTTGGGCCTATCTAATCTATATATGATAGATCTATTTAGGGGGGAATGGGGGCTCTCTCTATATATGGAGTTAGATAGAGTTAGTTGAGGGGACCTCTATATATAATGGCATTAAACTAAACTAAACTCTATATGCGATTTAGTTTAAATAGAGAGGGGCTCTAAGTTTGACTTTTCACTTTATATGGTTGTGAAAAAAAGATAGACAGCTGGGGGCCCAAATAGATATATAGGGCTTGCGGGAAGCCACCCCCAGCCATATAAAGTCGATTTGTTTAAATATATAGGGGCTAGACTCTATATATAGAGAGGGCCAAAGAAATTTAGATAGATATATATAGCTTGAGGGGCTAAAATTTATATAGAGAGGACCCCCCTCCCCCCTATATAGATCTGATCTAACCCAGATAGATATATAGGGCTTGAGGGGGTACTGGCTCTATATCTATATAGCCATCCATAGATGCCCTCACCTCAACCTATAGAGTCAGGAGACTGCTGATTCAGACTATATCTATCTACATAAATAGGGTGCCGACATAACTATCTATCTAGATGCCCAGGAGGTCAAGGCCCTAGCCCCACCTCTATTTAGGGATAGGGGGACCCCCTTCCTTATAAAAATCATAGATATGGTCTAGATATATCTATTTTAGGGAGACACCCAACAATCAACACTCCACTGATAGGGATATATAGAGATTGGGGGCTTGACATAACCTCTATTCCATTCTATCTTCTATATTGAGTGGGGGAGTTAGGTTCAATTCAGAACATTATATGGATAGAGTGGGAGTGGAGTAAGAACTGTGGTAGGTTCATTTCAATGTAGTTTCTATTTCTATAGATAGTTTAGGGTGAATAAGTTCCTAATTGTATGAAGCATTAATTCCCCCTATATATGGATATGGTTCGTGTTAGGCACATTTACGTAGTTGGGTGCATCAATCCTTCATCAACTTATATATCTATCTGGGTGGGTCTAGGTCAGCTACTTGTTTATGCCTATATATATCTAACCTATGCCTATATGTATTTAGTCTATCAGCAATCGGGGATGATCTTCTATCAACTATGGACTGAGCCATAGTTGGAAGTTTTCTAGTCCTTCATCCACAATGATGAATGCCTCTGATTCTGATTTATTATATCTAGATCTAGTCGATGATAGATAGAGTTAAGATAGGCCCCCCTCTCTAATTTATATATGGGGTGGATATTATATATCTATCTATGGCCCCTATCCCCTAGATAGTGGGGGCTAGGGGTGGTTATCCCCTCTATTTAGATAGGGATAGTCCATAGTGCCTGACTATAGAGAGGGAACTCTCCCATGGATATAAGGCTCTGTTGTATAGTAGAGGGGTAAGGTAGGCCATCAAGAAAGCTCCTATAACCTTCCCTAGCCTAGATAATATCTGAAACCCATGAACTCTATTTTGTTCGCTATCACTCAATCCCATAGTCCAGATAGGGCTTTCAAGCCCCTATAAATTCTTGAACTTATTGGGGCCCTCTACATAGATATATAGGGGCCCTATGACTTATAAATTTAAGGCCCCCCTCCCTCCCCCTTCCTCCCCCCCTCCCCCCCTCCCTATATAGATATTCATCTTGCTCTCAATTTTGATCTTGAGCTTGAGCATAGCAAATATCGATATCTATAGAGGGAGGGTTATCGGTCCCTACCCCATTGGATGGATATATAGATACAGGGCCCCTTGTATATAGTCTATATAGGTCCAACCCCCATATATAGATAGGGGCGAGATGAGACCCCCTTATGTTGTAGTTTCATAGCTATCTATGGATATGGTTGCCCAAGATTCATAGATATGGACTCTAGCTATAGTAGGCATTCAATCACTGACATTAGTTGGCATTAATATTGGCCTTATCCCAATCCCCATCCATCTATCTATATATAGGGTTGGGGCCTAACTAGATATATATGTCAAGGGAGACTCTTTATTGTCAACACTCGACTGACCCCATCCATATAGTATAGGGTTCACATTAACATCAAGAATTTGATCAAACTCTACTCTCTTTTCCTCATAACAACACACTAACTATATAAAGTTATTTTTTGGCAACTTTAGAGGGCATCTGGGAGAGCATCCCCTCCCCCAAGCCCTATATATCCCATAACAGATCTATATAGGGGGAGGGGGACTCTAACACTATGTATATGGATATGGGGAGCCCCTTTATATCTAAACTCAACTTAACTTTATATGGTTTTCCCCCCTCACCTCTCTCTATATATATTGATTAACTTTATATTTGGCCTTTCCTTTATATAGACGAAATATGGGACTAGACTGTCAAGTGCCCCACCCCATAATCTAGATTGATTATAGATCTATCGCTCACCCCTAAACTTTAGTGCCCTATAATCTAGATTGATTACAGATATATCACTCACCCTGACATCAAATAATCACCCCTCCCCTACCCCTCCCCAGATAGATATGGGTGGGGGAGTGCCCACTATAACTATAACTAGAGGTTGCCTACTGATTGAATCTTCTAATCTCTATTCCCTCACCACTGAATAGAGATAAAATTTCATTAGAATTGACATAGTCTATAAATAGAGTTTATTAGCATTAGCACAATATATATTCATTATGAGATAGAGATAGAGGAGGTGTCACCCCATATATAAATATAAACTATAGATTGAGTATGGATAGGGGGCCACCTCTCTATATTTCTATATAGCTCCCTAGATCTATTGATAGGGTCGTGGGTCGAGACATAAATCTATTTATGGGGTGCCACCCCTCTATCTTTATCTCATAGTGAATATAGGTTGTGTTAACTCTAGATCAAGATAGTCGAGTCACCCCATAGTAGATAAATATATAGATAGATAAATTCCATCAATTGAGCCCCTAATAGAGGCGATCGAGTCTGTTATATAGATAGAGGGCTAGACTGGATGTAACCTATCTAGATGACTATGGTAGTCCCTTCTAGTCTATATCCATGGGTATAGATTTCTATCTAGGATCATCCATAATCCTATCCTATCATATTATATACATGATACAACTAATATAAGTGGGATAACCCCTGTATGTATATATGGCACTAGGATCAGATAGATTAAATCCCCTCTCTATATCCATTTCAGCCCTCCATTATATCTAGATGGATATACCAATAAACTCTATCTCACCAACCATGTCCATCTTTGGTTGGTCACGTCTATTCCATCCCTCCCCTCTATATGATATAAGTGCACCAACCACTCAAAATAGACATATTCCTAGTTATATATAGGGCTCTGCTTGACCTGCCTAGTTGTTATCTTCTAATGGAGCCTCCTTCCATCTTTTAACTATCTATGGAGAGGAATGGGCAGACCTTAGAAGGGGTTACCCAAATAGAGATTTCTAGTTTAGCTAAGCCATTGAGCCCTTTCTATATATGGGGGTGAGCGTAGGTTTGATACATCGTAAATAGTTTCATTGGCCACTAGATTGGTTTCCCATATAGATCTATATGGACCTGTGGGTGTTAAATGGTAGAGCCTAGGCATCTAACAAAGCTCTATATATATATATATATATATATATATATATATATATATATATATATATATATATATATATATATATATATATATATATATATATAGGAGGGAGTGACTAGATCTATTACCCCATAGTCTAGATATAGATAGGGGCCATCCCCCTCTATCCATAATAGGGGGCCAAGGGTGTGTATCATTTTCCTTCCTGGGAGAGCCCTATCCCTACTCCTACTGGTGGGATTCTCTACCCCAAACTCTATTTGTGCCTTGCCTCCAACACATCACGAATGGGTTAAGGGACTGTTAGGTTATGAATGTGATCAGAGTGAGTGGGTTTATCTAGAGTCCCTATGGTATCCCTATATTTATGGCCCTCAACACTCAGATATATTTCAAGTGGAGAAGGGAGCCCCTATCTATCTATTAGGAAAATAAAGGCCATACCACCTGCATTGATTTCTTGCACCCTCCCCTTGCCCCCTAATTATATAGAGTAATTATATATATATGTGTGTGTGTGTGTGTGTGTGTGTGTGTGTAGATAGATAGATAGATACATACATACATATCTTTCGAAGCTCCCCTATATATATTTGATCTACTATATAGACATGGGAGTAACATATAATAGATAGGGCCCCTAGCCTCTGTGTGTGTGTGTGTGTGTGTGTGTGTGTGTGTGTGTGTGTGTGTATTATATACATATACACACACACATACATACATACGATATACATATACACACACACACACATACATACATAAATACACACACACACACACACATACAGGGGGTATGGATTGACCTATCTATATATATGGGATAGGGGTCCTAATATAGATATAGACTCTTCCAAATAGAGCCCTATATATCTGTGACCCCATCCCTATATAAATATATATCTGGGCCTATCTAATCTATATATGGCAGATCTATCTAGGGCCAAAGAAGCTCTATCTTTCGAAGCTCCCCCTATATATATTTGATCTACTATATAGACATGGGAGTAACATATAATAGATAGGGCCCCCAACCCAAATATATGTAGAGATAGGGGGTTTGTTACCCCTACCCTCTATATAGTCTTATCTAAGGACTTGATGAATATCAATAACTATAGTCCATATAGAATAGAATCAACTCTATAGCAATCCATACATGCTAATCAACTTGATTAAACATTGCCTATTTTCTATGGGCACTCAACCAACATGGCATTTTATACCCCCATAGATAGATATGGATCCTTAGAATAAATAGGATAGACTATCATTTTAAAGTTGGGAGTTGGCCTCTCTATCCAATCCATACTCTAGTTTCCAATCCATACCATGGTTAGCCCCTCTATCTATATAGCTCTATATATCTCAAATCTAGATCTATATGGGCATCAGTATGATCTTGGAGATGATAGATCTTTCCCTCTATCTAGATGAGGGATGGGATAACCTATCTATCTATGACAATCTTGTTGAACACCTATCTATTGTCACTCTATATATAGATGGGGTCGATCAAATAGCTAGATAGATAGATTATTCACTATGATATAAGATCAATCTCAATCGATCTATATATGGGGGTGGGGGTACCAAAAACACTATATATATGGGGAAGGGGCTCCCTAGATAGATAAGTATTCATTATGAGATATATAGTTTATATGGGGTGTCAATGCCAATGAAACTCTATCTATATACTAGATGGGGGCTATCTAAAGTCACTGCTCCTTAATTTTAGACTAGGATAGCCGCCCCCCCTAATACAATAGAGATAGCCCATTCCACTCCAATCTATAGGGTGGGGGGTTGGGGGTTTAGGCCACCCCAATTATAGCTATAGGGTTTGATCCAATGTTATCAAAGCTATCAAAACCATCAATTATATCAATGCTTTTCCCATTCCTCTATGATTATGGGATATGATAAGGCAGATCAATAAACACCTAGTTCACATCAATCATTAGATCGATTTGGAATTTTATATCTACCTAAATCTAAGTTTAGATATTTGTATTCTTATTTACCACCTATAGATGATGTGGTGATTGACTGGCATTCCCTTATATAGATAGGGGGGCCACTTAGGAGATTAGTTAGTTTAATCCCCTTAGAAGAGGTACTTCCTCATCTCAGTCATTTTCTTATTCAATTCGACATTCTTCATATAGAGAGATGGGGGTAAGGCCCTATATATTTATTCTATATGGTAGTAGCATAGTCCCTATCTTTTATCCAATAATAGTAAAACCCCTATCTTTCTATCTAACTAGAATTTGATAGGTTCTAAATATAGATGCTAGTGATTTCATAGATTTATCGGTGATCAACTAGTGATGGCATATACCCATATATAGATTTAGATTCTAAGTGAGTTATATAAAGGGCCCATCCCCATGTAATAGAATCTAGAATTTGAAATTTGAATCCCTCAGTGAGGGCCCCTATATATGATCCCTGGTTAGGCCTAGGCTATATAAGCTACACCTATTCCCATCCCCCATCCCATCCCATCCTATATAGATTTAAGAGTTAGGATTTGGGATTTGGGAGTAGGCATATCTACTGGGTTATCGGCTATAGGCAAACCCAATCCATCTTATATATATAGAGGGGGGACCTCTCCTGACCTTCACTATGATTTTAGAACCCCTATATATCTATCTATAGGGTGGGTCATTCATGCAACCTAACCCCCTAGATATAGTTGTAGGCTGTATTCATATCAAACCTGACTTGGTCATATTTCACCCCTACTAATCACTAGTCTTCCCATAGATAGATAGATAGATATAAGCAAAGGGGTTGTCCATAAACATAGACTAATCTATACATGGGTTGATGGTCCATCTATATCCATATCTATATATAGGGTTTGATGGTCCATCTATTATATATGTGATACGAAGGAGTCCTATCTACCCAACCCAACCCAACCCAACCCAATATAGAGGAGTGAGTATAGCCCACTTGATATAGATCAAGAGGCTCCTTTGTCATTATCACTATATAGATGACCCTATCTATAGTGAGAGGCATAAGTTCATCAAAAACTATAGAGCTATACCCGACTAGACTCTAGAGCAACTAATAGACTGTACTATAGATCTATGGCCAACTAGAAAGATATATATACGGGGGAATGGAGAGTTTTTTTGGCTCTATATATCTATTTATCTATCAAGTTCACCTATAGATAGGGCCTACTAGATAGATGAGGGGCCTCCAAACTAGACTAACTCTACTAGACTAGATAGATGAGGGGCCTACTAGATAGGAAGAGTGGGCCAATAATAGCCTAGGCGAAGGATGCACTTGACAACCGAGTTACCACTGAAGTGTCTGCCACAAATCCCATCGTGGACTTGTTTAATGGCATGAGACGCTTCAGTGGAGGTTAGACAGTGAAGAAGGAGGCCATTAAAACCTCATTTATAGAGAAGACCCCCTAGCATGGTATAGCGAGCCATGCATTTGATGAAAGCTCACCGTGCATTGCTAGAGAGATTGGGAGGAATGATAGAAAGAGATAAGTAGTCCACAAGTTGTTTATACCAAACATCTCATGGACTAGAGTCTATGGTGTTGACATGGTTGATGTTAGGAGAAATGTATGAAGGCAACGACACACGATGCATCATGACAAAAATCCTTGATGAAGATGATGAAGATGGGATATGTGAGGTGAGAGAGGCCATGGTGTCAGCAAACTTACTCATGGATCGAGAAATAGTCTGCAAGAGGTAACGGTCGAAAGAGGCTAGGAGGGTGTCAGCAAGGTTTTTGTACCTTTTCAAAATTTCATTTTTATAGAGGTATGAACCATTAGTCTGATTGACGACAAGTTGTGAGTCCCCGAAGATGTTGATGGTCTTGATGCTTAGAGAAAGGGCAGTTTGAAGTCCCAAAATTAAGGCTTTGTATTCAGCCATATTATTGGTACATTCAAAGTTAAGCTTGAAAGATAAGGGCATGGGCTCACCTTTGAGTGGGATGAGAATGACTCCCACACCCCCACCGAGTTGACATTTGGAGCCATCGAAGAACATGGTCATTTGATAGACGGTGTCATCGGTGGAAAGTGCAGCGATAGATTCATCGAGAAACTCGCATCAAGAAGGTTGATTATTGAGTAGAGGAGCATATGCCAATTGGTCAGCAATGGTTTGCCCCTTGATGGATTTCTGCTGGATGAAGTCCAAGTCAAACTCAGCCAGAAGCATGAGCCAATGAGCCATACGTTGATTTTGGTATGGCTTGGAATGCATGTATTTAAGAGGGTCAGTGTGAGTGATGACAAAGGTCTTGTGGTTGAGAAGATAATGGTGGAGCTTAATAGCAGCAAAGACTAACACCAAACAGAGTTTCTTGATATGAGTATACCAAGTTTCATAGTCGACAAGTGTTTGGCTGATATAGTAAACTGCTTGCTCACGGTGCTGCTCATCTTGGTGTGCGATCATGGCACCTAACGAATGTTTGGTTGCTAAGATGTAAAGGTAGAAGGGTTGGTCGTCTTTAGGTGGAATGAGGACTGGTGGAGAGACCAGATAGCGTTTGAGGGCTTCAAAAGCCTCTTGGCAGTCCTTATCCCATTTAAAGGAGACATCCTTCTTGAGGAGATGATGGAAGGGTTGACAGTGGTCATAAATCTGTGAGATGAAGCAACAGATGGACTGGAGCTTCCCTTGCAGACTGTAAAGTTGCTTGAAATTGGTTGGGGGTGGCATCTCGAGAATAGCACAAATTTTAGCAGGATCTATCTCGATGCCATGGAGAGAAATGATGAAACCCAGAGCTTGCCTGAGAGGACCCCAAAAATGCATTTCTTGGGATTAAGATGAACATTGTATTGAAGAAGGTGAGAGAAGATGATCTTGAGGATGGTCAAATGGTCGCGGTGAAGCTTGGACTTGCCTAGTACGTCATCCACATAGTCCTCCATGATTTTGTGGAGGAGATCATGGAAAATGTAAGTCATGGCACGTTGATATGTGGCGCCTACATTCTTAAGGCCAAAAGGCATGACTCAATAGCAGAAAGTCCCCCATAGGGTGATGAAGGTAGTATTGTGCTGATCTTCTGGTGTAATCAAGATTTGGTTATATCCTAAAAACCTGTCCATGAGTGATAGCATCTCATGACCGACCGTGAGATCAACAAGTTGGTCAATGTTGGGAAGAGGAAAATCATCTTTGGGACAGGCTAGGTTGAGGTCACGATAGTCCGTGCAGATCCAAATCCCTCCAGTCACCTTGGTGACAGGGATGATGTTAGAGACCCACTGTGGATAATCGATGGGTTGGATGAAAGAGACAGAGAGAAGGCGCTGAAGCTCCTCTTTGACAAGGAGCGCAACACGAGGATGCATCTTTTGAAGCTTTTGCTTGATAGGCTTAGCCTCTGGTTTGGTGACGATGTTATGAATGGCGATGTTGGGGTCGATGCCAGACATGTCACTGTAGGTTTAGGCAAAGGCTTGGCTATGGTCTGAGAGGAATTGGGTGTAGTCGATCTGCTCCTGGGCATCCAAAGATTGACCAATCTTTAAGATGTGAGGAACATCAGAAGATGGAAGGTTGATGTTAATGGTTGATTCATTTAACATAACCTAGGTTTTATAAGGGAAAGAGCATTGGATGAAAGAGTCATCGGCACCCATGCAGGTGAGAATGGCATCGTCATCTACGCAATGGACAATGTTGATGGTTGCTGACTCATCGTCTATCATGTTGGGCCCAATAAATGAGAGGGAGAGACTTGGACACCCCATTCAGCTGATAGGTCAGGGGTTCTAGGCAGATGGTGTTTATGCAAAAAAAAACTAGGAGGGATGGAAACCACTGACTCCGTAGGTGAAGGGGGAAGAATAGGCGAGCTTGGAGGAGATTGGTCGATGGTGAGTTCGGGGCAAAGGTCTGCAGAAGCCTGAGTAGGTTCTTAGAAACCTAGGCCATATCATTTCTTAGCATTGTCATCATTGAGTGGTTCGATGGGCTGATGGGAGCCTTGCTCATAGCGCCTGAAGCCAAAACCCTTCCATGCACACCTATAAAGGTAGGTGTGAGCAAAGGTGGGGTTGCCAAGAAATGAGAAGTCAGATGTGAATGGTTGAGTTGAGGAGAGAGGATTCCCATCAGTAGGAGCTTGATCTAGCCCCCCATAAATGAGATTGGTTTGAAGGTGAGGAGGATCATAAGGAATGACCATTCCAATCTGATGGTCATAACTTGGACTGTGGTGAAGCTGTCCATACTCTTGTAGAGTTTGGAACATGTCTAAGGTAAGCAAGCGATATTCCCCAAGTGAAAGTCATTGGAAGATATCTTCCATGGGGTCTTTGGTTGTCCCTTAAAGAGGTGGTGTGAGGGCGACTGCCATTTGCAAATTGGTCGAAGCTTCTATGGATGGAGGTGGCATCTGGGTTGATGTCTTGAGAGGAATGAGAACGGCATTTGGTCGATAGGTCATGTTACAAGTCTTGAAAGGAGATGGGTCAACAGGAATGACGTGGACTTGCCCATCGTGTTCAAATTTTACACAATGGTGCAGTGTAGAGGGGACACAAGCCATGGCATGGATCCAGGGTAGTCCTAATAGCATGTTATATTGGAACTCTCCTTCGATGATGTAGAAGAGCTTCATGACTGTGCACGAGCCAACACAAATATGTAGGATGATGGTGCCAATGGTTGTGGCAGTGGTGTCATTAAAGGATCGAAGGATTGTGTCAGTTTTTGATACGCAATTCTTGGGGAGGGCCAATTGATCAAAGGCATGAGTAGAGATGATGTTAATGCTGGCACCTCCATCAATCATAACTCGCTTAATGCGAGTTTGATCAATATAGGCCGTGATGAAGAGAATAGCGTCCTGATCTTCCGAGTTAGAGGTAAGAATTTTAGAATCACTAAAAGTGATAGAGGCAATGGGGGATAATGAGTGGAACAGGGTAGCGAGTGGTTGGGGGTCCTCGAGTTGGACCTCTGCTACTTATAAGGCTCTGATTAGAGCTTGGCGATGTTGAGGTGAGCTTTGGATGAGGTCGTACAAGGTCATCTTCACAGGCGTCTGGTGAAGCTATTTTAACATAGAGTCATGGATTACCCCTGAAGAAGATGGTTGGGATGCACCCAAGATAGAAATTTTGGGTTTTGGTAGTTGAGGTGGCTTGACAAAGGGATAGGTCTAAGGAATAGTAGCTTTTTCTTTTGCCTTATCCTTTTGTGACCTAGTGGCTATGTGGATGGCATTAATTTTGAAGAGAGGGGGCGAAAGAGATGAAGGGGTCATAGTCTGTTGATAAGATGTCGATGAGGTTGAAGAGGCCCAAGAGATATGGGAGGGTGTCAGAGGTCTGTCGGCAGTATCCTCAAGAAGAAGAGTGTCTTTCTCCATGTATTGGCGAATGACCACTTTGAGAGCACAACAATTCTCGGTATCATGTCCTGGCGTATGATGATATAGGCAAATCTTAGTATCATCAAATCAAAAAGGCTTTGACTCAAGGGGTTGGAATGGCTTGATAGGTGGAAGGGTTATGCTAGAGGTCTGCAAAAGTCAGCACAATATCAAAGCGTATGAACCCACCAAAGGATCCATGCTCGTTGATGCATGAGATGCTGATGAATTTTGCTTGGGTAGTGTTGAAGGAGACTTCCATACCACCTTTTGGGTTGATGGCACGGCCACATGTGTAGATGACACTTTCTTCGTGAGAGGTGCCAAATTTTTCAAAGAGGGTAGGCTTGTGGTAGGCAAAGGAAGTAATGGAGGCAACTTGTTTTGGTTAGAGGTTGGAGTGGGGAGCACTCCTATTATGGTCGAAGGATGAAGGCCTAAAATGGAGGGTAATGTCAACGAAGGAGGAGGAGTTCATCGTCGTAGTTTAGCAGTCTTCTTTGATTTGGTTTGAGGACTACTATTGGGTGAGGCCTGGTCCAAGTCTACCTTCACTTGCGGGTGAGTGAGGTTAGGGACAGGGCGAACACTGAGTGATTTGATTGGCTTTGATGTGGTGGATGAGGGTTTTGGTTTTGATGTGGATGGTTGAGATTTTGAAGGTTTAGAGGTAGAAGTCTGGTCTTTATTGAAAGTTTTTAGAGATTTTGTCACGGGTGGGTCAACGGCATGAGATGAGATGAGACGGGCAAGCTGAAGAGCTTTGAGTTGCTCCCATAATGCTTGATGCTCCACTTTCCTCAAATGGAGAAGTCCTAGTTTCTCCACTAATCAGGAAAATGGTTAGGAAGATGTCAGATGAGGCTTTGGTCCTCCAAAAGATGTGGACGGTTGCGGGGCTGAAGATGAGGTAGGTGTAGTAATCTCAGATCCAAGGCATGATGAAGTCATAACAGGTTCGTCTTTGGTCGAAGAAGGCAGAGAGATAGGTTCTTCTCTTGGTGGAGAAGGAACCAGAGAATGTGGCTCCTCAAGAGGATAGAGGGTAGGGATGATTGCGCCCTCCACTTGCGGTTGAGGAGGAGGAAGGGTAGGGTCCTCCATTGGTAGCAAGAAGGAAGATGGTGGGGCTAGTGGTGCCAGTATGATCGAGGCATCCTCCAATATAAGGGAAGTCGATGGAGAACTAACAAGAGAAGAAGATTCATCCACGTGTGATGGACTAATGGGTTGACTAACCTCTTGAGACTGTGAGAGAGGTTGTTCAGGGATGAGAGGCGAGACCGTATTGATTGTGTGTATGTTATGCTCTTGAGAGTCATCAGTCATGGTTTGCACATTGTTTTGGCTAGGTAGATGGTTAGGAAAGGGTTGTTTGAAGATGTCTATGCTTTGATTGGGTGGTGCGTTTGGGTTGTCCAAGATGAGGTCACCCTTATCTAGCATGTCTTGAATGATGTTCTTGAGAGTCTTACAGTTGCCTGTGTCATGGCCTTTAACACGGTGATAATTGCAAAAGTTGTTCTCCCTATACCACACAGGGATGGCGCATGAGGGATCAAATTAAAGAGGCGATCAGATTTGGGGGAGATTGAGAACTCCTTGTTTGACAAGCTTGTCCAACACAGATGCATATAATTCTCCTAGTGGAGTATACTGACGCTGCACATATCTTTGCTGGAATTGTCATGTGATACTTTGGGATGTGGATGGTTTAGGCTGATTGGTTGTTGAAGAGGATGGTTTAATGACTACAACATTTGTTGATGCCTTAGATTTGGGATTAGAAGAAGAAGGTTTAGAGGAAGAGTCATTGGACTTGGTGTTGGGGTTTTTACTTCACAATTTGACTTTGTTTTCCTCGGTGGCACGTAGTTCAAGCTTCTTGGCCATCATGAAAGCTTCGTCAAAGGTGCGGAATGTCTAAACCCACAAGGTAGAGGAAATATGTTTGGCACATGCCTGAGAGAAGAGTTTGATGAGCTCGAGTTGGGGCAAAAAAAAGGAGAGTTGGTTGATTAGGCCTCTCGATCAGGCAATAAAATCAGCTATGGATTCGTCGTCAAACTACCAGATAGAATACAGATCTGTGATTGAGACCTTTTTGGTGATATTGATCGAAAAGTGGTCGAGGAAGAGTTGGGCTAGCTGGGTGAATGTGAAAAGAGAGTGACTGGTGAGAGAGTGATGGAGAGATTCACTTGTGCAATAGAAAAGAAGTCTGCCAGAGAACAAAGTTGCTGAGCTTCGTCTCACCAGAAGTCCTGATTAGCAGTTGTGGCTCTGATACCAACTTGATGAAACTGACCTTGGACTGCAAAACAAGGCTATAGACAAAATATTTTTTCTTTAGCACCTCCAGGAAATGACTAAATACCATTCAAATTTCTAATTAAAAATTAACACTGGGATGTCACATTCTTGGTCAATCTGATTTGTAAAGCTTGATAATTCATTTTAAAACATCTAAGGAGGCAGCAATATTCATGGTAATTGTCATGATCAGCAAGACCTTGTCTTGTTTGCAATATTTCTTTAGTTTCAGTCATTAAGTGTGCAAGAAACTGAGATCATTCTGTATCATTTGAAAATAAAGACCTTCGGACAGAAGCAAGATGCACAAAACACTCAAGAACCTGACGTCCTCAGGACGAACCTCAACAGACTGTGCTATAACCAACATAAACTTGTTTATCATTCAAAAGCATCCCATTCAATTATCTATTGCATTCTGTGCTAATTCATCCTACTTGTCATTCCTACGCAAGGCACAGACACCTGAGTTCTCCTTTTTACAAGATTTGGTTATCATAATGGATTAGTAGCTCATTTTATACTCTATCTAATAAATTCTGCTCACTGCTAGCGTGCAAATGAGAACTAGAAAGGTAGTTTACTGGTGATTCAAGAAACATTTAGAGTCATAATATAGCAAGTTCTCAATAGTCTACACTAGGATTTTGGTCAAGTCTACAATCACCAACTGGTAGAAAACTTAAGATAATTTACAACAATTAATAATTCAATACAGAACATACCAATTTCCATTCATGTTTGCATGTGCACGATTCACCACTACCCGCATAAGTCCCTCTTCATCTGTCCCGAGTTTGTCTATAGATTGCCTCAAAACCTTGGCAAAGTACTTTTTAAGGAAGCAAATGCATTTGATAACAACTTGCAATGCATCCAAAAAGTCCTCTGGCTTCTCATTCTTGAAGTCATTGTTGATATGATTACCATATGTTTGTTCAAATCTAATAAAATGATTCTATACCTTTGTTGACTCTTTTGGAGGAAGCAGGCTGAGATCTCACTCAAACAATGCACAAATATTTTTATCATCATTCAAGCGGTAACGACTTTAAATTGTTTGTGTGCAGATCCTTACTTGTCTTCAGGGCCATACTATCAAGTAATATATATCACCTTGCAATGGGTCTGTGCGTGGAATCCCGCAAAGGAAACACCATTGCTCTAGGTTCGTGCCACATTGTGAAAATCAGATGGAACTATGATGCTAGCGTGGAAGGACCTATTGGCCTTACGAACATTTCATCTTGTATTGCCACTCAAAGAGATGGGATGGCTGCAATTTTGATAAAAGAATGCTCTGCGCCTAACAATACTCTGTGGAGTACTGTCTCTCGTGCGCCACTACAGCTCGCCACAAGAGATGTTCATGGCGATGGAAATGGAAATGTAAATTGGATGTGTTTAGATGGGAGTAAAAATCCTCTGATCTTAATAAAAGAATGCATCTACATCACTGACTTTCGATGCTCTCCAAATCACAATCTTGAAAGCCAGTGGTTTAAAGTCATAACTACCAACAAACAATTGTCTCATGAACTTTACAATGTCCCTGCTCTTTCTTTGCTGAGGCTTCATACGCCTTCTAACAGACGTCTCCCTTCAACTCCAGTGTTCCAAACTATGGACTCGCTGTCGTTACATGTGTCAAAAACAAGATACAGGCCAAGTGGCCTTCGTGGCTCTTTCTCTCCCTAAAGGAGATCTTCCTTTTTTTTAAATATTTTTCTCTCATAGTCTTCTCTTCTGCACTACATTCCTCTTCGTTTCTCCTTAAGATCCTCCTCTGAATTGATTCCTTTTCCCAAGGAGATCTTCCCCTATTTTTCCTCTTAACTCCTATCTTTTCTGAAATCCAACGTAATACATATATTACTTTTCCTTTTTGGAGTCTCTTCTCTCCTACGCCCAACTTGGGCTTTGAAAACAGTAACGAGAATTTTTCTAAACAATTATCTAAGTTTGAGAGATAATCTCAACTAATATTTTATGGTTGAAATCGTTTAACCATCTCCTCTACTTCTACTCAACAAACTCTCAACGTGGAGATTCCCACTTTCACCCCTTTTATTATATATATATATATATATATATATATATATATTTTTAATATTTACATTTACAATTACTCCTCCTCTAAGACATCATTTTGGAGGCAAAATACAATAATTTGAAATTCATTGCAGATGCTCCTGCATCATACTCTCCCTCTAGAAAAGATTTGAACCTTAGTTCAAATGAAGTGCTTCCTCCATGCTTTAGCCTTCATTCTATACCTGGATCCCATGGTCTTCTTTTCAATGCCAATGCTGCTGTTTGTCTTTGACAGTCTTTATCTTTCATTTTGCTTTTCTTCCTCTTCTGGTATGTTCTTCTTCTCATTTCTTTTTCAGCTGCCAGGTCCAATCTCCATGCTTCTTCATCTTCATATATGTCTTCAAAGTTTTCATCTTCCATACCTGCATTCAAAACATCAAAAGCCACCTTAGTAGAAAAACATTGAGGCCATGAAGCCCCTTGACTACCTTCACATTTCTGCTCTTTTCTTGCTTTACTCTTCCCAATGGTGTCTTCATCATGGTTTGTACCTTTACACAACTCTCTTGGAGGATTCAACAACTCTTCTATCCTCTTCAACTCTTCACACAACACAAGCTCATCCAAATCTTCATGTCCTATATCGAACTTAGGACTAGATTGTCTTTCATCCTTTATAATTACATTCATCCACTTTATGGTTTCTTCATACAAATCAGCTTCTTCACCAACATCAATATATTTATCAAAAACAATTGCAGTATTCATACCTTCTATCTCCTTGCTTTCTTCAATCTCTGCTTGAAGCCATCTTGTTTGTTCTGCTACATACTTTCTCCTTTTCTCATCATCCATCCCTTTTGAACTCTCTCCTTGCTGTATATTAGTCCTTACAGCCACTTTCCATACCTCATTTTCCATAAAAATATCATTAAATGATTCAAACAAATCATTATCCCTTTCATTGCAAGCAATTGACTTACCTTTCCATGTACTTGTGTCATCCTTCACCTTTTTCCATTGATTTCTTGGTGTTGCTGTCTCAACATTCACATCTTCATTATTTGCCTTCTTAGGCACCCATACTTATTTCTCTTTCTTACCATTTCTCTTCTCAAGCCATGTAGGCACCCTGCATCCATGCTTTTGTACCAGCACTTCCTTTTGCTTGAGAGTTTGCTTATTCCACCATTTAGGCATCACATATCCATGGTTAATTGGAAACTTCACTTTTCTATTTGCTTCTCTAACATGTATATCAAAAGTTTCATGCTTATAAGAAGAATCAATTATTGAACTCAACTTTACCTCCTTAATGGGCTGCTCCATTTGCATGGTTTCTTGATTATCTGTCCTTTCTTCTTCCTTTATGCTTGGCTGTTCTCTTTCTTCTTCCTGGCATTCAATGGCATCACGGAATTCAGCTTCATCTTCTACTTCTCCTCTCTCATGCATTAACCAATACATCTCTTTTTCTTCCTTATCCAAAGCAGCAAACTCTCTTCTCATTCCTGCACATTCACTTGTGCACTTGGTGTCTTCTCCTGCACCAATTTCTTCACTCTCCAAGGCCCTTCTCTTGACCTTCATAAGGCTGCTTGTACTTGCATTTACCCACTCAAAAACAACATTAAATACAAAAAAAAGAGACCAAAATGTCTCTATGAGTATCCTCTTAATGGACATTCTTATCTTTCCAAGTGCTCTTCCTGGCACTTCATCTTTTCTTTCTTCTCTCTTGTTCTCCTCAATGAGAACCTTCTTCTCCACTTCTTCCTCTTGCTGCTCCCTTGGCAACCTTCTTATCTTCTTCAAGCCTCTATGGGCTTCTCTCCTCTTGGCAATCTCATTTTACCTCCTCCTCTTCATTAGGAGAACTACTGGCCACTTTATCCTCTTCTTTATTGTCCATGCCCATGCTTGCCTATTCAGCTGCGTCCAAGACTCATACTCATCTTTAACCTTAGCTAATTCTCTCTTCAAACTAGCAATTTATTTATCAATTACAAAACTCTCCATACCTTTGATGCTTGCTTTCTTCTTGCTGTCCTCATGTACCTTGCAGCTCTGTAGTGCTTTCAACAATGTTTCCATCTCTGAGATCTTCACCCAAGTATTTTCCACCTTGGTCTCTTGATCCCTTGTCTCACCCAAGCCTTTCTCCTTGACTGGTCTGTTGAAAATCCCCTTGATCTCACCTAGGCCTTTTGCATTTTAGTCTTTTGATCCTCTTCTCTCAATCCTGCAGCAACTCTACAACATTTCAACAAATACAAATTACAAATCCAAGCTTACCTTGCTTTGGATCTTTCTCTTGAGCATTCACTTGCTCTTCTTCTAGAGCTTCTCTAAGCTTCTCTTCTCAATTCTTCAAACTCCATCCTTTATCTCACCTAAGTCTATTTCACCTTAGTCTTTTGGCAAACTATCCAAGCTTCTTCTTGGATCTTCACTAAGCCTTCCTTGGCTTCTTCTCTTCTTAAGCCTCAATGGCTTAGCTACCTTGAACCTGCAACTCCTTCACTTGATTGCTTCTCAACACAATAACTCAAATCAAATAGCAAAATTATTCATACCTTTTCTTCAGCAGATCCCAAGAGCTTTCAAGCTCTGATACCAAATTGATGGAGGGATTCACTTGTGCAATAGAAAAGAAGTCTGCCAGAGAACAAAGTTGCTGAGCTTCGTCTCACCAGAAGTCCTGATCAGCAGTTGTGGCTCTGATACCAACTTGATGAAACTGACCTTGGATTGCAAAACAAGGCTATAGACAAAATATTTTTTCTTTAGCACCTCCAGGAAATGACTAAATGCCATTCAGATTTCCAATTAAAAATTAACACTGGGATGACACATTCTTGGTCAATCTAATTTGTAAAGCCTGATAATTCATTTTAAAACATCCAAGGAGGCGGCAATATTCATGGTAATTGTCATGATCAGCAAGACCTTGTCTTGTTTTCAACATTTCTTTAGTTCCAGTCATTAAGTGTGCAAGAAACTGAGATCATTATGTATCATTTGAAAATAAAGACCTTCGAACAGAAGCAAGATGCACAAAACACTCAAGAACCTCACATCCTCAGGATGAACCTCAACAGACTATGCTATAACCAACATAAACTTGTTTATCATTCAAAAGCATCCCATTCAATTATCTATTGCATTCTGTGCTAATTCATCCTGCTTGTCATTCCTACGCAAGACACAGACACCTGAGTTCTCCTTTTTACAAGATTTGGTTCTCATAATGGATTAGTAGCTCATTTTATACTCTATCTAATAAATTCTGCTCACTGCTAGCGTGCAAATGAGAACTAGAATGGTAGTTTACTGGTGATTCAAGAAACATTTAGAGTCGTAATACAACAAGTTCTCAATAGTCTACACTGGGATTCTGGTCAAGTCTACAATCACCAACTGGCAAAAAACTTAAGATAATTTACAACAATTAATAATTCAATATAGAACATACCAATTTCCATTCATGTTTGCATGTGTATGATTCACCACTACCCGCATAAGTCCCTCTTCATCTGTCCCGAGTTTGTCTATAGATTGCCTCAAAACCTTGGCAAAGTACTTTTCAGGGAAGCAAATGCATTTGATAACAACTCGCAATGCATCCAAAAAATCCTCTGGCTTCTCATTCTTCAAGTCATTGTTGATATGATGACCATATGTTTGTTCAAATCTAATAAAATGATTCTATACCTCTGTTTACTCTTTTAGAGGAAGCAGGCTGAGAGCTCGCTCAAACAATGCACAAATATTTTTATCATCATTCAAGCAGTAACTACTTTAAATTGTTTGTGTGCAGATCCTTACTTGTCTTCAGGGCCATACTATCAAGTAATATATATCACCTTGCAACGGGTCTGTGCGTGGAATCTCGCAAAGGAAACACCATTGCTCTAGGTTCATGCCACATTGTGAAAATCAGATGGAACTACGATGCCAGTGTGGAAGGACCTATTGGCCTTACAGACACTTCATCCTACATTGCCACTCAAAGAGATGGGATGGCTGCAATTTTGATAGAAGAATGCTCTGCGCCTAACAATACTTTGTGGAGTACTGTCTCTCATGCACCACTACAGCTCGCCACAAGAGATGTTCATGGTGATGGAAATGGAAATGGAAATGGAAATGTAAAGTGGATGTGTTTAGATGGGAGTGTAAATCCTCTGATCTTAATAAAAGAATGCATCTGCATCACTAACTTTCGATGCTCTCCAAATCACAATCTAGAAAGCCAGTGGTTTAAAGTCATAACTACCAACAAACAATTGTCTCATGAACTTTACAATGTCCCTACTCTTTCTTTGTTGAGGCTTCATACGCCTTCTAATAGGCATCTCCCTTCAAATCTAGTGTTCCAAACTATGGACTCGCTGTCGTTACATGAATCAAAAATAGGATACAGGCCAAGTGGCCTTCGTGGCTCTTTCTCTCCCTAAAGGAGATCCTTTTTTTTTTAAAAATCTTTTTCTCTCCTGGTCTTCTCTTTTGCGCTACATTCCTCTTCGTTTCTCCTTGAGATCCTCCTCTGAATTGCTTCCTTTTCCCAAGGAGATCTTCCCCTATTTTTCCTCTTGACTCCTATCTTTTCTGAAATCCAACGTAATACATATATTACTTTTCCTTTTTGGAGTCTCTTCTCTCCTACGCCCAACTTGGGCTTTGAAAATAGTAAGGAGAATTTTTCTAAACAATTATCTAAGTTGAGAGATAATCTCAACTAATATTTTATGGTTGAAATCGTTCAACCATCTCCTCTACTTCTACTCAACAAACTCTCAATGTGGAGATTCCCACTTTCACCCCTTTTATTTTATATATATATATATATATATATATATTTTTAATATTTACATTTATAATTAATCCTCCTCTAAGACATAATTTTGGAGGTAAAATACAATAATTTGAAATTCGTTGCAGATGCTCCTGCATCAGAGAGCTATACCAGTCGAGAGCAGCACCAAAAAGCGACATGGGGAATGTGCGTAGAAGTAACACATCATCATGGGCTATCAAATAACAAGCATGTCTAAATGCTCGTAAATGCTGCTGTGGGTCTTCCTTACTCTAGAAGTGAGTACATTTAGGAGATCCCACTGACTGGGATACGACCAGATTGGGACGGAGGGATGGATGGGTTCATTATAAATTTGGTCGTATGACAGGACATTACGTGAACCCAAAATTGAGGTCTCAAGATTAGACATTTTGTCCATCAACATTTTGATTAGGTCAGTTGATGGATTGACAGGTGGAACACCCCCTAGGTTGTAAGGCACTTGGAAGGTGCTAGAAGGGGCATATGACGTAGTCGGTTGCGCTTGTATAGGCACAATGTATTGATAACGAGTCATTGGGATAGAAGTGGAGGCCAAGGATGGTTGCATCATGAAGGTAGAAGGCATGACTAGGCTTGATGTTGCCATAGGTGGTTGGATAGTGGTAACATTAGCCAATGGATGAGTAGCCACCCTGGTGTTGATGGGGGCGAGAGTAGGTGGGATGGAGACAACTAGATTATGGAAAGGGGTAGAGGTTTGATGAATAGTCTGCGGTTGATGGGTGGCTAAAACCCTAATGGAAGTGGGCCTAGAGATAGAAAGAGAAACCACACTTAGAAGATTAGTCATGGGTTGGTTATTAGTCAAGGCGACGGCCTGGGTGTCTATGGGTTAAACCACAGATGCTGTTGATATGGCTGTTGTCTCGACTAAGGAGGTTGGCATACCATAAATCAGGTTGCCTAAGGAGTCTCATGTTCAAATTCGCATGAGATAGTGTTGAAGGGATTTGACATTGAGGTCCAAGAATCTTTCAAAGTCTTGGTCCCCTTCAGGGATAATGGGAGGCTGAGTCAGGGTCGATTGGGTAGGAGTTCGTTCGGTCTCTAAATGAAACTCCATCAGATGACTGGTTATGGATGGAAAAAGTGGAAGCGGTTGTTGCCTTGCATGGTCGACAAGAGTCTTGGTTTGACTGCGTGTCAAAACCATTCAAGGCAAGAAAATATGTCCTTACTAGCTCAAACAACTAGATAAGAACAGAAAAGAAGATGAAGACAAGCAGACCCTAAACGTTAAAATTCCTAAGAATAAATTTTTAGGATCGTGTTGGCTTCTGACTTAGAGTGTGTTTAGGAAGTTGGCTTTTAAAATGGGTCCTAGAAGAAGTAGTCTAAAGTTAGTTTTAAGTCAGTTTCAGTGCTTAAGAGTTTGTGTTAGGTTCTGTACGTGGCCTGGTGCTAAGGAGCAAGCTCCCCTCACTTCATGAACCCAGAGATGAACTGGGCCGCTTAGCCAGTATATACTTCCCCTAGAGTTTATCCTCTACCAGAGAACAGAGTGGGCTTTCCCCTTGGTAGTGAAGTCCAAGTGGGATTGCCAGGACGGGTAAGGTATCCACTAGGTGATGAAATCCTAATCGGGCCTTGTCTCAAGTAAATTTAGATGTGTGATTTGTGAAAGTGGTTTGGTTGTGTAACATAAGTGGACTATGCTTTATTCATGATGCATTTTTAATTACTAGATGTGTGGAATAAATATGCAGTCAATCAGAAATGAGATGCAATAGATTTTAAGCCCAAATAGAAATGTGTGTTCAGATGTAGACAAATGGAGAAAGGGTTGAAGAGTATGAGTTTTACTACTCTAAGATGCAAGAAAAGAAAGAAAAAGAATGATTCTTTTTTACTTTGCTGATAGTGTCTTTCAGAAGAGATAGAAGAAGAAGATGCAAGGAGAGACCTAATGCACCTATATGAAAAGTAAGAAATGAACCCAAGGAAGACCCTAGGGTCCCACCGGGTGTGCCAGAATGTTTCCAAACAAGTTTTTGCTTTTTACATTCAAAAGGAAATGAGAAACTAAGATAAAATGGTCAAGGGTTTATACGTACCCAGATGAAGTCTTACGCACCAAATTCAGACGATTGAAGGAACCCCTCTTTGGTTGTGGAGGATGACACCTGTAGAAGAAAGAGACTCAAACACAGAGGTTGTTAGATAGCTAGAAAGTGGACTGCCAAGCGAAAGCTTGGTCCTAGAAGTGCAAAGACTTCTTGGAGGGATGACAGTCTACTGATTGTTACAGAGAATAATGTTGCTTAAAAGAAATGAAATATTGAAAGACTGAATAAAAAAAAGTAGAGATAGATGCGTACCTAAATTGGGCAATCTATTTTCCATAGTCACCGGCATCAATTAGTCTGTCGATGTCGGTAGGTCAAGGTCACCGACGTTGGTTAGTCTGCCGACGTCGGTAGGGGCAATGGTTGATGTCGGTCGGGGCAATGGCCTTGGACAGGGTCTGGATGGGTTTTTATGGTCGATAGAGGGATCTGGAAGGAGTCTAGTTCTGTTTGAGGTAATCTGAGAGTCTGTGTAGCTTGTGCTGGGTTTGTAGGATAGAGATTATGATCTAGAAAAGGGAATAAATAGAGGATAGGGGTGGAAAGGGAGATAAGGATGAGAGAAGGCTTTTCAGCCTCTCCGAGAAGAACAGGTTGGGTGTGTCAACAGTGCTTGTCCATGGGCAGTAGGATAATTGTTAATATATTAAAAGAGACAAAAATATAAAACTAGTATAGATACTTAACTGTGGGAGAATATGCAAGAGTGTAGGAGCTGTGTCTATTGTGGTTGATGGGAAAGAGTGCCATGCAACCTTCAACCTGGTGTGGGATGACTGGTGCTGATCCTCTAAGCCTAGAAAGTGTTGTCAAAATGCTAATACCTACAAGAAATTGAGAAGCAGGAATGTTGGGAAGCTTGAGCGATAGAATTCATGTTCACGGGGGGGAAAGAATGGAGGCCAAAACACAGTCTTAACGGAACTGACGTCGGTGATACCGCCGGCATCGGCCGCATACTGACCGACGTTGGTGGCAAAAGAATGGGAAAAAGGCTGTTTTTAGCCTTCTGCCCGTTCTTCCAACTGCTAGAGTTGAATGCCATTGGAAAATAGTTCGAGAGGGGATTAAATGAGTGCAAGAGGAAGGGTTAAGATGGTGTTTAGGTAATTAAGGCTTGGCATGGGGTGAGGGCATCTAAGGAGAGGTATCCGAGGTGGAGTGAGGTGTCATGGGTGAAGTGGCAAGGGGGCTATTAAATTAAAATATTTGATTTTTATTTTAATCTAATAATTAAGTGGGTTAGGACTTGTGTTAGAAGGTGGACCAAGGGGACCAAAGGGGGAGGATGACCAAGGGATATACACGATTTTGGTGTCTACACTATAGATCTATGCGCAACTAGAAAGATATATATTGGGGGAATGGAGAGTTTTTTTGGCTCTATATATCTATTTATCTATCAAGTTCACCTATAGATAGGGCCTACTAGATAGATGAGGGGCCTCCCAACTAGACTAGATGGGGGACATCAAGACTCTACTATAGCTCATAGAGATAGAGTCCCCTATTTATATAGTGAGGGGTGGGGCACAGTATAGATTTGAGCCCTCTCTCTCTCTCTCTCTATATATATATATATATATATATATATATATATATATATGGGACCCTCTATCTATATATGGGAGTTTAGATAGAGGGGGGAAGGTGTATTCACTCAATATGAAGAGTCTGAACTGAAGAGTTCCTATTTGATATGAAGAGTGAATATCTAGTCCTAGTCTATATCTCCAGTCTTGATTCCCTTATAGGGGCATATAGATTAGATATATAGGGTGCAGTCTAGTCATCGATTCACTGAAGTGAGATGTCTAAGTTCATAGCCTACTGTATCAATTCACCCTATCCTTATATATAGAACTCATTTGATGGATATGGATTCCTAGGTATTGAGGCCTCTCTTTCTATATGGGTCCCTATAAGGTTTATATGGGTCTCAATTAGGTTTAAAGGCTCTATCTTATATATAGATGGGGGATGGGGATCAGTTGGGTCCTCTATTCTATATGAATGGGGACCAAAAGCCTTAGTGGGTATACATGGATAGGGGTTGATCCCCTATATTTATAAGACAACCCCTATATATAAATGGGGACCGATTGGGCCCTCACCCTCACCCTCACCCTCTAGTAGATCTGATCTATAGATGGGGTTGGGGTTGGCTAAGATAATGGTTAGGTCAGCATATATAGAGAGATGGGGGCACCTATAGATATATAGGGGCTACCTCTCTCTCTATATATAGAGCTTTTAGATATATAGATAGAGTAGGCCATTGGGGTTGAAGTCACTCCCCATATATAGATATGGTAGATGCTCTTCTCTCTTTTATCTCTCTTACTAGTTATTGAGAGGGAGCCAGATATATAGATAGTCCCCATCTCCCACTAATGTTGATTGTAACAAACTATGATCACATGAATGTAGATCATATCAATCCCCTATATACCTATTTGGCCCCCTCTCTATATAGATAGGAGATAAAATAGGGCACACATATCTATATTTGGGGGGTCACCCAATATATCTAAGGGGTTGGGTTGCATGAATGGAATGACTTGAGGCCCCAGTTCTATATATATCACATACACCCAGATAAATATATAGGGTGATGCATCCATCTAAGAATAGATAGAACTCTATAATTGGGCCCAACTAGATCTAGGTGGGTGGATATAGTCAGATGGGTATATTCTAATTAGAGATAAAGAGCGATCTATAGAGCAGATCAATGAATAGAGATATAGATCAATAGATGGAAAGATAGATAGACTATCAGATCTTTATAGTGGATGGATAGATAGAGAGATCAACATACCACCTCTATATATCTTGATATAGATCAACAGATAGCCCCCCTCAAGGTCCCTCACCAGAGTTACCCACTCTATAGTCTAGTCGGGCATAGCTCTATAGTCTAGTGTATGCCCCTCACCCCATAGTGGATTTGTTACTCCATCTATATAATATATATGTCTTGATAGACCTAGACCTATCAAGAGAGGGTGGGAATATACTCAAGATAATATTCACTACTCCATCTATATATATGGGATAAGATAATATAATATAAGATCTATAGGGAGGGCCAAAGAAACATAGATAAATATATAGGGTTTGGGCCAAATAAACTCCATATATATAGAGAGGCCCCCCCTAAAATAACTCTATAATACTCTTCATATATATAGAGGGGGGAGGCCAAAAAAACACTATCTATTGGTTTGAGGGCCCAGATACATATATAGGGCTTGGGCCCTAGATAGAGTTTATTTGGCTCCTCCTATATAGATTTGATCTACTCTATCTTTGGGGGAAACCACCCCCAACTATATATAGTTTTTTTGGAAACCCCAAACTATATAAATTATACTCATACCCTATATATATATCTGGTATCTACTCTACTCCTTAGATATCATGATATTGTTATAAGTGCTAATTGGGCAGTATCTCTTGATCTCATTGAGATGGCATCTGCTCTCTATATATAATCCTCTATATTAGATTGGGATTGGGGGGCCCTAAGATAGAGTTTCTTTGGCCCTCCCCCAATATATAGATCCCCTATATATTTAAACTAACTCCCACACACACACACACGCACACACACAGAGATGTGTGTGTGTGTGTGTGTTTGATATATATATATATATATATATAGATAGATAGATCCCCTATATATTTAATCTAACTCCCACACACACACACACACACACATCTATGTGTGTGTGTGTGTGTGTGTGTGTAGACACACATACACACACATATATAGATTCACTTCAATTTATATGATTGGGGGTTACTAAAAAAACTCTCTTTGGTTCCCCTCTCCCCTCTCTATATAGATGGGATGGGATGGGATGGAGTTAGATATAGTTGGAGGGGCCCTTCTGTATAAAATAAACTCTATGGGATATGGGAATATCTAAACTCAACTCTAGACCGTGGATAGATAGGGCTTAGATCGACTCACTATCTATATATCTATCTATTATAGAATACCAAATGATCTCCCATATGTATATATATGGCCTTTCTCTATATATATGGGGAGTGGCCAATCTATTCTCTGGGGGGGTCACCTATTTATCACTATGGGATAGTCAACCATTGATCTCATGTAAGATCATTGGGGCACTGCACAATGGTCATCTATCATGAGATAGCCATATAGATAGATAGGTGACCCCCCTCTCTCTATATAGGGCTAGACTCTCTATGGGTTAGGCTTGGGTCTAGATAGATAGGGATTGGGTTGGTGAGGGTATGGGATGAAGGGGAATACAATCTATCTATAGGGGCTTAAGATCTATATATGGGGCTGGGTTGGTGATGGGCATACCAAATATCTATATATGGGATTGAGATATATAGATGGGGGTATATCTATCTATAGGGGCTAGATAGATAGGGGATATGTGGATGGGGCATAAGATATATAGATGGGGATGGGTTGGTGAGGGGTTCAGAGCTATGCCCCACTCCCATATAGTATATATAGATAGGGGTCTAGTCTATGTTTCCATATAGATATCTATTCTATAGTGATGACTCATATCATGTATGCCCCTCTATCTCTGATGGACCCTATCTCTACTCTATTATATATGCCCTATCTATCTGGCCCATAGAGATAGATATGGGATTGATAGATAGATCAGTGGTCCTATCGATCTTCATTGCTATCTTTGATAAATATATATATATATATATATATATATATATATATATATATATATCTATATCTATATATATATATGTATGTATATATATGTGTGTGTGTGTGTGTGTGTGTGTGTGTGTGTGTGTGTGTGTGTGTATGTATATATATATGTATATACATACATATATATATATATATATATATATACATATATATGTATATACATATATACATATATATATGTATATGTATATGTATATATATATATACATATATATATACATATATATATACATATATATATATATATATACATATATACATACATACATATATATATATATATATATATATAGAGAGAGAGAGAGAGAGAGAGAGAGAGAGAGAGAGAGATAGATATGTGTGTGTGTGACAATGGTAGTCCCATCATCTATATATGAATTATGGCTCACGGCCCCATCTACCACTATAGAGATAGCCAAAATGGATGCCCCTTATCTAAGTAGATGGATATGGCTCAGGATATGGGTCAACACCCTTGCCCATTTTTCTATAGTGGATTCAGGGGAGTCCCTTGATCTATCTCCATCTATCTATAGAAAGGGAGTAACCCTTTCCCCATATATATATATGGGAATCTATATTCTCTAGGGGCCCCTATATATCTATATGGGAATAGAATAGTTGAGAAGATCGAATCAAATGTGAATGTAATATGATCCTTAGTTAATGCCCCATATATAGAGAGGGGGAACCTCAAACCCAACCCTATATCACCTAACCCACTTCTTTGGTTCACCCACCTATGTGTGGACCACCTTCCTCTAAGTAGTGTTAGATCAAATAGTGATGTCATAGACCCAACCCATATATGGGGGTTTGATATCTACACTCACTCCTCTCCCTATCACGATATAAAGAGATAGGTTGTTATCAGATAGATAGGGGGTGGGGGGATCCCTTTAAAATAGTAGGCCGAGCCCCTATATATATCTTTGTCTAAGTCATATCATGTATATAATAGTTAGATGATAGATAATCATCTCCTACCCATAGGATAGATATGCCCCCTATATCTATATAGAGTAGGTCATCGACCCCTATTAGTGATGTCATAGACCCAACCCATATATGGGGGGTTGATATCTACACTCACTCATCTCCCTATCACAATATAAAGAGATAGGTTGTTATTAGATAGATAGGGGGTGGGGGGATCCCTTTAGAATAGTAGGCCAAACCCTTATATATATCTTTGTCTAAGTCATATCATGTATATAATAGTTAGATGATAGATGATCATATCCCACCCATAAATGCCCCCTTATATCTATATAGAGTAGGTCATCGACCCCTGTCTATAATATATATGCCATATCTAGATCTAGATAGGGGCAGATAGCCAGATAGAATAGATAGGGGTGGGGGAGTACCCTCCATCTATATAGACCGGTAGTGCCCTATCCATAGATAGTTATAGTGATATAGATATAGATAGTGATGGTGATATAGGTATAGATAGTGATAGTGATATAGACCCTAGTTAGGGTTGGGGTCAAGGGCACTATAAATAGATTCTAGAGAGTTGGCTCCCCTCCCTAGATATCTATCTATATTGCGATGGTCAGGATCTCATATAGAAATGAAATCAATCAATAGATCAAGTGAAACTAAGCGATAGTCCCTATATGAAGAATAGATAGACCCCTATCTATAGTCAATCCCATATCCCTATTAAACTCAACTTAACTTATATGGCCTGGGCCCCCCATTAAACTCTATATAGTAGTTTAATGGGGATTTAAATCATAGTGAGGGGGGAGGGGCTCTCTCTATATGGGGAATTGATAATGGGGCATTGATCACCCATTGATCTAGATAAGAGATATAGGGTTCATAGAGCAGAGAACATCAACTACATTCCACCATTCTATTCTATCTGGACACATGAGTGATAAGGAATGCATCTGACATCCCAATGAGAAACAAACTCCTGAAGCCCCTATTAACCCATAGACAAAGTATTCGCTACTCCATTTATAGTTATTCTAGTTTATATGGGGTGGGGGTGATAATGAAACTATATACTGTGGTGGGGTGGGGCTTATCTAATCTATAATTAAATGAAACTCCCATGAAGATGAACAGGGCATAGGAGGCACACTCTTCTTGATAAATAAATAAACAATAGGGAAAATAGAAGTTCTAAGCAATTTAGATTTTGAACCAAATGACATCCCATCATAATAATATAACACTAATACAAGGTACAATACTCATCAAGAGTGCACACCATGCAATCATAATAGACTAGAAAACACCACATATAACTTATAGTATACACAACCAAGTCAAAGACTAATAATAAAATCAACCAAACATGATAATTGACAAGTTAGTCTTACCTCATTTCCAAGGCAACAATTAAGGCTTTTGATATTCATTCAAGACCATAGTCAACTATAATCATAATCGATCCAAAATTAATACAATTCACATAAAACACTTGGTCTAAAAATTTGTTTAAATTTAATAACGTCCACAAGTTCTAAAAGACAATAATTAAACAATCAACATTCTAAACAATAAATGGTTTTAAGACAATAATCGACAAGGAGGATTCAGAGGATCATCATGAGGTCTCACGACTTCACATGATCTTTGAATATTAAAATTGAGATGAAAAGAGTTAGTGGATATCAAGTCATTTAAGAGTGTAAACTAAAATTGAAAACAATATTGTAATACGACATTCCAACAAGACTGTATTCTTATTCCATAATTCAGCCATACATAAGCATATAACTCTATTAAAGCTACAATAGGATTTAATTAATTTAATTAACACATCAAAAGTTCCACCAAAAAACACATACATCTAATTTTATCCAAATCAACTAATCATTATTAAAAAAAGACAAGCCAATTGAAATCAGTTAGGTCACTATGAATCTAACATAAATTAACTCAATAATGTAACACCCATACACACTCCAATGACAAAAACGTGCCTCCCAACACCATTGTATAGCCATTCTAAATGAGATCTAAGTATAATCAATACAGTCTAAGGCCCCTGTATTTACCAACAAATTCAGTTCCTTTAATAATTAGAACCCATACCGTCCTCCTATATTGGGGATTAAATAACTATCTAAATCATTCTATTTTATCCATATGCTGGGTTAAAACTCAAATCATGGATTCAAAAATGGAAAAGTATAAAGTAACAACTAAATAAAAATATGTCTGAATAATAATATTTCCCCAAGTCAATTTTGATTTAATCTAGAATTATAATAATAATTAAATAATTTGTTGTAGAGATTAAATAGATATCATGTCATTTTCTTTTATTTTCTATATATATATATATATTAATACCTGAATAGTTTTCTTTGGATGTGCAATCAATAGGGACATGGTGTGGTGTCCCAAGAGTTTATAGGTAGGTAGAATAATTTAGGACAAAGGAATGCTATGACCTACAACTTCTAGGTCCAAGTGTTGGGTTTATAGAATTCAAAGCCATTGTTAGTAGCAATGTATATAGCGACAACCACAATAAAATTAAAAAAATATAAAGATAACATTTCACACAAGGACAAAGTTTTTTTAGCAAGCATTTATTTGGCCTAATTTGAGTGCAATAAGTTTAAAGCACAAGTTGTGGTAGCTATATGTATATATATAGTAATGAAATTTAAATATACATCCCCTTAAATCTATAGTATGTATGTATACTTTCCAATCCACATATATAATGATATATAAGTACACAAACCAATAACAAATTTTATCCCATTCATAAATTTTTAGGCCAAAAGAACATATATGGAAATACTATGGGGCGCTATGCATCTATATAGTTGTTTGAAAGTCAAATGACTTATCTAGTCGATGCAAGGAGTAATTCTTGTAATGTAGGTGAAATGCATCAGAAAAGTTCCTTTCCTTATCCTCAATGGCATCGATCACGACCGCTATCTCCATGCCAAGGTGAAACATTCTATAAACAAACCAACCAACACCATTCTATCTTCCTCCCCTATGTATTTTCTTTGTATTTTATTCTGGCATCTTCCTTTCTTTTTCCTTTCTACCTAATTCTTTACTATTTTTTTTCTTCCTCTACCTTTGTGCTGCGCATCTTTTATTTTCTTTAATTTTTCTCCTACCCATCCTTCCTCCTCTGCATATCCTATCTTTATGCATCCCCTGCTTGCTTGTCAAACACATCCCTTTTTTCCCTGATGCCTTCTTCCTTCCCTCTCTCACCTCTATTATAGATTTACCTTTTGTGTCCTTTTTATCTCCTTCAATCTCATTCACCATACATTTTCCTGATGCCCGCTATCTGCGCCTGTCTCTTCTTACATACTCATCCCCTACACATTTTCTTTTTTTCCCCTCCCTTCTCTCTCCTTTGCCTGGACCCTCTCCCTTTCCCAATGTGTTTCCTCTTTTCTCCTTTCCTATGCTTCATGTCCCCCATCTCACTTACTCCTCATCCTCTCCCCTACCTCTTCACCACACTCCATTCTTCCTATGCCAACTCCCAGTCAATTTCCCTAACCACTCCTTATACCCCACATCTTCCAATGCATCCCTCACACATTTCCTTTGAGAAATACATATAACCACTTGAATATATATATATATATATATATATATATACTTATATCTATGTGTGTGTGTATAGTTTAATTATATGTATAGATATATTTGTAAATACCTATATATATATTTACAAATATATCTATACACACACACACACACACACACACACACATATATATATTAGTCTTTACAAATATATCTCTACATTTAATTATATATAACTATATACATATTTATATAGGTGTGTGTGTGTGTGTGTGTATTTCCATTTAAACACACACACACACATATATAATTAGGCATGTATAAATATCAAACAAATACATTGTGGTGAGCAACAAGATAGGAGTGTGCCACATCAAAGGCCACAAACACTCGTACCCTGAAATTACCATTTGGTTCATGTAAGACTGTCTTGAAGGCATGAAGCTTGAGATTACCAAGAGTGGAAAATGAGACAACAAGGATAATCAATAATTTATAAATGACATAAAGATGCATGAGCTAAAATAGAGACAATCAAGCAAGGAACTGTCAACTGAAGCAATCCAACACAACAACTAGACCAAGTTCAAGTCTCAAACTAATGCATGATATAATAGTCTAAAAATCCCACACAAATCAAGAATATCAAGTTACCTATTGGACCTCATCCAACTGCTCAAAACCACTCCTGCTACCCCAAGAGTTGATGCCAACATCCAGCCTAGCCCATAGTCATTACTTGTAACCACTAAGTGGGTCCATTAGCAGTGTCTGATCCAATAATCAATAAAAATAATAAAATAGTAATGAACTATAATCAAGTATCAAATACATCAATAACTCATATATCATCAAATACATAATTATAAACATGATAAACGCATCAACCTGAAATCATATATCATAGTGTCGAGCCCTGATTATACAATCCAGCTAAACAAGGAAGTGTAGTAAAAAATATACACATGATAATATTAATGATTAACAAATAAACCTATGATATATCAACAATTAAGTAGTCAACTAGTAATAATGATCAGACCAATGGATAGTTATTGAGGGACCATTTGAGCTACAGATCGTGATGCCCCCAAAAATCATATTTTAGATATGGGGGAGTTCTAGTTCCCAATAATCAATGAGAGGTGCCCTCTATGGACCATACGAGCACATCATCCATCACCCCCACCATGTTTACAACTCTCTACCCCAACTAAGGATGCCCCTTCTCCAAGCTAATTACAGTTAGGGCCTTGAGGGTGCCATAAATAGGGTCCTTCCCCCTCAGCTTACTCGCATGCCTATATGGATTGAGGGTGACCCCCCTCTATCATTTATCTATGGGGATCTATCTCTATCTATCATAGTGACTCCCTCTCTCTCTATATATGGGGAGACCCAATATATAGAGTTTTTTTGGCCTCTTTATAACTATGTCTATGGGGAGCGCCTCCCCTTCCCCCCTCAAGATAGAGTTTTGTTGGCCTCTATCTAAGCTAAACTAACTCTAAACTCTAAAATTTAAACTAACTCAATCACTTTATATGGTTGGTCGAAGTATATAATTTTTTTTCCACCCCTCACTATATATATATATATATATATATATATAGGGATTGAGTTAGTTTCATATATATAAAGAGGGGAGAGGGGCTCTATCTATTAGGGGTGGCCAAATATCTAGTAGATCTATATATCCCCCCTCTCTCTCTATATATAGGGAGTTAGATAGAGTTAGTTGATGGCCCCTCTCTCTATGTATATGAAATTAGATAGAGTTAGTTGAGGGGCCCTCTATATAAACTAAACTAAACTAACTCTAAACTCCCATATATATATATATATAGAAGTTCCCATAGAAACTAATATATATAGGGAACTCCCATATAAAGTTTAATTTAGTTTATATAGAGGGCCAAAGAAACCCTATCTTGGGCCCCTATATATAAACTCTATCTAACTCCATATATATAGAGAGGGGGGACACCCTATAGATAGATAGTCCCTAGATAAATATATAGGGCTTGGGGGGAGGCCATTGAGAGTTTAGTTTAGTTTATATAGAGGGGGAGGGGAAGGCCCCTATAGCTCTATCTAACACTAATCCAATCTAATATATATGGTATGACATCCAGATATGATCTCTATAGATGGGGATGGGGTTGCAAACTAAACTCTATATAGGTGGAGGGAAAATATCTATATAGAGTCGGTGTGAGTGATAGATCTATGTAATACACTAGGTTGAGCCCCATATAGGGCCTATCTAATTAATCTATATGGTCTCATGTATCCCCTCTATATATATCTTATATATATGAGCATCCATCTGAGATAAGGAGATAGGGGCCAGATAGAATAGTTAGGGCTGCCCATATCTATATCTCTATATTAGGGCCCTATTTATCTATTTATCTATCTATCTAGTAAGGACCTATCTAATTAATCAATATGGTATCACCCCCTCTCCCTCTCCCAAATATATAGCTCCTCCCCCAAGCCCTATATATCTATTTGTGGCCCCCAACTATCTATGGTTTTTTTGGCAACCATATAAAGTTAAAGTTAGATCCCATTGAACTCAACTTTATATGGTTGGGGGTGGCCCCCATCTATATATATGGATTTATATAGAGTTAGAGGGGCCCTCCCTATATATCTTATCTTGAGTGTAGCGAATATGATCTTCTCTTGAGCATAATAAATACTTATCTTAAGCGTAGAGTATAGACTCTTGAGCTTAGTGAATATGATCTTATCTCGAGCATATCCCCCACTCTCTCTATAGAATCAAGTTAGGTCTATCGAGACTTGAACGTAGAAAATATTATCTTATCTTGATCATAGAGAATATTATTTTATCTTTAGGGTGGCCCTCCCCCTCTATATAAACTATAACTAACTCTAAACTTTAAAATAACTCAATCCCCATATATATAGAAAACTCTTATAGGGTTGGGGGGTTGCCAAAAAATGATAGATAGTTGGGATACCATATAAAGTTTAATGGGATCTATATATTGGGTTGGGGGTCACCTCTCCTAAATATACATTTCTTTGGCCAAATATCTAGTAGATCTATATAGGGGATAGGGGGGCCTCTCCTAAATCTCTATTTATTTGGCCCCTCTCTCCCTCTCTATATAGATGGGGATGGGGATTCTAGTAGATCTATATGGGGGGATCTCCCAAATCTCTAGTTGGCCTCTCCCTCTCCATATCCCTCTCCCTCCCTATATATATGGGGATGGGGCCAATGCCCCATAGAGACTATATACTCTATTTATGATGGGGACAATGCCCCAAAGAGAATATAGTCTCTATCTGTATCTCTGATGGGGATGGGATGGGGCGTCCCATATAGAGAGAGACTTTGTCCAAGACCTATCTACTATCTTCCCATTAAACTCTATTTTTGGCCCCCTCTCCCAATTATCTAGTAGATCTATATAGGAGGGCCTCTCCCCACCCTATATATATCTATCTTTTAGATCTATATGGGGGG